>OY987326.1:201500752-204317752 GCA_963920685.1 Polydrusus tereticollis
ATAGGCCGTAATTCCAAGGGCGCATGCCTGAATCAAATTCAAGTAGAAAAGTTCATATAAACATGTGTCCTAAGACTTTGGTTTTCAAGGTACAGGGTGTCAAAGTTTAAACGAAAAACGGTTTTTAATTAATATCTCAAAGATCCTTTCGCCGATGTTGATGAAATTTGACAGTGAGTGTTGTTCGTTGTGATAAGACGCTAAGTTAGCACTCACTAGATGATAATTATGAGTTCCAGTTAACTTGATTTTATTTTATCAATTTTTTGACATGCAAGGAACTGGTTTTAATTTAGTTAGTAACGAAAAAATATTAAGAAACAAAAAAGTTGTATTTCTAGCTGCTTAATCCCAAAATAATACAAAATGTTTATGCAAGTCAGTGGCGTACACTTTTTTTTGTAAATATTGTTCGTGAGACTGCCCCCCGGGACGCCACTGGAACTCATTATTATCATCTAGTCAGTGCTAACTTAGCGTCTTATCACAGCGACCAACATTGCCAAATTTCACCAATATCGGCAAAAGGGTCTTTGAGATATTAAGAAATAAAACGATTTTTTTTTAAACTTTGACAACTTGTATCTTGAAAACCAGACTTATTGGGACATATTATGTTTATATGAACTTTTCTACTTGAATTTGATTCAGGAATGCGTTTGTTCCATGCACACTTTTTATATTTTGGTTGTTATCGGCGGAAGATGTTTAAACTAAAAAATTTAGATAATAATTTATTGCTCAAAAAGCTGTCCATTATCTCAACGAAACCTGTTTTCGTTTACTAAAGGAAACAAAGCTTTAAGTCAGGCCCTCCCCATAAAATTTTACTCAACAAATTAAAAAGTTAATGCTATATTTTTCACCATTCCTGGCATCATCGTCAGGGGGAAAAAGTATACCTTAAACACTAGGTTACTGAATATGTCATATGATATGAGTATATCAGTATTAGAAAATAATTATTAATAATAATTAATTATAACTATAATTATTATTGCCAAGGCCAAATGAAGTACCTACTTACATGCTTTGGAAAGCAGCTGACAGTGATAGTATTGTCATATTATCAGTAAAATTTCAGAGTTGTCAATTAGCAATTATTCCATCATGAACAATTTTACTAACGCTGAAATGGCTGACATGCACTTTATTTATGGATTAGCAAATGTAAATGCAGAAGAAAGAAGCACGGAGAATTTACCAGGACAGATATCCTAACAGAGTAATCCCATGTGCTAAAACATTTAGAACGCTAGATGCAAGATTATGTGAAACTGGGAGTTCTAATAAAAATACAGGTGGTGGAAGGCCAGAAACTGTAACAACGCCTGAACTAGAAGAATGCGATAGAAGAAGATCCTTCAAATGGTACCAGGGAGATTGCACTGCAGCTTGAAGTCAGCCCAAAAACCGTTTGGAAAGTTCTAAAAAGAAGCCTCCTGTACCCATATCACATACAGCAGGTCCAAGCTCTACTGCCTCGGAATTTTCACCCAAGATTAATGTTTTGCAGGTGGTTTATTCATAGGATGGCACACAATGATAATTTTTTACTTAATATTTTAGTTACGGATGAGGCAAAATTTCACGAGATGCTATTATGAACTTTCACAATGACCGGGGCTGACGAAAATCCTCACGTTATTAGAGAAAGTTATTTTCAGCAACAATTTTCGCTCAACGTTTGGGAAGGAATTATTGGTGACTACCCTATTGGCCCATTTTTTTACCGCCAAGATTGACAGGTTAATCTTACACAGACTTCTTGCGACATCATTTACCCATTTTGTTAGAAGAAGTATCCCTACATGTAAGAGTCAACATGTGTGGTTTATGCAGGGCGGGGCTCCAGCTCATTTTAGTGTTCTTGCTCGTCAGCATCCCGACATGACCTACCCTAACCGCTGGATTGGACGTGCAGGATCTCAAAATTGGCCAGCTCGCAGTCCTGATATTAATTCTCTAGATTTCTATTTATGTGGTCATCTGAAGGCTCTTTTTTTATAAAACTTCTGTACTAGATGTGAATGACTTAAGGAATCGGATAATTGACAATTGCAACGTCATAAGGAATACTTCAGGTATTTTTGAACGTGTCAAACAATCAATGACAAGTGGATCGCAGTCGTGCATTTTATCAAAAGGTGGTTATTTTGCTCATTTACTGTAAGGTCGAAATTGTTTATTTTTTATTTTAGGTTGTTATTTTATGTTGTCAAGGGATAATAATAATTGTCTGTGGTGCCCACTGAGACACCACTGGACCTAATAATTTCAATCTAGTTATTAGGGCTAAATAAGCTGAACCAAATATCAACCAAATCGGTTTAAGGATATTTATGACTGTTTTTTTTTTAAACTTCAACGCCCTGTATATCAGAAGCGATGCAGCTCTAGATATAATATGTTCATAGGAACTTTTTTTCTTAGAACGACCTTACGTATCACCATCTGAAGTTTCGTACCGTAGTTAGTAAACACCCTGTATATATTTTTGGTAATATTTCTTTACAAACGACAAAGTTTTTATAACCTTCAACGTTTCACTGGCCTTTAAAACAGCCAATACTCTAAAGCAACATCTCGTCAAAACCAAAGACAATTTAGACTAATTTTCAAGGTAAGGCGTTTACCACCTACAGCGTGACATCAGTCAGTCAGTTTACGTGGGCTAGTAAAACGTTGAAATGTATCTACTACCTATAGAATTTAGGAACACCTGAATTTGGTTCATAAATACCGCAATACAGACATAAAAGTCACGAAATCAGCATTTGCAAATAACCTATTGGAATTGGAATAAGGTGTCCATTTTTCACCATCTAAAATGCAAAGATTTTACAAAAGTGTCAGAAAGGTAAAAAGTTGGATTTACTAGACAACCCGTGGGTCTAGATCAACAGGAGACCTTCTCGCTTATGTTACTCACGTTTGTAACAACGCAATAGAACGTTATAGGGAGTCCCGGACGGTAGCAATGGACATTTCCAAGGCCTTTGACCGAGTATGGCATGAGGAGCTCCTAACTAAAATGGAAGCCTGCGGAATACCGGTTCAATTTTGTTCATGGCTGTCAAGATTTCTTAAAGACGTTCTCTGCGAGTGGCGATGGACGCATTTCTCTCAGACACATTTAACATGAACGCCGGAGTCCCTCAATGTTCTATATTGTCACCCACCTTTTTTTACTATACATTAACGATCTTTTGGAAAACAACAAAAAATCCTATATATAGCTTCGCTGATGACAGCACACTTGTTTCATCTTTTACTTTAGATTCTCGGATATCGGCTGCCAATGCACATCTCTATAGGCAGCAAGAGGTCTCACATCTCAACAAAGACATGGAAGACTTGGGGTAGACAGTAACCAAGTAAAATTTAACGCTAAAAAAACCCAGGCGGCAGTTTTTTTCTAAAGAAGTTAATGTTGAAGAGCTGGATATAGTCATGGCGGGACACTCGATTTCCTTGGTTTAATCAATTCATTTATTGTGCGTCAATTTGGATAGTTATATGATATATCTTGGCAAGGTCACGTTGCGTCCATTGCTAAGGCATCCTCCCAAAAGCTTGGTATACTTTTCCGAACTAAGATCCTGTATACAGCCTAATGCTTGATGCTCTATAAAGCCCAAATTCGACCATCGCTGGTGTACTATTCGCATATTTGGGGATCTACTCCCAAACATACCTTAAGATTACCAGATTCCATTCAAAGAAGAGCCATTCGGTTCATCGGTGACGATGATCTGACAAACAACTTGGAATGTGTTGAACATCGATGGTAAGTTGGCGACTTAACTCTATTTTACAAATATTTTCATGGCAAGTACTCAATTGAGGTTGCCCGCTTGATTCCACCCAGAGCGGCGTATGGAAGAAATACACGACGAGCCCCTGCAGCCCACCCGTACGTGGTTCAGCTTAGTGTCCCTCGAACCACACTGTTTAAAAATTCTTTCATCTGGAGAACATCATCACTGTGGAACGACCTCCCTGAAGCCGTGTTCCCCTACGAGTATAATCTCCAAAGATTCAAGACCAACGTAAATCGTCTCCTGCGCACACGCAGCGCTCTCAGAGTGCCATAAAGGAGTAATCCTGTAGTACTGTGCCTTATCATAAAAGGCTAGAGAATACGAGATTAAAAAAGAAGTGCTCATCTATGTGAACAAAGTCTTCAATTTTGAACAACATGTAGTTTTTAATAATTGAAATAAATAACTTGATTTCTTTACAAGGATCATAATTAGAGTTTATAAACTATCGCTTTCCCCGCCATTTCTTTGACGTCTGCTTCAGGTGTCTGTCCATTTCTGCCGCACTTGAAGTTTTAAATACATGGACTAAACCCCTTAATCCTTTTTAACAAGTTTTATACATATCTGCATGTCAGATCGATTTTTTAGATAATTTGTGTTTCTTGTATTTTTCTTTATTTTGGGGTGTTTGATTTAATAAGATAGAAACGAACTATACTGGTAACCTAGTGTTCATGTTGAAATTTTTTAGGCTGATGGCAAAACATATAGCCTTAGCTTTTAATTCTGTTGACTAAGATTATCGTGACTTCTAACTGTATTTTCTTTATTAAATTTATTTTTGGTTCAACACATCTCTCTAAGTTCCCTACAGCGTTTTTTATTTTTATGGTATTAGGAAAAAAGTAAAATATTTCACAGAAATATTGCCAAATTACCACTAAATAAAATTCGAGGTAAATCCTCAATATGAATTTTGTAGAACTTAACCTAGTGGTTTGGTTAGTACCAATTATTATGAATACCTCCATTCTAAGCTTGGGTAGTAGTTTCATTCAGCTAAAATTTTTGTAGTCCTGTTTCTTTCCTTTATCTATCTATCTTACTTTTACTTTGGATTTTCAGACAGGCCATGCACACCTCTACAAGCAGCAATACGTTTCACAGACCAACAAAGACATGCAGTTCATCCGAAGAATTTTTAATTTTACCTACAGCGGTGTATGTTAGAATTAGACATAAATATATATATATATATTATGTCCATGAATCAGTATCCTATCTTCCCTGACGATGTAAAACATCTGCTGTAGTATGGTTTAATTACTCTTTACGGCCTCTATGGAAGAAATGTATATTGGCATATTCTGCGTAAGAATATTTTTCCATTTTTACTTGAAGGCGGTTTTGACAGGTCCTGTCAATTTTTACCTGTTTGTGTTTAGCATTTGTAACTTTTGGGTGTTTTGCATAAAAACCGATTTATCTCGAAAACCGCCAGTTTTATCAAAATAAATAAGGTACCTTTTTTGAAGAGGAATGACCTGCATATTCAAGAAATTAGTTATTAGCTCTGTCGAATGACATCGGCCGAAATCGGCTAGTTCGTTTCTGACTTCCCTGACGATATAAAACATCTACTTCAATGACTCTTTTCGGCCTCTATAAAATATTAAAATTTTGTTAAATTATACAAGTTAAATCAAAAGTTAGAGCCAAAAAGGTAAATCGCTGGGTATCCCTTTGGGGCTCTGTATCTCCTTTAAGGAGCGCTTTAGAATATTTTTTCCTATGACAAATTAGGGCTATTTTGACCTC
This sequence comes from Polydrusus tereticollis, assembly GCA_963920685.1. Lineage (NCBI taxonomy): Eukaryota > Metazoa > Arthropoda > Insecta > Coleoptera > Curculionidae > Polydrusus > Polydrusus tereticollis. The sequence continues at coordinate 201,506,338 of OY987326.1, forward strand.
GTCTGTATACTCCCCAGAAATTAGAAGGTACTTACTGGATAGCCTGTATAGCCAACTTTAATTAATGTATGCCTTACATACACCTTTGATAAAGAAATAGTAATGGAGCATCTAGAAAATAAATAACTGTTTGAGCATTTTCCAACGTTAAATACAATTGCAACAATTTCGTAACGAATGGTATACCTACACTATTTTTTCTACGGGCGTTTTATAACAAAAAAACTTAATTTATTTTACCAAGCATTTTATTACCTGTGTTTCGTTTACACCTTCCATGTCAAAAAAATTGACACTTGTCAAAAAAAAATTCGAAACAACTTTTTTGTCAAAAACTGCGGCAAATATTAAGAAAAAAATGAGTGATTTAGAAGACTCAGACATTGAAAATGCCGCAAATGAGGCAATGGTGAACCTTGTTCTCCAAAAATCAAGGAGTTTGTGTGAGGGAATATACGAAAAATTCAAAAACTGATGTGAAGAAAAAAAGGTAAAAAAACTTATCAGAAAAAGTCATTTTGGCATATTTTTCATGATTATCCGATGCCTATAAGCCATCAACTTTGTGGAGTACTTACTCAATGCTTCGAACGATGGTTTATTTAAATTAAAATGTTGATATAAAGACATTTACAAACCTAATCGCATTTTTGAAAAGGAAATCTACGGGGTATAAGCCCAAAAAGTTGAAAATTTTTTCCAAGGAACAGATAGAAATATTTGTCAAAGAAACAGACGATAAAAACTATTTATTGGACAAAGTCATTTTTATTGCGGGATTCTCTGGAGCATGTCGCAGAACTCACATATTTAAAGATGAATAATATCGAAACTTCGGAGAAACAACCATTCCAAACACTAAAACAAATGTTGCAAGGAGCCTTGTAATTAGCGAAGGCTTTATTGACGGCATTAACTTCTTGAATATTGTCCGAAAGTACTCCCAATTACGTTCAGCACACATAACCCATGAAAGATTTTTTATCACGTACAGAAACTGCAAATGTTCCAGACTTCAGTGGGCATTAATACCATTGGAGCAACACCAAAGAAAATTTCAGAGTTTTTAGGGCTTCCAAAGGCAAATGGATATACAGGCCACTGTTTTCGAAGATCTTCAGCAGCTTTTTTAGCGGACTCTGGAGTGGATATATTGATGCTAAAGCGACATGGAGGTTGGCGGTCAAATGCCGTGGCTGAGGGGCATAGACGATTCTTTAGAAAACAAAAGAAAAATTTCCGAAAAAATTCTTGGTGAAAAATCTTTGGACGCAAACGTGTTAAATCTAATGAATCAGAATGTTCTACCAGCTCTACTAGTGGCATGGGTTTAATTGATATTGCTGTTGCAGATTCATTTTCTATTTCTAGTTCAAATTCCTCATCTATATTACAAAGAGAAATATCTCAACGTACTGTTTCAGGTTACCCAAGCATTAATTTTAATAATATAAGTAACTTGTGACAATGGCAATCTTTTGTCATGGACAACAGGTTGTCACTATCTGTTGACGGTAGCTCTTTCGTCTTTGGTTTGCCTTGGGCGCCACCTGGTTTGATCAAAGTCCAAACCAGGAAAAATATACCGTATATCAGTTCTATTGAAAAATCTATGCAATAAATAAAATCAAAGTTTTCCCACACAAACAATATAGATTTTATTAAATAAAAAAAAGGTTTACGTTAATTTTATATGGTAGAGAAAAAAACAAATTATATATAAGGATGATAAAAAAAGAAAATCAGCCTTTTCGGGCGCAAGGATTTAAATTAAAAATTTGGTGCAACCTCAGGGAAGATTCTAGAACCTTGGAAATCTTTTAATAGCGTGTGGTTAAAAAAGGTGTTACCCCTTGCCAAGATAGCTTTACAATGTTGATTTACATAAAAAAGGTTATGGATTAAATTTCAGTTAATTAATTGAAATAAAAAAATAAATTGAAATGGCTTATGGTGGAAATATGGTGACGGTAACTTTAATTAAATTATAAAAAAAATTCGGCTATATAACTTTTATACCACTCTGTGACTCTGTATAGCTGGATCTATCGATCAGGAGGGCCCTATGTGGTTTCCTCTGGTTGGCCAGGTGGAACTGATGTGATAGCTCGTTATTTCTCTACTGGGAGCACATGAGGTAGGTGGTTTCCTAACCTTACATCCCAGTGAACGGCAAAACCAAAAATAAATCCAAAACACAAAACCCCAAAAAATATTAGAAAGGAAAATTACCCACTGAATTCCCACAAACAACAAGCCATGACAAAAGAAATTAAAGCAGCTTACCTCTAAAAGAGGGGTGAGACCTCGTGGCCTTTCGCCAAAAAAAATGGCCTAACGGCGGCTGGCTTGACCTTCTAGTCTGAAGGATTTTTAGAAAGTGAAATTAAAGGCCGCAAGAACTCTGAAGACAAACCCCCTTCTCCTTCAACATAATCCGCTGACTCAGTGTTGCCAACTTAACTTAACACCAACAAAAGGGAAGAGAGCAGAGACACACTACAAAAGATCCAAACGATACAAGAGTCTGGGCTTTTACCAGAACCTAAATTAAATAACGAAATGAAGAAAATAATTCCAAACCACTTTGTTTAAACCTAAAATTGCCAAAAGTAAAAATGGACGGTCTGCGACTTGACGGAGGCGCTAAACCTGAAATACATGGTCCCCCTGGTGCCTGGTGCCATCAACCACAGAAAAGCAGAAGTAGTGCGTTCGCCCCATTGAGAGTTCGGGAAACAAATATGATACAACCTAATAAGCAATTTTTCGAGCAAAATAATTATAAAATATGCACTTTTGTTGAATATTACTATACGAATCAAAGGTAAATCTGCATTCCCCACAAAGTCAATAGTGGCAATTTTTTAAAATTGCTACAAACTGTGCTTTTTATATTTATTATAATAAATAGATAAAATTATAGTCTGTGTTTAGTTTTTAATTGTAAATAATTACTTTTAGGCACAGCGTTCTTAAAAAACTTTTACGAACGCTGTGCCTAAAAGGAGGTTATTTAAAAATCAAAACGACAATCAAAAGGGGGTTATTATAAAACGTCAGTAGAAAAACTAATTTTTCAACACTACCTAATATGAACGCAAAAATTAAAAAGTGTCAATTATTTTTATTAAGCTTTATTTTGACGAGTTAACTAAATTAATATTATACAATGTGTTTCATTTAAAAAAATGAGAAATCTTATAATTTGTATTTTCGGGGGTAATACCACGAGTGCTTAAAAATTACCGATAATTTTCATGAAAGCTTGTTATTTATAATTCCACGAGTTCGAAGAACGAGTGGAATTAGTATAACAAGCTTGAATGAAAATTATCTGGTTAATTTTTATGCACGAGCGGTATTTAGGGAGAATATTTCTAGAATGAAATATATATAAAAATTTGTCGTTATCTGTTGAGAGGGTTTGTTTTTCAAAAGCAATGAATTTCCTGAAGGGAACTCATAACAATAACGATCACGTTCGCAGTAAAAAGGTAAAAAAAAAACTGTCTCGTCAAATAGGTTCGATTGTTGTGTGTTGGATATACAACGTTGTCTAGGCAACGTTGTATATCCGCTGATATTTTTTTATTTTTAACGTTTCTTATGGGAAAATTTATACATGAGTGAAATATTCTTTATTATCCTATATAAATGTTTTTTTAAAGATTTAGAAACAAAATTAGTGTCAATATAAACCCCACCGCAAACTTTTTTTGTGCAGTTGATTTATTTGTTTGTTTTTAGGTCGTCCACAAATGTCACGGAAGATGGACGTTAATCAAAAAATAAAAACAAGAACTGACCTTTATAACTTTAAATCAAAGTGATCAGGATGAAGGGGAATACAATTTAACAAGACTGCTATCGATAATAATAATATTAATAGTAATAGTAATAATATATGGAGTCCCAATTTAAAAAAATATATAAGCTCATATCATAAAAATTTTTGGGTCACCCTGTATAGTGTAAAATATTTTTAAAACATGCATATAAATATTCTAGGGAAGTTTAGCTTTCGTATACTCTTCCACATCCACCAAGTCTTGATTGACCGTCGGCGTCGGCATGTGATAACTCAACAAAACAAAAATATCCATCAGCCGAGTCTTGCCCAATAAGATTTCGGGTCTAACTAACTGAAGCTCGAACAGTGCATGGCTATTTGTAGCGGCACAAGTAGTTTGTTGACTGACAAGTTTTAAACCTAAATTTTGCAACAATGTAAGCCCAGGCTATCTAACAATAATAGTCCGAGAAGCTCCGGAATCCAATAGACCAAACATTTTGCGACCTAAAACTGTTTTTCCAAATAAACCGATAGGAACCAGAACTCCACGAAATACATCCCAAAATTGCCTAACCCTATGAATTTAAAGTACTCATGTTATTCAGGGTTTGTCTTGATTTTGCTATTAATAGCATCGTCGCTTTACAAAGTCATTTGGTTAACTAAATTAGGCAGCGTGTAAAAAAACTTGATCTTGATAATATTACCCTTTCAAATTAACCTTGCTAACAAATCGTGATTTAATTTTTTTGTTGTTGTTTTTTTAACAATACATTTTAATTCTTATTATTTTGATAGAGAACGAAGAAAGGCGTTAAATTTAGAAGTACGCATAGTTACAAGGTTTTTAATAGTCTTAAATGGTTTTATAAGGTTAATAACGGTGGAGGTCAACATTGCTTCCTGTGAATCTCTGACCCGAGGGATGTATACGTCGACCCCAAGCGTTAGTATTATCCTTTATACCCATGGTCAATGTCCAATAAGAACACATTTTAAGTTAGAAGAAAATAGGGCGCTCTGAAAGCGATGCGTATGCAAGGGAAACAAACCGCATTGGTTTTAAATCGTTGAAAAAAAAATGAATTCTATTCTCCAGATAAAAATAAAAAGGTCTTGTATAAGGTCTCAGCAAGTGGCTAGAGAACGAAGTTCTCACATGTATACATATTTATATGTCATATTAAAAATGTGTTTTTTAAAATTTCGCGGAATGCAATGCAATCCAATAAAACCTAACTACTGTTACCTAATGAACACTAATTTATAATATTTTGACAATTTATATTCCACGCCGACATTAAAATGTGTTATAATGACAATACGTTACAATTTTAAATTCATTATTACCATTACGGCGAGTATTCACTATCTGACGATGAAAACATTTCATTACTGTCGCTACTGCTGTCATCTGCAGGATTTATAATAATATGTTCTACCAAGGCTTCAACGCGTACATCTAAGTCCCACATTTTTTTTTCTACGCCCTCGACATATAATACGCACTTATGCCAATCTGCTGCTTGTACATTCGCTATTGTCGTTTTTAACAGTTCTTTAACATCTTTTAATTTAAAAGTTTTACTTTTACGCGCCACACGTTTAATTGTAACACCTAGTTTACGAGCCATTTCATCCACTACATATTTCGTATATTTTTTTGTAGTCTTGCAAGATCGAGCAACTGCACTTTTAGCATTTTTTCGCCAAATGCAATATTTTTTCTTCGAGCCAGTCAACAATCTTTCTTTTTCGCCACGCAGAAGTTGCTTCCACCCGACGGTTGGGGTATGGTGAATTATCCATCACGATTACCGACCCACGTTCAATACGCGGTAAGATGGATTTAAACCAATCTTCAAACACTCCCGAGTTCATATCCTCATGATAATTACCGGTTTTACGAGATTAAAATACGTTTAACCTACCTTCAAGAAAACCAGAATCACTCCCGATGTGGGTTATAATTAACCGACGACCTTTTCCTAAAAGAGCTTTCAATCCAGTGGACAGTCCATTGATAAAGGCGTTACGTGCACTTTCCGACGAATGGCTAACTTTGTTTGCTGATCAATAAAAATCTTTTTCCGTCCTCTTGTTTCCTCCTGATCGGACACTTTAGTATTCCTATTGTCCTTACAGCAAGATGTCCTTGTCGATGTGGCACAAAGTTCTGCTGCATCAGTGAATGATATTCCACTGTGTGTACTTAGAATTCCCTCATACACATTTTTTATAATTGTGCTCTCCCCAGGTTTTAAATGACGTCGTTTTTTAACTTGTTGGTTACTATCACTTATAGAACTCGCCTGCATTATAATATTTGCTGTTTCGAATAACCACCAAAACAACACCAAAATAATAAAACTGAATTGCTAATATCCTCTTGATTGAAACTTGTCTACGACACTGAAAGTTGGTTAGAGGCGATAAGAAAGCGTGCGAGCGCCTTTAGACATGGGATTTTCTTACTTGCGTTGCCAAATTAAGAATACCAAGTACTGTAGGGTGTAAAGGCCCTTAATGATATGCTGATTTTGGTACATTTTATGAGAATTTAAATGAAATATTTTAAAACCTGGCAACATGTAACGACTTATTAATGCACAATCTTCCCAAGCGGTTTTGAATGCTTTAATTTTAGTTAAAGGTGTGTGAATCGATGTTAATTATTTTCTCCGCACACCGTCAAGGGTGATAAGAACAGTTTTGCCAATTATTTTGGGATCGTAGTGTAGACGTAATCTAATACTTTTGAATATGATGGTTACTAGGTAAGTCCCTTAAAATAGACCCTTTTAATCACATACAGCTTACACAGTAATGCGACTTTTTCTACACCCTGTACGATAAAGGCACAACAAGAATATATTTGGACATCTTAAACATCAAACTAAATAAAGGATGCTCTTGATCGACATTGATAAAATAAACTGTCTAAGAAAAATTTTGTTCAATATGGTTTTTTGCATCCCAAGTTCCTTTTTCGTTGCTATGTTTTTTTTGACATATTATACCGATTTAACTAAAGATATTTATTCCAGTGTCAGTGAAAAATAGAGTGTGCAATATTTCTTCTTGGTCAGTTAATAAGTAATATAATTTACGTTTGCTGGATATGCCGACTTGCATTTAATGTATGGGCTTGAATCATGTAATTCCTTAGAAGCCAGAAGGCTTTATGAAGAACGATTTCCAGATAGAAGAATTCCTGATAGGAAAAACTTTGAATTGGTCGTCGTTTCAGTGAGACAGGTAAAAACTACGATATTTTATTTTTTTACTTGTACTTATCAAATGATAGAGATTTAATGTTAAGTGTCGTAAATAATTAGAAACGATGCAAATTTTATTGGTTCAGTTCTCTTTACTGGCAAAGCTTAATTTTCTATAAACGGGATCATAAACTCCCATAATTTGCATTTGTGGGCAGAGGAAAATCTCCATGCTGCTATTGCAACGCATCATCAGCACCAATTTGAACCTACCAACGTGTAGAATAATGTTGAGGCATTATAGACGGTCCAAAAATCTGCAATAATTCTTAGAGCTAGGGATGCATAAGAGTAGAAGGAGGTTATGTTGAACCGACATACAAAATTATTCAATAAGAACCATATTGAACAAAATATTTTTTTTTCGTAAACAGTTCATTGTATCGATGCCGATCAAGAGTACCTTTTCTTTAGTTTAAGGTGTGAGTTATCCAAAAATATTATCGTTAAGCATTTATCGTCCAGGGTGTAAAAAGAAGTTGCATTATTGTGTTAGAGCTAATCCATCCCTGGCAAACTAAATAAGATAAGAACCCATATTAAGGGAACTTATCTAGTAACCATCATATTAAAAAATTATTAAAGTATATCTAGTAGTTTATTCATTTATTAAATTATTCTTATTGCCCACATATTCTGGGATACCCTATATAACATTAATAAACCAGTCCATGGTTTTATGGTTTTTGGCGACATCCTCTAGCTGCAATTTTCTTTATGTGTCTAAATAGATGATAGGCTACTCTTATGAAGCAAATGAAAATGTCTAAAGGCGCTCGCACTCTTTCTCATCACCTCTAACCAACGTTCAGTGTCGTAGACAAGTTTTAATCAAGAGGATATTAGCAATTCAGTTTTATTATTTTGGTGGTTATTCAAAACAGCAAATATTATAATGCAGGCGAGCTCTTCAAGTGATAGTCACCAGCAAGTTACAAAACGACGTCATTTAAAACCTGGAGAGCGTACAATGGTAAAAATGTGCATGAGGGAATTCTAAGTACACACAGTGGAATATCATTCACTGATGCAGCAGAACTTTGTGCCACATTGACTAAGACATCTTGCCGTACTATATATAGAACTATCAAAGACAATAGATAGGAATACTAAATGTCCAATCAGAAGGAAACAAAAGGACGGAAAAAATTTTTATTGATCAACAAACAAAGTTAGCCATTCGTCGGAAAGAACATGCATTTTTTTTTCGAAATAAACTTCCGAATTAAAAAAAAATTCTGTGATGGCAGGTGTAAAATTAGGTCATCTTGCTGCCTACCTTACCGAACACACCCAAAAGATAATTTAATATGTAAAGAGAGAAGATATCGGCTTAACATAGTCATAATATGTATAATCACAATTGCTGCAGAATTAATAGAAGCATTAAAAAAAATAAAAACATTACCTTGAACACTAATGGTGATTTCATTACGAACCCCACTTATAATTTTATGTTTGGAGTTAAATTAAATTAAGCTCATCCTAATTTGCCACCTAATATTAAAACATCATTAACAGCTGTATTATTATTATTATTATACAATGACGGAGGTTACTTAATACTTAATTCAAAATAGCAACATGGTGCTTGACTTCCAGTAACCAATAATATTGAAAGCGTCACAATATTGCCATTAAAAAACACACAGACGCTCAATGCTATATAAAAATTGCGAAATGAGTTTGTTAATTCCTAAGATCAATAACACTTCCATTTGACTCATTTTATTGTATTTTTGTTCACTATCGTCAAAACTATAAGCTTATTTATTAATTTATAGAAAGGCTTTGGCTGCCTCTTTTTTATGATGTTTTAATGACGGTTTATTTTTCTCAATGTTGATTAAGGCAGAAATAACATTTTTTGATGTTTACGTCGTATTAATATTTATAGTAATACAAAACTTACACTTAAATACTCGTTAAAACTACCAAGAAAGTAATCTGTAAATATTTATTCAATATTCTTTTTTTTTATATAATAATATACACAATCAAATATACCCAGTAGGCATTGAAACAAATTTAAAAAGTCTTAAAATAGCAAAAATGAAGAATTAACTCTTTAGTTGATTATATTTTTTTTTTGCTTTTCTTGAAAAACAGACTATACTGGTAAATCAACACAATGCTATGAAGCTGGAATAGAAACAGCAATCCCAGTGCTATATCGCAACCCATTATATGCTATAACTTTGCCACAAGTAAGGATGTATAGAAAGGAAATAAAGAGAATAGAAATTGCTGAAATTAGCCACCATCATGATCCACTGTTCTTCTTCAGCAATGATCAAAATCTTCAGAACTAAAAGCGACGTTAGGAAAAGTTTCGCGAAAATTGTTCATGCACAAACGCTGATTGAATTGCCACTCACCATTTACTCTATGTCTGTGCCACTTCAAGGAAGATTGTGGAGCAGACCTTCTTTTCTTCTAGTAAGTTTCCTATAATGTTAGTAAGTCTGTGCACCTAAACCTAAATGTATGAGACGGGATCACTGTGTAGTGTACCTCTATGATTGGTTTTGATAGTATAGGTAGGAGAGAGATGGGCGTATAAAAAAATATCTCATAATATGGCGATTTGCCAGGCTTTGGGATTATTATGACCTCTGCTACCTTCCACATCGCTGTAGTCTAAATGATGCAATGATCAGATATATCAGATTTAATATGCTTTTAAGGGGAGTTGTTTTAGTAATTCTCTGATAATGAGATCAAATCCAGCAATTTTTTTAGGATATATATGTTCTTTAATCTCTGTAATAATCGGTGGGAGGTGAGATTGATCTCCACGCCTTCCTGATCAATCATCTGACTGAAAAGTGATTTCTGGGTGTACTACAAGTCGATCAGCTTCTTGTTGATTATTCTTCGTCCACTTACCATTTGAAATTCTCGTGGGAGGGATTTGCATTACGGGTCTTTTTAACCTTTTAGTAAATTTCCAAAGTGAATACTCAGTGCTATTATCACTTATCAGTTCACTCAGATATGCACTAATTGTCTATTAGTGCTATTGAGTCTAAATTAATGCAATTTTGTTCTTAATTTTGTTATTTCAGCTATTAATTCTCTCTCTCCTTTCGATAATCATTTTCTTTAGTTATATGCTTAATGGTGAGTATCTGGTCCCAATCAGTTTGTTGTATTTGTTTGACAAATAGCTGCACCTAAGCTAAGTGATACCTTTTTTTGCAGAGGTATATGTAGATCGATCCCAGCTCTAGATCTAGCCTGAAGCTTTGCCAATCTGATAATTTGTTTACTAATATCGGGTTAGCATCTTTAATCATACGATGTTTAGGTTCACTGGTAATAAGAACAATATTGGTAAATGCCCTGGATTCATGTCCCAACTCTCATCACTTTAGATATCATTGGCAGGAATATTCTTAAATATAAAAAAAGTCAGTTAGATCTGAATTTTTTTTGCGGATTTGTGGGCCAGTATGTAGGTTTTCATGTTCACAAGGTATCGCTTCTGTTTCCTTTGATTCATCACATTCAACCCACAGCTGTCCACTCCTGGATATAGGTCTCTCTCATCTGTTTCCATGTCTCCCTGTCCTGTGCCACATTCAACCAATATTTGCCTGCCACTTTCATGATGTCGTCCACCCATCGTTTCTGCGGGCGTCCTACACTACGTTTAGTCTATCTGGGCCTCCACGTTGTTACTCTATAGGCCCATCTGTCCCTATCCAATCTGGCCAAGTGACCGGCCCACTGCCATTTCATCTTAGCCACCTCTTTTATTATATCAGTAACTTTAGTTTGTGTTCTGATATTTTCATTTCTAATCCTGTCACGAAGTGATATGCCTAACATGCATCTTTCCATTGCTCGTTGTGTTGTTAAAAGCTTGTTTGCAAATGTTTTTGTTAGGCTAATTGTTTCCAATCCATATGTTTGCACTGGCAGTACACATGTATTATACACTTTTCGTTTTAGATTTATAGGGATCATGTTGTTTTTTAAAAGGTGCCCTAGTTTGCCGAAAGCTGCCCATGTCAATCTTATGCGCCTTTTGATTTCTGCGTGTTGGTTTTCTTTTCCTAATTTAATATTGTGACCTAAGTATACGTATTCAGTTACGCATTCCATGTTGTTATTTTGTATGTATATGTTGGTATCTTTGGTGCTTTTCTTTGATTAGGTACTTCAAATAGTTCTCTACCCTATGTTGTTGTTTATTTTGATCTCCCTTGATCCCCATGACATTAAAGTCGTCACCCTACCTATTTTGAGTCTATTGTCTTGACTTTTCAAAAAAATGTTATTTCTAAGACTGGATAAGCTCTCTTGTTGATGTTATAGTAATCCATTTGCATTCCACTTTATTTATAATTTTGAAAAATATTTTTGTTTGGGTTTGTTCAGGTTACAGCTATTTGTAGAACCTGATTTTTCCAATTTTTTTATTTACATTTTTTAAAATATAATACTAACTTATCTCTAAATATTTAAACAATAGATTCACATGCACAATATGATAGCATCATTATCATATATTTATTTCGCGTTTCAACGATTAAGTACTTTTAAGCTTTTTATCAGTTGTTAACATTACTTTTAAGTGTTTGTATTGATGACGCACAATCTTATAAAGACAAATAAACAAAAAAATATTTATAATAAAATGGCAATAAAACTATTTGGGTAAATGTAAAGCATAAGCGTAGAAACCGAAAACATTTTCAAATGGACAATTTATTATATTTCTATTAACTTCTCATTATAGCGCGAGAATGAATGATGATTTTTGACTTCATAATGGTAAGTCGCCGTCTTGTGAGGGATTTATAGTATCCAACGAACAAATAATAAAATCGTGGTCGGCTTGGTTTTGATAGGGGCATTCCACCCCTACTAGAGGTAAAAAGTGCTTGAGCTACATATTTAAATACCACGTTATTGTATTAACTTAAAACTTAAAGGGAGGAAAAGCTGGACTTAGGAATCCGTCACTAGTGCAAGCTTTATTCGATAATAGATAGTTAGATATTGTTGTACCATCATTACCTTGGGTATAACAGGTTGGCAGGAGAAAGAATTCTATCACTTTTATCCCCAATACTTTTTCATTTGGAATGATTTGGTATTCATAAATTTTATTTCTAACTAGAAATGGTATGCCCTAAAAAAATCACTGTGCTATATTATGTTATATTATGAATTATATTATATTTAGGTACAGGGTTATCCAACCAAGACTAGACAAGGCGATTTTTTGACTTTTCCTGTACTTTTATAAAAAAACTGAAATAGCCATCTTAAGTCATTTTCTCCCGCGAATTCGAATATCTTCAGCAAAAAACAATTGAACATCAAACAAAAGTACTAGGGGTCACTTTGATATTTTTTTAAATGGGATGCCGTATTTTTAATGAGCTTATCCGATTTCTCATATAAATTTTGATCTAAAATGTTGGATTTTTAATTTATTTATTTTTTTTTTTTTTATTTTTAACATTTTCCGAATTTAAAACTGAAGAAAAAAGGCGTTTTTGAATTAAAAATCCAATATTTTAGATCAAAATTTATATGAGAAATCGGATAAGCTCATTAAAAATACGGCATCCCATTTAAAAAAATATCAAAGTGACCCCTAGTACTTTTGTTTGATGTTCAATTTTTTTTTTGCTGAAGATATTCGAATTCGCGGGAGAAAATGACTTAAGATGGCTATTTCAGTTTTTTTATAAAAGTACAGGAAAAGTCAAAAAATCGCCTTGTCTAGTCTTGGTTGGATAACCCTGTACATATCACTTATTAAAAAATACTGAGCAATTTGATTTCAATATTGAAAGTTGACCCATGGCCCAGGTTTTCATCTTTTCTTTTAGATGTAACATTTCTTCTAGTAAATCTTAAGACACATCCGCGTCGTAGTAGCTGCAAAAGATCTTGGCTTTTTGGCGAAGAACTTCTGCATCAGTATTTGAGGTATTTCCAAAAGAAGCGACTATCATTCTTTTATTGCTTTCAAGCAGCGTATTGTGTTGAGATGTTTCCATTCACACTATCAAGATAGATGCAAAATACATTTTGCTACTTTATCTGTGAACTCATCAAAGGACTGCTTTTTTGTTTCCGTTTCTTGTCTGGAAATCTGTCTGCATGGTATATTAACATTTCTAGAAACCGCCTTGCTGTCCCATGTTCTTGTCAGAAATTGCGGAAATTAAGAAGTGTTAAAGTTTTCACCCATGCCCATATTTATTATTTTAGAACTTTGAGATTTTATTGAACTTCAAGAAAAACCATGCAGGTATTAAATCAGGGTTTTACCGGCCCCCTTGACGTTCCAGGGCCCTGGAGTTATCACCCGTCTCTCGACAGAAGTAGCAACTTAATTATGACCCTTATAATGAGTGTTAGGCGCATCTGAATTAAAAATAATCGAAAATCCGATTATTTTATTGGAGCATCTGAATAAAGAATAATCTGATGAAAAATCAATTCACTAGAACCTGTGCATGTGCGTTTCTAAAATACGATGTAGGAAAAAATTAATCGAGTATAAAATCTTAATATGACACCGACACAACAAGCTGCAAGCAGCAGCAGCTAGCCAACAGTCGTTATACGCATGGGAATGCCGCATGCCGCCCGATCGTCAACCTTATTTAATCTTAATACTTAATACCGCATTTGCTCGAGATTTTCATTTCATATCACATCAGTCGCATCGTCTTGGGTGCGTTTATATTAGAGCTGTATAAATGATAAAAGCGGCGTTACTAACGTCAATGCATGTAACAAGGAAGATAGGGGGACATTGGAGATTTTGGATAATAATACATATATATTTTATTAGTTTACACTAAAAGTTTCATCTCCTTGATCCCGTTACACAACCCGAAAATATTTTCTTGATTTTCATAATTTTCATAAACAAAAATTAGAACTCATAAGAATTCTTCCAATTGTTCCTATAATCACCTATGTGTCGTTACTGTCCATAAAATCATTTTACAATTATTAAAAATATCTGCCGAAAAATAAAGTCATTGATAAGGCGAGGTGTTCTGACCTATTCGTGTATCTCCGACAGTTCATGAAATATTGCCCGATTTAATAAAACACATTATTGCTTTGACATGTATCATTTACTCCACGATTTGGAACTTCTTAATGTTTGCATCAATTTAACCTTGCGTTATCTTCACAGTAACAACTTATTATGTTCATGTTGACACGTAAGACACCTTGCAACTGGGGTCAATATAACTGCCCTTGGGATTTAGTTACATTTAAATTGGACAATCGAATCAACACGTCTTTGTTATACCTTAGAACTGAACGAAAACGTCAATTTTACTTTCATGCTGGAGTAAATAATAACTTGTTTATATTACAATGTATAATCAACACACTTTGGTATTATTATTTTTGAGAACTACAACATCTTTGTTTTACTAAGAGGCCAGACTAACTAATCACTGCCGACGGAAAACTGCAATTCTCGTACGGAAGCCCTTTAAGAAGAAATTATGATATGCAATCTCCTTGTATTCTCAAACACACGTGAGGTAGTTACTCTTTTTGGTTGAAATCCTTTTAGTAGAATATCAGTTTCTATTATCGAACTAGGGGCCCAAAACACATGTAACTCCTGCTACCTGTGGAGCAGCTTCTCGCCTCGAGTCTTGGACGCTACTACTCTTTGGTTCCTTGGCGCCGAAGCCGCTGTCCGCTTTAAACCAATCAGCGCGCGGTCACGTTGGACCTATCAATGCTGTTGCTATGCTAGAAATTAGGATGGCAGACGGTGTTTCTCTTTTGTTATAGTATTGCCGACTTGCAATTTGATTTTAAAATTTGCATTGTACACTGCGACGTTGAATAATTGATTTGTATTTATGAATTCAACTTTCAGAAAACATGTTTCCCAAGCAATCATCAAACTAAACAAAGTGTCTACAGCCCGCACTTACCTACGTTCGAAAAGGCGCAGACTGGCATGTATCAACAAAAAAGCAGCTATGCGATAGTGTCTATATACATAATATTATTAAAAATTAATCGCTTCTTTCAATACGTAGCAATAAGTAATAAATGGCACCAATCACCTGTTCCGATTACTAGGTACATGGTACATTATATGTTTCTTAAATGAATGTATCGTCATAATATAGTTTAGAGGTGTTGCTTAAAATGTGTCACCCATGAGCATACATAACAGCTAATCCGTATGAATATCATAGTTTTGAAATCTTGTACGAGAAAACAAAAATCAGACTCTCTTTAAAATTTGAAGTTACCCCTAGTAACAACACTGTGAAGGTGTTTTCGTTTTTTTAATTTCGTCCTTGGAAACAATGCGGTATGTCGCCAAACATTCTAGAAAGCAACGTCTAATGTTATCTTATCAAAAATAAATACCAGAATTACAATTGTAAACAAAATTTTAGACTTTGATATCTAAATAGATGACTAGTAAGTGGCAGTTGTTAGAAAATTGGGATGAGTTAATTGCGCTATTCGAAAATATAATGTATGATTTCATTGGAAATTGGATTTTAGTATTAACTTAACATTACTAATATATTATTAATTTGTAAGTAGATAAAATATTTAAGTAGACGGTATAATATCCTTCACACCGTGTTCACTACCTATTTTGATTAATTTACATAAAAGGTTATAGATGCAAAAGATGTACATTGCCTTATTGGCCACTTTTATAGCATGCGGAATTGCTCTGCAGTTTGGCTTTGTGGCTTTGGCATCTGTTGCTTATCCTATATTCTATGTTATACTATGAAATTACTATATTGCTACAATCGGGATTTTATCCCGATTGTTATACATCATGTTCGCACTAGAATGTTCGTGTGGTGTGGTCGTTGTTGTGTCGAATCAACATTTTTGCAATCTTTTTTAATTTCTTCAATAACGGCTCGCGGTAGAACCATTATACCTTCTCAATAATTCGACAACTATTTAGGATGTTTGGTGAGATATAATTCGATTATACAGGGTGTTTCGGGAAAAAATTATAAAACGTCGATTTAAAAACAAAATTACACTTGTACTGTAGCGGCCACACCACTAGGCATAATCGGTTTAAATTTTCTGATTCTTTGATGTCAAACCAAATACTACCACTTTGTTGATACATTTAATAATAATAATTATAATAATAATAAACGTTTATTTGTAGTATACACAAATGCATCGTTACATTTTTCATCAGATAAAATATACAGCACCCAAATAGAAACATGAGAATACTACAAAAGGGGACCAAAAGGCAGTGACACTGATACTATGTTTGGCCCCAAAGAGCAAAATTTTAAATCTAAAATATCAACAATTAGTTATGTACATAGAATATAATACCCAATATAAAAAAATATTTATTTTGAAATCCGCAATGTGCAGCACAAAAACAATGTTTACAAAATTTATGAAGAGATAATAGGCAATGTTTAGAGAGAGGAAATAAATAAACCAAAGCAATAAAAACACGAATGGAAAGTGGTGGGAGCCGTGTCTCTAGACATTCTCGAGCAACATTTTTTTATAAAATATTTTGAAAGTTTGTTATTTAAAGATTTCAGAGTATGTGGTATAAGATTATATTTTTTATAGATATCAAATGTAAAGCACCTTTGATAAAAAGCAGTCCTGTGAGGCGGTGGGGATAGCAACCCCCGGAACCTAAGGTTCAAGGTGTGGACATCCGAGCGAAATGATATTTTATTATAAAGATATGGGGGGGCGCTTAGTTAAAATTATGGAATGATAAAGACATACAGCATGAAACCTCCTTCGAGCCTCCATATCAAGCCACCTTGTTGTAACAAGTTTATAAGAAACTGGTTCAAATTTTTTTATGCCATATACATAGCGTAAACAAGATTTTTGAACCCTTTGAATACGGTTAATATCATATTTAGTGAGGCAAGGTCCATACACCACATCGCAAAAATTGAGATGACACAATATCAGTGCCTCCGTCAGTCTCAGCTTCAGTCCTTCAGGCAAAGCATTTCAATTACTTATATTTTAACTTTAAGTATCTATTGTCCACCAAAGTAAGAGGAGCTTGCATTTATAAATTCAAGTAGCCAAAGTCCTAACACGACTTTAAGAAAAAATATTTATATTGACCTAACACGACTTTAAGAAAAAATATTTGTATTGACCTCTGCTAAAATTTGGCTTTAATTTCAAATAGAGTCACTTTGAGGGACGTAACTGAATGAGAGTTTATAAGAAGCTATTGTAAACCGATTGTCACATAAGTGTTTTATTTCTTAGTTTGTTTTCTTTCTGAGGCCAAACACTAGACTAGAACATTTAAAGGCTTTTAAGTAAAATAAAACCAAAGTGGCGCCTTCAGGATTTGACTTTAACTTACTTATATAAGAGTGCTAAACCTCTCAATCTAGAAGCAAAATAGCGGACCTACCCTAAGTTGAGTTAGCTAAGGGGTGAGCTTTCAGGCAGCACAACATAGGTAATTTTTAGGGGCTGTTGTCTGAATTTTACATATTTTAGGTCATCCTAAGGTGAATACTGGCACTCAAGAAGTATGGTGATAATATAGCACCGCCGATATTTAGGAAAATTTTACAACCTTTTGTTTAAAAAACTTTAAAAATATTCGCAAGCAAGGATAACGTAAAAAATGCGCAATCGTAGGCCTAGCACAGTTACTCCAAATCAATAATAAGCTACCCATAAAAATGACAATCTTTACTTGACTAAAAACCTTATTGTTTCCAAATCATAGTCCGCGATAGTGTGACCAAAACAAATTTACACTGATGTTAGTAATGTTTTATTTTATTTATTAAATTAACAATGTTTTTTTTATATGAATTTTTGAATGCACTTTATGCTTGGTCGTAGAGGGGACCCGATTGCATCTACTAGTTCTACACACAATTACTCAGCTTTCGTCATGGATTTGACTAAATGAACATTCAGCTTAAACCCCTATACAGAATTGATCGGAGGGAACGTCCGCTAGTACATAATTATGATCTGGCGGATATTACTGTCTTTTCGCGAACCGCCCACTGCTGAAATACGGCGGACAGTGTAGAGATAATTATTTAACCATGTAACCACCAGTATTCGCCGCGGCCGATAGCGTAACAATATTTTTCCACTACTAACCTATAACATCGCCATTATTGACCGATTATTAACGTTAGAAATCGTGTTTCTCTACCTTATAAGTTATTATTGACCATGGTCAATAATAAGGCATTGAAATCCATTATTGACCGATCTTCAAGAATCTATTTGAACGCAGGTAACTTGATTTTTTGATTCTACGACATGAAAGGTGATTTCTTGTGGTTAGGCAACCAGATAATTATCAATTCATATTAGATTATTAGAGAAGCTTGATATTGTAAAATATCGATACAATCAACATTTTTTCTGCTTCTATCCTTGATTCTGGAGGTGTACACATAATAATGTCACTAACATTTTCTTCGCTCATTTTTAAAACAAAAAGGAAAACTCGTGAAATCTGATGACATAAATGAACAAAAATTGACATTAACAAAGCCACCTGACAAAACAACAAAATATTTTGCCAATTCCAAAGCGCAGGTAACTTGATTAAAAAATATACTTATACCTAGCTATAATTTTTTATAATTATTAATACTATAAAGATAAATGTCTTATAAAAGTTTGTGATAGTGGAAAAGATATTATATTAACCACGGTTGAGACAGCTTATAGCCCTCGCGTCTTAAATCCCTCGTCGCCCCGCTCCTCTTTATTTAAACTTGCCGCTCGGGCAATGATGACGGCTGTCTAAACCTTGGTTAATAATATACTATTCTTTACAGTACTTTACACTATCAGCCTGCCTTTTATGAAATACCAATCCTTTAATGAATTAATGGATTTTACTATAAGATCACGACATGTCGACTTACACGTGGAACTTGGACAAAACCCAGAAGCCCCAATAATTTTATTCTGTTTTTATCTGATAGCTTCCGGATATCCCAAATAGTAAACCCGAATGTGCCTCACATAATTTATTTTTCAATCAAGATAATGCAATATAAAAATTTATTATCGCTGTGTAAGACCGTGTGAAAATCAATAGACAACTAGAATACGATTTGTAAATATAATTAAATAGCATTCAATGGCCTTTTATCGTTGAAATGTTAAACAAAAGAACGTTTGTCGGTCATATTTACTCACGTGTTCCAATGCGATATTTTGTGATGCCAATCAAATTGATGTTATTATTCTTTTTATATACACGTTAAATGGAGTAAAGATTAAAGCAGAAAAAGTAATTTATATCACAGTATAACGATACTGCTTAAAATTTATTTTTCTATTTGGATATCACTTTGGAGCGACCGTCCTGACGATATATTCTCAAACAAATTTTACTTACAGAAATTCAAAATTAACGTGCTATTTTTTTAACAAACGCCTCGCTCGCAATGCGCCCTTAAAGATCTTTGTAGTTTAGAAGGAATATCGTAGGTTCGCTTTGAAGTGACTGGGGTCGTCACCATGCAATCCGAAGGCATCAAGCTACACAAGACAAATATACTTTCATGGAGCTAAACAATAAAAAACGCATTTACAAAGGTATTGATAGTTAAACTAAGACTGTTATAGATAGTAGTACTTGTTGCACACAAAATACCTAAAGTATAGCAAGTGAAGGTTTGCACAAGGGGAAAGGAAGAATCGAAGGGAATTTTGGCGTACAAAGCAGATATTCAAGATCTGCTGGTCTAGTTCAAGATTTAACACGTAAAGTGCCTGGGTGGGTATAAGCTACCCATCAATTTTGGACACTTTCATTTGTCTTAGTGGCGTTGGTAGGTCAACTTGGGGCACCACACCTCATTTCGTTTGGAGCCACAGTGGTTTCCTTTAATGCACCAGATCGAGGTAAACTATATGGGGGGGTGATTTTAATATAAGGTAAGGTGGGGCAAGTGCAACTTTGGGGCAAGAGCATCTATTTCCTTTGTAAATTCATAAGGCATTAAATGCTTCATTTTCTTGGCACCCTTACTTTCGTTGTACTCTTAGCAATAGCGCATTCTAGAATTCAACGCGCCAAATGCATCTGCATTCAGTCTGTCGACAACCAACTGCCGTGCTGTGTTTTTGCTACTGTGGTGAGTAAACAAATAATATTTTGGCGGTAACTGTTTGTGTGCATAAATTCTAAATAGCTCGTAGAAAAAAATCTCATATAAAACTTATATGTAATGGAATAACAGCATATATAATTGATTTGGATTTGCTTGCTGGATTTTAAGTTATGTTCGGGGTCGCACTTGCCCCATGAAAATACGCGACTGGGGCAAGTGCGACTTTTACCGGTGGGGTAAGTGCGTTCTTGTGGGCGCACTTGCCCCTTGTGGATTTTTTTTCAAAAATAAAGATAAGAGAACGGAAAGTATGCCATAGGGCAGAAGTCATAACAAGCCAAGAGGTATTGCAACGACTAAACGAAAAAGACCAATTGTTACTAAAGTCCAAAAATAAAAAAAATAAACCTAATCATCAAACCGAATCAGTATCCGATGATGATGACGAACTTCCGTTGATTCACATAAAACAAAAACTGGTTATTGAAAAGAGGAAGCCACCAAGAAAACCCAAGAACAAGAAAAAACTTCAAACGGATTCATCATCAGAAGAAGACGAATCCGTTGGTGAACTTTTAACTGAAAGCGAAGATAACTTGGAGAGCTTTGACGATTTTGAGCAAGAAGAACAAGACTTACAAAATACATCAAAAAACATAAATGACATGATTATCAATGACTGGGTCCTAGTTAAATTTCCCGGGAAAAAAATAATTAAATATTATGTAGGTCAAGTAACTAATATGTCTGATTGCGAGATTACTGTAAATTTTGCGAGAAAAAGTATTTTTTTCAAGAGAAACTCTATGTTTATTTTCCCTGTTGTCCAAGATTGTTGGCCGGTTTCTAAGAATGACATTATTTCAGTCTTACCTAACCCGAAAATTAGTCGCAGAGGTGAAATAAGCTTTGAAGTATCATCTGATATGTACAATATCCAGTAAATAGGGGTTTGAAAGAATACTTTTTATCTACCTTAGAAGATTAGTTTTAGAATAATATGTTTTTGCACTAACTGTATTATTTAAAGTTACCTTAACATATTTTTTTTGGAGAAAATAAAAAGTTTTTAAAAATTTATTTTTTGTGTCTACTCTTTACCCCTGATACCAAAGTATTTAACTTGCAAACAATTAAAAATAATCCAGATTTGTAAAAAGTTTTAGAAAATTGTGCATAAAAGCTAAGTGCTCTTGCCCCGTGAATTAATTTAATATACTTAGATGGACCCGTGATCTACAAAGACGCACTTGCCCCATCACAAGGGGCAAGTGCGTTTTCACGACTAAACATTTTTTAAAATTTATAAAAATTTAAATTTTGCTCGTTTTTAATTGATATTAAGTGGTTAGCTAGAAAACCCCCAAAACGGATCAAGAAAAAAAAATGAAATTAAATGGCACAAAAATAGCTTTTTTATTAACTCATAAAGCGTTACTTATGTATTTTGGGGATGCACTTGCCCCACCTTACCTTAGTTTAGCAACATTTTATTGTATTTCGCCTATATGTGGTGGACTTATACAGTGTGTCCACGTAAGTTGGCGGCATATGGGAAACTTCTTTATTATTAATTTTACGAAAAAAAGTTATACTTCATAAAAAGTTCTGCATGGTCTAACACATAATATGCAACCATCAGATATCAAAATTTATCAGTCGTATACGAGGTTTATCAAAAAATATGATTTTATGGTACCTTTATTTTTGACAATATCGAAAATTATTATGAAGAAAAGATATTTAGAATTAAAAATAACTTTTAAATATTCATTAAAATACTATTTCTTAGGCATTTTCTCTGCGATAATGTTGAAAACTTAAGTTTGCCCATTAATGCATTACATTTAATAATTATAAATTTGATAAAACAATTTTAAATAAATAGTTTTTTAATGAATATTTGAAAGTTATTTTTAATTCTAAACATCTTTTCTTTATAATAATTTTCGATATTGTCAAAAATAAAGGTACTTTACTCTTAAGCAAAATTCATATTTTTTGACAAACCTCGTATATGACTGAAAAAATTTAACATCTGATGGTTGCATTTTAGGTTTTGGACCATGCAGAACTTTTTATGAAGAATAACTTTTTTTCGTAAAATTAATAATAAAGAAGTTTCCTATATGCCGCCAACTTACGTGGACACACTGTATAACCCACCACGGCCAGAGATTTTTTGGTTTTTAAAAAATTAGTATTTGGTTCCAGAAAAAGCTTTATTTCTCAATATTTATAAAAAAAAAATTATATAAAATTATGGTTTTAGATCAGCATTATGTAACACGAAAAACAGTCCAAGCATAGGAATTTTAAACACTTGTTACATGATATTTTGTCTTGGCTGTTTTATTTTTGGCGGCCTTCCTCCCTAATTGAGTTACATGCTCACGATAACAGCCCGAACAAATTTGTTTTTTTTCTGAGTCCACTAGAACATGCTCATCTGCTGACAGTTGGCCAATGTCAGATAAAAGCTGTTTCACCAAACCTAATAAACAAAAAAGAAATACGTTAGTGTTGTTTTACAGTTCACTTTTATCATAATATATGTTTACCTTCTATAACTTGCTCTCGAAATTTTGTTATACTCATCTTGTCGTTGGTAATGGATTGATGGATAATATAAGCATTTACTAACGCTGAGCCAACAACCAATTCAATGGCGGGCTTACGGTACCACTTCACTCCCCGCCTTAAAGACGAATTATAAGACTTCATTTGATCTGGAAAGAGAAAAAAGTATCATATTTTGATATAATATAATAAACTGTGGTTTGAGTTTACCTAAAAAACCTTGTTGTACTCCAACACAGACTTGGGCTTTTCAATTTCTTCCGTGCGCTTGCGAATAGTCACCATTTCAGGGACAAATTTTGTGTTTAGCATCAAAATATCTCGCTTATCTTTTTATTTTTCTATAAATACTCCTGTGTGACTCTCTTCTGCACAAACTTCTCCTTTCTTTAACTCCTTTTGTAAGACATTCTTAGTATTATTTTTTCTGTTGGTTCCTAGCGTTCTTCTTGGTCACAATATACCTTCAGATCGTATAAATAGCCTCCCTCAAGGCACAGTTTAAATAATTTGATGCTAAATTTGTGTCTCTTATTGCTTATGTACTGTTTAAACTTTAGCTTTCCTTTGAACGGTACTAAAGTCTCGCGAAGGTTGTTCAGAAGGGATGTAATATTATACAACCTGTCATTGCCATTTTGGGCATTTCTGAGGCATTACCAGCAAAATGACAAGTTTTTAGTAACATCTGAAAGCGATTGCGTGGCATCACTTTGCGGAGGTTATTGTCATACAATAAGTTATTTGACCAATATGAAGAAATAGAAGGCAGTGAAAGGATGCTCATCCACATTATGCAACCTATGAACCGCTTCATTTCATCTTGATTGTGTCTTTCCAATCTTATATTCTTGATCTTCTAAATATGGTCTAATTTTTTTCCTGTGCCGCATATTTATTTGCTTCATCTACGAAGAGCTGAAAAATCTCCTCGGTGATTTTATCATTTTAAAAACATCATAAGGAGTTTTCTCATAGTTGTCAGCACAAATATCGGGCCTGTCTTCTGTAAAATCAAAATTTTTCTGGTAATTTCGAGTTATAGGGCCCCAGGTGATTAAAGATATTTCTGGAGCGATATTTTCGTCCTCCGAGGAATTATCGTAAGCGTTTTGAGCAATTACATTTTCAATAATGTCATCAATACTGGAAAAATCATCGATAGCTTCATTTTTTAGCAGGGTAGGTGTTTCCAACTTATCAAGTAGCAAGGGTTATTTTTCGGCAGATGTCGAAGCCTGAATATTGTAAGTATATACAGGGTCGTTGGTATGTATGGAAACGGTCGATTATTTCTTAAAGTATAACAGTTAGCAAAAAATATTTAAGACAAAAGTTTTAGGGTTTTTTAAGGTCTATTAGAATTTTAAACAAATAAGTATACAGGATGAGTCAGAAAAGCGTAAAGAAGCAAAGTTACTTTTTTTTAAATGGAACACCCTATATGTTAGAATATTTTTGGATTTCGCATGAAATAGCAATTATTTTTTAATAAGTCCAATATAAGCCTAAACCTAATAGTTTCCGAGATATCGACTTTTGAAAAATTACATTTTTGAACTTTGACAGCTTCTAGCTTTCTAACGGTATGTCTTAGAGTGAAACGGCTTACATGTCCCTATCTTACTTTTTATTATTTTCCCAAAGACATCAACTTCCGGTTAAATCGGAAGTACTGTATTTCCGGCTTTTGAGTTACTTCCGGATTAACCGGAAGTTGACACTTTTAGGAAGACAATAAGAAAGTAAGGTAGGGACATGTAAGCCGTTTTACTCTAAGACGTACCGTTAGAAAGCTAGAAGCTGTCAAAGTTCAATAATGTAATTTTTCAAAAGTCGATATCTCGGAAACTCTTAGGTTTAGACTTATAATGTACCTATTGAAAAATAATTGTTATTTTATGTAAAATCCAAAAATATTCTAAGATATAGGGTGTTCCATTTAAAAAAAAAGTAACTTTGTTTCTCTACGGTTTTCTGACTCATCCTGTATACTTATTTTTTTAAAATTCTAATAGACCTTTAAAAACCCTGAAACTTTTGTCTTAAATATTTTTTGCTTACTGTTTTACTTTATGAAATAGTCGACCGTTTCCATACATACCAACGACCCTGTATATATCCGATAGGAAGGGATTTCTAGTGCTATCTTTTGTTTTATTCAGATCAGTAAAAGATTGATAATTTTGACATTCTGGTAATTGAAGTTTTTTTTTGCCTTTTGGTTATCTGTTTTGCTAAACAAATTTATTCTTTTCTGTGGAGTAATCGGTTAATCGTCGCTATACTCTGATGATGGCTCATACTCTGAATGATCAGGGGAAAAATCAGATTCATCGGATAACATTTCTTGCAATCGTTTTTTAATGTCATTTTGCTCTTTTTCGTACGTCATAATTTCAACTCACTGCACTTTGTCAACATCAACTAGCAACCTGTGGCAACTAACTAACCGAAACAGTAAAATAAAACATCTAACCGGCAACAGCAAGACACGTTGCAGACAAGTGTCAACGAGAATCACGCGGTGGGCGGGGCTAAGCCCCCATGGCGGCTATGAATATACGATGTACTTATGGCCGTGGTGGATGAAAGTTAACCTTAAATCACCTTTTTTGTGTTTTTTTCTCATTTTTAGCACATTTTATTTATTCTTTATATATTGTGGACAATTTCAAGTCAATTAAAAAAGAAAACTGGTTGGGCCATTAGGACCCGAAAAAATATTTTGCATGGTGGCACTTTACGTGTTCATGGTTCGCAAAAACTATGTTCTAGGAACGAAAATAAAGGTTTATTCCTTAATATTTCGTAACCGTATACACATACTCCTCTGCATTCCTTGAGAATGTTTCTTTTTAAATCTTTGCATTTTAGGTACCTCCCTAAAATTCGAATTTAATTTAATTTAACTACAGAATTTTGTTGATTATCATCACTAAAATTTTTATCGCGTGTACGAGATTCTTGATCAGTATCTGCGCAGGGTGTTATTTCATAAGTGACCGATATTTTACAGGACGATTCCTCAGTTATTTATAAGGTGAAAAGTTCATATAAGCATGGATCCGCAAGCCCTTCATTTTTGAGATACAGAGTGTTTAAATTTTTTTTTTTAATCTTGTTTTTCGTATATAATTTGATCTTAGTTTGGCCCTTAATTTGTAGGGGGCGCCACCTACAGGTTTTCTCTCTTTAGGTAGTCACAACTTTTTCGTGCTTGTATCTATTACATTTTCTAGCAGAAGAATCGAATTCTCTATCATTTTTATGTGAAAATGAATTGCTTGTCAAAAGTCGCTACAAAGAGCCGTTTTCGAGATATTTTGGTTTGAATTAATCGATGCATGTGTTTGTCAAAAAGTAAAACAATTTTAAAAACTATTTTTTTAATCAACATAGAAACATTTCAAACGGTAATTTTTAAACAACAATAAACAACGAAACACTAGATATAAAACTAAATTAAAATCACAATAAATGTTGGAAATGTTCACCTGCTTGCTGTATGCACGCATCCAATCTTTTTCTTATTGATTCGCGCACTCTTTGAAGAATGTGGACATTATTTCAAAAATTATTTACGAAAAATAAGAATAAAAATAAATTTTTAATACCCTGTACCTAAAAAATGAAGGGCTTGCGGACCCATACTTAATTGAACTTTTCACCTTATAAATAACTGGGTAATCGTCCTATAAAATATCGGACACTTATTAAATAACACCCCGTATAAAACTACAAAGTTTTCTCCAATACTTGTAAAGTTTACTGTAAATTGACTCTTCGGTACTTTAACGAAAAAACAATAGCCTTGTTTATACTTCTATGGCCATTTATTTTACCAGCTTTACTAAATAAAAATAATCATCTCTTCTGCATGGTCATAATCCTCAAATTTTTTTTTTTAAGAATTCGACCTCCGTGTGTACCAAAACGGAATTTTTTCATTATAAATCGTATTTCTTTTGCAAGTAAAAATTTTAATATTTTAATCGAAAATCTAAAATTTGAATCTTCTACAAAAACCCTAACCGCATCTAGGGACACCCTGTATATAAAACAACAGAAATAAAAGAAGAATATACTATTAAAACTTTACAGAATTTGATATAAAAACAAAATGGAAGCAAGGATGGGTTTTAAGCACACTAATATTCTCCCGACCCAAAGACTATACCACAAAAAAAATGCAAAGAGAAATTGCAATAGGCAAGACAATTCAAGAATTAAATAAACTTAAAGAAGGTCATCCCTTTTCCTTTTCATCACACCCAACCCCAGGACGCGTTTCGCCGTATAGCGGCTCACCAGAAGGGCTGACGAAAAGTGGAGGGACCTCAAAGGGTCATTTCAATACATAATGTAAATGAACATATTATGTGAAATGTACCACGTGGTGATATCTCATCATTCCAGCATATTTGGACTTCTTGTAAGTCCTCGTTGGCTTGGTTGGGTTGATACGCTCGATGGCTGCGAGATGTCGCCACGTGCTATATTCCCAATATTATGTTCATTAAAAGAAATATTATTTACGAATATCATGGTTAATAAAACTCATTAATGTTCTAAAAAGGGCTGAGAAAAATAAAAACTAAAAATAGTAGAAGCATGATAATATCAACGAGAGAAAGAAAATAGAGAACTGATACACAAGGATAAGTATTGAAAGAAGTTACAAACTACAACTACTTAGGCGCAAATATAGAAGATCTGGAAAAATCTAGACATTGAAATAAACCAAGAAATTAGCAAAGCAGCATTGCTCTATAACTCCCTAGGAATCACGCTCCTGGAAGAGAGAAATACCAAAGGGACTAAAAGCACCAGAAAGTTGCTAAGTCATAAGTCATCCAGAGCATACGTTAGTGAATCTCTTGCTCTAATAGAAAAAAGAAAACATTGCTACTGGAATAAGATTTCTACGAAAAATTAAAGGTATCTCAAGAATTGACAGGTTAACAAAATTAAACAGAAATGTTCAATATAACAAGGATAGAGTCAGTCATTAGCGAAACATATACATTTAGTACATATTATATCCAGAGCGCTGGGAAAGAAAAAGGATGCCTATGCCCTAGTCTCTGATGGAAAGACCAATCACGACAAGAAGCTGAAAAATGAAGATTGCAGTGGATTAAGGTAAGACTATTGACGCTGGATGTAATATTTATTGATAGGTAAGAAGAATGCCATAGGATAATAATAGATTATATTGTATTGTTTTACATTTTGAGCCCTACCTCTAACGATGCCTTAAACTTACTGTCTAATTAAATAAATAAAATATACAGGTTTCCATAAAATGAAAAGTTTTGTTATGCTTCCTGCGAGAAGCAGGGTGAATTCTCATAAGCGGCCGGTGAACCGGGGACCTTGGCGGTGTGGCGAGTCATGGCGTAGCGGACGACGGCCCGACCGCCGTGGCCGGCCGGTCTCCTGGTTCACGTCCGCAGGCCCCGCCGCGACTTTCGTCCCTGCTGGACTATAATAATGATAGGCCGGAGTAATATCCGATGCAATCAAGCTCCGAATTGCAAATATCCGTTCAGTATTCATAGATTTATCAGATTTTAATATTTTCAATTCCCCCTAAATGCGTTCGTTACCCCCTTTGTGACTCTAAAAACAAGGTAAATCTTTAGATATGCCACTATACACACTCGATTATGTCGGGCGAGCATATTGTTAAACTGGTAACGGGTTTGGCCATCCAACACTTTCACAACATTTCCATTCTTGTACGGCAAAATGGCGTGCATATTGGCCATGAATAGGTTAGTTTTAGTCTTGACGTAGGGTGAACCGTATCCGAAATTTTCTGTAGTAATTTACCGTGAAATTGTAGCTATTAATAATGCCATTTGGAGATAAAAAGAGGGAGCTGAGGTACCTTAGGCCATGAATACTGTAACAAGTATATAAAAAGAGGTAGGTAATTGGGATGTATCTACTTATAAAAAAAGTTAATTAAATTAATTCTACCGCAAAAAAAATACGTTAAGGCTAAATTAAAATGCCTAAGAGCATCATTTGTAGACTGTTGTACCTATAGGGACGACACGTTGTCGAGGGAGGGATCCTTGAGCCAAATGAAGGATGACAGTGGTGCGGATGGTGTTTCACGGACACTGCCTGATATTTGTATGGTTGAGATAAAAATCTTGACCAGAGAATCGGCAACGGAGTCTCGAGTACAGGGGTCTGATGCTGTTCCGGATGGTTCGAGGATCCTCGCGACATAGCTTTCTTAGCATAGAAGGACGTATATGAGCTGACTCGTCGAGGTGTGTGATAAGCAAAGAGGCGTTAATAATAACCAGACTATCAAAATACTGTGCCGAGAACATCTATCTTCTTTATGATGTTGTATATGCCCGACAAAAGAAGGAAACAAAATGTTGGGTACATTCGGTTACATACGGCCAATTTATTCAATGTGAAACAACATTTTGCAATTACAGTTATTTCAGTAGAAGTATTTCAGCATAATATTTGGCAACACTGTCTACTGGTGCTTCTGTTATATTATGTTGAAATACAGTGTTATTTGTAGAAATATTTCTGGGAAAAGTGATCAGTGAACTCATAATTTGTCAGTGAAGCCCTACACATGAAGCAGATCTCAAAATCTATGATAAAACAAAATAGTACTAGTGTTTACTTACATTTTTCTTGCCGAGCCGGATTTTCATCCTTTAACTGAGTTACCAAGTTTCTTTAAGGAACCCTGAAATCCATACCTTTTCCCTGCTATTCCATCAAAGAACTCAAAATTAGATTCTAAGAATCAGAACCAATTACTGCTGCGCAATTTGTCATGTTATTCTTCATAAATTTTGCTGGGAGCCTAAAAACAACTGGATTCACATTGACCCACGTCAGATACACTGTTCGAGGCCCTGTTTGGAAAAAGCAAGAAATGCTGATTTTTCTTTTGGTAAGCTAAATTAGAATGCCTAAGAGCGTCATTTTGGGGATGGTTGTACCTCTAGAAACGGCATGTTGTCGAGGGAGGGATCCTTGAGCCAAATGAAGGATTGATCAGTGGTACCGATGGTGGATCTCGGACACTCTCTGATATTCGTATGGTTAAGGTAAAAATATTGACTAGAGAATTGGCGACGGAGTCATAAAGTCGTGTGCACGAAGATGGTACGATTTTTGGCGGTAGGTTTTTAACGCCATTCTCGGTGGAAATGATTTTTTGATTTTACGGCTTGTTCGTAATTTATGGTAAGCGAAGACTTGCCGTTAGGGCACCATTTTCAGAAGGGATAAAGGCTTCCATCAACCTCCGACACTTGTCTAGCATAGATGGATGGATCGTCAGAGGTAAACCAAACGTCTGGAATCCGAGTTGGTTCACCCACGAATTGAATGAGGCCAGAGCTGATCGCAAATGATTCGACTTCACGTTGTATTTGAGTATTTGAGCCAGTTGATATTATGAACGTAAAGTCGCCAAGGATGACAACTTCGGAATTTAGGATGGTGGGTTTGCAAAAAGTCGATAGTATTAGCAAGTGAGGAGAGCAAGACTCTATAATGGGTATCACGCGACCGGTAAAGGCAGCAAGGATATAAATAGCTGACCGTACTAATGGATGATCTGACCCTTGTTTCGGTTAGTGCGAGTACATGAGGTTTGGTAGATTGTAGATGTTGATGACCTGCATTGATGTTCGAGGTCAGTCCTCTTATATTGCAGAATTCAATTTGAAAGTTGCTAAATTTAGGTCTTATAACAACTTCAGTTGTCACAGCATTTCCATTTTGAATATTGTTCGAGAGACCGGTCTGGCTATTGGGAATGGTGAGCAACTTCACGTCACCTAAGCCAATGCGTTGATATTTCACCGGGCGATGTCGGGTGAGCCAACATCCACCATCTGTGCAAACCTATTTAAGACATATATTCTTGCATGAAGAGAGCCTAATAATATTTGTTGTATAACAGGAGATTTTAATGTAAATTAACAAAAATAACGATTCCTCGGTGCTGGAGTTGTGTAATCTCTTCAATAGGTATGGTCTAGGATCAATGTTCAATGATATATTAGGGGATTTTATCAAAACTGGTAATTCTTAGGATGGGGAGTGCCTCTTTATAGCATCTAATATAAAACAGTGGCTAGGGTCAGTAAAAAATATTTTCAGCTTAAACCTAAAAGTTGTATATTGCTGTTGGGGCTCCTGTTGACAAGTGGTACAATGATTCCCTATGGGAGATGAAAGCGCGATCTCAGTTTCTTGAGGAGCTATAAGTAGATCCTATTCTCACTTGGTGACTAGGAACAGTTATTTACTTGTTTTTTTTGTGTTTGAAGTGGTAAGTCCCTACAAATATTCTAATACTGTAAACACGATATAATAATATAATGAATCTAATAATACTAATTCATTTATTTTTCAGCAGAGCATTTCGAGTTATCATTTATGCCACAGGCCATAGTATAGGTAGGCTGCTTATATTATGAACAATAATAAAAGCAATTAATTTATTAAAAAAAATTAGAATGAGAAAATACAGCGAGGGCCCTTTCCCTGCTTCTGACGCATTAATTGGTATGACCAAGTATCCGATAAATAAAGTACTGAAACGAAAAATAACAAATAGCTAGGCTAAACCTTAACGTTTCTGCTGGACTACAATCTTGATATGACCAAACAATATCCGGTGCATTCGAGTTCTGAATTAAAATTGTCTTATAATTAAGTGAATTGTGACGAGGAGATAAATTTTTAAATGAATAATCACATTATAATATAAAAACAAAAACCCGACAGCAAAACTGATGACTTGGACTGAAAGATAATATGCCATTTATAAAGTTAAAAATATATAATATAAAGCAAATGAAAACAAAATGTTGTTTTTGTTCAGCAATTTTTCAAGTTTGTTGCGCATCTTGTGTCTTTTTGAAATTTAAAAATAATAGTATTTATTAGAGTTGTAAGAAACATATTATTACTGCGCCCGATTACAAAGATTATACAATAAAGAATGCTAAATTATTTAAGAAGAGTGTAAACGTCGACTATTACTCAAAAAGATAAAGTTAACGTTCATCCGAATATGGCGTCATGATTAGTGCCGTAACTAGGGTGGTGCCGTCGGTGCTAAGAATTTGCCATCAAAAAAGTGCAAAAGAGAACACAGTGATGCGCTTCCTGGACGTTTCCACTGCGCTGCCAACAGAGCTTAACGCTTTGGCTGGTACAGGTATGCCCTTTGTCGTTCTCGTTCCCTTCGCCCACCGCCCATCGCCCATCGCCCATCGCCACCTAATGAGCCGTGTGATATTTTTTATTCTTTTGTTGACTCGGGTTATTCTAGATCAATCACTCAATATGAACGAGAATTAGTCAGTCAGTCACGACAAGGTGAAAAATGAGGAAGTACAATATTCTACAATCAATACTTATGAACAAACTTACAACTCTCTTTATCGATGAAGTATTAATCAATTTGCAGATCCATTATCCATTCATCTATTACCAGTTACACCTATATCATGCGAAACAAGTTTCAGCGAGTTGAAACTTATTGAAACATATTTAAGGTCGGCTATGGGTCAAGAAAGGTTGTCAAAGTTAGCAATATTATCAATAGAAAATTCCCTAGGAAGATAACTCGATTACAATAACATTGTTGATGAGTTTGCATCACGCAAGGGAAGAAAAGATAAGTTTTAAATAATATCCTATACTTACATAATGTGTTTAATTTTCAGTTTTTTTTGCTACTACAGTAAAATCTCTCAATAGCGACAACCCTCGGGGTTGGTTGGTTAACAGGGGTGGTCAGTTAATAGAGAAAAATTAAAACAACTGGTCTGCATTTTACAGTGTTTGTTTATTTAATAAGTATCTACATATATGTAAATATTTTCGTTTCAATTTATCAGAACTGAAATTAAATGAGATGAAGCCAATTCACCAATATGTATATGCTGCACAGTGCACGTGTATACTAACATATATACCGGGTGTTGCATCGTCGAGCGGGACATAGGAAATCCCATGTAATTTTAAATGGGGTCAATTATTGGCTTCCCTAATTATTTTAGAGAAAAATTCTATTTAGGTTTATTAAAGAGCACTAAAACCTACATTCAAAAGAATAACTTTATATATTTTTGATGAGCCCGTTTACGGGTTATCGCCGATTTCTTTTTAACTATTTCTCCTTTTGATGGCCCCGTATTTGCGGGCACCAGTCAAGGTAAAAGATGACTGTCAAATAAAGTTGTCATTTTGAAATGTGTGCTTTATTGTTATAAAAACTCGTACATCGAAAATATTAGCCATGAATTACACTTCTGAAGAAAAAATATTGATGATTAAATGGTATTATCAAGGAAATAGTTATCAAAATGTGTCAGACATGTTTGCTGCTCTGTATCCGAATAGACCGATACCTGCAAAATCTACAGTTGAAAGGACTATCAAGAAATTTGAGACAAAAGGCACTGTAATAAATAACTGCAGATGTGAAGAAAGGCAGGAACAAAGAAGAGATGCAAGAAATGATAGGGACTTGCAAGTTTTATTGTGCATGGAAGAAAATGATGGGAAGATCAGCACAAGGAAACTTGAGATCATATTTTACCTACTTTACATGATGCCGCCAGGGAAAATCAGGAAGTTTGGTACCAAATGGATGGCTGCCGGGAATATTTAAACCGTGCTTTTAATGGAAATGTAATTGGCTTAAATCATACAGTAAATTGGCCAGCCAGGTCTCCTGAATTATCGCCAAATGATTTCTTTCTCTGGGGCCATTTAAAAACAGGATATACAAAGATAAAAAATACCCAAATCTAGACCAGTTAAAAAATGCTATTTCTGCCGAATGCAATAGAATTTCAGTTTACCAACTAGCGAATGTAAGAAGAGAATTTTATGATCGCCTCGGTTATTGTCTAGCAGTCAATGGAGGAATATTTGAACATCTTCTTAAATCCTAAAGTTCTAACAATTAAATAGTACCTACCTATTAATTAGTAAAATATTGAAACATGTAAAATGTCATAATTAACCTTGTAATTGGATACTTTATTTTAGTTTTATTCAGATTAATTTGTACTCATAAATACACCTTTAATATTTTCGATGTACGAGTTTTTATAACAATAAAGCACACATTTCAAAATGACAACTTTATTTGACAGTCATCTTTTACCTTGACTGGTGCCCGCAAATACGGGGCCATAAAAAGGAGAAATAGTTAAAAAGAAATCGGCGATAACCCGTAAACGGGCTCATCAAAAATATCTAAAGTTATTCTTTTGAATGTGGGTTTTAGTGCTCTTTAATAAACCTAAATAGAATTTTTCTCTAAAATAATTAGGGAAGTCAATAATTGACCCCATTTAAAATTACATGGGATTTCCTATGTCCCGCTCGACGATGCAACACCCGGTATGTACACAATGTACCAAATGCTTGCTTTGAAACTCTTATTTTTTAAAAAAATCAGAAATTAATGATTGCTTCATTTTTTTATTTCATTTTTATAAACTTCAGATTCACATTTTAATAGCAATTGAGAAATATTCGTAGATTTGTCAAAATGGTTAACATTTTTAAAAATGTTTTCTAAGTTACTCAAACTTCCGCAGGCTTCAGATTGGCTTAATATTTTTGACACTAGAGCAAGCTCAGATTCCTCTTCCTCTGTCTCAGAGTTGGGAGTAGTTACATCCGTTTCTGGGATCTCTTCAGTACACTCGATGATAGTCAATTCTTCTGGCAAATTGTTATCAATAGAGGCAAATTATTTCGAGTTCACAAATGTGTTCTTAATGATAGGAAACAGTTGTGCAAGCGGAATATTATCTTCTTCTACGAAGTGGTCAATATTATCTGTATTACACATAAATCCGGATTTAATAAAGCATCTTTTTATTGTCATTAGGGATAAATTGCGCCCGAAGAGGACAACTACTGTCTATACATGTTAGAAGCTTCTGTAGAGCATTTTAAAATTCTAAATAATGCCTTGCTACAAAGGTTGGCAACGTGAGGTAGTATTGGGTGAAAGAAAAATAGGTTTGACATTATCCAGTGTAATTTTTGGATGAGACGTTGCATTATCCAGAAACAGTACCACTCTTTTATTCTGCTTCTTTTTCTTGGTATCAAATCTGTTAAGCCATGTTGTCATGATTTCTGCTGTTATCCACGCTTTTTTGAACTAACCATGAAAGCCAAAATCGCATTAGGATATTGAACATAAATAATTGTCTAAAAATAGTTTAGTCTTCTAGCTCACAATAAATAAAAAAGAAACGTAATTTTTAATGGCTTAAACAAATTTAAAATAGAAACTTTTTCGAAAGCTCTGCCGTAAAATTATCTTTACAAGGCAATTTTATATACCATGATGCGAACGACAGCTCTTATGTCGGATACTTTGGTAGTTGTACACTTTTTTGACCTCTTGGACGCCACCTATTTTAAATGTAAAAAAACTAAATACTAACAAAGCGTTTGAAAGCAGGAAAATCGCTTGCTTCTGACATTGATAATAGTTTCTCTTGCAGTACAGCGAGTAACAATAAAACACAGATATAAAATAAAATGGAAATTATTTTATTTAAATTTCCAAATTGGATTTCACAAAAACTTCTTTAAAAAAATCAGTCAAATATTGAAGTAAAAAATTAAACAATTAAGTGGTGGGCCTTACGAACAGTCCCTATTCGCTTGGTAACTGGTTATAAAATATAGTTGATTAAAAGGGGAAAAAGAATGTTCTAGAGCATTCGTAATAATATGGTCATAATAGAGGAAAGGTGTTGGTATATCGCCGCAAAAAATTTCAATTTTAAAAATGGTTTCGTAACATCGGATAGGAGGTGATCCCAATATTGCATATGCCCGATAATTGGAACTGACAGTAAAGTTAAAGCCTTTTTTTTTAATTCTTTTTAATCAGTTAAAAAACATATACTAGCATAATATTTTTGGAAAAATAAAATAAGTTTTCACTGCTTAAATAAAAATAAAAATCAAATTATTCATTAACAAAGACCTACGTGTCAAAAAAAGTTAACCGTCTAGGCAAAGATCGCAAATATAAGCGTCCTTTTTGTCAGTGCCTGCGCACTCCTCATGGCACCAACGAAAACACATGTTGCATCTAATCCATAACTCTCCTCTGGTATCCTGAGAATAGAGGTTGGTGCAGTACAGGCACTCCGCGTCTTCTTCATCTCTGTCCATGTCATCATCGGTGTCTGTCAGCTCCACCTCCACATCTTTACTATCTTCGCTGGATGAACTTGAGGCAATCTCGATCTTTTTTTGTTTTTTCCTGTTTTCTTTTTTTGGCTAGAGTAGGCAAAAACTGATTTAGTAACAACTTTTAATTTATTCTTTTTAGCTAGAGAGACTCAAGTTCCAATTTGTATGATTATCCCGTTATTAATGTAGTGAAACCTCATCTTTCTTTTCTCCTGAGGGGGACAGAAGAATAAGTTGGTATTGGCCGAATATCTGCGGGTTTAATCAAGCTTTCTCTGGAAGAGGAAATAGTAGATGTGTTTTCAATGGTCTTGTAGTTGCTTTGCTGGTAGTCGCATATGAACAGCCGGGGAAAGATGTGATATCTGGAGGATTTATAAGGCATTGGGCAGTGGAGGGTCTATTTCAGTTTTTTGCCAAGGATTTTGTTGTTTTAAGAGTGAGAACATTTTTTCTTAATAAAGCTAACGGCAAATCTTCTTCACTCTCTTCAGATGGCATTGGCTAAACCTCTTCTGGAGTTATTTGAAGTGGTGGAGGTGTTCTTTCGCGCCTACGATTTTGCTCTTCATGCTCAAGAGCAAAATCGTAGGCTCTAAACACGTTTCTATTTAGCGGAAAAATTCCGCATTTTCGGAAACCGTTTACAGCTACCTCAACACTCGCAGCACGCAAGTATGCCCTCCTTAATAATTCTGCTATTTGATATTGAGCTACCACCCTTTCAGGATAATTTTTAAGCCGCGATCCAATTTCTATGGCATAATAAGTTTTAAAACCCACATCTTAAGGCTGCAACTTGTGCGTAGAGTGTGGGGAGGCATACAATTTAAATATAGTTTCGATCAGGTCAATATTGCGAATATGTGATTAATGCCCATCTAAAATCAGTACTGCTGGATTATCCTTCGTTGGTTTCACGTATTTTATCAAATGTTGTAGCCAAGCTGTGAACAAATCGTGTTGAATCCAACCAAAAGGGTGGCATTTAGCAATTGTCCCAGGCGGAGCGCCATTTAAGGGTTCTGGTTTTATATTTTTCCGAGGAAAGAGCAACATGGACGACACATACATTCCTGTTGCGTTGATGCATGTTACTACGGTAACAAGAGCGCCCCTTTCAGAAGCCATCAAGGCACCATCTCTTACTTCGCAAACTAAGGACCCTTGAATGTGTATGTTGGACCGTGGTCACGCCGGTCTCATCTACATGAAACAACCTTAACGGATTGAAATCGATTTTGTCCAATGCTGGCTCTAACAGGTCAAAAAAAAGGCTGCAATTTTCCTGAGTGAAGTCCTTGATTCTGGCAAAATAAATGCCTTCTGGTTTTCGAAAACTTAGCTGAGGATGCATGTAAAGGAAACCTTTTTGCCATATCTTGCCGGCCGTTGCTTTGCCCATGGAAAAAGGGTGTCGCAGACCATTTCGGATGGCTAATTGAAAAGCTAGGCGTCTAATATCGGACGCTGTTAGCCCATAAAAACGCTTCTTCATATCTAGGCAATACGTAACTAATAATTCTCCCAGTTCAACTGTTGTTCGTCCAAGCTTAGTACTCGTTAGGACATCAATTGGTTTGTATAATCTTATGTAATTCACCAGCGTACTTCTTGGGATATTAAATGTGTTGAAGGCCTTCAGGTAGTCTATTTCCTTGTTTCTAACAGTTTCCACTGCCTGCTCCATAGCTTTTGTATTCCAGCTTTCACGGGTTTTTATTTTACCTGTTTTTTCAGTCATCTACAAAGAAAATAAAAAAAAAGTTTTTAATATAAACTATTGATTCCTAATATCGGATGTGCGGTATTGAGCAACC
Source organism: Polydrusus tereticollis (assembly GCA_963920685.1). Taxonomy (NCBI): domain Eukaryota; kingdom Metazoa; phylum Arthropoda; class Insecta; order Coleoptera; family Curculionidae; genus Polydrusus; species Polydrusus tereticollis. The sequence continues at coordinate 201,544,190 of OY987326.1, forward strand.
GATAATGTCCGATATTAGGGCATATATCATTACGTGAGGTTATTACCCTTTATGCAAAGACAAAATAACACTAAACCTAGGTAAACAAATAAAATGGCGAACAAAAACTTGTTGCAGAAATCTGTAATTCTTATAGAATCTATACAGCTTGGGGTAGTATTGGTACGTTCCCACGTGGGTAGATGGGGCTATTTGGTTTTAGAAATACCTCACTATCCGATATTAGGAACCAATGCGATATTATGCGACTTTCCTCTACCTATGAACTTCTTAAAGATATGTTTCCTTCCACGCGGTTGCTGCATGCTTTCTCACGATTTTGAGAATTCATTTTATAAGAATCAAATAGGAAAACATATCGCATGGAAACATGGGGCGTATATCCTTATTTCCACCATCCAAATTTATTATTGGAACGAATTCGTCCTCTTCATTCTTCTCTAATAATAAGTACAGCTTTGGATCAGCATCCATATTAACCTAAATGGAGAAACATGACACACGACACGCAATGTCCGAGACGGTGTTAAATCGCTAATAATCGAGTTATATTCAAAGCTTTATTGTATCATTGACAACGGCGATGCGAAAATAAAAACAAGGTGTTTTGTCATTTCATTTTGGCATTTCAAAAAGTCATCATTAAAATCATGCAAGATTTTGATATTCCTGACGATATATTAGCTGCAGCCAACATTATAAGGTTGAACTTGCTTCCGGACAAATCTAAAATCCATTATGAAAAAGAATATCGGCAGTTTTGTTAGTGGCGAAACAAAGTACATGTTCAAGGTGCAGAAGAAACGGTATTGCTGGCGTATTTTGCAAAACTCTCTGAGGAATACTCTGCTTCATCCTTATGGCCGAAATATTCCATGTTACGAGCGACTTTAGAACTGAAGGAAAGAGTGGAAATCGACAAATACGGCGCCTTAATACGTTTCATCAAGAAGAAAAATGTTGGATATAGAGCAAAAAAATCAAAAGTATTTACAAGAGAACAAGTCAACGAATTTGTGTGTTCTGCCTCAGACGAGAAGTTTTTAATGATGAAAGTGGCTTTTTTAATTGGAATTGGAGGAGCCTGTCGAACTAATGAATTAGGGAAGATGACCACGGAAGATATTAACGTTTTAGAGTACAAGCTGATTGTTACTATTCCCGACTCAAAAACCCACAAGAAACGTATTTTCGCTGTGATATTTGACGGCGAAGTCAATCCTGTGCTTTTATTTAAAAAGTACGCAATGTTAAGGCCAGACCATGTCACTCACTAAAGATTGTTTGTATCATATTATTATAGAAGGGGGAAATGTACGGTACAGCCCTGCGGCATTCATTTCTTCTCTAAAATACCTCAAAAAATAGCTGAGTATCTCTCACTTCAAAATCCTAATTTGTATACTGGTCACTGCGTTAGAAGATCTTCGGCAAATTTTCTTGTTAATGCTGGAGGAGATATATTAGACCTACAAGAACTTGGTAGATGGGAATTGGCGAAGGTTGCTAGAGGGTATTTAGAAGAAAGTGTGACCAAGAAAGTTTCCATTGCTCGCAAAATTCAAATCGGCAATGTTTCCGGCAGTGGATTAGGCACTGGGGAACCGCACGAAATCGAAAGGAGTGCTTTCTCGGTCATTAATCAGTCTTCAGAGGGCATACCTAAGATCGTGGACGTTAAAGACAAAGGTGTATCCATCAAATTTGAAAACTGTCAAAATATTGTTTTACATGTTCATGAAAAATAGTTCTAATATTATTTGGTATCTAACGTATTATGCTTTCGTAACTAACGGATTAAATTATGGTTACTAATGTATTATGAGTAACTAAGGTTTTATGTAGGTTTTAGTACGTTTATGATGTTAATAATTATTAATAAAGATATCATATAAAAATGACTTAATCTTCAATGATACGATAAATTCATTTAAAAATATATCCTACCTTATTGGCTGTTTGATGCTACCATATCAAAAATTGACAAAAGAAAATTGAAGTTGGCATGTGCAAATCTAAAAAATTAGCACATGTTGGAGAAAATTGAGGTTATCAAAAAAACCGACTTCCACCTTTATGGGTGAACTTAATTAAAATGACAATGAAAATTCTCTCGAAAAAGGATCGAAGGTTAATACCAAAAACACAGCTGTCCCTTAACTGTCATATCAAAAATAGGTACGTTCATAATATGAAATTTAGAAACAAATAATGGCATGACGATTCATCAAACGGTGAAAAGTGCAACATCATCAATATTCTAGAGTGAACTAACCCGAACCAAGGTTCAAATGGAACAACTCAAAGAAATACGTCATAAGACAAATCAATTGTTGAACTGTTACCATAAATGAACATAACCCCAAATTTTAATAACAAAATGATTCAAACAATCAGATATCTACTTCGTTTAAAAGAAAAGGAAATTCGACTGAAGAGTGTACCAAGGTATACCAAAGTAGCCTCGGAGAAGCTTGGGGTACTTTTCCGATCTAAGAACCTCTATACACCACAACAACTTTTAATGCTTTATAAAGCCCAAATTCGACCATCGCTGGAGTTCTGTTCGCATATTTAAGACCCTGCTCCTAAACATACTCTAAAATTACTGGACTCCATTAAAAGAGTAGCAGTTCGCTTGATCGGTGACCATGATCTTGACAAAAAAACTGGAAAGCCCTTAATATCGAAGCCAGGTTGGCGACTTGAGTCTATTTTACAAATATTTTCATGGGTAGTGCTCAACCAGAGCTGTGCATGGTAGAAATACACGACGAGCCACTGCTGCCCACCCGTACGTGGTTCAGCTTAGTGTTCCTCGAACGACACTGTTTAAAAATTCTCTCATCTGGAGGACGTCATCACTCTGCCAGGCCTCCCTGAGGCCGTGATCCCCAACGAGTATAATCTCCAAAGATTCAAGACACACATGAATAATTTTCTGCGCACACGCACCGCTCTCAGAGCGCCCTAAAAGAATAAACCTGCAGTGCTGTGCCTTACTATAAAAAGAAAACAATATTCAACAATCCACAAATTATAATATAAGGTAATGTATACAAATATCTTGCACAAAATCATGTAGAATCATATAGATATGCAGCTACAACAAAAATGACTACTACAACGTGAACTTTCATTTAAAAAGCAAAAGTAAAATCAATTGCTTTTTATTCATCCAGGAAGGTAAAACATATTTATTTATTTAATTTTTTTTTAATAGAAACCTATGACTTCATATTCGGACATAAGTTTAATTCACGGACAAGTTTTACTAATAACTATTTCTAATAACTAAACATTTGTCTTACATGCGTACATTTAAAAAAAAATTAAATCGTATTTTATTTTATTTAGTTTAACCTTATCTAGGCGATGTCTTAGCTTAAAGTCATGCAATCGCATTTATCAAACCTGATGCGAATTTTGCCGCTCGCTGTATATAAATGCAGCAACAAAAAATAGCATTGTATATTATTAAAAATAACTACTATTTCTACATATTTTGTTGTTATATATAAAGAGTTGGTTTCTCAAAAAAATTTATTTCGGCCTGGTCACGCAATATTAGCCCATCTTCCAAATTCATAATTTAAATCTATTACGGCTTTCGCAACATTTTACGTGTAATAACGAGTCAAATGCACGTACAAACATGTCAGTAGATAAACCTTGAGACGCGATAAAATATTCAGTTCTGACATCGACCAACAAGTTTTGTTTTTAGGATAAATGATTTGACGATATTCACAAATAGATAGATGAATAGGGTTAGTGACTCAGCGGGGTAAATAATCCCAAACCACTTGAACCCATTTTTTAAAAGTTATTGGGTGTCGCGTAGATGTTGTTCGACAGTTTGCGAAATATTGCAAAATTACTTAGCTGCGATTGCCATAAATGATGCAACATTTTGTTTGTCATGTTCTACAAAAAAAAATAACCGAATTTTCTAGTAATAAATCGGTTTATATTGATTTATATGGATCGACAATTACTTTTCAAATAATTTTTGCTTACCGAAGAGATTAATTAAGAGCTCTTCGACGTAGTGAGGTCCCCTTATGTATATTTCTTGACGTGTCCAAGGCCTATGACACCTCAAACTTTGATATACAGCATGGGCAAAAAAAATGGAACACCCCCAATATTTTCCTAACGATGTAGATTTTCGAAGAACGCTCGGACCCGTCGATTTTATTTATCATTTTTACAAATTTTAAGAATTCTTAGTATTATACAGGATTGCTCAAGAAGTCGAGGCACACGTCAACTTTAATTTTTTTTAATGAAATACTGCAGATTTTATTCGATTCTTAAATTCTACTTAAAATTCTGAATATTTTTCATGTAACATACTCTATTTCGATATTCAGCTGCTTTCGATATATCACAATCCAAACAATAATAATTAACAAAATTTAAGTGGTAGGTTTATTAGGTAAAACAACAGCTTTTAAATCTGATTATAAAAAGTAGAGTACTTAATTAAATTTTATGGAAGTAGTCCATCTCACAGTGGAGTAATATTTTATATAAGGAATGAAACACAAAGTCTGCTCCACTAATTTAATAAATAAGTTCAGATTAAAATCCCATACATGTTTCAAAGGTATAAACCTTCATCTTCAGTGGGTTATTGATTCAAACAATCAGATATCTACTTCGTTTAAAAGAAAAGGAAATTCGACTGAAGAGTGTACCAAGGTATACCAAAGTAGCCTCGGAGAAGCTTGGGGTACTTTTCCGATCTAAGAACCTCTATACACCACAACAACTTTTAATGCTTTATAAAGCCCAAATTCGACCATCGCTGGAGTTCTGTTCGCATATTTAAGACCCTGCTCCTAAACATACTCTAAAATTACTGGACTCCATTAAAAGAGTAGCAGTTCGCTTGATCGGTGACCATGATCTTGACAAAAAAACTGGAAAGCCCTTAATATCGAAGCCAGGTTGGCGACTTGAGTCTATTTTACAAATATTTTCATGGATAGTGCTCAACCAGAGCTGTGCATGGTAGAAATACACGACGAGCCACTGCTGCCCACCCGTACGTGGTTCAGCTTAGTGTTCCTCGAACGACACTGTTTAAAAATTCTCTCATCTGGAGGACGTCATCACTCTGCCAGGCCTCCCTGAGGCCGTGATCCCCAACGAGTATAATCTCCAAAGATTCAAGACACACATGAATAATTTTCTGCGCACACGCACCGCTCTCAGAGCGCCCTAAAAGAATAAACCTGCAGTGCTGTGCCTTACTATAAAAAGAAAACAATATTCAACAATCCACAAATTATAATATAAGGTAATGTATACAAATATCTTGCACAAAATCATGTAGAATCATATAGATATGCAGCTACAACAAAAATGACTACTACAACGTGAACTTTCATTTAAAAAGCAAAAGTAAAATCAATTGCTTTTTATTCATCCAGGAAGGTAAAACATATTTATTTATTTAATTTTTTTTTAATAGAAACCTATGACTTCATATTCGGACATAAGTTTAATTCACGGACAAGTTTTACTAATAACTATTTCTAATAACTAAACATTTGTCTTACATGCGTACATTTAAAAAAAATTAAATCGTATTTTATTTTATTTAGTTTAACCTTATCTAGGCGATGTCTTAGCTTAAAGTCATGCAATCGCATTTATCAAACCTGATGCGAATTTTGCCGCTCGCTGTATATAAATGCAGCAACAAAAAATAGCATTGTATATTATTAAAAATAACTACTATTTCTACATATTTTGTTGTTATATATAAAGAGTTGGTTTCTCAAAAAAATTTATTTCGGCCTGGTCACGCAATATTAGCCCATGTTCCAAATTCATAATTTAAATCTATTACGGCTTTCGCAACATTTTACGTGTAATAACGAGTCAAATGCACGTACAAACATGTCAGTAGATAAACCTTGAGACGCGATAAAATATTCAGTTCTGACATCGACCAACAAGTTTTGTTTTTAGGATAAATGATTTGACGATATTCACAAATAGATAGATGAATAGGGTTAGTGACTCAGCGGGGTAAATAATCCCAAACCACTTGAACCCATTTTTTAAAAGTTATTGGGTGTCGCGTAGATGTTGTTCGACAGTTTGCGAAATATTGCAAAATTACTTAGCTGCGATTGCCATAAATGATGCAACATTTTGTTTGTCATGTTCTACAAAAAAAAATAACCGAATTTTCTAGTAATAAATCGGTTTATATTGATTTATATGGATCGACAATTACTTTTCAAATAATTTTTGCTTACCGAAGAGATTAATTAAGAGCTCTTCGACGTAGTGAGGTCCCCTTATGTATATTTCTTGACGTGTCCAAGGCCTATGACACCTCAAACTTTGATATACAGCATGGGCAAAAAAAATGGAACACCCCCAATATTTTCCTAACGATGTAGATTTTCGAAGAACGCTCGGACCCGTCGATTTTATTTATCATTTTTACAAATTTTAAGAATTCTTAGTATTATACAGGATTGCTCAAGAAGTCGAGGCACACGTCAACTTTAATTTTTTTTAATGAAATACTGCAGATTTTATTCGATTCTTAAATTCTACTTAAAATTCTGAATATTTTTCATGTAACATACTCTATTTCGATATTCAGCTGCTTTCGATATATCACAATCCAAACAATAATAATTAACAAAATTTAAGTGGTAGGTTTATTAGGTAAAACAACAGCTTTTAAATCTGATTATAAAAAGTAGAGTACTTAATTAAATTTTATGGAAGTAGTCCATCTCACAGTGGAGTAATATTTTATATAAGGAATGAAACACAAAGTCTGCTCCACTAATTTAATAAATAAGTTCAGATTAAAATCCCATACATGTTTCAAAGGTATAAACCTTCATCTTCAGTGGGTTATTATTAAGATGTTGTTATTTATGAAGAGACCAATAACATTGATAAATTTTAAACTAATGTTGCAGAAAATTTTTTTATGAAAACATATGTAACTTTAATTAGGTAACTAATACATATTGATAATAAAAGTAAAATTACTAAATAAAAATGAATTTAAAATGAATTTTGTTTTATTTTAAATTTATTGAAAAACCCAAATTTGACTGGGATATACTAAAATGGTTGGTACGACTCCACCATGATGGTCTGTGTATTGCAATATCTAACCATAGTGTAAAGATACTCCTGGCTTTGACTAACTGTAAACCATATTCCAGAGAGATAACGTTCACCACATGAATGAATTTTTTGACAGTACTGCTTGAGGAGCATAAAGCTGAACCACGTACGATGGGTGGCGTTCCATCATATACCATGTACCGTTCTGGGTGGAATCAAACGGGCAATATCAGATTTGCCCTAAAAAAAACATCTGTAAAATCGAGAAGTCTCAAAGCTTGCTTCGGAGCAGAGCAGTATTCCAGCGACAAATTGTTTTAATCATTAGATTCCATTAAGTCTGCACTTTAGCGATATCTAAGGGATTTGGAAAACCATTACGATTTTGAAATATGTTTAATTTAAATAAGATATTCTCTTTATTTATTTTTTAGATTTACGTTAGACTGCTTTAAAAAAATATATTTTTTTGGTATTGCGACCAAAGTTTAAGTGTTTATACTTTGCTTGGCTCCCTCTTTAGAGGCCAATTTAAATAAAAGTAAAATAAGTAAACACTTGATGAAATTTTTAAACAAACCTGAACTAACCCTTAATGAGCCCCCGCTAGTACATAATATTATTAATAGGTTCATATTGATTTTCATTATCAGGCAAAATGATAACTAAAAAACATAATATATTGAATTATGGTGCAAAAATTATTAAACTATCCAATCATTCCGGTGTATTTAGAGGCTCTGTTAGGGGGTAACGTTTTTCGCAACAAAGAGAAATAATAATTAAATTATTATCGGTAAAAATAAGATTGTTTTTTTTTAAGGAATTATGCAGCGTGTTCCTTATTGTTTAGTCATTTTATGAAACAAGTTGATATGAATATAAATATCCTCAACTGCCAGACCTCGCACCCATCTTTCTTCTGTAATTTGATTGTTAAGTTAAATAAAAGACCTGTTTATTTACTAATCTGCTATTATTAACATGTTGATCAACTTTGTTACATACAATTTTTTGGACATGGACACTTTCACTTAATATAGGCAGCCTTCAGCCCATTTTCGCATCGATTTGCGCAATGGTTCAAATATTCCCGGCACTGAAATAAGAAGGAGCTTCATCATACATATACCAAATCAGTGGCGGCTCGTGGGTGTATAAGGGGAGGAGGTTATAAAATAGCGCCGCAGGCGAAAATTTTTCGCGATTTCAAGGTCATTGGCTTAAAATGAATAGTTAGGAATTCAACCAGCAATATAATTACTTTGAAATACTAGGTTTCACGAGAAAAATATTCAATTTGCAAGGTCAGGGTCAACTTCTCTCAGTGCATCCGCTATTGTGTCTCTATTTTGCTCTACTCTCGTAAGCGCCACAGAATTCTTAATATTATGTTCTTTGGAACTTTCGTGTGATTTTACCACCCGTGAAATTTTTTTTAAATCAGAATACCCACCCCCTAAACTCCAATTGTTTTTTACGCTGCCTAATAAAATACAAGGCCAACAATATAAGCTTTCCTTATAAATACTTCCGCACAGCCACTTATAGGTTTCGTACCAAGTTACCTGAAAAGCTCTTGAATATTGCTTACCCTGTCTCTTATCGTTAAATATTGCCGAAATTTTTGGTGTCGGACGACTACATAATATCTGTCTTTTTTCCGTTTCGTTTCTCCTTAAAAATAGGTACCTATGAGAGAATAATATCATGAACCGGATTTATATTTTTTTAAAACAATAAAATTTAGCGTTTAATAATTATGAATAACATAATAAAGAAATCTTAAAACTTACCGGATCTTGAAAATATAACCTTAATTTCACTTTAAGTCTTTTATAAACAATTTATCGTCGTAAGACAGTCGACTAAATCTATATTTTATCAAGTATTCGACGATATCTTTGCAATTTCGAACATTTATTTTATCATTATTAGCATTAGAGCTTCTACTATATTCGCCAATTTCAGTTACCTCCATTTTTATAATAATATAGAGATAAAATTAATAAATAAACAATAAAATAATAATAACTTACATTAAAGTATGATTTGTGCAGAAAAAAAATCGCTAAAATCAAACACCACACACAAACTGTCACAAATAAACAAAATAGTTCGGTATTCTGTGCCCGCGAAATAATATTTGTGGGCGTTTCTGCCTCCTCGCTATCAGTTTTTCACGTGACAAAAACAACTCGCGTCGTCATGACGCTCGGTTCTTGCATTGTTATCCGTGCTAAAAAATTAAACCGTCGGAGGCTTGCCTCCGTTGATAATAGTCTAGGCGCATATTCGCTGATGCGGGCAGACACCACCTAATAGTACTAAAGCTGAGCGGCAATACCAAAAATATTATATAAAGAAAGTGTTTTTCTAGAAGTAGCTAATTCAGAATTTTTGATACACTGAGAATATAAGAAATGAATAAAGTTATCTTTAAAAAAATAAAATGTTATTTCGTAAGTTTTTGTTGGGGAGGCGCTGCCTCCCCTGCCTCCCCTGACGAGCCGCCACTGTACCACATATGAATCATTAATGCATATGGTGCGTGTTCAAGTAATACAAATAGTTCTTTTTGGAGGAAATGCAGGTAGGACTATCGATTGAGGCGTCTCGGCAGAAAAAAATGGGCCTATAAGATTGTTGCCAACAATTTATGCCCATACAATAACCGAAATTTGCTCTAGAAAATGCGTTTCGGTTATGGCATGTGGATTTTTATCCGCCTACATATTATGATGATTGTAGAAATTTCGAATAGCATTCCTAGAAAATTTGATTCGTCTGTGAACATAATTTGCTGCTCATTCTGCGGATTTTGTGTAACAATCTGTACTCATAGAAGATGGTAAGGATATAAAATGCAATCAACCAAAATTTGCCAAACAATTTATGACAAATATTCAGAGCTCTAGCGATCTTCCTCCGGATATTCATTATTATTCCTGCAGCACCGCTTTCTCAATTTCGGGTGTTCTGACAGTTCGAAACAGTGGCGTGGTAAGGATTTTATAACGGAGGATCAATATTTCATTAATGCAAAATATCATCTTTTTATTGGTTTATTATTTTTATTGCAATACAAATTAAAGAACATTTTATCTAGAACTTTTTCAGATGATATATGGAGTCTCTGTATGGACATTATTGCGAGTTGGTTTAGTCTTCTATACAGGGTGTTACTTAATGATAGGTCGTAATTCGAAGGGCGCATTCCTGAACCAAATTCAAGTAGAAAGGTTCATATAAAGATGTGTCCTAAAAAGTCTGGTTTTGAAAATACATTAAAAAAAAATTTTAAGCTATTTTTAGTAGAAAAATGTTACTACAGCTTAAATACGTTTATTGACCAAAATTAAATGAGTTTTCGAACCTGTTTTGTTTAAGACTAAAGTTGTTAATATTAAGCGTATTTTTACTCTAGACTTGTTTATTTATTTATTTATTTATTTGTTTTTGTTATTTTGACGATGTTTATATTAGGTATATACTATTGTATCTTTGGAAAAATTAAGTTTGTATCTTGTATGTATCTTATATTCAATCTCTTGGGTTGGTACTGCTAAATTTACTGCTTCTTTTAAATCAATGTGGATAATTGTGTGTTTGAGGCACTGAAAAACTGAAAATCTCTCCAGTAATTGAATTGGTGATTATTGAAAGGAATCACTCCACTAAATTAAAGTACTAGCTCTCCTCGGGAAAGGAACTAACTCAGGAGCTTAGTTTCTTTCATGGCTCAACCGTATTTATAAGTTATAATTCTAAAGGCCTTTGTTAATGGGAGTAAGTTCTCTTCTTCGCCAATCGATCGGCAATGCTGAAAAATATCACTTCACGTGTTAAAATTAAAATCGTAAATTCTTTGGGTTAGTTCCTTTTAATACATACTAATTCAATTAAACATTCTCCACTAGAATACAAATATTTTTCTTGACCGTATAACTCTAAATTCAGGTTTTTGTTTTTTGGGTTTTCGGTCATTAATAAAAATCCTGTTTTCGGTTTGCTACGTTTCGGTTTATTCAACCATCATCAGACTATAAAAAATCACAAAATATTAACGATACAGTTAGTAATACAGAAAGAGACCAACATTTAAAGTTATTCATATTATACGAAATATCACAAAAATCAAGTATCTTTTTACAAGGAAAACATGTTTAGAAAAACGTCCAAGTAAAAAAGTATACAGTAGTATGTATATGTATGTAGGTACAAATGTATATGTCTGTAATAGAAAATAAAAGAAGAAACGTAAAATAAAATCATTTTGTAATCTGATAATTTATTTTGCTATGTTGGGATCATAAGAATTGTTTTAAATAATTTAGCTCTCACGTCTTGAAGAGCAACTACACTAGAATATCCAGTTTTTTGGGATGAATTCATTTCAAACAATGCCAACATTAAGATATATTTCTAATGGTAACATTTGTTGATGGTTTGTTATTTGAGTAGCTATAAAATAAAGCCAGTGACAGGTCACAGACTAGAGAAGAAGAAACCCGACAGAAGATACTTGAAGCATGGAATGAAATAACTCCAGAATTTACATGAAATTTGGTGTTAAGTATGCAACATCGTCTACAAGCCCTCATCGGTGCAATGAAGAATTATTGATTATTATTATTTATTGTTTTTGCTTATCTAATTTCTCCATTTTTACTAATGATCTATAATAAAAATATACAGGGTGAGTCGGAAGGAATGGGCTTAACTCTAAGGGTGTAATCTATGCATCAAAATAATAAGAAAAAACTGAAATGTTGTTATCCGATATTCATTTGTTTTCAAGTTATAAGGCAAAAACAGAATGTTGCATTAATTTAGCTTTCCTGTAATAAATGCTATTATTGTTTGTTTTTGATTGTTGTGCTGTCACTATCCTATTAGTGTCAGTATAAAATGTTACATTGATTCACCGTTAACTTTCAGATTTGTATCATTTTAATTTTATAAAATGCCACACATTTATTCACATCTCGCATACGCCAATATGGTTTTTTTTATGGTCTGTGTAATGGGACTGCTACAGCGGCTGCTGAAGAATATCGTGGACGATTTCTACATGAAAGAACACCGAACAGAAAGGCCTTTATCAGAGTTTTCAACAAACTCTGCAAGACCGGAACGCTTCCAAGTGCTAATGTAACATCCGAATGAGCCATTCAATTGGACTTAGAAGAAATAGAAAATGTTCTGGCTTTAGTAGAAGAAGATGCGGCGACAAGCTCACGAAGAATTGGAATTCAGTTGGGGATTCCCCAAAAAAAAAATGATCAATACGCTTCACGAGCAAGGCTTATACCCATACCATGTACGTGTATCGTCATCTTTTACCGCACATACTTTTTACTGACGAAGCTACATTCACCCATGACGGCATCAATAATGATCGAAACTCCCATGTATGGTCGGACGAAAATCCTTACGCAATAGTCGAAAGTAATTTTTAACACAGGTTTTCAGTAAACGTGTGGTGCGGCATGATCGATAATAATTTAATTGGCCCTTTTCTTTGGAAAATCGCCATACAGGGGATCACTACTTTAGTTTTTTACAAAATGAATTGCAAGAACTACTGAAGGAGATTCCTTTAAACATCAGAATTGAAATGTATTATCAACACGACGGAGCGCCTGCCCATTTCGATCGTCGGGTCAAGCAATATTTAGATTAAAAGATTCCTGGGGTTTGCATTGGTCGCGGTGGTCCTATTAGTTGGCCTCCTAGATCGCCAGACCTCACGCCGTTGGACTACAATTTATGGGGTTGGTTAAAAGCTGAGGTTTACAAAGTAAAAGTAGATACTAGGGATGCATTAATTAGATGTATTAGAAATGCTGTACTCAATATTAAAGAAAGGCACGAATCAATTAAAAGATCCACGCGCGCCCTTCGTAAATAACTTTTAATCAATGGCGGTATTTTTAAAAATTTACTATACCAATGATTTATTTAAAACAATGTTAATGTTGGATATTTTGGTTTAACAATATTATTATTTTATTTAACGCTGTAACTTGAAAACAAATGAATATTGAATAACAACGTTTGAGTTTTTCCTTATTATTTTGATGCATAGACTACACCCTTAGAGTTAGGCCCATTCCTCCCGACTCAACCTGTATGTAGTAAAAAAACATAGAAAATCTTTTCAAAAACAGAATGTTGCAAGGCATTTGGGAAAACATTTATCTTTACCTCGTATACTAACGTGTAGCAAGGTGGAATCATAGATATAGTCCCACGCCCGAGTGTATAGGTCCGAAAGTAATTTAAGAAATGTTGTCCAAAACACAACATTGTTGCCATTATACTGTTTAAATTTCCATAACATCTTAATTTGTATAAAATTCAAACATATTACATAAAAGTATTAGACGTATGCATATCCCTGTATAGTGTATACACCATGTAATATATATCCCGTTTATTTTTCCGTTTGCAATTACAAATAATAATTAATTGTTAAAGCGGTGAAAACAATATTGAAGAAATATTAATTAATCATTTCTTTTAGTAAATTTGGCAATCCACGTCTAATATAGCGAGGATTTTTGGGCCATAAATTATCACCTGTGCCTTGAAACTGGTTTAGTCTCTTTCTATCGTATATAATATTGAATTAAGGGAAGCTTGTATTATTTAATTTAAAATTAATAACTATATTTAAACGTATGTAGCTGTGCTTGTCAAAATGAAATCGCACTACTTGAAATGTATTATAGAGGGATTTTTTTCTATTATATCATAACATTAATATGAGACGAACCACCACACACCTAGTCGCTACAGTTTCAAATGAGTCTTTTACGCCTTCTACCCCCCTGTCTCCTCAGCCGTCGTTTCGAAAGGTTTTCATGACAGCCTAGTAACAACATATTCTAATTATTTTTTCTTGTACTTACCAGTATTTTTTGACTTATCTGCTACTGTAAATTTTACAAAAACTGACATTGTTAAAGAATTTACCTGCACTAACTCTATAATGGATTGTGCAAGTTGTAAAGTAGCAAAAAAGGTTAACAATAATAAGAACTAATTACGCAGGATGCGGATATTATCTATTTAAATTTTTTTTAATACCACAAAATTGATAATATAAAAAAAATAAACGTAGATATCTGCTGTCATGGAAATATGCGTTTTAATTATCCAGCGCTGTTAAGTACGTTTGTAAGTACACATTCCTTATCTTTTTATAAGGCCTTTACCTACGCATATTTCTGCAGTTTTTCTGTTCATTTCATGGTAAAATGGCAATTATCATAATATGCATGTATTTCGTCTAATTAACTGATTGCTATCGGACAATAGAAAACGTACATCAACATTTAATCTTATGTTACAACTTAGGAAGTACTTTTGTTATAATAAACACAAGCGATGTGTCTATTAAAATTGTTTAATCGATCGTAAGTACAAGATACAAGATTACCCTACTAAATTTACATTGTATTATTAATTTTAAAAATTCAAAAAATACATTAGCGTTTAATAAGTCCTGTTCTAATAAGTACTGAAGTTCTATTTGGGAGAGTCACGCGTACCACACAATAACATCGTTCATAAAAAACTAAACATTTAATGCATAATTTTATTAAAGAGAGCATATTTTTGTTTGGTAGAACTTTATGCGTAGGAATCGCAGGCGGCAGTTTCTTTCTAAAAAAAAAAAAACGGTCGTTGACGAACCAGAGATAGTCGGGTATAATACCACTAGTGCATCAAAAGTACCGATAATTCTGATTGAAAGCGTGTTGTATTGTAACTGAATGAGTTTATTTTCATTTTTGATTAAATCCGAAAGAGCCCGACTTCGAAGAAGGAGGGCTTTTTCGAGATTTAATCAAAAATGAAAATAACCGAATGCAGTTACAATACTACAACACGCTTGAAAGCAGAATTATCTGGTTATTTTTGATGCACGAGTGGTATTCGGTGGAATATTTCCCGAAAAATTGTATTGTGCTGTTGGTAATGCTTGTATAAATTTCTTTTATAGAGTGACTACCAAACGTTCCATATCTTTAAAGAAATCTTGATTCGTAATCAATTCACTTTTTAAATGTCGCAGATTGACATAAGTAAGTTCAATAATAAAAGTTTTTGCGGTAACCGTGGTTACACTTAAATACCCATATACCAGGATATGCAAAAGACGCCTCCAATGTTGGTAAAGAAAATATAATATTATTATTATTATTTTTTAAATATATTTATAAATATTATGTAAAGTATTAAGTTAGTATTAAAATTAAAAAAAGTACATAATAAAATAATATATTTATAAACAGTCAAAAATTATGGATTTGTATGATTGTTAGTACACAGTAGTAGTAAAAACTTGATTATGATTGATAGCTACCTACTGGAGGACTATCGCTTCTACTGTGGAATTATCGCTTCTACTGTGGAATTATCGGGGGTAATACCACGAGTGCTTAAAAATTACCGATAATTTTCATGAAAGCTTGTTATTTATAATTCCACGAGTTCGAAGAACGAGTGGAATTAGTATAACAAGCTTGAATGAAAATTATCTGGTTAATTTTTATGCACGAGCGGTATTTAGGGAGAATATTTCTAGAATGAAATATATATTATTTTTTCATTTATGCCATAATTATATCTTTGTCGTTATCTGTTGAGAGGGTTTGTTTTTCAAAAGCAATGAATTTCCCGAAGGGAACTCATAACAATAACGATCACGTTCGCAGTAAAAAGGTAAAAAAAAAACTGTCTCGTCAAATAGGTTCGATTGTTGTGTGTTGGATATACAACGTTGTCTAGGCAACGTTGTATATCCGCTGATATTTTTTTATTTTTAACGTTTCTTATGGGAAAATTTATACATGAGTGAAATATTCGCTGTAATTCTTGCGAAAGACCACACTTCTTATGAGATTTTTTATATATGAGGGAAATATTCATGGTAAGACAATCGATTTCTTTCGCTTTATGAAATAATTTATTATGCGTTAATTCCGGTGATAATACTATTTCGTAAAAAATCTCAGGCCAATGATCGCAGGATATCTAACGGACAAATTACGCAATGAAAATTTAATCGAATAGGCATTATGATTAAAAAGACAACTGTTTGTTAACTATAGATCAAGGGCGTCGCCAAGGAATGGCAGGGGGGGGGCCGCTGCCCCCCCCCCCCCCTAGAGATTTAAAAATATAAAAAGTAGATAGAGATTACATTGACACCTATAGTACTCCAAGTTCAAAATTTCTGTCAGTGATTCATCACTAGCATATTGAGGTGGTTAAATACTGGCTCCCCTGTACATTTTAGAGAAAAATTACATTATAATTTTTTGAAGAGGCCGATATAATAAACCCATGTATCAAGTTTGAATAAATTTTAATAAGCCAATCCTAACTTATTCAATTAAATGTGATGGCAAGATTACGAAATTACCATAGTTTAGGTAATGCAGCAAACACCAGCAAATAATTTCTACGACGCTGATCATAACGAATAAAGATTATTTCATATTAAGAACACATTTTCGTTTTACCAAACCGGCAATCACACGTCCAAAATAAGAGACACCATTATGTTTTTCGTACTAAGCCTCTAATTTAACATAACATACCTAAAACTACAGATTTTCACAAAAACATTAATTAATTAGATGTTCAAACAACCCTCCATCAACAGCTAAACAATATCCTAACCGATCATAAAATTCATTTCTAACATTACTGAGTTGATATTGAAAAACTCTGTCACATTCTAACGAAATACAGTTTTTTAGCTGGTCTAGATTTTCAAATTTTACATCTTTATAAATAAAATTTTTTAAGCAACCCCACAGAATGACGTCGTTTGGCGAAAGGTCAGGAGACCTGGCTTGCCAAAGGATTAGATGCCGTGAGCCAATAATATTTCCGTTAAAAATATTTTGCAAGTATTCCCTAACCATGAGAGAATTATGGGCAGGACAACCATCCATTTGATACCAGATCTCCTGATTTTCGCGTACAACTTCTACTTATGCGGGTTCAATTCGATTTTGTAGTAAGTACAAATAGTAGAATTTAAAGGTTGCTTCCCTTCGTGCTTCCCCCTCGGCTCTTAGTGCTGCGCACCTGGCGGCGACTCCTGCAATAACGACCGGCTTGTCTGGTCATTGCAGGAGTTTCTTTCTCCATTTCTGACTGATTCTTGTCGAACGGGCCAGGTGATGCATCTGATTGCCAAGAGGTGTCGCTCTGAAGCTACATCTACCTTCTACAAGTACAAATAGTTTACTGCTGTAAGGTTGCCTACCATAAAAAAATGGTCCGATAATGTGATGTCCTACAATTCCCGCCCAAACATTTATTTTTTGTAGATATTGCGTCCAAGTATGAACAAGCAGATGTTCATTTTCTTGGCTCCATAACCGGCAATTTTGAACATTTGGTTCGTTGTTGAGGGTGAATGTACATTCATCGGTAAAACAAATATTTCGTAAAAAATCCCTATTATTATTTGCTCTTTCCATTACCTCAAAATAGAATACCATTCTCCGTTCTTTATCACCTTGCCGTAGCTCTTGATTTTGTTCAAACTTGTAAGGAAAATATTTATATTTTTTTAAAGTGCACAACACTGAGGTTTGATGTTTTCCCATGACTTGCCTACAAATCCTCGTGCTAATAATTTTATTTTCCTTCACGTGCAGTAAAATATCAAGATCTCTATTATTCCTTTCGTCAGCTCTATTGAAATTTAAGTTGAGCATTTACACTTATTTATTACAGGAGTTTTGGACTCAAATTTACTAATGATAAGTTTACTTAATGAAATGGAAGGGATATTTTGCCATCACATTTCATTGAATAAGTTAGGATTGGCTTATTAATCAGCCTCTTCAAAAAATTATGCTATAATTTTTCTCTAAAATGTACAGGGTTATCCAACCAAGACTAGACAAGGCGATTTTTTGACTTTTCCTGTACTTTTATAAAAAAACTGAAATAGCCATCTTAAGTCATTTTCTCCGGCGAATTCGAATATCTTCAGCAAAAAACAATTGAACATCAAACAAAAGTACTAGGGGTCACTTTGATATTTTTTTAAATGGGATGCCGTATTTTTAATGAGCTTATCCGATTTCTCATATAAATTTTGATCTAAAATGTTGGATTTTTAATTCAAAAACGCCTTTTTTCTTCAGTTTTAAATTCGGAAAATGTTCGTCTACCGTAAGATTAATACCTGATAGATGGATACCCGTTTCACCTGTTCACCCTTTTACCTGCTTTAAAGCGTCCGTCAGTTAGACAAAATAATCAAGTTTCAAATTTCTATATATTTTTCACGAATTAATTACAAATTTAGTAGTTTTTGCAAATCTATTATTGCTTACGTATAAAAAAAGTATGACATATTAGAAAAAACTATAAACTAAAGTGAATAACTTTAATCTCAATAATATAATTGTTCTATGTGTCCTCCATTATTTTCAAAACATGACCGATGCCCCCTTTTCAATCTCTCCAAAGAATCTCTTACAATATTTTGGTCCTGGTTAAGTCTATTAATTTCATTTATAATTTTTTGCTGAATGTCCTCCAGACTTCTGTTGGGTCGTTGATAAACTACATTTTTTAAATGACCCCATAAAAATGTATCCATTGGCGTGATATCGGGGCTATTTGGTGGCCAATGAATTGTTCCGTTACGGCCAATCCACTGATTGTAACGCTCGTTTAGGTATGTTACCACTTCTCGAACTGCATGAGGCGGAGCACCATCCGGCTGCCAAATGATATTGTTGTAGGCTTGCAATGGCAACCTTTCCAAGAAATCCTCGATATCGTTATGAAGAAAATGGAGGTATCTTTGGCCTGTTAAAGAGCCATGATAAAATAGTGGTCCAATAATTCGATTTTCTAACATCCCACACCAAACATTAAGTGAGCTCCAACCTTGAAACTTTATCATTTCATATCTATGAGGGTTAACTGCTGCCCAGTATCTTGTATTTTTCCGATTGTATACCCCTGATGTTGTAAATGACGCTTCGTCACTCCATAGAATTTTATTATATAAATTATAATCTTCGTCTTGCTCTCTCATCAGCATTGAAGCAACAAATCGAAATCGCAGTTCTTTTTGAAGCTGTGTTAAGTATTGAACGGGAAGGATGCAATATGGTTTTAGACCACATTTTTTAAAAGTTCTGTGAGCTGTTCCATAGCTTACTGTCCGGAGCCCTGGACCATACCTTACTTCTCGTACCGCTTGCGGAATAGAACTCTTCGGATTTATAGTAAAATATTGAACAATAGCTCGATCCCTTATATTCCGTCTTTTCATCTTTCTTGGCTTATCTTTCAATGTCTTACTTTCTTCAAATAGGGTCTTAATTCTGAGAATTGTATCCACTGAAATGTGTCTCTGGAAACTCTCAAAAAATGTTCTTTGTGTTTGTCGAGCATTCTCTCCACTTTTGTAATATAATTTTATTACATTTAGCCGTTCTTCTAAAGAATATTTTATTATTTGTAATTAATTCGTGAAAAATATATAGAAATTTGATACTTGATTATTTTGTCTAACTGACGGACGCTTTAAAGCAGGTTAAAGGGTGAACAGGTGAAACGGGTATCCATCTATCAGGTATTAATCTTACGGTAGACGAACATTTTCCGAATTTAAAACTGAAGAAAAAAGGCGTTTTTGAATTAAAAATCCAACATTTTAGATCAAAATTTATATGAGAAATCGGATAAGCTCATTAAAAATACGGCATCCCATTTAAAAAATATCAAAGTGACCCCTAGTACTTTTGTTTGATGTTCAATTGTTTTTTGCTGAAGATATTCGAATTCGCGGGAGAAAATGACTTAAGATGGCTATTTCAGTTTTTTTATAAAAGTACAGGAAAAGTCAAAAAATCGCCTTGTCTAGTCTTGGTTGGATAACCCTGTACAGGGGAGCCAATATTTAGCATCTAAAAATTTACATGGGATTTACTATGTTCAACTAAGCCATGCATCATCACCCAGTAGAAAGGTCCGGGTTGTGCGTCGTCAGGAAAATGAATTCCAGTGGTGTGTGCATTTAAAAAAATTTTAAATGATGAAATTTCATCGGAACGTCACATAATTTTTTATTAATTAAATTTGTTTCATTATCCCTTACAACCTGATCCTATAAGACGACGACCTTTTCTACCAGGATTTCTTAATCCTTGCGAAAATCCATAAATACGATTTTGCCATACCTTCTCAACTATGTGCCCTTCATTGAGCCATATTTTGTCGGTATAATACAATTTTTTCCCTTTTCCCCGAAACTACCGTATTTTTTTCAAACATTTTCGCCGCCATACAATAATTCAATTGTTTTCAATTAGTAGGCTTTTTCGATTTCGTTTAATATGCCTTAACTTCTCTTATTTGAAAACTCTTAAAGATACAGTGTGTCCGCGGATGGGGATACCCAATAGGGAAGAATTCTTTATTATTCATTTTACGACCAAAAGTCATTCTTTATAAAAAGTTCTGCTTGTTGAGATAATAAATTTACGAAAAAAAAATTTAGATCACATGTACTTGTAATAAATTAGGAAAATATGAAAACGCTTTAAGAGAGAAGTAGGTACCATTATTTATTATTTTTAACAAAAATTTTATAAAACAAAGTTGTTTATAAACTAACGTAAAGTCTAAATACACATTTTAAGATAAAAGTTCGAATTTTTAAAAATAAAATGGGTTTTATGTAATTATTTGCATTTTACAAAAAAATCAAGATAGCCGATTTTGTATACGTTCATGTTACGTCATCATCTTATTTACATGTGTCAGTATTCTGATTTCGTGAAGGCGTTTTCGAAAATGTTAACCAAAGGAGAGCGTATTTATTTAATAAAATGTTACGGTATTGGAAATCAATATTATCTATACGCTATAGATGTTTTTCATGAAAAATTTCCTAATACGCCGGTGTCAAAAAAGGCATTGCGAAGATTATTTAAACAATTCAATGGAACTGGGTCGGTGATGAATGTAAAGAAATCGAAGAAAAAATACGATCATAATGATGCAGCTACATTATTAGCAATAGGGTCAGTTTTAAATAACCCGAAATTATCTTTAAGGAAGCGTGCACAAACAGTGGATTTAAGCAAAAGTGAATTACACACAATTTTTAAGGAAAACAAAATTATACCGTTTAAGCCAAACACCTGAACTTGGAGATGAAGACAGACGTTTAGAGCTTTGTTTATGGATAGGTGAAAAGTACCTTGAGAACCAACGATTTCATAGATTTATTTTTTTACCGATGAATCTACATTTTACACAAACGGGCACGTATCTTCACAAAATATGCTTACGAGAATCCTAATTATGTAATACAAAAACGAAGTCAACGTTACAGAAAAGTTAATATATGATGTGGAATTTTTTATGATTGGATCATTGGCCCATATTTCATAGAGGGAAATTTAAACCAGCACGTGTATTTGAACATTTTGGAACAACTCGTCTTACCATTTCTTAATGCGTTAGAGCCAGACAGACGTACGTAATAATATGTTTTGGCAACAAGACGGCTGTCCTGCTCATTGCACAGCCTTGGTCAGACAATGGTTAAATGATCATTTTGGCGCAAGGTGGATAGGGAGGTTTTTGCCCAAACCATAATCCAGCTAGGTCGCCTGACCTTTCATTGCTAGATTTCTTTTTGTGGGGTGCCATAAAACAAAAGGTTTATTCAGATAATTTTCCACATGATAGGGAAATATCAAAACGACGCATAGAAGAAGTAATCCATGATCTGAATGTGCCGCGAATGATTCGTAAAGTGTACGGTAAATTTATTAAGTTAGCGGAAAAGTGTTGGGAGGGAGCTATGTAGAATAATTTTTAAAAATTCGAATTTTTATTTCAAAATTTGTATTTAGACTTTACGTTAGTTTATAAACAACTTTGTTTTATAAAATTTTTGTTAAAAATAATAAATAATGGTACTTCTCTCTTGAAGCGTTTTCATATTTTCCTAATTAATTAACACCCTGTAGGTACATGTGATCTAAATTTTTTTTATCGTAAATTCATTTTCTCAAGAAGCAGAACTTTTTATAAACAATGACTTTTGGTCGTAAAATGAATAATAAAGATTTCTTTCCTATTGGGTACCTCCATCCGCGGACACGCTGTATGTTAGAAAGAGATGTGTTTTTTTATTTTAAGCCATTACTTCGTGAATTGTGGATAGTTTATTTAGGAATGAAACGAATTTTGGCCAAAACCCGAGACGATTATGTTTTAATTCATTTTCTTCTAATCTTTTAATTTCTTTTCACTTTTTTTATAAATTTTTCTTAAAATAAAACCTTTTTTAATAACAATTTTGGTCATTGTACTTATGTGTCTCTACAATTCATATTTCCCCCATCCGCTCTCCCATCTTGCTTCCCTCTGATCCATTTGCCTGGCGACGCCCTTGCTATAGATATTTATAAATAAATAAAACACTTCATCATTAACTATTAGCAAATCATTTAAAAAGTCTGTGCGTTTTAAGAAGTCCGCTAAGCCATAAAACCTCTTGAGCATTATGTCGGTGGCTCTCAAACAATAAATTATATTGAAAGTAATTTTGGATGTTGATGAATTACATTTTCTAAATAAAATAATTTAAAGTAGGTAAATAAAAAATTAGTTTAAGTAAAGAAAAATAATAATTTTTTAGCTTTTGTAGTATTCAGACAAATTAGTTTTACGAATTCTTTTTTATAAAGTTTTGGTTCTAAAAAGAACCGATTTTATAGTATTGAGACAGAACGTACCTACTTGTAGATAGGTACTACTAAAAGTAGTCTTCCTCTGCATTTGAAATTTCACCCATGCTTTCAGACTCATCAGAATCAACATCATCGTCATCATCATCATCATTCGTAATAATTAACGGTCTTACTTCGTCTATAACCTGTTCTGTCTCATAAGATCCAAAAATAATTTTTTCTGTGTGTTCAATGCATTTCCGCCATTCTTCTTTGCCCGCTTGGCTAAGCGCCTCCTCCCATAACTTTATAACGCTAGGCTTACCGATATTTTTACAGGCATGTTTGTCATAATAGTTCTTGCTAATACCCCATACCAATTCAATTGCGTTGTAATGACAATGGTAGGGCGGCAATCTCAAAACTTGATGTCCATATTTGAGGGCTAATTCGTCAACAACATACTTTTTTTTAAATGACTGCTCTTTACACTTGCTTAAAAGTTCACTTTTTAAATATAAATTTTCATGGTTTATGTTTTTCTTTGACAACCACTCTTTTATTTCTTCCTTTTTCCAGCTGCTTGTAGGGAATTTCTCTTCGAGTCTCGTATGGTAAGAGGCATTGTCTAAAACAATTAAGGAAGGTACCATCCCGCACTTCAGCAAATTTTAATTATTTCTTGGAAAATAGTAATTATTATGAAGATTTAATTATAATAATCCCAAAATAATGTCATTATCGGAAAAGTATATACCTGACAAAATCTTTAACATATTTAACCATCCCGCACTTGAGCAAATTTTAATAGGTTCTTGGAAAATAGCGATTATTATATAGATTTAACTATAATAATAGCAAAATAATTTAATTATCTATTTAATTATTATTTATGCTCAACGCGTAATTCTAAGATAATTTTGTTTTGAAACCTCTGATTTCGCCCAGTAATAGAATACAGTAAACCAGTGGGATGTTCGGTGTGATCAAGTATAGCGAAGGTGCGAAGATATTGTAACTTAACCGACTTACTGTTTTAGAAGCGATAACATCCCTTGGTGATTTAATCCGATATCGGACTTCTTAAAACGCACAGACTTTAATAATAAAACTAACCCTAATTTACATAAAACAAAAAAATATCTAGGTACATTTATTTTGTCACTAATCCCGTGCGAGCAAGAATTATTGTCATCCAAGAGGGCTTGGACTGAAAAACTTAGGACTTGGTTTAGATCACAATTACAAGGGGACGATATATTATGACAGTGGCAACCTTTTGTTATGGACAAGAGGTTATCACTCTCTGCTGACGGTAGCTCTTAATGTGGAGGCACTAGGTCTTGGTTCGTTATACTTACACTTTTCCTTCGTCGTTGGCTTGCCTCCAGGAAAAATATACCGAATATCAGTTACTATTAAAAATATATGCAATAAATAAAACTAAAATTTTCTACACAAACAATAAAGTTTTTATTAAATAAATAAAAAACTGGGGTTTATGCAAGCTTGTTTCAAAAGTTAAGAAATATTCAAATTTAAGATTGGCTTTATATTATTTAAACTGGTGAATGATTAAAAACAGCCTTTCCGGGAGCAATGATTGAACATAAAAGTGAGATATAACCTGCAAAGATTCTATAGAACCTTTTAAATCTTTCAATTGGGTGTATGGTTATAAAAAGTGGGACCCCATGCCATTCATTAATATTAACTTGAAATTACTATTTTGAAAAGGTAAATTGATATTAATAATTGTGCAATTAAATGATAATGTGATAAATTCTGAAGGTTAACGTATTTGTAAAAAAATGTTCTGCTATTTCAATCCTTTAGGTTCGCCCCATGTAACTTTTCCTTGGTAAAATAGGTCAGGTGGAATTGATCTAGTGCAGGACAACCAGAACCTAAGCTCTTAGGTCATTACATGGGCCCTAAACTTCCATGTGGTAGGTTTAACCTACATCAATGCCGAACGACAAAATCGGCCGAGAACCAAACAAACCGAACCCACAAAAATGACAAAAGGAATGACCCACTGAACTGAAGCTTACCTCTAAAATGGGAGTGAAGACCTTGTGGTCCTTTCCTTTAAAAGGAAGTGACTGGACTTCCTCGAGGGAATGTAGTCGATAAAAGGCCACGTGAATCCCGAGACATCCCTTCTCCCCAAATATAAATCAGCTGACCCCAAGTATTGTCAACTTAACATACCAAAAAAAAAAGACGAGAACAGCGACACACTACAAAAGATCAGAACGATACCAGAGTCTGGGCTTTTACCAGAACATAAAGTAAATAATGAAATAAAGAAAATAACTCCAAACAATTTTGATTTTACATAAAATTGCCAAGAGTGAAAAAATGGGCGTTCTGCGACTTGACGGAGGCCGAAACGGAAATACATGGTCAAGCTACTTGCAGCATCTTGTGCAATTAACCAACAGAAAAGCGAACGCACTATAGTCCGCCTTACGAGTCTGTGGCTACGACGTCTGAGGAGACAGGGGGGTAAAAGGCATAAAAAAGTCAGGTTTAACTGTAGCGGCACACGCGTGCGGTGCCTCGTTCCATATAAATATTTTATAATAAATAAATAAATAAATAATAAATATATCCTTTATTTAGCACTTGGCTACTTAAATCAGATAACAAAAATAACATTCTTAATAGTACACACCTCAGTTCCTTAAGTATAACAAAAGGTTTCTGTTAAAGATTCTTAGGCATAAGGTAATGAACTAATAAATAGTCAGAGAAAAGTGGCTTGAGAACAAAGTTCTCACATGTATACATATTTATATGTCATATTATGTAATAAACTAAATTTACTTCTGCGTATTTTAATAATTAAACCACACCACTGTCCACTCTCAGTGGCAATAGGTAAAAAAAAACTCAGTGGGACACACATTTTTTAAGCATTATTTTATTCATGTGTCCACAACAATTATTTCATCGACTAGAAGTGGCCGCCGGGAAATACGTGGGCGGGAAAAAATTCATACGCGGTCTAATCATCATAAAATTAGACTATTTTTATTTAAAATTTATTGGTAAACTTAGCAGACCCGGTACATGAGTTTTTTTTTTATTCGCAGTCCTTCTATAGCCACAGAACAGTAAGGCGGACTATACTTCTAACTCCAAATTTTTTGACTAATTTTCTGTAAACAAAGACGACACAATTTAATAAACAAATCTCGAACTAAATAACTATAAAAGATGCACTTGGTGGAAATATGACTGTAAGAATCAAAGGTAAGTAACATTCAACGCAAAGTCAATAATGGCAATGTAAAATTGCTACTAGTTATTAATGATACTAGTTCGATATGAACACTATAATGAAACGTGTGCAACGTTAAATTGCACAAGTTTCTTTAACAAAGTTCATATCGAACGTGTATCATTCAAAATTTAATCTACGACAGTGCAAATAGATTTTATTCGTCTAAATTTCATTGATATCAGATAACGTTTTCGTAATTTTTAAAATTTTCAGGTGTTCATAATAGTCGTTATCATGGTAACCATATTTTTGATTGTTTCAATTTCGATTTTGACAACGTCATTATTGCCGTCCAATTTTCTATTGTATGCAAAGTGTTGGCCAAAAATAATTTAAATATGGGAGATTCTGAATCCGAAAGTGTCCCTTCGGATGTCGAAAATATCGCGCAAAGCGTAATAGATTCCCTACTTCCCGAAAAGTCAAGGCAGGAGTACGAACAGACCTACGCAAAATATGAAGATTGGTGTAATGGAAAAGGAATCAAAAACATCAGTAGCGAGAAGGTGCTCCTTGCATATTTTAACCATCTTGCAAAACATAGCAAGGCTTCGTCGCTTTGGGTTTATTATTCTATGCTACGTTCAGTTATGTCAGTGAAGAAAAATACGGATATCAGTAAGTGCGTCCATTTAATTGCGTTTCTTAAACGAAAATCAGAAGGATTTCGAACAAAAAAATCTAAGATTTTAACAAAAGAAGACATAACCCGTTTTTTGTTGGAAGCTGATGATAGAACTTATTTTGTGATGAAAGTTGCATTGATTGTGGGGCTTGCGGGTGCGTGCAGACGCACTGAATTGACGAATCTGCAGCTACAAAATATCAAAGATGAAGGACAATGCATTTATATTACTATCCCAATTACGAAAACGAAGATACAACGAGATTTTTTCATCACAAGCGGGAATGTTAAAGGAATTAATATGGTCGAAATGGTTCGAAGATACAAAACAATGCGGCCAAGTAACGCAGATCACACTCGATTATTTGTGGGATACAGAAATGTATCAAGCAACCAGTTGGCATTAATACTTTTGATACAGAGAATGAAGCCAGATGGCTCCATCTAACCTGAACTAACCCTTTTCAATTAATACTTTTGGAAAAATGCCGTATAATATAGCATCCTTCCTAGGCTTTCCAAATCCTAAACTTTATACTGGACATTGTTTTCGTAGATCGTCTACCTCGTTGCTTGCAGATTCTGGAGTCGATTTATTAACTGTTAAGAGGCATGGTGGTTGGCGTTCAAGCACAGTGGTAGAGAGTTATATAGAAGATTCCAAAGAAAATAAGAAAGTGTCCCCTAATATTTTGGGTAATATTTCAGGCACTGATGGCCCTTCGACAAGTTCGAGCACTCGCGAAATAAACTTACTTTCTAAAAATTCAGCCCACCTGTCCTTGGCTGGAATTAATTTAACTACTTAACTACTTGTTCAGATTTTGTAATTAATGTTTACAATCAATAAATGCAATCCGTTTTTCTAAGTAATAATAACAAATAAATAGTTTGCACCGACTTTCTTTTTGTTTTTGTATGTTAACATTTGGATGTTATTATAAATTCATAATGGCACTGAGTGCTATTATGAAGGTTATAATGACATCCAAATGATAATGCTAAATACGTCATAATGGCACTGTCGTAGATTAATTTAATCAAATCTGGGTTAAAATTAATTGTGTCAAATGACTTGATAGTATGCCAAACCAATAAATATCAAAATAAGTAAACAAATACAAATTTACTTTTGTTGTTTACAGAATTACAAAGTAAGAATGTAGAAAAAATAAATAAAAATGATAGAAATTGCTCCAATTAGCCACCGCCATGCCCCATGCCTAAATTTACACGTCTCTTCATATTTTCGATAGCGTTGACCAGCATCTCTGGAGAAATGTTTACACATTTTTGGACAATCCTCTCTTGTAACTGTTAATTGGTGTTTTAAAAGTATTGTTTTTCAAATGAGGAAAGATGAAGTAATCCATTAGCGTCAAACAAGGTGATCTGGGTGACGAATTCAATATCTGTTCGAAAACTCATCAATCTGTCGTCAAAAAAATTGCGTAAGTAGTTATTAGTTTCGGCGGATGTATGGACGGTTGCATCGTCCTGTTGAAAGTAGCCGAAACGTAGTTTATCGTAAAGTAATTGCTCCACAAATGGATCCAAAATAATGTTCCTATACCGCTGTGCTGTAACTGTGTCATGGAAAAAAGTAGGACCAACAATTCTGCGGAAAACAGCCAACTAGACACCAATTTTTTGAGAGGGCAATTTTTACCGTACAATAAAAATGGGGATTTTTACTACTCCACATGCATGTATTCTGAGAATTCACACACCCGGTGAGGCTTCATCAGAAAAATATGAGAGGTCTAATAAATCATTTATTTCCAATACATTTTGTGGAAACCACATTTCTGCGTCTTTCTGGCATTAAAACATCTGCAAGGAATCTAAGATCGCTACATACCATACGAAAGTTTTATAGTGAACATGACTTTTTTATAAAATATTTTAATAAGTATAAGCAAATTTATAGAAAACTTATCAAAAAAGCTAAGGATCTCATTATAAAAGAAACTTGGGAAATCATTAATAATTTAAGCGGCAAAAATAACATATTACGAAAAAATGTAGAGATAGATCCTAATATTTTAAATGATTTTTACTGTACAATTGGGGAAAAATTAACTTCACACTTAAGACCGGAAAAAGAGCCTCTTGAGTATCTAAGAGGTGTTCATATTAGTAATGGATTTATAATTGATGTTACTGATGCAAATGAGGTAAAGCAAGTTTTTAAGGAATTAAAAAATAAGTGTTCTGCAGGATATGATGGAATTTCTGTTAAAATAATTAAGAGTTTGCCTGAGAGGGCCTTGCATGCGCTTGCACACTCCATTAATGAATCATTCAGGACGGTCGAGTTTCCATCATGTCTTAAACGAGCGGTTGTTATTCCATTGTTTAAGGGAGGTGATTCTACTGATCCTTCCAGTTTCCGACCGATTTCTCTCTTGTCAACACTCTCAAAAGTAATTGAAAAACTAGTCAAAAAAAGAGTAATGAGATTTTTATATCGGGTAAAGGTACAGATGACGCTATATTTTCCTTGCTCCACGATATTTACCATAACATAAATAGTGATGAGGCGGTTGCGGCTATATTTTGTGATTTTTCGAAAGCTTTCGATTGTGTGGACCATGAAATATTGCTGCAAAAGTTACATTGCTATGGTTTTGATCAGCTAACAGTTAAGTGGCTTTCTTCCTATCTCCATGAAAGAGGGCAAGTGGTAAGGGTAGGCTCAACATGCTCTGATACCTCCATCGTTACGAGAGGAGTGCCTCAGGGCTCGGTGTTGGGACCGGTCTTGTTTCTCCTATATTTGAATGATTTGGCATTTTTGGATATTCAGGGTGCGTTTACACTATTTAGAGATGACACTAGTCTCCTGTGGCATGGTGAAAATAAAAACGATTTAAGGTTGGTTATTGACAGTGATCTACGTGAGGTTAAAAAATGGTGCGATACAAACTTATTATGTTTTAATATTAACAAAACAAATATAATGACTTTTGGTTTTAGTTTTGGTGAGATAAATCTTGATGATCAACAAATTTAAAATAAAGCACTTACTAAGTTTTTGGGTATAACGTTAGATAATAAACTGAAATTTGAGGAGCACATAAATGTATTAAGCAAAAAATTCATCATTCCTTGTTTGAATCGCACTTGCGTTATGGTATTGTTTTTTGGGGATTTGCAAAGAGGCAGTTGCTAAACTCCATATTTGTGTTGCAGAAAAGAGCAATTCGACATTTGTGCAGAGCAAATGACCGTGAACACTGTCAGCCTTTATTAAGAGCAGAAAGAATTTTAACTGTGCCGTCTTTATTCATTTTGGAAACTGTTTGCCTTTTGCATAAAAGATGTTCTAGATGTTCTAGATGATTGAGGAATTTAAGTACAGTACTAGAACCAGCATACGAAATTTTTGACTACCCATCCCTAAGACCACTCTTGTGAAACAGTCGGTCTTCTATGAGAGTAAAAATATTTTTAAGCATTTAAGAAATGAGCTGAAATCAATTTTAAACTTCGGCCAGTTTCGAAAAAATGTCAAAGACATCTTATTGCAGAAAGCTTACTACAGTCTGGATGAATATTACAGTGACGTTTCATAGTTGGTTTGTGTTAATTTTATTGTTGTTGACAATGCACTTTATGTTTGTATGGGTGTATGTGCATACATGTATGTATGTGTTTGTTATATATTTTTATGATGATGTTTTTGTTTTTATTTTATTTTTACTTATATTTTAAGGACTTTTTATACTCGCTTTGTTTATAGGAATTCAGTTTTCTTTAGCAATAAAGCATATATTGATTGATTGATTGATTGATTGATTTCAAAATCAGCAACTCGTATTTCTTGGAATACTTGCACTTAATAAGGAAACTAATTTAACTGTTTCTTAGGAATAGTTCTGCATGCTCTATACGATCTTCCCACTTCTTGAGACAGGCGCCTCACATATTTTGTTGGCGTATTTTACGTTATTTCACGAACGTTTGCAACAAGTTCATCTGCTCTTAGAGATGGTCTTTCAGTTCATTTCTTATGATGTATAGCCCCTTTTTCCCTAAACAGAGCCATGGGTCTTCTCAAGAAATCCTCAGCAGTAAGTTAGGCAAATTTTCGCGAAAATGGTCCATGCATAAACGCTGATTGTATTGCCACTCACTCTAGTCCCGTTCTGAAAGTACGCTTCAACAATAAATTTTTTGTGCTGTTCCATAAAACGCATTGCGCGAATTATTCAATAAATTGAATAAATTAGCGATTAATCAAATTACTTGTAACGACTGTTAAAGATGACGGAATAACTGATTGATAATACTGGCATTTACTGACACCCAACATGTATTAGGATCTACCGCTAAGCAGTACGGCTTTAGATGCAAAGCACACTTTGATGATAATAATTTTTGCTCGCACGGTACAATACTTTATATGGGGAATTTCCTAGTTAATCTAAAATATATCAAGTAGCTATTCTCATTAACTAATAATAATTTTTCTCCTAAACTTCGCTGAGTTTAGGGGAAAAAGAGGAGTCTTTTGAATGCAGTGGGCTTAAAACAACGGGCTATTATCAACTTCTTTTAATGAAATAACAATGGCAAACCTTAAATATTGTTTGGTAGAAGTCCATAAGTGGAGTGTAAATATATTCGAATGATAGTTAAAGGAAAGTCTTCTCCACAAGAAAATTCTTGTGGAGAAGACTTTCCTTTAACTATCATTCGAAACCTTAAATAGTTTTCGCAATTATTGATCATTGTGTCAACAAGAATTTATCACAAAAAAATAATGCAAATACAATCAAAAGAGAAAAAGTTATGCACGGTTGAGCAATGGCTAATAATATTTGGCAACATCCAAGCTGGTATGAATATTTTCTAGCCTTAAGCTGCCAAACAATTCTATGCTTTGTACTATTGTGCCGATAAAAAACTGGGACAAGAGATTTACAAAAACTAGGTAAGAAATACATATCTCCTAGACTATAAAAGGTGTCTAGAGCTGAAAAGGTAAAAACATCCAAAATTTAAAAAGTCACCTCGGTTACATAATGGAACGTTTTGTATTTTGCGATACGGGGTGGTTAAATTTTCGAGACATTCTATAATATGCATAAAGTAAATTTATTAGATTTTTTTTTCAAGTCAAATATTTAATAAATTATTATATTTACCATTACCACAAAATAATAAATAAAGCTAATACAGGTAATAAAATACATTTATTAAAAAGAAAAAAATTGCAAACACAAAGTTTGTCAAAACAACACAAAATTAATATTTGGTCATAGAACCATTTCTGTTTATTACTTCTTGAAGCCTTTGTGGCATACTTAAAACTAGGGGTCTGCATAATTCGCCAGTTATTTCATCCCAAGCTTGATTTATCCTGTGGCGTAATTCATCCCTGTTCCTAGGTCAAAAATCATGTTTATACATAGATTTGACCATGGCACCCCAAATGTTTTCTATCGGATTCAAATCGGGACTCTTCGAAGCCCAGGGAAGAACTGCTATGTTATTTTCTTGGAGAAAATTTTGTACAATGCGTGCTGTGTGTATTGGAGAATTATCATGCTGAAATGTGTAATTTTGACCGTATATAGCGTTTACCGATGGTATCATCACTTCGTTTAGTATATTAACGTATACTGCTGCAGTTAGTCTTCCTTCGACGATTTGGCAAAGTCCTGGTCCTCTAGCGCTAATCCAGCCCCAAACATTTATGGAGAAACGCCCACTTTGGTTGGTTTTGTGGGTGTATCTCTCATCATAGCGCATGCCGGAAGGCCTATACACCCGAATTCTCCCATTATTGCATGACTGAAAAGTTTTCTCGTCAGAAAATATAACTGTTTCCCATAAGTTTATTTGATTAATATATTCATGTGCAAATTCTAACCTGCCCTGTTTATTTATTTCCGTTAAAAAAATTTTATTGGCAGCACAACGGCTTCGTATATCGGAATTTCGAACCCTGTCTCTAGCGGTATTTACAGAACCTGGAAAATTCGTCTCTTCTTTTGCCTTGATTGCAGTTTCGAAGGGATGATCCCTTAGGTAGTTAACCAGTCTTCTATCATGATCATCAGTAGAAATTTTAGGGGGACCAGAACCTGCATTCCTAATAATAGCCCCATGTCTTGCTATTTTTTGTTTTGCCAATAGCACGGTATTCTTGCTAACTCCCAGTTCGTCTGCAATATCCCTAATATTAACACTATCTCGCAACCGACTATAAATAATTGCCTTTTGCTGGGGGGTTAATTGTGGCATATTTACAAATAATATATGATTGTATGTTTGACGAGTCAATCATAAAGTGACAATCTTTATTGAAATGCAAATTTTCATGACATTTTACTGGTACCAGGATTGATGTAAAATTATTCCTAATAGTCTAGGAGAAAATAGAAAAATTTCCTGTCCCAGTTTTTTATCGGCACGATGGTACACTGTATTTACTGGATGAACTAGGCATATGAAAAAGAAACCATTATGAATATTACGGCGTCATGTTAAAAATGAAGAGTAATTTTTTCCCAAAAGCTTTGTCATGGAAAGAATATGAACACCATGAGAGTGGCACAAGACAAGAAAGGTAGCGTTATATTTTTCTTAATTCAGTCTAAATTTCTAAAAAAATAGTTGATAAGAAAAACAAAACACAATAATAATCAATATGTCCTCGCCCCCATTGAAATGAATAGGTAAGTTATTAATTGTATCTTGCATTATGTTATTCCGTTCCTTTTCAGCAGCCAGAATTAGCTCCTGGAGAATTCTGGGAGACATATTTTTGCAAGAAATAGCTTGTCCTACATAATCCCGCATATATTCTATTGGATTCATGTCGAATAAGTTTGGTGGCCTTTTCACTCGATGAATATTTCCTTCTTCCAATACGTGCTGTACCCTTCTTAACCGGTGAGACCGAGTATTACCTTCCTTAGAAATAAATTTGTGACAATTTCATCATAGTCAATTGGCTGAATAATATTTTAAACATAGTGTGTTATTTGTCACCGTTTTCGGTAAAAGAAAAGTGCTATTCAACGACCAAACAGAATAACCTCCCCTAAAAACATGACTGTCCCACCTTGATATGGGACAACTCCTTTATAAAGGCAAGTCTTTCTTGTCGTCCTAGTCCTCTTTATATCGTCGAGCGTTAACTGTCAGTCATTGAGCCAAAACTTGGTGCATCCGTAAAAAGGATATTGCGCCACTGAGGTAAACGCAATGTATGTGCTTTCGAGCCCACGGTAGACGGACGGTTATGTATCGCTGAAATAGCCTAGATTTTTTGGACCGCAAGTTTGCTTCAGAAAGTCCTTATCGGATGGTGGTCCCAGGAACTGCTTTAATACATCCTATAAATCAGCTTCGGATAAGAGTATACAAAATTTGTTACATAAACGGCCGTCCGTTGTGTAACTTTTATTAATCGCTCTAGGATAACCTGTTCTAGATTTCCGATCAAGACTACCAGTTTCTTCGTGGGCATCTACACGATAGACATAATTATTATTCAATTATCTTTTAAAGTACAATGAAACTATGTTTGCACTATTAAATGCAGTTACCCAATTTCCTGATATTTTTTCATGAAAATTGAATTTAAATCTCCACTAGTTCAGTTAAAAACTGTCACTGAGATTTTAATATTGTTTATTAAATGTTACTAGTACTCTTTCCGTTACTTGTCCATACTGATAACGAACACCAAACCAAATTTAGATTATGTGTCATAACCAGAGGCCACCTTAAACCTTAACACATAGGAAAGAGGCAGAAATAGCCTAAATACACTAAAAAGCTTCTTAAGCTACAAAACCATGAACTAAAATTTATCATCGACTTCCTTACAGGGCACGGTCCTTACTATGCACATAATATGTGTAGTACCTTTTCGTTTTTCAAGTGTTGTAAAGAAATCTATAATAAATTTATGATTATAAACGAATTTTTAATTATCTGCCAGTAAAATTGAAATTTTAAAACGTTTAAAGAAACTGTTAAGAATTTATCAATAATTGAAGTTTTAAAATATTAAAAAAAAACGGTTTTCAATAATTGAAAAAAGCTCATATACCTACCGAATATTTTTATTGTCATAATTGTTTGCATTTTTATTCTAATATTTCAAATTTTACTATATTATATCTTAGTGTTGATTAAAATGGGCTCATTTAGCTTTTTTTATTGCAATTTCTAAAATCTTTTGTTATTCTCGTGCGATCTGCAAAAAATTTTAATTTCCTGACGCTTCTATATTCTTTAAAATAATTTAGGAACATTGACTCGCGGTTTATACACATATAACTTTAAGCATTTATATATAACTTTAAAAATAAATATGATAAAAAACAGTCAAATCTGGATGTCAATGAAATTGACAGAGCAAAAAAATTTATTGTAAGAAATCTGCAGGAAAACCATTTTACTAAGGAAATTTTAGAATTAAAGCAAGATAAAATAATTTCTAGTAACCAGTTAAAAGGATTTAAAATTTTTCTGGATTCAGATCAACTAGTACGAGTAGGAGGTTGGCTGGAGAATGCAAATATTTCTTTCTTTGAGTTTAAAATGTCGTTTCTTTTTAAAGTTTAAAGTTTTTTTAAGCCTTTTTTCGGTTTGGTAACTTGCCACGAAAGTTACTAGGGATGTGGCTAAGTCCCTGGGGCAACCCTAAAAATGTCAATGATCTTGCGTTATTTGTTCTTTTTGTTTACCCTTTTTCTTTATTAGTTAGACATCGTAACGGTTGTATAAGCAGAGGCGCTTAATAACTTTTCACCCAGGACCTACTAAGCACTAGAGGTGCTCCTAGTGTGTAAACTAAAGAGTGTGAACTACCCGGGCTGGCCCCACTTTCGCCTTGCGGGGCATCTGACACCATTTGTCTAAATAGTCGGTTTGAAAATTTTGTAAGATGTTCAAGTAGCCTTTACCTATAAGTTGGTAAGCACATTCTATATGTAGAATGATTCAAGAACGTCTAACTTACCATTTCAATTTCTTGGATAAAAATATAGTGCCAACAACTACACAGGTTAATTTGAATAACTCCAATAATAGGAATTAGGTCGATTAAAAGGCACCATTTTTTGTAAATTTAGCTTCGTCTGTCCAAATGATATTGTCCAAAAAAAAAATTGTTTCCTTGTGCACAAGTTATGATAAATTCACAGAATGCCACTCGTCTTGGAAAATCCGTTTCTTTTAGATGTTGGACTATGGATAATGCGTATGGATGAAATTTATGTTTGCATAATATTCTTTGAACTGTCGATTTGGATAATCCTGACACTAACGCAGCTTGTCTTACAGATATCGTTGGATATGCGGCAAAATATCCCAAATTGGCAATTTAAATATTCTCATTATTAACTGGAGGATTATTTCTTTCAGTATTGCCTTAACGGATCCAAAGTTCTTGAAATTTTCTATAATTTGTTTAACAGCACATTGTGATGGCTTCTGTTTTTGCGGATATCGAATGGCAAATGTGTCATATGTGTCGTGAAGGAGTATTATTAACGCCTGACGATATCAGCAAACTTGCCTTCCTCCGCTAAATTCTTCAACTTGGCAAAAAGTTTAGATTTTATTAATCACTTCCAAAATATTGTGCGCATCGAGGAATTCTTTTACTATGTCATTTAAGACACTTTACACTATTGATTTATTTTTGAGGCTCTACACTGAGAGGACAATAATAATTGTAACAATCTGATTATTTCTGACCAATACGTAATTTCCTACAAACTTAATTAACTAAAGATAAATATTTTATAACTTAGGTCTTACGCAATACTTTCTAGAAAATTGGTTGCATATACATAATATTATTTTATATACGACTCAAAGGGTTTCATCTTTCTGTCTTCTTGTCAGGTTAGCACTTGGTTGACAGGGCTCGCGTAACATTCAAACGTTAGAGTAATCGTTGCTCTTTACAATACTAGCGTTGGTCTATTCGAAAGAATCACAATCACCATCATATCCCTTACGTTCTAGTTATGTTATGATTTTGAAATATTATTCTTAGGGGTACAATTTCGGAGTTGCATTCCATAATATTATGTCCAAACTTGTTAAAGGATCTGTTAATATTTTTTAGAGAAATATACCTATCCCTTTTTTACTTTTACTTCGTCGTAAGTACCTTTTCACGAATGTAGAGACCTGCAATATCTCACATTAGTTTAATTTATGACTTCATAGAGCTCTAAGTTAACGCTAATTTTGCCATTTTATCTATTCATTTCATGGTGCGAAAAAAACTACTTAACATAATATGCATACATTTAGACTAATCAACAGATCGTTATCGTCAGACAAAGGAAACGCATAAACTTTTTATATTATGCTAGAATTTAAGTATATCGGTTTACTTGGTGCACTGTTTAACATAAAACATAAAGAAGATTTTTTTTTAGCTCTTTAGGATCCCATAAAATGAGCGATGTTTCCAAGGGTCATAAATTTCTAATCAAAGTTGTGGATATCAGAATCAGTGTCGGATTGTTGCTTATTTGGGCCATCGGCATCGTGCCAAAGTTAAAAGTTGCTCTCCCAACCCTTCCTTCACTGACTATTTATAATAGTTGTTAATAGTTACATTTAACAACATATACAAAACTGATAAATTATTTTACATTGTGATAAAATAAAATATAATTATTATATATATATATATTATATATATTATTATATTATAATTATTAATGGTACAATGTAATAATTATTTTTCGTTACATTTTATTGGCCTTTTTTTAGTATAGATATGTTTAACTAAAATTATTAGTCTAATTTGACACCTCACCACTACCCTCTGTCATATAAGTGTTCCAGTTTCGTCCCTATTGACACCAATAACCGTAACCCTGCAGATCTTTCCTCTTCTTTGTTAAATGTTCTATTGTACTATATCATACCAACATTAAAAATTTTCCCTAACTTCTCGATCACTAGATTTTTTCATTTAACATCAATAATCTTACTAATGCAACAATGTTTTAACTATGTCAACCTCTACTACTGTGTACTTTTATTTCACAACATTAACTCATCCTAATTCTTTTAATTTTATTATACTATTCTGTAACAAATTTTAAAAATTTAAACTTCTCTTTATGATTTACCTTTATGGTGGCCGCTGCCGTTATTTGCGTTGGCCAAACATAAATTGTTTACTGTATTTCTATAGGTTGCGTGGTTCAAAATATGTCAGTTGAAATAAAAGGCTTTTTCTCACAGAAACTATATCTATTTACTTCTGTTATTCAGTTACTCATCTTCACATTTGGGCTTCGTAGAAGTTTGTGTACTGTTACAACTTAGTTCAGGTTAGTTCAGGTTAGTTACAATACTATATTCTTACACTTCCGAGAATTTATCGCACAAACCCACGACTTTCCCACTGCTTTTTACAATAGATAAACTGAATTCGGTTTGGGATGTAGTAATCACATTACCACACCTTCGGGATATACCTCCGCGAATTTACCAACTTATTTCATGACTTGTATACCATAAAATCAACTAAACTCGCGCAAAATGCCGCAAGGAGACAGTCTTCTTCACACGAGGGCTATTACAGATCTCTCTTCTCCTTCCAGTCACGTAGGCCAAAATGTTGCTATGAAACCGAATTCTATCATCTTGAACCCCTATCTGTTTCCCGATCTGTTTCAATTAACAAGTAAGTATATCTAGTTGCCTACCAACAAACTTCTGTTCTTACCACGGTTGCACTACTCAACCAAGACACTTTTACACACTCTGCTTTTGGTCATGTACGCTTGCTTT
Source organism: Polydrusus tereticollis (assembly GCA_963920685.1). Taxonomy (NCBI): domain Eukaryota; kingdom Metazoa; phylum Arthropoda; class Insecta; order Coleoptera; family Curculionidae; genus Polydrusus; species Polydrusus tereticollis. Next base: position 201,582,768 of record OY987326.1, read on the forward strand.
ACTTCGGCAGATATTTTAGGAAATTAGTCCTGGCGTTGTAGACGGGCGTATATTCTCGGAAAGATTGCAGACAGCAACGTTGCCGTTCTTTCAATATTGATACTTGTTTTGTTATTAAATTATACAACCAGATAACTTAACCTTTCCCCAAGACTTTATTTCGCATCAACATAGTACAAAAACTTTTCAACAATTTTCACCTGTTATTAAAACTGGTCTTTATTAAGCATAGCTCTACATCATAGGGTACTTAAAAGTTCGGACCATTGGTCACAATTTAGCATAAATTTCTACATATCAACTTTAATTATCAAACTACTCTGGTCGATAACTGTATCCCCTGAGGATGAACATACCGGGTGTTGCGTCGTCGAGCGGGACATAGGAAATCCCACGTAATTTTAAATGGGGTCAATTATTGGCTTCCCTAATTATTTTAGAGAAAAATTCTATTTAGGTTTATTAAAGAGCACTAAAACCCACATTCAAAAGAATAACTTTAGATATTTTTGATGAGTCCGTTTACGGGTTATTGCCGATTTCTTTTTAACTATTTCTCCTTTTTATGGCCCCGTATTTGCGGGCACCAGTCAAGGTAAAAGATGACTGTCAAATAAAGTTGTCATTTTGAAATGTGTGCTTTATTGTTATAAAAACTCGTACATCGAAACTATCAAAGGTGTATGAGTACAAATTAATCTGAATAAAACTAAAATAAAGTATCCAATTACAAGGTTAATTATGACATTTTACATGTTTCAATATTTTACTAATAATTAATAGGTAGGTACTATTAAATTGTTAGAACTTTAGGATTTAAGAAGATGTTCAAATATTCCTCCATTGACTGCTAGACAATAACCGAGGCGATCATAAAATTCTCTTCTTACATTCGCTAGTTGGTAAACTGAAATTATATTGCATTCGGCAGAAATAGCATTTTTTAACTCGTCTAGATTTGGGTATTTTTTATCTTTGTATATCCTGTTTTTTAAATGGCCTCAGAGAAAGAAATCATTTGGCGATAAATCAGGAGACCTGGCTGGCCAATTTACTGTATGATTTAAGCCAATAATATTTTCATTAAAAGCACGCTTTAAATATTCCCGGACAGCCAGGGTACTATGTGCCGGGCAGCCATCCATTTGGTACCAAACTTCCTGATTTTCCCTGGCGGCATCATGTAAAGTAGGTAAAATATGATCTTCAAGTAGTTCCAAAAAATATTCTGAATTTAAATTTCGTGTAAGAAATAATGGCCCGATAATATTTTCTCTGAAAATCCCAGCCCATACATTAACTTTTTGTGGATATTGCGTCCTTGTTTCCACAAACCTGTGTTGGTTTTCTTTGCTCCAATATCGATAATTTTGAACATTGGGTTCATTCTTTAAGGTAAATGTGCATTCGTCAGTGAAACAAATGTTTTTTAAAAATTCCTTATCAATGTTTTCTCTTTCCATCACACCAAAACAAAACTCCTGTCGTCGTATTTCGTCCCTATCTCTTAGCTCTTGGTGCTTTTCATATTTGTATGAATAATATTTATGTCGTTTCAAAGCTCGTAACGCTGTGGTGTGATCTAATCCTATGTCATCCTCAAGTTTTCTTGTGCTGATCTTCCCATCATTTTCTTCCACGCACAATAAAACTTGCAAGTCCCTATCATTTCTTGCATCTCTTCTTTGTTCCTGCCTTTCTTCACATCTGCAGTTATTTATTACAGTGCTTTTTGTCTCAAATTTCTTGATAGTCCTTTCGACTGTAGATTTTGCAGGTATCGGTCTATTCGGATACAGAGCAGCAAACATGTCTGACACATTTTGATAACTATTTCCTTGATAATACCATTTAATCATCAATATTTTTTCTTCAGAAGTGTAATTTATGGCTAATATTTTCGATGTACGAGTTTTTATAACAATAAAGCACACAATTCAAAATGACAACTTTATTTGACAGTCATCTTTTACCTTGACTGGTGCCCGCAAACACGGGGCCATAAAAAGGAGAAATAGTTAAAGTTAAAAAAGTTATTCTTTTGAATGTGGGTTTTAGTGCTCTTTAATAAACCTAAATAGAATTTTTCTCTAAAATAATTAGGGAAGCCAATAATTGACCCCATTTAAAATTACATGGGATTTCCTATATCCCGCTCGACGATGCAACACCCGGTATACATATATGTTCGAAATATGTTGGGAACAATAAAGAGATATCTATAAATATATATTGTGGAAGTAGACCGCCTGTGTTTTATTTGATTTTTCTTCTTGTTTCAGAGTTATTATATTGATATTATTTTTAATATTAAAAAAAAAATTTTGATCTGTTTGGTCATAATAAAAATTTTTCTATGGTCGGCGAGAAGAGTGCAGCTCCAAGACCTACATCAAAATTGTGCTAGTGTCAAAGAATCCGTTTAGACGACTAAATAATACAGAGGTGTGTGGACTATTCAAAAATACTGTGAGTTGAATAATAATTTATTTGGCGTTTACGCAGCCACTTAATTGGTTTATTGCGTTACTCGCTTAGTAATCCTTGAATCATATCAAATTAATCGCCACTTCTCTAGTGAAAATGACATTGCTAAAAGAAATTGTTGTTTTCTATTACGGTGACATACAACAAATTAATAGTGTCTAGGAATTTTCAAATAGGTCGCTTAGTTTGAGATTGTTACGGATAGCTTAGTTTGAGATTGTTACGGATAGCTTATTAGGCCAGTCCAACACTGGTGATAATGTGTAAAATAGCTTTATGAATGCATGAGTGTACCATTTTGCTGCATGAGAGTATATTGAAATTACTCTTAGTTAAAGGGAAAGTATGAAAAATGATCGTAAAATGAAGAATTATGGCTTTATCGCAATTAGCCTTTTATTGCTTGTACTATTTTATGCAAATCGTCTTGAATCCTAAAACTACCTAGCAAGTTGTTAATTAGAAATACCTGTAAAACCTCACGATGTCCTGAAAATTTTTCTTCATGAATTTGTTTTGGCTTAACAGTAGTCAATTAATTCATGATGCTCTTCCTTCCCTTATTTTTTTTTTAAATCTTGGCATCATGTGAAACTTTGAGCAAAAATAAAACATTCGGTTAATTCGTGGTCTTAACTCTTACATTTTTGGCTGCAGGTAAGTATTAAATTTTTCTGCAATTAGATTTCTATTTTAAGAAAAAATATTTCCTGGTTTTTGTTGTACCATTAATAAATTTTAAGGAAACCTAAAATTTGTATTTTACCAGAGAAATATCGCTGGCTCCCTGGCCCGTTTACCTGTGTATTAGCATTTCATTTTAATACTAATAACTACTTTGGAATTGACACCGAACATAATGCATTTTATCATTAATTTCTAGACCAGACATTCCAAGATTTTCGGAAAATTCTTCTGATAATATGCATTTCAATTTTTGTAGTGTTCCAATGAGCAACCCAAAAAACTGGAATAGGTTCAAGAGAATTATATTAACCTTAGAACCATGGTAAGTTACTTGTCCAATTCAAGTTAAAACCTTTTCGTTCAAAACATTTTTTTACAACTTTCAGCCATATTCCCACCCAATATTGGCAACATATTGACTGAAGACAACATCAATGCAATACTGATTCTTATGGCAATAGTGCCAACATACTCGCAATATTTATAAAATATCGGGATTCTGTAATTGCAATATAAAAAATACATATTTGAAAAATAATATAAAATATTTATTTAATATTTTAGTACATCTTTTATATTTAAAGTTATTTGTAGTGTTGGAGATATGTATTTTCAATATAAAATTCACAATATTTAATAAATATATTCTGTAGTAAAACACAATGTTTAATAGATATACAGGGTCGTTGGTATGTATGGAAACGGTCGATTATTTCTTAAAGTAAAACAGCTAGCAAAAAATATTTAAGACAAAAGCTTTAGAGTTTTTTAAATTCTATCAGATTTGAAAAAAAAAAGTATGCAGGATGAGTCGAAAAGCCGTAAGGAAACAAAGTTACTTTTTTTTTTAATGGAACACCCTAGGTATATCTTAAAATATTTTTGGATTCTACATAAAATTACAATTTTATTATTTTTTAATAAATGTATTATAAGTCTAAACCTAATAGTTTCCGAAATATCGACTTTTGAAAAATTACATTTTTGAACTTTGAGAGATTCTAGCTTTCTGATGTTATGCCATAGAGCGAAATGGCTTCGATGTCCCTATCTTACTTTTTTATTATATTTTCAAAAATATCGACTTCCGGTTAAACCGAAAGTACTATATTTCCGACTTTTGAGTTACATTCGATTTAACCGGAAGTTGACACCAGTAGGAAGATAATGAAAAACTAAGATAGGGATATGTAAGCCGTTTTACTCTAAGACGTACCATTAGAAAGCTAGAGGCTCTCAAAGTTCAAAAACGTAATTTTCCAATAGTTGATATCTCGGAAACTATTAGGTTTAGACTTATAATGTATTTATTAAAAAATAATTGTAAATTAATGCTAAATCCATAAATATTCTAAGATAGAGGGTGTTCCATTAAAAAAAAAAAAACTTTGTTTTCCTACGGCTTTCTGATTCATCCTGTATACTTATTCTTTTAAAATTTTTGTAGACTTTAAAAAACCCTAAAACTTTTGTCTTAATTATTTTTCGCTAGCTGTTTTACTTTAAGAAATAATCGACCGTTTCCATACATACCAACGACCCTGTATTTAAAAATATTTGTTATACCTGATATTTTAACTTTCCTGGTTTGTGCGAATTAAGTAAATATATTTAATATTATTTTATGCGATAATTATTACAGTATATTGATTTAACATATTTAATTTTTATTGTCGCAGCATAATACGTACATGGTTGGCTTGAAAGTGCTAGAAGATGGCGCTGCATCTATTGCACTACCTACGGGGCCAAATACGGTCGGTTTAAGGGCACTTGAGGACAACTCTGTCTTCAAGTTTACCACGTGACCAAAGGAGAAAGAAAACCAAACCTAGGGACACCGGCACGAATAGAATACTGACAAGTCCGTAAGAAGAAGCTGAACTGTTCGCGGAAAGTTTAGAATAAATCAGTAAAAAACTTAGACAGAGAATACAGATATGGACCTCGTAGACATAACCCAAGCAATTCTCGAGAATGGCTACATCCCTGATACTTGGAAAAGAGCCAAAGTGGCATTAATCCCCAAAAACAGGTTAAGCCGATAAGTTTATTATCGTGCCTTAGTAAAGTCATTGAAAAACGAATACAGAATCAATGATTTTGTATTTAACAGTGACATTTTACCACCAGAGCAGTTCGGTGTTTGAGCGCTGTTTATTGCGCCAAACCACGCGACTGGTAACTAATATACTTAGAGAGTTTAATCGCCACTTGTAAACTGAAGCACTCTTTTTCGACGTCTCCTGAGCATTCGATAATTTCTGGCACGACGACCTTAAATTAATGATTATTTGATCAGGCTTGTTACCTCGTACCTTGAAGCCAAAACATTCGCGATATTAACGGAAAATTCAATATTAGAAGTTAGGGAAATCGAGGCAGGAGTCCCGTAAGGGTCGCCCATAGCTGCGATCCTATAAAACATCTACAACTGCAGGCTCAATTGGTCTTTTGATCGTTTCTTATTATTATACTAGCGTAAGAGCTAAGATGTCGTTTAGTCATGTCAGTGACTAGAGTTTGCTAGTATTAACTAGAGTACAAAGTTGCAAATCTAATGTATCTATACCAGTTTTACTTCTTTTTCTATAGATTTTAGGTCAATGTTGAATGCTGCTAAAATATATAAAATAGATATATCTACAAAATTGTGCTACTATATGTTATAAATATAATAATAAATATTTGTTAAAATATTTTTTGAATATTGGTGTGCTACTAAGTTGTTATTCCAGAGACAACAACCATACTGCAGCAAGTAAAATAAATTATTCGGACGAGATGTGCGACATATCACGTTTTCACGATGAAACTAGTTCAAGAAATTTAACTCTCATGAAACACTGTTTTACGAGGTAATCTCCAATACCGGGTGTTGCATCGTCGAGCGGGACATAGGAAATCCCATGTAATTTTAAATGGGGTCAATTATTGGCTTCCCTAATTATTTTAGAGAAAAATTCTATTTAGGTTTATTAAAGAGCACTAAAACCCACATTCAAAAGAATAACTTTATGCTCAAGGCCAAAAGAAGAAGAAAAAAAAAAAGATATTTTTTATGAGCCCGTTTACGGGTTATCGCCGATTTCTTTTTAACTATTTCTCCTTTTTATGGCCCCGTATTTGCGGGCACCAGTCAAGGTAAAAGATGACTGTCAAATAAAGTTGTCATTTTGAAATGTGTGCTTTATTGTTATAAAAACTCGTACATCGAAAATATTAGCCATGAATTACACTTCTGAAGAAAAAATATTGATGATTAAATGGTATTATCAAGGAAATAGTTATCAAAATGTGTCAGACATGTTTGCTGCTCTGTATCCGAATAGACCGATACCTGCAAAATCTACAGTCGAGAGGACTATCAAGAAATTTGAGACAAAAGGCACTGTAATAAATAACTGTAGATGTGAAGAAAGGCAGTAACAAAGAAGAGATGCATGAAATGATAGGGACTTGCAAGTTTTATTGTGCGTGGAAGAAAATGATGGGAAGATCAGCACAAGGAAACTTGAGGATGACATAGGATTAGATCACACCACAGCGTTACGAGCTTTGAAACGACATAAATATTATTCATACAAATATGAAAAGCACCAAGAGCTAAGAGATAGGGACGAAATACGACGACAGGAGTTTTGTTTTGGTATGATGGAAAGAGCAAACATGGATAGGGAATTTTTAAAAAACATTTGTTTCACTGACGAATGCACATTTACCTTAAACAATGAACCCACTGTTCAAAATTATCGATATTGGAGCAAAGAAAACCAACACAGGTTTGTGGAAACAAGGACGCAATATCCACAAAAAGTTAATGTATGGGCTGGGATTTTCGGAGAATATATTATCGGGCCATTATTTCTTACACGAAATTTAAATGCAGAATATTTTTTGGAACTACTTAAAGATCATATTTTACCTACTTTACATGATGCCGCCAGGGAAAATCAGGAAGTTTGGTATCAAATGGATGGCTGCCCGGCACATAGTACCCTGGCTGTCCGGGAATATTTAAACCGTGCTTTTAATGGAAATGTTATTGGCTTAAATCATACAGTAAATTGGCCAGCCAGGTCTACTGATTTATCGCCAAATGATTTCTTTCTCTGGGGCCATTTAAAAAACATATACAAAGATAAAAAATACCCAAATCTAGACGAGTTAAAAAATGCTATTTCTGCCGAATGCAATAGAATTTTAATTTACCAGCTAGCGAATGTAAGAAGAGAATTTTATTATCGCCTCGGTTATTGTCTAGCAGTCAATGGAGGAATATTTGAACATCTTCTTAAATCCTAAAGTTCTAACAAGTTAATAGTACCTACCTATTAATTAGTAAAATATTGAAACATGTAAAATGTCATAATTAACCTTGTAATTGGATACTTTATTTTAGTTCTATTCAGATTAATTTGTACTCATAAATACACCTTTAATATTTTCGATGTACGAGTTTTTATAACAATAAAGCACACATTTCAAAATGACAACTTTATTTGACAGTCATCTTTTACCTTGACTGTTGCCCGCAAATACGGGGCCATAAAAAGGAGAAATAGTTAAAAAGAAATCGGCGATAACCCGTAAACGGGCTCATCAAAATTATCTAAAGTTATTCTTTTGAATGTGGGTTTTGGTGCTCTTTAATAAACCTAAATAGAATTTTTCTCTAAAATAATTAGGGAAGCCAATAATTGACCCCATTTAAAATTACATGGGATTTCCTATGTCCCGCTCGACGATGCAACACCCGGTATATCAGGTGCGAAGCAGGTTTGTTATTCTAATAAAAAATGTTTCTGAGATATTAAGCTTAGTCCAACCCAACCAAAAACCGAACTCGGACTGTCTCCAATGGTCGATTAACTATTTACCACTACAACAATCAATAAAATTGCCAAATTCAAAATTTAAATGACGGACTGGAAATTATCGTTCGGGGATGCTAATTTGGCTGTGTTGAAACAAACCTCTCACGGAAGAAATATCTCTGAATATCTCATGAGACTTTCTAATTGTGGATTTGCTTCAATCTTAAGAATTTATTGACAATATTATTTACTTTGTTAGAACTGTAAGGCAAATTTTATTGAAGGTAGTCTAAACAATTTAATTTCAAAAAATATCTTACAAATAATGATTTTTTTAAATATGTTAAGCTTAATAAATTGAGCGGTATTTTCCACAGTCATCAACTTCTGAAAAAGTTACGGATATCAGGATAGTAGGTATGTAGTTTAAATAAGCATGTGTTTTTTTGCATGACGGTTTATTAATATTGCATTAAGGGGAAAATATGGGAAGCGATCGTAAAACTAAGAATTACGACTACGTGTCGCAATTAAAACTTTATTGCTTGTTCTAATTTGTATAAATCATCCTAAAAATTTGACAAGTATCTATTAATTAGTGGCATAGGAAGTTATGGAGGCATATATAATTAAAAAATAATTTACGATATAATAGTGTTAAGTTTAGTAACGACAACCCTCATGTAGGGATTCGGATACAAAGCATGTGAATTCTCAAACAATATAATTAACCCTGGAGGTATAGAGTAGGATGAAAGAAATAAGGAGAGATTAAAAGTGAAACACAGTATTATTATATTTTTTGGGCTCGTTTATATACAGAGGGGCAAAAAAGTCGCGCATAATGCCTGTAACTTTTGAATTACCTCTTATACGAGAAAGTGACCTTTATAAAAGTTGTTCAGTAAATTATTTCCCACATTTCTGCCTGCACGAATTTTTTCTGTCATATCTGTCTTGGTTGCCATAGGGACTAACTTAACTTTTTTAAATGGAACGCCCTGCATAATATAATCGCAATCGATTCTACTGGGAAAACAACATTTTTTCATTTTCACCTATCTGCAAGCGTTTCCGAAATAATGACAGCTCAAAAATGAAAAACTTCCTAATTATAATTATTCCTACCTAATACTCACCAGTTGAGTCAGCGGCCTAATAGGTGTCAATTTTGAGTTCCTGTTTAATTTTCTGTTATCTAATTTAAAATTTGTTTACACTATGGTTCATCTGAATGAGAAACAACGAGTTGAAATTTTAATAATGAGCGGTTACGGAAATATGAAAAGATCGCAAGATCAGGTTTGTCAACTTTTCAATGAATTATATCCGAATAGGCCTCCAATAAATCAGTCAATGGTGTGTCGAGTGGTAAAGACATTTCGAGAAACAGGCAGTGTTAGGGAAGCCTCTAGATCAGGTCGACCTGAAACAGCAACCGGGGGATGTCATGCTCTGGATACATGAAAATCCAATACAATCATCCAGGCCAATCGCAATGAATTTTAATGTGTCTCATCAGTCAGTGGAAAATTCGCTTAAACAGGAAAAGTTGCATCCCTACAACGAGGACGATTTTGATAGAAGAGCTAAATTTTGTGAGCTGATGATGGATGCAATAACGATAATAACTTCGCAACACAAATTATTTTCTCGGATGAAGCTACTTTCCATTTAAATGGCATTGCTAATAGACACAATTATCGTTATTGGTCTGCTGAGAATACTCACTGGTTCCAGAAAGGTCATACTCAGAGGCCCGAAAAAGTTTATGGTTGGGCGGGCATACTTGGTAGACATATTGTAAGACCTTTTTTCATAGATGGTAATTTAAATGGGGAAAAATATCTAGACCTCCTCAGGAATCACATAATTCCTTCTTGCAGAATGATTTTACCGCCGGGTGTAAATAATGGCAAGATGGAGCACCTGTACATTATGCGGAAAATGTTAGACAATACTTAGGCGAACAATTTCCAGGACGTTGGATAGGCAGAAGAGGTGCTATTAACTGACCAGCGCGATCTCTGGACTTAACCCCGCTCAACTTCTTTTTGTGGGGACACTTAAAGAGCAAAGTCTACGTTTACCGTCCGAATGACTTAGAATCTTTAAAGTCAGAATTAGTGCTGCCATTCCAGAGGACTTCTTTTAAACGTTGTAGACGGGTTCAGGGATCGACTGGCGCTCTGCTTAGTAGAAAGTGGTGGTCATTTTGAACACCTGATCCACTGAAAAGGTTTCACTTGTTTATTATTCCAATGTTAAGTTGTTCAATTTTCTAGGCTATTTATTTTTGTTATTATAAAGTTTGTTACAATTTTAATTAAACAAAAAATTGAAATACAAAAAATACAGAATTTTTCCAGTGGAATCCAAATATGCAATAATATGCAGGGTATTCTATTTATAAAAAAGTAAGTTAGTCTCTATGGCAACCAAACCAGAAATGACAGAAAAAATTCATGCAGCTAGAAATGTGGGGAGTAATTCACTGAACAAGGTTCATAAAGGTCACTTTTTCGTATATGAGGTAATTCAAAAGTTGCAGGCATTATGCGCGACTTTCTTGTCACCCTATATTATCATCATCATACTCACAATGTCTTAGCAGACATGTTGTGAACTCGTAAAATGAAATGTTCTAAGTCAGAGCTGGAGGGTTGCCGAAACGAAGGTTGTCAATTGCTCTAGAAATTGTATTTCGCCATCTTTCACGATTATTTGTCAATTCGGTCGCTCTTGTGACGCTAGTATTTAGCAATTGTTTTGTCGCATCCACCCAGCGTGTAGGAGAACGGCCACGACGCCGTCCTCCCGGAGCATGACCCTGGACAACAAGTTTTTCCATATTATCACTTCTATGGATATGGCCGAAGAACGTCAGGATACGCGTCAAGACAATGGAAGATAGTCGCTTTGGATTTCCGAGTTCACTCAATATAGAAACATTAGTTCGGTGGGCTGTATAAGGAACTCTTAGCATTCTTCTCCAAGCCCACATTTCGAAAGCATCTATGCGGTGGCGGTCTGCCTTTCTCACAGTCCAAGTTTCAGAGCCATACATAAATATGGAAAAGACAAGAGACTGAACCAGCGACATTTTGGTGGCTTTGGTGACATTATTATCACGCCATATTCTAGTCAGTTTAGTCATAGCTGACCGTGCTTGTTGAATGCGCCGTCGGATTTCAACCTCACAACCTCCCGAGTTATCGATCGAAGAACCAAGGTATACAAAACTTTGGACTACCTGACAGCGGCCTACTGATGTTATTGCAGGTTGATTATCATGTTCTCTGTCCACGATCATAACTTTGGTCTTTTTGTAGTTGATACTAAGACCATATGCTTCACTCTGTTGTTCCAAGATGTTAAGTAGAGTTAACAGTTCGCCTTGAGAAGCAGCAATAAGGGTTGTATCGTCAGCAAACCTTAAATTGGATATCCTGACACCACCAATAGTCACCCTATATATTAATTGTTAATATCGGTCAGCCAGGCTAACATACTATTAGGTATATTTGCTGTTCAATTTCAAATTAGTTGTTCAACGCGCGGTATGGAAAGTAACATCGTAGGGATGAAACCAGATAGTCGTACTTTACTCAGAATTGGTACGGAGCTGAATTTTAATCCGCCTTTTTTATTGTGACACCCTTTATTATCCCTAAATAATATAAACTGGATAACTGAAGACAAAAAGTACAAAATGAAATAATGTGTTCAAACATAAATAACATTAAAATTTAAGGAATTCAGCAGAAGCATCAATATAATAACGATAACCTCTTATGACATAGGTCATTACTCTATATTGTGGCATATTTGTTTACAATATCAAATTAACAAGTAATATATATGATTCCGAGTAAAACTATTAAAAATTAAATAATTAGTTATTGTTTTTAGACATAAGCACACATGCTTAAATTGCGTAATCTCTTATTTTTATTTAACTTACCTATTATCAATTAAATGAGCATGCGACTGATTTTGGAAAATGGAACAAGAGGTCAATCACTGGTTATTTTGGCTATATTTTTTTAAGGTGGTAACAAAATGAACTGGTTGGTATTTTAAGTTGTAACTAAAGTTTAAGGTTACCACTTACCATAGCTAGCTCAAGCTCGTGGTAACTGTAACCGGGATGGATCTTTTGTGAACGGTCCTTGTCAGCTACGGTTCCCAAAGAATGCTGCTGTGCCTTTCACAGCTGCCTTTAGCTTTAACCTGTCACAACAACCAACACCAAATTCCTGTGAGTGAGCAATGGCGCCCACACATAGTGCCAAAACAAACACAAAAATAGTTAAAACTTTCCTAATTAGAACAAAAAGTAGATGTAAAGAAAGGTGAAAGTAATAGTTAGGCTAGGGTAAACACTCCTTATTACAGCGCAAAAGTTGAAACTCCTTTACATTTCGCTTTAAATAGCTGAATATCTGAGATAAACATGGTATGTCACTTATAATGTCAAATATTTTGAAATATTCCCGTAAAATAACTTATAGACTTCAATGGAAACAAAAAAGAAAATTACTTGGTTTTAGGTACCGCAAAAGACTACAATTGGCTGCATACAATAAAGAATACTAAAAATCAACTGGATATTTCTAGTACAAATTAAGAGGTATTTATCCGCAGGGTCCTTCTGGAGGTGGCCCCCTTGCTGGCAGCAAGTAATGCTAATGGCCCTTAAATAGGCCTCAAGAAAAACAAGTCCGAACAAGGGTCCAATCTGAGTTGGTCGGAAAAGCCGAATAATCGGAAAACTGGGAAACGGTAACGTGGAAACACGGCAACGTAAATAATACTAGTCTAAAAATATATATGGAGTTTTAAATTATGTGGCAAAAATCACAAAAACATTGATGATCTATGAAAAATTACGTTGTGAACTTACCAAATATGTGCCTTACACAAGACTAGGTGAGAAAATACGGTTTTCCGCCAATCTCAGAACCCACAGCAAAGATCACACAGAAAGACCAAAATTTGAGCCAGCACCGCCTAAAACGAAGAGCGGTTTAGTACAAGAAAGTAGAATCACTGAGTGGCTGTTCTACGACAATTACAATAAAATGATTAGAGCATACCTAAAAGTAAGTAAATGCGTGAATTAAGTAAAGATTTAAAGGAACCCGGGTCTTATGTTAGTATCAACCAAAAATAAGTAGAAGATTTATTTTAATTAAATATTAATAATTATTATTATTTAACATAGGTTTAGAATCTACTGCAAAATGTCGTAGGTGTCCCCCTCCCCACATACAAATATTTTAAGAAAGTAAGACGCACATTGTTTAGTGAAAACATTTATTTTTAGGTATGTAACAAATATTTAACTGGAGATAAAAATTTATTATAAAAAGTACATGAGTAGAAATAATAAAACTCTCAGAAGTATCTTTTCCGGCCTAAGTAATTGCAAAATTGTGAACGAGATTTTTTAGATTTTGGATAGAAATCACTGATAAATACTGGCATTTGTGGCGTACTATTTTTTCTCAGTTTACTGGATGATCAGTCAGCGGACACAGTGGTGTCTGGTAAAGTAAAACATATTAAAGGGACACTGTAGACGACCCATCTGCAGTTCTGAGACACTCTGATTTTTGGGGCCCCATTGCCTTGCGACCACCTGCCTATTGATAACAACGCAATACGAGATATAACAATTTAGTTTTAGGTTTCTTGTAAAAAATCTACTTTGTTTTAAAAACAAAAATCGTAATGGCGCTCTTCTTTAATTTACTTCCCTTCCCTAGCGACGCAACATTGCATTTTTCTCAACGTTAAAAAACAGTTCTGAAATTCTTCAGAAGGGAGGCTGCTAAGTAGTCTTGCCGTTTTCCCTTTACGTATTTTATTCATTGTTTTTTCTTTGTCATATTAGGGGTAGGATAGGTTATTATATATAAAGGTTATTACTTGGAGATTCGGAAAAAGTTAAGGGAACATGTAGGCTTAATAATAAACAAGCAGTGATGGGTTTGTTTCTCGATGTGATCATAGCTCGCTTTAAAAAAAAATAAAATAATGGTATCAGAGGTCCTTCCAACTCATCTATGTGTGAAAACGGAGCCACTTGTGACCGACGCGACCGTGTGAAATTAATTACTGTAAATGGAGGAACGCAATTAAACGCATTAAAACTCTTGCACTTCTCATACACTTTTTAACTGCTACATTAACGATCTGCATTTCTAATACGCTTTTCGTATTGTATGCAGATGATACAAACCTATTGGTTCCAAAACAGAACTCTGAAAAATTAGGCGCAGGTATGAAACACCTAATACTTACCAACTAACCAACCTAATGCTAGGACAATGGCGTCACATTATATGAAAATAAATTAGTAGCTGTTGCTAGAAAGAATGTAAGTCTCAATATTTTTATAGCCTGTCCTGCAAATATGAAATCCAATAAATTTCACTACATCTGGAACCAAAATTGAGTTAAAAATAGAGGGCAAGTTCTCTCAAAATAAAGTTCTCCTGTTCTTTCTGGATATAAAGCAAAATACAGGATTACTACTTATTCTAAAGTAGGTAAAGTCCCGTATTGAATATTAAAAATGCCCCGGGTTTTGACGGTTTAAAGAATGCGACCTTGCGAAATCTACCTGACAAAGCGTTGGAAAACATAGTAGACAATAATCAAAGAATGCCACTTGTCGTGCTCCTGGAAGCATGCAAAGGTCATCATAATATTTTAGAAAGGTGCGAGGACCCTACGGCGCCGGCTAGCTACAGGCCGATCAGACTACTGGTGAGTTCAGGGAAAAATACAGAAAAGCTAATTTTGATTAGACTGATTGACTTTGTGTTTGTTCGTAACGTTCTGCCAACCGAACAGTTGCCCAGTTAGGCGGACAACGCGAGTAATTTTAAACATTGTCTCTTATTAAAAAAAATAAGACTCGGAGCTCCAAACTATATAATCAGTGTGGTTGCGTCTTTTTTGAAAGATAGAAGTTTTGCTGTCTCGTCAGAGGATGCACTTTCTTTGAATAAATCCATCAGGGCGGAAGTGCCGTAAGGTTCATCTTTCTTTCCCATGCTCTATAATATTTATACTCATGACATTTTGTGCCACAGATTTACGCAGCTCTATCTTTTCGCGGACGATACCACAATAACATTAACTGCCAAACAGCCACAACTTGTCAACCGTCTTATAATCGATCTAGAGAAATGGCTTTCGACTTGGGAAATTCGTTTGAAATCCTCCAAGATGAGGGATGTTTTTTTTTCGATAAGCAGTGTTACTAAGCCTGAGACCAGTCTTCGCGTCAACGAGTCCAGGTGGACTTAGCACCAGGTAAAATACCTGGTATTTGATCAACGACTGAACTGGAGGCGCAATTCAATTAATAGAGTAAAACTAGCATTGCATCAATTACGCTCTATCTACCCCCTGCTTCACAGGCGGAGTAAACTTGGGAGTAGGGCTAAGGTCAACCTCTACAACGTGTTGGCCAGGCCAGGTTCTCACCTTTGGTACACCTTCGTGACGCAACATAAGCAGAACGAAGCTTAATAAGTTCCAGGTAATACAAAACAGTGCGCTAAAAATTATTGCGGATGTACCCAGGTGCTCGATGGATCGCACACTTCATGAAGACTTTCGTATGCAGATAATAAATGAGTTTTTCATAAAAATTACTACAGATCATTACAGACGCATGGACGGAATCACATACGAGATCTAGACCAAACAGTACGTACACAAATAACGACGGGCTGGTTCCCTGTTGGTCCAATCCCATAGTGAAGAGGCACTAATAGTAGTAAAGCACTATCAATCAGACGCCAAAGCTTTGCAGTACAAAAACTTTTTAAATCATACAAGCAAAAATAAGAATAATTGGGGCAAAAGCTAATTTCAAAATTTCTGCAAATGATAAAACCATAAAACTGTTTGCGAAGATTCAAATAAAGTCGCTGTGGAGCAATACCAACTTATAAGTACCAGGTAAGAAGCAATTCAATATATAGCTCGAGCTAAGGCCAGAGCACCTTTCTCTTATCTATATAAAAATGTGAAAATCATGTAACTTTTATCCTTATATTATGGTATATTTTTTTACATTGATTATATACTTATGCTCTGTACTGCCATGCCTTACTATGGTTGGATGTTTGATGTAAACAACACTATGTTTAATTATGATTTCTGTTATTAATTTTTTTCCTGAATTTTACTATACATAATTTACTGTGTTTAAAGCTTAACATATTTGCTACACTTTAGTTTACTAATTATCTCCTATGAACAAAATATTGTAAATATTGTAATTAGTTACAAGTATTGTCATAACTCTGATCACTATGTACGGTGACCTGGTTCTTTAACTTAATCGTTTTTAGATGAAACTCCCGCCTGTTTTTTTTTGCAATAAATTCTACATGATTGGAACTATTTTAAACAACAATTATTAATAATCACTTAAAATAAATCTTCTTAAAATTTTTCGTTTAACTGACTCAAGACCCGGGTTCTTCTAAATCTTCAAATAGTTGCAAAGATAATATAAAAATTACTAAAATATTTCTTTCTAAATCTACTTGTTTTAAAGTATGTTAAATTTGACCTGAAAACTACTAAAAATTCTGTTAGAACTTAGATTAACTAACTTTACATTCGCTATTATTCAACCGGTACGATTCGTGTAATTCATTATTAATCGCTTGCCGAAGAAAATCTGCATGACGAATAAGGAAGCGTTTTACGTTTGCTCTGAGCCACTCGAAAGAATATTAATATTTATGTAGCGCACGAAGCCTATCTGCATCCATCTTGGCAAAGTGAATAATAACTAAGTTGGTACGAAATCGGGAAAATCGAAAATAAAGAGTGTTTTCGAAAGAGATTGCCTTCCTACCTGTTGTGCCGAACATGTAGTCTTACTTAATCTATAGATTGATTATTTATAGCGAAAATGCAAACCGATTTCTTTTATTGCTATTTTATGGTACTTATAGCCCTTGACGATGTAGGGTAAAATGTGTGGATGCTGGTGACCTCGATTAGTAGTAACTAAATGATTACATCCAGTACATTATATTTTAGTGTTAGCCGAAATAAATATTTGGTGACAACTGAATATAGTTACCCTATTTTGCTTTAGATATTTATAATTTCACTAGATTAATAAATTGTTTCAATACTTGGGCTTACCTAACCAAAATTTTCTCTTAACACGAGAATTTTTTAAAAATTGCAAAAATATTACCTACCTTAAAAATGGTAAACGGTATAATTGTAATAATTACCGGCTTATATTTGTATTGTCGAACATATTAACGCTTATAGAAAAAAATATGAATGACAAATTATCAAAGTTTTTAGAAAACAAAAATCCGGTCAATACGTCAATCTAGAGACAGGCACTCAAATTGCAGAAGCAGATTTAATAAGAAAACTTCAAACTTATGTCGACAATGATAAAAAATTTTGTCAGCTATTACTAGATTTATGCAAAGCGTTCGATAAAGTCAATCATTACACAGATTAGTGCAATGTCTGTATAATATTTGGGCGAGAGAAATGATTTATTGCTGGTTTGAAAACTATTTTTATAATCCTATACAATTTGTCCAAATTGACAATAAGCAATAAAAGAAGCTTTAACTTATGGAGTACCACAAGGCTATGTATTTCGATCGATTTTCTTTTCTTTTTAATTTAGACTAATTCGTTAGAAAATTTAAGTTTAAAAGAGAATATTAAACTACACTAAAATCTCTCAATAGCGACAACCCTCAGGGAATCATATTATTATGTTGGTCGGTTAACTGAGGTGGTCGGTTAACTGAGGTGGTCGGTTAACTGAGGTGGTCGGTTAACTGAGGTGGTCGGTTAACTGGGGTGGTCAGTTAATAGAGAAAAATTAAAACAATTTGTGTGCATTTTACAGTGTTTGTTTATTAATAAGTATCTACATACATGTAAATGATTTTAAATATTTTTGTTTATATTTATCAAAACTAGATTTAAATGAAATGAAGCAAATTTACCAATAAGTATCTAGTACTGCATGTTTGCTTTAAAATTCCTATTTTTTAAAATAGTCACAAATTAATGAATTAATGGTTGTTCATATTTTTTATTTTATTTTCATAAAATTTAGATTCACATTTAAATAGCTATTGAGAAATATTTATTTGTAGACTTGTCAAAATTGTTAACATTATTAAAAAAGTGTCTCGAACTTGCGCAGGCTTCAGGTAGGCTTGATATTTTCGACAGTGGAGCAAGTTCAGGTTCCTCTTCCTCTGTCTCAGAGTTGCGAAAAGTTTTATCCGTTTCTTGGATCTCTTCAATACACTCGATGATAGTCAATTCTGCACTTTCTGTTGGCAAATCGGTATCAATAGAGGCAAATTCTTTCAAGTTCACTAATATGTCCTTAATGTTAGAAAACAGTGTACAGGGTCTTTCAACGAGGACTGAACAGGGGCTCATTTTTGAGCTTCCTTGTATTTAAAGAAAAATCCAAAATAGCCAATCGATGTACTTTTTCCTGCAGAAATCAAAAATTTATTTGAACCAGAAACAAAAGAGTTACGCTATGGATAAGGTGTTTTTTAAATGGAAAATAGCTTTTTTTATACGATTTTTGGAACGAGTGATTTTTTTTTTGTCCGTTCTGATTAAAATATTTAATATTGTGACAGCTATTTTTATTAAATTTTAATGTTTTATCCAGTATAATTTAACTTTAACCTGTTTGAAACATACACTAGGCAATAAAGGTATAATCACCTTTGAATCCTTCAAAGTCAAAAAATTTGACAAATTTACTATAATATTGCCGAAATAAAATATTCATTAGATGAGAGATCGCAGATTATTAATGTTTTTTTTTTTTTAAATTAGTATAGAGTTGGATTTCTTTTTCTGTCATGTAATGTTTTATTTTCCTCAAATAGGTTCTTTACCCTTAGAATAGTATTGACGGATATATTTCTGTGAAAATTTGCAATAAATCTTCTCCTTGCTTCTCTTGCAGTTTCTTGACATTTGTAGAACAAGATAACAATCTGCAATCTCTCATCTAATGAATATTTCATTTCGGCAATATTATAGTAAATTTGTCAAATTTTTTGACTTTGAAGGATTTAAAGGTGATTATACCTTTATTACCTAGTGTATGTTTCAAACAGGTTAAAGTTAAATTATACTGGATAAAACATTAAAATTTAATAAAAATAGCTGTCGCAATATTAAATATTTTAATCAGAACGGACAAAAAAAAATCACTCGTTTTAAAAATCGTATAAAAAAAGCTATGTTCCATTTAAAAAACACCTTATCCATAGCGTAACTCTTTTGTTTCTGGTTCAAATAAATTTTTGGTTTCATTTTTGAATTCTGCGGGAAAAAGTACATCGATTGGCTATTTTGGATTTTTCTTTAAATACAAGGAAGCTCAAAAATGAGCCCCTGTTCAGTCCTCGTTGGAAGACCCTGTACAAGCGGAATATTATCTTCTTCTTCGAAGTGGTCAATATTATCTGTATTACACATAAATCCGGCTTTTATAAAGCAGGTTTTTATTGTCACTTGAGGGCAAATTGCGGCAGGTCACCGAAACCCATTTCAATGCGTTGGTTATGGTAATATTGTTTTCGATTTCTTGAAGAGGATAACCACTGTCTATACATGTTAAAAGCCTCCCAATAAGATAGCTTCTGTAAAGCATTCTAAAATTCTGAATAATGCCTTGGTTCAAAGGTTTTGAATGTGAGGTTGTAATGGGTGGAAGAAAAATAAGTTTGACATTCTCCAGTGTAGTTTTGGGATGAGACGTTGCATTATCCAGAAACAATACCACCCTTCTATTCTGCTTCATCATCTAGATATGTATCAAATCTGTGAAGCCATGTTATCATGATGTCCGCTGTCATCCAAGCTTTTTTGTTCGAGGCACATTGGAGAGGTAACTTATCGATATGTGCTCCCTTAAAACATCGAGAATTTTTACTTTAGCCTCTTATAATCGGTTCTTCCTTCCTTTCTTTCATATTTTGCCTTTGAAGCAAATTGAATGGATCCGCCTGCAATAAAGTAATTAGTACCTATATTTCTTAAGAATTGTCGGGTCGGGCTTTCTGCCTCTAATTCCTAATGATGATGTTATTTTTTAACTGGAAAATTATATCAGATACATTTTGAATATTATTCAATTATATACATTTACTTTAAGTTTTAACATAGATCATTCCGTCGCAGTGGAGGGTTAATTGTAACCCATTCACTTTCAACCTAACCTAAGTTTTAACATCCTCTTACATGTTGATCAGTAAGAAGACTTTAAATAAAAGTTATTTCAAAATTAATTTTTTTTAACTATTAAGTCAAGTGTACAAACACAATCAAATTTGTAGGATTATATTAGTAGGTATTCCCTTACTTGAGACCGTATCTCCTAAAACACATGTATTTTCTTATGGAGAAATTTCCATTATTCAGCCATGCGCATTCCGTTATGATGGCATCCATTTCAACCCAAACACTATAATGTACTTTTTTCCTTTTTGTGACATGCGTAATTGATATAGTAATTGTAGATATGCTTTAAAGTTCCTGTACAAACCTGTTTAGGACTCTGTTGACTGATGCAGTGTAGATTAAAAATATTATTATTTTAAAATTATTTATTAAATTTAAGGCACAAAACTTTGTTTATAAGTAATTGGTATAATTAATCGGTGTTATAATCATAAGCCTCTTGATTAGGAACGACCATTTTAATTTAATTGTATATTATGTTGTTAATGTTACATGGTATATTTTACGTAGAATAATAGTTTTAGATTTAGGATTAGACAATCTTCTTGTATTTACATTAAATCATTAAACAAGTTACATAAAAAGGGGGGGTTTTACGTTTTAATATTTAAGTTAAACATACGTGTATGTCAAGGATAAAGCTAGATCAAAAGGATGGAACGAAATCGAGAAAAGTATTCAAGTAGTTGGGATAATTTTAGGGTTTTTCACAGGGAACCGACCTAGATGTCTAGGTAGATTAAATAGCAGTTGCTTGTACCTGATCGCAAAATGTGTTTACCAATCAAGTTGTAGTTAGTTAAAAAAAGGCATTGGTTTTATCTGGATTAAACCGTTCTGATTTAAAAATAATTATTATATCAATGAAATATTCTTATGAAATATATAGTGTAACATACACAAACCTTTATATTATATTCATCGAATTGAATGATTTTCACACTTACCTAGAGTGGACCTTCTATTGGATGGCCGAAGGCAACATAGATTTTTTTCTCTTCAATAAATAAAAAAAAAGAACCACATGCGGACGCTGAACTCTAATCAGCATATTTTACTAGTAAATGGACCTATTATTGTTGTGTACAATGATTCGATGATTTATCATAGTTTTGTATGCGATCTACGAGGGTTCCACCCATATGCTATTAACGACTCACTTTTTTCAAATATCACTCGATGTCAGTGTTGTAGTTCTGGTTGCGATAACACAGAGTAATTGGCTGTTGACAGTGTTTATAAAATAAAAATAGACTAACCTTTTCTGCAAACGTTCTTAGGGACCGTTGTCTTCTTTTTTTTATAACGGATATTGACACAAAAACGGCAGTATAGTGGTCTTTTGTTAATTTCGGATTTATTTGATGTGTGGATTGACGAGGCAAATATCATTGATGATCAGTGGTGATGATTGATATTTACGTTTTACCTGTTAGCCTGACTTTGTAATCGTTTTCAAAATTTCTTCACATTACGACCCTGATGATGAGCTCGCAAACGCATAGACAAAAAGTTTTTTAAATATAAAAGGTTTAAGGAGAACGTTTGCCCTTAAACATTATACGCTTATTTAAGACAATATTAATTTAAACTACAAAAAAGTATATTGTTTTTATTAAAATTGTACTATTTATACTTTAAGTATGTATAGATATTTTTATTATTTTGTAACTATGGTGAGTTCTTTGTATTCCAAAAAAGTGGATTTTCTGAATTATTTTATTTTACTATTATTATACAGTATTAGTATTTGTCTATCATTAGTTTGCTATAGCGTTAAATAAGGCCACTGCATTTTATGCATTTTTAATTATGAATTCAAGACATATTTCAATTCAACTAACAATTTGCATGTTTAAACATGTAACTGTTTAAAATAACCACCTGAAAAGTAATAACATGTAAGAACTAGGTCCAGTAAAAAATACTACAAAAACTAAGATTAGGGTAAAATCACCTTCTAACCAAGTATGGCTGATTCCAAGAAGATATCACTTCAATGACCCTACACTCCCAGTATAATTTACTTTTAGTTCATTACCTCATTAATTCAATCTCGCGAATTAATTATCCCCTCCCGCTTCATTTTTGAGTAACCCAATAAGTTCTTTTCCCCCACCCCTACAATTCACTACCCCCACTCCAATCTCGACAGATCCTACATTATAACTAGGCGTCTGCAGAAAGACCTTGTCATATCTACTTTAGACAGGCAACCGGACAGACACATCTTGTAGAAATTTACAGAAAGATGGAGAAATTTATTATTGTTAAAGACGTTGTTAAAAAGTTACGAGAATTTAACCTTACAGGACGCACTCTAGAGTTTAAGTTAAAACCTGTTCCACAGGGAGTTGAACCAGTTGGTTGGGTGGAAAAAGGAATTAATCAAATTATTCAAAACGCTACAGTAGGCCTACAACCCTTAGATCGTGTGGGTTTTAGTTTTTGCTCTAAAGACTTCAACCGAGGAGAAGGTTGGATTCGCTTCAAAGCAGCTAAAGACATAACCTTTCAAGATGTTTGGAGTGTTATAAGTGGCATTTATCAGTCAAACTCAGCAGGTCTTAATACAGAATCATTTTGTCTTAGTGTGACAACTGTTAGATTACCTGTTGGTGGGGGCAGAGGAAAAAATTATAACAGTTTTCACGAGGAATGTGACAAGCGACGAGGTATTATAAGTATTAAAAATACCGATAACCTGTGTTTACCACGTGCTTTGGTAGTCGCCATTGCCCATAATAAAAGAGATCCCGAATTCAGTAAGGTTAGAAGAGATATTAGTAAAATTCAAACCGAAAGAACAAGATCATTGTTGGAGAGAGCTAAAATTAGCATTCCTGAGGCAGGAGGTGGAATTCCCGAGTTAATACAATTTCAAAATCATCTAAAAGAATATAAATTAGTTGTTTATAGCTATGGATCAAAAGGACGAAATATTATATTTGAAGGTTCAACTGAAAGCAATAAACGGCTGAACTTATTACATTACAAAAGCCATTTTAATGTAATTACATCGCTGACAGCAGCTTTTTGTTCTAACTATTTTTGTGAAAAGTGTTACGTCCCATATGATCACAAAAATGAGCACCGATGTGGTGGAACCTGTCAGGCATGTCAGCAAGCCCCTGCTTGTGAAATAGCAACAAAAATTAAATGCCAGGACTGTCTACGATTTTTTAGAAGTCAAAACTGTTACGAAAATCATAAAAAGGATTATTCGTCAGGCAAATTTACAGTATGCGAACAAATTAAACTATGTTCTATTTGTTTAAAAACCATTAAAGCCAAAAGAGCACATGTATGTGGTGAAATTTATTGTAAAATTTGTAATAAACATGCACCCGAGAATCATCTATGTTATATTCGGCCTGATAAGGGAAAACCTAAGATTAAAGATGTTCTTTTTGTATTCTACGATTTAGAGACGAGCCAAGACAAACTATTGGAAAATTCAACGTTTTTACATGAAGTCAATCTCTGTGTTTTCAAACAATACTGCGATGAGTGCATGGATTCTGAAGCAGATACTTGTAAAAAATGCGGTCTAAAGTTACAAAAAGTCAGAGGTATAGACCCAGCGGGGACATTTACTAACCATTTGTTACAAATGAGGAAAAACTTTAAAGAAATTATTGTAATAGCCCATAATGGTCAGGCTTTTGATCACCAGTTTATATTAAACTACATTATGACAAAGACAGATTTTACACTTGAGTTAATCATGAGAGGTACCAAAATAATTACGATGCAACTTGAAAATGTAAAATTTATCGACTCACTTAACTATTTCCCTATGGCTTTAGCCAAACTACCAAAGGCATTTGGACTTGATGATATTTTTAAAAAAGGCTACTTCCCGCACCTATTTAATACAAAGGCAAATGAAAACTATATAGGACCTCTACCATCAATTGAATATTACTCCCCAGATAGTATGAAAGAAGAAGACAGAGCCAAATTTCTTAAATGGTTTGTAGAGCATGAAAATGATGGTTTCGATATGCAAAGAGATCTGGAAGACTACTGCGTATCGGATGTCGAAATTCTTGCACAATCATGTTTAAAGTTTAGAGAACAACTTATACAAACTACCAATGTATGTCCATTTACTGAAGCCACAACTATTGCTTCAGCATGCAATAAAATTTTTAGAAGAAATTTTTTGAAGCCTAATACTATAGGAATCATACCAAAAAATGGATACCGATGGAGAAACAGGCAGAGCAAAATTGCCATAGATTGGTTACTTTGGACCGAGAATCACAGAAAAATCAACATCTTACATGCTGCTAATGGTAAAGAAGCTGTTTTAAATGGTGTAAAAGTTGATGGTTACTGCTCCGAAACAAATGAGGTATTTGAATTTCAAGGATGTTATTTCCATGGATGTACTGTATGCTACAAGTTCGGCAGGAACGATCCTCTTTCCGAGGACCCCTCAGAAACGCTAAATTTAAGATATGAAACCACAAAGGCAAAAATTATGAGACTAAAAGATTTCGGTTTTTTAGTTAATGAAATGTGGGAGTGTGATTTTAGAAATTTATTAAAAAATAATCCAGAGATAAAATCCTATACTAATACCCATTACAATAAAATTTTGACAAAACTAAATCCAAGAGATGCTTTTTATGGAGGACGAACAGGAAATACATGCGAATACTATGAAATAAAAGATACGGAAAAAATTAAATACGCCGATGTTTGTTCCCTCTATCCGTACATCTGTAAGAGTTCTAAATTTCCACTATCACATCCAGAAGTGTATGTAGGAGATGCGTGTAACAAATTAAACCTAAATAATATAGATGGTTTAATTAAATGCACAATTCTCCCACCAGAAGAGTTGTACCATCCAGTACTCCCTCAAAAAATAAACAATAAATTGATGTTTATTCTTTGTCGAACATGTGGTCAAGACATGAATTACAACGAATGTAAGCATACCAGCGAAGAAAGGGTACTTGAAGGAACATGGGTTCTGGACGAGGTACTTAAAGCCATAGAAAAAGGATATAAAATACAAAAAATACATGAAATCTGGAAATATAACGTACGAAAGTTTAATAAAGAAAACGGTGAGGAAGGAATATTCACATCCATGATGAATAAATTCATTAAAATCAAACAGGAAGCATCAGGCTGGCCTAAAGATTGTGAAATAGAGGAAGACAAAGTTAAATACATTGATCAGTTCTTTGAAAAGGAAGATGTTAAACTAGAGTATACCAAAATTATTGAAAATCCAGGGCTAAGATCACTGGCGAAATTAATACTTAACTCGTTTTGGGGAAAATTCGGTCAAAGAGAGAATCAACCAAAGACGAAAATTGTAAATAAACCAGCAGATTTATTTGCAATGTTTATTAACCCTGCAATTTATATCAATGGGGTTATACCCGTCAACGATAAAACATTACTTGTCAATTATGAATATATAGAAGAAGCCAGCGATCCGTTGCCGACTGTTAATGTTGTTATAGCGGCTTACGTAACAGCGCAAGCGCGCCTTAAATTATACTCCTATCTTGAAGCTCTTGATAAAAGAGTCTTATACTATGATACAGATTCCGTGATTTATGTTTCAAAAAATAATGACCCCGATATATCAACGGGGCAATTTATTGGAGACATGACAGACGAGTTGGAGAGTTATGGCTCTAACTCATACATAACTAAGTTTGTTTCTGGAGGCCCCAAGAATTATGCATTTAAGGTTCACTCGACGAAAAGTAATTTAGAAGAAACGGTCTGTAAAGTTAAAGGTATAACTCTCAACTATGCCGCATCACAAGTAATAAATTTTGATGCAATCAAACACATGATTCTTCAAAAATCCGAACCGATCCCCATCATATCCAGAAGCATACGGCGTAGCAAGGAGCACATTGTGACAACTTGTACTGAAGTCAAACTCTATAGACCTATTTCAACAAAGAGAAAATTTCTATCGGATGGAAGCTCCGAACCATATGGATATAGAAAAAGAAAAACCCATTGAAAATAAAATATATTGTATATTTTGTATGTATTGTATATAAAATATATTATAAATATTGTATATCTAGAACCGCTATGGAGTTTAAAAATGTAAATTAAGTAATAAACAATTTAAAATATCCATTTTGGTTTTATTTTTTTCTTTAACAGTAAGAGTTTTCAAAAGTATTTAAATAAGTAATTATGTACATATTAAAAAAATATGTTTTTATTTTTACAAAGACACTTATAATTTAAATAGTTTGAAAATATTATCCAGTCATTTAAGTACTACACTTAAACTTAAAGAAAAGTTCTCCGAAGCCACAAAAAAACACTAAGGGAATTGGTTCTTTTCAGCTATTTTTCTGTTATTCTTATAGTAATCCATAATCGTTTCAAATTTGAACGACCCACATGATAGTCTTTTTTTTTTTTTTGTAATTTATGCATATTTAATTACAAGGTTTCATACAACTTTAACAAATAGAGTTGTTTTTTCTTTTATTTTTTTCTTTTCTTTTTCTTTTTCGGTTCTTAAGAAATGCTAAAGAATCTGTACAAAACAAGTCACGAATTAACTAAATAGCCACCATTTCACTAAATACTTAACACTCAGTATACAATTTTCAGAAATGTCATGATTAAGAACGGTTCTAGTCATTTTATACAAGATTTCACATGATTTAACAAATTTAAAACATTTTTTTTAATTTTTACTAAATTCTAAACACTCAGTATACACTTTTAAGAAAATAGGACGATTTGCGACTGTTTTAGTCATTTTTTACAAAGTTTCACAGGGCTTAATAACGTTAAAACATTTTTTTTAATTTTTTACTAAATTCTAAACACTCAGTATACAATTTTCAGAAATGCCATGATTAAGAACGGTTCTAGTCATTTTATACAAGATTTCGCATGATTTAACAAATTTAAAACATTTTTTTTAATTTTTACTAAATTCTAAACACTCAGTATACACTTTTAAGAAAATAGGACGATTTGCGACTGTTTTAGTCATTTTTTACAAAGTTTCACAGGGCTTAATAACGTTAAAACATTTTTTTTAATTTTTTACTAAATTCTAAACACTCAGTATACAATTTTCAGAAATGACATGATTAAGAACGGTTCTAGTCATTTTATACAAGATTTCACATGATTTAACAAATTTAAAACATTTTTTTAATTTTTACCAATTCTAAACACTCAGTATATCATTTTCAGAAAATAATACAATTCTGTACAGTTTTACAAATTTTCACAGGTCTTAATAACATTAAAACATTTTTTTAATTTTTTACTAAATTCTAATCACTCAGTATACAATTTTCAGAAATGACACGATTTAGAACAGTTTTTACAGATATTTACAAAGTCTTAATAACATTATATTAATAATTATCTAACATAATGTATACAATTTCAAGAAATAGTAGATTTTTAATCCATGTACAAAATTCAAGAATCTAAAATACAATTAAATGTAGGCTTTTTTTAATTGGCATCTCAGGCAAATTATTTCCCCCAAAATTATCTAAAAAAGATATACCAAAAACATTCTAAAGCGGTTTTTTACCTCTATAAGTATGCAGGCCGATCCGACCCTTGTCGGTTTTATTACCCGCATAAATTAACACAGTAGAGAGATACTAAGAGTTCTGACTCAGTGGTGCTGGTGGTGCTGTTTTACGATCTAACCCAGGTGGTGCAGGTGGTGCGTTTTACGATCTAACCCGGGTGGTTCGGTGGTGCGTTTTATGATCTAACCCGGGTGGTTCGGTGGTGCGTTTTATGACCTAACCCTAATTTGAACCTTAATATTTATGAACTGACCCGAGATAAAACCCGACTTTTTACGACCTAACCCGGATGCTTTCGCGAGGCGGCTTCTTATCTAACCCTAACTTGAACCTGAATATTTATGAACTGACCCGAGATAAAACCCGACCTTTTATGATTTAACCTTAGTGCAAACGCCGCTGTTAAAGCGATATAGTAAAAAAAACTCGATTAAAATTTTATCTTGTTCGCTAGACCAATTAATTTCCAAATATTATAATTAAAACATACAATCACTACACTGGCGCACCGTCAAAAATCGTGCTTGCACTATCCCAACGTACAGAGCGTCCGCTTCAGAAAATACGGTGCCGTATTTTTTGCGCCGAACGCTCTGGAGGAACACACTCCGATTTGCAAGTACATACACGCTTTGTCGCGGCAAAGCTCGCCGTCAAATTACGGCCACTCTTTTGCGGTATCGCTTTGTAGGAAACCAAAGCTTTAGTGAAACGCCGCTGCCCCAGAACTCTTAGTATCTCTCTACTGTGTTAATTTATGCGGGTAATAAAACCGACAAGGGTCGGATCGGCCTGCATACTTATAGAGGTAAAAAACCGCTTTAGAATGTTTTTGGTATATCTTTTTTAGATAATTTTGGGGGAAATAATTTGCCTGAGATGCCAATTAAAAAAAGCCTACATTTAATTGTATTTTAGATTCTTGAATTTTGTACATGGATTAAAAATCTACTATTTCTTGAAATTGTATACATTATGTTAGATAATTATTAATATAATGTTATTAAGACTTTGTAAATATCTGTAAAAACTGTTCTAAATCGTGTCATTTCTGAAAATTGTATACTGAGTGATTAGAATTTAGTAAAAAATTAAAAAAATGTTTTAATGTTATTAAGACCTGTGAAAATTTGTAAAACTGTACAGAATTGTATTATTTTCTGAAAATGATATACTGAGTGTTTAGAATTGGTAAAAATTAAAAAAATGTTTTAAATTTGTTAAATCATGTGAAATCTTGTATAAAATGACTAGAACCGTTCTTAATCATGTCATTTCTGAAAATTGTATACTGAGTGTTTAGAATTTAGTAAAAAATTAAAAAAAATGTTTTAACGTTATTAAGCCCTGTGAAACTTTGTAAAAAATGACTAAAACAGTCGCAAATCGTCCTATTTTCTTAAAAGTGTATACTGAGTGTTTAGAATTTAGTAAAAATTAAAAAAAATGTTTTAAATTTGTTAAATCATGCGAAATCTTGTATAAAATGACTAGAACCGTTCTTAATCATGGCATTTCTGAAAATTGTATACTGAGTGTTTAGAATTTAGTAAAAAATTAAAAAAAATGTTTTAACGTTATTAAGCCCTGTGAAACTTTGTAAAAAATGACTAAAACAGTCGCAAATCGTCCTATTTTCTTAAAAGTGTATACTGAGTGTTTAGAATTTAGTAAAAATTAAAAAAAATGTTTTAAATTTGTTAAATCATGTGAAATCTTGTATAAAATGACTAGAACCGTTCTTAATCATGACATTTCTGAAAATTGTATACTGAGTGTTAAGTATTTAGTGAAATGGTGGCTATTTAGTTAATTCGTGACTTGTTTTGTACAGATTCTTTAGCATTTCTTAAGAACCGAAAAAGAAAAAGAAAAGAAAAAAATAAAAGAAAAAACAACTCTATTTGTTAAAGTTGTATGAAACCTTGTAATTAAATATGCATAAATTACAAAAAAAAAAAAAAAAGACTATCATGTGGGTCGTTCAAATTTGAAACGATTATGGATTACTATAAGAATAACAGAAAAATAGCTGAAAAGAACCAATTCCCTTAGTGTTTTTTTGTGGCTTCGGAGAACTTTTCTTTAAGTTTAAGTGTAGTACTTAAATGACTGGATAATATTTTCAAACTATTTAAATTATAAGTGTCTTTGTAAAAATAAAAACATATTTTTTTAATATGTACATAATTACTTATTTAAATACTTTTGAAAACTCTTACTGTTAAAGAAAAAAATAAAACCAAAATGGATATTTTAAATTGTTTATTACTTAATTTACATTTTTAAACTCCATAGCGGTTCTAGATATACAATATTTATAATATATTTTATATACAATACATACAAAATATACAATATATTTTATTTTCAATGGGTTTTTCTTTTTCTATATCCATATGGTTCGGAGCTTCCATCCGATAGAAATTTTCTCTTTGTTGAAATAGGTCTATAGAGTTTGACTTCAGTACAAGTTGTCACAATGTGCTCCTTGCTACGCCGTATGCTTCTGGATATGATGGGGATCGGTTCGGATTTTTGAAGAATCATGTGTTTGATTGCATCAAAATTTATTACTTGTGATGCGGCATAGTTGAGAGTTATACCTTTAACTTTACAGACCGTTTCTTCTAAATTACTTTTCGTCGAGTGAACCTTAAATGCATAATTCTTGGGGCCTCCAGAAACAAACTTAGTTATGTATGAGTTAGAGCCATAACTCTCCAACTCGTCTGTCATGTCTCCAATAAATTGCCCCGTTGATATATCGGGGTCATTATTTTTTGAAACATAAATCACGGAATCTGTATCATAGTATAAGACTCTTTTATCAAGAGCTTCAAGATAGGAGTATAATTTAAGGCGCGCTTGCGCTGTTACGTAAGCCGCTATAACAACATTAACAGTCGGCAACGGATCGCTGGCTTCTTCTATATATTCATAATTGACAAGTAATGTTTTATCGTTGACGGGTATAACCCCATTGATATAAATTGCAGGGTTAATAAACATTGCAAATAAATCTGCTGGTTTATTTACAATTTTCGTCTTTGGTTGATTCTCTCTTTGACCGAATTTTCCCCAAAACGAGTTAAGTATTAATTTCGCCAGTGATCTTAGCCCTGGATTTTCAATAATTTTGGTATACTCTAGTTTAACATCTTCCTTTTCAAAGAACTGATCAATGTATTTAACTTTGTCTTCCTCTATTTCACAATCTTTAGGCCAGCCTGATGCTTCCTGTTTGATTTTAATGAATTTATTCATCATGGATGTGAATAATCCTTCCTCACCGTTTTCTTTATTAAACTTTCGTACGTTATATTTCCAGATTTCATGTATTTTTTGTATTTTATATCCTTTTTCTATGGCTTTAAGTACCTCGTCCAGAACCCATGTTCCTTCAAGTACCCTTTCTTCGCTGGTATGCTTACATTCGTTGTAATTCATGTCTTGACCACATGTTCGACAAAGAATAAACATCAATTTATTGTTTATTTTTTGAGGGAGTACTGGATGGTACAACTCTTCTGGTGGGAGAATTGTGCATTTAATTAAACCATCTATATTATTTAGGTTTAATTTGTTACACGCATCTCCTACATACACTTCTGGATGTGATAGTGGAAATTTAGAACTCTTACAGATGTACGGATAGAGGGAACAAACATCGGCGTATTTAATTTTTTCCGTATCTTTTATTTCATAGTATTCGCATGTATTTCCTGTTCGTCCTCCATAAAAAGCATCTCTTGGATTTAGTTTTGTCAAAATTTTATTGTAATGGGTATTAGTATAGGATTTTATCTCTGGATTATTTTTTAATAAATTTCTAAAATCACACTCCCACATTTCATTAACTAAAAAACCGAAATCTTTTAGTCTCATAATTTTTGCCTTTGTGGTTTCATATCTTAAATTTAGCGTTTCTGAGGGGTCCTCGGAAAGAGGATCGTTCCTGCCGAACTTGTAGCATACAGTACATCCATGGAAATAACATCCTTGAAATTCAAATACCTCATTTGTTTCGGAGCAGTAACCATCAACTTTTACACCATTTAAAACAGCTTCTTTACCATTAGCAGCATGTAAGATGTTGATTTTTCTGTGATTCTCGGTCCAAAGTAACCAATCTATGGCAATTTTGCTCTGCCTGTTTCTCCATCGGTATCCATTTTTTGGTATGATTCCTATAGTATTAGGCTTCAAAAAATTTCTTCTAAAAATTTTATTGCATGCTGAAGCAATAGTTGTGGCTTCAGTAAATGGACATACATTGGTAGTTTGTATAAGTTGTTCTCTAAACTTTAAACATGATTGTGCAAGAATTTCGACATCCGATACGCAGTAGTCTTCCAGATCTCTTTGCATATCGAAACCATCATTTTCATGCTCTACAAACCATTTAAGAAATTTGGCTCTGTCTTCTTCTTTCATACTATCTGGGGAGTAATATTCAATTGATGGTAGAGGTCCTATATAGTTTTCATTTGCCTTTGTATTAAATAGGTGCGGGAAGTAGCCTTTTTTAAAAATATCATCAAGTCCAAATGCCTTTGGTAGTTTGGCTAAAGCCATAGGGAAATAGTTAAGTGAGTCGATAAATTTTACATTTTCAAGTTGCATCGTAATTATTTTGGTACCTCTCATGATTAACTCAAGTGTAAAATCTGTCTTTGTCATAATGTAGTTTAATATAAACTGGTGATCAAAAGCCTGACCATTATGGGCTATTACAATAATTTCTTTAAAGTTTTTCCTCATTTGTAACAAATGGTTAGTAAATGTCCCCGCTGGGTCTATACCTCTGACTTTTTGTAACTTTAGACCGCATTTTTTACAAGTATCTGCTTCAGAATCCATGCACTCATCGCAGTATTGTTTGAAAACACAGAGATTGACTTCATGTAAAAACGTTGAATTTTCCAATAGTTTGTCTTGGCTCGTCTCTAAATCGTAGAATACAAAAAGAACATCTTTAATCTTAGGTTTTCCCTTATCAGGCCGAATATAACATAGATGATTCTCGGGTGCATGTTTATTACAAATTTTACAATAAATTTCACCACATACATGTGCTCTTTTGGCTTTAATGGTTTTTAAACAAATAGAACATAGTTTAATTTGTTCGCATACTGTAAATTTGCCTGACGAATAATCCTTTTTATGATTTTCGTAACAGTTTTGACTTCTAAAAAATCGTAGACAGTCCTGGCATTTAATTTTTATTGCTATTTCACAAGCAGGGGTTTGCTGACATGCCTGACAGGTTCCACCACATCGGTGCTCATTTTTGTGATCATATGGGACGTAACACTTTTCACAAAAATAGTTAGAACAAAAAGCTGCTGTCAGCGATGTAATTACATTAAAATGGCTTTTGTAATGTAATAAGTTCAGCCGTTTATTGCTTTCAGTTGAACCTTCAAATATAATATTTCGTCCTTTTGATCCATAGCTATAAACAACTAATTTATATTCTTTTAGATGATTTTGAAATTGTATTAACTCGGGAATTCCACCTCCTGCCTCAGGAATGCTAATTTTAGCTCTCTCCAACAATGATCTTGTTCTTTCGGTTTGAATTTTACTAATATCTCTTCTAACCTTACTGAATTCGGGATCTCTTTTATTATGGGCAATGGCGACTACCAAAGCACGTGGTAAACACAGGTTATCGGTATTTTTAATACTTATAATACCTCGTCGCTTGTCACATTCCTCGTGAAAACTGTTATAATTTTTTCCTCTGCCCCCACCAACAGGTAATCTAACAGTTGTCACACTAAGACAAAATGATTCTGTATTAAGACCTGCTGAGTTTGACTGATAAATGCCACTTATAACACTCCAAACATCTTGAAAGGTTATGTCTTTAGCTGCTTTGAAGCGAATCCAACCTTCTCCTCGGTTGAAGTCTTTAGAGCAAAAACTAAAACCCACACGATCTAAGGGTTGTAGGCCTACTGTAGCGTTTTGAATAATTTGATTAATTCCTTTTTCCACCCAACCAACTGGTTCAACTCCCTGTGGAACAGGTTTTAACTTAAACTCTAGAGTGCGTCCTGTAAGGTTAAATTCTCGTAACTTTTTAACAACGTCTTTAACAATAATAAATTTCTCCATCTTTCTGTAAATTTCTACAAGATGTGTCTGTCCGGTTGCCTGTCTAAAGTAGATATGACAAGGTCTTTCTGCAGACGCCTAGTTATAATGTAGGATCTGTCGAGATTGGAGTGGGGGTAGTGAATTGTAGGGGTGGGGGAAAAGAACTTATTGGGTTACTCAAAAATGAAGCGGGAGGGGATAATTAATTCGCGAGATTGAATTAATGAGGTAATGAACTAAAAGTAAATTATACTGGGAGTGTAGGGTCATTGAAGTGATATCTTCTTGGAATCAGCCATACTTGGTTAGAAGGTGATTTTACCCTAATCTTAGTTTTTGTAGTATTTTTTACTGGACCTAGTTCTTACATGTTATTACTTTTCAGGTGGTTATTTTAAACAGTTACATGTTTAAACATGCAAATTGTTAGTTGAATTGAAATATGTCTTGAATTCATAATTAAAAATGCATAAAATGCAGTGGCCTTATTTAACGCTATAGCAAACTAATGATAGACAAATACTAATACTGTATAATAATAGTAAAATAAAATAATTCAGAAAATCCACTTTTTTGGAATACAAAGAACTCACCATAGTTACAAAATAATAAAAATATCTATACATACTTAAAGTATAAATAGTACAATTTTAATAAAAACAATATACTTTTTTGTAGTTTAAATTAATATTGTCTTAAATAAGCGTATAATGTTTAAGGGCAAACGTTCTCCTTAAACCTTTTATATTTAAAAAACTTTTTGTCTATGCGTTTGCGAGCTCATCATCAGGGTCGTAATGTGAAGAAATTTTGAAAACGATTACAAAGTCAGGCTAACAGGTAAAACGTAAATATCAATCATCACCACTGATCATCAATGATATTTGCCTCGTCAATCCACACATCAAATAAATCCGAAATTAACAAAAGACCACTATACTGCCGTTTTTGTGTCAATATCCGTTATAAAAAAAAGAAGACAACGGTCCCTAAGAACGTTTGCAGAAAAGGTTAGTCTATTTTTATTTTATAAACACTGTCAACAGCCAATTACTCTGTGTTATCGCAACCAGAACTACAACACTGACATCGAGTGATATTTGAAAAAAGTGAGTCGTTAATAGCATATGGGTGGAACCCTCGTAGATCGCATACAAAACTATGATAAATCATCGAATCATTGTACACAACAATAATAGGTCCATTTACTAGTAAAATATGCTGATTAGAGTTCAGCGTCCGCATGTGGTTCTTTTTTTTTATTTATTGAAGAGAAAAAAATCTATGTTGCCTTCGGCCATCCAATAGAAGGTCAACTCTAGGTAAGTGTGAAAATCATTCAATTCGATGAATATAATATAAAGGTTTGTGTATGTTACACTATATATTTCATAAGAATATTTCATTGATATAATAATTATTTTTAAATCAGAACGGTTTAATCCAGATAAAACCAATGCCTTTTTTTAACTAACTACAACTTGATTGGTAAACACATTTTGCGATCAGGTACAAGCAACTGCTATTTAATCTACCTAGACATCTAGGTCGGTTCCCTGTGAAAAACCCTAAAATTATCCCAACTACTTGAATACTTTTCTCGATTTCGTTCCATCCTTTTGATCTAGCTTTATCCTTGACATACACGTATGTTTAACTTAAATATTAAAACGTAAAACCCCCCCTTTTTATGTAACTTGTTTAATGATTTAATGTAAATACAAGAAGATTGTCTAATCCTAAATCTAAAACTATTATTCTACGTAAAATATACCATGTAACATTAACAACATAATATACAATTAAATTAAAATGGTCGTTCTTAATCAAGAGGCTTATGATTATAACACCGATTAATTATACCAATTACTTATAAACAAAGTTTTGTGCCTTAAATTTAATAAATAATTTTAAAATAATAATATTTTTAATCTACACTGCATCAGTCAACAGAGTCCTAAACAGGTTTGTACAGGAACTTTAAAGCATATCTACAATTACTATATCAATTACGCATGTCACAAAAAGGAAAAAAGTACATTATAGTGTTTGGGTTGAAATGGATGCCATCATAACGGAATGCGCATGGCTGAATAATGGAAATTTCTCCATAAGAAAATACATGTGTTTTAGGAGATACGGTCTCAAGTAAGGGAATACCTACTTATATTTATTAAATCTTAGTAGTAGATATCACATTCAAAACCTAAGAACTGACATATCCGCATTAATAGGAGTTTCATATAAAATTGTTGCTTTAAAATATTTAAAAACATATTTTTGTCCTATTTATTCAAAAATTCAATAATATTAATCTGGGTATCTAAATGTGCAGTTAATTCAAAACTAAAAAATTACGTTACAAGTTAAAGTAATTATTATATACATTGCCTCGTTTAGAACCAGCAATGAATTTATTTCGTCCAAAAGGACACGTAAACCTCAACACCTTTTATAAATTAAAAATTCGGATGACAATAATTATATTATTAATATACAGTGTCACCGTTAAAGTCCGCACCATATGGAACTTTTTTTTATTAATGAGCTTAGTTAAAATTAAATTTGGGCAATCGTTTTTGCTTCAAATTAGACTAAAAATTATATAATCAAATGTCACCATCTGTCATTCGGTATCTGTCAAAAATTACATTTTAATCAAAAAATGCTGAAAAATGGCATTGTTTTACCGAATTTCAAAAAATTTTATTAGAAAAAGTTGTTTCTAGTACAATTCTTGGCCTAAATACAAAGTTTCAGTTTTCTAGCTCAAAGTTGATTTTTTTGCCATTTTTTCTAATTAATATATTCTTTTTTCATACAAGATATTATGGACAGATGAAGCCACTTTCTCTTCGAATGGTACCGTGAGCTCACAAAATTGCCGATGGTGGTCCCAAGAAAATCCTAACTTCACAATTAAATGTCGCGACCAGTATCATTTTAAAACCAATGTTTGGTGTGGAATTTTGAAAGATGAGCTTATTGGACCATACTTCTTAAGAGTAAACTTAACTGTTGAACTGAAGTTTTGGATAACATGCCCTTACACCATAGACATAACTTATGGTATCAGCTTGATGGTGCACCCATACATCAAACTGTAGCAGTGAAAGAACGCATAAACCAATTATTTCAAAACAGAGTTATAGGGCGTGATAGAGAATGTCACTGGCCACCCAGGTCGCCTGACATAACCCCACTAGACTTTTTTCTGTGGGGTTATCTTAAGCAGAAAGTTTATAAGAATCGACCGTTTAGAAATATCGAGCATTTGGAACAAACGATAAGACAGTGTTGTGCCGATATAAGACCAAGCTTTTTACAAAATGCTGTCAAAGACGTTTATAGACGGACGGGTGTTTGTATAGAGCGAGAAGGACGTCACACTGAAATGTGAAATTTATATTGCTTTTGTGTTACCTATTTAAAATGATTAAAGTTCGTTTTTGTTCCTTTTAATAATAATGATAGTTTTAAGTATAAAATAAAATTTTTATCAAATATTTAGATGTATTTGTCATTTGAAAAACGAAACATCTGACGTCTATCTGTTAAAATTTTTAAATTAGGATAACTTTGCACCACCTGTGTCAAATTTTTTTGCCTCTAATTTTAAATTTCGAAAAAAAATGGCATTCTAGTAAAAAAAGCTCATACAAACTAAATAAAATATTGAGTATGGTATAAGCAAATAGTTTAATATCCATTAAGCGAACTTACATTAAATAAAAAAAAAGTTAATTAGAAAAAATGGCAAAAAAATCAACTTTGAGCTAGAAAACTGAAACTTTGTATTTAGGCCAAGAATTGTACTAGAAACAACTTTTTCTAATAAAATTTTTTGAAATTCGGTAAAACAATGCCATTTTTCAGCATTTTTTGATTAAAATGTAATTTTTGACAGATACCGAATGACAGATGGTGACATTTGATTATATAATTTTTAGTCTAATTTGAAGCAAAAACGATTGCCGAAATTCAATTTTAACAAACCTCATTAATAAAAAAAAGTTCCATATGGTGCGGACTTTAATGGTGACATTGTATCTACTTCAAAATAAAAAAAAATCAGATATCCATTTTTATTGAAATCAATTAGCATTCATAAACACAATACTAGATAATGTAATGATTTTGAAATATGATCAAATTTTGGCAAACGATCAATTTTACATAAAAAAATTAATACTTATATTCAAAATAACAAAAATAATTTGGAAAGGATGATTTTGCTAAAACTTTGTGAAATAATTATTTTATTACTATTTTCTTGCTTCAGTTTATAGAATTATAAGTTTGTATAATATTCCCTGTAATGAACTATAGTTGATTCGGAATAAACAATTGAAATTGAAAAGAAATTAGAGAAAGGTGAAAACCTTGTATTTTCTTTAACGATCAGCACATGACTAGTTTTTTTATAAACTACAACATCCAAAGCAATCTTTGAAATGCTTGTCATTTATTGATTTGTTTTTAGATCTTCTAGAAATATCAAGGGAGAAAGAATCTTTGTCACCAACAAGATCATTAATTTCATTAAACTGTTCGGACCACTCCGTAAAACATAATATATCTTCAAAACATTCGTGTCTGATATAGTACACATAAACACTTTGGTGAAGTTCTTTAGATGACTTAGTTTTTCACCCGACCCCCGCTTGACCACCACCATAATACCTTGCTAGTTTTATACAGTGTGTATCAGCCAAATGGAATAAATTCCATAATAAATACATGGGGGCGTGTCCGAAAAAACACTCGGACACGTCGATTGGTATTTTTAGTTGCGCATTATTTTCGATAAAAACTTTTCATACAGGGTGTCATGTAACAGTAGTTAATACTAACTTTCTTATTTTAAATGCAATACTCTATATATTCCTTAATTTTTGGATTCTTCAAAAAATTTTAGACATATTTCATGTACAATATCCTATATCTATCTTCAACTGTTTCGGAAATATTAAGTGTTTTCAGATTTATTGCAAAAATTAACAACACACTAAAAAAGTAATAAGTACCTAATACTGTTTATTTCTTGATAATGTAAAAAATAAAAAAAAAAACATTAATGTAGGAGATGTTGAAAATGCTCGCCGCGAACGTCTTGGCAGCATCCTAATCTTAAATAAAAATTTCTTCTAACGTTGCTGAACATCTCAGGCGTGACCGATCTAATCGCAAGCGTTATTCGTCTTCTTAAGTCAGCTAAGTCGAGGGGTTTAGTCTTGTATATAATATTTTTGACATAACCCCATAAGAAAAGTCTAATGGCGTCAGATCAGGGGATCGTGCTGGCCATTCCATCGATCCACGCCACCCTATCCACCGATTTGGAAATACTCGGTTGAGGTACTGCCGGACATTGATTAGGTAATGGGGCGGTGCTCCATCTTGCTGAACCATATCATATTCGCTGGAAGTTGTGGGTTTGCTGGATCAGGATATAAGTTTGTCAAAGTTGGCAAGACATGACACATTTTGGAACAGTGTTAAATAATTCACTGGCCGACAAGATTTTTCTAACACAGGTCAGATCTTTATTTTTAAAATGGAAATACCTTTCTAATAATAGAAAAAATATTCGGAAAGCCCCAACACGTACCATTTTTCAATAGCTTAATAAGACCATTTTACATTAGCAGGTAGTCAATTTAATTAGGGGACGGTTAAAATGGATGCATTTTATAACAGAAAAATTACCTGAACTGTATTATTTACAATATTAGACATAAAATCAACATTAAACATTAGTATTCTGTTCAGTTTCGAAGTGAGTGGTTCTCTGTGTATAGATAAAAAGTGTTTTTAAGAAAGAAAATGTCGAGTCAATCGCGCCGTAGTTGCAAAATTTCTCCTGACAGATTTTGTTACATTTGTGGAGCATTTATGGTGAAATCACAAGCCAGGCCATTTTCTGAAAATGTAAAAAAAGCATACCTTAAATATTTTGGTGTTTTAATTGGAGATCAAGACAAGCAGTGGGCTCCCCATGTGTGTTGTGTTAGTTGCAGCGTGTCATTGGTGGAGTGGATGAATGGGTTTATGGTTAACTTAACATTTAAATTGCCATTAATGAAAAAGGGACCTATGATATGATCTCCAACAATTCCTGCCCAAACATTAACCTTTTCAGGGTATTGCGTATGTTCTTCTCTCATCCAGTGAGGATTTTCCCTAGACCAATAGCGGCAATTCTGACGATTAGCATGGCCGTGAAGTGTAAAGGGGTGCACTCATCAGAAAACAAAACATGTTCTAATTGAATCACATTGTTATCCATTATTTGTTCACAAAAATACATTCTCCTATCAAAATCGTCTTCCATGAGCTCATGAGTAGGTATCATTTTATAGGGATACATTTTATTTTCTTGTAATATTCGAATAATCGATGAATGGCAAACATCGAACATTGGGGCTGTTTTTCGACTAGAAGTATGTGGGTTTTCCTGAAACTCAAGCATAATATCTAATTTGGTATCATCACTTATTGCATTGGCAGCTACTTTTTTTATTTGCTTTACATGTCCAAGCTGGCAAAACTGCTTTTCTATTTAACTAATTGTCCCTTGAGTTATAGGCGGCAAATTTGGAAATTTTGGATGAAATAAGCGAGCAACTTCCATTAGTGTCCTTGTTTTATTTCCATAACCAATCATCTGTAGAATTGTTATTTTGTGCATTTCTGTTAATTAAACCATTTTTCTGATATGCAGCTAACAAAATTAAAACGACTATAACACTGACAACTACTGTCATGCAGACAGACAACAATTTGCTAAGGTCAGGCGTTTTAGACAAAAGTAAACAAAACTATTTAAACGTTTTTTTTATTTCATATCAGTAAAATCATTTTAACATCAATTTTCAACATCTCCTACATCAACGTTTTTTTTTTTTTGTTTTTTACATTATCAAGAAATAAACAGTATTACTTATTAGTTGTTTAGTGTGTTGTTAATTTTTGCAATAAATCTGAAAACACTTAATATTTCCGAAACAGTTGAAGATAGGTATAGGATATTGTACATAAAATATGTCTAAAATTTTCTGAAGAATCCAAAAATTGATTAATATATAGGGTGTTGCGTTTAAAATAAGAAAGTTAGTATTGATCACTGTTACATGACACACCCTGTATAAAAAGTTTTTATTAAAAAAATGCGCAACTAGAAATACCAATCGACGTGTCCGAGCGTTTTTTCGGACACGCCCCCATGTATTTATTATCGAGTTTGTTCCATTTGGCTGATACACCTGTATGTAAACAGAGGTCAATTTATTTTTACTTTAATTTTTTTTATTTGATAATGATTAAAATATTTCGTAATTACCCACAACTATGCTAAGTGCATTCTTCGAGAAGCGACACTGCTATTTAATTTTAAAAGTAGGCCTAAACCTTCCACATAAAATTTGAATATGGCGATTTATGTATAATATGTAGTATGTAGCGTGGTTTTCTAAGCATAATATATATTTGTTTAAAACGAAGCGGATAATGATAAATGAAAACAAAAATATATCAGACAAGAACAAGCACAGACGCAACAAAAAGAACAAATCTGTTCAGTGACTTGCATCCTTTTTCAAGTAGGTCGCGCGTACTGGTGCGACACGATTAGACATGTCTAGTATTGTCTAGGCCTGAATTTTTTTGTTATAATATACCGTTAAGTTAAGCTTTTTCATGAAGAAGCAAGCGCACTTACTATTGTTATTAAGGATGATATTTTTGTCAGAACTAAATACTTTATACAGGAAGATCGAGGTGGACACAAAATGCAGCTTAATCAGATCAAATTATTTTACCGTAACTACCGTTAACTAACCCAACCTAAACTTACCCACGTTATAATATACACTGACTAAAATGTAATCGTTATAAACTACTCCTAACTATTTATTAAGGGCAGACAGTCCCAAACCAACTTCATATCTTGATTGATTTACATGCGAATAAGATTAAAAAGTAGCAATGTCAATGAATCTAATTTGTTAAAATAGTTATTGCTATCAATTATCAATCATAAAAAATACTGCAATCACATAGTGTAATTAAATGTCTATGAAATAGCTGAGACATATCAAAAGGATATTATGAGTAGGGATCGACCGATATGATTTTTTGTCACCGATACCGATATCGGCCGATACCGATATATGCATAGCCGATATCGGCCGATACCGATATATCGGCTATATTTTCTATTATGGATATTTTGCTATATAAATTAGCTACAATTAATGTCTGTCTTGTTCAACTGCCCGCTCAAGTAAAACCACACAGCTAAAGATATTTAAATCCTTTGATAACATGCAGTTATGGGACATCAATAGTACTAAATCTAAAGACATTCACTATTCTATCGGAGAATTATTAGCTATAGGTATACAACCCTTCAGGATTCTGAATGATGTCGGCTTTAAACAGCGTTAAAAAAAAATTGGATTCTTGTTACAATATGCTTCTGATAAATATTTTAGAGAAAATATACTTCCTGCTATTTACCAAAAATGTTCTTCAGCAATTAGTGAAAAATTATCATCATCACTTTCCTTAGAAGAAAACATTAAAGTTTCTGTAACTACAGATTTATGGACGTGCAAACACAATAACAATTCATTTATGTGTTCTACTGCTCATTGGATGGATTTTAAAACGACTGAAAGATGTTCATTAGTTCATTTGTACTGGCCTGCAAACATTTTCCAGGAACACATACAGCTTTAAATATTGCCCAGATGTTAAATGATTTACTGAAGAGATGGAAGTTAGTTCATAATCAGGTTCTTTTGGTTTTGGCTGACAATTCCGCCAACATAAAAAAGGGCATCGACGAAGTTAAACTAAAACACAAGACTCGATAGAAAGTCAACGATTAATCATGGATTTATTGGCAAAAGCGAGGCGTATAGTAACTTATTTTAGTCACTCCTCTTTGGCTTGTGATTGACTGTAGAATATTCAAAAGACTCTTAATATGGCGAGAAAATCTTTGGTTCAGGATGTACCTACATGATGGAACTCAAGTTTTTATATGTTGGAACGTTTGGTAGAAAAAAAACGCTTTTTTTTTATTTTACTTTTATACGGTTCGTCGGCGTATCTGAGGCCATCTAGAACCGGTCATCGACCGTACGGTTTTTAATCGTGCGGTCTACCGACTGGGGAGTGTGAAACGGCACCTTCATCCTACGAGATATCCGATCTCATCCGGCCTATCCGGCGTGAATAGGATGGTTTTGATGTCGATTCATTTTACACTCTTCCCTAAGACAAGAGCACGCGGTGTTTCCCAAGCGGTAACCCATCCAAGTACTAGCCGCGCTCGACACCGCTTAACTTCGGTGATCTGACGGGAACCGGTGCTTTAGGTGTCGCTAGGCCCTTGCCAAAAAACGCTTTAAATATATTTATAATGGATGATTCAGCTTTAAAAGATAAGGAACTAGCATATCACCAGTGGGAACTAGCAACAACTTATGAAACTTATTAGAACCCTTTGAAGAGATTACCAACATTTTTAGTAAGAACAGTGCATCTATATCGGAAATAATATCATTACTTAAGACACTTTTGATTTATCTCGGCAAAGCTGAAGGAGCTGATTTTTCTGGAGTGCAGACTACTAAAATTGAGCTCAAAAATTCTTTATTTATTTATTTTACTTTATAAATTTATGTTTTAATTTCTTTA
This sequence comes from Polydrusus tereticollis, assembly GCA_963920685.1. Classification (NCBI taxonomy): domain Eukaryota; kingdom Metazoa; phylum Arthropoda; class Insecta; order Coleoptera; family Curculionidae; genus Polydrusus; species Polydrusus tereticollis. Next base: position 201,626,452 of record OY987326.1, read on the forward strand.
AAAAATATATCGGCCGATACCGATATACTCTTGGCCGATATGGGCCGATACCGATATCGGCAAGAAGGCCGATATGGCCGATATACCGATACCGATATCGGTATCGGTCGATCCCTAATTATGAGTATAGTATTATTTCACATGAACATGAACCTACTGAATTAAAATAGTTGTAAGAAGAGCATGGAAAGCAAAAATAATCGGTCGTCAGGAAAATAAACTTTTCCAATTTTACATAGAAATATAGATGTATTTTTGAAATAAAAAAAAACAGGCTCTATTTCACTGCTTTCAGACTTGGACAGCACAATCAAGAGACCTTTTATTCTATCAACCTCTAAAAGAAACAGTTTAGATAATAATAATTTTGGATAATTTGTGTGTCTAGACTAAACTTTCGCATTTGTAAACAAGGATTAGTCAGGTGCCCCGAAAACAAAATATTTTTCTCTATTAAAAGGTCTAATTTAATAAAATTCTATTTTTACTGTTGATCTAACTAAAAAAAGCATATACCAAAAAATACAAGAGGTCCGCAGTCGTTTGGTTTGTTTATTTAATAAATTGTCTTTAATTTCAAAATAATGGCTTTAGTGCAAAGGAAAATTTAATTATTTTTTACCTTTATGTTGTTTTGCGTTAAGTATTCTAAAAAGACTTGTTTTCTTTGCATGTCGTTTCATACTGGATGTCCTTACAGTAATGTATGTATTTATTACAATGACATATTGAGAGTTTCAATTAGGATTTCAGGTTTAGGAAAATCTTTGCGCCAAAAAGCTTTAACAAATCGTCGCTTCAGAGCAGAACTAGCCTATCTCAAACAGCTGACTTTTCGTATTTTTTTATGACTTAGGATAGTTTATACCACTATGGATTTAATGCAGAAGTAGTCTATCTTTATATATAATCCTATGAAATTACAGCCAAATGAAAAAGTAACCTATCTCAGAATTACATCTCAATTTTCGAGCAGAAATATCACTGTGAACATGTCAAATTAAAAGCCTTACAACGTTTTAAAACGAGTTAGGTATAATTTTGCATTAACGATTATTACTGAATAAATCTAAATACAATAATTCATGGAGATTTTTAAAAAGAACTATTTTATATTTAGTTAGAGTTAGAAAGTTAGAGTTAGGACAGTTCAGTATCTCAATTTTCGTGTTCTTCGCGGATATAGACTTGTTCGGATTAAAATTCTAAATGTTGTACATTAACTTCTTTATTATAGCTCTGAATACTCTGTAGGTTTCTGCACATAGACTAGTAAGAGCTAAACAGAGAACAGCATTGCAAATTTCTGAAGGTCTTAGTGTTGTTCTAAGCTATGGATAAATTAAGTTCAGGGGTTAGGAGAATTTTTAACAACCTTGGAAAAGAAAAAATGAGTTGAAGTGATTCAGGTAAGAAATCATTCATTCTCTTAGTTTCAGCGATAACTTGTGAATAGTTTGATATATCGAGTTTAATAATAATGTAAGTATTATTATTAAACTATTATTATATATTATATTATATAAAACTAATTGTTTTAGATGCAACCCAAGAAGGGCCATAGAAGGGCAACGCAACGAAAGAAAGTGTGGACACAAGAACTGTCATTCATAAAATCTGCTAATTCCTCCAACATTTTTGGTACCCTGAGGATGTGTGGTCTTTCATCACAAGGTGAACACCGTACCGTCTAAAGGTAGATGGAATATAATCTCTAACATTGTTCGAAATTTAGGCAGGACGAATATTGAGGCATCCGAGTTGCGTGAAGTATATAGACAATTAACCTTCTTGTTTTTTCCATGATAATACTGAAAAATTAGCTTATCATAAAAGAACACAAGAAGCTAATCTTTATATTTTGTCTTCTGAAACCATTTCATATGCGACGGATTTAGATCGAGATTATAAAACTAAATCAAGAGCCCTGCATGAAGGCGAAATGAAATAAAATCACGAAGAAATACGGACACGGAACGTATCAACGGGAAAGAAAATACCCAACGGGCAAGAAAACTGAAAGAGTCGTGTCAAAATTGTAAGAAGAAATGTGCGAAAAGGATAGGTCAGAATCAGCGAGAAGAAATCTTTAAGGAATATTGGTATTTGGCTAACCATTAACCGACAGACGGTCTTTAATTCACGACATGCTAAAATGAAAGTTAGGGCAAGAATGAGAATAAAAAAGGAACGCTTTGTATATGTAGACAAGTTGTCAAGACTGCAATAAACGGGAACCTCGGGTGTTGTAACTGCTACCAAAAGAGGAAAAGTTTGCAAAAAATCGCAGATACAGCCACTTTTACAGGGCAAACACGAACCGGGGTATTTACCACAAACTTTGAACGTATCGAAGCTGTTTGCCATATACGGAGACTCTTGCAAAGATAATAACATCAAAGACATGCCACAAAAAGTATGTCACCCAATTTTTAATGAATAGTTCAATATTTCTCACACAAAAAAAAATATATGCATTATCTCTCACTGTTATGACAACTCAACAAAATAAGAAGAATACCAGTTACATAGATAAAACAGGTTAAAAGCAAGAAAAGTTAAAGAAACGGACAAGTAAAGATCGATTAAAAATTAACACTTTTTGGCAGCAGCGTTTGACGTCCAGAAAACTCTTTCTGTCCCAAAGTGTGATGTTGGATTAGCTTATCATAAATTGGAACTATAGACCTATAATGTCTCTATTTATAATTTGGATAATAATAATGATGTTTGAGTTTGTTACATGTGGCATGAGTGTTTATCCAAAAAGGGTTGTTCAGAAATTGGAAGTTGAATTATACTTTTCATAAATGAACAGGTACAAAAGGGTGTTAAAGAGTTCCCATTTTTCTCTGACAATTGTTCAGAGCAAAATGAGAAGAATTCAAAGGCACTAACTTGGTCCAGAAAAGCCGAAAATGAAAAGTTATAGATTTAGAAAGTACTGTATTAAAAAAGTGTTAATCAGGCCAATACTCATCATAAAAAAAATTTGGCCACTTAAAGTTCTGGTGTGATAAAAAAATAATATTGCCGCAAAATCATGAATTGTTCCGAAACCTTCCTTATCCATTCTAAGAAGGAAGAAATTCCGATTCTGATCAGTTCTACATACTTTTACATCATAGCAGGTAGAGGCTACGTAAAATAATTTGCCCACAGCATCGTGAGTGTCCAAAATCTTCTTAAATTTTCTATCTACATTACAGAAGAACCGTAAACTTCATCAGTGAAATATCGATGTCTGCACAAGAAGTGGTCGATAACAATGCCGCTTTTAATCATGACCTTGTAGTCCGGTCCAGAACGACGCCGACGGCTCCATTAAAATGTTGTAATCACTATATCGTCAGTTTAGACTAGTTTGGTGTGAAATTATGTGAAGTGAATCAAATTTTGAGAAAAATAGAAAATAAAACCAGCACTTTATACAGTGATATTGGTAAACACACATGAATGTTTAGTTATATTATAAATACTAACATTGCTAAGATAAAAATATTTGTTGTGTATAGTTATTTTGATCACTACATATACTTTTACTACTTTATCTATTTTACATTTATTTTTTCAATATAATTGAAGAAAACATGCCATAAAAACTTTATAAATTTGTATGCCTACAATTTATGTTGGTAATACTATCAAAGCGGCTGTTCTTCTTCTGTCGACAATTTTATTGTCTGTGTCTGTGCAACCAAACAAATAATATGACTACGAAAAAAAATTGAATTGGTCACAAACTGCCATGCCATACGTCAACAGAATAAAACATTTTCTGAATTAGCTTATATTGTTACCAACGTTCTAAAAAATAAAAACGCCTTTTCATAAAAATCCATTTATTAACAAACAAGATATCTTTACTAAAAAGAATATAAAGTAAACCCAAAGAAACATGCAAGTTAGATATTTATGTCTTTGGAAAGTATTGCTGTATATTATCCTCCGGCATCCACTTAGATAAGCCGCTCTGGCTCTCTGTGGGAAAGTGGTCTGGTGACTGATAAACGAAGTGGTTCTTTCAAAATTTCTTCATTTTCCCCGTTACTTTTGGTAAAGTGCAGACTTTTCTTCTCTCATTATTTGCGTGGACTTTACCTACATTATTTCAAATACGAATTTGGAAAATGTTAAAGTGTAACTACTTGACTAAATGGTACAATGCTGTAATTATACTGAGCAACATAGGACTTGTCAAATCGTTTTATTTTAATTAAATTTAATTGGTTTTCTAGAACAAACCTTTCGTAGTAACCGTAATAGGGATAATGGGGAATAATATTCTGATTTTATTAGCATTCTTTCTATGCAGCTGTGAACTGCGCCAATTCCTTGATTGCACGAATGACCCGTAGGGAAAAACTTCGTTAGGTATACTGAATTCAATTTTCAGATTATTTTTTCGTAAAGAGTGCAGTTGTTACAGGCATAAGAAAATTCAATTTTGTGGTACGCGGCTGTAGCTTCATAGTGCTGACGATATCAAATTGGTATGGTCAGTAAAAATTGCTTGTTATAGCATAGCTATTTATGGTACTACGTTATTTAATCTGACAAATAACGGCGTAAAACGAAAATTTACAAAATTTAAATCGAGAGTCAAAATTGACATACTGAAATTGAATAATTTGAAAATAACAGCTATAACAAGTATAACAGCTCGTCAGTGGAGCTATAGACTCCGACGAAAGGAAGCAACACTAAAGAGTTTACTTGACCCTAAAAGATGGATGAATAATGGCAGATGTAGCCTTTAAGCGACATCTCGTGGCAATCAAACGCATCACCTGGCCCGTCTAACAAGAATCAGTCAGAAACGGAGAAGCAAACTCCTGGAAAAACCCGGCGAGCCTATATACTCACAGGAGTCGCCGCCAGCTCGATGTTGGGTAAGTCTTTCTTTGTCTTATTCTTTTTTATTCTCAAATTTATATTATCCTTTTAGTATCCCCTGAAGATGAGTACATAAGTACTCGAAACATGTCGGGAGCTTAAAAAACTCTTTTATATTAACAATTAAATTGTGGAGGAAGACTGCATTGTTTTATTTTATAAAAATACTTAGTCTGCAGAAGAATATTTTTTAGGTTAGGTATTTATATTATATTATAATATATTTAACCCAAGACCTGAAAACACAGAGATATATAATATAAATAACAAACTATTGCATAAACTATTAGTTGTGTTTAATTAAATTAGCATAATATCGTATTTTCATTATATAATTTAATGCCCACATATAAAATTATCCATAAATTTAAATTTCATTTTCGTGTTACTTATTATTTTCGAATAAACTTGTGCATCATAATTACGCCCACGCATGTAAATATTACGTTATTCGAATTTACACAAAATGAAATATAATAACAAGGTACAATAAAACCAATAATTTATTTTGTTCCTCCATAAATGTAAAATTTTTTACTAACCGCTAATAATTTGATACCCATATTCGGAGTTCGCATGAATTTAATATTAAAATAATGATAAATTTAATAAATTTATATGTTATATAAGCCAGAAACTTTATTTATTAGTATTAATAAATATACAGTGAAATTTAATTTATTTTTGTAGAAATTAGGATTTAATATTGTAAAAAGATGAATTTTATTCATATAACCCTAGTTATATTCACTGTTTTATTAATTGTACATCTCAGGACTTGTGATAGTTGAAATAATAATAATAATAAATGCCTCTTACTTAATCAATAAAATTACCAAAATAATAATACACTTTGGGTGGCGGTATTCAAATATCGGTACTCATCCCCTAATAAGTTTCTAAAAAAGGTATGAGAGAAGCTTGTAAGTTCTTGTTTTGTAGATAAGTTGTACGGTGTGAGGTATACATAGCGTTCATTGATAGTAAGCTATACTTACTCAATTAAAAATGGTGTAATGATTAAATTTGAGAACATCGAAGCTGTATCTAAGACATTCATTTTTAAAGTTTTTGCAAACTACCTTTGTCTTTTGAACAGGGGCGAACCAATAGACATCGTCACAATGACTTGGGTGTGATACATAATACGAGCCAGTCAGGCGAAGTTTAGTAACCGTATCAAAAATAATTAATAACTTACTTTTTGGTCAACAAATTTATAAACCAAAATTGGTAAATTTAATTTTGAGACATTATTTTTCTTTTCTATAGTTATCCTTTTAAATTAAATGCTGGTAAAATACTTATAGGCCGGTATTCAAAATTGAAAAAAAAACTTTTCAACAGGTTAGAAAATAGTCTGATAAACGACACGACATATTGATTATGAGAGAATGATAGTAATTTAAGTGAGGCAATATATAAAGAAGTACTTTCAGAATAATTTCTTCAGCCCGAAGTGTCATATTTTTAAATTGTTAATGGCTAACATCATTAAGACATTCATTTGTGACAGCAATCAATTTAAAAATTAACCTGTTAGCATAATTATGCTCAATACAGTTTCATTCCATAAAGTCAGCATTACGCAGCGAATTAATGAAACAATGATAAGATTCGTTATTTTCAAGATGGACTTGGATTTCTGTTAACTAGAACTTAAATAAATTTAGGTATTTAATGGTACGCCAGACATTATTGAAACCTCTTTTAGAAGTACATTGAAGGCAAAGTCTGTTCAGAGATATAAAATTGAAATATGGCCGAACAGGTCCGTATTTTGCTTAGAATTTAACCATGGTTTGTAATAAAAATAAGTAAGACATTAAAAAATATTTTATTTATGTTTAAATTTGAAATTACAAGTTATTTTATTATTAAAAATTATATTTATGATTACAAGAATATACAAATTATTTGGTACTTATCATAATTATTCACTTAATATATCAATATCACTATCGCTATCATCATCTGTTCTAATTATTATTTGTGCTATATTGTTTATATGGATATAGGATTTTCCCACTTTTTCAACATGTACCTGTAACAGAATTTGCCCAACTTCGTGAAGGGACCTTAAAAGCTTCAGATTCTATAAGATCAAGTACACTGGAGTTAATAGTAGGGCAAATATTGTTACGATGAATGGCAGATTTCAGTTGGTGCCAAACATGTTTGATGGGATTAAATATGCAATGGTAGGGTGGAAGCCTTAAAACTGTATGCCCTAGATTTTTTGCATAATTATCACAGAAGTATTCTTTTTGTAGATTTAAACTTTGTACAACCTCAATTAATTGCCTATTGGTGCAATCTTCCTGAAAATAAATGTCAATATAATACATGTAATTTTGGATTGTTGCTTTTGTGTCATTTGAGGAGGGAGTCTTGGTCAACTGCCTAATGTGGTAGCTTGCATTGTCCATTACAATTACACTATTCGGAGGTATATTTGGAATTAGCTTGTTTTTAAACCAATCTTCAAATAAATCAGCAGTGGTGTTCTCATGGTAATCCAGAGAAGAATTTTTAATCTTTTTTGTAGACAAAGAAAGTCCATTTGGAATCCATCCGTCTTTAGATTCAGCATGCAAAATCGTAATTCGTTCACCTCTTTTTAATGGCGCGCTTGTTTTACACTTGCCGCTTGAGTCAACCCAACCCTTTTCCGGGGTATCATCATCGGTTCGCTAAAATGGGATTATTCACAACTTTCCATACAGTTGATATTGGAATTTTTGTTAATGTGGCCGTTTCTTCTAACGCTGCTTGCTTGCTGACCGCACGTTCAATGAGAGTTGAATAAACATTGTTTATAACTTCCTTAGCTTCCACAGAAAAGTGTTTTCTGCTTTTCGACGGGGTTATCTCCTGAGATACATTGGGCTCTCACATATTTTCCATGACTCACACACGATTAAACAAACGCTGTATTACACACGAAGTAAGAATAATTGCTAAACTTGAAACTAACTAGAGTGGCTATACAGGGTGGTGATAAAGTTTGGAATAATACGAATATTTCTGAACAGCATAACTTACAAAAAAAACGCTCAGATACGTCGATTTTTATTTTTATTTCTGCATTTTTTTAGCTAATACTAATACAGGGTGTTACATAAATGAATTATCGCGTCAATGTCACTTTTTGTAAATGGAATACCCTGTATATTATTCAATTTTTTGATTCTACGCAAGATTCTAAGCAGATTTCGTTTATGATGTCCTATACCTATCTTCAACTGTTTACGAATTATTGACAGATGAAAATTGAGCTTTTTTAATTTAACCTGTTCACAGATATTTCTATTATTTCCCACTTTATTTTCATTCGTATAGGGTGTCTCAAATCAGTATCAATTTCAAGTTAGTTTTTATAATCGAAATGACACTTTTTTAAATTTTAAACTTATTATTTTATTTACTGAACATTATTTACGATGTCTAAGTTCTTCTAGACTGTTTGTTGCTCTTATTTTAATGGACTCCAGCAATCTCAGGGTATGTTTATGAGCAGAGCCCCAAATATATGAGCAGTGTTCCAGCGATGGTAGAATTTGGGGCTGTCACCCCAAGACAGAATTTCTTCCAGGTCTTTGTTGAGATATGAGACCTCTCCTACGTAAAGAGATATGTGCATTGGCAGCCGATGTACGAGCATCCAAAGTAAAAGATGAAACAAGTGTGCTGTCATCTGCGAAGCTATATATAGAATTTTTCCAAAAGATCGTTAATGTTTAGTAAAAAGAGGGTGGGCGACAATATAGAACCTTGAGGGACTCCGGCGTTGATGCATCTTCATCATACGAATCTATTTTAAAAAAACAACGCAGTTTTGCTATTGCTTATATCAAATTTATTCTGTAATATAGACAGGTCTTAAAATAGACTACATGACAACAAATTTTTGAGAAATCGAGAAAAACGCACTTGGACTTTCGTGTAAATTTTAAATTAATTCCCAAGAAAGAACATAAACACATAAAGTTGATACACATTTTGTTTGTCGGTTTAAGTTTAAAAGTAGTAGATATAAAATACGCCAAATGAAACCAATTATTATTCTAGGTTTAAATTGTCAACATAACAATTAAAAAATATACAGACAAATAAATGCATAAATATTATTTGTTCGTGGTATCAACAATGAAATTGCGAAATTTTTATTAATTTCCTTATCAATTTTATTTGCGTCGATTTGTCTAAGGCAAGCGAAACTGATAAGATTTTTGATATGTCATACATTTTATATGGAATTATTGCAAAATATCTTGTATAATTGAGTTATGCCTAATACTGACATTATTCTGTTAATAATGGCAAAACTATACAGGGTGCCCTAGAATTCCTGGTGGGCAATATCCCAGATTCATATAGATCCCCCCGCCCCCCTTTCCCGCTTAACGTAGCAAGGATTTCCCCTCGTATAATAACAACAACATGATAATATTCATTTTTTGCCACATTTATGTCTAACTACTCTGGCCAAGCTGGTCATTTGTTAAGGTAGTGCGATATTATAAACAAACTGCATTTATTTGCCTCAAAAATGTTTTTTTTTTATTCTAGATGGGACAGTTCAAATAATTCTGAGGGAATACCACAAGATCAAGTAATAACCAATAGACCTGAGACGTTTTGGACCACATGTTTGAGACAGACCTGCAAATGTAAATTTGGAAGTACAATTTAAAGAAGAAATATTGTACTTTAAGCAAGCAACTTGAAATTATATATGGAAAGGCGTACTAGTTTGTATAAAATCTATGGGGTACAAATTTACTGTTAACAGACGCAACATTTTATGACAGTCAAAACATATTGTTGCGACCAAAATTGTTTGTTTTTCTGGAAACTTCTGCAGTTCAAAAAATTTAGGGGAGAATATCAGATTCATGCATCTGGCTCAAACTTGGATCCACTAAAATTGATCTCATGTTCGTGGATTTACAAATCTGATATAAACGCAACCAATCTAAAATTAGATTAGAGTGGAAACGATTTCCTATATTATATGCGAGTTTTATTTTAAGCCTAAAAAAAGTAATGGCACAGACAACCACGATACCATGAACGCGGATATCTTTCGAAAGTTGGTCGTTAATCAACTTATTTCTGCGATGGATAATCTTTCAAAGTGCAGCGTGTGGTAATACTGGGGCAACCTCCCAAACTATCTTTAAAAACACACAACATGCTTTATTAGATTAAAGAAAGATCAAAACCTTCCCGAATATACTAAAACTTTACGTAACAGATGAACTTTTGAAGGAACAAAGACACGAATTACCTTGATATCATCTATATTATATAAAAATGAATGTTTCTTCCTTATTCATCCGATATTGCAATGAAACTTTGGTGAGTTGTTGTGGGCATGCCCGCAAATGATTCACATCTAATTAGAACTAACCTAAACCAACTTTCAAACAATTCTAAAAATTATTATTTTATTTAGGCCTGCTTTTTGAATGTGTAGTTACTTTGTTGATTATTCTTGTGGTTTAAATAGAAGAAGAAAATAATCTTTAGTTTATTAGCCTTTTTAAAAATGTCCATTTTACACTGTCGTTGTCAAAAAATTATTCCTAATATGGGGTACTGTTTGTTTTGTTGAAGAAGTATTTTCTTCTTTACTGACTATTTCTTTAAACATATCGCGAATATTGTTCAAAGAATCCATTTTTACCCAATAATACGGTCAAATTGTCATAATTCGTAGTTTAAACCATTAACTGTAGTTTCACCAGTACTTCATCCACAAGTTACCGTTAAACATAGGTTTAGGCAGTTTGGTGGAAATTAGAGGTTCTAAAATGGATGTACTTTGGAATAATCCATGGTTTACCACATATCGAAAAGCCGCCTTTAGTGAAAGTGTCTGCCACTATCAATTTAGTGAATATGAAGTTTCCAGGTATCGGAATCCTAAAATGTAAATGCCCTTTTATGTCGAAATATTGTAAAACGAGATGAATTGTAATGAGGTGGATGGCATCGGGATGAATTTCAACCGGATGGATTTCAACGTGATGAATTGCAGTGGGATGAGAAGCATTATGCCGGGCACTCGCTCTTTGGCAATATAATCCCATTGAAATGACATTGGATTTTATAAGAACATTACAATAAATTTATAGAATGCTCGCGACCACTATAAATGATAGGGTTACAAGAGTATAGTGTGAGTTTCTTTCGAAGTGTGCATCAGATATATGAATAACTTACTACAGGAGACTGGACAAAACAGATGAGGGTACTTTTTGAAAATATTCCTATTTTATCATATCTTTCTGAGGAACTGAGTCAGAAATATTTTCTGAATTCGAGGAGAAATCTAGTTCTACATGTATGCCTAATCACCTGAACAGACTCATAAACTTATTGGGACATGGACGCCTTCCAAAACATATTTGCTGCATACTGAATTTAACCATGGTGACCGAAAATACTTTCCCCCTTATCAGAACTCCATGACTTTGTGTTTTTCATATATTATGTCATAAGAATGACAATAAAATAATATTTATAATGGTTGTAGTTGTTGTTTTATTTCATTTTTACAAATAGAATTATTAGTATTCTGACAGAGTTGCTTTTGATTGGTTTGACAAAATATACATAAGTATATTAACCCCAAATGAAAAAAAATAATTCGATATTGTTGTCAAACTATATACGGGGGTCCGTTCTGTCCATTCCCAAGGATAACGCTAACCCAAATAAATGTATATTATACCATATTATGATGTCATGATAATTTTTAATAAACTGATTTTTCTCAATATTAAAGTGCACTTTTGGGTATTAGATAATGTTGAATGTTGCAAAGAAAAGATATTCAGAAAGAACTAAATAAGATTACAAAATTTTAAGGATGTCTGCCTATCCTGATATATTAGGTAGGTATAATAGTTATAAATACTTTATAGCTTTTCTTATAATGTATGGGTGCCTTGATACGAAGACACAGGGTATGTAAACCTTCCGAAAAATAAAATACAATCAAAGAATATATTTTCTTCTTTCCAAGAAAATGTTTCAGTTCATTGTTTTAAAATAATAATTTGTGTAGTGATTGCAAAATTTTAATCGTCTCCCTCTTATCAGCATTATTTGCGTCGAACTGTCTAAGATCGACACCTGATTAAACGTTTGTCATACCTTTATTGCGAATTATTGCAAAATATTGTGTAACTATTATACCTATCCTCGCTATATTTGGGTAGTTCTTTGAAGTAAGGCAAATGCTACCAGCGGAATATTATTTTCGAGAAAGGGTCCTTTATGACAGTTGTCCAGGCATTCTGCAATTAATTCCGAAATATTTTAGTCAAATGAACTATGGCTTTTATGTTATTTATTATTTATTGTTTGAAAACCACCAAAGCAACATTTGGAGCATTTTAGAACTAAAAAATTTATAAAGAATAAAAGTGATTTCATAAAAGACAAATATAAATAAACGGAAAAAAAATTTAAAAAGCCTGCATATATAAACTAAAAACTACTCACTTCTCAAAAGAACAAAGATTTTTGTTTATTTTCGAAATAATGTTGTCATTATGTTTGATGTATCTGGAATTAACTAAGCGAATGAAGAAAAATGTAACTTACACTTACAGTTCTTCCGAATATCAAAAATAATTAAGTTAAATACCTAAAATTCCAGTAATTGGCAGGAATTATAGTTTATTAATTACGAGGTTTTCCCCAGGATCAATTTCTATGAAATTTTGTAAGGAATTACGAAATTTATTTGACTGGGATCCAGGATCCTGACTCTTCTTTATAGCTCTTAAATTTTGTATCTGTAATTTACTCTTTAGTAAATATTTGATGAATCAACTAATTTTTGTGTCTACTCAAGCCATACACGATGCATCTAATCATTTTTTTTTCAATTTTATTGACAACACTAATGCTCGCTTGTACAAACAAGGTTCAAGTTGGGCTTAAAGAAAAAATAATCTTAAGCTAGCTTATACTGTTGTAGAAATATGGCTTGAGTGAAGTTTTAGAACCAAATAACCTGAAAAGTCGAGTTTGACTTTTATGATAAACAGTAAAAAAGTTGAAATTTAGAATGGATTTGGATAATTTCGAAAATATTACTGACGGTGAGGAGTTTCTAGAATTACTTGATGTAGTAGGTCCGTACTCTAGTCCAACGTTGTCAATTTGTGCACTCAACTTTAATCACTAAAGCCAAGTTCAATTAAACTTGGGCTTAAGTTTCTATGTACAACGCTCGATAAATTTATGTAGCGGTTCAAAACGCACATTAGCTTAGCCTAACTCGGGCTAAAGGGCGAATTATAGAACCGGGCATAAGAGTTTGGTCGGATTGCATCCAGTTGGAAATAAGGTAGGTTAGTGAATGCGCCTAGATCCTTGTTTTTCCAACTGAACCGAATTAGGTTGAGAGATGGAAGGATGACTTAGTCATTTTCCTATTAGTTTTATGATGAACGATCTGTTTGAATCCAAGGGGCTAAGATACTGCTCCTTCATTTTCTTCGACTTCGTTTGCTGGCCTTAGTGACAAGACTATCCAGCAAATATTTCAGCAAGTGAAATTTGATACACTGTAGATCACTTAGCTTCCTACAGAATTGTTATTACATAAGTCTTTAATGCACATTCATATACTGGGAGATGTACAAAATTATATTTAGATAAAGCACAGAAATAAAAAAAAATTAAACGGTACAAAGGCACCTTAAGAACAATAGTAGGGAAAACGATTATACATATAAGAAATGCAGCCCAAAGCTAGGAAAAGATTGACTATCATATAAGAATGCTGGATAGATGTGTTGTTGAAAAGCAAATTATGAATGTTAAGAGAAAGTTGTTGGTAAGCATATAATTAGAAAATATGTTCAGGACATTGCCTTCCTCGCCAACTTGGCAATTCAGCCTGGGATGTAGGTAGATTTGAGTCCAACAATGTGAATTTTTCTTATGTTTAAAGGTTTACTGCGAAACGAAGTATACTAAAGTACCATAAACAATTCCCTTAGAGTTGCAAGTGTTTCGGAGTCGCTCCCATAACTGATCCTAAATATTTTGCTAGCTATAATAATCCTACATCCTATCATGCGAGAATAAACGGTATCTCTGGAGTTTGAGCCCCTATTTCAGTGTCTTTAAAGAATTGAATTAATTATTCGTCTTTATCCTGCTTACAAGAGACTTGAAGTGAACGTCAAGTTAGGGAAGCCCTTAATAAAGTAAGATGCAAGAAAATATTAAAGTTCTAAACAACTAGGTTTCAAATATGACATTGTCTCACTAATTTTGTGACATTGTGATATATTTCAACGTTTTAGAATGTCCATGGCCATAATGTTTCGATTAGATTTTAAAAGATACGGCCTGGACTAGAGTACAAGCTTTTCTTATATTGAAACCTAATTAAAAAAAAAATCTATTTTGACAATACACCTTTCTGTGTAGTGTATACATGCTATTATGTATTTTACAAAGTAAATATTCGAGGGAATCACCCACATATACATTTGCTGAGCAGCTGTGCTTCTTAACCTTTTTTATTGTTATTTTATTATTATCTTAGTTTCGCTACTGGATATGATGATCCATACAGTTTTATCTCTGATATTTGCGTCAACTTGTCTAGGATGAACGTTTTCGATTTTGTCGATATTGCAGTTAGAACTGCGTGCTGACGAAAATAATTTCTTTCGAAATGTTGCAATTGTAGAAAATTACACATAAATATTTAAAATGGGCAAATGATAGATGCAAAACATTTGCAAAAGGCTATAATGTTTTCAACTACATTACTGGAAATTGCTAGGTGAGGGTATTTGCCTTCAAACACAAAGCTTGGGGTCGAACTCATTACGTGTGTATTTGTGGAAAATAATTTACTATGCAATCGATCTAGCCTTAAAGTTGTAAATACTTCACATACTCGAAAGTAATATTAATTTAAACAACAGTTGCTAGATTAAGCTTCTATGGCAAATATACATTGTGGCGTGTATAATGGTGTCTCCGTATGGGGCCATCTACACAAGAAACAAATTTAATTATTTGGACAAAATTCATTATAACAATAATTGTGCATTGTTTGGTCAAAAATTGTATAGTTTCTTGGAGCTGATTCCAGATATGAATGCGTAAAATTAAATATATTGTGGTTTATTTTGTTTTTAAGTTAGGCCTTAACTCTTTACTGCTCAGATACAAACACTGCAGAGCGTTCAGCGAGTGGTGTGTGTACCGCGTGTTCCACCTAAGGAGGTAATCGGCTATATCTCAGAAAGTAATAACACTAGGACTTTGGCAAAAAATATATATTGATAAAAGTGGCCAAGAGAAATTGCTGGAAATTATTTTCAAGTTCGAAAAATGACCGCTAGGGGGCATAAGAGAACTTTCAAAATAGAAATGCCGATTTTCTCTTGATTTTTCTTAATAAAAATATGTTAAAAATATAAGCGTTGTATTCTTCATAAAATTATGCAACTTTATGTTGGGAATCGTTTTTTTTCTATTTTCAATAATAAAGTGGTGGGAGAAGGTCAAACTTTTTTTCTTTCAAAAGCTGATATCTCTGCTTTGGATAAACCGATTTTATTCAACTTGGCCTTGAAAAAAATCCCTTCTTTTCCTCTACACGTAGATCTATTAACTATACCATATTGATTCTGATGGTGGCCACTAGATAACGTTTTTCCGTAATTCCTCAATGAATAAGGATTTCCTCAAAAAAAACAAATGTTATGATAGGTATGACTTTTTCATCATATTTTATTTTAGGCTAATAAAGGCTATTAAATAGTGGAATAAAAAATCCAGTTCCGTATTCAAAATAAAAAAGTTGATGATGGTCGCTCGAATCCGAAACTTCGGATTAAAAAACTAACCACATCAGCTTGTAGAGGAGGAAAAGTTACTATAAGGAACTGAAAACCACAACGTGATATCTTTTGTTAAACTAGAGATTTAATTGATTAGTTTTAAAAAATGGCCTATTTTTCCATATTAATTATTATTATCCCTAATTTCTCTAGTTTAACAAAAGATATCACGTTGCGGTTTTCAGTTCCTTATGGTAACTTTTCCTCCTCTACAAGCTGATGGGGTTAGTTTTTTAATCCGACGTTTCGGATTCGAGCGACCATCATCGACTTTTTTATTTTAAATACGGACCTGGATTTTTTATTCCACTATTTAATAGCTTTTATAAGCCTAAAATAAAATATGATGAAAAAGTCATATCATAACATTTGATTTTTTTGAGAAAATCCTTATTCATTGAGGAATTACGGAAAAACGCCATCTAGTGGCCACCATCAGAATCAATATGGTATAGTTGATAGATATGCGTGTAGAGAAAAAGAAGGGATTTTTTTCAAGACCAAGTTGAAAAAAATCGGTTTATCCAAAGCAGAGATATCAGCATTTGAAAGAAAAAAGTTTGACCTTCTCCCAACACTTTATTATTGAAAATAGAAAAAAACGATTTCTAACATAAAGTTGCATAATTTTATAAAGAATGCAATGCTTATATTTTTAACATATTTTTATTAAGAAAAATTAAGAGAAAATCGGCATTTCTATTTTGAAAGTTCTCCTACGCCCCCTAGCGGTCATTTTTCGAACTTGAAAATAATTTCCAGCAATTTCTCTTGGCCGCTTTTATCGACATAATATATTCTTTCCCAAAGTCCTAGTGTTATTACTTTCTGAGATATAGCCGATTACCTCCTTAGTTCGAAAGAAGAGATTTATTTTGGTCTCAAATTTTAGGAAATTGTATTCGTAGGAAGCATAAACGTCTTAAAGCGTGATGACTTTTTCATATAAAGGAATTCTTCGAGAGTGTCGTTTGAGGGCCTCTAAATGAAGCCACGTATAGGTGAGATGAAATCGATCGGGTAATATCAGTGTTCTGAACTTTTAATGATTTCATGGTCGACCGACAAGTGAATGGTGTTCTGCTTTGGTCATGCCAATCGGAACAGTTCCTCAGCACTGTGTTTGCCGGTCCATTCACAAATGTTCCTTAACCAGGAGGCCTGCTTCCTTCCAACGTCCCTACAGTCCTCAACTTTGCCCATCATTATATAGCTGGAGGATTTTGTATTGCCCTCCTCTGAATATATGTCCAAGATATGATATCTTTCTGCACTAAGTGGTAGCTAGTAGTAGAAAGGCTGCACCAGCCCTATTTAACACTGCTTCATTGGTTTGCATAGATGTCCATGGTATTTTCAGAATTCGTCGATGTAACAACATCTCGAAGACTTCTAGGTGATCGACAGTAGCAGCAATTATTGTCTAGATCTCAGCTCCGTATAGTAAAGTTTACCAAATATGAGAATGTAAAGGTTGGAACAAATTCATTTAAAATCCATTTATTTTTTTACCAAAAAAAAACGCTTAAAGCCGTTAATTTTTTAGTTGTTAATTTTTTTAAGCTTATTTCATGTTTACAGCTTGTCCGAAAAACAAATTATGACGGTTTACTTTATTTCTTTAAATAGATACCCCTATTTTATAATATTTTTTGGATACTGCATAAAATTCTAAACATATTTTATGAAATATGTTATATACTTAATTTCAGCCGTTTGCGAGAAAACTGCGTTTCAACTTAAAGCGACAAGCCATTATTTATTAGCGAAAAGAAAAGAAAATTCAAAAGAAACTTGAAATCGCTTGATCGAATGTTGGAAATGATCTCCACCAGCAGTCTTCAAACTCAAAAGGTATTTCAACAGTATTTAAGTGACTCTTCTGATGATGAAACATTAGCTTCTAAACGGTGGAACATAATTGTGGCCGCTCATTCGAGTCAAGGGCCTCTACTTGTGGTTCAATGAGAAAAATGTGAGATCAGTTATGCCGGGTATACATTCGTGAGTCGCATCTCGAAAGTAGTTAACACGAATCGGGGAATATTGTGCCTTCATATGGCTTGGATAGGACAAGGTGTATGTCTTATTAGTGCAATGTTTGCTATAAAAGTATTAAGAAAACTGTTAAAAAAAATGAAACTGAATGAAAAATTCATCAAATAGAAGAGTGTGGGTACGAAGCTGGATAAGCAGGCGCGAAAAATTGGGTGTTTGACATCAGCTAAGTAATGAATTAAAAAATTAAGATTTCATTCATAACTTTTTTCGACTTAATCCAGAATAGTTTAATAATTTGTTACATAAAGTACAACCTATTATTTAAACTCAGTGGACAAACATGCGTGAACAATTAACATGAATAGAATTCGACATTTGGGCTTTATTCTACTTTGTCACAGTTAACCAAGGAAACGGAAAAGTGGTGTTCTTGCACGAAATCTGCAGGCCAACTAATAAACATGCACAATACAAATTTAAGCACGCACGGTACGAACTCGAATGCTAGTCGGATTCGAGCCCTTCTCGTACATCATTTCTCACACCTTATACACCAAGCAATAATACCCACTCTTCAAACTTAGTGAAAGTTAAGATATAGAGAACTTAAAACATTTGTTAAGTGAAAAGCCCCATTAGAAATTTTCTTTTTATTTTTTGATGACGAAGTTGTCAATTTTATTTTAGACATTATTGTAAGGATGATATTCATTGGAGAAAGAAGAATTTTTAAATTTTATTGGGGGTACCATAAACTTCTCCGCCTGAGACTTTATTGGTCCAGTGATGAAGATAACGGTACAAACATTGTAAAAAATTCGTCGTCAATATCACGAAATGTCGTATCTCAGTTTCACCAATTTTACAGGAGAGTAATTTAAAGATTTGCACTGATTTTACATGGACACTCTAATATAACTAATTAATAAATTTGTTCGATTTTTTGGGTAGTGAGAAATGTATGTTTATGAATGTTGGAAGTGTGACAATTTTACAAAAAAAATAATTATATACATTTTTTTTTAGTGCAAAATTAAGTTACGACCATTCGTGAAATTTAAAAATAATATATCAAAGAATTAACAATAGTTACGTCGGTAGTGAATTTTGGCAATCTTAGAATTTAAACAGCAATAAATTAAAAATAATAGTTTATTAAAGTGTACATAATACCAGAAAAGTTATTCTTACAAATATAAAAAAACTAACTAACAGTATTAATGAATATTGTTTGAGTAACTTAAAAATTAAGCAGTATTCACTGAACAAAACCAAAACAATGTATTGTAAATTTTATAATTTAATAAGGAGAAATATTCAAATACAAATTTTAAAATTTTTTTATTCTGACAACAGCTGTGTCTCCTACACACAGTGACCTTAAATCCTCAAATTTTTCTTTGCTTATTTTTCTAGCATCTGGATTTAATGGCTGTAAAGGTAAATACAGTAAATTTAAGGTTTGCCTTTCTAAATTAATAGTATCGTAGCAATCTTGAAGGTGACTGGTTTTATAAAATATTTTTGTTGGCTCGTTTTTTTTAACTTCAAGCTCCATCATGTCACTCCATTTTACAGGATTTCCAGATTCAGATGTTTTAACCGATAAAACTCGAAGATCTTGGGAGAGGGTCTTGAAATCATAAAAATCGTTATATTGTAGAGAATACACGTTATATGGCTGTTTTCGCCTTGAAAGTCGAATTATCGGGTATAGCTGAGAAGGGATAAAAAGTTCACCTGAACATGATATGGCTGTGGATATGGCACTATGTGCGCTATCGCCTTCATTCTGCCAATGAAATGATTTGAAAAATTTTAGTGAAATCTCTTCAATGTTGGAACTGTTAACGACAGAATAAAGCATCATAACAGGAGTAATTGAATTTTTATTCTGGCCACTGCATCCATCTGAAAAAAGGTTAACGAATTTCGCTCGTTTTTCATTGTCGTAAATTTGTAAAGACTTGTAAACGCAGGAACTTATTTCTGACGATCCTCTTTTGCTGCTAGTTTCATCCCAAATGAAACAAGAACAATCCTTTGAAGCAATGGCATAAAAAGTAAAGTTGTAATTTGACAAACGTCGTTTATTAAAAATAGCGCTTTCTTTAGATTGGGGCAAGTATATCACCTGTTGCAAGTCAAAACTTGCACAAACTATGTCACTATTTTTGGCTTCTTGTTTTATATTTTCTTTAATCTCTCTGACTCTTTTTTTCTCTGCAATATGCTGATCATAACGTTCTTTTAATTTTTTTTTGTTGCATCATCACCTTCACGGTAACTAAGGCATAATGAACATTGGTCTTTTTTAGCTGTGTGAAATGCTAAATTAAGAGATCTAAATATTTTGCGGTACAAATCAATACAAGGTTTTTCGTCATTTTTTGGTTGTAGTTCTTCCAGAAACATAGCGTATATTTTTGAAACAGTTAATTCTGGATGGAGGTACTGGCGGGTGGAACTGGATCGACAGTAATGGGACTCCATCTTTGGAAACCTTTCGATGTGTTTCATAATGGCGCTACGGATTTTAGTGTCGCGTTCAATTACGGCAGCAGATTGACGCCCTTCTCTTCGTTCATCTATTATAATTCCACTTGAATTCAGCTTTTTAATACGTTTTTATAAAAAATAAATATGGTTTATCTACATTCGGTGCAAGCTCGATGTATACTAACAGTAAATTCAGAGACAATGCAATATTATTGAAAGGAGGGATAGACAAGTATTAACATGAAAAGTTGAGATACGCCATAATAAAACCAAAGAAGTTTTCAGTGCGACAATTTCACGAACTGTCGTAACTTTATTTACGTCAGTTCGTGAAATTCTCTTTTCGGCTACAATAGCATACGACACCGGTTAATATTGCCGTATATTTAGTACCAATGGAAATTGAGTTACGACGCTTCGTGATATTGTAGAGAAGGTTATTTTATATACATAGACGACATATCTCAAAATTCAATTTTTTTGAGTTACGACACTTCGTGATATTGACGACGAATTGTATGAGTAATACAGGGTTCAAAATATCAAACGAAACTCAAATATTTCTTATACTGACAAGTTAGACACAAATGACAAGTTTATAAAACTACGTCCTTTTTTGGACATACTTAATGAAAAAAAGATGCAGTTTGGTATTTTGGTCCACAATTTATCCATAGATGAACAAATGGTACCAATTTTTGGGCGGCATTCTTGTAAAATGTTTTTGAACGGTAAGCCTGTACAATTTGGATTTAAAATTTGGTGCCCTTGTTAATCTTGTTGATTTCTTTTTTAATCTTTACCATATGCAGGACCAAATCCTAATAAAAGTACTCTTTACTTGGGTTTGGTGACGTTATTATTATGAGTTTGATTTCGGTGGCAAAAAAAAACAATGAATCACCAAGTATTGTTTAATAATTTTTAATTTTTTCAAGCTATTTGGGCATCTAAAAGATAATGATTTTTTTGCTCCCGGTACTATCGAGGACAGCACAACCAACAATGAATTAATGAAAATTCGAAATTAATTTGAGAAAAGAACGTGTGACTTATTTTGCTGCATATAATAAAGTATGAAGCATTTGAAGCAATGATAATGCTGTGGTGACTACTGCAAGTAATACTTTTAATGTTGAACCTGCATAGGTGTTGACCCATGTCATGCAAGGAGCTTTAATAAGAAGCAAAAAATTAAGAAAGTGATCTCTCAATCTAAGGTTATTTCTGAATTTAACAAGTACATGGGTGGGGCTGATTTAGACGATAATGGCATTGCCAATTATTGTGCCATTAACAGCTTGTCAGTCAATGCGTGGAAGTTTTATAACCTTTTTCAAATCATTTGAAGCATAGCGTAAAAACAGAAACAACTGCCATAATTAGAAGTCTTGTAACAGATCTTATTTTAGATCTACATTAAACGTCCATTTTAAAATTATGGAGCTAATGAGATGAGGCATTAAACATTAGCTACATTTTTATTCCCAAAGGTTTCGTTATTGCTTAGTATAAATTAAAATTAATATCTATGTACTTAATCCCATAAGGCTAATAAATAAAGGGCTAAGTACAAATTAAATTCACGTGATGCATGTTTAGTGCCATAATTACTTAAAGGATTAAAAATCCTGTGTTGCATGAAATAATTGCAAATTAAAAACAATAAGGTTATTTCGCATAAAATTATAAGGTCGGTTAGGTCAGGTTATTTTCAGGTTATTGGCAGATTTGTTTTAAAAGCAATTTAAAAATAAAATTAATATAAGTAATCTAAATATCTTCTCAGGTCAGAAAATAATAATAATTTAGGCGTGAACAATGGCACATACAAGGCCAAATAATTACACTGGCAGCATTATTGATTATATCATTATCTCTATACATAAAAGTAAAATCGTTTATTTCAATAATACTTTACGTACTCGTATAAGCATATATTTTGCCTTCATTAAAAATTAAGCGTGCGTTACTAATATAAGGTGTATTGGAAAATTTATGGCTCTTGGAAAACCCAGTAATTTGGAGAAATATTTTCCATAGTCATTTCAGACGTACACCGAGGTAAATATAAAATTATATATTAGATTTTCAATTTAAATAAATTTGCATTTAACATTATATTTAATTGAGAAAAAATACCTTAATAATCTAAGTATCTTCGCCTCAAAACGTCAATTTAATTTTTAATATTTCACAACATTTATAATTATTATTTCTCAAATATTATCCTTATTTTTATTATACACTCATACAGTGCATTTTTTGTTTAAGCTTAGATCATGCATGGGGATTTCGCGTGCTTAATTTTAAACTCCATGTTATACACGGCGTTTACTAAGTACTTGTGCAAACTTTAAAGGTTGACCCTTTGACTAATTTTAAGATAAAAAGTTCATATGAACATGGGTTTGCAACGGCTTGGTTCTTGAAATCCAAAAAAAAAAATTTCATTTGGTTTTTTGATTATATTTTTGTTCGGTAACATGCCAATTTGATCAAATTTCGGATACTGTCGTATTGACGACGAGAAATTCAATTATTTACTTAGTTTTTTGTTTATTGTTAGATTGCACCACTTACAGTGTTGTACCTGGATATAAATAACCATAACTTTTCTGTGTCATACTGTATGCCATTTTTAACTAGATAGACCTATTCTCCAGTTGAAGTTGAATCATCAGGAATTTTTGCAAAATAAGCGAAAAAATGTGCCTTTTATTGATTGTGTTTTGATGTGACAAACTTAGATCCTTTACAAGACTAAGACTACTTCTACAAGTAAGTTAATAACATTTGCATTTACAATTATTGCTTAAAATGACCGCGAATATAGGTACGTGGTGCCTAATTAATAATGGCGCACGATTCAAATATCCTATTCCTTAGATCCTCTTTATTTTGGACTAGGGTTTTGTAAACTAGTGAATTTAAGTGATCCCACAGAAAATAATCCAAAGGATTGAAATCTGGAGATCTGGGAGGCCAATATTGGGGTCCCGCTCTTCCTATCCAACGTTTAGGGTAATTCTCGTCCACAAATTGACGCGCAACCAAACTAAAGTGTGGCGGTACTCCATCGTACATCGACCACATCTGCGAGTGTTTAATCTGCACATTAGGCTTGTTCCAACCAGCACTCGGGAATAGCTGGTTTTTAATCAGAAATAGAGTCTACCAGATAAATATTGAATGTAAACCCCTTGTTAAGTTCTATAACTGATTGTATTTGACAATTTGAAACTGTCAGGGACTGTTGGTTAGAACAGACCTATAGTCTTCTGCTATAGTTGGATCATCGATAAGATTGTATAAAAAGCATAGTCTCCATTTAATACAGTTATTTTTAAGCTTGCTGAAATGCCTTAAGTTAATCCATTACTAGCTCTTGGTCTATTAGGGTACAAAATGTCAAAACGTGTCAACATCAAAAAGAGAATATACGTGCGTTTTCAGATCGAAAATTTGAAATCTAGAAGAGAAGAGAGGTAGTAGTAATATCAAGCGAATACCGGGAGGAGATGAGCACATCTCTGACTCCGGAAAAACAGCCGATCCCTCCAGGGGGACGGCAAAAGCGCGAATTATCCCTGTCATCCGCTGATGGCAGGGACGCTAGTAGTGAAAGTGAATGCGATGAACCACCGATGCCGAACAGCCTTCGAGCAGAGATGGAACAAAAAGCCCAGCTGCAGGAGGAAAGATGGGCAAAAGCGCTGAAAGAACAGCATGAGAAATGGGAGAGGAAATTGGACGAAACCATCAAACGTATGACGGCAGAAAAGGATATGGAGATGAGCAAAGTGGTAGAGAGCAACAACAGGCTATTGAGGATTATTGAATGGTATGAGAGCCAATCTATTAGCACAACACCCCAACAAAACAACAACGAACATGATAAACTTAACCAAAAAGTTGACGAAATAAACCAAAGACAAACAAATACAAAACAAACAATTGACGAGACTGAAGACATCACGATGGTAGACATACACGACGCACCACTTCCTGACACGTCGGAAGACGAAAAAACAAACGAGACATACAAGCAAATAAACGAACAGAGAAAGAGACACGCGACACAGACACTCACCAATTCTGAAGCCAAAAGGCAAAATAAACAAACAAAGAATGACTTCCCCGAACTACCGACGAATCAAGACAAAATGGACGACTTCATCCAAGTGATGAGACATAAGATAACAAAGAAACCAACAAACAACAACACACAAACGAAAAACACAAACGTACAACAGACAAATACACAAACAAAGAACCAGACAAACGAGAATACAAACACAAACGAACAAGAGCGTAGAGTGAGGGTACCCCCCATTATATTGAGAGAAAAAGACAAATACAGCAAGGTCTCTAGATATCTCAATGCTAACAATATTGATTTCGGCAATGCCGTTACCATCCCCGTAGGGGTGAAACTCCACCCCCCAACACCTGTCCATTATCGAAAGATAATTAAATTTCTTGTCGATGAAAAAATTCAGCATCACTCCTTTCCCTTCGCCGACGAGAAAGAGCTCCACGTAATTCTACGTGGAGTTCTGGAGTCGTGGACGGAGGAGAAGGTCATGGAAGATCTAAGGGAGTTGGGATTCACCCCTACGAAAGTCATTAGATGGAGTAGGGCGGATGGTACCGCCATGCCCCTGGTCCTTGTAATTTTACCACAATGCGATAAGGGCATCTATCAGCTCAAGGCCATCGATGGCATTCGCATCCGTGTCGAGGCCCAGCGGCAAAAGCCACAAGTCACACAATGCCACAGGTGCCAGATATTCGGTCACTCACAGCACAAATGTGCAGCGAACCAAAAATGTGTCAGATGTGCAGGACAGCACGGAGCGACCGAATGTCCGACACCTGACGCACTGAAGTGCGCAAATTGCGGGGAAAACCACCCAGCCAACTTCAAACAGTGCAGCAAAAGACCGCAACTTGCGCACCGTGGCCCCGGCACGGAGGCGAAAGTAATCGAAGCCCCCCCTGGGAACTTTATATGGGGTTCTCAAAACAACAAAAAGCTAATGCCAACAAATTCCAACAAACAAAATAATAAAAATACAGTAAACACACAACAAAACGGACCAGAGGCATGGCAGGCCATCCTTCAAAAATCCATGCAGTCGCTTCTGTCCGAGTTCCAGACAAAAATGCAGGAGCAGGTTAAAAACATGATGACGACACTTATGTCTAATTCACGTTAATGGCGGTACAAGTGGAAATTGCTTTTTTCAGCTTGGCTACGATAAACATAAACGGCATGAAGGGTAAAAAAACTGAAATAATTGACTTTTTGGAGAGGTACAGCATTGATGTGCTTCTTGTACAGGAAACTTGGTTTAAAGGCGAGAGGTTCACCTGTCCCAATTACACCATCTATCGACACGATAGAGAGAATAGGCGGAAGGGCGGAACCATGGTTCTTGTCAAGAAGCACATCATTGCGCAAGCCGTGCCAGGCCCATCAAACTGTGCTCATATAGAGGGCACATTCATAAAAATAAAAACCAGAAATGGCTGGATAAAATTGGGTTCAGTCTACTGCAGCCCCTCTGTCAATTTTGACGGAGACTGTCTGGCAAAAATTTTCGATTGCGATGATTCTATTATTATAGGGGGAGACCTAAATGCAAAACAACGCATTTGGGGTTGTAGAGGTCAAAACACGAGAGGTCTCACCCTATATAACAAGTCACTGGACTATAACTATCAAATCTTGCCGCCGGAGGAGCATACCCATCATCAAGTAGGCTCACTTCCGGAAATACTGGACGTCTTTGTTATCAAGAACACAGGTCAGCTATCCCAGCCAATAGTGCTGTCAGAGCTGACCTCTGATCACAGACCAGTCATAGTGGAATACGGGAATATCGCGGACAGAAATCATGGATTTCTGTCAAGAACAAGAACCAACTGGCCAATGTTCAAAAGGATAATGTCTGATCATCCTCGAACTGGTCAGTTGGATTCCAAAGAAGACGTAATGAAAGAGGTTGAAACAATTACCTACAACATAAATTCTGCTATGGCACAGTCATCGATGACAGTGACGTCCAGATTTTCGAAACGAGGAATAATTGAGGGCGAACTTGCTCAACAGATTAAAAATAAAAACAGGATGCTGCGTTTGGCATACAGGACTGGTGATCCGAGAATAAAAACAGAAGCTAACAGACTCACAACTGAACTCAGACACAGACTTGACGAAAAACAAAACGAAACTTGGAAAAGGAAGATGGAGGGTCTTCGAACAGAAGACTACTCCATCTTTAAGTTCACAAAAAATCTTACGAAAGGTGGGCGAAAGCCCACCTCGTACCTCAAAAACAAAAATACTAACGAAACAATAACTGACCCACAAGACAAAGCCGAACTGTTCGCGGAAACATTCTACGAACAGTTCAGTGAATTTCCATCAAAGAACGTATCAAGAAACGCACAGGTCACCAGAACTGTGCAAATTTTCAAAGAAATGCCAAGAGTAAATATGGGGGACCAAAATTTACCCAGGGTCACTGTTGAGGAAGTTCGCTCTATACTGAGGGTCATCAATCCAAAAAAGGCGCCCGGTTTCGACGGCATAAAAAACAAAGCAATCAAAAACCTGCCAGAAAACGCAGTAATGGACATTGTAGATATAACCCAAGCCATTATAGAAAAGGGCTGCTTCCCAGACACTTGGAAACGGGCCAAAGTGGTGCTAATCCCTAAGACGGGCAAAGATCTGACGTTGGCGGACAGTTATAGACCAATAAGTCTATTATCTTGTCTTGGCAAAGTCATTGAAAAACTAATACTAAATCGGGTAACCGATTTTGTATTTAACAATGACGTTTTACCACCAGAGCAGTTCGGTTTTAGAGCTGCTCATTGCACGGTGCGCCAAACGACAAGACTGGCGACCAATATACTCAGAGGGTTTAACCACCACCAGTCAACAGGGGCAGTCTTTTTCGACGTCTCTAAGGCGTTTGATAAGGTCTGGCACGACGGACTTGTCTTAAAATTAATTAGATTAGGCATGCAAGACGCTCTAATCAGAGTTGTTATATCGTACCTTGAGGACAGAAAATTCGCGGTGTCAACAGACAATACACTATCACAAACCAGGGTTGCACGAGCTGGGGTCCCGCAAGGGTCACCACTCGCTGCAATCCTATACAACATATACACAGCGGATATCCCGCACAATCAATTTACACAACTATACCTGTTCGCTGATGACACCGCGATTACTGCCACCTCAGGAGTGCCCTGGAGAGTAGTTTTACGCTTGCAGCGCCATATCCTGCTTCTGCAGAATTGGCTGGATATATGGAAGATGCGACTTAATGAGGGGAAGACACAGGCCATATTTTTCTCAAAGGCGAGACTAAGACTGCCAGAAACAAGGGTCAAAGTAAATAAAAAAGCCATAGAGTGGAGCCCTAAAGCGAGCTATCTTGGTCTCGTCTTTGACAAAAAGTTGTCCTGGAACGACAATGTCGAGACTAGACTTAAAAAAGCACACAGACAAATGGGTGCAGTGTATCCCCTACTCTGCGCCAAAAGCAAACTTAATTTAAAGACAAAGACAACAGTTTACAAGACCATAATTAGACCTGTACTGACATACGGTGTACCAACATGGTGCACCGTAAACAAAACAAGATACCAAAAACTACAGATACTACAAAACAAAATAATGAGGATTATGACTAACGCACAAAGACACGTACCGACAGCTGTATTACACAGAGACCTAAAAATGGAAACAATTGCGGAACACAATACAAAATTAATAACTAAATACTTTGAAAGGACAGACTTATCGACAAATCCAATGATACAAAACTCACACATACGATCGACATTACACAACAACTTTAAATATCCGAAAGATTGGCTCCCACCCTAAAAACAAAAACAAAAACAAGGATTAACAAAAACAATAGAGGAACAAAAAAAAAAAAAAGTCATGAAAAGTACCAAAATAAAAAACTGATACAACACCAAAAAAAAAAAAAAAAAAAAAAAAAAAAAAACAACACGGAACAAAATAGCGAAAATAAGCAAGCAAATCAATGAAGAAAACAGAACAATGCAAGAAGATCATCGCAACAAAGAAATTCCAGTATAGTAGAAGAATAAGCACCAACAAATTTAAAAGAAGTAAAAGCTCAAGGGAGCTGACTTAAGAGAAATACCAATACCATAATATATTAGGGTACATATGAATTTTAGAGTAAGTAACTACTATGCTAGAATATATAACATTTACATTTCCGCAAACCGAATGTAATAAAATTGATATTCCCTGCAGTTTTTATCAATAATTTTAAAACAAACACAAAACAAGCAGTGCGGTTGGTTATTGTTCCATTCTTGCATTTTCCATCATAAATTATGAAAGCGGGTTTCCAAGATGTTCGGCTTTATTGGAAAACTGTTAGAAAAGTTAGCGTTTTACCATAAATTATTCCAAAGTCCTTTTTCGCTTGCCATTAATAATTGAAAAGTTCGACGTCATCGTAAACCTCTGTTTAACCACTTAAGAGGTCAATGTCACTTTCTTGTTTGTTTTTGCAAAACAATCGTTTTTATCGTTCAGTCGATTTTGATATGATTAAGACAAATGGAGTAAATAAAGATAATTCGACAGTTATAATTGATTTTTAAAATGTCATCGAAACAAGTAAAAATTCGTGTTGTTTGTTCGTCTATATACGCGATGTCCGAAAAGTCATCCGACCCCTGGAAGGCGACGGGTTTGAGGTTTAGAACTTTAAATGCAACCCTATATATGCCGAGTGGTACATCATGTTAAAGGGATTTAAAAAATATACAATTTATCATAAACCCGAAAACCGCATCTTGTTTTATTTTTGACCTAAAATAAAAAAAAAAACAATTTTTTTTTATTTCTATTTTGGGAAATGTGAAAGTGATATATTTTTTTACTACCGAGTAGAGAAGTAAAGGTATTTAATTTGTTCTATGCTTTTTATTTCTGCTATTTAGAAAGGAATTTTTAAACAATGTTGGTCGAGGAACACTAAGCTGACTGATATACGTGTGGCCTACAGTGGTTGGTCCTGTATTTCTACCATGTTCTGGTTGTGGAACCAAACGAAACAATACATATTAGATAAACATTTAGAACCAAAATATCTGAAGAAAACAGGCTTAAGTCGCCAAGCTGTTCTCCGATGTTCTGAATTTTCTGGGTTGTTTCTCAGTTTATAGTTGCCGATAAAAAGAATTTTTGAATTAAATCCAGCAGTCTCAGCTTGTTATAAACTGGAATTATACGCTAACTGATGTAAATATTGTATATTTTTTTTTATATTTTTATATTCTATTTATTTATTTTATTTTACTATGGACGCATAAGTAGGTAGGTTGTCAAAATGAGAATAATATAAACCCTGTACCACTATTGGTGAAACCCATCTATGTGATTAGTATAAGAATATAGGGGAAATACCTCAGTTTAATACAACAGTTAGCAGTATTTAATTTTGAAGATAATTAATAATAATTAGTACCTACTTAAATATTTCTATTATGTAATGATTTTTTCCATCATTTTATTATTACTAAAACTAAAGCATAAAAGCTCCAAGAACCATATCAATGCAGCCTGTCTATGTAGTATGATTTGTGGGTAAATAAACCGCCTAAATAAATAAAAAAAAAGCAATTAAAATTGTAATTTAAATCACGGTCAATGAAAATTGAACTAACGGATTTCTTCTTTCCTTTTCCTAATAGTCGTACATTTATATTAGTAGCAGTTGCATTTAAAGGCGGGTAACAATAAACTCGAGATCAATTCACGTTTAACGCATCCAATTGGAAATATCATTCAGAGTCGTTCTACACTAATTACCCTTCACTGCACCTTTTGGATTTTTTACTTAAGGGTGTGGAACCGATAAATCTTATTTTATTTATTTCTATTTAAAGAAAAGTTTAAAACATAGAGTAGCACGTATTGAAATGACTTAGTAATAATCATACAAAACGCCTTACATCTATTTAATAATAAAGTATCTTACTAGATATCAATCGTGCATCCAAAACGATCGAAATGATTACTAATTTCATAGCCTCTTGACGGTGCATTGAGTTTCACCAAGGTTGATCATTAAAAATTGGAATACCATATTTACGCGTATATAAATTATCTCAATCGGCCATAATTAAAAAAGTAAATTGTTGTCTTTATCGCTTCTTGCAGAACTTTACGGGCACTATTCTTCACATATCTTTCCGATTTGCTTAAAGTCACAGCCATACTAAACTAACGCAGGAAACTTTAATTCCATAAGTTTATCAGTCAGCGGCGTTATGAGAAAGATATATCGTTGCTGTTTCGTGGAAACATGATATAATACACGAACATTAACCATTTATTTCCAAGTTGTTTATATTTTGCGGTCGCGTCGGTTCGTTACGAGATGATAAACATAACCAGTCTCGCTATATTTGTGTGTCAAAGTAAATATCCCGAAACGGCATTAAAAGCCACGCTGAATAGTCGAGTCAATCAAGATTTTTAGTTTTGAAAACACTTGGTTTAGTCGACGACCAAGTAAAACACTTTAAGTAATTAAAAATACACTTTATTTAATTATCGTTGATTTTCATACAAAACGAATTACAATTCAATCGATCTATTTGTCCCCGAATTCTCAAGGCAGGTCCCATAAAGATCACACTCTCTTAAAAATTAGCTCAATGTTTATATTCCGCGGAGTCGACATCATCCAAAACAATTCTTGGTAAACACCAAGACTAAGTTATCTTTTCCGTGGTCAGCACTTAAGGTGGGTGCTCACAATCGGCCATACTGACTGGATGATCGTCGACCATTCACCTAAAAACAACAGTGCCAGCAGAAACTTTTCTTGTAATTTGCTAAACAGCGTTCAATTTTAGTGTGCACAAGATCTTCCAATCTCGATGCCATTTCATTCATTGCACAGATACATCGCAACGTATCGACGGCAAAACTCAACATTGCATAGAGATTGGTTCCGACCGCTTATCAAACATTGCACAGATTCATCGCACCGAATCGACGGCAAAACTCTACATTGCACAGACACATCGCAACGTGTCGACGGCCTTAAAACTATTGCACAGATACATCGCAACGTATCGACGGCCTTCTCAACATTGCACAGATTCATCGCAACAAATCGACGGTAAAACTCTACAGTACACAGACACATCGCAACGTGTCGACGGCTTTCTTAACATGGCACAGATTTATCGCAACGAATCGACGGCAAAACTCAACATTGCACAGACACATCGCAACGTGTCGACGGCTTTTTCAACATGGCACAGATACATCGCAACGTATAATATTTACCTTATTAAGCATCACCGAAGGTGATCCATCTCTTAATGTGTTCTACAGCATACACGCCAGTGTAGGAATCCCAAGACCACTTGGATCCTGGAATGTCGGTCACCTCATACCGGTCATTGTCCAGAACCCTTGACACCTTGAATGGTCCTTTCCACTTTGGCACCAACTTCCTATTCTTACCCGTGCTGACAATTGAGGATATCTTTACCAAAACTAGTTCACCTTCAGTATAAACTTTTGGATTTGCTCGATGGGCATCAAAACTGACCTTTTGACGATGCTGACTAACTTCTATTTGAGCACGAATATTCTTACGAAGATTGAGAACATCTACATCTTCCTCTGACTCCAAAAATCCAACATTTAGTGGACCTGATCGATATCCCATTAACGCTTCACCAGGAGTAGTTGCAATAGCTTTATTCATGGTGTTGTTTAATCCTAATTGAATATTCGTGACATTCTCATTCCATTCATCATCTTCTCGGTTTGCACCCATAGTTGCTAACGAGTCTAGTACCGTTCTATTATAACGTTCAACTTTACCATTCCCTCGGGGCATTCCAACAGCATTAAGGTGTAATTGAACTTGCCTTTGGGCACAAAACTCTTTAAAACTTTTAGAAATAAATGCTTTACCTCTATCGGTAATTATGCGTTTAGGCACTCCGAATACCTTAATGATGTTTGCGCTCTACTTCTTCTATAACATGCTTGGTCCTAGTGTTCTTGACAGCCTTAATAAAGCAAAATTTAGTAAACGCATCTACAGCGACAATAACATAAGAATTGCCTTGTTTGCTTTTGCAAAAAGGTCCCAGATGATCAATACGCGAGGGATTTTTGTTATTGGATGTAACAATCCAGGTCGTTTTCCAGCTGATGTTTTATGGTACATGCAACTGATACATGCATCAACGTACTTTTGAATAAATTTTCGCATTTTAGGAAACCAAAAACTACTTAAAATTCGTTCTAGCGTCTTATCAACAGCAAAATGACCAATATCATCATGATAGTACCTTCGGATTTGCCATTTACATGCTTTAGGAAGAACTGCGCGATTTCCATGATCAGTTTTGCGATATACTAAAGGTCATAATCATTAAAAATGTCCTTATTTTGATAACGTTCGCCAGAATGGAGTATCGTTTTGATACTTTTGATTTCTTTGTCGAATTCCTGAGCTGCTAATAACCAGTCATTTTCAGAAAGAACCGTGACATACACTCCTTGATTGCATTGCCTAACTGGATTTCTGCTTAGAGCATCTACATGATTGCTGATCGGTGGAAAATCTCATACTCATATTCTGGTAGATCTAAAACCCAACTGCCTATCCTGCGATTAAGACTTTTTTTTTGTCATAGCACTCTTGACAGCTGCACAATCAGTAAAAATTTTAAATTTCTTGCCAACTAAATAATGCCTAAATCTCTTCACAGAATTTACAATTGCAAGAGTTTCTAATTCGAACGAGTAATATCGTTGTTCCGTTGGAGATGTAGTTTTGCTATAGCAGCTAATGACTTTCTCGTCACCATACTCTATGTGTACCTGCATTCCAGCTAATCCAATTCGACTGGCATCGGTATATAAAATAATATATTTAGTGTTGTCAAATAAAGTTAAAATAGGAGCTGTAGTCATATATTCTATATTTTTTGAGGCATTCATACGCTATTTGTTGTTCTTCTAACCACTTTCATTCTTTTCGTTTCTTTAATACCAAGGTAAGAGGTTTAGCCTTTTGAGCGAATTTGAGCACAAATTTTCTGAAGTGTCCAATTAAACCCAAAAATTGTCCGACTTGATGAATATCTTTTGAAGCAGGAAACTGTTAAATTGCTAATAGTTTAGTAGGGCTTGGCTGCACTTCTCCATTTTTAATAACATAACCCAAGTATTTAACTTCATCGGTTAGGAAATGACATTTTTTAAGGTTAAGATAAACCCCATTTCCTTGTAGTCGGGTTAAAATAAGTTTTAGGGTCTCTAGTCCTTCGTCAATAGTTTTTGACGGAATTAGGATATCATCTAGATATACTAACGCTTTGTTGTATCGTAAGTCACCCAATATCATATCCATTGCACGTTGAAATATGTATGGTGCATTTGTCAAACCAAAAGGTACCTTTAAGTATTCATATTTGCTTTCTGGGGTAATGAATGCTGTTGTAGGAATGGAATCTTCGGCAAATTTAATTTGATGGTAACCGATCGACAATCCAGAGTTCTAAAATATTTTGGTCAACCAATCTGTCAATTAAGTCTTCGATTAGGGGAAGGGGGTAGTTTTTTTTCACAACTTGAGCATTTACCATCCTGTAGTCTACGCACAGCCTCTGTTGTCCTGTTTTTTTCTTCACCATAATAACTGGACTCGCATAATGTGATTGTGATGGACGTATCGTATCACTTTGTAGAAGTTCATTGATCAGTCCTCGTAACGTAGTTTTCTCGGCTTCAGTCAATCTATAAGGTCGTTGAACAATCGGAGTATTTGATTTTAGCTTAATATTCATTTCAATTCTAGGAATGCATCCCAATTTAGAGGTATTTTTCCGAAAACACGTTGGAAAATTTTCAATAATATCTTTGATTTCAGTTTGAACCGTATCATCGTCTATTCCTATCTTAATAATTTGATGATCGGTGCTTTGATGTGAAGATTTTATCGCATTGACTGATAGCGACGAACTGCTAAATGATAAGTGGTGGCCTATACGAGATTATTTAATTTGAAAATCTTCTGTAAAGTTCTGACCGATGACAATGTCAATACCTGGAATACACTTGTCTACTACCAAAACATCAATAAGTAAACATACATCATCAATACCTATGCTACAGGATCCCACTTCTGCCCATGATTTTGGAATGTTTGGAAGACTCTTATACCATGTATTTGCAGGACCTTGTAATTTGTATATGGCCAAATGACAAATATTTATATCATCCCAATTATAAATTGCAGCATGCTCATCAATTTTGGAAATCCATACATTAACATCATGAAACAGAGGGTTAAATTCAGTAATGTCTGTATCTTTCACGGACATACCTATTTTAGGCCTCTGGTCATTTTTAAGCATATTGACTATATCTATCAAACCTGAGTGGTCACTGATGACAGTAGCACTTGGCTGAGGAGGCAGATCTGGAGTATACGAACGTGCACTATAGTTCTCACTTCGCCCATTCCGTTTAGGATCATCAATATCATCATTAAGACGAGATGAACCATGGCTGCGACACCGACACGGAGAACCTTGTCTTTTGCTCATGATTATAAATGTCAAAAAACACAAAGGTATTTTTAACACAGTTTAAATCCAGTTAAAAAACACTCTGACCGTCAGCGGACACAAAAGTACTGTTAAAATATTATCACCGAAAACACACCCAAAAGTACGTAAAACACAATTTTATGTCTTAAAAACTCTTTTCTTTTCTTTATATATCCCACTTCTGATGAAAACACTTGGTTTAGTCGACGACCAAGTAAAACACTTTAAGTAATTAAAAACACACTTTATTTAATTATCGTTGATTTTCATACAAAACGAATAACAATTCAATCAATCTATTTGTCACCGAATTCTCAAGGCAAGTCCCATAAAAATCACACTCTCCTAAAAATTAGCCCAATGTTTATATTCCGCGGAGTCGACATCATCCAAAACAATTCTTGGTAAACACCAAGATTAAGTTATCTTTTCCGTGGTCAGCACTTAAGGTGGGTGCTCACACTTTGAAATACGATTGCACTTGTTTTCAATATTTTTTATGTTGCAGCAGGAAGAAATCTTACAAATTTAAATGAAAACAGTAAAATATTAAGTAAATATTTCTAGCCCATTAGTATCAATGTAAGAGTAGAACATTATATTATGTAGGATAAATTTGGTGAAATTCCGTAAGCCTTTGAAAAAGTATGATTAAAATTATAAACTGAAATCATTTTCCTCAAAGCAATATATATAAATTTTTGAGTCACAGAAGTATTTGATATAGATACATCAGATAAAATAAAAGGAAATTAGTTCAGAACCACTAAACGCAATCAAAAGATACTACATCATCATCAGCTATAAGCTTGTCTCATTCTCTTGCAATTCGGTCTCTCTTAGGTCTCTGTCAGCAAATTGATGTATTTTTGGTGGCATTAATAAATCTGATTGGTGGTTAATGCCCTAATCTTTTGTCTAAATACAGGTTCCGCTTTAAGATAACATTGGTCTCCTGACTTGGGGTCTCGCGACATGTCCAGCATAGTCCTTAGAGCTAGAGCGATATTGGCTGCAAATGCATTAATGGTAAGAATGCAAATGAAACTGAAACAACGCAAAACCATCACATTAACTTAACGGGCAACTGAGAAACCATACTCGGTTTATGAAAAATAAGCTGTTTGTGAAGGTTAGAGAAATGATGTAGGGTAGAGTAGCCCATATTGTACCACTTTTTGGAAAAATGCGTTCAGAAGGAAGATAGTTCATATATGTCATTTAAAAAATTTACCCGTTATAAGTAGTGAAGGTTCCTATCTAAAATAAGTTTTTTCCAACCTTTATATTCAATACATCAAAAAATACAGCGTTTTTTAAAAACCCTTACAAGTGGTATAATTTAGGTAACTAGTCTCCTAAATTGGACTTGGAGGTTTCCTAACTTATATCAAACAAAAAGAAATGTCAAAAATTAACGACAGAGCATCCATTTTTTCGTTTTACATGGGCATATATAAACTGAACGATTTACTAAGGACTAGAAAATATAAGAAAAATAGGTTTAAATAAACTGTCGAACGAATTATTCCTTAGACGAGTAATAGTCACCCATATAATTTTGGGTAACAAAAGCAGCACAGGATTCGTGCGACCATTGCAGACAAGTAGATAATTCATTGAATCATAATATTTTCAATAGGCACTCTTTACATAATTGTGGCAAAACCACTCCTCCTCGCTAATTTCTATGACCGGCTAATTACTATCAATTAATGTAGGTTTTTTCTTTGAGCCGGTTCCAGATGTGCTAGGTAGGGGCAAGGTTGATCCAATTTTTTGCTTTGTATGGTGTAGGTGTAAGCACTTGCGATTTTTGAGCTCCTCTGGATTTTCGTTTATTACCGACTACTGCAGGCGTAGTAGGAAGAGGAATGATTTCCTCTAAGGTACCGTATAATCGCCGAGTTTGTATCTTCCTTAGAACTTCAGAAAGAGAAACATCACTATCTTCACTGTCAAAATAACCGAAGCCCTGAACTACATTCTCTTTATCGTTGGTGGGATTTAATATTATATTTTCTTTTAGGTAATCGGAAGCTGCAAAATCGACATCTGTAAACACGTTTCTGTCAACGTACCATAATCCACATTTTCGAAAACCGTTAATGGCATTTCCTATGGTTACTGCCTTCCCGTACGCTTCATTAAGAATTTGTTAAACCTGAAACTTGGTTACACCCAATCCGGAATATTCTCTCATCCATTTTTCGACAGCGTGGTTGTAGTAACCTTCTAATGACTTAAAAACAGCTACATCCAGAGGCCAAAGTCGACGTATAGCCGGATAATTGCAACATGATAACCCCATTTTGTTTTGCTAGGATTACACCCTTGAGACTTTTTGAATGAGTTGTGTGTCCATCTAGGACTTTGTTACCAATAATTGATGGACTTTGTTACCAATAATTGATGGCTTCACTAGATCAATAAACTTCTGAAGCCACATCACGAGTAAATCTGAATTGATGTAGCCAGATTCCGAAGTGATAATTAGGCAACTAGGGGGAGCACTAATTCCAAGATCCACCATCACTCGTATTGAAAATAATCATTGGTGCTACATAGTATCCAGCAGCACTACTACAAGTCACCATGGTTGTGTTGACACCTCTTTCTCCAATGGCTATGGCTCCTGCTTGGTGTTTCCTTTTTTTGCCATTTTTTTACATTTCTTCTATACAGTAGAGAAGCCACTTTTATCAACGTTAGAGATTTTGGTTGCGTCCAGGTGATTTTCGTCAACTATTTTTCCAGCACATCAAAAAACCCGTTAACATTTTCACTATAGAATCCTTTACTTCTTGCCAAAGATGTTGCTTCTGGTTGTCGTAAGAAAATGTTGGGGTGCCTTTTAATGAATTTGTAATACCATTATTTTCTGGTCATTTCGCAATTTCTGTTAAAATTATATTTGATATGATTGTGTTCCGCAAAGTCATATGAAGCCCTGCGAATATCTTTAATTGTATGAACCATAAAAACATTCTTCAACCTCATTACTAAATACAGTACAACGACCAATGCTTCTTACACCTTCTCTAGATCTAACATTTAATTACGTTAAATGTCTTTTAAAGCCATATTTTACACCCTTTGGGCATTCTGCAACAAAATTAAGGAGAGTTGCTTAAAATGGACCAGTACATAGTCGGCAACTTTATGCTGGTACAATATAGGAAACAGTCACTTTTTCAGAACGTTTACAATATATTGTTTCAAATGTTAGGTTAACCCAAATATAATCAGTGCAAAGTGTGCATTAAACCCTACATATTTAGCAAATATACACAGTTATCAGTAAAATAGTTTTGAATTTGTCATTAATCTTAGGAAAATTCATGCAAAACTTACTTCACATTTAAGGTAAATCAACAACTTCGATCTGCACTGGTGATAACTTTCCTGCAACTAATAAATTTTGCAAGTCGGTTGCAGATAAATTAAGCTACGACATGTATGTTTTAGATATCACCTAATATAAGCAGATTATGAAATATTGAGGCGGTACAATTTAGGAGGTGGTACAATATGGGATACTTTCCTCTATCATAAATGATATACGTGTTTTGGACTCATTGTCATTATTCATTTCATCAGAGTGTTTCAACGGGTAAACATCGTCAGTCGTTCCAGGTGAATATTCAGCGAGTTAAAAAACTACAAGAGTTTTTATCCCGACCACCTTAACCCAGCACTAGAACGAGCGCAGGCATACATTATTGCATGGCCTTAAAAAAAAGCAGACAAAAATGGAACCAAAACTACCACATAATCAGTAACCGCCAGTATGGATCTAGAGAGTCTAGATCAACAGAAAACCTTCTCGCCTAAGTTACCCATATTTGGGAGAACGCAATAGGACATCATGGGGAGTCCCGGGTGGTAGCGCTGGATATTACCAAGGCCTTTGACCGAGTTCAGGTTAGCAGGAAACCACCTTGGCATTAAAACACTTTGTTATTGGCAACGTTGTATTCGTAGGATAATAGCTACGGATTTAGCCGCTCGTGACTTTTGCGAGTACCTAATCAAACTATCATTGATAAAATGAATAAAAATGAATGTGATGCGCATCCTCTGGTAACCTTGTTCAATTAAAAGCCGTTGTCCGGAGTCTGCATCCAGGGGCCGGATTCTGAATTCGACGATACAACAACGATCCAATTTGAAAACTGCCGTAGTTTCTATAACAAGTAGGAAATGCCATTCCATACGAGTTCTAGACTATACTTTCTCTAACACTATTAAACAAAAAAAAAAACAAAAAAAAAAAGAAAAAAAAGAAAAAATAAGAATACATGTTTTTATTTATTACAAATAATGTTTTGATAAGTATCCTTCAATTCATACTTTCCCTTCGATTTCATAAGTAACTAGTTGTCGACCGTTTTATTTGCTATTTTTCTAATTTCTGGCGGTGTACTCTTAACAAAAGCTTCATCGCTCGACATACTTACTAAAAACATTAATTATTGTCAGTGTTACTTGCATAAAAATATTGGTTTTGTTATAAAATACTTTGTAATAAAACTTACTCTCCTTGTAAAATCGATTTAGATGGTTGAATTGAAAATTAAGTTAGCTTTGACTAGGTGATATAGAATGAATCCATTCTGTAGTAGTGTCTTAGTTCAGAATACGCTGTTTCTAAAATAGTGGCAGAGAAACAGTTTTAAAATTGAATCCGTCTCCCGGTTAGCTTAGAATGCCTATCGTATTTTCTCTGCGGTTACTATAGCGGCACTTTGTTTTTAAAATCATTTACTTACTTGCGATGCCGCTGCGATAAATCGTTCCGCAACCGCACAGAATTCTTAGACAGCGACAACGACTGAAATAAAAATATCAGTTTTTAAAGATATCCAACTAATAGGCCCTTGGTTTTTAAGATTAGAGACCGGATTCTAAAGTCGACTACACGCTAACGATCCAATTTTAAAGCTGGCGTGGTGCTAATAAGGAAATGTAAACCAAATATTGGTTGGTTCTATCTTCGAAATTCGATCATTGGTCGAAAAATAGAGCATATTTTTTTATAGGATTTTATATATTTTTAGTATTTTTGTCTTATTATTTTAGAATAAAAATTTTATACTTATCTTTCCTCTCTTAGCTATTTTTGTACAGTTGTGCAAAACACATAAATTAAATATTAGACAAGACCTTAGAAAACCACAAAAAAACGTAACCTCAAAATGCTCTTGTGGGTTCCGGCTAGAATTCAATTTTTTGGCTTCATTGACTCGACTAAAGCGGCACATTCTATGAAATTACAAGCTCTGCTTAAGTATTGTAATAATCGCGGTACACGTAAACTGTTATCTTAATGTGGAAAGCCGTTTGTTGTTTTAGGGCTGACAATAAATACGAGGAGCCCTTAGTGGGTGGCCAATGACCGTGATAACTGCCGAGGAGGGAAAATATTATCGTCACATTGAATTGGAAAAACTATTGCGGTATAAATTGGTCTATGGTATATGGCCCCGCAGGAAGAATAACCCACTTGTGTAAGTGAATACATTTGATTATTATGTAATATCAAACTACAGCTACGTATACACTCAATCAAAGCAAATATTTTTTTAAACGTTTTTTGTGACCTTGTTTATTAAAGTTTCGTAGAAACTTATTCCACCAATTAATAAGTGATTATGCCAAAGTCAATATTACAAACAAATCATTAGATCGTTTTTCATAAATGATTCAACAATTTCCAGAAAATATATTGAAATCACCAAATTGCAGCGCTTCGTCACTCATACTGTACACGAAGCAATTTTATTTTCACCCGATTTTTTGATACTTGTGGGTGTTTTATAAAACCATACTTATCCAAATTATGGAGTACGGAATCGGATCATTTGTCACACGATTTCGGCTGCCCACTTATTATGTTATAAAATATTTATGGTAATAATTTCAATTCAGTATAGTTTTTCCTAAACTGCATGTACCTTAGAGCACCATTTAATATTCTTGACGCTCTGCTTCTTTCGAACTAATTGCAGCATTTACTGTCATGTGTTTTTTTTTATAATAGCCTATAATAGTATATTACGTTACAAGACCGGAAAGTACTATTTTACAGGACGAAGCAGGCAATTTCCAGGGCGAGCCGCCAGGCTTACCGAGGGCCCGGTAAAGTATGACTTTCTGGTCTAGACCGATAAAATGACATTTTCCGGTTAAAAAATTGAGTAGAAAGTGGTTGCTTTCCGGTCGATTTAAAAAAAAATGCATTTTTGCAAACAAATCCAAAACATAAGTACTGACAGAAAAGTTCTATAAAGTTTAATATGCTCTATTATAGGTTTGGTTTATGGGTTTTTAGGATCTGGAAGTAAATGAATCCTACTTTTAATTAGCCGAAATTTCGGAAAATAAATTATTGAAGAGCAACCTGAGACAAGTAGAGTAGAATGGGGCAAAAGGACGCACGTTACATATTTATAAGTACATAAGCCAGAAATATTGATGAAACCAAACGTTTATTTTTAGCCTAATAGAACAACCTCTTAGGTACAAAAAGTGATATATTTCATTTAAAAAAACAAAAAGAGTAACACACAAAAAAATAAATAGTAAACAAACTCAAAATGGGATATTTGCCCCACTAGTGGGGTAAAAGTCTCAAATGCGTGGGGCAAAATTCCCTCATAGATAAATAAATACGAGATGAACTGTGATTATCTAATAATAACAAAGACAAAAATTAAAACAAAAAACAACGAAAACAAATATTCAAATATCATTAAAAAAGAAAAAAAAATATGAAAAATTAAATTATTCACACCAGTCGCAAAAAAATTTTCCATTTTTTTCGTAAGCGGTGGATTACTATATTTCTCCGAGCAACCAGGACATGCAACTTCATCCGAATACTTCTCTTTCCCCTTCTCATCCTTCCTTTTCCCCTTCTTATCACTTTTTTTTTGTTCATCCTTAGTTATATTTCTTTTCACTGCTTTCTTTCTTCGTAACTTCTCCTTTTTATGCTTCTCTTCACAAACAGTCTCAAGTTTTTCTTTGAAGGGGGTACTCGACAGTATTTCTGATTTTTGGCCTTGTTTTCTTCTTTTTTGATCTTCTGATCGTCTGGGAAGTGGAAGTATCTCTTTTGGAGTTACCATTGTCGCTGACGAAGCAAATGGATTTCTAACTGTTTGCTTTTCTGGGGTCGAATGGACTATTTTCACAGGTGCACTACGAGATGTGGATGGAGGGTAAAGCTGATCAAGTGAGATATTTTCTGATTGCTTTTCTGGGGTCAAATGGACCATTTTTGCTTTTTTTTGCAAGGTGGATAAGGGCACTGAAAATTCAGGATCAGAATCCGATTCAGAATGGTTGACTTCGTGGTTCTCAAACGGTTCTTGGTCCTCAATATTAATTCTTTCCGTAACAGAAGATGGTAAAAAGTCCTCTTCGGAAAACACATTTCTATTCACTGGATAGATGCCGCCGGACAACTATAATTTTGAAAGGGTCCATCAGTTTAAATACTTGGGAGCTACGATCACCTCTGATAACAATGTAACACAAGAGATTAACAACAGAATACAAGGAGCCAATCGCCGCTGTTTTGCGCTACAAAAAATAATGAAATCGAAAAATGTAACCCGCCGTACAAAAATAGCAATTTACCATGCAGTTATAAGACCTATAATGACATATGCATGTGAAACATGGACGATGACGAAACAAAATGAGAACCGACTGAAAATAGCAGAACGAAGAATTCTTAGAAGGATATATGGACCAGCCAAGGACAACGCCACACAGCAATACAGAATTAGAACTAACAGGGAATTACTAGAACTATATAACCAACCAGATATAGTGAAAATAATAAAGTCAGAGAGATTGAGATGGGCCGGCCATGTTAAAAGACAAGACCAACGTGTCGTCAAGCTGGTATGGGAAGAGACCCCGGTAGGAAGGCGGCCGCTGGGAAGACCAAGGATGCGGTGGAAAGACAATATTGCGGCGGATTTACGAAGCCTAAATATCCAGCGACCAGAAGAACTTATGATGGACCGCAGCAAGTGGAGGCAAATTGTAAAGTCAGCGAAGACCCACCCTGGGTTGTAGGCTACAGAGAGAGAGAGAGAGAGAGAGGATAGATGCCGCAGGTTTCAAATGCTTCCAAAGGTTTTTGCGCCATGCCCAGACTGTAACCTTTTACGCAACGTCGACTCGTGTATACGCAGCCTTTCAGCCGCTGCTCGATTCGAGTAACCATCAGCTATTAAAGTTCTTGCTGCATTTAGCGTTTCTTCAGTGCCTAGCTTTCTGTTTGAAGTTCTTTTGTAATTTCTGTAAAATAAAAACGATATTGTGAATAAACATGGGGCAAAAGTCCGCGCGGATTTATGCCCCGCGAAAAAATCGGATTTTTGCCCCACAAGCTAAAATTATTTTCAAATTTACCGCCACTTTTCACCAATTGAGATTCGTGTAAATTCACTGTGGGTTACATACACTCACATAACATAGATCATGCTACTAACTGGTTTTTAAAATACAATAATAAATCAACGCTACAATAGGTTACAAACTAATTCGCTAAAATTACATGCAAAGCGTGTAAAAGTATAAATTACCTCATGGCTGCAAGAAAACAGCTGCTCGGCGTCCAAGAAAACACTGGCCGAGGCGGTTTGGTATTCCTCAGAACATATTGTGGTGGTGTTGCCGGATTTTTCTTTATCTCCGAGTAATTTTGTTTTAAGACTATTGCCCCGCGCGTCCTTTTGCCCCATTCTACTCTACCAGGAAAATTGGAACGGAATTAAATACTAATGCATCAACTGTATGGAGGGTAATAAAAGAACAACCGTTATATCCTTACCATGTACAGAGAGTACAAGCTTTCTACAAGATTTCGAATCGAGAATGATTTTTTCCCAATCGTTTCACCGAATGAATACCGATAATCCTTTTTTTTTGTTCAAAACTTCTCTATACGGAGGAGGCTAGTTTCTCAAGAGATGCTATTCAAAACTATAATTACAAGCATGTATGGGCTGAAGATAGTTCGCATTCAATAACATAATCTAGATATCAATATCAGTTTTCCGTTAACGTCTGGATAGAAACTGTCGATGAACCTTTAATTGGGCCACATTTTTCACCTCTAAGATTAACCTGGTGAGTCATATCTTTATTTTCGACAAGAACAATTGCCGCCTCTACTAGAACATTTACCCCTGCGAACTAACAGAGACATTTATTACATACATGATGCTGCCCCAGCATATTTCAAGTTAAATGTGCGAAGGTATTTAAACCTTACCTGTGAAAACCGCTGGATAGAAAGAAGTGGACCTTGTTTTTGGCCACATTTACCCCCCGATTTA
This sequence comes from Polydrusus tereticollis, assembly GCA_963920685.1. NCBI lineage: Eukaryota > Metazoa > Arthropoda > Insecta > Coleoptera > Curculionidae > Polydrusus > Polydrusus tereticollis. Next base: position 201,670,775 of record OY987326.1, read on the forward strand.
AATCCTTTGGATTATTATATCTGGGGATATCTGAAAGAATTAGTTTACACTACCCCAGTAAAGGATATCGAAGACCTGAGAAATCGCATAATTGCATTATGTGATCTTATAAGAAATAATCCTGGCGTATTTCAGCGTATCAGGGATTCAGTGATGCGTAGGATAAATGCATGTATTACATCCCAAGGCAGGCATTTTCAACACTTGCTCTAAAAAAATCTAGTCGCTTCTGCGTTGTGCTTTTATTTGAGTTGCAATATTTAAATAATATTTTCTTTAAATAACGATTTAATTTATTCATTAATAGAGGATAGGTTAGTTTCAAAAATGTTTGTAAATAAATTATTTTAAAAATATTCAGAACAAAATGTAACAACAATAGTATAATATAAAACTGTGTTTGACAGCGGCCAACTAGATTTTTTTTCTAAAAAATTTACCCGTTCCGACATACAGGGTGTCTGTTAAAGGTCTTTACACAAACCTACCACATATTCTTCAGACCAAAATTAGCCGATTTAAGTAAACTTACCTTAGCACAAAGTTGCTTAGTTTAGGCGCTAGACGGCGCTGAAGTGATAATTTTTAAATTGTTTTTCTGCATTAATTCAAAAACCGCTCATACTATTTTGCCGAAATTTGGTACGTTGGCATAGCTTTATGGGGCAAAAAAACCCATGCCACAATTCTGATTAATATCAGTCCATGGGCGTAGAACCTGGGTTTTTTACTAATTGCTTGTTTCATATTTTTATGCCAATGGAAAAAGAGGGGGTTGGGCACAAAATTCAGATGAACCAACTCATTTCCTACAAAAAAGGTACTCTTGATAAGGAAATAGTTAGGTGGATAGTGGATAGCGGCTATAGGATAAATATTGTGATTTAGTTGAAATTGCTGTCAATGTGTTAAATGAAAGAAGTTAGATGGATTTGGATTAGGTGTTAGGTGTAAATGGGACAAATTTTATTGATAACACTGTTATTTTTTCTTCTTTTATGAGGAGTATATTTTCTGTTAATTGTTACAAAATAAGTTTATAGCAGGTTGTCGTTTTTGTGTTATATTTAGATCAAATTAAATGATAATGATAGAGGACCTCAAAGCTTAATTTATAAAGAGTTGGGTGCACACACGGTATTCCAAATGCTATAGTGCACCGAAGCTTATTTGGCAGTAGTAGTTATAAAAATTTGATGTAAGACGCAAAGAAGATGTATAATGTAAATATTGCTAAATAAATAAATAAATAAATAAAATAAAAAAAATATCCAATCATCATAAGGATTTCTATTCTTTGTGTGGGAGATAAACGCATATAGTAACTAAATATTGAAATTAATTTTATTACGTCTACTAAACTTACTAGAAAAATTCAAAATAATAACAGCATAATGTCATTATCTAAATTCCATAGTTACATAACAGCAAATAATCCTACTTAAAAAAAAAACATAACAGTAAATAAGCCTACTTTTAGAGAACTGTATCTTAACTAAAATTATATGTTCTACCCTGTAGCTACGAAACTATCAACTTTAGGCCCTAAGTATGTTATGTTTTTGAAATAAGCTGTTCCTGGGAATTACAGATCCGAACTAAAATATAGGGGTTTCATTTAAAAAATTCGTCGATAATGTCATATCTACTACATCAGTTACCCTGTATAACAAATTTATATGTCAAAATATACGCAATTAAAAATTATTATATACGTGTCCGAGAATTTTTACGAAATGTTCTTAGATCATTAAATAATGAATTTGTGCCTTACCTTATGTACACACTGTATAATAGTATTGCAGAACATTTCGTATGTAGGCAACGTAAGGTAAAAAATAAAGTTACTCATATAATATGTTTAAAATCTTGACATAAACTTGTTTTTTGGTTTATGTATGTACTTCTATATTTTAAATATTTAATTATTTTCATGTTTAACCTGTCTCTTACTTACATATTTCACTAAAAATAATGAACTAAAAATGTTACGCCTATCAAAATTTGACAATTTTGCTTTGGCAACATTTTCGGGATAGTTTACAAATAATCCTTTGTCGAAAAATTAACAAATTATTTATCAAATGATACGGAATTTTATGCTCTTTACATTACAACTCTTGTCATTTGTCAAAAAAACTAATGGTTTTCGAGATAATTGCAAAAAAACGTAATCAATAAATCTTTGGGGGTGGTTTTAGGGTAGTTTTTTAAAGAAAGATGCCTGGGCCCGTATCCCCCATAGTGTAAACTTATGATTTTTTATGAATTTCATTCATTCTGGTGGACCCTGTAGACATTATTATTTCTTTAAGACTGTAATTTTTCTATGTAGAATTTGCATATTCTAAAGGCATTTTGTTATAAGAAAAAAAATATTAAAATATGTTTTAATAGTACGTCTGAGAAAAGATTTTTTTCCCTGACATTTGAATTTTGAAAGACCCGGCGGACCAGCAAGAATTTTTTTGCGTTAAATTACAAAAGCTTTTTTTAAAGAGAGTACAACCAAGCCACTTTCTATAACTATTAGAAACATGAAACGAAAAAAAATATTTTTTTTTGACTTTTCTCTCCTTCTAAAGGGGTTTTCAATAAGAACGATATGATTTCAAAATAAAATAAAATTAAAATTATTTCAGATACAATAAAACTTTTTATATTATCTTAAATTATAGTTGATAACATTTATGTTTTGAATAACACATCGTTTAAATGTCCTTCGCGACTTCGTGTACACGAGCGAATTCAACGAACCCAATTTTCGATGACTTTATGCAATAAATCGGGCGTGATGTGACGAATGCAGGGTTCAATATTCAACCTTAATGCATCAAGTGTTTGTGGTCTGTTTGCATAAACCTTAGATTTCAAATAGCCGCAAAAAAAGTAATCTAAAAGAGTTAACTCACAGCTTCTTGGAGGCCACTGAACAGTAGCATTCCTTGAAATTATCCTTTCGTCAAACTTTTCTTGCAGTATATCGATAGTTTCATGAGCAGTGTGATATGTGGCACCGTCTTGCTGGAACCACATATCCTCCAAATCAAGTGCATCTATATTTGGCCACAAAAAATTTCTTAACATCTGTCGATATCGTTCACCATTCACTGTTACTGCATCTCCTGCCTCATTTTGGAAAAAAAAATGGTCCGATAATGCCACCACACCATACAGTTACCTTTAGCGGATACAAAGGCTTCTGATGAATCTGTTGTGGATTGTTTTCACACCAAAAACGGCAATTTTGCTTGTTAACGTATCCAGTTAACCAAAAATGAGCTTCATCTGAAAAGATATTTTTTTTGGCAAAATTAGGATCCCTTTCAAGTTGTTCTAAACTCCAAGCAGCAAATTCTCTGCGCCGACGATCGTATGCCAATGGAAAAAGAGGGGGTTGGGCACAAAATTCAGATGAACCAACTCATTTCCTACAAAAAAGGTACTCTTGATAAGACTCGATTCCTCTGACGGTTTTCGAGAAATTTGCATTTTATTACTTAACACGTAGTAGTTTTTACCACGTAGTACTTGGGTTTTATAACATTTTTCTGTTTTTGATTTCTACGCCAATGGAAGATAAGAGGTTAAAGTTTAAATTTAGATTAAACCAACTTATTTACTACAAAAAAAAACTTCTTGAACAGTTTTCTTATCATCTGCTTTTTGTTCGCACGGTATTTTTCAGGTATGTACAACACGACCTTACACCTCACAAACGATTGTTATTGTTGGTTATAATTAGTCTCACCTGACAACATAAGATTATTGTCAAATTTGTAATATTTAATATTGTTGCTAACGTTCAATCATTGTATCTGCTTGCATTAATCATTAGAAAACTTTAATTGTCGTGATTTATCATGGCGGTGCAATACACCAATGCAGAATATACCGATATGATATTGTTATTTGGGTATTGCCAACAAAATGGTCGAGAATGTGTCAGACTCTACTCCGAAAGGTTTTCAAATCGTCGTATACCAAGCCACCCGACGTTTGCTGTTATTAAAAGACGCCTGCGGGAAAACGGCCAATTTACTCCTAAAGCCATTGATAATGGAATACATCGTTTTGTAAGGGTTCCTGAAGTCGAAGGAGATATTTTAGAACGTGTTGCAGAAGATTCAGAAATAAGCACCAGGAGGCTAGGTAGGGAAATAGGAGTGTCCAAAGATATTGTTCATGAAGTACTTCAGGAACAGTTGCTATATCCATACCATAAGATGCCAGTTCAAGATCTTTTACCTAATGATCCTAAAATGCGCTTTGTTTTTAGTCGGCTTGTTCATAGGCAGAGAGAAGAGAATCCCAACTTTGCCAAAAATATTTTGATTATCGATGAAGCATGTTTCACAAGAAGAGGGATTACAAATTTTCATAATGAACATGTTTATGTGGATGAAAATCCACATGCTATCAAGGTAAAACATTTTCAAAATGAGTTTAGAATTAATGTGTGGGCTGAAATAATTGGTAATCACGTTGTTGGTCCTGTCATTATTCCGCAAAGATTAAGTGTGTTTTAATTTTCTTCGACGTATAAATCTTTGTATTTATAAAAATGGTGGACATTTTGAGCAATTTTTATGATATTTCTATTTATATCTGTTTATGATTTAGTTATTTTTCTCTTTTTTTGTAAAACCTAATACGTATTAAGTAATAAAATGCAAATATATCGAAAACCGTGAGAGGAATCGCGTCTTATCAAGAGTACCTTTTTTGTAGCATTGGCATAGAAATCTGAAACAAGCAATTAGTAAAAAGCCCAGGTTCTACGCCCATGGACTGATATTAATCAGAATTGTGACATGGTTTGTTTTGTCCCATAAAGCTATGCCAACGTACAAAATTTCGGCAAAATAGAATGAGCAGTTTTTGAATTAATCGAGAAAAACGATTTAAAAATTGTCACTTCAGCGCCGTCTAGGGCCCAAACTAAGCAGCTTTGTGCTAAGGTAAGTTTACTTAAATCGGCTAATTTTGGTCTGAAAAATATGTGGTAGGTTTTTGTAAAGGCCTTTTGCAGACACCCTGTATAATCCTTTACATTTTAGTTTTTTTTATTTCACATCGGTTTATGAAAAAGATACAAGAGATGAAAAAGTTTGTAAATAAACCCAGGCTATCCAAACTTATTTTTGCCAAGTCGTTGCGTAAATTCTTCTTTAAATTTAGATAACAAGAATGATAGGGGTAGTCTCTTTCAACCCCTTTCACTGCGTGTTTTCGTGATAGTAATACTTCCATAGAATTTCATTATTCTATCCCATTTCGTTTTTAAGATAAGAAATAAAAACATTATTTTACCACCATCTTTGTACCGAGATATCTCTTTTCACCAAACGCTTATATATCAAACTACCCTTTCTTTTTAACATGGAAACGCCCCCTTCAGTTTTTTGTATTTGTTTTGAAACACCCTGTATATATTTTATTACTTTCTTTCCTAGTCCCACGTATGGTATTAATTAAAAATAGTGTTTTAAGATGGATTGTATAGTATAATAAAATAATTAATTAATTTTTTAAAAACATTAAATTTGGTGCCAAAATACATTCCTATTAGTGGTACCTACTACCTACTGTGCATCAAATATCAATTAAGGTTATTATGCTGCCCTAAGCTGTCTAATTAGATGTCTGATTACAACAATACAAAAGTCAACATTTCCTACCGCAACAAAAAAATATATAAACCAAGAGCATTATCAGATTATCCATCCTGCTATTGCAAATTTATTTAAATTCCTATAATAAAATAACATTATAACTACAACTCTGAGTCATATTACGCGTTTAAAATATTAGTTACTACTAATTCTGTTGCGGGCTTTAGCTCGTTCTAAAATGTCAGTGAACTTGATGTAGTTGTACGATAAAAATATTGTATTCCGAGAAGTTTTATTATTGTTTTCCTGTGCTTAGCATAGAGCTATGGTAAGGTGCATGTAATCCACTATGATAATAAATGGCAGAGAACTATAAAATTAATTCCTTCTGTGAAATGATTTTATTAGGTTTTGACGAAAATATTAGTGATCGGTCTAAAGTCCTATAATACTTGCAGTTAGGTGCACAGAATGGTAATAAAGTACTCAGTCACTGTTTCGTAATTTGACTTACTTGCATTGCAATTTTTCCGCAATTTATCTATTGAAATGCATTAATCACGACAAAATAAAATGTCACAGTTCTGCAAAGTTTACTTTGTCAAATAATTTATTTATTTATTTATACATGTTTAACAGTTTTTCAAACACAAAATAGGTACAAACGACAACTTACAAACCAACCTAATTTTACTACTGTTGCAGTTCGAAAATTGCACTTCATAAGTTGCACCCTTGCCATAAATTCTGATGCTTGCTTTCATCCCATTTAGATGTTAAATAATATTATTCATATTATTCATAATTTGATTGCCGGACCTTTTATTAGATTTTGATGGTAGGTAAATAGGTGATAAATAATTAATTTATTTCTAACGTAATTAATAAGTGATTGAGCAATATAATTCAGGATGTCTACGAAAGTTTACTTATATGCATTTTTTTTAATTGTTTTCATTAATTAGCTAGTAGCTTAAATATGTTATATTCTATAAAACAGTGATCGAGTTTCAGACAGTTTTACTCATACAGTCTTGTGTTATTTATAGACATAAATTGGGAACTTTTGGATTTTTGACACGATTCCCGTGTTTTCTGGTCTAATCATGAAGACGTTGTGAATGAAAACTGTTTAATGATAAGTTATAAATAAAGAACTCAAAAACGTAAGAGCTTCTACTTTGCTGCCTACAAAAAAAAAAGATTTTAGTATGTAGTATAATGTTGAAATATAAAATAAATTGGTACCCATGTCGTTTTTAATTTCCATTTCGCAACCTTTCATATATCACCAATTAAACATAATTTGAGATTATTGAATTACACATTTATAATTACCATATCTTCACTTTTTTATTTTATAAATTGAAGATCTTAACCCAACATCATGCAATAATATCCATTATTTATCATACCATTAATTAAGTTTCTTGTGCATCATCATCATATTAATCACAACCTGCCTGACAGATAGAGTTCTCATCAATAAGTCTCATCTAAAAAGGAGAAAAACCTGATCATTTAAAACAAGACAACATCGGTGAGTCTCTTTCAAACATCCAATTAAATATAGCCTTAGTTCAGTGACTGTGTTTAATTTTATATGAATTTATTGACGCCTCATTGCCATGTGTGCCATTGCAAAAGCCGTGTCGGTTCACTGACTGTATATTAACGAACCAAAACACATAAATATTATGCGCACCTTGACGATAGCGAGGGAGAGAGAGAGAGAGAGATGCTGCAATAATCTGGGATCACAAGTCAAAACATTGAATTCGCTGGATTCGTTGCTCCATCGGCCATGAGATTGTTTTGCTATCGATGCAGCAAAATTGCAGGCAATTAAAATTACTGATGATTTGCGTTTTTTTTTTTTCATACAATTTTCTTTTGTAAATATTAAAAAAAAAATTCAACTGTTTTTTTTTGCATCTAAAGATAAAGAAAATGATAGTTTTGTAATAAAAAGCAGGGTTGTTATCAGGGGCGCCGACTTCTATAAATGTTAGTGGGTGCGCATGACCATATTTGTTTCTTTCTCTCTTAAAAAAGGCGCCGCAGGGAAATTTTTTTTTAGGTGCCACGCCCTTTTTTGGACTATCAATACTAATCGAATCTAGCCGCTATCGAATTTCGATAGCCCGACCCGAAAAACGTAGAAATATGGAAATTTGGCACAAATTACTCGTGGTTTTAAACTACAAGATTTAATTATTATTTTAGATAAGTAGGTAGGTATATAAATTGTAAGTAATAAAAGAGTTTATAATTTTTTTGGTGACAGGATAACGGATCATCGGAATATAATAAATTAGTAGAAGAAAAACTAATAATATTATAAGAAAATTGGTTGCTATACATATAGCAGGATAATTTATTTTAAACACAACATCAGTTTTCTATTAAAAATATTTTTAGCTTATGCTCTTGTGCCTCCGTGTTTTTGTTCCCCCAATGAGTCCAAATGCCCCAATGCCCCCAATACTTGATAAACAATTAACTTCAACAAAAAATGAAACGAATTATGATTTATCAAATTATTTATTACCAACACAACTATACTATATTAGGTACGTATTAAATAATATCAACATAAAATCATATTATTGAAATCAATTGATTTTCAATGCAATGCAAACGTATTTTGTCGAACTTCAGCTCTATTTATAAATATATCAGCTATTTCTTCTAGGTCCAAATCATCTGTCATTTCTCGGTTTACGTGCACTACCATTTGATCATTTAGTCTTTGCTGGGTCATAGTACTTCTTAAATCAGTTTTTATTCTCCGTAATGCTGAAAATGACCTTTCGGCGGTGCATGTCGATACTGGGATAGTTAAAACGATTTTAACTAATTTAATAACTTCAAATATCATATCTTTGGTAGATTCGCAATGTGAAATTATAAAAGAAACAACATCTTCCACATTATTCAGTGTGACATTTTTTGTTGTAGCAATATCTAAAAGCATATTACGATGAAGAATTAAACGATCCACATCAAAATCATCTCTGTAGAAATCTTTCACATAACTGCTGCTTTTATCATTTTGCTTTATAAGAAATTGTTCCATGTTACTCAAGTGTGTCACAGCATTTTTAGTAAAGCGCCGTTCAATACAACCTACAACTTTATCTAACACTTCAAAATACATTTTTCGATAAAAGTCAGCAGACGAGGAAAATTGATGGGGTTCACTTGAACTCTTCTGCGGCTGCGTTCGGACTGCTACAGAGACCAGTCTAGCCGCGATCGCCCAGCAGAATAGCACCGTTTTCGGCAATTGATGACAAGTGTTTAATAGAGGGGGTGCAAAAGTACCCCCCTTTATACAACTATGAGAACGAAAATTACAAAAATGTTTTAATGAAAGAAAATGCACGGAAAGAAGTGGAAAAGTGTAGGAAAGAACGGTATAGTGTACAAAATCATTCTGTTTATTTTCTAGCATATACATTACAAAGCTTATAATTATACCATATTCAAATACAAGACGCATACGAAGGAAACATTGATCAGTAGGTTATGACAACCGTACCTAACTCTATTTCGATTGGTCAATCGACAATAAAACTAAAAGGCCCTAGGCGACAGGGTTGCATTCAGTTTACCGGTGATTTTCGCATTATTGCATTGTATCGTTTGGTGTTATTGTTTGTTATCGATATTTTGATATAAATATTTGTGTTTTTGACCGTTGTATTTGAATGTATACAGGGTGTTTCAGAAGTACGGTACGTAACTTAGAGTGGTGATTTCTTATGATATTCAAAGAGAAAAAGTTCATATGAAGATGTGTCCGGAGTTGCCCCGTTCTTGATGTACAAGGTGTTAAAGTTTTTTTTTTTTTAAATCGATCTTTTATTATTTCTTTAAGTATCCTTTTCCCGATTTTATTGAAATTTGGTACCGTCATTCATAATGATAAGGGGCTTAATTATTAGCCCTAACTAGATTAAATTTATTAAGTCCAGTGGCATCCCGGGGAATACTTCAACGGATATTAGTGACAAAAAAATGTACGCCACTGACTTTTTCTAATATTGATATTTTTTTCGGATTTACCAACTAATGATACAATTTTAAAATGTTTTGATTCTTTGACGTCTTAATCAAATTGATTTGTTTACTTGGTATGCTGCAGCTTTCGATCTTTTTAGGTCTCTTCCTCATTTTCGGAACTTTAGGTTTATCCAATTCCAAGATATGAGCTAAATGTAGAGTAGATTTCCACAAACTTTGAAATCTTTCGTCAGTTCTTTGGGATGAAATTATTTCCTTGACCGTATTAATATTATCGACAGCCATTTGCAGATGTAAAGAAATCTTCTGTAAAGTAGCATTTAGAGTTTCGATACGGTCAAGAATTTCTATCAGGAATTTAATGATAAAAAGAGATTCGAAAGATGGAAAGTGTCAGCGAAATTGCTTTGTTTGTCCTCCAGCACCATGACAATGACGTCATGTGAAAATGATCTATTAGTAAACTAGCTCCGCGAGCGGGTGAGGTTGTAGAGATATTGATATTGTTCATAACCGAACAATTTAAATGGTAATGGGGTCATGGGTACTCTGCACCCCCTGTATGTCGTTCATGGGTGCTGGAGCCCCCGAGCACCCACGGAGTCGGCGCCCCTGGTTGTTATGTTTTAAACAATTATGTTTAAAGCGTGTGTTTTAAACAGGTTTAAAACGCGGTCTAGTGTTTCAAACATGTTTTAAACGTATTATCTTTTAATCATATTTTAAATAAGTTTAAAACACTTTGTTTAAACTTAAGCAATATTTATTAATTTTTTATGAAACTGTTCAGTTCAGTAAAATGCATAGAAAAGCGTACTTTATTAAAAAAAGGAACATTATAGTATATTACTATACAAGTACGGTAGGTACGTCTGTACCGCATGTGCGTGATGTTTAACAAAACGAGCCGAAGGCGAGTTTTGTAAATCACGCAAATGCGGTAAAGACACCTACCGTAAGTGTTTTGTACGATATTTTATCTACAAGCATGTTTTAGGGCACCAATATTAAAAACTCTAAAAGAGCACTGTTTTAGTTTACCCCGTAGGTGCCTCGTAAGTCGTTATCAACAATGCATTAACATCAGGTTCCTAGGGAAATAAATAATAGAAATTTAACAGTTGACTTTTATATGACAGATGTAAAACTTGACAACGGAATAAACCATAATTATTTTTGTAACAATTTCGCGAAAGGGTGTTTTACGCCCTTTAAATGGAAGTCAGTAGCAGCAGTGATGATGAAATTCCGAAAGAAGTTCTGGACATTGCTAAAGCAGCTACCCTTAATTTATTTTTTTTTATTTACTATTTTTTACGGTCGTCGGCGTATCAGAGGCCATCTTGAACCAATCATCGACCGTACGGTTTTTAATCGTGCGGTCTACCGACTGGGGAGTGTGAAACGGCACCTTCATCCTACGAAATATCCGATCTCATCCGGCCTCTCCGGCGTGAATAGGATGGTTTTGATGTCGATTCATTTTACACTCTTCCCTAAGACAAGAGCACGCGGTGTTTTCCAAGCGGTCACCCATTCAAGTACTAACCGCGCTCGACACTGTTTAACTTCAGTGATCTGACGGGAGCCGGTGCTTTAAGTGTCGCTAGGCCCTTGCCACCCTTAATTTATTGCCGGATAAATCACGGCATAGATATGAGAAGGAATAATGTGCTCTTCATGGACTGGTGTTCATCAAAGAAAGTTAAAGCAATTAGTGAAGATGTGATGCTTGCCTATTTTGTGGATAAATTTAAGGACAGTAAATCATCCTCTTCATGAAGTTATTACTTAATGCTCAGACCTACTATAAGTATCAAAAATAATGTCGATATAAGCAGGTATGCAAAACTGATGGCATATTTAAAAAGGATACAAAGCTAAGAAATCAAAGGCATTCTCCAAAAATGAGGTTGTAAAATTCCTTGTTGCGGCACCAGATGAGGAGTTTTTATTAATGAAGGTACTTAATTGCGATTTTTTTTAAATCTACTTTTAAATAACGACTTATTTGCTTGTTTCAGGTGGTACTCATTGTGGGTATCGCTGGGGCATGTCGCCGAGTGGAGTTATGTAAAATGAAAATTGAAGATATTAAGGAATTTGAAACCCACCTTGTCGCAACTGTCCTGGATACAAAGACACATGTAGATCGACAGTTCGTGGTTTACGTGGAAGGATTTTCATCAGAAATTAATAATATTTCAATTTTCAAGAAGTATAGAGCCCTTAGACTCGACCATACTGTCCATACACGGTTATTTATTGCACATATAAAAGGCAGATGCACTATTCAACCACTGGGTATAAATACTTTTGGAAAAATACCTTCTCAAATTGCATCATATTTAAAGTTGTCCAGTCCCAAAGAAAGAATGAATTGTTATCAAAGGACGTCAACTACATTATTAGTAGATGCTGGCGGGGATATCATGAGTTTAAAAAGACATGGTGGATGGAAGTCCTTCAATGTTGCGGAGGGCTGTATTGAAAATTCGGTGCAAAATAAAATTGCAAAGCAAATAAATGGTGTAGAAGAATATGCAGAGAGAACCTCATGTTTTAGTAAATCTGTAAATTTCAATTCTTGTGTCTCATCGGATAGTAAAACACTTCCTCCATCGATATCGTTTGGAAATGTTACAAATTCTACAATTAATACTAATATTTCTTAATTTATAAGTTTGGATTAGTTTAGAAATTTAAATATGTAAGTATTTGTTATACATATAATGTTTAATAGAGCTTCTTTTAAAAATAAAAAATACACTTGAATAATATAAAAACTTGTTTTTATAGTATGTAATTACTTACAGCACTAGTGCGGTAAAGTGATACTTACCGCACTCAAATCAGTGCGGTAAGTAGTTACTTACCGCACGCTTGTATATAAATTGTATTACATAACAGAAAGAAATAAAACAACATAACTTGAAAATGTAACAATAAACATAATTTTGGCAGCTTGGTTATTTTTATCCCAAAAACTTAACTACCCAACGGAACATTTGGCAGTTTATTACTTTGTCATAATATGAAAGGGATCATTTAATTAATTACAGTAAATTAAAATGAATTAACAAAGTACGAAGTAAAGATCCTAAGCCCCATCATTATCATATTCTGTATTAATAATCGTAGAATTTCCGTTCAGCTCCTTGAAAATCGAAACTAGTTTTGCTGGCTTTTCGTTTCCTAACTTATTCCTTAATTTGAAATGAACTAAGCAATAGGAGGAGAATAGCCGTTCTATGTTAGCAGACGATGCCACCGCTGCATGTAGTTGCTGCATTAATTGGATGGTGGTTGAATTCAAATTTTGATTGACCTCCACCAAATAAGGGTTTCACTTTTTCAACCAGCGGCTTAGAAAACATATATGGTTTAAACGGTGGGCATTGAGCACAACAATTAATTACTGTTGGCATTGTCTCTAAATGGTACAATTCGATATATTCCATTGCACTGTCTAGTTCTGCCTAATTAAGATTTTCTCCCCGAAATCGGTGATCCAGTAAGTTTGCACAATAATGAGCTGGTGTTCTGGCCATGTCCAAACGATATTTAACCTTTTGCACATCATTGGGGCTCAATTCTCCTTATGATTCTTCCACTTGCAATGATTTTAAGAGGCCAATTAAAATCTCTGTGGCTTCTCCTAGAGTGCATAAACTTCTTTGTGCAACAGCAATATATTTCAATTTTTTAAGATAGTTGTGTGCATAAGCTTTTAGATCCATATCATTTACCAGTTTAATAATGTCTTTGTTGAGAACAACCCTGTTGTTTGAACATACACTACCTATGTAATGTTGGCTAGTTTTTTAAATAACTTTCTATGCAGTCTTCCAAAGTGTTCCAGCGGACGGCTTGTGGTAAAATCAAAACTGACCCACCAGCTTCTTTATATTTTGCGTTAGCAAAATGAACGCTCTTGAGATATTTGCATATTTTTGTAATGCTACTTTTTACTTCTGGGTGTTTTTCCAAGTCATGAGCCAATAAGTTGAGTATGTGGGCTAAACAACCATAGGTTATTATATCTTTACTGTCTAGTTTTTTGAATAAGTCCTTTCTCACCTTTACCATTGTGGCTGCACTGTCTGTTACTACGCTAGTCACGTTACATCGATATTTTTCGTAGCACTTCCTAATTGATGCTTTCAACAATTCTAGAAGATATTTCGAGGTATGGCTGTGCCCAGAAGCATCAAATAATTCCATCATATGACCTTAATGAAATGAATGAATTTAATGTATCTATGCCTATTTATATTGTATTCGGTCCTTTGGTTTGACGGTTAATTAAATCCGTTCAAATTTAAAATTTAAGCCAAGTTCGAGATGGAGCAGGGTTTAAAACAAGTTTTTTCTTTGTGTTATTTTAATCATGCCTTTTTCTTTGAATTTAAAACGTGTTTAAAACAAAAAAGAAACTGTTTTAAACACAAAAAACACATGTTTTGTTTAAAAATAAAAAAAAAAACATGTTTTCTCCAACCCTGATTGAAAGTGAATGAATAATAAATTGAAAATCACTAGAAGGATGTCTACCTTTCTTCTAAACGGTACAAAATTACGAATGTGGATTGCAGCGGGCCAAAAAGTATAAAGAATAACAGTTTACTTTAAGTTGGCTTTTCGGCTTATTTCACATTTAAACCATCATCAGAACTTTAGTGCTGTTATTTTCAATAAATAAACATGTAAATGTAAGTATAAAAGTGACTGTGTAAATTACTCAAATGAAGTTCTGACGATGGTTTAAATGTGAAATAAACCAAAAAGTCAACTTAAACTAAAATTTTATTCATATATGAACAAATATCCAACTAAAATCAGCTATTAGCAGGTTATGGTCCAGATACTGTTCAGGTATTAAATTATAGACGTATTACCAAATAAAGCGGCCTAAGAGAAGTGTCTTCAGAACTAAATGAGATTTAATTTGAAGAATTTAATTATTAAAAGAATTATTGTTAAAATATTTTGGATCATACCGAAAGTGATAGGATCTAAGATATTTAAAATGAATTTCCTTATATACTGATAAATTTTTAGAATTTCTATTTGTTTCTTAAGAGTCCATCACCGTAAGCCCTAACCGGCACGCACCGCGTTCGGTATCCACTAAGCCTCATGTGACCACAACTGGCACGCAACCCACCATACAGCAATGTAAATTAAATGAGGTTTTTTGCGCTCAGCGAATTTCGAGAGAACTGGTAAATTATTTGGCTTTGGTTAAAAGGATATTGAAAGACAACTCTATATGCGAGTCTTAACATGTTGCAGGTTTTTACTAAGGACTTACATGTGGAGAACGTCATGCATACATTTGCAATTCTAACAGCAATAAATATATTACTGCATACATTTCGAAAACGAAAGCCGTATTGAGAAATTTGCAACATGTTAAAACTCGCATTTAGAGTTGCTTTTCAATACCCTTTTAACCAAAGCTAAATAATTTACCAGTTTTTTCGAAATTCGTTCAAAGCTAAACGCAAGAAACCCAATTTAATTTACATTGCTGTATGGTGGGTTGCGTGCCAACTGTGATCACACGAGGCTTAGTGGACACAGAACGCGGTGAATTCATTTGCCATTTTTGTAAATATAAACTTCCGTATGTCACATTCTTTTATAATACATATTTTTGTATCATTACACACGACTTCTATCTCTAAATCCAGCACCAATTCCTTTATAAGACGCTACTGCAGGAGGCAGAGCCACTTTCCCAATTAAAAGGATCGCAGCAAATTGAACAATATTTCATTTAGAGTACAAAGCCCCGACAAAGAACTTCAAGAAAGTCGGTGACAAATTACAAAAAAAAACAGGACGGAAACGTCAATTTATCAGCTATCAGCTGTAATTGATTGACGTTTATACTAATTGTAAAATGGCCACTCCAGGTAGGCAACCAAAAGTACAGGGCCACGAGTTTTGCTCCGTGTCACCCCTGTGGTATAAGTAAAAGCCTCTACAAACGACCCAATCTACAGGGTCCGATTTGCAGGGCATATAGGAAAGGGAAAATCGGGTGCTGCTCTCCATACCACCCGATCTCGCAGTGTGCACAGAAAACAGAAACAAAGTCAGTGTGTTTCAAATCTTGAGTCGTAAAAGTCAAAATCACAGAACATAAAGGTTAGTTGTCAAAATGGCTCCTATAGTAAATGTCAAAAAATCGAAATTGCTATTAGAAAATAATTCGCGAAGAAAGAAAAGAAAATGCTGGGTTAAGAAGTGGATATTAAAAAGTTTAGCTAGATGAATATTTTTATAGAATTGGGACCAATTGACTTTAAAAACTTTTTGAAAATGAATTCCGAGACATTTGAGGAACTGCTGTCTCTTTGTCATTTTCCTATAAAGCTCAAAAATCTCTCTCCAAGCTTGCATCTCTCTCTCAGACATTTATTGCAAAAAAATTGTGGCAAATCTGTCAGAATTAATACATGACGTGCCTCATCAAATATCGATGAAATCGAACCAACCATGCTCAACCAACCGTCCGATCTGGATTTTGTCGGTCCGACATGCCTACACACTACCCAACTTGCAGGGTCCCTACAGATTGGACCCTGCAGATTGGGTCGTGTGTAGAGGCTTTAAACTAAAATGTGTCTTAACCTAATTTAAGTATTTTGGACCATCTCCCCATGTAAATATCGAAAATTCTTGTTACTAAAGAGGAGAAAAGTGAGGAAAAAAATAGAAGCAAAATGATATGCGTTGCTAAAACCAAGTCAGAGGAAGTAATTTTAATTGAAATACACTTTTTTTTACAACTTACGAAACTTTTCTATAAATATAGCTATACTTTTCAATATTAATTAACCTCTACCCTTCCTTCAGTTTTTACTTAAAACTAACTAGCCTCCAATAGCAGTGCCCAATCTGCCGCGAAATTTAAATCTACCGTATGAAGTAACGATGTTAAATTTCCAAAACTGTGATTAAAACTTAGGATTAAAGCTTTACTATAAGTTCTGACAGCGGCCGTTACTAACACATAATAATAATAGTAGTTGATGTTTTCAAAAGTTAAACCTAATTTTGAACCAACCGTACCTACAACTTAAGTTCAAACACAAGTTGTGAAACCTCCTGATGACATAAATTTAACATTTTTTTACCACTCTTCCTAACAACACTCTAAACTAAAATTAGATAAGTTAAATGAATCGCTAACTGCAGAGAGGGTACATGTCATATTTTCTAAAATGTTCAGGAAGTTAATAAAAACTGCTAATTTGTTTAATGCATTTTTTAATACTCCAAATTTTGTGGAAAATAAATTTTCAGACCATTAAGTGTATGCTACAATACATCAGTTATTTTCTGATATTTCTATAAGTGTCACTTTTGACATACGGAGATGTCACCTTTCTGTGATAAAGGATAGATAACACGAAGGATTTAAAACAGCTATTTTCCTAACAAGTGCAGAAAATCGATTTTTCCGCACGCAAATGCCGTTGACAGCACGACGCGTAGCGGAGTGATGTCAAGCATTTAAGTGTGGAAAAATAGGTTTCTGCACGTGTTAGGAACAATAGTTTTTCTACTAGCGTGAGGAAACAAATTGAAAATAATTTAAAAAACGGAGTTTTTTTTTAAATTTTTATTACAATGAACAAAATTTTACAATATTAATTCGTTCATCTCTTCATCGGAAATCATTTTGCGTGCCGAAGAATTCAGCAAAACTCCAGTAGAAAAACTGATAAACTAGTTTAAATTTATAATATTCTGTTGACAGTGACATACAAATCAACAACTGGTTATATACACCATAGCAACTAAGATATTTCAAAGGTAATATGATGAACAGTGACTTCAAATCGTACAGCATTTAATTTAATTAAATTTAATTTCAAAATATAACAGTGCGGAAAAATCTTTGCCGCACGGTGCGGAAAAGTGGATTTTCCGCACTAAAACATGTGCGGAAAATGCGTTTTTCCGCACGCTAGTAGAAAAAAATAGTTTTATTACAGACACTCTTGTAGAAAATAATATGACAAAAAAGTTTATTCGTCTTCTTGTTTCTTCTCTGTACTAGGCCAAGCAGTAATTTGATCCCAAAATGCTAAATAGTCTTCTGGAATAAATTTGATAGTGCTCATTATAAGACCCAGCTTTTATTGTAGGGAAAGTCATTTTAATCTTTGTGCTCCTTAGTCGACATGTATCTTTTTCAGGATAATTTATGAATTTTCTACTAACCACTTCTTGAGGTGCAGAAATAGTCAAAGAGGAGATGGCAAAGGATCTTTAGTTACCACCAGGTTTTCCACAGGATTCATTACTAAGGCAAGATTTTCTTGTAAAATTCTGGCCACCAGTTTTTAAAATCATAACCTTAATCTTTGAGACCCGAACAACTGAGAATTTTTGAACATTCTTGGATGCTTCAGGGAAAATTTTTATATATTTCTGAGCAGTGTAATATAGTAATATCTCTCGTGCATGCTTATTCGACTATCTTTTAATTAAACCAAAATCTCGGTCACATGGTCTAAATGAATGATCCCTCATTGAAAAATCAATTTATATTTCATTAAATCTCTTTAGTTCCACTAAACTCAACTTTATTTACTGCAGAAAATAGACATCTCCCGGACTTTCTGCAGTAAACGAAAAATTTATCGGCCCTCAGCGGCACTACCGTTAATGCAACCTGTCCTGTTTTTGCAGCAAAGATGAGTTTACATGTCTAGATTAAGAAAATGTGCATATGTCATTTTTGCAATTCAAATGTATTTAAAACCCCGGAAAAATCACTCAGTTCTGCTTCAAGTAAAACAAATACTCCTACATACTTACACCTAATTTAAAATGTATAGAATATTTTAAACAAATAATTTAGTTTCTACTTCTGCGGTAGCATCTTATTGCATTTTGCATTTTTTAATATTGCATGTTGTGAACCTTTGATGTTACCGGCTAAACAGTTCTCGGTAAATTGGTAAAACAACTGTAACCTACTCAGGTTCGAGAAGTAATCGAAATGATTATTGTAAACCTGGGAAGATCTTATGCTATTATACCGATGAAACGGTTCTGGTAAATTGGCTTAATAACCACAACCGTAACCTACTAACCATTCAAGTCATGTCTTAATCTCAATAATTGTATTTGTTTCAATCTCGGTAGATTATGTGAAGTTTTTAATATTACATTGTTAAAAAAAATTATTATGTGATGAAAAAAAATTCATTTAGGTATATTATTTATCTTTATGTTAATACAACCATATTTGGTATACAGAGAGTCCGATGAGTATAGGACAATATTTCGCCAGCGTACAGGGGAGGCCAAAATAATACAAGAGTAAAATTTTCTGAGAAACCAATAATAAAGAGCTTTCCATGTGAAGCGAGAGTTCGGCCAGTCATTGTACAGCTGTCATGTCTCTTTGTGTTAAATTAAATTCGTGTTAAAGAGAGATACATATTGGTGCTAACTAAAACAAAACCATCATACGATTTCAGGGCAAATCGAATAATAAGCAATTGTGTGAAGGGCAATTTGAAATTTCAAGGCATTGTTATTAAATGCCCTTTTTACATTTTGTCTGTAGTACCGTATTTAAATTTAGTAATTCCCTAAACCTAATACACAGATTCAATGCTTAGTTTACAGTCGATTTCTGTGCGCTTCTAAATCCTAAAAACTGATTAGCAGCCAAATTGACCTTGTTGGTTAGACCGTTTGGCCCTAACCAAACAGGTTTTCATTACCTTTCATATTCTGATCAAATTCATGGTTCTTTATCAGTTCTCGAATTTGAGGACCGTAGCTTTCAGTTTGGCATCACTGATGTTTGGACATTTTCGACTAAGAGAACTAAAGGCACGACCTTCTTTAATAAGAGCCTTTACATAATTTTTCATAAGCCTTATAGATAACGGGGAAGCAGTACTTTCTTTGGATCCACTAGAGCATGAGCTAGAACTTTATGTGAGCCAGGTTGTAAACCAGCTCCAGTCGCGTTTTATATAGGCTTTTTATCTTGATATAGCCGCCTTGTAAGCCAAGCAATAAAGATATAACCTGAGAATAAGAAAATATTTTAAAATTTCGTGAGAGTGCAGTAACAGAAAGAAGCTGAAGCAATTTTTAGAATAAAAAATCCTTTAAGATTACGTACGGATTACATACCTTTAGATCTCCACATATTTTCCAGTTGTGGTATCGATTGTTCAGAGCGGTTAGTAAACGTTCCATATTATCATAACTTTCAGTAATTTGTACTGAATGACTCACTGGAATAGAATAAACTTTGTTACCATTAAACAGGAGAACTACCTTTAAGCTTCTGCTGGATGAATCGATAGACAACCTCCATTTGCTATAATCATATCTTAAGTCTAAAGCCTCAATGGGACCCTTGATATTTTTGCAGTAAACTATTGCGGTGTTTTTATCTTTATCAAAAAATATTCGAAACTCTTCCTCTCGATCACGATACCAGTACAATGTTGTTCCCGGAGCTAGTAAAGTATTTTCACGAAGACAAGATCTCAGCAATTGTTTGGACTCCTTAGACAGACATAAGTCTCTTGTCAGATTATTTAATTCGCGTTGCGTAAAGAGTCTCGGTTGATTTATTCCAACGGTTTCCTCGAAACCAATATCATAATCTGGCTGCTCATCATTAGATTCTGAAGACAAGTCTGTGTATGTATCTGGTGGTTCTGGAATTGAAACTTCTGGACTATGACTAACAGGTTTTAAAGCAGATGACACATTGGCATACTTGTATGTTGATAATTGTTTTTATTTATTCCTTAAAAGTAAATTTTAGAAATATTCATTTAGAAACATAAATGAAATTTTATAAATTCTTACCTTGTAAATTAGTCATACAAAAATAACAGTCAGTAGTATGATCTTTCCCTTCCCGCCAAACCATCGGTATACCAAAAGGTAGACCTTTTTGTTTCTTGGTAGTCCAACGCCGCAAACCTTTTACGCATGTTTTGCAGCATATGTGAGGTGCGAATAACACATTTTTCTGAATTCAGCATGCCATATCACCTAGTCACCCAACAAAACCATGACCTCAGAAACGTCGCAGACAAGTGTAATCATTGCTAGAGAAATGCGTAACTTACGAAGAAAAATATGTTTTGATATCATTGAGAAACCAATACAATACAGCCTATTAGAAATATGTATGGATTACGAAAGGAGACCAATAATGCAACAACTGTCTAGATAACACCTCTCCCTTTTATTAAAAGATTTGTACCTGCAATCTGCGCCAGCTAAGTCTTTAATGGCGGCCGACGCCTGATGTCATTTCTAGTAATACTCTTTTTAGAGAACTTAAGTTTGGTCAGGGCCAAAAAACTAATCCATCTCTAGGGCCACTTGCACCAATATTTTAAGAACTCTTAAGCTACTGGGTGAGATAGAGGCTTACAGAGTGAGGGGCACCGCATCTGAATAACTGGTTAGCTTCTTAACAAACAGGGGGCAGTATGTCTCGGTTTCGCAGATCGGTTCTGAGGGCAAGTTGCCTCTCGCATGACCGCCGTCGATTTGGGAGTTACATCTTGGCGCCCATTTTGTTTATTCCCTATATAAACGATCTCATTGCGACTATGGGTCCTGAATGGATAGTGGCCCTAATTGCGG
Source organism: Polydrusus tereticollis (assembly GCA_963920685.1). Classification (NCBI taxonomy): domain Eukaryota; kingdom Metazoa; phylum Arthropoda; class Insecta; order Coleoptera; family Curculionidae; genus Polydrusus; species Polydrusus tereticollis. The sequence goes on from OY987326.1 coordinate 201,692,080, forward strand.
ATGACTTTTCCTTTATAATTTCTTCCTCAAAGTCGGGGGAACTGGAAGATAGGTGCAACATCGGATTAGAGTCACTGCTGAATTGGTTTAACAGTAAGTCTTTATATCTTAATACTACAAAAACTACGTATATCAGATTTCATACTGCCCAGGGTCGACGTAATTTTAATCCCATCTAAATCTGAGAGTGTGAAATGAAAACATCACCCGTTCAAATTTAACAAAATTTGTGGGCTTAACAATGATTCAGAACTGGAAAGAGTACTGTCGCTTACTCTCGTCTAAGCTTTGTAGCCTTTGCAATATGATAAGACACTTAAGGGGGGGGGGGGGTTACGCCTCGAGGAGCTCCATTACGTTGGTTCTCACCTACATTACAGGGTAAATTTATGGGGCCCGTCCTCTTCAGTAAGGGCTATCGTCGTAGCACAAAAGCTAGTGGTAAGGTGTATTATTGGCATCGCACACGGTACGACTTGTAGATCGCAGTTCACGAGCATTTTACTTTACAAGCTCGACAAATTCATTTTTTTGAACAAATCAAAATTTGAACAGAATCGTGATATTCATGATCATTTCACCCGTGGCAGAGACAATCTGCACACTGCATTAAATATGCTGAGTGTAAGCAGAAATTCACATCAGAAACTAGGGCTGATTGTTTTCAACACACTACCTCATCAAATAAAAGAGGAAACTAACTTTAACACGTTTAAAAAAACAACTAAAGTCGTTTTTACCTAACAGTGAATTCTGCACTGTTGAAGAATATTTTTTGACAGAAGTTAGATAGTTCGTTTCTTTCTTTTACTTCTTCTATTTAGATATTATAGGACTGTAATTTTTATAATATTTGTGTCATGTAGGTTAACTTGTGTAATTTGTTTTATTTTTATATTTGACGGGTTCTATACATAAGGCAATAAAATTTTATTTATTTCTTTATTTTATTTTAAGCAGAAGCAAACCCGAAACCGTCGAATATAAACTCGAAATATTTTTGTCCTTTACACCTCTCGTTTCACTTATAGGTACAGTGTGGTCGATTAAGTGTACAAATGTAACAAATGGGAACCTTTTTTATTATTGGTTTCTCAAGAAAGAAAAAGAAGAAACGTTGTTTAGAATTAAAAAAATATGTCTAAATACAAAGTCACAGCCTTCCATTCAAAAAATATATTTTTCTTGAAGACTTTAAATTAATATTTGTATTTTTTTTATTATTTCACACGGATCGACTTTTATGGCCTTTAGTTTTTTACTATGTAGGCACACTAATATTAAAGGAATGTTTATCTTATTTTTAGGAATATTTGCGAAATTCGAAATTTATTTTTAGTATATCCTTGCAACAAACATGATGTTTATGGTTACTTAAAAAAATATAAATTTAAATAAATTTGATGAAATCCGTCTAGAAGTGATTTGATGATGGTTAATTTAAAAAGGGTTACACCCAAATATAAAAAACATCATTATACGGGGTTAATTTAAAGTTCACAAAAAAAATTTTTTTTTTGGATAGAAGGCATTGCTTGCTTTTAATTCTAAATAACTGTTTTTAATAACGTTTTTCTCTATTTTTGACACAAGGGTACTTTACTCTTGAACGATTCTCATATTTTTTGTCCTACCCTGTATTCTATTTGACTTGAAACCAAGTACTACACAGTAGCGGTTGGCAAAACTAGGCGACCGCCCAGGGCCTCGCGCTTGAATAAAAATTAAAAAAATCCAAACATCGATATACTACACTGAACCACAAAATTAACCGGATGGAAAAAATTTTGCTTCAATTCAATCTTAAATAACTTTTAAGTTTTTTTACCAAGTTGGATTATATTTTGACATGTTGTAGATGCCCTCGTCTTTATCATGTTCTGATATCGTTTTTACGAACAGTGTAAATGGATATGTTGACATACAGAGTAGCACAAAAAATTGCATTTTACGCTTAATTTCTGAACATCCTGTGGAAAAATTTAAGAACTGATTGGTGCTTCTTTGTATGGCGTTTTTAAGTCTCATCTTTTCTCAACAACTTATTTTTTAAATACATATGCGAGATGTTACACGTGGCGACATCTCGTAGAAATCGAGAAATCGAGCTATCCACCCAACCAGACCAGCGAGGTTTTAGAGAAGACCAAACGCTGGAATGGAACCCGCATAAGCAGGTATCTAATGTCAGGTGGCGCTGAAAACTTATTTTTTGGTTCATACCGATATCTGGATTATTAAAGGAAAAACACGGGTTTAAACGAAATAATGCAATATATCTTTTTTAGCAACAAAAAATTAAAAGATTAATTTGTAAAGTTGGCTTTGTCTTTCTGAATCCAGTTTTATTAATTGCTGTACTTCTAGCGTTTGTTAAGTAAGTTGTTGGTTATTTTGTGTTTTGAAATTGTTCCGTAAACGATAGTGTATTTATGTAAATTAAAGATGAGACCAGAAGAAGTGGCACAAGCCGTTGCTTTACAAGACGCGATTCTGTATGTCGCAGAAAGGCTTGGCCATCCACGCAGTACGATATCCGATGCGATACAAAGATTTAGACAAGCTGGTTCTTACTCGAAAAGACCCCGGCAGGGAAAACGATGAGCCACAAATGTAGATAAAGATCGATTTCTTCGTCTTCAGGTTCTTCGAGAGCGGTCAGCCTCTGCTCCGGTTTCAGCTATAAGATTGGCAAATGTTCATGGTACCTTAGTTTCATCTCAAACCGTACGCAGAAGGTTGACAGAACAGAATCTAACATCTCTTGTACCTGCATTAGGACCTCTATTAGATGCAGGTCATCGAAGGCAGAACCTTGAATTTGCTCGAGCTCATACAGATTGGGACATGAACGACTGGCAAAACGTTCTCTTTACAGACGAGTCTCATTTTACGCGACATTTACCTGACGGACGTCCAAGAATGTGGGGAGGGCCCAGAAAACGATACTCTCAATTTTGTTTCTCTCCTAGAGTGCAATTAGGTGGCGGAGGAGTGATGGTGTGGGGCGGCACTTTTTTGGAAGCCCATACAGACCTTATTACACTTCAGGTGGGTATTAACGCTGACAAATATATTAGACAGTGCATCTGGGGAGATTTTGTAGCAGAAAAATTTAATTTAATGCACGATAATGCTCGACCGCACACATCACAAATAACGAGGCAATATTTGAACGATGTTGGCGCTCAAATATTGGACTAGCCATCAAGAAGTCCGCATCTGAACCCTATTAAGCAAATGTGGGATACACTAGGAAGGAGAGTTAGGCAGAACTACGACAAGTTTCAAACTTTGGCTGCGTTAGCACGGGCACTGACAAACGAGTGTCAGCAGATACCCCAAGACGCGGTTGCTGCTTTAATTGAATCTATGCCTGAAAGGATGAGAGCTGTTATTCAGGCTCGAGGAGGAAATACTCGATTTTAATAAAATAATCTTAATATTGTCACGAGGGCACCGGGATCCTTGATTAAAAGGCGGTCATCATAATGATTGCAGCTATTTATTAATACAAATATTACCCTCTACAATTAATACAACCCAGACCTACTATTGCCCATGTTATTTTCTAATTTTTTGTTGCTAATAAAGGATTATTGCATAATTTTCTTTAAACCTGTGTTTTTCCTTTAATAATCCATATATCGGTATGAATCAAAAACAAATTGTTGAGAAAAGATGGGACTTAATAATGCCGTACAAAGAAGCATCAATCAGTTCTTAATTTTTCCACAGGATGTTTAGAATTTAAGCGTAAAATGCAATTTTTTGTGCTACCCTGTATGTCAACATATCCATTTACACTGTTCGTAAAGACGATATCAGAACGACAGCATCCGCGACATGTCAAGGAATTATCGAACTTGGTAAAAAAACTTAAAAGTTATTAGGATTGAATTAAAGCAAAATTTTTTCCGTCCGGTTAACTTTTTGGTCCAGTGTATATGGTGTGCTTTTATTAGTGTTAGCAATGGACGTTTAAATGTATCGTATCGGTAAAAATTTTGTCAAGATCACCTTTCACCTCTCTAGGTCACGGGTGAAATTAATTCTTAACCGTGAAGGCCTCGTAAAATCTACACGGCATAGAGCCTCACCTTGGTTAATGCGGCACTGTAAAGTACACCTAAAATGGTCATCGGACATGCACCAACTTTTATCAAGAATAAAATTTTCTGAGAAACCAATAATAGAGAAGTTTCCCGTTTGTTGCACACTTAAAAGATCACACTGTATGTTTCCCCTAATATCTTAAAAATTATTATGTAGATTCCCCTCACTTCATTGTTACGTCTTTACCTTTTGCCCATTACTACAATAAACGAATTACCCTATAATATAATATTTCAAGATTACTTCTTGGTAATAATGCAATCGCATAAAAGTAATTTAATTTCTTCAAAAGAATCATCAACCGTAGACATTCACATCCTACAACTATCAACGAACAATAAAAATGATAATCTTTATGGCCAGTAATATTTTCATTTAAATTTTTATTGTAGATATAATGCGTGACCTACCATAATGCGCTTAAACATACACACGCAGCCTCAGTTGGTTAAGTTTTAATATTCCTATAATAATAATTATAATTTTTCCTTTTTACGACAATCGTCTCGTTCTTTTATTAGCCAAAGTGTTGCGTCTCTCTGCATAAACTTTATAATTTAAACCTTATTTACGTTCGGTTTCTAAGGTCAAACGACTCTTAGGTTTTATGACCGAAGTTAAAGAGTTTTATTCGTTATAGTCCATTGAATTGTGGACAAAAATGTAGTTTTTATTCAGGAAAATTAGACTGACCTCCACAGGTGTGAAGAGTTTGCTGTAGAAAGAACAATGCTCCCTCGCTCTAGCATTTTCATTTATTTCATAATATGCAAAAAAACTTTATTGCGCTTTTAACATTAAAATGAGATTCGCCTAATCACGTCTTCATTAAAGGAATGACCTAATCATTAATAATAATATATCAGCGGTTTTTATTGTTCTTCCTACATATATCTTGTGATATGGTATACAGAGTAAGCCAAAACTACAGGAATAATGGCTAGTTGCATGTTACTCCAGATTATTTATTCTTGTATCAATTTCATTTTTGTTTATAACTTTTATTATGTTGCAAATAAATTGTTGTAGTCAAAAACTGCTGAAAATATTGTGAATTTAAAAAAGTAAAAGTACAGAATGTACGCGTTAAGTACCTAACTCACACAAAGAAGTTAGTGATCCCTGAAAATGTCTCATGTAGTCGAAGGCGAAACATCGGTAAGCTATTATAATTTGACACGGTTAAATACCAAAAAGCAGAGTTTCCCAATTGGCCCAGTTTATATGTTAATTAGGAAATTAAACTGAATATAAATCTTAGTTAACTTATTTTTGCATAATTTTATATTAAACTAAACCACAGTTGCCAAAATAGACAGGTTGGTTTTGCACCGAGAGAGTAATAAAATGTAAATTTGCAATGACAGGGCCCATTTAGCAGGGTGGATAACATAAAGGTTGCATTGTAAATTTGAGGTAAATTGCAATCATAGTTTTCAAAAATTCCGTTTTACCATTGAAAATGTTTATATTATCGCACGGGCACGTTAGTAAGGGTACGGAATTCAACGAAATTCTTGTATTGCATTTGTCCCTGACGTCACACCGAATTAAAATGATCGGGATCAGACCAAGTCGAGAGTAAACGTATGGTTTCGCTGGAGCAGTCAGCGGGTGCGGCTGGCGTTCGCGATCGAGCGTAGCAATCGGCCGTCGCCACAGGGTGGTTTGGCTGGCGCGGCTGGAGCAGCGCGCTTCAGATCATATTCGTATTTCGTAGTGAAAGCGGTTATGTATGATTTATAATGAACGCCGATAAATGCTGTTGTTGGAGGAAGAAGACGAAGAGGAGATGTTAGCCCAAATTCCTCCATTTCGACAAAAGTCATATTAACACTTGAATTTATACTATACCATATTTAAATCAAAGCTACAGCATACCAAAATACCAAGTAAACAAAAGACGTCAAAGTATCAAAATATTTTAAAATTGTATCATTAGTTGGTATATCCGAAAAAAATATCAAAATTAGAAAAAAGTCAGTGGCGTGCAATTTCACCAATGATGTCGATGTAGTACCTACAGCTAGACGATATATAGTGACTCGTTTACCTGAACCGGTAGTAACACGCCGGGGAGATTTTCATTTTAATGTGAAATTTGCGGGATACAATATTTAACAAGTTCCATAAAATTATTCGAATTTTTAAACTTTAAGTTTCTTTTGTGTTTTAGTTTCTCCTTGGGAATAATTCCTAATGTTTTAGAGATTAAAGCCAAACATTGGGTTTTGAACGGATAAATACGTTTATAAAAATATTATTATTGTTATTAGGAATTTTTTTAGGGTTATTTTGGATTACTTATTATTTCTCAGAGGTACCTTTTATTTTTCGTTTTTATGATTTGTTTGGCTAACTATTTCCCAACAATAAAAAGTTCATAACTTCCCAGATTTTTATTTTTTTTTAAGCCTGTAAAAAGAAAAATTGGCATGGGAGATATAAACTTCATTTACACTTTCCCATTGCCACTTCTGCGAACATGCATGGAAATTGTATTCCGATTTTACACTTTTCCTTTTTGGGGTAAGTGTAAAATTTCGGTGCAAAAAAAAAATAATTATTCAAATCTCAAGATCTCAAAAATAATTTATGAGTGCCCTATGCAGTATGAAAAGTAAACATATTAAACTATTACTTTCTTACAAAGACACTTTTATAAATATTGTATATTTAAAGTAGGAAGGAAATAAACTTGAACTATTAAAAAGGGCTTCGCACTTGCCCCAGTCTACCCTAAAGCTTTGTAATGTAATGCTGAAAAATAAACAGAATGGTTTTGTACATTTTACCGTTCTTCCCTACACTTGCTGCCACTTTTTTCATGCATTTTCTTTCATTAGAACATTTTTGTAATTTTCGTTCTCATAGTTGTATAAAGGGGGGTACTTTTGCACCTCCTCTATCAAACACTCGTCAGCAATTGCCGAAAACGGTGGCATTCTGCTGAGCGATCACGGCTGGACTGGTCTCTCTAGCAGGCCGAACGCAGCTGCTGCAATTGACGGCGAACGCTGTATCGCTGAGCTGTGGCAGTGAAACCGTGTACATACAAATCGCATTAAACCTGTACCGAGCTACCAATAGCGAACGCCAGCCGCGGCCGCTGACTGCTCCAGCGAAACCAAACCTTAGAGGCGCATTAGAGTTTATAACCTTTATTTTACTATTTTTTATATTATGAATCAATAAAACTTATATCAACTACCTAAATATTACATTCAAATCTATGAGTTTTCGCAGATCTCAAATTTCACAATCGTCACAAGCGTTGCACTCTGCTTCGGCATTTTCAATGTCCTCCCCGGTTGCATCTTTGTAAAGGACTATACATTTCTTAGATATTTAAGACCTACACACTCCGAATCGGTCCTAAATTAGGGTCACCCTAATTTGCATAGAATAGAAAGACGTTCTGGCGAACGAAAGTAAGGTGACAGCGGCGTAACTAAACATTTAAAATTTTTGAAACAGTGAGGCACAGGTAGGTTGGACTACACCTATGGAATACAGCGAAGACCAGTGGATTTTATAGATTAATAATGATTTATTACTCTCTCGCATTAAGCAACAGACTATATACATATTATTCTAGTTCTAGTTCTCCTAAATTACAATGCCTTCTTGTCTTCTACATACATCCAGCCAGCCTGATTATATTATGTGGACCCACACCTTAACGTGGGCTCCGAACCATGGTTTTCAATCTCGATAACCATTTCGACTCTGGTTTCGCGCGGCCTTAAGTTATCATTTGTTGTCACCTACCGACTGGGGAGTGCGTAACTTCGTGAAGCCTCCGGTATTAATGTCTGACCACAATCTTATTTCGGCACTGAACAAAATACCAATTAGTGCCGAACAGCCTCCTAAACTATGCAAGATAATCTGCCATTATACATCAGCTAAGTAGGATGACTTAAAGGACCATTTTCGAACTTGTGAACGTGTGAAGAAACTAGCGCGTCTCTGACATAACCAAAGAAGGGTGGCTAGTGTCTGTACAATATCGCCCGAAACAGTCTGTAAAAATGAAAAGGGTGATTCAAGCTAAATGAAACTACCCTTTAAATATTTAATAAACAAATTGGATATATTGCTGTATCCGTCTAGATTAACAAAAATTTACATTAAGTAGTATTATTGAACCGCATGTTTTAATGTTTGAACTTAATGCTATAAACTATTTTTTACATGACAGACTAATAATAAAATTGGCGAAATAAATAGGTTTAGGGTCAAATTTAGAAACTATTTCAATTATCAAAAGTTATACTTTTTGATACAATGAATCAAAATAAAAACATAAAATATCTGTCACGTCATATAACAAAAACACTACAGTTGTTAATCAACCAGATGTCAATGCGTAGCAATTTATAGTTATTTACATTACTAGATGCGGACGTTAAGTCTTTGGTGTGAGGAGGTTTCTCAATAGCCGAGGCGAAGCCGAGGTGATTCAATACCTTCGAACATCAAAAAAGGCTTGCGCATCGTGTGATATTTTAAATTTTTTCTACTCTCTTCTCTGATCAATGTATTATTAAGTAATGAACTTTGATTTTATTCAAATTATACCTAATGATAAAATAAGGTTTTACCACCTGTAAAATAATCCATGACAACTAGTTATTTGAGTACTGTTCAATAAAAATTTCCTATGGGTATTCGCGTTTTTTTGTCGTGATACCGAATGTAGTACTTTCGTAGCTAGAAACCTACTACTTTCATAGCTAGCAACGTATAATATTCAGGTAACTCTAATGTTTACTTTCGTGATCTTTCATATTGCTAGGGCCCGACGGTTAATATATTTATACAGTAGTAGAAAAACAATGTTTTTGAGTTGAGTAGATCTAATTTCGGCTCCAAATAAATCAATTAGGGGTTTAAACCACCAAGCTATTATATTGGCGTTTTTTTTTATGATAAGGCACAGCACTGCAGGATAAATTCTTTATGGCGCTCTGGGAGCGGTGCGTGTGCGCAGGAAACGATTCACGTTGGTCTTGAATCCTTGAAGGTTATAGTCGTTGGGGAACACGATCTCAGGGAGTTCGTTCCAGAGTGATGACGTTCTCCAGGTGAAAGAATTTTGAAACAGTGTCGTTCGAGGGAAACTAAGCTGAACCATGTACTGGTGGGCTGCAGTGGCTCGTCGTGTATTTCTACCATGCCCCGCTCTGGGTGGTATCAAGCGGGCAACCTCAGTTGAACTTTTGCCATGAAAATATTTGTAAAATAGACTCAAGTCGCCAACCTGCCTTCGATGTTCAAGGCTTTCCAGGTTGTTTGTCAGACTATGGTCACCGATCAAGCGAATGGCTCTTCTTTGAATGAAATCTAGCAATCTCAGGGTATGTTTTATGAGCAGATCCCCAAATATGCGGACAGCATCAAAAGTTGTTGGGGTGTATAGAGGTTCTTTGTTTGGAAAAACACTCCAAGCTTCTGCGAGGCTGCCTTAGCAATGGCCGCAACGTGGCTATGCCAAGACAGGCGTTTAATATGTCTACGAAAAACTGTTCGTCCTTTAACATATTTTAGATCCTACCTGGCTCTGTGAACTTCGTATTTTTAAAGGCTTCAATTCTACAGTCGGGTAATCTTCACTACGTACACGAGCACTGTCAGTAGCTATCAGATACTAGACCTTACTTAAAAACACATTTTTCGGGAATCACAACATACTGCCCGATCGCTGAACCGCAAGAGAGAGACAAGTCTTAATCTCAACAGTACTCACAACAACGCATATCAATTTTTTCGTTACCGTGACAACAACGTCGACGATAGGCTGACCAGTATCAATTTAAAATGATTAACTAAAAATATAATGTAGGGTTGGAACTAGTTTTCCAACGGAAGGTTTGTTTTACCTCTGACGATCAATCCATCTGTATTACAGAAGTATCTAATGTCATCCTTTCTGGCATTGCAGCTTTGGTCCCTTTCTCAAAACAGTGCCCCTCCAATGGCAACCATCAAAAATGGCGAGCAAGCTGTTAAACCAAAAAAATAACTTCTACCTAACTTCTGGCGTCAAAACCCTAGCGCCGAAAAACGAACCATCTTTGTCAACGTTCGAAACTAATGCAAGCAAACAATAAACTAAACCAAAGAAGGACACAACCAGAGAATCAAAGACAAACTCCTTGAATATCCTCAGGGGTCAAGATCATATTAGTCGGTAGCTAAGGCCGTCAGTCAGAACTTTGCCAAGTCAACGATTCCACTTCTAACACGTTGTGATGGCACCATTGCGACCAAAGCGCAGGAAAAGCAAACTTACTGACGGAACTATTCTCTTCATATTAAACGGTTAATTTTCAGGGAAAACTGCATCGAGCATTTCCGCTGTAGAATCGAAAATGCCTGAGATTGTTTTCCGGCATAAAGAAATTTTGAGGAGTCTTGACATCAAAAAGGCTTCCGGTCCTGACGAAGTTCCAGTCCTCGTGATTAAGACATGCGCTCATGAATTAACACCGGTATATTTTGCAAACTTCTTAACTTATCTTAAAAAAAAGGAATATCTCCTCCTGGCTGGAAAACTGCGCGAATCCAGCCCATTCCTTAAAAAGGCAAGAAGACCTTGTGAAGCAACTATCGTCCAGTCGCATTGCTTTCGGTTATATCAAAAGCTATGGAGAAGGATATCAAAGAAAAATTATTAAAGTACCTGGAATCAGTGCCCGCCAGTATAGATTTCGAAAGTTTAGATCAACAGGAGACCTTCTCGCTTGTATTACTCACGTTTGGAACAACTCAAAAGAACATCCGGGAGAGTCCCGGGCGGTTGGCCTTTGACAAGGGGCTCCTAACTAAAGTGAGCGCATACGAAAAGACGGTTCAATTTTGTTTATGGCTGCCAAGATTTCTTAAACGGACGGATTTTTCTCGCACACATTTTTTGACATCGAGGTCGGAGTTCCTTAAGGTTCTATACTATCGCCCGGTCCTTTGGAAAAAAACTGAAACTCTTATATATTGCTTCGCTGACGACAGCACAATTGTTTCATCTTTTACTTTCGATGGTCGAACATCGGCTGTCAATGCACATGGGCAGTAAGAGGTCTCATACCTCAAAAAAGATCTGTATGAAATTCTGTCTTGGGGTGACAGTAATCAAGTAGAATTTAACGCTGAAAAACATGCGACAGTTTTTTCTAAAAAAATTTGAAATGAAGAACCGGATATAATCATGGCGGGATACTCGATTCCCTTGGCTTGATAAATTAATTCATTGGGCCTCAAGTTGGATAGTCATTTATGTCTTGGCATAGTCACGTTGTTGCCATTGCTAAGGCAACCTTGCAGAAGCTTTGTATACTTTTCCAAACTAACAACCTCTATAACACACCTTTTGATGCTCTATTAAGCCCCACTATAGGTTATTCGGTTAAGGGGCAGCTAAACTTATACAGGCTATTCAAAACTATAATTAGATTACATTAAGTCTAAAAATTAGATTTGTTAACCAAAAGCATTTTCTTATTATACAGGGTGTCCCACGATAATTTTCCCAGGTCATATCTCGAAAACGGGAACATATCGACAAACGAAATTTGTGAGATCAATAGGACTAAAATGGACTATATTCAGATTTTTATTTTGACCCATCGATTTCGATCATGTTATATCAACTTTCGTATTTTAAATGGGATAACACCATTTCAGCCAATCCAGCGCACAGGAAAGATAGTGTCTAAATAATTAGTAACTTGCCGAGAAAAGTGAGGGTAAGCTCTATCTTGTTGCCACTACATCGAGGCTCGTTTATTGATTGGGATATTTTAAAGTTATAAGGGAAGTACATTTTAAAGGAAATTGAAAATTCGTTCAACATTTAGTGTGCCTTGGTAAAAGTTAGGACCAATTAGATTGCCATTAAGTAAACGACACCAAACGTTAACCCCCAGACTCCCTGAAAATTAGTATATTTCATCAATGGGGATTTACAGGTGACCAGTAGTGGCAAATTACTGTGCCATTATTGTGGAATCTACCTTCATCGCTTTATATAACTTTGTTAAGAAAATAAGGGTTTTGTTCCAATTTTATTGACATCCAAAATATAAAATAAAATTTTGGCGGCGTTCAGGATTTTTAGGTGTTAAGCCCTGCACCAGATAAATTTTGAGGGGTGACATTTACAATCATTTAGTGTCCTTTAAACTGTACTCCTTCTAATACCTAATTCTTTCGCAAGAAGTCCAGTGGAGACATGTGAATATACTTGAACATAGACCAAAATGTAAATAATGCTTTCTTCTGTTCGAGCTCTTTCTCTTCTTGGTAATTGAGCCCTACCACTTCTAAACTATCATTGCCTGTACAGATTTTGAGCACGTCTTCAATTATTTTGACATTCTCCGTATATTAAGGGTATGTCGAGATATTTGTAATATGCAAAATGAGAAGGAATTTTTTTAATACTAAAATAGTAAACAACGACATCACTTGAGCGTCTTGTGACTTGTGCAATGATAGCCCCCATTATACCTGTTCAGGCCTACATAATTGATCATTTAATCGCTCATAATTATTTCAGTCATTTTTCAGTAGAAACCTAACTAGTGCGGTATGGTTAAATTTGTCAAAATTTTAGCATCATACAGGATATCTCATTTAAAATATGAAATGGTAAATCGTGACCGAAAATGAAGGACTCTGAATATACGTAGAAAGTATTTATGATTAGCATTGATTCCGCAAATTTTGTTTGTCTATCTGTTCCTATTTCCGAGTGGGACAAATATTAAAGTTATCAAAGAAATTTAAGCTTTTTCTGCAGTGATTACAGTGTACTCTTAGTTATTAGTCTATGAATATCTGGGCCGACAAAAGTTTCTTCCTGCAGCTTGATAGAGATATTTCAAATGCTCGGTAGTATATTCATCTCATGTTTTATCAGCCCCAGCTTAATGTGAAGTGGAGGAGGGAGTACTTTTTATTGAAGATCAAGTTTTCACTCCCAGTCATTTGTACGGGGTTCCCCACATTTGCTTGTTAAGTGCAAATTTCTATTCCGGTCATCCGACTTACACAGAAATCGTGAAAATTTGGTATAGAATCGATAAGGTTTTTTCCCCTATGACAATACTAATGATGGATGACGCACCAGTAGTTTGTCCTGAGTTACAATACTAGTCCCAAAATAAGAACTTTAGACATTTTCAATAAATTATATTTTCGTTCTTTTCCCACCGTGAATTTTCCACAGATACGAGTCTAACAAAAGTTATCGGTCGAAATGTTACAACTTCTAGATCTTGATGCCATTTTCCGGTTTAAAAACGAACTTGACCTAATCGCTCACTAAAAAAAAGCTTCGGTGCTTTTATCATATTTCAATGTTGAATAGTGGCAGCGAGAATAGGTGCTTAAACAAATCTTATTATTTTATACGTTTAGCTAATAATGAGTACATCATATTCTATAAGAAAAATGGTTGAAATTCAGACAATTTTAGCCATGTTATCGTTACGACCATTTCTTGTTTAATGAGCCACTTCTAACCGACTACTTCGTATAAAAACATTACCTGCAGGAACTAAGTGATGATCCATCTAATATGCCTTAATTGTTTTTTCCTACTTTTTATGTCTACGAAACGACACGTATCCCCATAAACGCGAAAGTATTTATACAGAATATGTTGACATTTTATTTTCATTTATGTTTCCACGGCTCGGAAAAAGTTAAGAAAATGACTTCGCTCGAATGTAGCGTCGTTAAGTTGACAAATTATGATTACCCAAAAAGTAGCGAGGAAAATATACGGTGGAGTTTTTAGATGTAATGGCGTGATATGTGTTCGGTCTCTATTTCGTGGACTTTTGTTTCTTATTGTTACGAACGATAGATATGCTAGAGAAACAAAATATAATTTGTTTATGTCGTAAAATGGGGCTTCCTAGTACCTTATGTAGTAAGCTTTATACTAATGTACATCGTACGAAATGTCATTTTATACTTATTAATATAATTTCGATCTCGATTCATTTTATGGTAGTTTCCTCTCACGAGGAAACCTACAGCTTACCGTGATCGAACCACGGTCCTCAGCTCGGCGTACACTTTCCCGCCCAAGGGCCGTCGACCCCCAGATGTGATCTGTCTCTCAGAGAGTGCATTCTTTCACTTTCCCTCCCAAGGTATCCGATCTCATCTGGTCTCTAACTCGTCGAACCAATCGTTCTGGTCTTTCTGAAACCGTACGAGATCCGTGAATATCTCGATACGACATTGCAAAACTCTGCTTAAATTACCCTAGTTTCAGTTTACATTTTGCGACCTTAATTTTAAAATTAAATTATTTAAAAGATAATGACCCCTACATTGCAGACAACTGCTAAAATTATTCAAATAATATTAAAAGTGGCAATCACATACTATATCATATATTTCACTTGCTTTTATACTACTAGATTGTTCGAAAGACCGAGATTGACTTAAATTGTTGTTCGTCTTTCTGTAATATTTTCAGCCCCCTTCCTTCAACCCCTTTACCTCTAGCTACCCCAACTATTTTTTTAAATGACAACCTAGGTCAGATGTAGAAAGGTTAAAAACTGAATACTGTGGTCCCATGTAGGGATTTGCTCACTTCGTTAGGCGCTGGTCTTTAATAGACGCCGGCGCCGTAGGTAGTATATAATGTCACGTTATACGCCGCGTCTGTATGCGCACTACGGAAATAAATAGATTCGATCTTTAGATTCGATATCCTGTTGACGCCACTCGTGGCGTTTAAGTGACATCCACCGCATCAGAATCAACTGGGAACTGGCAGATATATTTTATATTTCAAAAATATGTTCAGCCACATCAAAAAATATGTTATTGTCTTAAATATCGCTTCTTAGTTTTTTACAAATAATTAGAGTTCGCGCACATTTTACTAATCAAGACGAGGTGTGACGCAGAAACGTGTGTGACGTCATATAGTGTATTTGGCAGTGAACGACAAACTGCAGCACCTTGACAGTCTTTATTAGTGCTGGGCGCACCTGAATTAAAAATAATCGAAAATCCGATTATGCAAATAATCGGCGTCATCCGATTATTTTATTGAAGCATCTTAATGAAAAATAAACTGCTGAAAAATCAATTCACTAGAACCTGGCATGTGCGCTTCTAGAATATGATGCAGGTACGAAAATAATAGCCAGCACCCGTTATGCGAATATATACTGCATTTGCTTAAGATCGATGTTTCACTTCACATCACTCCCATCGCCTTGAGAACCTACGCCTACGACCTTGCCTTAAAAGCTGCATTGCGATTTCCTAAAGTATAATCTAAGTAGGTAAATATTCGAGTGATCATTCGAATGATAGTCCAATTTTTAATAAAATTCGAATACAAAAGATCCGCTAATAAAACCACTTTACTGCATCTACAAAAAAAATACCTATGTATTTTAAAGCTAATTAAAATATGAGGTAAAGATTAGTTTTGATTTATAAACACTTAATCAAAGCAAATGTTGAAAAAAGTGACCTTCTGATAAAACGCACAATTGCAATCGTCTCACCATGGATTCTCTTACACATTTAAAAATGCCTGCATTATTTGTATCGCATTGCAACTTTCGATAATTTGAATTCTTAAGTCGTTTTCATCTAGTACAGGCGTCCTGTATACAAGAGACTTTAGGTGACCCTAAAATAGTCTAGGAGTTACAAGTCGGGACTGCGAGCTGGCCAACCTTGCGGACCTGCGCGTCCAATCCAGCAATTAGGAAATGTGTTGTCGAGGTATTGACGAACAACTAGGTTATATATTAGTTCTTGCTTGTAGAGGTACGTCTTCTAGTAAAACGTCAAGTTCTCCAGATCGAAAGTGCGTAGAGGAGTTTCCATTCAATCGAGGTGGTAAAAGGTATGGTCCAATATGATCCTGCCCATATATTCACCGAAAATTGTTGCTGAGTCTCAAACTTTATCGTCCACCAAAAAATGTTCGTTATGAAAATTCATAATGGCTTCTCTTGAAAAAGAGGCATCATCAGTAAATAAAATTTCGTTAAGAAAATTATATTATGTGCTACTCTATGCAGCAACCACCTACTAAAATCAAACCTTAGCTAAAGATCACAGGGAAGCAGAGCTTGCATACGTTGATTATAGTATGGGTATAGTTGATAAAGATGCAAAACCCTCCAAACAGTTAATGCACTTGTTTCACTGCTACCTTCCTGGCACTAGTTGAAGGATTATCTTCTATCTCTCGAAGTATAGCCTCTTCTAACTTAGGCGTAGTTACTGTTGCAGGTCTGCTAGGAAGTTCCGTACTACATTTAAATCTTGCATGGATCTTCCTAAATGTTTTAGCACATGACAGTACTCTGTTTGATAACGTTCCTGGTATATCCAGCATCTCCATTTGCATAATTGAAATGCATCTGGACCAGTTCAGCGTTAATAAAGTTATTCACTTCTGACTTTTTATTGACAAAACAGGTATATTAGACATCAAAACTTACCTTTACCTCATCTTTTAATTAACTTTGAAATACATAAGTATTTGTTTTTGTACATGAAATAAAGTGGTTCTATTTATTGTCTCGAAAACGAAGCAAGATACGAAAACAATTCAGGGCATAAAAAAATGGTATTATTAGTTGGTAATTCGAAAAACAATGTCAAAATTAGAAAAAAGCCAGTGGCGTACATTTTCTTGTCAATATTATTGGTTAAGGTGCTCCCCGGGATGCCACTGGACTTAAATTTAATCTAGTTATGGTTAATTCAGCCCTTTATCATTATGAAGTACAGTATGCAATTTCAATAAAATCGGGAGAAGAATATTTAAGAAAATTATAAAAAAATCGTTTTTTTTTTTTAATTTTGACACCCTGTATTTCAAAAACGGGGCAACTACGGACACATGCTCATATGGACTTTTTCTCTTAGAATATCATAAGGAATCACCCTTTAGGTTACTGTGACGCAATATTTTTTTACCGCATATATCTATATACTATTGTTTTGTAATTAACTTGCGTTGGGCTAGATTCTTGGTGAAACCGTATATTATCCATTATGGGTAAAATTAAAATTGCTTGTTATGTTTCACTATTTATTCAGTTACCTGACACGCGTGTTTCGACCCTTTCAGGTCATTTTCAAAGGAGCACAAAGATAAAAATTATTGCTAAGGTATTTATATAAACTCTAATGTATGTTATCAATAGGTAATAAAATCATTAAAATAATTAAAATTACGGATTACAATGGATAGGTAGATTGTGGGTTTTTCTTATTCTTATACAGGTGGTTGTCAAAATGTTTTAATTTATTTTAATTTAATATGCTGTTGATAATTGGGTTAGCACTTGAAGGTATTTCTGTTTGATTATTAACAACATTACTTTTATTTTTTATTGCTTTTTTAATTGTAAGTGACTCTAAAAGGTTCAATTTTCTGCTCTTGTTCTGGATATGTATAGGTTTTATTTTATTTGAAATTGAATGATTTTCTATTATGCAGTGGTCTGCTATACCTGTTTTATTTTGTTTTTTTAAGATGGAAGTTGTATGTTCCTTAAGTCTAGTTTTAAAATTTCTGCCAGTTTGACCAATATAGATAGCATCGCAGTTGTCGCAATTTATTTGGTAGACCCCGCTTCGTAAGAGTTTGTCCTTTGTTTCTATTTTAGAATTACATAAGTGACTACCTAAATTGTTTTTATTTACCTGTATGGGAGTGATGTTGAAATTTTTTAGTTTTTTACAAATTTTCTGGCTTGTATTACCGGTAAAACGAATCGAACAGTATTAGATTTAATTTTATTAAGGGGTCCATGATAGAGAAGTTTTTGCGTTTTTTGTCTTAATTTTTTCTTTAGTATTTTATTAATGATTTTTATTTCATAGCCGTTATTTGTGGCTATGGTTTTTATTATGTCTAGTTCTTTTTTATACTCAGAGTCTGATAGGGGAATATTAACTAGTCTATATAGCATACTATGGAAGGCTGCTAGTTTGGTTTGTTGGGGTTGTTTCGAGTCCGCTGGTATAGTCATGTCTGTTCTCTCATTAACTCAATTAATTTTCTAGACCTCACCATAAAAAATGTAAATAATCAATTGAGCTATGGAATCTATCGAAAACCTACCACAACAGACATGACTATACCAGCGGACTCGAAACAACCCCAACAAACCAAACTAGCAGCCTTCGATAGTATGCTATATAGACTAGTTAATATTCCCCTATCAGACTCTGAGTATAAAAAAGAACTAGACATAATAAAAACCATAGCCACAAATAACGGCTATGAAATAAAAATCATTAATAAAATACTAAAGAAAAAATTAAGACAAAAAACGCAAAAACTTCTCTATCATGGACCCCCTAATAAAATTAAATCTAAATACTGTTCGATTCGTTTTACCGGTAATACAAGCCAGAAAATTTGTAAAAAACTAAAAAATTTCAACATCACTCCCATACAGGTAAATAAAAACAATTTAGGTAGTCACTTATGTAATTCTAAAATAGAAACAAAGGACAAACTCTTACGAAGCGGGGTCTACCAAATAAATTGCGACAACTGCGATGCTATCTATATTGGTCAAACTGGCAGAAATTTTAAAACTAGACTTAAGGAACATACAACTTCCATCTTAAAAAAACAAAATAAAACAGGTATAGCAGACCACTGCATAATAGAAAATCATTCAATTTCAAATAAAATAAAACCTATACATATCCAGAACAAGAGCAGAAAATTGAACCTTTTAGAGTCACTTACAATTAAAAAAGCAATAAAAAATAAAAGTAATGTTGTTAGTAATCAAACAGAAATACCTTCAAGTGCTAACCCAATTATCAACAGCATATTAAATTAAAATAAATTAAAACATTTTGACAACCACCTGTATAAGAATAAGAAAAACCCACAATCTACCTATCCATTGTAATCCGTAATTTTAATTATTTTAATGATTTTATTACCTATTGATACCATACATTAGAGCTTATATAAATACCTTAGCAATAATTTTTATCTTTGTGCTCCTTTGAAAATGACCTGAAAGGGTCGAAACACGCGTGTCAGGTAACTGAATAAATAGTGAAACATAACAAGCAATTTTAATTTTACCCATAATGGATACTATTGATTTGTTTTACTATTTAATATTATCTATTAATTATATATCTTTTCAATAAAGTCCGGACCTGTTCCATTTTATATGACCTATACTATGCTCCATATTAGTAAAGGGAGTGACTGTTTTGCTCTCATGAAGAGAGGTTCCCTTGAATTTCGAATCCACATGATGTGTTTTATTGTGGGTGTGTGGAGTAAAATATAAGGGTAGTCAGATACCGGGACAGTTAGATGTTTAGGCAGATAAATGTCAATATTTTATTAAGGGTAGTTAGATACCAGGGCAGTTAGATGCCAATATTTTATTAAGGGTAGTTAGATACCAGGGCAGACAGATGCCAATATTTTATTAAGGGTAGGTAGATACCAGGGCAGACAGATGTCAATATTTTAATAAGGGTAGTTAGATACCAGGGCAGACAGATGCCAATATTTTATTAAGGGTAGTTAGATACCAGGGCAGACAGATGCCAATATTTTAATAAGGGTAGTCAGATACCAGGGCAGACAGATGCCAATATTTTAATAAGGGTAGTCAGATACCAGGGCAGACAGATGCCAATATTTTAATAAGGGTAGTTAGATACCAGGGCAGATAGATGCCAATAATTTATTGCAGCGCAAGATTGGACTATGTCAAGTACTAAGATATATTGAACCGAATACTAAAGATCACCGCTGAAGTTGAATCAGGAGAGGGGCGACAACCCCCGGTAAGTTATTATACTTCAATGTTATTCTATTACAGTCTTACGGCAAATGTATTTTTCTTTGTTTCATGTTAACATTATGAGTACTTGGTGAGACAGAACTGCTTCACGATAACCCCAATGATAATCGCTCAGTTTAATGTAAGTAAATAATTCTAACTTTTACATTACGTACCGTACTTTTGTAACACCCTGTATATCAGCGGTCTTAAACCTAACTAATGCTAGTAGATTATCAGGAAGTGTTACAATATATAATTTGTAAATTAAACACCTTCAATTTAAAACCAATATTTAAAACTGTAATGACCGCCATACGAAGTTAATGATATAGTTACTCATATAAAACCGCTAAAAGATTATCTTTTCAAATGGCATTGAAAAGATTAAAAGATAGTTCACCAACTTTCATATATACTTATTGCGTTTTAACTTAACGTAGAAAAAATACGACTTGATCAAGGCTTGGTTTTCCATAATGTAAAACTCAGAATACAACATGCAAAATAAGTATATTCTAAATACAGAAAATGCTATATCCTTGAGCATGTATTACACACAGTTGTTGCCGGAATTGAATAAGTCATATTGCATTATATTAAATTATACAGTATAATTTTCTCGATGACTACAAATTATTAATGCCGATTTTGAAACACAGGGTTTTGTAATCGCAATTTGAAATTAAAAATCGTTTGATGCTGTTCGACTTTAATCACCGGTTGAGGAAAGTGTACTTTCAACAGTGACAAATATAGGTTTTGAGTTGGGCATGTTAGATGCATCACAATGGGTGGCCTATAAGACGTTTTAGGTATATTTATGGTAAAACAGATACTCATAATATGAAGGCCTAATCGGAATAACGGGTATCATGGTGAAGCTAGCTCGTATTAACGAAAATTTATTCCCATGTAAACTTTAAAATAATCTATAGTAGTCGAAAATTTAAATATTTTGGCACAGATTTAGGAGTAATCTGTGATTTTGGTATGATCAAAGGTACACAGTAAAAAATTGAGTGTTAAATTTAACACACTCAATAGGGTATATTAACCAATCAGTATATCTGGTAAAAAAGATATTTTTGAATGGTTTTTTTACTTTTTGATGAGTGTTAATTCTTCTAATTTATGGGTAGGTACTTTTACACTATCGTGTATAAATTAAACTCACAGATTGTTATCCTATCCTTCTAGGGCAGGGATGCACATACCGCGGCACGCTGTCGATATTTATGCGGTTCGCCAACGAATTTTAAAAGCGAAATTTGTGCGGCCTGCCAACGAATTTTAAAAGTATTCTACTCGCCGCGCTCCGGTCTAACCATATTGTTACGAGACTAGAAATCTGTCGCATCAACTAGATACTTTAAGATTCGCGAAACACGTCGGTAGTATCCCCGAACAAAGTAGAAGGTTGTCGATGTTTGGTAACTCGTATAAATACGACGCATCGCCAGCTACCGGGGCAGTTAAGTTTTATCTACGGACAAGCGAACGTTATACTGATTGAGAACTGTAATCTGTGACGAGTAAATATTTTGTCGTTCGAACTTGGCTTCTACCTACGTAATAATATAATATCAATTTTGATATGGATAAACCAGACCCCAGTAAGAAACGTTGTCGTGAGGTTGAAGATGAAAATCGACAGTTTCAAGATATTTGGACCGAAAAATACTTTTTTATTTCATCGCATAACAAAATTGTCTGTTTAATATGCAAGAGTAGTGTTTCTATTCCAAAGGAATATAATGTGAAAAGGCACTATGAAACCCAGCATCCTACTTTTACCAAATTAACTGGCGAAAATTGAACGCAAAGAATTTCCACTATACAACGGGAACTAATGGGCCAGCAAGCTATGTTTACAAAACCAATTCAAGATGCTGAAACAGCTACTGAAGTTAGCTTTGAAATATCTCTAATAATAGCGAAAACTTGTCGGCCTTTTGTTTAGATATCGCCGCAAAAAAAAATTGTCCGGAAAATGTAAAGAAGTTTGAAAAAATTCAGTTAAATCGGATAACTGTTCAAAGAAGAATTACCGCATTAGCAGCTAATATAAAAGAGCAATTAGCTACGAAATCGAGAAGTTTGAGTATTTTTCTATAACACTCGACGAATCTACAGATATAAGTTCCACTGCTCAACTCTTAATATTTTTACGAGGTGTAACGCAAAATTTTGAAGTGAGTGAAAAACTGATTGGTATAAGTTCTTTGGAAAGTTAAACCAAGGGGAGTAACATGCTCAAAGCTCTTCTGGAAAAATGTTCTATAATGGATTTGGATTTAACGAAAATATCTGGAATTACGACTAACGGAGCACCTTCAATGGTTGGAAGTACATCTGAGATAGTAACTATGTTAAAAAAATATTTACAAACTAAAAACATAAATACCAAGGAATTAATGCAGTTTCATTGCATTATACATCAAGAGGCCCTCTGTTCAAAATTATTGGGATTTGAAAATGTGATGAAAGTTGTAGTACCTACTGTAGACTTTATAAAATCACGAGGTCTCAATCACCGACAATTCAAACAATTTCTCGAGGATATTGAAAGCGAATATGGTGATCTCCTGTTTTACACTGAAGTAAGGTGGCTAAGTCGTGGGTTGACACTACAGCGGTTTCTTAACTTGATTGAAGAAATCCAATCATTTCTGACGGAAAAGGGAAACGACGTCCCCGAACTCGACAACCCTGATTGGCTGTGTGACTTAGCGTTTCTTGTAGACATCACAAATCACTTGAATGTCTTAAATCTGCGACTCCAAGGCAAATATCAATTGATTTCGCAGCTATACTTCGTGTCATTTGTTTCGAAAAAAATTGGCCGCTGTCTAAGAAAATAAATTTTTTGTATAACACGAGATAATAAATTAATTATA
Organism: Polydrusus tereticollis; assembly: GCA_963920685.1. Classification (NCBI taxonomy): domain Eukaryota; kingdom Metazoa; phylum Arthropoda; class Insecta; order Coleoptera; family Curculionidae; genus Polydrusus; species Polydrusus tereticollis. Next base: position 201,714,938 of record OY987326.1, read on the forward strand.
CAGTAAAATATTGGTCATTTTTATATCGTTAACAATGTTTTATTGACAACACTTTTCTAAATTTTCGGATTGATTGAGTACATAAGACTTAGGTATTTCTATAGTGAATATGCTGACATGCATCTAATTTATGGACAAGCACTTGGCAATTATTTGGAGGTGAGGAGAATTAATTCTAATATATTTCTAATGCGACGTTCACCGCACCGAGAAACTTTTGAAAATATTGATCGTAGCTTAAGAGAAAGAGGTAAAAGTCAAGTGAAATATAAAAGAGTAGCTATTCTTTTGCTAATCCACTTTAGGAAGTTGTTTGTCCCATCATGGTGGAGAGGGGCCTCCAAGAAGAGCAAGGAACCCTCAGTTAGAGGAGGAAGTTCTAGATGAGATTGCTGAAAATCCCTTTAATAATGTAAGAGAACTGTTGGTCCAGTTCATGCGACAAAGTGGGTTGCTTATGAGACCCTTCGAGAACAAATGCTACACTCTTATCACGTTCGAAAAGGTACATGCCATGTCTCCCGCTAATTATCCTGCAAGCGTCAACTACGCAAATTGGTTTATGCAACCATTTAGGCAAAATCATAACTTTACTAGCATTGTTTTGTTCACGAACAAAGCCGATTTTACCCAAGGCGGTGTATTGAATTGCCATAATTGGCATATCTGGCATGAAGTATATCCCCATGCAATAGTACACACAAAATACCAACAAAGGTTCATAGTTAACATGTGGGCGTGGATTATTGGGAATCATCTAATTGGACCGTTCTTTTTTGATGGCAGATTAAATGGTGCCATGTATTTGCAATTTTACAACAAAACTTTAACGGTTTATTAGAAAATATGCCCTCAGAAATCAGAAATCAGGTGTGGTATATGCACGACGCCCCAGTTTAGCAATTTAGTTCGTCAAGCATCAAATACTTTTGGTAGTCGATAGACAGGTCGAGGTGGGCCTATTCTATGGTCACCGAGGTCGCCCGACGTGACTCCATTGGATTTCTTTTTATGATGAAATTTAAAAAGGCTTGTATATTCGATGCCATTTCATACCAGCGAAGATCTGATAGAAAGAATAGCACACCATTTTAACCAAATCCGAGATAATTCTGAAATGTTGTTTCAAGTACAACGAGAAAACATTCGTCGGCTAAGGAAATGTAGGGCGCCGACTTAGAAAATCTGCTGAAACTAACAAGAAATAGCAGATCTTGCACATTTTTAACATTCTGTAGCAATTTTAAAATTGCCACTATTTAATATTTTGTGTGGATTTATACAGATATGTTTGCACAAAGTGCATTCCTTTTTATTTACTGTCAAAAATTGTTCATTGGGTGGTATCATCTTTGGTTGCATAACGTTAGCCAAAATATGGGGCGAACGCACTACTTCTGTTTTCTGTGGCTGATGGCATCAGGCGCCGCACATAGGTGAACCATGTAATTCCGGTTTTGCGTCTCGGTCAAGTCGCAGACCGTCCATTTCTACTTTTGGCGATTTTATGTTTAAACGGGGTTGTTTAGAATTACTTTCTTCATTTCCTTATGTAATTTAGGTTCTGGTAAAAGCCTAGACTCTTGTTCGTTCTGATCGTTTGGATCCTTTATGTTGTGTCTCTGTTCTCTTCTTCTTCTTATTTTCCTTTGTTGGGTGTTTATGTTCAGTTGGCAACATTAAGTCAGCCGATTTTGCTAGAGAAGGGGGTTGTCTTACTTCAGAGTTCTTGCGGTCTCCATTTTACTTTCCAAAAATACCTTCAGAGAAGAAGGTCGCCGTTGGGCCATTTTTTTTTAAAAAGACCTTGAGGTCTCAGCCCCCTTTTAGAGGTAAGCTGCTTTAATTTCTTTTGTTCATGATTTGTTGTTTGTGGGAATTCAGTGGGTAATTCTCTTTTTCATTATTTTTAGGGGTTTTGTTGGTTCCGGCTGATATGCCATTTTACCTTTGAATAGGTTAGGAACACCACATGGGATTTTAACATCCACATAAATAGCCCTTGAGCTACCAGGTTCCGGTTAACCCACGTAAGAACAGATTGAATTGGTTACGAGCTATGTGTGGACTAGATTTCACCTGGCCGACCATGAGCAGCTTTCAGGAGCCACATGGGCCATGTCCAGTATAGCTGCCCAAGCAGAAGCGAGGGATTAAAAGGCTTGTATAAAGCGAACCTCAATTAAATACATTTTGCCTTTTTAATTTAATCTAATTAGTACGTCGCAACATTTAAATTAACTGCTAGTTAACCAACAATGTAAAGCCATCTTGACAAAGGTAACCCTTTTATAACCATACACCATCAAAAGATTTAAAAGGTTCTAGAATCTTCCCCGAGGTTATACATAAATTTTGTCTTAAATCCTTGCGTCCGGAAAGGCTGTCTTTTCATTCATTTCTTTTTTATAATTCAAACTCAACTAAATTTTAAACAATTTGATACCAGATAAAACTTAACAAACCCTTTTGCTATCAAGTAACCTTTTATTTTAATTAAAACTTAATTTGTTTGTGTCGGAAAACTTTGGTTTTATTTATTGCATAGATTTCTCAATAGAACTGATATACGGTATATTTTTCCTGGTTAGGACTTCGAGCAAACCAGGTGGCGCCCAAGACAAACCAAAGACTAAGGGAAGGTGTAAGTATATGGACCACGACCTAGTGCCTCCACATAAAGAGCTACCGGCAGCAGTTAGTGACAACCTGTTGTCCAAGACAACAAATTGCCATTTCCGTTTAAGCAAAGAAAATTGTATTGCGTACCTATACTTTTCTTTGGTTTAAGTGATTTCCAAAATGTCAACCCTTTCAATGGTTCTTTTAGATGCATGTGCGCATTAATGAGATGTAATAATGACAAATTTTGTTATTTTATTGCGAATTATTAGTTATGTTGTTATTTGAATAGTTACTGTATTTCCATAACTTATGCTAACAAACTTGATTATTGAATAAATTTCGAAAGTCAATGCTTAAACGCGTTATAGAAAAAATTTATTTTATTCGAAAACGGCTAATTTTATTGAAACAAATTTAGATTATCTACATGTGCTCGCGAGAGTATGCCCCATACTTACCGGATACCCTGTATTTTTTTGTATAAAAATCTGAACAAATTATTTAAGCTCTAGTTTGATCGAGAATGATCCCATCACTGATTCCGACTACCTAAGCCATTATTTTGCATTTCTTCTTACTCCGTAGTCATTTTTGTAATATCAGACTCGGTTGGGCGTCTCGACTGGGTATAATCACGTAATGTTTACCTTAATTCATATTCGTTAATCGTAAATTCATATTTAACGGTGTTTTAAACGCGCTCGCAACACATTAAAATAATAAAAATAAAGCATTATTTCTTCCTGTATAAAGACATTTCATGGAGAGAAGTCGCAGAAAATTTACCATTTCAAGGAAAACGGCTCGCTGTATGTTTTATAATGGGGCGTATACCTCGCTTTCAAGGTTGTCATATATATGATTTAGATACGTGTTTTCACCTGTATAAGTGTCATCTGTATTTAGTACAAGAGCAAATGATAATTTTGGTACCCTTCTTTACAAACCTTTAAGTTAGAAAGAAGTCACTGCTAACATTGTGCAGATGAAGTAAGAATGTGATTTGTCTATAGGTAAAGGCATATTGTATTCGAATAACAAGTTGACGTATTTAACATATTGTAAACTACCCAATTATTGGCACCCATAAGGTCCTGAGTTTGGATTAACCTATGATTTAAAACATTTAAGTGTTTTTAGGAAAAATGAGATAGTTAGGCTATTGAATATTTTCATTAAGCTCTTCAGCATTATATTTATTTAACTGAAAACTTACTACCTGACCATAAAAATAATGATTTTATTTTAAAGTCCTTATTTACCAGAAATTGGCATGGAATGGAATTGCAAACACGTTGTTCAAACTCCCACCAAGACGACTATACACCTGGAAATCTCCACAGGACAATGATCATTACATTGTTCGTAACCAAATAGATTACATCACAATTAACCGTAGGTTTAGAAACTCTATCACCAAAGTTACTACAATGCCAGGTGCTGATATCGTATCAGACCACAACCCAGTGTATGCTAACATCGTTTTACGCCTTGCCAAACCTAAAAGAAAGAGCCTCAGGAGGACACTAGACATACAACTACTAAAGGATAAAACAATAAGATCACTATACGAAGACCATCTTAATAAGGGATTAGAAAGTGTTACCAGTACAAACGACGTTGACAAGCATTGGCTTGATTTTAAACAAGCCTTTAAAACCACGAACGAAAAGCTTCTCTCAAAGAAACAAACAACAACTAAAAAAGAGTGGATGAATAAAAATATTCTAGAAATAATGGAAGAGCGAAGGCAATGTAAAATTCGGAACGATTACAATGGGTATAGAGCTCTTTAAAGAAGAATACGAAATGAAAGAGGCTGATGATCTTAACAGACTTGGAGATAGTTTTTATCTTCATAAGAAGGTCAAGGAAATAGCTGGATTGTACAATAATAGACCGCTAAGTTTTATTAAAAATGAGCACAATGAAATAGTCACAGAACCCGAAGAATTGTTGCAAATCTGGAGAAAATATACAATTAGTCTTTTCAACGACGACAGACCAGAGAACACCACAACGTAAATATCCACTCTATCAGAACCAAGCATACTAAAAAGTGAAATCATATACGCCATCAGTTTAATGAGAAATAAGAAGGCTTCAGGTCCTGATGATATGTACTCGGAAACATTTCACTTAATTAACGAACAAAATCTTGATCTCTTCAATAACATCTATGACACTGGACACTTCCCTGAAGATTGGCTCCGTTCCACTTTTATCACCCTACCAAAATCGAACAGCGCAGCCTCGTGTAAAGATTATCGCCTTATCAGCTTAATGAGCCACTGTCTGAAACTTTTCCTTCGAGTTCTACACACAAGGGTTTATCGAAAATGTAAGGAAGTAAGTGGAGTCAGTCAATTCGGATTTAAAAGCGGATTCGGAACTAGAGAAGCCATATTCAGTCTCCAGACATTAATCCAAAACTGCCAGGAACAAAGAAAAGATGTCTTTATGTGTTTCATTGACTATGAGAATGCATTTGACAACGTTAAGGACAATCTCCTGATAACATACCTCAGAGATTTGGGACTGGATGGAAAAGATATAAACTAATCGGTAATCTGTATTGGCACCAAAAGGCAGAAATTCGAATAAGCAACGCTGGAACAAGTGAAGATTTTGAAATTAAAAAGGCGTTTGCCAAGGATGTATCTTATCCCCGAATGTTATTCAACCTGTTCGTGAAAAGAGGCAACCTCAGATATCCCCTTTGGAATGAAAGTAAACGGAACCCCCATCAATAATATCCGATATGCGGATGATACCGTGATATTGGCAGATGATGAACATGATCTCCAAAATCTACTAAATCGTGTCAATGAAGAAAGTCAAAGACTAGGCTTAAAAATTAACATCAGTAAAACCAAGTTTCTGATTGTTAGTAATAACGATATTCCACACATTCGAATGAATATATATTAACGAAGAGAACATCGAACAGGTCAAACATCTAAATACTTGGGATGCATTATCAACCAAGAATGGGATCCTGATCAAGAGATAAGATGCAGGATCGAACAGGCTAGAGCAACCTTCATAAGACTTCGAAAATTCCTTATAGACAAGAACTTGAATTTCAACCTAGGGTGGTAAAGTTGTATGTCTGTTCTGTTCTCCTGTACGGTTTTGAGGCCTGGACGTTGAAGGTATCAATCATCAACAGAATTAAAGCCCTCGAACGCGAATGTTGAAAGTGTCTTGGGTCGATCACGTGAGAAATGAGGACGTTCTCCAAAGAATCGGTCTAGCAGAATAAGAACTTTTCGAAAATATCAAGAAAAGGAAAATAGGTTATCTCGGACACATACTGCGCGGAGAGCGATACCACTTTCAACGCCTCATTCTTCAGGGTAAAATTTGGAACGGGGAGAAGAGGATTAGGCAGAAAAAAAATGTCGCGGCTGAGAATCATCCGTCAATGGACAGGAATAAAGGACTTCCAAACACTACAGAACGCTGCAATTAATATGAAACATATGATAAGAAAAATATTAACGCCTACGCAGGAATCTGCACGGCACTAAAAGGAGAAGGCATGGAATAACCAATTATTGACACCCCAGATATTGGCATATAGAAACAATCTTATTAATATTTTAGTTATCCATACCATCTATTACTACATGACTCTCACACATATTTTTTTTCACTTTCTTCCCTATGCGTTTGTTCCTTTTGAGCTGTTTGCATTTTTTTTCCGACCGGTAGACGTGACTGCGTAAGATTTTTAAGGAGTTTTAAAGGAGTTTTAAACCAATATAATAACAAGTCAAACGAAATATATTTTTTCTGCGTTTCGAGATTTTCTGATCCGGAACTACTATTTTTCATATTATTTTTAAAGTTAAAATATTTAACTTCCGGTATTTCTTTTACTTCACTACTAAACTTTTTAGAAACGTTAGCTAAATACAAGCATCTATAATATCGTTAGTTTAGTTAGCCTCAGAGGCCTTATAAACTCAAAAAAATGCAGTCTAGTTATCATCACTTAAACTTTCCGTGTTCAAACGTACCCTAGCGTTGACCGTCATCACTTCCATTTGTGGGTTCATTGTGTAATTTACGTTGTTGAAATCAGTACAATCTAGTTTTTCTAAGGTTACGTTATTTAACATATTCTCCTATTTATCATTTTGCGATATTAAAAAATCAGAAACCAATTGCTCATAAGTGACTACAGGTTTATCTTCTGTGTTCAATTGGTAGGTAAAAGTTTCACTTCTTTTGTTTTTAATCGACGAATTTTTTTTTCAGTGACTCCAGATTTTTAAAGCATACAAAATTAACTAGGGTTGCAGGCATCAGCTTCCCTAAACTCAAAATTTTAAATTTTCAGATCCTCCGATATTTGAAAATGCATTAAAGCTTAAACAATCTTAGGGCTTAGTGTCGTCAATAGAAACCTCAAGACATCTGTTTTAAAACTTTAATTTAATTTCATCGAAAAAGTATTTTAAATTATTCTTAATAAATTAAGTAGTTAAAATCCAGTAATTGACCCAGTGCCAATTATTGAATTAAAGACTATTTCTTTACCTAGTTATTGGCACCTCTGGAAAACTAAATATTTTGGGGCCAGAAAACAGATTAGAAAGACCCTGTTTTTCTACGATAAGGCATAGTACTGCAGGATTAAATATTTATGGTGCTCTGCGAGCGGTGCGTGTGCGCAGGAAACGATTCTCGTTGGTATTGAATCTTTGGAGATTATACTCGTTGGGGAACGCGGCCTCAGGGAGGTCGTTCGAGAGAGACGACGTTCTACAGATGAAAGAATTTTTAAACAATGTCGTTCGAAGGCCACTACTAAGCTGAACCACGTACGGGTGGGCTGCAGTGGATCGTCGTGTACGTCTACCATGCACCGCTCTGGGTGGTATCAAGCGGTCAACCTCAGTTGAGCATTTGCCATGACAATATTTGTAAAATAGACTCAAGTCGCCAACCTGCCTTCTTTGAATGGAATCTAGCAATCTCAGGGTATGTTTAGAAGCAGAGCCCCAAATATGCGAACAGTACTCCAGCGATGGTCGAATCTGAGCTTTGGAGAGAATCAAAAGTTGTTAGGGTGTATAGAGGTTCTTAGTTCGGAAAAGTATTCCAAGGTTCTGCGAGGCTGCCTTAGCAATGGCCGCAACGTGACTATGCCAAGATATATGACTATCCAAATTGACGCCCAATAAATGAATTGATAAAGCCAAAGGAATCGAGTGTCCGGCCATGTGTATATACAGTTCTTCAACAATAATTTTTAAGAAAAAACTCTCGACTGGGTTTTTCTAGCATTAAATTCTACTTGGTTACTGTCACCCCAAGATAAAATTTCTTTTAGGTCTTTGCTGACATGTGAAACCTCTTGCTGCCTATAGAGATGTGGCAGCCGATGTCCGAGCATCCAAAGTAAAAAATGGAACAAGTCATCAGCGAAGCCATATATAGTATTTTTCCAACTGATCGTTAATGTATAGTAAAAAGACGGTGGGCAATAATAGAATAAGAACAGAAATCCGTTCTCCTCCACTCGCAGAGAATGGTCTTTAAAAAAGCTTGAACGTCAGGAACAATATTGAACCGGCATTCCGCATGCTCTTACTATAGTTAGGAGCCCCTCATGCCATACTCTGCCAAATGCCTTGGAAATGTCCACTGCCCTTTTCTGGGTATGGGCTGGACTCGCGCAGTTTTCCAGCAAGAAGAAAATATTCCTTTCTTGTAATATAAGTCATAAAGTCTACAAAATACCGATGTCAATTCGTCAGCGCATGTCTAAATTACGATGACTGGAATATCGTCGGGACCAGAAGCTTTTTTAGTATCAAGACTCCTCAAGATTTATTTAACATGGCCGGAAAATAATCTCCGGCATCCTCGACTCTACACTCTACGGTGGAGTTTTTCCCTGAATACTAACCGTTGAATGTAAAGAGAATAGTTCCCCCAGTAAGTTTGCTTTTTCCTGGGCTTTGGTCGCAATGGTGCCACCAGAACGTATTAGAGGTGGAATAGTTGATTTGATAAAGTTCTGACTGACGGCTTTAGCTGCCGACCAAAATGATCTTGAGCTGGCCTTCGCGACCGTGCTTGTGGGTTGTATTTGAGTATTTGAGCCAGTTGATATTATGAACGTTAAAGTCGCCAAGGATGACAACTTCGGAATTGGGATGGTGGGTTTGCAAAAAGTCGATAGTACTAGCAAGTGAGGAGAACACAAGTCTCTATAATGGGTATCGCTTGGCGGCCAGTAAAGGTAGCAGATGAATTCAGTAATTCTCTGCATTGATATTTTAAACCACATTACATCAAAGTCGTTAGGCTCGAGTGTCACCTCTCGTTGACTAGAAATATCACCGCGGGCAAAGAGACCAAAGTTGCGTCTAAAACGGTGATGTCGTACCCAGGATATAAATAGCTGACCGTACTAGTCGATGTTCTCACCTTTGCTTCGGTTAGTGCGGGTGCTTGATGAGGTGCCAGCTCACGTTAGCTCAAAGAGCCACTTTACGCCACCTAAGCCGATGCGATGATACTTCACCGAGCTAACTTTTATATATCTACAAAAAATCAAAAGATCCTAAAGAAAAGGAATTAAATAAACCTTACAAAATTTGGTTAAAATCGACGTAAAACTAACACTGGTTTTAAACCACGTTCTTTACACAAGTAACGATTGAATAATTAGCGCCAAAATGATTCGTTCAAATAAAGGATGTTGCCAAATTACATTTTTTATTTAACAATTATTATGCAATATTTCACTGTTCTTTTAAAAAAAAACACCCCAAATAACTGAATAGTGTGCTAACAACTGGGTGTTTTACCCTAGTACACTCATAGACCGTATGAGTTTCTATTAAATATTAGCTTAATTGTTTTAGGAATCGTGTTTTTTATTCATTAGGGTTATCTAATTTATTCAGAGTGCCGATTGACTAGAAATTAGAAACATGAGTATCAAAACAAGAAAATATATGGCTTGTTTTAAGATATTGCACTTGTGGATCCCGCTACCCGGCTATGTGGAGCAGCTTTTCGCCTCGAGTGTTGAACACTACTAATCTTTATATTTGTGTCTCATTGTTGCCAGATGCAAATAATAAATAATGGTATCGGGCACCTCAAAATAATGGTATTTTTGTGAAAAAAAATATTATTCCTAAACAACTTTATTTTTGAGTGCATTTTTCACCACGAGTATGTATAGATCCCGGAATCAGGGATAATAAAAATTACGGACTATTTTTGCACTTAAGTGTTTTACGTTTAGAAGTCCGGGAGACAGGAGTCTAATATCGACGAGCTAAATTATTTAATTTGAAAGAAAGCAAAAAATAACTTTTAAAATAATAATTCTTAATTCTCTTTTTTTTACGTATTAAACGTCAAGGTTAAGAGAAAAACAATAACAATATTTACAAGTTGGTGTCTATATACCTATATATAACATTTCATTTAAGTACCTACTGTAAATTAAAAATCTGAAAAACGTCATCAAAAGGTACAGACGTATTATCATCTCTTTCTGTAAGACAGTAAAGACAATACACCGCATACACCGTAACTCTTCGTTATCAATCAATCTCGGTTCTGATTATGGATGCGCTGCCGGGACGCCGGGTACGGAAGTGTGAAGTGTAATATGTTCTAGTAGAGATGCATAAATTTTTATAATTAGAGATGTGTTATTAATTATGATTGAAGGTGGGTATGTAGAAGAAATAAATTAAAAATATTGAAAGATGTTAAAAAAAATGGTAGAAAAATGGAATATGGTATGCTAAAAAAATGGCGGGTATCGCAGGTGAAAAAATGGTATAGATACCATTAAAATGGTATGTCTGGCAACCCTGTATGTGCCTTTCGCGTTGAAGTCCCTGTCAGATTTAAACCAATCAGCGTGCGATCGCGCGATTCGCTGGACCAATCAAAATCATTTAGCTGTTGCTATGCTATAAGTCACTTGAAATTAGAATTGAGCGGGGTTTTTCTATTGTTAGAGCTTTGCCGATTTACACTTTGATTTGTATTTATGAATTTGATTTTTAGAAAGCGTGTTTCTCAAACATATGTCAAGTATTAATCTTGCCTAAACCTCCTATTTAATAATGACTCTAGTGGCCTTCGCGCCTTCTAAATTTGATCAACCCGCTGAATCCTGACCATCTTGTCGAGATACTAATTAAATAAATAATTATTATTTTTTCGTGACATAAGTTTCCATCTGGTGATTTAGGAATTGCCTGCCATGGCGTGATATATTTGACTTGACATCTTTTCGGCCATTAAACTTTCACTTGGTTTAGACTATTGCTCGAAACTTGTCTTTATGATCCAGGAATCACGTCTCAAAAATATGTTCTGGCTCTTGGACTGTGCTTCTGCATATCCCTTTTTCGCCGACATAAATGTCTCAGGCATTATTCTGAATGCACATTTTAGTCATTTTAGGTAAATACGAGAGCTGTGCTTCTGTAGTGAGTTTACAGTATGCAAACAAAATAACCTGCTAAGAAGTTATTCAGCTTGGAAATATAAATGACCTTAGTGCAGGTTAAAAGGTTTAACGCGTTTTGTTTCATTCCATTATACCAATAATAATGTATTATAATAAATTAATAATATAATTAGGATATTCCTTGGCGTGACTGGAAAGTTATATTTTCCGGTTTTTTTCTCTTATATCAGCAACATTTGATTGCAACAAACTAATTGAAGGCGTAACATTCGCGTTTACAGCCCTCGGTCTTTGGAGGGGAATAAAGACGTTTACTTTTGTGAAAAAATGATGTTACTTACATAAATAGCACGACAATATGGGTATAATAAACATATGAGTTGATATACTAAATGTAAAAAGCAGACCAGTTCTAATATACCTTGCTGACTTATTAAATTATCAATAAATCCTTCTGTACCCATTCAAATTTTTCTTAAACAAATTAAGCGTACTTTCAGGAAAGCTGTGCGAACAAGGGAGAATGGTTTCTTTATGTGAGTGTCAACATTTTCAATGCTCCATATAGTGGACCTGAGGAAGAAAAGTTTGAAAACCGTGCCCCAAACAAAACGCCGACGGTCGGGCTGGGGGGAAATCACTATTTAAGTAATACTTTACTTACCGTATAGCCTTAGTTAGAAGTAAATACAACTTACCGACGTAAAGAGAAACTCAAGTCGTTGAAAAGTATTAAGTAAGTATTAGCAGCGTTAAGGATGATTAAAGACAATGTTTGTAAACTGAGTGTAGCAAACTGTCTACAACCAGTAAATTTTTACCGTAAGTAATGCTTATACTATTTTTTGTACAACTAATATGAAAAAACTTCGGAAATTCTTCGAAATATCGGGTGTTTTTATAAATATTCAAAATCAATTGAAGTGTTTACGTTGACTTCATTTACCTGTGTGGAATATTCCATTTATGTACTTTTACTTACCGTCTTCTTAGCCTGAGCAAAAATTAAATACAACTTGCCTATACCTTTCTTAATTCTACATAAATACCTGTCGAATTTACTAAATAAAATTGTTAAATATCTAATAGGTAAATGTTCAATTAAGCATAGATTCTATAACTTTTATTAATCGAAATTTGGAGATTCTTATCAAATTAAGATGTTTAATATTTGTTTACAAATCGCTGTTGTCAAATGTGAAGGAAACCGACATAGCCTACTATTTTTCCTTGTTCGCACAAACGTCTACTTGATTTTTTCACGCATGCTTACTGGGCTTATTGCTCTTCGCCAGGCACGAACATACCAGTTTCACTACATTTACATTGATTAATTAAGTAGATTATTATAATATTCACTATAATACATATATGTATAAGTATTGTAACGTTGTAACTTTCAGGTAGGTTCTAATTATATTATCTTGATTGTCGTTGAACCGCAAATCCGTGATTCTATGTCCTTGTGCGAAACCACTCTTCATTTTAGGGTGTGTTGGCTCAAATTTTGATTATTCTCTGTGCCCTTCCTGTGTTTTTTTTTTTTAGTTGACGGAAAACTGTCATCTGTTTCATTCCGTGAAATCAATTTCTACACACTGGTCATACTAAAGCCATTGTGGAAAGTTAAGGAAATCCTTTCTCATCTTTGGGTTTTCTACACCTAATCTTGTTTGAGGCACCTATTAAGTAAGTTTACTATGTATATTTACATAGACGATGCATGTTTTTGAGCTTTTTGCCACATGACCTAATCATGTACATTTTTTACCTCCTCCAGTTCCTCGATTATTCGGACTTTGCCTGTCTTGACTCTTGAGTTTCCGGTCTGGTTTTTTGACGCATTTGTGAGGACTATTTGAGGGCCAACGTTTCTAAGCAGTAACAAGGAACCAGCCACTTTCAGGGCCCACCCTGAAAATAAGTACCACTTCATCTTAATTTATACTGCAGATATCCGGTAAATTCTTGATTTCTTGGATTTATTGGACACATTTTCTTTTTTTTTTCTCCTCAAAGCCATAACTATGTCTAACATAATTTAAGAAGTGCTTCAACTATTCAACGTTTTAAGTGATTTACCTTATCGATCTTATAATAATTCACATATGCTTATAAAGCGGAATGTAAAAGAGTTTCACCTTTTGCGCTACAATAACCTAGCCAAACTCATACCTTTATTATTTTTTTCTGATTTGGTGAATCAACCGACTACTAGTATTTATGACATGTTGAATTAAGTATTATTATTTGCCGTACAAAACAATGGTTTTGCATCTACCCTTTCTTCAAATCAAATATAGTTTAATTAATTTTGTGCATTTGTCTTGGTACTGTGTGTGGGTCCATTGTTTACTTACAGGGATTTAGCGTTATAGTGACAGGTTAGAGTTATAAGCAGCTGTGAGTAGCGCTCAAAACTCAAACTTATATCTTACCCTGCGCAGCAACATCCTTACACTTACATATTGTTGTTTTACTGGCAAGGATCCTTTACAAAAGAACCACCCCGGTTACAATTGCCACGAGCTAGAGCTAGCTGAGGAAGGTTAGTTCAGGTTAGTAAGTAAAGTTTAAGGCCACCCTTAAACTTTACTTACAACTTAAAATATCAACAATTTTATTTTGTTACCACCTTATAAGGTATATTATTATATATTCTAGTCATCGCGAGGTAAAATCAGTTCCAACACAAGTATTTAGTCAAAGCTAGTTTTAACTGGGAAAGGCGTATTTTAACTGAATTTGGGCTTTAACGGCAATATTATATTATTGTGCTACACAACCATTATTTGATTTTTCTTTGGAATAGTATAGAAAATATGTTTAAATAAAATGTTTCATTTAATTTGGCTACTTTCATTATTATTTATTTATTATTAAAGTAGTATCTACCTACTAAAATGATTTCTTTACATGCATTTAACAATCTATTGATGCAAAGAAATTACATGCTAAACTGTCTATAAAATATGGAGCCTACATCATGAAAATTTAAGTAAATTATTAAGGCGCCGTTTATTTATTATTAAAAGTCTGAACTAGAATAGCGGTCGGTAAATATTTCAATTTTCGCGGAAAGCCGTTATTTTAAATTGTAAAACGGAAAAGTACTAACGGCAGAAAATATAACGTTACCGCGTAGTTAGGTTAACGCTAACCTGTAGGCCTGGAAGCAAATTTTGAGAGTATTATACAGTATTCTTAATGAAATAATATATTAAACCATAAAGGCGCGTTTACATTATTCAACAGAGTCACAGCTTCCTTTACTTCCAAGCTATGAAGGGCAAAGTCTGGCAACGTTGCAGGTAGACCGATGATTCGCTATTTTTGTTTGTGCTCTTGTGCTTGTGATTGTGAAGTGCATCGACAAGTCTTGACGCATACGTTGTTTGTTATTTTCCCGAGTTTTAGTTATCAATGTTATCATTATAGGAAAATCTTAAGGTTAGTTCCAATGTTTGTTTAACGGGCAAAATGTTTTTATTTGCGTACGGCAAATTTTAAAAGGGGACGATTGAACTACCCCAATATATTTAAAAAATGATTTGAAGGTAAACAGAACTAGCTAAAGAAATTTGTGACTTGGCTTGATATATGGCATAACGATCCAGAGGGGGTGAGTTTAACTAGGGATACTTATGATGCTATTAAACGTAGTAGTAATAATATAATAGAAATTATAGAATACTCATTTATCCATTTTGAAATAAAATACATTTTAGCTGGTAAATTTCAAACAGATACCCTTGAAAAAAGATTTGGCCGATATAGGAACCTTTCTCGTTGTAACTGTCATGTATCATTTAAACAGATCTTCGAATCAGAAAAAAAAATTAGACTTCAAAGTATTGTAAAGTCAGGGTTAAAAAATTTTACAGTGTTAAAATCAAATACTCTGTTAAGCATAATATTGAAAGTACAGAAATATTAGAGTTTCCTTACATATTTCAATCGGATGATCTTAAGGATTACCACTTGAATAAGTCTGTTTAAATGTATAGGTATATGTATTATATAGCCCATTATGTCTACAAAAATAGGAACTTAAAATGCATGGATTGCAAAAACCTTATTATAAATACAACAATGCAGTCTTCCTCCACAGTTTAATAATTAAATTAAAAGATTGCATTGTTTTATTTATATTACATTGACTCCACTGAAAGTATGGATTATTTTTTCAACTTTGAAAACCTTATTGTTCGAGTCATAGGTTTAAATGTGGGGGATGAATATTTTGATTCTTTGCAAAGGGGGGGTTTACGTCTTGCTACCAATGAAGTAAATATTATGTACTTTCATATATTTGCAGCTTTTCAGTTTGTTATAGCTACTAAAGAACTTAAGCTTAAATTTTTGAATCGGCAAAATCACCAAGTTCTTTTAGCTAAACTAGGTTTGGCTAGTTTAGAAAGTGGTAGCTTTCTGATACCGCTTAATGAGACATGTCCCTGTGGAGAAAGCTATCGAAAAATGTTTTATAAAGTAGGTAGCACTTTACTCTTAGCAATATACTACTAAACAATTACACAAAAACAGAAATGACCTTCAACACCAAAATGCATCATCAAAAAAAAGAAAGCTTTCCACTTTAAAATAGGTTTTAAAATCACTAATTTTTTAAGTTCATTTAAATTTCCTATTATTATATTATATATTTATTATATTATTATATTCTTGTTACTTATTAGACATATCTATACTGAAGTAAAATGTAAACAGTTCAATAAATAATTTGAAATAAACCGTAATTTTTATCGTCTAAACGCGCGAATCTGCACGGAAGTTGCGTTAGTTACTTATTAAAAATCGGTCTAACTCTGACAGGATTTGCGACGTTGCCTTTCTTACTTCACGGCTTGGAAATGTAGGGGGCTATGACAGAGTTGATCATGCCAGTTGATTCAAGTGACTTGAAAGCGGATTGAATAGCTAAATGTCATTTGACCCCGTGAATTGAACGGATTTCGAGATGCAATCCGTTAAACTTTTTGATTAAACCGCAATACCCTGTAAAGGTATTCTAAACTTTTGCTGAATTAAATGAGTCTCCTGATACTAGATATCGTAAAGTTATTTCCAGCTTCATCCGGGGTGAAAGAACTTTCTTGTTAGCAAATCCTTACCGCTCTGGGTGAAATCAAGCGGGTAACTCAGTTGAGCACTAGCCATGAAAATATTTGCAAAATAGACTTAAGTAGGCAACCTGCCTTCGACGGTCAAGGCTTCCAAGGTTACTTATAAGACTATGGTCACCGATCAAGCGAATGTAATCCAGCATTCTCAGGGCATGTTTAGGAGCAGAGCCCCAAATATGTGAGCAGTATTCGAGCGATGATCGAGTTTGCACTTTATAGAGCAACTAAAGTTGTTGGGGTCTATGGAGGTCCTTAGCTCGGAAAAGTATTCCAATCTTCTTCGAAGCTGTCTTAGCAATGGCCACAACGTGACTATGCCAAGGCGTATGACTGTCCAAATTGACGCCCAATAAATGAATGTTGAAGCCAAGGGAATCGGGGGAAAGGGAATGACTATATCGGGTTCTTGAATATTAACTTTTTAGAAAAAAACTGCCGCGTGGGTTTTTAGCGTAAAATTCTACTGGTTACTCTGACCATAAGTCAGAAATTCTTCCATGTCTTTGTTGAGATGTGAGACCCCTTGCTGTCTATAGAGATTAGCATTGACAGTCGATGTTCGAGCATCCAAAGTAAAAGATGAAACAAATAGCGAAGCTATGTATAGAATTTTCAGTTTTTTCCAAAAGATCGTTAATGTATAGTAAAAAGAAGGTGAGCGACAGTTAAGACTCTTGAGGGACTCCGGCATTGATGTTAAATGTGTCCGAAAGAAATCCGTTCATCTCCACTCGCAGAGAATGATCTTTAAGAAAGCTTGATAGCCATGACCAATATTAAACCTTTAAAAGTATGTATTGTGGCCAGTAGCGGCTCGTGGAGACTACGTATAGGGAGGTCCAGACCGCAGATACCTAAAAATATGCCAGAAACGAAAATGTTGCATTGTACAGCTACGGTAATCAAAGTAGTTATTGGTTACAGGTTCATTTCCAGTACCTGTTGTTGACGATCTTTCCGTTTTCTTTCCTTACAAAATCATTGATACTAGCAATTAGGCTTTATAATATAAGTATTGTTTAAAGGAAGTAAGTTTAATAATAATTATGTTTTTACAGTTGATTATAGAAAGAAACTGTTATTATCAAAAGTTTGCTTAGATTCCTAATAAAATTGGTCATGATATTACAAATAGTAAAGTATGTTATGATTAAAGATATTGAATATTGGGCTTGGTTTTTAAAATCGACTATTCATATTTTTAAGAAGTCAAGATTATGCTTAATCGACTTAGAAAATAATATAAAATATAAATCTGGTTAATATCAAAAAACTTTTTGAAAAAACTTGGACTACGCCACTGAACTCTTCGCATTAACTATTTTTTATGTTGTTGAAAAGTTAACGCAAAATTGAAATATGAGGGGTATCTAAAAAGTGAAGATTCTCAAAATCACCCGGTAAATTAAATTCAAGAAATATGTGCGAATCGCCTCATTCTCATAGAGCAAATATTAACGTACAAAGAACCAATCGCTAAAATGTACAATGGGCATAAATTGAATAATATTATATTATTAACCAAGGTTTAGACAGCCATCAGTATTGCCCGAGCGGCAAGTTTAAATCACGGGGAGCGGAGCGACGAGGGATTTAAGACGCG
This sequence comes from Polydrusus tereticollis, assembly GCA_963920685.1. Classification (NCBI taxonomy): domain Eukaryota; kingdom Metazoa; phylum Arthropoda; class Insecta; order Coleoptera; family Curculionidae; genus Polydrusus; species Polydrusus tereticollis. Next base: position 201,732,774 of record OY987326.1, read on the forward strand.
AGGGCTATAAGCTGTCTAAACCGTGGTTAATATAATATTTTTTCCACTACTACAAACTTTTATACGACATTTATCTTTATAGTATTAATAATTATAAAAAAGTATAGGTAGTTATAAGTATATTTTTTAATCAAGTTACCTGCGCTTTGGAATTGGCAAAATATTTTGTTGTTTTGTCAGGTAGGTAGCTTTGTTAATGTCAATTTTTGTTCATTTATGTCATCAGATTTCACGAGTTTTCCGTTTTTTTTTTAAATGAGCGAAGAAAATGTTAGTGATATTATTATGTGTAGGTACACCTCCAGAACTAAGGATAAAAGCAGAAAAAATGTTGATTGTATCGATATTTTACAATATCAAGCATCTCTAATAATCTAATATGTATTGATAATTATCTGGTTGCCTAACCACAAGAAATCACCTTTCAGGTTATTCATGTTTATGAATTCATGTTGTAGAATCAGAAAATCAAGTTACCTGCGTTCAAATAGATTCTTGAAGATCGGTCAATAATGGATTGCAATGCCTTATTATTGACCATGGTCAATAATAACCTATAAGGTAGAGAACGTTAATAATCGGTCAATAATGGCGATGTTAAAGGTTAGTTTGGCTACGAGCTAATAATTGATAATTGATAATCTTGTAATTTTAAAAAATGGTGCGCTTTAGTGAAAGAGAGCGAATAGAAACATTAATAATGATTGGTTATGGAGATAGAATGCGCACACAAATGAAAGTTTGCAAACTCTCGCAGAGAAACGATCTCTCGATCTACCATCAGTAAAATAGAAAAAAAATATAGAGATTTAGGTCACGTTAAGAACAATTATACGACAGGTCGACCTGCGGTATTAGAAGATACACAAGTAGATGTGTTATTTTTGGTTCAAGAAGACCACCATAAGACGAGTAGCAATATTGCTTTGGAAAATCAAATCCGCAAAACATCCGTCCTAAAGTATTTAGACAAAAATAAATTCCATCCCTACAAAGTTCACTTGGTTCATGAACTTAATGAAGATGATTGCGAGATAATAATGAATATGTGCAATAGTCATCCACAGTTTTCGAAACGAATTGTATTTTCGGATGAGGCAACGTTTTGTTTGAATGTAAACAAACAAAATTGTGGGTATTGGGCTATAGAAATTTCACGCAAGATTATGGAATGGCACACCCAATATCCTCAAAAAGTTAATGTTTGGGCAGGTATTGTTGATAATAGAATTTTGAAACCCTTCTATGTTAACAGACATTTGACAGATGAAACATATTTAGAATTTTCAGAAAATGATCCAGAAGATCCTGATGTACCGAACAATTTTTTGTGGTATCAGTAAGACAGAGCTCAGACCCATTACACCCGCCGTGTGCGTGAATACAAGGTTCAATTGAATAGGCCGGCCAAATCTCCAGATTTAACATCTTTAGATTTTTTTTTGCATGGGGTTATCTTAAGTCTAACATAATGAGATAAAGTAATTTTTAGTTTCTTTTCAATTTTCTTTTTTTGTCTCTAATAAATAGTGTGTTGTTGTTTTAAGTTAAAACGCAGCTTTTTCGCAAACGGCTAAATTCAAGGATATGACATTTCATCAAATATGTTTAGAATTTTATGCAGAATCCAAAAAAGTATTATAAAATAGGGGTATTCATTAAAAAAAAAATAAGGTAAACCATCATAACTTGTTTTTGGGACAACCTGCATACATGAAATATACTTCAAAAAGAAAGAATTGACGGGTCCAAGCATTTTCTCGAAAAAAAAAAAACATGAATTTTAAATGAATTTGTTTGAACCTTTACGTTCTCACTGTATATCCATCTATAGGAGCCTAATTGAAACTAATTAATAGAATTTAATCCTAAAATAATGGCATACTTTTACTCCTACAACTCAGGACTGAGCTATAGTTTCGTTCATGGTGGGGGAAGCTTGCATATAAGATATACGAGACTGATTTAGCACAATTTAGAAGCAAAAATGTAAATGTAGAAGAAAACATGTTTCAAGGCACTGCTTTAAAATTGGCGATAAACATTTTATGAGGTATAGGTAGAAAGATTGCTTTACTAATTTTAAAACTAGGCCATGAGGTATATATTTACTCATAAAGCTGCTTTAAAATGGGAAAATTATTATTGGGCTTTCCATATTTTTGTAATTTTAAGATTTTTTATTAAAAATGACTGAACTTATGTACCTTATCAATGTTGCCGAGTGCATGCAGTGTTTTGCTTTGATGTTCTCTTTTAATACCTTTGAAAGGAAAGTTAACTGTTTTACATATTTATTTGAAACAATCTTCTAAAAATTGATCCAAAGTAGATATCGAAATTTCCCTATATGAGTCCATGTTTCGTTAATCATTAGGGTTTTTTAAGTACACTGAAAGCTCCCTTTGCGGACAGCTCCTATAAGCGAACATCTTCCAGATCCGGACAGTTTTTCTGGCACCAAATTTTTGGGGTATCAATTCCTATGTAAAACAAGCTCTCATAAACGGACGCTCCGTCGGACGGACACGGACAGCATAATTGTCACCGACAGGCTCGAAACGCTCTTAAGAGCGGACGCGAAGCTCCAACAACGGACGAAAATTACATACATAATATGTTTAGAAATCACTCATTTCTTTCGACAGCCCTGGTGTTTCCCCGCAGTATGTACAGTATTTTTTTTACAATTTTTTAGTATTTTACAAAAATTGCCGGCAATGCTATTGCGGTACAAACCTCAGGATATTTTTAATGCAGATTAAAGTGGATTGTATTTTAAGGCTTTACCAGACAAAACTTTAACATTTAAAGCTGAAAAGTGTGTAGGTGGCAAAATGGCAAAAGAAAGATTGACCATTATGTTTTGTACTAACATGATTGGAGAAAAAGAAAAGCTTTTGGTTATTGGAAAAGCTGCTCGACCACGGGCAATGAAAAATGCCTAGTAGTTTGCCTGTTACCTGGAATTTCAATAAAAAGGCGTGGATGACAAGAATTATAATCACTGACTGGCTTCTGGATATGGACAGGAGAATGGGATTTCAAAAACGTAAAATTTTGCTTTTTCTGGACAACGCTGGGTCACATCCTAGAGATCTAAATCTAAAAAACATAAAAATCATATTTTTACCTCCTAACACCACATCTGTTTGTCAGCCCTTGGATCAGGGCATAATTCAAAATTTTAAGTTTTTTTTATCGTGGTCCGATTTTAAAACATGTCCTTTCAAAAATGGATAACGCTTCCTCCGCCTCAGAACTATCAAAATCGATTAACGTTTTGGAAGCTATTTAGTTTATCAAAAAGGCATGGGGCAAGGTAACTCCAAATACCATTCAAATCAAAACTGCTTCGGCAAAGCAGGTTTTAAAAAAGCTGAAGCTGAAGGGGTGGACCTGACGGAATATGACGCAGAAGATGATATGCCATTGGCAAACCTAGCAGAGTATTGGAGAAACTTTACTAAAATTGATCAATCTAAAAGCCAACTGCATGATGACTTTGTTAATTTGGATCAAATGTTATCAGTTGAGGAGTCATTTAATGAAAATGACGGAACCGAAAATAATATAGCAGAGACAGTAGCAGAGGATACTTTAGATATGTCAAAAGAGAGTGACAAAGAAGAAAATGAAGATGCTGGTCCAATTACCTCGTACGCAAGTGCCTTAGAGGTCGTTAAAAACCTAAAAAAGTTTTCGAAATTAGATTTTGTTGCATTCGAACATTTAAAAAATATTGAATCGCATTTTCAAAATTGTTTTTTGCAAGAAAAACTTAAAAAATTAAAGCAGTCAAAAATACTAGTTTTTTTTTTAAATAACCTTTTTTTGTACGTTTAAATGTTAAGTTAGGAGTCGTTTTATTTTGTAATCAACCTAAAATTTTATGTATGTATGTGTTACTATTTGATGTAACTAGTTGTATTATGTTCATATGTTTTCCAATATTTTTACATAAAAAAGTTACCTAGTATATTTTTTGTTTAATTACGATTTTTTTAAAAAATTTTATTTACCTTTCTTATATGCGGACACCTCTCATAAGCGGACAGAAATGTTGGAACCGTGAGTGTCCGCTTATAAGAGCTTTCACTGTATAGTCAATGACTTTAACTTCTATTTGTTTATATTATTGCTTCATCAGCGGGTTTTCCATGGAGAGTTTGTTATTGAACATTCGGTTCTTATTGAGCTGAGCAGGTACAATGTAGGAAAGTATTTACTTTTTAGTCATTTAATTATATTTATTCGGAAGCAAGTTAAGGTGCAGGCGGGGACAGGAGAAGAGGAATGATCCAGTCTCTCGGTAGTCTGTATAGTTTTAAAGGGTTTGAATATACAGGGTGTTATGGAAATGACTTATTATATTTTAAGGGGCCACTCCTGAGGTGGTCTAGAGTTACACTTGATTGTTTTTTTTTCTAAAATCGGAAGTATTTTGAATTTTGTAAAATACCTTAAAACCGGACTATGTGCGCCTTCCATGATAGTTCAATGCCCCTGAACACATGTGTTTTTGACAAGACAAACTGCTGGAATGGTAATTGTTTAGTTTAGTGCAATTAATGTTGAATTTTGTGCTAAAATTTCGTATATAGACTAATTGAGGGTAGCTGATCACAATTTTCCTTTTGCGTTTTTACGGCAAATGCACTGGTTTTGAGAAAAAAAAAATGTTAAAGTTTTTCACTTACAGGTTAGGGTATTCTTTTCATTTCATTCATTCAATTTCCTAGATTTTATGGTTTTCACTTCAAAATATGTGATAAAACTTTCACCAAACTATCTGTTCATAAAATAAGAACAACATTTTAGCAAAAAAACAATGGAAAAGGCACAAATTTAATTAAATTCGTTGTTAATACGCCGACAAAGTAGAAGCGTCTCTTTTCAGATTCATTGCACTCACGTTGCCAGATTGTTCTTCTTTTTCTTGTAATTATTAATGGCTTCCATCCAGGAGAATGATATGCTAGCTCGAGCCAATAGGATTCATTCAATTAATAAAAAATGAATTGAAAAGTATAGGCAATTTATAATACACTAACAATCTGACAACATGGGTGCAGTGAACCTGCAAACAGGCTCCTTGTACCGTGCAGTTCGCTTCTGCTTTTTTGGCCAGCTGTCAGTTCAGTGAGCTGTCTCCCGTCTTTTTCCAGATAACGTAGAGTTTTCTGTTCGCTTACAAGTTATCCCGTTTTTCAGAGTTTCCTTGTGGCATATTTCGTTTATTTCAACTCAAAAGTGTATACTATGACTCCGACAAGTAATATTTTATTGGAAATAGCAACATTTTAGGATTACATGCAAAATAACATACCGGTGAGTTAGAAAAACTTTAACATTTTTTTTCTCAAAACCAGTGCATTTGCCGCCTAAACGCAAAAGGAAAATTGTGATCAGCTACCCTTAATTAGCCTATATACCAAATTTTAGCGAAAAATTCAACATTTGCACTAAAGTAAACAATTACCCAAATCAGCTGTTTGGGTCATTGGCGCGTAGGTGTTTTGGACCTAAATTTTTGAAGGCATTTTTCTCGAATTTCTAGCTTCGAGCGCCATTTATAGCAATTTTTCCCCAATTCGTCTCGACCTATATATTTACGGGTTAAAAAATAATAAGTCATTTCCATAACACCCTGTATATGTGAGTGTGTTATTAAGGGGTTCAGGGAAATGTCAGTCCGTCTGTAGTAGTCCAATATAATTTTGTCCATGTACTCAGTTATTGTCGGTATCTGTAAGTCATTATGTAAAGTATGAGTCATCGTATAGCGGGGCGCGCCCGTCATGACTCTTAAACATTTATTCTGAAACCTTTGAAAGTTTGTCTTCTTTATGGTACTCCAGGTGGTGATACCATATAGAAGTGCATGCCGAACGATAGTCTTGTAGATTAAAGTTTTTGTACGCAGATCCAAAGTACTTTTGCTGATTATCAGGGCATAAATCGCACTCAGTTGACCGTTCGCCTTTTTTAAACGAGGGGCTGCGTTGTCGTTCTGGTTTAGCTGTTTATCGAAGAGCAGACCCAGGTATTTTATATTCTGACACCACTTTATCCTAGTGTTTTTGACAAGCAATCTGGATGTAGGTTCAATACTTCTGCCCTTTGAGAAATAGATAGCCTGTGTTTTGGCATCATTTAGATGAATCTTCCACTTATCAAGCCACGCCTCAATAAGTTTTATATTACGTTGCAGTTTTGAGATTACCAAGCCGGTGGCGTCAATCGCAGTATCGTCAGCAAACAGGTATAATTGTGTTTTAGCGAATTTTGAAATATCACTAGTATAGATATTTTACAGAGCCGGCGCAAGGGGGGAACCTTGCGGTACTCCGGCTCTGACGTGTCGTACAGTTGATAACGCATTCTCTGACAAAACTGCGAAAATCCGGTCCGACAAGAACGAGTGAATTACCTGAATTAAGTAGTTTGGCATACCTAATCTTATTACCTTTAGTATAAGTCCGTCATGCCAGACCTTATCAAATGCTTTACTGACATCGAAAAAGACCGCTCCAGTTGTCCAACGATGGTTGAAGTCTATCAGTATATTTAAAGCCAATCTGTTTGTCTGGCGCACCGTACAATAATCAGAACGGAAACCGAACTGCTCAGATGGTAAAATATTGTTTTCAAATATGAAATCGTTTATACGATAGAGGATAAGCTTTTCAACAATCTTGCCTAGACATGACAGAAGGCTGATGGGTCGATATCGATGGTTTACCTTCATAAATGATTTTTACTGCAGTAAAGTATTTAAATCCTTCATTCTTTTTTATATACAGTTGCATCCAATTTGTTCCTTACTTGACATACTACTTTACCGGAAATGTTGTTACATTTAGCGGAAAAAGTTTCAACAATACTAATTGAGTCTCTTAAACTTAAATTTCTACTCTCAAACGAGGATATTATGTCCAGTATAAAACTGAAATTAACCTTAATTAACCAAGATATTTAACTACCCTTGCACTTTTTAACAACTCTTTACTTTGCATGACATACTGCGAATCGTCATCTAAATCCAAAATTAGTTCTTTAATGGCTTTGAAATGTTCTGCGTAGAATATTGCTGGTAATCTCTCCTCATATATCTGCACTCTTAAAAGTGCTTTTAGAAACACCTTTAATATTTGAAATTGATTTATTTACTAAAGATATTCAGTTCTGACGGTTTCTGCGACTCGGTTTATTCCATGTAAAAGACAAGTCACATGTACTATATTGGGGTAAAAGATTAATAAGGTTCGGCCTACTTTTACCATATATGGTGTTGCATGAGACAAAGACACGAAAAACCTCTAATCTGGGACTGGATTTGGTAAGACAAAGCTCGATAGGGACTGCTGAATAAATCGGGTTACGGTCACCTTATCACTTTTGTCTAGCTGGTTAGAAGCTTTTAAATACGGGTTTTTTGCTTTATCTTCTTGAGGTGCTCCTATCATCAAGATGTGAACATTCTTCTTTCTAAGCGTCAATTTGTCAGGAATCGTTTGTTGACAATATTTTTGCAAAAATCCTCTAAATTGCGGATTTTGCAATTTTTTTTAGGGTATGTTTGCTGCGATCAAAGCCTTGCATACGTCTTTTTAATTTCCTTTTCAGATTTCGATTTTTCTCCCACACTTTGAAATGCGTTTTTCACACTCAGAACTGGCTCAGATTTCATTTTTTTGTAACTTTGATTTATGCAGCGGTGTTTTCAAATGTTGATCAATTTGGAACTTCTTTTCACAAACAATAATTTTTGCACATGCTTTACAGAAGACCGTTTCTTCACTAAACTCTATCTCTGGGAAATTTTTAATCCACGAAGACATTTTCGCCACTTGTAGGAATTATGATTACAAATTTGAAATTACTAGCTTCACACTGAAAATACTGAAATCTTTCGAAAAACTAAAACAGCAGTACGAATTACAGCCCGATATAAATACAGTTTGTTAAGCAGGTAATAATAAGACATTATTAAATGACAATAAATAACCCTTAAGAATATACCCCCAAACCCCGGAACCCCCAATAAATACCTTGTGTATAACCAAAATGTAAATATTTATTATTATATAATTATTATCTTCAGATTGGACAATCCCTGAAACATGTGCCGGACTGGACATTAAACCTATGAGTCTACGAGTTTTCATGACCGGGCGTTTTTAATTTTTTGATATCGCCGAAAACATAAAAATATGCCCATAAAATAATAATTTGGGAAAAACATGCGTTTTATTATAAAATTGACAAAATATGCAAAAAATGCATATATATGCATATATTCCGCCCTTTAGTAATTATTATTGTGATTTCTGCTACAAAATTAATGCTAATGTTAAGGAAGGCTTAAATACACTGTTTTTTCCTATCAGAGAACTCCCCTAACCTTTAAAATATGGTGTAGCTTCCACAACAACGGTTTTTATAAACTTAATTAAAAGCTTTAATAAAATGTAACGTGCAAGCTGAGAGTTTATCTGTCTATCATTGTCTAACTCCGACGTAGTAAATACATGGTTGTTTACGGCAGTTCAAGAATAACGTTAAATTCCTATAGGCGATATTTCGTCGGGTCGGAGAATAACCCAAATAGTTAGATCATTAAAACCACAAATATTTCCTTTACAAAACCAAATCACATTTAGACACGAAACTACGGCGTTTGAATTCCATTATCAAAAATAATGATGCAGATAAACATCTCTATATCTAAATCTTTTCTATTTTTTAGACTGGCTTGTCCTTGCGGTTGAAGGAATATTAATGGTACGCTATGAGAAAAGAATAATCATCTTACACGTGAAGAGGCAGGTAGAAATGTATTGTCGAGAGGGTATAGCGTAGGTACGCGTACGCACTCTTATTCTGTTCAAAAATCTTGTACCCATAAAACAACCTGACGTCGAATTGATCAAATCTTGTTTTTCTTCTTTCGATAATATTGCTTACATAATGGACATCCGCATTCGCTTGTAAAAAGGCTACAATTTGAATGATCATTAAATTAAACACTACAACCCAATACAGGGGCGTAACGAGGGAGGGGAATGACATCCTTAAACTTTTCGGCAGTTGGTATTTTGAGACGTTTCACTAAGTAATATATTTAAAAATTTGAAAAATTCGCAATTTCTCTAATATTTTTAATTAAAAACTTTGTGAAGACTAACAGATATTTCGAAAACTCAAAGTTAATTTTTTAGAACTTTTTAGCTTTAAAAAATTTTGCTAGAGATCTCTCAGACTGTGACATTTTATTAGGACATGATAATACAACTGTTGCTCTCATAAAAAAAAATGGGTAGTTTAAAACATTCTCATCTTCATCCAAGCTAAAGAACTTTGGCAATGGTGTCAAAATCAAAATATTTGGCTCTTTGTTTCTTATATATCTTTAAAACAGAATATCATCGCTGAATGAATCTCGGATTACCAATATTCAAACTGAATATTATTATGCAGTATGTAATAAGGGTTCTGTACAATTGTTAAGATTTTTGGAAAGCCCAAGGAAATGTGCTAGATATGTATCTTGGAAACCGGACCCCGGGTCTTTTGCCGTTGACGCCTTCTCCTTGTCTTGGTCATCCTTCTTTTTCTCCACCATTCTCCATAATTGAAAAACCACTTAATAAGATTATTTGTGACCAGGCTGAGGGTATAGTGGTTATCCCGTATTGGATCATCCAATCTCTGTATCAACTTTTCCTCAAACTTTTAGTTTCAGAAGTTGTCTTACTTTCTCCTAGAGTGAACTTTTGTCCCCTTCTAGGAAGAGTCACCTCCTCTGTAACAAGCTTATCCTAGCAGTGGGCTATGGAATGTGTTTCAGTACTGTTGAGGTCATTAAGTGACAATTCTCTTAAACAATATAATTCCTCTTTTTCCAAGTGGTGGGGTTTTTATATGTTAAATAAAATAACTATTTTTAAGCCGTCTCTTAATGATATTCTTAAGTTTCTAGATATAGAATTTTCAGCAGGGGCTTTTTATCAAACGTTAAACTGTCACCGGTCGGCTCTAAAAATCTTACTGGATATTGATGATAAAGGAAAATTAATTAAAAGATATCTCCAAGGTACTTTTAGACTTAGTCCGGTATTTCCAACTTATAATCGCACTTTGAATCCCAAAGTTGTTATGGAGTGTTTGGCTACTTTTCCCTCCTTAAATTCTATTAATTTAACTCATGTCAGTTTTAAACTTACCACATTAATGGCTATAATAACTTCCCATCGTCTTAAAACTTTTTCGGTTATTAAACTATCTAATATCGGGAGGAAAAAGATTATTTTAGTATTTTTATAGAAGCATTCGTTAAAACTTCAGCTTCTAACAAACCACAGCCAGTTTTAGTTATTCCAAAATGTATACAGAAGCCAGAATTGTGTGTAGCGTTAGCCTTAGAAAAGTATATATAAATGACAGGACCACTAAGGGGCGATATAACGGAACTTTTTATCACTCTTAAGAAGCCCCATCGTAAGGCTTCTGCTCAAACCTTATCGCGCTTGATAAGATCAGTATTAAAGAACTCTGGTATAGACGCTTCCAATTTTTTCTCGGTACAGCACCAGACATGCGTCCATGTCAGCAGCTCTTTTTAACGGTTTAGACATTGGAACCATCAGGAAGGCTTCTGGATGAGCTCCTAGTCTCAGTGTTTTATTGTAGACCTGTACTAGATGATACTCTTTATGCTAGAATAGTTATCTTTCCGAATGTTTAAAATATGTATTTTACAATATTTTATATAATACCGTAATTTGTTTTCGTATTTTTATCCTTTGTTTATTCTTAAGTTCTTTACAACTATATTATTGCCTAAGGAAGTTCAATCTTTATTATACGAGTAAGCACGTCCTTATATAGAATAATCCCACCCTATCTATTTTTGGTATTTCTTCTCCCTTAACCCTATTTCTAATTTTTGATTTAACACTTAAACGTAATGATGGGTTCGGGGAGCGAATGCAGGAGGTTCGGTCCTCTTTTTCTATTTCAGTGCGTAGTGTAACACAAGATGCGTTACTACATGGTGTTCTATATAAGGACGTGTTTATTCGTATAATAAAGATTGAACTTCCTTACAGGTAAGTCGTTTAATCTTATATTATATTATAGTCTAATAAATTTATATTATTAATTCATTTATGCTAAAAAAGTGATAAATATACATAAGGGTATACTAGATAATGGTATATATTATATGCCGTATGGAGGTATCACCTCATCGAACAAGCAAACACTTTCGTGAATTGATAAAGCTTTTTCTTTGGAAAATCTACTCCAAAAGGATGCATTACTACTTTATATTAAAAAAAATCAATGGTTTGCTTTTTCCCTCTGCCAGAACCATCCTCAGGCGCGTTTCCCTGTATTACAGCTCGTCAGTGAGACTATGGGTTCTGACAAAAGAAAGAAGCATAGGTGTGTTTTAAAACAGAAAAAACGGGATGAGACGGAGAATGAAGCCAGATGGCTCCATCTCGTGGTGCTGGTAAAGATTACCAATAAGAAAGCATACCTGCGCCCTCTGACATGGACTTACAAAGCCACAAATATCAGGGGATCTCCTGCAAAGACATTAAGTCACAATTGAAGGAGTCCTCGCTAGGCAGCGCTATGCCCGAGCTGGGCGTCGGTTTAGTAACCGAAAACTTAACAAAAAATCAAGGGTTTGCTTTTTCTTTCTGCCAGAACCATCCTCAGACGCGTTTCACGGTAGTAGAGCTCGTCATTGAGAGTATGGGTTCTGACTGACTGACTTTATATTTGTTTATCATTTACTTTTTAAACACGATATATTTTTAACTTGGTAAGGATTTTGGAAATAAATATTTTTGAATTGAATATGAATTGAATGGGGTCTTACGTCAGGGTATCCCTATGACATCTTTTGGTTCCTCGACTTAGATATTTTCGCATAAAATCTATTGCTATCGTCTCTTGCCTTTGTTGAGTATACCGCGCCGTGTGTGTTTTGATAAAAATCTTGGTTTGTATATTCTTGGCGCCTTTTCCGTTATCTAAGAAGGTGATAGTACCTCTCTACAATTAGTGCTCCTCTACTAGAGATCGACCGGGAGCCAGTCTGTAGGTAGTTTGTTGGTCGCATTCGTATGTTAGTCAGTAGTGAGTGGGTTTATCGAAACGTCCGTAATAGTTAGTAATGATTTTTAAAAAGAACTCATTAATAGTTGGTATGCGGAAGTCCTGGTGCAACACACGATTCATAGTGTACCTCGGAACTTCTGCGATAATTTTCAGCGCCCTACTCTGAATTACCTGGAACTTATTCGGTTCCGCTCTACTTATGTTGCACCGCGAAGGTGCATCATATGTCAGAACCGATCTGACCAATGCCTTATAAAGGTTGACATTTGTCCTATTTGTAAGTCTACTCCGCCTGTGAAGCATGGGGTAGATAGAACCTAACTGTCGCAATGCAAGCTTCACTCTATTTATTAAATTGAGCCTCTAGTTCAGTCATTGGTCAAACATAAGTCCCAGGTATTTCACTCCCTGGCACCAGTTTACTTGGACAATGTTGCTGTTGTCATTTTTCCAGCTGGATTACGTGACACTGCATCCGGCTGACGACAGTGCGTGGTGATTTGGCAGTCAAAGTAATTGCTGTATCGCCAGCGAAAAGATAGAGCTGAGTAAATCTATCTTGCGGAATACCATAAGTATAACTGTTATACAACATCGGAGAGACAGGTGAGCCCTGCGGCACTCCCACCCTCGTGAGTTTTTTCAAAGAAAATGCGGTCTCTAACGAGACTTCAAAACTTCTATTCTCAAGATCGAATACTCACCAAAACAGTTTTTGGTATTTTAAAAACAGTCACCATTCATCTATAAATTCATTATTATACATTTTCAAAAGTTTCGTTTCTCGAAAATCAGGATTCTTAAGCCGATGCAAATGGTAGTCGAAATGACTTTCCAAACTCAACAAACATAAATATGAAAATTAAGCGTTTTCCTAATAATAAATTCAGAACATTCGACATTTTCCAAAATTCCTTTAATCGGTAATTTCGAAATTTTATTTTAAATGCCAACCAATTTTTCAGAACCGTTAATTAGAATAATCAATAAAAACCGTCACATAGGTATTTTTGCAAAATGAAGCCCACTGCACCTCTGTATAATGAAATAATAGGATACATTTATGCATTTGGCATACTCATTGGTAATACGACGAAAATAAGAGAAGAATTGCATAAACATCAGTAGACCAAATTAATTTCATACAGTATTAACATAAAATCAATAAGCTTGAGAATAAATGTTTGATGTAAACCTAAATATATCAAGTCTAAGCAGTGTTCGATTGAAAACAAGAATTACTAATAAAATGACTACATTTTTGACACTAAACAAGATATCAAAAAAGCAAAAACAGCGTTTCTATGAAAAGGTGAGGAAATAGTATTCTACAGACCACCCTCACCCACCCCTTTAACACTAACTTGGACCACTTTTAAATAAGACTACCCCAATTGTGAGACCTCTGGGGATTGCTTATCAAGCACAACGTTTGAAAAAATGTTTGCTGATGATACAACAATACTATGGAATAACAAATATTGTATTGGATTAATAAAATTAGTTAATGATGATTTAATAAAAATTAAAAAGTGGTGTGCACTGCTCGGGGTGGAGTCAAGCGGGCAACCTCAGTTGAGTACTTGCCTTGAAAATATTTGTAAAATAGACTCAAGTCGCCAACCTGCCTTCGATGTTCAAGGCTTTCCAGATTGTTCTCAAATCATGGTCACCGATCAAGCGAATGGCTCTTCTTTGAATGAAATCTTGCAATCTCAGGGTATGCTTAGTAGCAGAGTCCCAAATATGCGAACAATACCCCAGCGATGGTCGAATTTGGGCTTTATAGAGCATCAAAAGTTGTGGGGGGATCTTTGTTCGGAAAAGTACTCTAAGCTTCTGCGAGGCTACCTTAGCAATAACCGGAACGTGACTATGCTAAGACATATCACTGTCCAAATTGACGCCCAATAAATGAATTGATGAAGCCAAGGGAATCGATTGCCCCACCATGACTATATTCGGTTCTTCAACATTAACTTTTTGAGAAAAAACTGCCGCCTGGGTTTCTTTAGCATTAAATTCTACTTGGTTGCCGTCACCCTAAGACAGAATTTCTGTCAGGTCTTAGTTGAGATATGAGACCTCTTGCTGCCTATAGAGATGTGCATTGGCAGATGATGTCCGAGCATCCAAAGTGAACCATGTGGGTTGTGGCTGTAGCTCTTGCTACAGTGCTCTGAAACAGGAACATTTTGTATTAGTATTTATATTCTAATGGCTAATGGTATGGATGCAACAAAAACAAGTGAAAAACGAGACTTCAAAAAATTACCGGCTTTTGTCTTAGATTTTTTAAAAATTTACTATATAAAATTTTATTGTTGATTAAAATTTCTAAAAGCTTTGACAATAAAGATATTTCTTTTAGACAATAAAGCATATTATTATTCCTATTTGATTTTTTTGATTTGATTAGTATTGTTTCAACAATACCAAAGAAAATAAATTTCCGTTGGCTTTCACCCCAAAGTAGCATGCAACATGCTGCCAGGGAGAAGAAAATATTATGCTAAATGTTTTGAAACGTATAATTTTTTTTTCTTTTTTTATGATAAGGCACAGCACTGCAGGATAAATCCTTTATGGTGCTCTTGGAGCGGTGCGTGTGCGCAGGAAACGATTCACGTTGGTCTTGAATCTTTGAAGATTATAGCCGTTGGGGAACACGATCTTAGGGAGGTCGTTCCAGAGTGATGACGTTCTCCAGATGAAAGAATTTTGAAACAGTGTCGTTCGAGGGACACTAAGCTGAACCACGTACTGGTGGGCTGCAGTGGCTCGTCGTGTATTTTTACCATGCACCGCTCTGGGTGGTATCAAGCGGGCAACCTCAGTTGAACACTTGCCATGAAAATATTTGTAAAATAGACTCAAGTCCCCAACCTGCCTTCGATGTTCAAGGCTTTCCAGGTTGTTTGTCAGACTATGGTCACCGATCAAGCGAATGGCTCTTCTTTGAATGCAATCTAGCAATCTCAGGGTATGTTTAGGAGCAGAGCCCCAAATATGCGAACAGTACTCCAGCGATGGTCGAATTTGGGCTTTATAGAGCATCAAAAGTTGTTATGTAATATTACCAGACGCAGACCTCGACACCGACTGAATTCGTCATCGTCTGGCATACATTTGTTGGACATCGCGTAATAAAATAAGAATAATTACAAATTAAGGAAACACGAAAATTGGACTTTACATTAAAGCAACGACGTTGAGGTCAAGTCGCAAAACAGCAAAAATGTAGGGTCTGCTCAATCAATCGCGCTTCACGTCGGATATTACCACACGACTTCGGTGCGAAAGTATTCTAGTGATTTGATGTATCCTCATAAAAAGAAGTAAGGTCAGATGATCTCGGTGGTGACGTAATAATTGGACTTCTTCTGCCAATCCAGTGGTTTAAACAATTTTTGTTCCAGCCACTCTCTCACCATAGCAGCCTGGTGTGGGGGTGCGCCATCTTGCCGGAAGTTTATAGGATCTTCGTTTAAATTTAGATTGCCGTATAAGTTCCATTGGTTTTCCAGTCCATGAACAACAAGGAGCTCTATACCTTGGTTGAACATTTCAGCATATACTTGACCGATCTCCCAGTATTAGCGCCCAAACATTAACTTTTTGGGGATATTGAGTGAGCCCCTCTATAACATGTGGGTTAGCAATAATTCAGTAGCGTTCATTTAGAAGAAGAGAACACTTATGACTAAATTTTTCTATCCGGAGCCTCACCGCCAAGTTCTTGCCAAAGTTTTGTGAGGGTAAAATAAACGCAATTTTATTACTTTCCGTATTCCGCGCGATTCGTTGGACCAATCAATGAATGACAGGCGGCGTTTGTCTTTTGTTACAGCGTTGTCGATTTGCAGTTTGATTTAAAGCGCAAAGTAATGAAATAGAAAGAAGAGCACAAGAAACAGCAGCAAGCCCAAAGATAAAGACAATATATGTTCTGAAGTTATGAGTAAAAGCGGTTAAGGAACAATTGATGAAGAAAAGGGTGAGTTCTTTAGCTAGTAGGTGGACCTTAACGAAGGCCGAATCCCGCACTATGCCTTTTTTAAAGGTCACGCAAAAATAGGGGTTAATGTTGTTCAAAAAATTGAGTTGAAAACAATATTAAATTGGACATAATAGACTTGCCCAGGCAATAATCGAAGAAAATCGCCGCTTTCCAACGGTGTTGAGAAAGGCAAAGGTTATTCTTATACCAAAGACGCTAGATTCTAACATTGGTCGCCAGCGACAGGACAGTCAGCTTTTTTTTGGATCGTGGCAAAGTTATTGAAATAATGATACTTAATGGGTTAAACGTTTTGGTATTGGGCAATAACGTTGTGTCGCCAGAAAAGTTCAGCTTCAGAGGTGCACTATCAAACAGTAGATACAAATTTCCACGGGGTTGGCAACTTGCATGAGCGGTGAACAATAAAATCCCAGTTAAGCAAAAACAAAAATCAATAAACAAATAAAGTATAAAGAAACAAGAAACAGAAAGCTAATAGAAAAATTTAATGAAGGCAATCTCTCAAAATCCAATCAAAACTAAGATGATTAAATATTCATAAGAAACAAAACTAAGATGTTTAAATATTGATAAGAAACAACACTAAGATAAATAGAAGTAATAGACCATAATGTGACAAATAAATATACCTGATATCCAGACTGCACAAATACTAAAATATAGGTATCTATTTTAGTACTATCTATGTATACCGATTAACAATAAAAGATTAGAAAAATCTTTTATTTTAATTTTGAAATGCTTCACTTAATCTACGGTTCCATAAATTTAGGCCTGATATTTTAAAGATATTACCTACATTTATCAAACATGGACAGAAATAAATGGGTAGCTATTTAAACCTGTGTAAGGTGAAAAATCGTCGAATTCACTTTTGAAACTTATTTTTAACAAGAAATAATGTAACTATTGTGACTTTTCCTTCTTTTTTCTTGCCCTATTCGCTCCGTAACCTTTCGTATGACAAATGGCCCGTCTTATGCCTCATTATTTCTACATTTGGGTTTCGTGTTGACAATCAATTTTGCCAGGTAAGTAGCGACAATAAGTCAGATTATTAAAAGTCCTTGACACTTTGTAAACTAGGGGTGCACCAAATTCTTAGGCATAGCTTTGCAATACAAATTCCAAAATAAATGTGATACATTTTGTCCAGGTATTTATTAAAGACGTACTTTGCCCATTTGAAAACCTTAAAATTAGCAACAGTTTTTTAAAGAAAAAGTAAACATGTATTTAAAATATCAGAAAGTTTCAAAGAAAACTAACAGCTAACAATTTCGAAGTAGCTAGTTATTTCCAGACAAATATACAGGTCCGTCGAAGTAAGATTTCGGGAATTGGGATATTTTTTTCAAATTTTAGTATACCTACTTATTATGAGCGAGTTGAGATGTTTTTACATTTGTTTCATTTATACCGAAATGTTAGTTTCTACAAGATTATAATGAACAGGTTGCTGTATAGTAGTTTGCAATTTTTAGATTCTTTCAAATATAATTCGTTATTTTTCATGCGTTCCTGGTTCATTAAAGGACCAAAAATAGTGTTAAAAATTAATTTAAATTATTTTGGAACTAATGCATATTTAGGTTGGTTTAGGTTCTGGTAAAGGTTGATATTTATACCATATTTTACAGGGCTGTTCAAAAAATTATATTTTTTTGCAATGATTAATAATAAAATAAATACTACATTGTAGATCTAGTAGGAAAAGCTGAACATTCTAGGACGATTGTAAAGATTGCCTGTCGAGGCGCAAACCGGGACTGACAATACGAAGTTGGAATATTTGTTTTGTAACTACGGAAATGAAATAATATTGAGTTGTCAAGCTTGAACATTTGATTTTTAACGTTTTCCTTTAGTGTTTTCCGCGTTTTCGAACGTTCAACAAATTAAAAGTGAAGTGTAAAATGATAATTGATGATAACTGTTCCTTTTCTAGAACCCTCACAGAACTCACGGAGGGAGTAAATACTGCCTCATTGGATTTGCTGCCAACAAAATACAGAGAAAAATGTCACTATGCGTGCAATCGTTTCATGGAGTATCGTAAGAATAAAAATGCAAGTACAAAAATTTCAAGTTTAAAATGTATTTTATAATGTGTTAAAAGTTTTAAATTTTTAAAGTTCGAAAAAACATCTTCTTAATCACTTTTTTTTAAGTAACTGTAAAAAAAAAATATTTCCTTACAGTAAAAGAATAAACATTTACTTACAGTTACGAGTAAGGAAATATTGACTTTTTCTTTCAATAATTTTATCAAGAATATCAATATTTCCGATCGATTTTCGGAAAATAAATTTGTCAAATCTAATACAGTATATATTATGCATTTTATTTTACTAATAAGATTTTAAATGTTCGTCCAATTGTTACGAGCACATAATATATTCTCATCGTGGGTTATTTTACAATTATTTTTTATATTAGAAATAGCTATTTACCTAACAAGTGCTGAAAAGTGATACTGTGCTGCAAGGGACGACAGTTCTTTTTTACAAGTTTGGAATATTATATAAGCTGATGTATTTTTATTGCTGGAGTTCGAATCTACGTGAAAAACTACGTGTTTTAGGAAAAAACTGTTTTACTTGCTCTTCTTGATACGGAATTATGATTAACAAGAATTTTATTCAATTGAAAAAATATAAAATTTTAGCAGTAAAAAGTTCACTTATTTTGGAAGTAATATGCGTTTCCATGGAAATGCGGAATGCTTACTTAAAGCTGGATTTTTATACTCGAAAAGTTGGTGAGGTTGAAGTTATGATCAAGTTTGTGAGGTTATGTATTCCGAACTCCGAGCATAAAAATTGGTTATCGCGAACTACCCGGGAAGTTTTCGAACCTTACATGAGCTTTACATGAACAACATGAACGAGTGTATAAATGGAACTGAGTGTTCCCTTTAGTTTAAATTTAACTCCTATTTCCAACACCAACTGAACCTCAACCTCGCCAACTTTTTGAGTTTATAAATCCAGCTTAAGTCAGTTGAAAATTTTTAATAATTGTTTCTTAGTCTATTGCTCAATGGAAGCGAATTTTAATGTGCAAGTTGATATGTTGCTAATTTTGGGGGTATACAGAAAAAACTACAGAAAAGCTTCGCTAGTATGGGTTTCCTTAAATCCTGAGGTCACATATGGCATTAAAAAGTCTGCAAGCCAGATGTCGTACTACTGGCAGTTTGAAGGCGATACCACGAGTTTAGAGTAGAACTCAAACGTACGAAAACATGGCGGTTGGTGTTTTAGGAGCGGTAGCTATTGGCCCTCATGTAGGTTCCAGGCGGCTTGCTAGAGATGCTGGAATAAGTCAAAAATCAGTTATACACATTTTGCACTCTTACAAGTTCATCCACACCACATTACGCTAAACCATGAGCTGTATTGGCAAGACTTTGAAAATCGCGTTACATTTTGCAATTGGGTCACAAGGCAAATACGAATGTAATATTTTCTGACAAAACCACTTTCTAAAGTTGTAGGCATGTAGTTGCAAGTATTCCGCATTATTAGAAATGTAATTTCTTATTTTTGTTTGGTTGTTTCCTTAAGGTAAATAGACACAATATCCACTACTGTGAGCCGCAAAATCCCCACTGAATGAGAGCTTTTCCAAGTCAACATCCCTGGTCAATCAATGTCTGGTGTAGAATTACCGGGGATAGAGTAATTGGTCCGCATTTCTTTGAAGCACATTTAAATGGAGAAATGTACTCATGTTTTTTAAGAAACCAGTTACTCCAATTATTATTAAACCGACACACAAATTTTGACATGTGGTTTTAGCACCCTATATGCAGTACAGGTCCGTAACTATTTAACTGAAATGTGAAAACTAGTGGATTCGTTGAGCTGGTCCGGACAACTGGCCTGCTCCGTCCCCAGATTTGACTCCCCTAGACTTCTTCTTGTGGGGCTTTATAAAAGACAAAGTGATTGCAATTGAGGACCTTGATGCAAGAAGGGGATGGGTCACTATTTTCTCAAAATGGGAATATGTATTCCATGAGCTTCTACAAAGCATCAGCTACCATTTGGTGCAAGAACGGTACGAGAATGCTCATAAGGAACGAAGTTATTAATACTTTCGGCTCGTCCCCTTTACAAATTTTGTGCAAGAACGGGATAGGTCACCATGACTTATCCCGTTTTTACGTAAAACGAACGTTAAAATATTCGTGTCTGTTGATGTTGATTTGTGCTCAGATATAAGGCGGTTTGCATAAGGTTGCAGTTAGTGTATGGTAATTAGCGTAGGAGTCCGTTTGTTTGCATTGTTCGTCTACGTGTTTGCGATGTCGCGTTATGATTCGGACATGTATGAACCTTATCAGGACTCTGGCAGTGAGTACCGTGCTAGTACTTTGAAAAGTGAGAGCTCTACAGCAGGCTCAGGAGAGCTTAATGAAGAAATGAACAATGAAAATATGGCAAATAAGGGTAGAAAGAAGAAAAGAAACATTAAAAAGTGAAAAAGAAATATTAGAAAGGCAAAACGAGCAAAAGGCGAACCCTATGTTGGTAGTGGAAATCAACAAGTTCCAGCTAGAAAGCAAGGGGGTGAATGTGGTTGCAAAAAAGTCTGTTTTAATAAGCTAAGCATTGAGGAACGCAAGAATATTTTTGATTAATTTAATGCATTAGCCGATCAAGAGAAACAAGATTCGTATTTGGCCAGTTTAATTTCTGGTACCCTTAAGAATAAAACACGACCACACAAGAAACGCGAAAAAACTTTTATATACAAGATAAGTTTACATCAAATTATTTATTTTCATTTTTTCAAAACAGTATTTTTTAATTATTTAACGGTTTCTGCCTTTACCTGGTGGAATTTCATAAAAGTTTGTTTACTTTTTCATAGAAGTATTTTTTAATTTCCAGGTTAAGTTGCCTGGTTTAGAAGTAGTAGTGTGCAAAACAGCACTAGTTCATCTGCACGGAATTGAAAAAAAATGAGTGGAGCGCATATGTAGTCATATATCCGCAAATATAACTCCACCTACTGATTTACGAGGAAGACATTCCCACAGACCAAATATTATTCCAGAAAACATCGTTCAGCAAGTAAATGATCACATAAAATCGTTTCCAAAGAGAGAGTCGCTTTATTTATCTCCAGAACTAAATATTAAAGCAATGCATAAACTTTATTTAAAAAGATATGAAAATTATTGCTACGAATTTCTTCAGCAAGGTGATAATGTCAAGCCGCTTATTAGATACGATTTCTACTTCAGATATTTTAAAGAAAATTTTAACTATAGTTCTGGTAGATCCAGGACAGATTCATGTAAGAAATGTGACTTATACTTGATAATAACTTAAAAAGTACTTTAGACGAAAAATAAATAAATGCTTTAAAGGCTGAAGAAGATGTACATTTAAGAAAATCCGAAGAGTTTTACAAAGAATAAAAAGAGCGTACAAAAGAAGCCCAGGAAAATGAGGAGGTGGAGGTTATTTGTTTTGATTTTCAGCAAAATTTGCCACTACAAAAGTGCCCTCTACAGATGCCTTCTACTTACGGCTAGGGAGCTAATGAAGTCATAAGTTTTTTAGACAATTATATTGCAAATATATTGAGTACAAATATTAAGAAACTACACATATTTTCAGACAACTATTGTGCGCAAAACAAGAACAATGTAATGCTTCGTTACTTAGCAGGGTTGTGCAAAGTAGAAAAATTTGAAACTATAATACATAGATTTCCTGAGCCTGGTCACAGCCCTCTACCATGTGACAGATCGTTTGGTATTATTGAAAAGAAAAAACGCTTAGTCGAACGTATTTACTTACCCCGGAATACAAAGAAATTATTGAATCGTCCGCGTTAAGATTTACTGTTATTACTGTTTCCCTGAATATGATTTATGATTTTTGTACTCTTGTAAAGTCATTTTCACTCTCAGTGCCAAAATATCCTGATAAAGTAAAATTTGCGGTTTCTACTTATCGAGTTTTTGTGTATTCAGAACTTGCTGATGTAATCGAATGTAGCAGGTCTGCTACTGGTTCCTTAATGATTCAGAAATTTACGTTACTAAAGTCAAATAATACTGTTAACTTTACTGAAAAAAATAACTGCTATAATGCCCCGATGCCCCTTAAGGGCTCACAATTTAAACATGTCATGCTACTTGCTACAGAGTATGTACCGAAATCTGACATGTTATTTTATAACACTTTAAAGAGTGATTGTGTTCCTCTGGAAAATGACGTTTCAAGCACAGATGAAGGGGAGAATAACTCTGACTGATTATATATTATTATTAGCTACATAATATCTTGCTTTTTGCGGAATTTTTATTTTTTTGACTAATCCCGTTCTTGCACCAAATAAAAATTATTGAGAATTTTTGAGTTTTTTTTTGCAATTAATTAGCTTTGGTCTCATTTTTAGCAAATACAAGTTGTATTCTACAAAAAAAAAAAAAAATAAAATAAAAAAAAATTTAAAAATTTTCGCCTCTCCTGTCAAATTTTAAAAAAGTGACTCATTCCCTTCTTGCATCAAGGTCCTTAATTCATGTGGATCAAACTGTAGCAACAATAATACATCATCTCAAATAAAATTCTAAACTTGCCCCCTTCCCCTCAAAATTGGGAAGGGGGTGAAATGTAAAAAATTTGGTTCAATATGTCCCCGCATATCTTCAATACCTCCTCAAAATTTGATGAAAATATTTAAAACCGTTCTCGAGATATCGCCTTGTAATGCTATAAAAAAAATTCACCCTATATAATATGCCCACTGCCCTTTTAAAAGTACGCCCATAACATATGAATTTACGATAGTGATAATAACAACAAATTAATTCAAATTTTGACAAAAAAATATGCTTGGGTAGATCCGGGTTAATAGCAATAATTCTGCATTTTTATGGATTGTGATAATATTATGTGAGATTATTAGCTTACCTGGTAAACCACCAATATTTTTTTTTATATCAAATAAATCAGAAACATAAAACCCTATACTTAAAATCCCTTTCTGCTTTTCAGAGCTACAATTATTACGTTTTGAAACCATTAATGCTCATTTACAAAAAAAGAAGAGAAATGATATCCACTTCTTTTGAATTCACTCACAATATGGTCGAACCCAACCCAGAGGGTCTAATTTATCAAACTACCAACCGGCTGAAATTTAAGTTTTATGGGACAAAGTTAAGCGAACCTAATTATAAAGGATCGAAATCATTATTTTAAAGGTTTTTATAAATACCTTCTTCATTTCGTGGCTCGACCGCATCTTTCTACCTGCAGAGGGACGAAAAGGCCGCTGCTGAACAACACAGCTGTTTTGGGATGGTAGGTATAACAAATTTTAAATGTAATAAAAAATTTAAAGAAGTGGTTTTTGATTACTGGAAACAACTTTATTGAAACTATCCCATGAGTTTTCGAGATGGTGTGACAAGTTTTGATTATTGTTTCAAATCAAAGAAGGTCTAGACAAATTTAATTATTGCATCGTAATAATTTTATAGGTTAGGATCTAGGCAGGTATTGGTTCCGAACTTAATCTGCCTAAATAAATATTTTAAAGTATATACAGAAGCGTAGTAAAATTTAAAGAAATAAACTTGAACATTAAAAAGGTAACCTTTTATTTTTAATGAATATTTTTAACATTTCTAGATTTAAAAAAAATATAAATTTTGTTGTAAAATTTTCCGGTCGGCATAAAGTGGGCACCAAATTTATGGGGGTTACTTGATCTGAAAAAAGGGGCCCTAAATCCTAAATATAATCTGGGTACCATAAACCTTCGAGTACCTAATGAGGCAATAAAATAGTTTATTTAATTTTTATGACCTTCTATAGAGTTTATATGATTTTTTAAAATAGTGAATTTAGTTAGTTTCAAATATACATCCAAAGAATTCAATTCGAATTTCCTTATAACAACTATGGAGATCTGTTTCGTGGACAGTGACGTGTGATGGCACTGTGTAAAAAAAACCTTTAAATTGTACTGCAAAGGTGTTTACGTTGTGTACTAAAAATGTAGTGAGCCGAAGCAAGCTAGAACATAATCACAGAATAAACCGAATGAGGGTAAGCTAAACCAAGACAAGGTCATCTTTTTTTCGAAAAGCACCGTACACAGGCATCGGGTCAATAGAGTCCAAGTGAGTTGATGCCAGGAGGTAAAATACCTGGAACTTGTATTTGACCAAGGCTGAACTGAAGACTCAATTCATTTAATAGAGTAAAGCTTGCATTGCGTAAATTAGGCTGTAGCTATCCCCTGATTTACAGGTGGAATAGATTTGGTAATAGGACTAACGTCAACCTTTACAACGTTCTTACTTATTGAGCACCTTCGTGGTGCAACATAAACCGAACGGAGCTTAATAAGTTCCAGGTAATTCAAAACAGGGCCTTGAAATTTCATATGCAAACGATAAATGAATTTTTCTCAAAAATTATAACAGAATATTACGGACGAACGGACGTATCGACACACCACTACACGCGATCTAAGCAAACGCTACATTCAAACTACCGAGAGACTGGTTCCCTGTCGGTCCAAACCCATAGTAGTGAGGCACTAATAGTAGAGAGGCACTATACTATTTATCAATAACAAAATTAATTGAAAAGATGACAAAATTATACAGCACACATTTTATATCAAATATATACGAATAATATCAATCAAGGCAAGAGCCGATTTTAAAATTCTACCAGTGACAAGACCTAAACAGTTTTGGATAAACCAATAGAAGTCAAAGGAGCGTTCCTGGCTTAAAAACCCAGAGAAGATCCCATGTAAGTAAGCTAAACCGAGAAGTGGTTTCAAGTCCATGTCGTAAGCCGTTGATGATATTTCTGAAAGACCAGCAAAAATTATAAGGCTTGAGCTTGTTAAGGAACTGCCAGAAACGATTACAGAACAGATTTGACTCATATCCGAAGAAATTTATACAACGCATGGAGAAAATTTCATCCAGGGCCTTTACCAAAAAATAAGGCAGAAATCTATAGTATCGTGATAGATTCTAATATTAAAACAAGAAGAGATTGTTTAGATTCTATAAACTGTCCAGTAAGTAATATTATGGTGTTTTATAAAATTAATGTTAGAAGTTTAAGTGAAATGCATAAAGTCTATATTGACGGTATATATATTTTCATATTGCACAAAATATTTTTTACAATTATTTACAATCCATGGACTCTATATTGAACATTATATACATACAGTGAGACGTAGGTACGCAAGATTATTTAAAATCTTTGGATGCTACTCGACAACATTGCGACCAACTGAAGTTGTTGTAGATTTTGTGAGAAGCGTTCAAAAAGCAGTGCAGGCTATATTGCCAACAGGAAGAATCAGCGGCTGTTGTTTCCATTAACACCGATCGTGGTTCAGGAAATTATTTTGCCTTAGATTTGTTCCCCGAAGAACCCATTCATGCAGTAATTGCCAAATATGCCGATTATTTGTTGGAGACATACTGTAGCAATTTTAAATTGACACTGTTGACTTTGTGGGGAATGTACATATATTTATTATGTTCATAAGTTTTTTACTTAATTAGTTGCATCCTTTGTTTACAGAAAATCAGTCAAAATATGTGTTGTAGTACTGTGTTTATTTTCTGTTAGTTAATTGTACAGGGCTCAGTAAATAAGGTTGACCACGTATTTTTGTTCTCTACATCAAGTCGCAGAATGCCCACTTTTCACTTTTGGCAATTTTATGTGACAAAAAATTTGTTTGGAATTATTATTTCCTTTGATTGATTATTTAATTTATGTTCTGGTAAAGCCCACCCAGACTCTTGTATCGTCCTAACCTGACGCAGGGGCTCTCTTGTTCTTTCTTTTTTTTTTTTGGTTAGGTTAGGTTGGCAACACTCTCGAGTCAGCTGTTATTTTACGAAGGGGTTTTCTTGGAATTCTCCTGGCCTTTGGCCTCGCTTTTGGTCAAAATCCTTTTATCAAGAATGTCGAGCCACTTGCCGTTTGACAATTTTTTTTTGAGAAAAGACCACTAGGTCTTCACCCCCCTTTTAGAGGTAAGCTCCTTTATTTTTTATTTTGCAATTTGCTGTTATTTTATTAGGGAGTCGGTAATTTTCTTTCTTTTGTTATTTTTAGGGGCTTGGTTTTGGCTATTACATTTAATTTTATAAGGTTAAGCATCCACATATGTTTTATCCAGTAACTTTAAGCCACAAATCACCGAAATAAATTGAGATAGGTAAGCTAGGCGTTCCCGCCAAACATTATTATTTTGTTTGGATCGCATTTCGTAGATGGCTCCGGTAGTGGCATCGCCCAATTTGGTTTAGTTAAGTTCGTATAGAGGGCACCACGTTCATTTGCGATTTGCGATCGAGAAGAAGCACCCTCCCAGATCTCGTTGTTGTCAAAAATTTGAAGTGTATTGTCAATTTTCTATTCTCGATTTTCTTTTAGGTTGTGTTAAATTTTCATGCCGTTTGTGATCGTTCGGTCTCTTTGTGTACTATTTGCGTGTTTTTTGATAGTTGTTTTGACATTTTGTTTAGTTTTAGTGTGTTTTCGGTTTATTTAGTATTTTATATAGTATTGCGTATCTAAATTTATTTCGGTGATTTGTGCTTTAAGCCTACGAGCAGCCATATGGGTGCTACTAAGGTTTCTAAAACCAAGCTAAACTCCACCGGACCACATCAGGAGGCCCAGCCAATACAGCTGCCGCAACTGAAGCGTGAGGGAATTGCAGGCTGGTTTAAAGTCACTTATTTTTCAATTGATTATTCTAATTTACTTTTATGGTTCATCACAGTTTTTTCATGATTTCAATTTTATTATTTCAACTATTGAAACCAATTTGTACCCTTTAATTAAATTTATTTAATTTAAAGTTTAACCTTAATGTGGGGCCATCTTGGCAAGAGGTAACAGTTTTTATAAACGTACATCGAAATAAAGATAACAAGGTTCTAGGACCTTCCCATAGGTTATACACATTTTTTTTCTTAAATTCTTGCGTCTCGAAAAGATTTTTTTCTACTGACGTTTTATAATAACCCCTTTTTGATTGTCGTTTTGATTTTTAAATAACCTTCTTTTAGGCACAGCGTGCTTAAAAGTTTTTTAAGCACGCTGTGCCTTAAAGTAATAATGTACAATTAAAAACTAAACACAGACTATAATTTTACCTATTTATTATAAATATTAAAAGTACAGTTACTTATATTATTAAAATTAATGCTTGGGTAACCCGAAATAGTACGTTGAGATGTTCCTCTTTGTAAAATAGATAAGGAATTTGAACTAGAAATAGAAAATGAATCTGCAACAGCAATATCAATTAAACCCATGCCACTAGTAGAGCTGGTAGAACATTCTAATTCATTATATTTAACACGTTTGTTGTTAGCGTCCAAAGATTTTTCACCAAGAATTTTTTCGGAAAATTTTCTTTCGTTTTCTAAAGAATCGTCTATATACCCCTCAGCCACAGCATTTGACCGACAACCTCCATGTCGCTTTAGCATCAATATATCCGCTCCAGAGTCCGCTAAAAAAGTTGCTGAAGATCTTCGAAAGCAGTGATCTGTATATTCATTTGCTTTTGGAAGCTCCTAGAACTCAGCAATTTTCTTTGGTGTTGCTCCAATGGTATTAATGCCCACTGATAACAAATCTTTCATGGATTATGTGTGCTGGACGTAATTGGGCGCACTTTCGGACAATATTCAAGAGTGATGCCGTCAATAGAGCCTTTGCTAATTACAAAGCTTCTTGCAACATTTGTATTAGTGTTTGGAATGGTTACTTTAATTAAAGACTCCGAAATTTTGATATTATTTATCTTTAAATATGAGTTCTTCTCTGCGACCTGCTCCAGAGATTCCCACAATAAGAATGACTTTGTCCAATAAATAGTTCTTATCGTCTGCTTCTTTGACAAATCTTTCTATTTGTTCCCTGGAAAAAACTTACGACTTTTTGGGATTATACCCCGTAGATTTCCTTTTCAAAAATGCGATTAGGTACTCCACAAAGTTGATGGCTTATAGGCATCGGATAATTGTGAAAAAATATGCCAAAACGACTTTTTCTGATAAGTTTTTTACGTTTTTTTTTTACACCCGTTTTTGAATTTTTCGTATGTGCCCTCATACAAACTCCTCGATTTTTGGGGAACAAGGTTCACCATTGCCTGATTTACGGCATTTTTAATTTCTGAGTCTTCTAAATCACTCATTTTTTACTTAATACTTTGCCGCAGTTTTTTACAAAAAAATTATTTCGAATTTTTCTTTGACAAGTGTCAATTTTTTTGACATGAAAGGTGTAAACGAAACACAGGTAATAAAATGTTTGGTAAAATAAATTAAGTTTTTTATTATGAAACGCCCGTAATAGATATTTACGTTATAAGTCCGGTAATAGATATTTACGATATAAGTGTTGTAAAGATTCATATTACAACACGAGATGTTAAAGTTGTTAAACGAGGCGTCAGCCGAGTTTAATCAAACATTGAGTGTAGTTATATGAATTTACAACAAGAATATTGTACAAAATTTTATCTACTTTCATCTATGAATAAAAATATTTGGCAAAAGGCATTTTTAAAAATAAAAATGCACCTGCTATTAAAAATCGTTTTGTAAGGGCATCTATTACAGCACTAGTGCTGTAATGGCATCTATTACAGCACTAGTGCTGTAATAGATGCCCTTACAAGACGATTTACAGAACTGTAAAATTCATATTACTAAATGAAAGTAGATAAATCAGCTTTTACAGTATGAGTGAAATGTTTCGAGACGAGGCGACGAAGGAGCATTTATTTCATACTGTTCTGTTGAAAATTATAATGAAGTTTTATTCTGCGTCGTATATTTGAAAAGTGCTTATATTTACTGGTGGAAACATTGTGTGTTTGACATTAATTAAACTAAAACTTACAAATTTCAGTCTGGTAAAGAAATTTTACAGGACTTATTGCTGTAAAACCTTATTTTCTGGACTAAATTCGAATATGTAAAGGTGTGTTTTACAATACAGTATGAAATAAAAAAAATATTGTATACCATTTGTTGCGAAACAATGTCTTCGCCTCGTAGGACAATTTTCACGTTGCGTGCCTAGACCCTTATTTCGTAACTTGTTGTATAAATAGCTATTTTCCATTCTCAACCTAAATTATATGACGACAATCTTAAATTTGAATATTTTAAATTAGTAACAAACTTATATACAAATATTAATTTGATATAATTAAGTTTTTTTGATAAAAACTTTATTATAAGTGTAGGGAAATTTTGGTTTTATTTATTGTATGGATTTCCAATAAATACAGGTATTTAGTATATTATGCTGGTTTGGACTTCTATCAAATCAGGTGGGGCCCAAGGAAAGCCAACGTCGAAAGGAAGGTGTAAGTAAGTATCGGACCATGATCTAGTGCTTCCACAATAAGAGCAACCGTTGGCACAAAGTGACAACCTATTTATTGTCCATGATAAAAGGTCGCAATAGCCACAATACATTTTCCTTCATACATGTGAGCTACTAGCACGATAAATAAATGCATGCGAATCGTTTCTTTCCAAATTAAATGAATCATGCTATTCAACACACCCATTAATTCATATTTTTATGGAAAAACTTCAAATAGACACTTTTGTTAAAATTCAACGCACACCTGCGAAACTTAAAGACGCTCACACAAAACAATAAATAAACTGTGTGAGCATTTCAATAATAGAGCATGATCACGATTACACTTTATGAAGTGTGTCTTCTTTTATTCGCCATTTTCCTTTTATCAGACATTTTGTAAGACTAAATATTTTTGGATTTTTATTTTCGCTTCGGTAGATATTTAATCTTTTGTGTGCTGTTTGATAGTGTGTAAGTACATTAAAGTCTAATATGCGCATAGCATACTTGTTTTATTTATTTAAATAAGGTAGTAACTGCGGTGCCCACTTTACATTCAGTGACGCCAGAAGTCCCGCATTAATTCGATATATGCCAAACGAAAAATAAATTTGGAAAACGCTCGCACCCGTCAATCTCTATTTCTAAATTTAACATTTGTCATGTAACATGGAATGTGTTTCGAACTTCCCGTAGAATACAAAAACGAATAAAAAAAGGTCCGTTCCATTTACAAAATTTATCTTTCGTTTGGTACACTGATAAAATTAATTATTTGAGTTAAAAAAATTTGCCGTTGACTCAAATAAATATTTGTTTCCTATTAGCCAAACAAATATGTATTTGAAAAATACCAAGGGATTATTTGCCTCAATTAGTATCTTCTGATTTGATACAAATTACTTTTTATTTGGAATTAATCACTAAATACAAAATTCAAACAAATGTTTATTTCCTTAACACTAACCTAACTTAAATAAGCCGTTTCAATGACTTAAGGTAAATAGGTTAAAAGTTAAGTTAACAAAATGGTTATTTCATTGATATTTATATATATTTTATCAAGTACATATTTATTTTACTTTTGTTTTACATGTATTTGCCGTAACAACAACGTTATTTAATTAAACAATTTAAATTAATAATTTAAATAAACCGGTAATTTCCATGAAAGTGATTGTTTTCTTATTCAAGTACATATTTGTTCAACTTGTCTTTTATATTTATTTAGACCAAGTATAAATTTACTTGGTTTAAAAACCTTTTTTTAATTTTCAATAGATCAGAATATTCATTCAAATCAGTTCTTATTTTATCCAAGTACGTGTTTATACAGATGTCACATAAAAATAGGAAATAAGTAGTGAGAAACGGACAGAGCGAGGCCAGGTGGTGCTGGTGGTGCTGGTGGTGCAACTAACCCAGGTGGTGCAGGTGGTGCGTTTTACGATCTAACCCGGGTGGTTCGGTGGTGCGTTTTATGATCTAACCCGGGTGGTTCGGTGGTGCGTTTTATGACCTAACCCGGGTGGTTCGGTGGTGCTGTTTTACGAGACCAGTGGTGCTGGTGGTGCTGTTTTACGAGACCAGTGGTGCTGGTGGTGGTGTTTTACGAGATCAGGTGGTGCTGGTGGTGCTGGTGGTGCAACTAACCCAGGTGGTGCAGGTGGTGCGTTTTACGATCTAACCCAAGTGGTTCGGTGGTGCGTTTTATGATCTAACCCGGGTGGTTCGGTGGTGCGTTTTATGATCTAACCCGGGTGGTTCGGTGGTGCGTTTTATGACCTAACCCGGGTGGTTCGGTGGTGCTGTTTACAAAATAACCCGAAATTAAACCCGACTTTTTACGACCTAACCCGGATGCTTTCGCGAGGCGGCTTCTTATCTAACCCTAATTTGAACCTGAATATTTATGAACTGACCCGAGATAAAACCCGACTTTTTATGATTTAACCTTAGTGAAACGCCGCTGCCCCAGAACTCTGTCCATATTCCTCTACTGTGTTAATTTATGCGGGTAATAAAACCGACAAGGGTCGGATCGGCCTGCATACTTATAGAGGTAAAAAACCGCTTTAGAATGTTTTTGGTATATCTTTTTTAGATAATTTTGGGGGAAATAATTTGCCTGAGATGCCAATTAAAAAAGCCTACATTTAATTGTATTTTAGATTCTTGAATTTTGTACATGGATTAAAAATCTACTATTTCTTGAAATTGTATACATTATGTTAGATAATTATTAATATAATGTTATTAAGACTTTGTAAATATCTGTAAAAACTGTTCTAAATCGTGTCATTTCTGAAAATTGTATACTGAGTGATTAGAATTTAGTAAAAAATTAAAAAAATGTTTTAATGTTATTAAGACCTGTGAAAATTTGTAAAACTGTACAGAATTGTATTATTTTCTGAAAATGATATACTGAGTGTTTAGAATTTAGTAAAAATTAAAAAAATGTTTTAAATTTGTTAAATCATGTGAAATCTTGTATAAAATGACTAGAACCGTTCTTAATCATGTCATTTCTGAAAATTGTATACTGAGTGTTTAGAATTTAGTAAAAAATTAAAAAAAATGTTTTAACGTTATTAAGCCCTGTGAAACTTTGTAAAAAATGACTAAAACAGTCGCAAATCGTCCTATTTTCTTAAAAGTGTATACTGAGTGTTTAGAATTTAGTAAAAATTAAAAAAAATGTTTTAAATTTGTTAAATCATGCGAAATCTTGTATAAAATGACTAGAACCGTTCTTAATCATGGCATTTCTGAAAATTGTATACTGAGTGTTTAGAATTTAGTAAAAAATTAAAAAAAATGTTTTAACGTTATTAAGCCCTGTGAAACTTTGTAAAAAATGACTAAAACAGTCGCAAATCGTCCTATTTTCTTAAAAGTGTATACTGAGTGTTTAGAATTTAGTAAAAATTAAAAAAAATGTTTTAAATTTGTTAAATCATGTGAAATCTTGTATAAAATGACTAAAACAGTCGCAAATCGTCCCATTTTCTTAAAAGTGTATACTGAGTGTTTAGAATTTAGTAAAAAATTAAAAAAAATGTTTTAACGTTATTAAGCCCTGTGAAACTTTGTAAAAAATGACTAAAACAGTCGCAAATCGTCCTATTTTCTTAAAAGTGTATACTGAGTGTTTAGAATTTAGTAAAAATTAAAAAAAATGTTTTAAATTTGTTAAATCATGTGAAATCTTGTATAAAATGACTAGAACCGTTCTTAATCATGACATTTCTGAAAATTGTATACTGAGTGTTAAGTATTTAGTGAAATGGTGGCTATTTAGTTAATTCGTGACTTGTTTTGTACAGATTCTTTAGCATTTCTTAAGAACCGAAAAAGAAAACAGAAAAGAAAAAAATAAAAGAAAATAACAACTCCAAGTGTCTTTGCGAACAATCGGCAATAAAATAGAGTATTTCAGTTTTTAATTTTTCGTAAATAAAAGTTGGTTAGATTAATAGTCTCTGTGAATATAATAACATAAACAAAGTGATATGCCGTAAATTTAGGAGTACAGTATAAATTATGCCTCTATTAAAATATACCGCAATAACTAACTACCAAAGGATTTTTGATATTTTGAATATATTTGATGCTCATAGCATTATCACATTTCCAAAGGCTCTAAATTTTAGAAAAATGTTCTAATAGAATATGTCTATCAATATAAAGTAAAGGTATTGTTAGGTTTTTTTAAAAAATACGACCTACAACAGTCTCTGCTACAGCATGGCTGACTCTGTAGAAACTTCTGTGAAACCATAATAATTATATCAATAATCGAGTTGTCGTTATGATAATATTTTCTTCCAATATCCGACTCCACTATCCATAAAAGTTATGTTAGAAAATTCATAATTGAGCGCATTGTAATTTTTTAAAAAGAAATTCACTTCACACACAAAGATGTAGCCATTCAATCCATGAAAATAATGCAAGTCAGTATGCGTATGTTATGGCTAACTGTTTAAATGTCTATTCCTTCCACGTTTATCGGAAGAAATACTTTTTTATACTAGTATTTTAGTTGAAAATAAGATCATAAATCATCTATACAAAACAAGCGTTCCTTATGGATTTGAACGAAAATCATAGATTCGACTATTTTCATGAAAAATAAATCTAAGTACGGAATAATGCAGGAAGATTATCTATTTTCTTGGTTTAGAAAGTGATGTAGTTAAGATTTATAACTTAGGAATAAATAAATTATTATTAATCTTTTCGACCTATTTCTCTTGCATATTTAATTTCTTTGATAGTAAGAACTAATCTTTTTATTTTACAAAGTAAAAAAAAAGCTAAAGATCGGCGTTGTCAGTCAGGTATAAGAACTGATTTAACACGATGGTTTTTTGTACAAACGTTCACATACAATTGTATGCTTTTTAACCGATTGTGTTGGAAAAAATGACGATTTATAGATTAGATATTTAGACGAAGAGCTAACCTTCTCAATAAACTATTGATTATTGCCCTGCTAGCTAGACAACACTTTTTATGTTAGTCAAAAAAAAAATTTTTTTTTTTTCGGACGCTATTACAGATTTCATCGTTAACTAACAAACATTAAGACCAAAAAATTAGCGTGCAAGATGAAATGTATAGGTTCACTTCATTTCTACATTATTTTACAACTCTCAATCGCATTAAAAACAAGATCGAATAAAAAATAACTTATGACATATGGACGAAAAATGTTTTTTCGGGCTATTTAGGTTAGCGACCGCATTACGTCTGAAATACTACATTTTTCGAGCTTATAACATAATTTACTATTTTAACGTTAAAATAGGGGAAATGATGTATCGAAATGCATACTTTTTTTTGTCGGTCACGAGATTATAGTTTCTTTTAAAATGAACTCTAATATTTACAACACAAATTATCCTTTAAGCCACTTTAGTTTAAAACTCGTCTGTCGCTTTCCCTATATTGTGAGTTTGATTAAAGTATAGCGTAGTATATATTTAGATGAATTTCGCAAATGTTGAATACTTTCAAAACTGAAAAAGCCGCCCTTTGCAATAAATATCTCCGTAGAGTTAGGTACCCTGCAGATTAAGGGTATTTCAGCGGATAATCATATACAAATTCAAAGATTTTGTCTATTTTAATGGATTAACAAACAATATCTATAGGATGACTTTACTGATAAAAAAAAAATAACAAAAATCTATTAAGTCTAGGCTCACATGAAATTCCATAAAGAGCAGCTGCATAGCCTTATCACATCAAACTATATTTTTATTTCGTTCTATTGTCAAAAGTCTGTGTTTAGGAGATTATCGTTCATTTTAAAATGAACTCTAATATGTACATCACCATAAACTACCTCTTAAGCCGCCGTAAAAATACACTTTTCGATTTACCTCTATATTGATTTTCTAATATTAAATATCTACAATAGTCGAAATTCGCTCGCTAATACCTATGTATGCAAGGTTTCTTCAAAAAATGACAATTTTGTTGTTTAATGGCTTAAAAAAATGGAAAAAGGAGGTTTTTGCATCCATTTATTTCCAGATGAGTGTTAAAAATACTTATAAAACTCGGTATACCGAAGATCAACCATTAATGAGAGGGTTGAGTCCTGTTTGCCAAATAAATCCTGATTTATAATTTGACGTTGGCAACGGTACAATTTTTTAACATTTATCATAAGAGGCGTATATTTTTGGGGCTTAGATCTACCAGTTTATCCACGCCCCATTTATTGTTAGTGCTTTAGTAATTTTACTTTCCAATTATTTTTTACCAAAACGCGTAGTTGAAACAGTGTCTATATCAGACGATATAATAAATTTTAAGGATTAATTTGCTTACAAATACACTTCAATTTATTTAGGCTAAAGCAGCCAGACATATACTGGAACTACGAAAACCCTATTACAATTTGGTTGCCTAGAGAAAATTTTGTAAAAAACATAGCTTTCTACACAAATGCTTGCACATTATGTACCTATCATTTTAAGATACCTGGCGACATCAATGTAAGCATTGACATAATGACGCAAGATATAGGTAGGTACTAGAATATTCAAGATTTCTATTAACGATACACTTCAGCATACATGCGAGATGTCATTAATGTCTACGGAAGGCTACAGACATACCAGCTATTTTTACATGGGATTCCATAGACTTGAACGCTTCTTGTTTAGAAATATTTGATGTCATCTTGAGGAGTTCCGTATTGAAGCATCAAACCTACCTGCCAAATAATTGACGAAATATGGGATATCATAAAATATGTCCCCCATCGAACTAAATGATCCTATAAACCAGCTTCACAGACCGTAATTTGTGATGCTAACACGATTAATACGCAATAGAACAAGATTAAGAAACAAAATTTAAAGTAGCTCTTTATCACACGAAAATAATTAAATAATTTACGGTTACAGAACAATAATTATTTTAAAAAGCTGTATAACTAAATATATTATGTTATTAGGAATATTCTGTCTAAAGTAACAGCTGATCTTAGTCGAAAATGAGATCATATTATTGATTGTTGAATTCGTTAGGTATGAAATAAAATTAGAGATTTCGTCTATTTTTTTCACGATTAAAAAAGAATACCTCTATTTAGCTAAAAATGAAACGATTACAGTGGTAGATTAATTCACTTTACCAAGCATGTAAACTACTAATTTTGCAATAAATATCTTCTATATTTCTAGGTAGGTTTACTCGAAAATGTTGGGCTATTTTCATCAAAAATCCCGATACGAAATTGAAAAATTTGCCTATTTTTGTCGGTTTACAAAGTGATAGTGGAATATTGATTTGATCAAAGAACAATAATTATTTTAAAAATGTTGTATAATTAACTAAATGTCGGTGTTATCAGGCAGGCAAGAAGTTATTTATCTGAATCTTATTTGTACCATTAGCGTTTATATACAAATGTTAGTGGTTTTCAAAAATTGATATCTCGGAAATTATTAGGTTTAGACTTATAATACGCTTATTAAAAAATAATGACTACTTTATGCAAAATTCAAAAATATTATAAGATGTAGGATATCCCAGTAACTTAACCAAAGATTTTCGGTCTTCGTAAAGCTTTATACGTTTCTTCAGCGTACCAAACATTCACTTTTTTTAAATATTGACATCGGGTTAGGATTCTGAACATAGGATTAACATCACTCCAATAGTGAACATGTTGCGTTGTCACAGTTCCATTCGTCGAAAAGTAAACAAAACCGTTTGAGCTACGTGGGGAATAAATAAAGTTGGCTTGTTGAAAAATTTTAATATTTATTAAGGTAAAAGACTATAAATATATCGATACAACACTTTGGCATTTCTAATACTACAAACATGAATATCTAAAATATGATATTTAAAACCATCAACTCTCTCTCCCTTCTCTAATTTTGGTACACCAATGCTGTCTTCTAAGTTTATAATATATGGCGTCCTGCAGTTTAATTCCAAAAATGTTTTAACTAAAAATTCCTCTTTAACACGTCCTTTAACGTAAATAATGTCTGCGTCTATCAGATTGTTGGATATGATATTATGTAGTTCCTTGTAATCGGTATCACCATAATTATAAAGGATACCATGATGATTTCCAAATAGATATTTGACTTGTTTCTTGCAAGCCTTACTTAAGGTGTCGAATGGTTTAACTGGTTTAAAAAAGTAACTTTTCATACTATTTCCATCATAAATAGCCAATTCTTTCGCGTAAAATTCAGGTATGTTAAATCCTTGAATATCGACTACAACGAACTTCATTGTCTGAAGACTCAAATCAAGCAAGTATATTTTCATATTTTTATCGCTCTTAAGTTCGATTTCAAAAGCACACCCCCACTTTTCGATAATTTCACAGTCTTAGCACATAGATCTTATATTTTTATTTACGATCAATTCATCTTTATTCGCCAATCGTCTCAAACGAGTCTGCTTTTGAAAGTAATATAGCCTTAGTATTCAGAAAATATTAATAATATCGGAGCTTAAAACATCCTTGACACTAAAAAATCATTGTGTTTCCTAACAAAACCCATCATCTTGTCTATTTAGCTTGCTTTCCTATTGTTTAGCAGGTTAAATAAAATTATTATTTCGCTCTTTTTGTCGGTACTGAATCGTTAGGGGAATACGTTTCTAGTTCTATAAGAGAGACAGTTAAAATTTATGTAAGCAATCAAAAATCCTACACTATGAGCTACTTAGTTAAAATTTCATATTTCCTTCCTGGATCAGGCAAAATTTGTGATGTGTCGGACAAAATTTATAAAAATACGAAAAAAAAAATGCTGGATGCATTTTTAGCGTGACTTTCTATTTAATACCATCTTATTTCAAGCTATAATTCGGTTGTCAAAATGAGAATAAAATAATTTTCCCATGGTTTATGTCATCTTAAAAAAGTCAAAAGGTTATATTCTGTAGAGGGTCAGATACATTCAAATTTAAATATTTTCTCCAAGAAGAATTTTAAGATAGTATTATAGTAAATAAAAATTCTTTACCTCCAATATTTCTTGGAAACATATCGTGTTCTAGCGACATAACCCAAAAGTACCTCTATTCAGAAACGCATCGTACTTTTCTTGTCAATAATTGTCTCATTGTCCCATCCATTACATTATTTTAATCTTAAAGCACCTGTTACCAGCATTATCTGTTTTTATGGTTTTCATAAAACATAGCGATTACCGATGAAAATTAAACGAAAACTTAATAAATAACTTTTTTTTTCAACTGAAATAGACTGATTTTCGATGGAAAAATGTTACTTATAACTAAAAATGAATATAAGACATATACGCAATGATATTTAGAATAAATCAATGTTTTCTAAAATTACTATGAAATATTCACAAAATCGTTTCGTTATAACCAAAGCAGCAAGGCTTGCAGATTTCGTATAGAGTTCAAACGCGATACTGAGATGATCTTTTTTTTTATATTTTTGTAGAATAATGCACCACTACGTTGTAAGTACTTGAGAGAGGACTTTCTTGAAAAATCCTCAAATTTCTCTGCAATTTTGTTCCTTCTAGAGTTAAATTCACACAGAAAACCCCGTATTCTTATCTTTCAGGTTGGTATATTAAAAAGGGCTTATTAGTATGGTTTAGAAAACAAGCAATATTAATTAACGGATGTTTTTTCGTCGTATGAAGAGTTGAAAAATTTTTTTTTTCCACTCCAATGGTTGCGATGCAGAGAGTCGGGTTTCATCATAATCTTTCAGGGTAGCTCAGGTTTGATTGCATGTAGAGAGTCGGGTTTCATCATAATCTTTCAGGGTAGCTCAGGTTTGATTACATGTACTAAGGTTAGTGCTCCTTGCAATCGGTTTCAGGTTTGACGCGCCCCCCTCAGGTTTGTTCAGGTTTCTCAAACGTTTGAGAAACCTGAACAAACCTGAGGGGGGCGCGTCAAACCTGAAACCGATTGCAAGGAGCACTAACCTTAGTACATGTAATCAAACCTGAGCTACCCTGAAAGATTATGATGAAACCCGACTCTCTACATGCAATCAAACCTGAGCTACCCTGAAAGATTATGATGAAACCCGACTCTCTGCATCGCAACCATTGGAGTGGAAAAAAAAAATTTTTCAACTCTTCATACGACGAAAAAACATCCGTTAATTAATATTGCTTGTTTTCTAAACCATACTAATAAGCCCTTTTTAATATACCAACCTGAAAGATAAGAATACGGGGTTTTCTGTGTGAATTTAACTCTAGAAGGAACAAAATTGCAGAGAAATTTGAGGATTTTTCAAGAAAGTCCTCTCTCAAGTACTTACAACGTAGTGGTGCATTATTCTACAAAAATATAAAAAAAAAGATCATCTCAGTATCGCGTTTGAACTCTATACGAAATCTGCAAGCCTTGCTGCTTTGGTTATAACGAAACGATTTTGTGAATATTTCATAGTAATTTTAGAAAACATTGATTTATTCTAAATATCATTGCGTATATGTCTTATATTCATTTTTAGTTATAAGTAACATTTTTCCATCGAAAATCAGTCTATTTCAGTTGAAAAAAAAAGTTATTTATTAAGTTTTCGTTTAATTTTCATCGGTAATCGCTATGTTTTATGAAAACCATAAAAACAGATAATGCTGGTAACAGGTGCTTTAAGATTAAAATAATGTAATGGATGGGACAATGAGACAATTATTGACAAGAAAAGTACGATGCGTTTCTGAATAGAGGTACTTTTGGGTTATGTCGCTAGAACACGATATGTTTCCAAGAAATATTGGAGGTAAAGAATTTTTATTTACTATAATACTATCTTAAAATTCTTCTTGGAGAAAATATTTAAATTTGAATGTATCTGACCCTCTACAGAATATAACCTTTTGACTTTTTTAAGATGACATAAACCATGGGAAAATTATTTTATTCTCATTTTGACAACCGAATTATAGCTTGAAATAAGATGGTATTAAATAGAAAGTCACGCTAAAAATGCATCCAGCATTTTTTTTTTCGTATTTTTATAAATTTTGTCCGACACATCACAAATTTTGCCTGATCCAGGAAGGAAATATGAAATTTTAACTAAGTAGCTCATAGTGTAGGATTTTTGATTGCTTACATAAATTTTAACTGTCTCTCTTATAGAACTAGAAACGTATTCCCCTAACGATTCAGTACCGACAAAAAGAGCGAAATAATAATTTTATTTAACCTGCTAAACAATAGGAAAGCAAGCTAAATAGACAAGATGATGGGTTTTGTTAGGAAACACAATGATTTTTTAGTGTCAAGGATGTTTTAAGCTCCGATATTATTAATATTTTCTGAATACTAAGGCTATATTACTTTCAAAAGCAGACTCGTTTGAGACGATTGGCGAATAAAGATGAATTGATCGTAAATAAAAATATAAGATCTATGTGCTAAGACTGTGAAATTATCGAAAAGTGGGGGTGTGCTTTTGAAATCGAACTTAAGAGCGATAAAAATATGAAAATATACTTGCTTGATTTGAGTCTTCAGACAATGAAGTTCGTTGTAGTCGATATTCAAGGATTTAACATACCTGAATTTTACGCGAAAGAATTGGCTATTTATGATGGAAATAGTATGAAAAGTTACTTTTTTAAACCAGTTAAACCATTCGACACCTTAAGTAAGGCTTGCAAGAAACAAGTCAAATATCTATTTGGAAATCATCATGGTATCCTTTATAATTATGGTGATACCGATTACAAGGAACTACATAATATCATATCCAACAATCTGATAGACGCAGACATTATTTACGTTAAAGGACGTGTTAAAGAGGAATTTTTAGTTAAAACATTTTTGGAATTAAACTGCAGGACGCCATATATTATAAACTTAGAAGACAGCATTGGTGTACCAAAATTAGAGAAGGGAGAGAGAGTTGATGGTTTTAAATATCATATTTTAGATATTCATGTTTGTAGTATTAGAAATGCCAAAGTGTTGTATCGATATATTTATAGTCTTTTACCTTAATAAATATTAAAATTTTTCAACAAGCCAACTTTATTTATTCCCCACGTAGCTCAAACGGTTTTGTTTACTTTTCGACGAATGGAACTGTGACAACGCAACATGTTCACTATTGGAGTGATGTTAATCCTATGTTCAGAATCCTAACCCGATGTCAATATTTAAAAAAAGTGAATGTTTGGTACGCTGAAGAAACGTATAAAGCTTTACGAAGACCGAAAATCTTTGGTTAAGTTACTGGGATATCCTACATCTTATAATATTTTTGAATTTTGCATAAAGTAGTCATTATTTTTTAATAAGCGTATTATAAGTCTAAACCTAATAATTTCCGAGATATCAATTTTTGAAAACCACTAACATTTGTATATAAACGCTAATGGTACAAATAAGATTCAGATAAATAACTTCTTGCCTGCCTGATAACACCGACATTTAGTTAATTATACAACATTTTTAAAATAATTATTGTTCTTTGATCAAATCAATATTCCACTATCACTTTGTAAACCGACAAAAATAGGCAAATTTTTCAATTTCGTATCGGGATTTTTGATGAAAATAGCCCAACATTTTCGAGTAAACCTACCTAGAAATATAGAAGATATTTATTGCAAAATTAGTAGTTTACATGCTTGGTAAAGTGAATTAATCTACCACTGTAATCGTTTCATTTTTAGCTAAATAGAGGTATTCTTTTTTAATCGTGAAAAAAATAGACGAAATCTCTAATTTTATTTCATACCTAACGAATTCAACAATCAATAATATGATCTCATTTTCGACTAAGATCAGCTGTTACTTTAGACAGAATATTCCTAATAACATAATATATTTAGTTATACAGCTTTTTAAAATAATTATTGTTCTGTAACCGTAAATTATTTAATTATTTTCGTGTGATAAAGAGCTACTTTAAATTTTGTTTCTTAATCTTGTTCTATTGCGTATTAATCGTGTTAGCATCACAAATTACGGTCTGTGAAGCTGGTTTATAGGATCATTTAGTTCGATGGGGGACATATTTTATGATATCCCATATTTCGTCAATTATTTGGCAGGTAGGTTTGATGCTTCAATACGGAACTCCTCAAGATGACATCAAATATTTCTAAACAAGAAGCGTTCAAGTCTATGGAATCCCATGTAAAAATAGCTGGTATGTCTGTAGCCTTCCGTAGACATTAATGACATCTCGCATGTATGCTGAAGTGTATCGTTAATAGAAATCTTGAATATTCTAGTACCTACCTATATCTTGCGTCATTATGTCAATGCTTACATTGATGTCGCCAGGTATCTTAAAATGATAGGTACATAATGTGCAAGCATTTGTGTAGAAAGCTATGTTTTTTACAAAATTTTCTCTAGGCAACCAAATTGTAATAGGGTTTTCGTAGTTCCAGTATATGTCTGGCTGCTTTAGCCTAAATAAATTGAAGTGTATTTGTAAGCAAATTAATCCTTAAAATTTATTATATCGTCTGATATAGACACTGTTTCAACTACGCGTTTTGGTAAA
Organism: Polydrusus tereticollis; assembly: GCA_963920685.1. NCBI lineage: Eukaryota > Metazoa > Arthropoda > Insecta > Coleoptera > Curculionidae > Polydrusus > Polydrusus tereticollis. Next base: position 201,775,387 of record OY987326.1, read on the forward strand.
AAATAATTGGAAAGTAAAATTACTAAAGCACTAACAATAAATGGGGCGTGGATAAACTGGTAGATCTAAGCCCCAAAAATATACGCCTCTTATGATAAATGTTAAAAAATTGTACCGTTGCCAACGTCAAATTATAAATCAGGATTTATTTGGCAAACAGGACTCAACCCTCTCATTAATGGTTGATCTTCGGTATACCGAGTTTTATAAGTATTTTTAACACTCATCTGGAAATAAATGGATGCAAAAACCTCCTTTTTCCATTTTTTTAAGCCATTAAACAACAAAATTGTCATTTTTTGAAGAAACCTTGCATACATAGGTATTAGCGAGCGAATTTCGACTATTGTAGATATTTAATATTAGAAAATCAATATAGAGGTAAATCGAAAAGTGTATTTTTACGGCGGCTTAAGAGGTAGTTTATGGTGATGTACATATTAGAGTTCATTTTAAAATGAACGATAATCTCCTAAACACAGACTTTTGACAATAGAACGAAATAAAAATATAGTTTGATGTGATAAGGCTATGCAGCTGCTCTTTATGGAATTTCATGTGAGCCTAGACTTAATAGATTTTTGTTATTTTTTTTTTATCAGTAAAGTCATCCTATAGATATTGTTTGTTAATCCATTAAAATAGACAAAATCTTTGAATTTGTATATGATTATCCGCTGAAATACCCTTAATCTGCAGGGTACCTAACTCTACGGAGATATTTATTGCAAAGGGCGGCTTTTTCAGTTTTGAAAGTATTCAACATTTGCGAAATTCATCTAAATATATACTACGCTATACTTTAATCAAACTCACAATATAGGGAAAGCGACAGACGAGTTTTAAACTAAAGTGGCTTAAAGGATAATTTGTGTTGTAAATATTAGAGTTCATTTTAAAAGAAACTATAATCTCGTGACCGACAAAAAAAAGTATGCATTTCGATACATCATTTCCCCTATTTTAACGTTAAAATAGTAAATTATGTTATAAGCTCGAAAAATGTAGTATTTCAGACGTAATGCGGTCGCTAACCTAAATAGCCCGAAAAAACATTTTTCGTCCATATGTCATAAGTTATTTTTTATTCGATCTTGTTTTTAATGCGATTGAGAGTTGTAAAATAATGTAGAAATGAAGTGAACCTATACATTTCATCTTGCACGCTAATTTTTTGGTCTTAATGTTTGTTAGTTAACGATGAAATCTGTAATAGCGTCCGAAAAAAAAAAAATTTTTTTTTTGACTAACATAAAAAGTGTTGTCTAGCTAGCAGGGCAATAATCAATAGTTTATTGAGAAGGTTAGCTCTTCGTCTAAATATCTAATCTATAAATCGTCATTTTTTCCAACACAATCGGTTAAAAAGCATACAATTGTATGTGAACGTTTGTACAAAAAACCATCGTGTTAAATCAGTTCTTATACCTGACTGACAACGCCGATCTTTAGCTTTTTTTTTACTTTGTAAAATAAAAAGATTAGTTCTTACTATCAAAGAAATTAAATATGCAAGAGAAATAGGTCGAAAAGATTAATAATAATTTATTTATTCCTAAGTTATAAATCTTAACTACATCACTTTCTAAACCAAGAAAATAGATAATCTTCCTGCATTATTCCGTACTTAGATTTATTTTTCATGAAAATAGTCGAATCTATGATTTTCGTTCAAATCCATAAGGAACGCTTGTTTTGTATAGATGATTTATGATCTTATTTTCAACTAAAATACTAGTATAAAAAAGTATTTCTTCCGATAAACGTGGAAGGAATAGACATTTAAACAGTTAGCCATAACATACGCATACTGACTTGCATTATTTTCATGGATTGAATGGCTACATCTTTGTGTGTGAAGTGAATTTCTTTTTAAAAAATTACAATGCGCTCAATTATGAATTTTCTAACATAACTTTTATGGATAGTGGAGTCGGATATTGGAAGAAAATATTATCATAACGACAACTCGATTATTGATATAATTATTATGGTTTCACAGAAGTTTCTACAGAGTCAGCCATGCTGTAGCAGAGACTGTTGTAGGTCGTATTTTTTAAAAAAACCTAACAATACCTTTACTTTATATTGATAGACATATTCTATTAGAACATTTTTCTAAAATTTAGAGCCTTTGGAAATGTGATAATGCTATGAGCATCAAATATATTCAAAATATCAAAAATCCTTTGGTAGTTAGTTATTGCGGTATATTTTAATAGAGGCATAATTTATACTGTACTCCTAAATTTACGGCATATCACTTTGTTTATGTTATTATATTCACAGAGACTATTAATCTAACCAACTTTTATTTACGAAAAATTAAAAACTGAAATACTCTATTTTATTGCCGATTGTTCGCAAAGACACTTGGAGTTGTTATTTTCTTTTATTTTTTTCTTTTCTGTTTTCTTTTTCGGTTCTTAAGAAATGCTAAAGAATCTGTACAAAACAAGTCACGAATTAACTAAATAGCCACCATTTCACTAAATACTTAACACTCAGTATACAATTTTCAGAAATGTCATGATTAAGAACGGTTCTAGTCATTTTATACAAGATTTCACATGATTTAACAAATTTAAAACATTTTTTTTAATTTTTACTAAATTCTAAACACTCAGTATACACTTTTAAGAAAATAGGACGATTTGCGACTGTTTTAGTCATTTTTTACAAAGTTTCACAGGGCTTAATAACGTTAAAACATTTTTTTTAATTTTTTACTAAATTCTAAACACTCAGTATACACTTTTAAGAAAATGGGACGATTTGCGACTGTTTTAGTCATTTTATACAAGATTTCACATGATTTAACAAATTTAAAACATTTTTTTTAATTTTTACTAAATTCTAAACACTCAGTATACACTTTTAAGAAAATAGGACGATTTGCGACTGTTTTAGTCATTTTTTACAAAGTTTCACAGGGCTTAATAACGTTAAAACATTTTTTTTAATTTTTTACTAAATTCTAAACACTCAGTATACAATTTTCAGAAATGCCATGATTAAGAACGGTTCTAGTCATTTTATACAAGATTTCGCATGATTTAACAAATTTAAAACATTTTTTTTAATTTTTACTAAATTCTAAACACTCAGTATACACTTTTAAGAAAATAGGACGATTTGCGACTGTTTTAGTCATTTTTTACAAAGTTTCACAGGGCTTAATAACGTTAAAACATTTTTTTTAATTTTTTACTAAATTCTAAACACTCAGTATACAATTTTCAGAAATGACATGATTAAGAACGGTTCTAGTCATTTTATACAAGATTTCACATGATTTAACAAATTTAAAACATTTTTTTAATTTTTACTAAATTCTAAACACTCAGTATATCATTTTCAGAAAATAATACAATTCTGTACAGTTTTACAAATTTTCACAGGTCTTAATAACATTAAAACATTTTTTTAATTTTTTACTAAATTCTAATCACTCAGTATACAATTTTCAGAAATGACACGATTTAGAACAGTTTTTACAGATATTTACAAAGTCTTAATAACATTATATTAATAATTATCTAACATAATGTATACAATTTCAAGAAATAGTAGATTTTTAATCCATGTACAAAATTCAAGAATCTAAAATACAATTAAATGTAGGCTTTTTTAATTGGCATCTCAGGCAAATTATTTCCCCCAAAATTATCTAAAAAAGATATACCAAAAACATTCTAAAGCGGTTTTTTACCTCTATAAGTATGCAGGCCGATCCGACCCTTGTCGGTTTTATTACCCGCATAAATTAACACAGTAGAGGAATATGGACAGAGTTCTGGGGCAGCGGCGTTTCACTAAGGTTAAATCATAAAAAGTCGGGTTTTATCTCGGGTCAGTTCATAAATATTCAGGTTCAAATTAGGGTTAGATAAGAAGCCGCCTCGCGAAAGCATCCGGGTTAGGTCGTAAAAAGTCGGGTTTAATTTCGGGTTATTTTGTAAACAGCACCACCGAACCACCCGGGTTAGGTCATAAAACGCACCACCGAACCACCCGGGTTAGATCATAAAACGCACCACCGAACCACCCGGGTTAGATCATAAAACGCACCACCGAACCACTTGGGTTAGATCGTAAAACGCACCACCTGCACCACCTGGGTTAGTTGCACCACCAGCACCACCAGCACCACCTGATCTCGTAAAACACCACCACCAGCACCACTGGTCTCGTAAAACAGCACCACCAGCACCACTGGTCTCGTAAAACAGCACCACCGAACCACCCGGGTTAGGTCATAAAACGCACCACCGAACCACCCGGGTTAGATCATAAAACGCACCACCGAACCACCCGGGTTAGATCGTAAAACGCACCACCTGCACCACCTGGGTTAGTTGCACCACCAGCACCACCAGCACCACCTGGCCTCGCTCTGTCCGTTTCTCACTACTGAAATATTGAAATGTTGCTATTGAATAATTATGGTTTAATCAGTACCTATACCATAATAATCACAAACCTTATCAAATTGTTTATAGTGTTCAAATAATAAGGTAAACCAACAGAAAAAAACACATTTTTGCCGAAAATATAGGTTATGACAAATTATGCGCACGCGCACAACGATTTTTACATAAAAATAACAAAAAATTTAAAAGATCTCTTATATAATTTCCTATTTTTATGTTATGTTATGTGTTTCTATAAACGTCTTATGGCAGATCTGTAGATTCAACTCTTATTTTATTTTTATGTTATATTATCCTGCTGTATAAACCCACCATTAGTTGTTGTTCCCCTTAAAATATACGTCAATAAAACATTATAGAGAAGTTAATAACTTTGATAAAAAAATGAAATAAAGGCAAATTTGCAAATTATAGGTACAATAATTACTAATATTATTATATTAATTATATAATATTTTTTACGTTAGGAGGTTTGATAGGTATTGAATTATGGTGAAAATTAAGAAAAACTGTCTTATTCGTAACCTAGGTAGCCATATTTTATTATAAATACCTGGCTAAATTTTTCTAAAAAGATTTTGTGTTCGAAATTTCAAATTAGGTATTACAAGTAACTTTTCTTTGCCTCTTATCTTACCTTTTAAACTCGTTTCATGCGTAACTAAAATATTTAAATATAGTTTCCTACCTTGAAAAGTATCTAACAGATGGGATATACCCCTCGATATACCCCAATCGTCTAAATAATTATTCATATTACGTTTATTCCCCATATCTTCGTTTTAATTTTTGATGAAACAACTAACTTCTGTGCCACTAACAAAGAAGATTTCAATCTCACTCATAAATTTCTACAAGACAAAATCGAACACCAATAACCAAAAAACGCGATGATGTTTATCAGGCCACTTTTGTATAACCAATCAAATTACTCAAAGCCCAAAGTAGGCGACAGGAGTTCATTTAAATACTTAATTATTTGTTTGGATGACCAAATTGTTTGAAAAGCTCGGCAATGAATGATTTAAATTAAAGTTAAAGGTATTTAGTTCTTAACTTGAAATGTACTTCGATTAAATAATTAGTTATTTGTAAATATTCGGTTGTTTTATATTAAGGATTTAATGTAAATACATAAGGCCGTAGCCAATCTCGACACCAAATACCTGCCATTTTTAATCCTATAGCCGATCTCGACACCAAACGTTTTTTGACCTGCAACTCGGCTAATGCGGCTTTATAGACTTATATTGGTTAAACAGCGCTAACACGGCATCTAATCCACCTTTTTGGTTCCAATTCGCCTTTTTCAAGTTCACCGGGGAATATTATTATTAATTGTTTTCCCCTTTTATAGACTTATATTGGTTAAACAGCGCTAACACGGCATCTAATCCACCTTTTTGGTTCCAATTCGCCTTTTTCAAGTTCACCGGGGAATATTATTATTAATTGTTTTCCCCTTTTATAGACTTATATTGGTTAAACAGCGCTAACACGGCATCTAATCCACCTTTTTGGTTCCAATTCGCCTTTTTCAAGTTCACCGGGGAATATTATTATTAATTGTTTTCCCCTTTTATAGACTTATATTGGTTAAACAGCGCTAACACGGCATCTAATCCACCTTTTTGGTTCAATTCGCATTACCTGCAATGTTTGGGGCCGAAATTTCTTGCAAGATTACTTGACCTAAAATTTCTAGCAGGTACCTTACCCAATATATATGAATATCGATTTTAATATTCATGGTGTCGAGAAAGCCTATCGGCTTAAAGGGCCCTTTCTACAGAGTTAGGTACAAGACAAATTTGGTGTCGAGAAGTGACCCGCCGATACATAATTATTTAGTTTAAATGACCTAGAAATTTAAATAGTTCTTTATTAGGTGATTTAACTAGCGATTAACGGGATTTAGTTCCTAAATAAAAATTAGTTCAATTAAATAATTAGTTATTTAGATTTTGTTATTTTAGTGTTTTTTTGGTAAGATATTTGTTTGAAGGATTCTATGATTTGACACAAATCCACCAACAGTCAAATAATTTTGCAAATAAAACGAAATACTCTCATTTATTTCAGTTAAATAAAACTTAGTTAACTAAAATCACATTTATTTATTACCAATAATTATTCACCAAATAAATCAGATTATTTGATTAAGGGAGCACAGTTTTATCAGTGTATATATCGAATTTATGGAACTTTCGGCGGTCACTGTATATTCTTTGTAGGTGCATTTTTGGCTGGTGCTCAAATTACATAAAGAAATAAAACTAGAGCTAGGTTAGTGCCCAGTCTATATCCGCCCATTTTTGTTTTTCGTATAACATTCAACATTCTAAACCAAACCGCCTAAAATTATACCTCATTATTAGCGCTTATGTGCAAAATAAAACAAAACATTACCGCATTATTTTTAATTCAGTAAGTAGTAGTGCCGCAATGTTCACTTTACAGCACAAGCGCTGGAGATTAATTATTAATATCTCGAAAACGGTAATGGAAGGTTGCAGGAAAATACCAAAGAAAGTTGTTAAGTAACTAACATCAAAGTTGCCACTACTTTTTGGTAAAAGCGGTAACACGCGCATTATTAAAACTATTTAAGCTAAATAGAGCTTTTCCGTTTATGCAAGAATTATTGGAACCTTCCGTTGACTGCTTCGCCATAAACGTCTAATATTTACTAGTAATTTAAAGCTAGTGAACCGAGTGGATAATTTATTTTTTTGTTACAAGCGTATGGCGAATGCGTCCGTTAGTAAATAATATAAAAGCAATATTAATACTCATCTCATCATCATTAATAAACTCGAAAAACAAAGATGATAGTAAACTAACGATGGAATAAATAACGTATGTAACAGAAGTTAATTTTTTCACGTCATTTAAACGTTTTTTGTTATAATATACTTTAATTAAAACGGAACATTTGTTAAAAATTGCAATTTATTAATTTCAAGTACTTCGGCGTAAAAACTTTGTACTAAAAAAGATTTTTAGTAAGAAAATAAAAGTATACTAAGTCTCGTGCTCAACCTTATATCTTTGACTAGAACAGTAGGTAAATCATCATGATGACATATTTATTAATTAATTTAAGAAGTAGTCCATATTCTGTGGCGAGATTGTAATTAGAAATAAAGGTCTGTCTTTACCACCAAATAACTTTATTTGCCCCTCTAGGGTAGGTAGGGTTATAGAAAATACATAAAATGACGATGAATTAAGTTAAATTTGTTAACGTATGTGTTGTACTAGTTTCGACTTAAGAGAAAGTCATCCTCAGCAACTAACCATTTAAGGGAATTAAATATGAAAAGAAGTTAAAACAGTTGGGGGAGCAGAGAGGTGATTCAATAATATAATATAATACACTGCAGATTATGCAACCATTGGAATCGACAGGAGTTTAGTATAAGAACGGTGTATCTCCATGGAAAGGTAGGAGTTGATTTATACGCAAGTAGAATAAAGGACCTTAATCACAGTAGAGTGATTTAAGCAATGTTGAAGTCAAAACATGTTATAAAAGAAGAATTTTAACATATCAATTCATTCTTTTTTAATGAAACCGACTTAGTGAGGGGACATGTTTAATGTTATGGTGGATTAGATTATTTCTGAATGAAACTAAATGAACTTGCTATTCTTTAAAAATTGTCAAAATGAGACTATGTCATTTCATATAAAAGTGGGAATACAACTGAAAAGAGAAAATTTCAAATTTTAGAAACTCATAGATAGCAATAAGACATTTAGTCTCACAATTTAACGGTTTGTTACTTATATTTGTTATAATATTATAACTGTAATAAAATAGTTATTTATGTATCTAGGGAATTATAATGGTCTTAATTACCGAGGGCAAAGTTTACGTCCCGAGGGCCTTTGGCCCGAGGGACAGCAGTTGCCCGAGGTAATTGAGACCCTTATAATTCCAGTGATACATAGATAATTTTATTTCTGACCGATTTTAGTAACATTTTGTTCATTTTTAAAGTGGAATAAATGTTTCAATAGACGACAATCAAATTGATATTAGATGTCAATCGTTTGATTTTATGTCAAATTTTTCTTAATATCCCAAGGGAGTTATGACCCTTATAATTCCCGCGTAACTAAGACGTTATAAGCTAATAATATACCGGTCAGAAATAAAATTATTAATATTATATCTTCACCTGGCAACAGGAAGAAAATTAAAAAATCAACAATCTAATGACGTAAACTACAATTTTTAATTTTAATTTTAATTTTTATTTTAATTAATATAACGAGTGAATAATGACCACTTGGTGAGTACATAATTAATAATATTATAACAAATATAAGTAACAAACCGTTAAGTTGTGAGACTAAATGTCTTATTGCTATCTATGAGTTTCTAAAATTTGAAATTTTCTCTTTTCAGATGTATTCCCACTTTTATATGAAATGACATAGTCTCATTTTGACAATTTTTAAAGAATAGCAAGTTCATTTAGTTTCATTCAGAAATAATCTAATCCACCATAACATTAAACATGTCCCCTCACTAAGTCGGTTTCATTAAAAAAGAATGAATTGATATGTTAAAATTCTTCTTTTACAACATGTTTTGACTTCAACATTGCTTAAATCACTCTACTATGATTAAGGTCCTTTATTCTACTTGCGTATAAATCAACTCCTACCTTTACATGGAGATATACCGCTCTTATTACTAAGCTCCTGTCGATTCCAATGGTTGCATAATCTGCATTATATTATATTATATTATTAAATCACCTCTCTGCTTCCCCAACTGTTTTAACCTTTTTTCATATTTAATTCCCTTAAATGGTTAGTTGCTGAGGATGACTTTCTCTAAAGTCGAAACTAGTACAACACATACGTTAACAAATTTAACTTAATTCATCGTCATTTTATTTATTTTCTATAACCCTTGTTTTCTACCCTAGAGGGGCAAATAAAGTTATTTGGTGGTAAAGACAGACCTTTACTTCTATTTATTCATTAAGTTAAACAGTGTTCTTTGCTCCTTTTCTTTATTATTCTTCTTTTTTCGGATATCTTCAGATAAAGTTGTTATTGGTTATTGCTAATTTTGCTTTAGCTTATAAAGTGGTTTTGAATTCTGATTTTTAAAAGTTTCTGGGTGTCTTGGTTATCATCCTCAGGGTAGGAGTGACTCAAGGGGAATCCTATATATTGCTTGGTAGGGCGCGCGTTTATGTGAATGTATTATTAGTATATTGTCCGATATGTCTGACCGTACGTAATTTTTTGTGATTATTTTGTCAAAAATGTAGGTGTATATCTTTGTGCATCTGTTATTATTCATCAAGTTTTGTTTTGAAAAACTTTTTATACTTTATATTGTATATGGTATGTCAATACTCGTCTATTTATTAAGGGTTACACTGCATACAATTGAGCTTGTGTGCAAGCTAACCTGTGGTCACACTGAAAAAACAGAATGCTTTGGCCCAAAGTCTCCAACACTCTTGGGTTGCTTTTGAGCTTGACTTCTTGTAGACAAAAGAAAATTTGTTGTTATTTGAATTAAGAGAATTTATATTGGAACAAGAGAAATGGTTCTCTTGAAACAAAAACGAATTTCTCTTGGACGTTTTCTACTCCAGACAAAATCCAAAGCTCTTGTCCCTTGCTAAAACGCTAAGGTTGTTTATTATGTTTTAATAAGTTTAATAGAGATAACGTTTATTTGAAAATATAGACTATACCGGGTGGTGCACCGCCAGACTGGCCGAAGGAAATCCCATGTAAATATTGCTACCTTCAAATATTGGCTCTCCTAATAATTTTACAGCAAAATTGGATAGGATTTTTTTTAAGGTCCTGGCATGATGCACTCGCACACCAAATTGTATTTTTTTCTGATATAAACCAAGTAAGAGTTATTTAGCAAAATCGATAAAAAAAATACAGCTCAATGAAACCACCAGTAATTATGATAGTGTCATGTCAAATCCAGTGTAAAATTTTAATGGAAGTATTATTTTTATCGATTTTACGAAGAGTTTTTTCTAAATAATCTTTAATTAGCTTATCAGAAAATAATGAAGATAAATAATGGAATGCGAGTCCAACATACAAGGACTTTCAAAAAAGTCCAATACAATTCTGCTGTAAAGCTAGCTATTAGGGAAGCTCAATTTACATGGGATTTTCTATGGCCATCAGTTCGGCGGTATGTTTTGTGAAGTCGTTTTATGTATAAACAATATCTATTTTTGTAGTAAAATCGTTTTCTAAATATCAGTTTTTTTTTCGTTTTATGGTATCTTTTTACCTTACTCTTGGAACAAGAACCATTTTTTCTAAGCCAAGTTCGAAAGCTCTTGGCACTAGATATTTAATGCTATTGGACCCCGAAAAAGATTTTAAATTAAAACCAATGCCATATTTGGAACAAGAATAATTCTTTTAAGCCAAGCCCGAAAGCCCTTGGTACTAGATATTTAAAGCTATTGGATCAAGAGAAAGATCTTAAGTCAAGAACAAATTTGATTTGGTTGTTCTTAGAACAAGAGAAATTTCGCTATTGAACCAATAGAATGGGCTATTCTCATAAGAAAAAATCCGCGATTGTTTTTAAGAGAGTAAGGGATTAGGTTTAAGAGACTTCGCATTTGGACCTATTCAAAAACCAAAAGCTCTTGGCTGAATATCATAATTCCTTGGTTCAAAGGATTTGTTTTTTCAGTGCAGCATTGTCGTTCCCGTCCATTTTTTTGTCTCAAACGGGTCCCAGGTATTTGACTTTGTTTTTCCAAGATATTTCCTTGTTGTTTACTTAGACTCTGCTCTCTGGTAATCTGACTCATAACTTTGAAAAGAGGGACTTTAGACGGATCTTCTAAGTATCAAGCCACTTTTGCAGAAGTATAATGTACCTCTGCAGGCGTAAGTATACTATTCGAAACTGTCTCGAAGTGGCGAATAGATAAAGTTGTGTTTGATGATATCGCTAATGTATATATTTTACAGGACCCGCGCAATGGGGACATTAACTGCTAGCCTAGTCATCTGGCGCACCGGGCTCTGGTGGTAGAAAAATGTTGTTCAATTTAAAATCGCTTATCGGATAAAACATCAACTTATTAACAATCTTGCCTAAACCAGATAATAGACTTATGGGTCTATAAACTAGCCACCAGAGCGTTAAGTCCTGAGTGGCCCTTGGTATCAATGCTACTTTGACTTTTTTCCAAGAGGTCGGGAAGCGGCCCCTTTCGATGACTGCCTGGGTTATATTTACCAAGTTTACAACTGTTTTTCCTGGCAAATTGTTTAATGCTTTGTTTTTTGTGCCGTCAAACCCGGGCACCATTTTTGCATTTAAAAGTTTTAACACCGTAACAGTAAAATAATAGGGCAAAATTTGACGGTAGATTGCAACAACAATTTATTGAGTTTGAATGTAGAAATAATGCCCAACCACGCAGGCTATTCAGACGATTGTGGGGATTCGTAGTCGAGCGCGTCAACATACCTCTAGCCGATTGTGTGACTCTCAGCTGTCTTGCACATGATATTTATTTTTTTCCACTAAAAATGACAATGTTTAGTTAAAGTACACTACAAACAGGAGAACTATGAAGAGCTAGTATTTATTTTAGTGCGACTTGATGCTTTTGCCTATTTACTGAGTCGGTCTTTACGTCGCCCTCAGAAAGTTGTATTTACTGGTTTGCTAAGACTAACAAAACGGTAAGTAAAATTTGCCATAACGAAATAATCAGCGTTGGACAGTCTTCCTTGGGGATAGACGTGTTTTTTTAGTCAGTGTCAGATTTAAACACATTTTCTCAAATTTATTGATTTGTCAGTTTTGTTGTGTAAGCATGTAGCGATAGTAGTGGTGGCGAACTTTCTGCTTCTCTCACCAAACAGTATCTACCAGACTACCAAAACGAGAAGGAGATGGTCCAAGATTTAGGTATCCAAAATAAAGACACGTCAGAACGAGAAAAAGCTCTAAAACGCAGATCAGCATGACATATGCCTGAAAGAGAAACAATTTGGAAGCACCAATTTTTACGATATTATTAGGAACATCCAACGATCACATGAGAATAAGATCCTAGACTTTGAAAGAGTTATCCCTGAGCAGAAAGTCGATATTGAAAGGTACGAGAAAGTCAGCTCTCCCTACACAGCGTAATAATACTTTCATTTATAATACACAAATCACACCAAACACTAACAATAACACGAATTTGCTACCAGCTGATACTACACAAGATACAGAAAATTTATTTTCCGATGATCAAACGCATTCCGATAAAGACACCATGAACTTCCTGCCCATTAAAATACATAGAAAGAGGCTCAGCAAGACAAGCAATGCCACACAACATCAGTAGATCCAACATGGGCAAATACCAGCAATTAAAGCTTAAAAGAGCATTTAACCAATCAATAAAGCATTCCTGCTCCTACCAAAGGTCACTCTGGAATCACCAGCACACAAACAAACACCACAATTGAGGGAGCTGCTGTGGCTAGAAAACGGTGAGTTTTCTCTGCTATTTTACGCGATAAAGTTAAATACAGCGTGTCCGCCGATGTATACGAGATACTTCGTGTATGAATTATATTACTAATTTTAAGCAAAAGTAATTCCATTCACCTGTCCCGAATTCGAAACGGTTCTTGAAATATCGTGGTTCGAGTTTCCGAATTTCCGGATCTTAACCCACTAGATTTTTTCATGTGAGGATATATGAAGACACCTACATATTCAATGGGAAAGGCTAATAACAGGAACCAACTCATTCAGAATGTCCATGCAGCGTTTTATGTGGTGAATAACAATATAGAGAACTTCAACTGGGAACGAGAACTCAGACGGAAGATTAAGTTATGCATTGCACAAGGCGGTGGTCACATTGAACAGCTTTAATAATTGCAATGTCATTACGCTTCTAAAAAAATAAGCCACATTTTTTCCTAAGCCCTTTACTTTAAACCCCGATATTTCAAGAACCGTTAGACATTCATTCAATTGATCAACAAAATCGATTTTGGGAAAGTGGTTACCGTAGGGGATGGCATAAAGCTTTACCCTTCCACTTCCAATTATTACTAAAAAATAATAAAACTATTTGACGCCAACAAAACACCTTACCATTCCTTCCGCTTCCCGGAGGAGAATGAAGTTGCATGTTGTTATAAGTATTTAGAGACATAGACAGAACTAAAGGTCAAGGAGGATCTGGAAGCGTTAAGCTCCGACCCATCTCGAGTAATTAGGTGATACCATAAGGGCGGCCAGCCAATGCCTCTACTATTATGTTTTCAGTTAAAGTCAGAAGAGAACCTTTATTTGGTTTGGCAAGTTTAGGTAATATATTTGAAATACGCCAAAAAACATTTCTCTTTTGAGTACAAGAACAGCTTGGCTTTATGCGCAAATTGCGCGGGTAACCACTTGACTATTTATAAGGGTTGGTAAAGGCACCCCAGCAATTCAAAGAGAGCAGAAATATGTCAAAACAACAACCCTCCTCTCCCCTATCATCAAGTCAGATTGTGCCAATTTGAGCGATGGCAATGACAGGACACCCAAGGAGGTATTCGAGACTGCATTACAAAAAACTATGCAGTCGTTGTTAAGCGAGTTGTATACCATTATGCAAAAGCATATTCAGAACAAGTTACCTATATTCACATTAGTTAAAAAAAATAATGTCTTTGCAAAGCGAGATTGTGTTCTTCAAGATGGCTACAATGTTAATAGCTTGAGAGGCAAAAAACTCGAAACTATTAGCTTTGTAGAAAGTAATGACATTGATTTGCTCCTTGTTCAGGAAACAAAACGCTTCACGTTCCCCAATTACTCAGTGTTCAGAAATGGTAGGCCCCTCAGGCCAAAGAGTAACAATAATCATACATATAGGGTAGTTCTATTGAATTGAAACACAAAAATAAGTGGGTTTATCTGAGTTTGTTTTCCTGCAGTATGTCTGTCAATTATGATGGTCCATGTCTGAGAAAGGTTTTTGGTGCTAATGAAACGATAAATATAGGATGAGACTTAAAAGCAAAAAGGCAGGACTTACCATTGATCGTCAGTTACAGACTAATTAGTCTGCTGACGTGTCTTAGCAAGGTTGTTAAAAAACTTAGACTGAATCGTCTTAATGATTTGCTATACGATAACAATATTTTAATACCACAGAAGTTTCGTTTTCAAACTGCTCATTGCACGGTGGGCCAAACAACGAGGCTGGCGTCTAACAAAAGAGTGATTTTAGCACGGCACGGTGCAAGCAAAGCAGTCGACAAGGCAAGACGAATTAATTGTAAAGCTGATAAGATTAGACATGCCAAACTGCCTAATAAAGGATAATAACTGGTTCTTGGAGGCCAGAATTTTCGCGGTTTCGCCAGAAAATGCGATATCGACAGTGCACGTCAGAACCGGAGTACTACAAGTCCAGAGCTAAATCTTCTAAAACCCGTTTTTTGGTCAGGATAAACTGGATTAATAATGTTAAGTACCTGGGTGTCTGCTTTGATAAGCGGATAGCTTCGAAATAAAAATGCCGACCAGCGCTTGAAAAAAGCTAACGGTCAACTTGGTGTCATCTTCTCACTCCTCAACAAACGAAGCAGAATCGACTTACATACAAATACTAACATATTATATGTAAAGGGTTTTCCAATAAGAACGATATGATTTCAAAATGAAATAAAATTAAAATTATTTCAGATACAAAAAAACTTTTTATATTATCTTAAAGTATAGTTGATAAAATTTATGTTTTGAATAACACATTGTTTAAATGTCCTCCGCGACTTCGTGTACACGAGCGAATTCGACGAACCCAATTTTCGATGACTTTATGCAATAAATCGGGCGTGATCTGACGAATGCAGGGTTCAATGTGCAACCTTAATGCATCAAGTGTTTGTGGTCTGTTTGCATAAACCTTAGATTTCAAATAGCCCCAAAAGAAGTAATCTAAAGCAGTTAAATCACAGCTTCTTGGAGGCCACTGAACAGTAGCATTCCTTGAAATTATCCTTTCGTCAAACTTTTCTTGCAGTATATCGATAGTTTCATGAGCAGTGTGACATGTGGCACCATCTTGCTGGAACCACATATCCTCCAAATCAAGTGCATCTATATTTGGCCACAAAAAATTTCTTAACATCTGTCGATATCGTTCACCATTCACTGTAACTGCATCTCCTGCCTCATTTTGGAAAAAAAATGGTCCGATGATGCCACCATACCATAAACCACACCATACAGTTACCTTTAGCGGATACAAAGGCTTCTCATGAATCTGTTGTGGATTGTTTTCACACCAAAAACGGCAATTTTGCTTGTTAACGTATCCACTTAACCAAAAATGAGCTTCATCTGAAAAGATAATTTTTTTGGCAAAATTGGGATCCCTTTCAAGTTGTTCTAAACTCCAAGCAGCAAATTCTCTGCGCCGACGATGTTCCAGTGGCTTAAGTTCTTGGGTCAAAACAATCTTATACGGGTGTAAATCTAAGTCTTCTTTCAAAATACGCCAGGTTGTCGTTTTTTTAATCCTTAACTCTTGAGCACGACGAGGAATTGATAAATTTGGATACACTGCAACTGCAACACTAGCTCTTACAGCAGCAATATTCTCAACAGTTCTTGCGTTTCGATGTCTTCTTGGTGTTTTTGCATCGTGAAGAGTAAAATTATTTTCAAATTTCTCAACGATGCGACAAATGGCAAGCAAAGAACGACGATAATTTACACCAAAGTTTTCGCGAAGTGCGCGATAAGTGTTCACAAAAGATCGTCTATTTTCATAAAATTTTTGGATAATAACCAAACGTTCTTGAAGCGCGTATTTAGCCATAATAAATTGTTATAGTTTACTGACAATAACTGACAACTGGTGACAGGTATAACTTTATTACCATGGTTACCATATCGTTTCAAAAGCATACCGTTCTTATTGGAAAACCCTGCGCATCCTATTTGACCGATTCTGATCGAAGAAATCCCTACCTGTTGCATTGATAGCAAGACACACTTCAAAAAACTACAGACATTTCAAAACAGTACTAAAAATTATCTCGGACGCTCCACGGTATATTTGTTCACTTCTTGAAAATGATATTCGTAAATTGACAGAAATATCCCCCGCGGCAAAGCTTTCATGGAATCTTCTCTAAAAAAACCTTTACAAGAAGTTGTCAGGGAATCAGCCTTATTGATTTCTTTTAAATCTGCCTTACTTTTTTGGAGGGTGTCGTAGGTCCATTATTGTCTGGTAGAATAACCCACAAAATCTTGAACATTGAAAAAAATATAAATATAACTTTTGAGAAGAAAATTTTGAAGAGTGCCGCGAACGAAATTACCTTCATTTGAAGAACGCCATTATGAAAAAGTAAAAATCCCTCTTTTTTTTTTCTTTAAGTTAAAAAAAAAACAATAAGGCTGATTCCCAGACAACTTCTTGTATAGATTTTTTAGAGAAGATTTCGTAAA
This sequence comes from Polydrusus tereticollis, assembly GCA_963920685.1. Taxonomy (NCBI): domain Eukaryota; kingdom Metazoa; phylum Arthropoda; class Insecta; order Coleoptera; family Curculionidae; genus Polydrusus; species Polydrusus tereticollis. The sequence goes on from OY987326.1 coordinate 201,792,325, forward strand.
AACTTTGCCGCGAGGGATACTTTCGTCATTTTAGGTTGTACTGTGGCACACTTGTACGATGTACAGTGTCATATTTCTTATGCATATTTCTGGGTCCTTTTAATGCTTATGAAACTAACTTGATCACAATTTTTTATGAGATAAAAGTTCATTATTCAGGCACTCATAAAACTGGTTAGCATTTTTAGTTTGGTCCTAACTAGGAAAATGGCATTTTTCCATTTCCGAGTTGCTTCGAAACGCCTATTAATTATTAAAATGGCACAAGGTGTAGTATATACCAACACATTTATAATTTACTATGACAAATAGCTTAACACTTATAAAAAAGTGAAATAAATTCACCTGAACTGAACTTTGCCATTTATTATTTTAATTACTTGATTTGTCAAAACAGCCTGATTTATTTGGTTTCGTTTTTAAAAATATTAATTATTTTTAGTTAAAGTTTTATTATTTATGACGAAACTAATTACCAAACTGTAATGAAAAATATTATAAATGGTGCACAAAACTGCGTTTTCAGTGGAGGCCTTATTACGAAATTTTTATTTGGTAGACATATCATATTAGTACAATATTTCAATAGAATTATCTAAATTATAATTGAATAATAACATACGAATTAAGTACATCCACATCACAAGGAATCAATCTAAACCATCTAAGGTTAGTAGAGGAAAACGGAGAGAGCGAGGCCAGGTGGTGCTGGTGGTGCTGGTGGTGCAACTAACCCAGGTGGTGCAGGTGGTGCGTTTTACGATCTAACCCAGGTGGTGCAGGTGGTGCGTTTTATGATCTAACCCGGGTGGTTCGGTGGTGCGTTTTATGACCTAACCCGGGTGGTTCGGTGGTGCTGTTTACAAAATAACCCGAAATTAAACCCGACTTTTTACGACCTAACCCGGATGCTTTCATGAGGCGGCTTCTTATCTAACCCTAACTTGAACCTGAATATTTATGAACTGACCCGAGATAAAACCCGACTTTTTACGACCTAACCCGGATGCTTTCGCGAGGCGGCTTCTCATCTAACCCTAATTTGAACCTGAATATTTATGGTCTGACCCGAGATAAAACCCGACTTTTTATGATTTAACCTTAGTGAAACGCCGCTGCTAAAGCGGGATAATTAAATCCCAATTTTTATAAGCCATCCTTAAACCCAACTTTTTACGATCCGACCTGAGCCATCCTTAAACCAGACTTTTTTTTATTTTCCCTTAGTTGAAACGCCGCTGGCGGGTAGTAAAGCGAAATAAATCCCTAATTTATATGGTCTAACAAGATAAGTATAATAAAGCGGTACATTTGTCACCCCGCAATAATTATTTATACCTAAATAACCCTCTCAAACCCTCTGCCGACTCGATTTAAAAAGAAAGGGACATAAACCTTTATTTATTATTCCGAAGGACCCTCATTAAAATTCAGTAGCATATCTAATAATTGATTCCAATTTTTGCACCACTTATATAAAATACAATAAAATAATTACCATCTAGAACCATTAACTAGCGATTTCTTTGTACTGGAAATGGATAAATTATAGGACTATCTTGTAATGAGAACAGAGTAATAAAAAGTAAATAAAACTTAAATACGTATAAAATACCAAGCAGGTATAGGTACTATACAACTTGTGTTCGCCATCAGGTAAAAGCCCTCATAATGCTTTTATAAAAATTTCGGATAATATCATAATATAAGTAAATAGGCTACAATTTCAGGAAAAAAGTAAAAAAAATTAATTCACAGTGTAAAATTGTAGTTAAATGGATTGTAAATACGAAATAATATAAAAAGCTACCTTTTGTTTGCGATGATGTATGCACAATAACTCTATATTATTCGGTCCTTAAACTGAAAATACCCACTAGATAGGTATCATAAGCTGTATTTGTCATCAGGTAGAACCCCCAATAAAATTATGAATATCAGGCGTAGGCAACAATAAGCACGTTGGTTTTTTAATTTATTATTAATCTGGCTAACTTAAGAAACTCACAATATAACGACCATCCAAAAAAATCATAATACATTACTGGGTGTGAAAGCAATTGCGCTGCAAAATATAGTGTATACCGACTCTGAGGTAGTTAATTAAAATCCCAATTAGCGCTAAAAAAAATCAATTAGATATTTACTTTAGATATTTTAATAAAAAAATTCAATATTATTAGCGCCACCTATCCGTTTATGGAACCTACATATAGGCTTAACAAGAATGACAAACTTTGGGAATATTATTTTACATGATTCTCTCGATTATCGCATCGCTATCACATTTCAATATTCTTGGCAACATTTAAGTTTTAAAATTAGCACAATATCAAATCCGTTACAATGAATTAAACAAACACATACATAATTTTAAAATCTCATAATAAGAATATAAACTAAAATTATAATGCGTAGCAGGTCCAAAATCTAACAAGTTTCGACTAGTCAAATGACGTCAGTTTACATCTGCGAAGAATACCCGACTCTCGAACCATAAAAAATGGTCAAACTTTGTCGGCAAATACCCTTCTATGATGCAGGGGAAGGACAGGTAACTCGAGATGTTTATAAAGAAACGTTAAAGAACATTATTTGCTTATTTCTAGACTCTTAAAAATTACATGCAATCGAACAATAAATGTTTTCATCATGTATATTTATGAGTAACACATTACCTTCGACATACATAAATTCAAATTGATAATTACTTGCCTTAGTACTTTTTTAGAAGTTTGAATCATTGCATATAACCGTCTGAGGATACCCAAACTTCCCCTAACATATTTCTCCGCAACCGGGGAAAAAGAGGTAGAAAAAGTAAAATAACAACTCCAAGTGTCTTTGCGAACAATCGGCAATAAAATAGAGTATTTCAGTTTTTAATTTTTCGTAAATAAAAGTTGGTTAGATTAATAGTCTCTGTGAATATAATAACATAAACAAAGTGATATGCCGTAAATTTAGGAGTACAGTATAAATTATGCCTCTATTAAAATATACCGCAATAACTAACTACCAAAGGATTTTTGATATTTTGAATATATTTGATGCTCATAGCATTATCACATTTCCAAAGGCTCTAAATTTTAGAAAAATGTTCTAATAGAATATGTCTATCAATATAAAGTAAAGGTATTGTTAGGTTTTTTTAAAAAATACGACCTACAAACAGCCTCTGCTACAGCATGGCTGACTCTGTAGAAACTTCTGTGAAACCATAATAATTATATCAATAATCGAGTTGTCGTTATGATAATATTTTCTTCCAATATCCGACTCCACTATCCATAAAAGTTATATTAGAAAATTCATAATTGAGCGCATTGTAATTTTTTAAAAAGAAATTCACTTCACACACAAAGATGTAGCCATTCAATCCATGAAAATAATGCAAGTCAGTATGCGTATGTTATGGCTAACTGTTTAAATGTCTATTCCTTCCACGTTTATCGGAAGAAATACTTTTTTATACTAGTATTTTAGTTGAAAATAAGATCATAAATCATCTATACAAAACAAGCGTCCCTTATGGATTTGAACGAAAATCATAGATTCGACTATTTTCATGAAAAATAAATCTAAGTACGGAATAATGCAGGAAGATTATCTATTTTCTTGGTTTAGAAAGTGATGTAGTTAAGATTTATAACTTAGGAATAAATAAATTATTATTAATCTTTTCGACCTATTTCTCTTGCATATTTAATTTCTTTGATAGTAAGAACTAATCTTTTTATTTTACAAAGTAAAAAAAAAGCTAAAGATCGGCGTTGTCAGTCAGGTATAAGAACTGATTTAACACGATGGTTTTTGTACAAACGTTCACATACAATTGTATGCTTTTTAACCGATTGTGTTGGAAAAAATGACGATTTATAGATTAGATATTTAGACGAAGAGCTAACCTTCTCAATAAAGTATTGATTATTGCCCTGCTAGCTAGACAACACTTTTTATGTTAGTCAAAAAAAAATTTTTTTTTTCGGACGCTATTACAGATTTCATCGTTAACTATCAAACATTAAGACCAAAAAATTAGCGTGCAAGATGAAATGTATAGGTTCACTTCATTTCTACATTATTTTACAACTCTCAATCGCATTAAAAACAAGATCGAATAAAAAATAACTTATGACATATGGACGAAAAATGTTTTTCGGGCTATTTAGGTTAGCGACCGCATTACGTCTGAAATACTACATTTCTCGAGCTTATAACATAATTTACTATTTTAACGTTAAAATAGGGGAAATGATGTATCAAAATGGATACTTTTTTTTGTCGGTCACGAGATTATAGTTTCTTTTAAAATGAACTCTAATATTTACAACACAAAATATCCTTTAAACCACATTAGTTTAAAACTCGTCTGTCGCTTTCCCTCCATTGTGAGTTTGATTAAAGTATAGCGTAGTATATATTTAGATGAATTTCGCAAATGTTGAATACTTTCAAAACTGAAAAAGCCGCCCTTTGCAATAAATATCTCCGTAGAGTTAGGTACCCTGCAGATTAAGGGTATTTCAGCGGATAATCATATACAAATTCAAAGATTTTGTCTATTTTAATGGATTAACAAACAATATCTATAGGATGACTTTACTGATAAAAAAAAAATAACAAAAATCCATAAAGTCTAGGCTCACATGAAATTCCATAAAGAGCAGCTGCATAGCCTTATCACATCAAACTATATTTTTATTTCGTTCTATTGTCAAAAGTCTGTGTTTAGGAGATTATCGTTCATTTTAAAATGAACTCTAATATGTACATCACCATAAACTACCTCTTAAGCCGTCGTAAAAATACACTTTTCGATTTACCTCTATATTGATTTTCTAATATTAAATATCTACAATAGTCGAAATTCGCTCGCTAATACCTATGTATGCAAGGTTTCTTCAAAAAATGACAATTTTGTTGTTTAATGGCTTGAAAAAATGGAAAAAGGAGGTTTTTGCATCCATTTATTTCCAGATGAGTGTTAAAAATACTTATAAAACTCGGTATACCGAAGATCAAACATTAATGAGAGGGTTGAGTCCTGTTTGCCAAATCCTGATTTTTAATTTGACGTTGGCAACGGTACAATTTTTTAACATTTATCATAAGAGGCGTATATTTTTGGAGCTTAGATCTACCAGTTTATCCACGCCCCATTTATTGTTAGTGCTTTAGTAATTTTACTTTCCAATTATTTTTTACCAAAACGCGTAGTTGAAACAGTGTCTATATCAGACGATATAATAAATTTTAAGGATTAATTTGCTTACAAATACACTTTAATTTATTTAGGCTAAAGCAGCCAGACATATACTGGAACTACGAAAACCCTATTACAATTTGGTTGCCTAGAGAAAATTTTGTAAAAAACATAGCTTTCTACACAAATGCTTGCACATTATGTACCTATCATTTTAAGATACCTGGCGACATCAATGTAAGCATTGACATAATGACGCAAGATATAGGTAGGTACTAGAATATTCAAGATTTCTATTAACGATACACTTCAGCATACATGCGAGATGTCATTAATGTCTACGGAAGGCAACAGACATACCAGCTATTTTTACATGGGATTCCATAGACTTGGACGCTTCTTGTTTAGAAATATTTGATGTCTTCTTGAGGAGTTCCGTATTGAAGCATCAAACCTACCTGCCAAATAATTGACGAAATATGGGATATCATAAAATATGCCCCCCATCGAACTAAATGATCCTATAAACCAGCTTCACAGACCGTAATTTGTGATGCTAACACGATTAATACGCAATAGAACAAGATTAAGAAACAAAATTTAAAGTAGCTCTTTATCACACGAAAATAATTAAATAATTTACGGTTACAGAACAATAATTATTTTAAAAAGCTGTATAACTAAATATATTATGTTATTAGGAATATTCTGTCTAAAGTAACAGCTAATCTTAGTCGAAAATGAGATCGTATTATTGATTGTTGAATTCGTTAGGTATGAAATAAAATTAGAGATTTCGTCTATTTTTTCACGATTAAAAAAGAATACCTCTATTTAGCTAAAAATGAAACGATTACAGTGGTAGATTAATTCACTTTACCAAGCATGTAAACTACTAATTTTGCAATAAATATCTTCTATATTTCTAGGTAGGTTTACTCGAAAATGTGGGGCTATTTTCATCAAAAATCCCGATACGAAATTGAAAAATTTGCCTATTTTTGTCGGTTTACAAAGTGATAGTGGAATATTGGTTTGATCAAAGAACAATAATTATTTTAAAAATGTTGTATAATTAACTAAATGTCGGTGTTATCAGGCAGGCAAGAAGTTATTTATCTGAATCTTATTTGTACCATTAGCGTTTATATACAAATGTTAGTGGTTTTCAAAAATTGATATCTCGGAAATTATTAGGTTTAGACTTATAATACGCTTATTAAAAAATAATGACTACTTTATGCAAAATTCAAAAATATTATAAGATGTAGGGTATCCCAGTAACTTAACCAAAGATTTTCGGTCTTCGTAAAGCTTTACACGTTTCTTCAGCGTACCAAACATTCACTTTTTTTAAATATTGACATCGGGTTAGGATTCTGAACATAGGATTAACATCACTCCAATAGTGAACATGTTGCGTTGTCACAGTTCCATTCGTTGAAAAGTAAACAAAACCGTTTGAGCTACGTGGGGGATAAATAAAGTTGGCTTGTTGAAAAATTTTAATATTTATTAAGGTAAAAGACTATAAATATATCGATACAACACTTTGGCATTTCTAATACTACAAACATGAATATCTAAAATGTGATATTTACAACCGTCAACTCTCTCTCCCTTCTCTAATTTTGGTACACCAATGCTGTCTTCTAAGTTTATAATATATGGCGTCCTGCAGTTTAATTCCGAAAATGTTTTAACTAAAAATTCCTCTTTAACACATCCTTTAACGTAAATAATGTCTGCGTCTATCAGATTGTTGGATATGATATTATGTAGTTCCTTGTAATCGGTATCACCATAATTATAAAGGATACCATGATGATTTCCAAATAGATATTTGACTTGTTTCTTGCAAGCCTTACTTAAGGTGTCGAATGGTTTAACTGGTTTAAAAAAGTAACTTTTCATACTATTCCCATCATAAATAGCCAATTCTTTCGCGCAAAATTCAGGTATGTTAAATCCTTGAATATCGACTACAACGAACTTCATTGTCTGAAGACTCAAATCAAACAAGTATATTTTCATATTTTTATCGCTCTTAAGTTCGATTTCAAAAGCACACCCCCACTTTTCGATAATTTCACAGTCTTAGCACATAGATCTTATATTTTTATTTACGATCAATTCATCTTTATTCGCCAATCGTCTCAAACGAGTCTGCTTTTGAAAGTAATATAGCCTTAGTATTCAGAAAATATTAATGATATCGGAGCCTAAAACATCCTTGACACTAAAAAATCATTATGTTTCCTAACAAAACCCATCATCTTGTCTATTTAGCTTGCTTTCCTATTGTTTAGCAGGTTAAATAAAATTATTATTTCGCTCTTTTTGTCTGTACTGAATCGTTAGGGGAATACGTTTCTAGTTCTATAAGAGAGACAGTTAAAATTTATGTAAGCAATCAAAAATCCTACACTATGAGCTACTTAGTTAAAATTTCATATTTCCTTCCTGGGTCAGGCAAAATTTGTGATGTGTCGGACAAAATTTATAAAAATACAAAAAAAAAAATGCTGGATGCATTTTTAGCGTGACTTTCTATTTAATACCATCTTATTTCAAGGTATAATTCGGTTGTCAAAATGAGAATAAAATAATTTTCCCATGGTTTATGTCATCTTAAAAAAGTCAAAAGGTTATATTCTGTAGAGGGTCAGATACATTTAAATTTAAATATTTTCTCCAAGAAGAATTTTAAGATAGTATTATAGTAAATAAAAATTCTATACCTCCAATATTTCATGGAAACATATCGTGTTCTAGCGACATAACCCAAAAGTACCTCTATTCAGAAACGCATCGTACTTTTCTTGTCAATAATTGTCTCATTGTCCCATCCATTACATTATTATAATCTTAAAGCACCTGTTACCAGCATTATCTGTTTTTATGGTTTTCATAAAACATAGCGATTACCAATGAAAATTAAACGAAAACTTAATAAATAACTTTTTTTTTTCAACTGAAATAGACTGATTTTCGATGGAAAAATGTTACTTTTAACTAAAAATGAATATAAGACATATACGCAATGATATTTAGAATAAATCAATCTTTTCTAAAATTACTATGAAATATTCACAAAATCGTTTCGTTATAACCAAAGTAGCAAGGCTTGCAGATTTCGTATAGAGTTCAAACGCGATACTGAGATGATCTTTTTTTTTTTTATATTTTTGTAGGATAATGCACCACTACGTTGTAAGTACTTGAGAGAGGACTTTCTTGAAAAATCCTCAAATTTCTCTGCAATTTTGTTCCTTCTAGAGTTAAATTCACACAGAAAACCCCGTATTCTTATCTTTCAGGTTGGTATATTAAAAAGGGCTTATTAGTATGGTTTAGAAAACAAGCAATATTAATTAACGGATGTTTTTTCGTCGTATGAAGAGTTGAAAAATTTTTTTTTTCCACTCCAATGGTTACGATGCAGAGAGTCGGGTTTCATCATAATCTTTCAGGGTAGCTCAGGTTTGATTGCATGTAGAGAGTCGGGTTTCATCATAATCTTTCAGGGTAGCTCAGGTTTGATTACATGTACTAAGGTTAGTGCTCCTTGCAATCGGTTTCAGGTTTGACGCGCCCCCCCTCAGGTTTGTTCAGGTTTCTCAAACGTTTGAGAAACCTGAACAAACCTGAGGGGGGCGCGTCAAACCTGAAACCGATTGCAAGGAGCACTAACCTTAGTACATGTAATCAAACCTGAGCTACCCTGAAAGATTATGATGAAACCCGACTCTCTACATGCAATCAAACCTGAGCTACCCTGAAAGATTATGATGAAACCCGACTCTCTGCATCGTAACCATTGGAGTGGAAAAAAAAAATTTTTCAACTCTTCATACGACGAAAAAACATCCGTTAATTAATATTGCTTGTTTTCTAAACCATACTAATAAGCCCTTTTTAATATACCAACCTGAAAGATAAGAATACGGGGTTTTCTGTGTGAATTTAACTCTAGAAGGAACAAAATTGCAGAGAAATTTGAGGATTTTTCAAGAAAGTCCTCTCTCAAGTACTTACAACGTAGTGGTGCATTATCCTACAAAAATATAAAAAAAAAAAGATCATCTCAGTATCGCGTTTGAACTCTATACGAAATCTGCAAGCCTTGCTACTTTGGTTATAACGAAACGATTTTGTGAATATTTCATAGTAATTTTAGAAAAGATTGATTTATTCTAAATATCATTGCGTATATGTCTTATATTCATTTTTAGTTAAAAGTAACATTTTTCCATCGAAAATCAGTCTATTTCAGTTGAAAAAAAAAAGTTATTTATTAAGTTTTCGTTTAATTTTCATTGGTAATCGCTATGTTTTATGAAAACCATAAAAACAGATAATGCTGGTAACAGGTGCTTTAAGATTATAATAATGTAATGGATGGGACAATGAGACAATTATTGACAAGAAAAGTACGATGCGTTTCTGAATAGAGGTACTTTTGGGTTATGTCGCTAGAACACGATATGTTTCCATGAAATATTGGAGGTATAGAATTTTTATTTACTATAATACTATCTTAAAATTCTTCTTGGAGAAAATATTTAAATTTAAATGTATCTGACCCTCTACAGAATATAACCTTTTGACTTTTTTAAGATGACATAAACCATGGGAAAATTATTTTATTCTCATTTTGACAACCGAATTATACCTTGAAATAAGATGGTATTAAATAGAAAGTCACGCTAAAAATGCATCCAGCATTTTTTTTTTTTGTATTTTTATAAATTTTGTCCGACACATCACAAATTTTGCCTGACCCAGGAAGGAAATATGAAATTTTAACTAAGTAGCTCATAGTGTAGGATTTTTGATTGCTTACATAAATTTTAACTGTCTCTCTTATAGAACTAGAAACGTATTCCCCTAACGATTCAGTACAGACAAAAAGAGCGAAATAATAATTTTATTTAACCTGCTAAACAATAGGAAAGCAAGCTAAATAGACAAGATGATGGGTTTTGTTAGGAAACATAATGATTTTTTAGTGTCAAGGATGTTTTAGGCTCCGATATCATTAATATTTTCTGAATACTAAGGCTATATTACTTTCAAAAGCAGACTCGTTTGAGACGATTGGCGAATAAAGATGAATTGATCGTAAATAAAAATATAAGATCTATGTGCTAAGACTGTGAAATTATCGAAAAGTGGGGGTGTGCTTTTGAAATCGAACTTAAGAGCGATAAAAATATGAAAATATACTTGTTTGATTTGAGTCTTCAGACAATGAAGTTCGTTGTAGTCGATATTCAAGGATTTAACATACCTGAATTTTGCGCGAAAGAATTGGCTATTTATGATGGGAATAGTATGAAAAGTTACTTTTTTAAACCAGTTAAACCATTCGACACCTTAAGTAAGGCTTGCAAGAAACAAGTCAAATATCTATTTGGAAATCATCATGGTATCCTTTATAATTATGGTGATACCGATTACAAGGAACTACATAATATCATATCCAACAATCTGATAGACGCAGACATTATTTACGTTAAAGGATGTGTTAAAGAGGAATTTTTAGTTAAAACATTTTCGGAATTAAACTGCAGGACGCCATATATTATAAACTTAGAAGACAGCATTGGTGTACCAAAATTAGAGAAGGGAGAGAGAGTTGACGGTTGTAAATATCACATTTTAGATATTCATGTTTGTAGTATTAGAAATGCCAAAGTGTTGTATCGATATATTTATAGTCTTTTACCTTAATAAATATTAAAATTTTTCAACAAGCCAACTTTATTTATCCCCCACGTAGCTCAAACGGTTTTGTTTACTTTTCAACGAATGGAACTGTGACAACGCAACATGTTCACTATTGGAGTGATGTTAATCCTATGTTCAGAATCCTAACCCGATGTCAATATTTAAAAAAAGTGAATGTTTGGTACGCTGAAGAAACGTGTAAAGCTTTACGAAGACCGAAAATCTTTGGTTAAGTTACTGGGATACCCTACATCTTATAATATTTTTGAATTTTGCATAAAGTAGTCATTATTTTTTAATAAGCGTATTATAAGTCTAAACCTAATAATTTCCGAGATATCAATTTTTGAAAACCACTAACATTTGTATATAAACGCTAATGGTACAAATAAGATTCAGATAAATAACTTCTTGCCTGCCTGATAACACCGACATTTAGTTAATTATACAACATTTTTAAAATAATTATTGTTCTTTGATCAAACCAATATTCCACTATCACTTTGTAAACCGACAAAAATAGGCAAATTTTTCAATTTCGTATCGGGATTTTTGATGAAAATAGCCCCACATTTTCGAGTAAACCTACCTAGAAATATAGAAGATATTTATTGCAAAATTAGTAGTTTACATGCTTGGTAAAGTGAATTAATCTACCACTGTAATCGTTTCATTTTTAGCTAAATAGAGGTATTCTTTTTTAATCGTGAAAAAATAGACGAAATCTCTAATTTTATTTCATACCTAACGAATTCAACAATCAATAATACGATCTCATTTTCGACTAAGATTAGCTGTTACTTTAGACAGAATATTCCTAATAACATAATATATTTAGTTATACAGCTTTTTAAAATAATTATTGTTCTGTAACCGTAAATTATTTAATTATTTTCGTGTGATAAAGAGCTACTTTAAATTTTGTTTCTTAATCTTGTTCTATTGCGTATTAATCGTGTTAGCATCACAAATTACGGTCTGTGAAGCTGGTTTATAGGATCATTTAGTTCGATGGGGGGCATATTTTATGATATCCCATATTTCGTCAATTATTTGGCAGGTAGGTTTGATGCTTCAATACGGAACTCCTCAAGAAGACATCAAATATTTCTAAACAAGAAGCGTCCAAGTCTATGGAATCCCATGTAAAAATAGCTGGTATGTCTGTTGCCTTCCGTAGACATTAATGACATCTCGCATGTATGCTGAAGTGTATCGTTAATAGAAATCTTGAATATTCTAGTACCTACCTATATCTTGCGTCATTATGTCAATGCTTACATTGATGTCGCCAGGTATCTTAAAATGATAGGTACATAATGTGCAAGCATTTGTGTAGAAAGCTATGTTTTTTACAAAATTTTCTCTAGGCAACCAAATTGTAATAGGGTTTTCGTAGTTCCAGTATATGTCTGGCTGCTTTAGCCTAAATAAATTAAAGTGTATTTGTAAGCAAATTAATCCTTAAAATTTATTATATCGTCTGATATAGACACTGTTTCAACTACGCGTTTTGGTAAAAAATAATTGGAAAGTAAAATTACTAAAGCACTAACAATAAATGGGGCGTGGATAAACTGGTAGATCTAAGCTCCAAAAATATACGCCTCTTATGATAAATGTTAAAAAATTGTACCGTTGCCAACGTCAAATTAAAAATCAGGATTTGGCAAACAGGACTCAACCCTCTCATTAATGTTTGATCTTCGGTATACCGAGTTTTATAAGTATTTTTAACACTCATCTGGAAATAAATGGATGCAAAAACCTCCTTTTTCCATTTTTTCAAGCCATTAAACAACAAAATTGTCATTTTTTGAAGAAACCTTGCATACATAGGTATTAGCGAGCGAATTTCGACTATTGTAGATATTTAATATTAGAAAATCAATATAGAGGTAAATCGAAAAGTGTATTTTTACGACGGCTTAAGAGGTAGTTTATGGTGATGTACATATTAGAGTTCATTTTAAAATGAACGATAATCTCCTAAACACAGACTTTTGACAATAGAACGAAATAAAAATATAGTTTGATGTGATAAGGCTATGCAGCTGCTCTTTATGGAATTTCATGTGAGCCTAGACTTTATGGATTTTTGTTATTTTTTTTTTATCAGTAAAGTCATCCTATAGATATTGTTTGTTAATCCATTAAAATAGACAAAATCTTTGAATTTGTATATGATTATCCGCTGAAATACCCTTAATCTGCAGGGTACCTAACTCTACGGAGATATTTATTGCAAAGGGCGGCTTTTTCAGTTTTGAAAGTATTCAACATTTGCGAAATTCATCTAAATATATACTACGCTATACTTTAATCAAACTCACAATGGAGGGAAAGCGACAGACGAGTTTTAAACTAATGTGGTTTAAAGGATATTTTGTGTTGTAAATATTAGAGTTCATTTTAAAAGAAACTATAATCTCGTGACCGACAAAAAAAAGTATCCATTTTGATACATCATTTCCCCTATTTTAACGTTAAAATAGTAAATTATGTTATAAGCTCGAGAAATGTAGTATTTCAGACGTAATGCGGTCGCTAACCTAAATAGCCCGAAAAACATTTTTCGTCCATATGTCATAAGTTATTTTTTATTCGATCTTGTTTTTAATGCGATTGAGAGTTGTAAAATAATGTAGAAATGAAGTGAACCTATACATTTCATCTTGCACGCTAATTTTTTGGTCTTAATGTTTGATAGTTAACGATGAAATCTGTAATAGCGTCCGAAAAAAAAAATTTTTTTTTGACTAACATAAAAAGTGTTGTCTAGCTAGCAGGGCAATAATCAATACTTTATTGAGAAGGTTAGCTCTTCGTCTAAATATCTAATCTATAAATCGTCATTTTTTCCAACACAATCGGTTAAAAAGCATACAATTGTATGTGAACGTTTGTACAAAAACCATCGTGTTAAATCAGTTCTTATACCTGACTGACAACGCCGATCTTTAACTTTTTTTTTACTTTGTAAAATAAAAAGATTAGTTCTTACTATCAAAGAAATTAAATATGCAAGAGAAATAGGTCGAAAAGATTAATAATAATTTATTTATTCCTAAGTTATAAATCTTAACTACATCACTTTCTAAACCAAGAAAATAGATAATCTTCCTGCATTATTCCGTACTTAGATTTATTTTTCATGAAAATAGTCGAATCTATGATTTTCGTTCAAATCCATAAGGGACGCTTGTTTTGTATAGATGATTTATGATCTTATTTTCAACTAAAATACTAGTATAAAAAAGTATTTCTTCCGATAAACGTGGAAGGAATAGACATTTAAACAGTTAGCCATAACATACGCATACTGACTTGCATTATTTTCATGGATTGAATGGCTACATCTTTGTGTGTGAAGTGAATTTCTTTTTAAAAAATTACAATGCGCTCAATTATGAATTTTCTAATATAACTTTTATGGATAGTGGAGTCGGATATTGGAAGAAAATATTATCATAACGACAACTCGATTATTGATATAATTATTATGGTTTCACAGAAGTTTCTACAGAGTCAGCCATGCTGTAGCAGAGGCTGTTGTAGGTCGTATTTTTTAAAAAAACCTAACAATACCTTTACTTTATATTGATAGACATATTCTATTAGAACATTTTTCTAAAATTTAGAGCCTTTGGAAATGTGATAATGCTATGAGCATCAAATATATTCAAAATATCAAAAATCCTTTGGTAGTTAGTTATTGCGGTATATTTTAATAGAGGCATAATTTATACTGTACTCCTAAATTTACGGCATATCACTTTGTTTATGTTATTATATTCACAGAGACTATTAATCTAACCAACTTTTATTTACGAAAAATTAAAAACTGAAATACTCTATTTTATTGCCGATTGTTCGCAAAGACACTTGGAGTTGTTATTTTACTTTTTCTACCTCTTTTTCCCCGGTTGCGGAGAAATATGTTAGGGGAAGTTTGGGTATCCTCAGACGGTTATATGCAATGATTCAAACTTCTAAAAAAGTACTAAGGCAAGTAATTATCAATTTGAATTTATGTATGTCGAAGGTAATGTGTTACTCATAAATATACATGATGAAAACATTTATTGTTCGATTGCATGTAATTTTTAAGAGTCTAGAAATAAGCAAATAATGTTCTTTAACGTTTCTTTATAAACATCTCGAGTTACCTGTCCTTCCCCTGCATCATAGAAGGGTATTTGCCGACAAAGTTTGACCATTTTTTATGGTTCGAGAGTTGGGTATTCTTCGCAGATGTAAACTGACGTCATTTGACTAGTCGAAACTTGTTAGATTTTGGACCTGCTACGCATTATAATTTTAGTTTATATTCTTATTATGAGATTTTAAAATTATGTATGTGTTTGTTTAATTCATTGTAACGGATTTGATATTGTGCTAATTTTAAAACTTAAATGTTGCCAAGAATATTGAAATGTGATAGCGATGCGATAATCGAGAGAATCATGTAAAATAATATTCCCAAAGTTTGTCATTCTTGTTAAGCCTATATGTAGGTTCCATAAACGGATAGGTGGCGCTAATAATATTGAATTTTTTTATTAAAATATCTAAAGTAAATATCTAATTGATTTTTTTTAGCGCTAATTGGGATTTTAATTAACTACCTCAGAGTCGGTATACACTATATTTTGCAGCGCAATTGCTTTCACACCCAGTAATGTATTATGATTTTTTTGGATGGTCGTTATATTGTGAGTTTCTTAAGTTAGCCAGATTAATAATAAATTAAAAAACCAACGTGATTTGCTTATTGTTGCCTACGCCTGATATTCATAATTTTATTGGGGGTTCTACCTGATGACAAATACAGCTTATGATACCTATCTAGTGGGTATTTTCAGTTTAAGGACCGAATAATATAGAGTTATTGTGCATACATCATCGCAAACAAAAGGTAGCTTTTTATATTATTTCGTATTTACAATCCATTTAACTACAATTTTACACTGTGAATTAATTTTTTTTACTTTTTTCCTGAAATTGTAGCCTATTTACTTATATTATGGTATTATCCGAAATTTTTATAAAAGCATTATGAGGGCTTTTACCTGATGGCGAACACAAGTTGTATAGTACCTATACCTGCTTGGTATTTTATACGTATTTAAGTTTTATTTACTTTTTATTACTCTGTTCTCATTACAAGATAGTCCTATAATTTATCCATTTCCAGTACAAAGAAATCGCTAGTTAATGGTTCTAGATGGTAATTATTTTATTGTATTTTATATAAGTGGTGCAAAAATTGGAATCAATTATTAGATATGCTACTGAATTTTAATGAGGGTCCTTCGGAATAATAAATAAAGGTTTATGTCCCTTTCTTTTTAAATCGAGTCGGCAGAGGGTTTGAGAGGGTTATTTAGGTATAAATAATTATTGCGGGGTGACAAATGTACCGCTTTATTATACTTATCTTGTTAGACCATATAAATTAGGGATTTATTTCGCTTTACTACCCGCCAGCGGCGTTTCAACTAAGGGAAAATAAAAAAAAGTCTGGTTTAAGGATGGCTCAGGTCGGATCGTAAAAAGTTGGGTTTAAGGATGGCTTATAAAAATTGGGATTTAATTATCCCGCTTTAGCAGCGGCGTTTCACTAAGGTTAAATCATAAAAAGTCGGGTTTTATCTCGGGTCAGACCATAAATATTCAGGTTCAAATTAGGGTTAGATGAGAAGCCGCCTCGCGAAAGCATCCGGGTTAGGTCGTAAAAAGTCGGGTTTTATCTCGGGTCAGTTCATAAATATTCAGGTTCAAGTTAGGGTTAGATAAGAAGCCGCCTCATGAAAGCATCCGGGTTAGGTCGTAAAAAGTCGGGTTTAATTTCGGGTTATTTTGTAAACAGCACCACCGAACCACCCGGGTTAGGTCATAAAACGCACCACCGAACCACCCGGGTTAGATCATAAAACGCACCACCTGCACCACCTGGGTTAGATCGTAAAACGCACCACCTGCACCACCTGGGTTAGTTGCACCACCAGCACCACCAGCACCACCTGGCCTCGCTCTCTCCGTTTTCCTCTACTAAGGTTAACTATAATTTCATTTCCAACAATTCAAGATATAAGCAAGAACCCTAAATGTTTTAATTAAGTTACTGAAATTATCGATTTGCTCTTATCTTGCATGTTATTATCTGCTTTATTCTGCTTATTGATTTTTTTTACTCTATATTTCTTGGGCTCACTTAGTAGAACGGGGCCAACGCGCGACACTAAATTAGCATTACTTCAATTAAAAAAAAACTAGGTTCTTATAAGCGACACCGCCTTAGTGTGTTATATTCAAATTTAGTTGACTATTAGATCACTAACGCGTTTTATACTGGCAAAATATTACAACGAGCGGACTTCTACTGATAAAGTAGTTTTCTTATGTTGCACCACGTAGGTGCACCATAAGTAGATAATATTTCCCGAAGTGCCTATTTGCGAATTTTTTTTCGAATGAGGAACCTAAATCCCCTAAAAATGTTGTCATGAATCTTTCCTTGGCCGTCAGTCAGAACTTTACCAAGTCAACCATTCCACCTCTAACACGTTCTGATGGCACCATTGCGACCAAAGCACAGGAAAAAGAAAACTTACTGGCGGAACTATTTTCTTTACACTCACCGCCATGCTAAACGAAGCCTGAGAAGTCTTGACGCTAAAAAGGCTTCTGGTCCTGACGGTATTCCAGTAATTGTAATTAAGACATGCGCTGACGAACTGACACCGGTATTTTGTAGGCTTTTTAAGTTATCCTACAAAAAAGGAATATTGCCTTCTTGCTGGAAAACTGCGCGTGTTCAGTCCATACCCAAAAAAGGCAAGAAGACCTTGCCAAACAACTATCATCCAGTCGCATTGCTTTCAGTTATATCAAAAGTTATAACGCAATAGAACATCACGGGGAGTCCCGGGTGGTAGCACTGGACATTTCCAAGGCTTTTGACCGAGTATGGCATGAGGAGTTCCTAACTAAAGTGAGAGCATACGGAATGCCGGTTCAATTTTGTTTATGGCTGTCGAGCTTTCTTAAAGACCATTTTCTGCGAGTGGCGATGGACGGATTTCTTTCAGACACATTTAACATCAACGCCGGAGTCCCTCAAGGTTCTATATTGTCGCCCACCCTCTTCTTACTATACATTAACGATCTTTTGGAAAAAACTAAAAATCCTATATATAGCTTCGCTGATGACAGCACACTTGTTTCATCTTTTACTTTGGATGCTCGGACATCGGCTGCCAATGCACATCTCTATAGGCAGCAAGAGGTCTCACATCTCAACAAAGACCTGGAAGAAATTCTGTCTTGGGGTGACAGTAACCAAGTAGAATTTAACGTTAAAAAGACCCAGGCGGCAGTCTTTTCCAAAAAAGTTAATGTTGACGAACCAGATATAGTTATGGCGGGACACTCGATTCCCTTGGCTTCATCAATTAATTTATTGGGCGTAAATTTGGATAGTCATAATATGTCTTGGCATAGTCACGTTGCGGCCATTGCTAAGGCAGCCTCGCAGAAGCTTGGAGTACTTTTCCGAACTAAGAACCTCTATACACCCCAACAACTTTTGATGCTCTATTCCCATTTCAACCATCGCTGGAGTATTGTTCGCATATTTGGGGCTCTGCTCCTAAACATAGGTACCCTGAGATTGCTAGATTCCATTCAAAGAAGAGCCATTCGCTTGATCGGTGACCATAGTCTGACAAACAACCGGGAAAGCCTTGAACATCGAAGGCGGGGTGGCGACTTAAGTTTATTTTAAAAATATTTTCATGGCAAGTGCTCAATTGAGGTTGCCCGCTTGATACCACCAAGAGCGGTGTATAGTAGAAATACACGACGAGCCACTGCAGCCCACCAGTACGTGGTTTAGCTTAGTGTCCCTCGAATAACCCAGTTTCAAAATTCTTTCATCTGGAGAACGTCATCACTCTGGAACGACCTCCCTGAGATCGTGTTCCCCAACGAGTATAATCTCCAAAGGTTCAAGACCAACGTGAATCATTTCCTGCGCACACGCACCGCTCCCAGAGCGCCTTACAGAATTTTTCCTGTAGTGCTACGCCTTATCATAAAAAAGAAAAAAAAAGAAAAGGGCGAAGCTGTATCGTCTCTTCGCCAGTAGCGATCAAAAATACTGTCAATAGGTCGAGTTTTACATAGTGATATCAATTTCTAACTAGGTTAGGTTAGGTTGAAAGTGAGTGGGTTACAAATAACCCTCCACTGCGACCGAATGATCTATTGTGGCTTCTAACTAATTCAGCCAATGAAAAACAGAAAATGGGCTTTGAAGACCAATAGAATATCCACAAGAGGTAATTAGATATAACTTTCTTGGCGTCCACGTTAACTCTTAAAATAATAACCAGGGTATTGTCGCTTCCTCTGATACATTTCTGGCTAGAGTTTTTATACAATTATTTACATGGGAATGATAATGTTATATTTTGTGGCGCTTACTTTACTCCGATACATACACCGGCCAACCAAATTTGGTATTCTACTTTTTTATGAGGACGGTCGCAAAAAAAAACTAAAAAACTAGTAAACAAATGTTGCTAAAACTTTTTTGCCGCTGTGGAGTAATCTTTTTTTTTTTGGAGGGGAAAGGATTAAAAGGAAGAAAAATAAAATAAAATATGGTTGAGTTAAATTATTGAAAAATCTTTTATTAGCCATATAATAATATATTTAACAGCAACTACAATACAAAATTTACACACTATATAATAACTTCAATATAGTTTAATATGAATATAATACATAGGGATGTACAAAATGCAAGGATTTATGATACATGATGCAAAAATATTGCTAAAATCGTAATCTCTTAATTCGTTCACCAATAAGAATAAAAGTTAACAATGCGAAAATCAATAAGGAACCAACTGACAAATTTTCGTCCCATCAAAAATCCCGTCAAAAAACTTTACAAACGACGGAATTTAAAAATATCCAAATCCTTTCAAAACACAATTCCTTTCCAGTTTTCGCGACTTATTGCAATAATGAAAAGTTACCGCATAACATTTTAACAAAAACAATTTTTACATATGAGCAATTTTTACATTTTATTTACAAACTGCCAATTCAGATGCAGAGTTTATACCTAAAATTACAGTCGAACAAAAATTAGAGCAAAATAGAGAAACCTAGTAAGACCGATCAATAAATTATACTTTTAGATATTATAATAAATGCTATTAAACCATAATGATTACACCATTTTTAAGGTGTTACGTCCAGTATTTCTAAAAATTTTAGGATTAAACAATTTTTTTATAAAATATTTTGTAAAGAATAATTAAGAAAATATGCAGCGTAAAAAAAAGTTGAGAGATTTTTTTTACTTAAGAAATCAATAAACAATGTGACACTTAGTTTATGTCAAGTATATCTTTAAAAAAAATCGTCTTAGAAATCCTATTTGTTCCATTAACCTAGAACTATGTAACCCCTTAAGTATTACAATAATATAATATTATCTCATGGAATAAAAATATAACTTTGTAGAAATAACCATCGGAGATATCTGAAGAAGGTAGAAAAGTGTGACAGCATGAATTTATTTTTTCCTCTTAACTATCACATTTTTATATACTTTATTAGAATCTTACCTGGGATGCGTTGATTTAATATTTTCCAATAATTTATATATTTGAAGTATTTAAAAGTGTGTGTATGTGTTCAAATTTCTAAATAAATTAAAACCATAGCATAACATAAATTATTTTTAATTTAAGAAACGTATAATTTTTTTGGTATTTTAAAGTAGTATGAATATGCAAATTAATTATACATAGTAAGGTGAATAATTTGAAACTCTTATAAGTAAGGATAAATAGAGCCCTTTGGGTTTATAGAAATTATCAAAATTCCGCGATTTAGAGTATTAAAATAGTAAGGACAGTAGATAAATATGTGGATTATTTAACAATATTAAGTATACTTTTTTCTATTGTCCGGTCTTACATTTTTTTTTAGTTTTAAGCACAGACGGCTCAAAAAAAAATTAAATCCTACAATCTAAATCAGTCAGCACATATTTCAGGTAACTCTGCAACTGTCTTGCCTATATAACATACTACTGGGTACAAAAATACACCGAATGTTACTCTCTACATATTTCATACTGTTCCAGGCCTCATAAAATTTTAAAATTCGAAAACTCTTATAAATATAAGGACAGTCGATCTAGTTATTATTATTATTATTAATTATTATTTATTATATAAACTTTTAGCAGCACAAATAGTTTTAAATTATTTAAATAATTGGGGTTGATCACATCAAATATTACCAAATAGCGCGATAAGAAGGAACAGTTTAACATTAAAAATGTAGAGTTCAAATTTAAGAAATTAATATTCTGGATAGATTTAAAAAAAAAATGTAATGAAAAAAAAAACATTATTTTAAATAATTCCAATATCAACACAATGGAATAATAAAAAAACAAGAAACATGTTAGGAAATATTCAAAAATAAAATAAGAACTAAACGCAACAGCGAAATTAATGGTTTTCTATTAGTAAACAATAAGGCCTGGTGCGCACTAGCAATCGATAAATAATAGTAGAACATGTTTAGAAGATTCAAATAAAAGTTTCTAATTGTTTTAGATAACTTTTCTTAAGGGCAAAAATATTTGGTGTGATCGTTAAAACCCTAAAATGATAGAAATCATTGACGAAAGAAATAAAATACAACTTGACAGTACAAAGTAATAAAACATTTCAAAACTTTTAAATTTTGTTTTGGTTCCCTTGTGTTTTCAAAATAGACAAACTAACGTATTGAACCACTACTCTCGCACAGATAACTCATTAAAGTTAACGAAATAGGTTCTGTTTTTGAAACAAAACCCTTGTTAAGTTAGTTGACACAGGTAAATTTAGTAGGGATTTAAAGTTTATTTATTTTAAGCTGCTCTACCTAAAATTATATTAATATCAACCCTTATCCTAAATATGCTCAGCAAATATTGACATTAAGTCGTAAAAGAGGGTTAATAATGCTGATGTCTCGTTATCAACTGCAAAAGTTTATAGCGGGGACCAGACAGCGCTATTTTGGCACTCTATTAAAAAGTTTTTATAAATAGTACTTTTTCTATTCAAAATACAATAAAATTGCACAAGGAGTTTATATCCTAGAGGAAAATTACGTTTTCTTATGTAATAATAAATCTACAAGAGGATGGTAACAGCTTTAAGTTCAGTGGAAGTATATAGTGAAGGCTACTTTAATATCATGGTTTTTCTGTATGTGACAGTTTAATAAAGACGGTTGTGAAATAAATTCTATGTAATTATGATATAATTAAGCTAAAAATAAATGAGTCTTTTTCGTTACTTTTAGATGATAGATTTCATCGCTTCTGTGAATGACTATTATTTTGGAATAAAACAGGATAGTGGTTGTGACTGGCGTTATTAAGTACGTAATTAATAAGTAAATTTTGCAAACAATGTTTTTTTAATCTAATGTATCAAATACATAAAAAAGTAATGAAATACTTTTCAAGCTTCGTGGGTTGTATAATATTTTGCAACCAAAAACGTATCTTCAAAATAGTTTCCTAAATAAGAGCGTATCTGTAACCAGCTCTTGATGCATCAGTGTCATTCATATCCATGCGGACCATGCGTAACTTCACACCAGCAGCATTAAAATATCGATTTTATTGTGTGTAGTTACTTAAACTGTCAATTTTAATGAGTTATCTAGTTTTAGTGGTCGTAAAATATAAGTAGAACCTAACATTAATATTTGTGCTGTACTTATTGTAAATTCTAACACATTGAAAGCACATGTACCGACGCGTGCCTGGGCGTCTTTATAATATCATCTTTAATATAAGAATATCGATGTTGCCTTCTACTCTATATAAATTTCAAAATGTTAAATACTATTTCCTTATAATTTAATTTGTGCATTGACTTGTCAAGAATCGAACTGAAGGATAGAGTTAAGCGTAAAATGTAAATAATTCTTTTTTCGGGGATCATGAAAATACTACCCAGCCGTTACATACGTTTTATTTTATGTTTATGTGTGAAAATGTGATTACCAGTGTTTTATTCCATATTTTTTGCCGATTGGGTAGTTTTCAAAAATTCCCACTGACGCGACGGATGTAGAGCATCACGTTTACGGAGGAACATGACGAAATTAGTATTTACAACAGACAAAAGTGCGTCTAACAAAGAAAAGACATTTTGAATAATAATTTCAACATTTTCTGTAATTTTTATTACAAAATTGACGTTTCGTTCTGCCACATAACTCGATATAAACCTAGATTTTTAGTTAATATAAAACTAGTTGTTAAATGCTGCCATTATTACCCAAAACGTAACACTTACTTTCCAAAACTGGCTCGCAACACACAAAGACAATCCCGACATATCCGAAAAACCTTTACAATACCATCTGAGTAACTTGATTTCACATTATTTATTAAGTACAGATATATTGGCCAAACAAATCATGTTCGAAAAACAATGCTCATAGTACCCTATGCAGTAAAAGTGCCACAAAGCTCCGTGGCTCACTTGGCTTTACAAAAATGACTATTTTTAAAGTCGTCAAAACGTTTGAATCTTGTTGTGGTAATGTTTACTATAAATTCGGCTCTAAAAATTACATGTTTTAGGCAAAAAGTCATGAGCATAAGGAACAGTTTGAGGTTACGACCACTTAATATCTTAAAACTTTTGTAGCTACTTACTTTGTCGAGCCGAAAAATCAAATTTTGAAGGTGGAGACAAGACATATGCCCACAAAATTTCTAGTTGAAATTGGCAAAAATTACGAAGGGGTACAGCGTTTTAAAGAGTAGTATATAGAGAGGTCCGCATAATGCACTGATGGGGGGTATATTTATTTAGGAAATAGTTTTTAAACTACCGAAATCTTTAGCGCTCAACATTGGAATTAGCAAAAAGAATTAAAAATAAAATCGATATCCTGATAGCATGACACGACCCTATCTCTAGCATAACCGTAAGCTCGACAAGGGGTTAGTTAACTTTAGACAGGGCAAGCGCTATCGTTCTTTCAAGATTCCCGCCCCTCAGATTTTGAATCTTGCGAATTCGCAAAATCTTTATTCGCAGTTCGTGATTCGCATCTATATGAACTTTACTTTAAGGCGGTGATGTTGACTACGCTCCTACGATGTATAGTAAACGTGTATACGTTATATTAGGTTACCCATATTGTAGATAGGCTCAGGCTAGTTTGTTAGTCCTTTTGCTTTCGGTTATCCGATGTCTGTCCGAATTTGTCTGCTGACTGCAAACACGAACGTCAAGCGCTGAAAATTTCGGTGGCTTAAATTCTTTCTAATATCGAACCTATAATTTTATTTATGTCGTCAAGCTCTTTGTCTATAAGTTTTATAACAGATAGAGTATGGACTCATTATTAATGACACTAAACAGTAAGGTAAATTCTTCATTCACTGGCACTGGGGGGAGTCTATTTTATGTACTAAAAAGAATTCTAATTCCTTCGAACTTTTTCGCACATAAAATAGGCTTGGCAGAGCCGAGTCAGATTTGAAAAGATTTTTCTTTATTTATGCGATATATGCCCAACCTATCCTACAGCCCCTTGTCAGTCACTTCAAAGAAATTAAATGATGATTCTCTCTGGCAATCAAAGTTTGTAGCTCCCGTAAATATTTGCCGATTTAAAATATTTGTTTCTGCAAGTCGTCACTTATTAAGGCTTAAGATTTACCACAATCACTTGTTGGCAGATATCTTTACCGCGTTGTTAATTGTTTACTGATTTAGGGACCTGTCCGTTCTACCTCCTGCATCTATTATTGCGAGCTATCAGGTACAATAACACCCCTTCAAACTGGTAGAGATGTGTTAAGATATTTTCTTAAAACATGTAATTTTAAGAGCCATGCTTGGTGATTTCAACTTCAAGTGAACGTAAAACAACAAGGATCAAATTTTTGTCAGACTGTGAACAGATATAATGCCTATGATTAAGGGAATAACAAAAATATAAATATGCCCGGAGGCTCACAAATGCACCTGAAAATTGAGAAAGCAGCAGCACCTGTCAAAGACTACTTAAAACGGACTTTTTGAATTTGATAACTAAATTGGTCATCAAATTATTGAATCACAGCCTGCTTTTGTGTTCCGCATCGTACGGATATTATAATCTACGAGAATGCCGGTATTTTAACGGCCGACATGTTTACTGAGCTAGGCACTAACAACTGGTAGATCAAAGAAACGTATGGTGAACCTAACATTGACCGGTTTTGTTATAAATATAAAAAAATAATAAAAACAAAATGAGATCATATTGGGGTTAAATATTATTATAATAGTAACTATGTCGAAGTAGCCTCTAGCGTTGACTAAAGTAAACAATTGTCTCGGACTACGACGACTGGACTTGACCGATTTCTCGGCGCAATAACAATGATTGTATGTGCCGACGAGAGAATATTATTAACCCAACAGTCTTTTAAATTGTTTCCTTCAACACATCATGAAGGTGTCGTCGGTCCAGGCACTGTCAAATATGGAGATGTCTCTTGGGACGGTAAAGTCCAAATGTGATCCTGAACTATTGGACGTCGTGTCAAAGCTCTTGTCGATGTCTGCAAGTTTTTCTAAATCAAAACCATCAATGGGTAGCAGGTCTATATTTTCTAAATCATCTAGACTATTCGCGATATGCGTTACGCACGTAAGCCTATCATCTGGTTCTTCTTTAACTAAGTTCACCCACGAATCTTCATATATCGTGGCACTCTCAGGAGAGTCAGGTGTGTCACAGGAAGGACTTGAAGGGACTTTAGCTAAGAAGCTAATCGGAGGCAGTTGTGTCGTCAGAGTAGGTAGACTTTGCCTAATGGGATCGTAAGTGTCGTACACATCCATTCTAATAGGTTCTACTTTAGGTTCTACTCTTTCAGCTGTAAGTCTAACTTTAAGTTTCGATGCTACTGAGTCAGGAACCGTTGTGCGCCTATTAAAGATTTTATCTTTAATAAAAGAGTCGTTATTGTTTGTGTCGTTCCTTTTTGATTTACTGCCTCTTTTTGTCGACTTCTTCGCGGCTGACTTTGGAGCCGGCTTGGCCGTTTTCTTCCTCGGACGATATTTATAATCTGGATATTCCTTTTGGTGTAACTGACGAAGCCTCTCGGCCTCTTCTATGAAGGGTTGCCTTTCTTCGTCATTAAGGAGCTTCCAACGTTTGCCTAGGTTCTTGGATATTTCGGCATTGTGCATATCTGGAGACACTTCGCAAATTTTTCTACGTTCGATCTGAGACCACACCATAAACGCATTCATTGGCCTCTTGATGTGATTGGGATTGTTTTTCTTAGTCTGCAACAAAGAAATACATATTAGAAAACTAGAAGGTATGGAAAAAAAAGATTAAGTAAATTTGAGTGCTGGATAAAATTTATTTTAATACTCATGAATAGTGATAGTGATATTTAACTCTGTAGAGTGTGCGGTTTATTATTGTCTTAATAATAATCAATACCAGCAAAAGCAAAAACTTGATTTAGATTTTTCAAAACTTTATAACATATACATAATATATGACTCCAATTAAAATAATGATATGGATATGTCGTGACCAGCCGCTTTTGCATCCAATGCTTTTTATGGCAAGCCCATTATTTATCAAGAGAAGCAAGGACAGATAAACAATACATTCTAAAAAAGGTTTATGTCCTTTCACGACTTGTAGCCGTATTTTGTGCGCAAGCCAGGAAATTCGACATACAAGTGTTGTCCGCACGTTTGGAGTATCAAGGATATTAAGTGTGTGCGAGCAGAATACGCGTCTAGTTTTTTTAAACGCTAAACAAATGCAGTATATACATATATTATTAGTAAACTAAACGTAAACTAATAACAACCATACGGTTTGCAAAAAAAATTAATGGAATTTCCTAAATAGCAATTTACATATTGAGTTCGGTCCTACACGTGTTTGCTTCGAAATTAGTTCTAACCCTGGTTTTAAAAGTCGTACTTTCGTTATCTTATCGGTTTTCAGACCACCGACCGTGCTTGGTCAGAAGATATTTCAACTTTGTCACGTTCAGTAAACTGGTTTTTTCCCTGAAACTAATGACTAGAACTATTAAAGTACTAATAGAAAAGTATCTTGTCCATTAAGTTCTATATTAAAGCGCCTTATTTAACTGAAACGAGTCGATCTGTTACAAATTTATTGTGTAAAGGTTTTCGAAGATTAAATCTCTAAAAGATCGGATTATACGCAAAAAGAGCTTAAATTTGAATATCTAGGTTACTTGGAGTTTTGAAGTGGACATCTACGCAACAAACAAATACGTGTGTATGTCAATAATATTTTGCTTCGTTCACTTTTACAAAACTTGTCGAATGAGGAGTTACAGAATAAAAAGTTTAAATAATTAATATATTTAATTGATTTGTGATGGGCTACATGCTTGGTACCCTTGCGGATCATTATCGTAGTACAAGACAATCCTAAATATTACGTGTAGTTACAAAGTTAATATATAAGTAATAGTATTGGTAAACAGGTCAACATGTCATTAAAATAAAATTAGGGAGATGAAGTAGAATAGAATAAAATACACGTAGAATTTAGTGTACTCCTTTGTTAATGATCCGCAAGGATCGAAACACGTGAATTAATATATTTTCTGGAGAACTAGAACTATTTTAATAACAATGGAAGAAATAATGTTTTAAAATTTCCATATCTTTGATATTAAACTAATTAATTACGTAAGGATTACGTATATTATTTTTATTTCAGTGGCTATATTTTTGTAAAAGCTACAATTTTTCAGATAAAACACTCATCGATTTACATTCTCTTTTAAGGATACGAATATAAGTCAATGTGAAATAATCAAACGCGACGCGTGCTTGTCCAAGTTGAATTGATTGGACAATCACAAAACAGGTTTAGTCAACATTGTACTATCTACTGCAGAAGCTAAATTGTTAACTTAATTAGGGAATTAGTAAATGTTATGTAGCTCTGAAAATTGTTCAACTGTTGGTGTAAAATTCTTGAGTCCTACAGACACGTTCATAATAATTTTACCTCCATATTTCAAAAATATGATTAACTGGAAGCTCGCCCTTCGGTCCCGCGCTTGGGATTATCTGTGTTTAACTGTCTTTATGTATATTATTCAGGCAAGCGCGCATGTCTAGCAGTATCAAGGAAAAGTGAACAAGTGACAAGACGTCGCTTAGTCATAAGAAGAACAAGTTTTATGAGTTGTAAGCTCATAACGAATAGGCTTCATATCTGGTATCTGCTACTATAACTTTACTGTGATCATGTGTTCATGTTATTTAACCAGTTTATCCAAGTGTCTATTTATTGTAAATAGAAAACATAAGCGATTGACATATGCGTGCTTTCAATGCCAATACCCAGAGCTCGACGACGACGTGCGTGTCTGTCACAGTAGCACGGCGCCTCACGTGAGCCGCGGCGTTACTTTTTAACTTTTCCCGTTATCCGACATCCATAAATTTTCCGTGTCGCGTTAAGTTTTTTATAGACGGAATATCATCATATATTCACCCTAAAGGCTTTTATGGCAACTCCGACGACTGGTTATAGTTATAATAAACATTAGTCTCACGCATACGTCCACTTAATTATTAGGTCTGATATCGAATATAGCGACATATTGATGAGCATGTTGTAAAGCCTTTTTTCACCTAGTATTTCTGCTTGTATTTATATACAGTTTATAATTAAGGCTTTCCTCTTGCAAAATGAAACACAACTTTTACTGCAATTTTTCGACAACTATCGCCGGTATTCGCCAGACCAGCGGAGAAATAATTCGATTAAAATGATATTGACATTGTGTAAAATATTTTACAATTTGTGTTCCTCTTTCGCTAACACCATTAGCCTCTCAGTAGCCACTGACCCTGAGAGTGAGGCAGAGGACTAGATTGACTTAAAATTGATGAAACCTGGGTCCCAATTAATTGGTTAAGATTATTGCTTCCTTTCTGGAGAAGGCTCGTTAGAAGGAGCGCTTTCTAAGACCAAACACATCAGGGCGGGAGTTTCGCAAGGGTCTGTTCTTATTTGTTGATGACACTGCAATTACTTCAGTTTCAGATCAACCGCGGCTGGTGGTGGCTAGATTGCAGAGGCACATACGAGTTTTAGAAAAGTGGCTTTCGAGGTGGAGAATTCGCTAGAATCTTGCCAAGACGACGGCCATTTCATTCTCGAAGAGCAGAGTTAGAAAATTAACGGCATTCAGATTCCCTGGGCCCCAAGAAGTCCAAGTATTTGGGACTTATTTTTGATGAAAGCCTAAATTGCGAATTGGATCAGCTTCATTCTATATACTGCCTGTTAAACAAAAGGAGCAACAATGGTTAAAGAACTAAAGTTAGTTTATACAAAACTCTCGTCAGGCCTGCACCATAGACAGGACAGCGAATAACAAGTTCCAGGTACTACGAAATAGAGCGTTACAAATAATTGCGGACGATCCGAGATATACTGTCAATAGAGTACTACACAGAGACTTTGAAATACCGACATTGACGGAATCTTATGACAAAATATTAACGGACTACTACAAACGTACGGACGTATCCACAAGCCCACTAATTATAAGTTCACATGTGCAATCCGGATTCCACCTACCAGTTCCCTAAGAATTGGCTGCCTCTAGCAATAGTGTAGAGGCACTAACGGTGGAAGCCTTGAAAAATACAGCCTTTTTGAGCTGAGAGAAGAATAAGCCTTCGCCCAAATCCATTGAGTAGAAAATAATCCAAATATTATTCACTACATAATCACGAAACTATAAATTGAGACTCACATGTAAACTATTTATATTCAGATTTTTAGGTTGATTGTGAAAAATATCAAACCAACAACATTTAAATATATGGATAAAGCCGAATACGAACATAAACGTGAGCAGCCCATTTAATGTCACTTCCCATCACAATTTGGCCGCGACATAATCGATTTTCCCGGTATATCCAGTAATAATACTAAATATATGGATTAGAATGGGTCGTGAACGTTTTAGTACCAGTAAAGTAGGGCCCGGGTGCAATTTCCTAATTCGCTTTGACAGAGCGTTGCGGCCATTTTAATTGTCCCCAACGACTGGACTCGTAGCTTAACTTTAATCCAGTTTAAATGAAATGGAGTGTTATTATTTCAGTGTATATAAAGCTATAACTATATATTTCAGATAATACCTAACGAGACATTAACGTTTTACAACGTATTGTATTTCTTATTTACTTATTCTATAGCCCCAGTTATAAAATAATTCACTTTCCAAACTTAATGGTAACACCAAAATACTTTTAGCAACACCACACTGCAAAATATCCCCATTTTAGGCGGTATGCTTTTTTAGTTTACTGTTTTTTTTTCTTGGGTCAAATTATTCTGGCTAATTTATATACTTGGCAAGATATAAATAATATTCACACAAATAATGTTTGCAGGAGAGAAAGAATTAAAAAGTTGTCTTGGCCTGTTCTGTTCATAATAATTATTGTCTGTTGAAAGTAATTAATTGAAATAATTATTCTGTTTCTCTTTTACATGTAGTTAAGGATATAAGTGGCATGTTTATAAATAAGATTTATATGAGCAACATAACATTAAACTATGTTTGCCTGTTTTGGCAATTTTTGTCATGGGTAGTGATGTGAGTTGCGAATATTTCCGTCCGAACTATTACGAATATTTTCAAAAAATTCGCTTATAAATGAGCCGAATATTTTCCAGACGACGAATATTCGAGCGAAGGTTCATGGGAAAATTCGTAGTTTTATAGCCCTTATAATTTTGGAATATACACAAGCAGTAAACGTAAACCACCATATATTTTGATCATTTGCGTTTGCGTTGGTGGTTGTGAACGACGAACGACTCGATCGTGGCCGTTT
Organism: Polydrusus tereticollis; assembly: GCA_963920685.1. Taxonomy (NCBI): domain Eukaryota; kingdom Metazoa; phylum Arthropoda; class Insecta; order Coleoptera; family Curculionidae; genus Polydrusus; species Polydrusus tereticollis. Next base: position 201,823,258 of record OY987326.1, read on the forward strand.
TACCGTAAAGGAATTTAAGAGTTAGAGAAAAATTAGTAATTCAGCCAGATACAGAAACACAAATAACACTATTAAAAAGGAACCAAAAATGTTCAAAATAAGACAGAAACATCCTCGTCTGATACCAAGAATGATGATGATAAAGCACTTCTGTTCATGACGCAGAATGGAGTGTCGAGCCGGAAAATTTTTCAGGCATGGATTATTAATTTGGACTTTAGCTAATTTAAATATTAAGCAACGAGATTCCTCAAAATTTTCTAATATTTCCGAAATATTCGCAACATTCGAATCTTTGGGGAATCACTAGACATGGGTTTTTAAAGGTTTCATATCATCGAAAATCACCTAATAATTTTTAAAACAATTACCTTGCGGATTAATTGTTGGTTTATTGTGAGCTTCTTATTGAGATAGTCATTGCTAGTTGGAAAAAAGTCGAGAACATTAAAAAAAAAAGATATAAATTGTCCTTTATTGTGAAAATGAAAAAAATATCATCAAACTTCTAAAGGAAAATAAGTATGAATATTTGAATGGGTTTGCTAGAATATTTAATAAAGTTGGGGTAAATATATCCTCAATATTAATACTTCGAATCATTATACTTCAGAATCCCCTAATAAATAAACTATAGTTAGTAGAAACGTAAACGAACCTGGAACCGGAAAAAAATGGATTATTAGACTAAACCGGTAATTAACTTTGACTCATGGAAATTGCCCTATAATTGTTGCGCGTTGTTTAAAGCAGTAACTTAAGTAATTATGTTGGAAGCCACACCCCGCCATTACAAAGTGTTCATGTAAAAATGCATTAGCTTTTATATTCCGTGATGTTCCAAACTACTCAAAAAGTAAATATATCCGGGTGCCTATTCTAGGGTCCAAAATAATATGCCTAAATCAATCAGCCAAATTTGGATACTCAAAAATCAAAATGATTAAACCATGTATATATTAAAGTTTTAAAATCCAGATAATAATGCCTTTAAATTTGCACAACATTCGAGGTATTCGATCAGAAAAATCACAACATATTATGCACGTATGGGTTTACACTCATACGATCGATGACAAACCACATATTGTAACAGGGTTCAATTATTTTTAGCAAATTTTGCCAGATTAGCGTTATTACCAGAAAATATGCTGACAACTTGAATGGTCGACTAAAACCAGCATTTCTTTGTCGATATAATTTTATTATCATAATTCGGGAATAGGTCCTCTGAAAACCGAAGTATAAAATAAACCTCAGATGTACCTACTTAGTCTACAAAGGTGTACCGACAATTTCGAAACGAAATAATTAAAATCCAACACGCTGATGATCTTTTACTTTTGCTGCTACCTGATACCTTGGCCCATTTTAATAAATAATTATTACGATTGGACACGCTCCGTTGCCTAGGTAACTGAAATAATAATAATAAAAAAAATTATGATGAACGGCTATTATTAAATCTGTTGGTAATTGGGTTCAGCAAAGTATAAAACGCGCCATGTTAATTAAATTTAAATTACCATCGTTTCACGCGGTGTCATAACACAACTGTCGAGAATTTATGAAATTAGAATTGAATAATCTATTGCGAATTTACTTTTGCCGATTTTCTAGCTAGTTGAAGCAATAATAATTCTTATTATTGTAGTCGAAGCGATAATAAAATTCTACTCTTCAGCATAAGCTGCCGGACACCACTGCTAATCAATCAGAGAATTGTGGGCAAGAAAGCCCCTAATTCTTGAAACAGGGGGACGCATTAACATTGGGCCTCAGGAGGCTTATCAAAAGATGCTCATTTGACTTGCTAAATTTAATTTAAGAGAACTAATTTTTGATTACGTGCTTATCTATACTTACCTATAGGAATTTTTTTAATTGAATTAAATTGACTGCAGAATTTTTATTCTTGAAAAATGATGATGATGTACAGGTTGGTTAATCTTTACTTGATGCGGTCCAACGAATATTATGTGAATAAGAAAAAACTGAGCTTCATTTAAACTGATCTAATCTGGACATCAATCGAAGGGTCAAAATGCATAGTGCAAATGCATAGTGGTCGCGACAAGGAAAGTGAATGAAATCGACCCCTTCTGCAGCGATGGAGCGCCTTCTTGACCTCCCTTCTTTTCACTTCACGATACAGAAGGAGGCGAGAACGGGCCTCCACCGCCTTGAGATGATGCTGCTGACCTCCAGAGTAAAGAGGGTAGGTCACGAACTTATAGAAGATATAGCACATATGCCGGAGATAAAGATGAGATCAGACCACATGACACCAAGATTTTTTCGACACAGCTTTTGAGATAAGCATTCAGGATCAAACCGTGTGGACAAACAACGAACCAGATTTTCTGTCTGGAGCTCTGGTGTGATTCACCGATGGATCCAAAACTGAAGAAGGTACAGGGGCTGGGATACACGGATTAAGAGCAAGAAAACTCCTAACAGTATTTCAGGCAGAAACTTATGCCATACAATGCGCATGGGAAAACAATAGAAGAGCCTACCAAAATAGACAAATCTACATATCAAAGAGTCAAGCAGTCCTCAAGGTTCACACGAGCCAGAGGATAATACCAAGGCTAGTCTGCGAATGCCAAAATGAATTGAGAACCCTGGCGGACAGAAATCCTGTTAAACTATTCTGGGTACCGGGCCACAGAGGTATTTTTGACAACGAAAGAGTATACGAGCTCGCGAGGCAAGCATCAGCTGCAATATACCTTGGTCCTAAACCAGCCCTAGGAGTGCATTAATGCACAGCACGAGAAGCTATTAAGCGATGGACCAAAAACGAAAACAAAGTCTACTGGAACAGCAGACAGGGACTCAATTACAGCAATAGAGTTCTCAAAAAAAGTTGCTTAACTTTCGCAGGAACCAACTAAGAACAACAACGGGAATCCTAACAGGACATATGGCTGTCAAGGATCACCTGAACAAAATGAAGATATACAATGGAAATCTAAGCTGCAGGCTCTGCGGTAAGGATAGGGAAACTGTCTATCATTTTGTTTGTAAATGCGAATCCTTGGATCGCAGACGCTATGCCATATTCGGGAGAGTAAAACTGGAACTGAATGAAATAACCACTAAATCAGCAGTTGACGTGTATAAACTAATACACAGAACCAAGATAATCGAGTGTATACGATTAAACGAAGGTTTGCCTCCTTATGGCCGCAATGCTCCGGATAAGGACGGGTCTAAGCGAAAAAAACAAGCACCGTGTATGAGGAAAGTAGCAGAGAGAAGTATCTGTAAGTAGCTTGGAGATGCGTATTTTCGAAATGGAAGACAGCAGAATATGATGATGATGGACCTGAACAATATTGGCTTCTCAGAAGAAAATTCACATTATCAATCTGCCTACAATGTCATGGCTATTTACGATCAGGTTTATGCCTTTATGACATTCAGCTTTGGGACTGACCTTTATTTCGGGTTTGGGATTCCAACTGTGGAATTGTAATAAAGTTAACATTCATTAATCGACAAAAATTGAATATTTTATGGTCTTTTATAAGGTTTTTACCACCAATTCACTTAAAATTATAAATAATAAGTGTGCGGCTAGGAATCATCCAAACAAAATTAAAACTATTATTGAAACACTAAAGACCGCAAAAATACCATAAAAATAAAAAATAGCATTTATTTACACATTATGTAAATAGGTACCTACGTAAATATTCTACTTGCATTCGGTCACCCTGAAATGATAATTTCTGATTTAAGAACAGTATGTTGAAAAGCTGAAACCGTCCTATACTTGAGACATTTTTGTTTCAAATACTTGCCTTTTATCAAAAGAAATGTAACGTATTTTCCTCAATAAATAAAAAAGTTGTATGTTATCTGACACGCACACAGGATATATACATGGAAAGCACGTATGAGTCAATCAGTTTCTATATTTTTTCTATTTCCAACATATAGCTTATGCGCGTGGTTCTGTCGTGTTTTATAAGTTTGTCAACATGATGATTGGGTTGATATAAATTCAATGCAGACACAGAAAAGGAAATTGAAAACCTTTAACGTCAATGGGGTCGGAAACCCAGTAAAAGTTTACGATAATAGCAAGTCAAAGTTGCTTCAAAGATAAAATCCAATCTTTACACATAAAACAATTTTTTAAATGAAAAATTTCTTAAAAAATACATTGACAGGAGTTACCTACAGAAATGTGTGGTATACAAACAGTTTTTATGTAAAAAAACACGATATTTCCAAAAGCTAAGTTATACGTTTTCTAAAACTTGGCATAGCTTTCAACTATGTTCGTTAGTCCGTTCACAGATTTAAGAGGATGACTACCTGCCTTTAGTTATCAATGTTATCACCCATGATAAAATTCTTTGTTGAAAGGGTTTCAAGGATCATAGAGATAATGATTTTGTTATCCAGGTAGGGACCGTACTTGGCCGTAATTAGTTTACAAAGCCTTATTAAATAATGGGAAAAAAATAAGTAGACAAATCAGTGTTGCAAAACCAGTCATTTTATTAGTTCGTGTGAAGTAAAAACGCGGCTTCGATTATCCAAATATTTGGCGTCCGCGGATTGGTGAATCTAGTATAAAACAGCCGGAGGGGGTACAGGTACAACCACAGTGCGGAAATGAAAATGGAAGAAGACACTTATCTTTAGATTCTAAAGAGATTATAAAAAATGCATATACACCTCTCATAGAACGTGAAAAGTTGAGTAAAATGGAATGTATTGAAGAAACAGCCATATTGACTAAAATTTCGGAAAAAACAGTATGGAAAATTGTGAATACACCCATCACCGAAAGGAAGGGAAGAAAAGATTCTGGGATCAAAATGTATAAGATGTATGAAGAGCATACGGTACCAACAATGGATAATTTACTGAAAAGGCTTGAGATAGATAACATGGATATCAATTGTGGTAGGACAACGCTGTGAAAGTGTCTTCAATAAATAAGCGGCAAGTTATCATGGAATCGCAACGACCTAAGGCATGACAATTTGAATATTTGACAAAAATCGCTCAGTACAGAAGTGAGAACAGACCTACTATATACTTAGATGAAACCTGGTTTGATACCCATGATACCCCATCAAAAGGTTGGGTTGATTCTAGTGACAGGTGTAGAACAAAGGCACCATCAAGCAGAGGAAAAAGAATAATCATAGTACATGTAGGGTCCGAAGATGGTTGGGTACCAAATGCACTTTCATTGGCAGCCAAGAATATAAATGGCTTATTGCCATAACGATACCACAGCGGAGTTATTTGAGGATTGGTTCGTAAATAAGTTAATTCAGATGTTTCTCCAAACAGTGTGATTGTTATGGACAACGCAAGTTACCACAGTAGACAGTTAAACAAGCACTCTTATTCAAAAGATACGAAAATGGCAATACAGGAATTTATGTATCAGAATGATATATATTTTCATGAAAGTTACACTAAAAGAGAGTTACTAAATGTGCTTAAATTTCTGAACCTAGAAAAGGAGTACTACTGCGACAGCTACGCTAAAAGTAGGGGGCATATAGTGCTAAGGCTTCCGCCGTATCACTGTATATTCAATCTTATAGAACACATATGGCATTAATTAAAATCTGCCGTTAGACGTAATAATGTATCACCCAATATAAACGCTAGTGTACTGGATATTATTATTACTGAAGTGGACAAGGTGCCGGTGAAAATTGTGTTTCGCATTTTAAAACTGTTGAAAACTCATACATTCTAATTGGGAATATTACAGAAAGATTTATTATTTATTAACATAGGTATTGATAGTGACAGTGAAAATGAATGAAATGAGTAAACTGTAGTTGCATTAATTAATTATAATATATCCTATCCTCGATTCTATCTGTGTAGACCCCAGTCTGGTTTTAAACAGGCGTCAACACGAGTCGGTAAATCATTCTCTTAAATCTGCGAACGGACTTTACGTTGACATACCGTGAGTTAAAGGTGATTTAAATTATTATAGTATTATCGACAACAACAGTGTGAGTTTTAGTTTCGATTTCAATTTACTACAGTAATGACCAAATTATTCTTATCTTTGTAATAATAACTGACCAGATAAATATTTACTGAGGCATTCTGATCTAATTTGTACTTCAAAATCCTATTATAATGATACGATAGGACTGAAAACTACTCCTGCTAATAGAGTAAAATCTATAATGTTCTTTAAAATACGTTTTTACCAATATACTTAAAACTGTAAGTGATCCAATTTAAAATCGAATAAACATGCTGGCACGTAACCCTATCCGAAATCCAATTACATCTCGACCTACTTAAACCAACTTTGAGTTTTTCTTCCCACAGATCTAATTCCAACATACTTATTCCGCTTTATTTGTCTAAAAACATACAACCTTAATTGAGGTTATGTATTTGTTCTACATTCGATCGGGCGTGGATGTTAAATTAAGTCCCGATACGAGCCCAGAGTTGTTTTTGCTGGGAAAGCAAGGCCGCGTAAAAATAGGCTAATATGTTTAGTGGTGGAAAACTGGAAAATCAGCTGTAATGTATGTTCTTGAAAAGATCCTACTGTGATCGCTGAAAGTGCATTTGATATTCCGAGCAGAGAAAAATGGGACGGTTTGTCCTCGTGTACAATTTATGCGTTGTGTGCTGTTCCGATACAGGGTTATATATTTGGTCCTAGTTTGATTATCCTCGGGACGAACTTTTTTAACTCCAGTAATATGCATTGCATTTACCAAGAGCAGTTATATATTTTTTAGGAGAAACTGAAAGTAGAGATATACGTTGTGTAAGTAATGTAATTAGGTTAGAAGCAAGGTGTTTAATGTTTTAAAAATAATTATTGATATAAATACAGTCATTAGTAAAATACAGTTGATTTTCCAGAACTTTTTTAAGTACAGTTTAATTTAATTTGCTAACTATCCTCCCTGAACAACTTTAATTGAATATACAAAACCCATTTAGTGAAATAATAACATAGTTACCGATTAGGGCCTTGCCATTTTTCTTTATGATGAGGCTAATGATTGACAGATTGGTAATAATTATTACATATAAATTATACTTTTTTTGACATTGCACATAAATTACTTGTGTAGATAAGTGGTAAAATATGCTGTGTGGCAATTAGTTATAATTGGCAGATCGAAATACCAAGTACGTAGAAATTTTCTTCTTAAATTACCTTTTGAATTTGTTCTTTAGTAACTACAAGAACTGAAATTCCTCCCTAAAGTTTTCGTGCTGTTGGCCGTAATAACTTCCTTAAAGTAAGCTCTCATGATTCGTATAAGTGGATGGTACGCTGGCTACAAAAATTCGATTAAATGTGTCTGGGGCACCAAAGTCAGCCGGATTCGGCCTGAGCTGAGAGTTTATGTTCAAAGTTCTTCATAAATTTCTAGAAACCTCATCTCATCGACATTAGCAAGAGTGTATATGTGATCCCAGTTAGCAAAACATAGATCATTAATGAAGTCATTAAAAACAAATTTAGAATAATCTCGATATGATAGAAAAACTAATAGTTGGTGGAGTTTTGATAATTTTCAGAGTACAATTCACGAGACGGTGATCCGAGATATTATCCATTCTCATGACATCGTTATTTTTAACAATACATCGACTTGAGTTACAATGATGTCCAGTACTGAATTAGAGTTATCAGTAACCCTAGTTTTAGAGTTAATTATTTGATGTAAAACGTATTTATTTGAAAAACTAAACATGACACTGTAACAATTATTCAAAGTATTGCTGAGATCTACACAATTAGTGCCTTTAAAATGATTATGTATAATAATTATAATTGTAATACAGATATTACGTTAAGGGGACATTTTAATAAATAATCGACTACCTGTAACGGAGATTAGTCCGATATATAATTACCAAATATTAGCATTGCGTGCTTTGCTGGAACAACAATTTGTCATTACATCGTCGAAATGGAAAATCATTATATTATACATAAAAACAGGTCGTTTTTTGTTCTTTGAGGTAATAAAATATATATACCCGAAGCTTTGCGTAATATTAACAGAATACTGATTCAGATATTATGTTTTATTTTTAAAACACTCAAACTGGAGGCTAGTTTGTATCATTCTTTCTCCTTTTTTACAGTTCTTGGTCCGTATCTTCAACTTTTGTTCACTTTTCCCGTGCTCATGTATACATTACAATTTTTTCTCTTAGTAGTAGTGGACCAATCTGCGCTTAAACTTAAGTACTACCATTTCCAAACACCCTATACCGGGTGTTGCATCGTCGAGCGGGACATAGGAAATCCCATGTAATTTTATATGGGGTCAATTATTGGCTTCCCTAATTATTTTAGAGAAAAATTCTATTTAGGTTTATTAAAGATCACTAAAACCCACATTCAAAAGAATAACTTTAGATATTTTTGATGAGCCCGTTTACGGGTTATCGCCGATTTCTTTTTAACTATTTCTCCTTTTTATGGCCCCGTATTTGCGGGCACCAGTCAAGGTAAAAGATGACTGTCAAATAAAGTTGTCATTTTGAGGAATATTTGAACATCTCCTTAAATCCTAAAGTTCTAACAATTTAATAGTACCTACCTATTAATTAGTAAAATATGGAAACATGTAAAATGTCATAATTAACCTTGTAATTGGATACTTTATTTTAGTTTTATTCAGATTAATTTGTACTCATAAATACACCTTTAATATTTTCGATGTACGAGTTTTTATAACAATAAAGCACACATTTCAAAATTACAACTTTATTTGACAGTCATCTTTTACCTTGACTGGTGCCCGCAAATACGGGGCCATAAAAAGGAGAAACAGTTAAAAAAAAATCGGCGATAACCCGTAAACGGGCTCATCAAAAATATCTAAAGTTATTTTTTTGAATGTGGGTTTTAGTGCTCTTTAATAAACCTAAATAGAATTTTTCTCTAAAATAATTAGGGAAGCCAATAATTGACCCCATTTAAAATTACATGGGATTTCCTATGTCCCGCTCGACAATGCAACACCCGGTATATATATTTTTTTGCATCTAGTTATTTATAAGTAGTTACGTAGATTACGGTTCATTATCCACAAATCCACTAATAAGATACTTCTCCTTTTTGTATTAATAGATACGAATATAATACAAAACACTTTTCAATCAAGACTATAATTAAAGTAGATCTAGACACTAATTAAGGTAAGTGTAAGAAATAGTATACTTACATTAAAATTTTCTTCCATTCAAGAACTAGATCTTATATTGAAAACATTTGTTTCGATTTAAGACTTGCAAGTCTTGAATGGAAGAACATACCAATCCATATTGTAACCGTTCAAATAAACCTTTTTTCTGTCATATTCATAATCTAAAAATTAAGAAGAGAGATTGTTCTTCTCGTTTAAATTCTAAAAAATATTCATACGCTATATTATGAATATGCTTTAGATCCACGTTTTCTATGTTAATTCGTTTCACATTGTGATTCATGAAAACAAAATACGAGTATATTATGATGTAATTGGGCAACTTGTCCGTTTTGAACTAGACATAATTTCAAACAAAATTCCAGAAAAGACTAATTTGGCGAACATGTTCCACCACACGAATTTTGTATAAAATCCTAAATTATTTTGTCCTTCAACTATAATTACTTTGAAAACAAGATTACACAGTGAGACCCCGAGGGTGCATAACTGATGAAATGCCGTCTATAAAAAAGTTTACTGACAGCCGGGCTAAATTATATATCAGAAGAATAAAGTTTGATAATTGGACGCCGGCTTTTTTCGCAGACACAAAATAGTAAATTTATAAAAAGCTGACTCGAACAGACAGTAATGTATGCAAGTAAAAAGACATTTTCTCGGATTTATTACTAAAGTAATAAGAAAAAAGCAGGCTTTAATTAAGAATAGTTAGAGAAAAACTAATCTGTATTAGATACATAATATGTCCCACTGGGATGCAAAAACTTAATTTAAGAGCATATTTTTATCATAAGTAAAACCACAAGAGCCTTTTTTTTTTATCGGATAAACTTTTATTTTTTACGAAAACTAGATTGCTTAGAAATTTAACGAGAACAAACGAAATGATTATCTATTACCGTTTGTTCGAGTTTAAATTGCTAAAAAGTGATCTCGTTTGAGTTTAAAAAATAAAAGTTTATCCGATCTTAAAAGAAAGATTGAGTGACTTTTAGCTAGAGAAATTTACTAATTTTGGCATGAATAGATACTAAAAAAAAATAATAATTCACCAAAAAAATGTTTGACCGCATTAAATTAATTTGTAATAATATGTCAGGTTGCCGAGCAATGAAAAAGAAAAGCTACTCGATTTTGAGCTGGAGAGATTTTTACAATTTAATTTTTAGCTGGAGAGGGTTTTATCGCGATAAAAAAGGATGACAAATGTGACTGTTGTTACTATAACCTCGCGCGTCTCACCAGAAAACAATACTATTCTCCCGAATTGAGGTTCTATTAAATTGTGACCCAAAAACCATTAGCAAAAAGCTAATCAATATAGATCATCTTCACAATTTAAAGCTTGTACGCATTGTAAATGGTAGGGGTAGAGAAGTTGTTCATGTAAGACACGCTATACCGTCGACTTGGACATGTGGTGTGTAATTGCGCCAACACTTGTGGATTGATTTTCCTCCACACGGTGTAGAACTCCTTGTTCAAAATCAACCATATGGGTTGATCTTGGACGACCACCACCACCAGGATACCTTAGGTTCCCACTTTCTGTAAGACGATGATGGATGGAAACAACGGTTGTATGATGAGGTTGGCGGCGTTCCGGATATCTGTGTTTATGCAGCGTCCCTTCCATTACAATTTGCTGCTCCATAAACAACAAACAAATCAGTTTCAAAATTAGTTCAATTATTTGGATATGATTGAACAAAAAAAAGTTTGATATGATGTCTTCTACCATCCATTTTTAAGTTTGTCGATATATTCTTGGGACACCCTGTATATTTTGGATCCTAATATTTCAATATACCAATACAATTTAATTTCAGTTTTGCTTCGATTAATTATCAGTATATTAAAAGTAAATTGAACTATTATGATGAATTGATGTCAATTAGTTCAAACTAATGCAATCCAAACATCACTGAAAAAAGGCGGCGGTCCTGATAACCCATTATCTTTCCCAAAAGACTCGGTGTTTAAATCCAATCGCACACGACACATCTCAAAGCTATAAAAATAAATTAGAAGAAAAAAATTAACGAACTACAGCAGCAGCCGAGCGAGCAAACCGACATCAAAGTTTGTTGTACTCACGTGGAATAAAAATGTACTTTTTACCACGAGATCCAGTAGTCCGTGAACCCAGTGACCTGCTGTGATCTGCGATCTCTGTTCGGTCGTGCCGTTGTTTCTCCAACGCACGCTTGATTTATTCTCTAAAACCTGTTTTCGACTAAGGCTCTGTTCACATTGTCTGCAATATTGTAATTCGTGCAGCTTTAATGTTTTGCTGCTAAGTATATTATTGAGACTAGACAAGTCGAAAACAAATATTATAATATGTTCTCACGTCTCCTTGTTTTTGTTTTATATTTCAGCACTGAAACTATGAAATAAGATATCGGAAATTCGAAATGTCATAGACTAACTATGAATTAAGCACTAGCGTCTCGTACATATTGCATCGTACTAGAACTGGTAAATATAAGAATATACCTATAATATATTTATTATGTATATTTGGCTCGTATAAAATATGTTTATTGTTTATTTCATAAGCGATAAACTAGACAAGAAGGAGAATAAGTTTTAACTAGCCGTTGACGAGATCTAAGATAGACCACCTATTTAAAAGTTAACCTGAATCAATAAAACTCTCTTCAAATATCAATCATGTGATAAAGACAGAGTTAAAATATTCAGGAATGATTCAAGATTGATCAAAAAGAAAAAAATTAGTCACAGCTCAAATACAGCCAGCTACCTATATTACTACTTTTTAGTTTTTGGCAACAAGTACCTTGTCAAAAAGTTGCGGTGCCTCAAGCCCTTTGAACTATGTAGTTTCGTTCTAAATACTGTGTAGTATGTCCGTCCAGGTTAGTTCAAGTTTACTTAGGTTCGTTTATGTAAAGCAGGTTTCAAGCTATTTCGTTTTTTTATATTTTAAGAATCTTAGAAGGCGCCAGAGTCGAAGTGGTTTAAACTAGGTATTTAAGGCTAACATTAAAAAATACTTTAGGCCCTTTACTAATTCTGATATATTTACCTTTTTACCATTGTTTACAGTTCTAGGGGATTTACCTGGTTTTGTTGCAACCCGTGTGGATTATTGCAGATAATAAGTGAACATAAAAACATTGTGGCAACAGAAGCCTTTAGAATGCCGTTATTGGGTGAACTTTATAAATTTATAGGCAAATAAGTAGATTGCGTGATCTGACGTAATCAGACGTAAAGAAAAATATTTCTTCATTTTTCACCGTAATCATTTATATAATTTTGCTAATACAACGCGAATTGTGAACCGGTCTTTATGGCTATATACCCCTAGGGCGCTTATTACACATATTTTATATTCCGTATTTTATTGCATACACAGCACTGACATTAGCTTATAATTCCGAACAGATGATACCAGATTTATTGGTTATAATTGAGAATTTTGCTCGGTTTCAATATTTGCGTTGCTGAGCCGGCATAAACACGGTGCCACATAGAAAAGTAATAAATAGGTTTACACACCAACTGACGGAGATATATGTGTTGCAAGAGGCGTGCATTTAGTTTTATTTTAAAAGTTCTATTATGCTTTTTTTGCAATAACATGTTAATCAGTACGTGACGCTTATACATAATGTTTGCTATAAATAAGTAATAGGCACCTACTAGAGTTTAAGTTTTTTTTTATATAATATCGACCAGTGGCGTAGCCGTGTGCAGGCACCTAGAATAACCATTGGAGTACGGGTACGCTGAAAGCAAGCGTCACAGATTTTCGTACTTCACCTCGCTGTACATTAATTTTTCCAACACAACATTTTCTCAAGTTACTAAGCATTATAGTATAAAGTTGCTTAAATTTTTATTTCTAAGAGAGAACAGGATGCAATCAAATTTGTATCCAAATAAAAAATTTAAAACTCACTGTCTTACTTAAAATGAAAATAAAAGAAAAAATCCGAGAGCTATCAAAGCACGGCTTCAAAGTAAAATATACCTGCAATTAATAAAATTAGCGTCATTAAATGTTTTTAAACTGACAGATTAACTATTCACATCCTTTAATCCGGTTTATTTTAACAGGACCGACAGTGTTGTCGGTTATGGCTCGTGCTGTCCATATTTCTTTTAACGGCGCTTGTGAGGGCGCTTCATTAATTTCACAAACGACATCGTTTGTTGTCGCCAGATTTAAAGAAAAATAAGCCAACAGAACAAATGACTGTGCGCCAGTTCAGTCGTTCACTGGTTTTTCTGGCATTTCTTTAACAAATGAGAACAGTTAGCTAATGCAAAAATGAGAGAAGTGCCAGATAACTCTTATTTACGGCATTATATTATTGCGTCTTTATGTTTTTATCGATACCAAAAGGAAAAACCCTAAAGGAGTCGTTAATATTCTTTTGGGAAATAAAACGGAAAGAAACTGCTGCAGCTAGCCGAATAGTTTTCGAGAAAGTTAGTTTTGCAGCCAGCAGAATTTCGCTGAGATAATTAAGTTGTTTTCATAATTTCAGAAGATAATTTAGCTGCGAAAGTCAGTTCGGGATAGAAAATTGTCCCAAGTTTGGGTGACTTTCGACAACACTCTCTCTATAATATAATCAATAGACATGAATGTAGATAGACGTAGTATTATAGGAATATTAAAAACGGCACAGGCGCAGGCTAGGTAAATGTGCAGTGCTGTATAAAACCTATACTAGCTCAAAGAATCGAGTAGCTAAAATATGTTTTGAATTTTCTCCTTGCACATTCTATATTTGAACCGAGATTCATGGATTCAAAACATTTAGCGACGTTATCCGATCTTCACACTCTTCCTAATCGTACAAGTTTCATTCGTTTACTGCCTTTTTGATCCCAGGACCTACGTTTTCTTTTTTCCGGTGAAATTCAATTAGTTAGAGTTAATTTCAGTAGTAAGCGTCCTTCTCACGTTATGATCTCTCTACATCTTCAATTATTGTCTCTTTCAAGGCAATTGTTTCTTTGACTTGGTCCTTGGTTACTCTAACTTTAATATCCTGCAACTTAAGATATCAATTTTAAATATTTCTCGGTGTTTGTAGTAGTCTTTTGTTTACCTCAAATAATCTCCTTGCTATATATACCACATAGTAGTATGGTTCTATGATGCCTTGTTTTTCTTCGTTGGTTCCTTACTTCACCATATTCCATTAAATGTTCGTATATTTTTTCTTCCTTGTCCTATTCTCTGTCGAATTTCTCGTTAATTTCTTCCACCTCCCTAAATTATTGTTCCCAAATATTGATAGTTTTCACATTTTGCTACTCTATCATTGTTGTCACACAAATGTTAAGAATTAGGTCCCCAATACACAAGTATTTGGTTTTTAAACGGTACGTGATGAATGCTTCTTTAATTTTTCGAGCTGTCTTTATCCAGACCAAGGTAACAATATCTGGTCGTCGACTGGACAGTTAACATATTATGTATATTTTTGCTGCCAATATTTATTCCCATGCCGTTTTATAGGCACTTCCAATTTCTCAGAGAGTACTCAAATTATATCCTATGTAGGTATATTAGTTAATTTTCTTCTACCATCGAAAAAGCCTAATTATTTTCCAGTAACTATTTTTTTTCAACTAGCAACATGATACCTCATTGGGACTAAAAGAAAGCTAATGTTTTCGTGAATAATTTTATATCACCCAACCTAACAATTACCTTGAAATTAACATCAAAAATAAAAATGCATTGATTATTGATTATTAACGTAGGTATGTATAATTAAAAAAGCTAATGTTGATAGCAGACTTGTCAAAACTAAACTAAACTAAATTTAACAACACGTTCGTAATCAAAAAATGCCCCATTTGACTATTTTGTTTTAAATAATTTTCTATGAGAATAAAGTTATATTTTGTGGCACCCGGTACACTCAAATTTAAAGCAAATCAGCTAAAAAAAAAGCGTAAGTTTGGACTTACAGAGACTGAAATGCAAATTGGATTTAAAATTTTCCCGGTAAATGTCACTGTCCTTGTAAAATGGTTACATAGAGACCTGTGCATTGCACGCCACATCGATTTTATATTTGGATGGTGCACTTTTCAAATAATTTATTCCCTTTGATGGTTTTCAGCGTTTCAGTCGGACGAGACCGCTTTTTAATTCTGTATCAGTCGTTTTTAACTCTATGCTCTATTTTTAGCCGGTAACAAAATTTTTATTTGCGAAACGAGCGCCTTTACTCTCTGAAAATATGCTTTTACAGACCTTTTATCGTTACATAAACACCAATGACTTGAAATATATAGTATCACTATTAATATAGTTAACGTAAAGTAAAACACACAATCTGCTCCACTAGTTTAATGTAACAATTATAAAATTATCAAACCATACATGTTTCGGAGGCATACACCTCCATCATCAGTGGGATTGAAATTAAGTTAAGTTAAAGAGAAAAGGACCAGAAACATTGTGAGGATTTGTGTCGCAGAAAAAACTTCATCATTTTGTATTAAGTATAGTTGTGAAAATAAAATAGAAAATAGAAAAAGTTATTATTTAAAAAAAAAAAACTTATTTAGTAGTTTATAATTTTTTTTTAAATAATACCTACCTAACAACTTTTTCTATTTTCTATTCTATTTTCACAACTATACTTAATACAAAATGATGAAGTTTGTTCTGCGACACAAGTTCTCACAATGTTTCTGGTCCTTTTCTCTTTAACTTAACTTAATTTTAATCCCACTGATGATGGAGGTTTATGCCTCCGAAACATGTATGGTTTGACAATTTTATAATTGTTACATTAAACCAGTGAATCAGATTGTGTGTTTCACTTTACGTTAAAATATCACTCCACTGAGAGATGGACATCTTCCATAAAATTAATATAGTTGTTCTTTATATAAAATATTTAATATACCATTCTTGGAAGGATGCATCTTACATTTGGGTGTACGAATAGTCTGTAGGTCACCTGCATCAACTATTACTAACAACAAGATTTCCATTGAATCAATAAATTGACTTTCAGTGCTAAAACCATTATTTGTTTAATCAATTCTGGAACCAAACAATTTATTTAAGATCATTAAGCTACTTGATTGAGTCCTTGAACTAACAAAAAACTATATTTTCCGTTTCTTTTACTCCGTCTATTTGTCACTGATTTATTTTGAGCTTCGAAATTTTATTCAATTCAAAGAAACGGTAAGAATTCTAGTTTATCAGAATTTTTCGAGTTGTATCTAAAGTGTCCAAAGCGATGTCCGAGTTTGAAAACTTTCGCCTTTGATGGATTTCCCCAAATAAATAAAAAGCACACGGGATCCGCCGTGCTATGTACAACGAAAACTAATGCTTAGTTTGACGGTTTTGTGTCGGCACAACGCCAAGAAACATCCGCAGAAGATTTATACCTCGGTTTATACAATCCCAAAGTATGTTTATACTGATCTTATATATCTGGAAACTTGAATGATGGAAACACATGTTTTTATCCAAGAGAAATGCAACTTTTGCAACCTTGGTAAAGTAGAAAAATGTTGACAAAGGCGTTCTTTAAGAGCACTAAAAAGTTTATTACTTGTTAGCTATTTTGCACCATTCAAGAATTAAAGTCTTGTGTCTTAAAGGATGTACGAGCACATACATTTAAAGACCAAAACGGAAACAGATCAGGTTAATTAACCATAAATCTCGGCGTAAATAAACCTAAATTGCAACAAAGACGTAAAAACTTGATACCAACGGCATCAGATATGACAATGACATAACCAGCTAACTATATCATTATTGGTGGGTCCTCAAGGACAATCAAAGCGAAAAAGCGCAAGATGCAGTTATGCGATTTTTTGAGTTACAGCCTAAAGTAATTTGAATTTTCCAGGGCTGAATAATATTAAGAATATATAAAAATATAACATAAGACAATCCTAACTACTACGAACCAATCGGAGTTATGCTTGCTGCGATTTTGAAACTTTATTGGCCGAACTCTTTATTAACCAAGAAGACAGTCGCTCTGGTTAGTTGAACGGAAATTTCTTCATTCTTTCACTAACTGTCTAGGGGAACGAAACATGTATTGATCGGGGTAGAATAATTCCATCTTTTTACCTTTGAAGTAACTATTAAGTATTTCGTTTTAATTTCACGAGGGAATGAAATGTATATCCATCAAACTTTACAACGTCGAACTTCGTAGCTCGAAAATGTATGGAAATTCAAATCCTAATTCCAGCAAATTACGAAACAAAGTAATTTTACCACCGACTGCGATCAACTCAAAAAGGAAAAAGGCGATTTAATGGTCTCTCAGTCGTACACAAAACAAAAACGAAACAAACACGAAGTACACGGTGCATTATCCTAAACGCATAATTTCGTTTCAAGATAGGTACTTTTATTCTAAACCAGTTTGTCCAGACGATTTAAAAGCAATGTCAAACCTCGAGCCGGTGATACAAGACTGTACTTTTATCGCCGCGTTCTCGAACGGCTAATTGACCATTTTTTCTTTTGCACAATGCAGCGTGGTTATTATTTATAATTTGCCCGAAGATACAGACCCAAACGCAATTATTTCTTTTTTATTAATAACCTTTTAGTATTTCGTATAATTGCGACAGTGATTTAGAAGCCACTCTACACCACTTTAAAGGAAAGAAATTGTTCTTCTTTCTCTTCTTAAGCTATTTTCCATCAATTTTTGACCACAGGCCTCTCCTAACTCAAGCCATTTTCTTCTACTTTCTGCAACTCACCACAAAGGGATTCTTGCTTCTCGCTTCCTCTTTAATATCGTAGCTACCTTATCTGCTGTCGTCCTTTTTCTTTTGCTCTGCTCCAAGATTAAATTATTTTTCCATCTATTGCTTGTCGTATTGTGTGCCACGCGATGCCCCATTTAAGTTTAGATGCCTCTGTCATTACATCTTGATCATATTAAAGTATTTTTTTTTTATCCCTGAGTGTCAACTTCATCATGATTCTTTGCTATAGATTGTCCAAAACTAGAAATCAGAAAGTACTAAAAATACATTAATTTTTGATCAAGAATAAGAACAATAGGCCCAGAAAACAGTTAGTACTTGTAGGTTATTGGCATCATCAATAGGTAGTATATAAATTAGTGTTAGAAGAATAAATTGATAAAAATCGCACAGGTTAGTTCAGTCAATCAATCAAAGATTTGGCCCATTTAATCAAGATCATCCAATCCTTGTTATCACAAACATTAAACTAGACCTAAAAAACTACTCGAGCACAGAAAACCCGTTCCCGAACCCTATTATATTATTTTAATCCCAAGACGACAATAAATCTTAAGTAGTCAAGTAAAAACCAGAAATATAAAAGCCAACTGGTCAAAACAACCTCTGCATTACCGTAAAAACTAAATCCATTTAGAAGCCTTTTATAGAAGCCACTCAATTGTAATGTCATAAGCTTAATAAGATTAGCGTGATTATTTAAAAAAAAAGACTTACTACTGTCAGTTTTCTATTAGCAAGAAATCTGCTTGTTAAGACGAATACAAGACGAAGCTTTCGATTGTAAAATATTGAGTTTTTGATTGAAGGGCGTCTCGGGACGTTTTAAGCGGTTTGTTTTTTGATATAGCTTTAATCCGCTTATCTATTTAGGATCTATATGGGCTGCTTACAGCACCATAGATAATTTTTTCTTTATCTTCATATATAGTGAGCAAATTACGGATAACATCTAGATCACAAAAATATTAAACGGAACTATAATCATGAAAGTGATTGTTTGAAAGTTGAAGACAATGATGCATAAATGACATTTACTGAAGATAAAGGGAGATGTTTATCAGTTGAAATGTCCTGAGGAAATAAACAATGACAACATACGAACATCTTAAAAGCATGTGATTAGAACTTTTAATGAACACGTAAACTGAATTTTATAAAATCTTAAAGCCGTTTTTTTAACGTAAAAGAAGAATAGCCAAAGACAGCTAATTATTAAGTCGTAAAATAAGAAACAAAACAAATTTAAAAATTGGAAAAATAATAAAGTTCGATGGAAGTTGCAAAAGGCCAATTCCAAAGTCTCCAATAAGTTCTGGTTTATGCCGCTCGCCATTATAATAAGTTTTTTATGAGCAACCAGACAGTAGCGTTACCATCGCTTTGTAACAAAAAACTAATTCAGTGACCTGCGAGTGGTGATCGCTGCATTTGGACAAAACCATCGCCTCGTCTTTGACGAAACGTCGGGAATACCGCTTAAATTAAACTAATCTTTTGGGGTAAGCAGCGGTATAACTATCTTACCAACATTTTTATAAGACAAACTAAACCAAACTACTTCTACAAATTATTGTGCATTATTAGATAACATAAACTTTTCATTTAAAAACCTGTCCCGAAACTTAAACCTTTCCTGGATAGACAAAAACTTGGATGCAATTAAGAAGCAATCCAGAAGGTCAACGACTATTTCAATGGATGACCCGACGAATACAATTTCAGGAGTAGAATCGGGAATCTGGGGACGCGTTGGGTCAAGTGCTGCAAACTTTTTTGGATATTTCTTCTTAAATCATGATTTCTTCCAACTCTCATTAAGTTTCTGGTGCACAATCGTATGTATATTTCGTTTCAAATAGAGAAACAATATTATATTTTCAAGAATTAAAATATATTTTATTGCCGGTACGCTCCTGCTTTCTCCTCCAATCTATCAATCTGGCTTGAATGGAAAACCAGAAATAAGAAGATTTAAAGTTTGCTCCCTTTTTATTTACGACTTTTTGTAAGCCGAGGAGTATTAACATAAGGGATTTAGTTCGGGTGACTTTCCTCTTCTAAATTATACTATAAAAGTCCCCGAACGGTAGCACTGTTCTTTTAAAACTTTATACTCTGGAAAATAAAGCTAGTTAAGACCCGAAAAGGTAGAGAAAATTCTGTGATAAAATCAATCGACTTTTATCACTGCTTTTTTTATTAGGGTATTTAAAACAAATGAATTGGGTTAATAGAAGGTTAACAAGAGTTTATTGACATTGACATTAATGTGAAAAGTGCCGATCTCAATAGACGTTAGAAAGAGAATATCTAGATAGTAGTTATAAACAGTTAGGTTCGATGCCTAAAAGTTTGAGTCTGTTAATGACGGAATATCGTCAATATTTATTTGAAATTTAACAAGCAATAATTATTCTAGTGTAAACTTGCTTAGATACAAACTAAAGATAGCAGAGCGTGTGTTATCAACAACACGTGTCGATAATTTAACAAAATGTAAACGAAAGGTTCGTCGTACATATAAATATTTTTGCATAATATGCATCCTAATGTTTCGATTTTTCTTGTAGGATTGGGCCACAAGATTCGATAAAGTAAACTAACCTGAAGTGATCTATATCCAGCTATTTCTTTTTTTTTATGATAAGGCACAGCACTGCAGGATAAATCCTTTATGGCGCTCTGGGAGCGGTGCGTGTGCGCAGGAAACGATTCACGTTGGTCTTGAGTCTTTGAAGATTATAGTCGTTGGGGAACACGATCTCAGGGAGGTCGTTCCAGAGTGATGACGTTGTAACTCAATTACAGCTGTATACTTTGTTCACATCTCACATTTTCATCATATGAATCCATTTTATCAAATGGATCAATTCCATTTCAACCACCAACCATTCCGTCATGGTCGCCACGGTCACAAATCAATACTATTCCCTACATAAAACTAATTTTTTTCTCTCAGGGTTGGTAAATATTAAATCAGGTTTTTCAATCACGCATGATGAGAAGATATTTTTTTTATTAAAATAGTATTTTTTCAAACTTGTATCTTTAAGGTTTAAGAGAATACAATAGCTTCGAGCACTGTCGACTAATAAATAGTGGGTTGTTCAAAAGACCTTCACAAAATTCATATTTTTTCTATAAGCTATTTTTAAGAAACACCGCTGAAACACCCAAATTGATGTAAAATGTGGTTTATTTTTCTGTAATATTATCAGCCCTCTCCCTTTA
Organism: Polydrusus tereticollis; assembly: GCA_963920685.1. Lineage (NCBI taxonomy): Eukaryota > Metazoa > Arthropoda > Insecta > Coleoptera > Curculionidae > Polydrusus > Polydrusus tereticollis. The sequence goes on from OY987326.1 coordinate 201,844,464, forward strand.
ACCTCTAGCTACCCAACTTTTTTTTTAATGGCAACTTAGGGGGTCTGTGAAAAAGTCTTCAAAAACTAAATCCCAAAAAAGTAGGGGTTTGTTGATTTCGTTACGGTAACACCAACCTAAATAAGTTTTTCCAAAAAAATCTGTTATAAATTATTAAAAGCCTACGCCTACATTATTTCCATTTGACAATTATGTACATTTAAAAAAGGATACCTAAATTGTAAAACATGTTCTTTATGCCTTTAGTAAATAAAATAAAAAAATCATTTTTGCACCGTTCTGTTCCTTATCACCTTTTATTGTAAGCAAAGTTAGTATTTGGGTAGCTTAGTTCAGTGTTTTTGAGATATTATGGTCCTCTAAGAAAAGCAGCGCATTGAAATTTTAATATTGCTGGGTTGTGGAGACAAGGTACGAACTCAGAATGAGGTTTATATGATATTTTATGAAAAGTATCCTGAGAGTCCAATTACGCAATCAACGTGGCCGATCATCCGCTGCAATTAAAGACAAAAAACTTGCTCCTATCGGTAAGTGAAACTCTGCATTCTTCAACTGATACCTTAGCGCTTTATAGCAATATTACTAGATCTTTTGTACAGAGTTTAAAAAGTCAAGAGTATCACTCATATAAAGTGCATGTTGTACAGGAACTTCTCGAGGAGGTTACAACTCTATGAGGAAATGATGGCAACATGCAAAGAAGACAAAATTTTTTCCAAAATATTATATTTTCTGATAAGGCTACATTTTATTTAAATGGAACGATCAATAATAATAATTATCAATTCTGGGCTGATCAAAATCCACAGTGGATACGTGAAGGACAACAGAACATCCTCAAAACGTCAATGTGTGGGCTGGAATAATTAATAATAGGAGCATATTTCTTTAACGAAAATCTTGCTGCTCGGCGTAGTAATACCTGCATTAGCAGTTATTTTTCCTGACGAGTATGATCCAGATATTCTCCATGAAAGAATATGGACAAGATGGCGCATCGCTGCACTTTAGCGTAAATATTCGAAAATACTTAAGACGAAATTTTACCCAATCACTGGATAGGTCGACGAGGTCACAGTGAATGGCCACCAAGGTCTCCGAACGACACTGCATTTATTTCTATGGGAGTATTTAATTGAATGAGAGAGTATATCATAATAGACCAGACAATATTGAGGACCTAAAAGATGGAGATAAATAATTGATAGGCCGAAAATGATCGTCGTGTGGTAAAATGCTTTTTGTGGTGGAGGACTTTCAGGATTTGATAAAATGAGTCGAAGCAGGCGAGTACAAAATTTCGAATTGCTCATAAATTCCATTGTTCCTAGAAAATCTTACTTGGGTTTGTTTTACAGGTGCGAAATAAACAAACCCCTACTTGTTTTGGTACGATGGGATTTACTTTTTGAACACTTGGAGCCCCCATGCAATCTAGGTTAGTGCCGTAAAAAAGTTGGGGTAGCTACAGGTTTAGGGGTTAAATTTAGGGGACTTTGGACTATTTCAGAAAGATGAACAACAATTTAAATCAATTCCCGTGTTTCAACGTTTTTCTTAGATATGGAAAAAGCATGAATTATTTACAGGACTTTTGAACAACCCAGCATATTATAGGTGTGCATCTAAGAAAATGCTTTAGAGATAGTCTATGGAGGTTATGAAATCTGTCACTTTTTAAGGTCACGAGTCATTACACATTACCTAAAATTTCCATTGCTTCGTTTCAGCGTGTTATTGTTATTATTGCAGCTCGATTACGAATACATCAATGTTTCAATTTTTTTATATTTATGTTCCTATGAATCAACGGTAGTCAACTAGCCTAAACCGCACGGATTGCCAGTCATATCAATTGATAAAACGAAATTTACGACTTTGAGAATCTTTGATAAGGCACAGATGACCTTATAATATACAAAAACATTATACGGAACGCTCGGACTTTTAAACATGATAAAGTGCGATTATTAAATAAATGTTCTAATCTCATAATTTCCGCAATAATTGCCGCTCTTATATCGGTTAGTAGATAAAGGCTATTGTGTGAAAGTTTAGAATAAGTGCACGTATATGCAAAATTGTGCAAGTGCTGAATCAGCCGAGCGAATCTAGATTTACGATAGCAATTTAATAAGCGACAAATACGAGGATAAATTAATACAAAAAAAAATTCAGGGCTGTTTCTATGGAGTGCAGCCGGTGTGCAAGTTGGAGAGGTTAAACTTATGTCATTTTATTATTGGACCGGATTTTATGATTCATGTTTGTAAAATATTATTTAAATAACATAACATTCAAAGACTTGCAACCTTGATATATTTATTATATAAAGTTAGAAATGCAATAAATAATATGTACAGTACTAACGATAAATACCTACACAAAATAAAAGTATGTTTATTAATGTGTGACATTTCACTATGTAAGAAAAAAAACATTCTTCCTGTTATTTAACTAACCTAACTAACCTCAGACACCCATTACTCTTCTAAGTCAATGACAACATATGAGCAGCAGAGACGTTAAGTCGCATAATAATCTGAGTAGCAAGATTGGTCAATATAAAACCCCAAAATCATCACAACCTATGAGGGTTTAATATTCTGTGAAAGAACCTCAAGGGCTTCCGGATAATGATCCTGAGATTAACATGTCCTAAAACAGATGATCTGTGTTTTATCGCTATTTAGCAAAAGCTTATTACCACCAAACTAGGTCTCCGCCCGTTCCAATGATCTCATAATATACAAACACTAGATTTCAAAGAATTAATAGATTCCTCCGTTACTTTGTGACAGTACATTTTAAGTTATGTAAAATAAAAGCAAAGGCAAGGGCCAAGCGACACTTAAAGCACCGGTTCCCGTAGATCACCGAAGTTAAGCGGTGTCGAGCGCGGTTAGTACTTGGATGGGTGACCGCTTGGGAAACACCGCGTGCTCTTGTCTTAGGGAAGAGTGTAAACTGAATCGACATCAAAACCATCCTATTCACGCCGGACAGGCCGGATGAGATCGGATATCTCGTAGGATGAAGGTGCCGTTTCACACTCCCCAGTCGGTAGACCGCACGATTAAAAACCGTACGGTCGATGACCGGTTCAAGATGGCCTGTGATACGCCAACGACCGTAAAAAATAGTAAATAAAAAAAAAAAAAAAATAAAATCAAATTATACTTTGTTATATGTCACGTATAATGATAAAATATAAGGCGTTACGGCCGTTTCGTAGTACAGCTACATCTTCAAGACGCTGACAAGTGAGACTAAACTAAAACCTAAATTATATATATATATATATAAATGTGCTAATTACGAAAGGGGTAGGTAACAATCTGGGAATTTCCTAAAGAATGTAGTGCAATAAACATTATTGGGTATTTAATTATTTAATTAGGTTTCTTTATAATATTGTAAACAGGGTGGAATTTCCTAGATCTAATTGCGTGTTTAAGAGGTTGACACTTTTATCCCTTTTGTGTTTATAAATTTCAATATTTTCCAATATAGGTATCTAATTTGCGACCTTTTTGTTCGGTATGTAATATTTTTAAATTTGCTTTATCTGGGAATGTATGGTTTGTATCGAGAAAGTGGTTTGCAAAATTGGAGGATATTTTCTTTAATCTTTAACATGCTTTGTGTTCCTTATATCTAGTTTCAAAATTCCTTCCTGCTTGTCCTATATAACAGCTATTGCACTCGGTGCACCTCAGTTTATAAACTCCTGATTTTGTTTGTCTTTAACGTTAAATATGAGGTTTAATAGACGATTTGATGATCTGAAAGCTACTGATGTGAAAGTAGTAGCGCATCACAATTCCCATATTGGTCTCTGACAGCTTAAACAATGAATTGTTGCAGCCCACGTCGCATGTGTTCGTCAAACCCAGTTACGATTAGCTAAGGTAGCTAGCTAAAACTGTTTGATATATTTGATGCAACTTCTTCGATTTAGATGCCGTAATTCAGAGGTCTAAGCTGTCTCCTATTGGCAACACGCGTCGGTCTAGGATAACTCATATTTGAGTTATGTCAACTCGATATTTCGCTCAGTGTAGACCACCCAAAATGATTTAAATGTTAAAGCTATCTTTATATGGATGAAATTACTCTAAAGATGGTTTCGAGGATAGTTTCTATCGTCATTAGTCATCAAACCAGTTATTGTTTGAGTATTTTGCCAAATATAATGCATTAAGAATCATTGCAAATTTGGTTTGGAAAATCTAGCCACTAGCTCAGCTGTCGTCGCAGGTCAATTTTCATTTTGCTCTACATCGTATAAATTATAACAACAGCGAAGGTTTTCGACCGACGGATTATTTTCTACGCCGCCGTTAGCTGACTGAACTGTCACTTTACGGGTGACAAACAATCAGCTGTTCGAAAACTTTCCACTGTACTCTCCAGGTTGTTGGCTCGATCAAGGTCTCTGACTCACGTAGACGCGACCGGTCTATTTCTCCCGCAGTTTTTAAATGCAAAAAACGTTTTATGTTTAGCAAATGTAAATTTTATATTGCGGAACTAGCAATATACACTAGCCTTGACTGTGCCTTTTCTATTTTATCCTCGTGAGATAAAACCCCTGACTTGGATATATTATTAACTCTTGCTACGTATATCGTTGGTCAAATGGTTCCGTGAAATAAATCTGTGGCATTGTCAAAAGTTACCAGTTGCCTAATCGTAGAATTCTATAAGGAATTATAGTATAGGATAAATGTTTAATACAGGTTGATTCCTAAATTGACGATTTTCTTAACCGTACTATACCTACCCATTAAAATCATTGTAATGCAATATTTTTTAAATATCTTGAAAACATTATATAAATATAAAACTTGTAAACACCTTTAGCAATACTGTAACCTTTCTATCTTGATATATGTACTGTTAGTGCCTTGCAGTACTTCGAGAAAGTTTTTCCCACACTAAAACTGTTTTTGTTATGTTCGGTGAAAAAAGTATTTTTTACATTCGGACTCGTTCATTTTTCATTATTCATTTACGAAATAAATTAGAAGTGGGGAAAACAGAAATGTCAATGTTCCTATACAAATACCTAATGCACTGAAAATGAAAATCAACGTGAATTGTTGAAATAATCAGTTCATTAACGACACGTCTCTTAGATATTTTTGTTTCGCTTATGTTTAGTAATAAACAATAATTTTATTTTCAGAAGGGTTGTTTGATTTAAATTGATTAAAATCATTAATTTATAACCTGATTTAATCAAATTATTTACATCGCGCGAACACTGCTTTGTACACCTAATATGCAAGATATTATAATCTAAAACGGCCCACAAGGGTAAAAATATCAGGGTTTTGGGATCTAAAGCAATAATTCGATACTAAACGAATATATACAATAAAATGCACTTAATTTGTCAGTTAATAAATACTACGATGTTTTGCTATAATTAATTGCCTAATTTCGTAAATCTAATTGTACGCATACTATCAAACCAGTAAAAAATTACTTGCGTTGGCAGGAAGTGATAAAAGTATAATAATAACGCAATAACCATTATTCTTTTTTGAAGGATATGCTGGCAGAAGTAAAAACCTTGCGAAAAAGGAAACTTGATGACCTTATAAACGGCGATAATGTGCACAGGTTTTAAATAAGCATTATAAATTCTGAACAAGGAAATCGATAATTGTAATTACTAAATAAATTCACTTTTTAAATAAAAAAAAAAACTTTGCCTTAATCACGCCAAGAGGAAAATATTACACGTGAATATATCACGTAGGCAAACACGTATTTCTGTCTCGTACCAACTGATTGTAGCAATTAAATGACAGTTGTTCTTTCTTTTTAAATGCATGGACAAAAAATATTTATTTTGAATCAATACTATTTAGTTAATTAACTTATTTGATAGTCATAATAATGATTGTCTTCCATGTGCCAATATCAATATAAAGTCAATATGGTTTGGAAACTTTAATTATTTTAATTGACTCTCAAAGCCGTTAATCAGCACCGAAAACACTGACCCTTAGATGTCATAGATTGTTAGATAATATACATACACCTTGCTTACCTATAGAAATTGTATTTTAGGAGAGAAAAAAATGCCTAACTTATATTCTTCCATCCTCTTGTTGTTTTCTTCTTTTCTGATTTTTACATAAACCGAATAGTTTTAGAAACAGATACATTACTGTCACGTTCTGAAAGATGTCGACAACGTGCCATTTTCAAATGTTTTTTACATAGGGGAAGTCCCAAATGGAAGTTTATTATCGGTTTTATTTTAATTATGTTTGATGTTAGATACCTATACTAAAAATATTGATAAAAGTTCCATTTTTATAGTCGCACGTTCAACCATAAAAGTTAAAATCTTATGAAACGGCATTAATTGCTTTAAATGAATCATATTTATTTTGTCTAACGATGAAACAGATAATTTTTAGTTAGCAAACGTTAGAAAATAATAATCCACCCTTTTATTAGTCACCGGTGTTAAAATAAGTTATGCAATAATTTAAATGTTTAACAGTAATTAGTTGACATTTAATAATTGTTGATTTAACTAATAATAATCGATTTAGTTTAATACTGATTTATGGCTTTTCAGGGGATATAGGTCGTTGGTACCTTACTATTTATTGCTGCTAGCGTTGAGATACGACGAAAGGAATAATATTGTATTATAGCACTCGGTATTATGCTGAATATCAATAAAAAAAAACCTTTAAATGAAAAATATGAATCTCTTAGTACATAATAAAATAATTAATCTTCAACAAAGATAGATACCACAACGCCAACCTGAACGAACAACGTAGATTATTGGCTTTAGGCTTAAGGCAGTGAGGCTACACGTAAATTTTGAATTTATTAATAAATATATATGTGGTATATTAAAAATTAAAACGCGCAATATTTTGATACTTTGATTGATTAGAATAAGTGGGAATTTCGGACTGAAATAGTTTTTAAAAATAGATTTCGAAGCGTAGCAATAATTACGACCCGAATTCTTAATTTACCTCAATCAAATTTTGGCGTCGAGAGTTTGTGAAGTTGACAAAACAAAATTTCGATTATTTACATAATAGAATGGAAAAGTCGTATTATTGAACGGATACCCAGACATTCCTACGCCAGTAGTAGAAAATAACTCAAGCCCAAGGTTTTCTTTGATATGTGGATAGGTGTGCGAGGAAACGTATTAAAAATATGTATATAGGTTTACGAGCCAAATTATGTTTAGTTTGTGAAAAGTTCAGGTTCAAGTGCAATTGGTATTAATATGCAGTTATTTTTTGCGTCAAGAGTTGGCATTTAATAGTATACGTAGGGATATATTCGAAATTAAAGTCGCATAGGCTAGATGCATTACTTATGGTCATCTTAAGACATTTTTCGACGGTTTGCCTTTATATTTTGTTGTCATTTAATTTTTCACAATTCATTTTTAACAATGTAGCTACATATTGTACCAAATTTCCCAGAAGCACTAACCGTAAAGAGAGTCATAAGGTTTTCCTTGTCTAGAATGCTTTTTTCATCATATACAGATTTATCACGGGGTCCAAGAATTATACCAGTTTTTGGGTCTAAATAGAAATATGTTTCCTCCATTTTAAGCGCCCGATTAGGATGTTCTAAAACTTGAAAATTATCTCCCAAATATTCGAGGACTTCTTGAAAGAACTTGCGGATTTTTTCTTCTGTGACTGCGCCTTTGCCTTTATGAATAAATTCTGCCTTCTTTTAAAAAACCTTTTTAGGGCGGTTTAAAAAATAATAAAATTTTTAATTTTAGCTCAGTAACAATTTTTGGAACAGAAGTTAACAAGCCATTTATAAGTTCGCATGAAAAATGTATATAAACAATTTCTTCGTTGTTCAGTAATTTTAAATATACCTCCTTATTTACATAAATAATAAACAAACTGATGGTTGACTCCGTATAACCATCAAAATATAACCACATTGACACTAATTTTAGTTATGATTTTTGAAAAATTTCTAGATATGCCACCACCACAAATATGTGTATTTTTGCCTATTTATATGCAGGTACCTATATTTGTGTAGAAGCTCGTGGTTAACAAAAACTAAAAACAAATATTTACCTATTCCCCGGATGTACCTAATCTGCTTATTATTAAAACAAATTTTATGAAACTAATATAAAGGTTTCAAAAAATACCCCCCTGAAAAGCTTTTTCCACCTACGATAAACCGAGGTAATGAGCTATGTTTTAAGATTAACCAGTTTAAAAAGATGCAAAACCATTCAACTTCTAACAATAGTATGTATTACCCATATATAGTAAGTATATTGTACGTTAAACATCGTGTTTATATTACATTTTTATGACGGTGAAAAATAACTAGGTGCCTACGTAATAACTTAAAAACGCACTTTTCAATACACGTGTAGTGTGTTTTTACAATAAACACCATAAAGATTTCTAGGTTTCTACGTTGCCGTGTTTTCAAAAATATATTTTTCAAGATAATATTATTACTACGAAAAAACTGTTTGCGGAAGAAAGGCCACAAAAATATTTATGTTTATGCGTATAATACAAAAAATAAATCATGTGAGACATTCTTGACACTGAGTTTTTGAGATTGACCAGCGGGTAAAATGTAAAAATAACATTAAAAATAAAAATGTATAGTAGGTACTTGGTTGAAGTAGATAAATGTATGGCAGATTCAAAAGAAAGTTTTTGATAATTAATAGTTGTTATGGGTATATTGTATTTTGGAGTTTTTAGCAAATTAACAACATTTTTGGTAAAAGCCAATATTTTAAAGAAGTCAATGTATAAAACACTGAGTGAAGCAAAAGGCTTTACAAATTTTCAACAAACATTTGATGCAAAATGATGACTCATACCAAGGAAACACGTTACATTAATGTTGTACGAATAATTTAATGTATAATAAATAAATTGCCAAAATGTAAGGAAACATCACTAAATTAATATTCTGACCACTTCCTGGTTTAACGTTAAACAATCAAATTTTCTTCTCCGGTGAGTCTCAAAGTTCTCCGAATCAGCTATTCATCGAATTTACTTGACTAAGACCAACAACTGACACAAAATGAACGTTTTAAACCAAAATCGGTGGGCATTTAATTAAATTTGTCTCATTCGTCAGCATGCCAGAATTTAGGCTTCGCATTTGCCGGTCATTCCCCCTTATTTCAACTTTTTTGCGTATTTTTGTCGTAATGATGATTAATATGAAATCAGCATTATACTTCGATTGGTCACATCCGAATAGAACACCCTGTAGTGATACTTCGTAGCACGTCACACGCAAGTTTTAGAGAGAGAGTTGAACCATTCCTTCACCGCCCCACTACACCCGTCGTAGCCTCAGTATACTTCTTGCGCTGATACGCGACGTATGATACGAGAACGCTTCGAGCGAAGATTTTACGAAAACATGCCGAGAAAAAATGTCAAACGTAAACATATAAAGGAAATGGATCACCTCAAAAGCAAAATGAGAAAACTGGATAAGAAAATGAAGAAACGATATGTAGAATCAAGTAAGTACCTAATAATATAACATAAAATACGAAGCCGAGGGAAAAAATAGCTGTTGTTTAGTCTGAATAATTCCTCACAACATTTTGAATTAAACAATGATAACCCTGCATTGCTTACGGCATATGCCCGTCAAATGTATTATTCATTTGGCATGGGTTAGTCTATTCTGTAGACAGGTTTTTACCTTATGAGTCACCTCGACCATTTTTGTGACGTTGTATGTAAACAAACAGCCCTGCATTGTCTATGACATATGCCCGTCAAATGCATCATTCATTTGGCATGGGTTGGTCTATTCTGTAGACAGGTTTTTACCTTATGAGTCATCTCGACCATTTTTATGACGTTGTATGTAAACAAACAGCCCTGCATTGTCTATGACATATGCCCGTCAAATGCATCATTCATTTGGCATGGGTTGGTCTATTCTGTAGACATAATATCTTAGTCTTACGCTGTTTCGTAATGTTGTATGATGATAAACAAATAACCTTGCATGGTATATGACACATGCCCGCCGGACCATTTACTGATTTGGCATGGGATTGTCTGTTTTATAGACACAAAGGTTGCTTGATTAGTCAATATTATGACAAGAACAACCAAACTACATACTTTTTGACTATTCCTACCGTAATTTAGACAAATACTTAAATATAATTTGTGTCTTAATTAACGGGCGCCTGTTTTTTATTTATAGGCGACGAATCTGACAGCTCGTCAAGCTCGACTGACACAAGTAGCTCCTCGCATTCTAGCTCTATAAATTCAGAAAACCCTCAGCCACGTAGTGCGCTTGTTAATATTATGGGCGCTGATCCCACAAATAATACCTTATTGGGGCCAGATATGGCGGAGGAGGTCGTACTTAGATGGAAGAGCTACCTGTCTGTAGGAGTAGACAAAGAAATAAAAAATAAGCTGTTCGACAAATATAAAATACCCACAAATTGTCAAATACTCCAAGGACCCAAGCTTAATCCTGAAGTGCAAGCCCTGCTATCACCCATTGAGCAGAAAAAAGACACTTTTCTCTTGGAGTTGCAGACCGTGATGGGTAAAGGCTTAACAGCGTTAGAAAAAGTCCTTTCTCAACTTGCTAAGGAGAAAGGAGCAGGGGAAAATGGAGAACCTGACGAAAACCTCTTGGGACTAGCAGAATCGGCACAGCTGTTTTGCATTGCCCACAACATCGTCTCTGCGCATCGAAAGTTCCAAATAAACCATCACTTCAACCCGAAAACGCAGAAGATAGCAACTGCGCAATCTACAGATTTGCTTCTTTTTGGCGACGATTTCGCAGAAAAATGCAAAAATGCTAAAACATTCGAAACTACGGCGAAAGATCTTAAAGCCACCGCTTCCACGTCAAAAAACGCACCGGCTCATGCCTCGAAGAAACGGTGGAAAGCAACAACGACATGGCAGGACAAAGGATCGGGGAAGTACAAACCACGCTACTACAGAGCTCGGAACAAACCCCAGTCCAAGCCCTTCAGGAAGGAGGGGAGGAAATACTAGAGGTAAGCAGGAAAAGGAAATGTGCGGGGAGAATAAAGTATTTTCTTCCTACATGGAGGAAAATAACTAGCAATAAACTTGTCTTAAGTTGGGTAACGGGCTATAAAATTCCATTTGAAAGCAAACCTTTTCAAATTCATCCGCCCAAAACTCCAAAGCTCACAAAAAATGAAGTTAAACTTTATTCGAAGAGCATCCAACACTTGTTGGAAATAGGAGCAGTTAAGACAGTTAAGAAATGCGAAAATCAGTTCTTATCGGGTTTTTTCCTGAGGCAAAAAGACCGTGGTGATTACAGATTCATTTTAAATCTTAAGAGGTTAAATAAGTTTTTATCACCTCCTCACTTCAAATTAGAAGACATTAGAACTGCAAAAAACCTAATAACAAGAAACTGTTTTCTTGCCTCAATAGACTTAAAGGACGCGTATTTCTTAGTTCCTATTTTTGAACAGCACAAAAAATATTTAAGATTTGCCTTTCACAAACAGATTTTCGAATTTCAATGCTTGCCGTTTGGCTTAGCAACCGCACCTTTTTGTTTTACAAAATTACTAAAACCTGTGTTCTCCTTTTTAAGAGAACGGGGTTTTTTGTCTGTTATCTATTTAGATGACTGTCTTTTATATGGAACCAGTAGTGTTCAGTGTGAACAAAACGTAGTAGAAACCACTAAACTACTTGAAAAACTAGGTTTTCTTATTAACAAGGAAAAAAGTCACGCAGTACCTACACAAAACATTGATTTCTTAGGATTCACGTTAAACACAAAACGCATGGAAATATCAATTACACAAAAAAGAATAATTAAAATCAAAACAAGTATTCAGCATCTCCTTAACAAAATTAGGGCTAAAATTAGGGATCTGTCTAAAGTAATAGGATGTCTAGTCGCGGTATGTGTGGCAACTGAATACGGCTGGTTCCATTTAAAAACCTTGGAGCGAGAAAAGTACATTGCACTCAAAACAAATAGGGAAAACTACAACGCAAAAACGGTTATAGGTTCTAATATTAAAAACGAGCTTCAATGGTGGCTAAAACAGGTAAACTGTGCAAAACAAAGTATCTTACAACCAAACTATAAAATTACAATCTTTTCGGACGCCTCACGGTCGGGGTGGGGAGCGTACTCCAATCATACCGCAACTAAGGGGTTTTGGGAGAAAAGAGAACTGGCCGAACACATAAACACCCTGGAACTCAGGGCTGCATTTTATGGTCTAAGAAGCTTTGCCAAAGACTTGAAAGACTGCCACATTTTGCTAAAAATCGATAATAAAACTGCCATTTCTGTTATAAACAAAATGGGCAGCGTAAAATATATAAAACTTAATAATCTGGCAAGACAGTTGTGGCAGTGGTGCGAGGACAGGCGTATATTCGTTTTTGCAACATACATAAACACCATGGACAATGTTATAGCGGACAAAAACTCTAGAATTAAGAATGTAGATACTGAATACTCGTTAAATAATGAAATTTTTCTTGACGTCACTAGAAAATTGGGCTTACCCAAAATAGACCTTTTCGCCAGCTATCTAAATAGAAAATGTAAGCGTTTTGCATCACGATTCCCGGACCCTGAGTCGGAGTTCGTAGATGCTTTTACAAAAAATTGGAAAAACCTAAAAGCCTACATTTTTCCCCCATTTTCTCTTCTACCAAAAATCCTAAGCAAAATCGAGAATGAGCAGGCCGTATGTCTTGTAGTTTTTCCTATTTGGAAAACTCAACCTTGGTACCCTAAATTAGAATCCATGATACGTTCTGAGGTTGTGGTTTTAAATCCAAGGCCTAATCTACTTTTATCCCCTTTCAGGGAGCCCCACCCCCTCTGGAAGAATCTTACCCTGGGTGCAGCAAATTTATCAAGCTTGCCTTTAGCATGAAAGACATCCCAGGTGATACCATAGATGTGATAACTGCCTCGATAAGCAAGAACACACTAAAACAATATAATTCTACTTTCTCTAAATGGTGGGGCTTCTGTGAGGGGAAAATTGAGACAATCCTGCAGCCTAGTGTTCAGAAAATACTATCGTTTCTTAAAACAGAATTCGATAAAGGTGTACAGTATTCGACACTCAACACGCATAGATCGGCCTTAAATATGGTTTGCGATGTGGGAAAATCAGAGATCGTCGAAAGGTTTATGAAAGGCATTTTTAAGCTGCGTCCTCAGTTCCCAAAATACCAAGAAACCTGGGACCCACAACCAGCTCTAGCTTATTTAAGTTCATTACATCCCCTAGATACACTTAATCTAGAAATGTTAACAATTCGAATGGTTCTCCTTTTAGCCCTTTGCTCGGCACAAAGGGCTCAAACTTTTTCTAAAATTAGATTAAGTAATATTAAGACCACCGAACAGGGTATGGAAATAAGTTTTTCTGACATTCTAAAAACTTCGGGACCTAAGAAACCTCAACCGCTGCTTAGATTTCCGTTCTTTAAAGCGAACCCAGAGCTTTGTGCTTGTTCCACTCTGATACACTATATAGATAGAACAAATATAATTAGAGGGAATGAAGACTTACTCATTTTAACAATTAAAAAACCTCATAGGCCCGTCACATCACAAACCATAAGCCGATGGATCAAAAAAGGACTAAAAAATGCCGGAATTGATCCAAAATTTAAGGGGCACAGTACAAGGCACTCAGCCTCTTCCGCAGCTCTTAGGGCTGGCACCTCAATCGAAAGCATCAGAAAGGCTGCGGGATGGTCGGGAAAAAGCGACACATTTAATAGATTTTACAATAAACCTTTATGTACTAAAGAATTTTTTGCTAGTTACATAGAAAAATATACTTAGTATAGTATATACTTATTATTATTATATATCAGCAAGCATAAATATACTAATTAATCCCCTGTTAAATTAAGAATAATAAATAATAAAACAGGATAAAAATTACCGTAGATTATAAGAATTTATTTTGATTTATTCTATATTTTTATTTGATCATTTGTTATCGCATTTTTTCTCTACATATATTAGGTTAGATACATACATATACTCTTTACTAAACTGTTAAGTTATTACAAACTACATTTAAATGTTCCTGTTTGGGTTGTGAAAATAAAAGTGTTTATATCACGGTTTATTTAACTCACGGTAACCAGATCGCCTGACTCTAAACAACTACAGGGTGTTCTATTCGGATGTGACCAATCGAAGTATAATTAAGGATTAAACGACTTACCTGTAAGGAAGTTCAATCCAAATTATACGAGATTGGTCACATCCGAATAGACTCCCGCCGCTTCAAACTTGGGGTTAGGCATAATTGCCAGCATTGCAAGAGAACCTAAGTATTGTCCCACCCGGGGCGATCTTGAGCAAGCTTCAGAAGTATACTGAGGCTACGACGGGTGTAGTGGGGCGGTGAAGGAATGGTTCAACTCTCTCTCTAAAACTTGCGTGTGACGTGCTACGAAGTATCACTACAGGGTGTTCTATTCGGATGTGACCAATCTCGTATAATTTGGATTGAACTTCCTTACAGGTAAGTCGTTTAATCCTTAATTATATTTAGATGTGTACTGGCTGTTATCGATTTTTATCTGTACATAACAATATAATTATGTAGATTTGTCGTTATTTCTGTTATCAAGGTGATTTGAAGGTAAGAGCAACGCGAGTTTCCTGTTTTAACACAAAAATAATTTATTTCTAAGTTTGACTAATAATCCTTGTTGGGTAATCTTACGAGGCCAGTAATTTGTTTGCACAATATTAACGAAATCAAACATTTTATAATTAAATAGGGATTTTACATACCTAGGTACTTAGCCAATTAGTTTTTTGCTTTGGGAAATCATAATTTAATATACCTGTTATATACATATATATACAAACCAGAACGATGCATATTTGTTTTTCACAAGGCAACTCGGAGTAAAAATACAAAAATAAAAATCCATGACTAACTTTAACTAACCCCGTAAAATGTTTTCAAACCTATTTTTCCTAGTTAAATAAAAAAACATTTTGTTTGTATAGAAACAGAAGTTTTGTGATTGTTAGATTACAATTCGACTGCATTTTCCTAATGGAATTTAGTTATTATGGTGTTAGTACCTACACCTACATATTATACCTAAACCGCTAATTACAATTTTTTTTAAATTAAGGTGCACTTCTCTGTGCATTTATTGAAGTACGTAAAATTGTGGCAAACATATATGGATACTTAAGTATGTAGATACTTTGAGTACTTACTTATATACACGTTATATTATTATTATTATTATTCCTATATTTTAAAAATTTATAATTTGGGATCACCAGACTAGGTAAGAAAAAAGTTAAAATTAAGAGTTAAGTATGCGTAAAATGGTTTTCAATTATTTTCTTCCCAGTTAACTTTAGTTTTACTATCCGAATGTTAACAAGTTTTAAAATAGTTTGTGTAATTTGTACTTAGAAAATTAACACATGCCGTAACTAGGAGCCCACGCGTCACTACATACGCTCTTTAAACTGTTCCAAAACTATTTTTACATTCTAATATTAGATTTTCATTTAGACACCTGTTTAATTCCTAAACGTGGCAGCAACAGCAACCTTCGTCATTCTGCTGGTTTATTGCTTCTAGTCCGAGTTAACGTACATTAGTACAAAACTGTTGAACTTTAACCGTACAAATATGCCATTATCTAGAGAGTATAGTAACAAAAAAAAGCATTAAAATTAAAATAAAGACCAATGAAATCATCATTCTTCTTCAATCAATGAATCCCCAGTTTATACAATAATACAATCACATAGCTATACCCATCTACCCACTAAATAATATTTTTTTTATATTTAAGTACATTTAGGTGACTCGGTTTATACCCTTCTTAATTTGTTTCTTAAATATAAAAAGACAACTCTTCCTTTACACTATTTTAAGAAAAACTTCCAACCAATTATTACCAAACACGCTTAAAAAAAGTTTTAGCCCAATTTGTTTTTACCATAGATTTTTATCACCGAAAATTTATTATTTAAGTACCTACCTACCTAAAACAAACTTATATTATTGGATTGAACTATAATTTAATGTAATTGGAAAAATATCCCCACAACTGTAAAAACATTGGTGAACAAAAACATAATAATTAGGGTTTTGCGGTACCTACGTATTTTCTTTTGATGTATTTTAAACTACCTACTACAATAATTACTCGATGCCAGTTAATCTTTTATAATATTCTCGTTATTTATCTGAATTACATCCCAAAAATATGAGTCTTTTTGCCCAAAGCACGGCCCAAAGGGAATACAAGAGGAAATATTTATTCGGTCCCAGTGGCATTAATACATCTTTTTGATAAACATATTGTTCTGTTTAAGGCTAATTAACTAACAATATAATCTTTATTTAAGCAATAAAAACGAATGTTGAACCGATTTAGATGAAAATAAGAAATTTTTAACTAGCCTTTGATTAAACTAGTAAATTGAAATTAAAGCCTGTGTTAGGACGTCAATAGGTAATAAATCTAAACTTAATTAAGAAGAAACACTGAAGTTTATTTTGCAATAGGTCAATAGGTACTTAGGGAATATCGCAAGTGAGTCAACTCAACTGAGTCAACATAATTAATACTACTTAGAAAAATTCAGCAAAAAAAATAGCCAAACTGGAATTTCAAGCATAGTAGTCAGTGTGTTCCAGAATTCTTATATTTTAAAAAATCCAACGTTTAATTCAAAATACTCATGAGTTTTAATGGATCCCTAATGATTTTTTTATGTGACAATTAGTTGTTCTACAAAATAACTACCTATCTACTTAAGCAAATTTAATATTAAAGCACACTATAGCAAATAAATGTTATGCTGACAATTAAATTAAAATTTTTAACACGCCTGCGACCTTGAAACGGCTTTTATGATTCTAAATATTATTTCCTTGTTTTTTTATGATTGTTAATATTTTTTAATTGCATGGTTAATGGGCTACGGGCAATGTTTTAATAAAATGTGTCTCAGTTCCGACTAGGTGCCCAGTATGTTATTGGCTGGCCATTAAAATTCCGAATTGGTATATTATCGCTATAAAACTAGTAATAAACCATCAAAATCGTAGAGGAATAAAATTTACTTAGTAATTAATTTCCCATTATAACGGTCGTAAAATGCTAATTTTTTGTTTAATCATAACTTTTTATCAAACAGTAGAATCAAATCGAATTTGGTCGGTTTAATTTAGACTTTAAAAATAGAAAACGATTGATATCGGCGTCTAATGTTAATATGCCAACATCCTTTTATAAGTTCTATAGCATACCGTTGACAATAAAACTCGCACAGCTTTATTTATGAACTTTTAGACCTGTTGAAAGCGTTTGATACCGAACGACATTCATTACGCTTCTTGTACGTTTATCTAACTAACTTATTTTATTAGGTCTTTTGTTACCTACTTTTATCATCAATATATGTACTTAAACTCTTCCAGATTTTTTACAAAATTTCAATTTTTTAATTAGAATTCGTATGTAATTCTAGCTTGTCATGTGCATTGTTTTCACATCAGCTCCTATATTAAAGTCTGCCATATTTGTTTTCAACTATTTTAGTTCACTAGGTACCTGCCAAACAAAAATATGTTTGACTATTTTCTATTTAACTTTATTGTTGCTATGTTAAGTGGATCGCTATAAAAAATGATAATCAACACTATTATCAAATATTATTTCCGAGATTATTTCAATAAACTCGATTTCTTTTGGTAAATTGGTTGTAAAAAATGTAAAAATTTGAAGGCTAAGTAAATCTCCCTTGGTTTTTATTTCGTTTCCTTTTCCAATTAAGAATATTTCAACTAGCTTTAACTTTAACCCGTTACCGAACTTTCGTGAAATAGATCCGAATTCATTACAATAATGACTGTACCAGCATTGTTAAACTCTCGGTTAAACTTCTTTACGATTTTTTTCCTTGCTGTAAACATTTTAAGTAAACAGAATCTAATTTTTATAAAATTTCCTACTAATTACTATAAAACCGAGAATAAACAAAATCGAGGTTTTGTTTTTTTTTTCTTCTATAAAGTATTAAGCAAGAAGTTAGACACTTTGCATTTTTGCACCTATATTTTCTCAGTTTAAGAATTACATAAGCTTAAAATTTTTGTTTCTGTTATAATTTCTGCAAATAATAAGACTTCTAGTTTTCCATTTAGTAGGTATATTTTTTTTCCTAATTAGTTAAGAATTTTCTTAGTTACGACTATTTTAATAAACCTGAACGTAATATTTACTACATTTCCGAATTACCTACAAATTAAATACCCAAACTTAAAAAAATTTTGTTGCTTTTATAATTCCTGCAAATATATAATATTTAATTTCTGGTTTTCCATTTAAATTTTTTTTCCCAATTAGAAAATAATTTTCTGAGTTACGACTATTTTAATAAACCTCAACCTAATATTTACTTCATTTCCGAATTAGCTAAAAATTAAGAACCTAAACTTAAAATTCTTGTTTCTATTAGGTAGGTACCTATAATTCCTGCAACAAATAATAATAATTTTTTTTTCCAATTGTAAAATTTTTTACTAGGTACTTTCTTATTAAAGTGAATCCCAGACCGAATCTAATATGTATTTACAAAGTTTTCGAATCAATTACAGTAAAGCAAATATTTTGTTTATATTTTAATTCCTGTTCCTGCAAAGAGCACCGTTAAATTTCATACCCAACGTTTGAGTAACCAGAAAAAATCTGTTAATTAACAATTAAAAAACCACTTAGGTTAAAACATTGTTAATTATTCGGAAATCAGCGACCAAATATCTTTTATTAAGGTTCTTTATAGAATTCGAAGATAGTGTATTTGTTTTTAATTAATTACCTCTGCACGATTTTTCAATGTAAATATTTGCATAAGTTACATAAAAACTTTAAATATTTACCTTACAATAATTTGTAATATTAATTCCGAGTTAAATCCAAATCAAATTTTTGCCACTGCACTTATAGGTATATCACTTTGGAACAAAAACACTGAGAAAATTTTTCAAAAAACAAACACCTACCTGTGTAGCATCAGAATAAGGTGTTGTAGAATTTTTATCGACAAGTTGCGAGCCAAACAGCGGCACTCCACTACTGCTCGGGCTTTCAGATCTCGAGCCGTCCATTTGTTGTGGCACCATAATATTATCCAAAAAAATTTTTAATAAATTTTCGGAAAATCCGAAGTGCACCCACTCGGGAAAACAGTCGCGCACCAACTGTAAAAAGTTTTCAGTTTTCAGAAAAATTTAAATTTAATTCGAAAAAAATCTGTCTAAGTCCTCAAGTGCGTTCAACACTTGACTTTCCTTAGCATAATATCTCGAACCGAACCGAACTGATTGACCGAACTGACAGTTCTGAGCTAGATATTTTGAGTTTGTATCTTATTCACAGCTGTTTGGTTTGATCCCCACCACTTTCGATCGGGAGAGAGGGGATGGACTCATGCGCGAGCTTTACACACAGCTGATCGAGTCTCTACACCGCTGTGCGTTTTGTTTTTTTTTTTTCTGGTAAAGGTCGAAAACACGGTTATATGCAGCGGGTTGTCTCTATGTCTAGATAACAAACCTTCTATAACGTTTCAATAACTCTACTACTAAAGATAAGATTAGAAAACTGCAAATAGCACTTTCTCACCCAAAAAATAAAAACACCGTAAATAATCTACGTCCAGAGATAAATTTACAAACTCAAAAAATAAAATTTTTGAACGTGGAAAAAAATTTTTTTTTTCGGAACTTGTGATCAGCGAGACAATTCGTCGGCCGATATCAGTTAATGCTCACTACACACTAAACGATTAAACATCGTCGCAAGCAAGATGCGGACTATCGCTTCGACTGTTTTCATGTTTCGCTGCTACGGTCTCTCCCCTCTCGTTTATAGATTCAGTTCGGCTCGCAACCGCGGTTGGGGTGAGGGCGGCACCTGATGGGGAACGGTGTTTTGATGCTGGCTGCGGGAGTAAAGTTGAAAAAGTTGCTATTAGGTTTGATATTAGATTTTAATGAGGTGATATTAAGGGTAACACAGATAGGGGATTCAAAAAAGTTTTGTTATATTTTGTAAAATAAAAGTTTTCAAAGTTTTCAGATGGTCAAACACCAAAGACTTTATTGTCTAAGGTATAAGGTTTAACTTAAAGTTAAAACAAATAATGTTCATAAAGCATTTAAAACATCAATTGTCACACCGATTGTTAAAAGACATAAATGACTATAGACCCATAAGCGTTATCTCCAATGTCGTAAAACTTTTTGAAAAATACTTAAAAGATAGACTTGTCCAATTTTTAAGCAACAATGATTTGCTATCTAAGAATCAGTTTGGGTTTGTTGAGGGCCGCAGCACTGCTGATGCTATGTTTGAGTTAACACAGGAAGTGGCCCAAAATTTAGATCAGGGAAGAAAATGTATTGCATTGTTTTTCCATACTGCTGGATATACTCGAATGTAATAGCATTAGTTTCTCCACGTATCCTTGATTAATTCATTTTATATTATGTCAAAATCGTTTAGGAGTAGGCCAAGATAATCATTAAAATCATTGTTAGGTATAGAATTTCTGCCTAAAATAGGTTAACCCACATAAAATAATCTAATGATGTTATCTAGTTAGATTTGGTCATAGTGTAAAGAGTCTCTGCGCGTTGCTCAACTCCGACTCCGAACAAAATGTTAGTGCTTTATAATGGTATTTCAGAGTTCAATAATTGCGAAAATGAACAAAATGAAATAAGCAAAGTTGGCAAGAAACTAATAGAGATTGCTATAATAAGTTTTGAATGAAATGAATGAAAAACTTCTCAGATTTAAGAATAGTTAGTATTTTGCCGACAATTTCAAAAATTCTGGAAAAGTCCTCTACAATCAGATTTTAGCTTTCTTTAAAGAAAATAAAATAATTCCTGACTTCCAGTGTGGCTTCAGAAAAGGTTTTAGTACGGCTACTGCACTAGCTTCCGTCATTGACGATGCAATAAGAGCGGTCGACACAGTAATGGTAAATGTGCTTGTAATATTGGATTATTCCAAGGCATTTGACACTCTGGACTCTAGACCATGTGCAAAGTTAAAATATTACGGATTCAACCCCGATGCTCCCAAACTACTAAAATCCTTTCTATCAAATCGTTCTCAGAGGGTTTCATGTAACGGTGTTGAGTCCAGCAGTTTAAGCATCCATTCTGGAGTGCCTCAGGGCTCTGTCTTATCACCTCTATTGTTTATAATTTGTACTATTGATATAATAACCTCAACAACTTACTGTAGAACACAGGCTTATGCTGATGATACACAGCTTTATTATTCTATTAATGTGTCAGATACAGTTCAAGCGACTCACAATATTACTCATGATCTGGAAAATATCAGATCACTTTCGGAGGAACATAATTTAACTTTAAACTCTAAAAAATCTCAATTACTGTGTATAGGTACTAAGGCTAAAAGAAGTTATGTAAAGAACAACTTCAAACTGCAAGTTTTAAATACTCCTTTAAACTTTGTCAACTCTGCTAGGGATTTGGGCCTAATGGTCGATGAAGAACTACGATTTCGTGAGCATATAAAAAATCTTAATAAGAAAGCATTCGCTTCACTTAAACTTTTATATAGTAATCGCCACATACTATCTACTCAATAAAAGAAAACTCTGTGTGAAAGCCTGGTGTTATCACACTTCATCTATTGCGACTTCATCTATGGGCCTTGACTCTGCGAGGAGGACAGATACAAAGTGCAGAAAGTACAAAATACATGTTGTAGACGAATTTATGGTCTTCGCAAATATGAGCACATTTCGCATAAGATAACTGAATGCAATTGGCTTAATATGAATAATCGCCGACTTCTGTAACTTCGTACACAGATTACTTAACTCACCCGACTCTTCTAATCTGGTAAAAAGTAAATTCATTACTAGAACAACTGTACATAATAGGAACATTAGATTTAGGAATAATGGGTACACAATGCCACAACATCGAACATCAATATTTAAGATAAGTTTTTCTTTTAATGCCATTAGTTTGTATAACTCTCTGCCTGAAGAATTCAGAATATATACCATTAATAAATTTAAATTCAAACTCCGTAATCATTTGTTAAATAGACAATGATATGCGTCTGAAAACCTCGATAATGTTCTTGTTTTGAACGAATTCATCATGCTTATCCTACTTTTTTCTTTATTTTTGTGTTTTGTGTTATATGTATTATACTATGAGCCTACCTTTGGTTAAGTAAGAGTAGCCAGAAGGCTAGACTTCGCCAAACTAGACTCTGCCTCTTCTATTTACGTTTAAATATTTTATAGATATTTACACATAATTCCTTTTTTAATTTGCTATGTATTTTATTAATAAAAGTCATTATTATTATTATTATTATTATAATAGCAGATAATAGAAAAATAAATAATTAGATAGATATACCTAATGAGCCGAACGAACAATTTTGTACTGTAGGAAAAATACTACAACTAAATACTGAAATGGATAGCTTAAACACTTGTTGTATTTGTGACAATCTAAGATTTGAGAGAATTCACTGGTAAAAAACATCATTTTTAAGATTTTGCAATGAACAGGAAGTTGTTGATACTGCAGTAGATTTTAAAAAATCCCCTGCTTCAGGCCACCATCAGATAACTGATCGTGATATACTCGATTTGAAAGAAGATCTCATTTTAGTTCTACACTTGTTAATAAGTGTCTTGAAAAACAGCGAAAGGCACAGCCTGTACCAACCACTTGGAAACACGTGCTAATGCGCCATTTAAAATGTATACGTTTCGAAAATATTTCCATACTAAACTTGTTGCCAACAATTTCCAATTTGTTTCGGAAAGAGAAACAATAGTTTAGACACATTTACCATAATGTGTCTAAAAATGCTACTTGGGAAGCTGTTAAACATTAATATATTCAATATCCCCGGCAGCGCAAATGTAAGAAGAACGGCGCTGCCTGGGAATGTCAAAAACGGGACACCCTGTCTATGAAAAATGTCATAATATTTATCGAAATGCTGGTTTGAGAGAATAACTTAATCATCGACAGACTTAAGTACCTTTTAACTTGTAAGACGGTGTATTTCTAGTGTGCTAAAAATGAATTAGTAGGTACGTGAGATTTTGCTTCAAGAGCACGACACATTTTTTGTTTGCAAATTATTCAGAAATAATAACATTGATATTAAAATTAAAATTCATTCAGTCATTCTGATAATAACGCAAGACTTATGGTGCATGTCATGCTATCGCCATGTAAACTAATAAATTAAAGTCTTTTAGCTCAGTATTTAAACCCCTCAGCCGCAGGTCAATCATTTCAAAACATTAATAATTAGTAAGTATTTTGTAGAAAAAAAAAATAATTACCCATCTATGTCGCTGTTTTTTTAATTATAGGGGAACATTACACTTTTTTATCACTAAGGCCTAATTAAATGGTATTAATAATAATTTGTACCTACCTTCATAATAGACAAACTTATTAAATAAAATAAGCATACCGGTATTTCGTATCGTGAAAGACATTGTTGATACCAATTAAACGTGCAATTAATATAATTATTATCATATTCAGGTAATCGAATATTTTATCACTAAATTATATGGTTTTAAAATTTCACCTTTTGGAGTTTTCCGCTCGAGCTCATAGCGCAAAGTGGTGCCGATATCGGGGTAAATATGACATGTTTGTTTTATATGCTTTTACTGTGGAAAATTAATGTGTGTTGCAAATACATTTCAGTTTAAAGTAATAATTATTGATAATCTTTATGCACACGCAAGCTTCACCCATAATGGCCGATGACATTGAGAGTATAGATACGGAACAGATAGCGCCAGAGGCTCAACATGATCCATGCGGCCTAAGTTGGCTACATTCAGGTATATGAGGGTGGCTCGCATAATAAGAGAACATGACAGCGAGATCTGTATAATATGTGATTTTGAAGCTTTCCCCCTAACAAATTTCTAAAGTCACAAGTCATTCTGGCATTGAGTTGTATTTATAACAAAAAGGATATGCTCCTACTTGCAAAAAATGAATGAATTTCTTCAGGTTGCATTTATAATATTTTTAAGAAACCTCTCATTTTTACAGTATAAACAGATCCTCGGGCAATCCACTACTTTGCATCAAAGTAAAAGAATATGCATAATCTTTACCTTTTACTTTAAGGAAAAATCATATCCTTTAAATATATTGAGTGCAGCCAGTAAGAGCCTCACCGTTGCGTTATAGTGAAATGCTGTTTTGCCTTGTTTGATTATGTGAGGAATGTTAAATATTTCAAACCCCGCTTGCCTATATTTGTTCGTGATTTTAAAGCACTATACCGTTTTAAAGAAGGCAATTTGTAGTGGCTCATTGATAGATTTGTAGGTGTAAATAAAGAAACGCGGGGAGGTGCGCTGTCTTCCATACATACAATAAAAATATGTTTAGGCTCTTATCTCGCAAATCCCAGCTATGAAAAACGAATCGGGGAAGAATTTGGTGTTACTACAGCCTACTCGGACTGTACATACAGTGGTTGATAGCGTAATTGCATAGGCCAATGAATGGATAAAGTTCCCAACTACCAACAATGAGCTAACGCATGCAAACGGGTATGGCACAACATGACTGCACCCACGTAGGAATATTGAAACCACCAGCATGGAGATTAGTACCTACATAAACCAAAAAGGTATACCTACTCTGAATATGCAAGCCACTTGTGACGCCATAGAAATGTTTATAAGTGTTGAGGTTAGCTTCGAGAAAAGCAATCAATCAATCTTGAAATTTTGACATTTGGCCGGGTTATTACACTAAAAAAAGCACTACAGCGATGATGTTAATACTTTACACTAAAATAAAAAATGTGGGTATCTAGTAAGAAGTACCTTTTTCATGAATATCTTCTGTGTTTCATATAACTGGCTTTCCAGCAAATTTCATAAAATCATAAAAAAGTGAAATAATATAAAAATATTTTTGAAATGTTTTATTGATTGTGCGTTACTGAGTGATAGAACATTTAAGGAAATGAAATAGTATATTAGATACCAAGAGTGGTAAGAAGCCTATTACATACGACTTCGAAAATCACGGTACGAGCGTTAGCGAAAATTGCCCTTGTTAATACAGACGTATAGTACAGTAATTAATAATAATTAATTACGGATAAAGTAGACAGTGCGTAAGTAGGTTCTTACTGATATAGCAGTAGAAAAACAGTATTTTCTTATGTATCCCTTTATATGTTTTCAAATTTTAAACAGCAGTTTTATTACCTTTCCTTACATTTTTACTCAATAATCCTATAGCGGTGCAGTTGCTGTTCAGGGTCCTTTAGAAATGCAAACATGCTTAACCCTTGACCATCTTTTGAGTGACACTCTCGAAGCGCACAGGTAAACAGTTGAACAATACACTTCTTTCAACAAAAACGACTCGATACCGATAACTCAACGACTACCGGAGTAACGGCTGAAATACGGCCGGCTTAAACTTATGATAGTTGACCGGGTTACCTCCCACTACAATGATTTCACCAAATGTCATATTGTCGCTTCTCGTTGTTTGCTTTTCTCGGGTTAGCTGGCATATGGATATGTGGATGATTCAAGAATACGGAAACATTCACAGTTCAGATAACTGTTAAGAAACAAAGCAAATTTTATGCTACTTGGTGATGATGGGTATGGGACAGAACCATGACCTCATGACATGATGTTTATAAATCCTGCTCCTCGTCTCAGCTGCAATATAACAAAAAGTAGAGCGTAACAATCGAACGATGTTTCGGCCAACTTAAGCGCCGTTTTCCTATATTTTTAGTTGGGCAGTTTCGTTTAAACAAAACGTTTCAAGTGAAAGTGGAAAATATATCAAATTGGAATTCGTCGTGTGATTGAACTCCTTTTCTTGAAAGAAACATTGGCAGAGGAAATTCATGAAAGGATTGTACCTACTTTAACGAGACCGCAAGACTTTGGTTAAACAATTACAAGCAAGGCAAGGACTATTTCAAATGGTTCACTATATTTCATATTGCACAATGTTAAACGCACGTGATAAAATCTTGCGTAAGTTTGGTGCCCTCTAGCTTACTCAGGAGCAGAAACGATATCGTATGCGAGCATCTGCCGAAAGTTTGCAACTATTTGAGAAGGATCCAGGGGATTTTTGACGGCATTTTGACACATTGGTACATTCAAGCAGACAATAACATTTGATATGGAAATATCTATAAAAGAAGCTGTGGTAAACTAAAGATTACTACGAGAGAAAACAATATAGGCTCAACCATTATGGCATATTCACATTGACATGCTTGTTACTTGTTCAGGTTAAAGCCATTTTTCGCTTTTGTACTTTTAGTAAATACATTGTTTCAAATATGGAAAAGCGTGATATTATTATGTTACCAGTTTATGACAGCTCAAAATGTACTGGCTTTGCGACATCAAGTGAAACGAACTAATAACATGTCACAAATGAACTATTATAATCTAATGCCTCATATCACATGCCTGACTTGTATTTTGCCTTTCTAAAACAATGTTTGTTTCCCTGTATAAAGTAAATATATAGCTAAGGTCAACGGCCTCTGTTTTCGTTATCTTTGACAAACCAGGGCTACATTATCCTCCTATTTTAAATCACATATCTCCCTGGAATACACTATCTGAGACTTATACGAAAGCATTATGTAATTTAAATATTTGTTTCTAATTTTTATGATCACCTGTCAAATCGACTAATGAATTTTCTAGGTTAATATTCTTCTTTTGAAATATGTTTGGGCAATAATATTTAGCAACCCAAACTTCAATGGCCGTTTGCTTCTCGAATGGCAGGGATATTCTGGGACTTAGGTTTTCTTTAAATAATTTTTAATGAATTGTAGGATTTACGAATTGACTTCTTATGTAAAACTGAATTTGGGTGAATCTGTTACCTTTCTCTTGGCTTGGAGTATCTGCAATTGAATGGGCATGGCTCTGAAGACTTCATTCTGTGTCGTCGCCAGTGTGTGAACTGGTCTCTTCTTTCGTAGCGAGCAGGTAGTTCTGACCGGAAGTGGGTGTCGCCCTAAATTCGCTCTCGGCACATTTTTCAACTTTTAACCGAAAATTCTTCAGTGACCTCACTTAACTTTCAGCGATCAACGAGGCAGCAAGCGTTTCTGGTTCCAGGGCTATTCAAGCCATCTGTTTTCCAGGATTTGGGATCTTGAAGCGTTACTTTCTGTGCCCCTTTAGTTTGCTTGATTCATTTTTGGTTTCCGGGGCCACAGAAAGCCACATCGTGGGATTTTTTGTCACAAGTTGTTCGCTGATTGAAGGTAGGTTTTTTTTTATATACCATGCCGTTTCTTTGTCAATTTTTTAACTGTTCTCCTAAAACACTTTCTGGGGCTCTCTTTTAGTTAAGTCGGGTCACTGAAGAATTTTAGGTTAAAAGTTTAAAAATGTGCCGAAAGCGAATTTAGGGCGACACCCACTTCCGGTCAGAACTACCTGCTCGCTCCGAAAGAAGAGACCAGTTCACACACTGGCGGCGACACAGAATGAAGCCTTCAGAGTCATGCCCATTCAATTGCAGATACTCCAAGCCAAGAGAAATAAAACAGATGCACCCAAATTCAGTTTTACATAAGAAGTCAATTCGTAAATCCTACAATTCATTAAAAATTATTTAAAGAAAACCCAAGTCCCAGAATATCTCTGCCATTCGAGAAGCAAACGGCCATTGAAGTTTGGGTTGCTAAATATTATTGCCCAAACATATTTCAGAAGAAGAATATTAACCTAGAAAATTCATTAGTCGATTTGACAGGTGATCATAAAAATTAGAAACAAACAATTATTTAAATTACATAATGCTCTCGTATAAGTCTCAGATAGTGTATTCCAGGGAGATATGTGATTTAAAATAGGAGGATAATGTAGCCCTGGTTTGTCAAAGACAACGAAAACAGAGGCCGTTGACCTTAGGTATGTATTTACTTTATACAGGGAAACAAACATCGTTTTAGAAAGGCAAAATACAAGTCAGACATGTGATATGAGTCATTAGATTATAATAGTTAATTTGTGACAAAATCGGATTGTCACAAACATTTTAACTGTTTTATTTGAAATTTTATAAAACTTCTATGTATATTGTTCTTATATACTCTAGAACTTCTAATCAGTAGTTTGATAAACAAAATTTCCTTTTGATGAAGACATCAAAAAGGCAGATATACAACTGTTGCGTTACTTATTCCACGTGACTAAAACCATATGAGTCTAATCGAAATAACGAGATTCAAACAGTCAAATCAAAGTCTAAGTTCATAAACATGAAAAGAATGAACTGAAAAGAACAGTCTATAGGATTAAATTGAATATAAAAACATAAAAACAATTTAAAGTTGACATATCGAAACGATGACTTTGTCATTAACGGAAAACTTCCAAATATTTTTGTCTCTGTCTAGCACGTTACTTTGAATACAAAATTGTTGCAAGAATAATATTTGGCGCGCCATATCAAGTGCGAATTTGCGCATTCTGCATAAAAAGTACTAGGTTAAAGCTGGATTTCTAAACTTAAAAAGTTCTCAAAGCCTAGGTTCAGTTGGCGTTGGAAATAAGAGTTCAATTTAAACTAAAGGGAACGCTTAGTTCAATTCATAAACTCAATTCGTGTAAAGTTCGATAGTTTCGAAAAATTCCAGGGTAGTTCGAGAAAACAAATTTTTATTTAAGTCATGTGGTTTGTTGTTTACGTCGCCATTTCGCAAATTGTGTTTGTATTTTCTTTTTGTTATTGTAAGGTTAGTTATGTGTTTTGTGCCTCAAAATTGGAAGAGGAAAAATGGATAGTATGGAGAGTGATGACCCTTATTTTTTGTTACTTGACTTTATTCCAAATTATCATATATTTTAATCCATTCTAATGGACACAAAGTACAGGCAATCAAACATTTTTGGAGGGCATTTTTAAAAATGATTTTCATTAGTACAGGGTGACTCAAAAAAAAGATTTCATGTGACCCTTTAATTTTTTAAATTGAACCCTCCATTTTTTATTCTATTTTTGGATTCTACGTAAAATTTTGATCACATTTGATGTATTATAACCTATGGCTAAATTAAGTTGTTTTATAAAAAGATCAATTTAATTGAGAAAAAATTATATTTATTTAATTTTAAATAATAAATGTTTCGATGACAAAATTATGAAATATTACTTTATTAAATGTTGAAGTTGACCACCAGCAACATCCTGGCAATATCCGAGGCGATGTTCGAGTTCTTGCAAAACATTGTGCACTATTTGAGGTTCTATCAATCTTATTTCCTCTTTAATTCGTGCTTTAAGGTCATCAATGTTGTTCGCTCTGTTGATATAAATTTTAGATTTTAGGTATACCTACAGATAATAATCTAATGAGGTCAAATCAGGGGATCTGGCCGGCCATTATATTGGACCCCGTCGACTAATCCACCTCCTACGAAAAAGAGTATCTAAATGCTCACGCACTGGGCGAGTATAATGGGCTGGTGCTCCATCCTGTTGATACCATAAGGTATCATTGGGAATGTCAGGATCTTCCCGATTTGGATACAGCACAGCAACATTACAGCAGCTATCAAATCGAATTCTAGAAATTCTAGATATCTTCCTCCGGTCAAGGTACCGTCAAAGAAGAAGGGGCCCAAAATTCTATTTCCAATAATTCCAGCCCAGACATTTAGTTTTTGGGGATATTGAGTGTGGCACTCCATTATCCAGTGCGGGTTATCTGTAGCCCAATATCAGAAATTTTGCTTATTCACACTTTTAAAGCCGATCTACTTTTTTTTTAATATTAAACAAAATAAAAAAAAAAAGAAACTGTATTGGACTGGATACGAACTCAAGACCTTTAGAGCCGTTTCGTGTATAATTGGGGGCCCCGTAATGTCTGGGAAGGCATGTTTAGCGGAAATTGAAATGATCAGGATCGACCAGCACATACAGAAAATTAAAAAAATTTAATTATGATTAACTCTTAATATTTACAGTTTTAATGAAAATAAATAAGTTGTAATACATGGAATGTGATCAAAATGGGTTGCCCATCAAAATTTTACGTAGAATCCAAAAATAAAATAAAAAATTAGGGTTTCAATTTGAAGAATTAAAGGGTCACATGAAATCTTTTTTTTTGAGTCACCCTCTACAAATGAAAACAATTTTAAAAAATGCCCTTCAAAAAATAAAAATCGACGGAGTCGAGCGTTTTCGAAAGATTAAAGGTTAAATTTTAAATGAATTTTTTCCAACCTTTGTGCTCTCACTATCTACGACGAGGCCGCAATGGCCGTGAACTGTTGATTAAAAACTCTATTTAATAAATACATATGCGAGATGTTACACGTGGCGACATCTCGTAGCAATCGAGCTATCCACCCAACCAGACCAGCGAGGTCTTAGAGAAGACCAAACGCTGGAATGGATCCCGCATAAGCAGGCATCTAATGTCAGGTGGCGCTGAAAGCCAATCGTCGGTTTCAATGAACCGAAAACATGATATAAAGAAAGATGTTTTTCCCTTTTTTGCCTTGCCGATGAGCCGTAATACGGCGAAACGCGTCCAAGGATTGGGTCTGACGGAAAGAAAAGGGAAAAACATCTTTCTTTCTATTTAATAAGTTATAGTTATGGTCTTTATGTATATAATTATAGAAAAGTAAATGTTATTACCAAAGACAACGAAGTGAGTTTTATTGCAAAGTGTTCCCTGAAAGGGGTGGTCCTTCGAGAGGAAATCAAAGGAGGAGTTAAGTAAATTAATTCTCCCAGATTAAACATGGTCTTACAAGCCAGATTATCCTTCGAGCCGGATTAAACGAAAATAATATATTACGGCAACATAATAAATAAATAAAACCAAAAAATTTATATTTTTTAAATTTTGATGGCTATATGACAGAAAAATACTGCCACGAGTAGAAAGTACGTACTTTCCTTCCCTGACAGGAAAGTAACTGAGAAAAGTTTCAAAATTTCAAAAAATCAAAAATTTACATGGCTCTAAATAAAAACCTTTCTAATATTATGCTGCGTTAATAATTAATTATGCCTGTCATTTTACTTGTAAAATATTGGCATGTATTTTGCAAGTTAAATAAGGTAGGCAACGGATATTTCTAAATTTATTAATAATACCCACAACAGAACTATGCTCTAAATTGTGTAATATTTAAAGCTCTAAACCAACACAATCACCCGCTTCTCTCTTTATCCGGTTTCATCTTACTGCAGAATACTTACCGACATTTTGTTTCGCCACATTGCGTAATAATTGTCGCATCTGCTGTAATAAAATGATTATCTTTTCCGTCAGTCACCTCCGAGTGTCATTGATAATCAACTGCGCCTGTTTTAACGGCATTTATTACTTTTATCTCTCAGAAATGCAAATAACAAAACGACGACGGACGATACTTTGCCCACAATTCGACGATCCAGATGGGCGCATAACAGGGCAGCTTTACACCTGCCACTCTTCGACCGCATCCGGTTCCATGGCGGATAGTTAGCATAAAGTACCTGCCAGTGGCGCCCTATTTATTTCAGACACGGTATTTGAGAAGTTAGTTTAATTTTGTTATTTCAATATATGAGGTACTGATACAGTAAAAGTTACCAAAAATGTTTAAATCATTGCTCTCATCGAGTTTCTCGATGCCAAAATTGAAATCTCAGAAATGCCGCAATTTTGCATAATGTTGATTTTTTATAAGGCATAATTATGTAGGTACATATTTTTAAATCGCTATTTTCATGATTCAAAAATGTTTAGTTTGTCTCTATTTGGATGTCCCTTGTATATTTTTTCAGGAATGACGTGATTTTTTTCTGGCGGTTCAAACGGCTTCACAATAAATGTTTAAAGTTGGATTAAATATTCCACACCTTCACTTTTCTTCGCCGGCCACTGACGTTCCTAAAGGAGGCATATTCGGCTTTCAAACTGTCACAGTTCTGGAATTATCATTCATCGAGCAACAGGTGGAGTAAGTGCGACCCAAAAAATGCAATAAGTGCTACTTCCAATAATTGCTGTAACGGAAATAATATTTGCCAAAAGAACATCTCTTGGCAGTATAGTAGCTTGGGGCATACTCTGTATAACACAATATATTTGGTTCGATAAAGTATGGTTGGATAAATGATCTTTAATAGAATCACATCCAAGAATCCAAGTCAGTTTCGTCTGAACTTATTTTGCGTGTTTTCTTCTTTTGAGCAATTTTTATCTTTTCCACATTTTTCTTTCCTTGTATATTTTATTGAAAATATATAACGTCTTTCTGTGCTGTCACCTCTGCCCCTAAGCAACCTCGCTTTCTTGGTTGCTTTGTAGGAGTCTGATCTCATTTGATGAATTTTAGTAAGAGTTCTTGAAAACCAGTTTCGGCTTTGAATTTCAGAATTTCCATCTAATGACAAATCCGACGAAGCCTGATAATCATTATGCATTCTGGATTTCGACGTCGGCATCTGATTACTATCTTGAACATTGGATGTTGATGGCATTATCTGATGATCAATATCTTGCACGCTGGGGGTAAACTTTCGTCAGCAATATTCTGGACTTGTGAATATTTATTTATCTTTGAGGAGTCGTTGAATCCAATAAATTCACGGGTAAGACATTTCTCGTAGTGAGGCATTTTCCATCTTTAAGAAATCCATTTATTATGATTTCCGGCTTAGTTTCGGTCCATATTTCGCCAATTAATTTAGCATCCCATCGACTTTTAAGCGACTTCAATACGCTTAGGTCTAGAAGTTGTACTAAGTGGCTGGTATGCAGTGGAAGCTTGAAAATGGTTACCGGATTTTCTATAGCAATTTTAATAACATCCAAATGAATAAGCATGGCTGGCGTAAATTACTAAAACTGGTCGATCTTCGGGTAAATGCTTAAGGAAGCGTTTGTCAAAATAGTTCTTGAAAACAGTACTTGCCATTCTGGGTGGATGGAAAGTACTGTCTCGTTGGCAGCTTCCGCACTTGTCGTATTAGGGAATTCACTGCTGGGTGGGGCTACCCACTGATTCCACACATTCTTGCCCTGAAAAATTATAAGTGGACGTGCTTTGTCGCCAATTGCACTTCAGCATTCTCATCTAAATTCCAAATTTGAGATGACTTATCCTTCAATCCGAGTTTCTTTACTGTCTTCCAAGCAAGTCAAAATAGTAATACATTTAAAACGGATCAAGATTTTTTTTCTGGCATATTCGACACTTTAGTTGTGAGATTGCTAAATTCAGGATCACTAACTGACGTATCAGTTGGTCCAGACGATCCTGAGTCACTAATACTAAATAAATTTTTGACCATTTACATCGCCTATTCTCCGTTGCTGGGTAACGGAGTTGACATCGACAGGATAGCTGCAGACCGATTTTTATAGGTCAGAGAATGATGACGTTTCCATGTATTTATATATATATATAAGTTGATAATGTTTATAGGAAGCAGCGAGAACAAATATAAACGTAATTCTTCCTTCCATTCATACCTAACCCGAAGTGCAAACCACTTATCAATGGTTAAGCACAAGCTAACGAAATTTGAGAAATCCCCCGAGTATGCTGGGAAGCTACTGTTTAACAAAATACCTTACAGACTTAGAGTACTGGGTCTCAATATTTTAAAAACTAAACTTAAGAGCTTCCTTATCCAAAAAATTTACTACTCAGTATCAGAATTCTTAAATGACAATATAGATGAATGTTTTTAGCGTGTTAAATGTCCGTATACATTTAGTGTAATGTTGTCACCTACATATTTATTTATACTTATTTATACTTATTTTTCTGTCAATTGACGTGTACATCCATCCTAGATGACTGCATTTTGCAAGTACCAAATAAAAATTTTGATTTTGATTTTGAGGAGAGAAAAAAAAACAATTTTGAATAATTTTTTTTTTTCTAAAATAGTGTTAGAGAAAGTATAGTCTAGAACTGTGTGAAGAGTGTAATTTGAGGTTTGACCAAATGACCCCAATGTATGTAACTTAGGCAAGTAATTGATTAAATTAATGACAGCAACTACTCTAGTGGGGAGAGTGTATCAATTTGTCTTGTCTAAGGTACCACTTTACCTTTCATCTTATTTGTGTCTGGTTTTGAAATGTAAGAAATGGTAGATCTTTAAAGAAAAATAATTAAAGTAAGTAGTGACATTAAGAAGATCGACTTTGATTTCGTCTTTCGATTTCGGATATATTTATTATTCTTATATTGTAGGTTAAGGGAAAGCCTTACAACTATATTAAAACATTTGACTTCAGGCACTCTCCAAGTTACTGTCAAAAAAATATATCAAAAAATGATTTAAAAAATGCAATAAAATGAAGATGGCATTAAAGTTCTTTTTAATTCATCTGATATTTATTATGAAAAATTAAAAAGTTCCTCAGATATTTGATTTCCATATTTGCAAAAAAAAAACTGTTACCGACGTCAACTTATCCTGATATAGTTTCGTTAAATTAGATTCTATTACATATGGGTTCATATTTAATTAATTAGACCTCAAAAATAGAAAAACCAGGGAATAACACGCTTTTCCAATCAAAGCGATCGATTTGAAAATACATGTATATTTTTGTTCCAAAATAAAACACACAAAATTAATTAAATACTTAAATCAAATTATGGTCCAACTGATAGGAGATATACGTAAAATTTGTATTAATAAAGGTATAAGAAAATACTATTTGAAATGTTGATGTCTTGCTACAAAAGACGGTGGCCCGCATCAATGCGCAAAAAGGGTTTCCCGTATTGATCTTCTTAGCGCTAAGAACTGTCAGAAGGAGTTTTTCTTGGTTCCTAATCTTTTCCTTGCTTCTCTTTGCCCCCCCCTTAATTTCTTACTTGCTCTATTATCTTTCTTATCTTATCTAGTTTCTTATTAATCCTTGGTTGTCGTATTTCGTATGACTTTATTTGGGTTATAGCCAAAAAGTTTAGATTTACTAAAAATGTTGACGGAACACTGTTAGCCTTTACAGCATCCACTTCTGAGTTTTCCCCAGTTGATTCACATATGCTTTCACTATAAATGTTCATGGCTTTAGGCTACTCGAATATATAAATATCATCATTTATGGGTAACATATTACCTCTTATTTTGGCTGTAAGGTTTTTGGTTTCTGGTAATTTTAAATGTTCTCTTAAGATTTTTTGTTCTTCTTTGTCCTCAATACAGAAGTCTTGGTTAACAAAGATGCTAGTGGTTTTTAGTTTAAAAGCAATAGATTCTGTTTTAGGTAGGTTGTGTGGATGAATATCTCTCAAGTTGTCAAATGTTGACATTTGATTTTTCAGTTTAGTTAATTATTCTTCTATCTATAACTTCAAATCTTAAACACTTTGTAATAATGAAAAAATAAAAAATAAAAAAATTTAAAAGGAACTTGTTGATTTGTGATTTTTCTTTTTTGTTATTTTATTTATAATTAAATAGTAATTAATTATTTTGAATGTTTTTCTATTGAATGAGTAATAAATAAAGAATGAGAATTATTGATTTTGTTGATGATAATATCCTTAGAGTTTTTTTTATTACACAATTAAGAGAACCACGGCTTCCCAGTTTTGTCTTTTCGGCTCTTAGAGCAGGGTCGTAGTTTGCATAAAGAAAGGTAGGTAGTTAAAATTGAATTTCCAGAATTAAAATTGGGCGCCAACCAGCCTTAAGTGACTGATAGAAAATGAAAAGATAGGTAAAGCTAGAAATGCTATAAAAGATTGCCAGCTTAGTTGATTAGCAAGACGATTAAGAAATTAACCTAAGATCGATAAAGTCCCTAATTATCTGAAAGAAAAAGTAGATTGAATGAAGCACAGAATTAATAAAAACTTATGTTTATTAATAAGTGTAAACAATATGTTTGTTAACAAGTTTAAATAGTCCATTTTTTATTCAAAAATTTGGCGTGATAACGCAAGTTTACTAATCAACAAATTTATAACTTAGGAAAATAGAAGTAGCTTATCTATTAAGAAAACACAGATTTAAAAAAAGGAAAGCAGATAGCTATTGCAATTTCAGTTGAAAATAAATTGGTACAAAATACCACTTGATTGTGATTTCACACTAAATGTAAAAATAAAATCCTATAAAATTTTACAAAATTCTACGTAGAACAAGCTCAACAGCTTTCAGTACTGGGGAGATAATGTAAAATACACAAAATATATTGACAGTCACTAATTATCCTCACAAAATTTATTGACAGGCACTGATTATTAAAAATTTACACGGACACCAAATGCTTTAGGCAGCTGAAATAAGGTTAGTAAAACTAAGCCCTATTAAGACAAATTACAGGCAATGGCGATCTTTCGATTCTATATTGCACTGTTTCATTAAAAATTAATATCTAAGCTGATTGACCTATGGGTCGATATTAAGTTTGGGCTAGATAGCTAAATAAAAAAATTAACCGGCCAAATGATAAACAAAAAATGTTCGCAGCACAATCGATTCAAATATCAATCAAATTGAGCATGGGCTCTTTTTAATTAATTGATTCAGTTAGATAAGTTTAATCCTATCTGGTTGATTCAGAGTTCTAAACAATAGCACATCAAGGGTTATGATAAAATTATAGTCAAAAGTAAGTACTCATCTTAGGCATTCGTTCCTGTCCGGGACTCTCCCATGTAGCAGCACATCCAACGGTTCGCTCTCAGTCCACCAATCAGCAAAAAGAGGCACGAATAAATTACAGTAATGGACTCGGTGACTTCACACCACGGATCTACAGCTGAAGCCCTAGTAATAGTCCTCCGACTTTGAGGTCACCACATATTTGCCACTTATACGTATCATAGTTTATTGCATAATAAGCGACATACTTTCGTATGTTTCCTTCATGTCAACTGCATGTGCAAGAGAAATAGAGGATCTTTGTTGCCATTATTGAGCAAAACTGCTTAAACTAATTCTAGAGAATCCATAAACAAGCGCCATTCATCTGTGTTATGTGCAAATCCTAAGTTTTTCATGATACTATTTGGATTAACACAAACAAACATTTTAACATGCCTAGCAAAAAACGAGAATAGCTCCTGGTTACGGTTCCTAAATATTGTAGCTTTGGTTCCAGTGGCTAGTAAATTCTATTGTAATCTATTCTATTGTAATCTAGACCATAATACTTCAGCGTACTCTTCGGACAAGTGAAGGTCCCGAACTAGATCATTTAATTCAGCTTGATCGATCAAATGGCGTGTTTTTCCTTCACTTTCGCGAAAATAAGAATCGTCCTTGTCTGATACATTATCGGGTCGTGCCTTATCATAACACATTTCTAAATCTTCCTCCAAAGTTGCCAGGGTCGCTGGATCTGGTAAACCTTCTTCTTCTAAAGTACAGAAACTACTGTAATTAATCCTAAATATTTTATTTTTAAGACTTTTTCTATTTGCTTGTTATTTATGTTTAAGTTTAATATTTCTACAGTTTTATTTTTTTGTTTAAATAATATATATTGTACCTATGTTAATTTTAAATTTATCTTCCAAAAGCCGGTATGTGTATCGTCTAAGATGTGAATTTTTAAAGCTATACACCAACACTACGTCATCTTCAAATGTATAATTATGTATTACCAATCCTGTGTTTTTTAACTTAGTACATAAATGAATAGAACATGGGGCCAAGAACAGAACCCTGTCGCAACCCATACTTACTTATTTCAGTTTGACTAATAATAAAGCCTTCCTTTATATACTGTTTCTTATTTTATAAATACTTTTGTCTCTAAATCCCATTATATTGAATTTATTTGCCAATATATCTACACTGACTACATCAAATGCTTTTCGGAGATTTGTAAATACTGCAACTATGATTTTACCCGTATCTATTTGGTTGTGATGTTATCAATAAGATCCATTACGCACCAAGAGATACCTACTCTGCTTAATAAAATTAAGCTGGTATTCCCAGGGGTATGTATTAATTTATAAAAGACATCATCCTATTTTTTATTACAGTCTCCATTATCTTTGCAAAAGTACTTATTACACTAATTGGCCGATAATTACTCATATCGTTTTTAGAACCGGACTTAAATATAGGACGTATATTGAGTATTAGTTTAAAAGCAAATTTGGAAATGGTTAGAGTATGTGACTTGAGTAGTTTATTTCACATAGTTTTTAAATATTTAATAAGAACAATAATAATTAAATATTGGCTATATTATATCTAAATATTCGAGTTTTCACTAGCTAAAACTGAACTTGGATTCTAAATGTAACATATTATTACACGATCCGAGTATCCGATCACCACACCTATAGGTACTCACGATAGTATTTTTTTTAGGTATTTGTATAGGTTTGTTCAGGTTAGACCCATAATATTTCTGTTCTTATTATTTCAGAGCCAGAGCTAGGATCAAACTGTAAAAATGAAATGGTTCATCATAACTCGATCAATTAGTTAACGGAATTAGTATAGCGCACTGCCCGACTCGCACTTGTCGGATAATTGATTCAGCAATAAGTGAACAACATAATGATTGCGTTACTTATTTTAACGTGTACAATGTACAAGAGTCAAGCTGTCTGTCGTGTATTCTTACCGCGAATGAATAAAATCACGTTGTTCAAACAGCACGTAAAAATTTCCTTTTTGATGAACTTGTCAGACAAGCTTAACAAATAGGAGCGATTTCTTAGTAAAAAATTACGTAACGTGATATTCAGAATGTAAATTAATTCGCCAGGCTACAATTAAGTAATTTTGCCGCATTCGAAACAATAAAAAATGATTATACAGAGTTTTGTCAAGGTTTGCTGATTATGATTAGCGTTGAAATTTGAAAATCGTTTCCATCATAAATAAAAATAGAAAATACATTTAGATTGTATTGACATTGATTTAAGAATTCGTTTTTTTTTAAGTGTTTTAAGTTAAGGCGTGACAAAAAGAAAGGGATCATGAATAGTGATTGCAAAGGGAGTGTTTTAATTGTTATCGGGTATTTAGATTCAGTAGCTACTGGTGCATAATGTTACGCGTTAAGTGCGGCTCAAAATGGGCTGATAACTTATGCATATTTTTTATTCATTTAAAATAATTTATTTTAAAGTTACATACAGTGAGTCCCAGAAGTAATGTCCAAATTCATTTAAAATACAGCGGTGTGTTTTTTGGAAAAACGCTCGGATCCATCGATTTTTATATCTTTTATGTGTTTTTTTATGAGAAATTCATATACAGTGTGTCCAAGATAAGAATGGGATAGCATTGGAATCTTGGAAGCGGTAGGAATTACAATGTTGGTTAAATTAGGAAAAAGTTGCACAATTTAAATACCTATTACACGGTGTTTGCAAAATTAAACTATCTTTAACCGATTTCGATATTTTTTAAAAAAATTATTTTTTGACGTAATATTTTTTATTTATTTTTTGCATTATTTTAACAGATATACAAAAATTAAAAACACTTTTTTGTTGTCACTTTTTAAGTTGACCAAGATAGCGTTTACAGATTTTCAGTACGACGTTTCGTTTTCAAAAAAACATCTTCAACTTTCTTTTTTTAAATACGGTCCTGTGTTTTTTTTTTTTTTAATCGAAAGCAATTTTGAACTGTAAAATAACCGATGAACCACATGCATTGGTTTAAACATATTTTCAGCTTTTTAGCCATCGTTTAAAAGTATTCAAGAAAAATCTACATAGTAATGCCCGAAAAACATTTATTAACATAATACCAAATTGGAACTTAATTACAAACAGTGTTCAAACAAATGGCCATTATTTTCTAAGCATAGGTAACATCGTCTAACTGTGGAATTCAAAACACTGTTAAGTACATCTAGGGTAATCGTTTGAAATGCGTCTAAAACCAGTTCAATTCTTCCTCCGTTTAAAAATTACGTTGGTGCACATAGTTTCTGATGTACCCCCAGAGATAAAAGTCCAAAGGAGTTAGATCAGGCGATCGTGCAGGCCAAGAAACAGCTGAACGCGTACCTATCCATCTGTCAGGAAATCTATCTGTTAAATATTCTTGGAGAATTCTCGAATTATGAGCGGGGGCCCCATCTTGTTGAAACCAAAAGTTATTCATTTCTGCTAGTGGTAAGTTGTTATCGAATCATTCTTCCAAATTATGCTGCTGTAAATTTCGATACCGCTCCGAATTTAGTGTTCCGCGGTAAAAAATTGGCCCAATTATCTTTGTTCCCAAAATTCCTAACAACATGTTGAAACCAAAACGATATTGGTGTCTAGCCATCTTGTACAACCGTGGATTTGCTGTGGACCAATAATGCGTACTTCTTCTGTTACAGATTCCGTTGTTGGTTATCATACTTTCATCAGAAAATAAAATTTTATTGACGAAATTTTCGTCGTTTTGACATTGCCTAGTGTACCATTCGTAAAATACCCTTCGCCTTATGTCGTCTCCAGGTTTTAGTCCTTGGCAGATTCGAAATTTGTACGGGTGATATTTGTTCTTACGCAAAATAAAATGTGCCGTAGATTTTGGCGTTCCACTTACTTTCTAAATGTTTCTAACTGATGTTGTAGGGTCTTCCGTTAAAGCTAATGCCACTTTATTTTGAATTTCCCCATTACATGGTTTGTTTCTAGTAACAACTGCTTTATTAAATGACCCATACCGCAATAAATTGGCAACAATTCTTCAAAACATCTTTTTATTTGGTTGTAATTACTCTGGATAATTATTTAAATACATTTGCTCAGCTTCTCGAGTATTTCTATAGCATAAAATGTAACACCCTAACATATCAAACTTTTCCTCAAAAGAGAAATGTACAACCATTTTTAAACGAAGTGAAAGACCTCGTACCTAATTAAATTTTGTATTTATGACAGAAGTAAGTTGTCAAGAAAGACGAACGTTTGTTTCAAAGCCCACTATGTTTATTGTACGATCTTATGATATGAGGATTTTATACGTTACATAATAAAAATCTATGATAGAGAAAAAGCTGAAAATTTGTTCAAGTGATAGATCAGTTATTTTAGAGTTCAAAATAGCCTTCGATTAAAAAAAAAAAACACAGGACCGTATTTAAAAACAGAAATTTGAGGATGTTTTTTCGAAAACGAAACGTCGTACTAAAAATCTGTAAACGCTATCTTGTTCAGCTTAAAAAGTGACAATGAAAAAGTATTTTTCATTTTTTTATATTTGTTAAAATAATGCAACAAATAAATAAAAAATAATACAGCAAAAATTTTTTTTTTAAATATCGAAATCGGTTAAAGATAGTTTAATTTTGCAAACACCATGTAAAAGGTATTTAAATTGTGCAACTTTTCCCTAATTTAACCAACATTCTAATTCCTACCGTTTCCAAGATTCCAATGCTATACCATTCTTATCTTGGACACCCTGTATACAACAGGGTATCCCAAAAATAAGTTAATACTATCAACTTCATTTATTTAAATCAAGACATCTATTTTTTATTTCATTTCTGAATTTTGCATCGAATTCTAAGTATCTTTTACGTTCCATGTCTTATACCTAATCTCAAAAGTTATCGAAAAAATTACGATTGGACATATTAATAATTAAGTAGGACATGTTAATTTAAAAAGAACAGAACAACAAATCAAATTAAATGTTGAAAATCTGCGACATTTACGGCTTGACAATATCCAGGGCAATCAATAAACTCTCCTTGCACATTTTTAACCATTTCCGGACTTATGGCACGCACTTCCATTCGGATCCTCTCTTTTAACTCCTGCATATTGTTTGGCCTGTCAATAAGAACATTCGATTTACGATAACCCCACAAAAAGAAGCCCAGCGGAGATATGTCTGGCGACCTAGCAGGCCACTCGATAGGTCTTCTCCTTCCTGTCCATCGATTGGGAAAGGTTGCATCCAAAAATGTACGCACAGTGGCAGCATCAGTTCTTCATCAGAGGAGTCTTGTTCCAATGGATTCGGAAATAAAGCCACTAATGCTGGAATTACTACATTATTATCTAACTCATTTCGCCTATCGATATCATATTCAAATAACTCATGCACTGGAATAACTTTGTATGGGTGATATTTGTGCTTTTGAACTATTCGGTGAGCAACAAATCTCCGCATATGTAAATTGACCTCAATGTGCCACAGAGGAGTACATGGATTTTTTTTCAAGGAAAGCAAAACGTTACAATCATTTTCATC
Source organism: Polydrusus tereticollis (assembly GCA_963920685.1). Classification (NCBI taxonomy): domain Eukaryota; kingdom Metazoa; phylum Arthropoda; class Insecta; order Coleoptera; family Curculionidae; genus Polydrusus; species Polydrusus tereticollis. The sequence continues at coordinate 201,886,828 of OY987326.1, forward strand.
TCGAACAGCACGACCAGATTCAGGCAAATTTCTAGCATTGCCGAATTCTCTAAATTTGGCCTTTATTCTACTCACCACCTTTTGACATATGAGAGGACGATCAGGATGGATTATATTGAATAATTGATTGAGCTGTTTCTATGTGAGTACGTATTCTATCACCAAACCCAACCGTGCATAGAGTTTCAATTTTTTCTCATTCCGTTAACTTCACCATTGTGAAAACCGCAACTTTGAAACTACGCTTGACAATTACTTGTTTAAAGTAATAGTTATTTACGATATGTTGTAAAGATTCATATTACAACACGAGATGTTAAAGTTGTTAAACGAGGCGTCAGCCGAGTTTAATAAAACATCGAGTGTAGTAATATGAATTTACAACAAGAATATTGTACAAAATTTTATCTACTTTCATCTATGAATAAAAATATTTGGCAAAAGGCATTTTTAAAAATAAAAATGCACCTGCTATTAAAAATCGTTTTGTAAGGGCATCTATTACAGCACTAGTGCTGTAATGGCATCTATTACAGCACTAGTGCTGTAATAGATGCCCTTACAAAACGATTTACAGAACTGTAAAATTCATATTACTAAATGAAAGTAGATAAAATTGTTATAGAGTTTCTATGAGACTAAACGGTGACAAGTCAACATTCAGAAATACAAGGATTGAAAAGAAAAATTAAATAGTTTACAGATAAATCCTTAGAAATACGGTCTCACTTATTAATATGTTCGATAGTAACTTCTTAGATAACTGTTGAGTTTAGGTATCTTACATGGGACATGAAACATACTTTGAATTCGATGCAAAACTCAAAAATTACATAAAAAATAGATGTTTTTATTTGAAAAACTGAAGTTGATGGCCATAACTTTTTTTTGAGCTACCCTGTATACATGAATTTACCATAAAAAAGACAAATTAAGAAATAAGAATCGATGGGTCTAAGAGTTTTTCCCAAAAAAACACTGCTGAATTTTAAATACATTTAGACATTACTTCTGGGATTCACTGTATATTACATGGTGTAAGAGAATGGATTTATATCAAAACTGAATTAATAAAAATATTTTGTACTTCTTCCATCCGAAATGCCTAAGCTAAGACATTAGCGATGCCCCATGGAGGAAGACACCGGCTGCCAGAAAGACTTCCAAGTAGTATTGCAGGGATAAAATAATCAATCATCTAAGCACTAGCAGCATGGTCGATTTATAGTAATTATTGAAAGCTTAAATCATATCATAGGTATCATTTATCCTTCAGCATTAAGAAACAAATTTAGAGCGGCCGGAGTTAATGATTTGTTGTGTGATAAAATGATAGGGGAAAATACCATGTCTACAGAATTCATAACAGCTACAGGAGCAAGAAGCTTTCTGAACAAAGATATATTATATGGCCTCATGTAAGAGGTAAGTGTAGAGGATAGAAACAGAAATAGATATAAATGAATGTATCAAAGGGCAGAATCAACAGTTCCGATATTGCAAGCTAAAATAGTTTTAAAATAATAAACAATAATGGTGTTGCAGAATTAATCAAGACAAAAACCATTCTAATCTCAAGTAAAGGTACGTACATGAAAATATACAGCTACGAAGCTTAAGTATCCCTATACATAACAAATCCTATTTTTGCCTAAGATACGGACATACACAAAAGTAGGGTAGGGGACAAACACAACGTAACAGGTAAGTTGAAGAACACACAGAAAAAGAATGTAAGTGTACTCAAGAAAAAGTCAATATGAACATGAAACTGGCAATAGAAAAATTATCACTGGTTGCTTTAATAATTATTGTCCTGTCAGGCACAAAATCACTATTGTTGAACTTGTCTATTTCTTCAGAATCCTCCACTTTCTTTGGGCTTTGAAGAGTACCATTTTTATCATTTAGGCTATCTGAGGATTTTCACATAGTTCAAGCTGACCAAAGCCTCTGTTACGACGTTTTTCATGATCACAAGATAATATGACTGCTGACAATCCTTCACTGGGGCACCATATTTCGCTAAAATAGTTATCGTAATTAGTAATGGGAAAATTATTATCCCCAGAGCAAAGTTATATTACGGCACACACCTATACAAACATAAAATACAATACCAATAACAATAAAAATAATACAAACTGACTATAAAACATCACAATCATACTTATTTAAGCTAAAATATTGTCTTTGATATTTTTCCGAAACAATTGATTTTAGCCTATTACTTAGATGAATAAAAATCTTTTGACGCTCATGAAAAAACTTGCAAGAGAATTCTTAGAAAAAGGTGGTTGAAAATTATGAATGCTGGTGCTGATACTGTAGATAAATTCTTCAGCATCTGGTCCAGAATATATTTTATGCAAAAATGAATGAAGATGATATGGTTGATATTTTTTCTGCTCTAAATAAAGGTTGACTTTTTATCACGCCATTTTAATATCGTCGTTGATCGTGAGATACATCTTATGTGGCATTCAGACCGATTTTCAGTTTATACCTGCGTTTGGTTGGTTTCTAGAAGTTTTATCGACTTGCAAAACCTTCTATGTGGTTAATATAATATTTCTACACAAAAAGTGTATTTTATAATTATCCAGGAGACGTGGTTAAAGGGAGATAGATTTTCTTTCCCGAATTATACCGTATTTAGGAACGATCGCCTCGGTAGACGCGGGGGCGGAACTATGATCCTGGTTAAGAAACACATTTCAGCTCAAGTTATGCCAGGTCCTGTCAATTGTGCCCATATTGAAGGGACTTTCATATCGATACGATTTAAAAATAATCAACGCGTGCACTTGGGATCGGTTTACTGTAGTCCGTCGGTAGATTTCACAGGCAACTGCTTACAAAAAATTTTTGGTAATAACAACCGAACGATTATAGGGGGTGACCTAAACGCGAAAAACAGGATTTGGGGATGTATAGCTACAAACCAAAGAGGTCGCACCTTATATGAATTCTCTGAAGCTTTAAACTACCACATTCTACCGCCGGAGGAGCCCACGCATTGCTTTACGCGGGGCCTTCCGGATATCTTGGACGTCTTTGTGGTAAAGAATGCCGTTCAATTTTCACAACCATCGGTCATTTGTGATCTGAGCTCCGATCATATACCGGTCATTTTGGAAGTGGGTAATCCACTTGAAAAAGGTAGAGGTTTTGTTACCCACACCTCAACAAATTGGCACGGGTACAGCAGCATAATCAAAAATGTAGAGGCGTTACAACCTCTACAGAGCTCATTAGACATTGACAATGCGGTTACACAGATCACAGATGACATCAACGCAGCGTTAGCTCAAGTTTCTGTTACAAAGACGTCCAGGTATTCAAAATACGGGACTTTGACACATGAAATTAAAAATCAAATCAGAATTAAAAACCGGTTAAAGAATAGGGCGTATCGCACTGGAGATCCTCGCATCAAAGCGGAGGCCAATCGGGCGGCTGGGATAGTCAGGGAATTGTTGATCGAACGGCAGTCGAACCTCTGGGACAACAAGGTCCAAAGCCTATCTATAGAGGATAATTCCATCTATAAAATGACGAGGACTTTGACCAGGGGAGCACGAGCACCTATGTCTCACCTGATAAATCAGGAAACAGATGCTGTTTTAATCGATGCCAAAGATAAAGCTGAATTGCTCGCGGACAAACTCTGCGATCAATTCAGCGAAAACCCGACCAATAACGCGTTTAGAGATGAGAGGGTCTCAAGGACGATACAAATTTATAAATCAATGAATTTCCCGTTTCAGGCCTTTCCACAAGTCACCTTAGACGAGGTAAAGTCCCTATTAAGCGTATTGAATATTCGAAAAGCCCCGGGTTTTGACAGTTTAAAGAATATGGCGTTGCGAAATCTACCTGACAAAGCTTTGAGAAATATAGTAAGCATATCCCAGGCAATAATCAAAGAGGGCCACTTTCCGTCCTCCTGGAAGCATGCAAAAGTCATCCTAATATATAAAAAAGGTGAGGATCCTACGGCGCCGGCTAGCTACAGGCCGATCAGCCTGCTGTCGAGTCTTGGGAAAATCACAGAAAAACTAATTTTGAATAGACTTAATGACTTTGTGTTTATGCGTAACGTTCTGCCTGTCGAACAGTTTGGATTTCGGCCTGAAGATTGCACAGTCAGGCAGACGACGCGACTAGCTTCAAATATAATAAAAGGCTTTAACAGGAGAGAGAGCACACGGGAGCGGTTTTCTTTGACGTAAGCAAAGCATTCGAGAAGGTCTGGCATGATGGCCTCTTGTTGAAGTTGATAAGACTCGGAGCTCCGAACTACTTAATCAAGGTGGTAGCTTCTTTTTTGGAGAATAGAAGTTTTGCTGTCTCGTCAGAAAACTCACTTTCTTTGAATAAACACATCAGGGCGGGAGTACCGCAAGGTTCACCTCTCTCTCCGATGCTGTATAACATTTATACTCATGACATTCCGCGCGATAGATTTACGCAGCTCTATCTTTTCGCTGACGATACCGCAATTACTTCAACTACCAAACAGCCGCGACTTGTCGTCAGCCGGATGCAGCGCCACATAATCAAGCTAGAGAAATGGCTGTCGGATTGGAAGATTCGCTTGAATCCCTCTAAGACGAAGGCTATTTATTTTTCGAAAAGCAATGTTAGTAGGCCTGAGATAAGGCTTCGGGTCAACGGAGTCCAGGTGAACTGGTGCCAGGAGGTAAAATACCTGGGACTTATATTTGATCAACGACTGAACTGGAGGCGCAATTCAATTAATAGAGTGAAGCTAGCATTGCACCAATTACGCTCTATCTATCCCCTGCTTCACAGGCGGAGTAGACTTGGTAATAGGACTAAGGTCAACCTCTACAAGGTGTTAGTCAGGCCGGTTCTCACTTATGGTGCACCTTCATGGTGCAACATAAGCAGAACGGAGCTTAATAAGTTCCAGGTAATACAAAACAGGGCACTAAAAATTATAGCGGATGTTCCCAGGTACACGATGAATCGCATACTTCATCACGACTTTCGTATGCAGACAATAAATGAATTTTTCACAAAAATTATTACAGACTATTACAGACGTACGGACGTATCGACAAACCCATTAATCACGGACTCCCACACGAGATCTAGACCAAACAGTACGTACAAACTACCGAAAGACTGGCTCCCTGTTGGTCCAATTCCATAGTAGAGAAGCACTAATAGTAGTGAGGCACTATCAATCAACCACCAATGACCCAACCAATTCACAATCAATGGAATAGGCGCCAAAATTTTGCAGTATAAAACTTTTGAAATCAAACAAGCAGAAATACGAATAATCAAGGCAAAAGTCAATTTCAAAATTTCTACAAGTGATAAAACCTAAACAGTTTGCGAAGATTCAATTGAAGTCGCAGGAGAATTCCTAACTTAAAAAAAAAAACAGAGATCCCAAGTGTATTTTATAAAACCTCCCATATGCCTATACAATAAGTTCATCCTCGAATACCTACTATGTGATAATAATCCACATAGGAGATTTTTCAGTATATAATTTCTGAAGGGTTGTTCGTCATTATTTACACATACGAGGTTTTTTACAAATGCTTTCTATGACAATTTGTCATTTAAACACGACAAAACAACGAAAGATAAGAAATTAACTTATGAAACTATCGAACATGCAGCTGAAGTCGCACAGAAACAGGAATTTGTCAAAAAGAAAAAAGTTCCAAAGAAACTAACTGGAAAGAAAAAACTGTGAAAACGAGGCAGTCACAACTTAATAGAAATATTAAGAAAAATAAAAAACAAATATTTTGCTCGGTTATATAGGTTATCATTTCGATTTGATATTTTCATAATTATTGTTTATAGTTTTATTTACAATAGTTATTTATACTACAAGGGATGTAAGTAAATATACTTACATCCCATGAAGTATAAAACATTTTTTCTCCTTCCCGCAGAATTTATTCTTGGATTTTGTTCAATTTAATTCGATACTTTTCGCATGAAATTATGGACAGCTTTGACCGAATTCTATAGCATCATAAGCATTGTTATTTTATCAACAACGTCAAGCTGACAGTTTATTATCAAAAACTGAGAGAAATTGAAATTATTGATTTGTATAACAGCCAAATGGATATAGAAGAATCAGCAAATATATCGCTTGTCTGTCGCTGCTGCCAGAAAAATCGAGGAAGAGGTATGAAGCAACGTATCAATACTTCAAGAAATGGTGCCAAACAAAGACTGCTACTGCAGTTTCAGAAACCGTGGTTTTGGCGTACTTTCACGAAAAATATGCTGTATTAAAGTCTCCATCAAGCTTATGGTGTGAATATTCCATGCTGAAGTCCACCCTTTTCATAGAGGAAAACATAGATATTTCCAAGTATCCTAAACTTCGAGAATTTTTAAAATGAGAAAATGACGGATATAAACCAAAAAAATCTAATGTGTTTGACAGAGAAGATGTAAATAATTTCCTGTTTGAAGCCCCCGATGATATTTATTTAATGATGAAGGTTGTAATGATAATGGGTTTTGCTGGAGCGTGCCGTTCTAGTGAACCCTGTGCAATGAAAATGGACAATGTTGAATTAAGGCATGAAGTCATATTATTTGTTACTATTCCTGACTCCAAAAATGGAATGGCACGTAAATTTATAGTTACTAAAAGTGACGATGAGAAGGTTTATTGTTTCAAAATACTTCGAAATTACATTGATATAAGATCCCACATGACGAATTTTAATCCTCGCTTCTTCATGCGATATCAAAATGAAAAGTGCTTAAACCAGCCTGTCGGGAAAAACTCAATTTCTTCAATTCCAAGCATAATTGCTAAATTTCTGAACTTTCAGAACTTTAAGGAGTATACTGGACACTCCCTTAGAAGAACGCCGGCCACTTTATTAGCGAATACTGGAGTTGATGTCTTAGCCCTCAAGCGACATGGCGGATGGAAATCTGCAACTATTGCGGAAAGTTATGTAGCTAAGAGCGTCAACAATAAAAAGGAAGTTGCAAATAAAATTTTATACAATATAACGAAGCCAGAAGTCTCCTGCAGTACCTCAAGAGTAACAGGAAACTTGGTTAGATATGGAGAAATTATGGAGTCAGAACATTTCATACAAATTGAGAAAAAACGAAAAAATATTTATCCAAATTTTGTAAATAATGTTCATAATTGTAATAATTGTACTATTAATATTCATATCACTTAATATTACTCAATTTTTATCAGTCATTATTTTTATATGGCATAAATTATTACCACCCAAGGGTGGTAAGTTGACTTACAACCCGTCGTCAAGGGCAATCGATACCTTTTTGGTAATTGTTACTTACGTGCTTCAAAACAGTGTCAAAATGCGTTGTTTGCAATATAGGAAGGAGAAAAATATATCTTTCCATAAGGGGACACGTATCTTGTTTATATTATGTTATAGAGCTATAAACTATTGGTTAATTGGAAAATATAATAGGCAATATTATAGGCATTACCACATTTATACGTAAAAGCTTCTATTAAAAGAACTGGCAAAAATAAAATTTAATTTGCGATAAGTATAAATATTAATGAATTTTTATTTCAAAACTATATAATTCAATCCTTTCACTTACATTTAGTTTTTTTTCGAAAATCTTAGCTAAAAATTTATCGATGATAGTTTTTTTATTCGTTTAATACTTCCCACCTAAAATTAATAATTTGTTATTTTCTGTATATCGTCCGCAAAATGCTACTATGTATTTAGTTATTTTTTGAAACTTCGCCTATGTGTTATCTCGAGATGGTTGAAACCTCCTATGTGGCAAGATCTAACGTTTATTAATAATTACAGTTTAATACTATGTTCCAGTATATTAATCTTTGTTTCCAAAGGTTTTCTATACTGTTGTTCTAATTTTTTTCACTTTATGCACTAGTTTAATGCCAAATAACAGAATAGGTTGTTTTTTCTTCCTCCAATAAAATGTTTACTTTTCACATACGATCAACGACGATATGTGTGTATGTGAAACGTTTTTATTTTAATTTTTTATTTTTTATACCCACCTGCCCTATCCTCCCACCCCTTTACCTCATACTCTTACTCTCTACCCGGGTTCAACCTCTTCCGCAGACCCTGGTAACAAGCTTTAAATCACAGTAGTTTAATTTATTTATTAAAATCCGTATCATAGTAACGTCACCTATACTCCGGTACCAAACTAACTATCAGTGACTCATTTTTACCGGTGTGTGCAAGACGTAAGGGGAACGCCAACTTTAGAGGCGTGTCATTTTAAACAATCATAATTCAAAAAACATAAGAATTTTTTGTTTATTATTATAGTATATTTACATTTACTATAATAAATATAATATTATAAAATAAACTGAAAAATAAATTTAGCTTTATCATTTGGTGATCTAATGGTTGGATTTGGTGATAAAATGAAGTAATTAGAGAAACTAAATTACGCAGGTATAAAATCCAAAAAGAATAATAAAGCAACGGTATATGTTATCTTCATAATGTTTTTATTATACTACATAATAATAGAAACATATAATATTGGATTAAGGGCAAAACCTAAACCTAAATTATGTTTATAAATTTTCTAACTATTGTTACCTAATGAACACTTATTGATAATAATTTAACAAATTATATTCCGACCCGACATTAAAAAGTGTTATAACGACAATACGTTACAATTTTAAATTCATTATTATCATTACAGCGATTATTTACTATCTGACAATGAAAACATTTTATTACTGTCGCTACTGCTGTCATCTGTAGGATTTATAATAATAGGTTCTACTATGACTTCAACGCGTACATCTAAGCCCACATTGTTTTTTCTAGGCCCTCGACATGTAATACGCACTTATGCCAATCTGCATTGCTGCTTGTACATTCGCTATTGCCGTTTTTAACAGTTCTTTACCATCTTTTAATTTAAAAGATTTATTTTCACATGCCACTTCGCCTTTCATCTGTCCCATAATATAAGCTCGATTGGATTTAGTTCACAATGGTAAGGCGGTAAACGTAACATTGTAACACCTCGTTCACGAGCCATTTCATCCACTACGTATTTCGTATATTTTTTTTTGTGAAGTCTTGCAAGATCGAGCAACTGCACTTTCAGCATTTTTTCTTCGAGCCAGTCAACGATCTTTCCTTTTCGCAACGCAGAAGTTGGCAAAGCTTCCACCCGACGGCTGTGGTATAGTGCATTATCCATCACGATTACCGACCCACGTTCAATACGTGGTAAGATGGATTTAAACCAATCTTCAAACACTCCCGAATTCATATCCTCATGATAATCACCGGTTTTACGAGATTCAAACACGTTTAACCCACCTTCACTATTATAATTAACCGACGACCTTTTCTTGAAGGAGTTTTCAATCCAGTGGACAGTCCATTGATAATGCATCTTTAATGTTGAGATCTTGCCAAATGTAATTCACAGTCCTTTATTTAACCATGTCTCGTCCGTAAAGTAAATTTTTTCCCTGCACAGCGATATTGTTGTATTTCTTCTAGATACTTTTTACGCCACAATACAATTTCTTCCCTTTCCACCAAGAGACTTTTGCGATTTCGTTTTAAGAATCGAAAATTCTATTCTCGTCGTGTACGCATTAGAACTCTTCGTGAAATTTTTTGCATATTTTCATCCCTTTCAATTTCGACAAAATTTTTTTTTTAAATTCGGAAGTTCATTTCGAAAAAGAAATGCATGCACTTTCCGACGAATGGCTAACTTTGTTTGCTGATCATCTTTTTCCGTCCTCTTGTTTCCTTCTGATCGGAAACTTTAGTATTCCTATTATCCTTGATAGTTCTATAAACAGAACGGCAAGATGTCTTAGTCAATGTAGCACAAAGTTCTGCTGCATCAGTGCATGATATACCACTGTGTGTACTTAGAATTCACTCATACACATTTTTTACCATTGTACGCTCCCCAGGTTTTAAACGACGTCGTTTTGGAATTTGTTGGTTACTATCACTTGAAGAACTTGCCTGCCTTATAATATTTGCTGTTTTGAATAACCACCAAAATAACACCAAAATAATAAAACTGAATTGCTAATATCCTTTTGACTGAAACTTGTCTACGACACTGAACATTGGTTAGAGGCGATAAGAAAACGTGCGAGCGTCTTTAGACATGGGTTTTTCCTACCTGCGTTGCCAAATTAAGTAAAACAGGTACCGTAGAGTGAAAAGGCCCTTAATGACATGCCGATTTTGGTACATTTTATGGGAATTTAAATGAATTATTTTAAAACCTGGCAACATTTAACGACTTATTAATGCACAATCTTCCCAAGCGGTTTTGAATGCTTTTATTTCAGTGTGTGAATCGATGTTAATTATTTTCTTCGCACACCTTCAATGGTGATAAGAAAAGTTTTGCCATTTATTTTGGGATTGTAGTATAGCGAACAATCCACATTATTACGCTTTTTGAAAAACTATACAAATTATAATAATTTATTATTTTATCCGAGTGTATAATAAACGTAAACAGCATTAAGGTTTCCGGTTTCGGATGTACGATTACGATATACGATATATTTGGCTATATCAGATACACATCCTCTTCCTTGAAATACACATATTAACTTATTCCATCAGCAGTGTACAATTTTTGTGAATAAATAAGATCTTGTTTATACAGGGTATTCAGTTTGAAACATGAGAGCTCTCCTGAGTTGTTTTTCTGCAATGCGCCGTTTTCAGTTAAAAAAGATTGAAAAATTATTGTTAGTTTAACAGGAAAAATTAAACGAGTAGGCATCTGTGTGTAATGAACAATTGATAACATACAACATTAACATAAGAGTACAACTAACATGGAGCGATAATTACAAAAATTGTTGAAAATGGCCCACTTCACTTAATATGCATCCTTCGGCCCTTCTTCCCATGAAATTGCGCACTGGTTGAAATATCCCCGGAAAATTTCTTATTCTATCACATGCTGCAGCCATTCTTTCTAATAATTCCTCTACAGTGTTAATGGGACTTGGGTACACTAGCGTCTTAAGATGGCCCCAAGAAAAGAAATCGAAGCTGTTTAGGCCCACCGCGGTCAATCCAACGATTTGGATAAACAGTTTGTAAACAATTCCACGACATTGAAATGTGCTGGTGCATGTACCTCATATGGTACCTTATTGCTATTGGAACATACTCAAGCACCAAAGGCAGTTGTTCTTGAAGGAAATTGAGTTAAGATTGTCCGTGAACTCATTTCGGCATAACGAATGGGCCAATAAAGTGGTTAGCAATAATTTCTGTCCATACGTTAACCGAAAATTTGTGTTGAAAATAGGTGTTGGTTGCGGCATAGGGATTTTCTTCCGCCCACAAATAGTGAATTAATTTCTTGAAAAACTAGCTTCTTTCGTGAAAAGAATATGTCTTTGAAATTGCGTATCTTGTGTAATATTATGAAGATACCAGTGACAGAAGATCACATGCCTTAGAAGATCGCTGGAATGTAATGCCGGTAATCTTAAAATATGGTACGGATATAATAAAAATCCACTAAAATTCTCCAAATAATTTGATGGCAAATTTTAGTTTCTAGTTATCTTCCTCTTATTCGTTTCAGGATGTTCTTCGACTTTGCGCAGCACCGGTTCCTCAATTTAAGGTGTTCTTACACAAAGAGGTCTACCTTTAGATGTACGTCTTTAGACACTACCAGTTTCAACAAGACGACGATGAATATTAGAAAAGGTTCGACTATCTGGCAAAATACGATTGGAATATCTCAGGTGTTAAATACGTCTGGCTTGCTTTCCATTACCGTGCGTCGCGTCGGCTAGGCCATACACTCAAAGCATTTCCGCATTTTCTGCATTTGAAGAATTCATTATTTTTTAACAAGATGTAAAAAGCAAATGACATATTCCATGCCAACTAGATTTATTGCAAAATTGTATTTTTTAATAATTAGATACATTTTTTCAGACAATACAACAGTTGCTTTCTTTTTACCCAAAAACGGCGCATCGCAGCAAAACAATTCACGAAAGCTCTTATGTTTAAAATTGAACGGTGAATTCAAATATATCTTTTATTTGGGAAAAACCATTAACGTATTTTTTCCTCAAAAATAAAGTTTCCTTTTGGAGGAAAAAGTTTTCGCGGTTTCGTCAGAGAATACGATGTCCCCCCCCCCTTTTTTTTTTTTTTAAATGACCCCCAAAATCCCAAGCCATCTACTTTTGGGGTGCCAGAGTTAAATTTTCTGTAACCCGTCTAAAAATCAAAAACTTACGGATAAACTTCAATGATAACATTATACATATATCTGGGCCTCTGCTTCAATAGGCTGATGACATGGATCGGCATGCTGACCAATGCTTGAAAAAAGCAAAAAGTCAACTCTAAGTCAGTTACTTACTGTAGGGTAGAATCCACATGCGGTCAAAGACAAACATTTACAAAACCATAGTTCAACCGTTACTAACCTACGGTGTAAGTACTATAAACAAGTCGTATCCCGAGATGAACTAATTACACATTTTAATAATCACTCCTCTCCTAACAAACGTTGCAAATACCCAAGAGACCTACTTCTACCTAGAACTTACTAAGATCTAAGATGTAATAGGCACGATAATAAAATTTTTCTTGAACCCTTTTCAAATAGATATAGAATCAATTTCGAGTCAACCGATTCTTAAGAAGGTCTTCTGAACAGTATCACTACAAAGAAAAAGAAGTTAAAGACCATTAGCAAGTCAGATAATGATCATACTGGTGGAAGTTCCCTTAAGCATTAAGAAAAAATTTGCCCTTCAATTCTCTAAAATAACTAGTAGAGAGTAATCAGATTATGATAGGTCAAAAAAATATTTTAGAGGCAAAACATGTTTAACATGAAAAATATTGAAAGTCAAATTGTGAGAATAATTTTGGTTACACCACTACAATAGTGTTGCAATTCTAATATGACAAATTTTTTCTATAAATAAGGATGATTATTTATTTATGGATAAGATATTGTTTTAAATGACAACTTTAGCAGCATGTTTCAAAACCCATTTATTAATATCAGTTAATACCACCATTGTTTTTTTACCTACCAGATTTATCTTTTGAATTAGAATGTCCCTGTTTTCATTCTAGCAACCGTTTTGGGATCCCCAAAATTATTCATAGATAAAATTATACCCAATTAACAGTTATTTAAATATGGAGATAAGCAAATTTGTTCGTATAAACTGAGTCATCAAGACTACGTATAGTTAAAGATTTTGGAACAAAATGATAATTATTTATACATAATTTCTATATACGGATGATATTATTCTTTTCCGGCTAACTGTAACATGTGACACGCGAAACGAACTTTCCTCTATTCTCATTCTTACATTAGTTCCAAATATTTTATTACGCAACCTCCCTCGTAAAGCATTTCTGCAACTTCTATATGTTGTAAACAGCGTATTTCTCTTGCAGCACTTCCCACAACAGTGGAAGGAAACAATTATTATACCATTACTGAAACCTGATAAAAACAACTAACGCAAAAAACATTCTATATAAACTAAACAAACTAAAACTTACCGACAAACTACTAGACGAACAATTTGGATTCAGACCTGGATATGGAACAACCATGCTGGTGTTCAAGGTTCTACAAAACGTCAGTTCTACAAGACTACTAACGTTTCTTTTAATTTTTGTCACAACAGCGCAATCTTTAATACAAACCTTTCTACTACACAAGACTGTTTAGCACTAGTAAGTGCGTCCACCTTGGGTTTTTAAAACTACGAAAAAATCACAGTGCGTACTCTTAAGAAATGCGTACTCTTTTAAGGTAAGGTGTTCCTACCCTACATAAGCTCTTTACTTCCATGAATTACCTTACAAACATACCTACAAAATCGTTAATCGTCGCTAATGTGGGGGACCTGTCACCTGTATAGCAGTGGCAACCTTTTGTCATAGACAACAGGTTGTCACTATCTGCTGACGGTAGCACTTAATGTGGAGGCACTAGGTCCTGGTTCGTTATACTTACACCTTCCCTTCGTCGTTGGCTTGCCTTGGGCTCCACCTGGTTTGACAGAAGTCCAAACCAGGAAAAATATACCGAATGTTAGTACTATTAAAAAATAAATGCAATATATAAATCTTAAATTTTCAAACACAAACAATAAAGATTTTATTATAAAAGTAAAAGGAAAATGGGGTTTATGCCACCTTGTTATGTAAAAAATCTTAAAATCTAATGTGGTCTTTACACTATTCAAGTTGTGAATGATCAATAAACAGCTTTTCCTTGCGCAAGGATTTACGGTTAATAAATTGGGTATAACCTACGAAGATTCTAGAACCTTATGTCTTAAATGATGTATGGTTATTAAATATAGTGACCCTTTGCCGAGATAGCCATACATAAAAAAATTATTAATTCAGTTGAATAAATTAAATAAATGTACTTAAATTCATTTTGAGTGATTGAAATTGTACTTATAAATTATACACAAACGAAGTTAGTTACATTATCAAGAAAAGTCTAGGTGACTTAACCAGCCTACTTGCTTCTGCTGAGGCAGCTTCTTCAGCTGGGCCTCCTGATGTGGCCAAGTGGAGTTTTAACTTGTGTGTTTGGTTTGAAAAAGTATGTTTAGGTTTGAAAAACGAAATATTAACTTAATGAAAATTAGGCATTTGCTGAACGAGAACTTTTAAAATGTCAATATTGGAAAAAGGGGCATAAGGAAAGTATCTCTAGCAGATAGAGTAAAGCAAGAATATACAGAAATTACATAACTAAATGTGAAAAAAACCTAAAATTTGGCCCTTCTACTGCCATTCATACCAGAGATAAAGCATACAATTTTCTTAGATATAGGTGTGAAAAAATTAAATAATATTCAAGATTCTTCAAATACCAACGTTGTAGAACATATGGATGAAGATTTTTCTCTAAGTGATGACCTAAATGAAAATTAATTTCAAATTTTTAATATAAACATTTTTTTTTAATAAGGATATAAGCCACATTTTTTTTTCAATAAATGTTAGAAAATTTATCCTGCGTTTTGTAATTCTATCCACTTTATATAGTAAACATTAAAACTTATCTCGCCATTTTCCGGTTTTACAAACTAATTATCACTTAAGTTCGATTTTATCAGATTTGAAATAATCTTTAAACCCAATTTTCTCAAAATCATATATTTGTGGCATAAACCCTTTTTACGCCAAGGGCTTCAATTATAATAGTAATGAATTTTGTGTTGAGGTGTACCTATTTTTGCAATATTATAATATTCCTATGAAATTAGGTTAGTTTTTTCTCCTTTTGCCGTTATTTGTCCATTGCTAAACGCAGGTCTCTTTCATTTGTCTTCACGCCATTATCCTATATCGACTTCTCCCTCCCATCTTTGTAATGGTATCCAGTAATAATTTCTAAAGAGCGAGAAACAGGAAACAGTAGATTTTGTGTATTAAGTGTATAATCATAATCATCTAAATTTAATGCAGAGCGCTCTCAGCTTTAGGCTATCATCAGTGCTTCTTTGTCGGGAAACACACACAATCTAAAAAAACTCATGACATACAAATATTTTTTACATGATGGCGTTCATGTCCCACTTAAAATTTTTATTAAGGTTTTCTGACAAAAAGGCACTGATAATGGCCTAAGGCCGAGAGCGCTATGCATTAAATTTAGAAGATTAAACACTTAATACATAAAAATTACTGGTTCTCTCTTAATTCAAAATAGTGTGCACAGCCCTACCCTGTCATATTTTCTAAAGTCTCCTCGCACTCTTCTTGTTTGTCTTGTCACCAATCTGTAACCACTGGTTCTATAATTCTTATTTGAGGTTCCTCATCTCTTTTTCTCATTTTGGATTTTGTTCCGTAGATTTACTGCTAACATCGCTCGTTCTTAGTTGCCCCCCTATGTTTGTGATGATCAATGTATATTGTTTCAATACGGAAATAGAAGCAGAAATACTCTTTAAATTAACCTGGTACTGTGAAATAAAGCAATTTTTAGTTACTACTCTCAGCTAGAGGCATCGTGACGTTGGGTCAATATAGATCATATTATTGTTAGTTCTCAAAGTAGAATCATTATTGTTTGCTTCTAAGGATAATGACGAATTTCTTATGATTTAAACGAAAATTTATTAGAGTTTTACAAAATAAAAAATAAAACGTGTTTTGCGATTTAATTTCATTTAAAAATTAATATTGTTTGTGTAATGTAATATCAGATTTGTGTACGTGACAAACTGCACTAAGTATACTATGAAAAACTAAAAAAACAGTCCGAGGGATCAAAGGTTAGTAAGGTCGAAATTTACATATTACACCAACTAGTGTCCTGTTGTATTCTTATGTAACTTTTGTAATCTTTATCAAAAAAACATTACAACGTTCGTCCACAGGAAAGGTGAGTGGAATTTGTAATATAATTTTTATCGATGGAAAAAATACCTCATTGCAAAATTTGTATAGGAAATAAGGGAAAATAAATGGTTAATGGTAAGAGCTAGAAAACTTACCTAAAGGCAACTGATTGATGGAAGGAAATAAGATAACATCGTGACACAAAGGATTTTTTCTCTTACCTGACCACAATTAACAACAGTCTAACCCCAAGTAGCAAGCTGTCGTCTTTAAGACGTCATTCATTTTTTGGCAGGGACTATGTCATGATTACCAAAATTATGACGTACTCATGATGTCAGACCGTTAATAGATATTTACGATATAAGTCTTGTAAAGATTCATATTACAACACGAGATGTTAAAGTTGTTAAACGAGGCGTCAGCCGAGTTTAATCAAACATCGAGTGTAGTTATATGAATTTACAACAAGAATATTGTACAAAATTTTATCTACTTTCATCTATGAATAAAAATATTTGGCAAAAGGCATTTTTAAAAATAAAAATGCACCTGCTATTAAAAATCGTTTTGTAAGGGCATCTATTACAGCACTAGTGCTGTAATGGCATCTATTACAGGACTAGTGCTGTAATAGATGCCCTTACAAAACGATTTACAGAACTGTAAAATTCATATTACTAAATGAAAGTAGATAAAGTTATTTTACGACATCAATTTGATGATACTTATGCAACTTAAAACTGACCTAAAAAAAAAGTACAAATCTGTTCATATTTTTAAAGTAAACCATAGATTATGTTGGGGAAAATGCAAAAGTAGGTATTTGTAAAAATCTTCAACAAAGATACCTAAATGTTTTTAATTTTTGTCCTTATCCACGCCAAAATCATCAGCAGGATATAGAATTATGCATAAACTAGCATCTAAAAAAATAAATATACAAGCCCTGTCACATAGGTATTGGACCAAAGAATTAGATTAGTTATTCGGAACTACAATATGATAAGTATTACAATTTTTTTGGGACAATATATGTATGACTGGTACGTATAAATTTATAAGAAAATATGTTTATTACTATTTCAAAGTGGTAATTAGGTAAGTTGTTTACATTACATACTAACCAACCTGCACTTTTTTAATCTGTATCGAAAAGATATTGCCGCAAACATTTAAGGAGAATAAAACAATTATTATCTCTGGTGATTTGAATATCGATTTATTGAGGGTCAGCGAGGATAGTACCAATCTACTGTCCTTAATGTCAATTTTTCAGTTCACTAGGGCCATTTTGGGGCATTTAGAGGAAGATAGCTTAGCCCTAGGTATTTTCTTAGATTTATCAAAAGCCTATACCAGAACTTGTTAATAAACAAGCAGTTGCGAATCAAAAAACTAGAATTATATGACATTAGGTGAAATGCACTGAAACAGTTTCATTCTCTTTTGTCAGAGGGAAAGCAAAGAATAAAAATAACCAAAAATGGCGGTACACATATTATGTCAGACAGGAGAATAGATTAGATATAGCCCAGGTCAGTATTGTGGGGCCTATTTTATTTATAATATTTTTAAATGGTTGGACGGACGATCTAAGGAGATGTGCAGGCAATTGGATACAGAGAGCTCAAGACAGGAGGGAATGGGCAGAAATGGGGGAGGCTTGTGTCCAGCAGTGGACGCAGAGAGCTGAATGATGATGATGATGATGTGTGTGTTATATTTTTAAGTTTATCTTTTTTTGTTATTCACATATTGTTTATGTTGATGGTGTGAATTAAAATTACAGCTGAAGCTGTGGCTAACTTTTTATTTATCTTACTTTATTTTGTATTAATATTTATTTTGTGTTAATTCTTATTTATATATGGCATACAATAATATTGTTTAACGTATGTCACTGAAGAATAAAATATTTATATTAAAATATATTATATAGAATATAATATAATATGCAGACTTAATAAATTTTACGAGAAATCGCGTATCAAAAAAACTTTGTGGTTAATAATTAGTTGGTAATGCCTGAAACGTGTGGACTATATAAATAATAATATAAAAATTATAAGTGATATACGTATCTATAGTGCTATAGTTCAGTTACAGGTTTAGCTAATGGTTTATATTGATCTTAGCATTGTCTTTTTTATTATAGTTAGGTAGGTATAACCAAGATAACATTTCTTTAAATAAATGACTTAAATTTGATCAAACATCTGACGAATGTTTAAATTCTTTTGCGGTAATGCAATATTTCGTCAAATGTGTGACCGACTGAAGGTTTGTTACAAATTTTGTTTTTATTATTATACCTATAATATAGACTTCACTTTTCACAGTTAAACTGACAGTAGTTATAGATTTAGTTTGCATAATTATTAAACTAAACTCAATAAAGCTCAAAGACAACTATGTGATCACAATTTAAATTTATGTCGCTTGCTAATAACGAAATAAATTTTACTTGTGATTGTAGCTCTTGGCTTTATAGCGAGATATAATTTTTTTCACAAAATTGATTAACTACTGTAAATTTACATCGTTTATTGCTGAATAGTACGGAATAAAATTAAGTAATAAATCACATAAAAAAATCCAGTATATATTAAGTAATTCTCATAAGAAATCTAATTAAAATTCATGATTATATAACTAAATTTACAGTTATTAAATACGGGGAGGGAATTCCTATACTTTTAAGGGAAAAATAAGAATAACCATATATATGGTGTAAAAGTGTACCTAATTTGTTTATGAAATTTACTTAATATATAACGTAAGAATGTCAACGGTTTCATATAATTTTACGTAGGATATAACTTAAAAATATCAAATTTTATTTATTAATTTATTAAGTAATTTTACGGAATCTTAAACTGAATAACGTCAAGAAAGGTTTTATGTAATTTTACGGAACATTACGTTGGCCTCTGTGTGACCAACGTAATGTTACTGAAAATTACATAATTCTTTTTTGTAGTGATAAAACTAAACTTTGTTTTATGAGTTATTTTAACTAGTGCATGCTATCGGGTTGCTAATTTACTAATAAATTTAAAAATTACTAAGACAAGTGTCAATTATTTTCTGTTACAATCCTGTGAACAATGATTTAGAAACAATCGGATTTTTAGTCAAATAAGAATTGCCATCTTTATGCTACGGCCACGCAATGTTGAATATTTGGAGTGAAAGCATGTGCGAGGGATACGGCGTTATCCTTGACTGCGAATATTCTTCACGTTTTTTAAAATCTTCTATTTATTGCTATAGTATTTAATTGATTGACTTAAATATTTTGAGATCTCTGTCTCTCTATCCGCAGTGATATTTCTTGTCAACGAGAGGTGACACTCAAGCGAAATGACTTTGATATAATATGGTAAAGAATATTAACGTATCTGCTGCCCATAGTGGCAACTGGCTCAAATACTCAAATACAACCGACGAGCAAGCTCCCGAAGCCGAATCCTTTGCCATCAACTCTGACCTCACCCAAGTCGTGGGTAAACCAACTCGGATTCCAGACCGAGATAGTGATCTTGCTAGTTTGTTGAATCTTTCCTTAACTTCAAACCCCGACTTGTACACTCCCAGCATGAAGCCTTCGTTAGGAACGTCTGACCACAAGCTTATTTCGGCACTGAACAAACTACCAATTAGTGCTGAACAGCTTCCTAAACCACGCAAGATCTGACAATATACATCGGCTAAGTGGGATGACCTAAAATATCATTTTCAAACCTTCCCTTGGGGGAATCCATCCATCTGTGCTAGAGAAGTATCGGAAGTTATCATTACTGGCATGAAACCTTTCATCCATTTTCCAATCCAATTAATCAGCTTTAACACATTTTGATGGCACCATTACGACTAAAGCACAGGGGAAAGCAAACTCACTGGCGGAACTATTATCTTCAAATTCGACGGTTAATTTTCAGGGACAAACTCCACCGAACATTCCCCCTGTAGAATCGAGAATGCCCGAGATTGTTTTCCGGTAGCGCAATATTAAACGAATCTTGAGTAGTCTTGACACCAAAAAAGCTTCTGGTCCTGACGAAATTCCAGTCATCGTAATTAAGACATGAGTTGACACCGGTATTTTCTAGGCTTTTTAACTTATCTTACAAAAATGGAATATTTGCTTCTTGCTGGAAAACTGCGCGAGTCCAGCCCAGAGCCAAAAAGGCAAGAAGACCTTGCCAAACAACTGTCGTCCAATCGCATTGCATTCGGTTATATCAAAAGTCATGGAGAAGGCTACCAATGAAAAATTACTAAAGTACCTGGAAGGCTTTAACATTATAAGTAACCTCCAGTATGGATTCCGTAAGTCTAGATCAACAAGAGACCTTCTAGCTAAGCTAGATATTTGTTTCATAACAGTTTAATTCTAAATCAATATGTTTTAGAAATCTTAACACTAAAATAATGTTCTAATATTTAATGCTAATCAGAATACCCTACAAGTTTACAATAAGTTAGGATACGAGGTTGCCTATTTAGGAGAACTTATTTAAAGTGAGTTACGAGGTCCGAGGTAGAGTTTTTTGCTTTCCTGAAAAATGATAGTAATAGAGATCAACTCTAGAGTACTTTTGAACTCGCGCGTAATATAAGGTCTTGCCAAGTTAACCGTCTTTTTTTTCGTAAGTGGTCGTGGAAACAATAAATTGCTTGCTGCCAGGAGCCCTTTTATCAAAACAGCCGTGGCAGTCGAACTGTTAAATATTATATTGTCTTGTCTGCATTTGTAAGGACCTAGTGTTATTTTAGTTTAGTTTTACCTTGTCTCGCAAGGCGAATGCAAGACAAGAGTGTAAACATTAGAACAAAAGATATAACGTTGTATTCTAAACGAGTATTAACCATAAAAATAATAAAAATAGAAAGACAAATTAGATTAAATTTACGTAAATGCAATTTTTAGACCTTGGCGATGACAATTAAGAAATTTCTGTTGTTTTTCCTTTAACTCGCTATCAGAGCGTGGCCACCTTCAAGCCGTTAAAATCATTATAAAAGGATATAACGGTTACTAAGTTCAAGTTAATATAATTATTTAATTTTAGCAATTCTCCTTGCAGTCGATATCTGCATTTTAATTAATAAATAAGCTATTTCGTTGCCCGATTTTGGTGGTTTTTGCAGTAAAATTTGAAACGAAAAAAATGTTTCTAAAGTAGTCAAAATGTTTGATGATTTATTTTGACTTTAAGTAAAATAGAAAAATGGCCACGGGAGTCTCATAATATACTTCTTGGCAAATATAATCTATAGAATTTATTAAAAAATGGGGTTCTGCCTTAAGGTGGATTTATGTCGGCCAATAAATTGGCCTTAATTTGCCCTAAATTTGTTAATTGTTAGGTAAAATAGTGCATAAATGTCACTATAGCATTAGTCGTTAATTTTCTTTGATTTTTCTTAATTGTTTCTGCATGACAGAAACAGAAAAATTATTATTTTATTAAATTTGATATTTGTTTAATTAATTTTTATTTTAAAATAGTTATTATTTTCGAAAAGCGGAAAAAGTTGTTTGTTTACCTTCATTGTCCGAATGGTGCAAATACTTTGATTTCTCTTTTTTTTTTAAATATGTAAGTATGTCAATTTAAAACCTTTTAAATAAATAAATAAATAAATAAATAATCGTCTTATATTACCTATTTTTTATAATACAAAATACAAAAAAAAAAAAGTTTACACCCTGCGTGGCGAAGTCTAGCCTTTGTGGGCTATTCTACTTAACCATACAAAAGCGATAAAAAATGAATTAAACTTTCAAAGAAGATAACTGTTTGTAAGAGTACATGAAAAAAATAAATTTATTAATACTAAAAATAAACTGATATATCATTGCTGTTCAAAATGTATTTATTTTGTTTATTCATCTTTATTTCAAAATTACATTGATAGGTACTAAGAACTAACAAAATAAAATGAAATGTCGTCAAAAACAAACAAAAACAAAAATACTAAATACAACCTTTTTAAACTAAACATATTTACTATTTCTCAATCTTCCAAGTAATCATTTACAGAGTATGGCTCTAAATCTACCAGAAAGTCTTTTCTTAAATAAACGTTCATTTGGGGAATCTTTAATTTCTGCTTTTAATTTATTATACATTTTAATGCACATGTAATATGGATTTTTCTCTGACAAAGTCAACCTATGTATTGGATAATTTATATCTTGTGTTCTTGTATTATAACTATGATGCGTAAATGTATTAAATTTATTTTTGTTTTTATAAAAAAATACAATGGTCTAGATGGTGTGGAAGTTACTGATTACGTTCACACGTTTTGTCGTTGAAGTAAAAAATTTTTAAACTGAATTTTAAACTTGGCACAGTTAAGAGAATAAAAGTGATTATCGAGGGAATTATAAAGTGTTACCGATTGGTACGTAAAAGATCTTCTAAAAAGTGTAGTGCGATAATAAGGCATAGTTAAATTATTGACATTTCTAATATTCCGATCATGAATATCATGTCGTCGAATTAGTTTTTCCTTAAGTAGTATTGGAGAATTGGGATTGTGTAATATTTGAAAAACAAAGGACGCCAAGTGATGCAACCTACGTTCATCCATTCTCAACCAATTCAATTCCTTGAATGTATGGGACACATGATCAAATTTTCTTAAACCTAGGATAAATCTGGAGCAAGCATTTTGCACTTTCTGAATACGATTCTTACTGAGAACGTCTAAACAATTCCCATATATACAAAATCACCATAGTTGAAGTGTGATAACACCAAAGAATCGCATAAAGATTTCCGCAAGGTAATGTTAAGTAAGTGTCTATTACTATATAAAATTTTTAAGGCTATAAATGACTTTTGAAGAAGTTTTTTCACGTGTTCTTTGAATCTTAAATTTGTGTCCAGAACCATACCCAGATTTTTTGCAGAATTAAGCATTGGCAATTTAGTACCCTCAATAAAAATATTAAGATTTTTGTTCAGTAAAGGTTTTTGATTTTTGTTTGCAAAGAGCATTAAATACATTTTTGACTCAAATGAGATGCTTAAAATGTAAATTTGTTGATTATTCGATATAAGTATAGAGTTTTTCTTTATGAAAAAATGAGAATAAACTTGTAATTTCATTTTTCGAAAATTCAGAAATCCGAAAAGAGTTCAAGGATGTTTTACGGCTTAGGTAAAATTACTTTTTTGGCCGTGAAATACTTTAAGTCGTTTTTTTTTGTATAAATTTACTATGTTCTACGTATACAGGGTGTCCCAGAATATGTGGGCAATCTCCCAAATTCAGATAGAGCACATACAGAAATTTTGCAAGTTCCTATACATTTTTTTTTCTATAGCCCCCTGCGGAGATACGGGCCCGTAAAGGACGCCCCTGGAAATCTTCTGTTTTTGAAGTACAAAGTGTAATTTAATAAGTCTTAACATGATGATTACTAGGTAAGTCTCCTTAAAATGAGCCCTATTAATCACATTCGGCTTTTTTTGTTTGCCAGGGATGGACTAGCTCTAACACAGTGATGTTATTTTTGTTCATACCTAGCGCGATAAAGGCAGAACAGTAATATTTTTGGATAGCTTAAACCTCATAACCTTGATACCTTCCTTCCTTGTTTGAAATATCCTGGTGGAACCTCTCACCGTAATCGTCACTTACAGCAGCACAATGTTCCAGAAAGTAATCCAGATGAGAATCCAGGAAGTGAATTTTCAACGAGATATTACACCCTAAGTTTTGATGACATAAAGGAAGTTGGGCAACCAGGTCTTTCTAGTTTTCTGCTTTTATGTTTCCCAAAAAAATTGTTGCAACCATTTTAAAGGCGTCCTTATCCTTGCCTTCAAGTATGAAATCGAATTGCGCATCTCCGAAAAGTTTCCTAATCTGGGGACCCACAAATATTCCCTCTTTAATTTTAGTGTCACTGATTCTAGAGAACTTTTCTTTTAAAAAACTAAAAGCACGGCCTTCTTTGTCCATGGCCTTTACAAAATTTTTCATAAGTCCCAATTTTATAAAATATGAAGTGCCGGTAGTAAAATATTTTCTAGGGGAACTAATGGCGCGCTGGCTACATTTTTCTTTCCTGTCTCAAAAGACTCTCTCGGTAACCAAATTTTCTTTATGTAGTAATCCGATCGCGCTCGACTGTCCCATTCGCAGAGGAAGCAGCAGTATTTCGTATAACCTAGCTGCATTCCAAGCAAAATCGCTACAACTTTTAAATCTCCACAAATTCGCCAATTAAATCTTCCATATTGTATGATCTCCAGTAACAATTTCAAATTGGTATACGTTTCTTTCATGTGGAGTGCATGACCAAGGGACTGAAGGCAGCTTGTTTCCATTATGCAGTTACATAGCTTTAAGACTTACTTTTGAGGAAGCAATGAAAAGTCTCCAGTCATTTGGATCATAGTCGAGATTTAAAGCTGACATTAATCAATCAAAGTCCCTACAGGCCACCAAATTGTTTTTCATGTTAAAAAATGGTGTTAGGTTTTTCTGACGGCTTCGGTACACAGAAACTTTTACTTCATCTTGAAGTAAGTTCCATTGTCGCAATCGAGAGGCCAATAGTTTGGATGTTTTCTTAGGCTATTCGAAATCCGTTTTAAGGTCAGCTAATTCACTTTGACTTATTTTGTGAGACTTTTTACTGGGAAGCTCATAGATAAAGTCGGAGTCTTGCGGGGTTGATGGGCCGGCGATATTTTTCAGTACAATACCGTTTGAATCCATTGGATCATCATCAGAATCAAGGCTATATTCATGGTGGATTAGGTACAGGCAACTCGTCACTATGAGGTACCGGGCGTTTGGCGGATTGTAAATTGGGATACTGTATCGCACCTTTTTTTCTCCGAAAAGCCTTTTTTGATTGGAGGTATCAAACAAAATTAATAGTCAGTAACGTAGTATTTCGGTTCTCGCTAGATCATAGGAATAGCAAAGGGCATCTTACGCTTTTTTCCACTTAGCCAGCCGCGAATGTTGGACGCACATTTGTAGCAGCAGGAATGGGGAGCACAATTTTTATCCTGGTCCCCAATTTTACATCCAAAATACAAGTGGTAAGCCTTTTGTATTAAAGGGCTAAGTGTACGTTTTTATTTCACAAAAGTCACTTCACCACATATATAACAAAAATGATCCGGCTTAATTAAACAAACTCGCGACATGTTGCTCAAAACTCTCTAATTTCTCAAATGCGAACAGCTCTCAATCAACTGGTGATTGAAATACAACTAACTAACAATTTAGGATTTATGTTATATGTATTTGAACCTCTTATAAAGTACACATGGTATGATAAATCCAGGTACTTCTTATTTAATAGTCGAATTTTCCCATACATTACGGGCAGGTAGGTAATTATCATAATTAGCATGGATCTATAAAACCGGAGCCGACTGAGACTTTTGCAAGACAGATGGTTAGTTAGTATAATTAAATAAGTAAGATTTTGCTATTTTGGGCTCGGAAACATTTTTGCTGTTTCCCAGTGAATCGGTTTTTTATTTTACTTACCTGAAAATGCCTTATTTTCACTTATCTTTACCGTAAAGTAACAGTGATATTTTTAGACCAGCCCTAGCGCACAGGTTTTTCCAGATTCCTGTTTCCGTGCACCAAATAACAATAAATTACGTTCAGATCGAAATTTCCTAACTTTAAGTAATTAAACTTGAAGAAGTAGTCCATTACAGTGGAGTTGAAATAATCAAATAAAATAACGGCAGTCTACCTCTACAATATGTATTTTAATGTTTATATCCTACATGCTTCGGACATAGAAATGTCCATCATCAGGGATACAGTAGTCGATTACGACAGCTCTATTTTGCATAAGCGAAGATCAAAAATATGTTAAAATTGAAATTGTAGGTTTTAATGAATGTTCAAGACTGAATGAGATGTGATATTTGAAATTTTGGTCAAGGTATCTTTGAAGAAGGGGATTCCCAGTCTGCAGCCACTGATACAGGTGGTGAAGCAATTATGTCATTTATAGCTATTTAGAGGAGATTAATTTAAGTAAGGTGCTCAAAGATGCTTCATCTAACCGTGTCTGGGGTGTGGTCAACAAAATACTGGGTTAAAAGAGGTTAGACGTGAGAAACACATTCTTAGGAGATCAACTGCTTCACCACCTGTCTCAGTGGCTGCAGACTGGGAATCACCTTCTTTAAAGATACGTTGACCAAAATTTCAAATATCACACCTCATTCAGTCTTGAACATTTATTAGAACCTACAATTTCAATTTTAACATATTTTTGATCTTCGCTTATGCAAAATAGAGCTGGCGTAATCGACTACTGTATCCCTGATGATGGACATTTCTATGTCCGAAACATGTAGGATATTAACATTAAAATACATATTGTGGAGGTAGACTGCCGTTGTTTTATTTGGTTTAAGTGATTAGTTCAGGTTAGTTACTTTTTTACTGTTTTAAAAATAAAAATATTAAAAATGATACTTTAATTCACTTCCTATTTTTCGCGACATTTTTTGTTTATGTTGTTTCTAGGTAAGTATAATAAAAATATAAATATCGTTCATTACACTTCTAGAAATGGATTTTTCCGCTCTTGCATGATTTCCTGTGTTTGGCTGAGTCTCACATGAGAATTTGTCACGCGCGCACGGAAAATCCTTATTTCCGGACTGGTAATGAAATATATTATTTTTATAAAATTAACAGATGAAACAAATTTTTTTCTGTCCACGAATTTTAATAAAATGAACTTTCTATATTCTACACTGTGGCTCAAATTAAAGGAGTACATATACAGTATAGGTCTCATTCCGAAAGATTTTAAAATTCAACAAATACAATTTATTTTGTTCAATCTTACCAACAAATTTAATAATATTAACAATTAATGATATCAAGACTAACTATCGCTTAAAATCGAAAGTAATCTAAATATTTACAGGATTTCATTATAAATATGATGACCATGATTTTCTATCACCGATTGAAACCGCCTTCGTCATAGGTCAATAGCTGCATTGATTATGTCCTCGTTAAAATTATTCCAACAGAACTGCAAACTTTCCTTTAGCTCTTCGATGGTGTTAAACCTTTGACCATTGTGAACATTTGCCTCTAAAATTCCCCATATGAAATAGTCAAGACTATTGGGTGGCCACATCTCCGGTTCGATGTAATCGGGGCATTTCTTAAACAAAAACATTCTTGCACTCCGAGAGGTTTTAGGAAGGAGCACCGTCTTGTTGAAACAGGTAATCGTCGCAGATTGCTTCAATTTCAGGAAGCAAGTGATGTAAAATTTGTTGTCGATACGCGTCCGAGTTGAGTTTTACTCCGGCATCTACAACAATGAGACTTGACTTCCCCAATTTGGAAACTGCTACAGAGACCATTACGCCAGGTGAAAAGTGACTTCCCTCGATTAAAAGATTTCCCTCTTTACTCGCACATTTGCGTATACCCGATTATTTTGTGTATTCTTTGGCGGCCTCAAGTAGAACATCTTCTCATCTGAAAACCATATCTTTGCGATATTTTCCCGAGAACGGAATCTTCGTAGTGATAGATTACATCTTTCTAATCGTTTCTCCTTTACACTTGGCAAGTTTTTGACAGTAAACTTTTTTAAATACTTTAAGTTGGCAATCAATTTTTATATTTCTTTGAACTGTAGAACGGTGAATTCTTGTTCTTTTCCCTATTTTTCTGGTACCTACAGATTCTTTTGGTCGTACATTTTCTATAATATTTCTTACCTTGGTAATATTTCCTTGAGTTCTTGAAGTTCTCTTCCTTCCCCTTCCAACTTTTATTTTTAAGGATCCATTATTTTCTCTAAGATGTCTTAAGAACTTTCCAACTGTTCCAACATACTAATTTTTTCCAGGAAACTCCTTTACAATTTTTCTTGCACCGTAGTTATGTTTTTGTCGAAAATATTTGATAAGAATTCGATCCTCTTCACTTAAGACTGCCATTGTGTACGGATTAGCTGTCACGAAGCATACAAAACATCAAAAATAACATTGCAAATTATTTTAATAACAGTCATGGATACTCTGACTATTAATAACGGTCATGGGTGCTGCGATCATGGTTCAAACGATTTCAAATTTCCAAAATGATAACCGCAATGTTTTAGTACATCAATGAACAAAATAGATTGTACTTCTTAAATTTTAAAATCTTTCACAATGAGACCTATACTGGACAATTTTCGATAGTTAAACTACCAGAAAAACGTATTATCTGAAATTTAAATAAATCAGTTTCCGTTTGCAACGAACATAAGGGCACGTTTGTTGAAAAAAACCTGTCAATCCGGCCCTGTTCAAAATATTTTAATAAAAATTACACATTTTACTGAAACGATTTCAGTTAATCATCACTCCAAAAATAAATTAAATCAGTGCAAAATGAAAAAAAATATTTACAATTAAAAAGTGTACTCCTTTAATTTGAGCCACAGTCTATAATGAATTATGGTACGTATTTAATATATCTAATAATTCCACTTAACTTATGTGGCTCCTTGGAATTTTTATCCAAATTCACACAGATAACGCCTAAATTTAATTATTTAAGCATTCTTTTCGTGAAAACGCTATCCAAAAACATATTTAAATTGATTGATAATGATACGCATGTGATTGTATGCGTGACGCATCTCTTCTATTACGTCCGCCAAACTAGTTAATTTTTCTATTGTTAAAATGGTAATAAAAATCCTCACTACATAGAGATTTCCATCAGATAACATCCCATGTTCCATTTGTAACGTTACTAATTTAGTCATTATCTTTAATAGAGAAACAATTTACCTAGTGCCGAGGAACATACACTTAATTATTTTTTTTTGAGGAAGTTATAAGTCATGATGTTAAATGGCACTTTAGTTTACATCTTAGCACGTCTAATAGGTTTCTTGTGATGTATTGTTGGGCGCTTTTACACCGTTAATGAACTTGCCAATCGCAGTCGTTAGAAGTTCAGCCAGGTGAAGGGAAATTAAATTTATTTCTTATTATTCATGGAGTTGGCTGTGCATTTCGTTCGGATAAGAATGAAATTATTAAAGCAAGGTTAAAATGAGAGAAAATAATTAACATAAGAAAATCAATGTGCTTTTAGACCTAAATATATTACAAAATATAAGATCAAGTGGGGTAAGTGCAACCAACTTTTGCAATAGTTCAACTTGATCATTAGATAATAAGTAATATATTCCTCTTAAAAAAAAATCATGATATACATGATGAAACTAACCCTTTGGGCTATACCTTTTTTGATAACAATTTTTAATTTAAAGTTTTAATAAATTATTTATCTTTTTTTTTTAAATAAATCATTTGATCGCACTTTCCCGGTCATCTCGGGAAAGTGCAATCATCGCATCAAAATAGCATTTACATTCATTTAAGGTTGACCAGGAGAACTGCGTTAAGAGTCTTTACATATAATTATTGATTTTTTATTTACTTATCAATTGAGGTATAATTTTGGAGCTAAACAAGTTTTTATATATTTATTTATCAAAGTATAATTATTATCAGATAGTAAAGAAAAGAACTACAGTTATAGTGTGAAAATACAAAAGTAAAACAAATAACATATTATAATGTCGAAAGATGGAATTCGTAACAAAAATAATTAAAAATTTTTGAAGGTAAAATGCCTTCTTTTTCGAATGCTACCTCCAATAACTTTAGAATCTCTGTATTTGATACAATTGACACATCTTCAACTTGAGGAAAAACAAATGGTCTAGTCCTATTCAACCGACATATCTCTCTCTCTCTCTCTAAGAAAACTGCAATAATACGTGTTGTTCTTCAGATCTACGATATCCTACTCTGCCAACAAACGATGCTTTAATTTTATCAACAAACTGTATGAGCAAGAAATCTCCGACACTAATTGCTGTAGATTTTTTCTGCGTTTTCCCTATTAGTATTGTGAGATAAAAAAATTGTGACTGGTAGCTGAGAGTTTTTTACAACGGAATTATTATTTTTCTCAGTATTATTATATTTACTATTCTCATCAGCTATTGCTTCCAAGTCAAAATAAGACCCCACGTCGTCATCAAAGTCTGCATACTCTGGTTATATCAATTCTTCACTGGTATCACTTTCATCATCGTTCTTCTTAGAGGTTTTGTTTTCGCTTTCTATTTTTTTTAATATCTCTAACCGGTTTTGTTTTCCTCGATTTCTTTGTTTCTGCATTTTTTTCCTTTTCTAGCTCTTCTAGCTTTTCTAATACTTTGCTAGAAGTCACCACTTCAGCTCCTCCAGCAATTCGTTTTCGTGAAGGCTACACGTTGGTATTTTGTTGCTTCACCGTCTCTAGTAAAATTTTTTCAAAAATATAGCACATTTTTCTTGTTTTGCAATACCACAGTTTCTGAGGCACCAATCTCTCGAATTTCAGTTCCGTGTTCTTCACACCTGCTTAAAGCTTCTGGATTATAATTTTTTTTAGCTGTAACGTCTCTGTTGTGGGAGTTATACCTGCTTTCCGAAATCCACTTTTTATACTTTCTGATGATAAATCTCTCCAAACACTTGTCAGTAAAGAACTAAATCTTTTTTTGGAATAAGCAATCCATGATGTGTCTTTTGCCAAATGCAGAGTTTTTGATCTCAAACAGATTCCAATGATTTAAATACAGCAAGATCATTCATTCATTCATCGATCTGTATTTTTCATTGTAGTTTTTAAATATATGCGCAAGTCGTTGCGGTCTAAAAGTACAAACCATTATGTTATAATCGCTACAAGTACCTATGCTCAATATAATTTACCGAGTGTCAACAAAATTATTGTCCAAAGCACCACAGCTTCATGTTAAAAGATATTTTAATCAAATTTTGGTTACTGCCATATTGGAGCGGAATCCTAATTTTAACATTAAAAGCAAATTAATATCACATTTTTTATTGTCCAATCAAATTACCTTTTCAACGACATACCACAAGGTGACATTCACTTTCAAAATGGCGGCTTATGAGCCGTTCAAAATCCCCACTTAGTTATAGAGGACATTTTTCAGGAACGTTTTGGTGCAATGTCTGGATGGGAATAATGGGAACGAGAATCGCTGGTCCAGTATTCTTTTTTGATCATTTGAATTCTGTTCATAATTTAAAGATGGCGCCCTCGCGCATAAGTCAAGGATTGCCCTAAACTTTTTCAACAAATAATACGGTGACCTGCCCGATCACCGGACTTAACCTCGCTTGTTTTTTTTCTTGGGGATATGTGAAATCAAAAGTGTATTCCACTCATAGCGGGAATTTGAGGAGCGGTTAATACCACTAATTTAGCTAATTTAGAAAATGTTTTGCGAGAAAATGTCGAAAGAATAAACTTGTGCCATGACCCAAAATGGTACTCGTTTTGAACATTTTCTTTATGGTTAATTTATCTGCATTATTCATTTCGTTTTATTTTACTTATGTTTTCGCTCCACCGTACTGAATAGTTTAGGTTCGTTTTAAAAATTATTGCTACCTATCAACACATTTCTTGTACGAATATATTCACATTGAAATTTAAAGAAGTCGGTGTTGGGCTGCAGTGAGACCAGGTGCCGTTGTCAAAAATCGCCACTATAAAGGATATCCCTCGATACCTGCATGATATCTTATGTACCGCTTTCACGATGTAGTATTTACACATATTCTTGAGGGGGGAGAAACGACGTTTTAAAAGGTGTAAAGAATCAACCCCTCAAGAAGAATTCACCTCATTATGTCACAACTGGTTGTAGTGTTGGTAAAGTATCCATACATCTTTTGAATTTCAAAAGTTAGTTTTGGCTCTTATCAAACATACAGCGCGCGGGGTAATATAAGTTGATAAAAGGGATCGAAGGGTGGGATCAAGGTACAGGGGTAAGTGGAATAGTAATGAAGTAATATAGTATGTGCAAATTAAATGTTTCTCTAGACGTTAACTTCAAAATGGACAGTTTTTCAACCACAGTGAAAAATTAACAAGTAGACAATAATAGTAAGAGAATACTACTTGGCAAGTGGTAATCATAATATGACATATAAATATGTATACATGTGAGAACTTTGTTCTCAAGCCACTTGCTGAACCTTATACAATAAGGATTAACCAAATTATGCTAAAACAGCTATTCTCTGGGCTACATGCCCCAACGAGCGCTGAATTAAATAGCACAATTTGGCGTATTTTGACTAACACTGTTAGTACTAAAATACAGACTCAGATTGCAAAAACTACCGGGAGAGATTTTTTCGGTTGTTCTCATGGAAACGGTACGTCAAAAGTTAACTGGTTTGGATGCCATACTGATATTGTCAATGACGCGCGAATATATTATTTCTTCTAGAGTACCGCAAAGAATTAAAATAAAAGACTAACTACATTTCAGGGTAACTATTGGAAATAGCGGACAATCGCTCGATGCAAGTGGTACGCGTCCTCATCCTGTCAAAAGAATTTTGCGGCATTTCTGGCAGTATGGTTGCACCTTCTTCAATAATCCTTTGTCCCACTTCTTTTAAGTTATGTACAAGAGTTCTGCTTACGAAAATCATCACCAAACTAGCGGAGAAAATCTATAGTATATCGTGTTGTATGTGCTGTTGCACCGTCCTGCTAAAAATAGCGATGCTGAAGTTTATCGTGATGTAGTTCAATAAATTCATTCAAAATGTTATTTCTGTACCTCTGTGCATTGATGATAAAATTTATAAAAAATTAACCCAATCCAAACACAAATTTTTCGAGCTTTAATATAGATTAAACAAAAATATGCTTATTGTCCCACATTCTCATATTTTCAAAAGTTGTGGGAAAATGTGTTTAACAGATATCGTCATTTATTAAGGAGTCTGTCGGCAAAAGGGCTTGATATCGTTGCATGTTACATTTTCTTTAAAATCGTTTGGCATGTTCAATAAAATAAAAAATAAATTTATAAGACAAACATAAAAATCATTTAGAAATACTTTTAAATCTGTACTCTCTAAAATCGTTCAAACAAACGCTGATTGTATTCCTAAACTTCAGTAACTAGCACAACAGTTCGAGAATAGGCTTGAATCATGTAAAGAGAAGTGTTTGACTAGTTTTGATAATCAGAGAACAATTGACATCCAAACTAACCTAAACTTGATAGAATTATTTCAAAATGCTAAAGATATCCGT
Organism: Polydrusus tereticollis; assembly: GCA_963920685.1. Lineage (NCBI taxonomy): Eukaryota > Metazoa > Arthropoda > Insecta > Coleoptera > Curculionidae > Polydrusus > Polydrusus tereticollis. The sequence goes on from OY987326.1 coordinate 201,920,430, forward strand.
TTTCCATTTTCATATCAGAATCACCTTTGCCCAAAATAATTTTTAATATCTCGGTAGTAATTTATGGCTATGTTTTTTAATAGCACAAGGTTATCACAATTTTTTTTTTAAGTATTTTTATTATAAATGCATAATTATGAGCAGGAATCTTTCCATATTTATTAACCAACGCATATCTAATAAAATGGCTTCAATAGAAATTAAACACTGGATTGAGTATATTTATTAAATTTAATTATAGATTGAGGACCAGAAGTCCTGCATAAATTCGATAAAAAATTAGTGATGCATTTTTCGGAAAAATGCTTGAATACGTAAATTTTTATTTTCATTTGCGCATTTTTTGACGTGAAAGTTTAGTATACAGGGTGACACATGTTAAAGATATGACGTAATTTGTTATTTTTTCTTATGTATATTTTTCGATTTTTCAATTCTAGTAAACATTTTAAACATATTTGGTATAGCATACCCTATGTATAAAGTGAAAGATTATCGAGAAATTTTCGATTGAATTATAGTATTTTTAAAGTCACCTTGAGTTTTATTATTTAAATAGGTAAAGACCAGTCCTTCAAATGTGTTGTCATTAGTTGTCAGTTTATAGCTGACAGCTATCAGGTAACATTTAAGTAATCTTGTCGCATGCAGCATTTCGTACTACTTAACTAAATAAAATTGAAAATTCACAAAAGAAAATGGTTAAATTGACTGAAACTCAGAGAATAGATGTTTTAATTATCATAGGATGTGGTGATCGTATTAGGACTCAAAGGGAAGTTTGTGAACTATTTAATATAAAATATCAAGACATTCAGATGTCTCAGTCCAACGTAAGCAGAATCGAGAAGAGATTTAGAGAAACGGGACAGGTACGAGATCTTCCTAGGTCCGGTCGACCTTCAATTTCAGAAGATAAACAATTAAACGTTATATTATCCATTGAAGAAAATCCACATAAACCTACTCAAGAGCTAGCATTGGATAACGAAATTGGAAAATCATCTATAAAAAGAATTTTAAAAAAAGAGAAATATCATCCATATAAAATAAAATTAATCCACGAGCTTAACGAAGATGATCCAGATCGTCGCTTAGAGTTTTGCGAAACTCTAATGAATATTTGCAATAATGATAATTTTTTTGCACGTAGGATTATATTTTCTGACGAGTCGACCTTCTGTCTGAATGGGGTGATGAACAGACAAAACTGTCGCTACTGGTCTTCTACTAATCCACACTGGGCTGTTGAAGCTCACACCCAGTATAAACAGTCTGTTAATGTTTGGGCGGGTATTGTGGGCGACAGAGTCATAGGACCGTATTTCTTCGATGGCACGCTAACAGGTCAACGTTACTTGGAGTTTTTAAGAAATGAATTGATCCCCGCCTTATGCCGTTTGTTTCCAGATGCGAACAACCCTAAAATTCCTGGAGATTTTGTTTGGTTTCAACAAGATGGCGCGCCTCCGCACTTTAGTAGGGAAGTGCGCGAATATTTAAATTACGTATTTCCGGGTCGTTGGATAGGGCGAAGGGGGCAAATAGAGTGGCCTGCTAGGTCGCCGGACCTAACTTCAATGGACTTCTCTATATGGAGCTATCTTAAACATAAAGTGTATATGAACAAACCCAACAATATCGAAGAATTAAAAAATAAGATCAGATATGAAATTCAATTAATAACACGTGAAATGATTCATAACATTTTTGAAGAGTTTGAATTGCGGCTTGCTTGCTGTCAGGAAATCAATGGAGCACAGTTCAAACATTTACTAAATTAATGATTAGAGTACTTTTTAATATTTTAACCCCCAATTTAATAAATATTTTTATAACTTAGTCTTTTTTATTCAATCGAAAATTTCCCGATAATCTTTCACTTTATACCTAGGGTATGCTATACCAGATATGTTTAGAATGTTTACTAGAATTGAAAAATCGAAAAATATAAAGGATGTTCCATAAGAAAAAAATAACAAATTACGTCATATCTTTGATATGTGTCACCCTGTATACTAAACTTTCACGTCAAAAAATGCGCAAATGAAAATAAAAATTTACGTATTTAAGCGTTTTTCCGAAAAATGCATCACTAATTTTTTATCGAATTTATGCAGGACTTCTAGTCCTCACTGTATAATAAAATTTATTATTTCTTTAATAAAAATAAGGTCTCCTTAAAAATGATTGTAAATTTGTAAAAAAGGTAAATGTCTTATAACCATTTAAATTTGAATCTCCCTAACTGGGACTTAACAGCAAGAAAAATGTAAATTTCCATTTTGATTGATATAATATACAAATTAATTTTTAAGAAAATGCCACATGAAAATATCGACCGTGGTGATCAAAAGTGTAGGAATATTACAACTATCTTTGATCAACTATTTTATAATTATCTGTGAGCTGTTAGGAGTTCTCGAGCACACTAAATTGTGTTTTTAAAAATTCTTTAATAAAGGGCATAGATCCGAGGATATTCATAAAGTAAAAAATAAAATTTTAAAAATATTTCCTTATATACTTTTTTTTTTTCAAACACTGTGAATTTATTACAAATACCATATAGTCTGAAACGTGGTCAGTGCCTCCCTAATTTATAAACATATAGATTTTTTTTACATCAAGACATGTTTTGCAGACAATGGAATTTTTTACATTGTCGTTCAAGAAAGACTAAGCTGAACTATGTATAGATAGGTTGCAGTGGTTCGTCGTTCATTGTACTACAATCTATCTACTATGGTCAAACACACAAGTTAACTTTTAAAGTACCTTTTCCATGACAACAACCGAAAAAAGCCTACTTGCTAATTTTTCACTGTGGTTAAAAAACAGATAATTTTGAAGTTAGCGTCTAAAGTTAACTTGTGTGGTTGATCATTGGGCTGAATACCAGTTCAACATTTGTCATAAAAATATCTGTAAAAGAGGCGTAAATGACCAACCTTTATACGATTTATAGAGCGTATAAGGTAAGTTGTAGAACAATCATTTATAGTGACGACAAAAAGAAAAGAAACCAGTCTTCCTCCACATGTTTATTAAAAATATTATTCTTTTTTTAAAAAGGCTCTACATGTTTCGAATGAAGAAACGTTTATCATCAGGAGACATTAGGAAGTTATTATGCTGATGCTATTAGCAACAGAGAAAAAGGAAAAGAAAAGAACCCTGGAGAATGAAATAATCTCGGATTGCAAAGAAAAATTTGAATTGTTCGCGGAAAAGCTCTGCGAACAGTTTAGCGAAAACCCATCTGCCGATCCAGAGAGAGACGCAAGGGTATCCAGGACGGTGCAAATATACCACGGAATTGACCACCCGATCCAGAATGTAGCAAATGTCACGACTGAGGAGGTGGCTGGAATCTTAAATAATTTAAACATCAGGAAGGCCCCGGGTTTAGATGGCATAAGAAATGCAGCATTACGCAATCTGCCTAACAATATAATAAGGGACATAGTAAACCTATCCCAGGCGATTATCGAGGAGGGTTACTACCCGTGTGTGTGGAAAAAAAGCAAAGGTAGTGTTTATTCTTAAACAAAATGAGGATCCGACCCAGGTTGTCAGCTAGAGGCCGATAAGCCTACTCTCCAGGTTAGCCAAAATAATTGAAAAGATAATTTTGAGTCGCTTGGTCAACTTTGTCATTGAGCGCAATGTTCTCCCTGATAAACAATTTGGTTTTAGGGCAGAGCATTGCACGGTAAGACAGACAACTAGGCTGGCAACCAGGGTGTTGCAAGGTTTTAATAGGAGAGCACACACGGGTGCGGTTTTCTTCGATATCTCAAAAGCGTTTGACAAGGTCTGGCACTGCGGTCTGACGTTGAAATTAATAAGGTTGGGGGCCCCCAACTACCTAATTAAAATAATCACTTCCTTTTTGAAGAACAGAAGTTTTGCAGTCTCGTCGGAGGGCGCGATTTCTGAACCAACGCCCATCAGGGCGGGAGTCCCGCAAGGTTCTCCTCCCGTGGCTGGTGGTGACAAGACTGCAGAGGCAGATCCGAGCTATAGAAAAATGGCTTTCGGACTGGAAGATTCGCTTGAATCCTGCCAAGACGAAAGCCATTTTCTTCTCGAAGAGCAGGGTGGAAAGACCTGAGACCAGGTTATCGGTAGATGGCATTCAGGTGAATTGGGTGCAGGAAGTCAAGTACTTGGGACTAGTTTTTGATGCAAGGTTAAACTGGAGGAAAAACTCTGAACTTAGGAGAAAGAAGGTTGCTAAACAGCTAAGTTCAATTTACTGCTTGCTTCACAAGAAAAGTAAAATTGGTTATAGAACCAAAGTTAACTTGTACAAAACCTTGGTCAGGCCGATCCTGACTTATGATGTACCAACATGGTGCACAATAAGCAGGACAGAGCACAACAAGTTCCAGGTACTGCAGAATAGGGCCTTAAAAAAATCATTGCGGATGCCCCAAGGTATGCTGTAACTGGGTACTTCACAGGGACTTTGACATACCAACTCTAACTCAATTTTATGACAAAATTATAACGGATTACTACAGACGGACGGACGTCGCTACAAATCCACTAATTCGACAAACTCATGTACAATCCCCACCAGGTTTAACTTACAAGTTTCCGAAGAATTGGCTGCCCCAGCTATTGTAGAGAGGCACTAATGCTGGTGGCCTTGACAAGCCCAGCTTTCCAGGATTACACGACACATAAGCAACTTAGGGCTCTGCCCAAACCAAATATTGATAAGAAGATTGGCCGACACAAACATCAAAGAATAAAAGAAGTTAAAGGCACTGCCTGACTTAGAAGTCAAAGAAGATCCCGAATAATAGAAAAAGGTTGATGGTGTGGTATACAGAATATATTACAACTCCTTATTTTTACTTATTATAGCTTTAGCAGTAATAATACAGCGTCTCCGGGCTTGCGCAATACGTCTAGAATTGAAAGTAACTTGATAGACAGAGACAAAAATTATTAGCAGTAAGTGTCAGTTGATTTCAATGATTCAAGGACACCGTCTTGATTTCGTTGATTTTAATCTGTCAAATTTTCAACTTTAATTTGTTTTAAACTTTTTTTAAGTTTAAGTTAATCCTAAAAATTGTTTCTTCTTTAGAGGTAGTTTTATCGCACTTTGGTGTTGGCGGTAAGTATTTATAGATTAATTCATTTTAAATAATATTTACTCAACAAGGTTAGAATTTTTAATGTTTATGACTAGATTTATATGGTTTTAGTCACGTGCAAGTAATAACGCACTGGCAAACATCCACTTTAACTTTATTGGGGCTGCGAAAATAGGTGAAATGATATAATATGTGAACAGTTATGGAAAGAACGTCAGCATACCGAATGGTGCTTTGGAGAGAAAATTTAAATTTATTTAACAATAATAGTTATGATCAACTAATTGAGAGCTGGAACATTTTTTTTCTTAGAATAAACATTAAAATAAGAAAGACTTTATAAATCATTTCAGAGTAAAATTATTTTTATGGTCTATATTTTACTATATTTTATATTATTGTACTCTTGTTGAGTAGGAGATAAAAACTATTTTATTTTGTTCTGAATAAAGTCTGCAAAATGATAAAGAAATAATACAATTTATTATATAAATATGTTAATAATATAAATAATATTGATAAATATTATTTGTATTTTATAACGTATGGTTGGTATTTAAAATATGAGATAACGATAAACAGAAAACTAAACTATCCTGACAAAGACTACAATATAATATACTTAAAACCTAATATTATTGTCATTGAAACCATGGAATTTTATAAGAAGCCTTACTGTGTTATTTTGGTTCAATTATAACATTCTACTTTTTAATTTAAGCAATTCTATGTATACTTACCATATTGGACAAAATAGACTCGTTGGAATGAGCAAACTATTTAAATGTTAGTAGGTATTTGAATAACCCTGGTAATTTGGCATCCCTACTGCGAACTAGAAAAAAGTTGTTGAAAGGGCTAAAAGGGTGCGTCTATTAAAATAGTATCTTCAATAAAAAGTGATTTCTACTAACAGGATTTTGTTCCCCTCATGAATTTGGTTTTGTCCGTTCCTTATATTCAATTAAAATTACGGATGGTCGAGGTGCCTTAAATAATTTATATTCACAAGTTAAGTTAAATGATTTAAATGGTAATTAGGCCCTCGTTTAACTTGAAATATTCCTGCAATTTTTGCAACTGGACAACGCTTCATTAGGGGTTTGCAGTCTAAATGATTATTGCCCAGAAACAGCCAGAGACAAAAATCAATTGATGCAAAACTTAAGGCAAAGAAAACGCTATCCACATACGTTTACTTCGAGGGGTAAGCCGCAGAAAAAACTTAGTATACTAGTTTTTAAAATGGTTACTAACTCCCCTATTATCTAATCAATTCCTATTATATTTCAAAATTCCCTAGTCGTTCTACTAATTTTACTAATTCCCAAGCTACGAAATCTATTACGTCGCTAGACCTCAAAATAATGTAAACTAATTTAGGTTTATCTAGAGTTTTGTAAATGGCATTATTATATTATTATATTCAGTCAGGTAGCTATTCAAGAAGCGCGCCGCGAGCGGTACTTGTAAAACGTCATTGGGACGCAAGCATCCTATTTGGCGAAAAATAGATTGAGTCGCATCGCGCGCCGGTTAGAGGGACATGAAGCACGGCGCAAGGTACTCAAGGTAGAAGCCAGCAGTCTTCCAAGATGGCTCGCTGACGCCATATATTATGTATTAGTACTATATGGCGCCTTGCCTATCTAACCAATGTAAACGTAGTGAAGCCGAGGTTCCTTGTTCCGTCAGGGTGATTTCGCGCAGTGCGCATGCGCGAGAAAAAATGAATAGACGTTTGTTTTAACAGAAAAAAAAAATGAGGTTATCACATTTGACTTTGACAACTGGACAGAAATTTGTAAACAAACATTAAAGTTCTTGATTTGTTTAGATTTTGTATATTATTTCGATTGAGAAAAGAAAAAGAACGCATGCATGTAAATATATTAATAAAACTTTTATTAGATATTTTACAATTATTTTTAGAGTTCAACAGGTAAAATAATAGGTTTTTGTAGTATTCTTTGAAGAATATGCAATTTTCGGTAAAAATAGGTAGGTACCTAATTATATCAACAGCAGCAAAGGAAATTATAATCTTTAGGAAATGGACTACCTAGTTATTGTTCTCTCACGAAATTAACGTAAGTAAGTTGAAAGAAACAAACATCCGGTCTGGGTACATACTTCTAGACCGATAAATGTTTGTTTAAGTTTTGACGCCTGTTTAAAATAATGTAAAATATTCTGTTTTGCCTCGGCATCGTCACAAAATGATCACACTTCACACACACACAATCAAGATTTGCAGAAAAGTAAAGATAAACAGTGCACAAAAGCTGTTAATAATAACAAATCAACTTGATGAAACGAGCTGTCAACCAAATTAACGTTTGCTAAAGATTTCGAGGTTATGTCGAGCAAAAATGAGACGTTGTCACGTTGTCACCCTCCAGTTATATAAAATTGTTATTTGAGGCGTTTTGATTTAGAAGTTTTTGGGCTACCCTATATATATTACCATAAAAAAATCACATAGAAATAAAAACCGACGGGTCCGAGTGTTCTTCCAGAAAACACGCCGCTGAATTTTAAATGAATATAGACATTCTTCTTGGACTCACGGTACATAATTGTAACGAAGTAAATTCAAACAGCAAATAATTTTTGTTCCATTGTTTCAAATTCTCCATGTTTTTTTTAATACTTTCATGTGTAAACCAAAATTGAATTACCCATTATTTTGACTAATTCAGTTACAGATAAATACATTATTATATTTTTCCACAAAATCAAAAAAAATTATTAATTTTTCCCTTCATTTCCATGAGCCATACGTCTTAAAAGCAAGTAAAATCAGAACAGAAAGTTAAAAATTCTGAAATTGTTTCAAAAATAAAAACTAGAGCACAAGCTAGACAACGTAGAAGAGACTGGCCTACTTTAACTTTAGAACACAGTTCATCTAGTTCAAGTGGTGCGGAATCTCCAATTAAAAAATTATTTTCTCCTCACTTTCGAAGTATAGAAGTAACAGAACCGACAACTCCCCTGGTCACAACAATTTTTTTTTAGGGATATCGATTTAGATACTTCCTCACAAACTGTTATTCTAAATTTAAGTTTTTTAGAGAATTCTCAGGTGTCAGAAGATTAAGGGTACCAATCAATATCCGACATAGCAGAAATTTTCTCTCTATCTGATAATTTAGTTTAGAGAACGGATGCCTAATAAGTTGCTATACAATGACAAAAATTACCGAACACCGAGAGTTACAGCAACAACAGCTATTTATAAACCCCCAGAGAATTTTATACCCCTAAAAATCTCAGAATGGAGTTTTTAGTACCTTTTTACAATTTACGACTAATTCTTTCAATCTGTCCCTTTAAATCTAACTTTGAAACGGACATATAGGAACCTTTCTTTTTCAGCCGCCTTACTACAAAATGACATTGAAGTACAATCTGCACAATCATCCAAGCACACAGTTCCAACAACAACGTTTACTGTATTTTTTGTAAAAGCTGCATCTATTCAATTGCGACAATCAATGAAGCAACCCACCAAAATAAAATATTTTCTTTATCAGTCAAATCCTTTACAAAACACAGCTGTTAAGCTCTACGATCGAGGGATAACGACAGGACAGGAATGAAAATATAGTGATTAATATTTTCATAAATATTTTAAGTTAGGTTAGGTTTTGTTGTAAAACGTTTTTTTTTTTTAAACAACAACGCTTAGCAACGATTGTAAGTTCAGGCTAGGATTCAAAATACATCAAAAATATTATACATTACTTTCCAATCATGATTTTTTTTTCAGTCTTATCAGTTGCTTCATACCAATATAAATTTTTAAATACTGAATTTCAGCAACTTCGTTACTCTGCTTTAATTTATGTTTACGGATAAATATTTAACGTAATATTTAGGGTGTCCGGAAAATACGTGTACAACGTTTGACGACAGACTCCTGACGTCAAAATAGGTCGATCTAAGCCGACTTAGTTATATCCAAAATTGTCTCGTTTAGCTGGTAAAGAGCGTCAAAAATTTGTAAAAATATTGGTTTTTCCTAAATTACGTGAAAACCTGCTAATCGATTTAAATGATTTTTAGTATGTAGACTAATACTATAAAATGACGTTTTCTAGTAGTATAGTCACCGGCTGTAAATAAGTGGAAGTGTTATAAAAGTGATATAATACGTCAACATTTCTACTGATTTTTTATATCAACGGCGTTATGACAACCCAGATATTTTTATCGAGTGACTGGATGTATTTGGAAACTATTTTACCTCCTCAGTATTTTTCGTTGGACGAGCAGTTTTGCCAGAAAAAAAATATTTACAATTACTACCATTACCATTAAACATGGAAAATTATACAAACTCTGAGAAGGTTGACATGCTCCTGCTATTCGGGATTTGTGAAGGAAATGGGCGTCAGAGTGTTAGGGTTTACATGGAGAGATTTCCTAACCGTCGAATACCAAATCACCAAACATTTGCCAATATCGAGCGTTATCTTCGGGAAACGGGCAGCTTTGAGATAAAATTTGAAGGCTGTGGAAACAGAAGAGAACATTCTGGAAAGAGTTGAAAAACAACCAAGTACCAGTACCCGTCGCTTAGAACGTGAGTAACATGTTCCTAAAACGATTGTCAATGAGGTTTTAAAAGAACACTTGTTACATCCATATCACGTGCAAAAAGTCCAGGAACTTTTACCGACTGATCCCCCCATGCGGCTTACATTTAGTCGATTTATTAGAAACAAAAGAATCCGTTATCCAAATTTTTGTAGAAAAATATTGTTTACTGACTAGGCGTGCTATACAAGATCTGGAGTAACCAATCTGCACAACGAACATATTTATTCCGATGAAAATCCACATGCCATTAAAGTTGCACATCATCAGCATCAATTTAAATTAAATATTTGGCAGGTATTATTAATCGCTACTTTATTGGTCCTATTGTTATTCCAGACAGGTGAGATGGAAATATTTAGTTAAATTTTTTGCAAGACACACTACAAATTCTTCTGGAAAATTTGCCCCTTTTACTTCGGAGGGAAATGTGGTATATACATGATGGTGCTCCACCTCATTGTTCCGTTGCTGTTCGGCAATAATTACACCATCAATATCCCAACCGATGGATTGGAAGGGGCAATGATGCACCAGTAAAATGGCCACCACGTTCTCCGGAGTTAAATATGTGTGACTTCTTTTTGTGGGGCGCTATTAAAACGAAGTTTACAAGACTCCGGTGAACACACGCCATGATTTATTGACGTGGATTTTAAATGCAGGCAACCATTTTAATAACCCCGAGACATTACTTAGGGCCCAATATCATTTTTAAGAAGTGTTAATAAGTGTATTTAGCAAGATGGCGGTCATTTTACACATTTGCTTAAGTAATATTTTCGTTTTACTTAGTTTCTTACAATATTTTTAATACATGCTTCCAACTTTTGTTGTACTTTGTTTTATTATTACTGTTAATAATAATTGATGTATGCAGGTAATTGTAAATATTTTTTTTCTGGCAAAACAGCTCATCCAATGAAAAATACTGAAGAGGTAAAATAGCTTCCAAATACATCCAGTCACTCGACAAAAATATCTGGGTTGTCATAACGCCGTTGATATAAAAAATCAGGAGAAATGTTGACGTATTATATCACTTTTATAACACTTCCACTTATTTACAGCCGGTAACTACACTACTAGAAAACGTCATTTTATAGTATTAGTCTACATACTAAAAATCATTAAAATCGATTACCAGGTTTTCACATAATTTAGGAAAAACCAATTCTTACAAATTTTTGACGCCCTTTACCGGCTGAACTTGACAATTTTGGATATAACTAAGTCGGCTCAGATCGACCTATTTTGACGTCAGGAATCTGTCGTCAAAAGTTGTACACGTATTTTCCGGATACCCTGTATAATATCATCATGACTCTTCTCCAATAAATTAAAATTTATACAAAAAATAAAAATACTAACATTTTTGGCATTAAGATAAATATAATTTGAGTTTTGGTCGTGGATGATAAATTTAATTGGTCCAAACACGTAAATAAAATAAAGAAAGAAAAGAAAAAGAAATATGTCGATGTTACCTAACAAAAAAATAGTTTATACAATATACAGGGTGACTCAGGAGGAAATGTCAATACTACTAGGTACGTATTCGAACACCAAAAATAAACATTAAAGTTCCTGTAAACCTGGGTCCTATTCCGGGCCGTTACCGAAATACAGGGGTAAACAATATTCAAATTTAAATTTTTATTAAATTATTTATAACAAGTAGGCTAGGTTTTAGAATTTTATAAAATGCCATCGTTTACTTCTAAACACAAGTCAGCTCTCTGATGAATAGCTCGGGTCGCTCTATGAATGGATGCGAGTATATTTCTTATAGTTGCTGCTGCATTTATTATTCGATCGAGTAATGCAACTCAAGCGTTTACTTTACTTGAACACACCAATGATTTAAACCGCCCCCCAAAGACAATAATCCAGAGGATTAAGGTCTGGCGATCTAGCTGGCCAATTATGTGGACCACCTCGACCAATCCACCAGTTTGGAAAGTTATTGTTTAAAAAATCTCGTACTTGTAAGCTGTAGTATGTAGGGGATCCATCATGTTGTAAATACATGTTTCGTCGTACATTAAGTGGGACATCCTCTAATAGTGTAATATCTAATAGTTGACTATTTAGCCACACCACACATTAATGCTAAATTTATGTTGAAAATTATCTTCTATGGTAGCGTAGGATTTTTATAGGACCATCGGTGTTCATTGTGAAGATTTTTAATACCATCGCGAGTGAACTGTGCTTCATTAATGAACAGAACATACTTATATTGTCTTCGATTTGCATTAATCCAATTGCAGAATTGCATCCTTCACGCAAAATCACCATCTTGCAAATGTTGAACTCGTTGTAAGTAATATGGGTATAAACAATTAATGTGAAGATCCCTCCAAGCAGACGATTGTGTAATTTGATAAGTATCGGCAATTCGCCTTGTACTTAAGCTTGGGTCATTTTCAACATCAAGTCCCGATTTCCGTTCAGATACAATTCTTTATAAAATATAGTGTTAAAAGTATTATTTAATTATTATCGATGGATTTTTTTTTAGTAGAATTCAAGAATCCCTGCAAAAAACGTACTTACGTCATGTTTTTCAAATGATTTATATGATTCTTGAAGAAGACACATCTTTTTACTTCTATTTTGGTAAAAATTTTAATATTTCTATAGCTGTTCTTATTACATTTATATAATTATACTTTATTTATATATTATTACAGCCTATTTATTTTAATAGTTTTATAGGTGATGTAGGCATAATCACCTTTAGTAATGCTTTCAAAGTGTTTGTTTGATATGATTTAAAAATAAAATTGAATGATGTAAAACTGGAAGTCAAATTAACTTGTAAGAACCTTGAGATTGTGCTGGGTAGTTTAGGATTTAATGATCATATTTCCGATATAATACAAAAATTTATGTTTAACTAAAACTTTTATATTTGAATACAGATATTCTTGATCCTTATATTAAATTAACATTAACTAATACGTTAGTGCTTTCCCATTTGGCTTACTGTAGTATAGTGTATTAGCCTACAGCGCTTCAAAAATATAAAGACAGTCTTCAAAAGCTTCAAAACTATTGTCTAAAATTTGTTTTTCGGTGATGCGCCTATGGTAAGGAATTTATATTACATTTTTTGGTTATCAATAACTTTGGCATTGTCGTTAGCACAACCATTTTTTTTAATGTGATACCCTATATCTAGATTCTAGGTAATTATTAAAAAAAGTCTTATAAATAGTCAAATAGTGTATACTTTACGAAACTGATAAAATCGCTATTAAAATATTATATATAGCTACCAGAATGCCATTGTTTTCTTCTTATCAGTATCCTGAACTAACAGTGGCATAATTCCGATTCAATAAATTATAATAATTATCTGAAATAATATATACAGACACAGAAAATGGTTCAGAATTAATTCAGGTTAAAATATTTTTTCTAAAAATATAGTTAGGTACCTACTCTGCTTCTTTTCTATAATGACGTATAGGTATACAGGGTGTTTATTAAACATACGGCACGGGATTATTCCCTGAATTATTCTAAAAAATTCTTAAAAAAAGTAAGTTGATCTCTATGGCAACCAAACCAGAAATGACAAAAAAAATCATACAGGTAAAAATGTGGGGAATAATTTACTGAACAACTTTCGTAAAGGTCACTTTTTCGTATACGAGGTAATTCAAAAGTTACTGGCATTATGCGCGACTTTTTTGCTACTCTGTATAGGGCGAAAGAAATTTTCGACAACAGCAACGTTTCATTACCAAAAGTTCCATGAAAAGTTTCTTAATCTACATGAACTGTCGAAAATGACTACCTCCAGCGAGGATACAAGAATACAATCCACTTCCACATTCTCGACTGGAGTAGTATAAACTAATGATTCTAGATGGCCCCATAGAAATAATCCAAGGGGTTTAGGTCTGGGGATTGAGCAGGCCATAAGTGAGGTCAACCTCGACCAATCCAGCGATCTCCACACTAAAATGCGCTGGAGTACCATGGTGCATAAACCACATTCCATTTCTTCTTGCCAATAGTACATCTTTCAGAAACTGAGGTAGAGTTTCCAAAAGGGTGCAATACACCTCGTCGGTAAGTCTTTCTGGTAGAAATGCCGACCCAATTAGCTAGTCACTTACAATTGCAACCCAAACACTGTAGCAATTTTAAAATTGCCACTATTGACTTTTTGGGGAATGTTCGACTTACCGTTGATTCTTATGGTCGTATTTCTACAATGTGCATATTTTATAGATATTTGGTCCAAAAATTGTTTATTAGGTTGTATCATCTTTGTTTACAACATTAGTCAGAACATGTGGCGAACGCACTACTTCTGCTTTTCTCTTGGTTGTGGCACCAGGCGCCGCAAATAGGTTGGCTATTGGGTATTTCCGTTTCCCGTCAAATCGCAGAACGCCCATTTTTTACTTTTGGCAATTTTATGTATAAACAAAGTTGTTTGGAATTATTTTCTTTATTTCGTTATTTAATTTACGTTCGGGTAAAAGCCCAGACTCTCGTATCGTTTGAATTTTTTATAGTGTGTCTCTGTTCTCTTCCTTTTTTTGGTTATGTTAAATTGGCAACACTTTGAGTCAGCTGATATTTGTTGGAGGAGAAGGGGGTTTCTTCAGAGTTCTCGTGGCCTTTGAGCTCGCTCTTCGAAAAGTACCTTTAGACAAGAAGGTCAAGTCTGTCACCGTTTGGCTACTTTTTGTTGCCAAAAGACCACGAGGTCTTACTCCCCTTTTAGAGGTGAGCTCCTTTGATTTCTTTTGTTTTTTTGTTTTGGTTTTTTTGTTGTTGGGATTCAGGTTGCTGGTTTCGACAATTTAGCGGTTTTTCCTGCCGTTCGGTATTTATGTAGGTTAAGCCACATAATTAAAATACCACATGGGATTTTAAGGCCCACATAACAACCTAAGGTTCTCCAACTAAACCTGTAAGAGTCTAATTCCACCTGGCCTTCAATAAAAAACCACATGAGGCCATACCGGATTATGGAAGTAGCCGCCTAACAGGATCCATTAGAGCTACCCAAATAGATGTTTTGGTTTTTAATTAGCTATAATTTGTTTAATTGTTAAAGGTTCTAGAATCTTCAGAGGTTATATAGATACATAAACGCATGATTTTTATAAATTCTTGAGTCATAAAAACTCAGTTCAATTTTCTTTATATACCTTATTGCTAAACATATATAACTTTATTTCAGAGTAATTTTTCTATTTAACACTGATCATATACCTAGCATAAACCCTTTTTTCTTGGTCAAGTAATTTTTTTATTTAGTAAACACTTTATTGTTTGTGTGGGAAAACTTTGGTTTTATTTAAAAGAAAGATGTTTGTCCCTTTTCTTTCCATCAGACCCAATTCTTGGACGCGTTTCGCCTGGGGTTCCATTCCAGCATTTGGTCTTCTCTAAGAGCTCGCTAGTCAGGTTGGGTGGATAGCTCGATTGCTACGAGATGTCGCCACGTGTAACATCTCGCATATGTATTTGGTTTTAATTATTACATAGATTTCCAATAGTACTAACATTCGGTATATTTTTCCTGGTTTAGACTTCTGCTAAACCAGGTGGCGTCCAAGGAAAGTGACGAAGGGAAGGTATAAGTATATCGGACCACGGCCTAGTGCCTCCACATAAAGAGCTACTCCAGATAGTGACAACCTGTTGTCTATAACAAAAGGTTGCCACTGTCATAACACTTAACGAGAACTGATGTTGAAAACGATCTACAAGTACCTCATGTGGATTTTCTTCAGCCATGTGTTGTGAAAATTCCTTATTGTATGTCTTAAGAAATTCGATTCATAGGTAAAAAGAATCAGTAGTGAGAGAGATTTGAACCAATGTGTGTAAAAGCCATTGCAATCCGTGGAGGAAAATCAGTAGGAAGAAGTCTCTGAACGCATCGTATGTAGTATACGTACAATAAATAGTCACTAAGGATTCTCCAACCAGTCCCATTACTTAAATTTAAAATATTTGCAACTTTTCGAGTAGAAGTATTGGGATCTTCCTGTATCATGTCCAGCACATTCTCTTCCACTTCTAACGTTCTTACTGTCATTGGCCTTTCTGGTCCCACACTTCGTTTCAATGTTTCTGTTTCATGAAGACCTTGATAAATAATTTGGAAGGTTTTTCTATCAGGAACATTGCGGTCAGGAAATCGTCCAATGTACAGATTGTGATAAATTTTCATCAGCAAGTCCGTAAATGAAATGCATATCAGTCATCTTGGCGCTCGTATCGCGATTTATGATAGAGGACTTCACTAGAAGAAGTTTGACTATTAAAGGCAGGGAATACATGTCAAGCAACAAAACGTCAATCAGTCTCAAAAAATTTAAATTAAATTCACGTTTAAACTAATTTGCTTAAAAGATAATAACGCATTTAACAAAAAATTTATACTCGGAAAGCCCAACGTAGTACGCCATACTTTTATTTCGACTTTAATTAATAATTTAAAAAATATCAAAATTATTGTAGAATTTTGTCGAAATTTTTTCTGGCCCCGTACCTTCGAAATAAAGGGGCTTTTCAATAATCATTAAAGGACAAGATATTCTTAGAATAGTCCAGGGAATAACCTCTTCAATTTTTGTTGTATGTATGCCACAAAATAGTGGTTCACCCTTATAACTTTTATTCCTATGAGATATTGAGACAAAGCTTCGTAGATGGTCAATCGCGGCATATTTTGTATTTTTTGATTATGGCAAGGTTGCTAAGTCTGGTTCAGTTTCAGATATTAAAACTTTAATTGAATCCCGGATCATGGGACTTTGCGTGCCTAATTTCCAAGTCAGCTAAATAACAACCGATCCTAACAGAATTACCCCAGAAAGCTAGGCCGTATCTCAAATGTGACTTTACATATGCATAGTACAATATAATCAATTATTGTCCCCTGTTCAATATAGATCTTATTAGTAGATAATATGTCAAGTTAAGTTTATCCAAAACATTTTGGCAATGGTATTTAGAACTCAAACACTCATCCAGATAAATACCAAGAAACTTAATACTCTGAACCTGGCTTAATGGTTTGTTATTAATATGTAAGTTAACATCGTCAACTGTTCTTTGCCTTGTATGAAATCTGACGAACTGTGTTTTGTCTACGTTTAAGTACATGGAATCTTCACAGAACCAATTAGACAGCTCAGAAAGAACATTATTTGATGTTAGTTCTAAATTACCCGTAAAAATTTTCGAAATCAAAAAAGAGACATCATCCGCAAATGCTGTTCGATGTGTGTATATAGATGCATGAATGGTATTTGCTAAGATCGAATTTAAAAAAAAAAGAAAACTACTAACTACATTTACTGACAAGAATATGAAGCAAAATTTTCTTTTGAAAAGAAAACTACTGCGAAATTAATAAATAAATTTCGTTTGACAACTTCTCAAATTTTTTTCCGGAAAGGTTTTGACAATGTCAAAAATTTTTCCACTATAAAATCTTTTTTTACGTCAAAATGCGTTGCTATTATTGGTCAAAATATGAATGAGTGAAATAATCGTATATAATACCACAAGAGAGAAAATTTTGCCGGCCTAACGGCTCGTGGTTTTGTAACAAAAATGTCAATCGCGAAATTGCCAAAAAGCAACAAACTTGAATATAAGAGAGGAAAATTTTACCTAAAAATTTTTTTCTTGAGTGGTATTCGTCAAGACTATTTCACGAATAATATTAAAACTAGGTATATGGGTGAATTATAAATTAATTTTATTCCAAAAGAAGATAGGAAAATGAAAACATAAAAACTACTTATAAATTATTAACAATATTAAATGTGCAGCTTTGATATATAATCCCATTTTTATTCGCATTCTCGTTTAGGTTGGAGACATTTATAGCGAGGTTTGGGGACTCTACAATAGCATTAATACTACTTGTTGGTACACTACAAGATGGCAGTTGCTCGTTATTTCTCATGCAATTTATTAAATCGGAATGATGTTTTGGATCCATCTGGAGATAGGGTTTAAGAGAGTGAGAACTTGCATGACCAGTTAACTTTATTAACTGTTGTTCACTTACTCCTTGTTTTGTAAGAACTGATACCGCAGAGGAGCGATTTGAGTGATTAGTTATTTTATTTCTCTTTGTATCGAGTTCAGTCTTCTCAGCTGAAATTTTGGTCCATTTTGCAAGGGAATTAATTCCTAATGGTATGTTCTTAAACCAGGGGCCCTTGTGCCATTTAGGATTGGGGGTTAAAAATAACCTGTCCGTTGTTATTTGGTGAGGTCGCTTAGTCAAAAGTTTTTTAAATAACCTTACTGGACAAAAATTTGTATTAATTTTGTTTCCTACCAACCACTTGCTGCTAGCACAGCTTTTAGATCCACCCTGTGTAGTTTTAGTAAAAATCGGATTACATTGTATTCTACCAGTAAAGTTGCCCATAATATTGATTTCTTCTTTAAAATAATGAATCTTGCAATAAGCAGCCTCGTTTCCTCTCCACGCAAGCTCAAAAGCGCATATGTGGAAAAAATTTTTTGTAATCCGTCTGGAGTTTCTTCATCCCAAAGTAAGGCCATGTTATATATGTCTTGTATGCCTAATGCCTTTGCACTTACTTTTTATTTGGTCAGATCTTCTTGTAAAATTCTTCTCTTAGTATTACGTGCATCGCGTGCTTTTTTGAAGCGTATGTCACTAAAGGGATCAAGCGAAATATTAAAGTCATTAAAATATTTTTCCTGTACCATTTTGGCTGTAGTATTCCAGATAGACTTTACGCAAGTTTCCTTATAGTCTTCGCCGTTTTTTTGTTTTCATATTAAATGCCCAGTCTTCCAAAGTTGTGGCTATATCATTTATTATTAGTTGTAGTCGAAACAAATTCATAATTACGCTTTTTACAAAAATCTAGAAATTGCTTCCATATCGACGATTTGGTTTTTATGGTATTTGTTGGAATTACTTTTTCCACGGCAGATTTTATTTCACTGATTGATCTTTGACCGAAACGAATGGTTTCACACATGCTTTGGTAAAAATAAATAAATTTACGTGAGATTACAACCTTTCAAAAGTAACAGTGACAATCTACTGTCAGTCATTAATTACCAATCTTAACCGTGAATGTAACTAAGGTAACAAAATTTTGCCGATTAAAAACTGTTGCTAGCTATTTTCTGAAATTCTGATTGGTCAGTGGGGTCGGCAAAATTATGAAGGTAGTGGTTTTTCCGATTAAAAACAGGTAAATATCTAAAATTGCTACATTTTGATTGGTTCAAATTATGATGAGTGGATTAGTCATTTAAAAATGTGAAGTTTCGAATTTTACCTGCTAGCGTTGCTATGAATTTATTTTATTATTGTATTGGTTGATACCGACGCATAATTCGATTTGACAAAAATGTCAGTGAATCTTATTACAAGCAAATTTCAAGCTTTAATTTCCTGTTTTAAAAATACCATTTTTTTTAAATCGAATACTTTACTTTAATTAAAAATATGATAATAAGAATTTACCTGTACGCCCCCGGAGGTTGCCAAAATTGCAGCAGATGTCGTGGACAAATTGTTGCTAACCAAATCCAGTAGTACCTATTTACGAAGCTGCGTTCAAAAGTTAAGAGATGGTGTAATGAGAAAGACATCAAAACTAATAATTCTGAGAATGTACTCTTGGCGTATTTCTCGGAACTGGCGAACAAACAAAAAATTAAAAGTTCAACAATGTGGTCACATTATTCTATGATAAGGTCAATGCTAAATATCAGGCAAGGGATAGACATAAGCCAGTTTTTGATGCTACGTACTTATTTAAAGAAGCAAGATGAAGGCTAAACTCCCAAAAAAGCTAAAGTATTTACCAGGGAACAATTTAAAAAATTTCTATCTAAAGCTTCTAATCAGAAGTATTTGGGAGTTAAGGTAAATTTAGATATTACGTCAAAGAATAAAAGTTCTTTTATGACCTATATTATGGTGTTCTTAGATTGTGCTTGTTGTTGGTATTTCTAGTGCATTCCGATGTGAAGAAATTGTAAAAATGACCGTTGATGACTTACCAGACTTAGGATCTGCCATTCACATAAGAATTCCTGATAGTAAAACTAGAGAACCGCGATCGTTTACTTCTGTTGTAGAACAATATTTAAGCATATACAAAAAATATGCATTATTTCGCCCAGAAGGCAGGAATGAAAAAACATTCTTTTTAAAATTTGTAAATGGTCGCTTTTGTCGCACGGTAAGAATTCATAAGATAAGTACTGTTCCTAAGGAAGCTGCAGTTTTCTTAAAATTACCTGATGCCACAGAATATACCGGTCACTGTTTAAGGAGAACTTCAGCTACACTGCTTGTAGGTGCAGGTGCAGACATTACGTTTTCAAAGCGCTACGGGGGATGGAAATCCAGTAGTGTAGCTGAAGGATACATTGAGGAATCGATGACCAACAAGAAAGATATTGCAAAAGAAATTTTAAAACCTCATTTTACTGAACCAATCCCTATTAACATTGACATAAATTCAACGGCAAGTAGTTCCACGTAGGGTTTAACGCTGAAAATACAAAAACAAGTCAGGATCGCAACACCTTGTGTTAATTTTTCTGCGGCCACAATAAATAACTGTACTTTTATTCTGATGTTTAATAAATAGTTCATTGGCGTATTAAAAAAAAATTTAAGTATACAAATATCCAATATTTCTTGTATTTTTCAACATTACTTATTTATGACACACACACTTTTTCTTCCGCTCTCAGCGGAAGAAAAAGTACTTTTACTTTCGCTGCCTATAGCAACGGTCTACTGCAAAAAAAGCAAAACTTTAACGTCAAAAAATGAGTAGAAAAATGTCAAGTTTATTGACGTTTGAAGAGAAAGAAAATTACCGAAAATTTAGGTCTTTCCAATATTCCAAACACATTCAAAAAATTGTAGGCACCATAATATTTTTACAATTTTTAAATATATAAGGCTTAATATACATCTAGCCTAAAGCCGTCCCTGAACCCTACTTGGTAAACCAAGGGACCGGTATCCATGCACGTATTTTAATACCTCATGAATGTCCCCACGTGACTGCTTTATATTACGTCAATTGGCTGTCACAAATATGTCCTGTGTTATGTAAATTTTGCTTTGGACGACATCGGGTTAATGGCGTGCTTTTTCACAATACAGCTCGATTACTTTGTGCTTGAAAAAGTTTCCCTTAGGAAAGCCTCGGCTCGGTCGCCGCTTCATTTATCACTGCGGTTACTTTAGCTTTATTTTTCTTTGCAGAAAGTTAAAATTAATTGTTGCGAAGGTCGAAGGTTCAAAACCTGAGACGTGGCCGGGTATATATTTAATCGATATCTATTTTTAAAGCAGTAAGGATTATAAAGTGCATTTTGGCAACAGTCAGTGTGGTTCACTAAGTAATTCTCATATTATGTGTATGCCAACCTAATAGTAAAGTAACTTAGAGGAAGATTATCGTTAAAATATTCTGTGCTACGGATTATACAGTGTGTCACCTGATGGTGAACAGCACTGAACTTAGTTAACTTTTTTGATTATAATTTTTTTTTTATAATATACTACTTCTGACAAAAAAGTTATACGCGTATCTCAGAAATTTATAATCAGTGACTAAAACCAAAATAAGTATAGAGATTTTTTTTTTAAATACTAAATTAACCTTGAATAACGTGGGTACTAACTATATACTTTTATATACTAAGTCAAGATTTTATTTTTTAAAATCTGGGAATATATTTTTATATTGTCTTTAAGTAAAGACAATTGCTGTAAACTCGAAACCGTAACGATAAGTATAAAATAGAAGGAAACTACTTGTTTTATTTTCTTATTTATTGTGTATTTCTACACAGTATGTCTACCATACTTCTACTACAATAAGACAAATGGACAAAAATTTCATTGTTTGAAAAAAAATCATTCTCAGTAAGCTCCTTAAGAAAACATGGTATACGAAAAAGTTGTTGACTTTTTCATATAGGGTGTTTAGAAAGTACAAAAGTATTAAATCCTGCCAAAAGTAAACTATCTTTATTTGTCATTTTAGAGCAAAATGAAAAAGAAAAGTGTTTCAAATTTCAGACAAAAATATTTTCAAAATATCAGCTAAATAGTTTACTTTTTATTTTTGTGTCACAATGTTATGAAATATTACTGTACCTACGTTTTCTATGTAATTTTACCTTTTTTCCTCAGCTCACTGTCTTCTATGACAAATGTCAAAATTAAGAAGCTAACTGTAAACTAGGATTTATAGATTGACGGCAGCTGGTACTGGTCGACGTTTGACGGTCTGTTGACGGTGGCCGATGAAAAATAAGATTTATAATTTGATGGTCTCCTCACCGTTGGGCATATGAGGTTATTTTAAGGTTAATATTTTTAAATGTGTTTTTTTATTCCGATTGCAAATTTGTTAAAACATTTTACAAGTTAAACTAACATGGATAATGGATGACAAGTTGTTGACTGTGCAAACCACAAATACTAATCCAAAAAAGTATTCTAATGTGACGTACGTCTAGCTGTTGAGCCACGTGACAGCATTCTAGGACATGATTGGTTATATTCCCAACAGCAAACAGAAAAAGTTAAAGGATGAGCATCTCGACCGTCAAGCTACCGTCAAATAACACCGGAACAGAAATCTAGTATTAGCCACTGTCAAACTATAAATCTAGCTTTAAGGAAAACGTTTTTTTTTGGTTGTGTATTGTGGAAAACTATTCCAAGCTTCTGCGAGGCTGCCTTAGCAATGGCCGCAACGTGACTATGCCACTATGCCAGGACATATGACTATCCAAATAAATGAATTCATGAAGCCAAGGGAATCGAGCCATGTCTTTTCAATGTGGTCATGTTTGCCCCCGCGTCCGCCAACAAAGTTGCAGAGGTTCTGCGCAAACAATGACCAGTATATTTGTCCGCATCGCTTAGACCCAGGTATTATGCCATAATGGAAGGAATCTTGCCTATGGTGTTCTTCCCAACTAGCTTCGAAAAACAACGACCGTTACGGTAACACAAATAGAACCTATTGATGTTGCAGTTCGTTGGGCGTAAAGACCAATAAGTTCTCAGTAGCTTTACACAACCCATCTCCTTCTCATCAATAATTGTGAAGACACGCTTTTTATCGGTCTTTGTATCGAGAATATTACCTATTACTACGGATCCTCTATCATCTATATGTTCAGCCAACATATTAACTAGCTCTTGGCGGCGGCACCCACCAAATACACCAAATAACAGAGCCACTTTGTGAACAAAAAAATTTCATTGGGAGCTTCACGGATGAATTTCAGCACATCTTCTCGAGTCAAAATTTTCGATTTCCTCGCTTCATATCCTTTGGATGCTTGCTTTAGATACTGGCCTAACTTGCAATATTTTGCAATGCCTATATTTTATTAACTATTAATGTCTTCTTTAACAGTGAATATTTCGTCCATAGGGAATTAGAAGTGAATGTTCCACACTATAATCGATATACATAATTAGTATTTTAATATAATTTACAACAGCAATTTTAACATACCAATTCCTGGAAATATTCGAGTAGCACCGTCTCGCTGATAATTTTTACATCATTATTTTTCATCCAATCCCCAAACCTTTGATATTTCTTATCATATGCGTCTTTAGACTTCTTTGGGACAAGATTATCCAAAGCCTTGGCAGCATTCACAGCAATTCTATCCGGATTCAACGGAAAACCCATTATATTATATGAATTTCAGTTTTGACACAGTACAACAATCAACACTTATTACCTTTGTTTATTTATCAACTATATAAGTAAAAAACCTTTCGTGATTTTGAATTTTCTTTTAATTTAACTTGGAATTATCTGAAGTAGGACATAAAATATTGTATGTACCACGCAGTGCCGGATTATACCGAGTGACGCCTATACGCTAAAATGGGCTTGCCGCCCACGTAAGGCTGGCATTTTCCCGAATTTCTGGTCTACCTTATCGATATATTGAGGTAAAACACCTGTAAAATAGACAACTTTCAAAGCATTTCATCATTCCTCATATGTTTGCCTTAGCAGCCCGCGAATACGATTCTCATTTATTCTACCAGGACGAGAAAATCTTTTCCCCGCACCCCTGATGACGTATTATTTATTATAGGTCAGGTAGGAGGAACTGATTCCACTTTTGGGCTCAAGACAGATCGTCATTCCGCCGCCGCCCGAAAGAGACAATATTTTTTTCGCATCAGTCCATGCCGCCCCACCGCCGAGTGCCGCCCTACGCTACAGCGTATTTAGCGTATAGGTTAATCCGGCACTGGTACCACGTGCATTACTTGATGTCTATACCCTCGGGCAACTTACAAATCCTCAGGCCAAAGGCCCTCGGCTTTGTAAAATTGTTGCCCTCGGAGGCATAAACATCTTCATAATGCCCTTAATACATAAATAACCATTTTAAAACACTCAAAAATATAGAAATTTTATTTATGATTAATTTAATAATTTATCATGATTTTGATCAATCAGAAATAAAGAAGTTTACTAGAGTGCGGCATCTCATTCCAAGGCGCACTACATTAAACTACCTGTAAAATGATTTATCTGCACAATTAAATAATTAATTAAATAAAATCCCATAACACCAATTTAAAAAAAAGCACCGTACTTATTTTATTATTATAAATATTAAGTTAATTAAACCCTCGAAAATCTACTTTTTGGGAATATTAATCGATTGTTGACAGCCCAGTAGCATGAATTCCTTTTCATATAAACTAAAAACGCAGTAAATCTAACCCATCGACTATGCCATTGTTTGTCCACTATCCTAATAAAAAGTAGTAATATCTTGTCCGCACTCAAAATTTATTTTCTTTTTAGGGCAAGCGTTCTATCTAGCTTTTTGTTGTCGAATTCTTTTCCCTTTATTCCCGGCAATATATAATATTTTATGCTTTATCTCTGAAGGCTATAAGGAATATAATGTAGGTATAGTATAACATAAATATTGATACCATGCCTATATAATCGGTTAATAAAGGGCATTAAGGGGCATAATACATGTAATAAAATATTTCTGACCGAAGCAAATTTTTACTGACCGAAAGGATCAATTTATTTTGTTGTTTGTCTATGTTTCGAATATCTGAATAGCTACTTATTTAGATAATATGGTAGATATCCGCATTATTTTATTTCCTTCAATCAAGTGGACCTAAGGAAATTATGAAGGAGATAAGCAAGGGTAGAACATTAAAAGGAACCCCTAATATGTTGACGTTAATTGATGCATGGGTAAGTTAAGAATCTATTTCGTTGGCAGTTGTATAAAATTTGTTTTTTAATTAACTCTGTATATAACGAGTAAAAATAATTAACGATTATTTATAGAACTACTACTAATTATTTAGACATCATTTTTTTTTAACCCCGGTCATGGGATTCCTGGTGACAAACTTTCAACCGTATGCTAGAGCCCGAATTTTAAAACAGCGTACAGATATTATACTCAGTTCATTAGCATGGTTTTCATTAAATTCATGAAAAAAAAATTAGTCTACACATGATAACACGCAGATTAAAGAATACCTACTTATGGATAACTAAACAAATTCGACAGAATAGTTTAGAAGAGTGATGTGACTCTTAGTTCAGGTCACTTCATTCCAAAAAATTGTAGAAAATTTATGTTTGGAAGAAAAGAGAAATGCGCTAAACATGTATTACATTTGTCAATGAAACAGTGCAAGGGCTGCGGAAGTATACGTTGAAACTTACACAGAATGTCCCAAACCACATTATTGTCTTTTTTAAAAACTCGATTATAACATAAACCATTTGGGTCATTTCTAAAACCCCGAAATAAGTACGGAAGTCGGATAACTAACCAAGAAAGGGATCAATTCACAAATAAGGTAAATTAAGCCAAACATTTTTTTTTTATTTTTTTTTCATAAATTAATTTCAAATATTCTTTATTTGCTTCATAATGTAGAAGGCTTCAAGCCAGCGTAGTTTTTAAAAAATACACTAAAACCACTTTTTCGTATATTTTCTAATATATGTTTTATCCAACTAACACTTGAATAAACTGTGTTCCTTTTCATACCATTTAGTTTCCTTTGGCAGCAAGATATTGAGGGAAAACTCACATGATAATACATTTAAAGGTTGAAGACTTGGTGTACGACCTGGCTAATTGTATTGAAATTGAGATAATTTATCAATTTCAATACAATTAAGCAGTTCGTACACCAAATCTTCAACCTTTAAATACCTTTAAAAAATGTATTATCATGTGAGTTGTATTCATTAATTTGAGACAACTTACATTTCTGTTAAACTCGATGTTAGTATCCCCTGATGGTGAGTGCTTAAGCACTTGAAACATGTAGGGAGCTTCTTATTTACCTTTAATGATTAAACTGTGGAGGGAGACTGCATTGTTTCATTTACAAAAGGATATTTGTTAGAAAAAGTACCATCTAATACGTTGACAACTCCGAAGTTGTCATCTTTGGCGACTTTAATGTTCATACTGTCGACTAACTCAAATACTCAAATACAACCGACAAGCAAGGTCGCGAAGCCGTTGGATCTTTCCTTAACTTCAAACCCCGACTTGTACACGGTCACCGTGAAGCCTCCGCTAGGAACGCCTGACCATAACCTTATTTCGGCACTGAACAAACTACCAATTAGTGTCGAACTGCCTCCTAAACCACGCAATATCTGGCATTATATATCAGCTAAGTGGGATGACTTAAAGGACCATTTTCGAACCTTTCCTTGGCGGAACGTTTATTTTACCTCCGATGATCCATCCATCTGCGCTTGAGAAGTACCGGAGGTTATTCTTACTGGCATAGAAGCCTTCATCCCTTTCTCAAAAAAGTGCCCTTCTAATGGCAAGCAATTATTTCTGCCGACAATGGTGTCAAAACCTCGCCGACGAAAATTCTACCAACTTTGTTAGCGCTCTAAACCATTGCAAGCAAACGATCAACCAAAGCAAAAGAGCATACAACCAGAGGATTAAAAACAAACTTCTTGAATGTCCCAACGGCTCAAGATCATTTTTGTCGGTAGCTAAGGCCGTCAGTCGGAACTTTACCAAGTAACCATTCCACCTCTAATACATTCTGATGGCACCATCGCGATCAAAGCACAGAAATAAGCAATCTTACTGGCGAAATTGTTTTCCGGCAGCGCCACGTTAAACGAATCTTGAGGAGTCTTAACACCAAAAAAGCTTCTGGTTCTGACAAATTTCCAATAATCGTATAGAAGACTACGCGAGTCTAACCCATACCCAAAAAAGGCAAGAAGACCTTGCCCAACAACTATCGTCCAGTTACATTGCTCTCGGTTATATCAAAAGTCATGGAGAAGTCCACCAATGAAAAATTATTAAAGAGTACCTGGAAGGCTTCAACATTATAAGTGACCACCAGTATAGATTATGTTAGCCCAGATCAACAGGAGATCTTCTCGCTTCTTTGGTTACTCACGTTTGGAATAATGCAATAGAACATCATGAAGAGTCCAGGGCGGTAGAACTGGACATTTGTAAGACTTTGACCGAGTATGGCACGAGGGACTCCTAACTAAAGTGAGAGTATACGGAATACCGGCTCAATTTTGTTTATGGCTGTCAAGCTTTCTTGACCGTTCTCCGCAAGTGGCGATGGACGGATTTCTATCAGACACATTTAGCACGAAGGCCGGAGCCCTGAAAGTTCTATATTGTCGCCCACCCCCTTTTTATTATACATTAACGATCTTTTGGAAAAAACTAAATATCCTAGATATAGCTTCGCTGATGACAGCACACTTGTTTCACCTTTACTTTCGATGCTCGAACATCGACTTTCAAAGAACATCTCTATAGGCAGAAAAAGGTCACACATCTCAACAAATACCTGAAATAAATTATTGGGGTGACAGTAACTAAGTAGAATTTAACGCTAAAAAAACCCAGGCGGCAGTTTATTCCAAAAAAGTTAATGTTGAAGAACCGGATATAGTAATGGCGAGACACTCGATTCCCGTGACCTCATCAATTCATCTATTGGGCGTCACATTGGATAATCATATTATATCTCGCCACGGTCACGTTGCGACCATTGCTAGGGCAGCCTCTCAGAAGCTTGGAATACTTTTCCGAACTAAGAACCTCTATACACCCCAACAACTTTTATTGCTCTATAATGCCCAATTTCGACCATTGTTGGAGTACTGTTCATATATTTAGGGCTCTGGTTTTCCAAGCAGAGGTAGATATCATCCTCTCGGTGGCAGGTATGAAGGAGGTCATGGACCATCAAGAGTGGACTGCATATATCTGCTCTAATAGCCAGGCCGCTCCCAAGGCAGTTTGCCAGCCCAGGAGCAGTTCAACCCTCGTGAAGAAGTGTGCTAACGCACTTAGAATGCTCGCAGGTATTCTTGGTCTGCGGTATTTTGCGGGGTACATGGCAACGAGACGGTCGATGAAGTCGCCAGACTTGGAGCCAGAGTTCTCTATCTAGGATCCGAACCAGCAATAGGTATACCAAAACAGCAGGTAGGGACAGCCAGTAGGAGAATGAGCCGCCAACCTCTCCAAGGAGGAGTGGCGGCAGGCGCCAGGCTGTAGACAAGCCAAAGACTTCACAACTTGGCCCGATAGGGCTAAATTAGAATGGATTCTTAACATGAGTAGGCATGCCCTGAATCTTCAGATAGGACTTCTAACGAGACGACATTGCAAGTTGAGGAATCACCTACATACGATGGGTGTGGAGGAGGACCCGATATGTGCAGGATGCTTGGAAGACAAGGAGACACCACTGCACTTCCTGTGCGCTTGCGAAGCCCTGGGAAGACTCAGACGGCAAGTCTTTCAGACAGTGGGGATCCTACAGAAGGAAGTTAGAACCCTTGCTTGGAGTAACATGTTGACCTTCATGAGAAGGTCAGGTAGGTTCGGCGAGGGCCTGGGTAGTTAAGTGGATGGGGGAAGACTCAGGGATAGGTAAAAAGGATCGCATTTGGTCTACTTGCCAGGTTCGTGTGCCTCCCCTCACCTACTACTACTACTACTACTAGGGCTCTGCTCCTAAACAAACCCTGAGATCGCTAGATTCCACTCAAAGAAAAAGCTATTCGCTTGATCGCTGACCATGATCTGATAAACAACCTGGAAAACCTTGAACATCGAAGGCAGATTGGCGACTTGAGTTTATTTTACAAATATTTTTATGGTAAGTGCTCAACTGAGGTGGATCGCTTGATTCCACCCAGAGCGGTGCATGGTAGATATACATGATGAGCCACTGCAGCCCACTCGTACTTGGATCAGATTCAGGACCAACGTGAATAATTTCCTACGTACATGTACCGCTCGCAGTGCGCCAAACAGGATTAATCCTGTGCGTTATCATACAAAAAAAAAGTTACCTTTCTAGTTAGATAATAATTTCAACAGCTTGAAGACCTATTATTTGGACTCAATTGGTTTTGGTTTTAGTTTATTTCTCGTCCTCATGTGTACATGTAAATTTGCAACATAAAAAAAGACAGGTATCCATAATTAAGGAAAACTGTATATTTGTAAGTCCCTCAGAAAAGAAAGCATTAAGTACTTTTGAAATTTACACAAAGCGCACTCTGGAAAGCAAAATACGAATTATCGAGCGTCGCCAAAATCAGTTTTTTAATAAGCATTAAATTATCATTCAAACGAGCCTAAGTTCACTTTTCCCCACCCTATCTTGCTGTTTTCGATATAAATTTGTGACCGAACATTATTTAGAATGCAACATTTTAATGCCTAGTCTTTACCTTGGTTTTCAGACCACTCTTAAATTTAAATACCTTTTATGAATCTCATTGCGATGTTCCTTCATAAGCCTAATACTTAACTTCAAAAAGTGTACTTATCTTTAAGTGTAACGTAGCCGCTTTATAAAACCCTTATAAAACACTTGGACTCAAAGTAAAATCGAGATAGAGCAGGCCCAAAATAATTTCGGCTGTTGAAATTAAAATTTGGTTGTGCGTTATCTTGTAATCAAATTGTATTCAACAACGCAAATTTCTGCTGGTTCAAAGGATATAGAACGTGGCAAACGGTAAATTTTAAATAATGTAAGGGGAGAAATTCTGATGCAGTGTTAATTATTGGGCCTTAATCCCCTACGATGTGTACTGACAGGAAATTATATTACGTCGATGTTCGGAAGTTAAAATAGGCACTATGATATACATACAAATTCACTCCTTGAGTTAGGATTCAGTATAATTCCGCCAAATAAATTTTAGATTATTGTTAACGTTGAGATATAGGTGTTTTATGATGTCAAGGGCCTCGTATTACCATTTAAACTACGCTTCACTTCTCTTCTTCTTTATGTATAACAAACGATTGATATCGTATATTACATAAACTTCCTATAATGGAGAAACTTTATGACATATAAATAAGTATGTATACATGTGAGAACATTGTTCTCTAGCCACTTGCTGAGACCTTATACAATAAGGATTAACCAAATTATGCTAAAACAGCTATTCTCTGGGCTACATGCCCCAACGAGCGCTGAATTAAATAGCACAATTTGGCGTATTTTGACTAACACTGTTAGTACTAAAATACAGACTCAGATTGCAGAAACTTGAGGATAGAAAAGAATGAATCTTTATTTCCAATGATAGGTTGCTACGCTGCTGCTAGCTGCTACCTGTAGACCGGTTTCGAACTCTTTGGTTCTCATCAGTACAGGGCAAGCATGACAAGCGAGCACACCTATCATTGGAAAATCGAAACACCCTATAGTCACAATATTGTTCTGCCTAGGCAGTACAATACAGGTGGCGCCATCCTCCAGAAGTTTCTAGCAATCTGATGTGAAAGATACCGTATGGTACTACAAACACAATAAATAGTAAGAGAATACTACTTGACAAGTGATAATCATAATATGATATATAAGTATGTATACATGTGAGAACATTGTTCTCTAGCCACTTGCTGAGACCTTATACAATTAGGATTAACCAAATTATGCTAAAACAGCTATTCTCTGGGCTACATGCCCCAACGAGCGCTGAATTAAATAGCACAATTTGGCGTATTTTGACTAACACTGTTAGTACTAAAATACAGACTCAGATTGCAGACACTACCGGGAAAGAAAAGAATGAATCTTTATTTCCAATGATAGGTTGCTACGCTGCTGCTAGCTAGAGAACAATGTTCTCACATGTATACATACTTATATGTCATATTATGATTACCACTTGTCAAGTAGTATTCTCTTACTATTTATTGAGAAACTTTATTATTTTTCAAATATATGAGGCATGGCATAGCGCCATATCTACATGTTAGTTAATAATAACACTAACTTAAATTTTTATTTTTTTAATCACAGATTTTTTCTTAATCTTCATATAAAAATTTAAAAACTGTATAAATAAAAAAAACTTTCTCCTCCAATAATGCTTTAATTTACTTCATTATCTTTCTTCCATAATGTTTTTCCACTCATTAAAATTTTACATTTATAATTAAAACTTCACTTATATCCGAATCTTAATACCTACAATTAATATGAGTAGTTAGTACACTAGGTTTTCAATTTCACTTTCCTCTTTCTGTTAATTGTACCTAATAATTGGAGGTAACTTACATTTACAGTTTCACTACTCAACTCGATATTAGGTAAGTTCCACTTAAACTTTTATTTTATATTAACTGGTCGTTTTTAACTTTGTACTATCTCTTTTAGTATCCCCTGAGGATTTTCGTTTATTTCTTTTTATAATTATTAAACTGTGGAAGAAGACTGCATTATTTCATTTACATTACGTTGACTCCGCTGAAAGTATGAACTATTTCTTCAACTTCAATTATAAATATAAGCCTTTGAGACCGGCGTAGTATGATTAGGCGCCACCGGAGGGTGCAGATAAAACTTATATCAAGGAAAAAGTATTAACCAGCTTTTAATTCATCATTTTCTTTCCCATTCTCTTTAGTTTTAACACATATTTCGCATTTTTTTTAAGCTCAACACCATGTCATATTAAGAGTAAAATTTAATTAAAACTCAAATTTAATGACAGCCTGACATCTGTCGTAAATAAAAGATTAATTTTCCTGTAAAATATTTCAGTTTAAAGAAAAAAGAGAAATTATTTCCTTTTATGCACATTCTGTATAAAATTTTTCAAAATTCAAAGTATACATTTTACGTCTTTTGAGGAGCATTTTCCGATTAGATATTCAAATTTTCTTCTTAAACTAAAAAAAATTAAACCATTACAAAAAACTGCGATTTTTAGTTTTGCCCAATAATCAACAATAATTATTTCTAAACGTTTAAGGTATAGGAAGATTTGAGATGGTCTATCTGACTGTTTAATGCTTATTTTGATGCGACTTTCTATTTCGAAGATATCAGTTTTCGAAAAGAGGCCTGTTTTGATTTTAAATCGATCAAAACAAATACTTGCTATTTTCCGATCGTTCCCAAAACCTATACAATTACGAGGATCAAGGTTCTCTACAGAATCTGAAAGTTTTAATCAATTGTATCTGTTGTTGTGTTCCGTGTGGCGAAAATCCTTGACTTTAGAGGTCTGGTTTTTATATAATTAACTAAATCAATAACTACCATCAAAATAATATTTAAACTAGCACTTTGCGATCTTTATTCTAAAGTTTCTCGATGAATCATAGAGTGGGTTCAGTAGTTGTAAACTGTTCTCTACCAGACACATGGCTTCAGCTATATCGGTACAAATTCCAACGAATTCCTTGCACTGCAAATTTGCGCTGATAATAGCATCGTTTGTAATTCTGAGCAACTCCTCGGCAGTTGCTCTACCTTGTATAGGCTTGCAAAATAGCAGAATCTGATGTAGCAAACCAAACTACTGCTGTCCGTTGCGTCATCAAGCTGTATGGAACACAATTTTCCAACTAACTCAGATAAAAAGATGTTGCTGATTACCCACAGATCTATCGTTAATTCATCGAAATTGTATCGTTTGCCAGACGAATATTCCTGAGTTGGTTGGCATAGATTTGACTGAACATTGTCTCTAACATGTCTATGGCAGATGATAAAATGAGTTGCTTTGAAATAATATGTAGCTTCTTGCATAAATGCTGTTTCATAAGCCACTTTGTATGATGCCAATAAAGCTTTTTCATTTACTGTAAGAGCTTTATGAAAATTTGTCCTTCCCGAAAACGTTTCTCTTCAAAAAATTTAGGGAACTTATCGGTATATTGTTTGTGCTGAGTTTCTAAATGCCTTTTTAATATATTGGAGTTTATGCTATCTGCAGCCAAAATTTTGAGATAAAAACACATTTAGGTATTTTTTTCACGACTCGTAAAACCGTGTAAGAAAATTTGATATGATATATATAAAAAGAAGTAAATTAAATGCTGTTGAAATTTTAGGTTTTGATTAAAAGTGATCTTCCACATTTCATGCAGGGGGTATAAGATTATTCTAGGTAAAAAGGGGGGCGCAAAATACGAAAGCTTGAGAACCTCTGTATAGGGATAATGATTATAAATAACATGAAAAATGTAAATATAAAAGTTGTAGTTTTTTTTCTAAAATTGTTTTATGATGCTACACAAAAAACAATCGATCATCACATTTTTGACATATGACCTAAATTTGTTAGTTTTTAAATGGACCCCTCTATATATTGTTTTTCAGTTTTATAAAACTCTTAAATCTATATTCAGCTATATAGAGTTTTATCACGTTTTAGTGTAACATGAAGGACACAAAATCGTTTTTTAAATTTTGATAAAGTTGGCCATGCACGCACTGCAAACTAAAAATGACGTCTGTTTATGTTACAAATTTTGACGTTACCTGACTTTTCATAAATGCTGATTTAATAATAAGTTTTTCCGATAGTGAAAAACGAGGTATATTTGAACAACGTTCGATTTAGTTTAGTAATA
Organism: Polydrusus tereticollis; assembly: GCA_963920685.1. Taxonomy (NCBI): domain Eukaryota; kingdom Metazoa; phylum Arthropoda; class Insecta; order Coleoptera; family Curculionidae; genus Polydrusus; species Polydrusus tereticollis. The sequence goes on from OY987326.1 coordinate 201,954,134, forward strand.
TTAATTTTACAATAAAAAACTTGCTTAATATGTGCACCATTTTGTTCGACACATTCTCTGTATATTTATTTCTGTCTTTATATGGCAGCTAAAATATTGACTTGGCCATCATTATTGGAAAATTCAATTTCCTTAATTAGTATTTCTTTTATTATATTAACAGTTAAAATGATTTCATTATTTAATTACTCTTTTAAAAAGCCGTATAAAAAATATCAAATAATGATAAATCTGGACTATTTGGCGGCCTCCTCAATGCCAATGTATAAAGAAAAAGTTTTATTAAGAAAGGTAGTTACTGCTACAATATGTGTGGTAGAGCACCGTCTTGCTGGCAATTTATTTCCCTATGATTTTGTATCCAATTTTCGATTATCGCCCTTATTGTTACCAAGTTCTATACCAAACCTTTACAGACTGCCGCACATGATGGCTAGAATGTTTAGTTTCTCGATTTGCTGGGGAATTTTCGTTGGCCTAAAAGTTAAGGTTTTATATTAAATAATTTTGCATTTTCTTCGAGACGTTCTTTTATCTCTCGACAAAAATGTTAACGAGACTCTTTGTTTTCTTCGGTTAATTCTTGTACCTTTTACACTGGTACTAACTATATTTATGCAAAGTATTTTGAATCTTGCAGTACGACCGATTTTAGAATTTTAAACAGTAGAGTCATATGACCAATATTTATTGATTGAAACCTAAATGGCCACCTATTTTTGGTAGTAATAAGGGCGGTCATAGAAAATGGGATACAAAATCATAGGGAAATCATTCGCCAGCAGTGTGGTGCTCCATCACACAATATTGTAGCAGTAACTGCCTTTCTTAACGAACCTTGTTCTTTATAGATTCAGCTCATTCAGTAAGTAACGAGTGATTATTAATTATTTTGCTCAAGGGCGGCTGTGACCCAGTATACATAGTGTAGCAGTAGCGCGTAGATTAAATCATAGGGCGAATTTGCAAGAAAGCAGCGTTGTCACGTTGAAAACCTAAAATAATGTTTTTTGACGGTATGTAATATAAAATCCTGAGCTATCTTACTTTGAAAGCCTACTTTATATGGCCGCCTCCTACTTCTAGACACGTTCTGATGTTTCTTCTTACCCTCAGAAACACATTAACCAATACGTTTGGAGAATTATTAATTTCGGCAATTTTTTCTGAAATCCTTCGTTTAAGATCATTTATATCCTCAATTGGTGTTCGATAAATGGAGTTTTTTATAAAAGGCCACAAGAAGAAATAGCAGGGTGTTAAATCGCAGGAACGAGGTGGCCATATTTGTTGCGTATTTCGGCTTATAACTCTGTTTTCAAAAAATTCACTTAAAAAATTTAAATTTTCTCTGGTTACATGAGGTGTAGAGCCATCTTGTTGGAAGTAACCTTCCCGCAATTCATCATCGTGAAGCTCATTAATAAATGTTGTCAGAATTTCGATCCGATATCTCTCAGCTGTAATTGTGCCATCAAAGTAAATTGGGCCTACTATTCTTCTAGAACTAATTGCTGCCCACACTCCAACTTTTTGAGGATGAAGAGGTCTTTCTACAAAAACATGCGGATTTTGCGTATTCCACATTCGCATATTTTGTGAATTAACATAGCCTGATAAATAAAAATAAGCCTCATCGGTAAAAAATGTTTTTTCAAAAGAACCACTATTTTCTTCTTGAAAATTGTTTAAAAACCATTCACAAAAATTAAGTCTTTGGGGAACGTCATTGGGAAGGAGTTCATGAATAGCCGTAACACGATAAGGGTATAGATGCAGATCCTTTTTCAAAAGTGTTTGACATGTACTGTAGCATAAATCCGTTTGCTGAATTTGTTGAGATAAATGCCTAATAGAAGTTGAAGGATTATTCTCCATAATTTGTCGCGCTTCTTCAATAACCTCATTCGATCGTTTCGTTGGTCTTCCAGCCCCTTTTTTATGTTGAACAGAACCAGTCTGATGAAATTTATCAATTAGGTATTGTGACCCAGTACGAAAATTATGAAAGGTCACCGCAACATCAGGAAACTGGTTCGAAATTCATCAAAGCAGTCATGCATAGAGTAATTCCACACACAGCCTATTTTGTTTCCATTTCTAAAAAAACTTTCAACAATAAAAATTTTTTGTGCTTCACTAAACATTTTTACTGTAGAACTTTCAATCCGGCAACAAAGCTTCACCAAAACTTGATATGCTGAAAAATAAAAAAAAAAAAATAAAAAATAAAATCATATCCTGCAAATAGCACTTTATAATAGTCAAAAGACGACTCCCCGGAGAAATATTAGTTAAAGCAATAGTAACCTACCTTCAAATAACTGCAAAAATTACAAAATTTCTCCAATTTTTAAACTTTACAAATACACAAATTCAAATAAGACGTAAATGTCATAAAACAATCATGTCATCTTATCTACGCAGTATGGCCATGATGCTTTTAACATGCATGGCCTCCCTTGAGCAAAATAATTAAAAATCACTCGTTATATTGACTTTCAAGTCAATGTTGAAATAATTTCAATTAAGATTGACTTTGATTTCAATATTGGAAAAAATTGCATGCATTAACGACACTTCATTAAAATATATTGAAATGAAAATTTATTGAATTTATTGTCAAGTTTGCATTTGGCAACATTGTTTTTCAAATGCAATTAGATTAAATAGATGAATATTTGTCTTTATAACCTAAAAATTTAGTTAGTTTTGATTTTATGACTTGTCAGAATAGTTACCCAATTTTTGGATACTCTAAAAAGTCCTTTAGAACTAGCTTCTGGTAATAATAAAGGATCACTTCTATCCTCTTTGTAAATTTAAATCATGCCTATAAAAAGTACGGTAACAAGTACGGTTTTATTTTTATTATGGTGTTTTATGAAATAATACTCTTAATACTGTCTATAAAGAGAAAAGGGATGCACAACCTTATAGACAGTATTAAGTGTCTATATATATAAAGATTCTGTTCTACTACTAACTTGAGAAATCACCATTATTTACTCCATTTCTCTACTGAGAAGTAAGACTTCTCTGCCCAGCGACATAACCGTACTAAATAATCACCTAAGTAAATAATGAAAAACTTTCTGCGTAATGAAGTTAAATTACATACGATTTTAGCATTCTTACTCGCCGTTTCCTTAACATGTTATTGGTTTTGAGCCCTGACTAACCATTTTAAATAAAGAAACTTCGCAAAATAATATCAAATTCTTAATATAACATGAATTTTTTATCATAAATTGGAAGACATTTCCAAAGCAAACTTTCAATATCAAAAATGTCAACACGATCAAAAATTTTTTACAAACTGACATTTAAAATCGCATTTCTATAGTTTTATTTTTCGCAGGCTAGCTACCTACTTAATTGCCGTTGGATTTATAAGATGTTAAAAGGCCGCTAAATCTACTCCAGTTTGGGTAGCAGTGAAATGGTCAGATTTGTCGGAATAGGAACTGCGCAAGGCTGCCGTCACCAACATTCTGGCTAATAGTTTTGAACAAAGCTCTTATGACATTAGAAAAAGCTTAAATTAAGGTGGTTGCATATGCTGACAATTTAGTTATACTGGTGTCAGGCAAATTTCTAAACACCATCAGCGATCTAACAGGAACAGCGCTACAAAATTTTCAACGCTGGGTCTCGAGATGTGGCCTGCAAATTAACCAAGAAAAAGCGGAGCTAGTTCTACTCACACGCAGAAGGGTGATCGAGAATTTGAGGCTCCCAGTCCTGGACAACAGTACGTTGGTGCTGAAAGAAAGAGCAAAGTATCTGGGACTAATATTTGATTCCAAGCTAAACTGGGACATGAACTTACAAAAACGAGTCAATAGGGCGTCAGTTGCGTTCTATGCCTGCAAAAAAGCCATCGGTAAAAAGTGGGGATTGAGACCCCATATAGTACACTGGATTTATACGCCATTGTAAGGCCTATACTAACCTACGGGGTCCTGGTCTGGTGGCGTGCTTTGAAAAAAGCAGTACACATAAAGAAACTAACAAAGATACAACGGGCAGGTTGTTTAGGTGTAACTGGTGCCCGTCACTCCACACCGACCGGTTTTAGAAGTGATGTTACATCTGCTCACTGCTGCCCTGGACATTTATGGAAAAAGTAGGGCTGCGAAAAGTGCTTTACGACTAAAAGAGTCAAAATGCTGGAACGACACCAACTACGGGCACAGCAGTATACTAAAGACATATCCAGTCCAAAAATTTGCAAGAGCCGACTGATTACATCGTCCCACTAATAGACTTCGAAGAAGGATTTTCTGTGCTCATTCCGACTAGGAAAAAGTGGGAGGGCAATCAGTTAACAATGGAGACGGATCACAGATAGTTCAAAAATGGACGTCGCAGTGGGAGCTGGTATCTTCTCTGAGAGCATGAAAATACATAGGTCATAGAGACTTCCAGACTACTGCAGCATGTTTCAAGCAGAAGTGATAGCAGTAGATAAAGCAGTAAAAATCCTGCGGGAACATCAAGACCTGAGAGCAGCTGTGTCAATAGCTATCTATATAGATAGTCATGCAGCGATAAAGGCAATTCGTTCCAACAACGTTAAATCAAAACCAGTAAGGCGAAGTTGTAACAATCTTCGCATACTTGGTGCCCGGCATTGAGTCACTCTGTGTTGGGTTCCTGGTCATCACAGCATAGATGGCAATAAGTCTGCTGATGCGCAAGGAGAGCGTGGGCATGACCGCCGATCTAGTAGAGAACAACGTGGCTAGACCACTGGGATCGGTCAAAGAGGAGATAGATCGTACGTTCAAACAACTTGCAATAAGCAGATGGACAGAACTAACTGCCTGTAGGATCTCCAAGCATTTGTGGCCCCTACTTGATAACAGGAAAATCGCAGCGTTATTACGACACAGTCGGAAGGACTTGAGAAATATCACTGCCGTGGTTACCGGACACTGTCTTTTCGGTAGACATGCCGAAGGTGTACAAAATACCAGCTAACGACTTCTGCAGAAGTCGCAAAGACGAAGAAGAGGAGGAAAGTATTCAACATTTCTTGTTCTGGTCTTGCACGAAGAAGGTTTAATGCCTTGGGCGAACTATTCTTCAATAATCTGGAGGAAGTAAGCAGCTTACAACTGGATCAACTTACTAAGTTTATTAACAGTAGTGGCGGGTTTGAATGAGCTGCCAAGACTCTTCTACGTCGTACTTCGCGCTAGCCATCAGGGAGCTGATGCCGATAGGTTCCGCAGAACATGTGTGGCAACACAACGGTCCTTATAGGCCCACGTGAAACTGTCTGGGTAGACCAGAAGTCTGTCACTCTGACCTAACCTAACCTAACAACCAACACTTACTGCATATGTCTGATTGGCAGATTAGGACATTGAGGTGGCCGCCAAATAGCCCAGATTTAACATAATTAGATCCTATTTTGTAGGACTGTTATTATTCCATTAAAAAACTAATGTCTTTATGTCATATGTCACAAATGTGATGCTCGACTGTTTTTTGGGTAACACAATAAAATAACTTATAAAATAAACTACAACTTTTATACTCAAATTTTTCATGTAACTCGTCAAATTACTCATATAGATAGGCGGTTCATTTATATTCAATAATCCTGTACTATTAAATCGGAAATGACTAGAAACCCCAGTATATGCAATTTTATTAGATTTCCGTTCAATACTTGTTGAAATACTTTTGACTAACCCTAGATAAAAAGAAACGAATCCGAAATAAAACGTAATTTTCAATTAGGTACATTCTTGTTATGTTTGGTGTATACCTACTCCCTTAAGCAAAACCATAAAATAACAACGTCAGTACGAAAAACGCAATTGTAAAAACACAAGGGCTACCTTAATTATAATCCGCAAACCGCTCTAGGAGTGCCCTTCTGGATTTTAATTTCAAACCCTGACTACGAAAAAACCCATTGTTAATATTTATATTACAAGTGTTCTCGACGAGAAGCGAACAGGGTGTGCCGTAATTTGTTTAGATAGAAAAGGGTCCGCTCTCTGGCGTGTGAAAGGGTTGTAATACAGTAGCAATCAAACTTTGAAATTATTCAAGACTGAATTACGGATTTCATTCAAATGGAAATAAACTCTCTCCACGTGATCTTATAATAATTCGGCCTCTGCTCGAGTTCCTGAGATACTCCCTGCAGGATATGATTTTATTTCGAGTTGAAATAAAGTTGCTTGTTTGCTCACAAGCTGTGTAACTTTATTTTGCTGTTATAACTTAAACTTCGATTATATATTAGGGCTCATATTCCAATCCAAAATAATTATTAACGAAAGATAAATAATTATTCATGAGTGACAATCTGTTAATGGAGAAAAATATTATTTGTATACCTAAATTAACCTGAATTAATGTATACAGGTCGGCAGAGTTAGTACACTTTACCACAATTTAGCCATTTTTATATGGCATGTGATTTAAAATACTTACTACAAACTAGGTTTTTAACGCTTGTTGTCGTGTTTGAAATGTTATTAAATTACATGATTTTTTAAATAGGACACCCTGTATATTTTTCTCTTATTTCATTGGGTTATTTTTAAGCTTTTCAAAAATATATAATAGTGTATAGTTATTAGTAACAATAATATTAAAGTATAATTTTTCACTGCGCTTAGTTTCAAAGCCTACTTCACTTTTAAAATATAACCTCTTAATTAAATTGGGTTCAAATTAACACGTTTAAGTAGGTTTCTACTAAAAATCAGAGATAATTTATATAAAACAATACAATAATTATTTATGATACTAAACATATTTATTATATTGGAAACTTAATGGTAATTAAATAAGCAAATAAACTACGAAAATATATGCGTCTCTTACTCATGATTGAAACGCGGGCAACAATTTTATATTTTGGTTGTTATTATCTCCACTTATATAAAAGATATCGGGGTGCAGTTTTGGCTATTTTTTCTGTAATTAGTTGCCCTATCTAAGTTAGTTAAAGAAGATATATGGTATCACTTGAAATTTGCAAGGAAAAACCGGAAATTTATCGCTTTTTATAATGTCGCCATCTAGCGGTCTCTGTAATATCCACAAAGAGTTGAATCATTAAATATTAACTGGAACAATAATTGTTTTTTTCAACAAGTCCAATCTGGCTCAATTCAGTTAATCAAAACCTAAGTTACGAGCATTTTTGGTAACTAGATTTGACCCCCTTCCCGCACTTTTTTGTGAGTATAGGCAAAAAATCTTTAAATTAATCTTGTTGGAAATTGTCGTAAGAGTAAACGTAATGTAGTTCTTGTAATCTTAATTAGAAAATTTAAAATAATTTCCAGCAATTTCTCTTGGCCACTTTTATATTAATTATTTTAATTTAAAATCTTTAGGTTTAATGGTTTCCCAGATTCAGTCGATCGCTTTTTTAGTTGTACACCCGGTATAATTTGAGCAACTGAAAACATGAACTCCTTCTATTGTTCCACTGATCATGGTTTTCTTGTCATTTTGTAAGCTTGTGGAGGGAAATGGAAACAATAATACTGGATAACGACGTCGTAAGGAAACTTTTGAGAATTCTCTTCTTATTTTCCAGTGATTTTTTAATGTATCCTCCGGCCACTATTGAGAACTTCCAGCCAACGTGTCTTTTGATAGCTCTCAGGCTAGCACCAGAGTTTGCCAATAAAGTAGCCGAAGGCTGATGGAAACAGTGACAAGTGTAAAGCTTCGGATTTGGAAGGTTCTAGAATTCTGCTATAACAGCAGGCATTTTACCGAAACTATTGATACCAACTGGATTTTGTATGCATTAGTTATTTATATAATTTGATAAATATTCCACGATGTCCAATATCTGCTGACCGAAGAGCTCTGTATTTTCTGTACAAATTCAAATATAATGGGAAAACAGTGAAAGTTTGCGAAACCTTAGATTTTGTGTCTGGAGTGTTCACCACAAATCATCGATTTTGTCGATTGTCAACTGGCACAGCCCTTCTCTGCGACAAGCACCAAATATAGCCAATATATTGGCTACTTTAATCATAAGGTACTTATCGTGTTATGAATGTCATAGGTACTACTCAAATTGGTCTATCATTAAAGTCAAAGTTTTCTTAGGTTGATAGCCGTTTCCTTTTCCCTTCAAACAGCGACAAGTTTATAATATTTACTAATATCTATATTGTAATTTAATTTTAACATGGCTTTAATCACTGGATAGGAAGAGGAAAGAGTAATACTTTTTTTGTTCAATTTAGTGGTTGGTTTAACTGTATTTGCAGATAAAATATTATTTAATGCGCATGTTAAAAGTGTATTTATTTTGTTCGATGGCACTTTTAACGGCATTATCATCTAATACAGTAAGATAATTTGGATGTCATATTATGTGTCTAAAAGAACATTCAAATCTCGGTCTCGGTCTCTGAGGTCGAACGAGTAATGTATTTGAGTATAAATGGATTCTTTTAACATAATACGTTTTCCCTTGTATGCAAGAAATAAGACCAGTAATTCCAACAAAAAATTCACCTGGTTGAGATAATTTATCTATTAAATATTTTTCCCAACTCTCTGTTCTTACTTTAAAAACTTTAGCCAAAGCAATAATAATTTCCTTTGAAAGCGGAATATTTCCACAATATCTTAAATCAACTATAGTTATTCCAATTCATAAAGGAGGTGATTACGACTGCTTCTAATTTTCGACCAATTTCTTTGCTTCCAACACTTTCTAAAATTATTGAAGAAATTGTTAAAAATGGAATGATTTCTTTTATAAACAAATTTTAAATCTAAACCAATATACATTTCAAAACAATAAAAATACTAATGACGCTATATTTTCATCTCTTGAACAATTTTATTTTAAGCTTAATAAAGGAGATTTTGCCGCAGCAATATTTTGTGATAAGTTTCGATTCTGTTAACCACGACATATTGAAGTAGTTTAAATCATATTTATCTGAAAGATCTCAAGTAGTACCAAAGAGTAGCACAACCAATAAGAGGCGAAAGTATTGTCGGTTCCTTTGAAGTTTCATGTACCCAAATTCTATGACCTTGATAAACTTAAAACACAGTAAAAAATATCATATTCTTCTTCTTTTGTGTTGTGTACACGGGGAAAAATGCTTCACACTGTTTTGGTAATTTTATAATTGAACATTTTATGCTGCCGAACTTGATTGTGCGGTGCACCAGAAAGATATTATCAGGTGAAACATTAATTAAAATTCTGATTTATAATAAATGTACGTGTTAAATAGCCATCTCCGTCGTTTCACTCTGGACAGAAACAGAAACTTTACTGACAATTTTTATATTGTAGCAAATGATACACAAGTATAAAAATTATGAATGGTGTATTTTTGTTTATAATTCGATTAATTTGTTCGAGTTTCCTGTAAGTGGGGCTCCGGCCTGTCGGAAATAAATGGCTATTTATTTATTTATTTCGCTTGTAAGATCCAAATTATCAATGCCCGTGTATCTCTAATTACAAGATAACTTGTAATAACACCATTGTTGGAACAATTCTCATCATGAAGTTATGTGGCTGGTATCACTACCAGGACATTGATAACTTGGACCAGTGGGTTAAAAGAATTTCTAATATACCTATAAGATATATGCATACTATGCATTTTGCTCTACTACAGTCACTTCTGAGCTATTGTCACTAGTTGGACATTGACAATTTGGGTGTTAGCCCCATTATAACAATGTGCTGACAGTGATAACAGCCACATAACTTCCATGGCAACAATTGTTCCAACGATGGTATCCTTAGAAGTTATCTTATGGCTAGCATAACCGAACATTCATAAATTGGATCTTAGTAGTTCAATGTCCAATAAAGTTATAAGAGAAATAACACAAAACTCTTAAAAAGTATATTGTATTTTATTGTAATCCTAAAGATGCAATTTTTATTAAAAAAAAATACATACACATAGTGCATTATAATAATAATAATTTATTATACATTCACTGTTCAAAATCTGTTAAAGTAGATTTTAGTAAAGGTTATTACAATAAATAATATGCAGATAACCAGATACTTTACTTAACATAAATAAGATTCATTTCAAGTATAATTTTGTTAGGATTCTTAGTGAATTTACTTGCTCCTTTACTTTTTCTTTTCTTGGAATTTCAGAACTCAAAAGAATTTATGTTTGAGTACTTGTTGACAGGGATAATAGAGGAGATGATGTACTGCCCCGATCCTTTTGTTCTCGTATCAAACTGAATCTAAAAAATAAATCCTATAAGTTATTAGACCACCACCTAATAAAAAAATACTTCCATGTCTTTCAAATTTTATAATCAAAATTGTATTAGACTTTTTTGAAAGTCCTTGTATCATGGACTTGTCAACCAAGATTCATAATTTTCTAATAAGCTAATTCAGAGTTCTTTATTTATTTCATTTTGAGTAATTGCCTACATTAAATTAGTACAATCATTATTTGTTCTTGAATACTGTAAAACAAGTTACTAAACTAATAAAAAACTTTAGTATCATTTGACATTATCATAATAAAATTATTACTGGTGGTTTCATTGAGGTATGTATCAGAGCCGTATTTAATTTTTAACTGTTATTTGACTTATAGAAAATAATAAAATTTGGTGTGCGTGTCCATTATACAAGGACCTTCAAAAAAGTCTAACACAATTTTGATGTAAAATTTATAGGGGAGCTAATATTTGAGGGTAGCAAAATTTACATGGGATTTCTTATGTCCAGTCTGGCGATACACTACCCAGTATACACATATCACCCGATCCCGCCTATAAAGAATTCTAATTTGTACATAAAATCTTGGATGTTTTTGAAATGACAAGCATCACTACATTTTGCATCTCTACTTGATTGTATTCATCAGTGAATCAACGTTTGCCACTTTGTTAATTTTATATTTAATTCTCTTTCTTTGTATTATATTGGTAAAGTCTTCTTTAATAAATGCTACCTATTCATTATTTTATATTATATAATAATACTCACTTGCAACATCACTCAATGGTTAACTTGGATAAACTATACTTGTCTCCAGGCAAGCCAAAGCTTTTACTGATGAGGAACCTAGAATATAGTTAAAAAAAACCTTAAAATTGCAGTCAAATGTAATAATTTAAAATATTATTTTATCTGAATTGACCGATGTCTTATATACCAAGGGATCTTGGCAATCATTTTTCCATCAATCTAATGCATTTGTAAATACCCAGATATAAAGATTAAATAAAAACTAACCTGAAAGTTCAATAATTCTTGATGGAGTGTTCCACTGATAAGCTTCAATAGCTTTGTACTGAGAAAACATTGTGGGCAAAGCTTGTGCAATCAAAGTCTTACATGTTTCAGCTTTAGTCATGCACTTCTCATTAAAATTTTTTTCACAAACCCTGTAGTTAATATGTATATCCAAGACAAGACATCCTTATACAGCAATTCTTCTCTCTTACGAGTGACAAGCCAGTCTTTACTTCTAAAAATACATACTTAATTAGATTTTAAAGAATGTATTTAATTTGTTAGCTTTCGTGCTTCGTATAACACTGCCCCTTATTAAAAAGTTTAAATAAAGACAATTCTAAGCTACTAGGTGGCTTATTTTGGGTACAAATGAGAACAACCTTTTATTTTATTTACAGTTAGCCATATAAGACAAGGCTTTAAATAAAAAAGTAGGTACCGGGGTACGTACATACTATTTTATTTTCTAAAACCTAGGTTTAGTTTAAAACCAGTCAAAAGTTTTGCTACTAAATTGCAGGAAACTGTAGCTAATATAACATAAACCAAGCCTTACTACAAAATTGACATTTTAAAAGCTATTCAACATCTTTCTATTACCTATTAGTTAATAATGAATTCTGTTTCTGCTTATTTCGTTTTTAGAATAACTTTATTTACAATCACCGTGGCTGTAAATACCTAATAAATTAACATACATTATGTTTCCAAAAGCACAATATTTGTTTATAATATAGGTACATACCTGTGATATCCTTAGCAAATCTAAAAAATGATATTTCTTAGCCGGTTTTAGAAAGGCGTTCGGGGTCAGCACACGATATGCCACCCTTCTGCTTCTTTACTCCCGACATTAATATCAAAAGAAATCCCTTCTGAATTGTAAAAAACCAAGAGAAACTAACCACTTTTCCACTTTAAACTAAAGAAAAATAAAGGTTCGTCTTGTTTTTTAGAAGTAAACAAACGATTTGACAGATTGCGAATGCTGTGAAATTAGCTGGGAATAATCCTTACCTTGTACATGCGCATAAAAAATTAGAACAGGCCGGAGCGGCCACTTTCGCCTCTTATTGGTTATGCTACTCTTTGGTAGTACTGTTAAATGGTAAGAAATCAAAAAATCATAAAATTGATTGTGGAGTACCTTCAGTTCTTGGTCCTTTGCAACTTTTAATCTATATAAATGACCTTGCGTCAGTTTTTCTAAATGGTAAATTTACCATGTTTGCTGATGATACAACAATACTTTGGCATAATAAATATTGTATTGAGTTAATTAAAATAATCAATGAAGATTTAACAAGAATTATGTGTGAATAAGTGATGTGACTCTACAATCTTTTAGTATCACTAAAACCAATATATTATAACTTTAAAATGTTCACTTTATATTATTATTTTTGATAATCCGTTGAAAATAAATATTAACACTACTATAGGTTTTTCAAATCGGATCGCCAAATGCAATTCACTCGTGTGGTTATTTATGAGAGTTGCCATTAAGAAAAATTTAAAATGGCGTCGTATCTGTCACTTTCTCACATCTGTCGTATTTGTTGATAGCGTAAATAGCTTGGTCACGGGAAACTATGTTACTGTGAAAAGAACTGGGGTTTTCAACTTAAAATGTCTATTTATTAGAGGGGTGAGACACCTAAAAGATAAAATCGGTGAAGGCAATCTAGGAACCCCCGTATTTCTGAAACGGCTGAAAATATATATAAACAAATATAGGTTTTTGAAATCGGATCGCCAAGTGCAATGCACTCGTGTGGTTATTTATGAGGGTTGCCATTTAAACAAATTTAAAATGACATCGAATCTGTCAAATTCGTGAACCTATATATTATTTGACATTTAATTTGGCTTCCTTGTCAAAAATCATTGAGAAAGATGCGATTTTGTTTTTTATTATAGTCAGCAGGAAAATCGACAATCGGGTAAGACACTTAAAAAATGTCCCTGTACATATAGAAACGTTATGTAAAAAGTTATTATATCGGGTTGTTATGCCCTGAGAGTCTTTTCTAATGCAGTAGCTGATGCAGTTCTTCAAAATATTTATTTGGCTTCAATAGAATGTAGATATGAGATTTGCTTCTGGGGAAATTTAGGTCAATATCTTCTTAATTATTTTTTATTTTGCAGCAAAGAGCTGTCAGGTATTTGTGCAAATTAAGATCTAGAGATTCTTGTAAACCTTTGTTTATCTCCCAACAATTTTTAACACTAACTTCAATTTTTATATTGGAAACAATTTGTTTGATTAAAAAAAAATAGAAATAATATTAACTTACCAATTTATAATATTTGTATTTGTATTTATTTATTTAATAATTCAAAGAACATATTGTTTACATTAAAATATAGTACAAGTCATTAATAATGTTTATAATATTAGTAAACCCCTAGATGTTTAAAACACCTGTATGGGCTGAACAATGGTTGATAAACAAAATTTCCTGCAGTTAAGTATCAATAAAATCTAAATCTAAACCCCAAGTTAATAGTATTTATTATTAAACAATACTTCCCTGAACTACCTTGAGAAAATCACTATTTTGTTCTACTATGTAACATTTTGCCAATTTAGAAAAAACTTTGATCTAATGTGGTTTGGTAATAAACTGTATAGTTTTGGTCCTAAATATTTAATAGATTTTTTGGAAAATTCAGTATAACACCTCGGTATAAATAATTGATTATTTCTATTTATTCTAGTTGCATATTCATGATGCACAGCACTTTTAAATTTATCGTGTTTATGTATGTAGCAACATACTGTATAAAAATATAATGTTCTTAAATTTAATATAGTCTTATTATATAATAATTGAGTTGGGTATAAGAATTCCTTTTTAAAAATGATCTTTAATATTCTATTTTGTATTACCTGAAGAGGCCTCAAAGAGTTAATATACATATTACCCCAAACCAGTATTCCATATCGTAGGATCGACTCAACCAGACTCTGATATAAAGTTATTAAGATACTTTTACCAAGCATTTGTCTTATAGTATAAAACTTGTAAATTAAATATTTCGATTTTTGAGTTAGGTATATGCTATGCAAGTCCCATTTAAGATACTGGTCAATCACAACACCAAGATACTTAGTATTAGTGACCCCATAAATTTTATCAGATAAATTATTGATCCTAATAAAAGAAAAGGGTGGGCGGTTTACTTCTGTTTTACTAAAAGCAATATAGTTGGTTTTTTTAACATTCAATGACAATTTGTACTCGTCAAGCCATTCCTTCACAAGCTCAAGACCATCCTGTGCGTTTTTCTTAGTTTCCTGCCATGTATGGCCCTCAAAAAGCATAACAGTGTAGTCCGCGTATGAGAAAATTGTCCCGTTTATTTCCAGGTCCTCAATTGACTTAATAATAATATATAGGTTGAAAAGAATTGGTCCCAGTGCAGTTTCCTGTGGGACTCCAATATTGATATAGCAAGAATCACTTAAGGTGTTTCGGATTCTTACTTGTTGTTGTCTATCTAAATAATTTTCAAAGAGCTCCAACACAGTGCCTCTCATTCCACTCAGTCTAAGAACTTCAAGAAGCTTTTTATGGGGCACCGTGTTGAAGGCCTTTGCCAGATCCAAAAACACTGCCATACACCCTTTATTAACGTCTAGGCTTTGTTTTATTTTTTCCGTTTAGTTTGACAAAGCGTCATCAGTGCTAAGACCCTCTGTAAAACCAAATTGATTTTTGGAAAGGAGATTATTTTGTTTTAAAACGTTAGTGAGTCTTTCTTTTAAACTTTCTCAAAAATTTTTGCAAAGTTTGTTATTATGCTGATTGGTCTAAAGTTATTAACCAAGTTCGGATTTCCAGATTTAAATATAGATGTTATTATCGATGTTTTACATTGTCTAGGGATAATTCAATGTTTCAAAAATTAAGTAAATTATTTGTTTTAATGGTTTAAGTAAGTAGAGGTGTTGTTATTTTTTAAAGAATTTATGTGTTTAATTAATTCATTATCCTGAATCGGTCCTAAGAACATAGATTTATTTACTGAATTGGTATAGAAGGTGCGGGAACTGTCTGGGATACTGTTGTACATTATCATGTGCAATGTTTGTAAAATAGTTATTGCAGTAGTCTGCCATTTCTTTGTCAGTAGCAAATTGTTTGTTATCGTTCATTATGTTTATTGTGGTGTTATGGTTTTTGTGTCCATTTGTGGCTTCCGCAACCAGTTCATATATTTTTTTAAAATTATTTTTATTTTCTATAAATTTTGTTTTGTAATACATATTTTAAGCATTGTTTATGATTTTTTTTTAGGTCATTTCGATATTTTTTAAATTGGTTTAACTTTTCTTGCGTGTGATTATGTAATAATTGTTTTTTAATTTGTCCCTGTTTTTTACAGATATAATAATTCCATTTGAGATCCATGGTTTAATCTTTGTGTATTCTTTAACTGTTATAGTTTTAGTAGTCCTACATTGTGAATACAAAATGAGAAATTTCTCCATAAATGCATCATAAGCAGTTTCTGATTTATTTAGATTAGTTACGTCATCCCAAGTTTCCTGAGAAAAAAATTGGGAGAGTTTTGCTTCGTTCATTTCAATTATTGTTTTTTGAATTATATTTTGTTTTGTCTGTGGTCGTTTTGTATGTGAGAGGTTGAGCATAATTAAATAATGGTCTGTTATCTTACAGTCTATTACAAAGGACTCAATCTTAAAATTACTGATCTTAAGATTACTTTTAACAAAAAAGTGATCTAGACAGGTTTTTCACATCTCTCTAGTAACCGAGTTTATGTATGGCTGGAAACCATATAGACCCAGAGATGACAAGTAATTGATCACCCCCCAGTCCAAACTGTCAAGGTGATCTACATTCATATTCCCCACAAGAATGTCAATAAGACAAGACTTTAATTTACGTTTACCTAATCCTTTTCCAAATCTTGTAAAGAAATCTATTATTTATTATACCTGAAAGAAATTTCTTGCCCTTCATATAAAAAAAATGTAAAATTTCAAAATATCTAAACAAATCTAACTGCATGTAACATATCAGTGAACAAGATATTTTCTACTCACAAAATGCATCTTTTATCCTAACAATATATATATATAGATCAGTTCATAACGTTCTTCGCCGTCTTCTGATTTCCAGTCTCCATCTATCTCGGTCCTCCCATGAGTTCTCATTTAGCCCCCTTTCTTCGATGTCCCTATCTATTCCTTCTCTCCAACTAAGTCTAGGTCTTCCTCTCCTTCGTCTTCCTTGCGGTGTCCAGTTTAGTACTTGTTTAGGAAGTCTATTATCTTCCATTCTTTGGACATGTCCGTACCATCTAAGTTGGTTTATCCTGATGTCTTCTGTTATTTTGTGTTTAACACCCATAATCTCTCGTATTCTATCATTTCTGACTCTATCCAGTTTGGATTTCCCGGCAGCACGTCTCCAATAATCCATTTCTGTGGCTTCCAGTGACTTTATTGTTCTTTCTTTCAGTGTCCATACTTCACTACCGTAAGTGATGATACTTTTGACTATGCTGTTATAAATTTTATGTTTGTTGTTCTTAGATATTGATTTGTCCCAAAGAACCCCGTTGAGATGTCTAATGGCTTGTCTTCCCTGGTTGTTTCTATGTTTTATTGCTTCATCCATGATTCCGTCATCCGTAAGGTTCATGCCAAGGTATTTATATTTTGTGCAATAATTTATCTCTTGTTGTTCCAGAACTAAGTTACGCCGATCTCCGCCAATACACATGTATTCCGTTTTCTCGATGTTCACTTTTAATCCCCACTTGTCGTATTCTTCTATGAGCTTCCGGGTCATATATTCTAGATCTTCATACTCTTGAGCTATTACTATCTGATCGTCAGCGAAACAAAGGGTGTACAGTATGTAATCGTTAAGTGGTAATCCCATACTTCTACATTTCCGCTTCCACGTTTTCAAGGCTTGTTCTAAATAAATTTTGAATAAAGTTGGGGACAAGCAGCAACCCTGTTTTAGTCCTTTGCTAATACTAAATCCCTTGGACATCTCCTGGCCCTTCTTTATTTTGCTTGTGTTGTTTTTATATAGTTCTTGGACAGCCTTGATTAGAGTGATACTGATGTTTGTTTTCTCGAGTGCTTCCCAGAGTTTTTGTTGGGGCACGCTATCATATGCTTTTTTGAGGTCGACGTAAAGGAGGTGAACTTCTTGGTTTCGTGCCATTTTCTTCTCAATTATCTGTGTTATGGTAAATAGGTGGTCCACTGTAGATCTACCAGCCCTAAAGCCTGCCTGTTCTTCGGCCTCCATATCACAGTATTCGCCCTCAATCCTTCTTTTCACCAACTTTCCGTATACTCTCGAGATACTGCTAAGTACAGCAATTCCTCGATAGTTGTCGCAGACGTTCTTATTTCCCTTTTTATGTATTGTTGTTATATACGAAGATCTCCATTCCTCAGGGATACTCTCCCCATTGAGGCACTTTTGAAAGAGATTAGCTAGATGTTTATAGAGCTTATCTGTGCCGTATTTAAGTAATTCAGGGGGGATGTTACCAGGACCTGGAGATTTTCTATTTTTTAATCCTTGGCATATCAGTTTCACCTCCTTACTGTTGACTATTATCGGGGATGCCGTAGTTTGTATTTGGACGTTAGACTGTGGTTGTTGGTATTCGTCCCTCTCTTCAGTAAGTAGTTTTGCAAAGTATTCGTTCCATTTCTGTAAAGTGATTGGTGAAATGATATCTTTTGTCTTCTCCTGACGTAGGGATCTTAGTATTCTCCAGCTTTCGGTACTTCTGCTTCCTCCTATGTATGTGTTTATTCTGGAGCAGTTTCTCTCCCAGCTTTCATTTTTCTTTTGTGTTATTGCTGTGCGGACTTTTCTTTGAGCTTCTTTGTATTCGTTTTTACACTGGTCTGTCTTCATGTTAAGGTATCTATTGTATTTTTCTCTTTTTGCTTTTATCAACTCTTCAATTTCTTCATCCCACCAGTAATGTTTTCTTCGCTTGAGTTCCTCCCGTTTTCCCAAAGCTTCGTCCGCGGCGCTTTTTAAGCATTCTTTGATGTAATTATAGTATTGTTCTGTGTTTTCAAACGTCTGTTGTATGAGTTTTTCATCGAGTCGATTTCTGTATAGCTCTTTTATACTGTCGTGATTGAAGTTGTCTAACTTGTATACGGTTTTCTCTATTTTGCATTCTTGCTCTTCTCTGCCCTCTATTCTTTTGGTAGGTTGGGAGGGAAGGATTTTGGCTCTGACCAGGTAATGATCGCTTCCACATGTTGCTCCTCTGTAAGCTCTGCAGTCTTGAATTTTCAATTTTGTATCCTGTCTAGTTATCACATAGTCTATGATGGATTTCAGTTGTCTAGAGTGTTGTACCCAGGTGTACTTATGTATTGAGCGATGTGGGAAAAAGCCATTTAGGATACGTAGATTATTTTGATCGCAAACATTGATCAGCCTGTTTCCATTATCATTCAAGGTGTCTTCTCCGTATTGGCCCACTATTTTGTCTTGGTGTTTCTTTCCCGTCCTAGCATTGAGGTCTCCCAACAGCACTACTTCCCTTGATGATCCTGCTTTCGATATTTCGTAAGTGAGTTGTTCGAAGAAGTCATCTTTTTGCTGTACAAGCGCGTCCTCGTTAGTAGCATATACTCCTATAAGTGTGAGCTTATCCTAACAAAACGAATTTAAATGCAACTCATAGGGCCTCGCCCATTTTTCCATTTAGCTGCTTTGACAACGTGTATAATGTTGATCAGAGGAAAAAAACTGATTAATTGTAAATTTAACGCTTGAAATACTGCAGACAAGTTGCCCTTCGAAATTTTAGGCAGCATAATTAAATAAAAAAGGCTACTTACAACATTTTGTGTCTTATTAATGTTTGTCGGATGACTCGACTAAAAACGCCTATGTATAAACGAAATTGTATTCAACAAGTCTGCAGATGGAATATCGAATACATGATTTATTTAAGGGACTGGACGATTTTTTTTATTTATATATTCAAATATTGAATAGATATTTTACTAATTAATAAACTAGTCTGGACTATTTTAAACAATACTTAAATTCAAATAAAACAACGGCAGTCTACCTTCACAATATGTATTTCAATGTATATGTTTATATCCTACATGTTTCGGACATAGAAATGTCCATCATCAGGGATACTAAAAGAAATTTACAATGTAAGTTAAACGATTTAAGTAAAATGAGAGGACTTACCAGTAGTCGATTACGACAGCTCTATCTTGCATAAGCGACGATCAAAAGTATGTTTAAATTAAAAATTGTAGGTTCTAATGAATGTTCAAGATTGAAGGAGATGTAATATTTGAAATTTTGGTCAAGGTATCTTTGAATAAGGGGATTTCCAGTTTGCAGCCACTGAGACAGGTGATGAAGCAATTATGTTAGCTATTTAGAGGAGATTGATTTAAGTGGGGTGCTCAAAGATGCTTCATCTAACCGTGTCTAGGGTGTGGTCAGCAAAATACTGGGTTGGACTTGAATAACACATTCTTAGGAGATAAACAAAAAATGAAATGAAATTATACTATTTTAAGGTTGGAATTTATTAATTTGAAGCCAATGAGCAGGTGGTGAAGCAATTATGTAGGTTGTAGCTAATTAGAGGAAAAAGATGTAGATAGGTGCTCAAAGATGCTTCATCCAACCATGCTTGAAGGATTGGCTAACAAATTTTTAGGTTAAAGGGGGTAGAAAATGAACATAATGTTATGATTGTAAAAAAGAGATATAAAAAATTAAAATTGGATTTTTACCATTTTGACTAGAAGTGAAGTATTTATGTTAAAATCACATTGTTTTAGCTGATTAGATGATATTACAGCTCAAAGATACTTCACTTCACCATGCTGGCGTGCAGGGAAATGTTGGTTGTCAAATAGTCATGACAGCTTGAAAAGTCAAAAAGCAAAATACAGTGACAGTTGCATGCAAGAGGCGCAGGGGTGTACGAGAAATTGATCAAAGATCGACCACTGGTATACGATCAGTTGTGTCGGGAACAGACGAGTACTGAACTGAACTCCACACTAAATGGGTGGGGGATAGTAGTTTGTGAGGGTAAGCAATAAGGTTGCGGAGTCCCGTCGATCGACCAGGGGGGCCACGATCAGGTTATGGCGACAAGTGGGCATCGAGGTTCAAAGTTTAAGTTGAGTACAGTGCCAAAGTGAAACGTATAACAAGTGGTTAACAATAAATAATAGATGGCGCATAACAATACGGAAGTAAAATAAAAGGTGTTCCTAAGATTAGTAGTGGTTATATGAACCATAGTTTAGAGAGGTTATAATGTTATTTGAATAAACACTAGATCAGGATTAAGGTTAGATCAATGTGAGAAAGATTATTTTAGTAATGAATACAAGAAAAGTATAGAGAAGATGGAATGTTAATTACAGGTCTACTAGATTAAGATTATATAAATGTAAAAGGAACAATGAAATAGTGAGATGTATGATTAAAATGTTGTGTAATCCTGATAGTAGAAACACTGCTGAACAAGGAAAGAGAGAACAGAGAGAGAGAGGTATTTAGGTATAATCATGAGGCCTAGTGCGAATCTAAATGCTCGATGACTGTTCCGTATTATAGTTTTAATATATTATTATGTTGTTATCCCGGAAAAAGCACTGCAAGATATTAAAAATACGAGACCCAATATGGTTGTATTATATTATGAAAAAAGGACAAAATTTTACTCTTTCAATTTTTTTAGTTTAGTTCAAGTTCATTATATACGTAGAATATCTATACAGGGTGTCCCACCGAGAGTATGAAAGACTATACATAGAAAATTCTTAAAAATTTGATAGTATGAATGTTGCTGGCTGCAACACGGCTAAAATATTTTCTATAGGGTGACACTTCCGGTTATAGTGGCAGTAGGTGTCAAGTTGCTTATTTTAAATAGAACACCCTGCAAATTATTACATTTTTGAATTCCTATTAATTATAATTAAATTAATACTAAATAAAAAATAATTATAAAGTTTCCATTTGATAGATTGTTTGCAGTTCCCAGGTATTCAAAATACGGGACTTTGACACATGAAATTAAAAATCAAATCAGAATTAAAAACCGGTTAAAGAATAGGGCGTATCGCACTGGAGATCCTCGCATCAAAGCGGAGGCCAATCGGGCGGCTGGGGTAGTCAGGGAATTGTTGATCGAACGGCAGTCGAACCTCTGGGACAACAAGGTCCAAAGTCTATCTATAGAGGATAATTCCATCTATAAAATGACGAGGACTTTGACCAGGGGAGCACGAGCACCCATGTCTCACCTGATAAATCAGGAAACAGATGCTGTTTTAATCGATGCCAAAGATAAAGCTGAATTGCTCGCGGACAAACTATGCGATCAATTCAGCGAAAACCCGACCAATGACGCGTTTAGAGATGAGAGGGTCTCAAGGACGATACAAATTTATAAATCAATGAATTTCCCGTTTCAGGCCTTTCCACAAGTCACCTTAGACGAGGTAAAGTCCCTATTAAGCGTATTGAATATTCGAAAAGCCCCGGGTTTTTACGGTTTAAAGAATGTGGCGTTGCGAAATCTACCTGACAAAGCTTTGAGAAATATAGTAAGCATATCCCAGGCAATAATCAAAGAGGGCCACTTTCCGTCCTCCTGGAAGCATGCAAAAGTCATCCTAATATATAAAAAAGGTGAGGATCCTACGGCGCCAGCTAGCTACAGGCCGATCAGCCTGCTGTCGAGTCTTGGGAAAATTACAGAAAAACTAATTTTGAATAGACTTAATGACTTTGTGTTTATGCGTAACGTTCTGCCTGTCGAACAGTTTGGGTTTCGGCCTGAACATTGCACAGTCAGGCAGACGACGCGACTAGCTTCAAATATAATAAAAGGCTTTAACAGGAGAGAGCACACGGGAGCGGTTTTCTTTGACGTAAGCAAAGCATTCGACAAGGTCTGGCATGATGGCCTCTTGTTGAAGTTGATAAGACTCGGAGCTCCGAAATACTTAATCAAGGTGGTAGCTTCTTTTTTGGAGAAGTTTTGCTGTCTCGTCAGAAAATGCACTTTCTTTGAATAAACACATCAGGTCGGGAGTACCGCAAGGTTCACCTCTCTCTCCGATGCTGTATAACATTTATACTCATGACATTCCGCGCGATAGATTTACGCAGCCCTATCTTTTCGCTGACGATACCGCAATTACTTCAACTACCAAACAGCCGCGACTTGTCGTCAGCCGGATGCAGCGCCACATAATCAAGCTAGAGAAATGGCTGTCGGATTGGAAGATTCGCTTGAATGCCTCTAAGACGAAGGCTATTTATTTTTCGAAAAGCAATAGTAGTAGGCCTGAGACAAGGCTTCGGGTCAACGGAGTCCAGGTGAACTGGTGCCAGGAGGTAAAATACCTGGGACTTATATTTGATCAACGACTGAACTGGAGGCGCAATTCAATTAATAGAGTGAAGCTAGCATTGCATCAATTACGCTCTATCTATCCCCTGCTTCACAGGCGGAGTAGTCTTGGTAGTAGGACTAAGGTCAACCTCTACAAGGTGTTAGTCAGGCCGGTTCTCACTTATGGTGCACCTTCATGGTGCAATATAAGCAGAACGGAGCTTAATAAGTTCCAGGTAATACAAAACAGGGCACTAAAAATTATTGCGGATGTTCCCAGGTACACGATGAATCGCATACTTCATCAAGACTTTCGTATGCAGACAATAAATGAATTTTTCACAAAAATTATTACAGACTATTACAGACGTACGGACGTATCGACAAACCCATTAATCACGGATTCCCACACGAGATCTAGACAAAACAGTACGTACAAACTACCGAAAGACTGGCTCCCTGTTGGTCCAATCCCATAGTAGAGAAGCACTAATAGTAGTGAGGCACTATCAATCAACCACCAATGACCCAATCAATTTACAATCAATGGAATAGGCGCCAAAATTTTGCAGTATAAAACTTTTTAAATCAAACAAGCAGAAATACGAATAATCAAGGCAAAAGTCAATTTCAAAATTTCTACAAGTGATAAAACCTAAACAGTTTGCGAAGATTCAATTGAAGTCGCAGGAGAATTCCTAACTTAAAAAAAAACAGAGATCCCAAGTAGTTTGCAGTTCTCTTAATTTCATTTTTTATCTTATTGTTTGAACACTCTGTATTAATATTTATCAAAATATTATAAAACATCTATTAAAGCAGGTCATTTTTAACAAGAAATCGAACCCGAATTAAATAATAAAGACTTCCTTATAGGAAAAATTGATAATACTTTTATGGCCTGCAAACGTCATGTTTATGTCAAATACGCTTAGACTTGGGTATAGCACATGATATACAAAATCTGCCTAGAATCTTACGTTAAATTCAAAAGTGTGATAATATACAGGGTGTTCCATTTAAATTAAGCAAGTTGACACCTACTTCCGGTATAACCGAAAGTGTCGCCGTATTGAAAATATTTCAGCCGGGTTGCCCCCAACAACATTAGCTCCAATTCAAATCTGTAAGTGCACCAGGACGAACACTTTACCTGCTACTACATATTATGTGAAATTCTCTTTCTCTAAACACACTTCGCTCAATAATACTTTTTTAAACTAATTGACACTTTAACGAAAAATTTATATTAATTAGTATTATTTGAAGACATGCGGGCATAATAGTGTAATGAAAATATACGTATACTATGAACAAGAGCCATGTTAAGCAAAACATCCTGTCCGACATACTTAACCACAAGGGATTCCCTCTAACTTTCTAAAATATAAAATAATTTGAATATATTAAAATTCCAAATTACAGGTCTTCAAAACAATAATAGGTAGCTTAGGATTTTGCTTCACATTATAATTACCTGCAAAAATGTGCACGAAACCCGTGTTTACCAACCAAATTGTTTAATTACAAATGCAAAACGTTATCCGACTTGCATATCTACGCGAATCAAAGTCGCAACAATGCCCCCAACAAAAAGTATAATTGGGATAATTATTCCTTATTCTGGGAGCTGCCAATCATATGGCGTGTTAAGGTCGTTATAAGGAGTTTCGAATATTTTTAAGACTAAATCACTGTCGATATGAGTTTTTGCTCTTTTTTTTTGGTAAGAAATTGTTGAGGGTGTCCTTTGCATAATTTTGTTGCGCTTGTTAATGTTCGGAGGTTATATTTGTGGGGGATACGACCTAACAAAGATTGTTTGAACATCCAAAGTAGAAAATAGAACTAACGCGAAGCTCTAATACAGGATGGCCCATCGAAAACGTACCGCAAAGCACTACAGGCTGGGAAAGGACTTTTCAACAAAAGCCAAAACCACGTCAAGTTCGTTTGTCAGGGAAACAACTTTTGACGCAAAAATCATAGTAAAACCTTCAAACCCCCTAAGTGGGGGAGTCATCCCCCAAATTTTTTCAAGTGAGAATGGGGGTCAAGTGACACCTCATTCAAAAGGGCTCTTAATTCCCTATACATCGCTGCTTACTTTTTGAAAATCAATCAACTCGTTTAGAAAATATGGATCATTAAATTACCAACAAAACGTTTGACGCAAAATGCAAAAATCGATTTAATTTTACTTAAAAACCTACCGTATGAGTCAAGTAAATGCTCAAACTGTTGTCCGTCAACGTGCATATAGTGATACAGGTTATCTTCAAACCATTGCCGTACATTCTGGAGCACTTGTGGTGTCACTTCGCGACCTACGTCAATGATTCGTCCTCGCAGATCTTCCAATGTGTCAGGTGGAGTGCTGTAAACTTTGCTTTTTATGTACCAACAAAAAAAATCTAAATGACTTAAGTCGGGTGACCGAGGGGGCCACTCAGTTGCACTCCTTCGGCCTATCCAGCGTCCTGGAAACGTGTAATTTAAATAATTGCGCACATGTAGCGTGTAATGCAGAGGAGTTCCGTCTTATTGGAAAATCAGTTCCTGTTCATTGTGTGCAGGGTCGTTCTCTATGATATTTGTTAGAGCTGGATCGATGGCATTTTCTAGTAAATCCAGGTACATACTGCCTGTTAAATTTCCAGGAAGGAAAAAGGGCCTTCAATGGAATTTCCAAAAATACCAGCCTATACATTCAACTTCTGGGGGTATTGTGTGTGTGTCTCGTGGAAAATCTTTGGATTGGTATCGGCCCAGTAACGAAAATTGCGCCAACTCACTAAACCATTTAAGAAGAAGTTAAACTCGTCCGAAAAACACACATTACATAGGAAATTACCATTATTAATCGCTCGTTTAGTCATAATTTCGCAAAATTCAGAGCGACGATCAAAGTCGTCTTCATTTAGTTCTTGCACTAACCGAATCTTATAAGGATGAAACTTGTATTTTTTAACACTCGTTGGACACTTGTACGACTCACGCCCGTCGCAACGGGCAATTGTCTTGTACTTAGCGTACTATCCATTGCAATTTGTTCCAATACTGCTATCTCCGTAGGTTCACTTAGTACCAGATTTTCAATTTTTTTGTTATGATCGGAACTGTTTCGGAACCTGTTTCGCGAAATTTTGCCACCAATTCCCGAACAATTTTTCCAGAAACATGTTTGTCATGATGCCGTTGGTTAAACAGCTCCGCGACCCGATTTCCACATTCATTGCTTTTGAAAAAAAACTCAATAATTTTTACTCTTTCTGCAATTGAGTACACCATAATTAATAAATTTAAAAGGTTCAATAATTTGGCAACACTTCAACCACAAGTCACAAGATAACTATCTAGCAACTACCTGGCCAAATGCGAAGCAAAAACCCGATAACTGTTATCTCACTAACAAGAGCATAAAGAATCTGCAAATGACCAAAAAACAGCGAATTCTTTTTGAATGTTCAATAATACGGTAAGTTTTAAATCGATTTTTGCATTTTGCGTCAAACGTATTGTTGGTATTTCAAAGGACCATATTTTCTAAACGAGTCGATCGATTTTCAAAATATAAGCAGCGATGTATACGGAATTAAGAGCCCTTTTAAATGAGGTATCACTTGACCCCCATTCTCATTTGAAAAGATTTGGGGGATGAAGGTTTTGCTATGATTTTTACGTCAAAAGTTGTCCCCCTGACAAACAAGCTTGACGAGTTTTCGGCTTTTATCGAAAACTCCTTTTCCAGCCTGTAATGCCTTGTGGTACGTTTTCGATGAGCCACCCGGTATATGGTACCTAATAAAAAGCCGCCCATCGCCACTCTCCTTAAATTTGAATAGCATCGGTATGATCTTACTTTACTTAGGAGTCTCTCATGCTAGTTTCTACTGAATGTCTTAGAAATCTCCAATGTTGTGACCGAAGATAATCTATACTTACGAAATCCAAGCTGGTTGAACTCTTTCAGATAAGTTTTTAATTAATAATATTTATGTCATACAGGAACTATTATATTGATTAGCTGAAGGATCGCGAATGTTAATAATTTAGCCCTTCAAATAAGATTAGAGGGTAAGAAAGAGGTTGATTAAAATTTTTAGTTGCGAATTGGTCTTATTAATATAAACTGCAGGGTTTAAGGAATTGCACATAGCCCATAATTAATATACCTCAGGACTTGAATCAAATATAGTTTTTAGTAATTATTACCAAACTTAACACAATTAATATTAGGTACATACCATCGGAGGTTCCCGGATCTAAGCTTTTAATAATTTGATTACAATTTCTTAACTTTTGAATATAACCAGGTAATGTAGCAACTTCAAAAATCGCTACCAGTGATTTGGGGAAAATATTAAACTATGATTTTTCTATATTCATTGTTCCATAATCAAAACTGTAATAGTTTTCATTCTCTTAGTAGCTACCTGTGTTCATAAAAAATAAAAGGTTTTTTCAAGATAATTTTATACAGAGTGGCAAAAAAGTCGCGCATAATGCCTGTAACTTTTGAATTACGTCGTATACAATAAAGTAACCTTCATGAAAGTTATTTAGTAAATTATTCCCCACATTTCTACCTACATGAATTTTTTCTGTTATTTGTGGTTTAGTTGCAATAGAGACTAATTTACTTTTTTTAAATGGAACACCCTGCATATGATTACGCATCTGGATTCTACAGGGAAAACTCTGAATTTTTTGTATTTCAAATTTTCACATATCTGCAAGCGATTCCGAGATAATGACAGCTCAAAAATGAAAAACTTCCTAATTATAATTATTCCCACTTAATACCCACCAGTTGAGTAAAGGTGTTTTCATGACAGCGTTCCTGTTTAATTTTCTGTTGTCTGATTTCTAATTTGTTTACACTATGGTTCATCTAAATGAGAAATAACAAATTGAAATTTTAATAATGAGCGGTTACGGAAATATGATGAGATCACAAGATCAGGTTTGTCAACTTTTCAATGAGTTATATCCAAATAGGCCTCCAATAAATCAGTCAACGGTGTGTCAAGTGGTAAAGAAACTTTGAGAAACAGGCCATGTTATGGAAGCCGGTAGATCAGGTGGGCCTAAAACAGCAACCGGGGGAGACAAAGTACTTTGGATATCATGCTCTCAATACATGAAAACCCAACACAATCATCGAGGCAAATGGTAATGGATTTTAATGTGTCTCATCAGTCAGTGAAAAGTTTGTTTAAGTAGGAGAAGTTGCATACCTACAAGTTAAAGTTGGTGCGCGAGTTAAACGAGGGCGATTTTGATAGCACACTTGTTTCACCTTTTACTTTGGATACTCGAACATCGGCTGCTAATGCACATCTCTATAGGCAGCAAGAGGTCTCACATCTCAACAAAGACCTGAAAGAAATTCTGTCTTGGGGTGACAGTAACTAAGTAGAATTTAACGCTAAAAAGACCCAGGCGGCGTTTTTTCTAAAAAAGTTAATGTTGAAGAACCGGATATAGTTATGGCGGGACACTTGATTCTCTTGGCTTCATCAATTCATTTATTGGGCGTTAATTTGGATAGTCATATGTCTAGGCATAGCCACGTTGCGGCCATTGCTAAGGCAGCCTCGCAGAAGCTTGGAGTACTTTTCCGAACAAAGAACCTCTATACACCCCAACAACTTTTGATGCTCTATAAAGCCCAAATTCAACCATCGCTGGAGTACTGTTCGCATATTTGGGGCTCTTCTCCTAAACATACCCTGAGATTGCTAGATTCCATTCAAAGAAGAGCCAGTCGCTTGATCGGTGACCATAGTCTGACACACAACCTGGAAAGCCTTGAACATCGAAGGCAGGTTGGAGACTTGAGTCTAATTTACAAATATTTTTATGGCAAGTATTCAACTGAGGTTGCCCGCTTGATACCACCCAGAGCGGTGCACGGTAGAAATACACGACGAGCCACTGCAGCCCACCAGTACGTGGTTCAGCTTAGTGTCCCTCGAACGACACTGTTTCAAAATTCTTTCATCTGGAGAACGTCATCACTCTGGAACGACCTCCCTGAGATCGTGTTCCCCAACGACTATAATCTTCAAAGATTCAAGACCAACGTGAATCGTTTCCTGTGCACACGCACCGCTCCCAGAGCGCTATAAGGGATTTATCCTGCAGTGCTCTGCCTTATGATAAAAAAAAAAAAGAGGAGCTGAATTTTGTGAGCTAATGATGAAAAGAGGCAATCACAATAATAACTTCGCAACAAATATCATTTTCTCGGATAAAACTACTTTCTATTGAAATAACATTGTTAATAGACGCAATTATCGTTATTGGTCTGCTAAGAATGCTCACTGGTTCCAGGAAGCTCATACTCACAAACCCGAAAAAGTTAATGTTTGGGCGGGCATAGTTGGTTGAGGTTAGTTTAGAATTCCTTTTTGCAGAATGGTTTCACCAGGTGTAAATAATGACATAAACGAACAGGTATCATTCCAACAAAATGGAACGCCTGCGCATTATGCGGCAAATGTTAGACAATACATAAGCGAACAATTTCCAGGACATTGGATAGGCAGAAGAGATGCTATTGACTGGCCAGCGCGATCCCCGGACTTAGCCCCGCTCGATTTTTTTTTGTGGGGACACTTAAAGAACAGTGCCTACGTTAACCGCACAAATCTTTAAAAGTCAGAATTAGTGCTGAAATTCGGGCTATTCCAGAGGACTTCTTTCAAACGTTGTAGACGGGTTCAGGGATCGACTTTCGCTCTGCTTAGCAAAAGATGGTGGTCATTATAAACACCTGATCCATTGAAAAGGTTTCACCGGTTTATTATTCCGATGTTAAGTTGTTCAATTTTCTAGGCTATTTATTTTTAGATAAATAAAAATTTGAAATACAAAAAAATTCAGAGTTTTCCCAATATAATCCAAATATGCAATCATATGCAGGGTGTTTTATTTAAAAAAAGTAAGTTGGTCTCTATGGCAACCAAACCAGAAATGACAGCAAAAATTAATGCAGGTAAAAATGTGGGAAAAAATCTACTGAACAACTTTTATAAAGGTTACTTTTTCCTATACAAGGTAATTCAAAAGTTACAGGCATTATGCGCGACTTCTTTGCCACTCTGTATATATTTTTTTTAAATACTTCTTTATTTCAGGCTATAATTACTTACAAAGCAATATATAAAACGAAATGACATCACCGACGAAAAATAAACAGAATATAAGCATTACAAATTACGTCTGAGAAACTCCGCTAATGTATACGGTTCCATATCAATTAACAATTTTTTGATAGTTATTTTGCAGATCTTTATACTCCCTAAGCATTTAATTGATATCTGCTACTTATTATACATTTTAATTCACAATATGGACATTTTTCAGTTAAAGTTAAACGATGTGGTGGATATAATGGATTTAGAGTTTTTGTCTTATAAGCATGAAAACTTAGCTCTGGAAAACTTTCTTTGTTTTTATACACAAACATCAAACACGTATACATATAAAACGCATATACTGTCATTATTCCTAATTTTCTAAAGGCCCATCTACATGTTTCAAAATATTTAAATTTTTTTAATGTTCTGACTTTTCGTTTCTGAATTGAAAAAACTAGTTGCATCTCTGAACTACTGACCCAAAAAAATTATTTCATATCTCATAACCGATTCACAGCTTGCGTGATACTTAACTTTTATTATGTGATTATTCATATATGACACGCCTGTGAAAGAACTCATTGATGGTTATTCCTAGGAATTTTGCATCCCTTTCTATTGTAAGGTCAGTTTTACTAATAGTCAAAATGCTCGGATAAATTAAAGTTATTTTGTTTTGTCCTAAAAATCATAATACTAATTTTGTTAGTATTGAATATTATTCAATATGAAATATTTCTTGTAACCTGGTGCCTAGTATTAACAGGTTTGTGTCCTCCGCACAATTTGTTATGGTAATATTGCTCTCTATAATATGCAAGTTGTTTATATATACTACAAAAAGTATGGGCCCCAAGATGCTGCCTTGATCTATCTCTGTAGCATTTTCTCCTACCATGGATTTAGTCTTCCTCTATTACAACTCATTGCAGTCTATCTGTGAGGTATATGATTTCAGCCACGCATATGCATTTTCTCTGATTCCGTATTTGTTTAATTTGCAAAGTAATAGTTGCCGGTCTAGACAATCATATCCTTTACTGAGGTCTAAGAACATGCCCAATGATAAATTTTTATTTTCTAGGTGGTTCAAAATGGTTTTTGTAAATTGAAAAGTGGTCGTCGTGGTTGACGTACCTGTCAGATGTCCATGCTGATTGTCCATTGGGAAGTTGATTTAGTTGCATGAATTCCAACAATCTTGAACATAAATTATCTCAAAGGTTTTGGAAAAACTTGGTAACAGACTTGATGGCCCCTAATTGTTAAGATCTGTTGGGCTTTTTATTCTTTCATTTATTAATTTAATTAAGTTCTGGGTAAGCCCAGACTCTAATAGTGTCCTAGTCCGCCATAAGATATCTCATTGTTCCTTCTTTGTGTTATTTTGTTTAAATTGACTCCTTTGGGGAGATAAAATTTTCTTGTGGATTTTCTGTCGCAACGTTCATGGAGGAAGCCAAAGAGTATGGCGTCCCCTTGGAAAAGAATACCTACGATCTCTTCACTCCCCTCCAGCTGTGTTGATCATTTTATTAGTGATTCAATGTAGGTAATTTCCTTTCTTCTGTTATTTTCAGAGGCTTACGTTTGCCAATTATTAACATTCGTTTACCAAATTTTGGCAAAGTTTTACCGGGTTGTCTGCAATGTCAGGTTATGTAAGCTAACCGTCACTGAACCACGTTGCGGTTTTCATTGCTAGAAATACGACATTAAAAATTATCTTTTGGAATTTAGATGTAGATACAGCCACGTTTCCTGAATTTTTGTAGGTGGAGCTGTTTTCTTATTTTTTTATTTTGATGGTAAAAATTATAATCACTGTTATGTCTGTCCCTCATCTTCGTTAAGAGTCTAGCCGCAACGCAACTGTATCTAGAGGTAGGTTCGTTTTTTTCTCTTTTTATGTTTCGTGTTAATATGTCATTATTCTTAGTAGACCGTTAGTATTACAGTAATAGTGCTTTTAATGAAAAAACACAATGCCGCTAAAAAGAACAATTTCGTCAAAATATTTTAAAACTTAAATGATAAGTACTTAACCTCTTTCTAGTTTAAAGTTCTTTTTCTAGTAAAAATGAACGTATGTATAGTAAATTTTACGTTACGACATATTTTCTACAGAGTGATGAAAGAAAAACTTAAAACTAAAAAATGGTAATCATTAGTGCTTTAAATATTTTTTTCGCATTTTATACAGTAATGCACTAGATTAATGACCTCAAAATCGTATAGTAATGGGTCACTTTACAGCATAGCAACCATTACAGTATAGCAACCATTACTGCATAAAACGTAAATGTCATTCAAAACACAATTTTACAAGAAAGAAATTCGTTTATTTTAAATCTTATTACAATAAATATTAAAAGAACAATTATTTAAGTTAGAAAAGAATGCAACTGCTGACCTCGCCGTATTAAGTAGTTGTTGCTGAACATTTTTTTCATTCAACACAATTCCTATGGGGGCTTCTTGGGGTAGTCCCAGTAGGACATTTTTGAATACCCTTTGAGAATTTTTCAATTTATTTTCAATGCTTTCTTGCACGTATCCTTCAGCTACGCTTGTGGACCGCCATCCCCCATGCCGTTTGAGATCCTGAATATCAGCGCCATTGTCAGCAAGAAAAGTTGCAGATGTTCTTCTCAAACAATGACCGGTGTAGCTTGAAGCATCAGGAAGATTTAGATATTTCGCAATTTCTTGTGGGATTTTTCCGAAAGTGTTGATGCCAACTGGCTGTACTGTACATTTGCCATGACGATAAAACAGAAAAAATCGATTATGCCTTACTGTTTTAGGTCTTAACAGTAAGTACTTGTGGTAAATTTTATACCCATTGCCATCTGATCCTACGGTAAATACACGTTTTTTCTTTGTTTTGGTATCATGTAACGTCACTATTAGGATTGTTCCTGAATCCTCTATATCTTCAGATGTTAAACTGCATAGTTCTGCACGCCGAAATGCGCCATTCAGCCCAAAAATTAATACCACTTTCATTAACAGAAACGTGTCGTCTGGAGCTTCCTTCAAAAACTTCGTGACGTTTTCATTGTCAAAACTTTTGATTTTTTAGGTTCATATTTGTCGTTTTGACGGTATGACGGTTCAAAAAAGCGATTAACTTTTTATATTGTGAAATATCCGTATTTTTACTGATAAGTATTATGCTTTTGATCATAGAGTACGTAGACCATAAACTGGAAACTTTGAGGACTTTTGCCTAAAACAAATGACAAAATTACTACCTATATACCACACTTTAACCATATAAAATAGCTTACCTTCTCGTAAAAGTATGCCAGCATCAAATCTTCGTCAATGCCTTTAAAATTCTTGGTGTTTCTCCACTCGCAGAACATATTATACCGGTTGTTGCATCGTCGAGCGGGACATAGGAAATCCCATGTAATTTTAAATGGGGTCAATTATTGGCTTCCCTAATTATTTTAGAGAAAAATTCTATTTAGGTTTATTAAAGAGCACTAAAACCCACATTCAAAAGAATAACTTTAGATATTTTTGATGAGCCCGTTTACGGGTTATCGCCGATTTCTTTTTAACTATTTCTCCTTTTTATGGCCCCGTATTTGCGGGCACCAGTCAAGGTAAAAGATGACTGTCAAATAAAGTTGTCATTTTGAGGAATATTTGAACATCTTCTTAAATCCTAAAGTTCTAACAATTTAATAGTACCTACCTATTAATTAGTAAAATATTGAAACATGTAAAATGTCATAATTAACCTTGTAATTGGATACTTTATTTTAGTTTTATTCAGATTAATTTGTACTCATAAATACACCTTTAATATTTTCGATGTACGAGTTTTTATAACAATAAAGCACACATTTCAAAATGACAACTTTATTTGACAGTCATCTTTTACCTTGACAGCTTTGTAAATGAGAGTGCTGAGCTCTTTATACAATAAAGCATATTTTGATTTGATTTGATTTGATTTGACTGGTGCCCGCAAATACGGGGCTATAAAAAGGTGAAATAGTTAAAAAGAAATCGGCGATAACCCGTAAACGGGCTCATCAAAAATATCTAAAGTTATTCTCTTGAATGTGGGTTTTAGTGCTCTTTAATAAACCTAAATAGAATTTTTCTCTAAAATAATTAGGGAAGCCAATAACTGACCCCATTTAAAATTGTATGGGATTTCCTATGTCCCGCTCGACGATGCAACACCCGGTATGCTTTCTTGTATCTTTCCTTGGATTTTACTGGAAGCAAACTTGAGGAAGCTTCGCGGGCCGCATTCAGGATATCTTCCAAGTCGTTTTTATTAGTCATTTCCATAACTCTTGTAAAATTCACTCTTCAAATATGATTTTATTTGGATGCTGTCAATAGTCGTCAAACACAAAAAACATCTTGTTTATATTGCTAAGTTACCGAGAAGTCATACTACTAAGTTTTTGTAGATTTTCTTCAGTAACTATTCTTTCTAGATTTTAATATGAAATGCAAAATAATTAATTACTTACAAAATGCGAAAAAATAGTATACGCACCTCGTCAGAAAAGTGATTTTACTTGACTCGTATGGAAATTAAATCCTCGCTTCGCTCGGATTCAAACTAACCATACTCGTCAAGTAAAGTTCCACTTTTCTAAACTTGATATGTAATGTACTATCACTAAATTGTGCTATTTGGATTATTAACTGAGGTCTTAAATTTATTTCCCATTTAGTTTATTAACCAGAGCACGTATACTAACGCTTTTATTGGAGCCTCTTATGTATATGGAGTTTCTTATATCCCCCTCGCCCAAAAAAAAAATGGTATAGAAGCTAGAATAGTCCGCCTTACGGTTCTGTGGCTATAGAAGGAATGCGAATAAAAAAAAGACTCATGTACCGGGTCTGCTAAGTTTACCAATTAATATTAAATAAAAAATAATCTAATTTTATGATGATTAGACCGCGTATGAATTTTTCCTGCCCACGCATTTCCCGGCGGCCGTTTCTAGTCGATGAAATAATTGTAAATATTTATATGAAACGAGGCACCGCACGCATATGCCGCTACAGTTAAACCTGACTTTTTATGCCTTATAGCCCCCTGTCTTCTCAGTCGTCGTAGCCACAGACTCGTGAAGCAGACTATAGTCAAGTAAACTATAAATTTATAAACGCGGCAAAAAAATTGCAACGTCCAGTAAAAAATTGAGTAAAAACTGTTCGTGGCATATTTTTATCGAATTGAAACGAGGTTTCACGTTTTATTCTAATTAATTACAGCTAATAATAAAAATACGGAAATTAAAAAGCTAAAGACGATATGTAAAAAATTAATCACTTTTTCAAGACTGACAATCCTTTTTATTGTAAATGATGAGAATCTCTAAAAAGTAAGGTGTATCAAATCAAAATGTCTTGCTGTTAAACAGTTAGTTATTCACGAGTCAAAATAAAAAGTAATGCATGTCAATCATAAAGATAGATTATGTGTAGTCTTACAAAAATAATTCTTGGATTCTTCAGTTCCTTATTAAAAAGAAATATTACAAAATACCTAGGTATGATATTATCAATACAATTGTGTTCTGTTAATTTAATCCGAGTCGCTCTAAATCAACAAAAATATAGGGTCAAAATTTAATTAAATACATGGTTTTTATTAAAAATGGGTGAAAGATTAAACAAAGTGACCCTTAAGAGAATAAAATATTATTATGTCGTCTTTTTAAACAATTTTAACAATTCAAATAAGATAATAGAAATAATGTGTAAATCAATAAATATCTTCAAGATAATATCTTGTCCAAATGAAAGTTTAACAGTTTAATAATTGCAAAAGTGAATAAAAAACTCCCTACATGTTTCGAACGCTTAAGCACTCATCATCAGGGAATCCTTAAGAAGGATATTACAAAGTTAAGAACTAACAATAAATATAAAATAAAAGTTTAACTAGGACTCACCTAACATCGAGTTTAGCGGAACTGTAACGTCAGTTGTCTTAAATTAATGAGTACAACTCTACAGGATGAGAAATGTAAAGTTGAAGACTTGGTGTGCGAAAATTTTAAATGTGGTTATAAGAGATTAAATATAACCTGTGCTTAATCACAAGCGTGGTATCTGATGCAACGTGATTGTTGAAGTAAGGTTAATTTAAAGAAAATAATGACATTAAAGACGTATAACCAGGTATTGATGTTAGAAATATTAAACTCAAAAAATATAATTGTTGAAATCAAATGGGAAGATTTAAAGAACTCCAAATTAGGTTTATAAAATCCATACAGAATCAATTGATGCTTAGTTGTTCCGACTCTCATAATGAAAAACCTTTCTGCTTTAAATGTTTTAGCTCATTTATTATCTTTATCCACACTGTTTCTTCACTAATAAAAATTTTACATTTATAATCAAAACTTTATTTATATCTGAATCTCAATACAATTAAAATGTTAGTATGACCAGTTCGCACACCAAGTCTTCAGCTTTATATTTCTCATCCTGTAGAGTTGTACTCATTAATTTGAGACAACTTATATTTAATTTACAGTTCCGCTAAACTCGATGTTAGGTAAGTCCTACTCAAACTTTTATTTTATATTCATTGTTCGTTTTTGACTTTGTACTATCCCTTCTTAGTATCCCCTGATGACGAGTGCTTAAGCATTCGAAACATGTTAGGAGCTCTATCGAATAAAGTATGTACCTCTGTCTGCTATTAGTGTAGAAGTAGTGAAGTTACTAGTGATTTTAACTTCAAAAGCAGAGGCGTCTAAAGTACTTATATCTGTATTGTTGTAAATTCTAGATATTAGTTATTAAATATTTTGTTTGGAACTCATTGACGACAGAGCGCATTAAACGGAACAGGCTTTGAAGCTGTAAAATTAGGCGAATTGGAGTCAAAAAGGTGAATTTATAAGCTGGTTTGCCCCAATAAAGAACATAAAAATTTAAATGGAAAAACATCACTAACAACATAAGACCACAATTTAACAAAACACACATTTCCCAAAAAAAAAGTATAAGCAGATAGTATATCTTATTATTATATACAGAGTGGCAAAAAAGTCGTGCTTAATGCATGTAACTCTTGAATTACCTCGTACACGGAAGAGTGACCTTTATGAAAGTTGTTCAGCAAATTATTCCCCACATTTCTACCTGCATGAATTTTTTCTGTCATGTTTTGTTTGGTTGCCATGGAGACCTACTTTCTTTAAATGGAACAACAAATTTTCACCTAATTGCAAGCATTTCCAAGATGATGACAGCTCAAAAATGAAAAACTTCTTAATTATAACTATTTCTACCTAATACCCACCAGTTGAGTCAACGTATTTTCATAACATCGACCTAAGAAGTGTCAATTTAAAGTTCCTGTTTAATTTTCTGTTGTCTGATTTCTAATTTGTTTACACTATGGTTAATCTGAATAAGAAACAACGAATTGAAATTTTAATAATGAGCGATTATGGAATGAATTATATCCAAATAGGCCGCCAATAAATCAGTCGACGGTGTGTCGAGTGGTAAAGAAATTTCGAGAAACAGGCAGCGCTAGGGAAGCCGCTAGATCAGGTCGACCTAAAATAGCAACCGGGGGAAACAAAGCTTGAATATCATGCTCCTAATACATGAAAATCCAACACAATCATCCAGGCCAATGGCAATGGATTTTAATGTGTCTCATTAGTCAGTGAAAAATTTGTTTAAGCAAGAGAAGTTGCATCTCCATAAGATAAATTTGGTGCACGAGTTAAACGAGGACGATTTTGATAGAAGAGCTGAATTTTGTGAGCTGATGATGGAAAGATGCAGTAACGATTATAACTTCGCAACAAATATCATTTTCTCGGATGAAGCTACTTTCCATTTAAATGGCATTGTTAATAGACACAATTATATCGGTCTGCTGAGAATACTTACTTAGAGGCCCGAAAAAGTTAATGTTTGGGCGGGCATAGTTGGTAGACATATTGTGGGACCTTTTTTCATAGATGATAATTTGAATGGCGAAAAATATCTGGACCTCCTCAGGAATCACAACTGCTCATTATGCGGCAAATATTAGACAATGCATAAGCGAACAATTTCCAGGACATTGGATAGGCAGAAGAGATGCTATTGACTGGCCAGCGCGATCCCCGGACTTAACATCGCTCGACTTCTTTTTGTGGGGACACTTAAAGAACAAAATCTACGTTAACCGTCCAAATGACTTAGAATCTATAAAAGTCAAAATTAGTGCTGAAATTAGGGCCATTACAGAGGACTTTCTTTTAAACATTGTAGACGGGTTCAGGGGTCGTCTGACGCTCTGCTTAGCAGAAAATGGTGGTCATTTTGAACACCTGATGCACTGAAAAGGTTTCACTTGTTTATTATTCCGATGATTAGCTTTATTAACTCTACATTTCAATTTGATAGTAATCCGTATGGGTTTCAAGAAAGAAGCAATACACTAGGAGCCACGGCGGATCTTCTGAGCTATATAGCTAACGAAAATGACAAAAACAGATATGTTCTAACTGCCTTCATTGACTTGCAAAACGTTTTTGATACGGTCAACATTGATCTTTTTATAAAAAAATTAAGTAACTTCTCTACTTCTCTACTTCTCTACTTTCGAGGAAAATGTAGAGATTTGTTGAAATCATACTCATCAGGAAGAAAACAATTCACAGTTGTAAATAGTAATAATAGCAGTTTAAATGATATTTCAGTGGGCGTAGCTCAGGGATCAGTTCTTGGTCCATTGCAGTAGCTTTTATATGTGCATAACCTTAAATTCGTAGGACTCCAATGCAAATATTATTTGTTTGCGGATGATACAGTGTTAGTATTTTCTGCAAGGAGCGAAGAAGAACTGGAACGGATTGTGAACCCTGACATAAACCTATATTATGAATGGCTGTGCTACAACAAGTTGACTATTAATATAAATAAAAGTGTATATATGATAATTAAACAAAAAGGGAAAAAGACGTGCAATCCAAAAATAAAATTAAACAATCAACTGCTAAAACAAGTATCAGAATATAAATATCTTGGTCTCATAATGTCCAAAAATTTAACATGGAATTCTCAAATAAAGAACATTATCAATAAAGTGGCACCTATTGTTGGAGCACTTAGGAGATGCTCCCACCAACTCAATGATAATTCAAGATACCTTCTGTGTAACAGTTTTATTGAACCACATTTAAGATATCTAATACCTTGTTGGGGTAATGCTAGTGAATATTTAATAAAGAATCTACACAGACTACAAAATAAATCAATAAAAGCTTTATTTGCCATAAATTATTATACACCCAGTGAAGACTTGTACAGAACATACCCATTTCTTACTATAAATCAACTTAGAAAATTTGAGCAAACCAAATTAATACATAGTGTACAAAATAAATTAATTAAAGCAAACACAGTCCTTAAACAAAACAAAGATTATTACAACTATAATATAAGATCAAAAGATGCCTTCAGAAATACATTTGCTCGCTCAAAGAAAAAACAAGACTCTCCATATGAGGGGAGCATTAAAACCTATAATAATATTCCTGATGAACTTCTTAATGAACACCAAAAAAAATACTGCATACCAACCTGAAAAAATATATTAATATAATATAGAAAATTAATCATGTTATTTAGACATTTTTTTTTACTTTCTCTGTAAAATGTAAACATTAGAATTTTAACTATTACTTTTACCATTTAAGGAATTTATTAAAAATGTATTTTTATTATATAGTGGTAGTACTCACTAGTCATAATAAATTAATATTGGTCTGTAAATATTGGGTACGAAGTAGGTAATGAAGTCAATTATGCCTAATAAAAAAAAACTTTCTAGGCGTTTTAAAAGTAAATTGTATTTAGTCAGTTATTTCTTAGAAGAACTCTCCACTAGAATATTTAATACTACCAGGGGCGGATATCAATCATATTTCATAAAATAATATGATACAATTGATAGGGGCTATAAATACAATTGTGGTTCTATATTTTTTTTAATCTCAACGTGGGGCCGGGGGTTTGAAAACAAAAAAAAAACGGGTCGCAAAATATATTTCCCCCGTTTTCGAGGGCGGGAAAAAAGACGCTGGCAAAATAAAACTACTCAAACTACCTCCATTTTCGATTTTTTTGTTGTGCTAAATGATTGCGAGGGCTTTCATGCCGGATCTGAGCGAATATGTGTAAAGTGGTTTGCCTTTGAGTTAAGAGGAGGTTGAAACAAACCTTTCAAGGACTGCTGTGGCGGAGAAATCTTTTTTGCGACCAGACGTCATCACACTTTTGGTGTTTTTTACACTTTTGCATGAATTATTATCCGTTTTTATCTACGACTTTTTATTATTTGGTAAGTGAATACCGAGGTGAACTCGTGCACATCAAAATTTATTATGATAAGTAGCTAGTACTACTTACTATTTACTGCACATTTATAATAATGAAACACACAAACTAATCTGCCTTTCCTCCGCGGGCTTCACCAATAGCAAAAATATCTGGGGTTTTTATATAAGTTGCCAACATAAACATATCTACTTTGGGTAAATTATAACATTTGCCCTTAAAACGCACTCTCTTCAGTCATAATTAAATAACTTTATTTAAAAACAATTCAGAAATTATTTGCGTAATCGACAGAAAAATTACATTCGTTTTTTTAACAGCATTCTACAGCTTAACAAACTACTACCTACGTTAAACATCCTTCACAAACAGAGATAGACAGATGAGTACATAAAATAAAAAGGGGCAACAATATAGAAGAGATAAATTCTTACATGGATAAAATTATTCCTGATAAACTGTTTTTATACTTATGGAAAAGTTCAACAATACATCCACTTGGCGCCAAGAAGTGCAGTACGAATCTGAATAAATTTTGACACTGTGGTTGGTCAGCTCAAGGCCAAATTTTCATTCTGCAGTTTTATTAGGGATGACGTTTAAGTTGCGGCTGTAAACGATCGGGTCACGTGGATAATTGAGTGAAATGCATGACGGTGCTCCTCAACAGCGACAACGAGGTGTGCGAATTAACAAAGCCGACGAGTTATACATACAAATGCAATACGATAATTTAAAACGAGATCTAAATAGGTAGGTAAATAGTTTATGTTTGCTTCAAATTTAAGGTAGTGCTGCAGCTCTGCAGCTCTTATTAAAAATCCGCCACTGTAGTTGACTTTTTGATTGCTGTGAGTTGTGGCTGCCATGGATTTATCATGGTGGATGTGGAGGAGTGGATATATTGTAACGATACTCCCAAATCTTTTATTTTCTATTCGTATTCGTTCATAATTTTCTTTTTCCTCGTAAGGAACACGTAACATAATCTGTTAACCTTTTGACACAATGTCACTTCTGACGATTAATAATTCGTTCATAGTTTTCTTTTTCCTCGTAAGGAAAATGTAACCTAATCTGTTAACACCTTTTGACAAAATGTCATTTCTGACAAATTCATGTAGAAATCCAATCTTTCCTGGTCCTCTTGTATAACAAACAATTTTGATAGCAACCGACGAGTAGAAAAGGAGATGCAGCGCGATGGAGGATTCATTCTAAAGAGCTTGGAGCTCGACTGGCTACAAAATCAGACGCTTGCGCATTGGCGTTTATTCTTACCTTACCAGTGTTGCCATTTTAAGCGGCGGTAAATTTTAAACACTTTTGTGATTGTGAGGTTAGGTTAATTTGTTGTTTTGTTTGTGTCAAAAACAATCAAAGGTGGATTAGATGCCGTGTTAGCGCCTGTTTAACCAATAAAGTCTATAAAGAGACTTACTTACAAATCTTTAAAACCTCACTTTGAACATTAAAACTGGCAACGCGGCAGGTTAAAAATTTTGTAGCCGGTCGAGCTCCAAGCTCTTGTGATTCATTCGAGCTCCAGCTTTCAGAGAAGCAAGAGCTTGAAGTATCCTGAAAGGTGAGATCCTGAAAGGTTATTTATTTAATAATATAAGGCACTGAGAAACTTGACTTTGAGTATGGTTCGCAGGTGCAAGAAGGCATTCATTGGCGGTGTGGTGAGTGAGGGTGATTCAAGGAAGACGTGGAGGATGCTAGCGGATCTAAATGTAAGAAATTCAAGTAAGAAAGACATTCCTCGCCATCTGCTTGACATGAATGCTATTAATGAATATTTTGCATCAGTATATAAAAGGGGCAGTTGCGAGGAGATGATTAGTAAATACGACAGCTTGGATCCGTTGGTTGCTGATGGCTTTTCATTTGTCCCGGCTACGGTCGAAGAAATCACTCGGGCATTGCGTGATATCAGGTCGGATGCGTTTGGGTCTGATGGTATCACCCGTACAATGATTCAGTATTGCTCACCATTTATATATCCCTTTATCACTCACATCGTCAATGTCTGTTTGGAGCGCAGCTATTTCCCAAGCGCATGGAAGACATCAATTATCAAGCCCATTCCGAAAGTAACTAATCCTGAGTCTTATTCAGATCTCCGACCTATAAGTCTACTCCCTGTTTTGTCCAAGGTTCTAGAAAAGATAGTATATTCCCAGATCAATAAGTACGTGAATGATAATAAGTTAATCCCAGAGGCTCAGTCTGGTTTTCGAAAGAACTACAGTACATCTACTGCGCTCTCTGGAGTTTTGGATTCGATTGTTAGGGACCTGGATGCTGGGAGGATGTCTGCGTTGGTACTCCTGGATTTCTCTAAGGCCTTTGATACCATTAGTCACGATTTGTTGTGTTCAAAACTTGGATACTACGGTTTTCAGCGGTCAGCTGTAGGGTTAATCTCCGCGTATTTAAGTAACCGAAGTCAGCGGGTTGTTTTGAACGGAGAAACCTCGTTGGCGAAGCCAGTTACATCGGGGGTGCCTCAGGGTTCGATTCTCGGACCACTATTATTTATTTTATATACGGCGGATATACTTAAGTGTATCGAATGCTGTAGCTACCAGGCTTACGCCGATGATACACAACTAAGTTATAGTTTTTTTCCAGCAGAACACCATATCGGTGAATTTGTGATCAATCGAGAGCTTCATAATATATCTGAGAGTTCAAAGAAGCACAATTTAATTTTAAACCCCGACAAGTCTGTGGTGGTTGTTCTTGGAGGGCGTAGAGTGCAAAACGTTGACAGGGCTCTGCAGCTGCATATTGAGGGTATACCTTTACCTGTAAGAAACGTCGCAAAGTCTTTGGGAGTTTGGATTGACTCCAATTTAAGGTTTATGGACCAGGTTAACAAAACAACTCAAAAAGCTTTTCACAGTCTCAAGATGTTGTATGCTAATAGACACATCTTATCAAAGCGAATTAG
Source organism: Polydrusus tereticollis (assembly GCA_963920685.1). Taxonomy (NCBI): domain Eukaryota; kingdom Metazoa; phylum Arthropoda; class Insecta; order Coleoptera; family Curculionidae; genus Polydrusus; species Polydrusus tereticollis. Next base: position 201,997,278 of record OY987326.1, read on the forward strand.
AAAGATGTTAACTGAGTCATTGGTTCTGTCCCACTTTAATTATTGTTCCTTTGTTTATGGTCCCTTTCTCAATCTCCTCGAAAAGAAAAAGATCCAGAGAGTGCAGAATTCTTGTTGTCGTTTTGTTTGCTCGCTGCGAAAGTATGACCATATAACGGATTCACTTCGTCAGCTCAAGTGGATCAATATGAGTGGCCGAAGAGATCTCCATTTTGCAGGGTTTGTCCACAAAATAATGCTTTCTGGTACTCCTTCCTTCCTCTATAATTTGTTGACTCCGAGAAGCTCAACTCATCACAGGGACACCCGTAATAAGGGTCTCTTTACCATCCCTAAACACTCGACAGCTTTGTTTAGAAAATGCTTCAGCTATCAAGCTACTCATATTTACAATAAACTCAGCAATGAACTTAAGTCACTTGCGCCGCAAGTATTCAAAACCCGGTATAGGCGTCTTTTATTAGAATCACAGTAGATATTTGTGTTTATATACTTATAGTTTGAAATAGTTTAAGTTAATATCATTATTATTGTTCTGTTATTGTGTGCATTTGTATTTGGATTAGTGAATTAATTTTAATCAACTCACAGCTACCTAAGGTTAGATGTAAGAATAGCTATTACAGCTAAATCTCGCCTTGGGTTCATTGTGTTTTTATAGCTCTTTTTATCGTAATTGTAATTTTTGTAACATTCTTTAAATAAAAGTCGATTTATTATTATTATTATTATTATTATTTAGGGTTAGCGAGTATAAAAATTCGTTATTTCCTGCTGTTGGATTTATATCCCATAACAGCGGAGCCCTATTTTATTCTCGGCTATAAAAGATCGTACACTGCGACCTGACCTGGGTGCGATTCTTTATAATAGTAGAGATTCTATTTTATCTAATTCTTGCTGTTGGATTTATATCCCATAACAGCGGAGCCCTATTTTTTTCTCGGCTATAAAAGATCGTACACTGCGACCTGACCTGGGTGCGATTCTTTATAATAGTAGAGATTCTATTTTATTTAATTCTTGCTGTTGGGTTTGTACCCAATAACAGCGGAATCCCATTTCTTGCTCGGCTATAAAAGATCGTACACTGCGACCTGACCTGGGTGCGATTCTTTATAATAGTAGAGATTCTATTTTATCTAATTCTTGCTGTTGGGTTTGTACCCCATAACAGCGGAGCCCTATTATATTTCACCTAGAGAACTCACAAGCTGTGCATTACTAGACAAAATAATTGTGGATTGATTCTCCTTCATAGTAGAAATATCTTTATTTAATTCTCCTATTTTATTTCGGCTATAGAGAACTCACAACGTCGGCTTAATCGGAAAATATCGTAAGTCCAATTTTTTCAAAAATGGTTTTTCAGCGCCATCTATTAAAAAACAATCATATCTATCTAACTGGAAAATAATAGATATCTAAACGAAATATAAAGGTGTAGAAATCTGTGTTAAATATTTGACGTAAATCCAGCCTGGTGGAAACACATTAGGAAATTGTCGGAAGTCCACCAGTTCACACGGCGCATGGCGTTGATTTGGGTCAGTGCGACTGTGAGTAGCTTTTACAAATAATAGTTTGTTAAATACAATCAAGTGAATAAAGTATTATTGTAAGGTAAGTTTCTATTTAGTGTTGTGTATTTATTGAATTATTTAGATATCGATATAAGTTATGTTTATGTTCATAGCAAATTGTTGTGGACTTACGACATTTTCTTGTTAGATACCTGATAATATTATTGTACCAACATTTGGACTTACGACTTTTCCTTCAAATAAGATTCCAATAAAATAAGGTACCTAACACTTTTTTATTGTCAGATATTTGTTAAATTAATTAATTATTACTTGTGAGTAGGTATCTATATTTTCTAGGATTAGTGTTCTAGAAATTTTAAATTGTACTTTTTTGTTCAAAACAGCCTGTTCTAATAAAATATTGTTTATTTATTATAACTTTTTTTTATCTGCAACCTGATATTATACAATGCGTGTTTAAAAATAATGTTATAATGTAGGTAGATACTTATTTAGATATTTTTTTAGCATCATGAAGAAGTTTCAATCAAATTTAAAGCCTATTCCATCTGTTTCCGCCCGTACGTTGTTAATGATGCAAAATGTTTTTAATCCACCACAAACTGCTCCTTGCCCTTCAGAAACACAAAATGAGGCAAATAATCCATGCAGCCTTGTCGAGAACTGTGACAATAATTCTCTGATTCTAAACATACCAGAAGTGACTGACGGAATAATTTTAGAGAATTTTGATTTGGAAAATTATGTATTTCCAGTGACTATACATGGTAATTTTTCTTATCTTATCTATCCTATAGGTTTACTTCTTATTTTAATCTTTTTTTTATTTTGCAGATGTTAAGAAACCCGAATATGAAAATGTATTTGAAATAAAAACCCAGAAATTGCAAGAAAACGTAGAACTTGTATTTAGCGAAAATGTTCTAGTAACATCCTGACATGAAATAGCAGGCAGACTGACCCTGACTTTGTTCCAGAATTTCAGGATACTGATGCGAGTGCAGATAATACAGAAGAAAGTATTACTGTTAGTAATAAAAGAAAGAGGCGAAAAAGGCATGATGTAAAACCTAATACCTGGAAAGAAAATGACAATATGAAGAAGAGAGAAGAAGGAAAGGAATACATAAGTAAAAAAAAGGCTGACGATGGTTGGAATTACAATATTAAAAGAGAAGGGATAGTTTTACAACCAAGATGTGAATGTAAAATTTCGAAAAAAAGTACTTGCATACAATGTTTTGAATTAACCGACCAAGACAGAACGGATATTTTCGATAATTTTTGGAATAAGTTGGATTGGAATCAAAGAAAAATGTATATTAATATGCGAGTAAAAGTTATACCAACAAAGCGCCAGAGGAATAGAAAGTTGGAAAATAAATCAAGAAGGAGTATTACATGGCAATAATATTTGCCAAAATCAGATATTATTGAGAAAAGGGTGTGTAAAAAAATGTTTCTAAATACTTTGTGCATTGGAGAGAGATCTATTAGAACCTGGAAACAAAGCGTATCTGCACATGATAATGAAGGTGAAGATGATGAAAACTGCGCAGTTAATGGGAATAAATTAGTGCGTAATGCTGAACAAAACAGGATTTTGAAAGAGTTTTTTGAAAATATTCCTAAAATATTATTGTCGGGCAAGCTCTTCTAAATTTTATTTGGAGCCACAGTGGCTTTCAAAGTCTGCGTTGTACAAATTTTACAAAACACATTGGTGCAACGAAAGGCAGTTAAATCCTGTTTCTATAGCTACATTTCACCATCAATTTGAATCCATGAACTTAAGTCTGTTTAAACCAAAAAAGGATCAGTGCGACACATGTGTCGCCTATGAGGCTAAAAATTTAAGCGCAGAAATTTATGAAACACACCAACAAAAGAAGAAGGAAGCTAGAGATGCAAAAGAATCGGATGAAACGTCTGACAATAAAGTATTTTGCATGGACTTACAATCGGTTTTGTTAAGTCCCAAATCGAATGTATCGTCTTCCTATTTTAAAACAAAATTAATTGTGCACAATTTCACAATTTTCGACATGAAAACCAAAGATGGGTTTTGTTTTATCTGGCTCGAGTCAGCTGGAGGTGTTAGTTCAAATGATTATTCATCAATAATATGCAATTTTATAGAAAATTCGGTCATTCCATCAAGTAACAGCGGACAGAAAATTATCTTATATAGTGATGGCTGCACAGCACAAAACCGGAACGCTCTTTTGGCAAATTCTTTGCTTATTGTAAGTGGGCTCACAACATCATAATAGAGCAAAAATACCTTTTATGTTGTTTTTTACGTTAATAAATATTAATATTCTTCCTTTATGTTGTTTTTTACTTTTATAAATAATAATATTGTTCACATTTAGTTACCTGTAATTTTAATATAAAACTGTTGTAAGTCCATATTGATATAAGAATAGGTTAGGAAAAGATCGTATGTCCATTTAATAAACCTTAAATAAATAATTTTTAAGTGGATTGTTTATAAAGTGATACATCGGATATCATTAATTATCTTATTATAAATTTAAATCATTGTGTAATACATTAGGGATTTTATGAAGTTTTTAGTGTCCCCTGAAAAATTTGGTTTTTGGGACTTACGACATTCTCCGATTAAGCCGACGACAAGCTGTGCATTACTAGACACAATAATTGTGGATTGATTCTCCTTCATAGTAGAAATATCTTTATTTAATTCTTGCTGTTGGGTTTGTACCCCGTAACAGTGAAGCCCTATTTTATTTCGGCTATAGAGAACTCACAAGCTGTGCATTACTAGACACAATAATTGTGGATTGATTCTCCTTCATCGTAGAAATATCTTTATTTAATTCTTGCTGTTGGGTTTGTACCCCGTAACAGTGAAGCCCTATTTTATTTCGGCTATAGAGAACTCACAAGCTGTGCATTACTAGACACAATAATTGTGGATTGATTCTTCTTCATAGTAGAAATATTTTTATTTAATTTTTGCTGTTGGGTTTGTACCCCATAACAGCGGAGCCCCCATTTCTGTCTTGGCTATAAAAGATCGTACACTGCTACCTGACCTGGGTGCGATTCTTTATCATAGTAGAGATTTATTTAATTATTGCTATTGGATTTACATCCCCTAACAACAGAATTTTATTTTATTTCGACAACAGAGAACTTAAAAGCTATGCTTTACCAGACACAATATTGGTTCTGAACCGACAGGAATTAGAAGATATTACATATATTACATTCAGTGGCTGGACCAACGAACAGGTTGGATTCATTTTGAAGAGGCCAAGATTGGAAGAGGGATTTTGTTTATTTTAGCCATGTGGATTGAATATTGGATTTATAAATAAAAGAAATTATCAAAGTTAAAATTGACTTATTTATGAGTGAATCTCCACTGAATACTACCCAGGTATTGTGATAGACAGTTATTGACGTTAATAATTTTTAACCACAAAATAATTGTTGTCACAATATATACTTATCAGAGAACAAATAAGTAATAAAAGTACTACCACTAGTAGTCACACGTAAATGTTACTTGAGAGAACGGCAGAAGATAAGTAAGGTAGGAAATAAAAAGCTCTTAGTCTTCCTCCACAAATATGTGGATTGATGATATTTGTGGAGGAAGACTAAGAGCTTTTTATTTCATATCATTTTAACTCCACTGCAAGAATAGACTACTTCTTCAATTATAAGTAAGGTAGGTACCCATGCCCAGCCATCTAAATCTAAAATAGGCAGGTATAGTGCTAATAATAGATCTCTAGTGTTGTCTATATAGCCCTGAACTGTAATTCCATACCAAATATATCATTACGAGATTTTAAATTAAAAAAATTAATTCTTTTTTATCTCGTACATCTCGTAAACTTTCAATTAATTTTAAATATCACAACAATAAATTTACATCATCAAAAGAGCCGGCCAATTTTTATTGACCGGCAATGTAGAGTTATTAGTTTGTTTTAATGTTTATGCTACTGAATAATAGATTAATTGCTATTTTAGATTAATTATATTAATGTTAATATGTATTAAGTAGGTTAATTTATTAGATAAATTATGATATTTTGTTACAATGAATATCGATGTTTAAAACATATTATTGATTATAGCGATTAGGTTATTATTAATATTTAAAACGCTAATGGTTTGATCGGGTCCATGGAAGAAAGGATGAATCCTTAAGCCCAAAATAGAAAGTTACTGTTCCGTTTTCAAAAAAGTAAACATTCAAAGGGAGCTGCCGGGGACATTTCCTTCACATGTAAAAGGCCTTTTTTGCCCCTTAACGTACCTTTTAAATAAAAAATCTTACTTTTTTCTTTAAACGTCAATAAACTTGACATTTTTCTACTAATTTTTTGACGTCAAAGTTTTGCTTTCTTTACAGTAGACGGTTGCTATAGGCAGTGGAAGTAAAAGTACTTTTTCTTCCGCTGAGAGCGGAACAATAAGTGTGTGTGTGTGTGTCATAAATAAATAGTGTTGAAAAATACAAGAAATATTGGATATTTGTATACTTTATTTATTTTAAAAATCTTTAAAAATCCTTACTTGTCAGATGGAGTAGAATAAATATATTATATACTAATTAGGAAAATATTTCCTAGCCATCTGATGTAAAAAGCCTTATACTATAAGGTCGTATTTTACTAACACTGTTAGCGCTACAATACTAAATTGATTGCTTAAAACTACCAAGAAAGGAAGACCTTTCTGTTGGTAGGATGCTGCTACCTATGGACCGGTTTCGAACTTATTGGTTCTCGTCAGCATAGGGTAAGCGCAGACATACCTAACAACAGAAAGGCCTTAAGTCTTTATAACCAGTTTTATCGTCCTGCTCAGGCAGTGAACGACAAGTGGCGCCGTCTCTTAGAAGTTTTAAGCAATCAGGAGAGAGGACTAAAGGCAAAATGTCATAGGGCCTGTTTTCTACTGGCAAATTACTCCCTGCACCTACCTGGACAAAATTCACATGTGATTTTTACAGCGACAAAATTTTAATATTTGATCGAAAGAAATTTTGTTACCATGGTTCTGTTATTGTATTATTTGTTGTTAACAAGCGTCAGATTAGTTCAATTCAAAAATGAGTGTTTCTGAAGAAAAAAACAGATTTGGAATACAATCCATTACAGAAATTAAAAAAGCAGTGTCGGAGAATATACCTCCAAATACGCGTATCTCCAAAAATTCCATTTGGCGACAGGTTTCGCAGTTTTGATAAGAGAATATTATCTTAAAAAGCATACTCCAGGCGAAGAATTGGCAAAAGTTATGGAAGACTATGCTAACGGAGAGGACTACAAAGAGTCAAGTATCAAAAGCATATGGAACATCATGGCGCAGATGCTACAAGAAAAGTACTATCAAGAATTTAATATAAAAATACATCCATTTCCCGACATTACTTTTAAATCAGCCCGTTTGGCAAAGGACTTAAAACAAAAACAACTTCAAGGTAACCAAGAAAAAAGAAAAGAAAGTTCGAAATCCCTTACAACACAAGAATTATTGGAAATGATAAAAATTCATGACGAAGACACCCCAGACGGCCTACATAAAAAAAATATTTCACTTATTCTCTTTTGAACTTGCCTGGCGAGGCAACGAAGTAGTGAACTGCAAAGTGCATTATTTCCAACAAGAATTAGACCTAAAAGGAGAAAACGGGACGTATCGAATACAATCCCATATTTTTAAAGACCATACAAGGAGGTGCAAAAGCCTTGGCCAGTAACAAATGGTTGGTAAGAAACAACACTAACAAAGATCTTTGTCCTATTCGTCTATTTTTAAAATTATTTGAAAAAAGAAATACCAATCCAGAAAGTGAGCTTAAAAAAATGCACAAAAGTAAGAAATTGGCGGGTCCGAAAAAAATAAATAGTCCTTGTCTCTGACCTTCAAGTAAGTTCCATATTGCTATTTTGTTACCTCCTTACAAATTTTCAATCAATGGTACACTGAGATTTATTAATTAAATCGGGATTCCAACATAAAGAAAGGTAAAATTGTTCCTGAATTTACTGAATGTCTCTAAAATCAGAAAACCCGATTCCAAGAAAAAATACTGCATCTTTATGAACAAAAATATTTTTATTTTAACATAAGCCGCCTATTTCGTTTTATTTATAAAAATACCAAAAAAAAATAGTAAAAGAACATGATATGAATAGTTGTGATCACTTAAACGTAAGAGAAGGTCGCGCCCTCTCCAACCTAAAATAAAGTTTTAAAAGAGTTTAAGCTATTTGTTAAAACTCGAAAAATACCTTTAACACCTTGGTTATTGGACAAGGGTAAGTTTGGCTGAACGCTGAACGTTGGTATTTAATATAAGGAATTAATGTAGTTATGTATAGGAGAGAAGCTATTTCTTTACAATTCTTTAAATTTTAGTTTAAATTGACTTTACCCTGTATGTTTTGTAAAAAATTGACTGTAAGTTTTTTTTTGTTTTTTAAATATTGTGTTACTATTAAGTTTATCATATATTCTTGGAAGAAAAATCTGCATAATTATGCAAAGATCGTTTCTGGACATATTATGTACTTTTCAGCTGATCTAATATTATATAAACAAAACGCATTCCTAGGAAAAAAAAGATCTATAAGAAGAAGCCCGAAATTTTGACGAGCAAAACCAAAATTTATGACAGACCGTTTCCAATGCGTAAAATGTTCTACGTACAACAGAAGTCCTTTTACGACCATAGGATAAAAAGGGGCCAGCACACTATGCAAACTTCTTAGGTTACAAAGTAAAGATAGCAAAAAAGATTGACAATTAAAGGTGTTAAAAGTGTCAGCGATATTCAGTCTAACAAATTTATACGAGGTCATAAAATTTTTATTAGAAACCGTAATGTCCGTGAGAAAACAACCACATATGCTACTTCAGCATTTTAAAAGCCCTTGCGCCAAATTTATATTGACACATAATTCCATACAGAGTGAACCCTCCCTTCTAGTGCAATATGCAGCCTTTATAGAGCGGCAACCGTTGGTTTTAATGAAATGTTATGCATTGTATGATTTACTTCCCAAAACTGGAATTAAATTTAAAAAAAGGTCTTTTGTAGGTTCGCGCTCCTAGTCTTGACTAGTAGTAGACGAAGAAAATTATCGAAGTTAATACAGCAAGTGTTTCAAAGTTACCAATAGTTCTGCTTGAAAGCGTGGTATTGTAACTGCATGATTTTATTTTTGGTTAAATCCGAAAGAGCCCGACTTCGAAGAAGCAGGGCTTTTTGAATGCAGAATTATCTGGTCATTTCTGATGCCTAGTGGTATTCGATGGACTATTCCACTCATCATAATTTGAACCAATCAAAATGTAGCAATTTTAGATATTTACCTGTTTTTAATCGGAAAAACCACTACCTTCATAATTTTGCCGACCCCACTGACCAATCAGAATTTCAGAAAATAGCTAGCAACATAGTTTTTAATCGGCAATTCCACTCATATATAAATAGTCCCATTTAAAATGTCAAAAATCGTAATTTGCTGTCGGATAAAAAGGAAGGAAATGTAACTGGATAAAAAAATCGGATAAATTTTCTGCTCCTCCAATCATTAACGTGGTAACAATTGCATTTTAAACTAGTTATTAAATCATCTGTCAGGCAATTGCCACAAATACTAAATAATTGTTTCAGCTGTTTTAAAGTCGATTTTTAAATAAAAAAGTATTTTTTAACATGCAGCGGTTTGGGACAATTGACGAAAAGGAAATAAATAACGAAATAGAAAATTCCATTCCTATTCGTGGAATTGCCTTACTAAATACCATTCGAGCTCAGATTATGAGCCTGATATTTTTTATGCTTGCTATCTCATACTTACTTTCAGAAAATTTAACGAGAGCTGTTCCGATAAAATCACGAGAGCGTAGCTCGAGTGAATTTGTCGGACAGATCGAGTATCCGGTGAATATCCGGCTAAATCTGAGCTCTTATGGTATTGCTTGTGGCAAAATTTTGTTACCTTAGTTACATTCACTGTTAAGATTGGTAATTAATGACTGACAGTAGATTGTCACTGTTACTTTTGAAAGGTTGTAATCTCACGTAAATTTATTTATTTTTACCAAAGTATGTGTGAAACCATTCGTTTCGGTCAAAGATCAATCAGTGAAATAAAATCTGCCGTGGAAAAAGTAATTCCAACAAATACCATAAAAACCAGATCGTCGATATGCAACCAATTTCTAGATTTTTGTAAAGAGCGTAATTATGAATTTGTTTCGACTACAACTATAAATGATATAAATAAAGATGTTTTTCCCTTTTCTTTCCGTCAGACCCAATCCTTGGACGCGTTTCGCCGTATTACGGCTCATCGGCAAGGCTATAGAGTCTGACGAAAAGGAAAGGGACCTTACAGTGTTTTCAACACATAATGTATAAATACATATGCGAGATGTTACACGTGGCGACATCTCGTAGCAATCGAGCTATCCACCCAACCAGACCAGCGAGGTCTTAGAGAAGACATATATAACATGGCCTTACTTTGGGATGAAGAAACTCCAGACGGATTACAAAAAAAAATTGTCCACATATGGGCTTGCGTGGAGAGGAAACGAGGCCGCTTATTGCAAGATTCATTATTTTAAAGAAGAAATCAATATTATGGGCAACTTTACTGGTAGAATACAATATAATCCGATTTTTACTAAAACTACACAGGGTGGATCTAAAAGCTGTGCTAGCAGCAAGTGGTTAGTAGGAAACAAAATTAATACAAATTTTTGTCCAGTAAGGTTATTTAAAAAACTTTTGACTAAGCGACCTCACCAAATAACAACGGACAGGTTATTTTTAACCCCCAATCCTAACTGGCACAAGGACCCTTGGTTTAAGAACATATCATTAGGAATTAATTCCCTTGCAAAATGGACCAAAATTTCAGCTGACAAGACTGGACTCGATACAAAGAGAAATAAAATAACTAATCACTCAAATCGCTCCTCTGCGGTATCAGTTCTTACAAAACAAGGAGTAAGTGAACAACAGTTAATAAAGTTAACTGGTCATGCAAGTTCTCACTCTCTTAAACCCTATCTCCAGATGGATCCAAAACATCATTACGATTTAATAAATTGCATGAGAAATAACGAGCAACTGCCATCTTGTAGTGTACCAACAAGTAGTATTAATGCTATTGTAGAGTCCCCAAACCTTGCTATAAATGTCTCCAACCAAAACGAGAATGCGAATAAAAATGGGATTATATATCAAAGCTGCACATTTAATATTGTAAATAATTATAAGTAGTTTTTATGTTTTCATTTTCCTATCTTCTTTTGGCACAAAATTAATTTATAATTCACCCATATACCTAGTTTTAATATTATTCGTGAAATAGTCTTGACGAATACCACTCAAGAAAAAATTTTTTAGGTAAAATTTTCCTCTTTTATATTCAAGTTTGTTGCTTTTTTCAATTTTGCAAAATTGCCAAGCAACAAACTTGAATATATTCATACAATCATAACATAACAAGCAACAAATTTATTAAAAATATAGCTACTTGAAATAAGAATTAAAATGTGTTTCCGCTAAAAGTAAAATTATAATAATTTAAACAATGTGATTTTGTTTTAAAGTGGCCGTAGTTTTACCCATAGACATTTAACCATAGACATCCGGGCTCAATTTTTTTCTATTATTGATGAAGAGATTGTTGCATTGATAAACTGTTTAAAAAGTTCTTCTTCATTTGATGATTTTGGCATGCCTAACGCTATCATAAAATCTAACTATAAATATTTACTTGCGCCCTTGGTTTATGTTGTTTATTGGATTCTCCTCATCTTAAAAAAAACTATGATCATACCGTGGCATAAGGGAGAAAAAAAAATTATGTTTATAACTATAGACCTACTGCCCTTACTAGTCCCGTTTATAAAATCATAGCAAAATGTATAAGAAGGAGACTGTGTAGCTTTCTAAATACAAATGGGCTAATGTCGGCTTCGCAATATGGATTTAGGGAGGGAATGGGTATCGATACTGCCCTATATAAAGTGAAATTGCTTTAAAAATAACTATAAACCTCTGGTAATTTTCCCAGATTTATCTAAAGCCTTTGATACAGTTGATCATCACATATTACTAAAGAATTTGGAATTAATAGGAATGAGGGGTAAAGTTCTTTAACTGTTTAAGTCATATTTAAGTAATAGAACATGTAAAGAATAAATTAAAAAAGTTTGTACCTAAATTTTACGAATTGCGGAACATTCTAAACATTAGTAATCACTAAGTTAATGTCTATAAATCCTTAGCTCACCGAAGTTAAGCGGTGTCGAGCGCGGCTAGTACTTGGATGGGTGACCGCTTGGGAAACACCGCGTGCTCTTGTCTTAGGGAAGAGTGTAAAATGAATCGACATCAAAACCATCCTATTCACGCCGGACAGGCCGGATGAGATCGGATATCTCGTAGGATGAAGGTGCCGTTTCACACTCCCCAGTCGGTAGACCGCACGATTAAAAGCCGTACGGTCGACGACCGGTTCAAGATGGCCTCTGATACGCCGACGACCGTAAAAAATAGTAAATAAAAAAAAAATAATCCTTAGCTGAATTTTGTCTCATTATGGAATAATCTGTTGGGGCTCTGCTCATAAGAATGTCTTGAGCAATATCACTAATGCCCAAAAATATACTTTAAAAATAATTCAGATTAAATCCAGATGCTTTTCCTCTGAACTTTTATTTCAACAGTGTGGTGTCTTCACAAATATTCAAATATACAGTGAGCTCAAAAAGGTTGAAATAAATTCGTTTCAAATGCAGGTGATTATTTTCTGGAAAAACGCTTGGATTATTATTTTCAATTTCGGATATTTTGACATAAGAAATGTGTATACAGGTTGTCTCAAGAAGAACATTTTATACCGTCAACATTCATTTTTTTAAATAAAACACCCTGGATATTATATTATTTTTAAATTCTACGATACATTCTAAACACTTTTTGTATAACATACTATATCTCCAAAATCAACGGTTTTCGATAGATTGACATTTTAATATTTTTCTGAAAAAATGCTGAGATCCGTAGATTTTTAGTTTTAATTGCGCATTTCTTTATTATTATTGTAACCTGTTACCTGAATTAATTTATTTTGACACAGGCATTTACTTCTTGTCAAAAATTCTTCAAATTGTGTAGATCTATCTAACTTCAAGTAATTTTGTAAAAATGGCGCGGTTAAGTGAAAAAGATAGGATAGAGGTACTAATGATGCTTGGCTATGAAGTTAAGATGCGAACCCAAACAGAAGTGTGTGAGTTATTTAACAATAAGTACCCAAACCGAGCACCAATATCTCAATCTGTTGTTAGTAAAATTGTAAAAAAATATAGGGATTTGGGGCATGTTAAAGACCATTATATTCAAGGTCGACCTAGAATTTCAGAAGATGTGCAGTAAAATGTCCTCTTAGCTGTCTAAGAAAACCACCATAGTGTTACTCGCGGTATTGCCACGGAAAATAATATTTGTCAAGCAACCGTATTGAACTATTTACACAAAAATAAATGGCATCCCTATAGGGTACAGTTGGTTCATGAACTTAATGAAGATGACCCGGATAGAAGAACAGAATTTTGCGAAATAATGATGAACAGATACATTGAAGATCCTCAAATTTTAAAAAGAATTGTGTTCTCTGATGAAGCAAAGTTTAGGTTAGTTACTCTAAATGGGCATGTGAATCGCCAAAACTGTCGATATTGGGCTATGGAAAATCCGCACTGGATCATGGAGTCCCACACACAAATACCCGCAAAAAGTGAATGGGCTGAAATTGTTGATAACCGGATTTTAGGTCTTTTCTTTTTTGATGGTACGTTAAATGGCGAACTGTACCTAGAATTTTTAGAATTTGAGTTAATTCCGGCACTTGCTGTACTCTATCCAAATTCAGATGAGCCAGACATTCCCAACAATAACTTATGGTACCAGCAAGACGGAGCACCAGCCCATTACACACGCATTACCTACTATTAAATAAAGTTTAGGATGATGGATTTTACATATTAAGTATTAAGTATTGACGTGGTGTAATACAGTGGCTGTGTGCACACACAGACTTTAGTCCACAGTGCGCACATAGGATTTAAATTATTTTTTACTATCTAGTAATTGGTACCATAGAGTGTAGTCAATGTGATATTGTTATACATAATTGATAAATAAATAAATAAATAAATAAACACAATAAATAAGGTCGCGGCTCCTCATCCCTCATCTTTGAATCTTGGCGGTTTTTATCCATTTAAAGTTGCTATGAAATGGATTTCGCATTTGATAGGTAATTTCGATGAACTATTGTTCGCCAACTGCGCTCTTAGCTACTTTAAAAACTGCTGTGGCTCGCAGAGAGTGATTAGTAACTTTTTTCTTGCCGTGTCCAGTTTAGCTTCCCGGTTTAACTATTTACCTAACTCGTTTTTTCCGATAGAAATATTCTTGTACCATTTGCAGCTACACTCCCAATAAGGATTAGCTGTGAAAAACAGACGGTCATTGTCAATTTCAAGACGTTTCTGTTGATATCTCGAATACAAACGTACTGGGCACAAATCTGGAGCTGCTAGGTTTTTAATCAGCCACTTTTAACTTGCCCAAGGCTTTAAACCCCCTTGTGTGGTTTTATTGAATAACAGGTTTTATTCTATTCTTCCAGTTTTATTCCCCGCCTCTCCATTCTAACACATAAGATACAGTCTCTTCACTGCAGTTATTTACCAGCATTTTAAATCCATTGTATTTTAAAGCAACTGAACTTTCTTTAATATTTTCGGGCGCTTTCTGAATTTGTTCTTGTTTTGAACTTTTTGCTCCAGGTACCGATCTTAACGCTTGATCTAAAAGACGATTAAAAGTAATCCTAAATTCATAATGAAGTTTTTCCATTTTGGCCGTAATATTCCGAATGGTTTATTGTATATTCCTTGTATTCATCGCTGTTTTGTTTCCGCATGTTAAATGCCTATTCTGTAAAAATATTCATTTCATTTACCGTGGTGCTTCTTTCTGTCGTAAATGATCTCTCTCACAAAAATTCACAAACTGTCTCCATTAAAACTTTTTATTCTTCACAGGCGTGATGTTACTAATGTTTTTATGAATTTCCTCCAAAGGTCGACTACGAAAACAGTCCATATCTTTAAAGGAATCTTGATTTTTAATCAATTAACTTTTTAAATGGCGCGAAAAGGCGCAGATTGACATGAGGGAGTTCAATATTAAAGTCTCTGCGAGAACCGTGATTACACTTTATTTATTTATTTCATGATAACACACTACAAAATAATAACATTCCAAATGGTATGCCTAAAACTAAAATTAAATAAAATGAAAATTGGTATTGCGAAATACAGCGGATATATGAAACAAAACAAAATAACAGATAAAAATAATTTAAAATGAAGAGTATTCAGCTCGTGTTATATATTTTTTATTGAACAAATGCTTAGCCTAAATATATCACAGTTTAAAAGGTAACTATTATAATTCTGTAACAATTTAGAGATAAAAGCATTTTGTTCGTAGTTAGTCTGATGGGTTTTCTTCTGCCTGGTGCGCCTCATCGGAACCAAAAACAAGACAGACTCTAGCAAGGCATGACAACAAATGGCGCCACTAATTGATTTATGCAAGAAGACAAGCAAAGGCTTTCTGCGACGGTGTTCTAGGCTCTTCATACCACAAAGGAGAAGTCTTGTTTTATATGGGAGGATTTGATAGGGAAACATTAGTTTGAATAGTAAATATGTAGCAAATTTATTTTGGACACGTTCGATTCTACTGATGTGGCATTGATAATTAGGGACTCCACACAATGGAACAATATTGAAGTATCGATTGAACTACTCCATTATATCGAGTCATAAGTGCCTTTGTGTTGTAAATTTGTCGCTTTATGAAACCAAGCAATCTAAAACTTTTCAAAATAATGTTGTCCGCATGCACGATGAAGGAAAGATCCTTGTAGAAGAGGACGCCGAGATAATTGAAGTGTGAGACAATATCCAGAGTGGTGTTCTCCACCTCGTAGGTATAATTTGTCGGAGAAGTTCCTGTAAAATCGAAGGACCTCACACTTGCTCACATTAAGCTGTAGAAGGGTGGGGTTGCACCAGACAACCAACCTGTCCAAATCCGACTGCAGATAGTTGTCATGGGAAACTCAGAAGAAAAACTTCAGGTCATCAGCGTACACCAGACACTAAGACCCATTAAAATAAGATAATATGACGTCATTTATAAATAGTAGGAATAAGATAGGGCCAATATGTGAGCCTTGAGGAACATGGAAAAATTAATATCCATATACCAGGATGTATGTGCAAAAGAAATCTCCTATTTTAATAAGATATATAATAATATGTTCTTTAAATATTTATATGTATAAAAGTATTTAGTTCTATAATTAAATTAAAAGAAAGTACATAATATATAATATATGCATAGTCCCAAATGATGGATTGGCATTATTGTTAGTACCCTGTAATAGTACAAACGAGAGAACACACCTCTTATGGACTTTTGTATAAATATTTTTTTATCGACAGGTAAATTATCGAACATTTTAAAAGCAAAAGTTTTCGACAAACTGACGTGTAATTCACCTGGCAAAACTCAAAGCACTCAAATATCCTACATTAAAATGAACCTTTTTCGGTTTTAATTCGCAAAATTTTCGTTCGCACTGCGCCCTTATGTTTTCTTTGCAGCTACTGAAACTAAAAATATACACGGTTTGTCAAAAGGTGCGCCACTGTTTAATATCTGAAAAGTTTCAGTTTCAGGTAGTTTCCAATTATACCCGATTGATAGAAAAATGGTGTTGCGGTTTTTTCTCAGATATCTAAACTTTTTTATTTTAAATGAAACACCTGATATTAATTATAATATTTTTGAATTCCATTAATTTGTCATAAAATCAAACAAACATACTAAATAGATAAGGTTTTAATGTTAGGTATTTTAGCAATTAACCTTAAATAGCAATAATCCTGTAGGAACATTTTATGCAATTGCCAACTTTGACGATTTTTAAGATTTGCTAATCCATATGCTATACCTACGATATAAAAAAATAGTTAATTTAGTTCAGTTGTTGGGTGATACCTTCGATCGCCCTTCGTACTACATCGGCATTTGGTCATTCGTATTGGTGTAGATATAGCAATTTGTGTTCCTTTCCTTTTCATCAGACCCTAGCCTTACTGATAAACTGTGATACGGTGAAATGCCTCTGGAGGTCTGTCTGGCGAGAGGGAAAAGATCTGTGAAATGTAAATTATTTACGTTTCTAAATCATTTAAAAAATAAAAATTAGTCTGAGTTATAAAGCACTTGTATTTCTTAAATTTTAGAGAATCTAGATTAACACTTTTAGGATGGTATTTATCCAGATGTATTTTAAGCAGTTTGTGATACAGAACTCGGTTAATACAGACCAGTAAATATTATTTTATTAAAAATTAAGAACTCTTGAAGGTATAGGTACCGGCAGTCTTTTGACATGGTACTTACTTCAATTATAAGTTCTGGATACAACGGAAGCATATAATGAATTCGCAGGAATAATACATTCAGATGATCGTTTCCTACATTTCAAAAGTAGAGAAACGGTATTACAATACAATCAAATTATAAAAATATTTATGCGTGATAAACCGCAAAACAGTTTTAACACAATGGTGTGTTACACTCCTGGCAAATTATATTAGCAACACCTTATTGTCCCTCCCTCTACAAAAAGAAGAAGAGGAACACTTCTAAACCCTAATCGTTTCCTTGAAATTCTACCTTTCTTTGGCCATCTTCAAACCTGGCTTTTAGTTCTTTCTGCAATTATTTCCTCTGCCAAAGGAGCTAAAAAATCTAAAAACGGTATTTTTTTCTTATTGACTTTCCTTGTCCAGATTTATACATTTACTGCCTGCCAGTAAACTGATGCTACGTGTATACATAAGCACCATGGGCAAAAACTACCACTTCCACACAATATTTGATCCAATTATTGCAAATATATATAACAAGTGTATTTACCTGCATAGCAAAGCAATTATCTGCACATTTAAATACGTCTCACTGCAATTTGAACCTATTAACACTACTATCAAGCTCAGAAATTCATTAACAAAGTATTTACCCTACATAAATCAGCGACCGTTTGCAATTATTATCAAATTTGAATTTTGCATTTAAAAAAACTATAGATATCAACTTTAGTTTAAATATCGCCATTATTTTAAAAATTATTCAGAAAACACAAAAATAAAAATAAAACTTTAACACCGTCTGTCTCCGAAACGAAGTATTTCTGGACACAAATTTATAGGAACTTCTTTCATCTTTGTAGGAAAGGAAACTCATTCTGAATTTTTCGCGATATTAATGAATTAATATGATTACATCAAACTATAATTATAACAAATAAACCAATAATTGCGGTAAATAAACAAAAATGCGTATGCCAAACAGAGCCATATAAAACGTTAAAATTAAAATGTACCTGTATAAAATTAATAATAATCATTGTTTATACCAAACAAAAAGTGGTGAATACATAAAATAAATATTTTATATTTCATACAAATAATATTGTGAATCTAATATTTTGCTTTCGTAAACTCAAGTTTTATTTGAACCAACTAACCTTTTTTTTACTAATTTTGCTTTACTAATTAATCGCAGCATACCTCCTTGTTAAAGAAATGTGAGATTCAAAAACAAGCCCAATTAAACCACTTTAGCCCTAAAAGAAGAAAGAACCCGAATCCTTCTAACCAAGCTTACAAAACGATAACGTCACATTTTTCACGAATGGGTGGTTCACTTTTTCAAATGGGGTGGATACCAAACCAACTGGCTACAATTCAAATTTCAACCCTTAAATCTCTCGGTAAATTGTTATCTACCCATGGTGTATTATTTCGACCGTTGTGTGTGCTAGTTTTATTTGACTAGCTTTTTATGGAAATAGTTATTATGGACAGTTGGACTGGTATAATAGGGATAATTTTACCTTTAATATTTTTTATACGTCCTTCAGTAAGTTATGATGGTGGGAAAAATTTAAGAATGTAGTTTTAAGATTGTGAATGATTAAAATATAAATACCATAAGGATTGCGGGTTAAGACTTTCTGAAAGTATTATTGTGATAGTGGTCAAGTGATTGTGATCAAAAGTGCTTTATTTTAGCTTAATATTTTCCTTACGGCGTTTTCTTTTCTCAGGTCTACTAGTTTTGTTATCAATTATGAGAAAAATGTATCCTAACTACTTCTTTGTTGCAAAACCTCTTTTTATGCCAATTTTAAAAGCGCATCGCGTTTTTTTTTATTAGTTAGGGAGTGTCTTTTTGTGCGTTTTTTAATTTTTGCAAAATTTTTCCACTGCGGCTTTGTTTCCTACATTGGGCGTATTTAACAAACTTTAGCACTGATGGTCCAATCAGAATCGCAAAACGAAGACGCTCACTTTCAGGTGGTGAGAGAAATGGCCAGCGAGCATTTTTTGATGTTTGACGGAAAAAGTTTGTATATTCTGTCGAATGTTTTTGAGACTAAAAAAAAATAGAATAATTTTAAAAAATCGTGGATAATAATTGGACGGTGTTCTGCAACAATCGTCTAACCCACACTTTGTTTACAATCGAGATTTTCATATAAAACCATCTATTAGGAGCAACACTACCATAAGCAAAAATTATTTAAGTCCCTTTCTGCATTTTGGTGCTATCTAGAAAGAATTTTACTGCGATTATAGCACAGCAATTTACATTTTTGATACACGCTCGCATTGTTTTCTTAAACGTCAGTGTTTGGATAGGAATTATTATTATTACTTCTTTATTTCAAGTTATGGTTACAAAAACATAAAATGAAATGACGTCACAAAAAATGGAAAAGTTAAAAAATACATTCCAAAAATTCTCTTATTGAGTAAGGTTCTAGATCTATGATTTTGATTTTCAATGTTCTCTTAAAACTATTTATACTACTTACACTTTTTATACACATTGGCAGTTTATTTAATAATTTAATACACATATAGTATGGACTTTGTTCCGTCAGAGTAAGACGATGTGCTGGCAATAAGAGATTATAATTACGTGTGTTAAACTGATTCCTTGTTTCTTGAAATATATCTCTGTTTTTAAAAAGAAACATTATATTTAAATACACCCCTGCACGATTCCAGAAATTTCATTCTATTCATAGTCCTGACTACCCTTTTTTGTACCACAAATATTCTTTGTAAATCGGAAGTGCCACCCCAAAAAATGATGCCATATCTCATAACACTCTCAAAATTAGCGCAATATACTATTTTAGCTGTACACATGTTAACGTATTTAGTTATAACATTAATTCCGTAGCTTATTCTACTTAATTTCAGACACAAACTATCGATGTGCGAGCTCCAAGATAAAAATTCATCAATATACAGCCCCAAGAATTTTGTATCATTCTTGAGAGTTATTTCATTGTTATGCGTTTTTAAAGTATTTGGTTTGATCAAATGATTTTGCTTAGTTCGAAATAATACACTATTACTTTTGTTCTCCTTCAATACTAGTTTGCTTTGAGAAAACCACTTTTTCACGCTTAAAAGTGCTTTACCTGTATTCACAGAAAGTGCTCCTGTGTTAGATCCAGATACTAATACGCTCGTGTCATCAGCATAATTTGTGACCAAAAAGTTATTTTCCACCATGTACAGATCATTAAGATAAATAACAAACAAGACTGGACCCAGAATACTCCCTTGGCCAATGCCTATATTATTTACACATGATTTAGACTCTATCTTTATGTTTTGGTTTTTCAATACAACCTTTTGTTGCCTATCTAAGAGGTATGACTTCAACCATGAAAGCACATTTCCCCTAATACCATAACAGTTCAGTTTCAGTTTCAGTTTTCAGAATTAGCACTAGCACATTAGTAGGTATGAATGCACAAAAATAATTTAACGTAATTGCATGTAAAAAAATATTATTCCGATAAAACAAAATTATACTCAAACATACCATTAAAATTTATTTTTATGTTGTAGTTTTCATTAACAGTAAAATGTTTGCCAGAGATCTATATTGTGCAAATGTAAATTTTAAGATACTGCCTTCTTCCCTGTAAAAATTATTTAATAATATCATATGGCTAGTTCTTACACCAACGTTATTTGCATATTGTGCCTTAAAACATTGTTGTATGTTGTATTTTGACATGACTTTTTGTATCGATAAAAATGTTTGCGCATGTAACCAATGCACTAATATTAATTAATTAATCACAATATAATACAAAAAAAAAACATTTATTAAATCTTTTTTAGAGAAATTTCATTAATTTTTTACCAATAATAAGGAAAGGAAAGAAAACGCAAAGACGATTAGGAAAGGGTAGGACCTACACTAGAATTTAATATTGATGAGGGGCAACTACTCCACGTCTAACCTAAATGGATATTAGATATAGTTTTCACTTAAAATCTTTCATTATTTAGGGGAATGGTCGATTTTGGAAAACAAATTTTATTACTTTTCTATTTTTGCCATAATCGTCTAATCCGCTTTTCAGATTTCTTGTGTCAAAATGAATGTTTATTAAACTCTTTTTTTATAAAAATAGACGAATAATAAGTTATTAACTGATAATATTACCATTTCGGCAGTCTCAAAGGTCAGAAAAGTTTAAAACACAAATCAAAAATCGATCGGTTTGGCGAATTGCCAGTTGCTGCATGTAACCGAACTCTTATTGATGACGTTCGGCAAATACACTAAAATACTTCATTTGCTGTTCCTAAAAAATAGTCTTATCCTGTCCAAAGTAAATACTAAAAGGCTCCGCTGACTATATTATCTTATTCTTAGATGTTTTTAAAAGTAATTTTAAATTTAAATCCGGAATAACTTTATAATAAATTAAATGACTTATCTGGCGTATGTAGCATTAAGGCCCAAATTATCAATGTCTTATTAGAAATGATAGCTACTTAACTTTCATAACAAAAAATTAATTGTTCCAAGAATGGTATCCTAAGAAAATACCTTGTAGTTATAGTTAACTGGGCATTGCTAATTTGGACCTGAAACGACTACGAAGTATTGTATTCTAAATTACTTATTCGTTATTAATTAAATTAACTAGGTTTCAATTCCTTTACTAATTTTTAAGATAATCTAGGACGAGATTTGGCACGTTATCCTGAGCACAAAAAAGCAAAGTTTGTAAACTGTAACCTTGTTGTATCACCCGACAGGTGACATTCGAATTTGATACAACGTGGTTACAGTTCGACTGTATTTTTTTAATTAGCAAATATTTAAGTTCCTTTTGTAAAAAATTCAAATGTGGATCTCCGTTTAGAGTTGGCAGTAATACAAATGGGTCTGTAAGATGATTTCTGATAATTCCACACCAAATGTTGACCTTAAACTCGTGTTTGAAGTGACGTTCAACAACTAAATGCTGGTTTTCATTTTCCCACGCATGTCTGTTTCGGTAATTAAATATACTCCGTCGAGTAAATGAACAACATACAATTCAAGAACATTGGATCTGTATTTTGCAGATTTTGGAAGAAATGAGAAAACTGAAGTCTGGCTGGAAGATCAGGCGGCAGTAAACACTGTACGGGTGTAAAGTGGTATGGATACAGGCTTTCATCGTGAACAATTTTAACAATTGAAGATTTACTTACACCCGTAGCTGTCTTTAATCTCCTGGAACTCACTTCTGGATTTTCTGCTACACGAGCTAAAATCTCTTCTTCCTGTTCTGGTGTTATATTTTTTGGACGGCCCGAAACCTCTTTTTTTTATCGAAACGAGCCAGTCTCTCCTAGTCGGTCATAAATATTTTGAAATAATTTGCGGTCTTATTAAAAATATGAAATGCCATTATCTCGAAAATAGTTGCTCCTAGCGACTTCAATAAGTTATACGTTTTTGATGTAAAAGAAGTAATTTAACTTATTTTTTTATTAGTCGGATCGATATAAGAAGCCTAAACAAAGTTATGCCAGCTAAAATGAGTGGGGCATGCCCTCTACTGGTTACACAATAACTATGGACAATTTTGAATTCCTCACTTCAAGAAACCCCAAAACCCTTAATGTGGTGCTGCTATGTCGTTCCGTTAGGAAATAATCTAAAAAAAAAAACGATAACAAAATTAAAACTTTGACACCCTGTATCTTGGTTGTTATCAATTTTGGGATAAGGCAAGTTTCAATAAATCGCATTATTTTGCCTTAAGGAGTCTGCTGTTGCTCTGTGTCTCAATATTTTTGGGACACCCTGTATAAAAGAAACACATTTAATTCTTCTTTGTATACTAAGTTAAATAATTATTTGCTATTTGCTATTTTGATATGACATAGAAATTTATTAATTAAATATAAACATATTTACCGAGTAAAATAGTAAAGTATATTTACTTTTTTTTTGGTTTAATATTCGATAGATAATGATTTTTGAGGCTTTTTTATATGATAGGGCACAGCACTGTAGGATAAATCCTTTATGGCGCTCTGGGAGCGGTGCGTGTGCGCAGGAAACGATTCACGTTGGTCTTAAATCTTTGAAGGTTATGTCGTTGGGGAACACGATCTCAGGGAGGTCGTTCCAGAGTGATGACGTTCTCCAGATGAAATAATTTTGAAACAGTGTCGTTCGAGGAACACTAAGCTAAACCACGTACTGGTGGGCTGCAGTGGCTCGTCGTGTATTTCTACCATGCACCGCTCTGGGTGGAATCAAGCGGGCAACCTCAGTTGAACACTTGCCATGAAAATATTTGTGAAATAGCCTCAAGTCGCCAACCTGCCTTCGATGTTCAAGGCTTTCCAGATTGTTTGTCAGACTATGGTCACCGATCAAGCGAATGGCTCTTCTTTGAATGGAATCTAGTAATCTCAGGGTATGTTTAGGAGCAGAGCCCCAAATATGCGAATATGGGAACAGTACTCCAGCGATGGTCGAATTTGGGCTTTATAGAGCATCAAAAGTTATTGGGGTGTGTAGAGGTTCTTTGTTCGGAAAAGTACTCCAAGCTTCTGCGAGGCTGCCTTAGCAATGGCCGCAACGTGGCTATGCCAAGGCATATGACTATCCAAATTAACGCCCAATAAATGAATTGATGAAGCCAAGGGAATCGAGTGTCCCGCCATAACTATATCCGGTTCTTCAACATTAACTTTTTTAGAAAAAACTGCCGCCTGGGTCTTTTTTGGGCTATTGTGTTAAGCGTTGTTCAAGGCTTTCCAGATTGATTGTCAGACCATTCTCACCGATCACCATCATCTCAGGGTATGTTTAGGAACAGAGTCCCAAATATGCTAACAGTCCCAGTACAGCGATGGTCGAATTTGGGCTTTATAGAACATCAAAAGTTGTTGGGGTGTATAAAGGTTCTTTGTTCGGAAAAGTACTCCAAGCTTCTGCGAGGCTGCCTTAGCAATGGCCGCAACGTGACTATGCCAAGACATGATTATACAAACTGAAGTCCAATAAATAAATTAATAAAGTCAAGGGAATCGAGTGTCCCGCCATGACTATATCCGGTTCTTCAACATTTAGAAAAAACTGCCGCCTTGGTTTTTTTCTAGCGCTTAGTTCTGCTTGGTTACTGTCACCCCAAGATAGAATTTCTTCAAAGTCTTTGTTGAGTTGTGAGACCTCTTGCTGTGTATAGAGATGTGCATTGGCAGACGATGCCCGTTCCGCAGGTGACATTATTTCATCAGAGATTTGAATGATTACGGAACGTTGAAGCGTTTTCGAAAATCCTCTAATAAATAATGTACGTCTGAGGGCATCTTCTTACGGTTAATAAAATATCTACAACTTCAAGAAAATCTTCACCATCAGTTAATTTCGTTAAGTTTATATCGAGTTCAATTAGCCATCCGTTTGAGATTCTGTTTTTGTTCCAATGAAATAGGAATAACGACAAAAAATGTTTATGTGAGAAGCCAAGAATTAAATGAATATGTAGATGATAAAGAAATATATTATTTTTTTAATAATTTTGAGGTTTTATATTATCTGTCATAAAAGTGACAAAAGGTGGAGAATATTGGCCGCTTAACTTGAACCGCCAAATTAGATGAAACTAAACCAAGTTTATCGTTGAACTGGCATTATACAACATACACTATTTTTTAAACTGAGTTTAGACTGGCATTGTACAACCGGATCTAAATTAATGCACTCCCTATATCTTTGGACACGTTAGAAACCCCGTGAGTGACGCCACTGTAAACCATCCATTCGGAAAAATAAGCTATTATATTTTCTTTACTACAGTTAATATACTCGTCAGTTTTTGCATAATGCCCCACCCAGAGGTCCACTCTATAGCCGAAAGGGCTAGAAGCCCTTTCCTTTATAGGAGAAATAATAACTATAACGCATGAGTTTAACTCGGTTGGGGGTCGAGATATACGTATAATATATTATATGGTAAAGTAGGGCGATATAAAATCCTCTTATAAACCCATTAAGAGTACAGCGTAAATTTGTGAGAGAGTTTTTAAAACCGTATTTGCCTAATGCTTGCTTTTGCTATATTGTACGGTTTAGCATCTGTTAGTTTTAGTTTTTTCATTTTGGTATTTCTATTGTTAGATAATGCACATTAATAAGTGGCTGAAGATAAAATGTGTATTTCCCATCATTGAGCGTGAAGAAAAATTATAAATTTGATAAGCAGAGTAATCGAGGTAGCGCGTTCAACTAACACACTGTAAAATCGATTCGTAATGTATGCTAGTAAGTACAGGGTGAGTCAAAAATAGAGTAAAGTTAATTATCTCGTTTGTTTCGTGAATTATCAAAAAACGTTAAATACAAAAGTTGTAGAGAATGTTAAGGTACACAGTATAAAATTTTTTAAGTGTACAGGCGTGGCGAATATTACATAAGTTCTTTTAAACGGAACAGCCTATTTTTCAATTTATTTTTTAGATTCTCCATGAAATTCTCTAACTTTAGGATTATATATACCTAAAGCTAGTGGTTGTTCTAATATTTTAATTTTCCTAGAAAAACATTAGTTTTAACTCTTATGAAATTTGGTACAAACGTCCTATTGGGATGACAAAAAAAAAACGTGTAACGAAATTTGAGTTAGATGCTACAGGGCGTTCAAAATAAATTTATACACCCTGTATATTATTATGTCTTCTGATAGGTTTTATAAAACTCTTCAATTTTCATTAAGTAGTACATATACCTATTTTAATAGTTTGCGATTTATTTTGATTTTTCTCATTTTTACCATTGTTCTTATTACACTGACGGGACTAACGCTATAAAATAAGTTGGCAATAACAAAAGAGAAATTTAGGCATTGTTAAATTTTGAAATATCATTTGAGCAAGTAAAAATAATTTAATTTATTGTCGTAAGTGACGTACCTATAAAAATAAAGTAATTATGGATTTTCCTAAAAATGAATTAATTGACATGATTCATATAGTGGGCGAGGCGGAAAAAAAATTGTCTCTTGGCAGTAAGGATTTGCGGTGCAAAGTACCCTAATAGACGCATACCATCTAGACAATCCTTTCAATGCTTAATGGAACGGTTTTATGGTAACGGCAGCGTTGAATATAAGAAACACAAAGTGGTAAACCGAAATGCTACCAATGAGGAAAAAGAAATTAAAATTTTACTGCATGGTAAAGATAATTCCCAGGTTCGTAGCCGTCACTTAGCTAATTTATATGACACAACCCAATCTACCGCTAATCGCACCAAGAGCAAATTCAAATATCATCCCTTCCATATGGAACTACATCAAGATTTTCTAGACCGTGAAGAACAACGAGTAAACTTTTATACCATTATTCTCTGATTAAGCTACCTTTCGCAGTAATGGAGCAGTTATCCACCATAATATGCACTCTATTATTCGACAGTTAATCCATTCTAGGTCCGGAAAATTCAAAATCGAAACGATTGGTCGCTTAATGTAAGGTGTAAAATCAAAAATCTTCGAGTTATTGGTTTATATTTTTTCCACGAACCACTTAACGGGCATAGATATGTAAACATTTTGCAAAATGAATCACCACAGCTCCTTGAAGACCTTGATAACATTGAAAGGGAACAAATGTGGATACAACAAGACGGAGCTCCTGCTAATTACCATCGAGAAATTCGGGAATTTTTAAACAATCATTACCCAAAAAAATGCCATTTAATTTTATTAAGAAAATTAAAAATAACGAACTTGTGTTTAAACAGCGCCACCTAGAAGACGTGAAGTGCACTAGTGACCACGACCAAAGTCGGTCTGTTAATAGGTGTAAAAGTGTATATTAAGCGAGTCCAAGCTAATTAAATTCGGGCAAAGCATAGGAAAGATATAGCAATTTAAAAAGTATTTTTTCTACAAACTTTCCCCACCCATATTTTCGATGATACGAAAAAAGTCTTAAAATCAAGTTTCCGCAAAAATGAACGAACTTTTTATTTCCGTCATTAAACCAGTCGCATAACGATTATCTGATAAAATTTGATTTTTTAGATATCCTAGTAACTGTGCACCCTACCGGTCACTTGGAAATATTTTCCAGTAATTTCATTTGGTCGATTTAGTCAAGAAATTTTTTTCCCAAAGCAGTTAGGTTAGTTCAGGTTAGTTACGGCTACCATAATATCGTACCTTGCCGACTTTGTACTATTAATCTATATCTAATATATAAAAATAAATGTTTTTTTTTTCTTTCTTTACCCCGTGGTGCGATTCTATGCCATTTATCTAACTGCGATTGGTGAGTAGTTGTGCGCATGTCCGCCAAGTTTTCTAACTAACCTGAACAAACCTAAAACAAATTGAAACCGCTGGAGTACGAAATGCTCAACCATGTTTGTTTGAAACAGTTGAGCAACGGGATTAATTACAACGAGATAAGGGTATTGCAAATGGCAGCGCCTACTGAATACTGGCTAGTTTTCTTAATAAAGATTTTAATAACTCCTTAAGTTAAACTAAATCAAAGGAGAGTTAGTGACTGGTTCTAAATTCGCATTTCCATTAGACAGGGGGCTAATTTAGTATATAAACAAACTCAAGGTCTAATTCCTAAAGCAAAATATTTATATAAATATTGGTCCGTAACTGCCTCATTTTTCAGATACAGTTGATGCAAGACAATTTCCAATGAACGTCTTCAATCAGCTGATAATTGTAAATTCGTAAGAAAACACGAGGAAATTAAATTTGGGCAAAAAGTATTAAAACTTATGTGATATCAAATTTACTACAAACTTAAAAAAAGTATTCCTTCTTGATAGCAACCCACTTATAGCAAATATTTTGTTTATTAACTTTTTAAAAATTAATATAATTTGAACTTTATTGCCCGATAGTTGGTAACACAACTGTGAACGGTGCGGTGGCGCCAGCTCGTTCGTTGGCTTGGTTTGACGTTTCATGCGAAACTAACCTTAATGGTTCATGGTTCCGTGTTGCTGTGCATCTATTTTTCAACAAAAGCTCCAAATCATTTTATAAATAGCATTAAAAACTGTTCTATTATGAGAAACAAAAGTGCACATACATATCTCTGCCGATTACGTTGTTTACTATTTGTGAAAAATGCCGAAGCATTTAAATAGTCGGTTCAAAGACCTAATAGCTTCTCTAAGAAGCTATTTTTAGGAAGAACTTAATAACAATGGCCTATTGTTAACCTTGACAGCAGTACAGAAGAGTAGATTTTAAAAGTGTGTTAAGGTCTAGATATTTTGTTTCTACTTTACTTATTTTTAGCGTGCAGCAGCTGCCCTAAATTTGAATATCTCCACTGTAAGCGCAATTTCAAGAACAGTTAAGGAAAATAAATGATTAGAATCACCTTGAAACAAACGTTCTAATTGAAAGAGAGTTGTAAATGTGTGAAGATTGGATATAAGTTCTATCCGTGACACTATTTATGGAATGTACGAAGCCAGTAAGTTGTACTATTTAAAAACTATAATATTTTACATCGGTTACTCATAAGCTGTTACTTTTTTTAGAACATCATGTAACCATGACAACTTTAAGTTAGAGATTGAAAGACAGAGAACTGTTTGATAGTTGTCTTAACTTTTTAAGAAGCCTCTTCAAGAAAATAGACTTCGGATGGTAAAAAGATGAACTGAGGCGAGGGCTTCTGGAACTTTCCCATGTAGCTTTCAAACGACTGGTTTTTTGAAAGAACATATTAAAGAAAAAAAAACATTCTTGTACCAATTCGTTATCTTGAATGAAACATGGATTTTTCAGAATGGTACCATTGCTCGATTTTGGCAAAATGAAAATAAAAGAACTCTTAAATCTACTAAAGTTAACGGTAAAAGGTATTATGCAGTAAACAAATATATAAACTATGAGTAATTTTTGTATATTTATCTTGTTTTTATGAAAAAAAACTGTGTAATTCCCTTACTCGGATATATTGGTTACAAGCTGGCAATAATGTCGATAACTGACGTCACTCGAAGGGCATGACGTGCATCGGTTTTTGTTTTGCAAGGAGTATACAGGGTTTCACAATTTTAAAGGGAATAAAAAACATGTAAGGCACTGCCTTTTTTCTTTTTGATAGCATAGTTATATAGAGAGTTCAATGTCTAATGCAAAGTACCTATGAATATTATTTCTTTTAAATGTCGGTTTCCTTTAGGAGATAAATTACTGTAATTTATCAAACCCTGATGGGCGGATCATAGCGATTTGTAAATAAAATGCTATTTATTGCTTTCATCGAAAACTGTTCGCTATAAGGAAAAAAGTTTAGGAACGATTTTTGCTCAGTTATAAGGAGTAATTATTACCCCCTATTATTATTAATATTATTACTAAAGCATGTCATATTAAATTTGAATCAGTATATAATTTTATTTTACTTCAGCTTGAATTTAAACATATTATTTTAACTGTCTTCTGTTCCTGTTATCAGATTATATTAAATCGAGAAATTATTGTTACATACAAATTTTACTTCCTTATTTCGTTCCTGAATTCCCCAATAAATTACTACCATTAAACTCATTTAAGTTTGCATCTCACGCAATAACTGGAAGTTTTATATTTACATTTTTAATTATTTATTTGTCGGTGTAACGACCAGATGCCTGTAAATATGTACCGACTGTTGTAAGGTGCGTAACAGGGGAAACAAACAATACACAATGACTTAATTTAAACTATTTCCCGTTTTCACACAATTTAAATCATTTGTAGTTGACAATAAATGGAAACTGTAATTTAGTTGAAATTCTTGCGAACAATGAAGGTCCAAGAAATATGTTTTTCTAGTAAAAAAGGTTATGACCCGACGGTTTACAAATTATTTACTACCGGTATTGTACTTTCTTTCGAGACTCTGAACTTGACTAGGCTGGTTCTGACTGTCTTCACCATCATGTCCGAAGAACAGTCGTCGACGTCCCGACGACGTCGTGTGTCATCCGGGACTCCGATCGGAGTCGTTTCTATTCCTATCTTTTAAATATTTTTTCTTTTTCGTTAAAGTCTGTCGCTGAACCCTTGGTTGTCGAATTTACTTTTCGTACTAAATAAAAAAACAAAATGGTTAAATATAGGTTTATAAAACTATACAAATGGGCCACCAAAATGGGTTAAAAGTTATAAGTTATAAGTGAACAAAATTTTAAAAATAATAATAAGCAATAGTGAGGATGACATTGTATAAAACATTTTTTTGTGATACTCGGCAAAACAATTTCTGTCCTTGTTCAGACATGGACCAACTTGACAAGTTCCGCACTTCCATAGTATTGTTCTATGTGCATCGCTTCGCTTGCTGCAATTGGCACATCTTAGTGAAGTAGACCTTTTTGGCATATGCGACACGTTTCAATAACGTACTTCGTACGGAACAAAACATATCTGTAGGAGATTCTATACTATCAGGCAAATTAGGGCCAGTTATTTTTTAAACGTGCTGAGTGTAGTAACAAACATGTCATATCTTCCGTCCATATAGTGGTGTAACGTTGTTATTTTCAGGTTATTTTGGTTATGTTTTATCTTGCGTCGTAGAACCGCAATTCCGTAGATCTACCTCCGGGCGCAAGACCGCTTTTGATTTTAAGGTTATTCTCTGTGACCTTTTCGGTGGGTTCTTGGGTTTGGCGGAAGACTTTCATCGGTGTCATTCATTCAAACGAAATTCTGAGATCTGGTTGAACTTTTCGCCTTGTGGAAATATTTGGGAAATCCTTCCCCATCTCTATGCTTTCCACACCGAATCTCAATTGGGACACATATAGGGTAAGTTCACAACTTATATTCCCTTGGATTATCAATATTTTTGAGAGATTTTCGCCCGATAACCTGAAACTCAATACCTTTTTTTGTAGACCAGAATAAGTGTAACCAGAATTCCCCCTCTTCTGCCATAGTGAGTTTCCTTTACGTTTCCTATCCCAACCAGTCAGATTTTCCGGCTAGATCGGATTTGGGTATTTGGAATTCGATTAAATAGAGGCATTTGTAAGGTCTGTTGAAGAAAATCAACATTGCTGCATAGCAACCAACGCAACTAGCCACCTCTATGAGAACCCTGATAAGTACCCCTAATTTTAGACTGCATATATCGTAGTGAATTTGTCTTCGTGGTATAAACACAGCCAAAGCTGATTTTCTTTTGCCGTAGGTACCTAAACCATAGGCTATTTTTCAGGACATAATTTAACAGCATAACTCAGTATTATTTCAACACAATAGATAAGTGATCTACCTTGATAATCTAAGAATTCAGGTATACTTATAAAGCGATATATAAAGAGTTGCACCTGCTGCGCCATGATAATGAGTGTTTAATCTTACTGAACTTATACCTTCACAATTTTGTCTGAATTTACTTAACATCTAATATTGTAGAAGGCTTTAACAGGAGAGCGCACACGGAAGCGCTTTTCTTCGACGTAAGTAAAGCTTTCGATAAGATATGGCATAACGGTCTGTTACTAAAGTTGATAAGGTTCGGAGCTCCGAACTACCTCGTCAAGGTAGTTGGCTCGTTTCTTGAGAATAGAAGTTTTGCGGTCTCGTCAGAAAACGCCCTTTCTTTAAAAACGACGATATAGCAATTACTTCAACTGCCAAATCACCGCGCATTGTCGTCAGCCGGATGCAGCGTCACGTAATCGAGCTGGGAAAATGGCTTTCGGCTTGGAAGATTCGCCTGAATCCTACTAAGACGAAGGCCATATTTTTCTCGAAAAGCCGCGTACGTCGGCCTGAAACAAGGCTCAAAGTCAACAGAGTCCAAGTAAATTGGTGTCAGGAAGTGAAGTACCTGGGACTTATCTTTGGCCAAAGACTGAACTGGAGGCTCAATTCAATAAATAGAGTAAAGCTTGCACTGCGACAGTTAGGCTCTATCTACCCCCTGCTTTACGGGCGGAGTAGACTTGCAAATAGGACAAAGGTCAACCTCTACAAGGCATTGGTCAGACCGGTTCTCACCTATGGTGCACCTTCGTGGCGCAACATAAGCAGAGCGGAACTGAATAAGTTCCAGATAATTTAGAATAGGGCGCTAAAAATTATTGCAGATTTCCCGAGGTACACTATGAATCGCGTGTTGCACCAGGACTTTCGCATGCCAACTATTAATGAGTTCTTTTTAAAAATCATTACGAACTATTACGGATGTACGGACAAACCCACTTATCACTGACTCACATACGAGAGCGAGACAAAATGCGACCTACAAACTACCTAAGGACTGGCCCTCCGTCGGTCTACAGTAGAGAAGCACTAATAGTAGAGAGGCACTATCATCTTCCTAGATAACGGAATAAGGAGCCAAGAATATGCAAACTAAAATCTTCAATCACAACACACACAGCGCGGCATACTTAACAAAGGCAACAGCCGATAGCAATAGTTTCTTTATGCGAAAATACCTAAAAAGTAGCCGAAGAATCAAAAGATGTCAAATGGATGCCCTGACGTAAAACCCCATTCATGAACCAATGTACTTGGTAAATTAAGAGAAGTTTAATTAAGTGTCATTAAATTTTCCATTTAAAATCACCAACTTCTACTATTTTTTTAAATTAAATAACTGTTTACTATTTTTGTGTTTTGTTTTGGCGCTGTGTGTGAATTGTTTCACTTACAGGTGTTGTTGCGTCGAGCTCCAATTTTCATTCTTAAATCTTGGCTTGCATAGCAGCATCCTTTGGGGGCCACACTCGTACACACCCCGAACTACAACTGCCACGAGCTTAAGCTAGCTGAGGTAGTTGCATTCGATTTACATCAAAAAACATCTTCTATATTTTGTTACCACCTAATAAGGTTACAGTGGGTAGGGTAATATCACAAGAATAAATAACAACCAGAAGGATAACAGAAAGAGAGATCCGATGCGATCTTCTATGGCCTTGGCAGCGCGTGATTTATGAAAAACCGGGGCCGGTCTCAGATATATTACCAAATATTTCAACGTTGCCTGACAGGACCGTCTTTGGGTTATAATTATGGTCAAATAATACATAATATTAGATGACTAAATATTATTTATTCACAGATTTGGTTAGAAATGGTTAATTTTAAAATATGAACAATGGCGCATTATTATACATATTCCTACTATTTATACACAATAGTACATATCTACTAAAATATATACACTACCTACATATAAATGTTTATAAATGTCCCCAAACTATTAATTTATTTTTATTAATATTTTTAAAGTTTCTATTTATATATTTTAAAGTGTAAAACAATTTTACTCGCATAAATAAGGTAATAATGTTTGGGTACTTACTGGTGACATCAGTAGATGGTCCACTATTAACTGTCGAGTATTCCGGAATTTTTATCTCCAAATTTGTTCGGCAAGTATTCAAAGTACCTGAAAAATTACAGTAACAGTGTAAATGCTAAACTTTATTTAATTAAGAAATTCTGAAACCCTCATCTTGTGATACAGGTAACCACACCTATTTAATACAAATTCTTAATATTGTTAATAGTTTGAAAAAGCATCATACCTAGACGAATTACAAGATCTTGCAAATCTTGCATAATATTAATTTTGGCCTTGGTACAATTATTGTACTGTTGGGAAATATGTTTACTAGAGGACAACTTTGAGAATATCGTCGGAACTGCAGTAGAGATAACCCTCCTCTTATTGGACAAAGTAAACATTTTATCATCAAAATGTGCTCCGCAGACTAGGAAGTTATGCGCCTTTTTAAGATCAGTTAACAAATCCTCTCTTTGGCAAGCAATAGCCCAATACTTAGATCTACAACGAATTAAAAAAACAAAGTTAATTTAAAATTGTGTCACATCGAAAGAATATTTAAGGGATGCGTGACATGTAATGTGGGAACTTTTATTTACATAGATTACTATTGAGCAATTTTGTGTCTACGTACAGTTGCGTTGATTAAGATTCTGACATCAATTTGACATTTTATGACATTTATGTGTAATTTAGTAGGTTAAAGCTTTTACCATTTAATATATGTGGTATAATTATTAAAAATATGAGTGACAGAGTGAAATTGCCACTTTTTGGTATATTTTCTGTATATTTATAATTTTATTAAGACAACACAAAGGTATGGAAGGTTCAGTAGAAACGTATACCTTCGAAAATTGAACACACTTAATACACTTATAATGTAGATAATTAATAGGCAGAAAAGTAATAGGTTCAATATAACGAAATGCTGTTCGGAATTTAATTTCCGCACTATACCTCTAAATATAAAATTATCCTTACCTTTTGGGATCACTTGGTAATCTAAAAAAACTTAGATTGGGGGAATTGTAACTTTTATTACCACAATTCTTCACACAACAAACATTGTGGGATTTGGATTTATTCTCCATATTTTGAAAAATTTTAATAAAATACTACGGCACTGGCAGAACAACTTATCGCTACACTAGTCGTCGCGGCACTGGCCGATAAGTTCTTCCAATTTCTTCCAAAGCCGGAGCGGCAAAATCTACCTGAATATCTCTCTTTCTGTAATCCTTCTGGTTGTTATTTATTCTTGTGGTAATATCGGACCTTCTTGCCAACGGTATAATATCGTCGTCATTGTCTCAAAGTAAATTATTTGTACCTGATTGATTTTGTAGCGTAATGCGTCCTTCTGTAATACCATTCCAAAATGAAATTCATGGGTATCATTTATAATTTTAATTTTTATTTAATCTCTTATTGTATTTTCTAAATCAACAACTGATTCATCA
This sequence comes from Polydrusus tereticollis, assembly GCA_963920685.1. Taxonomy (NCBI): domain Eukaryota; kingdom Metazoa; phylum Arthropoda; class Insecta; order Coleoptera; family Curculionidae; genus Polydrusus; species Polydrusus tereticollis. Next base: position 202,032,142 of record OY987326.1, read on the forward strand.
TTTGCGAATTTCTTCGAATATTTCCCTCATATGTTAAAGTTCCCGTAAGAGAAATGCAATTTTCGCAAAATTACAGCGACTATTTCCCTCATATACTGTAACTACAATGCGCTTTTTACTTGATTTTCGGTGAAAATCAGCCCTCGGTCGCGATTGAGCTGAAAATTGCACTCTTCTGGTTTTTCATTGTTGGTTACCTACGAGAATAACCGTCACTGTCACAACAAGTTGAAATTTCTGCTTTGACAATTTCGCGTCAATTTATCAAAATGATTTAGGAAATAGTCTAAAAAATATATTTCGTGCATGTAAAATGGCTTGATAATCATGCACTCAGATTTGTTGCCCTAAAGAAACAGCTTTCATGCATTTTTATTGTTATTTACTTTAAAAAGTGCCCTCCCTTCGGTCGGGCACTTTTTGGTAAATAACAATAAAAATGCATTCAAGCTGTTTCTAGGGCAACAAACCTTCATGCATGATTTTCAGCAATTTTACATGCACTTAACATATTACTATTGAAAACAGCACTGCCAGAAATCGAAAATTGCATCGCAAGTTTATATTGTTGACGAAACGTCAAAAAATGATTGAAAAAATGCGGGACAATGACCAACCGTCAAGCTCAAGAGAGTCCCCCGCCGAAATAAGCTCTCTCTCGTTGACTGCATCAACCACCATGTCTACGAATTCAAAGCAAAATATTGTTAATTACAATAATTGTACTTTTCATTGCAATTCTTGTAATTTTTAAGCATTTTAATTTTATTGTTAGTATTTTCTGTTAAATAAAATATTTAAATTTACTTGATTCGAGTTCTTAATTAATTTGGGAAATATTCAAATAAATTACACTCGTGCATAAAAATAACCAGATAATTTTTTTATTCAATGTGTTTTTTTTACAAATTGCAATCGTTTGTTTTCATATTTTACGAAAATGCCCTCCTCCTGTACTTGTGCACTTACCCCCGATAAGAGCATCGACTTCTACGCAAAACTTTGATTTTCTTAGCTAAATTTTGAAAAAATATATTCCATCAATATTGCGAAAAAATGTAGGATTCTTTTCCCTGCTTAAAAATACTTAAAAAAAGTTTCTATACGCCTATATCCGGAAATGCTTCGTTTGGGGGAAACAGGGTTTATAAGTATCATCTTTATTTTTGTTTTCTTCCAAATAATTTTTGAAATAATATCGATATTTGATCTAAAATTTGTAATTAGGGGTTTTTTAAAATGCGAAATTTGAATTTGATGCTAGTATGGTACCCACTTGTAGAGGGCACAGCCTACATGTCTCTTTGGTCTCTTGAGAAGTAATAACTTTTTTATACGTGCGTGCATTACATTTTTAAACAAGAAAATAGATTTCCCTATTATTTTTACTTAAAACTGAATACTCGGTAGAAGTAGCTACGGTGCACATTTCTGAATGAAGCAGAAAACAAAAACACAATTTTTTTAATTTTTATTTATCAACAACAATAATTACATTAGAAAGTGTATTTAACAATAATACTGTGAGACAGTCAGCCACTAAATAATATTACCTTCTTTACTCACTAACATTAACAATTACACAATAAAAAATATTTATCTACTTTCATTTAGTAATATGAATTTTACAGTTCTGTAAATCGTTTTGTAAGGGCATCTATTACAGCACTAGTGCTGTAATAGATGCCATTACAGCACTAGTGCTGTAATAGATGCCATTACAGCACTAGTGCTGTAATAGATGCCCTTACAAAACGATTTTTAATAGCAGGTGCATTTTTATTTTTAAAAATGCCTTTTGCCAAATATTTTTATTCATAGATGAAAGTAGATAAAATTTTGTACAATATTCTTGTTGTAAATTCATATAACTACACTCGATGTTTGATTAAACTCGGCTGACGCCTCGTTTAACAACTTTAACATCTCGTGTTGTAATATGAATCTTTACAACACTTATATCGTAAATATCTATTAACAAACGACAATTCTATAGAAAAATACTTCACAGTTGTTGAAAAGGTGCATCTGCGACTGTAATAGAGGCATACGTTCAAGTATTCCGGGTGTGTGTCTAATAATTGTTTTACAAGATGCGATAAAGCGATTCCTTAATTATTCCACAGCTTCTATTGAGGTTTTATAAACTAAATTTTTGAGGTGACTCCAAGGAAGTAATCCAATGACTTTAAGTCTGGAGACTTGTGTGGCCAGGGTTGTGTTCCTCCTTGACTTGTCCAACTATTTGGATACACTGTGTTCAAATACTAAGGAGCAACTAAGCTAAAATAAGGTGGCAATATCTTTCAAAAATATGGGCAATTCACCTTCAAGAAAAAGACGATAAACTTCTTCTGTAAGCCTCGGTTTTAAGAAAAATGGGCCTATCAAATGGTCACCATGTGGGTTCTCATCCGCCCATACATGATTGTTGTGGAAGTTTATTATGGCATCTCTGGAAAAATTTGTCTCATCAGTGAATCATTTTTGTCCTAAAAATTCTTCTAAAAATTCTCGCCAATTTTTTATTGCATCCATTGACACAGTAGCGTAGCCAGCATTTTGGGGCGGGGGAGGGGGCGAACTGTCGGAGGGGCGCAGATGGCGGAGCTAAAGCGTCGCAGGCAAAAAGTTTTTGGGACCACGCCCAATATTCGTAGGAATTCACCTTTTTTATGCTTCCTAGGGAACGGAGGTCTAGCCCCAAACGAAGTGACAATCCGCTATATAAAAAAAATTATTATAAAGTGGTGGGACGCTCTCGAAACCGGTTTTATTAAGTATATTCCCATCGCTATTCTTTACTAAAAATAAAATAAGACCGATCTTGATTTATAAAAATTATTATTTAAGTTCGCCCCCCTGTGGCTACGCCACTGCATTGACATAAATCTACTCTTAATGGAAATCTGTCGGTAAGAGTGCCTGTACCCGCTGGATATGATAAGGGTATAAGAGATAATTCTTTAAAATTCTGACAACTGTAGAAGAACTTATGTTTACGTTTAAAGCAATCTTTCTAGTACTTGTTGTGGGAGCTTCCCCAATTTCATGATAACACGATTAGGGTATTCTTCTTAATAAAGATACCTGGATGCTAATAAATTATCGTTGGCCAGGCCATAAACGAAATGCATATCGCACATTTCACTAGTGTTTTCACATAGTTTATTTTTAAAAGCTTGACAACCACCTAACTAATTAACGTCGGTATGCGATGTCTTTTCACTTTTTTCGATTTTCTGTTCCGGAAAATGTTATTATTCTTTTTTTCTACTTCTACAAAGTATGCCTGTTCACGTAAAATAATAGAAACATTGATTTATTGCTTGAAAATGTAATACAAGCATGTATTAAAAAGTTATGACTCCTTAAAGGAATAAAAAGACATGTAGGTGGCGCCCTTTACAAGTAGAAGCCATACTAACATCAAATTCGAATTTCGTATTTCAAAAAACCCCTAGATACCAATTTCAGTTTAAATATCGACATTATTTCAAAAATTATTAAGAACGCACGAAAAGAAATACAAAACTTTAACAGCCTTCTCCGCCATGAAGCATTTCCGACTTTTTTTATATTTTTAAGCAGGGAAAGTGGTAAAAAAAAACAGAACAGAAACAGAATGCTACATGTCATTTTGATAACTTTGCTCTTTGCCTCATATACTACCATTTATCAGCGTGGAATCATAGATACCACTTACCTTTTCGAAAGGTTTTCATAATAGCGTAGAAGCAACATTTTCTTTTCTCTTGTACCAGTATTTTTTGGCCGCAATAGTCCTCTAGTAACAACGCCATTTATAATAATAATTTTTTTTAATGTAGGATACCAAAACTGTTAATACTAACAGAACTGGTGAAATTCCTTTTGATTTTACAACTGATTCGGATAAAATGTTCCTCTCAGAAGCACCTGACACATACCTACTTGGTTCACTGGTCATGAAGGTAGTAGCTGTAATGTATATTACGGGATCATTTTGTTCTCAGGAGTTATTCATAATGCAATTATTAGAAAAATCAAAAGAGATCTGTAATTATTCGAGATTATTAAATTATATAAAATTCCAGTCCAGAGGCCACAAAATACGGTAGAAGATAGCTCAATATTTTACAACAAAATTACCTAAAAGTATAGAATCCTAAATATGATCGTGTAAGAATTCTTTAACGGAATTTAAAGCACTTTTAGTTCTAATAATTATAGTTGAGTGGTAAATTTCCTGGTTTAATAACAAACCGTGCCAATATGAATATGGCTTTTAGTTATGTCATTATAATCCATGAAGATCGTACAGAAGCTAATTATTCTCAAATCTTGTATCGAAGCTCTGATAAAAAAAAGTGATAATTCAGTTAATAAATTTAGCATAAATTATAATTATATTCCATACACTAACTCAGCTAAGTATTTAAGTAGTAACTATCCTTCATGCTAAATGCTGGAAAGTCCATGTCAAACAGAAAAAAGACGTTGATGGCATTAAATTCCTACTAGGTGGTAGGCCATCCAGTCCCTAAACTCACACTTAATTATTGCACATACGGATGTTCATTTATTTAGTCATCTACACTGTGGCTCAAATTAAAGAAGTACACTTTTTAATTGTGAATATTTTTTTTCATTTTGTACTGATTTAATTTATTTTTAGAGTGATGATGAACTGAAATCGTCTCAGTAAAATGTGTAATTTTTTTCAAAATGTTTTCAACAGGGCCGGATTGATAGGTTTCTTTCAACAAACGTGTGCTTATGTTCGTTGCAAACGGAAACTGATTATTTAAATTTGCGTTTGATACGTTTTTTTGGTAGTTTAATTATCGAAAATTCTCCAGTATAGGTCTTATTATGAAGCATTTTAAAATTCAAGAATTTGAAGTCGTTTGAACCATGACCGCAGCATCCATGACCGTTATTAAAAATCAAAGTATTCATGACTGTTATTAAAATAATAAACAATGTTATTTTTGATATTTTGAACGCTTCGTGACATCTAATCCGTACACAATGGCAGCGCTAAGTAAAGAGGATCGAATTCTTATCAAATATTTTCGACAAAAACCTTATTACTACATTACTAAAATTGTAAAGGAGTTTCCTGAAAAAAATTGGTACGGTGGAACAGTTGGAAAGTCTTTAAGACATCTTAGAGAAAGTAATGGATCCATAAAAATAAGTTGGAAGGGGAAGGAAGAAAACTTCAAGAACTCAAGGAAATATTACCATGGTAAGAAATATTATAGAAAATTTACGACCCAAAGAATCTGTAGGTACCAGAAATAGAGCGAAAAGAACAAGAATTCACCGTTCTACAGTTCAAAGAATTATAAAAAATGATTGCCAACTTAAAGTCTTTAAAAAAGTTTACTGTCAAAAGCTGTTGAAACGCAGGGCTTTATTTCCTCTTACGTTCAATCAATTTTGTGGTATATTTCCACAGGCGTGTGACTCACTGGTCGTTTTTATTGTGATTGGAAATTAAACTCGTGGTAAAGCAAAATAACTCTATTTTATATACTGGCGAATTAACACATTATAACTTTTTGCACAGCACAGAGCACTTAGTACCCGTACTTAGGGTGAAACTTCCACTTTTTACATAGAAATTAGTACACTAACATTTCTACAGATTTACCACTTGGTACAAACAGTAAAATGACCGCCAACAACCAACTTTGGTTATTCCTTTTTGACGGGACGTGTTGCTAGCTTTCTTGCTCAATCTACAGTAACTCTTAAGTCTTAATTAGCGCCCAAATCAGCGGCTGGAGCCGCTGCACGCATACCCTATGACACGATTCATTCATCTTTTTTGGCCGACGCCAAGCTTTCGCCAATCCAGTGGGCGCATTTTACAGCGAACAAAATTGGAGCGTGACAGTGGTCTCCAGCCGCTGCCCTGGCTCCGCTCCAAAATACATCATTTCTTATACCTACTATGTTATGAACGAAATCGTAAATTTGACATGCTACGCCTACTATGTTGCAACTAAACTAAACAGTCGATCTTTGGACAACTCATTTCAACTTTTAGGGCTGTTCCCCAACAAAAGCTTAATGCCAATGTGAACGAGAAACGATTTTAGAAAGATTTAATCTATTACTACGAAGATTCCGTTTTCGGGAAAATATCGCAAAGATATGGTTTTCGGATGATAAGATGTTTTACTTGAGGCCGCCAAAGAATACACAAAGTAATCGGGTATACGCAAATGTGCGAGTAAAGAGGGAAATCTTTTAATCGAGAGAAGTCACTTTTCACCTGGCGTAATGGTCTCTGTGGCAGTTTTCAAATTGGGGAAGTCAAGTCTCATTGTTGTAGATGCTGGAGTAAAACTCAACTCGGACGCGTATCAACAACAAATCTTACATCACTTGCTTCCTGAAATTGACGCAATCTGCGACGCTTACGTGTTCCAACAAGACGGTGCTCCTTCCCATACCTCTCGGAGTGCAAGAATGTTTTTGTATGAGCAATGCCCCTTTACATCGAACCGAAGATGTGGCCCCCAATAGTCCAGACTTAAACCCTATTGACTATTCAAAACGGGTATTTTTAGAGGCAAATGTTCACGATGGTCAAAGGTTTACCACCATCGAAGAGCTGAAGGAAAGGTTACAGTTCTGTTGGAATAATTTTAACCAGGACATAATTAATGCAGCTATTGACCTATGGCGAAGGCGACTGCAATCGGTAATAGAAAATCATGGTGGTTATATTCATAATGTTATCCTGTAAATATTTAGACTACTTTCGATTTTAAGTGATAGTTTAGTTAATTTGTTAATTAGGATTGAACAAAATAAATTGTATTTCTTGAATTTTAAAATATTTCATAATAAGACCTATACTGGAGAATTTTCGATACTTCAGATGATACTACCAAAGAAACGTATCATCTGAAATTTAAATAAATCAGTTTCGGTTTGCAACGAACATAAGCGCACGCTTGTTGAAAAAAACCTGTCAATCCGGCCCTGTTCAAAATATTTTGATAAAAATTACACATTTTACTGATAGGATTTCAGTCCATCATCACTCCAAAAATAAATTAAATCAGTGCAAAATGAAAAAAAATATTCACTATTAAAAAGTGTACTCCTTAATTTGAGCCACAGTGTAGGTGCACCTTTACCGAATTATTGGAATGTAATTTATATATTTTCAATTGTATACAAATGAACACATTCTCAACTATGGAAATAAATGAGAAATTGCTTTATAACCTAAATCTTGTAGCATTAGCAAGACCAATACAAATAAGTCAGCATTTCCGAAACAAAGTACCCACTAAGCATCAATACCATTAATAGGTATTGCTTAGTACTTTAAAAACAGTGCCCTACATTGAGATCTCGAAATAGGCTAATAGGCACTATGTGTCGAGACCATCACTAGTATTGCAAAGAGTTACGAATAACGACTACTTCAACACGTTGATATCCTAGACATTCAGCTCCTCGATATCGCCAACCTGGAAAGAAGACTCAAAACTTAAGAGGCCGTAACCCTTAATGTTGGTAGAATTAATTAAAAAAGTGAGTATAGTGCCATATAAACCTAAGAACTAGCCTTTAGATTTCTAGGGAATAGGAAGACATGTAACCATTGCAAATTAAGTTTGATGATCATATTGTAAGACAATAAATGCTCACCCTCTGAGTGTTAAGTAAGTAACAAAGAAATGTACAAAATTCTAATAGTTGCTGAACTCTAATACGTTTAGTAAAACTTTTTTTATACTACAATGTCGTGACTATGTATTGTATGCGATTAAAAAAATAGTTAATCCAATTATTATCTAGAAATACAAAAGAAAAACTAGCTATGCAACATACATTGTGGCGTTACGCATGTTATTACGAACCTAACCCACATCCTTCCTTCTAAACATTTATGGCGTTTAACATTTTAGTATATTGAACTCGATCAATTAATTGGTAATTACCAATTAGACAATTATGGAGGGCCGCCCCTTAAGTTCAAGGATTTGACACTAAATTATGGGTTTATATTCAATCTTCCGTGTCTGCTTTGAAATTAATGATTCAAATAATTGATTCTACGTAAAAAATTATGTGACTAGCCTATTAAATAACAAAATTAAAATTTTTTGTGTAGAGACTGGAACAAATATAAATGATCGGGTCAGTTTGTTACGCTACAACTACGATAAATGCATCTCCGTAACCACACGCCTTCTCACACAACAAAATGCGTAATTAATTAATCCGTAGTAATTTGCAATTAAACCTTAACTTAATAATTACATTTTCTACAAAATTTACTCCGACAAGAACTCCAATTTTCTTTATTAATATTTTACTCCCGGATTCTAAGTAGTTAAGTTGACAGCCGGTCAACTTTACTGTCTACTCGATGGCATTATTACTGTATGGAGATTAAAAAGCTTGGGGTAAACCTATATTGCGAGCAAGCTATATCTTAAATTTGCGGCAAGTAAATTTTATGAATTAAAATAATACGATATTTAATAGAATTAACTACAATAAAACCAAAACATCGTTTAGAATATATCTATCGGTTATGCAGAACAAGAAATCTACAACATATACCGAGTGATACATGGCTTAGTTGAATATAGGAAATCCCATGTAATTTTTGAGGTGGCTAAATATTGGCTCCCCTGTAGATTTTAGGGAAAAGTGTATTATAATTTTTTGAAGAGGCCGATATAATAAATTCATGTGCAGAGTTTGAATAAATTTTAATAAGCCAATTCTAACTTATTCAATTAAATATGGTGGCAAAATTACGAAATTTTCATAGTTTACTAGTAATACAGCAAACTGCAGCAAATTATTATTTGGCACTGACAAAACGAAAAGTAGCGTCAGTGACAACATTTTCATTGAAGGCGCTTTAATTATAGCTGAATATGAGCTATTCCATTAAGGAAAAGTAACTATGATTAAGTGGTATTATACAGGAAGCAGATTAAGGGTAGTGGCTGAAAGGTTTTCAGTTCAATTCCCTGATGAGCCTATTCCTTCCATTTCATTTACTAAACTTATCATTAGTAAATTTGAGTCCAAAGGCACTGTAATAAATAACTGCAAATACAATGTCAAAATAAAGAAAGGGATAGTAGAGATCTTGATATTTTATACTGCACGTGAAGGAAAATAAAATGATTCGCACGAGGATTCTTGGGCAAGCCTTAGGGAAACATCAAGCCTAATGTTGCGCACTTTAAAAACACATAAATATTTCCCTTACAAGTGTGAAAAACTTCAAGAGCTACGGCAAGGTGATGAAGAACGGAGAATGGTATTTTGTTTTAAGGTAATGGAAAAAGCAAATAATAATAAGGATTTTTTAAGAAATATTTGTTTTACCGATGAATGTACATTTACCCTTAACAATGAACCAAATGTTCAAAAGTGCCGGTATTGGAGCCAAGAAAATGAGCATTGTCTTGTTCATACTCGGACGCAATATTCGCAAAAAATAAATTTTCATTTACATTATTGAACCATTTTTTATGGAAGACAACCTTACAGCAGTAACCTATTTGGACTTACTACAAAATCGAATTGAACCCGCACTAAAAGAAATTTTACGCGAAAATCAGGCGATCTGGTATCAAATAGATGGTTGTCCTGCCCGTAACTCTCTCGTGGTTAGGGAATACTTGCAAAATATTGTTAACGAAAATAGGTAGGGGAACCCGGGGTAACATGGGGTACGGGGTATAACGGGGTACCGTTATTTTAGCGGAATTCCGCTCGACTAAAACCGCCAAATCGTAGATGTACGATCCCCACTACCAGTTCACTTAACTGCAATAGACGTGGCACCAATCAGCCCAGCGTTAGTATCACATGGGTGAAACTAATATGGGGAACTTCGCAACAAGAAAACCGTTACAAAAACCTAGTGGGCCACCAGTCCACCAGAGGGCTCTTCGAACGGTCACTACCATGTGCTCCTGGTCAAATCAGACTTGCATATTAATCTGTCGACTATCTCTCTCTCTCATAATATTACCTATAAAAAGAGACAGACCTTGTTAAAAACGAAATATATATTACGCCAACTAACTGAAGGGCTTTATTATCCGTTTTTTGGATAAAAGAAGAAGAAGAAGAGAAGTTCTGTCAATTTTGTAAAATGTAAACCCCGAACGGATTGTTGTTAAAAACTTGATTTTTTTTTTTAATTTTTATATCATAATTACCGTTTTAATCCTTTACTGGCCGTTTTACGAGGTTTGAAGAATTTTAGGATTGTTACGCGACCTTATATCACAGGTATGTAACCTAAATGTAAAATTTACGCCTTGAAGGTTAGGTTTGCTGAATTTTCAAATTAATTTTTTAATATTTTTAGCATACTCTTCAAAAAGGTCTACCAACCATAGTTTATAGAAGAGGTACATATCCACAGCCCAAGCGAATGCAAATAGAACTGTATGATAAGTCATGCCGAAGGAGTTTTAATGTTCAGCCTCGTGTAAGTTTTTCATTTTGTTCCTTGCCATTTAATACTTTAAGTGTTATATTTAAGTGTATGCTCCTTATTTGCCTCTATCAGTATCTATGATGGCCTGTGTCGCCCATTTAATAACCAATATCAAGTTTTACTGTAAATATCCCGGTTGCAAGAGTGCATTTAGATCTTTATCTGACCCTAATAATTGTGTCAATAACCATTTTTCTATACATTTCCCCTTACTGATGATGAAAGACTAAGAGTGTGGGAGAATAAATGTAATATTAATCCTGACATCGAGTGCAAAAACTTCAGGATTTGTGAAAATCATTTCAATGTTTGTCAATTTTAGAACTCAGTTTGAAAAAGGCTTAATTGGAATGCTGTTCTCAAACTGTCCCTGAGCTTTTACCACCTGATGTTTTAGGATCACTTCCACATTCTCTGTAGAACTATGGTAGTTCAATTCTTTTTTACTGGCTGTCTAAAACATTCTGCTTGGTCCTCTAAATGTATCCCTTCTACTTTTGACACATGTACACATTCCACTTTATATTATCGAATTTTTTTTCACTGCTTTCAGTTTCTCAGTACATAATTAAAAAATTACGTTTTGTTCAGTGTGTTAGTCATTTTGGTAATAATCATTAACATTTTTTTCTGTTGCATGGACACCTTATCAAGCCCAAATACTGTGACAATTTAACTCTGGCTGCAACATTTGACCTATACCTGGCTAAGACATCATGCATCTGGCTACGAGATTGCTATTTTGTATTAATAGTCAGTAGAGTAACTAGAAGACCTGGGCTTGATATGAAGCAAACATTTTTTTTGGGACAACGCCCAAATGTCAAGAATTCACCTATTTGCCTCGAGCAAACCCTGGTTCATTAAACACTTGGAACCATTTTAGTCACGTCGCTGTTATTAGTTACATTTTTGGTTTATTTTTTACAGAATGTACCTATAAAGTATTTCTATTGTTTCGATACCAATTTTTGTCAGAATTTGTTCACATTATGTTTTATGGTAAAGTTTAAATAAATTTTGAATTTTTCTTCATAAGCTTTGTTTGTTATTTACATCGGCATTCATAAATAACAACAATATTTGGTTTTTAATGACTTTTATTGACTTTTTGGTATAATTTGATATAAAATACATACATTCATTAAATTCTGAAATTTAGTGAATACATGGTATTTTAGAGTGAATTAACTCAAAAAGCGATAAAACGTCTTTAAAAATCTCAAATATTGTTTGAACAGTAAACCAGTAATTTGAAAACGAGTTATTTAAACTGCCCGCCACCCGCAATAAATTTCCTACCGTAGCGCTCGGGGTGGACTGGTGGCCAACTTGAATCTTTGTTTCTCTGGTTTTCTACGTAGTTCGCATTTCTAACCTCTTATCTGTTTTGTGGTTAGTATATATTTGTTCGGCAAAGAGTGATAAGCGCTGTGTGTTGTAAAAGTGGCTCCCGCATTTGGCCAAGGTATGTATATCTTTCGAAAGATTAGTTTTACTTTGTTTATATCAGATGATTAGTGGCTACATATAGTATGCCTTACTAAACGGATTTCCAAAAAAAATAATTTTCTACTGTATCTTATTTTGATTTGATTGCAGCACTTGGTTTGGGGCAAAACGGGGCGTAAATTACGGGGTAAAATGGGACACAATTATTTTGATACATTGCCACAATGTTCGTGGATGCCTGATTCTCCTCCTGTCCGTAGAGAATCTCAAAATAATGGAAGAGTTTTGAAAGAGTTAAAGATTTTTCCTCTGGCATCGCCACACGATTTACAAAAGACTCCTAAAGTAGCTTCTGTTATAAAACGCCCTCAGCGAAAACGGGGAAAAATAGCGATTTTAACTTTTAGTCCTTACAAGACAGAATTAGAAAATTCTATTACAGAAAACACAGAGAAAGCTAAAGCAGTCAAAAGAAAGATAAGTAATACAACACAAAACAAAAAGTAAGAGAAAAGTAACTCAAAGGATTAAGAAAGAAAAAGCAAAAGAAAAAATGATAAAGAATCCTCAAGTGATAAAGACGACGAGATATGCTTTTACTGCGACGAATTTTATAGTAAATCCACTGAGAGATGGATTTCATGTCGTCTCTGCTACAAGTGGGCTCATAATTCGCGCGCGGGAATCGACAGCGATGACGATGATACTGTTTTCGACTGTGAATTTTGTATGCAATAATTTGTTATGTTTATTTAACTATTTTTCCCGATAAGGAAAATTTTGTATTTTTATATTTTCAACTAACAGTTCATATTTTAATAAATAAATGTTATTTTAACACATTACGAAATTCTATACGGGGCAAAATGGGAAAAAGCCTACTTTTAACAAAAAAATTAAAAAAATTGCGTTCGCATTTTAAATTGCTCCTGTATGTAGTCAAAGTGAAAAGATAACATATTTAGCTAACTAAATTTAAAATGATGAATTCAATTCAATTAATGTTCTAAAAAATCAGGGTTATAAAATTAGGTACCCCATATTGCCCCGGGTTCCCCTACTATTGGCCCACGGCATCTATTCTTTGGCCAGCCAGGTCTCCTGACCTTTCGCCAAGCGAGTTCTTTCTATGGGGTCACTTAAAAAATTTCATCTATAAAGATGTAAAATTTGAAAATCTAGACCAGCTAAAAAACAGTATTTTGCTAGAAGGTGACAGAATTTCTCAATAAATTTCTGAAAATCTGTAGTCTTAGATAATATGTTATGTTAAATTGAAGGCTTGGTAAGAAATATATAATGATGTCTTTTATTTTGGATGTGTGATTGCCGGATTGGCGAAACGAAAATTCTAGAATCTTCCCTTAGGGTATACAAAATTTTATCATAAATCTTTGCGTCCGGAAAAGCTAAGTTTTTTATTAATTCTTAAATATAAATAATACAATATCAGTGTTAAATTCGAATATTTACAATTTTATTGATATCAAACTCGCATAAACCCCTTCTTTAAGTTTAGAAAACAATAATTTGATATGATCAAATATTTTTAATAAAAACTATATTGTGCAGGTGGGAATGGATTTCCAATAAATTCGGTATCGTAGTAATTTACTCGGTATATTTTTTTGGTTTGTCGCCCAGGGCAAGCCAACAACGAAGGAAAGGTGTAAGTACTAAGTATCGGACCACGATTTAGTGCCTCCGCAATAAGAGCTACCTTTCACATTGAGTGACGACGTATTGTCCATGATAAAAGGTTCACATAGTTACAATGGTACCGAAACAGGCGAACTGCAATATCTTTGAATATTTTCGAAAATTGAAGGCGGGGAGAAAAAAAAAATACTTACTCAAAGTGGTAAGTTCCGAACAGAAAAGATCCAGGTATGCCCCTGTGAACATTTTTCAGTAAGATTGTTTTTAAGCGTTAACACGAACTGGACAACTGGAAATTGGTATAAAGATTGTCCAGTTGGAAAAATTAATATTTCAAAGAATTGACTAAAGAGCTGAATATTTTAGTGTTTATTCCTCATTTAATTGGCGATACAGTCATCGAGAGAAAATTGTGTCCGGTAAAATATGTGTGTTCTATTTATTTAAGTTTGTTACAGGTCACCTCAGACTTCTTGCGTACTGCCAATGATTTATTAATTGCTGAATGAGCCTCTTACACATAGTATTTTTTTATCTCAGTGTCCATTACGTGCACAAGAAATTGGTGTTTGGAGTTTGGATTCGCGCAGAAGAATGATTGGGCCTATTTTTTTTTTTTATTTCGCAGTCAATGCAGAGAGGTGCAGAAATAATATTTTGAGTGAATTTGTTCAACAGCTAAATAATGATAACCTTTCCTCGTAGCTATTTTCAGCAAGACGGTGCAACAGCACATACAACACGAGACACTATAGCTTTTTTCAGCGAGTTTTTTCATGACCGGTAACTAAATTTGCCTAGAAAAGTTAAGTTACCTTTTAGGTTAACTTGTTTGACCACTATCAACTATTTTGCGTCTTGACTTGAAGAACAAAATTTTCGGAACTCCTGTACGTAATTCGCAAGAACTGGAACAAAGGATTATTGAAGAATATGCAACCATAACGCCAGAAATGTTGCAACATGCTTTTGAGAGCATGAGGACGCGTGCAAACTTATTCATTGAACGAGGCGAAGGATATGTCCAACTGTTAATTTAATTTGCCCTTTTGTTGATATTAAAAACGGAGTTAAATTCGTCTTTAATTTTTAAACTTTAGTAGTTCAATATTTTACCTCTAAAATTAATATCTATTATTATATTTGTAAGTTATTGACGACCAGCGCCGGATTAAAGGTTTCGTAGGCCCTAGGCACCAGTGCTGAATTTTAGATTTTAATTCGGGGAGGTTCACTAACGGGTTGCAAAAAACAATGCGCCGCAGACGAAAATTTTTTGGGTGCCACGCCCTAATTTTACCAAGAAATAACAAAATTTACAAATTAAGTGGTTTCCTAAACATTTCTATGCGTCCGAAGAGCCCAATGGATGCCCATGCCCTGATGAAGCCGCTGTTTTTACAGATAAAGTTTAAAACATCATATTTAATATATGGCCAAAAGCTGTTAATTAAAAAAAAACTTACAAAATAATTTAGAAATTTTAGCTTTTTATTGAACAAAACTAACTTTTTGCCATCGAAAATAATTGCGTAAGATAAATAATATATATAATATAATGTATATGTAATATGTTATAAGGTTTTTTGTATCACATTGTAGTTTGTCTTTGTGTCTGTGAACTTTATTTGTTATTGTAGAATACAATATTGATCCTTTTTTTGTGTCTATTTCTATTATATTTTATGATCGTTGGCCCTTCGCGTTTCGTAGGCCCTAGGCAAGTGCCTAATGTGCCTTATGGATAATCCGTGCCTGTTGACGACAAACAACTAACCTAAATAATTTTAAAAGGATAATTAAAGCATTAGGTTAGTGGTTTTGTTAAATAATATATGATGTACAAAATTGCTAAATAGCAACTTTAACAAAAACACGAAAACGTTTTAAGAGACACAATTTTTCTCTTTTATCACGAAAAAAACAATGAGCACTAAATTAAAAATTAAATAGTAGCATCGTGAATTGAAGGAGAGAAACCTTGGTAGAGCAGTTGTAAAAGGTTTGTATAGATGGCCGTAATAAATAAAACCTCCACATATTTTGAGCACATAAGATAAATAGGAGTTTAAAGAAAATGTTGTAATGTAAAAATCCTATGATATAACGACATTCAAAGTGTTGACGTTTTTCGAGTAAATATAAATAACACTGGATATTTTTGTATAATGTATGTTTAAATCTGGCTTTACTCACACTGCCTTGGGCGTTGATGTCGCAAAACCCAAAAATATTTGAAAAAATCTTTACGTTATTATATAATATATTTTTATATTACATATTTATAATAAATTTTATATTATATATTTATAATAAATTTTATATTATATATTTATAATAAATTTTATATTATATATTTATAATAAATTAAAAGTAAGAGGCGTAAAGATGTGCACGTTTTTTTTGCTTCTTCATTTATTCCGTGTCCAAAATCTTTAAACACACCTTTTATACATTAAATACAGCTTATTTCATTTCCAATTTGTAAGCTGTAAAATGAATTAAATTTAATAAAGTTTATTCGCAATTGTTTCTTGGTAGAACTCATTATAGCGCAAAATGCCACACGGACTTGGCCTCTTATTTAGTTACTTATCCGTAAGTAGAGTTTAAAAACCCGCTAAAATGCGTGTATTTTTTAAGCGTAGAAAATATAATTATCTAACATCCTTTTCGTAAAGTTCATGGGACTTTAAAAATGCCCGATCATTACCCCCGAAAATGACATGTTATTTAAAATTTATTCAACCTAAATTTTCCGCCATTATTAAAAGTCAAGTTCAAGGATACACATTCACGTATTTTTGATTTAAACAAATCCTTGCAAATTAGTTAAAATACTAGAGACTGGCAGTAGCGCAGTAGAAAAAAAATTGAGCGGAAGGAGTACAATTTTCTTATTAAATTGATCTGCCATTGAGGAAAGTCAGTGGCGTAGTAGCCAGATTATGAAGGCGTATAAAAATCGATTTTACGTAAAAAAAAACTACGAGGTGTTTGTAGGTACAAAAAAATGTTTGCTTTACTCCCCTTGTTACGAAATTTGATTTGATTTTATAAAATA
Source organism: Polydrusus tereticollis (assembly GCA_963920685.1). Classification (NCBI taxonomy): domain Eukaryota; kingdom Metazoa; phylum Arthropoda; class Insecta; order Coleoptera; family Curculionidae; genus Polydrusus; species Polydrusus tereticollis. Next base: position 202,048,809 of record OY987326.1, read on the forward strand.
AACAAAACAATATTTACCATTTATGTAAATGAAACCATGCAAACCTGTCAAAACGTGGATCGACTAGATTGATTTGAGACAACTTACATTTCTGCTAAACTCGATGTTAGGTAAGTCCTTCTCAAACTTTATTTTATATTCATGGTTCGTTCTCAACTTTGTACTATCCTTTTAGTATCCCCTGATGATGAGTGCTTATGTACTTGAAACATGTCGGGAGCTTATAATTTACGTTAATGATTAAACTGTGGAGGAAGACTGCATTGTCACAGAACACCGAGCAGTTGCTGACTAGAGAACCCCCAAAATGCAACTCCATATCTCAGATGAGATTCTATTAGCGTAAACTGATTTCGCAATATTTGAACCAAGTTCATTAACTACTACTTTGAGAGCGGAACATGCCGAAGCCAATTTCCTGCTCAGTGCCCTGATATGACTCTCAAATTTAAGGCCACTATAAATGACCATGCCCAGAAACTTAGTACTAGGGCAATTCACAAGGGATGAGTCACCAATGACCAAGCCCTCCATAGAACACTTAAAACCAACTACATTTGTTTTTTCGACGTTTAAAGACAGCATGTTTGAATCACACCATTCTTTGACCTTAACCAAATCTGAGGCAATAATGTCTTTTAATATAAGAGCATTGTTAGAGTGCCATAATATTGTAGTATCGTCAGCGAAAAGTGTGAACTCTCCCCCAATGTCGATAGACGCCAAATATATAAAAGAAAGAGAACTGGTCCCAGCACTGAACCCTGAGGGACTCCCCAGTCAATCACTCGGCTCTCAGAACAAACAGAACCCCTGAAAACCTTTTGACTTCTGCCCCCAAGATAGGATTCAAAGCAGTTAAATGTTTTTCCCCTGAAACCATAGCGACTGAGCTTCCGCAGCAGTTTCCTTTAAGTTTTTAGTTATTTTTAGCAGTTTAATGTATTTTAGAAAACCCATAACATTAATTTAACGTAGTTTGGACCTTTATATGTAAACCCATAAATTATTTGATTAAGTTGCTGTAAAATAGCGAAAAATGCCAAATTCATGATGTGTTTCCGGGTGTAATACTCAACTATAATGTTTTTCACTGATGAAATGCTATTTATTGATAAAAAAAAAAGGATCCCAAAAGACGATTTAGTATTGCGAAAATGTATCAGCTTTTGGGTAAAGTACTTTGAGGAAAGGTTTCTAGTCTGGGAATTCAGGGCAACCAGAGGACTTAATGGTAGATAACACTAGAACAGTGCAGTGTATAGCTACCTTTTGTAATAATAATGTTTTGGTATATTGTTTAAATTGTTATTAGGCAATAAACATAGAAAGATTATAAGTATATTAGTTAGCTATTAAATAGATAGTATAGTATTGAAGATTGAGCATATCATACTTAGGTTAGGTTCGGACAAAAATTTAGTAACAAAACAATGCCTACATTTCGTTGTACATTTTGTTTAGATTTTCATACGATACAAGTTTTTCTTACTTAAAATATCGGTTTGAACATACCTACAAGTTTAAAGCAGGTTCCTCTTAATGCCTTTTTATTTTTCTAGTCAAAGTTAAATAATGTTTATATAGTTTCTCGAGGAAGATAAAATGATAGTATGTACCTACCAACTGACTGATATAAAATTTCATTTAAAATAGCTACCTATGAAATTGTTTCTAATGTTTGTTATTCAGGGATTATTTGGGAATTATTTTCGTGACCTCGAAGGAGTATCGAAGATCGGAAGCAATACTAATGCCCGTATTCTCCATAATGTTTTAAGCTGGTTTAAAAAGAAAGCCGCTTTAAGATGCCGATTTCTTAAGCACCGTTAACCTTAAGAACCGTAAGCTTACTTAATTTTAAGCCCACAATATTGGAGGCTTAATATCGGGCTTAAGATTTGCATCTGCGCATTTATAAAATTAAAAAAACAAACTTTTAACAATTATTTTCAAACACAGCTGTAAGAACAAACTGTAATAATAGACCTTTGCTTTTGTAGGCTTTAATTAGCAGAACTTGGCTAAAACTATACTGACATGACAGTGACTTATAAACTAATAAATAGATTACAAACAGGTTACAATATAACACGTAAAAAATAAGGTATCAGGTAATATACATATACAAGTAATGCACACAGCAATTATATTACACAAAGCACATGAAACGAAAAATAAGGTTACAATGTTACAAATTTCTTCCTCTGTACTCTACCACTTGACGGCATCAGTCTCTGAGCAAAAAAGAAGAGAAAAATGCGACGTTGCCAAATCTTAAGGAGGCTTAATTAAACCCGACAATAATTGTTTCGGTGCTTACCTTAAATTAGTTAAGTGAGTTTAAGAAATTAAGTCAACTTTAGTTAAGCCAGCTTTTCTACATAACGGAGAATACGGGCATTAGTGATCATAACATAAGCTAGTTTATAGTCTTAAATCACTCTGTATACTAATCATCGAAATACCTTTTTAATATACGATTCTATACCTCATTTCATATAATTTAAGACGTCTTTGACTTACAAATATCAATTTTATTATCTACATGCCATATAGCCTCTATAATAAATTCCATCTTCTAATGTGACGTCACGATCTTAACTTGACGGCCTGTTCTTCGAGATGGCAGTGGTTGTACTCATTAATTTAAGACAACTTACATTTATGCTAAACTCGATGTTAGGTACGTCCTTCTCAAACTTTATTTTATATTCATTGTTCGTTCTTAACTTTGTGCTATCCTTTAAGTATCCCCTGATGATGAGTGCTTAAGCACTTGAAACATGTCGGGAACTTATAATTTATGTTAATAATTAAACTGTGGAGGAAGACTGCATTGTTTCATTTACATTACATTGACTTCACTGAAAGTATGGACTATTTTTTCAAGTTATTATTTAGTTTCAACTTACTTGTCATGGTTGAGAAGTTGTGCGAAATTCCCCCCTTCGACATCCCAAATGACATTTCCTATCATCGACAGTCATCATCGCTCTGTCTCTTATTAAATAAGAACGTCGAGGGGGATCAAATCCGGGGAGCGTGCAGGCCAGTAGTTGATGACCGGACCAGCTTGATCTTCCACCTGTTTTAAAATATTTCATTTAAGTGATTACAGGCCTATTTTGCACAATGGGGTGGAGCTCGTTGCTCGGAGCTCATCGGGGTAATTTGGTGTCTTAAAAAATCTGATTACATTTTTTTCTTTAAATGTTATACAAATAAATGCAGACCAATAATTCTATTCCTATTATGCCTCACCAGACATTAATTTACTAGAAATGTTGATGAGTTTTCATTCAGTCTCCTATGCCCAGTAGTGCGTAATATCGTGCCCATTAAGGTAATTTTAAGAAAACGACCAGACCAAAAAGTCTTATCTTTCATGGAGTGTAATGTGATATGATTAACAGCTTTAAAAGTTCAATATGCTCACAACTCATAATATGTATGGAAAATGATTTAACGATATTAAAACAAAACTGTCATATTTCGGTATATTGAAATTCATTAAAATCTATTTGAACTTTCTTAAAGATAATATATCGTTTTGAAACTTAAAGGAGAGAGGGATAGCTGTTACCGATAATTTAAATATTGCGTGGATGTGTTAATATCCATTTAAAATTACTTTACTTTTTGACTCAGCTGGTATAACTACGCAGAATAATTTATCCTCCAAAGTGTACCGTTTTAACTATGTTAATTTGCATTTTCATAAAACTGTTTTTAAAATATATATTTTCAATTTTCGAGACATTTTAGACGTCAGTATTTTTTAGAAAATCTCCAACAAACTTCGCATTACACTACTAGTTTGTTAATCACATCAAGGTATTTCGCAGGAGAATTGCAAAGAAAATAAAATAATTTTTGTCAAGTGATGCCCCATATACAGGGTGAGGATTTTAAAGTGTTACAACGCAATATCTGAAAAACGGCTATAAATATTTTAGTCAAATTTTGGGACGTGGATAGGGAGGTTGGGGGACAAATTTTAAAATATTTTTGATATTTACCCCCCCTCCAGATTTGATGTGGCTAGTGACAAATTTGAAATGTCAAATAGAAAGGTATTTTTTTTTTTGATAATTCGATTCCTCGTCAATAACTACGTAAGTGAGCAGAAAATTGTTACATTTGCTCTACTAGTTGCTTAGTTACGAATTTTTCAATAAATAAAATAGGAATACTTAAAACTACACATTTTAAATCATGACACCTATGATTATTGTTTATCCAAACCTTTAATTATGTTGTATCCTAGGAAACCACTTTTGACTTTGACAAGTAGTGATAATCTGATAAAGTTCATTATTCAGTGCAATTATGGAACAATCTTATGACATTGAAATAGACATGTTGTTAATTCTGGGAGAATGTAGAAAAAACTACCGGGAAGCGGCGCAATTGTGGACTGTTAGGTTTCCCGCCATTCAAAAATCTCATATGGCATTTAAGCGATTAGAAGATCGAGGCCGCAGCACGGGAATCCTAAAAAATAAGAACAGAGTTAGAAGACAAACAAAAACTAATGACGATATGGCCGTTGGAGTGTTGGGTGTAATAGCTGTAAATCCTCATGTTGGTTCAAGGGAACTTGCTCGTGATTCAGGAATGTGCCAAAAATCGGTACTGGCTATTTTACACAAGCACAATTTTCACCCTTACCACATAACTATTCATCAGGAATTGTATGGCCAAGACTTTCAAAATAGGATTACATTTTGTACGTGGTTACAAACTTTAATTCACGAAAACAATGCATTTTTAAGAAAGATAGTATTTTCTGACGAAGCTACATTTACCAATTGTGGTCAGGTAATTATTTAAATCAATATGGATTAATGTAACTTTTAATAATCAAAAATATGTAATCCACTACTTGATGGGTGTACATAAATAAATACATATCTAAACACCCGTTAACGGGTGTTTAGAGAATATTCACATACATTTAGATTTATTTTTAATTTTATACTGATTCAATCAATTTTGCTTTTCTTAATTTAAGGTCAACCGGCACAATTTACACTATTGGGCACCTCAAAATCCTCACTGGATGAGATTTCTGCCAAACCAACATCCTTGGTCGGTTAATACCTGGTGTGGCATAGTCGGAGATAGAGTCATTGGACCACATTTTTTTGACCGTCACCTAAATGGAGAAATGTATAATAATTTTTTACAAACCGATTTGCCACAACTTCTGAATAATAATGGAAATCAACAAGAACTATGGTTTCAGCAAGATGGTGCTCCGCCACATTTTGCCCGACAAGCTCGAGATACACTAAATGAAATGTTTGGAAACAGATGGATTGGTCGTGGTGGTCCTGTAAATTGGCCTGCAAGGTCACCAGATTTAACCCCATTAGATTTTTTCTTGTGGGGATTTATAAAAGAGAAAGTTATGGCTACACCACCGACCACACCAGAAAACATGAAAGATCGTATTCAACAAGCATGTAATTTAGTAACGCCTCAAATGTTAACTCGCGTGCGCAACTCATGTCAAAAAAGAATTGCAAAATGTTTAGAAATGGATGGGGGTCATTTCGAACACCTTTTGAAGCATGATCGTCGTTAGATTTTTTAAGGAATTATCATTTTTAAGTATTCCTATTTTATTTATTGAAAAATTCGTAACTAAGCAACTAGTAGAGCAAATGTAACAATTTTCTGCTCACTTACGTAGTTATTGACGAGGAATCGAATTATCAAAAAAAAAAAATACCTTTCCATTTGACATTTCAAATTTGTCACTAGCCACATCAAATCTGGAGGGGGGGTAAATATCAAAAATATTTTAAAATTTGTCCCCCAACCTCCCTATCCACGTCCCAAAATTTGACTAAAATATTTATAGCCGTTTTTCAGATATTGCGTTGTAACACTTTAAAATCCTCACCCTGTATATATATAGATATTTCGTAAAATGCAGAAACTTGATTGGGAGAACTTGGGGCCGAAAATCAAAGACGGTATTCTGGTTATACGTCACAGTCATCGGACCCTTAGAAATATATGGGGCTGTAGTATGGAGGACAACAATGCAGCAGGTCACAATAGCCACCCGACTAAACAGCTTACAACCGCTGGGATGCCTATGTATGATCAGAGGAATAAGAAGAATTCCAACTGCACTCAAGGCAATTAAACCAGAACTTACACCACAAATGATCTGATGAAAACTACTAGGAGTTGGCCACAACCCGTCCTGGGCAGTCAGCATCAAATGCGAGCCTGATTTTTGGATGGACGGAACACCTCCCTCCCTGTTCGAAGGCCTAGTATGGTACATCGATGAGTCAAAAACGGCAGATGGAATAGGTGCTGGCATATGTGGGCAGAGATCCAGAATGAGCATCAGTATTTTTTTGGGAATCTACTTCACAGTATACAAGAGGAAATATATGCAAAACAAGCATATATCCAACTGAATGTAGAACGGGACTATACAAACCAAAATGTATATAATCTGACAGACAATTAAGCTGCTTATTTTAAGTTTGCCTTAATTCACATCCAGCATGACGATAATACAAATCTAAAATGCACAACAACATCGAACTCATATGTGTTCCTGGCCACTCATGAATAACAGGTAACAAAAAAGCAGACGAACTAGCCAAAACTGAACCTGCTTAGAAATTCAAATTCAGGTACTGAACCCGCACTAGGCGTGTCTAAATAGGTGGTAAAGACAGCAGTGAACAGATGGTTCCTTCAAGCACATCTAAACCGTTGAACAACTGTACATGACCAAGGACACGCAAAGGCGACAATAGGTAACCCCTTAAAGAAATTAACAACTGACATGCTGCTTGTAACATGCTCTTTAAGAAAAGACCTGCTCATAGAATAAAGACTATGTAGTGAAGGGGAAGAACTTGCCTCACACATTCTCTGCAACTGTGATATGTTGGCTTGCAGAGAACTTAAAATATTTGGAGCAATTCAACATGATGCAACTCTTCCACATGAAAAACTTCGAAGGAATCTACTTGATCTAACCAAAGAGACTCGTCTTCTTCAACAAGACAGGGGATCACAATAAGCCATAAAACTACATTGCAAAAAAGATCAGGTTAACCCCTGCCCTCTTGGTTTAACCAACCACCGCAAGGCACAACATATATAAAAAAGCTAGTGGATATCTCTATTTTCGTTGAGTGAATTGAAACTGGTACACCGTTATTCTGTTCACAAAGAGTATAATTGTATGTGTGCCGTAGCAAGAGTACAATTGCATGGTAATTTGCCTATAGGGACTTCCTACGCGTCATGGCAAATAGCAAAACGACCAGATGAGAATGTGGCATAAAGCGACATCTATCAGTACTAGAACGCTACATTCTCGTTTGTTGTGTTACTAAGGTACTTTGTGGTCCTTTTCCTCACGCCGACCTCTAGCCTCACTGATGAGCCTTGATACGGCGGAACGCGCCTTGGGATGGGTCTAAAGGAAGGGAAAGGATAAAACTTAGGTAATGTAAATTATTTACGTTCCTAAACTGTTTGTTAAATTGCAAAATGATTAAAGATTATTAACATTTTACTATGTGTATAGGGATATCATATTTTCCGATTTCTGCATCATGTTACTTGACAAACGCCGAGATTCAATTCACGCATATGGGTATTTGACTAGGTAATTAGCCACGTAAATTTGGGGTTATTCGCGGGTAAATGATTTTGAGGAAAGCTGTTTTTATTTTTTATTTGCTTGTCTCCAGTCTGGGTGTTTTGTTGTGTTTCGGGGGCATTTCCAGTGTTTTGTAGTTTACAAATAATGTCAAGTTATTTTGAAACTAAACCTGGCCTAGCTCATGCCGTTGAAGTATGTCCTGATAAATTTAACAAAGAATTGCACCGGTTTTATTCCACGAGAAAATGCAAGAAGCCTTGGGATATGAATCACTACAACGATGTTATTAAGATAATAAAGCCAGCACAACAAAAACAATACAAAAAAGGGATCCGCGAGAACTAGGAGTTGTTATAATATAAGTAAATATGATTTGGGTAATGGAAATCAGGGGCGTCACATAAATTATTTTATAGCAGCACGATGATGATATTGTTTATGTGATTCCAATAGAAGAATTTTATGAAAAAAAATAATCAGGCGCATAAAGTCACAGGCCAGGGACGTAAAAATAAAGTTTTGCACTTGCATCAAAGTCTTGTCCAAGTAGACGTAGTAGATAACTTTATTCTCTCCTTGTTACAGTTCGAAAATTGCATTTCATAGTTTGGTTATCTATGTTAACTTCTCGGTTTTAAATTTTAACATTGAAAATGTTTATTTATCGCACGGGCACGTTAGTATGGGTACGGAATTCAACGAAATTTTTGTGTTGCATTTGTCCCATACGTTACACAGTCTAAAGACACCGAATTAAAATGATCCACAAGCGGAACTACGCGAACCGCCGCGGCAGAGCCGGTGGCCCGATAATGACAGGGAAGGGAGAAGGAACGAAGGACGACGGGATCAGACCAAGTCGAGAGTTAGAGGCGCGTTAGAGTTTATAACCTTTACTTCACTATTTTTTATATTATGAATCAAATAAAACTACAATAGTCACAAGCGTTGCACTCTGCTTGGGCATTTTCAATGTCCTCCCCGGGTGCATCTTTGTAAAGGACTGTAAATTTTTAAAGTACACGGTGATCATTTATAATGTCCCCCCTCTTAACTTTTTTGTTTTTTGCATTAGATAAAAATGTTAAACATAAAAGTTGTACAAAATAATGTAAGCTATTTGCAGAATAATATATGAATATACAGGGTATTGCAGAAATGAGTCACAGGTTAAAATATTTTTTCTTTAAATGGTACACCCTATATATTGTTAGCTTTTTAGAATCTCCTGAAACTTCTGAATATTTTTCTTGTAACATGTCTTATACCTAAATATAAAAGTTTTCGAAATAATCGCATTTTAACTAAGCGACCACATTCAAAAATAAACATTCTAGATTTCAGTAAAGTTCTTAGGTGGCTTTGAATTATGCGGTCACGGAGCAACAAAAACTATGTTCATTAGTGACAGTTACCGACATATTAAGTAAATATTACATTTTTTTGATAAATATGCCTTATTCAGAAAGGGAAAAACAAGTAATTTTGCAAACATTTATTAAAGCAAGCAATAGCGTTAAATTGGCTCAACGGGAACTGCGTAGAATTAATCCCGAATGCACGTTCCAGACAAAAAACATTCCATCGAATCTATGAAAAGTTTCAACAAACATCTAGCCTAGCGAGAAAGAAGAGAACAATGAAAAGAGACGATAATAGTGATTTAAATATACTAATAAAAGTTGAAGAAAATCCAAAGATATCTGTAAGAACAGTATCGAAAAGTTTAAATGAAGAGCTTGATGGTTTAAAAAATGCCTTTTATGGAAGGTTTCAAAACACTCTTAAAAAATGTGCATATAAAGGTTTCAAAATTAGGCCTGTAACAAAATTAACGCAGAGACAGCGAGAAAAAAGGGTTGAATTTTGCCAAACTATGTTGGAAAAATTTTATTTAAATCCTAGTTATTTCGGAAATGTATTTTGGACCGATGAGTCATCATTTTCAACTAGTGGCATAGACAGAAAAAATAGCAGACAATGGGCCACAGTAAATCCCCACTGCTACAGGAAATTTAAATTTCAAGGTCATCAAACTATCAATGTGTGGTATGCTATTTCAAATAACAAAATAATAGGTCCCCATTTCTTTAACGGTACTTTAAATGTCGAGGGCTATTTGAATTTTCTCCAACACGAGCTAGAGGACTACTTTGATGAGCTTCCGTTGGAACAAGAGCGAAACATCGTCTTCCAACTAGATGGCGCTCCACCTCACAGTGTAGTAGCTCTAACAAACTACCTTAATCGAAGGTTCAATGAATGGATTGGATGGGCTACACCAATACAATGGCCACCTAACAGCCCTGACTTGACGTCGATGGATGCATTTTTATGGGGAACGCTAAAGGATCGAGTGAATGCAAATACAATTGAAAGCACTGAACATTTAAAAGAACTTATTAGAACAGAAATTCAAATTCTGAATAAAGATTATTCCCAATCTATCACCGCCGCATTACGAAGGTTACGAAAAACGTATATCAAATGTATTCAAGAAAACGGTGGCCCAGTTGAGCAATTTAATTTGTAATTACCACAAGTTCTTCTTTGTTGTTGAGAATTTAATTAAAAATTATATTTTAAATTTTGTATTTCATATACTTTTAGTAGTAGGTATATTTAAATCACTATATTCGTCTTTTTCCATTGTTCTCTTCTTTTTCGCTAGGCTAGATGTTTGTTGAAACTTTTCATAGATTTGATGGAATGTTTTTTTTGTCTGGAACGTGCATCCGGGGAATAATTCTACGCAGTTCCCGTTGAGCCAATTTAACTCTATTGTTTGCTTTAATAAATGTTTGCAAAATTACTTGTTTCTCCCTTTCTGAATAAGGCATATTTATCAAAAAAATGCAACATTTACTTAATATGTCGGTAACTGTCACCAATAAACATAATTTTTGTTGCTCCGTGACCGCATAATTTACAGCCACCTAAAAACTTTACTGAAATCTAGAATATTTATTATTGAATGTAGCCGCTTAGTTAAAATGCGATTATTTCGAAAACTTTTATATTTAGGGATAGGTCATGTTATAACAAAATATTCAAAAGTTTTAGGAGATTCTAAAAAGCTAACGATATATAGGGTGTACCATTTAAAGAAAAAATATTTTAACCTGTGACTCATTTCTGCAATACCCTGTATATTCATATATTATTCTGCAAATAGCTTAGATGATCACCGTGTACCTGTGTAGACTCTCACCTGAAACATTAATTACTAATTCAATTAGTTGTTAATAGCCAATAGTTTCACTTAAATCAGTTTGAAACCTTTGTTGATAATGTTTATATTCCAGGAATGTTTCTTATCTTGTAGGACATAGCCATCTGGATTGATTTCTGTTCTTTTGTTTCATACTACTTGTAGACAGGTCTTATTTTAAATCCTTGTTTTAATTGATTAGTAATTAGTCAACTTTTTAAGTTATTAATAGAAATAACTTTTTAACCTTGCATATAAAATGTAGGTCTAATGTTTTAGCTGTTGTTAATCAATTGTTTAAGAAAATCGACAATTTGTTAAGACAGGTCAGTGTCAGTGGATAAGATTGACAGCTCTGTGGATTTACACGGCCACGTCTGGTTAAGTGAGGCGTATTTTTGCGGTTGCGTTGGTTGACTTAGGTTGCATTATTTTTCTTATGGTGTTATAGGGGTTATACGGCATTCGTGAAATGGTCAACGCAGAGCTGCAAAAATGGTAAATGCTTATAGCTAAATAACGAAATAATATGGATTTTAAATTCATATTGCTAATTACGTAGTCAAATAGCCATCTGCCTGAATCTAATTTCGGTATTTCTCAAATCGTCTCGCAAATGACCATTAATTTATCCTACGACCTATTACATATATTAATTTAATAAATTGCTATACGACAGGAACTTACTTTTAAACTTATTGATTAAAATACTTCAAATTAGAGAATGCCAATTGATGGTTATTTTTCGTACGTCGAACTATATCCAACGTTAAATTACCATATTTTTAAATTATTATTGATGTTATTGTACTTCTGATGTAAACAGACCTATCTTCAATTTAGTAAGAAGTTTGGTAACCTCTCTTTGAATCCAAATAAGTAAAAGCAGTTTCTTTATGATTGTGGTAAAGTTACAAAAAAGAAATTATGAACTGTTGGTTACTGCTGATTCAATATTTTTAAAGTAATAACAAGATTTAATGCGCTTAAATTTAGAATCTTTGCCACTCTCTTGGTGGGTAGGTACTAGGGGTGCCAATACAGGGTTTCATTATCAAAATACATACGGTACAATATCTAAACCTCAAAACTATCAGTGGCCATTCCTGGTCATCAATAAAGATTATGAGGAAAAGTAACTTCTACTTGTGTACACTATCCACCATTCATTTATCTCATTTTTCTGTTTGAAATGCCTATATTATAATATAGCAATTCTAATCATTATACAGGGTGGCCCATCGAAAACGTACCGCAAAGCATTACAGGCTGGGAAAGGACTTTTCGACAAAAGCCAAAACCACGTCAAGTTCGTTTGTCAGGGAAACATCTTTGACGCAAAAATCATAGTAAAACCTTCAACCCCCAAAGTGGGAGTGTCATCCCCCAATTTTTTTTAAATGAGAATGGGTCAAATGATACCTCATTCAAAAGGGCTCTTAACTCTCTATACATTTATCGATTTTTGCATTTTGCGTCAAACGTATTGTTGGTATTTCAAAGGTCCATATTTTTTAAACGAGCCGATCGATTTTCAAAATTTAAGCAGCGATGTATAGGGAATTAAGAGCCCTTTTGAATGAGATGTCACTTGACCCCCATTCTCATTTGAAAAAAATTGGGGGATGACACCCCCACTTAGGGCGTCAAAAGTTGTCCCCAAGACAAACAAACTTGATGTGGTTTTGGCTCTTGTCGAAAAGTCCTTTCCCAGCGTGTACTGCCTTGCGGTACGTTTTCGATGGCCCACTCTGTATATTAAAAAAGTCACCAATTCATTTCAAGTAAGAAAGTTCAGGTGAGGTCAGGTTAGTGCTTTATATGAAATTATGCAGTGTAATTGATTTTAATCCCTCTGACATGCATGTAAATTTAGTCACAATTGTGTTGATTTTAATTTAATTTAATAATTTGTTCAACAAAATAATATTTAATTTGAAAATTGTTTATCAGTTGTGTGATGTGATGCGTTTCAGAAACAACAAACATAGACAGATCTTTTTACGTGTTTAATAATAATTACGCTAATTATTTATTTATCTAAAAAAAGTGCAAACTTAATACACCCAAAAATAGTTAATTTTTGTAGTTTTCGTCAATTATGGTATTCATACAGTTCAATGTCCAGCTGAACTTGACATTAAACCACGCAAGTTATTACTTAATTAACTAGCTAATATTAAACCAATTGAATAAAGATTTTAAAGTTCAAGGTGTCAATATTTTTTTTAGTAGGAAGTTATAGATGCGTAAATATATTATATTTACTAAGTTACTTGATTCACGGGATAGGAATTTTTTTGTTTGAACTCGAGGGACTCTCATAGCTACTTCCCCGCAAGCTCATTGAGCGAGAGAGACTAAAAAGGCAAACTACTATTTTAATGGTAGGTACTTCATATACTTGACGAGAGACCATGCTATGAATCAAATCATTACCTATTTTTATTTCCTCAATAAAATAGATTTTATGCAACCAGTGTGTAAAGTGATAATACTTTCACGAAAAATTTGAATTTTGTCAGATTATTATGGGAGTCCAATAAGGTCACTCTCAACTACACGAAGTTTTATTGGAAATTTCATGTCGTCTCTAGAATACAAATTTCTATCTTTGGTGAAATGTAAAAAGCATTAAAAATAAAACAATAATTGTAATATACATACAGCGTGTGCGTGGATTTGCTTGCCAAATGGAAAACTTCTTTATTATCAATTTTTCGAAAAAAAGTTATTCTTTATAAAAAGTTTTGCTTTTAAAATTATTAAGATTGGCATAAGAATTTCTTTTTAATGTAGTACAGGGTGTCTCAAAAAACGAAAAACTTTAATTCTAAATGTGAAGAAACTTTATACCAATATTTATTAACCGGCAAATTGGAAAGATCGAAAAGCACATTAAATCGTCAACTAATTTGCAGCATACAGGGCAATGATAAAGTTTTTTTTGAATAGTTACTTAACATTTTTGATAAACAATATGGATAAATAAGCCCCCACGTTGTTCATCATACACCATACAGAACAACAATAAATTATTGTTTTATTAAGTAAAGTTTTAAATAAAGCCTAATAATTATAAATTAAACTTTTACTTGTAAATAATTAAATGTTAAGGTAAAAACCTGTAAAGACACATTTCACGAATTGACATATGTCAATAAAACTTTTCTAGTTTGTATTTTTTGCTCTAACAATGAATTTAACTGATCAAGAAGAAGTCCAGATTGTTTTAACAGTTGGAAATAAGCATCGCACAAATAGAGAAGCAGCCGAAGAATTTAACAATAATCACCCGGAAAGACCACACCAATAACCCATCAAACAATAAGTAATGTTATGAGTAAATTCAAACGGTGCTCTCCAAACTTTTTTCGGAGAAGAGAAAACCAAGGTCAAAATAATCTTCCTTGCTTATACGATGAAAATGATGAACTTAATGTTTTACTGTTTGTGTCAACGACTTCTCTAAAACTAGTTTAAGGCAAATGTCTCGAGATTTGGACTTAAAAATCTACTTCATTAGAATGGTTCTAAAAAAACATAAAATTAAACCTTTTAAGCCAAGATTTACCCATACATTATTACCAGGGGGCTCGGAATTGAGACTAGATTTTTCTGCGTGGTTATTAAGCGTTATGGAGGACGATCGCCGTTTACCTTTTAAAATATTTTTTTCAGATGAAGCTGTTTTTACGACCAACGGTATTGTTAGCTCTCAAAACTCCCGTTATTGGTCAGTGGATAACCCTCATTGGGTTATACAGTGCCGAAACCAATATTCTAAAAAAGTAAATGTGTTGTGTGGGTATAGTTGGGGACCGATTGTTGGAACCAATATTTTTTGATGATAATATAAATGGTGAGGTGTTTCTAAATTTTCTAGAAAATGATTTTAGTGATATGCTGGATGACATACCTTTGGCCGGTATAAGAAACTTATTGTTTCAGCTAGATGGCGCTCCCGGACATTTTGCATTGCCAGTTAGACATTGGCTGAACAGAAATTTTGCTAATAGGTGGATAGAAAGAGGTAAAGATCAAGATTTGCGTTTTTGTCATTGGCCAGCGAGGTCCCCGGATCTTACCCCAATGGATTATTTTTTGTGGGATGTCCTTAAAGAAAGGGTATATAAAAGGCGGCTCCGAGACAAAGAACCCCTCAAGAGACGAATAATTCAGGAATGTGCCGGGCTACGGGGATATCAACTATCGAATTCCGTCAGAAGCTTTAGAAAAAAAATTATTAGGTGTATGATGAACGTCTTTAAAGTCCTATGAACATATGTCCAGAGTTGCTTCGTTTCTGAGATACAGGGCGTTGAAGTTTAAAAAAAAAACGGTCATAAATATCCTTAAACCCATTTGGTTACAATTTGGATCAGTGATTGGAAGTAATAATGCGCTTATTTAGCCCTAACCAGATTGAAATTTTTAGGTCCAGTGGGGTCTCAGTGGGCACCACAGCCAATTATTATTGAGAAGAAAAAGTACGCCACTGCCTTTTCTTTTTAGTTTTTTTTTTATTTGTTCAGATTAAGCAACTACAAATACAACTTTTTGGTCTCTTGTGTTTTTTTCATATCTGGCTTCGTTTGCGACAAAAAAAATAAAAATCACTTTAACTCATTCTACAAGCTATCCATGGACAACATAAAATAACAACCAAAAATAAAAAATAAACAATTTCGATCTTACAGTAAATGAGCAGAATGTCCACCTTCTGATAAAATGCACGACTGCAATCGATTTGTGATTGATTGTCTGACACGTTCAATAATACCTGGATTATTCCTTATGACATTGCAATTACAAATTGCTATACAAAGATATAAAATAGCAATGTTTATAAATACAGGGTGGACATTTAAAAACGAAACAACGAAACAAAGCCTATTTTGGGCACCCCAGGTCTTAAAAAAAAAAGCGCTCGAACCCGTCGATTTTTGATTATAGGGGAACACATTTTTTTGGCATTTTCGCCTCCTAAAAGTGAAACCCCCAGCGGGGGCGACAACAACCCCCAAAATTTTAAATAAAATGGGACTTGAGTGATTTTTTGTTTTAAAGGTATTTTACGTAGAGTATAACCCCAGAGTTTAACATCGCTACTATCTACCTAGCCTGTACAGTGGATCACCAAAAGTACAAAAACAGGTCGTTTTTACCTTTTTTTATTAAAAGAAAATCAAGTAATACAAGTCAGTCCATTAAATGCTGGAAATGCTATCCCTGAGCCACCATGCAATAGTAGAGATTTTATTCACAACGCTCTCGTATATTTTGAATAAGCATCTGTGGGGCGATTTGATGACATCATCATCAATTATCCATTATTGTAGGTGTTCCAAAGATGGTGCTGGGTGGCATAAATTTTAGTTTTTAAGTGGCCCCATAAAAAAAGTCTAACGGGCTTAGATCCGAAAAACGTAGGGGCTACTCAATACTTCCTCACCTTTTAATCCATTGTCCTGGAAACGTTTGATCCAAATAGTGACGAACAGTGAGTGCAAAGTGGGGTGGCACACCGTCTTGCTGGAATATTAAGTGGTTTTTCATGTACTGATCGTCATTCTCAATCATTTCTACTAACACTGGATAAATCGCCTTTTGTAATAATTCCAGATACATTTCGCCTGTTAAATTGCTAGGTAAAAAAAGGGGCCTAATATACGAATACCAAAAATGCCAGCCCAAACATTCAGTTTTTCCGGATGTTGCGTATGCACCTCACGAAATATTCTGGGATTTAAATCAGACCAATAACGCCAGGTGTGACGATTCACCGTATCGTTTAGGAAAAAAGAACATTCGTCAGAAAAACATACGTTGCAAAGAAAGTTCTGATCATTCCCGTTCACTCATAATTTAATAAAATTGCAATGGCCTATCAAAATCGTCTTTGTTAAGTTCTTGTACCCGATGTATTTTGTAAGGATGCAACTTGTGCTTTTTTATATCGTTTGAATGCTGCTTCTCTTAACACCAGATGCTGTCACCAGCTTTCTTGTACTCAGTGTGGGATCTTGAACAACAAGTCAGGCTTCTTCACTACTTATCCTATTTATTAAACTTCTTTAATATTTTTATTGGATCATCAGAAATATTATTCATATCATAGTAACAATTTCTTTTATATGTTATTAAGAAAACCCTTAAATTCAAATATTCTTTAGTTGTTATAAATGCATATTATGATAAAATTACTTTGAAACATACAAGATGTCCCCAAAAGAAAGATACACAAGAGTTGTCAGGACAGGGTACTGAAAGTACTGTTTGGGCTGAATTATCTGACCACGACACCATACTTCCATGGATGATATTTTATCAAAGCCTATCGACAAGAAGTCCTAACACAAAACCGCATTTAGTATTGACGGTATGTGTTCCAATTCCCAATCAAGGAAAAGATCTAGAAAGTGCATTTACTGCCTTCATACAGTTACTTTAAAGTAATACGATACAGACGTGAACTTCACGCTATTCAACAAAATTACCATTGAACAGCCGAAAGGAAATACCAAAATCTACCTTAAGGTATAAATTTAAATCGTCCATTTCCGCATTTTCTTCGAAGTTCATAAAAAAATAAAAGATATATAATCTGGCCCCTCGCTCGCCGGAAACAATTTGGTTGTTGTCTGGGTATAACAAAAGGCGTCTTCTCAGAGCATTATTATTGAGGGAAATGCGGGTGGCAACCCATTATAAACAAAAAAGAGTTATTTTTACGGTAGAGCGATTTTCAGACGGTATTTATGTATACATCGAATTAATACCGTGTTTAATATACCGTGCCTATACGTATATTATGGCTTTACAAAGCTGCCTTTACGCACCAAAATTACGATTCTTCCGAATATAGAGAAGAACACCAACAAAAATATCATAATATGGTATTAAGCCTATATTCTGCATGGAATGTTGAAATGGAGTCAGCCAGAAGATCTCTATATCTAGATATATAGATACCTACAAGTAGAAGACATGGAATAGGAACTGATGATATTAAAATTCTAATGGGAATAAAAGAGAAGAGCAAGGATATAAAAAGAAGCAGTTAATCTGGTGTGGGCACGTACATCAGACTTAAATATTGATAATGGACTTTCACAGCAAGTCCTAGAACAGCGCTTCCATAATGGTGGGTCGCGACCTGGTACAGGGACATGAAAATAAAATGCCGGACCACAGCATTGTCTTCATCAAATGCTCAGCCTGCGCAAAAACTTGCTGTACAAAATCGCCCCCCAAGACTGGCTGCAAATGCTCAAGCACAAAATCAGACTGATACGATTTTGACAAAGTTTTGTTAACTTATTCTACACCTAGAATTTTTCATTTTATTATAATTATTATAGTAGGTATAATACATGTCCTTAAAACTTTTCTCAGAATCATCCATACACGAATTTATAGGATGTGTGAATACCAGATGGATAACACTCAGTTCGGGTTTAGAAATGGATTGGGAACCCGAGAGGCTATTTTCTCATTGAACGTAATGACACAAAGATGCAGAGACATAAACGTAGACGTTTATGCATGTTCAATAGATAACAGAAAAGCATTCGAGTGATATCAGGACTCTATTGGAACCAAACAGCAACAGTCGCAATAGGGCAAACAACATCGTACGAAATCATCTGCTGGCGACGACGATACTTGAGGACAGTTAGACAGTTTCAAAAGGAAAACAGGAATATCTATTATATGGAAGAAACTTGGTTAAATGAAGGTTATGCCGTTGGTAAAATATGGTAGGATAAGCACATAAAAAGCGCGAAGCAAGCTTTAATGGAAGGATGATCCACTGGAATAAAAGCACCCTAGGGAAAGGCTAAAGGATTAAAAATTATTCACATTGGTAGCGAAAATGGATTTGTCAATGGCATTTAAATCAAGATGGACTGAAGACTACCATAAAGACATGAACGCTGATGTCTTTCAAGAACACTCTCAGCAAATGCTAGATATTAATCTTCCTGGGTATGTTGTAGGCATGGATAAGGCTAGCTACCACTCAAGAAAATCCGAGAAAATACCAACTTCTTGGGGAAAAAAAATGACATCATTCATTGGCTTACTTTAAGTCAGAAGCCATTACATAAAGATATGCTAAATAAGGAGCTACTGGAGATTGTACAGTTGAATAAACCTCTTTGTACGAAATTTGTTGTCGACGAAATCGCTTCAAAACGAAACATGACGGTACTTCGCCTCCCGCCATATCACTGTGAATTAAACTACATAGAATTGGTGTGGGCGCAAGTAAAAGGGTCTGTAGCAACGCATAACACCACTTTTAAAATGGGAGACGTTGGAAACCTCTTGCACGACGGAATAAAGACAGTGGATTGTAAAAAATGGAGTAAGTGCGTCGAACATGTCGTGATTGAAACAGAAGAAAGAATGTGGGAAGCTGATAACATTCTAGAAAATACTGTAGAGCTCCTTATAATTTCTCTAGACCCCAACGACGATACTTCATCGGACTACTCGGAACATGATGACTAAAATTAAAAAATTAAGTTGTTTTATTGTACATATGGATTTTTTTTATAAATATTAATATTTAAACTACCTGTAGTAACGCCGCTGTTACTACAGGTAGTTTTCAATTCATTCTTCAAACTGGTCTTTTTATTGTATGCTAATTAGGGCGACCCTAGATTAGGACCGATTCGGGGTGTGTTCGTCTTAAATACGGAATCCTTAAAAACTATCATTACAATTTACGTGAAATTTACAATGCAACCTTCAAGTTGTTCGACATGCTTAATGGGTCCTATCATTGCAAATTTACCTTTTATTGCTCTCTCGCATTAAGAAACTAATTATTTTGCCGAAATTTAAAATTCTTGTAGTAGTAAGCTAGCTGTATGTAATGTAGTTAATTTAGTTAATTTAAAAATGAAATTGTTAAAATATAGTCAAGGGCGTAATATTCATAAAGGGAATAAATAATTAGTCATCATTTTTTGTGCACTTAGATTGGCTCGCTAGAATACACCATTTTCGAGAAAAATTGTTTTAGAATTTACGCTGCAAGACAAGGATGAAATAAAATTGAACCCACTAGAAGGCCATGAAACAAGAAATCTTCCTGCAATTGTCAATTTAGGATTTGATAATGATGTAGGACCCTCGTCGATATTCCTTTCATTTCTGTAACGGTAACTTATTGCCTCTGAATATGGGTTTCTTAGCTATCTGAAAACGTGCAGTGCGAGTATTTTCATAACTTTGATACTGATAAATTAGTGCTCAAAAATATGTTAAGATTATACAGAGGCGTAACAAGTTATGCAGAAGCAATTAGTCATACCTTTTTTGGTTGTCTGTTATTATCCGAAAGCTACGTCTCTTGTTTGTCTTTTATATTCACCGTTAAGTGTTCACGTCAATATTAATCAAATCATAACAAAAAACAAATGATCACTTTCGGTACTCGCTTGATCGGCGATCAAGCCAATGGCTCTATTTTCAAAGTCACCCAATAATCAACAGTTTCTGCGAGGCTACCCTAGCAATGGCCGCAATGTAACAATTGCAATACATTATATGACCATCTAAATTGACGTCCAAATAATTAATTGATAAAGCCCAGGGATTTCTAAAGCATTACGTTCTACCTGGTTATCGTTACCCTAAGACAGAATTTCTTCCATGTATTTAATGAGATATAACATTTCCTGCTGCTTGTAGGGATGTGCATTGGTAGACGATCTTTTTCATTTTTTCTAAAAGGTTGTGATTATACGAGTATTATGGTGGAAAGATGATGTGAAACAATATGGAGCCTTGATGGACTCCGGCATTAATGGTTAATATGTCTAAAAGAAATCCATTAATTATCCCGCTACACCAAAAACAGATTAGAAAAAAGAGGAAAAGAAAACTAACCACTTTTTTTTATAATCCTATATTATTAGGATTAAGATTTTTTTAAGTTTTGCATTTAAATCAACAAATGGTGAGCTGACAGACTATCTAAAAATGTTTCACCGAAGAATTAAATGTTGTAAATGAGAAAACTGATTATCCTACAACTTCTGACAACCTGGGGTTATCCCGCTTGTCCAAATTTGTACCACGTTAATTGATCAGAGTTTCAGTGCTGGTCTGGTTAAAGTGCATGGATGATCTGCTTGTTGATGATAATATAAATGGCACATAGATCATTCACCCTCACTGTAACCTGCAATTGAATCCCAGTAAAAAAATAATACGTTTATAATTATTGTTTACCGCAAAATGGCAAAGTAAGGCACTTAATAATACATTGTCATTTATACGAAAGCAACAATGTAACATTCATTAATCACATACCTATTATTTATACAACAATAGTTTTTTGTACAGTCCATATATAATAAGTTATAACAAGTTTTATTATGCGTATATTATTCAAAATAACTCAATAAAATACATATTTATTGGTTTTTGTGTATAAAGAATATACTAAAAGAGTAGCTTTTGCGAAATTACAGACTATTCATAAACTTTTTGACCATTAAGTTTACTTTAAGCATAATCCAAAAAATTCAATAAAATGGGGAAAAGGATATTTAAAGAAGTTAAATAACCGATTTTTTTTTTAAACTTAAGCACTCTCTGTATTAAAAACGGGGCAACTACGAACACCAGTTCATATCAACTTTTTCTTTTAGAGTATCATAAGGAATCATGTAAGTTGGTACACACTTTGGGAACATTATTACAAATAAAATGTCAAAAGTCTTCACCGATCCCGCATCTGCAAAAAAGTTGTTCAAAGTCAAAGGTAAAAAAGAATTATTTTTCCAATTTTTTCGTTAAACGGTAAGCTTTATTATAAAAATAGATTAAACAAAAGTTATAGATAATGACATTATCTACAAAAATTGTTCTTATACATTTTTTCTGAAAATCACCATTCCTGAGATATTGCGATTCCAAAAGTTGAAGAAGTGGTATTCTAAATAATATGCACACATTTCCGCACCACCTGTAAGTATTATTAAAAAATATTGTATTAACTAAAAAATAGAACTATTGAAAATGATTTAAATCGCACGAATTATTGTTAGTTTCGGGAAGATGTTATTCTGACTGATAATCTTCAAATGCCACTTCAACATTATATCTTCATCGCTTTCTTCTTCTTCTTGTTCTTCTAGCTGGATATGTGAAAAGATACATCAGTTGTCTTCTCATCGATATCATAAAAATCTTCATCTGTTGAAGTTGATTCAACATTGGAGCAAGACTGGCCTTGGCAATTAGTGCATACTGGTGAGCAAAAGATCCCGACCTTTTTACTACATTTTGCACTACAAGCCTTTTGCAATTGCAAAAGATGGTGTTGAGATGTCTTTCCGGAGCAGGTGGAAGTAAAGTTTGAATTGGCTCCAAAGAATTATCTACTAATATCCAACCCCAGTCTTCTGGGTCTAGTTGAGAACCTAGCCATACTTGAACTTTATAGTATAATCGGCACAAATGTTGACTAGCAGAAGCAGATGTTGGAGGAAGACAAGATAATTGCACTCTTTTATTGTTTCGTGTATTTTTTACAAAAGTTAAATATCTATACTCGTCTAAACAATCAATTTTTTTTGGAGCGCCATATAGAGCAAGAAGAAAGCGAATCTCGTTTGTGATTATGTCTTGTGAAGAAGAGTCGATCTTTTGATATACTTTTGCGCAATTAATTAAATCATGTTGCTCAAAAAATTTAAGTAATGTTGTTTTACCCCTTGTGAAAAATGCTGATGTAGTATCGCAGCCATTTATTGCATGTAAAAATAAGATAGATATTGAGATTTTGGATAAGCAGATAAACTTTTTGATGAATATATTTCTGTTGGTTGTTGAGCTTTTCCGGGTTTCAAAAAGTAAATAATCTTATCAATTGAAGTTCGTGCAGTCAGTAGTACTAATAAGTCAACATCTTCACCGACAATGATAGTTATATTTGTTGTATTGGATTATTCTATGGCTGTTTCAATTATGAGGATATCAGCGTGTTTCACTCAAATATTTGCAACTATAAATTTTTCGCATAACATTAAAATAAAGCGAGACTTGTTGTGAGTATTTGCAAGGAATTGTTGTGGATTTGTTGGAACTGTCATAAATATAGATAAAAAACGATATCAGAATATGAAGATGTTTTGTGGTTCGACGACGCTGTTGTGCAGATTTAATGTGTTTCTTATAATCAATATAACCATCAAATACTAGAGACACTCTATGACCAAAATGTCTATCTACACTCTGAACGTATTTATCAAAAATAACGTTGAACGTTTCTTCTCAATCCCACACAACGCGGTGTAATAAATATCCTCCATCGATGATGTAACTAGCATTTATGTTGTTAATTTCAATGTTCACTGATTCAAATCAATCGTAACCAGCTGATTTCTGTGTTTTACGCATTCCAGTTTCATCGAAGAGTGATAATGGATATCGGACTAATTCAAATTCAAAGAATTTTTTAATTTCATCGTAATATGCCTACAGGTACTTTCTTATCATGAACTTTTATGATGCTACTCATGGTGTAAAGAGGAAGTACTTTATCAGCGCGTTTTAATTTGATATTATTGAATGTTTCTCCTGCCATTTTAGATATTGAAGCGATCCCAACTTCACGAGTTTTATGACAGTTAATTTTATTATCACTGACGACTCCACTAGCAATTGATATGATTTCTTTTACTTTAGGGGAAGGATCATGTCGTGATGAAAACCACTCAAGAAGTCTTTTAATGTCTTTAGCATCTTTCTTTACTCGTGAATCATATGCATCTACATGCTGACCTATTGCATCCATTCTAATATCAGCGAGATCTTCTAATGCGGGCCAATGAAATTAGAGACTGAGTTTCCTTTATGTGTATATTCTCACAATCATATAATTTGTAAGTATAAGTTACACAACCCAATATTTTTACTCATATTAAACAACCTATGTTGTGCATAGGTGGTTAAGCGTATATATTATTTTATGGAAGAAGTCCATCCACAATCTGCTCCACTAGTTTATTTTAACAATTGTAAAAATTGTTAAACCATACAAGCTTCGGAGGCATAAACCTCCATCATCAGTGGGATAAAATTAAGTTAGTAGAAGAAAAAAGGACATTGTGAGAACTTGTGTCGCAAAAAAAAAAAATTTCTTTAAATAATAACAATTTTTCCATTTTCTATTTATTTTCACAACTATATTTAATACAAAACGATGAAGTTTTTTCTGCGACACAAGTTCTCACAATGTCCTTTTCTCTTCTACTAACTTAATTTTATCCCACTAATGATGGAGGTTTATGCCTCCGAAACATGTATGGTTTGACAATTTTTACAATAATTGTTAAAATAAACTAGTGGAGCAGATTGTGTGTTTTACTTTACGTTACGTATATATTATTGTTTTCGATGATTTAGAATCGCAATATCTCAAAAATGATGATTCTTAGAAAAAAAATATAAACACAATTTTTGTAGATAATTTTGTGATCTACAACTTTTGTCAAATTTATTTTTATTATAAAGCTTACCGTTTGCCAGAAAAATTGGAGCAACATTTTTTTTTACTTTTGACTTTGAATAACTTTTATATTATTTATAATAATGTCCCCAAGGTCTGTACCACTTTTCAGCTATATGTGAATTATTGTAAACCTATCACTATTTTTTCGACTACTTTAACCGGATAAATAGACAGAATTCCTTGTTTAAAGCTTAGAGGTTATTAGGTAATATCATATGAAAATCCTGTCACGCTGTGTTTTATTAATTTAGTAAGTTATACGTGCTACCACATAAAAACTTTCCAATATAAAAAAAAATACTTACTCGAAACTCGGCTCCATTGTTTCCAGGGAAGAAAATGTGGCACAGTTCCAAATGTCTTTATTTTCCTACGATGCAAGATAAATCAGCCAAAACTAATACGAGGTAATTTTAAACGCCATTTAACAACGGGAAGTTCCACTATGAAAGAAATTTATATAATATTATTAGATATTAGTTCCAGTGCCTTTTGAAAGATGGTATGCTTATGGTCACACAATGATTTGATGGGTGTGAAACCATTAATTAACTCGCACTACCGGTTTCAGGTGATTAGGATAAAAGGAAAAAGTAATGGCCCGCAAGAATAATGTGATACATATTAAAACTATTTCTAGTTGCCACATTTATCGCCCATGTGTACACTCCAATCGTTTACATTTCTGTAAACAATGACATAAAAAACAGTAAGTAGGTAATATATTATACTCTACAATGGAATTCAGGTAAAACGGTTAATTTAATAATTACTAGATATGAATATATCATTGTGACATGAATAAATAGTTCCAAATGATTCATAAAAAGGATATATCAGTTCTGAGTCAACGTTGTAAAATAAAAAATGATGATGATGTTCTTTTCGAATTTTCGTACAATCACGCATTTTTGGCTTATACACCTAAAGTAATTTGCCAGTGTGAATCAATTCGTCCTCTATCTTATACTAGGCAACATCCGAAGGCATTTTACGCTATCATAGTTGCAATACACAAGGTAGTCTAAAAGTACATGTACGGCATTTACCTACTTGAAAAAATATCTAAAAGTATTATCTTTTTTAAATGAAACACCCTGTATATTTTTATTTACTTGAAAAGCTGCCAAAATTTATTCTCGATTTAAGCCGGCGTCCCATGCATACGATTTCCGACGTCCGATATCCAAGAACAATTTGTTATTCGTACGAAAATATTTTACATGTCTCATGGATCCGTTGTCGTGTCTAAAATCTCTATTAAGAGTGTCAAAAAGAATAATACATTTTTCATTAAGTTAACCTTACTTAAGTACTTGGTTTAAGATAGTTTACAGTTTTCTGTGGTTTAAGTATCACAATAGAACAGACTAAAGTCCCTGTATTGGAAAGTCTGGACACGAGCTATAAAGCCCGTGTGTAAGAAAGAGAACTCTGTGTCCTTTTCTATTTCCACCTTTTAAGAAATTAATGGCGCCCGGGCGTGCGCGCGGTGTCAGTCTCTCCTGTCATATGATCTCGCGATGTAAATAAACAGTTCGCGTTCGTTAAACGTCAAAGTGTTTTAAAAATGCATACATGCAGCTATCCCGGTTGCAAAAATAATACCAATCATGGGAGAAAATGTTATATGGCCTCATTTCCCTCGGATGAGAACAGACGTGAGAGATGGATAATTAATGTTGGCCGAAAGAACTGGACACCATCAAAAAATTCATTCATATGCGAGGTATAATAACTTTTAGCACCATCGCGGATGGGGTGGTTTGTAATAGCAGTTTGAATTAAATTTCAGTTATGATAAGACAATTTATTTATTTTTTAATATTATAATTGATTAATTTATAAGCTTATATTTATTAAAAGAGCGTTACAGTAGTACTTGTGTCTTCTATAATTTAATTATTAAATATATTAACATTAGTAGACGATTCAAGAATTAGTAAATAAATCCACATACATGTTATGTTTCCAAAAGCACAATATTTGTTTATAATATAGGTACATACCTGTGATCTCCTTAGCAAATCTAAAGAATGATATTCCTTCGCCGGTTTTAGAAGGGCGTTCGGGGTAAGCTTCCGATATGCCACCTTTCTGCTTCTTTACTCCCGACATTAAAATCAAAAGAAATCCTTTCTAAATTGTAAAAAACCAAAAAAACAAATCACTTTTCACTTTAAACTGCAGAAAAAAAAATATTTGTTGGGTTTTCTAAAAGTAAACAAACGATTTGACAGATTGCGAATGATGTGAACATAGCTGCGAATAAGTCATCTGCGCTTCTCTTATTGGAGCCGCCATTAATTTCTTAGCTCGAGGCCAACCAATCGCGTGAACGACCGCTCGTGTCCAGACTTTCCAATACAGGGACTTTAGAACAGACTCTTTTTTGATATTATGCCACCGAAATTAATAATGACTAAACATGTGAAACAAACAATAAACTGAGAAAAGTGTGGTTAAAAATCATCCGACATCGGACAAAAGTTAAGCTAAATTTAACTCGTACGATGCATCGTAGATTGTTAAAAATATTCGGATGAAGTTTGCCGCCAAAATTTTCCACCAATGAGAGCACTTGTCGTATCATCGTACCGTCGGAAATCGTATGCATGGGACGCCGGCTTTACACATATCATACTCACTCAGTCAAGTCATGAACACGGTATTCCCATGCAGGTTTTAGTGTGCCACATTCTTATTGGGATTGGTTATCTTAATACATTAGATTTGTGCCTGACAAATCATCACTTTATTCCAGCAATTTAAATAATTATTGTCTCCTGACGCCTTTAAAGTTAAACATAACCAAACAAAATGGGCTTGTTGACTATTGCAGCTACGTGGTTTGCTTTTGTGAAAAAAGCGAACTATACGAGTCATCCGAGAAAAAACCACAGTTAGGGATCAATTCCTCGAAAACGAACCCGGCAAAGCCGCCGATTCCGCCAGGGGATCCAAATTCTCATGATTTCTCTTTAGAGGAAGATGAACACTCAAGCAGAAGACCCTTCACTACCTGATAAGCTCAGAGAAGAGATGGCGCATTGGAACAAGAACAGAGATAGGCAAAAGCACTACAAGAGCAACATAAAAATTGGAAGAGGCAATTTCAAGGATCAAGAATAAAAAGGACAAGCAGATCTTGCGCTTGTCGAAGTAGAATCAAGAAATTCAAACAGAAATAGAGAGCCAATCCTAGACCAACACTAATATACTACTAAACACTAACTCTATTGCAGAAAAAACACAGGCAAGTAAACAAGTTATAAAACAAAATAATAACATATTAAGTGATAACAACGAGCAAAATACTGTCATGGAAATGCAAAGCGGCAACAATTCAGATGACGAACATGACGGGCAAGAGATATATAGGGTAATCAGTAGGCACAGGAAAAGACTTGCAATAAAAATAAGTAATTGCGACGCAAAGAGATAAAACATACAAGACGAATTTCCAGCACTACAAGAAGGAGACACAGAGACATATTTATGGCTTCAAACCAAGCAAGAACTTCGAGTGCTGGAGAATCGTCACAGAAAATACAAACGAACAAACTGGCAGAAAAAAAGCGATCAAGAGTCGTAACACGAAACAAAAATATCTACACAAGGTTGAATAAACATTTTAAATCTTAAAGAATTTACTTTGGAAATGGCATCACTGTAGCTGGGAGGTGAAAGTCCTTCCACCTGTCCCTGTACACTACAGAAAAATTATGAATTTCTTAACTGAACAAAACACTGAACATTTCTCGTACAAATGCAGAGGAAGAAGAACTACACTTAGTCCTCGCCTCGGAGGCGGGGATTACCCCCTCAAAAATGATTCGGTAAAAGGGCGGATGATACTGCCATGCCACTGGTACTGATTATACTGCCATGAGCAGAAAAGAATCTTCAGTCTAAAATACCGAGATCATACCTATAATAATAAAAGTAGAAACGCAAAAACTAAACCTCAAGTAAGACAGTGCCCTAGGTGTCAGTTATTCCGGCACAAATAAACGTTAGAAATCAAATATCTGCGATGTGCAAAAAATCATAGACTAGTGCCCGAATCCAGACACATCAAAATGCACAAATTGTGGAGGAGAACATGCTGCGAATTCGAGAGAATGCCTTAAGCATTCAGATACCAAAAAAGCTTAACAAAGAAATAATAGAAGTAACTTTGTAATCCAAAATATAAGACAAAGATCAAACTCAAAATTTATCTGGGGCAGCAGAATAACGCGAAACTTAGAGCAAATAATAATAACATAAACGAACACAATTAGGCACCAGGGGTTTGGCAAGCAATACTGCAGAAGTTAATGCAGTTGCTTCTAACGAAATTGCAAGCTAAGTTACAAATGGGAGTCCAAACCATGATGACGACTGTGACAAATGCGAGACTATAAACAATATGAACGAATCATTCGCAAAAATAAGAGATACGCAAATTGTTTGGTTGAATAATAATAGTGCTGACATAGCCTAACAAATCTCCAATGTGTTGTTAAAGTGAAAGTCCGGAGTTTTAAAATCAAAACTTAAGAATTTGAATCAAACTTCAATTTAACGCATTTTAAATAACAGTAATTTACTTCTAATTAGTGTAGTCTGCTGTTTTCGTACTACGTTTACTTTAAAACTTTACTTTAAAGCTTTACTTTAAAACTTTACTTTAAAACTTTACTTTAAAACATTTTTTTTATATATATGTTCCTATATACTTA
Source organism: Polydrusus tereticollis (assembly GCA_963920685.1). NCBI lineage: Eukaryota > Metazoa > Arthropoda > Insecta > Coleoptera > Curculionidae > Polydrusus > Polydrusus tereticollis. The sequence continues at coordinate 202,077,944 of OY987326.1, forward strand.
CACGTGTCACTCTTATTCATTTGATTTTTAAAAGCAAGAAAGAATTAATAAGAATAAACAGAATGATTGAGTGAATGGCTTTTATCATTGAGTTTTAATTTGTAGTCAAAACGTATGTGCAAGTATGTATACATTTTATTGCTGTGAATGGAAACATTTTAAAAGACGTTTTAATGCTTTTTTTTATTTTATTATCGTTTTAATATTTTATTGTGATAATTAATATAGTTCATACTTCTGTCAGTAGGTAGACTTTTAGAGTCGGACAGTTTTAATAAGGGCTACTGCCATATCAATTGTGTGACGTTGCCATGTCTTTTGTTAGATTTTGCAAGCAATAAAGGATATTATTATTATTATTATTATTATTGTTACTACAAACATGCATAGTATGTATGTACAAGAACATGTACAGGGTGATTGATTGTCAATGAATATTTTGGTTAATATTGGTCTTACAAAAAAGTTCAAATTAGCAATTTTGAAGTATTTTTTATTGGACATTCAGAATCCGTTATCAGAAAAAACACAAAGGCATCAAAAATTTAATATTTTTAAATAGCCTGATATTTTTCAAATGAAACACCTTGTATTTTTTTTTTAATTGCTAGAATTCGTTCTCCTTATTTCAAATATATATTGTTTATTATGGTTATTTTTGGTCTAAACGAAAATTGATTACTTTTTATTTATATGGTGGTATCCCTTCCTGTTGCCATATTATATAGCTAAATATTTCAAAATTCGAAAAAAATAAAAATACCAGGATATATAAAATGTTTACGTTTTGATGCCTTTTTGTTTCTTCTGATAACGGATTCTGAATGTCCATAAAAAATACTTCAAAATTGCTGGTTTAAACTTTTTTGTAAGATTAATTTAAACCGAAATACCCATTAGGTAAAATAAAAACAATAAACCTGCAGTTTACAAACTAATTGTTTTATAAATATAGCTACATAATTACATAGAGGGTGTCAATTTGAAAACTTTCAGTGCAAATATCTCGAAAACTACAAAGTTAGAGAACGCAATTTAGTACAAATGTTATTTGGGTAGGAGAGCTAGAACCACCATACGTTAGTCAAGGGGTCAGTCACCCCCTAGGTGCCCCACACCACCGCGTTAAAATTTTAATTGGCACCACCCCCTTTGTTATACCTCAAATGAAAGGTCTCACTGAGTAGTATTCACCTGCACAAGAAAAATCGATAGAAAAGAAAATTTGTAATTTGAATAAAACAAAATTTGTAATTTAATATTTAAATATTAAATATTGTTGAAAATGTAGCAAATTTTCATCTAGTTCCTATTTCCGGCAATATCTAGCTGATTTTGATTTGAAAATAGGTAAATGGAATGCATTTTAAGCATTTAATCAAATAAAATAATATTTCATTTTCAATTTTTCTCAAATTGCAAATTTTCTTTTTTATCGATTTTTTGTGCAGCTAAATACTATTCAGTGAGACCTTTCATTTCAGGTATAACAAAGAGGGTGGTGCCATTTGACTAACCCCTTGACTAAAGTATGGTGGTTCTAGACTAAAGTATGGTGGTTCTAGTTCCCCCTACCCAAATAACATTTATACCAAATCGCGTTGTTATAACTTTTGTAGTATTCGAGATACTTGCATTGAAAGTTTCCAAATTGACACCCTGTATATATTAATTTGTCACAAATGCAAAACAAAAACCGATGCACGTCATTAATCAGCTGATAATTGTAAATCCGTAAGAAAACACGAGGAAATTAAATTTGGGCAAGAAGTATTAAAACTTTATGCGATATTGAATTTACTACAAACTTAAATTATTCTTCTTTGACACGAACCCACTTATAGCAAATATTTTGTTTATTTAAGCTTTTAAAAATAATAATAACCTTAATTGTTCGTAATTCCGTGCGTCTATTTTTTAACAAAAACTCCAGAGCTTTTCATAATTAGCATTAAAAAACTGTTGTATTAAGAGAAACAAAAGTGGGCATACATATCGTTACCATAATTACCTAAGGTCGTATGTTCAAATTAGTAGTTTTGAGATAAATAGACTTGTAAAATTGGAAAGTCTCACTGTACAATATCTTCGCATTGATTTAAAATATAACTGATTTGATTTTGGATTCATTATCAAGAGTTATATTTTTTACGTTACCGTTGTCAAAAAACTAACTTATTCAAGAAATTTTGAAAAATTAATTCACATACGACCTTTTACAAGTAAAAGTGAAATTAGGTAAGTTGTTATTTACGACTTTATGCCTCATGTGCAAGGTTTTTTTTATTCCGAAAAATAATAGAAATTCGATAAAAAAAACATGAAAAATAAATAACTAATCCCTACGAAACTTTTGATAGTATAATGACTAATATTTTTAAGGTAAAAGTGAATATATTCCAGCGGTGATCTTGATAGATACTTTGCTAGGCGTAGTATATATACCTAATAATAATATTATTATTATTATTGATAATAATGGTAATAATATTAATAATAATAATAATAATAATAATAGTAATAGAAGAAGCAACGCCAAGGAGTCAAACAAGAACCAGTACTTCGGCCGCCGAAGGTGCTGCGCAAGAGCTACAGCCAGTGCTCGCCCTAGCGGGGCGTCCTAGACAGCGCATGATGTGGGCTTTTACGACCTAAAGATCGGGACCAGCAAGAAGAGCAGCTGATCGAAAACCCACGAGAAAACTATCAGCTCGTCGAAAAGCTGGCTATGGACATGAGAAGAGCTGAAGAGAAATACGAAGGCACAGATCCACTATGTAGACCACCACTACCCAAGCTAAACTCCTCGAAAAAAATAGCAGCCACACTAGAAGTAATGAACAACAGAATCCTACCAGAGTATGTTACAAGAGCAACATCATTGGAAGCAATACACACAGGAATATACTGGGTAGCATTAGCAGTGGTCAAATCAACTGGAGCGAAAATAAAGCAAAATGACCACCAGGCAAGAGCCGAAGCCCGAATTCCCGCATAGCAGCAAAGAATCCAGAGGAAAATAGAAGCGCTCAGAAGAAATATTGAACAACTTCAATCTTACATAAGTGCAGTCAGATCAGAAACAGTACAACGATCTGTAGAAGCTACAAGGACTCAAAACAGAATTCACTCGAGACAAGATGCAGAAAATATCTCCCCAGCGAATGTGTACTATGTATGCACATGCGACTTTATGTGATACTCATATGACTAATGTGCTACTGATTCTCGTATATTATGTTCACCGGACTGTACATTCGACCATCTTCCATATTGTAAAACTTATTTTGGCACATACGTGATTTAAGTATTGGTAGTTTTTAGATTTTTCCGTTAAAAATCACTTACAACCTTTAGTCATATTGTACAATGGACCATTTTTACATAATAATATGTTGCTGTTAATCTCAAAACACGAAAAATTTCACATACGACCTTATGTTATTATGATAGCGATATCTTTGTCGATTACGTTGTATGCTATTTGTGAAAAATGCCGAAGTATTTAAATAGTCGGTGCAAAGAGCTAATACCTTCTCTAAGAAGCTATAATCAGGAAGAACTTAACATCAAAGGCCTATTGTTACCCCTGATTGCAGTACAGAGAAGTAAACTTAAACAGTATGTTAAGGTCTAGATATTTTTTTTATATATATTATTTTATATACTTTACTAATTTTTTTTTTTCAACAACAGTTAAGGAAAATAAATTATTAGAATCACCTTAAAATAAACGTTCTAATTGAAAGAGAGTTGTAAATGTGTGAAGATTGGATATAAGTTCTATCCGTGACCCTATTTATGGAATGTACGAAACAAGTGAGTTGTATTATTTAAAATTTATAATATTTTACATCGGTTACTCATAAGCTGTAACTTTTCTTAGAGCATAATGTAACTTTGAAAACTCTAAGTTAGAAATTAAAAGACCGAGAACAGTTCGATGGTTGTCTCAACTCTTTAAGAAGCCTCTTCAAGAGAATAGGCTTCCTATGATAAAAAGGTGAACTGAGGCGAGGACTTATGGATCTTTTCCATGTAGCTTTCAAGCGACTGGTATTTTTGAAAGAACATATTATTAAGTAAAGAAAAAGAAGCATTCTTGTACCAATTCGTTTTCTTGGATGAAACACGGATTTTTCAGAATGGTACCATTGGTTGATCTTGGCAACGTCAAAATAAAATAAGTGATAGATGTACTAAAGTTGGTGGTAAAAGGTATTATGTAGTAAATACATATATAAACCATGAACATTTTTGTACATTTATCTTGTTTTTATTAAAAAAAAATTGTGTAATTCCTTAACTCGAATATTTTGGTTACAAGCTGGCAACACTGTCGATAACTGACGTCACTCGAAGGGTATCGGTTTTTGTTTTGCATTAACTGTATATACCTGGTTTTAATATAATGTTCAAATTAAATGTTTTTCTCGACCCTCCAAAATGCGGCCACCTTGTGAGATTTTTTGTTGTTTGCTATAGAGAAGTTTTACTGTACCTATAAATTATAGGTACTCCTTCGGGGACTTTATCGAATTACCAATCAGTAAATGCTCTAAATACGTTTAAAACTGCTACTAAAAAAGCCTTTCGTCATTTAAAATTTGCCATGTAAAGGTTTCTTTACAAAAAGTTTTTTTTTCTTTCTCGTAATAGGCTTAAAAAAACGATTGTGTTGAAAACTTGTCGCTCGCTATCTTACTTTAGGAAATAATTAAACGGTTCCATACTTAGTATCATCGAGCTAGATTCTGCACAAGCAAATCAAATTCTCAGACATTTATCCATCCTTACAAGCAATTATTTCCGTACAGATCCCTAAATATTTTCGAGCCTTATCCTTCAAATCAACATCGCACCTTTAAAAATCCACAAAATATGTGACCTACATCCTTCATTCAACCATTCACCGTGTATTCAGACAAAAAGTCGTTTGGGCGGCAGAAGGACGCATTCCGATAAAACTTTTACATTAAGTTTTTTTCCTTAATTGGTTCCAGGTGACAGGAAACATGTGATCCCGTGACGTCACCCTGTGAAAGGTACTTCGGAGGTGGTGGCAGACATCAGCTGTTGCATCAGCTGGCTTGTGTGCAGACTTCAAGCATGGGCGTGGAGATTGTGTGTGCTAAAGGAAAAATAAAATAGCGGTTATTAGGTTATAGGGGTGTTGGTTAATTAAAATTAAAGTGTAATTATTTTACGTTACGCAAAATAATTAATATTAATTAAAACCGAAAAGCTCTATTTAAATTTCGGCGAAGGGTACATCAAATTAACATACTTCGGGAACACTGCTGGCGCCGATTTTCTCAGAAACGGTTGAACTCACAAGCTTCCAATGGTTTAAACACTGCTCTGTTGCAAATTCGGTTCTATAGTTCATACAAGTTAAATATTTAAATCAGCTGTTGCAGGCAAGTTCTAATTTAAATGCCACTAAATGGAAAGACAGTTTTTAGGTTAAAAATTATCTTAAATGAAACGACCTCCGAAAATGTATCTTTAAAATCAAAAATAGCTGGCAATGACAAGTCTACGTATTACTGGCTCTCATGGCTTTTGAATTATGGACATCTTAGTCTTTAGTAGAAGAAACTATAGTAAAATCCTAATTTTATTACCAGCGTCTATGGTGTCGATTGCTACTTCAACTTCATCAGATAAATGTGCGCATCGGAGATTTGTGATATATTTATCTCTTCAAATGTAAGTCTGATCGTCCAGGTTAGTTTTTATACATACAGAACAATACAGCGATTTCGCCAAAAATTTGTTTGGTGAGCCCCTATAGGAGAACGTAACTGCGATAACGGAAGAATGTGAAGTCTACCCCTGACCGGTGAAGAGAATTTAGCAAGCAATCTTACTCAACTTGCTGAAGTTTCCAAAGAATCCAGAACTAGCTATTTTAAAGCAATTAAGAAATAGGAATGCCTACAAATTGGGAGACGTGTACAGTGTTCAGGGCAGAAAGTAAAAGTTTCAGCTGGAAATTCTAAAGAAATAATAATTGGAGCATTTTTTATTGAGAGTAAATCTGATTCCTGAAAAATACCTAGAACTACTGTACTAACTAATGCAATGATTCAAGATTGCTGCATTGGCCGTTCTGGGGCATTTAAATGGGCAGAATGAAGCCTTAATGTTTTACTTTACAATTTCCGAGATGAGAATGAATGAAAGAGAATTTTGGCCGGCACAGTTATCTGGGCTTTTGCTTGGTTTAATTCGGAGACTAGTTTGAATCAATTATTTAGGACAAGTTAATCTTTACCGATGTTTATGCTTTCAAAAATACATTTTTTATATTTCTTTCCTTTTTCGGATATTATTTGTGTGATAAGCTAAGTTAAAGCCAACATATGGTATTTTAGATTTCCAACAATTATTTAATATTACACTAGTATGATAATAATGACCTAATTACTTTACGAGTTTACAACCTACCAATACACCGATTTTAATAACAAAACCATCGTGCATGCCATGAAAAATGCAGTACGCGGTTATCTGGCAAATTAAACGGCCTCTAAAATTATCAATTATTATCTTAGTTATTCTAATAATATGGTGTAATATTTGCGAATGTCATTTTTTTATCAAACCTGTAATTGCATGATATATAGCTAGCTGTCTTTGGAAATATAGAAATCCAAAATTAATGAAAGAGTTCCAGAAAAGTTTTAAATTAAAACCGGAACAACTACTTTGCTTCAAAAGCACTAAAGCCAAATGGGAACATAAAAAAATTGAATTCAAAATTCATAATTCAAGGATTTTTTTTCATATATAACACTGCTCTTTTAATTCGCGTTCTCTCACAATCTTTACTTTTTCCTGGTAGTATGAATTTTTTTATCATACGTAAAAAACCACAAGAGCCTCTTTTATCGGATAAACTTTTATTTTTTACGAAAACTAGATTGCTTAGAAACTTAACGAGAACAAACGAAACTAGTGTTTGAGTTTAAAAAATAAACGTTATAAAATGATACTTCACTAAAAAAATGTTTGACAATTTGTAACAATATGTCAGGTTGCCGAGCAATTAAAAAGAAAAGCTACTCGATTTTGAGTTGGAGAGGGTTTTATCGCGATAAAAAAGGATGCACCTTTTTTTATCGATGCCAAAGTGATAAAAATTCAAATGTCAAATGGACATTTTATTGTAGGAGTGAATTTATCTCAGATAAAAAACAATAAAATGTTGGTTTAGGTTAGGTTAGGTCATTGTAAAATAGACTAAATTATTTTAATTTAAAATCGTTTTAGTCATGTAAACACGAATGTCGATAGAAGCAATGAAATTAACAGTAACGGTAACAGAAATAACAACTAAACAGGAATATCAAAACAAAAATTACCCACACATTCGTATTCAAAAGTTATCGCTCATATAATTTTATTTTAAAATAGATCTTGCTACTACTCACTGTTAGCTTACATCTGAAATGAGAAACTAGTTGACTTATATTTGAAGCCACCACAGTTAGACACTTGTCGGAACAATAATTACTAAAATGTTAAAAAATCACTAAATTAAGAAAAAATCCGGATATGTGGTAATGCAGGAATATTGACATTACATTGGTATGCCCAATAGTATAATCTAAATCACATGGAAAGAGTTCTGATTATTTTAGAATCAACGAATCAGAAAGCTATGTGAAATAAAAATTTTACACTACCAGGAAAAATTAAAGTTCATGGAAGAAATCAAATTCCATAAAAAAAGTAAGCACTGTACTATAACATCAAAAAAATCCATTGAATTGAACAGAAAAAAAAAGAAAAATCTGGCGACGTCATTATTAACTTTGAAATAATGTAATTTGCTCACCTGTACTTAAATTCAGTGATCGGAGTAAACTAGTCATTCCATATTTTTTCTACTAACGCGTTGTTTAAATAAGCAATCTAGTATTATTTTTTTTAGGCTTGTGATTTTATACAATAACTCGTATTTAAACGAAATAAAATAATTAATTTTTTTTTCAACGATACTCTATAGTTGTATCCTAAGAGATGATTTTTTTTATTATACAATATTTTTGTGAAGAATTTCGATTACAATTCACGAGTCAAAATTTTTTTGAATATAACCCGACAGCGAAGCTGTATGAATATATTTTTTAATTAATTCTGATTCAATGAATTTCTTAAAATTTCTGGAGAAAAATATTAAAGTATATTCTAAAAACATAATAAGATTGTCACAAAGGGTAATGTCAATACTATATACCAAGAAATAAATTTGTACACAAAATGATTAAATTTTTATCCTTGGAGTATTTATTTAAAACGAAAAATAGTTTGCTTGAATTATTGCCAAAAATTTAGGTAAATTATTTTTTTAAAATTTTCTCGAGATAAGAGAAAAACTATCTGCGATTAATAGTTCACACATGTGCGGGATTCGGGTAGAAAATTTCACATGACATAACTAATTTTATCTGAAATTATTGTAAGGCATAACAAAGTATATTATTACCAAAATTTATTAGGTTGCCAAAAACACACTTCTGTGAACTAACCTAATAAGTGTCTAAAAATGTAAGGCGTGGAGTTTTTTCTGCAATTCGTCGAGGTTCATATTTTTTAAATTAATTGTATTGTAGTGGAACTAAGCTTGTGCTTTTCTAGATGGACTCGCGGAAGTTTTCTTTTGGAGTTTCTAGCCATTCTGGCGTTTTGAAACAATATATCTTTGATATGATCGAATTTTATATTGTTGAAGTTAAACTACTTTTCCTGTAGAAGCTATATGCTGTTTGGTTCCACATTTACTTGAGGACTACTTCCCTATGCTCTGATCCATTCTTTTTCGCGTGCTAAATGTTCAGTCCTCCATTATAAATGTCGGTTCTTAAAAACGGCGTATTTTTGCCTTCTTAAGAATATCTGCTTAGAAACAATCTTCAAATTATGATCAAACTAATATCTGGGGTTTTACAGTATTTACTGGAATATTTTAGTAGTGTGTTCTCGTAAAGTTTGCAAGGAAATGCTTCCAAAATGATCTAAAGCCATTGTTTAAATTTACTTTGATAAATATTTGACGAGCGCAAGTAAATAACTTCATGCAAAAAAAGATACTAAAATTACTATTCGAAACATGACATGAAAGTATAATTAATTAATGCATTTTTGGATACTTATCTACGGTGGACGCTTAATTTCAATCAGTCTCATGTAGTACATAAATAATATTGTAGCAATAATTTATTTGATTTCTTGTTAATGTCAACGTACTCCTCGTTCTACGCCTATGGACCAGCGTATGTAGACAAAACGGCCTTCACACAGTATTACCGAGTTTAAATTTATCGCTTTTTTACACAAACATATTATCTGCAAAATGCTCAAAGGATAGAGGTATAAGGTATAAGGTACCCGTAGAGTTTCAGATCTTGTGAATAATGTAGTGTATTTTCTGATCGATTTATGATAGGGCTTTGTTATACCAGATGTATGTACAAAGGAATTACAAATAAGCTCAAACTCTAAAACCGAATACACATAAAAGAGAAAATATATTTAGAAACTGACATAATTTACATTCTTTTAGTGTAGAAATTGTCGATCGTTATAACGTATGTTGAGGTGTTTTTTGTAGCAGAAGTCGTATGTATACAGGGTGACTCGGATCTAAATGTACATACATCACCAGGAGATAGTGGACATCTTGGGGGTTCTAAATAATCTATCTTTAGTGGGTCCATCTTTCCTCGTTACTTAGGTACAGAGTGTTTTATAAGGTTTGCCTCATTTTTGTTTTTGCCATAATTCTTTTAGCACCCAGTATAAAATGTTCATATTCGGTGGAAATATTTTGAGTAGCTATCGCTTCAAAATGCCGTATGAAAATTTTTTGAAATTCAGGTCCGGACTTTAAAAACAAGACTGATTTCATTTTTTTAAATTCAACACCCTGTTTATCATATTTTTGCCAATTTTATTTTTTATTTGAAAAACACATAAAAAACTAATTCTAATGACATACTTATCAAAATCCCCGCACTCGCCGCTCAGCCATAATAAATTGCTCTTCTTTAGATGTTGAAACACATACAAAATAATAACTGTTTTTATAACGACAATAATACCAATAATAACAAAAATAACAAAAACATAATTATTTAAGAATATTTTCAAAATGCCCACCATTAACTTCTTCACATTTTCTTCCTCTGATATTTAAATTTGAAACTGCACTTCTGATTACGCCTGGTCTATTTTTTATTTCCTGAAATGAAGTGATAATGCGTTGCAAGAGCTGGTCCCGTGTAATAATTTCTTCCTCGTAAACTAAATTTTTCATATACCCCCAAAAAAAGAAGTCCAGCGGGTTAAAGTCGGGAGATCTTGCTGGCCAAGAATGGAGCCCCCCACGACCTATCCATCTGTTGGGATATCTATTGTTTAAAAGTTCGGAAACATTTCTTGCATAATGTGGAGGGGCTCCATCGTGTTGGAAATACATTCCTCTTAAATTAACATTCTCATTTTGGAGAAGATTTGGCCAAATGTTTTCCAAAAAGTGTAAATATTGGTTTCCATCTAATCTTTCTTCAAAGATGTGTGGGCCAATCAATTTACCATTGATTATACCTGCCCAAACATTTATGGAAAATCTATGTTGCGAGTGCGACTGCCTAATAGCATTTGGATTTTCTAGAGACCATAGATGACAATTTCTGGAATTGTTGACTCCATCTCTGGTAAACTGAGCTTCATCGGTCCACAAAGTCCGGTGAATATCTCTTTGGTGCCTCCTAATCCACTGACAAAAAACCAAACGGTTAGCATAATCACCTGGTTTCAACCTTTGTACCTCTTGGATATGATAAGGATATAAGCCTTCATTTTTTATTGTTGAATGGGTTAATTTTTGCGTTATATGCAGACGTCTAGCAATTTTCCTTGTTCTGAGGTGCCGAGCCATAGAGTCAAATTGAATTGAAAATTTTCAAATTTTAACACGCCGCTATTTTATTACTTTGGTTTATTTCTTATTATTGGTATTATTGTCGTTATAAAAACAGTTATTATTTAGTATGTGTTTCAACATCTAAAGAAGAGCAATTTATTATGGCTGAGCGGCGAGTGCGGGGATTTTGATAAGTATGTCATTAGAATTAGTTTTTTATGTGTTTTTCAAATAAGAAATAAAATTGACAAAAATATGATAGACAGGGTTGTTGAATTTAAAAAAATGAAATCAGTCTTGTTTTTAAAGTCCGGACCTGAATTTCAGAAAATTTTCATACGGCATTTTGAAGCGATAGCTACTCAAAATATTTCCACCGAATATGAACATTTTATACCGGGTGCTAAAAGAATTATGGCAAAAACAAAAATGAGCCAAACCTTATAAAACACTCTGTATCTAAGTAACGAGGAAAGATGGGCCCACTAAAGATAGATTATTTAGAACCCCCAAGATGTACACTATCTCCTGGTGATGTATGTACATTTAGATCCGAGTCACCCTGTATAAGACACAACAATTATATTAAGTAGTCTATATAATATGTACAGGTTTATCCAACCAAGACTGGACAAGGCGATTTTTTGACTTTTCCTGTACTTTTATAAAAAAACTGAAATAACCATCTTAAGTCATTTTCTCCCGCGAATTCGAATATCTTCAGCAAAAAACAATTGAACATCAAGCAAAAGTACTAGGGGTCACTTTGATATTTTTTTAAATGGGATGCCGTATTTTTAATGAGCTTATCCGATTTCTCATATAAATTTTGATCTAAAATGTTGGATTTTTAATTCAAAAACGCCTTTTTTCTTCAGTTTTAAATTCGGAAAATGTTCGTCTACCGTAAGATTAATACCTGATAGATGGATACCCGTTTCACCTGTTCACCCTTTAACCTGCTTTAAAGCGTCCGTCAGTTAGACAAAATAATGAAGTTTCAAATTTCTATATATTTTTCACGAATTAATTACAAATAATGAAATATTCTTTAGAAGAACGGCTAAATGTAATAAAATTATATTACAAAAGTGGAGAGAATGCTCGACAAACACAAAGAACATTTTTTGAGAGTTTCCAGAGACACATTTCAGTGGATACAATTCTCAGAATTAAGACCCTATTTGAAGAAAGTAAGACATTGAAAGATAAGCCAAGAAAGATGAAAAGACGGAATATAAGGGATCGAGCTATTGTTCAATATTTTACTATAAATCCGAAGAGTTCTATTCCGCAAGCGGTACGAGAAGTAAGGTATGGTCCAGGGCTCCGGAGAGTAAGCTATGGAACAGTTCACAGAACTTTAAAAAAATGTGGTCTAAAACCATATTGCATCCTTCCCGTTCAATACTTAACACAGCTTCAAAAAGAACTGCGATTTCGATTTGTTGCTTCAATGCTGATGAGAGAGCAAGACGAAGATTATAATTTATATAATAAAATTCTATGGAGTGACGAAGCGTCATTTACAACATCGGGGGTATACAATCGGAAAAATACAAGATACTGGGCAGCAGTTAACCCTCATAGATATGAAATGATAAAGTTTCAAGGTTGGAGCTCACTTAATGTTTGGTGTGGGATGTTAGAAAATCGAATTATTGGACCACTATTTTATCGTGGCTCTTTAACAGGCCAAAGATACCTCCATTTTCTTCATAACGATATCGAGGATTTCTTGGAAAGGTTGCCATTGCAAGCCTACAACAATATCATTTGGCAGCAGGATGGTGCTCCGCCTCATGCAGTTCGAGAAGTGGTAACATACCTAAACGAGCGGTACAATCGGTGGATTGGCCGTAACGGAACAATTCATTGGCCACCAAATAGCCCCGATATCACGCCAATGGATACATTTTTATGGGGTTATTTAAAAAATGTAGTTTATCAACGACCCAACAGAAGTCTGGAGGACATTCAGCAAAAAATTATAAATGAAATTAATAGACTTAACCAGGACCAAAATATTGTAAGAGATTCTTTGGAGAGATTGAAAAGGGGGCATCGGTCATGTTTTGAAAATAATGGAGGACACATAGAACAATTATATTATTGAGATTAAAGTTATTCACTTTAGTTTATAGTTTTTTCTAATATGTCATACTTTTTTTATACGTAAGCAATAATAGATTTGCAAAAACTACTAAATTTGTAATTAATTCGTGAAAAATATATAGAAATTTGAAACTTGATTATTTTATCTAACTGACGGACGCTTTAAAGCAGGTTAAAGGGTGAACAGGTGAAACGGGTATCCATCTATCAGGTATTAATCTTACGGTAGACGAACATTTTCCGAATTTAAAACTGAAGAAAAAAGGCGTTTTTGAATTAAAAATCCAACATTTTAGATCAAAATTTATATGAGAAATCGGATGGGCTCATTAAAAATACGGCATCCCATTTAAAAAAAAATATCAAAGTGACCCCTAGTACTTTTGTTTGATGTTCAATTGTTTTTTGCTGAAGATATTCGAATTCGCGGGAGAAAATGACTTAAGATGGCTATTTCAGTTTTTTTATAAAAGTACAGGAAAAGTCAAAAAATCGCCTTGTCTAGTCTTGGTTGGATAACCCTGTACCTCATAGTGTCAATTTTTTTATTTGTTATTTGTGTATAAATCTTGTGACGGGTTTCTTTCCACTCGTGCTCGACACCAAAATAAAGAATTTGAATTTGAATGAATGTTAAAAATATGTTAAACTAATTATGCTAGTGATTATTTGCCTCTTTCTAATAAAAATCATTATGGCGCCAGCGAGCATAAACTGAATAATTATGTTATTAAGAACGAGTGGCACTCATTAATATTCTGTATAAATCTAATTTGCATCCTACAATATTATGAAGTGAAATATTATACGAAATCTTTGGCTAGAAACAACAAGTTTTGTTTTTGAGACTCTTTTAAACCGGGAAAAGCAATCAGTTCATTTAAAATTCTCAGGAAAAACCACATTGTTGTAATAATATAAAGGTATTTCAACAAGCTTCTCTTATACCTTTTATTGCAAGAACTCAAATGGTGTGACAGTATGCAGCTTTTTTTAACCCGTATTTTTTTTTGTTGCCTTCAATTGGCCTTCCCCTATGAACTGCAGTCTATCTTTACCCCATACCATAGTTTGGTTCATGTATAATTATGTTTAATTCACAGTCAAAATATTTCCGAACATTGTTCTATTCTATGGCATTTTAATTTTTCTTTGATAGAATTTCTCATCCATTCATAAATTACAATACAAAACGACCTTAATTTCGCCAAAGGACACGCTTTCTACCCACGAAAGAGGGAGGAAAGCCTGTGCCGCCCGGTCACATGAGCCGCAAATCATAGGCCGGAATTCCTTGAACGCACCCGCTTCCGCCGGGGCGCGCAATCAAAAGCGGATCTCCCACATCGCTTCTGCCTTGGGGTTACCCTTAGATTTACAGATACTTTTGATGGAATTTCAAGCACAACTGCCCTACCTAATTTAAAGCCTGCGTTATTTTGAATTTCAGGGGGTCCCAAAATCCATTATTTCAGGGAATACGCTGTACGTCTGTGCTTATAAGCAAGTAAATACATTTGGAAGTTTTAAAGACATTCTGAAATTTGTAGAAGTAAATTTATTGATTGGGTTTGGTTATGTTATAACTTTAGAGTATTCTGCAAGCGGTGTGTGTGAGAAGAAAGTGATTTATTTTGGTGTTAAGTCTTTGGAGATTTTATTTGAAAGGAAGCACAACCGCGGGAAAGTTAGTTTAGTGGGATGACGTTCTTCAAAATAAAGAATGTTGATTAGAGTCCTTAAAGAAGTACTAAGTTGCAAAAGGGATGTATAGACGGCAGTTATACGTGGTGTATTTTTACCATATACCGGTCTGGGTATAAGCAATGTCAGGTGATGAAACATCGATGTTTTTTGCCCATTCGTAGTTGCGGTTTTCACTTTGGGTTACTATTTAAGGAAACGAAAGTTTTCGGTGTCAAATTTGATATAGCTGTACAAGTTTTTAATCTACAGTGTACTATTTAAAATATTCGCTTTTTATAATGTCAACCTATCAAAAAGGTAAAAACTCATGTTTGAATTTTTTGCATTCAGTTCAGTGTCAATCAAATTACTTCTTGAGATATTAAACACACCTGACTTTTTAAATAAGAGGCTCTATAAATTATATTTTAAATTGAACAACTTAACTTTTCAATTATAGATATATAATTGTTGATATTTATCTCAAAGAACAAGAGCAATATTTTTAATTATTTAATATATTTGTAACAGTAGCATGGCTTTCATAAGAAAACAATTTTTTTATTAAAATAATTTAATCTATGCTAATCGGAATCCACATTACCTATTTATTTCTAATTTCCAAACCAAATCCGGCCCTGTATTCCTTTCTGAGCAGCGCAATATAAAGCTTTTTATATTAAATACTGCCATCTGATTTGCCGGACAAAGTCATCTTTTTAGCCGTATACGCGTAATCTAGCGAGTTCTAAGATAATCGTCGGTCTGAAGCGCTGGGTTTCGGGTTCACTCGGCTAACGGCTCTAGCACGCGCCTTTTAAATTGTAATTAAACCGACGAAATATATAGTTTGCCCTCCTTGGATTTGAAAGGCCATCACGATTTTTCGGTTAATGAATCACGACTTTCACCAGAGTTTATTGTTTTTGTGTGGATTTTGTAAGTATTTGTTTACTTCGATACTTTGTTTTTGAGTTTTTCTTTTAGTATTTTATGATGAAACGGAGCAACAAAATGATTTGTGTAAATTTATCACATAATAATATAAAACCGAGTTTCCGTTTAAAGAAAAGCCAACTGTAAATGCAAGGTGAAAATGTAATTTTTTTTTGTATTAGTTTCTATTAAGAAATTTTGTTGACTTGTTCTTAACGAGCATGGTTGGGTCAGCAGGAAACTTTAGGTAATCTACCTTGGCAGAAAACAGTATGAAGCTGGTTTTTTACAGGTAAATTACGTAAAAATCCATCCAAAAACATAGCCCTATTTAGAAGAGAAGACCAGCAGAAAAATCATAGGTACATAGCCTCGCATTTTTTGACAATACCTACATGACGGTAATCTGCTTTGGAAATTTAATTAAAACTTAATTATAGATTACATAATGAATTTAGGTTAGTTCAGTTATCGAAAAACCTTTTCTACAGGTCGAAAACAAAGAACACCAGATCTAAGAAAACAAAACATTTTAGTATTTTCAAAATATATGAAAAACCGAAGGCACGAACACCGATTTATAAGCGCCAATAAATTACCATATTTGCCTAATATTTTCCCGGAAATCCGGCTGGGAGAAGCCATGGTTTCATATCTAGGACCAGAACAAACTGGTTGGTCTTTAAGCGAAAACTTGAAAAAAACGAAAGTTTTGCGCCAATCCAGTCGTGTCTAGGAATGTCAAAAGCAATTGAAAAACTTACTTTCAACATAAACCCAGCTACGGCTGAATCCTCAGTGACGACAACATCCAGATTTTGGAAGTGGGGCGTCATTGGGGGCAAACTTGTTCAAAAAATAATCTGTTAAGACAAGCATAGAGAACTGATGGCCCGTGCATTAAAATGTAGTCAAACAGGGCAATTACAGAAATCGGGGCACTATTGAGACAAAAACAGTCTGATGTATGGCATAGAATAACAGGAAACTTGAGAGTTAAAAATAATTCGGTATACAAGTTTATAAGATCCCTAACAATGATATACACCTAAACCCCTGCAACAAATCAAGCATTGACATATACCCTGGAGAGAAAGCTTAACTGTTCGCTGATAGTTTAAGTGAAGAGTTCAGTGTATTTCCATCTACGAACTCTGAAAGAGATGAGCGAGTACACTAAATTATACCGCGAGTATCACCGTAGGAAGTAGCTTCATATTGCATGAAATCAATGCAAAAAAGGCACCCGGCTTCAACGACACAAGGAACAAAGCACTCAAAAATTTGCCGAAGAAAACAGCGATAGACCTAGTAAACATAGCGTAAGCTATACTCAGATAGGGTTACATTTCAGACACTTGGGAAAGGGTCAAGGTAGCATTAATTCCGAAAACTGTGAAAGATCTAAGGTTAGCCGCCAGCTGTAGACCGATAAGTATATTATCGTGTATAGGCAAGTAGTTAAAAAAATTATACTAAATCGTATATTCTGGTACGATGAACTTATACTAAAATTAATATAGGCAGGTATGCTTGTATACCAGGCTAGCTGTGTCATAACTGGAGAACAGGAATTTCATGATATCGTTAGAAAATGCAATCTCTTTCGTTAGAAGAATCAAAGCAGGACTCCCACAAGGATCGCCCCTCGCAGCGATCCTACATAATATTTACACAGCAGAAATATCGCATAATGATTTTGCACAGTTATATCTATCTAAGCTAAAGCTCAATGAAAACCGGGATCAAGATTAATAATAAACCAATTAATTGGTGTCACATTGTAAAGCATTTTGGCCTTGTCTTCGACAAGAAATTGACCTGGAACGACAATGTTGACGATAGAGTGAAAAGGACCCAAAAACAACTAGGCGCAATATACCCTTTGATTCGTTTCATTTGCGCGAACAGCAAAATTAATAATAATACTAAAATGACAATATAGGTACTAGAAAATAATTAGCAACACAAGACTTAAAAAGTACAAATTTTACAAAAGAGGGTAATACAAAAAAAAAATAAACGCCCAAAGACACGTGCCAGTGACAGTATTACACAAAGACATGATAATAGAGACAATAGAAAATTACATGACAAAACTCGTAGCAAACTATCACAGACGTATGAACCAACCACATCCATATCAGAACTGAACAAAATAGAGAAAATATAAAATAAAAACTAAGCATCAGCAATAAAATCACAAAGAAGAGGAAATGAACATCGAAAGAAGAATGAAAAAAGAAAGTCCACACCGGTTTTAAGACAGTTAATAAAAAGTAATCCCGAAAATGAACAGAAGTTAAAGCCAAAGCTGGTTAACTTAAAGAACTAACAAACAGTACAGTCAGTGTAATATTTTCCACTTTTAGCCGCCTTTAGTTTCTGAGATCGCAATATTGTCATCAACAATTTCGGACACATACTGGTATGTTACTAAAAACTAAACATGTATTTTGTACTTGTATGTCTCTCAAAAAGCTGTCATGGTCCTGGAAAGAACCATCGTCATCGCCCTGTAGATCATATTAAACAATAATTAGGCTGTATTGTAGATATTGCAACAATTACTGAGTATCCTAAAAATAACTGAGAAATTGTTCTGTGAAATATCGGACACACGTATTAAAAAACACCCTAAATATTTAAGATTTTTTACTCGATTATCGAACATTCACTCCTCTCATGTCTAAAACCCTTAACTTTTCTTCCTGAGGGTAGTGTTTTATTTATTCATAGACTCGAGTCAAACTAAATTAAAAGTACCCATCTAATCTACCATTAAGATAATTTAGACTAATGTATTTCGTCTACGGTATGAAAAAAAAATGAAAGAATAGGGAGTTTCATTTGGATAGATTAATTTAATAAAAATGTATAGGATGCATGCAAGCCTTTTTAATCGGTGAATGTTATCTTTATAGGTAATAATTTTTCTAGACAACCAGTGGTGGAGACATTTTAAGCAAGAAAAATGGGAATCATTGTCATGCCGAAGCAGAAAAATTCATTATGTTGCTCAACGAGGGGTGTGATTCATGTTGATCTTAAACCTTTGCAGATTATGTTCGCTAGGGAACCGGACTTAACCTGTACTAATCATGTTCTCCAGGTTTAGGAATTTTTTAATATGGTCATTCGAAAACACTAAGCTTCACCACGTACGGATGAGCAATAGTGGTTCGTCGTGTCTTTTACCATGTAAGGGGACAATGTCAGTTGAACATTTGCCATGAACTAAGCTGAATGCACCAACCGGTCTTCAATGTTTTAAGTGAGGTTATAATGTCAGTTCGTATAGTCGCTGATCAAGCTGGAATCTGCTTGAAAACGGAGTCCCAAATGAATGAATAGTATTCCCGCGATGATTATATTTCAGTTCTATAGAGCATAAAAAGTTTTTGAGGCGTACTTATAAGAGGGGCTTGTTCGAAAAAAGGGTATGCCATGTTCGAGACTCAAAAACATTTGATAACATTGTTGTTTTGGCAATGTGTCAGTGTACTGTGACAGTGATTGAACGTATATTTCCAAGTTTGAATGATAAAGCTGGATTTATAAACTCGAAAAGTTGGTAAGGTTGAAGTTATGATCAAGTTGGTGAGGTTAGATACTCCGAACTCCGAACATAAAAATTGGTTATCTCGAACTACCCGGGAACTTTTCGAACCTCTCGAGCTTTACATGAACAACATGAACGAGTTTATAAATGGAACTGAGTGTTCCCTTTAGTTTAAATTGAACTCCTATTTAAAACACCAACTGAACCTCAACCCCGCCAACTTTTCGAGTTTATAAATCCAGCTTTTTAAACTGTTGCAAAATTTAGAATATGCAAATATGGTGTTTCTTTATGGTTTCTGTAATGGATGTGCTACAGCTCTGCTGTTGAACAATATCGTCAACGGTTTTCACATCAGAGACACCATAATAGAAACGTATTTATCAGAGTTTTCAACAAATCGTGCGCTAGACCGGTAAGATTCCCAGTGCTAACATAACATCTGAACGGGCTACTCCACGAGCAAGTTTTATATCCATACCATATACAGAGAGAGTACAGCACCTAAAACCGGAAGATTATGCTAAACATATGAAATTTTGTCGATGGATAAATAATAATCATCGTATTGTATCGCATATACATTTTAGGGATGAAGCAACATTCACTCGTGACGCTATTAATAATACTCGTAACTGTCATGTATGATCAATCGAAAATCTTCATGCAACAGTCGAAAATAATTTTTAATATAATTTCTCGGTGAACGTGATGCTCAATAGTTATTTAATTGGCCCTTTCATTTTGGAGAATCGCCGCACAGGAGAGCACTACTTCAATTTTTTACAAGATGAATTACAAGGGCTACTAGAAGATGTTGCTGTTAACATCAGTACAATGGAGCTCCTGCACATTTCGCTCGTCAGGTCAAGCAACATTTGGACAAAAGATTTCCAGGGCATTGGATTGGTCGCAGTAGTCCTATTAATTGGCCTCCAAGATCTCCAGACCTCGCAGCATTAGATTGTTGTTTATGGGGCTTGTTTAAAAATGAAAAGTATAAAGTAAAAGTCGACACTAGGTATGTACAAATTCGACGTATTAGAAATGCTGCAGCCAATTTTAAAAAAGAAAGACATGAAGCAATTAAGAGAGCAACAGGCGCTCTTCGTAGATGAAGCAGAAAATGTTTGGATTTCAATGGTGGTATTTTTGAACGTTTTTAATTAAAAAAAAGAGATGATTAAGAAAATGCTAATATATGAAATGTATTATATTTGTTATTACGCTATGACTTGAAATCAAATGAAAATTGGATAAGAACATATCGGCTTTTCACAATGTTTTCGCATGTATAACATACTCCCAGAGTTTAGCTTGTTCCCCCCGACTCACCCTGTATAAAACAATAAATAAATTCTTGTGTCAAATATAGTCTATTTTAAACGCAGAGAATGCTTAAGTTTAAAGTCAACAAGGACAGAAAAAAGTAAATTGCCAGTTCTACCGAATCTGAGTCAAATTAAAAACATAAATATATTGAAAATTACCACATTATCTGTGTTAAGGGTTGCGTAAGTTATAAGTGGCATTTGAAAGAAAATTAAACATACTCTTAAACAAAGCATCACTCGACTATTTGAAATTTTAAGAGTTGGGTCCATTTTACTTAGGGGGTTGAAGTTGCAGTATTGAAGTTTGATATTCAATCTGTTTCGTTTTAAATGGTTCACCTTGTATATGGGGCTAATGAAAATTAAAGTGAAACAAATGAAATAAAATGGAATTACCAGCGGCAGTTTTACGTGCTCTCAGTATGCAACCAACTTGGTTTTGTGTAATCCTGTACCTGTGTTTCTTGAAATGATAATTGGGGCTTTACATTCGAAAATAATTGGGAAGACCTATTGCACCGATCATTTTCTACAGTCATTCTTCACTACAGACCATAGCTTCACTGTTTTTGGTGAAAAGTTTGATTTTATTTGTGCTGTTATATTCTAGATGGACTATTCGCTCCTTCCCCCCGCCACCTGTATGGTATTATTCTTTTTGCTATGCCTTGACTATCTTTAATCGTTGGCAATCATGTTCCTTACAATGCCTATATTTACTACGGAGTACTGCAGCCAGGATTCTACTACCTCCAACGGATATGCAGGATATCTTATTTTTTAGGGTTAGTCTTATAAGATATCCAAGAAATGTTCCAATTTTTGTCTTCTCATGGTAATAACTAACCTCTTTATTTTTTTTTTATTAGTAGCCTTTGTATTATTTCTTATTCTATCCATCAAGCTTATTTTGAACACTCATAGTCTTAAATCCAATGCCATAAGAGGAAACCGGAAATGGGTAGCACACATTGCATAGTTCGCATACGCAGATCAAGAATCAGATCATATCAACAACACAATCTTCTCCTGCCTAAAAAACTCCGCATTGCTTTTTCAATTATTACGACCAAAATGTTCAGATTATTCACCTCGAAATACTCTTTTTCGTATAAATAATACCGTTGATCATCTTTCAGTTCCTGTTTGCTTATACCCATATACCTGCTAATTTAGTTGGTTGACTACTTTTACCGCAGCCTTTTATCCTTAATACAAGTTATTAATTGCACATATCCTTTTTGTCTAATTCAGTTGATTTGAGAGTTTCCAGCAGCCAATCATGTTTCATGTTATCGAACGCCTTCTCAAAGTGCCGTTACTAGCTTCTGATGGGCCCGGTGCTAGGTTGTCTTTTTGCGCCCCCCATACCTCAATGAAATAAAATCGATCGAAAATTATTATTTATTGGGCTACAAACAATATTATGATAACAGTTAAACAAAACTCTTAAAAAGTAACTCACAGAAATAGGAGCTTACAAACACTAAAAACATATTGAGGATTAACTCGCAGTTTACAGAAATAGCAACTTAAAAATATATAGGTAGTAGCCAAAAAGACTGAAAAATATATTAAGTATGTATAGGATATTGTTTAAAAATTACCTTTCATTTTCCCTTGCGTGATGCAAACTCATTAACAATGTTATTGTAATCGAATTCTCTTCCTACGAATTTTTCCTTTCATAATATTACCAACTTTGACAACCCTTTTTTGAACCATAGTCGACTTTAAATATGTTTTAATAACTTTTTTCTACAAACATGTTAAAAATGGAACTTTTAACACTGTCTACCAGCCTTAAAAATGTTACTTTAAGGCACTAGTGCCTTAAATTGCCTACTTTAAGGCACTAGTGTTAAAAGTAAAATGTCAATTTTTTTTAAAAAAAACCTCAAAAAAATTTCTATTTCATTTATTTACATTTATATTAATAGTTCAATTTGAAAAATGAATTCCTTCCTCAGTTCTGCTGTTCTTCGCGGTTGAGGAGGATTGAACAGAAACAGCAGCATGTCCAGTTGATGTTGAAGCATCATCGGATGATGTCGTTTGTACTGTAAGTAATTTTCGAGCAATAGAATTTTTATTTTCCATTCCACGATGTACCGTTCCGCAACGGTTGAGGATTTCCATCCCACATGCCGCTTAATTGTCGTCAAATTTGCTCCAGCATCGGCAAGTAAGCTCGCAGAGGAACGGCGAAAGCAATGCCCCGTATAGAGTGTTGAATTTGGAAGTTGCACAAATCTTGCTATAGCAGCAGGAAATTTTCCGAACGTATTAATTCGGACCGGATTCCTGGTACATTTACCTTTTACATATTTTAAGAAGAGCCACCGATGTACGACATCTGCTGGGCGAAGATCAGTATATTTTCGATAAAAATACAAATAAAATTTTTCAACGATAATGAAATTTCGTGGTACCTTGGTTTTGGTATCTGATATTTTATTAACTAATGAAGTCCCCATATCTTCCACGTTGTCAAGAGTCAACTGACAGAATTCCTCCCTGCGACAGGCACCAGATACTTCTACAATCGTAGCCACTTTCATCAGAAGGTACTCATCATCCGGTGCGCAATTCAGAAACTGTTCAATTTGGACTCTAGTTAAAAATTTTTGATTTCTTGGCCTGGTAACCCTCTCCTTGACGCTTTAAGTAGGCAATAAATTTAAAATGTTTGCTGATATCTACGTCTCGTTATTTACACGTAGCATAGCTTTGATCATTAAATAATGGGACCAACGAGAAGATGACTTCCATACCTCTGCCTTTTCCTCAAAATAGGTCAGGAATATGTTTTCGGAATACTTTCCAGAAACGCCTTTGTTTTCACACCATTTTATAAATTTATTATGAGCAATCTTATATTGAATTCTTGGTTTTTGTGGCAGTAAATCCGAAGTAGCTCTCTTAGCAGCTTCTTCTATGTCTTTAAGTGGATCGATTTCTTGTATTTCTTGCCTTTTTGTCAAGTCACAACAGCCAGCGCTAGCGTTTTAATAAAACTGAGAAGACCTTTCAAATTCTCAATTTTTCTGTAAACAAATCAGAAAACAATGATTGTTCCTGGGTTTTATTGACAAATGTAAACTAATTTAATATAAATATACGATGCTATTAGAAACTACCTGGATGTGAGAGATTCTAAACATTTAATTTTCAATTATTGTATGCTTTTTATTGCCGTTTGTAGAAAAAATATTGTATGATATTTATGTTAAAAGTATTTTTAAGTTTTTAAGGCACTCTTGTGGTTTGCAGAACTGGCTTTTCCACATGCGTGTCTTAAAAATGTACTTCTAACACTTATATCATAAATAACTATTAACTTGCTGTAACTTTTCGCATGACGCAGTTACAACTAGTAATGGATGAATAGATAGTGTATCTGCCAATTGATTCAAACGTCGGCGATATTGAAAGAGGTGTAAGTTTGTACACAAGTGTTGATTTCAAAATATAGAGTTATTAATCTTTTTCATTTTTTACTTTCAAAAAAAAAATTTTAAATTAAACTTGTCGTGGCTGACTGACTGACACTCGTTCACACGAACAGGTCATTTCAGTAATTGATCTGGTATAACCCGGGTCACCAAAAAATTAAAAATATCATATGACATGGCCCGTATGGTGCCGGTGGGTGAAGGGAACCAGAACAACAGGCGACATGTCTGGACTAGTCAAAGCGTTAAGCTCTGGTCGCAGTGCAGTGGAAGCATCGAGCGTATCATTGCGTATTATTTTTCCTTTTTTTGCTAGAAAATTCCCTAATTCTATCTTTGTCCACAGTCATATTTTTGGGGTAGTTATTCTGCGTTAGGTCCACCCAAGTTACGGCACTGATGCGAATACGTCGCAGTTTACATCACAACATCTCTAAGCCACCACCTGAATAGCAAAAAGTGCCACTCGTATGACTTCAAAGCCCGGTCGGAATCTAAACTGAGATTTGCCAATGCTGTCTTCCAGTTTACTTTCAATCCTAACACGAATTACTGGTATAGTCAGAAATGTTGATTTAAACCAGTCCGTGGGTGCGTAGGATATTCTAGATTCCCCTATCCACTCTATCAGGACCAAGCATACTAAAAAGTGAAATCATACACGCCATCAGTTTAATGAGAAATAACAAAGCTTCAGGTCCTGATGATATGTACTCGGAAACGTTTCACTTAATTAGCGAACAAAATCTTGAAACGATCGTAAGACTCTTCAATAACATCTATGACACTGGACACTTCCCTGAAGATTGGCTCCGCTCTACGTTTATCACCCTACCAAAATCGAACAGCGTAACCTCGTGTTAAGATTATCGCCTTATCAGCTTAATGAGTCACTGTCTGAAACTTTTCTTCGAGTTCTACACACAAGGCTTTATCAAAAATGTGAGGAAGTAAGTGGAGTCAGTCAACTTGGATTTAAAAGCGGATTCGGGACTAGAGAACCCATATTCAGTCTCCAGACATTGATACAAAACTGCCAGGATCAAAGAAAAGATGTCTTTATGTGTTTCATTGACTATGAGAAGGCATTTGACAACGTTAAGCACAATCTCTTGATAACATACCTCAGAGATTTGGGACTGGATGGAAAAGATATAAGACTAATCGGTAATCTGTATTGACACCTAAAGGCAGAAATTTGAATAAGCAACGCTGGAACAACTGAAGATTTTGAAATTAAAAAAAGCGTTCGCCAAGGATGTATCTTATCCCCAATGTTAATCAACCTGTACGTAGAAAGAGAATTCTCCGAGGCAACCTCACATAGTCCCGTTGGAATTAAAGTAAACGGAATCTCCATCATTAATAATCGATATGCAGATGATACCGTGATATTGGCAGATGATGCACATGATCTCCAAAATCTACTAAATCGGGTCAATGAGAAAGCCAAAGACTAGGCTTAAAAATTAACATGTTAGTAAGAACGATATACCACACACTCGAATACATATTAACGAAGAGAACATCGAACAGGTCACACAATTTAAATACTTGAGATGCATGATTAACCAAGAATGGGATCCGGATCAAGAGATAAGATGCAGGATCGAGCAGGCTAGAGCAACCTTCATAAGACTTCGAAAATTCCTTATAGACAAGAACTTGAATTTCAACCTTAGATATAGGATGGTAAAGTGCTATGTTTGGTCCGTTCTCCTGTACGGTGTTGAGGCGTGAACGTTGAAGCAATCATCAACAAGATTGAAGCCTTCGAAATGTGGATCCTACGGTGAATGTTGAAAGTGTCTTGGATCGATTACGTGGGAAATGAGGACGTTCTCCAAAGAACCGGTCTAGCAGAACGAGAACTTTTCGAAAATATAAAAAAAAAAAAATAGGTTATCTCGGACGCCTCATTCTTCAGGGTAAAATTGAAGGGGGGAGAAGAGGATTAGGCAGAAAAAAAAATGTCGTGGCTGAGGAATATCCGTCAATGGACAGGAATAAAGAACTTTCAAACACGACAGAACGCTGTAATTAATAGAAGCATACGACAAGAAAAAGATGAACGCCTACGCAGGATACTGCACGGCACTAAAAGAATTGCGTTACGCCATGTCTAGTCTCAAGTTTGGCGCCGCCACTGTACGTCCTCCTTACGCCAATATTTATGATCCGGATATATGCATGTTCTGCGGTCACAAGTTAATGGGGAAAAATTGACGAAGCTACCGACAACACAAAATAAATTCATTATAAGAAAAGAAATTGCATGCCTCCTTCTATTTACAAAACTTTAGCACGAGCCCTAGTAAATTTGTCAAAATATCTCATTTAATCACTCCTGCTTCGCGTGTCTTGCAGGTTATTTATAAAAATTGCCCCGTGCTACAGATGGCGTTGTTGCAATCTTTTTACAGGATTTTTGCGCGGGGCAGATGTTTATGTTTGTAAAGAAAAATATAAAGTAAACGACAATTATTTAGCTTTTGTGTGACTGTAACGCTTTTCGTGATAGTATTTAGAGCTTTTATTAGGGTTGGGAAAAAGCTTTTATGTGTAATTTACGAGCTCGAAAGCTTAAGGAATTTGATGAAATATTTAGCGAAATGTTAGTATTTAGTTTTCTGTAGGTAAACCACTCCCAGTCCTCATAATAAAAGTTGAATACCGATGCTCCACAAGTCCTGTAATTTCTGAAACGGTACAGCAATGTATATGGAGTGGTGCTAAGGATTTTTTTACCCATAATGATTTGTATTGCCACCTCCACCTCACTGCAAATATGACTGGACTCTTTATTGAGTTTGCTCGTATTGTATAATATGTTAATTTCTATGTACTTTGTGACTGAAAAATAATTAAAGTAAAACGTATTAGGTGCTAAAATAGTACCGTTATTATTGGTAACAGGAATTTGCCAATGGCAACCTAAAATAAAACAAGAAACCGTAACTTACTCCAACGTATGGGCTGATAATTTTTGAAGTCAATCCGTTATTCTACTTTTCTTATGAGGACTGTGAGTTAAACATATAGTTGATGTAAAACAAAAACCGATGCACCTTCAAGTGACGTCGTTATCGACAATGTTGCCAGCTTGTTACCAAAATATCTGAGTGAGAGAATTACACAGTTTTTTTTTTCATAAAAACAAAATAAATATACAAAAATTTTACATAGCTTTTTTACTTCTTTACAATTTCATCTTGCCAAGATCGACCAATGGTACCATTCGGAAAAATCCATGTTTCATCCAAGAAAACGAATTAGTACAAGAATGCTTCTTTCTCTTGATTATATTCTTTCAAAAATATCAGTCGTTTGAAAGCTGCATGCGAAAGTTCCGTAAGCCCTCGCCTTACTTCAACATTTTACCATCCGAAGCCTATTTTCTTGAAGAGGCTTCTTCAAGAGTTAAGACAACCATCAAACAGTTCTCTGTCTTTTAATTTCTAACTTAGAGTTTTCAAAGTTACATTATGCTCTAAGAAAAGTTACAGCTTATGAGTAACCGATGTAAAATATTATAATTTTTAAATAAAACAACTTACTTCTTTCGTACATTCCATAAACAGTGTCACGAATAGAACTTATATACAATCTTCACACATTTACAACTGCCTTTGAATTAGAACGTTTGCTTTAAGGTGATTCTAATAATTCATTTTCCTTAACTATTGTTGAAATTGCGCTTACAGTGGAAATATTCAAATTTAGGGCAGCTGCTACACGCTAAAAGTTAGTAAAGTGGAAATAAAATATCTAGACCTTAAAATACTCTTTAAATTTACTTCCCTGTACTGCCGTCAAGGGTAATAATAGGCCATTGTTATTAAGCTCTTTCTGAAAATAGCTTTTTAGAGAAGTTCCCAGCTCTTTGCACCGACTATTTAAATGCTTCGCAATTTTTCACAAATACTAACACCCTATTAAGGACTGTACTGTCGTTTTTTCAAAAATTAGAACGTTTAAAAACCGCCAAACCGCTAAATAAAGTTTTACCCACCAAACTGGAAACAAAACGCGGCTAGATTGTCCTACACGTTGAGGAAGACTTATCAGATGGTTCACGACTCACGACAGTTACTATTGTCAGAGTTTATATTTCAATATAAACATACTTGGAGTTCTGCTAAAAGGAACCAAGGATATTTTAACAAGAAGATATCCATAGGCGTCATTTTAGCTTTTTAACTGGGTGGCAAGACCTACCGGGGAGGGGGGGGGGGGGGTCGAAAGGAGTGTCTTCTTCCCCCGGAAAATTTTTTAAAAGTGGCTTTAAATTTGTTAGTTTTTGAAGCTTTTTCACACTATTTCTACAACAATTTAATTGCTAACAATTTGCCCTAAAACAATAATTAGCAATCAATAGTCAAAAAAGCTAACGAAGACAACCTCTACTGGCCAATCGTGTTTCGTATGTATGTTTTTAACCGCCGTAAGCACGAAAAAGACCTCTCACAGGATGCCGAGTTCATTGGAATCGTAAAAAAAAACGAAAAATTTCAAAAAGCATAGGGAACACACCTTTTAAAGAGTTACGTACAAAAACGTCAGCTCTTTCCTAAATAGTTTTGTTTCTTGATTCTTCTATTATGTAGAAACATCTTAATTTAGACAGACATACTGTACAGGGTCATTCCTCATATATCGACACCCCATCTACAGCAGTTATTTGGCGGGTTGCAAAAAAATTCTAGAGGCAAAAGATTTATGTTTAACTCTATATTTTTAGAATTCACTATCAGAAAAGACAATGGCACATCGGAAATGTAATATTTCTGCATAACTATCATTTTTTTAAATAGAACACCCTGTATATTATTCGATATTTGGGTAGAGCTTTTTTTTCTGATTTCAAAAATATATAGTTTGTCTATGTTTGGTTAAGAGGTTTTTGAGATATTGGGACTAAAAATAAAATAAATAGGGAAGTAGGAAAACCGAATTTATTGATAAATAACGTATTTACAACTGCTCAATATGACCTCCATTTCTATTGATGCACTCTCTATAATCTTCTTCTATTTTATTTACAGCATTAACGATAAACTGACTCTGATTTTCATTTGTATCATTAATGTAAAGCAGAAGTCTTTCTCGCATTTCTTCAATATTTTCACTACGATGTTCATAAACTTTATTTTTTAAAAATCCCCACAAAAATGAATCAAGGGGCGTCAAATCTGGGCTGTTTGGAGGCCATTGAATGGGTCCATTACGGCCAATCCATGTTTCATACTTTTCATTTAAATAGTTCACTACAGGCAAAACGTTGTGTGGTGGGGCTCCATCCTGATGCCAGATAAGTTCTTGGTATTGCCGTAATGGTAAGTTTTCAATAAAATTTTCAACTTCATTTGTCAATATATTAAGGTATCTTTCGCCAGTCAAGTTCCCATCATATATAATTGGGCCGATAATTTTATTATTTAAGATGCCACACCACACATGTAATGATTTTCGGCCTTGAAATTGTATTTCTCTGAATGCATGGGGGTTCTCGGTAGCCCAAAACCGAACGTTTTTTCGATTATAAACGCCTGAAGTAGTGAAGGTGCTTTCATCAGACCACAAAATTTTCCTAAAAAGCATGTTGTCTTCCTCTTTCCGTTGTAACATTTCCTGACAAAACATCATACGGCTATTTTTCTGAGCCTCTGTTAACTTCTGCACAGGCAATATTTTATATGGATGATAACCATTTTTTTTTAATGTCGTTAGAATTTTTTTTGCAGATTTTCCGAAATAATTTTTTGCGTCTTCTGCCGATCTATGTGGTTTTTCTAAAAACAAATATTCTTATTTCTAGACTTGTAATGTAACAACAAACTATCAATCTTACCTACAAAATACAACAAAATGTTTAATTCTTCCTCTTCATTACCATTCACTGTTCGCTTCTTCCTTTTAAGATCTTTTCGTTTCCTGAATCCCCTTTCAATGGTTTTAAAAGTACTTCGCGCTGGTACTGCTCTTAGCGGAAATATTTGCCTATGTTCTGCTCTCGCTGCTGATGCGTTATTATTATTTTTGTAAAATAAACTAAGAATATCACATTTTTCCTCAACCGTGTAAGGCATTTTGACAATGACATGAATGAAAATATTGACAAGCAACAATAAATTCACTTGTTTTTAAAATCTAGACGACGCGACACGGCAATGAATTATGATTCATGGCCAACTATCGTTTTTTTTTATTCAATAACGTTTTAAAGACTTTAGGGCCCAATATCTCAAAAACCTCTTAACCAAACATAGGCAAACTATATATTTTTGAAATCAGAAAAAAAAGCTCAACCCAAATATCGAATAATATATAGGGTGTTCCATTTAAAAAAATGATAGTTATGCAGAAATATTACATTTCCGATGTGCCATTGTTTTTTCTGATAGTGAATTCTAAAAATATAGAGTTAAACACAAATATTTTGCCTTTAGAATTTTTTTGCAACCCGTCAAATAACTGCTGTAGATGGGGTGTCGATATATGAGGAATGACCCTGTACACTGGCTATGTCTACATCGGTTCCACCTAGAACTTTGCTTAAAGGGTTAAGTACATCTAGGTTGTTTTCTTGAAACCTGGCCTCTGTCTCCTCATTTAGGATATCAATAGCTAGCCAGAGGATTGAACTGCTCTACAGATTCAAATGGAGCTTTACTCCCTCCCCCAATTTTGTCCTTTCTTGACCGCTCGGCGGCTCTAAGCCCGCACTTGTCAGCGATTTCTGTGCAGTGATTGAACAACTTTATAAAAAACTCACGCATTCAATGTTCCTTATTTCATTACGTAAAGTCTACTATTTCAATATTTTTATCAAGTTTTCAAAACACATGCTATTTTCTGTGCTAAACTAAGAATGATTAATAGACCATCGATAAAGTTAAAAAAATGCCCTGTTGTAGACTTGTTTCTTTCAATTTTAGGTATTTGTAAATTATTGAGATATTTACTTCAAAATTTTGGAGTGGCAAGATACTGGGCTCGACAAGTCTGAGGTGGCAACTGCCACCTCTTGCCACCCCCGAATTACGCCTATGTCGATATCTTATTTTATAAATATTGGTATTCGATTATCAGTATATTTTATATTTTAGTTTTTCGGCTTTGATATAGGTATCGATAAAAACATCGATGTAACGAATTTTTGCCCACTCCTTATCATGCGGATCCTCTATTGGGTTCTTACCTATTTGTATCACTGTTGTAGTAGGTACCTACTCTTCTTAGAATGACTGTTTTCTTATTGTCAAAAACCTAGTAAATAAAGAGGTGTTACTCACTATTTATATGTGAAGTGACATGGAATATAATTCATATTAACTTAAGTAATAACTACCAGTAAATCATTATATTATTTATATCCGTAACTAAGAATGAATATCCCACTAGAGCGAGAATAATCCGTGTACAAGAAACGTTAAAAAACGTACTTACTGGTGTTTCTTTTAAGCAGTAAATGATCTGCAAAAAGACTACTTTAAATATCCTGGTAATCATCCAAATTAATTATTTTAACGCATTACAACATGTTTTTTCGACGACATTTAGTGAAATAGCCGGTTTAATTCTACCTACAACAGGTATTCGGTTTTGTAAAAAAATCCCTCGCAGCTGATCAGCAGGTGATTATTGGTAGACCTTTAGTAACTGAAGCCAACGAAGAATGGGCTACCTGCTTCATTGGTACCTTTTGATCTAATATAGTGTATTCCGTAATATGCGGTAAGATATCCCAAAACTGAAATTTTTCGATTATTTCTTTTTTCGACAGTATTTTCAATTTTGTAGAGATGTTTTGCATAATAATTATATTCGTTTTCGAGTTAAACTCCTGGATCGAGATATTGATTGGCCTAGACCATTTTCTCCCAGTATTACAATGTAGGTGTACCTGTTTTCCCATCAAACTAATCTTTTGACTGATTATTACATTTTATTTAATATACAGTGAGAACGTAAATGTTGGAACAAATTCTTTTCAAATTCATGTGTTTTTCTTTTCGAAAAACGCTCGGACCCGTGAATTTTGTATTTTTGTTGTGCATTTTTTGAAGCTAATTTTATGTATATCTACAGGCTGTCCCAAGAACAAGTTATGACGGTATACTTTATTTCTTTAAATAGATACACCTATTTTATAATACTTTTTTGGATTCTGCATAAAGTTCTAAACATATTTCATGAAATATGTTATATACTCAAATTCAGCCGTTTGCGAGAAAATCGAAATTCGGATTTTAACACATGATTTTTTTTATTATTACTTAAATCATGAACACTGTTGTAAATAAAGCCTTTTATTGTCAGGTTATCATACTGACAGTGACGGTTGTCCCCTGATTCAAGTATATACGAGGTCTTCTTTGGAATCTTTACGTCAGGTAAATACCTTTGACATTTTTCTGGTCATTGTTTGCTTATTCAGCATTTTTGTTTAATTTTTTAATGTTCAATCGGCCGGAGCTTTGAATTGTCGTGTCTCGTGCTTGCGTGTTTTCTCTAATATTTTAAGCTGCTTGCGTTGTCGCCTGTTTTCCATCTCCTTGATGCTGTCGGATAGTGCTTCTCTACTGTCTCCAGTGCTTCTCTACTGTATATTAGGCTCACGCACAGGGAGCCAGTCTTTAGGTAGTTTGTATGTTGCGTTTGGTCTAGTTCTTGTATGTGAGTTTGTTATCAGTTCGTTTGTCGATACGTCCGTTCGTTTGTAGTAATCAGTTATAATTTTCAAAAAAAACTCGTTAATCGTCTGTATTTTAAAGTCGTTATGGAGCACCCTGTTCATCGTATACCTAGGGACATTTGCTATCGTCTTTAATGCTCTATTTTGAATTACCTGGAACTTATTCAACTCGGACTTACTTATGTTGCACTATGATGGCGCTCCATAGGTAAGTACCGGCCTGACCAGGACCTTGTAGAGGTTAACTTTCGTTCTATTACTAAGTCTACTCCGCCTGTGAAGCAGGGGGTAGATTGAGCTCATTTGACGCAACGCTAACTTGATTCTATTTATCGAATTTAACCTCCAGTTTAGTCTTTGGTCAAAGATAAGTTCAAGGTACTTCACTTCCTGGCACCAGTCAATCTGGACTCTATTGACACTAAGCCTTGTTTCAGGTCTTCTGACACGACATTTCGAAAAATAAATAGTCTTTGTTTTGCTGGGATTCAAACGAATTTTCCAATCCGAAAGCCATTTTTCTAGCTGGTTTATATGGCGTTGCATACGGGTGACGACGAGCCGTGGCTGTTAAGAAGTCGAAGTTATTGCAGTATCGTCGGCGAACAGATAGAGCTGATTTTGTCTATCTCGCGGAATGTCGTGAGTGTAAATGTTGTACAACATCGGAGACAGAGGTGAGCCTTGCGGCACTCCGGCCCCGATGCGTTTTATCGAAGAAATCGCTTCCTCCGACGAGACTGCAAAACTTCGGTTCTCTAAGAATGAGTCTACGATCTTTACTAGATAGTTTGGAGCACCGAGCCTTATCAACTTTAATAGTAGACCGTTGTGCCAGACCTTATCAAAAGCTTTAGAAACGTCAAAGAAAACCGCCCCCGTGTGCGCCCTTCTGTTAAATCCTTTCACTATGTTCGAAGTGAGTCTCGTCGTTTGCCTAACTGTGCAATGTTCGGCACGAAAGCCGAACTGTTCGTTAGGCAAAATATTGTTAGTAAAAACGAAATCGTTTATACGAGACAGGAATATTTTTTCGACTACCTTACCCAGGCCAGATAACAGGCTTATAGGTCGGTAGCTAACCGGTGCTGTAGGATCCTCCCCTTTCTTATGAATGAGGATAACTTTCGCGTGTTTCCAGACGCACGGGAAATGACCTTCTTTGATAATAGCCTGGGATAGGTCTGCAATGTTCCTCAAAGCTGCGTCTGGCAGGTTTCGCAACGCCGTATTCTTAATGCCGTCGAAACCCGGGGCTTTTCTAGCATTTAAAGCACTGACTAGTGATCTGACTTCCTCAAGAGTAACCGTCGGGAAATTTGGCAGAGGATAATTTATCGTTCTGTAAATGTTAATTGTTCTGGAGATCCTCTCATCTCTGGCCGGATCCGTGGTGGGATTTTCGCTGAATTGCTCGCAGAGTTTGTCTGCGAGCAATTCAGCTTTATCCTTTGCATCCGTCACCATCAGGCCTGTTTGTTGGTTTTTGAGGAACGACATCGGTTTCTTCGAACCTCTAATTAAAGTTCGAGTCATCTTGAACAAAGAGTTGTCTTCGATTGACAAACTCTGGACTCTGTCGTCCCACAACTCCGATTGTCGATCAATTAGTAACAGCCTGATAGCCTCGGCTGCACGATTTGCCTCGGCTTTGATGTTAGGATCCCCAGTTCGATACGCTCTGTTTTTAAGTCGGTTTTTAGCTCTGATGCGCTGCTTGATATCGTCAGTTAAATCCCCGAATTTCGAATATTCAGACATCTTCGTGATAGAGGATTGGATAAAGGCCGTATTGATGTCATTTGTGATCTTATTCGCAGCATTTTCGATGTCATCTGGGTTGCGAAGCGGACCTAGCGGCTCAATGTTCCTCATGGCGGTGTTGTACTTCAGCCAGTTTGTGTTAACCCGAGTTACAAAACCTCGGCCCTTCTCGAGAGGATCACCCACTTCCACGACAACCGGTATATGATCCGAGCTAAGATCACAAATGACAAGTGGCTGTGAAATCTGAACAGAGTTTTTTATCACAAAAATGTCTAGAATAGTCGGAAGAGCTCTCCCGAACATGTGAGTGGGCTCTTCCGGCGGCAATATATGAAAATTCAGCACCTCGGAGAACTCATATAAAGTGCGACCTCTTAGATTTGAGTCTCTGCAACCCCAAACTGTGTTCTTGGCGTTAAGATCACCCCCTATAATTGTTCTGTTGTTATTATCAAAAATTTTCCTCAGACAATTCCCCGTGAAACTAACTGACGGACTACAGTAGACCGATCCCAGGTGAACGCGCTGATTGTTCTTGAATTTAATTGAAATGAATGTCCCTTCAATGTGGGCGCAATTGTCAGGACCCGGCACAACTTGAGCTGAGATGTGCTTCTTGACCAGTATCATGGTGCCTCCCCCTCGTCTACCTAGGCGATCATTCCTAAATATGATGTAATTTGGGAATGAAAACCTCTCTCCCTTCAGCCATGTTTCCTGCAAAAGAAGCACATCTATCTCGTTTCTTTCTACAAAGTCGATAAGTTCGTTCCTCCGGTTCTTGATGCTGTTGACGTTAAATGTCGCCAATTTGAAATAAGCCGTCTCCGTCTGCACTACCATTAAACCGCGGTTTTTTCGAAAGTATTAACGATGTTCTTTAGCTGAGCCTCCATAATTTTAGAAAACTGGGCGAGAAAGCTCTGCATTGTTGATTGCAGCGCCACCTCTAGTGCATTTGGCACTGGTTGCGTACCCTGCGCAGCGTCCTTCTTCGCATTGCTATCATCTGCCAACTTTTTGTTGTTTTGTTGGCCCCAACGGAAGTTGGGATTCGATTTTGGTACATTTGAATTTCTGTCTGGATTTACGTTTTTACGCAAATTGTTGGGGTGGCGCGGACATCCCTGGTAATTTGCCGGGTGCTCATCCCCGCAATTTGAACATTTTGCAGCCTCTTCACGAGGTTTTGGACATTCATAAGAAAAGTGATCAGAAGCGCACTTCAAGCACTTTACGGGAGCATTGCATCGAAATTGAGAATGCCCGTAAAGCTGGCAGCGGTGGCATTGCGAGAAAGACGCGCGCGCTTTTTGCGCCTCTACTCTAATTGACATAGAGTCTAACGCTCGGAGTTCGTAAATCATTTTTTCGGAACGTGGCAGAAAAACCAGCACCAATGGCAGTGGGGCGCCGCTGCGATTATTCCAGCGAATCACTCTGGACGGATGGTAACCTAATTCGATGAGATCATCTTTTATTTTTGCTTCCGACCACGTTTCCAAAACGCCTCGGAGCACCACATGGAGCTCCTTTTCGTCCTGGAAACGGAACGAGTAATGGTGGAGGTTATTGTCGGGGGGTGAATTTTGACGCCATCCGCCACAGTGACTGCGCGGCCATAATCTATTTTTTCAGATTTTAAATGCCTAGTAATATCGTTATATTTAAGTTTATCGCGAATAATGATCGGGGGAACGCGGATTCTTGGCGTGCTGGACCCCTGATTATCATTTGAATCGATTTTAGTTTCAGTGACATTTTTAGTGGCTGTCGATTCCGTCTGGCTAGGCTTGGGCGCGCTGCCTTGCTTATCCTGAGCTACTTTTTGTACTAAATACGTATTTAGCGCCTTATTGTTCGTTTTCGGTAAGTTTGGCCATGCGGAATCGCTAGCCACCTTTTTAACATTGGTTTCTGTAATCTCAGGGTTCAGATTTTGTCTTTTTCTACTGCGTTTTTGCTTTTGCGTCGACCATTGCTGCTCATTGCCTGAATCGGACATGGATTCGTAATCCATTCCCGATCCAGAGTTATTATTGTCATTAACTTGTAAGCTATTTGAACGTCGAGCAATAGCTTTATCAGCGGTATCGATGATCGACACTGTTCTAGGTTTGTCAGAAAGAATAATATCTATATTTGAATTTAAATTTGATTTTGTTTTAATGTCAGTGTCATTGTTATTACGGTATCTACCTAACTCAGCCTGTAAATCCCTGTGTGCTTCCTGCAATTCTTGCAGGGCCTTTGCCTTGGCAAAATCAGCCTCCTTCACCTGCCGAAGCTTGTCCTTCCATTCATGCTCACGTTCGTCTAATAGTTTTTTCC
This sequence comes from Polydrusus tereticollis, assembly GCA_963920685.1. NCBI lineage: Eukaryota > Metazoa > Arthropoda > Insecta > Coleoptera > Curculionidae > Polydrusus > Polydrusus tereticollis. Next base: position 202,114,764 of record OY987326.1, read on the forward strand.
ACCTCGCCTCCATGCGGATTTCGACTGCTTCAATCCTTTGTTCCATTGTTAATTGAACTACGGACTGCATTGGTTCATCGTCGGATGGCGGCATTTCAACGTCCTCTGGCCGGGGGGCCTCCCCCCCGTCCTGTGCTTTCATGTAGAAAATAAATTAATAAAAATTAAAATATTTTTGACTTTGACAGTAATAATTAATTAAAATTATAAAAATATTCAAAAGTTGACAGGAGCAAATTTAACGTCACTGTCGCACGTCTGCTCGCTTCGAAGGTTGAAACGAGACTCCCTGATTCAAGTAGTTTTGCCTCAAGTCAAAGTATCTGGCAAAAGTTATTTTGATAATCTTGTAATTGTAAAAAACGGTAGGCTTAGGTGAAAGAGAGCGATTAGAAATATTAATAATGATTGATTATGGAGATAGATAGCACGCACAAATGAAAGTTTGCGAACTCTTCAATAACAAGTATCCTCGCAGAGAACCAATATCTCGATCTACTGTCAGTAAAATAAAAAAAAAAAAATATAGAGATTTGGTCACCTTAGGGACAATTATACGAAAGGTCGACCTGCGGTACTAGAAGATAGAATAGCAAATATATTATTTTAAAAGGTGCATTTTATTTTATTTTTTTTTTTTTTTTTTTTTTTTTTTTTTTTTTTTTTAAATAATATATTTGCTATTCAATTCTTATATTTTCACAAAAATTTTCATTCTATAAATATACAAATTATAATTTTTCACAAGTCCACCCAATTTCTGAGGTTCCTACTCAATTTTGGCTGTACTCATTAATTTGAGGCAACCATTTAAAGTTTTTATAGTCAACTCGATTATGGGTAAGTCAGTGTTCACCATGATTCTAACTAGCTTTGTAAAGATGAAATTCCTTCTAGTATCCCCTGAAGATGGACGTCTAGACGCCCGAAACATGTAGGGAACAAGAATTTTACCTTTATTAAATTTGTGGAGGAAGACATTATCGTTTTATTTACATTACGTAAACTCCACTGCAAGTATGGACTACTTTTTCAATCCGTCCTAAAGTATTTAGATAAAAATAAATTCCATCCTTACAAAGTCCAAATAGTTCATGAACTCAATGAAGATGATCCAGACAAGAAGAGTACAATTCGTCAAAAACAAGTCAAAATTTAGGTTAAAGCAATACTAACTTTTAATTGCTACACCAACTACACTCCCGCTGAATCAAAGTTTCTGGCGAGATAATGATGAATATGTGCAATAATCATCCACAGTTTTCGAAACCATGGGCGTAGCCAAGGTGGGGCAGGGTGGAGCGCTTGCCCCCCCCCCCCCCTGGCCCAAGGGAAAAAAATAAAAAAATACAAAAAAACACAAAAATAAATTAAAATATGAATGAATAGGAAATAGCGTGATACGAAATACCGTCTCCACAATAAAAGAAATAATAAATTCTTCCGAGAATCGCCCCTTCGTCGAAAATGCGTACCAAATATACCAATGCTCTGCGAAACCCGTTGGTCTCAGAAATATCGAAGTATCGCCACATTCAAAAACCATTATGTGCAAATCGTCTTGGCGCTTTAAAAACTGTCTAAAGACGTTAATAATGCAACAAGAAAATCTGCCTTTCAAATGCATTGCGCTGCCACAAACTCGGAATTCATTGTTAGTGTTTGTCTTATAGCAAATTATTCGGCACTTCTGCAACCGGTAGTAAATGCTCTACAGTCAATAAGTATAGACTTACTTTATTGTGCAAATCATATTTAAAAAATCACAAACATCATGAAAAAACGCCGTGAAAATGCCGATGTTGAAAGTCAAAGTGTTGTTGCAGGGGCTGAAACAATCGCCGAGCATCTTGAAACAGATTTCAGTATGCCGCGGGTCATAAATCAGCAGAAACATCGTGAAAATCCTCCAGCACAGTCTCCTAGCGAGTTCTGGAGAAGATCACTAATCATTTCGTAGATAGATTCATTATTAATGTCTCTAGGACAGCGTTTTTCTGAGGAGAACTTACCCGCATACTCATTGCTTACGTTCCACCCTCACGTAATGCTTGATATGACATATGCGGATTTTTGAAAAAAAACTGAAAGTTTTTGTAGTTACTACAATTTAAATAGTTTCATCGGTGAAGCTGAACTTTGGCACAACCAATGGAGAGAGAAAACTGCGCCAAGGGCCGAACTAAAGGAAATAGAACTAGCTCTACTAGTTCAGGAAACAGTTGTTTTACCCAGCTATAAAACAGGCGCTTTTAATTTCCCTTGCACAGCCCTGCTCAACGTGGACTATCGAAAGATCTTTTAGCACTTTGCGCAGGGTAAAAATATGGTTGAGGTCAACAATGACAGAAAGTCGGCTTGTTGGCCTTTGCATGATGAGTGTGCATAATAAGAGGATTCTGGAATGAAAAGAAAAATTTGAAAACGAAATGTTGTCAAAGTTTAGCCAGAACCCCTATACGCTAGTCCTTAAATCGATTTAGGTTAGTTCGCCCGGCACTCAGGTAGAAAATTTCAGGTGATTCATTAGTGTCTATACGGACGACCCTCGCCTGCTGCAACTAATAAGTTTTAATGCTTTTAATGTTTAAATAAAAACTTTTTTATAAGTACTTTATATTACGTTTTCTTGGTTTTGCCCCACCCTGGAGAAAATCCTGGCTACGCCCATGTTCGAAACGAATTGTATTTTCGGATGAGGCGATGCTTCGTATAAATGAAAGTGTAAACAAACAAAACTATCGGTATTCGACTACAGAAAATCCACACTGGATTATGGAATGTCACACCCGATATCTTTAAAAAGTTAATGTTTTGGCGGCATTGTTGAAATAGAATTTTTGAACCCTTTGACGGAAATTTGACAGGTGAAACATATTTAGAATGTTTAGAAAATGATCTAGTACCGTGCCTTGCCACATTGTACAATAATACAGAAGATCCTGATGCACCGAACATTTTTTTGTGGTGACAAGACGGAACTCCGGCCCATTACACCTGCGATGTGCGTGAGTACTTTTATACAGTTTTTCCCGATCGATGGATTGGCCGACGATGTCCAATTGAATGACCGGCCAGATCTCCAGATTTAATCCCTTTACATTTTTTTTTGTGGATTTATCTTAAGTCTAAGGTATTTGTTAACCGACCAAACAATATTGAAGATTTAATGAACAAAATAAGAGGCGAAATAAGATTGATAGAATCTTACGTCGTTAATAACGTTCTGCAAGAATTTGAAGATTGTCTGGGATACTGCCAGACTATTGGTGCAGGTCATTTCCAACATTTGATAAAATGACTTGTAAGGAAACATTGTGTGATTACTTTGCGATATTATTGTTCGTATAGAATCATTATTACTTTTGATTGTAGAGTTTCTTAGAGTGAAATATTTCTCGCCATCAATTATAATAGATTTATTATTGGCAATATACGCACGCCTACCAGCGCACATAGTTGAAATTCACGAGAAGCTACTGCTGCCCACTCACATGTGGTTCTTCGGACAACACTAATGTTACAAAATTATTTTATTTGGAGAACGCCATCACTACGGAACGACGTTCCGTAATGTGCTTTTCTTTAACCAAATTATAGTAGATTACCTCCGAGGAATATAAATACCTACCTAAATCTCTGTACACGCACAGCTCGCAGAGCACCATAAAGGATTTTTTATGTGGTACTTATGACTAAACTGATTTGTGAAATAAAAAACAATACAAATACTTGACGCACCATGGAAAAACCAAAAATATTTCGCATGGAATAAACTATACGGCATACCCCCGGGCCATGCCATCCGTATCGACCACCGTGGCATGTGCACGCTGATCGACAATTGGTCAAGGTGCTAATTTCTTTAATTTCGGCAATTTACAGCCGTCTGTCATGGTGTGTATTTTTTGCACATGTTGCACATTTTCGGCACTGGCTTTATTATTCTATTAATGTGAAAGTAATGACAGTAATATTACGCGTGCGTGTAATGTAAATGAGATGGTTAATGGTGTATGGATAATAATACGGCCCGAGGACAAGAATTGAAATCCCAATATTCGTTATATTTACTAAAACATGTTGTTTTTTAATACCTTATAATTATAAGTAAATGGCGGGTATTATTTTTTATCTGTCATGGCGCTCTGCGAGAGGTGCCTGCCGTTGGGAAACCCAAGTTCAGGAAGGTCGTTACAGAGCGATGACGTTCTTCAAATGAAATAAATTTTGAACACACACGATCACATACGATCGCACTGCCCTGGTTCGTGTTATATTATATTATTATATCTCAAAATGATAGCGAGATACATAAGCAAACATAATATTTTCTGAAAGGGGACACTTTAGGCTTTTCGACGGCAAAATAATATACAGGGTGTTGTATTTAAGAAATTCAATTAAAATCGAATTGAAAATAGAGATGTTTGAACAAGTATTCTGGACACCCTGTATAATTAAATCAAAGAGGACGGTCTAGGATAAACTAGGTCAGAGTTAAGCCAGCATGTAACTTTGTCAGGAAAATTAAGAAGCAGTGGCGGAGATATAACCGTTTAAAAAAATATGTTTTTGACTGATTTTTCTTTCTTTAATTCATAACTTGGCAACGCTGCATTCGATCTACATACAAATTAAAAGTTGAATACACAACCGATAGAGGCTTTATATGCCACATAAAAAGGTAGGGTATTCCATTTAACAAAAATATAGTTTTTGGTGTTACTCTTTTTTGAGACGCCCTGTATACTTGAAAATAATTTTGTTATAGCAGAGAGTCGAGACGTTATAAGTTTTATTAAGAAAATTTTCTCATAAGTTCAACAGTTTAGCATCTAGTGACCGACGCGCCCTTGTTGGCCCACCCTGTACATATAACCAATATGTTGGAATAGGTATTGATTTATAAAAAAAAAGCAACTATAGTAAATCTTAGTATAATATGAAATTTAAGAAGATGTAAGGCATTAATTTTCTCGAAGAAGCAATACCCTGCAAAAAATTATGAAAATTTCAGTAGGTACTTACGTATTTTGGGGCGAAAATACAAAAATTGAAATTTCGAATTTAGTTTCTGGCATAGTTCCGTAAGTAATATTGATTGCTCTTAACACCATTACAGGTGCCCTTTGTCGCCTGGTCTCCTTATATAATTTTCTATACAACATACGACGACAGTTGCAAGAAAATTACTTTTTTAAGATTAAAAGTAAGTCAGAACGGAGGTTTTAAATGTTTATAGTGGCCTTAATTAACATGTGCATTTGTCTTGCCTTGGCACTTTGTAGGGGAGAAAATAAATATGTTATCATATAATTGTGAAAACCCTTAATGCAGCGCATTATAAAAACTATAAACCAGTGAAACAAACAATTATGCTATTAATATATTTATTTATATTATAAAACTCCAGTTAAGGTTTTAGTAGAAAAAATGTTAACGTTCAGAACACTGCTGCGGTCAATCTGCAAACATGTCTTTATATATGTGGGTACATAGATACATATTATTTAAGTCTACATTGCATTTTAGGCGAAAAATTAAAATGATCTAGCTTGGACAAGCAACATAATGTTTAGGAAAGCGTTTTTTACTATAAAAGGATATCCCACTAAAGACTTTAGATCCGTTGATCCTCTGAGTAAATCAAATATCTTACAACAGAATCTGAACTGTTAGTCCAGGTAAGTTTACCACTAAAAGCAATGTAACAGATTTGTTTCTTTTAATTTGCCAAAAACCAGTGAACAAGTTGGACACAAATAACATATTATTATCCCTAGTTTAAGCTGTCTCCAGTTTCAAATTGGATATATTTTTGTAAAGTACTTGAACGTTATGGTAGGTATGCCTACAAACAGCTTAAATATTCCAAGAAAAAAAAACAATTACCTAAATAAATACATGATTGTGTTGAAAGCAAGGTAAATGCTAAGCGGGGATAAAATTTTAAAATTATTTTAAGTACCTAGCCTAGAGCCTAGGTACTTACCTGAAGAACTGAATTTGGGTCGTTGGCTTGCAAAGCACCACCATACACTTGTTTTTCCACAAACTTACACTAAAAGGTACTGCACTATAATCTAAATATATATATATATATAATTATAAAAGTCTAATCTAGTAATAGGTTTTTAACGAAACTTCCTCAAAGTACAATAAATAACTAAAAATCACTCAAACTAACGCTAAGAAATCTCACAATAAACACGCCAAATACTGTGTAAATAAAGAATTAAGTGACAACCGGCTCTGGACAATATAAACTTTAAATGTCAAGAAATCGTAGAAATCCAACGTACTGCGCATGAGCCACAGCTCCGAAAAATCACGCATGCTGGGGACATTTTTAGATCGGTCGGTAATTAGCTTTGTTTTTCTACTGGTGGGAGTTTAGTGATAGACACCCATTAAATTTGAACACATCAATTGCAGTTGAAGAAGCAGCCACGCACCTCGTCGGGACACTCACATGGAAATCCAGATCGCGTAGTTCATTTTTTTCTATTGTAGTTTTTATATAATCAATGTTAAGATCGCCGCATAAGATTACTCTTTAATTTTTTTCTTATATTTACATTTGACTCCAAAAATTAGGTTGACTCATTTATCGTATCATTGAAGATTAAGTCATTTTTATATGATATCTTTATTAATAATTATTAACATCATAAACGTACTAAAACCTACATAAAACCTTAGTTACTCATAATACATTAGTTACCATAATTTAATACGTTAGTTACGAAAGCATAATACGTTAGATACCAAATAATATTAGAACTATTTTTCATGAACATGTAAAACAATATTTTGACAGTTTTCAAATTTGATGGATACACCTTTGTCTTTAACGTCCACGATCTTAGGTATGCCCTCTGAAGACTGATTATTGACCGAGAAAGCACTCCTTTCGATTTCGTGCGGTTCCCCAGTGCCTAATCCACTGCCGGAAACATCGCCGATTTGAATTTTGCGAGCAATGGAAACTTTCTTGGTCACACTTTCTTCTAAATATCCTCTAGCAACCTTCGCCGATTCCCATCCACCAAGTTCTTGTAGGTCTAATATATCTCCTCCAGCATTAACAAGAAAATTTGCCGAAGATCTTCTAACGCAGTGACCAGTATACAAATTAGGATTTTCAGGTGAGAGATACTCAGCTATTTTTTGAGGTATTTTAGAGAAGAAATGAATGCCGCAGGGCTGTACCGTACATTTCCCTCTTCTATATGATACAAACAATCTTTGGTGAGTGACATGGTCTGGCCTTAACATTGCGTACTTTTTAAATAAAAGCACAGGATTGACTTCGCCGTCAAATATCACAGCGAAAATACGTTTCTTGTGGGTTTTTGAGTCGGGAATAGTAACAATCAGCTTGTCCTCTAAAACGTCAACATCTTCCGTGGTCATCTTCGCTAATTCATTAGTTCGACAGGCTCCTCCAATTCCAATTAAAAAAGCCACTTTCATCATTAAAAACTTCTCGTCTGAGGCAGAACACACAAATTCGTTGACTTGTTCTCTTGTAAATACTTTTGATTTTTTTGCTCTATATCCAACATTTTTCTTCTTGATGAAACGTATTAAGGCGCCGTATTTGTAGATTTTCACTCTTTCCTTCAGTTCTAAAGTCGCTCGTAACATGGAATATTTCGGCCATAAGGATGAAGCAGAGTATTCCTCGGAGAGTTTTGCGAAATACGCCAGCAATGCCGTTTCTTCTGCACCTTGAACATGTACTTTGTTTCGCCACTCACAAAACTGCCGATATTCTTTTTCATAATGGATTTTAGATTTGTCCGGAAGCAAGTTCAACCTCATAATGTTGGCTGCAGCTAATATATCGTCAGGAATATCAAAATCTTGAATGATTTTAATGATGACTTTTTGAAATGCCAAAATGAATTGACAAAACACCTTGTTTTTATTTTCGCATCGCCGTTGTCAAAGATACGATAAAGCTTTGAATATAACTCGATTATTAGCGATTTAACACCGTCTCGGACATTGCGGGTGACTCGGCTGTCGCCTCGTCACCTAGCAATGTCCTCGACTATTATAAATCGCATAATAATCTCATCATATTAATAGCTATTATACCGGGTGTTGCATCGTCGAGCGGGACATAGGAAATCCCATGTAATTTTAAATGGGGTCAATTATTGACTTCCCTAATTATTTTAGAGAAAAATTCTATTTAGGTTTATTAAAGAGCACTAAAACCCACATTCAAAAGAATAACTTTAGATATTTTTGATGAGCCCGTTTACGGGTTATCGCCGATTTCTTTTTAACTATTTCTCTTTTTTATGGCCCCGTATTTGCGGGCACCAGTCAAGGTAAAAGATGACTGTCAAATAAAATTGTCATTTTGAAATGTGTGCTTTATTGTTATAAAAACTCGCACATCGAAAATATTAAAGGTGTATTTATGAGTACAAATTAATGTGAATAAAACTAAAATAAAGTATCCAATTACAAGGTTAATTATGACATTTTACATGTTTCAATATTTTACTAATTAATAGGTAGGTACTATTAAATTGTTAGAACTTTAGGATTTAAGAAGATGTTCAAATATTCCTCAAAATGACAACTTTATTTGACAGTCATCTTTTACCTTGACTGGTGCCCGCAAATACGGGGCCATAAAAAGGAGAAATAGTTAAAAAGAAATCGGCGATAACCCGCAAACGGGCTCATCAAAAGTATCTAAAGTTATTCTTTTGAATGTGGGTTTTAGTGCTCTTTAATAAACCTAAATAGAATTTTTCTCTAAAATAATTAGGGAAGCCAATAATTGACCCCATTTAAAATTACATGGGATTTCCTATGTCCCGCTCGACGATGCAACACCCGGTATATAGATTTATATCAGTTAAGAACGATCTATAAATACAAAACATCTTTATTGTTTTCTTATTTTCGCGCAATAATCTTACTGTAGTTGATGCTCTACCCGTTGGGTAAAGAGCTGAATGATTAAATATGTCAATGCTTTGTAAATATATTATTATGTTAATCTGTGATTGCCTGCATGTGCAACCGATAAAAAAAGTAAGTACGTTCACTTAATTTCTGCATGCTCTATAGTAATCCCTCTTTCTCTCTCAAAACATATTGTTTGTCATCTTCAACTCGGATCTTCCTGTTTCAACTTATCACACGCTAATCAAATTGGTCTTGCTTTAGCGACACGGATAATTGCCAAGATTCAACAAGATAAAACCCGTTTTTTGTTTTTTTCTATAAACAAATAAGCGTAAGTCGATTTATTTGCTAGATATGGACTGGTAATTATATACTTCATTTTAAACTATACCGTTTTGGTCTCATTTTTTTTTTAATAGACAGAGAGCAATTATTGCAGGGGCGGAGTAACATATTTACCATTTATATTTCCAGTTTTTAATTATTAAATTTTTACAACAAAATATTGTAAAAATACTTAATTTAATGAACATCAATAAAAGTGTAACAAAAATTGGTATTCTTTGATTTTTTATCTATATTTGTAAGCAACACCTTCTATAGTCCACCGGACGAAGCTAGAACCACGACTCATACTGGGGCAGAAGTGGTAATTGATAAACATTAAATCTCGTTAATATGGCAGCAATTTATGTATTTTTGTAGTCTATATATTGAGGTATACCAGCGCAATTTAGTCGGCGTCGAACGAAGAACCGTTGCGTAGAAACAGCGTTTTCTTTTCAGCATTTTAAGTAAATTTGTTAGTCAGTTCTACAGTGCTGGTACTTTTACTAGTTACTTATAATTGGTTGTATGATAAGGTATTCATCCCAAAAGTGAACATGCAGCCCTCAAGATCAGGTAAGTAACTTGTGATTTTAATTGTTGAAAAAACTTGGATCCAGTTAATACATTTATGGAAATTTCAATGTGCAAGGTGTCCAGTTGTCATGTGTTTTTATATACCAGCTCCCTTATTATAAAAGATAGAAAGATGGGGTTTGGGGCTTACTGTTTTACTATTTTATTAATCTTTCATTGCCGTGGACGAAGTTTTCATAGCCCTCTCAGTTTCTGACATACAGGGCGATTTTGAAAATAAGTGATTTATGACGCTTCCCTGTATTCTTATGTAGAATTCGGTGATGTAGCTAGTCTAAAAAGTTTTGTTTTTGAGTTATGATCCAAACTCATGTTTTTTCAAATGCGACACCCTATATATTATTTCTTAAAATATATAATAGTTCATATTTACTTCTCTCACAGAAATATCAGGGGATGTTTTAGGCCACCTCATAGGTTCATTGGAACAAATCCATTTATCGAGACATGTGGACTCGGAGCGCCTTCTTGCTGGTAATAAATATTATTTATCCAACACATGGCAGTTATGACTGTCATTATGAATGTCATTTTAGACAAGTAAACTATCAAATAACACACTAGTGAGTTATGGATTACAACTCACGTTCATATTTAAAGTAGTATTCTATTTATTTATTACTATTACAAGCAGAATTCACATTGATATTGAAATTGAAGGAAAACGCTAACGGTTTATTCGAATTTGAAGTCATTGTAAAATTCGTTGGTTCATTGGAACCAGACGCTCCAATATCGGTACAGCTGCTGACAGTGCTAGAAGACGCCGACACATTATAACCTTGTATTTTTTCTGCAATTTGTATTTTGTTATGCACCGATTCTTCTAAGTATCCTTCTGCTACCGTCGAGGACATCCATCCTCCGTGACGCTTCAAAGTAGTCATGTTAGCCCCTGCATTGCATTGGCCAAAAGAGTCGCCGAAGACCTTCTCAGGCAGTGACCGGTGTAGAGCGCTGGTTTCTCCAATTTCAAAAACATTGCAATGCTTGAAGGTATCTTCGACAACGTATTTATTCCCACACACTGGCTGGTACACCTACCATTTTTGTAAAAAACAAAAAAGCGGCTAGAACTAGTTTTCTTTGGTCTCAAAGACATGTATTTTTTACACAAATTGATCGGGTTGACTGGAAATCCTTCTTCAAGTATGGTGAAACTTCTCGATTTCTTGGTTTTAGTGTCTGGCAAAACTACGTGAAAATATTTCCCTTTGTCTTGAATATTTTCTATTTTCAAATTGACCAATTCATCGCATCTATAAGCACCGCTAATCCCCATTATCAAAGCCACTTTCATCAACAAGTACTCGTCGTCGGGAGCTTCCTTCAAAAACTTCTCTATTTCAGGTCGTTCTAATGTCTTGGACTTCTTTGGTTTGTATCCCTCTGATTTGCTTTTCAAAACGCTCGTTAGTTTGCCATATTTTGAAATGTCTTTTTTTTTATACAGGTGAATACTCGAGCGAAGCATCGAGTATTTGGTCCATAGCGACGATGGGGCTAATTTTTTTTGCAAATGTAAAAAATAAGCCAATAGAACATTTTCATCGATAACTTTTATCTTCCGTGAATTCATCCAAGACTCAAACATTTTGAACTTTTTGTCGTAAGCATCTCGGGACTTTTCTGGCAAAATCTGCTTCGCTGCTTCTTCCGCTTCCGTAAGGATATCCTCAGGAACGTCATTTTCATCGGTTTCCTCCATTTTCTATAGATTTTTTTCTTCAAAAAAGCTTCCCTTTTCTGCAGGGAAAACTGACAAGTGTCAAAATTTATTTAAACATTTGCTAACAATGTATCATGCCCGTGGCAACCAAACAATCAACCAACTTTGACCAAAATGTAAAAAAGTCACTGTCAAGTCATTCTGACATTTATAGGGTACTGAGACGCAAGTTGCTTTGATTTGATCACGACACTTATTAATTATTATCTCATAAAAAAACGATTTCTTCCACTTGTTGGATAAAACATTGAATGTCACTCGTGTGTTATGTTTCCTAAGTCACTTGAGAATTTATACCACTCGGCCTGACGGCCTCGTGGTATTAATCTTTCTCGCGTGACTTATTTTCAACATAACACACTAGTACTATAAATAACTATTAAATCGGCCAAAGGAACATATAATTGGCCTGCAAAAGTCTAAAGGTTTGATGGGTAGCTTCTCGAAGTTGATCAATGTTGTGGTATTATCTCTTTTCTATATACCTCCTAAAAAAAAGTCAACACAGAAAGATCAGGTAATCTTGGAGACCACCTGATAGGTTCATTGGTACCAATCCATTTATCGGGAAATGTGGACTCAGAGCGCCATCTTACTGGTAATAAATATTATTTAAATCGGCCAAAAGTACATCCACTAATATTTCCATTAGTGCATCTCGCATTAAATCTAGGTGTCTATTTCCGGTTAAAGTTTCTTCATAGATAAAATACTTAATTTTAGTGATAATAATGTGACACGCTAAATCCAAACCGACCTTGACGTTCTTGTGTGGAACTACTGCGTGTTGGTTCTCCTAAGACCAGTAAAGTCCGTTCACAGATTTAAGAGAATGGCTTACCGACTCGTGTTGACGCCTGTTTAAAACCAGACTGGAGTCTACACGGGCCCGCACTGAATTGTATTTCAAGCATGGATGATTTGACACAAATATTAAGCAATTTTAGATAAAATATATTATAATTATACAGGGTGTTCATTTGAAAACTTCCCACCACGGATTTATCGAAATCCACTGGTTAAAAGAAAAAACGCCGAGACACGTCAAAAGATTTGCCAAAAGGGACAACTTTTTAACCAAAAACTACTTCACCCCCTTTTATCCTCTGCCCCTTGGGGTCATCCCCTTAAAAATTTTAAATGACAAGGGGTATCAAGTAATAGCTTGTTTGAAAGGTCTTTCAAAGTGCTTTATAATGCCTCTTAAGTCACTCTTGGGCAAGGACAAGGGCCAAGGGATTTCTATAGTGCTTATGAGCCCTTGCACATTTCGTTCACTTTCTGCTATGCAACTGCTACTTGCACCACAAATATGTTTCCATATATTCGTTATTCCTGTTAAGTGAGTGAATCTACCATTAGTCTGCGACTGATTAATACTTGCTAGATTTATTGGACTTTGTAGCGCTACATTAAAAGCTGCGAGCTTATTTTAACAAATTTTATTACAGGAAGTTCCACACCTACAGGTAACAGGGAAATGTTACCGTTACGTATTTATCGCAATATCATCAAATCCGCCGTAAAAAAAAGGTTTGAGAATCTAGATATTTTATGTTGTCAAAGTACATTGCCTATAGCTTTAGGATATATTAAGGTAATAAAATTATTGCTAACCGAAGCCGACGAATAATAATTTAGGTTATAAGTAGTAATAAATGTGGGTGTATAAATGATATCGTATGATCATAAAAAGGCCAGATTTCACAATGGCTCTTGAGTTTTTAATGACGACTGGGCAGACTACATTGCCCATTATTCTGCCATAATTTACGCAACAATAGACGGGATTTGTTTTTTTTTATTGAATTTAAAAAATATCAATAAGTGGGACTTTGTCGGGAATTCTCTTCTTTTTTTCTTTTATGATAAGACACAGCACTACAGGATTAATCCTTTATGGCGCTCTACAAGCGGTGCCTATGCGCAAAAAGTGATTCACGTTGGTCTTGAATCTTTGGAGATTATATATACTCGTTGGGGAACACGGCCTCAAGCAAGACGTTCCAGAGTGATGTTCTCCAGATGAAAGAATTTTTAAACAGTGTCGTTCGAGGGACACTAAGCTGAACCACGTACGGGTGGGCTGCAGTGGCTCGTCGTGTATTTCTACCATTGCCATGAAAATATTTGTAAAATAGACTCCAGTCGCCAACCTGCATTCGATATTCAAGACTTTCCGGGTTGTTTGTCATTGTCGTTTGAATGCAATCTGGCAATCTCAGGGTGTGTTTAGGAGCAGAGCCCCAAATATGCGAACAGTACTCCAGCGATGGTCGAATTTGGGCTCAATAGAGCATGAAAAGTTGTTGGGGTGTATAGAGGTTCTTAGTTCGGGATAGTATTCCAAGCCTCTGTGAGACTGCCTTAGCAATAGCCGCAACATGACTATGCCAAGACATATGCCTATCCAAATTGACGCCCAATAAATGAATTGATGAAGCCAAGGGAATCGAGTGTCCCGCCGTGACTATATCCGGTTTTTCAACATTAAGTTTTTTAGAAAAAAGTGCGCCGCCTGGGTATTCTTACCGTTAAATTCTACTTGGTTACTATCACCCCAAGACAGAATTTCTTCCAGATCTTTGTTGAGCTCTTGCTGCCTGTAGAAATGTGCACTGGCAGTCGATGTTCGAGCATCCAAAGTAAAAGATGAAACAAGTGTGCTGTCATCAGTGCAGCTATATACAGGAGTTTTAGAGTTAAAAAGAGGGTGAGCGACAATATAGAACCTTGAGGGGCTCCGGCGTTGATGTTAAATGTGTCTGAAAGAAATCCGTCCATCGCCACTCGCAGAGAACGGTCTTTAGGAAAGCTTAACAGCCATGAACAAAATTAAAACGCCATTCCGTATGCTCTCACTTTAGTTAGGAGCCCCTCATGCCATACATAGTCAAAGGCCTTGAAAATGTCCACTGCTACCACCTGGGACTCTCCATGATGTTCTATTGCATTGTTCCAAACGTGAGTAACATAAGCGAGAAAGTCTCCTTCTTATCTAGATTCACGGAAAATGTGCTGGCAAATTGCCCTCGTGGAGCAGAGCCATAAATATACAAGCAAGCAAGTAGATTCACGGAATCCATACTGGCGATCACTAGTAATGTTGAAGCCTTCCAGGTGCTTTAATAATTTTTCGTTGATAACCTTTTATATATTATAACCCAAAGCAATGCGACTGGACGATAGTTGTTTGGCAAGGTGTTCTTACCTTTTGTGGTTATGGGCGGGGCTCGCACAGTTTTCCAGCAAGAAGGAAATATTCCTTTTTTGAAAGAACAAAATACCGGTGTCAATTCATCAGCACATATCTTTATTACGATGCGTGGAATTTCGTCAGGACCAGAAGCTTTTTTGGTGTCAGGACTCCTCAAGATTCGTTTAACAAGGCGCTGCCGGTAAATATTCTCGGACATTCTCGATTTTACAGGGTGAATGTTCAGTAGAGTTTTTCTCTGAAAATTAACTGTTGAATTTGAAGCAAATAGTTTCGCCAGTAAGTTTGCTTTCTCCTGTTCTTTGGGCGCAATGGTGCCATCAGAGCGTGTTAGAGGTGGAATGATTGACTTGGTAAATTTCTGACTGACGGCTTTAGCTACCGACCAAAAAGATCTTGAGCCGTTAGGACATTCAAGACGTTTTTTTTATCCTTCTGTTGTGTGCTTCTTTGCTTTAGTTTATCGTTTGCTTGTATTGTTTTTGATCGTCAACAAAGGTGGTACGATTTTCAGTGGCATTGTTTTGACGCCATTGTCGGTAGAAATAATTTTTTGATTTAACAGCTCGTTCGCAATTTTTGGTAAACCAAGGCTTGCCGTTAGAAGGGCACTTTTTTGAGAAAGGGATGAAGGCTTCCATGCCAGTAAGGATAACCTCCGATACCTCTCTAGCACAGAGGTAAATCAAACGTCCCGCCAAGGAAAGGCTCGAAAGTGGTCCTTGAGGCCATCCTACTTAGCTGATGTATAATGCCAGATGTTGCGCGGTTTAGGAGGCTGTTCGGCACTAATTGGTAATTTGTTCAGTGCCGGCTTAAGGTTGTGGTCAGACGTTCCTAACGAAGGATTCGCAGAAACTATCTAGAAAAATAATCTTAATTGGAAAGATATTGAAAAAATGTTAAAAAAAAACTAAAAAACCTTGACTTTTTCATGTTGGGCTTTATAAGGGATAAAGTGATGGTAACTGCACCTACAACTTCAGATGATATGAAAGACCGAATGCCTTCTGCCTGCTTATTAGGGACACCTGAAATGTTAGAGCGAGTACAAAATTCATTTAGACAACGAGTGAGGAAGTGTTTGGAAGTTAAAGGGGGATCTTCTGAACAACTTCTCAAGCATGGTAGACGTTAAATAATTTGAAATTAGGTTGTAGGTTATTTCTTTATTGCAATGCCATATTAAACCATAGTTCCGTAAGGGTAGCTATTCAAAAATTGTTTTGATAGCATACGTAGTTTTTACGTAGATTCGAATTTAGCATGAAAAATACATCTCATGTAAAATTCCAAACTTGCTCCCCACCCCTTAAAATTGACAAAGGGGTGGTCAAATGTAAAAAATATTGTTAATAATTTGTCCCCTCATATCCCTATTACCTTACCAAAATTTCTGTACATTTGGTTTAAAAATATATTACAAAGATTTTTAAAGTTTTAGGGAAAGTCGATATTAGTTCTTTTGCTAATGATGAAAAACAAACAGGGAAGCTGTAGAATAGAAAATTAATTTTCTGGAAGAATGACTTTTTTTGGTGTATTTTTACTTATCGGAACACTAAAACAACAAACCAAAAAGGCATTTTTTATGTTCAAATTTTTTCTTTCTAAGTGTTGAGCTGAACACATATAATTATTTATTTAAACTTTTTTGACTTTGCTTAAAACAAATAATGTTAATATAAGGAACGTCCCTGTTAAAATTTTTGAATTTTTTTTCCAAAATATGACTGATGAGTTAGTTGAAGGGTATTTCAGGCTGTTGAAAGGTTACTTGTGATTCAAATAACAAAAGTTTAAATTGACCAATTTAACATTATAGATTTTAAACAAAAAGGAAATTTCATATGTTTTTAATCTATTGTTTTCAATGTTATTCTATACACATTCTCGTTATGGCCTTTTTCATATTATTTTATTTAAGATTACTTTTAATTTCCATAATGAAAATAAAATGGCAGTTGGCACTAATAACCCGACTGCTACTTATCCCGTAATCGGTACTGGGCTAGTGCTTAGTACAATTAAGCCCAGAAAACAATAGGCTCGCGGAAAGCTAACTATTAATTTTTTAAATTTTCGATTGATTCTCGAATAGTTGACTGATTTATTTTGATTTTCTTGACAAAATGGCGATATAGTTTTAAATGATTAATGTTTTTGAAGTTATGTCTGATCGATTTCAATCAACGGTCTTATATTACATAAAATATATAAATACACAGAAAGAAAATACTATTTAGATTTTAAAAAATCACTTAAGTATAGATATTATACTAAATATAAGTAATTTTATTATCCGAATAACTTGTTTTTGTCGCCAATTTAAATTAAAACAAAAATTTGAGCCATAGAAACAAATTCTTTTGATATGGAAAAACATTATATACAGGGCTGCCCAGAAGTCCGGAATAAAATTATTATTGCCTTAACCTGTAACTTTTGGGGAAAATGCTCGGACCCGTCAATTTAGTTTTATATATACTCACGTTTTGACGTTATTCGTTTGTTTTTTTATAGACATTTGTCAAAGATATGACGACATCGATCTTTTTCCTAAATGGAAACATACAGCTTGTGATACATCGTTTGAAAGCTAATATCTCGTACAGTATGCTCATAGATTTTGACGCGATTCTGTCAAGCTATTTGAAAATGGCGACTGTTAAAAGTTTTAAAAAAATCCCTATTTAAATAAGCGGAAATGATAAGTCATTGATGTTTTTTTTACATTTAAACGTAAGAAATCTTCACTGTTTCACGTTCTGACATTTTGTGGCATTGTGAACTTGTAAAATTAATTTAGGTTCGTATCGAAGTCTTGATATTGTTAGAATGTGGAGGTAAAATAAGAAGTCAAAGTGAAGTGTGCACTTTATTTAATGCTAAATATCCGGAAAATCAAATTTCACAGGGCACTGTTAGTAAGATATTCCAAAAATTTGATGAACATGGCACAGTAAAGTACTTGCCTAGGAATGGACGGCCACGTGTTTTAGGCGACGATGAAAAATTGGATATTGCATTATCTCTCAGGATAATCCGCATGTTTCAACAGTTTCATTGGCTCAAAATCATGATACATTTAGAGGTACTATTGAAAAGCAGAAAAATACCACCCTTATAAAGTATGTCTTGTCCAAGAGCTTTTAGAAGATGAATATGATTTTGCGAAAAAATGATGAGACGGTGTGACAAGAATAATAGGTTTCCACACAACATATTATTTTCGGATAAAGCTACTTTCTATTTAAACGGGGTGGTTACCAGACATAATTATCGTTTCTGGAGTCAACATAAATAACAAATAAGCTATTGTTAAATCACAATGTCACAAAATGTCAGAACGTGAAACAATGAAGATTTCTTAACTTAAAAGGGGAAAAAAACATCAATGATTTATCATTTCCGCTTATTTAAATAGGGATTTTTTTAAAGCTTTTAACAGTCGCCATATTGAAATGTGCTGTAAATCATTTCTGGCGTTATTAATTCAAATTCGTCCAAAGCTTGACCCTGCAAATCGGTCAAATCTTGAGGTTTTGTGGTATAAACTCTGTTCTTCAAATGTCCCCATAAAAAGTAGTCGTTAGGCGACAAATCAGGGGGCCTAGGTGGCCACTCGATTGTACCCCCTCTACCGATCCACCTATTCGGAAAAGTGTTGTTCAAAACTTCGCGCACGTTTCGACCAAAATGGGGAGGTGCTACGTCCTGTTGGAAGAATGTACTTGCATAATTTAGACCCATTACATTTCGTATAGTAGGCACTATTTGCGTTTCCAAGAGCTGAAGGTAAAGTTGTGATGTCAAATTTCCATCGATTAAGAATGGACCGCTCTTGTGGTTACTCAAAAGCCCAGCACACACATTCAATTTTCCAGGGCGTTGTGTATGACCTTCTTTCATCCAGTGGGGATTTTCATTTGCCCAAAACCTACAGTTGTGTCCATTGACTTTACCATTTAACATAAATGTTGCTTCGTCCGAAAATACCATAAATTTGAAAAACTGGTTATTTTGGTCAAGCCTTGACATCATAATGTCACAAAATTCAATTCTTCGCTCATAATCATGTTCTGATAACTATTCAACTATATGTATTTTGAAAAGGTGATATTTACGTTTTATTAAAATATTATGGACGGATTTGAAGCAGATGTCACTTACTTGAGAAATTTTTCTTAATGAAGAAGCAGGGCTTTCAACAACATGTTGTAAAATTTCTAAACTTTTCTCTTCATCTATTACTGCTGGTCGTCCCGATCGTCGCCTATCTCTACAATTTCCAGTTTTTTCGAACCGTCGGACTGTTTTTAGAACAGTTGCTTTTGAATTTGGATTTCGGTTTGGATTGACAACCGACACTAAAGGCGAATCAATATTTAATGTTTTGAGGGATTACTTCATGGAAAAAGAAATCCCTTTATCAAAATAGATTTTTAACCTTTTCGTAAAACCTGACCCTATCGCCATATCCTCTCATCATAAGAATTGAACAAAGTATGTAATACCAAAAGTGTAACAAATTTAAAGTAAAAACTACAAATGAAAAAATATACAGAGTGTTACATTTAAGAATATAAAATTCGTTGGAATTCCAGACAAACTAAAAAGCTGGCAACATCGCCAATATCGTCATTCGGTGCGTCAGATCCTCTTACGCAACTTTACCAAATTTGGTTTAAATTGGCCAATAAATTGTGATGTTATTAAGCCGTTTCCAGATTTTATACACACACTGTACATGGGGGAAAAACAAAAGGACATTTTTCGGTAAAAAAAACCTTTGTAACTTTTACTCACATATCACACATATCTTATTGTTTATAAATTTTCTAACTTATTTTTCCAACTTTAATAAAGTTAGCTAGAAGGTGTCAGAGATATGGAATAACGATATCCAACGCACACGACTTCGAAGGTTATTAAATTCCCTGTGGCCCTTATTCCAACTTTATGTCGGCGTTAGGAGATAATTTTGGGCCCAGAAGAGCTATCTCACATATTGTTTTTCTTTCGTAATGCAGAGGCTACGTAAAAAAAGAGGAGGTAAATATTTTCTGGTGGTATAAATTTCATTTAAGATGTTCGCTTGCTTTATCAATTATAATACAGGATGTTCCAATACTAACGAGTGCGGTACTAAAGCTCGAAACAAAAGATAAGTTAGCAAGGTAATGCGGATTGTGGAATTTACAAATTTATTTTTTCGCAATATTCTACCATATACCTATATATATTAATCAACAAAGAAATAATATAACATCCTTTATTCTACGTACTGCTTTGACCGATCACTACCTGATAGGATTGTCTATGAGAAACATATCTTTATTGAACACAATAAATAAAACTCCAACCACTAGAAAAATAATAAATTATAATAATCTTAATAACCTGCTGAAAAATGAAAAATGGGTAAGTGTTCTGCATACTGATAACACCGAACAAGCTTATCTGCTCTTCATAAATAAATTAAAAAACTATATTGAGGAATCTACTCATATGCAAATATTAAATAGCTCAAATAGAGAACGAAAACAATGGATCACTGATGGGATAATCAATTCTATTAGGAGGAGGGATCGGTTAAAGAAAGACTTAATTAGGGAATTTTCTCTAGAGTTACATGCACAGTATAAATCTTTTAGAAATATGCTAAATAAAACTATAAAATTGGCAAAAAATAACTACTACAAAACTAAAATAACTTCAGCTAAGAACAACTATAAAAAGATTTGGAATCTAATAAATGAAGCTACTGGCGCACAGAAATGTAATACACAACAAAATTTCTCCATAATGAAAGACAATAATGTGGTTCAGGATAGCGGGGAGGTTGCTGATATCTTTAATGACTTTTTTATTAATGTTGGGGCTGACACACAGAAAAATATTACTATACGGAATGAAGGTCCAGATCCTGAGAGTAGAAATCTTAATTCTTTTTATCTACCCCCGATAACAAAAAATGAACTTATTGAACAAATTAATTCTTTAAAAAATAACTCTTGTCCGGGCGAAGATACAATAACTTCTGAAACTATTAAAAACATACATTTAAATATTTTAACCCCACTTCAATATATTATAAATCTCAGTTTTACAACTCATATTTTGCCCCAGGAATGGAAAGTGTCTATTGTCACTCCTGTTTTTAAAAACGGTGATTCACGGTTGACTACTAACTACAGGCCCATCTCTATTATAAACAACTTTAGTAAAATCTTTGAAAAGTGTCTTAAAAAACGAATTGTAGATTTCTTGGAGAGATACAATCTTTTATACAGTCAACAGTTTGGTTTTAGAAATCAAAAAAACACGGAGGATGCCGTCTTCCAGTTTGTTAGAAATATAAACGAAAATCTTCAGAACAAAACAAAAAACTTAGCAATATTTCTTGACTTAAAAAAAGCTTTTGACACCGTTCCACATAATATTTTGTTTGACAGATTGGAAGAGATTGGCATTAGAGGCGGACCTTTAAATTTACTACAAAATTACTTAACTAACAGAAAACAAAAAACTAAAATTAATAATGTTTTAAGTAATGCTAAGACTATAACAACGGGCGTGCCTCAGGGTACCGTTCTGGGTCCTGTACTTTTTTTAATATATATTAATAAAATAGGTAAAATATTGCAAAATTGCAATGTCATTTCATATGCGGACGATACCGTTCTACTTTTTAATGGCAAAACATGGCACGATGTCTATAAGGAAGCAGAGATGGGGGTAGAGGTAGCGAACCGTTAGTTGGGAAGGAGTCTCCTGAGTCTGAATATCTCGAAGACACTTTTTATGGCTTTTTCTGCAACATGTGCTGACCAGCCAACCATAAATAAAATATACATGCATAATAAAGGCTGTAAAAAACAAACCACACAAGTCTGTGATTGTCCATTTATCAAAAAAACAAATAAAACCAAATATTTAGGTGTAATGATAGACCAGCACTTGAAGTGGGATTCTCATATCTCCTATTTGAGCACCAAAATTAGAAAATTATTTTATAAATTCTATCAACTTAGAGACATTTTAACCAATCAACTCCTTATCATCTTATACACCTCACTAGTAGAGTCAATTCTGTTGTTGTCATCTGGGGAGGTGCCTATGACAGGGCGTTAACTACTCTGCAGGTTTGTCAAAATACTGTACTTAAGATTATCTTCAGTAAGCCTCGACTGCATCCCACTGCATTATTGTACTCAAACTATAAAATTCTTAATTTAAGAAACCTTTACGTTTATTCTAGTCTGTCATATTTGCCTAAAATAAAGGATGCATTCCCGGCTATTACACACTCACATCAAACTAGAGCTAATTTAAATAAAAACTTGGACCTACCTTTACTACATAGCTCAGTCTGCCAGAGATTCCTAATGTATAATATTCCTAAAATGTATAACATATTGCCTTATTCATCAAAATAAAATTTATAAACGAGAATTGAGAATATTTATTGTAGATAACCAACAGGTATTTATTCCTATATTTACAGTATAAAGTATAAATATCCTCTTAAGAGTATTAACTTGAATCATTCTAAATAAAACTAAAATAGAAAATAAAAACCTTCACTCGTCACATATGGTCCACTGTTGTCTACAGCACGGTATGATAAATTTTCTGTACTCTATCCTCAGCGTAGTTAATATCAATCGATGATGACGAATGGGGAGAAGTAGCACACAAGATGCATCTTAATGCAGCTTAGGCGAAATTTTCTATTTGCAATCATAGTTTATATATTTTTATTTATTTTTTCTCATAAAATATATAAGAAATAAATTAATTATTTCGTTACTAAATAGTTGTAATATCCTATGACTAAACTTATTTTGTAAAAAATTATTTTATGTAATATATTTGATTTGATTTGATTTGATTTGATATACCTACCAATTCGTTAAATATATTAATTGCTGGCACCTGTCCCGTGCAATTCAAAAACCTAGTAAGTCCAATTTTGTAAGTTTTAGAAAATTAAGAAAGGTTAATTTTTAGAACAAAAAATTGCACAACTTTTTTATTTTTAAACATATAAACATGAGATTCAAAATACATAGTTAGTTATCTTAAAGCTACACATTCTTATATAAAAAATTCTGACACTGTTAAAAACTTGTTCAAAAACAACTTTCGAGAACATACTAGAGCTATAAAATATAAAAATATTGGTAAATTTTACGAATGAGACACCTAGACATGTTATTTTTACAATCTATAAATCAAGTAAGTCAAGTTACTATCCTGGGACTAAAACGTAAGAATGCAGTCTTACTCATCGCCCATAGATTTACCAAGATCATTTGCAGTATCTGACACAGGAAGTTGCCTCCAAAAAAGCTGTTTCTTAGGAGGCATGTGATTGATTAATTCTTTGATAATTTTATCTTTTTTTTCTACATTTATTCCTCTAGCGCTAGAGACTTGTGGAACTACGGGTAGCGCTGATGTGTGGTTAAATTTGGGCTTTAGAAATTTTGCTTCAGTAAATTGAGGATCTTCAAGTTCTGTTTTAAAAAATAAGGACCTGCTTCCTTTTCTAAATTGGCATTCCCTTACATTTGATAATAGAGGTATATTATTTACTCCCTGCTTTTTGACTTGGCATCCATTTTCAAAGTTAAAAAAGTCTTCTGCGTGAAGTTCAATTACTTTAGCGTTTTTGCAAGAATTTGAAATTAGTTGCAGTAAATCTTTAAAGTCAAGAACTTCCTTGGTCTTATTCCATTTTTTTCCCAATAGCTCCATGTAATGCATCAGCAGAGTGTCCAGACTCAAAAAACCTAAATGTTACAGTTTTTGGACCCCACTCTTCATTTACAAATATAACGCACGAACTGAATAGCGTCCAATTTTTATTTTGAGCTGCGCAGTTATCTGCCGAAAATATTACGTGCTTTACATCATCATTAAGTTTTTTCAAAACATTATAAAAGGTCGAGACTACGTCAGGTCCTTTGCGGCCTTTAGTAGCTTCATGCCATAGCATACAAAAATGGGTCCCATCTTTCTTCAAATTTGCAAATGTTTCATTAAAACGAATTAATCTGCTAACAAAAAAAGAGCTTTTTATTGTCATCTTTGGAATTATTAATATTTTTTGCATGTCTACGGTAAAAATTGCAACATCATCTTCAGAAATAGTTTTTATATCATGATCATATAATTTACGAGCGGCGGTGTATCTTTTTTTGTGATCTCTACGTTTTTGGCAAATTTCACAATTTTCTGCATATGCGTCTTGCAGGGTAAAATGTTCTAATACCCTGTTGCACTTTTCTTGATTGGTTACATCTTCTGCTGCCCTGTTATCCTTTCCAGAATCGACAGTATTTTCTGCTTCATTATGTTTCTCTTTCATATGTTCGGTATTTATAGTGCAACTTGCACATTCATCCTGGGATGGCTTTGAAAAACCTATGTTTTCTTTTTGAAAAACTTTTCTGTATGTCTCATACGTCACCTGTCGCTTACAATTTTTTTTATAGTCATCCCAGAGTCGGTAAATACTAATATCAAAAGGTAAATATCTCCTTAGAGGGGCGTGTGATAAATTATAGTGGAATACTGTCGGGTGAAAAGATTCGATGTGGGTTTTAATTGAAGCATAGTTTTCTTCAGATTTTGCTTTCATCGTTTTTCCACGTTTCTCTCCCCGTTTATCACTTAGTTCTTGAAAATTTTCATCAAGATTTTTTAAATATTCTGTTATCCTCTTCAGACCCACGGTAGCATATATGATACTCGCGAAAATTATTTTTTATTTTGCACTTTGAGCGCACCGATTCGTTTGGTCCCAGGAGTATCTCCCATGATACCGTCGCAAGATATGCTCATGAAGTTTTGCGCGCAGTTGCCGGTTGATCCAGCGTTAGTATTTGTTTGTTTACATATGAGTGCATAACGGTAAAACACGTGGTGATGGCTTTTAGTATGAACAAACGTAAGTACACAATATTTAAAAAATGATATGGTTTTAAATTGCTGTTATAATGTTATTTAATGTTAGTATGCTGTGGAATTGTAAAAATTTTTCGCGGAAAAGCTAGCAATGTCCAAAAATAGTAGTAGTATCACTAACGATACTCTGGGTCTGTGACAATACATAGTTTTTGTAATTCCTAATCTACGGAAAGTGGAATTTCATAGACAGAAATGTTTGTTTCAGGCCCTTTGATGGAAAAAGAGCTTAATGACCTTGCTGATACATTAGATTTAGATCAATCTGATATTGATGATGATCTTCTTGATGGGGATGATGACGTCGAAGAGGAGTTTACTGCCGACCAAAATTTACAGCAAGAAGATATCTTACATTTCGACGATGGTTTTGATTCCGAGGATGACGTGCCTCTAGTTTGCTTAGTTCCATCTAGTGATCATCTAGTTCTAAAAAATGGATACGAAACAAAGAATTTGTTTTTCCCTGCAGTCTAGATCCTGTAAACTACAGCGATCAGGTTAAGGATCCTTTAGAGTATTTTGAGAAATATATTAGTGATGACTTTTTTGAAAGTGTAGCTATGTTTACAAATATGAGAGAAGTCAGCATGACGGGACATTCATTGGACACTACTGCTTCTGAGATAACAAAATGTTTGGCCGTACGATGCTAATTGGAATTTATTTATTGCCACGTTTGCGGATGTTTTGGGGTCAAAACACTAGGGTGCCCATAGTGTCAGATAACATCACCAGAAATCGTTTTTTTAGGTTACGCTCTCGATTAAAAATTGTAGATGACAGCAGGGTTTCCGCAGAAGCAAAGTCACATGATAGATTCTGGAAGATAAGGCCCCTCCTGGATAGAGTACAGAGAGGATGTCTCATGAATGATAGAACAAGTGAAGTTTCCCTTGATGAACAGATGATACCATTTGCTGGACAGGTGTTAATGAGACAATTTGTTCGTGGGAAGCCCAGTCCAGTAAGCCTTAAAAACTTTGTAATGACTTCCCCGACTGGAATCCCTCTGGATTTTTATATGTATGAGGGTAAAGGCTCATCGGTGGAATCGGCGTTAATGACATCACCCGAAAAGCTGGATGTTGGGGGCAGAATGGTTCTTAAATTATCAGACACCCTTCCTGTAGAAGTTTCCGTCTTTACGGATAGATACTTCACTTCAATCCCGCTGATCGATTTTTTTTCTTCACGTACCCTTACCCTAGCTGGAACAATAATGGCCAACAGAATCCCAAAAAATGCTAGTTTTTGGACTGATAGCGAACTCAAGAAGAAGGAGAGGGGATGTTATGACCAACTTGTACGTGACGACGGCAAACTAATTCTTGTAAAGTGGTTTGATAACAAACCTGTAAACTTTGCCTCTTCATGTTGTGGCGTGGAGCCAGAAGGCACTTGTAAAAGATGGTCGAAAACCGAAAAAATGTATATCGATATTAAGCAGCCAGCCATTGTTAAAAAATACAATGCATATATGGGTGGAGTGGATCTTCTAGACCGAGTCATTATAAAGTATGCAATAAGAAATCGGACAAACAAGTGGACAGTTCGAACCATTTTTCAAAAGAAATTATGGACTATTTGGAGTTCAAACTATCTCTCGCCAAAACACTGGTACTAAAAAATCAAGAACAGTATGATATGGAACGGGAAGACTTTGAGGAGTAGAATATAGAATCTGGGAACAAAGAAGAAGCGTCCGATCTATTCCTGACAAGAGATACACGCGTCAGGGAAATACACACTTAGTAGAATTTATGAAAAATAAACAAAAATCACGATCCAAGTGCCGTTTATCTACTTGTAATAAGTTTACATTTGCCAGATGTAAATCTTGTGGAGTGTATTTATGCTGTAGCATAGAAAGAAATTGTTTTTTAACTTTTCATACGTAATTTCACATTTTTTAAATTTTGTTTATATTATTTTATTTGTATGAGTATAGACCCAAAGTATCATATATGATACATGGTTTTTTCCAAAATTAAATTAAAAAATTTTGAAAACGCATTGATGTTTTGCCTTTGTATGTAGAAATAAGCACATAGACAAAAAATTAACAATTTAATCGATGTGAATTGGCCTTGGGTCTGAAGAGGATAAAATAGAATCGGTCTTGAAACCCATTTCGCTCGCGGATGTCACGACCTGATCAATTAGGCTTTCTTCTTATTGGTAGCCAGTTATATACGTTACGTTTATATGCTAGTAAGTCGACATACTAGGTTATACTTTGGTAAAGTAGAATGATGTGAATATAGCATGTCATCTTACTTGTTTTTTATGTTGTAAAAATGACATACTATCGTTTTCTTTTGTAAAATACACATTTTTATTGAAAATCATTTTTTTTTGAAGTAGTAACTTGATTTACTGCCTTTATTTATGGGAATAATACAATTCTAAAAATAGTAATGGATAGATCACTTCAAGCCGAATCCAACGGTATATTAAACTCATTTTCGTAGTAAGTCGACTTACTGGGTTTCTATATTGTACGGGAGACCTGCACGATACTGACATTTAATACAATTTTAGTTTGGAGGACGCTGCGGATGAGGAAGTTAAATTAATGTTGACCTATTTGGAATTGCAGATAGCTAGCAAGCATCAACTACATTTAAATAGAGGGAGCTTAAAGAAGTTTGTCCCTTTTCCTTTCCGTCATTTCGCATATGCTTCTTTATATTACGTGTTGACATACACTGTAAGGTACCTTTTCTTTTCATCAGACCTCAAGCTTTCCTGATAAGCCATTATGCGGCGGAACGCGTTCGAAGATTTTGTCTGATGAAAAGAAATACGAACAAACTTCTATAAACCCCTATATTACCGTATTTCCGGTTCGCATAAACCGATAAATTGGCTTTCAGCGTCACCCGACGTAGATACCTGCAATTGCGGGTTACATTCCAGCGTTTGGTCATCTCTAAGTTCTCGCTGGTCTGGTTGGGTGGATCGTTCGATTGCCGCGAGATGTCGCCACGTGCAAAATTTTGCGTTTATGCTCCTTTACGTTTAAATACTACAGATAAACGTACCTTCTATATCCCTTTTTATGTTGTTAATACAGTTCTTCTAGATTTTTTATTTTATTTTTCCGTCATTGGAGTAAATTAATAGCTAATAAATTTTATAAGTATTAGTAGTATTTCGAAAAAGCTAGAATTTGCCAAATGAGTATGCCAAGAGATTTCGTATAAGTTTAAAGGAATATATTTTGTGAACACTCTGTACAAGAAATTCGATTGAGCTTGAAGACTACAATAAACTCCTAGATTTAATCATTTTTTCTCAACCTCAGCTCTTTGGTAAACCCGAAAATAAAAATATTGGTTTATCTATACCGGCCGCGCCGCATTGTTTTATTGGGAATTGTAATCCCAATAACCAGTCTACAAATTCAGTTATTAATCCTGAAAACTAAATTACATAATATAATGGTATCCGTTGCTGCGCACCCGGAAAGACGGCAACTCTGGACGTGCATTCGGCAAAGGCCGGCCGCTTAACGAAGAAGGATCCCCGCTTTTATAGCCGGGATCCATCGAGAGGTCAAATTATTAACATTACATCAGACTTTTGTTCCGTAGCTATAGTTTTCTTTGCTACTACTAACACAAAAATATTACATACATATTTAATTCGCTTAGATCTTTTGTATTAGCCATATCCGCCTAATTTTTAAAATATTTTGAAAATCAAGTAGCCTGGGATTTCACCTAAACCTAAAAAATAAAACTAAAGAAATGCGATTTTAATAAATGTCAGTTTGTAGCAAATTTCTAGTCGTGTTGACAGTTTTGAGTATGACAGTTTCCTGTTGAACTATCTCTCAATTTATAACGAAATTTCCTGTTTTATTATGTGATACTATTTTCCGGAATTCCTTCATCTAAAATGGTTAGTCAAGGCTCACAACGAATACATGTTAAAGAACCCGCGAGTAAGAATGCTAAATGCGTGTGTAACTTAACCTCATTGCACAGAAAGTTTTTTATTATTTACCTGAGTGATTATTTATTCTCGTTATTTCCCTAGGTAGACCTTTTACTTCTCATTAGAGAAATGGAGTAAATAATGGCGATCTCTTAAATTAATAGTAGAAAAAAATAATTTTGCAGGCTAATAGGCGGTCATTAGTGATCGCTTTTAAAGTTGTTAAAGTGGAAAAAATGTGTTGATGGTATTAATTCTTGTCTAAATTTTTTAATTGTAAATAGGATTACGCAAGTTCTTAGGATTGCCGACATAATCCAAAGCGTGCTTTAAAAAAAACAAATTAGTAAATTTTAACAGTTCGAAATTCTATATTTTGAATCCAGTGGCGGCTCACTGGGTAGAAGAGTGGTGAGGTGCTGCTCATGAAGAAGGGCCTAACTCTAAGGGTGTAATCTATACATCAAAATAATAAGAAAAATCTCAAATGTTGTTATCCAATATTCATTTGTCTTCAAGTTATAAGGCAGAAATAAAATATTGCATTAATTTAGCTTTCCTGTAATAAATGTTATTATTCTTTGCTTTCGATTGTTGTGCTGTCACTATCCTATTAGTGTCAGTATAAAATGTTACATTGATTCACCGTTAACTTTCGGATTTGTATCATTTTAATTTTATAAAATGCCACACATTTATTCATATCTCGAATACGCCAATATGGTTTTTATTTCTGGTTTGTGTAATGCGAATGCTACAGCGGCTACTGAAGAATATCGTGAACGATTTCCACATAAAAGCACACCGAACGGAAAGACCTTTATCAGAGTTTTTAACAAACTCTGCGAGACCGGAACGCTTCCAAGTGCAAATGTAACATCCGAACGAGCCATTCAGGATTTAGAAGAAATAGAAAATGTTCTAGCTTTAGTAGAAGAAGATGCGACGACAAGCTCACAAGGAATTGGAGTTCAGTTGGGGATTCCCCAAAAAAGAGTGATCAGTACGCTTCACGAGCAAGGCTTATACCCGTGCCATGTACAGCGTGTACATAATCTTCAACCTGGAGACTACGCCAAGCGTATGCAATTTTCTGAGTGGATAATTAATAATCGTCATCTTTTACCGCACATAATTTTTACTGACGAAGCTACATTCACCCGTGACAGCATCAATAAAATCGAAACTCCCATGTATGCTCGGACGAAAATCCTCATGCAATAGTCCAAAGTACTTTTCAACATAGGTTTTCAGTAAACGTCGTGTGGTGCGGCATGATCGATAATAATTTAATTGGCTCTTTTCCTTTTAAAAATCGCCTTGTTACAGAGGATCACTACTTAAGTTTTTTACAAAATGAATTGCAAGGACTACTGGAAGAGATACCTTTAAACATCAGAATTGAAATGTTTTATCCACACGACGGCGACGGAGCGCCTGCCCATTTCGATCGTCGGGTCAAGCAATATTTAGAGAGCAAAGGTTTCCAGGGGTTTGGATTGGTGGCGGTGGTCCTATCAGTTGGCCTCCTAGATCGCCAGACCTCACGCCGTTGGAGTGCAATTTTTGGGGTTGGTTAAAAACTGAGGTTTGCAAAGTAAAAGTAGATACTAGGGATGCATTAATTAGACGCACTAGAAATGCTGTACGCAATATTAAAGAAAGGCACGAATCAATTAAAAGATCCACGCGCGCCCTTCGTAAACGAAGCAGGAAATGTTTAGAAGTCAATGGCGGTATTTTTGAAAATTTACTAAATCAATGATTTATTTAAAACAATGTTAATGTTGGATATTTTGATATAACAATATTATTATTTTATTTAACGCTGTAACTTGAAAACAAATGAATATTGGATAACAACATTTGAGTTTTTTCTTATTATTTTGATGCATAGATTACACCCTTAGAGTTAGGCCCATTCCTCCCAACTCACTCTGTATATTTTTTTATATTAAAGTTAAAAAAAATATATTTTTATATAGTTAGTGAATTCATACGATAATTAGGTGTAAATTTTTTTATGCAAAAAGTTTGTAAACAATATAATTTTCTCAGGTAATTCCAAAACATTTACATTACGAATAATTTCAATATGGAAAATTATTATGAGCGGTAGGTACATTTCAAATAGTTAACTAATAAAAATCTCGATACGCATATCGGAAATTTAAAAAATGTAACTTAGATTTATTACACATTCTTCCTTTACGTTGAAAATTAATTCATGTTTTTTTTTTGTTAAAATCTGTAGCGTCTTTTATTGCTAGGCTTTTGTGACGTTTTTGTCCGTATCTGGTTTTTGCCAAAATCGGGTTTTGTCAAAATTGGGTGTTTGTCAAAATCAGATTTTTAATAAAATTAGGTATTTCTAGGCTTCACAATTAATAAAGAGTATTTGGGACAACATTTTGCAGTGTAGGATAAATAATTCTTAAGCACAGTACTAGACTGGTGTTTTCAGTCATTTTTGACAATAGTACGAGCCAGGAAATGGGGTTCAAAACTTGAACGTCGGTAAATCACGTAAACAAAAAATTATTCTTGCTGATATCGATATCGAGTGTTTAATTAATATCATTGTTGCCACCCCATAGTTGTATCTAGTCTTTGATTTCAAATTGGACATTGAACCTTCTGGCAGCATCCTGAAAATCCAAGAAGAAGCAAGTAAGCAACCTGCGCGCCGTAGTAAAGCGCAAGTAGAACTGTTACCTGACCGCTTTAAAGACAAAGAGAGACATAAAATATGAGTAAATCATATCTCTGCCCTGTTTGCCTAAACCACTGACGATAAAGCAAAGCTTTATCGTCAGTGGCCTAAACGATCTCAACGCGCCGGGGACGACAACGCCGATAAGTTAGAGACGGTTGGGAGTCTCTACCATTGAATAAAGAAGAATCTCTACTTGCACTTGCAATCCCGTGCTCGGTTTTGATTACTCCTTCGCCAAGGTGTCAAGACAAAATAAATTTCAAGAATAATAAGTACAAGAAGTACCTAATATATTATTTTAAATACCCACATACAAGGAAAACTACGACGCAACATGTTACTCTCTGTGTACTGAGGCGGTGAGGCGCTCCCTCAGTTGTCTTATCTAACCAGCCGACACTGTTTAAATCATTATTTTCCATGGCCATTTTCACTGTAAACGGAAAAAGTCACAAAACAGCAGATAGGTATATTATAGAACGAGAATTAAAAGTAGAAAAATTGGAACATTTCAAAAACTTCTAAGAGTAGACTAGGGTATATAAAATGTATAGGTTAATCGGTGTTCTATAGGAACACACAAAATATTAGGGTATTTCATTGAAAAAAAAACAACATTTTTTTTATTTACACTTTCTTTGGAATTATATTGTAAAAGTGCCTGTGTATGTAATCTGGTATGTGTATGTACATAAAGTAAGGAACAAATTCATTATTTAATAATCTAAAAACATTTCGTAAAAATGCTTGGACACGTATATAATAATTTTTAATTGCGCATATTTTGACTTATAAATTTATTATAAAGGGTAACTCATGTAGTAGATCTGACACGATCGAAGATTTTTTTAAATGGAAACCCCTATATTTTAAATAGAAATAAAGGTCTGTCTTTACCACCAAATAACTTTATTTGCCCCTCTAGGGTAGAAAACAAGTTATTTGGTGGTAAAAACAGACATTTATTTCTATTTACAATCTCGCCACAGAATATGGACTACTTCTTAAACCCTATATTTTAGTTCAGATCTGTAATACCCAAGAACAGCTGATTTCAAAAACATAACACACTTAGGGCCTAAAATTGATAGTTT
Organism: Polydrusus tereticollis; assembly: GCA_963920685.1. Classification (NCBI taxonomy): domain Eukaryota; kingdom Metazoa; phylum Arthropoda; class Insecta; order Coleoptera; family Curculionidae; genus Polydrusus; species Polydrusus tereticollis. The sequence goes on from OY987326.1 coordinate 202,147,307, forward strand.
CGTAGCTACAGCGTAAAAAAAATATTTTTAATTTAAAAAAATTTAAAAAAATGAAATAAGCTATTTAATTAAGTGTTGAAATTGTCCTCCTTCTTGTGCCTGGCAGTCCCCCAAGCGATCAATAAACTCTTGTTGGACTTTTATTATGGTTTCTTCTGAAATATTCCTGCATTCTGTTTTTTTAAATCGTCAATATTGGCAGGTCTTATTTTATAAACAACATTTTTCAGGTGACCGCACAAGAAGATGTTCAGTGGTGTAAGGTCTGGAGACCTAGGCGGCCATTCAATAGGCCCAGGTCATCCAATCCACCTGTTCGGAAAAACTTGATTGACATAGTGGCGCACTACTGCTGCATAATGTGGAGGTGCGCCGTCTTGTTAGTACCACAAATTTTCACCTAGAATTGCAGGATTATTTCTACTCGGATATAAGTTAACTAGCGTAGGGATAAGAAAGTCTTGAAGAAACTGAAGGTAATTTAGCCCGTTTACATTGTTGTCAAAAAGTATGGCCCAATAATTTTGTTTTTCACTATACCCGCCCAAACATTAATTTTTTGAGGGTATTGAGTATGATGCTCACACATCCACCTGTGATTTTCTTGTCTCCAACATCTACAGTTTTGCCGGTTTACTTTACCATATCCAATTATCATAAGAATTTCTATTTTTTGTGTGAGAGATAAACGCATAGTAACTAAATATTAAAATTAATTTTATTACTTCTACTAAACTTACTAGAAAAATTCAATATAATGACAGCATAATGCCATTATCTAAATACCATAGTTACATAACAGCAAATAAGCCTACTTTTAAAAAAATGTATCTAAAATAAAATTATTTGTTCTACCCTGTAGCTACGAAACTATCAATTTTAGGCCCTAAGTGTGTTATGTTTTCGAAATCAGCTGTTCTTGGAGATTACAGATCTGAACTAAAATATAGGGGTTTCCATTTAAAAAAGTCGTCGATAATATCATATCTACTACATGAGTTATCCTGTATAATAAATTTATAAGTCAAAATATGCGCAATTAAAAATTATTATATCCGTGACCGAGGATTTTTACGAAATTTTGTATAGATTATTAAATAATGAATTTGTTCCTTACTTTATGTACACACTGTATATCAAATATTTGATTGGCGTATTATTTACTTCGTATTAATCTTCGCTGGTACTAAATGTAAATGTTTCTCTCGCGAAATGAAGGTCGTAGCTTATATTGTTGTTGCTCGAATATAGGAGTTTTTCGATTAATTCTTGAAAATTTCTAAATCTGTATATAAAATTTTTGGAAGATCACATAATTATATTGGGTGTTGTGTTTCAAAAAATACAACTTTGCTCCAACTCATTTTTTGGCAAAAATACAGTAGTATGAAAACAATTTTAAAAAATTATTCAGAAATTCGTAATTATTTCTTTATCGGATTATGGACTGACCCTGTACCTATATTATCTCTGGAAACTCTGATGCTCGGACTCCATAAATAAATCCTATATCCGAACAAAATTTAACATTTCTATAAATTTTTTCTTTTCCCTTGGGAACAATAAAAAATGTAGGCTGGCTTTAGCGCAGGCATTGTTTTTTTAATATTTCATAACAGCAGTATTATGCGCCGAAAAAACTTTTATTTTGCTTTCACATGAAAAAGAAAGTTTCGTATTTTCCTCAATTCATTGCTTAAATCAATATTTTTCTGCATCTACGTGGAACAACTTTTATTCTGCTTTCTTTTATATGCACTGCGTTTTCTGTTTGAAATTGATATTTTGCTTCGTGGTGTTTTATTCGACCTGGGGGGTTAAGAAACAGGATATGCAAGATTAATTTTGAAGAAGTCGATCTGTCAATGAGAAATAATGAACCCCCGGAGGTTTAGTGTCGTGCTAATGTAATCAAAAATTTCATAATATAAATATCGATGCGCTAAAAAAAGCTAAGTACATTTTGATTGAAATATTGGGAATAATATTGTTACTATACTAGAAGTATCTGGCTTAAAAACTTGACAAAAAAGTCAAGTAATACGCCCATAGTTATTTCGAATTTCGTTTATGTTTTAAAACTGCTGCTAGAGCAAATACATACCACATACTGTTTTTAGTTTTTGATCATTAATTGTGCAGGTACCGATTTCTATATGTGCACAGTTTTTCCTAAAAAAATTAACGATAAAAAGATGACGGGATACCCGATACATAATAATTTAGATGGCCATAATATGTAGTGCATAATCACCACGTTTCGCTCGTAGCTAAACAAACTTGAAAGCTCGTTTATGTTTTTGGTTATGTCTCTAGTTAATACATCTCTCTTTGTTTTTTTCTTGCGTCTAATTTTCTTAATCCAGTCTTTATTATTATTATTATTTATTTATTTACGGCAAAAAATCCAGCAATTTATCCTATTTTTAGTTAGCGTACCCTAGACGTATTGTATATAACATTATGCATACAACATGCTGTAATTTATTTTTGGTCCTGAGGAAGGCACCGGTAAAACCTATTCACAAAAAGAGTGACTCAACGCAATTGGAAAACAGCAGACCCATCAGCTTAATATCAACACTCTCAAAAATTTTGAATATAGCTCTACGATTCCGCCTACCAAGCTTCTTCTTCACAGAGAAATTGCTCAGTCATTCTCAACATGTATATCTAAAAAGTGGAGACGGATATTTACACCTTTGTTGAGACAGTGCTTAATGATCGGGAAAACAAAAACCTATCAATAGGAATATTTTTGGACCTGTCTAAAGCATTTGACTGCTTGACCCATAATATTTTGTTAGAGAAGCTGCAACGATACGGCGGTAAAGGCCTAGCTTCAAACTAGTCGTATTCTCGAACGCAAAGGATAATGATTAAAAATAATGGACAACGACACAGCTCTGACGTGTCACATGCAAATGGGATTTGGGAAGGGAAGTGTGCGTACTCCCTTATTGTTTGTTTTCTACATTATAATTGTTACATAACTAACATGGCAGAAAACATGGTAACTCAGAACACCCACCCGGTCAACTTCACAGATGATATTACAAGCGATTGCGTAGTAATGACGGAAAATGGTTCCTGGATAGCAGATAGCTCTGAATCCAGAAAGAAACCCATTAACTTTGTTTCCGACTCAAATGCAGAAACAACGAGATTTCACAGCAAATAGATTCAGTTACTAACCTGAACTAACGTGAATGAAAGCACAAAATTTCCGGGTGTCCATATAAAAAAAGACTGGGCTACTCAAGTTTTGTTGCTTACTAAAAATTATGTCTTAATATCTAGATCCCAAAAACCTAAAAATAATGTATTTTGCCAATATGCATTCAATACTAAGCTACGGAATTACATTCTGAGGGGGAATTACAGGGATGAAACAGGCTTATGCGGGGCAAAAGCTAGCAGGGCGCATCTTATAGGGAATAAGGAGAAAATATTTAAAATATTGGGTATTCTGACGTTGCCGGGTCTGTATGTGTATGGATGTTTGATGTTTATTTTTAGCAACTGTAACGTTGTTACTTTTAGGTTGTTCTGCTTATCTTTTAGTTTGTATCGTAGAACCGCAAGTCCGTAGATTTACCTCCGTACGCAAAACTGTTTTTCACTTTAAGGTTATGTTCTCTCAAATATGGTTAGTTGATCTTTTCGGTGGGTTCTTGGGTTTGACGGAAAACTGTCATCGGTGTCATTCGTTCAAACTAAATTCTGAGGACTGGCGAGACCCTTAGCCCTTGTGGGAAAATTCGGGAAATCTCTCCCCATCTCTGTACTTTTTACACTGTAAAAATTAAAATGCCAAATTATCTGGAAAATCATGGGTCCATTTGTTGCCCAGGATTTTCGTGGTACTTTTACATTGATCTACCTAAATTTCCAATTAATTAATTAATAATACATAAAGTTATTTAACAAATATTACATGAAAGTATGTAACAAAATCCATATTATTTTGGTAGGTTACAAATAACCAAGGTAATTTTTCTTTTATACAGGAATAATACATATTTATGTAAAATGTCCGGGAAAATCAATTTATTTTTTACATGGAATTCATGGTATTTTTACAGCCATTTTTTACAGTATATATCAGATTTTGTTTGAAGCATATATGTGGTAAGTTCACAATGTATATTTTCGTGGATCATCGATATTTTTGAGAGATCTTTGCCACATAACTTAAGTCTACTTTACGTTGCCGTTTTTCCACGTTGCCTATCCCAACAATTCGTACTTTCCGGCCAGGTCCGATTTGACCTTTGGGATTTTAGAACTTGATTCATTGGCGGCATTTGTGAGGACAATTGAGTGCCATCAACATTGTTGAGTAGCAGCAAAGGCAACTAGCCACATCCAGGAGGACCGTGATAAGTACCCTTATTTTTATCTGCAAATACCTCGTCAATTTTGATTATTTTGATTGAACACAGTCAAATGTTTTTTTGTACCTAAAATTAAGTAATTTGCCTAATTTTTTAATCAGTATAGGTACCTTAAGCTATTTTGCTTAAACCATTTCAGTTTAACAGTATAGTATAAATTCTTTAGTATTCAACGTGATAAGTGATTTACACTATTTAACCTATAATTTAGGGCATATGCCACTTGCGCGCCGTGGTCAGAATTTTTGAAGGGTACGATAATCCTATGGGACAGTAGCGCGCAGGTTGTACACCGGCCTATAGGTCACTTGCGCGCCTTGTTAATGGCAGTGAAAATATATATATGAGAATGGCCTAAGGGGAGGAAGGGAAATATATGAGAATGGCCTAAGGGGAGGAAGAGAATTCTTATAGTATTACCTATCTAAAGTGAAATTTCCAAAACCTTTAAGTTAAGGCAATTAAAATGCAGAGGGGTCTAAGAAGTACTTAACATAATCCTTTAATGCTTTAATTACATTTTGTGCGCAAGTGACCTGTGAAATATTCCATCCTTTAGACTAGGGCCAGGTAAAAACTGACCACGGCGCGCAAGTGACCAACACCCATAATTTACACTTAGAAAGCGATATGTAAAGGAGTTGCAACTGCTGCGCTATTATCATGAGTACTTAAACTAGCTGACCTCGTCCCTTTACTAATTTTCTCTGGTTTGGTTAGTCAACTAATTATACACATTTATTAGCTGTTGAATTAATTATTGTACATATTCTATTTAAAATCGCCTTCTAACATTTACATAAACCTTTTCGTAATTAAATAACTTTTAAGTTATCATTTTCGTGTTGGTTTTGGCACTGTGTGGACCCCATCGTTCCACTCACAGGAATTTGGTGTTGTTGTGTCAAGTTGGAACTAAAAGAGCTGTGAGTGGCGCTCAAAACTCAACCATATATTTAGGCTTGCACAGCAATATCCTTTGGGGGCTACATTCGTGCATATTATAGTTTTACTGACAAAGAACCACCCCGGTTTACAATTGCCACGAGCTTGCGCTAGCTAAGGTAGGTGGTAATCCTTAACCTTATTTGATATTTAAGTTTATACCGTTTATATTTTCTTACTACCTAAGTTCTCGGAATATGAAAATATGCATACATTTAACACCAAGTTAGTTCAAGGACTCAATACAATTTACGAGCACACATACTCCTGTAACGAAAAGAGATCGAACATATTCTGGTGTAAAATTTTTTAAATAAATTGCCCAACGAGTTAAGGATAGAAAGCAACTCCAGAATCTGTAAACGAAAAATATTTTATTTAATTTTAAACATAGAACCCCATACGACTGAAGAATTTGTGCAAAATAATGATTTCAATGGATATTGATTTTAAATAAAATATAACAACAAAATAAAATGGACGATGGGTGTCGTGTCGCTGGTCTCTTTCGTGATCTGTCCAGAGCTTTTGACAGCTTGAATCATGAGTTTATTGTAAGGAAATTGTCTTGTTATGGCTTTGAGGATAATATATTAGATCTTCTGGGTTCGTATTTGAAGGGCAGACAGTTCGTGATTAAAGTTGAGGACGTGTATTCGGTATGTAAGGATACTAACATAGGGGTTCCTCAGGGCTAAGTTCTGGGTCCTATACTTTTTTTAATATTTGTCAACGAAATACCATAGTACATAACAAATGGAATAACTATTATGTTTGGTGACGATACCTCAGTGGTGATCTCAGCACGGAGCTCGGAGATATTGATCATTAAAATATATTTAACTATTAAGGAATTTAGTGAATCGTGTGCTAAAAACAATATCATTTTGAATACTAAAAAGACTGCCTATATCAACTTCAGAACTTTAAAATTAAAACTGGAAATTTACGTAAACAATAATTTGGATAGTAACAAGGGTACAAAGTTTTTGGGATTGTACCTTGATGAATATCTCTCATGAAACAGTCACATCAACTATATAAGCCGAAAAATAAATTCGGGGTACTACGCAATATCTCAGTTGAGAGACCAAGTGGATGAGCCTGCATTGGTTAACATCTACTATTCATTAATATATTCTCATTTAAGTTATAATGTGAGACTATGGGGAAATGCTACAAATAGCAAAATAATTTGCACCAATGGAAAGAGAATTATCAGACTTATTTTTAAACTTAAGCCAGTGTTTATTGAAAAGAAAGTTTTAACCTTCCCGTCCTTATATATCTACAAGACTGTTGTATATAAAACAGAATTTAAGTAATTTTAATACAAATGCAGATTTTCATTTTTATAATACCCGAAACACAAGAACGTTGGTTTTAGATAAGCATAATTTAAAAAAAAATAAAAAAAAATCCTTCGTGTATGGGAAAAAATCATATAATAAGCTGCCATTGCAGGTTCAATTGCTTGTATTTATTAAATGTTTGTTTGATTTTTTCTTTTTTGTTAAAACTGTGTTTTTCACAATTGTTTTGAAGATTTTTAATTATTTTAGAGCGATGTGATATACATAATCTTTGTTATTATTTGACTTGTACATCCACGTATTTGGCAAAAGTACAAATAAATATATATATATATATCTATTGAAGCAAAAGAACCAACACAAAGTCCCGGTCTCAATAAATTTAATATTTAAAACAACTAATTGGTTACATGTTTCGCCTATAAGGCATCATCAGACCTAAAAAGAAGTCAATAATCACGCATTAAAGTAAACAAATCTACTAGTAACCCACCTGATACACCAAAAAAACATTTAAAAAATTTTTCAAAAAGAATAAAAATGTCAAAATATAAAACAAAACAAAAAAATAGATAAACGTTACAATTACATCACTACATGACAGTCAGAACTTAAACTAAGTATTGTATATAAACAAAAACGGTATAATAAAAAACCTCACCGGCTCGCTCGGTAGTACGCTCGATTACTATAGGATGTCGCCGTTGTGCTTCATTCCAATATTGGTTTCTATATATCGTGATGAAAGTCACAGACAGTCCCTTCCTTTCCGTCAGACTCTATAGCTCTGCTGATGAGCCGTTATACAGCGAAACGCGTCCAGAGATTGGGTCTGATGGAAAGGATAAGGGACAAACATTTGTTTGTTAAAAGTATAAGGTTCGTCAAACAAGTCCAAGGTATATTGAACGGAGGAAAGCTGTTATATTTTGGGTTGAGTTTGCTCTCTAGGTGACTGCATCCTCCCTCCGTTCAATATACCTTGGACTTGTTTGACGAACCTTATACTTTTAGTTTTTTGTTATACCGTTTTTGTTTATATACAATTCTTAGTTTAAGTTCTGACTGTCATGTAGTGATGTAATTGTAACGTTTATCTATTTTTTTGTTTTGTTTTATATTTTGACATTTTTATTCTTTTTGAAAAATTTTTTAAATGTTTTTTTGGTGTATCAGGTGGGTTTACTAGTAGATTTGTTTACTTTAATGCGTGATTATTGACTTATTTTTAGGTCTGATGATGACTTATAGGCGAAACATGTAACCAATTAGTTGTTTTAAATATTAAATTTATTGAGACCGGGACTTTGTGTTGGTTCTTTTGCTTCAATATTATATTCAGGTCTCTTAGAGAAATATGGACACTTTTTTTGATTTATATATATCTATCTAAAGTGTTGTAATTTGTAAGTTTTTTTTTTTGAGATTTTACCTTTTGGTAATGACAAAAAATATTTTAGAGATCTTAACAATTTATTAAAAAGTAGATTTTTCTTGTAGTTCATATACCTTTATGTGACGCAATTTTTATCCAATTGTTTGTTGTTATCAGCATTATTATTTTCTAAATAAAGATTTATTATATTATATTTTAAACCAAGACTGTATACTTACGTATAGTGATTTAAATATTAGAAGTGCTGGATAGGAAAATTATTTAAAATGTGTGGCTGATTTAGGCCTGGCAACTGCTAAACACAAACCGAATAATAAAATATATGTAAACGATTTTTACCTTCTTTTCTTATACCTTCGGCTATCAAATTCTCCACGGGCCTTATTCCAAACCCCACGTCAGAGTTGACAGATACTTCTACGCCCCAAAAAGCTATCTTAAATATTGTATCTTTAACATAGGCTATATAAAAAACATAAAGCCAAGATATAAATTTTAAACGGAGAATAAGGGCCTGTAAAAAGAATACGACGAAGAGTTTATTTGATGTTTACATGCAGGGAGAATATTGATTCAGCGTATATACCTCTACCTTAAGTACCTATATAAACAGTTTATACGCATTTTTTTTTATTTAGCAAAAGAAAAATAAATATTTTAAAAGCAAGAAATATATTCTATATAAAGTAAATATATGAAAATAAAACGCATAAGATAGATTCTAATTTAAGCAAATAATAATAATATTATAATAATATTTTGTTTCAAGAAACATGCAATCAGATGCAAAAGCATTAATTTTAATGTTGAAAAAGTAGTCCATACTTACATTAATTTTAATATTGAAAATTTTCATTAAAAATTGACTTTAAGGCCCGGTTGTACAAGTCGAGTTCAAGCCCGAGTTCTAGAGAACCACGATTCAACGATGAACCTGTCGAAAACAAGGGATAACGTTGTACATGCCAATATTAAACCCAGCTCTACTGATCGTCGTTCACGCAAATAAGTGTAATGTTGGTAACAGGTCTCACCTGCGTAGCTGTCAAAAATCATATGTTTGTATGGTTTATTGGTTGTATTAAAGCTTTTCAGTTGGTGTTCTGTGTTGAAGATTGTAGTAAGGTAAATAATTTTACTGTAAATGTTGTGGAAAATCCGAGGCAAACACTTTATAATATCAAGTTTTCAGGAAATGTCTGAAGCAAAGCGGTCTGCAAACTTTACTTCCAAAGAAGAATCCATACAATGACATTATTAATAAACTCTATTGCCGCCTCTTCTTCTTCATTATTTGGAGGGTCTGGTTCATTTAAAAGTTTTGCTATATTCTCTAATACTGCTGCAGCAGTTAAGACAGCCTCAACTTTTTCCTCCTTCAGTCGAGTACCAAAGGTCCGAATTGGAAATCTTCATTTCCACTGCCCAAATTTTCTTTCTATGTAGTTTCTTGTCCCTAATCTGCGATTTATTAAAAAGCATATCTGGCCTTGTTTCTGGATTAAGAAGAGGTGTTAGTAAATAATTTTTAATAGAATAACCACTACCGCCAACTAGAACATAATCCTAAAAGTCACCCCTTTCAAATCTTGCTCTAATAATTAAGTTTGCAAATATTTGGGAGTCGTGTGTAGAGCCTGGCGTGCGACATAAAACATCTTGAAACATACAATAAGAGTTGCGTATAGCTTGCACATTAAAGGAGAAAAAGCCTTTACGATTTCTGAATACTTCTGCATTATTGCCACCTGGAGATAAGATTTTCACGTGGGCGCAATCAAGTGAACCAATGCACTTGGGAAATCTTGCTATATTGTAAAATTTTTGTGACACACTTTGAATATCATCTTGTATTATGGACATTTTTATAAACTTATTATAAAGTCCTGCAATAGCTCTTGTTACTCTCCAAACCACTCGGCTTGCTGTACTTTTGTCAATACCAAAAAAATCTTCAACCGTTTAAAGAAAATTTCCTGTGGCATAATACCTTAAAGTTACTAAAACCATTTGTTTTGGTGTTACAGCATGATTCCTGAAAAAGAAAGTCAATTAGAATAGTGTGGAGTAATAAATCGTTATTATATAGGTGTAGTTATCACTCGAGTTATAATGAGAAAAATCTCTACTTACTGTTCCGTTAAAGACGTAATTTCTGGCTGAATTTTGTCAACAACAAAACGTACTCCGTGTTTTGTTAAACGAAATCGCTGAATAAATTCTTCCTCGTTCCAATATTGGAAGTGACTTAGCCTATCTCTATATTTTTGGGGTCGCCTTCGAGCATGCCTTAAAGCTTTAACTGCTTCAACAAAATCTTAATCATCTGTTAATTGAAGAAAATTTTCGAGAACGTTTGGATCCATATTATTATATTTTTTTTAAAGAACATTAAATACGAACTATACAAATGCAATATACAACAATATTTTTTAGGTTATGTTTTCCAAAAAATTGATAAACTTGGCATAAGTCCATAAATTCCATAGATCAACAGAGCCGCTGAAAATGACGACTTTAGAACCAAGCTTATGCTTGAACGTGCTTTGTACAACTGGGCTTCGTATCAGTGGCGACGCCAGGGTTTTGTGTTAGAGGGGGCCAGACTGGGCCAGAAAAATTTAGGGGGGCACTTGTTTTTACTTTATTGCTTTGCTTTGGTACCCTATTTAAATCAATTTATACTAAAAAAGGTATGGAGGGTAATATTGAGATTCATTGATTAAGGTAATAAGAAGCAGAGAAGTAGGTAGATATAGGTTAAGGTAATAATAAACATTTATATTAAATTATATTGAAACATTACAGAAAAACATCAACGTATATACAAGACATTTCCAAATAAAAAAAATATTCGGAATTTCAAAGACATCTGAGACTGAATATTACTACTCCTCTGTGATATGGTTTGATTTTTGTAATTATTATTATCAATTATTGTATAATATTTTTTATGTATACATGTAAGAACTTTGTTCTCAAGCCACTTGCTGAGACCTTATACAATAAGGATTAACCAAATTATGCTAAAACAGCTATTCTCTGGGCTACATGCCCCAACGAGCGCTGAATTAAATAGCACAATTTGGCGTATTTTGACTAACACTGTTAGTACTAAAATACAGACTCAGATTGCAGAAACTACCGGGAAGGAAAAGAATGAATATTTATTTCCAATGATAGGTTGCTACGCTGCTGCTACCTGTAGACCGGTTTCGAACTCTTTGGTTCTCGTCAGTACAGGGCAAGCATGACAAGCGAGCACACCTACCATTGGAAAATTGAAACATCCTATAGCCACAATATTGTTCTGCCTAGGCAGTACAATACAGGTGGCGCCATCCTCCAGCAGTTTCTAGCAATCTGATGTGAAAGATACCGTATGGTACTATAACACAATAAATAGTAAGAGAATACTACTTGGCAAGTGGTAATCATAATATGACATATAAATATGTATACATGTGAGAACTTTGTTCTCAAGCCACTTGCTGAGACCTTATACAATAAGGATTAACCAAATTATGCTAAAACAGCTATTCTCTGGGCTACAATTGGGCTTTAATTCAGCGCTCGTTGGGGCATGTAGCCCAGAGAATAGCTGTTTTAGCATAATTTGGTTAATCCTTATTGTATAAGGTCTCAGCAAGTGGCTTGAGAACAAAGTTCTCACATGTATACATATTTATATGTCATATTATTATGATTACCACTTGCCAAGTAGTATTCTCTTACTATTTATTATAATATTCTTGTTTTTTTAAAAAAACACTATGTTGAGATGTACCTAATATGTTTATATGTTATATTTTAGCTATTTAAAATTATTACTCTTGTAATTTTAACTTTACTTAGTTTTAAGTCTTGTTACTTAAAAAAATTTTTTTGTAGAAATGGGCTACAGCCCGTGAATTATTAAATAAATAAATAAATATTTTACCGAAACCTAAAGCAGTAAGATTCTTCTGTTATTATGATTCTTAGCAAAAGTATCAACAATTTTGTCGAGATTAATATTTTTAATGCGTTCTTTTTCAATACTTAAAATAGATACCGCTAGAATCTTGTGTGATTTAGTAAATTAGTCGAATGGGTGCTGCTATTCGTAATTATTGCAGTACGCTGCAGGCTTTTTTCATGCAACTTTTGACATTACAGGGGGGGGGCGGCTAAATTTCAGGAGGGGCCCGGGCCCTCTCTGCCCCCCCCCCCCCTGGCGTCGCCACTGCTTCGTATCCTGAGTAGAGTTCAGCCTTGAACCGAGTCTGAACTTGGATTGTACAACCGGGCCTAAGTCGACGTTGAACATGATTGGTATGGAGTAACAGCGGTTGATATAAGCAGGTCCAAACTCATTTCAATTTTTTGGCTTCAGAAAGGAAAGGGACCTGATTAACCCTAATAGCCCTAAATCATTGAAATACTTTTGGTTCTACGTTCCTTATAACAGCATAATATAGCATATCCCATAGAGAGTCTCCTTAAATGGCATCCCCCTAAAATATGGACAAGTCCATCCACCTTAAGCGCTGATGTCGACCATAGACAATTTAGATACGCTTATGGGAGAGATAGATAGGCAACTTAACATACTAAATTAGTTGGTTACGTGATTGATTGAAGAACTAAATGTAGCAGTGGCGGGGGTCACCCACGAAAATTTAAACTTTATAACTTTGAGTTCATATTCTCGCACTTTTAACTCTGACGGAAAAGTTACAAGCGCGAGAATTCTAAATTGAAGTTAATATATTTTGGGAGAATTAAAGGAAGTTATCGCAACGTTTCTGATATAGATATCAGATATTTACATAAATAGGTTTTAAATAAGAAATAGCAAAGAGACAATAATTATTCCTTCCAAACCTAAATTATACAAAATTGAGTTCATAATAAAATAAGTTAGTAAACAAAAAAAAACTTAAGAACTAAGTAAATATATAGCTTATTACCTAATAATATCATTTATTTTACCTTTGATTAGGCAATTACTTAAACTCTCTGGAGCAGCTGCAAGTAATTTCGTAGCAGGTAACATTGAGGCTGAAGAAGCTTCATGTTCGTTGTTACTCAGGCATAAAGTCTGTGCGTTTTAAGAAGTCCGCTAAGCCATAAAACCTCTTGAGCATTATGTCGGTGGCTCTCAAACAATAAATTATATTGAAGGTAATTTTGGATGTTGATGAATTACATTTTCTAAATAAAATAATTTAAAGCAAATAAAAAATTAGTTTAGGTAAAGAAAAATAATAATTTTTTAGCTTTTGTAGTATTCAGACAAATTAGTTTTACGAATTCTTTTTTATAAAGTTTTTTTTGTTGATGAAAATATCAAACTGGCATTTAAAACAAAACCTTCTTCATTACCAGCATGTAATATAATATACCTTTTTCCATTACTTGCACGGGTACTTGAATAACAATGCTTTGAGTCATCCTGCCAAGACGTTTTTGTTGAAGTTCCGTTTGCAAATACCCATGTTTCGTCAAGAAAAACAACTTGTCTTGACAATTCCGATTCTTTGTTGTTTAAATAATCCCTTAAAAATTGCCATCTTCTCGAAACAACATTGGACAGCTCGCAAAGCAGTTTTCTGTTGTTCGTTTTTTTATATTTGAAACCCATATGTTTTAAGATGATGGACAAACATATTCCTTGGCTTTATACATATCATAAACAATATTCCTAATAGAGAGTTTTATCCCTTGGGATAAATCCAAGGTTTTTGAATGGAGTCGAACCATTTTATATGGTCTGTCCAGATCCTCTTCACTCTTTTTTCGAAGTCTTCTTAAGGTCTTCTCTGAAATGCCGCAAGCATCAGACGTTCGTTTTTGCACTGCCAAAACAGACTCTAACGGGCCCGAGTTATCTTTTTCTAAAGTAAAATAACGTTCCACTTGTAATACCAAACGGCGTTCACCTGGAGATAAATGCCTTCTAGGCGATGTGCTACCTTGCTGAACATTTTCCATAACTTTGCTTAATAACTGATTTTAATTCACACACAATGAGAAACAAACTAAAAGTGAAAAGCACAACTACTTATTTAAAATAAAGTAGAACATACCATCCCGCACTTCAGCAAATTTTAATTATTTCTTGGAAAATAGTAATTATTATGAAGATTTAATTATAATAATCCCAAAATAATGCCATTATCGGAAAAGTATATACCTGACAAAATCTTTAACATATTTAACCATCCCGCACTTGAGCAAATTTTAATTGGTTCTTGGAAAATAGCGATTATTATATAGATTTAACTATAATAATAGCAAAATAATTTAATTATCTATTTAATTATTATTTATGCTCAACGCGTAATTCTAAGATAATTTTGTTTTGAAACCTCTGATTTCGCCCAGTAATAGAATACAGTAAACCAGTGAGATGTTCGGTGTGATCAAGTATAGCGAAGGTGCGAAGATATTGTAACTTAACCGACTTACTGTTTTAAAAGCGATAACAGCCCTTGGTGATTTAATCCGATATCGGACTTCTTAAAACGCACAGACTTTACCTTTGAAAAGTGTCTACCTTTAACAACTGTAAATGGAATCTCTTGTAGGGCATAAACTACGTAAATGTGTTTCTGTGTTTCCGGACGTTACAGAATAAAACTTGACGGTAACATAAAATATAACCTTCTGAGTTTTTTCCTGCAGCTTCAAACGATTGGGTTTGGTTCGCGGCGTCTTGGGAGTTGCAATATACTATTTTCTGGTAACCGGTGTCGAATATGATTTGAACTCAATCCACTGATAAAATCATCTCTTATATAATCATTGCAGCTTTCATCAGCAGCTTTAAAATTGCAGTCTTTGCTAAGTTGTTTTAATTCTTGCAAATATTTACTTATTCTCTCACCAAACTGTTTTTTCTAATAGTCGGACAGTGTCTTCAATTTTTAAAGAACTTCAAATAACTTCTACAGCATGCAACTTAGTGACGTGTGTGATATACCATTAGTTTTGTGAGGCCGAAAATTACTCAAAAATGCAATAAAAAGTGCAGGTCCGTATTTAAAAAAATAAAGTTGATGCGGGTGTCTTAAAAACAAAACGTCGTATTTGAAAAATTGGATTACTTTCTTGAAGATCATAACAATGTGCCTTAAGAAAGTGTTCTTAGTTTCTCAAAATAATTAGTAATAGAGACGTAAAAAAATAAAAACCAAAATGGATATTTTCGGTTTTCCTCGGATATCTCCGGAAGTAATTGGAATTTTGGAAATTTTTTTTTTATTAAATTATTCAGCTTTAGAATGCTCAACTTTGCCTCAATTTAACCAACTCTCTATCTCACATAGCTACCGAGATAGCAATGCTAATGCATCGAATTTGAAACACCCTGTATAGAACGAAGCTGATTGGCAGCTATTTTTAATCTCATTTCGGAGTTCTTTCTCCAGTTTAGTCTCTCATCAAAAACAAGTCCCAAGTACTTGACTTCTGGGACCTTGGACTTCGGAAACCGTTAACCAAGAGCGTAGTCTCGAATCTTCTAGCTCTGCTCTTTGGAAAGAAAATTGCCTTCGTTTTGGCAGGATTCAGGCGAATCCTCCACCTCGAAAGCCACTTTTCTAAAACTTGTATGTGCCTTTGCAATCTAGCCACTACAAGTCGCGGTTGATCTGAAACTGAAGTAATTGCAGTGTCGTCAGCAAATAAGAACAGCTCGTTAAATTTGTCTCTCGGGATATCATGAACGTATACATTGTACAGCATCGGAGCGAGAGGAGACCCCTGTCTCAGAAAGCACGCCTTCTAACGAGACTGGAAAACTCCATCTCTCCAAAAAGAAACAACAATCTTACCAAGATAATTGGGAGCCCTAAGTCTTATCAATTTTAAGGCCAGGCCGCAGTGCCAGACCTTATCAAAAGCTTTTGAGACGTCAAAGGAAATCGCTCCCGTGTGTGCTCTTCTATTGAATCCTGCCAAAATTCTGGTCCCGTCGTCTGCCTCACTGTACACGATTTCACGATTAAACAGGTTGTACATTTGTGTAATTGCTACAAATGTAAAACTAGAATTGAGCGTTTGATTTGGCTCGGAGAACATCATTATTAGGCGAGTTTGACTCTTTAGGCTCGTTCCAATACAATGCTAAAGTGACTACTCACCTTCAGGTATACCTCATATGAAATAACATTTTTACGTTTGAATTTGTGACAATTTTAAAAGATGGAGGTAATGGTAATGAGGTTATCTTAAAACTTCTTGTTAATAGCTAATAAGCTCGCTTTAAAATGGCTGCCATCTCATTATTTTTAGATCGCAAAACTTGATCGTTATTGCCTTCTCTACCCCTGACTCACCCTATATATTGCCTTTTATTGCTCATGCATAATATGATACTTTATAGATATCTTCGTGTTTCATATAATGTTAAAAAAGAAACAATATAATAAAAAAGGAATGTTGGTATAAACGTATGTATCTGTCAACTCTGACGTAGAGTTTAAATGAAGCCCATAGGGAAATTGATATCCTGCGAACGTTTGAAATCATCATTGCTGAAAATTGCTTCTCTGAAATTCCAATCGTATTTATGTGACTTTTAAAAATTCGCGATTTTTAAATTGGAATAGAATGGACACGGCGAAACAAGAAAATCAGTGTTGTCCAACTATTAAATTCATATGCTTGTCCTCTCCAAGGCTTCCATTACAAACAGAAACTCATGCAGATACTTGCACTAACTTCAGTTCGTGACAATGCAAGAAAATAATAGCTTTTTGCTTTGGTAGAATCAATATTAAGCTATGGTATAGGAGCATGGGGTGCCACGTATACCATACTTTAACCCTTCTAGTTGCGTAAACACGAATTCTAAAAACAATGTACTTTAAGAGTCAACTTTACCCCAGTAGTCTGCTTTTTAGAGAAGCTGGTATTTTATGTATAAGGAAACTATACTTGAGATCAGTCATAAGACTAATATTGTTAAAAAAATTATTAATGATAACAACCAACCACGAAATTGTCACTAGAAGTGTTTCAAACAGATAAGCCGTTGTGCCTGAGGCCGTTACATCTGTGACTCAAAGATGTTTATTTTTTACAGGACCAAAAATGGCTGCCAATGCACATCTCTATGGGCAGCAAGAAGTCTCACATCTCAACAAAGACGTGGAAGAAGTTCTGTCTTGGTGTGACAACAACCAAGTAGAATTTAACGCTAAAAAAACTCAGGCGGCAGCTTTTTCTAAAATAGTTATATTGAAGAAGCGGATATAGTCATGGCGGGACACTCGATCCCCTTGGCTTCATCAATTCATCTATTGGTCGTCAATTTGGATTGTCATATGTCTTGGCATGTTCACGTTGCGGCCATTACAGAAGCTTGAAATACTTTTCCGAACTAATAACCTCTATACACCCCAACAACATTTGATGCTCTATAAAGCTCAAATTGGACCATCGCTGGAGTACTGTTTGCATATTTGGGGCTCTGCTCCTAAATATACCCTGAGATTGGTAAATTCCATTTAAAGGAGAGCCATTCGCTTGATCGGTGACCATGAACTGACAAACAACCTGGAAAGCCTTAAACATCGAAGGCGGGTTGGCGACTTGAGTCTATTTTACAAATATTTTCATGGCAAGTGCTCTACTGAGGTTGCCAGCTTGATTCCACCCAGAGCGGTGCATGGTAGAAATATACGACGAGTCACTAGAGCCCAACCGTACGTGTTTCAGCTTAGTGTCCCTCGAACGACACTGTTTAAAAATTCTTTCATCTAGAGAACGTCATCACTCTGGAACGACCTCCCTGAGGTCGTGTTCCCCAACGAGTATAATCTCCAAAGATTCAAGACCAACATAAATCGTTTCCTGCGCACACGCATCGCTCGCAGAGTGCCATAAAGGATTAATCCTGCGGTGATGTGCCTTATCATATAAAAAAAGTAATAAATAATAAAGAACTACAAGCTGGGCTATTACAAACCGATATACGTTACTTTAATATATTTTAAAATTAAGAAATGTTATTAATATGATACATAACCAGTTGCCACTATCTGTAATTTATTAAATACAAAAACCTTGTGAATAGATATTAGGCTGATTATTATTATAGCTAGAGTACACACAAGCCACTAAGGCATATTGTGCACTATAATTATTACTGACTTATAAAGAAAATAAATGGGTATATTTTAAGTATGTAAAATCTTATAAAGTGAATAAAGAATTGAATATTTAATGGCAATTGGACTACAACTCGTCACACAGTAGGCTCACGAGTTAAAGTAGGAGAATACCAGACATCCACTTTACCTTGTAAATAAGTAAATAGTGGTTGATATAGAGAACCATATTTCTGCTTAAAATTGTGTTGATAAATTGAACAAATCATCTAAGTTTAAAGAACAGAACATTTCAATTAGAATCAGCCTCAAGTTGTTGTCAATAGAAGGACTTGAAAAGACTTTCAAGACATATCCAGAAGCTAATAAAGAAAAAGGAGAAGAAGAAAAAAAAAGGAAGAGGAAGAAATTGTACTAATAATTCGTAGTTCAGATTAGTTCCGATGAGTAAGTTTAATAACATACTTACATTTTAATATATTATATAGACAGTAATTTGTGACCTCGCCAATTTTTTTCACCTAGCCCAGTTCTTTAACAAGTGCTTTCTGTTTTTACATAAATAAATAAATAAATTTTAAGTTTTGACATACCTTTTTAGAGAAATTAAAACTAATTAGGTTTCATGGACAATTAAGCATGAATTATTATATGTTTATTTTAATTTTAATTTGCCGAAAAGAATCTTAAATAGTTGTGTGAACTTCATGAACATAGATATATTAAAAAAAAGCATATCATCAATGTACGGGAAAGGCACTTAACTTAACTAAA
Organism: Polydrusus tereticollis; assembly: GCA_963920685.1. NCBI lineage: Eukaryota > Metazoa > Arthropoda > Insecta > Coleoptera > Curculionidae > Polydrusus > Polydrusus tereticollis. Next base: position 202,166,232 of record OY987326.1, read on the forward strand.
AGTGGTTTAAAAATATAACGGTAGAACCTAAACCTATACTAGACTCGAATTTTGTCAATAATTTATCCGTTGACATGTGCGTATCTTAACAATACAAATTTCAAACAACCTTTATTCAAGAATGAAAATTATGAGGCGATGTTCAGCCAGCATAAACCTATGTTTCTACTTTTGGTCAAATTTTGACAAAAAATGGGTATTTTTAAAACTTAATAATTTTTTTGTGAAGAAATGTTGCTGTAAGTTTTCCGGTTTTCCAAGAATTATTATTATCGTAAGTTAGCGGTTTCCAAGTCGATGGCGACCTTCTGGCAGCTCCGACGTGCGGTAGGTGCCAGCTGGGAGAACAAGAACCCCCGTATCATGCGCTGGCTCTACACGGCGGTGATTAGTGCGAAAGTCGCCTATGGCTCTGTGGTCTGGTGGCCTGGAGCGGAAAAGGTTACCGTACGCGCCGGATTGGACAAAAGTGCAGAGGCTTGCAGGCTTGAGCATAAACGGAGCCATAAGAACCACGTTCATGTCTGCACTGGATGTCCTGCTGAGGCTGCCGAGCCTTCCCATCTATATTTAGAGGAAGGCAATGGCGTCGAACCCATAAGAAATCAGATAGATTACATCACCATAAATAAACGTTTTAGAAATTGCGTAAAACGTGTAACGACTTACCCAGGGGCAGACATTGGCTCCGACCACGTGCCGCTCGTAGCAAACATAGAACTTAAGTTGAAGTTAATTAGAAACACTCCAAGAACCCCTCGAATAGACACATCAATCCTAGAAAACCCGCAAGTAAAAGAACAAGTACGTCAGCAACTCAACCCAGAACTAGGTACACAGATAGAACAGTCGGAAGTACAGTCCTCGTGGGAAGAATTAAAGAATACCTTAACTGCGGTATGCCGTGACAATCTACGACCCCGTAACAGAATCAAAAAGAAAAGATGGATGAACGACAATATCTTAAGCTTGATGGAAGAACGGAGGCTGGCGAAAAGTGACAGGGATAAGTATAAAACAATCAACAAAGCTATAAAGGGTGAAATCAGGAAAGCAAAGGAATGTTGGATGAGAGAGAGAGAGGTGTAGAGAATTGGAGGAACTTGAGGACAAGCATGATATTTTTCAAATGCACAAAAAAATCAAAGAAATAGCGGGAACCTATAAAAAACGATACCCTGTCGTCTTGTTAGACTCGTCAAATCACCCCATCATAGACGAGGAGACGATTAAAAATACATGGGTGCAATACATAGAAAATCTTTTTAGCGATGAAAGACCACCCCTACAGGAAAACAACAACGCAATAGAGGGACCGGATATACTCGACGAAGAGGTACTGCACGCCATTTGCATAGCAAGAAATAAAAAAGCTCCAGGCCCGGACGGAATACCCATGGAAATATTGAAACTTATAGAGGAAAAGAATATAGGCAAAATCACAAGCCTGTTTAATGCGATATATAATACCGGCATAATCCCAGAGGACTGGCTCAAATCAACCTTCATTACAATTCCTAAAGTACCCCGCCCAAAAAAATGCAGTGATTACAGACTGATTAGCTTGATGAGCCACCTGCTAAAAACTTTCCTCCGAATCGTCCATGCCAGAATCCGCAAAAAATGCGAATTCGACCTTGATGATGCTCAAATGGGGTTCAGGAACGCCTTTGGAACCCGCGAAGCCCTGTCAGAATAAATGTCCTTCTCCAGAAGTGCCGTGACCAGCGCAAGGATGTATTTGCTTGTTTTATAGACTATGAAAAGGCCTTTGACAGGGTGCGCCATTCTAAATTGATAAGTATGTTACGAGAAATCCAATTGGATGATAAGGACATCCGTATAATCGAAAATCTATATTGGGGACAAACAGCTGAAGCACGAGTCGGTATGCTGACTACATCTGGTGTGAAAATTCAAAGAGGTGTACGACAGGGCTGTATTCTCTCACCCCTCTTGTTTACTCTCTTTACTCCGATAAAATCTTTAAAGAAGCCTTGGAAGAGGCGGAGTACGGAATTAAAATAAACGGCGTTCTGCTAAATACCATTAGATATGCAGATGACACTGTTATCTTGAGCGATACCATGGATGGCTTGCAGCAATTGTTAAACAAGATCAGTGTGGCTGGCCAAGAGTTCGGACTTAGCATAAATGTTAAAAAAACCAAGTTTAGGATATTGAGTCGAAATAGCTACGAGAACGAACAGCTAAATCTTGAGGGAAAGGTAATAGAACGTGTCAGCCAGTTTAAATATCTAGGAAGTATATTGACGGACACCTTGTACCCCGAAGTTGAGATAAGATGTCGGATAGAAATGGCAAAAACAACTTTCCAACGAATGAGAACACTTTTTTGTGACGATAACCTGAACCTTAAATTGCGCCAGCGTATGGTGAAGTGTTTTATTTGGTCAGTTCTTATGTATGGGGTGGAATGCTGGACTTTAAAGGTTAGCTCAAATCGGCTAGAAGCATTTGAAATGTGGATTCATCGTAGAATACTGCGTGTTCCGTGGACTGATCTGCTGTCCAACGAAGAAGTATTGAGACGAGCCAGGGTGGAGAGACAAATAATGGTCACAGTAAAATGTCGCAAAATTGCTTACCTTGGCCACATCTTACGCAGAGAAAAGTATCATCTTCTCCAGTTGATCATGAAAGGAAAAATAGAAGGCAAGCGGGGTGTTGGACGAAGGCAAATCTCTTGGCTGAGAAACATCAGGGAATGGACAGGCATCCGGAACGCTGTTGACCTGTTCAGGGTTGCAGAAGATAGAGACGCACTCTCTGCAGTAATCGCTAACGTTCGGGCGACCGGACATGGCACATAAAGAAGAAGAAGAAGAAGAATGGCGGCATACCTACGAATGCGGGACAGCGGATGCTGGAAAGGAGTAGGCGACTTAGGTCACACTAGGATTGCTCCGAGAGTGGAAAGGGAAATGCCAATACTCTTCTCCAGAGCAATGCCAGTTGAGGGAGCGCTAAGGCTGAACAGGACGTTTACTTTTACGATCCCTAGTAGGGAGCAGTGGAAGGTAGAGCAGGTGAAGTTCCCCGACGATGCTCTGGTAAGCTACACCGATGGGTCGCGCATGGCCAGAACTGAATCATCAGGGGCGGTAGTATACTTGGAAAACATCAACATAAGAGGAAGCTACCCGCTGGAAAGGTTCGTGACGGTTTTCCAAGCAGAGGTGTATGCCATCCTCTCGGTGGCAAGTATAAGGGAGGTCATGGACCGTCAAGAGCGGACGGACAGACATATGCTCTGATAGCCAGGCCGCCCTTAAGGCAGTCTGCCAACCCAGGAGCAGTTCGGCCCTCGTAAAGGAGTGTGCGGACGCACTTGGGACACTTGCGGAACAGAAACAGGTATTCTTGGTCTGGGTCCCTGGACATTATAGAGTACATGGCAGCGAGACGGCCGACGAGCTCGCCAGACTGGGAGCCGAAACTCCCTATCTAGGACCTGGACCAGCAATAGGTATATCAAAGCAGCAGGTAGGGATAGCCCTTCCGAAATGGGCCGCTAACCTCTCCAAGGAGGAGTGGCGGCAGACCCCAGGTTGTAGACAGGCCAACGATTTCATAACTTGGCCCGATAGGGCCAAGTTAGAATGGATTCTTAACAGGAGTAGCCGTGCCCTGAATCCTATGGTAGGACTTTTAACAGGACACTGCAAGTTGAGGAAGCACCTGAGTATGATGGGCGTAGAGGAGGACCCGATATGTTTGGGATGCTTGAAAGATGAGGAGACACCACTGCCCTTCCTGTGCGCTTGCGAAGCACTGGGAAGACTCAGACAGGGACAGTGGTGATCCCACAGGAGGAACTCAGGACTCTTGCTTGGAGTAACGTCTTGACCTTCATGAGAAGGTCGGGTAGGTTCGGTGAGAGCCTGGGTGGATGAATGATTGGGGGAAGACTCAGGGGTAGGTAAAAAGGATAGCATTTGGTCTACTTGTCAGGTTCGTGTGCCTCCCCTCATCTTACTACTACTACTACCACCAGCGGTTTCCAAAGAAAAAAAAACAGTTTCGTAACAGTTCATTTTTGCTAATTAGCAAGATGGTTAATTATTGTTCAAAATTTCTATCTACTTTTAAAACTTTAAGAAAAATAAAAGCACCTTTTTTCCAATCATTTTCCCGATTTCCCAGGTTAAGCTCTATCACGCATACTAAAAAACTGAGTGGCGCCCTATTACAGTGCAGGCTTTTCTGAGCTAACAAGTGTTCTCTGACGAAAAGTCGTGCGCAAGTGCTACCTTTTGGGAAATCTCAAGTTTTCTCAAATTATAGTTACAAGCTTTCGAAACAGATGTGATAGCATGATTGAAATTTTACAATTTAAAGTTTTATTTGAAATATTTATTTTCTTGCTAATTAACACCTTCAAATACCTTTCAGCAACAGGATTTACATTTTCCGGGATACTTTAAACTGGATGATATATCGCGGCCTATCAAAATAATCTCCTTTATAAGCTCCGAGATTTGGTTACATCAGCAGGTTTATTCCCCCAATGGCTCGAACAGCTTAGTTGAATTTGTTTATTATTTTGATGCTCAAGAGAAAAGCGTCTGCAGTAGTTGTATGGGTTGGCAACGAAATCTTGCGTACTTTCGGTATAGTTAAATATCTAAATTAGAAACTTTAAAAGTGCGTTATCGGTTTTGAATCAGATATTTTTACAATAATTAAAATAGAGCCCTTCTCTAGCGGTTAGCGTTTCGTTTAAAACAATAAAAAAAAATTTTATTGAAAAATCGCGAACTGGGTTGAACGGTACTTCCAAATAAAATATTATTGACCTTGGTAATTTTTTTACTTTAGGCTAGTTCTTGTCAGAAATTCCAAGATATCTCATTAGACACACCATCTTTCAGGAAAAAATTAAAGGTAATTATTTGGAACAGACAGCAATTAACCATTATTTTATCTTTATTTTAATTTCTATTCACCAAAAAAATAATCTTAAACGGTTGTGTGAAATTTTTGAGCATGTTTATAGAAATAAAACCAGAATCGTCTAAATAAATCAGACGGAATACATAGTTACAAAGGTGTACAGTGGAACAAATGGGTTGTTGGTCGGGTCTAAATTATATTTGAAGTGCGTAAAGTATGAAATTTAAGTGATAATGATCAAAATATGCCACTAAATTAAAAACCTAATTTACAAAATTGCCTTTGTCAATGTAGGGAAAATGCCGAAGGAATTCCGGTCTTAGTTTCATCCTACTTATGAAAGCATAGAAAGATAAATTTATTAAATTCTATTAAAACGACTTTCACGCTTTGTAACTCCGCTCTTAAAAACAAACCTATATTGCTTAGGTATAAAAATAATCAAATTTAAGCAAAAATTTGTCATTTTAGACGTTTCTAATAACGAAAATTTAAAATTCTGAACGAAACCCACAATTTTGGTTCTGTCAAGTTTTTAAATATTTATTTAACACAGCTAATAAAGTTACAAAAATATATTATATTACACTCTGCATCACGAAATACTAATCAAGGGGTCCTAATCGATGGTATAAAAGAATCCGAACAAAGATGACGGAGAATATCCTGGCTTAGAAACTTGAGGGAATAGTATGGTTGCAGCAGTGTTGAATTCTTTAGAGTGGCGGCCAAGTCTGCATCGCCATAATGGTTTCAAACCTTCTATAGAAGATAGAACCCGAAGAAGAAGGAATCTAAGATAAGTTGAAAACATAGACAAATTTTATTATCCATTTCTTTATAGGAAAATGCCCTATTTATTTTAGCGTCGCCCTTACTTTTCGTTATGTCCTGATGTCGAGATTTAACTAGTGTTTCAATTTTTTAGTGGAATTCCTATGGGTATAGTCTCTGGTTCTTGCTCTCTAACTATTTTTGACAACTTAGCGCCGTCCACTCTCTCAACATGATCTATTCAATGTCTGCTTCTGGATCTTACTAATAAGTTTAACGCATCTATTGTTTCCCTCCATTAGTTCTTAAGGTCCATATCTTAGTTTTGTTCCAAGTAACCGTTTGGTAGAAGATGTTGCCCTGGTTATCGCAGCATTCGTTAGTATAGGTTTAGCACATTTTTTTTTATATTTGAACCTGGTTTTTTGGGCTTATGCCATGATGCCATATTGTGTCCTGGAGAGAGCTAGAAACTGCAACCTAATTTGTTTAATGGATCTCTATCGCTAGGCATTTTAATGCCCATGCAATTGAATTTCATTGCGCGGTGATTAGATCTATGTTCGACTACCAATTTGTAGCATATTCGCTTTTTAAAATTACTATTTAATGGGTTTTCTCCATTAATACTTTTAAGTTAAATTTTCTTGCCGTGTTTGTTAGTTTTTAGTAACATCCTTTCTAAGCCATCTTTACATTCGATCATTATTGAAATATCTTCCGAATAGTCCTCAATATGTACAATGTCTTTCCGATAACTATGTCATTGATTAGTTTCTTTGGCAGCATAAATTATCTCGTCTTCATAATATTCTTAAATAATGTAGCACTAAGGCCCCTTGGAGGATATCAGATTACAGAACAGGAGGTGGATAAAGTTTAAGGGTTGTTCGCTTTCACTTGTGACGTATTATAGGTATTCATTACTTCGATGATTTTAATAATCTCATTATCAATGTTATATTTTCCAACAGGGGACACGTTATCAATATTGCATCCACGCAATAAGTAATTATAAGTAGCTTAATCCATTTTTTTTTCAGTACGGGACAATATTTAAATATTAATTCCAACAATAAAATCAAAATTTGACAAAGTTCAACAATCAAATAATTACGAGGTAATATTACTGTGTAAGTTATAAAAGTATTAATTAAGTTTATAAGAAAGATGTTATATTTTTTATGTCATACTCGAATATTATTGTTTCATAATATCATAGTTACCAGACACTTTAAATGGTATATAATACCCTAGGGCATTAAGGAAGTTTATAATGCCCTCGAGCATTAAGAGAAATAAATAGGAAAAATCAAAGTAATATATTATTAAGACAAGTATTCCTGGAAATATCCGAGTAGCACCGTCTCGTTGATAATTTTTACATCATTATTTTTCATCCAATCCAAACCTTTGATATTCCTTATCATAGGCGTCTTTAGTTAGCCTTCTTTGGGACAAGATTATCCAAAGCTTTGGCAGCATTCACAGCAATTCTATCCGGAATCAACGGAAAATCCATTATTTTATATGAATTTTAGTTTTGACTTTGACACAGCACAACAATGAATACTTATTACCTTTGTTTATTTAGCAACTATGTAGGTAAACAACCTTTCGTGATTTTGAATTTTCTTTTAATTTAACTTGGAATTATCTGAAGTAGGACATAAAATATTGTATGTACCACGGGCAGTACTTGATGTCTATACCCTCGGGCATCCTACACACCCTAGGGCCAAAGGCCCTCGGCTTTGTAAGATTGTTGCCCTCGGAGGCATAAACATCTTCATAATGCCCTTAATACATAAATAACTGCAATAAGAACGACGTTTTATTTTTAATCTACGACGGTGTCATTACGACACATTTAGCATCCTCATTTGGATGTCATTATGGCCTTTATAATAACACTCAGTGCCATTATGAATTCACAATAACCGCAAAATGTTCAAATTAAAAGCAAACAAAAAGAAAGTTAGTCACCACTTGTTTTTCTTCTCTATTTCTTGTTAATAATTTAGAAAAATGCAACAACATTTATTATAAATAATTTGTTAAATTAATTCTAGCTGATGACAAGTGGGCTGAATTTTTAGAAAGTAAGTTTATTTCGCGACTGCTTGAACTTGTTATAGGGCCATCAGTGCCTAAAACGTTACTTAAAATTTTAGGAGTAACTTTCTTCTTATTATCTTTGGGAACTTCTATACTATATTATACTATATTCTTCTTGTATAGCTTTCTGCCACTGTGTTAGAGGGCCAACCACCATGTTTCTTAACAATTGATAAATTGACTCCTAAATCTAAAAGCAATGATGCAGATGATCTGCAGAAACAATGTCCAGTATATTGTTGAGCATTTGGAAGACTCAGAATCGATGCTACGTTGCATGGCATTTTCTCAACAGTATTAATGCCAACTGACTGCTTGATTCATTTTCCATTTCCGTACCTTACAAAAATCGAGTATGATCTGTGTTGTCTGGCCGCATCGCTATAATACATCCTCGAGCCATTTCCAACATATTTATTCGTTCAACATTCCCGTTTGTGGTATCTTTGTTTTCGTAAATGGAATAGTAATAATCCCTTATTCTTAACATTTTGTAGGTTCAGATTTGTCAATTTATTATGCCTGCAGGCAGCCGCAAGCCCCACTATGAATGCAGCTTTTATCATAAAATAAGTTCTATCGTCGGCTTAAAACAAAATTGGGTTATGTTTTCTCTTGTTAAAATCTTTTATTTTTTTGACCAAAGTCCTTCCGATTTTTTTTTTTTAGAAACGCAATTTAATGGACATACTTACTAATATCATTATTCTTTTTCACCGATACAACTGAACGTAGCATAGATTAATTTACCCAAAACGACTTGCTGTTTGAAAGATTTTCGAAATATGGGAGAAAAATCTTCTCATTGCTGCTATCCTTAATTCCTTTTCCTTTATAAAAATCCTCAAATTTCCCATAGAATTGCTTGTTAGTCTGTCTTTATTTTTCGGGAAGTGGGGTATCGACAACGTTTTGCGCAATGCCTTCGATATCCAAAGGAACACTCTCGAGATCAGAATAACCCATTTTAGTATTATTTCTCACTAAAACTGATTATAAGTTACTGACATGCTTTAAACTTCTGACGTGTTGATCAACACTAAATTTTTCTTAGGGTAAATCTTGATCAAAGACCAAAATTAATTTTTTTTCCTTATTCAAGCAATTTTGCTTCCTTGTACAATCTAGTAATGGTAAAAAAAATCAAAAATAAATTGTTGACATTAATTTGCGTTATGTTTTAATTTAGCTAGAAAAATCCTGATATCAGGAAAAAAGTTATATTGATATGAAAATAGCCTAAACCTAACCATTTTTGAGCGCGATATGCAAAAAAATATTCCCCATCCTCTCTGAGCTCTGGATACGCTTTGATCCACATTGGATTACACTTTACTTCGGGCATTTTTTTAAACGCAAGTATTATGAACTACTAGCACGTATAGTCTTAACAGTATTAAATAGTTTGCACCTGAGCATACTAATCGTAGTAAGGTGAGCCCACCTTGAAGGAGTTATCGGAGGCCAGAGCTATCACGAGCTCTAGCTCTGATCCCCACTCACTCCCCCAAGGTGTCGTAGTCGGAGGCTTGTCTGATCAGCGGGTTGAAGTGGGTGAGGGTGAGGATTTTAGTTCTTCTTTCATGGAAGTATTGGGTGAGGGGTGTATGTTTAATATCTCAGTGTAGATCTACGTTACGGATGAACTATGGGATGTCAATGGCTGTGCGAATGTAACGATTTTCAAGGGATTGGAGACGGTTGAGGTTGGTTGGTGCTGCGTATCCCCAAGCTGCTGAACCGAATGTAAGGGTGGGGCGGATGAATTAATTGATGAGGAGGAGTTTGTTTTGTGAATAAGGGTGCTGCGTCGATTGAGCAGTGGGTATAGTTGGCTATAGAAGAGCCTGGCTTTGTTGGCGGTTTGTGTCTAGGATAATACTGAGGTATTTTACTGTGTCGCGCCAGGGGACGTCGCGTCCATCCAGGTCGATCACGTCGAAGGATGGCTACGAGCAAACTGGATCGTTTAGGTTTTATCGGGATTTAGACGAAGTTTCCAGTTTACACAGTAAGTGGAAAATTCGTTTGCTGCTTCTTGCAGTTTTCGCGTAACTATGCGTAGACTCAGTGACCTTACGAGGAAGGCGGTATCATCAGCCTAGAGGATTAAAGTGTTATCGGGGGCTTTGGGGATGTCGCGGATGTATATGTTGAAGAGATGTGGGGAGAGGACTGCGCCTTGGAGGACGCCGGATTCAAGAATTCGGGGTCTTAAGTAGGACTGTATTAGACGGACGAAATTGGAGGGATAACCAAGGGCTGTCATGTTGAAAAACAGACCATCGTGCCAGACGGTATCAAAGGCTTATATAATGTCGAAGAGCATCATACCGACGTACTGATTCCAGTTGAATCCCTTTGATACATTCCATGATTTTTGCCATGGAGTTGGGGAGGGAGATGGGTCGATAATTTTGGGGAAAAGTGTGGTCTTTTCCCGGCTGGGGAATCATGATTACAGTGGCTTTTTTCCACTTTTTGGGGAAATAGGAGAGGCGGAGTATGGCATTGGCGATGGATACCATGGTTGTCAAGCCAACATACTAATCCAGTGAACTGAGTGGGTGCCTTCCTTAATGACCTATTAGTTTGTAATATATCTAAGAATAATATTAATCTAGATAAAGGAGTAACAGGGATTAGAATTTTCGTCAACTCCATAAAATATGCTAATAAATACACCAGGTATTACGAATATGCGAATTTTTCCGAAATTACCAAATAATGCAGAAGATGCATTCAAATGCAGTTTGCATATTATCAGCCCTTTATTAGTGACTATCCAAATAATGAATTTATGTTTATAATAAAGTAACAAGTAATCGGATTACAAGTTCGCGTAGAATTAGAAAACACATCAAAACTATAATATTTCATTTAAGAGAATGGTATATTGATTGCTCTGTACTGACTTTGTGATCTTGGATTTTCAAAAATATTCAGTAAAAAAGTAATACCTATTTGAAATATTTTTTTATCAGGGGCGACGTTTTCGAAATGTCGGTGTAATACGGGATTTTTCAAGACATTACGGGAATATCAAAATTTTAAATATCAATACCAATTTCTTAACAACTTAACACAAACGAGGAAACGAATGCTATCTATCTATAATTTTCCCATTGGGACCGTAATTTTATCTGATTATCAGTTCACGCACCTTTCTCAAACTATTATCATTGATGCAACATTAATTTGTTTAATGATTTAATTTAACATAAAACTAATAAATCTTGCTTAATTGTCTGAAAAAGTGGTACCAAAATGATAACTCGACTTTTAAATTAAATAATTAGCCGATACGCTGAATAAACACATCATGCAAAATGAGTGCAACTTATCAATTTAAAATCTTTTATTTAAATAATTTGTTTTAGAAAAAATAATTATACGTACCTACTGTTTTTTAAACTTTTTGTGTTCCATATCAAGTTCAGCAATCAGCTAATTTAAGCCAATCAGCAAGGGACATTGGATATCATTGGATGCCCACATTGCGCTTATTACGCTGACCGACACGATTTTTGTAACACAATTCAGCCCAATATTTACATAATGCTAATACTTTTCTAATAATAGAAAAAAATATTCATAAATGCCTAACACATACCACTTTTCAATGGGCTCATTAGACCCTTTTATAGTGACACGTAGTAAATTTTATGAGGGATCATTTAAAAGGGGTGCATTTAAAAACAGAAAGGTAACCTAAAATGGATTGTTTATAGCATTAAGCTTATTCTCTTATTCAGTCAAATTTCTACTGACAAGTTTGGTTATATTTGTGAAAAATTTCTGCTGAAGTTACAAGCCAGACTGAAAATGTGAAAAAAGCCTTATTCATGTTTTTGGAGATCAAGACAAGCAGTATGTGTGCTGTGTCAGCTGTAGCGTGTCATTGGTGCAGTGAATGAAAGGGGAGAAAAAAATGATGCCTCTTGCAGTTTCCTTGCATGGTAAGGCGAGAACACACCCATAATTTTAACGATTGCTATTTTTGCATGACGAAAACTGAATGTCATTCCAAAGAAGAAAAGCGCAGGATCAAATATCCGAATTTCCCTTTTGCCATAAGAGCTGTTCTGGACCTGCAGACTTACCAGTACCGACTGCGCCCTTAGATTGGCAAGACATTGTTCAGTGAGATAATGGAGATAAGATCCGCCTCATCAGGCAGCTTCGAAGAACAGTGTATTGACCCCACTTTTACTCCAGGCTCCAGTTCCGGCGAGCAACGTTTGATCATTTAAAGTGAGTTAAATGATTTAGTTTGTGATTTGGGGTTTTTAAAGCCACAATTAGAACTGCTTGGTTCCCGTCTTAAGAAGTGGAACTTACTTTTAGGAAGAGAAATGTTACGTCTTCTGTATTTTACAATATGGAAAATTCGTTATGTGAGTGTACTGATAAAACTCACACTTACACGTCAAAAGTGCAAAACTCAATATCGAGCATTCTCTATGTGAGCTTGTTCATAGACTCATCGAAATATAGTTTAAAAGCTGTGTTGTTACATAATGGAAATTTAAAACCATCTATATCAGTTGCCAATTCAGTGAGAATGAAAGAAACGTGTGAAAATATGCGCATCCATTTACATGAAATAAACCAGAGATGGCAAATATGTGAGGAATTAAAATTTATAACAATTTTAGTGGGACTTTGGTAAGGATTTACAAAATATTGCTGTTTCCCTTGTTTGTGGGATAGTCGTGCAGTAAATAAACATAATGTGACGATAATTTCACCGGAAAGGAGTGAATTTCAACCGGGATCTCAAAATGTATGTATGTATGTGCCCCTTGTAGACTCAAAAAATGTCCTTTTTCCTCCTCTTCACATTACAGTTGGACTAATAAAAAACTTTGTAAAGACTTTGAATAAAGAGGGCGAAGGATATTAATACCTAAGACAAGTTAAGTGACGCCAAATAAAAAAAGTATTTTTATTGGGCCACAAATTAGAAAATTCCTGGGTTCCGAGCTTGGAACTCATTTGTAAGTGTAGTGAGGTGATTTTTAGACAACAATATGGATGTAAACTACGAACAGCTAGTTAATGAACGTTTAGACTTGTTACAGTTTGAAAATTGCATTTTCATAGTTGGGTTATCTATGCTACCTTAAACATTAATTACTAGTTTAGTTAGCTGTTAATAGCCAATAGTTTCACTTAAATCAGTTTGGAACCTTTGAAAATAATCATTAGATTCCATGAATGTACGACATAGCCGAGTGGTTTGTTTTCTGTTCTTTTGTTTCGTACTACTTGTAGATAACTTCAAATCCCTGGTTTAATTAATTAGTTATAAATGAACTTTGTAAATATGAAGATTAATAATTTTTTAACTTTGTTTACAAGATGTGGGTCAAATATTTTAGGTGTTGTGAATCAGTTTGAATAGTTTAAAATCGATAATTTGTTAAGACAAGTCAGTGCCACTGGAATAGAACTGACAGTTTTGTGGATTTTCACGCCCACGTCTGGTTAATTGAGGCGCATTTTTGCGGTTGCGTTTGTTGACGTGGGTTGCCTTAGTTCTCTTATGGTGTTAAAGTGGTTATAGTTTCCTTGAATTGGTATGACTAATTTGGCGACGATTTTTGGCTACGATGCTGGAAAGGGAACGCTACTCACCCGTTTTCGATGATGAACGCTTGAAGTGGAGAGCAGGTTTGTGAAAATATCTCCCGAATTTTAGTTTCTTGGGCAGGGAAGGCCATGTGGTGTCGATAAAGCTTTCACAAATTCTTTAAGGAAAATATTGCGTTGTAGTTTTCCTATTCCTTGAGCGGAATGCCGATATAAAAAACTTTTCAATCAACTTCAACAAGTGGTCCTAGACGCCATTTTGTAGAATGGAACCCTCGTTAGTAATTTGAGGTAGGTTCTTAACTTTAGCATGCAATGACCCTTGATAGGTCTTGTGAAAATGTTCTCTTTCATGTTGTACATATAAAATTCGATTTTAGGGTTTTTTTTGGTAGGGGCTAGAAGTTCAAGTTCAAACTAGAGTACTAGTTTTCTTTAATTGGAGTTGCCTGGACGCGGGACGTGCCAGTTGCCGTGTATTATTTGAGTTTTTGAGACTAGCAGTGCAGCAGTATCTACGTTGGCGGAGAGACCAGGGTAGCACAAAAAGTTTCAGCTAAGTAACAACCTTTTTTTTTCTTGAGCAGTTCGGAACCTTGGAAGTACCCAGTAGGATATAGGAAGGCGTGAAATCAACATTTGTTATATTATTTCCCGTGACGCGTATGCTATTCTATATATATGTACATAAGATAAGCTTTTCTGTGAACAACTGAGTACTGTGGTGGAATCAGGGTGACGAACCTCACTCCAAATTATTAAGTCATGCATAGCGTTAAGACATCACAAGAGTTTCTAGTAGTTCACAGTGTTTAGTGGTCTGTTACAGCTAACTTCGTTGTAAATATATTGACAATTAGTATTATAAAGTGAATATCTTTGTTTCCTGGCTAAAGGTCATTATTTTCTTCAAACTTTAACGTTTGTAACTTCAATTTTTTTAACCTAACTATGCCCGAGTGGCTAGTATATTTATTGAGTAACCACAGGTACTCCTAAGATTTTGTTATATACTTTAACGATTCTTTTACGGTAATTCAGTTAGTTATGAGAAGTTCTTGCACAAACCTTGCGAAAATTCCAAGTCATGTCCTGGATGTCGGTCTATGTGGCTACCATACCATACCTAGCCCAGACTGCATAGTCGTTTTTATGGTGTAGGTCTGACAGTTGTCGTCTATCTCTATCTAAACCTTCAAAACTTTTATGTCAAACGGAATGCTACCACTTTGTTAATACATTTCAATTACTTATATCTTAACTTTAAGTACCTATTGTCCACCAAAGTAAGAGAAACTTGCATTTATAAATTCCAGAAGCCAAGTGCCTAACAAGACTTTTAAGAATAAACATTTCTATTGGCCACTGCTAAAATTTGGCTTTTATTTCAAATACAGTGACTCTGCGGGACTTGAGTGAATGAGACCTTATAAGAAGCTATTGTAAACGGATTGTGACATAATTGTTTTTTCTCCTTGTTTGTTTTTTCTGAGGCCAAGCACTAGAAGATTTAAAGGCTTTTAAGTAAAATAAAACTAAGGTGGCGCCTTCGGAATTGACTTATATAAGAGTTCCAAACCGCTTAATCTAGAAGCAAAATAGCGAACCTACCCTGAGTTGAGCTAGCTAAGAGGTAATTTTTCAGACAGCACAGCATAGTGTTTTAAACAAAAAAAATTAATTAATCCCACAACAAACAATTTAAGTGTGTTATAAAGAGAACCCAAATTACACCCTGGAGGATGTTCTTCAGATACCCCTTAGCTAGCTCAACTCAGGGTAGGTTCGCTATTTTGTTTCTAGTTCGAGAGGTTTAGCACTCTTATAAGTAAGTTATAGTCAAATCCTGAAGGCGCCACCTTAGTTTTATTTTACTAAAAAGCCTTTAAATGTTCTAGTGTTTGGCCTCAGATAAAAACAAACTAGGAAAAAAAACACTTATGTCACAATCAGTATATCCTAGCTTATTATAAGCTCTCATTCACTCAAGTCCTCAATGTCACTTTATTTAAAATAAAAGCCAAATTTTCGCAGAGGCCAATACAAATATTTATTCTTAAGGTGGTGTTAAGCCCTTGGTTACTTGATTTTATAAATGCAAGCTCCTCTTACTTTGGTGGACAATAGATACTTAAACTTAAAAGATAAATAAGTGGAATGAAATATTAAAGTGATAGTACTAGGTTTGACAATAAAATTTCTGAAGGTTTAAATTTACAAAGTTATTGATAAAAGAAAGCAAAAAGTCAAACCCTGTTTGACAGAGTCTTGCACAAGACGGCAACTGTCAGACCTACACTGTAAAAAAATGACTGTTCAGTCTGATCTGGCAGCCACATAGACCTACATCCAGGACATTGCCTGAGACATGGAATTTCCGCAAGGTCTGTGCAAGAACCTCTCACAACTAACTAAATTTACCATAAAATCTGTGTTATAGTATGATACAATATCTTACGAGTACCTGTGGTTACTCAATAAGCATGCTAGCCACTCGGCCATAGATAAATTAAAATGTCGAAGTTACAAGTACTAAATTTGGAATAAACAAATGGCCTTTAGCCGGGAAACAAAAATATTTACTTTATAATCATAAATTGTACTGTATTTATAACAAAAATAGCTGTAGTAGACTACGTAACGCTTTGAACTACTAGAGACTCTTGTGACGTCTAAACGCTATGTCGACATACGCTATACGTTTACATTGCACAAGCTCTGTACATAACATAAGTGCAAAACTTTACCAAAACACTGTATGGTGAACAATACGCAAATGCAGAATATTGATATTTCAAGTTGTTACTAAGTTACAACAACATACTCAAGAAAAATGGTACTTAGCTAAAACCTTACGTGCTACCCATGGTTCATGACGACTCGATCTTCACACACACCACACACTCACACATGGTCTCTGAAACAGCTAGCGTGGAAACTGCTACACAGCTAGTCTCCAAGAAATCCCATAGTAGACGGCAACTGGCACGTCCCGCGTCCAGGCAATTCCAAAAAAAAATAAACTAGTACATCACTTTGTACTCGGACTTTTAGCCCCTACCAAAAAAAACCTAAAATCGAATTTTAGATATACAAACATGAAAGAGAAATCTTTCATAACACCCATCAAGGGTAATTCAGATACTAAAATTAAGACCTACCTCAAATAACTAACGAGGGTTCCCAATTTACCAGATGGCGTCTATGACCGCTGTTGAAGTTCATTAAAGCATTTTAAATCGGCATTCCGCCCAAAGGAATAAGCAACTACAAGGCCATACCCTTTTTAAAGCATTTGTGGATGCTATCGACACTAGATTAGCCTGCTCGGCCCAAAAAAAACTAAATTTGGGGAGCTACTTCCACAAACGTGCTCTAACTTCCAGTGTCCATGGTCGAAAGGGACGCTTCTTATTTTTCTCCAACGTACATAGTTACCGAAACAAAACAATCACAAAAAAAAATAGTCACCCTATCTACATAAACTAAGCTCTTTCAACAACACAGAAAACTAATGGCGACCAAAGTCTACCCACGCGACCAAGCAAAAATTAACCAGAAGTCGCTGTGAAAACGCACAGAAACTGTCAGTCTGACACTGACCTCTTATCGATTTTCTTAAAACACAGCTGATTTACAAAATTCGAGACGATTAACCTACAACTTTTATACTAGGTTAAACAGTTATAAATTACCAATTACCAATTAACTAAAAGGAAGATTTGAAATCAAACCTATCTGCAACTAGTATTAAACGATGAACAGAAGAAATCAATCCATTTAGCTATGTCGTACAAGATACAAAACATTCCTGAAATGTAAACAACAACAAAGGTTTGAAACTAACATAATGAAAATTTTGGGCGATTACAGGTAACTTAATTAACAATTACTGTTTAAGGTGAGGGTCTACATATGTATTTTAACAATTTAAAACCGAAAACTTAACAGAGATAATCAAACTTATAAAATGCAATTTTCAAACTGTAACAATAGGTCATTTTTAGGGACCTTTGTCTGAAGTACATCCTCCTGGGCGTAGGGTTGCCAGAGTAAAGGTGGATAAGTTGCCTTTCAGCAGTATATCTTAGGTTACTCTAAGGTGAGTATATATACGGGGTATTGATTGGGTTTTTACGTCAGGAATATCCTTTGACATCTGTTGTCTCATCGAAGACTTTTTGGGTCTTGTGACTTAATTTTGAATTTTGATTCGGCTATTGCTCTAATTGATGAAGGCTGGAAAGCTGCCTGGTTCTTAGCGCCTGTTGCATGTCTATTAGACGATCATGGTAGTGCTTCTCTACTGTATACTCATAGTGCCTCTCTACTGTTAGAAATTTATGCCAACGGGGAGCCAATCTTTCGGCAGTTTGTATGTAGAGTTTGGTCTGGCCGTCGTATGTGAGTCCGTTATTAGTATATTGGTCGATACGTCCGTACGTCTGTAATAGTTTGTGATTATGTTTAAAAAGAATTCGTTGATTGTCGGTATTCGAAAGTCCTGATGCAGAACACGGTTCATTGTATATCTAGGAGCATTTGTGATGAGTTTCAGCGCCTTGCTTTGAATCACCTAACTGGCACCCAAAAATTATTGTGAAAACATAACACTGGCGTTTTAAAGAAGGTTACAGATGATACAAATCGCTTGGTTGCCGAATGTCATCAAATAATCACTTTCTCCATTTCCAAGTTATCATTATTTCCTGACAATGTGGGGCTGTAAGCGAGTGTTTGTCGCCCAGTGTTATTAGTGTGAACCAAAGACTTTTCATAAAATGATATTAGGCAGACGAGTGTTGAAGCAAATAAACACGAATTAAAATGCTCGTAAAGGGCTGTAAGAAGAGACAGACAAGCAGATACGTCACTCTAGGAGCACCTTATCTCCGGCAATATCGGTACATAACAAGAAAAACATAGACGGGCGTATCTTAAATACAAATAACACTTTTTATATGGTCGATATACAATCGTTACCTTATTCAAAAAATTTGAATTTCAATGAATTTTTAATATAAGGGTAGATGGTATATAGTATATCGGCGGAAGTCGACGAAATGTATATTTTTATTTTTTGATTTTTGTCGACGTGGTGAAGCCATTTTAATAACAGTATTAAAACTGAGATTGCATTTCGAATGGCATAATAAAATTTTATCCAGTAGAAAAATCTGGTAAACAGCGCTATCGTAAAATTTTAAGTGCTTTTATTATAGAAATGCGATTTACATGTTAGTCTTTTTGGCACTTAAAATGACCTAGTAAATGGTTCATAGGTGGATATAGAAGTAATAAAATTGTTGTTTTTATTTTGCAAACTGGTAATTGAATAAGGATTTAAACAATTCGTAAAGAAGGTGTAAACAATAAAATATTCCCATGTACAGGGTGTTTTTAAGAGGTCTGTCCAAAATTTCTAAGGCTAAATGTGACGATTTTGTTCAACTTACCTTGGTCCAGAAGTCGATAGCTTCCAAAATGCAGGGCGTCAAAGTTATTATTTTTAAGTACACTGAACTGAAAAAAATGTGACGCACCTAAAAGTAAAAGTTTGATGACTCGTAACTTCTGAACTGGTTAATCGATTTGAGTGACTTTGTTTCTATTTGATAAAGTTAATCTTTAGGATTAATATGCATGTTGAATGTTGTTTCTTTCTTATGATTTTGTGGTGTTTATAACTTAAAACAGATATGATCGTTTTTTTTTTAGAAAATTTAGAACACCCTGTGGATTGTTTCAGCATTCAATTTTATTTTAAGCTAACATAGTATATTGAATGAAATATTGTTTATCTTTGGTTTTTTTTATTAATATACCTATCTTATGTAGGTCAGAAAATACCATAGTTTTATTAAAGGAAAGTACTTTTCACCCTGCATAAAGAAAAAACATTGTCAACAGTATGTTTAAATGGGAAGTAGGCGATGAAACACATGTTACAGATCTTTATTTGATTCTATATGTCATAATTTGGAAACGTTAGTGTGTCAGTCTGTCAATAAGAATTTTCTCTTTGTGTGGTAATTTAATTAAATGCCTCAACATATTACACCAACTGGTCCAAAATTACTTTTCAGGCATCGTGCAGCTCGCCAAAACTTTTGTAGAACGTCGAAGTGGAGGAATGAGCAATAATGGTCTCAGGTTTTATTTACCGATGAGTCTCGATTTTGTTTGTTCCCGTCTGATGGTCGTCAAAGAGTTTGGAGACGAACTGGAGAACGATACGAACAAGGTTTAATCAGCGAACGAGAAAGCTATGGAGGGGGATCCGTAATGATATGGGGAGGAATATCACTAGAAGGCCGCACAGAACTCGGTGTGTTACCGAGAAATGCTCTTACGGCGTAAATGTATGTCAAAAATGTTTTGCAGGATTATATTGTTCCCTGTGTACATTTTATTGGGAACAATTTTATTTTTATGCACGACAATGCGAGACCGCATACCGCCCGAATTGTCAATGGGTATTTTAATGAGGTCGGCATAAAAACAATGGTATGGCCACCCAAAAAGTCCAGATATGAACCCGATCGAACACTTGTGGGATGAATTGGGGCGGCGAGTTAGATCTCGCCAGAGAGTTCCGCAAACTTTAGATGCCTTAGGAGAAGCCCTAGTGGAGGAGTGGGATAATATTCCTCAGGTGACCATTTCCAACCTCATCCAAAGCATGCCAAGGCGAATAGAGGATTTAATTAGGGTTAAGAGGTGGTAACACTCGGTACATGCAGTTTGCTTACATTTTGTTTCATACTTTCCTGTTTCTGTTGTTCTTAATAAAGCTTTTAAATGTTTACAGTGTTTTTTCTTTATGCAGGGTGAAAAGTACCTTTGTTTAATAAAATTATGGTATTTTCTGACCTACATAAGATAGGTACATGAGTCAAATAACAAAAGATAAACAATATTTCATTCAATAAGCTAATGTTAGCTTAAATAAAAATTGAATGCTGAAACAATCCACAGGAAGTTCTAAATTTTCCGAAAAAAAAACAATCATATCTGTTTTAGGGTATAAACACCACAAAATCATAGGAAAGAAACAAAATTCAACAAGCATCATATTAATCCTAAAGATTAACTCAATCAAATAAAAGGAAAATCACTCAAATCGATTAACCAGTTCAGAAGTTACTAGTCATCAAACTTTCACTTTTAGGTGCGTCACTTTTTTGCAGTTCAGTGTATTTATCTTACTAATAGCAGAATTTGCATAAAATTTGGGAGCACGTTCTTTTCTTGCGAATCACAGTTAGTTCAGGTTAGTTACACCAAATTTTGCTTCGTAGTTCAGCGCTCGTTGGGGCATATAGTTCAGAGAATAGCTATTTAAGCATCATTTGTTTAATCCTTATTGTACAGGGTGTCCGGATAAGGATGCGGAGCGGCCACATCTCGGAAGCGATACGTCTTATAGATTGGATAAGGAAGCTACCATTATAAAATTGCCAACAGGAATTCATTAAAAATAATTTTAAGTCACGAAAATTGCCAGAAGAGGGCGTAACGGCTCATTTATTTTTAAAAGTTCATTTTTTAATAATGCCACTTAACCGCAAAAAGACAATTAGGTAAAATCAGTAGATCGTTTTCTATAGCTTTTATTATTGGTATTTTTCCGAATCTCGTCTAATAACGGAGTGGGGGAAGCCATTTTACAAAAACTGTCATTAAGCGATTATCCTCCAACGGATTTTCTTGAACTTGAACTTGTTTAAAAGAGAATTTCTTAGGGTTTAAGCAAGTGATGCAAGAATAGTTACAAGTTTCCTAATGCAATTTTAAAATGTCGCTGTTATTCAATCTAACTTATTTCTTGATTTTTCTCGTTATTTTTAAATTGGATTGTATACCTTTTTTTGGTTCTATAGAAGACAGTTTGTATTAAAAACGACTCGTCCCAACCGCAAATCAATATACCCGATATACCCATTTAAGAAAATGCTAGTTTTGATAATATCTCAAAAATTAGCACACCTATATTTTTTTTAAATACACCACTGGATTTGACATAAAAAGTGATAAAACTTTCGTATTGAGAGTTTCTTTTTATCTCCATAAATAACCAAGTCATTAGAGATAATAATAACCACAGATTTATAACCAATCTAGTTAGCGTAGGTCAGATTGCGCCATTAACTAAACACTAACAAAGAGGACGGGACACATATCTTAGTTTTTTTACCGTTTAGTCTATACCCTATAATAATAACAAAAAAAACTGAACAAGAGAGACGTGCTTACTGTTTCTTTGTTCAATTGAAGCAAAACCTTATTATCACTACTTTTAATAGTATGTTCTATAACAAGTAGGAAATGCCATTCGATACGAGTTCTAGACGATGGTTTCTTTAACACTATTGTAGAAAGAAGAAAAATAAATTATTAAAAATTATTTTTTTCTCTCCTGTCATGGTTGATGGCGAGGATGTTCTTCTTGCCTCCGCGACATTTGTAGTCGTGGCATCAAGAAGAAAAATCCGGAAAAAAAACGTGATTGTGGGTCGACCAAGTCTAGCTGTTAGTTAACAACCTTATAACTTCCGTGACAACAATTGTTCCAACAATAGTATCCTTAGAAGTAATCCTGATGTTTGAGACAACAGGGATTTATAATTGAGACCTTCATGATTTAATTAAAGATGATATTGACAAATCTAGAGAGATATAATGGTGGATTCAGAAATTTCTTGCGAATGCCGCCCAGTTAGTTTAAGATCCTGTTGCAGTTGGTTGGGCCGCGAATCACTTATATCTTGCCAAGATCGACTTACTCCAACTTTACGGTTTCTAGCTACTGGAGATTAACTTCACTCACTTATGTATCTTTTTAAAATATTTAATTATAAAATAATCTAATCAGTGATATCCAGAGCAGTTCCAGAAGTTTGTAGATTATACTCGTTGGGGAACACGGCTTCAGAGGTCGTTTCAGAGTTTCGACGTTCTCCAGAAGAAAGAATTTTTAAACAGCATGAACATGTCAAATTTTAATAATATTTTAAAGCAAATCTAGAAAGCTCAAAAGATTGAATCCTACCGAAAAGTGACTAAATATTATTAGGTCACTATTTATGTAACAAACCGAAAGTCAATTTGGGCACTTTGTTATTTAAATAAACTTGTGGAACTTTACTCTTCTAATCATATTATAGGTATTATGGTGTTTCGCAGAAAGTATTGACTCTTTTCTGTCATTTATTACCTAATTTATTTTGGTCAGTCCTACATTATTAGTCAATTTATGATTGCTTAAGATACCTAAAATCGGTTAACAGCTTTTAAGTTTCTTTATAACATGTTGTCGTTCTTTCTTCTGTTTATCAACAAGCTTTTAACAATTTTTCGGCAAAACATCTTTCACCAAAAGTGAAAAGATTAACTGTGATTTATTTCTCCTTAAAAACAAAAGTTACTTCAAAGATTAATCAACTTCATGTGGGCTTATGCCGTTATCAAAAATAATATGCCTTGCGTCAGGATCAGCGCCTGAAAAAATCCGCCAGTCATTGACGAATCATTATTTTGAATTCGCGTGAACATAATTTGTTCCTTCCGAATGATTTTTTGTTTATGGTCACTTGCTAAGTATTTTTATCAAATCAATAGACAATTTCGGGAAAAGCTAACAAAAATGAATTACCTACTGAAACAATAATTTTTTTTTATCATTCGTCAATTATATGGAGTGTCCGATAATATCTTGTACAATGTTGGTTTGATGACAAACCCATGTCCTTTTTTGAGGTCCATTTGCATTCGAAATTGCCTAGAGTACCTCCTAGAGGACAAAAAGAAAATTTTATTTTCCCATAACGCTTGTAACAATTCGTGATCGTACATCTCTTAAAGAAGATTCAAATGAAGGACAAACAAAGACTGCAATAACATCAACACAAAGCATCGAGAAGCTGTACAGCTGACGATCATCGATTAAATGTGTATGAAATAGCTGAGACCCTCATCAAATTAGAATAATGGGTACAGTAAATTTTTTATTAATAGACGTAATGTGAGAAGACGTTTTAAAAGAAAGAGCCAAAGTTGTTAAATACTGACCAAATAAAGGAGGACTAGGTCAATAAGCAATGTATTTTGAACTAAAAAACACTTATCCAGTGTTATATTGCCAACCCTTAGAACTTCTAACCTGGCCTTCGTATCTACACATGGTTTTAAGTGAAAATGTCATTGTAGTGATGTCATGATGATGCATTGCCGTCTCCTGTAGTTATAACTAATTTTATTTGGAAGGAGGGAGGACTTTTAAGGATGAGCCGTTTTGCTAGAAAAATATTGTCGAAGGGCTAAATTCACGAAATAACTGTAATAAGGCAAGAGGTGAATGCTGAAAATACATGTAATAAAACGGCAATTTGTATATAAGTAGTTTTACGCGTATTTTTAGACACCCTGTATAACACAAGCTGATTTTTGACCTACATTTATTTATTAAAGTTAGCATGGTGAATGCTTGCCGGTGCGTCATTACTTGCACATAACTAAAACCAATCAAAATTACGAAACTAAGTAACTCAAAATAAAGTCCAAGTTG
This sequence comes from Polydrusus tereticollis, assembly GCA_963920685.1. Lineage (NCBI taxonomy): Eukaryota > Metazoa > Arthropoda > Insecta > Coleoptera > Curculionidae > Polydrusus > Polydrusus tereticollis. The sequence continues at coordinate 202,190,203 of OY987326.1, forward strand.
ATAACTCTCAAAATTTCATGGCTAGCACCCTCGGGAAAAGGTAAGAGATTAATAATTACTCACATTAGTAAAAAACAAAAATGTATGTGTCGATGGCGGCTTACTAGCATTTAAATCAAAACAGACTAGAGACCATCATGAAGACATGAACGCTGATGTCCTTGAAGAATACTTCCAACAAATGCTAGATCGTATTCCTCCTGGGTCTGTTATAGTCATGGATATTGCCAGCTACCACTCAAGAAATCTCGAAAAAATATCAACGTCTCCTTGGAAGAAAAAATGACATAAAGATACGCTGAAGAAGGAGCTACTACTTTGTATGAAATTTGTTGTCGACTAAATCGCTTCAAAACGAAATATAACGGTACTTCGCCTTCCGCCATATCACTGTGAATCAAACCCATAGAATTGGTGTGGGCGCAAGTAAAAGGGTTTGTAGCAAGGCACAACATCACTTTTGAAATAAGAGACGTTGGAAACCTTTTGCAAGAGAGAATAAAGACAGTGGATTGTAAAAAATGGAGTAAGTGCGTCGAGCATGTGACTGAAATAGAAGGAGGGATGTGGGAAGCTGGAACATGCTAGAAAATACCGTAAATATCCTTATTATTTATCTGGACCCCAACGACTATACTTCATCGGACTACTCGGAACATGATGACTAAAATTTAAAAATTAAGTTGTTGTATTGTATCCAGTAGATTTCTTTTAAAAATATTAACATTTAAACAACCTGTAGTAACTCCGCTGTTACTGTTTCGGGATGTGTACATCTTAAATATCTAAAATACGGAATTTTAAAAAACTATCATTAAAATTTACCTGAAATTTACAATGTGATCCTGTCATGGCAAATTTATATTTTATTACTCTCTCGCATTAAGATACAAAGTACTAATTATTTGAAATGTAATGCCGGCTTATCACAAATCGCTTTAGGACGTGATGGAACTGTTACCATTGCGGATATAATAGGGGGATTTTAAGACTAATTGAATTTTTTAAAAGAAAGTTACACAGGCTTGTTTGTCAACTACATGGAAATAAGCTTCCTCTTCGTCACTGGTTTTATAGTATAGATGGTAGAACGACTGGACCAAAAAGTTTTTCTGATGCAATAGAAACTTTGCTGTAGACATGTGAGACACTGCCTGTGACAGAATTTAAAAAAATTTAATCCGAAATACTGTTGTTGGACGTAAAATATCTAAGCGGTGATCAGAAATACTTACGAGACATCAATTGAGCCGTAATAAGTGGAAATGAGGATCTGGAACAAAACTTCAGGAAAGTTTGTTCACGCACGTTCGATTACTTTTGCCAATAGAATATTACGAATATATATTGCCATCGTTAATCTTTGCCAAAAATTAAAGAAGCTTGCCACATATATGGTAAAAGTAGGTTAAATACTAATAATTTGTGTACAGATGGTGCAAATAATCTGTTTGATCCAATTAAATTTTTACGATATTTAGATGAATGTAACAGAAGAATCGTGAACGCTGCTATTTCGCGCATCCAGAAAATATACTTCTTTCTATGGTTGCTAATCATCGACAACATGTTAGTAAGCTTGCCTTACGCCGTACTGGATCTCCTCAAGAGAAAAGTGACTGGATAAGATAAGAGTTTTTAAAATTTTAAAATACCACTTTTTAATTTTGAAGCCGAAGACTACATCGACAAGTGAGTCTAACGAAACCTTGATGAAACCGATCCTCCAGCATTAGTACCCTCAAGATATTTTTTATTTAGAAACATGACAGTTATATAGACCACAAAATGCATTTTTTTCGAGATAGTGTTGCTTTGTTTTCAAAAAAATAAAAATGGTAAAACGCGTAGACCCTTAAGAAATTTTTGGAATTCCAAAAACTAACCATAGTATTAATTTAGATCACAAAATGCAACTTTTCGGCACTAGTGCTATACTTTGTTTCCTAATGCGAGAGAGCAATAAAGTGTAAATTTGTAATGACAGGACCCATTAAGCAGGATGGATAACTTAAAGGTTGCATTGTAAATTTCAGGCAAATTGCAATCATAGTTTTTAAAAATTCCGTATTTTAGATATTTAAGACGTACAGGCTGATCCCCTATAATGTCGCCCCCCTTTAACTCTTTTTTTTTAAGTGTCCCAAAAAATTTAAAAGTATGGTTATATAGATACTGAAAGATACTATTTTTTTACGTATAAAGATAATTTGAAAAATGATCAGTATACAAGGAAACACGTAAATTGTATTTTTTTTTAAATGGATCACCCTATATATGAATTTATTTTTTGACTCCTTGTTAAGTTCTAAACATAATTGGTATATCATACCAGATACCTAAATTCAACCGTCTCCGAAATATTCGCATTTGAAACATTATCATCAAATATTTTTTTAAACAACTGTTACAAATCAAGAAGCCTTAGGATAACAAAATGTTTGTTGAAAATAAATACCCATAGTGACATTATGTCAATATTATTGTAGTTGTCTTGTTAAGTAAGAAAAATGCCGTACTCAGACAGAGAAAGATAAACTATTTTATCTTATTATATTAAAAATAATTTAAATTGTCGCGCTGCCATTTGAAATATGATAGAAGATAATCCCGGTATGCATGTCCCAAGTCGAAGAACGTTCACATCTATATCCAGGGTCGTTGGTATGTATGGAAACGGTCGATTATTTCTTAAAGTAAAACAGTCAGCAAAAAAATTTTTAGATAAAAGTTTTAGGGTTTTTTAAGGTATATTAGAATTAAAAAAAAATTAGTATATAGGTTGAGTCAGAAAACCGTGGAGAAACAAAGGTACATTTTTTTAAATGGAACACCCTATATCTTCGAATATTTTTGGATTCTACATAAAATAGCAATTATTTTTTAATTCATGCATTATAAGTCTAAACTTAATAGTTTCCAAGATATCGACTTTTGAAAAATTAATTTTTGAACTTTGACAGCTTCTAGCTTTCCAACGGCACGTTTTAGAGTAAAACGGCTTACATGTCCCTATCTTACTTTTTTATTATCTTCCCAAAAACATCAACTTCCGGTTAAACCGGTTGTTACTCAAAAGCCGGAAATACAGTACTTCCGGTTTAACCGGAAGTTGATGTTTTTGGGAAGACAATAAAAAAGTAAGATAGGGACATGTAAGCCGTTTTACTCTAAAACGTGCCGTTGGAAAGCTAGAAGCTGTCAAAGTTCAAAAATGTCATTTTTCAAAAGTCGATATCTCGGAAACTATTAGGTTTAGACTTATAATGTACTTATTAAAAAATAATTGTTATTTCATGTTAAATCCAGAAATTCCGAAGATATAGGGTGTTCTATTTAAAAAAAGGTAACTTTGCTTCCCTACGGTTTTCTGACTCATCCTGTATACTTATTTTTTTTAAATTCTAATACACCTTAAAAAACCCTAAAACGTTTATCTAAAATATTTTTTGCTAACTGTTATACTTTAAGAAATAATCGACCGTTTCCATACATACCAACGACCCTGTATAGTAAGTTTCAAGAAACTTCAAATTTAAAAAGGAAGAAAAGAACTATGAACGGAGATGAAAATGCAGAATTAAATATTTTGCTTGCCATAGAAGATAATCCAAATAATTCCATAAGAAACCATATTAGATTTAACCCACTACAAAGCTTACCCAAATGCAGAAAGATAATCGGGTCACATTTGCCTGATTCTAGATAGAATTAATATATACAACAATTTTTTCAAAATAGTTTAATGGACTGACGAGTCTACCTTCTCTACGAGTGGCTTGTTTAATCGAAAAAATACCAGAAAATGGGCAAGAGAAAATCCACATTTTTACAGGGAATTTAAGTTCCAAGGGCGACAATCCGTAAATGTGTGGTGTGGCATTTTAGGCTATCGAGTTATTGGTCCGTATTTTTTTGATACTGTTTTAAATGGACCCCGCTATTTAGATTTCTTGGAAAACGAGTTAGAAGAATAATTAGACGATTTGCCTTTGAATATGTTACAAAATATCATTTCTCAACAGGATGGGGCACCCCCTCACAATATTCGTGATGTGCTTAATCACCTAAATGAGGGGTTTCCTGAATGGATTGGATGAAATGCGCCAATTAAATGGCCAGCGAACAGCCCCGATTTGACACCTGTGGATGCGTTTCTTTGGGGATATATAAAATAAAAACCGTATATACAGCCATTAAGTTGAAAACCTCAGTCATCTTAAAGATATAATAACGAATGAAATAAATAATTTAAATAAAAATAACCCAGCATTCATAACAGATGCATTAGAGAAACTTCGAAGAACATTTATACGGTGTGTTGAAGAAAATGGAGGCCCGGTAGAGCATCTTTATGTTTAATAACCCATTGAAATTGTTTTTGTTACTGTTATTGTTACATTTCTTAATCTGGCAGTTGTTTAATAAAATTGTTTCAAATGCGAATATTTCAGAAACGGTTGAGTTTAGGTATGTTGTATGATTTATGAATTATATTTAGAACTTTACAAGGAGTCGAAAAATAAATTCATATATAGGGTGATCCATTTAAAAAAAATACACTTTTCGTGTTTCCTTGTATACTGATCATTTTTCAAATTATCTTTATACGTAAAAAAATAGTATCTTTCAGTACCTACATAACCATACGTTTAAATTTTTTGGGACACTTAAAATAGAAAAGTTAAAGGCGGCGACATTATAGGGGATCACCCTGTAGATACCCCGAATCGATCCTAAATTAGGGTCGCCCTAATTAGCATATAATAGAAAGACTAGTTTGGTGAATGAAATGAAAACCACCTGTAGTAACAGCGACATTAATAGGTAGTTTAAATATTAATATTTATGAAAAAAATCTAGTATGTACAATACAACAACTTAATTTTTAAATTCTAGTCATCATGTTCCGAGTAGTTCGATGAACTAACGTCGTTGGGGTTCACAAAAATAATAAGGGGCTCCACAGTGTTTTCTAGCATGTTATCAGCTTCTCACATTCTTTCTTCTATTTAAATCACATGTTCGATGCACTTACTCCATTTTTTACAATCCACTGTCTTTATTCCCTCTTGCAAGAGGTTTCCAACGTCTCTCATTTTAAAAGTGGTGTTATGCCTTGCTACAAACCCTTTCACTTGCGCCCACATCAATTCTATGGGGTTTAATTCACAGTAATATGGCAGAAGGCGAAGTACCATTATAGTTCGTTTTGAAGCGATTTCGTCGACAACAAATTTCGTACAAAGAGGTTCATTCAACTTTACAATCTCCAGTAGCTCCTTTTTCAGCATATCTTTATGAAATGGCTTTTTATTTACAGTAAGCCAATGAGCCAATAAATGTTGTCATTTTTTTCCAAGAAGACGTTTGTATTTTTTCTGATTTCAAATCATCCTTTTTCATTTCAGACATTATTTTGTCCAAGGTAGGTATTTTTTTTTAAGTAAAACGAGTGTATGATTCTTCTGATGACAGTCTTTTCATCCTCATTTATTGCACTTTCTTTTCTTCCTGTACTTCTCTTTGGTAACCTGATAGGGCCGCGTTTATCTTCGTGCACAAGTCGCTATATTATTGACTGTCCGACTCTAGTCATATTCGAACACATTTCAACTATTCTTGCAACTCCGAATATAATATGAAATAATAATTAGACTACGCCTATGGAATATGGCGAAGACCACTGGATTTCATAGCTCAATAATGATTTAATACTCTTTCGCATTGAGAAATATGGTTCGATTTTGGGAAAAAAAGTTTAGATATATTTTGTTATCTAGGTGACTGCATCTTCCCCCAGTTCAATATACCTTGGACTTGTTTGACGAACCTTATACTTTTAGTTTTTTGTTATACCGTTTTTGTTTATATACAATTCTTAGTTTAAGTTTTGACTGTCATGTAGTGATGTAATTGTAACGTTTATCTATTTTTTGTTTTGTTTTATATTTTGACATTTTTATTCTTTTTGAAAAATTGTTTAAATGTTTTTTTGGTGTATCAGGTGGGTTTACTAGTAGATTTGTTTACTTTAATGCGTGATTATTGACTTCTTTTTGGGTCTGATGATGCCTTATAGGCGAAACATGTAACCAATTAGTTGTTTTAAATATTAAATTTATTGAGACCGGGACTTTGTGTTGGTTCTTTTGCTTCAATATTATATTCAGGTCTCTTAGAGAAATATGGACACTTTTTTTGATTTATGTTAATATAATTATAAAATATACACAAAAACTAAATTTATGTTACCCAATCAATTTTTGTGGGGGTTGTTGGTTTCAACCAGGCCCATAAAACAAAAATAATGTCTTGGTTTTTAAGACATTTTTTAATTTATAACAACCCTTTATATCAAACAATCAGACAATGTACTGATAACGTTCTTGATCCGATCCCTTCAATTTTTTCAACAAATTACTTTTTATAATTCTTTCAATTTTTTACATTTCTCATCAATAAATGTGTTTTAGATCAGCCAACCAAAAAAAATAACAAAAATCTTTGGTTAATAAAACCGCAATTTAACCTCAATTTCTTTTTCCGATTTGCTGGTAACATCGCCTGATAAAAGAGCAACACGAAGAGTGCAAAAGATGGTCCGGAAGTACGCCGTTGGCAAAGTGAATCATCACGTTACAGGTCAGTTGAACGAAATTTATTATCTAAATAATTAATAAAAATAGGACAACAACGTCGGTGAGTCATCTATACAAGAATACTTGATTTGTGACAGTTTATTATAACTTTGAAATTACTATAATGTATACTTGGCGATATTAATTTGGATGCGAATACTGCATTTATGTAGATATTAATTATTGAAAGCAAAGTAAAAGAAATGTGTTAAACGCAAATATCTCGAAAACCGATATTAGTAGCGACATCTACAACGTATATCTTTTTTATGTAATAATGATAAGAAAAGTAGTATTTACACTTTTTTGCACTATTTTACACATGTCAAGCATAAAATAGTATATTAATGTACCGGGTGTTCCACCTAAGGAGGTAATCGGTTATATCTCAGAAAGTAATAACACTAGGACTTCGGGAAAAAATATGTATCGATAAAAGCGGCCAAGAGAAATTGCTGGAAATTATTTTCAAGTTCGAAAAATGACCGCTATATAAGAGAACTTTCAAAATAGAAATGCCGATTTTCTCTTGATTTTTTTTAATAAAAATATGTTAAAAATAAAGGCATTGTTTTCTTCATGAAATTATGCAACTTTATGTTAGGAATCGTTTTTTTCTATTTTTAATAATAAAGTGGTGGGAGAAGGTCAAACTTTTTTTCTTTCAAACGCTGATATCTCTGCTTTGGATAAACCGATTTTATTCAACTTGGTCTTGAAAAAAAAACCTTATTTTCCTCTAAACGTAGATCTATTAACTATACCATATTGATTCTGATGGTGGCCACTAGATGGCGCTTTTCCGTAATTCCTCAATGAATAAGGATTTTCTCAAAAAAATCAAATGTTATGATGTGACTTTTTCATCATATTTTATTTTAGGCCTATAAAGGCTAATAAATAGTGGAACAAAAAATCCAGGTCCGTATTTAAAATAAAAAAGTTGATGATGGTCGCTCGAATCCGAAACGTCGGATTAAAAAACGAACCCCATCAGCTTGTAGAGGAGGAAAAGTTACTATAAGGAACTGAAAACCGCTACGTAATATATTTTGTTAAACTAGACAAATTAGGGATAATAATAATTAATATGGAAAAATAGGCCATTTTTTAAAACATTAATTATTAATCAATTTAATCTCGTTAATTAATAATACTCGTTCATTAATGCGTTGCAAATCACATTTGCAATGCATTAATGAAGCAAATAAGGTAAAACCAGATAAAGATAGATTTCGCCACACGTTAGAAGAAGGGGATGAATCCCGAAGGTTGGAGTTTTGCCTAACTTTAGGTGAGAAGATTCTAAAAGATCGAAATTTCCATAAAAATATTACTTTTCAGACGAATCGACTTTTACCACTAACGGTGTACCTTCATCACGTAGAATTGCCGATATTGGTCTAAAGATAATCCAAATTATGTAATAAATTCTAGGCGGCAGTATTTTAAAAAGGTTAATGTTTGGTGTGCCATTTCCTATCATTGTGGTGTAATTGGGCCATATTTTATTGAGGGAAGACTTAATCAACATACTTAATTAAATATCCTAAATCAGTTTCTTAACGAACTACCATACGAACCAAGACATTTTTCATATTTTCAACACGACGCGACGGCTGCCCTGCCCACTCGACATTTCGGGTATGTGAATGGCTCAATGAGCATTTTCAAGAAAGATGGATAGCCAATGCTGGTCCCATTTTGTGGCCGTCCAGATCTCCGGATCTAACAATAATGGATTTTTATTTTTGGGGTCGAATAAAACAAATTGTATATTTGAATAGGCTTCCAAATGACGTACAAGTTTTAAAAAATCGCATTACAGATGCAATAAACTCTATTCCCCTGGAGGAGATAAGAGCAGCTTTCACTGCATTTCGGGAAAGCATTGAGGAATGTGCGAATAAAGGCGGCGAACTTATTGAATTAATAAATCTTACAGTTGATATTAGTAATGAAATAAATTAATTTTTTGATCTATTGTATAAACCGTTGTTAATGTTACTATTGAAAAAAAATTAATTTTTTGATGTATCTTATAAACCGATCGTGTTTAATTTATTATTTTGAACAACTTTTTTTTACGAAATTTTTTAATTTCTCCTAGAAATCAAGCACTTTACTGGTGGGAAAAAAAAGTTTTTTGAAAATTTCCAAAGTTCACTTGATTTTTCGAAATTAAAATTATGCCACAAATTAGTTTCTATACAAGCAGGGCTGAACCTCAGAAGATAAAGTTTCAACTCAAAAAGTGTCAGCCTTTATCACCTATCGTTGCGTCGATCCGGGGATACACTGTATAATTGGAATACAGTGTGGACCAAATTGGGCCTACATGTATGGGGATCTTGGAAACTATAGAAGATAGAGAAACGGTTAAATGGGGAAAGTTTTTGACAATTATATTTCTAACCGAAAACCGTTTAGTACGCGGCCCTATCTTTTTTGGTTTTTGAAATATGTTGAAAAAACCAAAAATATGTATTTTCGAAAACATGCTGTAGATTTCTTATGATTCACTATTTTGGCAATCTGTAAAAACATTTTTAAAGCAACTTTTTAAGTAGATTTCAGTTCTGCAATTTATTTTTCAACACGACGTTTCAGTTATTTTATACCATCATCAGGTTCATTTTTTCTTATGGGCGCCATATTGTATTTTATACTTAAAAGGTAGCTTATGACATCAGCTTTTCAACGATGTATTACTTGTTGGAAAATAAATGAAATTGACTTGAAAAATAAAGAAAATTAATTTTCGCAACACGACAACTGCACTATAACTCCCTAAATTGAATACCAATTAAAAGGTTTTCATTTTGTAGTATTCACAAAACACTGCTTGCATTGTTTCAATCAACAATATTGCAATAACCTATGAATCAAAAATAAAATCCAGTAGCCTATGACCTTACAATAACCTATGAATCAAAAATAGAATCCAGTAGCCTATGACCAACCACTACCGTTTGAAAATGAAACAAAAATATTACTTGTCAGAACGAGTAAAAGTATAATAGTTTTTATTATTATTATCTAATAATAACGATTTATTTGTGTATTCTGAATTTAAAAGAAAACGGCATTGCGTTTTTCTCACGAAGAAAAATTTGATTTGCTAGAATGTTACATTCATTGCAACAGAAATGCAAACCTTGCATTAGAAAGGTATTTTGAAAATTTTCCTGAAAGACCGCAGCCAAGTGTCAGACTTTTTCCAAAAATTGTTATGAACCTGAGAAACCATGGAAGTTTTGAAAAACCGCGGCCCAAGAGTTACGAAAAAGCAGGTAATAACGAGCGTGACGAAAATGTCAGAGCCTATTTTAATGCCGCTCCGACATCATTTACAAGAGCGTCGGCAAGAGACTTACCAACCCCGCGAAGTACCATACAAAGAGTCCTTAAGGAAAATAAATATCGACCATACAAGCCAACTATAGTTCAGGGTTTACGAGAAACGGATTATCCAAGAAGAATGCAGTTTTCAAATTGGTATGTGAATCAATGCGAACAAAATCATGATTTCAGTCGTTTTGTAATTTGGACCGATGAATCACATTTTACCAACTGCGGGGTATTTAATAGACATACCCATCATTTTTGGGCAACAGAAAACCCTCACCAATTGGCTCAACGAAGACTGCAAACCCGATTTGGGTTTAATGTATGGTGTGGTATGTATGGTAAGTAATGTCACCTAGCTTGCTAAATACATAGCAGGTATTAAGTAACCCAGCTTTACTTTTCTCCTTACATTTTAGACAACAGACTTATAGGACCATTCTTTTATAATCATACGTTGAATGGCCAAAGATACTTGGAGCTGTTAGAAGATCAAATATTACCGGCAATTAGAGCAAGAGTTCCTCATGATCAATTGAATAATATTTGGTTTCAACAAGACGGTTGTCCCGCACATAAAGTTCGGGAATTTCAAACTCTCTTAAGACAGATATTTGATGACAAATTAATTTCAAACGGCGGACCAGTTAATTGGCCTGCTAGATCCCCTGATATAACTCCTCTCGATTTTTATTTATGGGGTATGTAAAAAATGAAGTATATGAGTTTGAACCCCCAGAATCTATACAAGAACTAGAAGAGAGAGTGAGGAATGTGTTTACGAGCATAAATGGCAACACGCTTCGCAGGGTTATCAATACTGTGTTAAAAAAGTGTCAAAAATGTATTAATAAAAACGGCCAACATTTCGAATAAGTATAGTAAGTTAGATATTTTTTCTTATTTTCTTTTCAAAACAATAATTATTATTCATTGCGTTTTTAGTTTTCTTTATTTGAAATGTTAATATGAGATTTTTAACCATAAGGAAAAAATAAAATAATGTATTATAATATTATGATATTTTAAACAAATTTAACCCTGCCTAATGTGTTCTTCTCAAATTTGACGTGTTGCGAAAATTAATTTTCTTTATTTTTCAAGTCAATTTCATTTATTTTCCAACAAATAATACATCGTTGAAAAGCTGACGTCATAAGCTACCTTTTAAGTATAAAATACAATATGGCGCCCATAAGAAAAAATGAACCTGATGATGGTATAAAATAACTGAAACGTCGTGTTGAAAAATAAATTGCAGAACTGAAATCTACTTAAAAAGTTGCTTTAAAAATGTTTTTACAGATTGCCAAAATAGTGAATAATAACAAATCTACAGCATATTTTCGAAAATACATCTTTTTGGTTTTTTCAACATATTTCAAAAACCAAAAAAGACAGGGCCGCGTACTAAACGGTTTTCTGTTAGAAATATAATTGTCAAAAACTTTCCCCATTTAACCGTTTCTCTATCTTCTATAGTTTCCAAGATCCCCATACATGTAGGCCCAATTTGGGCCACACTGTATATTTGGAATTTTGCTGATAAGGTCTCATCAACATTTACAAAATGGGTCATCTTCACAGATTTGCCATGTTTTTTCTACTTTTATGTCATTTACTGGGTTAGCTTCTCCTTATGGGATTTATTTGTTAACATATAATACCGGCAATTTCATTTGACTTTTTAATAAGTATTAATAAACTGTTCATTATAATAACTTTGCTTTTCTAACAGTTTTTTTAACTAACTTATTATAATGTCCATGTACTTATGTGATTCAGATACTTTTTGAGTTTATAATACTATTTGTCCCTTACTTTTAGCATTCCCTTATAGGTCTGTACAGGGACATTTTTTTTAGTGGCTCACCTAATTGACGATATTCTTGCTGACTATAATAAAAATAAATTACATATTTTTCAATGATTTTCGATAACGAAGTCAAATTTAATGTTCAAAAATTACTAGGTTCGCAAATTTGACAGATACCACGCCATTTTGAATTTTTTTAATGGCAACCCTTATAAATAGCCAGACGAGTGAATTACATTTGGCGATCCGATTTCAAAAACCTACAGTTGTTGATATTTATTTTCAGCCGCTTCGCAAATATAAAAGTTCCTAAATGGCCATTACATACATTTTTTTAGAAAATTCAACAGTCAAAGTAATTAGGTTATGGCTAAACCAATGCACATACACAGGGTGTCTTAGAAGAAAATTCCTAAAGTGCTACTTAACGGAGTTACAGAGCCTTAAAGGCAACTTAGCTTTTCGGCTCTTACTTTTGAATCGTCATGTATAAACTAATAAAATGTTAATATTTCATCTAGGCCATAAAGATTAATAAACCCATACCACAGCCAAGCACGTATCCAGTGGGGGGGGGGGCGCCCCCCCCCCCGAAATCCCTTAATTTGAAAATAATGAATGTGTGATTCGCTTTGCTCTGAATTAATTAAAAGAAGTCCACATTTTTGAATGATTTTCGTCCTTGAGCCCCCCCCCGAAACGAAATTCTGGATACGGGCTTGACCACAGCAGATGCTTTACATCATCAGGGAAGTCGGTAACGGACTTGCCACCACGCTCGTTGGGCCAAAATGTTGGCAGGTGTCATTTGACACAGCTGAAAATTGATTTTTTAAATACTCTGGTCTTAATTCCTTTGGAAAAGATACTTTACATTTGCTTCGATAAAATTAGCCGTTTTCGTAGAATACGTAACTAATAATTCACATTAAAATAGTAAAATTTGTCATTATTCTCATTAATGCTCACATGCATCTAACTTATGGACAAGCACTCGGCAATTGTGTGGATGCAAGATAAAATTAATTCTGACACATCTCCCAATGAAAGTATGCGGTATATGGAAGCATAGAAAGGGTTGACATTTAGGAAATCACTTAAACGCAAGAATGTTAGAAATATAAAGGATTTGCTTCTTCTTGTTTACTTCAGCAGAGTTCCGAAATGGGCGCCCTGTACCTCTATACATTTCCTTATCAAACGGATGTTTTATGTTGTACTTGAAACAACATTCCAGAATTGTCTCGAATTTCGTTTGAAATGGTGTGTTATTCTTTCTATTAGATCTTCCCTGGTGTGAACTAACATCGAATATACAAGCTTCTTTTCTCCACAAAGAGAAATTCAATTGACTCATGTTGGGCGACCCCAGCGGCAATAAAATGGGCGCACCCCGACCTATCCATCGATTACCATAAGTATTTGATCAGTGTTGACGAATAAAATTGTTGAAGTGGGCACATTTTCTAATAAACCGTTTAAGTTTTGTTACAAGAATTGCAAATATATGACATCATTTAATCTGCCTTCAATCAGGAACGGTCCATTTAGATGAGTCCCAATAATCCCGGCGCATATGTTAACCAAAAACTTTTGTTAGTGCTTTGTCTGTACTGTTGCATGGGATTTTCTTCATGCCAGATATGCAAATTATGGCTATTTATTACTTTAACTCGGGGAAGAAAGCAATACTTGAATTGGGATCTTCTCTGGGTTTTTAAATCAGCAACGCTTCTTTGACTTTTATAGGCTTATAGAAAACTGTTTAGGTCTTGTCACTTGTAGAATTTTAAAATCGGTTCGTGCGTATTCCATTTAAAAATTTTGTTCTGCATTTTTAATTAATATTGTTATTGATAGTGCCTCTCTACTATTAGTGCCTCACAACTATGGGTTTGGACCGGCAGGGAGCCAGTCTTTCGGTAGCTTGTATGTAGCGTTTTGTCTAGATCTCGTGTGTGAGTCTGTAATTAGGGAGTTTGTAGATACGTCCGAGCATCTGTAATAGTCTGTTATAATTTTTGAGAAAAATTCATTTATTGTTTACATATGAAAGTCCTGGTGGAGCACGCGGTTCACTGTATATCTAGGTCATCATCATCATTCAGCCCTCTGCGTCCACTGCTGGACATAATCCTCCCCCATTTCTGCCCATTCCCTCCTGTCTTGAGCTCTCTGTATCCAATTGCCTGCACATCTCCTTAGATCGTCCATCCAACGCGTAGGGGTCTTCCCCTGCTTCTCTTATCCGAGCGCGGTCTCCATTCGAGCAGCATTTTCGTCCATCCCCCGTTCGTCATTCGTGCCACGTGTCCAGCCCACTTCCACTTGAGTTTGGGTAACTACATCTGTGACGCCGGTTCTGCTTCGTAAGTCTTCATTTCTTATATGATCCCGCATTGACTTTCCGAGCATGGACCTTTCCATCTTGCGCTGTGTTACCATAAGCTTCTTAGTACTTGCTGTGGTTAGTGTTAAGGTTTCGGCTCCATAGGTCATGACTGGCAGCACGCATTGATCGAACACCTTCCTCTTCAAACATTGTGGCATGTCGCTTCTAAAGACTTCTGCAAGCTTTCCAGGTATCTAGGTACGTCCGCAATAATTTTTAACGCCCTGTTGTGAATTACGTCTATTAAATTTATGATTTTGCCTTAATCGTTGCAAAAACCAACACGATAATCAGCGTTGTTCACGACGGGTCCCGTGAACAACCTAAAAACTTCCTAAAATAGATTAGCAAAAGATTAACATTTTTTTGTTTCACTTAACTTTTTACCTGGTTCGCTTAAGCTACAATCAACCCTTCCAAAAGTTCTTCGGTGCGGTAAACGTCGATTTGGAAATATATCAGAATAAATTATTCCCGCCTCCACAAAATAGCGGAGTGCTTGTCCATTAAACTCAATTAATCAGACAATCTAGAAAATTGTCACACTGTTAATAACAAATTGTTAGCGAAATAAAAACGACTTGGGGTTTGAACTTGAAAAAATAGTCCATACTTTCAGTGTAGTCAATGTAATGTAAATGAAACAATGCACTCTTTCTCCACAGTTTAATGTTTAAAGTAAATTTCAGGCTCCCGACATGTTTCAAGTACTTAAACACTCATCATCAGGGGATACTAAAAGGATAGTACAAAGTTGAGAAAGAACAGTAAATATAACATCTGAGAAGGACTTACCTAACATCGAGTTTAACAGAAATGTAGGTTGTCACAAATTAATGAGTACTGATGTTAATGACTGGGGGTTTGTTGTAGTATTCTACTTTATTATTGCAATAAAGTGTTATAGAAGAAATATATTCTCTTCGAAGACGAAAAAAGAGGAATGACCAGACTAGCTAAAGAGATCAGTTTTCAGCTCTATAAAATCACACCTGTCAAAATTTTGGCTCAACGAGTTTGGTGGCTAGTCTGTTCCTGACTTCCCTGATATTGCTGTAGTATGGTTTTATGAGTCTTACGTGTCAGTTAAAAAGTTATAGCCGAAAAGGTCAATCACTGGGGGGGGGGGGCTCTATATCTCCGTTAGCGGGCCCTTTGAGAATTAATTTTCTATGACATACCGGATACCCTGCGTAATTATTAATTATCATTTAAAAAAGTGAACTGGTTGGATTCACTAAGCCAACTATATATTTTGTGTTGTGGTTGGTGTTACGCATAAAATAAACGTTACAATGAAAACTGCGTGCAAAAGCTGAGCTTTTTAATTAATGCAAACTTTGCTCGTGTTCGGCGTTAATTAAAAATATATTATATTATGCATAATATACACTTCAGTATGACTATGAATCATCAGGTGTACAATTTTTAATTTGTTCACGGCCATTATTTTAGTCAGAAATACGTGAATCATCGAAATGTAGTAAAAGTTATCGCGAGCTGCATGTCTAAAGTCGGTTAATTATTAAACAGTTTGAAGTCATATCGTATCTGCACGTTGTTTAAATGACCATTTAAATAGATATTAAAACATCTGAATGTATAATTTGAAAATTAATCTACAAAAATCTGGAGACACCATAATACAAGGCTGCCCCTTATAATATTCTAATTTTAAGAAAAATTAATTTAAAAAATTGACTGCTTGTTAATATAAGGTCCTGTCCAACAATATACAGGGTGTCCCAAAATTAAGAGGCAATACTTTACCACTATATTCTCCGGCTAAAATTAAGAGAATTTTTTCATATGGACATAAGTGCAGAAATGCTTGTTAAGGGAGCAACCCCCCCTCCCTCTCGAATGGGGAACACTGAAATCGTTATTTTTTTAATATTTTCGAACCTGTTCATAATTAAATTTTGAAATTAGGTATGGTTATAAATTTTTGACGATAGGTAATTCAGTTTCTGAATTCAGAATTTTAAAAATTTAGTCATAGGCGTCACATACCGGGATGGTAAAGAGTTAAAAATATCCTATTTTTCAACCAGTCGTTTTTTTCACTATTTTCTTAATAATTATGAAATTTCAAAGTATTCTGCGTAAAAAATGTATCCATAGTTTACCTTGATAGGACTTACAGTTTTTGAGTAAAATCGTTCTAAAGAAAATCACGTCTGTAAAGGAGTTAATTAATAAAATTATTCCTTTATGTCAAAAATGTACTAAAAACTACAAAATTAATTAAGTAAATGCTTTTAAAATATACGCAGTCAGCTCTTACGCCTCTTACGAAACTAAATAAATTGAAAACGAAATAGACATGACAACTTATTTAGAGAGTATTAATGCGATATGAAATAGGGTTGTTTTACAAAAATTTTTTGAAGTATAAAATTAAAATTTAAACCCAGAACTACTCCTTAAGAAGGTGTTTAAATAGACCCCCAGTTTCTCTGATACAAATTCCAGCTCTACGGCGAATGTTGTGAGATGCCCGAAGAATCTGAAAAGGATTTCGTCTTATTTCCAGCTTCAAAAACTCGTTAAAGCAGATCCTCACGGTTATCCACCTCCGTTGCATAAACTATGTTGCACATATGACCCCAAAAATAATAATCGAAGGAATTTAAGTCCGGCAATCTCGCTGGCCAAGATACTGGTCCACCTCTACCTATCCATCTTTCAGGATAATTCTCATCTAACCAATTACGAACAGGCCGTCCAAAATGGGCAGGGGCACCGTCGTGTTGGAAATACATCCCCAATCTGGGCCTTAAGGGTACTTCGTCCAACAGTCCTGCTAACTGATTTCAAAGAAAGGTCAAGTTATTGGGCATTTTACTCGAACCAATTAACTGATTTCCAATTATTTCTGCCCAGAAATTGACGGAGAGCCTATATTGACAATTAGTTCGTCGGACTGCTCTTGGATTTTCATCGTGCCAAAAGTGAGTGTCACGAGTATTAAATACTTTAGTTCTACTAAATTTTACTGTTGCCTCATCCGACCACAAAATTTTGATTAGCAAATTTTGATGTCCCAAAGTACACCGACGTAACTCGATTCTGGGTGGGAAATCTCTAGGCAACAGCTCTTGAACCCTCTGGTAATGATATGGATGAAGACCTTGCATCTGAGTCATTCTTTCTATCTAAAATAAATATTTGTTATAATTATGGATAGCAATATGGTAAAGTAAAACGTACTACAATTGATTTTGGAATGTTGACTTCTGTAGCCAATGGTCTGAGTCCAACTTGAGGATTATCTACTATTTGTTGAAGTGCATTTTCCAAGTCATTGTCCCCCCTAGGTCGTCCTTGCCCACGAAAGCGTTCAAACGAACCATTCTCCATCAAACTTTGAACCCTTTCAAATACTTTGCGTCCAGGAAGTCTTCGTTGCGGAAAACGTCTGCGATATTCCTGTACCGCAGCAAAGGAACTTCAATTACAATATCCGTATACAAAATGGATATCAGTAAGCTCGGGGTTTGAAAAATTTTGCATTTTCTTATTAATTATGTCTAATAGAACAACAGTAATAACAGCAGACACTATCTGACACAGAAATGTCAAAGGAAACAAATATCAATTTTAATCCAAGGCCTTCTATTGACAAATTTCAGTTTGATTATTATTTTTATTAATTATCTCCTTGATGGACGTGATTTTCTTCAAAACGATTTTACTCAAAAACTGTAAGTCCTGTCAAGGTATGCTAAGAGTACCTTTTTTACGCAGAATACTTTGAAATTTCATAATTATTAAGAGAATAATAAAAAAACGACTGGTTGGAAAATTGGGATTATTTTAACCCTTAACCAACCCGGTATGTGATGCCTATATGACTAAAATTCTGAATTCAGAGACTGATTTATCGTTGAAAGTTTATAACCATAACTAATTTCAAAATTTAATTATGAACGGATTCGAAAATATTAAAAAAGAGAACGATTTCAGGGTTCCTCATTCGAGGGTGGCTAGCTCCCTTAACAAGCATTTCTGCACTTATGTCCATATGAAAAAAGTATTGCCCCTTAATTTCGGAACAACCTGTATATATTTCTTTTTTAAATTTAAAACCATTTGATCACTTGATATGAATAAATCGGTGTAATTGATGCCCAAGGTGTTTAAGGTGTGAAAATTGACTCTTATTTTGGAGGCCTTTCATCAACACATAAATATATTATGTATTTTTTACCTTAGTTTTCATTGGCCTTATTTTGAAGAGGGTGTTCATAATAAAAACAATAATTTCCGATATCATTTATGGCACAAAATCCTAACTTATAAATTTTTAAGGCGCCAACCGGAAAACTGTCGATTGCTGTTTAGTACTCTAATATGGTGAAGTTTTATCCAGAGAGGAAATAGTATATTCTATAACAAGTATGGAATGGATAAATTTCGCACGAGCGAAAAGTTTGTAGGCCGAGCCGTAGGCGGTTTCGCGAGGTCGGAAATGCCATTCCATACGAGTTATAGACTATACGTTCTTTAACACTATTGGGAAAAAGATAATTTATTATGTTATAAAATCAATATTTTGTAATAAAACTAACCTACCTTGAATAACCAAGCGCTGTCAAAGTCGAATTTATAACCTGACAGCGTAAAATAAGTAATTCAAGGCTATCATGATCTTCAAAATAATTCGGTTTCCCCATGCCATTTAAAGGTAGACTTTCAATGGACGCGACTGCGACTAATGCGGCTGCGGCTGACGACCAATGCGATCTGTCGCATCTGTACCACCTTTCCGAGATATGCGACTTTGTGCGGTCACGACCCGCACGATTATGGTTTATTATCTGTTGTTTCGCGACATTGTAGGGTTTGATTATTAAAAGTATATTATAATGCATTCTAAAAAGTTAAGGTACTGCAAGTTATTACTGGAGGAGAAACGAGATGATGACGATTTAATTTTACGTTGTTGACTGAAACAAAGAAAACATCAATTAAGGAACTATACCACGTACTCGTGAAGGTTCATATAACATCTTTATTGAAAATTAATTTGCTTTCGTCTTCACTCGAAAACGGAGTCATTTTGAATTACAATTATTTATAAATAGTATAAAACCACGTGCAATCAACACGACCAACACGACCTTACTGCTTCTAGAGCAGTCGAGTCGTGCGGCCGCGTTGGTCGTATCTGTCGCACTCGTCGCGGTCGGGTGCCTTTAAAGGAGATATATGTAAATGCATTAAACCGGTACACGCACGAGCGGCCGCATAGCCGCATCAGTCGCAAGGGTCGCATTGGTCGCGACCATCGAAAGTCTACCTTTAGGCTTACACACACCGACGCGGCCACGGCCACGGTAGCGGTGGCGGCCGCGGTGGCGATCATATTAGCGGTCGGGCGTATTCACACTTATAGCTCTCGCGTCTTAAATCCCTCGTCGCTCCGCTCCTCGTGATTTAAACTTGCCGCTCGGGCAATAATGATGGCTGTCTAAACCTTGGTTAATAATATACTATTGTTTTTTAAAGTTTAAACTTAACTTCATATTCATATAATTCAATAAAGGAAACAAAAAAAAAAAGAAACAGAATTTTTTCCTTGAACTGTGATTTAGCTTTATTTGCAGATTTTTACAAAATTTTATTAACTTTGAAGGCAATGCCTAATCGGAAGATGTTGATGGATTTAAATAATATTTAATTATGATTTTCTGTGGTACTAAAACATAAGAATTTGAGTTATTACATTTGGGCGAGGCTAATTTAAAAAAGTTAAAAGTTATCGTATAAATGTGAATTCTTCCAAATATCGGCAACTTTAGAGCTCTCTCAACATAACAAAAGCAAACATTCTTACTTTTAAATGCAATTTCAATGAAGTTATAGTTCGAGACCATGTAATAAATAATGGAAAGGTAAATAGATTTTTACTGTTATTCATGGATGATAAATTAAAATTTGAACCACATATAATTAACCTCAGCAAAAAACTGGGCTTAAACTGCTATGCGATTAGGGCAATTTCTATTAACTTGAATTTCGCTGCTAAAAGGACCGCATATTTCTCCCTAATTGAGTCTCATTATAGATATGGCAAAAGTTTTTGGGGCCGCTGCCCCCAGCATTTATTTAACGTAATATTTGTTCTGCAAAAAAGAGCCGTTAAATATATATGTAAAGCCAAAATTAGAGACTCTAGCCGACCACTATTTCTATCACATAAAATTTTAACTTTGGCCTGTTTGTATTTGTTGGAGACATCTTGCTTAATTTATAAGAAATTTAGGAGTGAAATTAATTTAACTCCAGTAAGCAACACTCGTCAAATATTTAAAATTCATTTACCTATACCCCATTCCAGTCAAATCAAAAATTCTATATTCTACAACAGTAAGAAAATATTTAATCACCTTCCGCTAAAAATTCGAAAAATCCAGAATCTTAAAGAATTTTGCAAAGAAGTAAAGGCTCTCTTAGTTTCTAGAGCTTATTATACCATAAAATAATTTTTCGGTGATGGCTCCTAGTGTACTAAAGTCTGCTTCTCTTGTCTCAGTTTTCATTGTATTGGTGTAATTTTTGTATTATTCTGTTTTTCTGGTAATTGTGCAACTTTACTTTTAATTTAACAATCTCTGTCACTTTTTTAATCATCTTTTTGTTACTTTTAGATAAAATTTTAATAATGTTGTGTGTGGTAACCTTTGGGTGATATTGTATTGTTCCTTGAGTGTGGTAATATTTTGCCCTAAATTTTAGAATATTTACTGAACTATTTTACTATTTGAATATTATTTATTGAGCTTTGGATTTTTAGCAATTTTATATAGCCAGTTAATTTAACATGTAGTATTTTAGTGTTAATTCGTTTGTTATATTTTGTTATTTTGACGCTTTATTTTAGGATTCGTTAAGGTTGGGGCGCACCAACCGCATATTGAAAGCCTGATAAATTTTTTTTTTATTCTTACAGCTTTGTAAATGAGAATGTAAAGATTCTTTGTACAATTAAGCTTTTTTTGACTTTGACTTAGACCGTAACATGCGCACATCCCCAATTAGCACGCGGTATCACGACTTTTGTTTTAATTTTTTCGGCCTACCCTTGAAGAGAATATTTTTTTGTTACTTTGTATTTAGCAAAAAGAATAGCCTAATTGAAATAAAAAATACAGGAAACAGAAGACATTATTTTTATTTCACTTAGGCTCAATGCAAGGTAACAACAGAATTATTTATTTTCAAGAATAAAACAACTGTTTTGTTTTTTCGTTTTTTGATTTTGATCAGGTTAGTTGGTGAATACCTGTTTTGAGTGCCTGAGTGGTGTCTTATAAACAGTTAAAGTTGTATTAAGCATTATTTAATCGTCCTGTTAAGGCTGTCTAATTCTGATAACTCCGTTTTTTTTTTAAGTAATTGGATAGAATTAAAAACATGTCGATTTTCTTGTTTAACAGCTGATTGAGTACTCGAGAACATAGTATCTTAAAGAAAACAAGGTCTGTCTATACCACCAAACTATTTGGTGGTATAGACAGACCTTGTTTTCTTTAATAATCTCGCCACAGAAAATGGACTACTTCTTGAATAGTATCTTAATATTGTGCTGTAGCTTTACATCAATAAAGCGAAATGTTGGCAATCATTATTATTTATTAGTCTTTTTTTAATGTTCTGCCCAACAACCAGACATATATGCAACATAGTACCTACTTATGTCAAAATATCCACCTTTGCAATTATTATCTCTAGAGATCGGGTCATTAATATTCAGGTTTGCTTGTCAGCCTACATTGCGCTTAAAACTAAAATAATATATAAAAAAAAATTGGGTTAACGTTGTACTTAGGAAAAAAATTAAGATAGTAATAAGAAATTAAATTGTTAATTAGGCTAATGTTTGTTATTCAGTTCGACAAATTTGAGTAAACAGTCTAATGATAGGGTTATTTTTTTTGTATCTTTTTCAATTAAAAAGCCATTATTTTGGACAATAGGTATATAATTTATTTTTTAGGGTTTTGATAAGCACGTTATTCCAGTAGAGTCCAGTTTTAAGTGAAAATAAATTATAGTGCGCCCTATAATTGTAAAATAAATGTAGATTTTTAGGTTAAACTACGTAACAAGCAACTATATACTTATTGCGTAATAATAAGCAGTAGGATATATAAACAAAAATATTTAAAAGATAATTTACTGTGGGGTATTACTTTACCCACCATCGTATAATAGATTAAGGCCTGTATGTTTTTTTAATAATGTAAACTGGGATACCCGCGGTAAATGACATATTATTGGAATAGCGAAAATTGATACAATGGGAAGCTAGTAGTAGTAGAGTGGACGGGGAGGCTTTGACGCCAAGCAAGTAGGCCAGTTTTGACCCTTTTTGCCAACCCCGTTTTAACGTCTGGGTAATGTCAGCCAGACGGGACCTACAGTTTAACGTGGGTTCTGAACCACAATCTAAGCGACAGATGTTATTCTCGGCACAGTATTTTTACGGTCTTGTTATTATTAACGTCTCTTTGCTCACCACAAACTTTGACGAATCGGCCCTTAAACGTCCTTGTGTGCAGCTAATAGAGTTTTGTATGTCGCGGGGACCCTCGAACCACCGGAACAGCATCAGACCCGTGCACTAGAGAGTCCGCCGCCAATTCTCTGGTCAAGGTTTTTACCTCAACCATACGAATATTAGGCAGTGTCCGAGATACACCATCCGCAACACTGATCATCCTCAATTTGGCTCAAGAGTCCCTCCTTCGACAACATGCCGTTTCTAGAGTACCTACTAGACTAAAGTGCCGTTGAGAATTTGTTGTTGTGTGTTGCATACGCAACACTATGTAGTATGGTGACCTGGGCCCTACAAACTGAAAAAGTCTGCTGGGCTAGCCCGGGCTTGAACCAGGTACTTGTAGCATGGGAGGCGAGAATGCTGCCACGCGACCAGGCCGTCACCCATAGGAAGCTAAGTTAATTATGATATTATTTGTTGACAATTTCTAATGGTTAATTTCAAGGGAAAAACTCTACCCAACATTGGTGCTGTTGAATTTCGCATCAGTCATCCTAAGCTGACGAATAACTGACACTGTTATCTTGCAGGTTTATCGTAGAAAAAAAAAGGTAAATATCGTTATTGCTGCTAAGCTGGGGGAAACAAGAAGACAGTACCAAGCAACATCCACTCAGTCTCATGACTTTCGGTAATATCGAGAGATATGGAGATATGTGCTATTACCCATACCCATATAAAGTACTTATAGAAGGCTTTAACATCATCAGCAATAACCACTGTCAACGTCGCACCGACGCCTTTGAATCGGCAACGCTGCAACAAAGGAAAAACGCCGACTCTCTTCAAGAGTCCTTCAATCTTCTAGCGTAGCGACAAAACGTTTTTATTCAATTTTACTGGCAAAACTGCCTATGGTTAATAAACACTAGCCCTGCAGTATTCTAATTCTCGGAAAACATCAACACTTCTGTAAATATAAAAACGTGCTATATTCTAAACCAAATATTATTAAATTCACGTCTACGAAAACCGTTAACCGGTAGCTTTCAATTAGTTTGCGGCTTCAAGAATAAGGAAATTAGTTTCTGTTATGTTTTAACCGAGAACGGACAATCTCATGTTAATGCTTCAACGGTTACTTCAATTTCCCTATTGACAGTAAACACAGTGTCGCCAACACCAAAATATTAAATTGTGCGACGGCTCGATACAAAATATGCGATTTTATGCACCAAGATGAATTTTATAAATTTAACAAATTGGAATTCTAAAGGACCACAAATTTCTACTCACCTTCACTTTTGTGCAGGTCACGGGCCGCGCAAGAAAATGTTTTGAGTTTCTGAATAAAATATGTTAATATGAAAAATAACGGATTATAATTTCCTAAACCTAAAACTTGTTAACGAAGTTCAAGCGGTATATATCTAATAAATCGACAGGTATTGACGTGCCAACTATCATGAAGTTAGCGCATTTTGCCTTGAGGATCACTTGCTTTAAGTATAGTTCATATAGATGCGAATCACGAATTGCGAATTGCGAATAATGCTTTATATGGTCAATTTCGAATATTTCAAAGAAATTGACCAATCAGAGCATTATTCGCAATTCACAATTTGTGATTCGCATCTATTTGAACTATACTTTAAACGTTATTGAAGTCCTAAAATATGTATTCTATGAAATTCTAACATTATCAATTTTATTATCAAATTATGCAAAAATATATAATCTTTATTTTGTGAATACACTTAGTTAAATGTAAGTTAAAGCATTTCAAAAATATTCATATTTACGTCAAAATAATAAATTCCCACTAAATTGGTCAAATCGTCCACTGTGCGCCGCTTGAAGTGTGTAGCCATTAGAACTGTGAAGGGTTTATACAAGCCCGTAAAGAATCGAGGAAAAAATTGAAATCTTTTAAAAAAGGCAAACTGTTTTTAGTAAATCAGTTCTTTATACTATCTTTTGTATACTGTTTAAGACTCTTAAGTTAATTTAGTTTTTTTTTAATGTCCGGTATTCGCTATAATCTTTAATTTATCTTTGTTGGATTTGTTTTGTATCAAAAATAACATATTTCGTTTGTTCCACAAAGTATTTATGCTTGTATTTTATTTATTTCTACTTTTTAAAAAATATGATACAGAGTAAAATGGCGAAGAAACATTCCATTATGAAAATTCCGATTTAAAAAGAAATTGCTTTAGAACAAAATATTTGAACCCTTATAGGAATCTGAAGACAGCACCTGCTTCCATTCCAGTTTTTGTAATGTGCTTTAAACTACACAATGCACATTTTGATAATAGTATTTAGTTACTTATAGTTATGAAATATCACGCATATTATAATTATGCGAAAAAAAAAACTTGCACCCGATTTTTGGTACTTTGTTAACAGAACCTTTATTTTACCACCTCCTAAGGTTTTTAAGCCATTTTCTGAGCACCCTATATAAACTTATTTTTTAATACCTACCAGCTACGTTAGATTATAAAAATACCTCATATAGTTAAATAACCTCTATGTCGGTACCTAATCTTATCAGTCTTTGAATTATTCGATTCTAAATTTTAATTTATTCTATAATAAAATTATTAATGGTAACAAGGCAATTACAGCGTAGCTACGTCAAAATAACGTCGCAATGATATTAAATATACCACTGTTCTGTGAAACATTTTAATTTCTAGCATGAAATAACTATCAACATTTTTTGAAGAGAACAACTGCAACTCACAATAGCTGCTATATACTTATAGAAGTAGTTATGTCAATCAATTTAATATAATACCACACTTTTAAAGGTAATGACTTCTGCTGTCATACAAAATCACTTAAACCCAGAAAGTCTTGATAATATGCCATTTGACAGGCGAACAAGCCTCCCCATGCAATTACACTTAAAACTACATCGTCAAAAACAGTGGCGGCCTAGGGTGGTTATAGATATACAGGGTGTTATGGAAATGACTTATTATTTTTTAACCCGTAAATATATAGGTCGAGACGAATTGGGGAAAAATTGCTATAAATGGCGCTCGAAGCTAGAAATTCGAGAAAAATGCCTTCAAAAATTTAGGTCCAAAACACCTACGCGCCAATGACCCAAACAGCTGATTTGGGTAATTGTTTACTTTAGTGCAAATGTTGAATTTTTCGCTAAAATTTCGTATATAGGCTAATTAAGGGTAGCTGATCATAATTTTCCTTTTGCGTTTAGGCGGCAAATGCACTGGTTTTGAGAAAAATAATGTTAAAGTTTTTCTAACTCACCGGTATGTTATTTTGCATGTAATCCTAAAATGTTGCTATTTACAATAAAATATTACTTGTCGGAGTCATAGTATACAGTTCTGAGTTGAAATAAACGAAATATGCCACAAGGAAACTCTGAAAAACGGGATAACTTGTAAGCGAACAGAAAACTCTACGTTATCTGGAAAAAGACGGGAGACAGCTCACTGACAGCTGGCCAAAAAAGCAGAAGCAAACTGCACGACCCATGTTGTCAGATTGTTAGTGTATTATAAATTGCCTATACTTTTAAATTCATTTTTATTAATTGAATGAATCCTATTGGCTCGAGCCAGCATATCATTCTCCTGGATGGAAGCCATTAATAATTACAAGAAAAAGAAGAACAATCTGGCAACGTGAGTGCAATGAATCTGAAAAGAGACGTTTCTACTTTGTCGGCGTATTAACAACGAATTTAATTAAATTTGTGCCTTTTCCATTGTTTTTTTGCTAAAATGTTGTTCTTATTTTATGAACAGATAGTTTGGTGAAAGTTTTATCACATATTTTGAAGGGAAAACCATAAAATCTAGGAAATTGAAAGGAAAGTGAAACGCGACACCCAAAGAATACCCTAACCTGTAAGTGAAAAACTTTAACATTTTTTTTTCTCAAAACCAGTGCATTTGCCGTAAAAACGCAAAAGGAAAATTGTGATCAGCTACCCTCAATTAGTCTATATACGAAATTTTAGCACAAAATTCAACATTAATTGCACTAAAGTAAACAATTACCATTCCAGCAGTTTGTCTTGTCAAAAACACATGTGTTCAGGGGCATTGAACTATCATGGAAGGCGCACATAGTCCGGTTTTAAGGTATTTTACAAAATTCAAAATACTTCCGATTTTAGAAAAAAAAACTATCAAGTGTAACTCTAGACCACCTCAGGAGTGGCCCCTTAAAATATAATAAGTCATTTCCATAACACCCTGTATGTATTAAGTAGATATACTTAATAGACACATTCAATTTGTATTTTTGCAAACATAACCCTAGAATAATATTGTTATTAGCAGATCGCTTAATACTATCGAGACGTAAAATTTACGTATAATAAAAAATACGCAACAGTATTTAATTGTATTTATTCACAATAATTTTGATTATAAAAAGTTAAAACAAAAATACAAAACTAATCAAAATACAAGTAAAACTAGCAGTTACAAAATTGTTTTAAGAACAACTAGGGCATATTTTAACTTGATGCTCGCCACATATTGTTTTTTTTGCGTTTTGTTTTGACCAATATGTTGTAGTCATTCTCTTCTTAGCGGTAGGACATTTATGACAGTATTTTCTAGGACCTTTTTTATTCTTTATGTCTTCTCTTTGAGCTTCTTCTATCCCACTTTTTTTTCCGGGACATCCTCAATATTTTTTTTAACTCATTGCTCAGTTAGTTACCGTTTGCAATCGAATAGTCTAATGTGCCTCTGTTAGTTTTTTATGTAGCTCTAGCATATACATTTGTCTAGCAATTGGCTTTCCTCCTCGTGTGATAACATTGTGTGAGTAAATCACATAAGAGTTTATGCAGGCCATATTAACCATATTATAAAAAATGCACATAGGCCACCTTTTTGTTTTTCGATTTGCACACATGTTTTGACACATCTGGTCAAAAGTGTCTACTGCTCTTTTAGTTGCATTATAGGTTTGAATGATTAATGTATTTTTTGTATCTGTATTACTAGTTCCAGATGATGTGTGTATTGTAGATAAAAGGGTTACTATTTTATTTGTTTTTGGTTTGTAGGAAACCAATGTGCTATTAGAACTGTAGGCAAACAACGATGTTCCTATCTGCCGTTTTTTATCATTTTCGACCAATGCTGGTGGGATGTGAGGCTTATTCTTCCGAATTGTCCTAATAATTGTCATGGTATAAGGCATAGAAATCAGTTTGTCGGCTAAAGGTACGTTAGTGAATAAATTGTCCATTGTAACGTTCCGGTTTGTGCCATTAATAGGGGCAGTTAAAAGTTCTACAAAAGAATCCGCTAAGGGACGCTCGTTAGTCTGCGTAGATTTTCCAGCATATAGACTGACATTTATAAGATATTTTGTGAAAACGTCACATAATGAAACCAATTTCACGCCATACCTTGCCGGCTTATTTGGAATGTACATCCGGATAGGACGGTGGCTTCGAAATTCCATAAGTTGTTCGTCAATTGACATACATACGAACTGGGCTTATATTTTGTTCTACAGACCTCGATAAATTCTTCCCAAATTTCGGATATGGGAGCGAACAAACATTCCTTCCTTCTGCCCTATAGATTCCTTGCCATCAAACCTTAGACTAGCAGTTAAAAAGTCTAATATTGATTTACTCATTGTTGCTCTGTGGCGTGTTCCACAATAGGAAGTATCAAACATCATTGATACTTCCTATGACAAATATTTATCCTTCGTAACTGCAGCAAGTATATAAATTCCCAAGAGAGCTCTCAATTCAGTCAAACTCGTTTCAGAAAAAGTTTGTGTTGATACTTTGTAATTTTTATTTGCTCTATTAATTTCTTGATTGGTGCATATTACTATTTTATTTAGCATATCGTCTGGTATAAACAATTGAAATATACGTAGCGGATCTAAAATTTGCCTTACTTCAGGGACAGGTGAATAATATTTTTGCCAGAAATTCTTCCTTGTACTTTGGCTTGAGAACTCCACTTATACCCATTTTTTCGCTCCAAACTTTCAAACTCAGGTATCAAAATATGTTCTTAAGTTTCCGGAGGAGTTTCTTTAAGATGCTGAAAATGAATATATTGGTAAGTAAAGTGTTTTATTCTAGCAGGTCTGCATATCTTACTATTACTTCCTGAGAATGTGATATAGTTGCCACTGGCTCGGCAGCATCATGAGAAGCTTGCCTTGGTTTCTTCTTAGATATTAAACACTCTGCAGGTATTCTAGGTGTTTCTTTGAGATTCTAAAAATATTAATAGGTAGGTGAAGTGCTCTATTTTTTTTTACATTACTTTTATACTTATACTTATATACTTTATACTTACTACTGTTTCCTGAGAGTGTGATGTAGATTCAACTGGATTTTCAGAAACAATAGGTGCCATTCTAGTCCCCTTTTTTAGTGATGGAGGTTTACTGAACTTTCTCGGTTCCCATACTTTTCTGAAACATATTTTTAAGGCTTCTTCTGGATCGTCTTCTTCAGTCAAGTAGTCTGGGTCGTAAAACTATCGTCAGATTCACTATCTGTAATTTTTTTTTCTGTCTCAACATTATCTTCTACTTCACTATCACCACTTTCATATAATAGTTGTTCAAGTTCGACACCTGTTAGTCCTTTTCTACTCATTTTCACACCATAAAATTCTCGCACAATACTATCGATACGTCAGATTTACGTATTAAAATTTATCTCTTAATACTATCGACACGTGACACGTGAAATTGACGTGCAGGGATTTAAATTAGGGTACAACATGAACACTTCTACGTATAAAATTGTACTAATACTTCTACAATGTATCTTGAGGAGAGCACTGCTAGTGGCTGAAGTGAGGATTTAAAATGGTGGGGTTGCTTCTGAGGAGCTTTTGAATAAGTACGTAATTTTTACGGATGATAGTATTCTAGAGTTAATGCCGCCCATCGTGCTTCTATTTTTTTAACGGACTAAGTCATCAAACTAAATCTCGGGTACCTACTCAATATAAAACGACAACGTTTATAATATTATGAAAAAAATCCATGCCAATACTTGAAAAAATATCTTACTTATTCATTGCAAAAGAAGTTGCAAATGAAAGCCCCTCATAACTTTGAAATGATCGTAATGTAGTATCCGTCTTTCTTAATATGAATAATTTCGGGCAGTTATCCGCAATAAAAACGTTAAATGAAATACAACCTTGTTCCTTGTAAAATTGTTATCATCAGCGTTTAAATTTATATCATTAATTTGAGATGCGACTTTGTTCGATGAAAATTAGTACTGTAAACGTTACTTTGTCGTTGTGGGTTTTACTGCATAATGCATAGTGTTTTATTTAATTAGAATCAGAGGCCGATTAATTTCCTTGCCGGGCGAATAATATTGTTGATCTTAAATATAGCAACGAAATGATTTGCAAAAAAATAACCTGCTCAACACGCCTTGACAAAATGTGTCAACTATGCCTAGTAGTAAAGTGGCGCCGATCTACTAAAAAACGGCGCAGCAATGTTTTGCAGCCGACTTGTACCGATTTAAAATTTAGCCAGAGTAATAAACCGTGTCTGCCAAAGGAAGGGAATTGATAAGGTTTTGAATTAAGAGGGAACAACAATCGTTTTGTGTATTATGTGTATAATCTTCAAATTTTTCTTTTATAAAGAGCAGAGCGATCTCGGCCTTAGGCCATCTTCAGTGCTTCCTAAGAAGCGAGGAAAATCCAATTTGTAGAAATATTTATTTGAAAATGTCGTTTTTCGAAAATTAATTATAAGTTTGTGTGAAATCCATTAAATGTTGCCTATTCTTTGTTGAGAAGTTGTTCTGAGAAATAATATAAAAATATATTTTGGTTTTTACTCACTTTGTCAGGAAACAGGAACACTTCATTGACAAAAAATATTTTTTCATTAAGTGGGCCATCAACACCACAATGTAAAAACTGATTACATAAAACAATTAACACGTAAAATTATAAATGACGAACAACTGGGACGAACCACTTTTAAATTTCAATCAGTAACTATCATTTTTCATTTTTCCGTTCCACGTAAGAACGTGGTTTCGAGTCGAAACTTGACGGTTATTTAAATTAAAAAGATCGTGATATTGAAATTACATTGTTGACGTTATTGAGAATAAAGAGCGGGCTATTTAAAAATTGTTAAGGTTGGAAGATTTTCAAATTTTAAATGTTAATTTAGAGGGCGTCTATGTAAGGGAATATAGCTTCTGTTTAGGTTAACTTGTGTGTTTAAACAAAGGCAGTCGTCCAGCAATTCCTTATTCATTTCTATGTCCTCCATAAATTCGAGTCTATTGAAATTTTTGGAAGATGTGTCATGAATAATCTTTAGGGGTCAACAAGTCCAATATAGGTACTGTTGCAAGAATTACAATTTAATTTATAGATACCACTCTTTGAAAGATGTTTAATTTTATCTTTGAAATTTACGTGTGTTGCTAGACTATTACTGGTTTTAAAGGCAACACTGAGATTTGGGATCGATTGTCTAAATATTTGTTTAATATTAGAATTGGTGTTTTGATCAAGGTAAGGAATAGCAACGTATTTTTTTACCATTTATAGTGGCGAGAGGTTATATCTCACTCATAATTCTTCTGCATTCTGTTCTTGAAATCAAGGAACCTATCATATTTAGGTCATAGATATTTTTGAAAGCTATTTGTTTTAATATTCTTACTTTGTTCTGGTAGTTTTCTTTTGTAATGGGAATATTGTTTAATCTATTTATGTAGCAATAAAACGATGCTAATTTATGTTGTTGAGGGTGGTTTGAATTGTAAGGGATGAGATGGTCTGTTTGGGTGGATTTTCTGTATATTTGAAATTGTAAGTTATTTGTGGATTTTTGTATGGTAATGTCTAGAAAATGTATTGTTTTCTGTTTCAAGTGTGAAGGATATATTGGGCCTATTGCGGTGTATGTTATTAAGTTTATTAAGTAATTCTAGGGCTCCTTCGTTGTTACAATTAAAAAAAAAGCAATCATCTACATACCTGTACCCTTGGAGGATCTTAGGATTGTTTTCCGACATTATGTGATTGTTTTCCATAGAATCCATAAAGATATCTGCTAAAAAGGAAGCAAACAATTTCCCATGGCAAGTCCGTCTGGTTGTTGGTAAAATTTGTTATTGAAGTAAAAATAATTTTGGGATAAACAAAAATGAAGTAAAGTTAGAGTGTGGATTACCAAATCCTCATCCAAGTTTTTTGATCTCAAGAGATTTCCAACAATATCCACTGCTTCCGACTTAGGGACAGTCGTTAATAGGTTTGTCACGTCAAAGGGAACAAGTAGAAAGTCTTGAGGTAAATTTAAATCCTTGAGGTAATTGACCAAATCCAGAGTGTTAAGTATT
This sequence comes from Polydrusus tereticollis, assembly GCA_963920685.1. Classification (NCBI taxonomy): domain Eukaryota; kingdom Metazoa; phylum Arthropoda; class Insecta; order Coleoptera; family Curculionidae; genus Polydrusus; species Polydrusus tereticollis. Next base: position 202,222,300 of record OY987326.1, read on the forward strand.
GTGTCTTTTTATTGTATTAATGTTAGAATGTGGCGTCCATGGGCTTGTATTGAGAGTGGGGCATCTTGTAGTACTAGATTCCGAAGAAAGAATTTATCTCCTGATCTTTGTTGAAAAGAGATTTTAATTCAAGCGATGCTTTAACAAGTACTTCTCTATCTTCGGTAAAGGATATAGTACTGAAACCTATCATTCACAGAAAGAAGCGAAGTGACTGTGGCACATTTAGTAAGAAGTATTGACGATAATGATTTAGATTTATTAAGGAAGGAAAATTTATCAAATGTATGCGATCCATCTGTAAATTGACGAAATTGACTGGCAGTGTAACCAGCTAACTCTATCAAGTAAAATATTTGAAATTCTTCTGCCTGCATGGCGCTAGCCTATTTATATTCACCGTTCCCTTTGCGAAAAAATAGCGTCGCTTAGCGCGCGGTTGGTCCAACTTCTCGGAATTTAGCCTGGACGACCCTTTTCCGCCCCCAAAGTTACACTTATCGACTGTTTTGACTGCTTTTAAAATTTGTATTAGTTGTATGCAAATAATATAATTTAAAATAAGTATTTATATCCTAGGCATTATTACCCAACTTCTTTCCTTATTAATAGAGCCGAGGTTGGGACGTTTTAATATACTTACTCTATTTTGTTGACTATAAAAACTTAATTTTTATTGAAATGAATAAATCTGTATTTCAGTATTTTATTGATTTTTATTGTACTTATTATGTCTCAAAATATTATCATTATAATATTTGATCTTTACTTTCATTTGGTTTAAAATGTTAATTCGAAATAGAAATAAATGAATATGTAGACTGCTATATTTTTAAGCCGACCCTGCACCCATTTATTGCGGTTTAAAGATGTTGGGACCTAGACAATGGGGTATAATCAGGTAGTTGATGTATTGCAGAAAAGGTCAACGATATAATGTAAACTTTACTATACGCCTTTATATTGGAATGTAAATTCTACCTACTTTTTAAATGAACGCACATTTTTATTTGTTAACAAAACACTTTAATTTCTTGAAATATGTCAAAACTTTACTGGGATTAGAAAGAATACATATCACGATTAAGTGTGAAACACAATATCCGACCGATGTCCACCGCGGCTTTGCTGGCAGGCACTTGCCCTTTTGACGAAATTATTGATAAAATTTTCACATATTTGTGAACGAATCTCATCAATGACGCGTCGAATTTCATTCTTCAAGTCAGAAATTGCGGCTGGTTTATTGGCATAAACACGAGATTTAAGAAAACCCCATGCAGAGAAAGGAGTCGCACGCTGTTATATCGCAGGATCGTGGTGGCCAATTCTGACCACCAATGCGAGATATGACAACAGGGAATTTCAGTCGTAATGAGTGTATTGTTTCACGCGCAATGTGACAGGTCCATACGTTTTCCACTTTAATTCGGTCTAATTCAGCCCACAGAAACTCTTCTAACATTGCACCTTAACGTTCGCCATTCACTGTTAGTGCAGTTCCAGCCTCGTCTTCAAAGAAGTATGGCCCAATTATTCCGCCGAACCAAAAACCGCACGAAACGGTGACTCGTAGAGGATGCATTGGTGAATGCGTGAATAACACGAGGATTCTCTTCCCCCAAATTCGACAATTCTGCTTATTGACGTATCCATTTAATTGAAAATGTGCCTCATCACCAGGGCCGTCTTTAGGTATGTGGGAGCCCCTGGCACTTTTGGCGTTGTGGCCCCTCTACCATCCTTGTTCGTTGAAAAAAGCGCCGCAGGCAAATTTTTTTTAGGTGCTACGCCCTTTTTTTGGACTATTAAAATCTAGAAATTTACCATTATTACCATATGCCATATATATATCAAGCCAAGTCACAAATTTCTTTAGCTGGTTTACCTTGAAATAATTTTTTAAATATATTGGGGTAGTCCAATCGTCCCTTTTTTAAACCTTGCCGTACGCAAATAAAAACATCTTGCCAGTTAAACAAACATTGGAACTAACCTTAAGATTTTCCTATAATGATAACATTGATAACTAAAACTCGGGAAAATAACAAACAACGCATGCGTCAAGACTTGTCGATGCACTTCACAATCACAAGCATAAGAGCACAAACAAAAATAGCGAATCATCGGTCTACCTGCAACGTTGCCAGACCTTGTCCTTCATAGCTTGGAAGTAAAGGAAGCTGTGGCAACGGCCAACGGATTTTAAAACAGGTGATATTATTATATTCCATTACATTCCGATAACCCGCGCCTGCCATCTATGATCTATGTGTGATAGCGATAGCGCCACGCCCTACGCCAAAGATTCTCCATACTATATACTGCCACTTACCAACAGATGGCGCAGATTACCATTACTCTAATTACAGACAAATTATTGTTGCCAGATTTTAAATGATTTTTTAAATAAACATTTTAGGCAAATTAATGTTAATTCCCAGTTAACCCTTTGCGGACTAGTGGTGCCCTATTGGGACCACAGTTCAAACGCTGTTGTAGGAGCGGCCTAGTAAGCGTTGGACGGAACCACATACGATGGCTGGCTTGCGCATCATCCTTCCTGTTTAGTTTGAATCTCGCGCGGCGTATTCATTGCGTTTGTCAGTGGTTTGCCGGCAGGGTTGCCAGGTCTGGTGAAATTTCACCAGATCTGGTGATTTTTGATCCCTTTTGGTGATTGGTGAAAAACTTTTAATAAAACTACAAAATCTGGTGATTTTTTAACAGATACGCGACCTAAAGCTACTCAAAAACATAATACCTCCCGGTTCCGGTTAGCCGGATCGCATTTATTCAAAATAGGGATTAACCGAATCGATATAAAAAGAACTTTTCAATTGAAGGTACCGGCAACAATGCTCGCGCTAGCTGTTCGACTATTCGCAATCGTCGGCGCCGGGGCCGGGGATTTCGGGGAATTCCTTGACAAATCTCGTCCGTCATTCGTATTCGCGCGAAAGGCCCATTATTTATTATGTACATATTGCTGATTGCTTATGGCTATAGCCTTTTGTTCTGTGGGTTGTTTAAATTTTGCTGTGACTAACTCCTGAATTTCCTATAATGCTATTATAGTCGGGCTCATTTATACAAAGCTTTACAGGTAAGTTCAAATAATTTAATTAATTAGGAAAGACATACAAAAATTTACTTACTCAAGAGTTAAAAAAGACAAATAAACGAAAATAACCAACATTGCTTTGATTACAATATTCCAGATAAGGTTTTGGATAAACATTCTTCACTAATTTATGAGAAATGATATAATATTTAAGCCAGTGTTTGTTAAAGTCTAATTTTAGTAAATTATGTTAAAAATTCAAGTTAACTTAATGTTCTCGTTAAAAATATATTTTTTATGTTTGCATTCATTTTTTGTTTTTTTTTTAATAAGAATTTGATGAAAATTATTATTATTAAAAATAATAATAAAAAATACATATAAAATCTGGTGAAATCTGCCAACTTTTCAATTCGCAGAATCTGGTGAAATCTGACAACTTTTTGAGCCCATTGCTGGTGAATTTCTCATTTTTCATCTGGCAACGCTGTTTGCCGGTAGCTTCCTGCACGTCGTTTATAACGCACTTACATGTGTTTATAGATGCAGTGTTTTTAGAGAAAAAACAATCATGTCTGGTAAGTTTATGACTTTATTATTTTAAATATGTATTCTAGTAGAGTTATATGTCAATATACTGATAGGTTTCAAGTTTAAAAAGGTTTATTTGTAAGAAAATTTGATGTGGTCCCACTTGGAACCACTAGGCCATACAGATTAATTGGTTAATTTTTGTTAATTTCAGGAAAGAAATATTTGGATTTAGAAAACATGACTTCTGAAAATGCATTTTTTATGCTAGATGAGATAATCCTCCGACACAGGCTCTATTACCTCTGAGGCACCTTCAGAAGATGAAATTAATTGAATTAGATGAGTTTGTTATGGACTCTAGCACCAGGACGAATGGCCAGGAAACAGACTTTGTTGATTTGCCACTACCAAGATGTAACGACGATTTGGACTATGACAGTGAGGATGACCTTCCGTTAGCGACATTTATACATAAGTGGACTACTGATTCAACTTCCGCCAACATTCCGCAATCCTTTGAAGAAACTAGTGGGCCAATCATAACAGAAGATGCAGAATCGCCTACTGATATTTTTCTATGTCTGTTTACAAATGTGCTCATAGAAAGAATTGTGTTTGAAACAAATTTATATGCAATGCAAGGAATTAATCACCGTTTTATTCCCACAAAAATTGATGAAATTAAATGTTTTCGGAATAAATATGATGATGGGATTGACAAAGAAACCAAGTTATAAAGACTATTGGTCTTCGAAAATACAATTGAGGGATCCCTTTATATCATTTGCGATGTCACGTGACCGGTTTTAGTTGGCTTCTTGGACACCTCCATCTCAACAATAATTCCATTCAACCTAAAAAAGATGAACCTGGACAATACTGGACATGATAAACTCTATAAAATAAGGCCTTTACTAGACGTATTGTCGCACACGTTTTCAAATTCTTATAGGCCACAAGAAAATCAAACTGTAGATGAATCGATGGTAAAATTTAAAGGCCGAATTAGTTTTCGACAATACTTACCTATAAATCCAATAAAACGTGGATATAAAATTTGGATAAGAGCCGACCAATCTGCTTTTGTATCACAGTTTCAAGTTTTTACAGGAAAAATTGACAGCGTTGAACGAAATCTCGGATCAAGAGTTGTCAAAGATTTAACCCGTCCTTTGGTCGGGAATAACCACAGGGTTTTCTTTGACAATTATTTTGATGATGTCAAATTGCAAAAAGACTTGCTAAAAGATAAAATTTACGCTTGTGGCATCACTAGAAAAGGAAGAAAATTGGAGCCTAAAAATTTGAAAGAAGACAAGGTCATGAAAAGGGGGGATACAGATTGGAGAATCACAAGAGGAGGCATACTCTACCTTAAATGGATGGATAATAAAGCAGTTCGATTTTTAAGTAACTTCCATAATCCTGAAGATATAACAACTATTTTACGAAAACAAAAAGATGGATCAACATTGGAATATCCCTGTCTGCAAGTAGTTAAAGATTATAACACGCATATGAATTATGTCGATAAATCAGATATGTACATTTCAACGTACCGAATTGACCGTTAGTCTCGAAAATGGTGGCATCGCCTTTTTTGGCACTTTTTAGACCTTAGTATTGTCAATGTATATATTATTTTTAAAGATCGCACTCCGGATTGCAAATCAATTACTTTAAAAGAATTTCGCTTGGCTGTGGCTTGCGGCCTTATTGGAGCTGATCCACATCCCGCACAAAGAGGTCGAAAAAGATCGGGTTCGCCTATAAATAAATTCAAAGTGACAGTTCCCCCCGAGATAAAATTTGATAAAGTTGCTCATTTACCCGTCCATGGAGAGAAGGTTGTGTGCGCGATGTAGTACTCGAGCAAAACCGCATCGTACTAGATGGCATTGCAGTACAAAGTCAAGTTGGACTTTGCTTAACTGATAAGTCTAATTGTTTTTACGCATTTCATACATTATAGTACCTACCTATTTTCCTAGTGGTTCCATGATGGAACCACATCTTTTCGTTTTTTCTACGCAATAAAAACTGTTTTTTCTGTAATGTATACTTTTTATTGATCCCTTGCAGTAGAAAAATCAAAACCAATTAAAAAAAAAACAAAAAAAAATATTTGAAAGAATTCAGTCCGCAAAGGGTTAATAGTGTTAATACATAAGCCTTTTTAAGAAATTCTGTCAGCCGTAGAGGGATCGGCGGGGCCCCCCGTGGCCGGGGGCCCCGGGCCCATGCCTAAAGATGGCCCTGCTTATCACTAAACAGGATTTTGTTCGAAAAATCTCCGTCATTTGCCTCGTTTTCCAGAATCCAAATAGCTAATTCACGGCGCAACCAATGACCTGTCGGCTACAATTATTGGCTCAATTGGATTTTATAGGCATGCGAATACAAATCTTTTGTAAGAATTCGCTGCATACTGCTTTTGGTAATGTTCACTTGTTGGGACCGACGGTGAATCGACGTGCCTGGATTCTCACCAACACTTTCCGATACTGCTGCAACATTTTCAATAGATCGATCAGTACGCGGCCGCCCCGTTGATTTTATGTTTCCAACTGAACCAGCTTGCTCAAATTTCTTGTTCAATCTTTGCACTGTCGTATGATTTGGTGCATTATTTCTTCCAAAAACGGCTCGCACTCTACGAACTGTTTCCGCATAACATTCTCCACATTTATAATACGTTTTCACGATAACAACGCGCTGTTCTACCGTGTAACGTTCCATGGCTACTAATTGCACTAAATTACATGAGAGCTATCAAATTTTCAGAAGCCTACTATGACAAAAACGAAAATGCCACGATATTTAAAATGTGCGTATATTTTGGGACACCCTTTACATCAAAAATCCGATCTCAAATTCTTATATCCCAAAAATTCAAAAATTGAAAGGAATTGGGAGGGAATTAAGGAAACACACGTAAAATAAAGAATCTGGTACCCACTATATTTTTCTAGCAAAAGAAAACAACTGCAGATGTATCCACGCCCCTGCATGAAGAACACTTATAAAATGTGAATTTGAAGCAATTCAGGAAATCATAATTAACGCAAGCAGACATGCAATCACGGGGTGATTGCAAGTGGTGATTATTCCGAATTTTACTGTACTTTAAGTACAATTTAAGCAGACTTTGTTGCATAAAATTGCAACCCAAAAAATGCAGACGACAATGACCTATAACGAATGGGACGCCAGACCGTGAAACACACACCTTAAAAATCACGGGCCGGTGAAATTTAAGTACTTGAAGGTTTACTTCCTCTCTTCTGATGGGAAGATTTTTTTTTTGTTTTTAATGCAGAAACGAATTTCAATTATTAGGAAAGGCCGAGTAAACTGTATAACTGTTCCACGCCCTTGATAATTACGCTTGCTGGGAGAAATCGTGGCCATGCAGGACGTCTTTTTGGTGATTATTAGAGCTCGGCAGATGGAAGACAATGATGATTTCCCAGGATGCGACTGAGCAACAATGATGATAACACGGCCCCATATAAAAAAGTGTAACGATCTGCAAGCTCGTTTTCTTATAACCTTAAACATAAAAAAATTAATATAATATAAATTCGTCTTCGTAAATTTTCTGAGTTTTTGAATAATAAACGAAAGTGACCAACGTTCGGCACTGGTAACTTACCCGACCTGTTTTTCCCCTTTTTCCCTTTACAAGTTTCGATACCCTAGATTACCTGTTTTGCCCAAATTATAAATTCGATCTGGTTTACATTCAACTTTTTCCATGATATTTTCTAAATTTCCAAGATCTCATTTACTCCCTATTTGTTAAACCACATATATAGTTAAAGCCTATGCCTTAAACTGGTACTTTCCGGCTTTCTTAAGGATAAGCCCTGATTTATAGCCATAAATTATTTTCTCCGTTCATCGCCTGAAATTAAAACCAATGCTAAACTACAATATGTATGCACCCAAACGAATTTGTAACGGCGTTTTAAATACTAGAATATAATGTCACCAGTAATGTAGAATTTACTTAACTTTTGAATCTCAGTTTTTGATATTCTGTGCTCTGGAATTTGGAGGCCAAATTTTGGATTTGATGATAATTTCATAATTTAAATTGAAATAACATTTTATGTAATTCCTCTTTTGTTTTATTGCAAATACCTGGGAAGCTTTCAATTGACTTCAATATTTTATTTTGCTTGGTCCCTCACTTTCGTTGTCCGCATAACTCATTGTCTGTAAAAGTTATTTTCTTTGTTTGTTTCCCAAGCAAAACTATGATGCGGGACTGCAAAGTGGTTCTTTTAATAATTTAATGTGCTGTGGAGGCGTTTATACCTAGTTCTTCCTCTAAATAAGCACAAATAGTATTTTCTATCCGTCCTTAACCTACATCTCTGTCAGTGTTTTCTTTTTGTGTATTCTAGGCATCTAAAATTGTATTTTTTATATATTACTGAGCGAGACAAAGTCATATTTATTTCAGATCAGCCGGAACCTCCCTTATTTAGAAATCAAAATTAGAATCTAAATTTATTTCTATACTTGCAAAAAGTAGCCATCAAAACATGGATGTACACGTCATTAAAATTACGTACACTTTATTGCAATACACTTCATTACAAACAATACTTTTCATTAGAATACCAGTAAATAATATCTATTATACAATACTTCATCACTTAAATATTCTTGAACTGAGTAACAACCCTTCCCAACAAGAAATTACCTTATTTTGGTTTTATAAACTGTCCCATTCAAGAATCCAATGTTTTTTGGTAATTTACTGTGTAATACAGGGCCAGCATATTCTGGTGACATTCAAACTTTATAAGGTTATGTTTAACTATTAACTCTGGTTGGTTATTCATAAAAAGAAGAGTTTAAATCGAATTTATTTTCTGTTGTCTTGACATACATTAAACATCTGAAGACATAATATATGCATGGAAATGTCATAATTTTCTCACCGAGAAAAATTGGTTTACAGCTCTTTTTATTTTTAACTCGTAAATAAGGCGAATTATTTGTTATTGTGTCAGAAATATTCTAATTCTAGTTGAGTTACCCCAAAGTATTACGTTGTAATAATGTCAGTAGGACAAAGAATAATATACGTTTAAGACTGCTTTTATAAGTAGTTGCTTTAGCTGAAGAATTGCAAAATATGCAGTGCCACATTTTTTCTCGCATACTCAATATGAGATTCCCATGTAATTAACTGGTCCAGTTTAAAGGACGTTGTTGAAGCATGTTCTCGAAAGGGAAGTGCCTCTATGTCAAATTTGTGGTTGGAGAACTTTTTTTCCAGGTATCGTTTAATCTGATCTGGTTTATTTCCTTTTTCGACATGGCCCACGTATAACCAAGCTTTTCTCGCTATTTGTTCAAAACTATCACAATAACAACGGACCTAGACAAGAACATAATTTTCCCGAATGAAGGTGGGTAATTTGAATATTAAGTTTATTATTAAATATAGGCGAAATCTCCATCTGACCGAATGTTCCACCCTCTCCCTTATCTTTTTAGTTTCCTCTTGATCCTACACCGAAAAAAAAACGGGCTGCCACAATTAAAAATTTAGTTACCATAACTAGAAAAATTAATAAAATAGGGGACATACCGATCGTCGAGTTACCACAACTGAACTAGTTTAGTTGGGGCGTATACAATTTTCCTTTGTTGTAACAACTAAATTTCCTGGTTGTCACAGCCACACCATAATAAGTTGTAAGAACTAATATCCTAGTTGTGATAACTAAAGAAGTGTATTGCAACAACTTAATTAAAAAGTTGAAAAGGTATATGACAACTAGTTGAATTGGTTGGGATAACCAAATCCTTTAGTAGTTGCAACAAATATTTTGGCTGTGGCAATTAGTTGTTAGTTCGATCAACTAAAATGTTTAATTGTAGCAATTCATTTTTTTAGTTGTACCAACAGGAGATATTAATTAATTACGGCAACTCTTATTTTTAGTTCGCTACAAGAATTCATTTATTTTATATTGTGCGTCCACCATTTTCTTTTACCTCCTTCTTGCCTTATATATTTATGTTTTAGTAATTTTATTTTCTAGACAATCTTTTGATTTTTTTCTAAATAATTCATAGATTTTAAACATTTTTTTACTATTCCTTGATGGTGGCTTAAACTTCGAATCTCAAACCTTGATTGACAAAATTCTCTTGTAAACAAAATATAAAGCATATAAAAATATAAATTTGTCAAAAATGTAAGTAGGTACCTACTTAGATTTTAGAATAAAATTATATTGTTTAAAAAACAACATATTTATATAACAAAAAAATATAAGTTGGGCAAAAAGTGGTAAAAGAATAATATGGTAGATTCATAAAATAAAACAAATTCTTATTAGCAATAACTAACAAAAATACATCTTTTTCCAAATGTCACTTAGATATTTGGCACGTCCAATAATATTAAAATGTCAAAAGCACAGAAATCAAAACCTTGGTCAATAGTATCACTGAATACTTTAAAAAAGGGATGTTAAAAAATACAACATAGTTATACACATTTTTAAGTTATATTAATATTACCTAATTATAATAATAGGTAAATAACAATAGTACAAGATATAGGTACCTTCAAAGACACCTACATACTCCTGCAAACTCCGCACTGTAAAAGTTAGACTTACACATCTTCAAAAAACACAGACACGATTATTAACGGCCAATAAGTAGAAAATCGCATGCACAGCACAGAAAAATAGGGTGGACTCGTAGAAAAAATAATATATATTAAGATTATAAAATACAATTATTTTTTCTATGACTGGACTGGGGTGACGTCGGGCGCGAATTCCCTTTCGGTTGACGTTCGGTGACTTTCGATAGAATCGAAAAAGCCGAAGGTCATTTAATTAACGTTTCAGGCTGGTATAACTTTAGAAAATTAGTTGATTTTAATTATGACAATATATAGGGATAATTAACCCTTGGGGTATCTGAACTGGTTGCTGCAACCTAGATAATATAACCCACCTTATTAGATAGCCGCAAAAAGGTATCACAACATTTAAAATTAAGTAAAATCCTTTTGTTACTCAGTAATTTAGTTCTGATAAGAAAACCGATACGTTGTCATAGCCAGAGCGGTCCAAGAAAAATAAATTAGCTGAGAGAACTATTGCGATAACTAAAAAATAGATTATCAGAACTAAAATTTTAATTGTGGTAATTAAAAAAATTCGACTAAATTGTTTAGTTGGCCCGATTTTCTCAGTGTATTAATTGCTTCTTTTTCGAAAATACGCTTAACTTTACACTGCTCTGTCGATCTTTTGATCGTTTACACCAAACATATTGTATTTCAATCAGGTTCGAAATTTTGATGCAAAGTAGAAATACCAATTCTCTCTTAGTCAACTTTCCCCCTTTCTGGCAATATTAAACAATATATATTTATAATTTGCAAGTATAAAACCGTTTCCAGATGCTGAGAAAAGATGGAGATCTAAAATATGATACACCTATATTAGAGTTAGGTCTAATAATACCATTATGGTCTCCTGTTCATCCTTATATAATATAATAGCGATATTGTTTTACTGGAATACATCGCCGAAACATAATGATTGTGCCTTTACTTTATTTTGGTAAAATATCATCAAATCTTTAAACGCGCGGGGCGGTCTTAGATTTAGTCTATTGAGAAAAATATCATTTAAATTTGATTTATAAAAATGTTTCTGATCTTTAATCCACTCAAAAATATAATTTGCTTTGCAATTTTTTTCTTGTATCATAAAGGTTACATTATACCGTTGATCTTTAGACTGCCATGACACCCTAATTACCCCTCTGATCACAAGATGTTCCAAATTAACATATTTTCTGGCAGAGCTGGAGTTTAAATTACCTGCATCCCTAATTGCAATACCATTTTAATTAGGGTAAATTAGGTAAATTGGTTTTCCGACTTGTGAATTTTGTTATATTAGTGTTTGGTTTACCGGCTCGTGATAATTTTTGTTGTATTAGTGTTAGAATGTGGCGTCCATGGACTTTTGCTAAGAGTCAGGATCTTGTAGTGTCATCTTCAAAGGAAAACATTCATCTTCCGACTCTAAAGAAATAATTAAAAATGTGTACCAAATGTTTATCAATTAGGATATATAGTACTGAAACCTATCATTTCCAGAAAGAAACAAAGTGACTGTGGCATATTTAGAATATATATAATAAGTAATTAGGAGAATTATTTGGATTTACTAAGAAAAGAAAATTTATCAGATGTATGAAGAAGAAAATCTACCTACCCTGGTTTTCCTAAAAAAGAGGTTTTTCAACGACGAAACAAACGTTTCTTGCAGCATTTCAAGCCTAAAAAAAGTTTTTTATAAAACGGGTTCTAAATATCACACAATTAATAAAAGACAAACATTAATTGAATCTCAACGTTTAGGGGAATATCGTCATAAACATGGTTCGATACACATTACACTGCAAGAAAAGGATGGAATGATTTTTCACAAAAATGTCAAACCAAGGCTTTTTAAACACCTTTGAGAAGTATTACAGACTTTTAAAATTAATAAAGAATACGTCTGTGATAAACTTGCAACATAAAATAGACTTAAGTGTTAGTGTCCTCACCCCTACTTTTGTGTATTTAATCTAATTGAACTAATATAGTACCAAGTAAAGTCAAATATTAGAAGGAATAATATAATAATCTTTAGTAGAATTAATAAAGAACATAGTAAGGAACATTTCTGCAGACAATTGGAAATACTGGATCCAACATGTAATTAAGATGTAAAATTGTTATATGTGTATGAGTACTAATGTTCAACCCTTAATAATAGGTTTAGGTGAGGATAGTGATAGTGACACAGAACTAAATTTAGAGTAAAGTCAGAGACGCGCCTTAAAGGCGCCAGGCCTTCAACACAAATGAACATAAAACTAAAAAAATTATCTTTGAATACCGGTGGTGAAAATGCATTATGCACCAACACCGATCGACGCGACGGTCAGCGACCAGTACCAGTGATGAAATCTTACTACTCCTCTTCTTATGAAGGCGCGAAAACCCGCGTGCGTTCGGCGCGCTGGTTTAAACTTGCAATATTTTGCGTGTTCGTAATCGATGTAGCAGGTTAATTTTTCATTCTTGTCTTGATAAGCGCATAAGATGTATAGAGTGCCTTATTTGCTATTACGTATCTACCGCAATTGTGAAAAATAATTACAAATGAGGTAAGTAAGTGATTAAGTAAATTGATTAAAAGGGACGCAAATAATTGTTTTTCTTCCTAATAAATTTTGTTTATGAAACAAATAAGGCTTAATGTTTAAAATTTTTTATTTATTTCATTTAGATGGCCAGAGAAGAAAAAAAGAAATTGTCTGGTTACCAAAACTTGCCTAACAAGCGAAAACGAGAGGAAGACTTGGAGAAAACCAATTTCAAAATTAGTAACTTTTTTCGAAAGACCACACAAGACACTACTTCTGATGACAGTGATTTTCTACATTCAACAAAATCAAACTTGCCATCAGAATTGGAAAAGCAAGCTAATGAGGATGAAGATCCAAAAGAATTAGATCCTGATACGTTTCAGTCAGTGTCGGTACCATCATGTTCGAGTAAGCAAGACGAATTATCCGAAGAAGCGCCCCTATCCAACGATCCAGGTCTTTGGCCGAGTGTCTTTTCTCCAAGCCAGGTGCAAAAACTTGTCGAAAAAGGTCCAATGCATTATCAAAATAAAACTATGTATCCTAAAGACAAAAGTAGACGTAAGTTTTCCGATATATATGTTACTCGAATTTTGTTAAATGGTAAAAAGGTTCAGCGTCAATGGTTGCTATATTCTATTGAAAAAAATTCAGTTTTCTGCTTCTGGTGTAAAATATTTAATGGGCCCAACCCCAACAATCCATTGACTTTTAAAAACCCTAAATTAAGTAAATCCAGACGGTTTTAAAGATTGATATCATTTAAGCGAACATTTGAAAATTAAAAAAAAAAGTAAATCTTATTTTCAAAATTTACTACAAATATTAAAAACGAATCGAACCGTTGATTCGGAAATGCAAAATTTATTAAAAAATGAATCTAAACATTGGCGCAGTGTCATTGAGAGAATAATTTATACTATTCAATTTTTGGCTAAACAAAACTTGGCTTTTCGTGGTCCTAGTAACAAATTATAAGAAAGAAATAATCGAAATTTTTTAAAATGTATAGAAATGATGAAAAATTTGATCCAGTCATGTCTGCACATATTAATAGATCACAAAAAAATATTTCACTTTACTTAATAGGTGATAATATAAGAAAAAATATTTGAAACGAAGTTAAAGAAGCAAAGTATTTTTCAAATGAGAATTGCAGCACGTGGCTACATCTCGTGGAAACCACACGTGCTGCAATTCTCATTTGGTTATTTGCATTTCTGTGTGAAAACACTTTGAGGTCCCTTACCTTTTCGTCAGACCCGGAGCCTTGCTGAAGAGCCGTAAACGGCGAAACGCGTCCAAGGATTGGGTCTGACGGAAAGGATAAGGGACAATTCTTTGCACGAACTTATTATAAGTTTGTGTTTTTTGAAAGTATTTTTCTATATTACTTGATGGTATTCCTGATGTGAGCCGCCAGAAACAGATTTCTGTTTGCTTAAGGTACGTTAATTTAAAAAACAATAAACTTAGTGTCGAATAACGTTTTTTAACATTTCGTCCTATAAGTGATACAACACAACAGGGGAAGGTTTAACCAACTTTTTACTAAAAACTTCGAAGAATTATGGTTTAGACATTTATAATATGTACAAAAAAGAATTTTGGACATTAATCCACGAGCAATGTTTGAACCGTGTTGTAATCACAGTTTAGACGTTGTCATAAACGATGCTGTGAAATCCAATATTTCTAGTATACATTTTTTTCAACTATTCAAGAATTATATAATTTTTTTTCTGCCTCAACTAATCGGTGGTCTGTTTTGAAAAATAACATTTCAAGTCTGACATTAAAGCCGTTGTCAGATACCAGATAGTCTAGCGGAATTGATGCAATAACCCCTCTAAGATTTTAGTTGAGTCTGACTTTTTAAAGAAATGGAAAATCTTGTTAATGAATTTGCAAAAAGTAAAGCTAGAAAAGTCCCATTTTTGTAAGACCTCTCCATAATGTATCCTGATCCTGATCATGTATTGTAATGTATGTTTTGTGACTTTGATACTGTTTTTGTTTTGTTACCGATGTTTCGTATTATATTAATATTTTTTGTGTACTTCCTGTTTGTCACAAATAAATATAGACATTAGTACTAAAAAGTATAGAGTTTTCTTCAAAAACTTCAGCGGAAGGGTGGTAATTTTAGCTCAATATTATAATATTTGTTAAAGGCGCCTATCATTATTTCGCACGACGGCGCCGAAAATCCTTGGCGCGTCCCTGAGTAAAGTAGAATTAATATGCCAAAATTGATTATTGCAAATATTTTCTGTGTACACATATTGTACACATATTGTACTATATTTAAATTTTAAACTTAATTTCAATCTCGTATTAGTATGTAGTCTAAATCGTAACATTGCAAAGATTACTCATAACAACTTGTAAAAATCGTTTTAATATACCTAATGTACTTTGTTGACGACCGCAAAAAACTTGATTTTTATTGAAACAAGTTAATCTTTAGTTCAGTATTTCATCAATTTTTATTGTACTTAATATGTCTTAAAATAGTATTATTATAATATTTGATCTTTACTTTCATTAAAAATAAACCAAAATGTAGATAGCTATATTTTGAAGTCGACGATTTATTGCGGTATGGACATCAGGTTATTGATTTATTTCAGTAAAATGTCAACTATATAATGTAATATTTACTATACCATCGACACACCATCTTTAAAATAATGACCAAACAATTTATGACTCATAGGCTTTAGAATAATAACAAAAATCAAAGTAATATAAACTTTAATCTTCTTATTATGTCTGTCTATAATTACAAAGCACGCCGTGCAAGCTCATAAAAGCTCTCTCAGGTGCACTCGATGACTCATCCTTCCCCGGTGGTGGTATAGGTATGAAAAGCGACCAATCATTCATACGTTGCGTAGCAGCACAAATTAACGTTCTCGAATGAGTAGTCAAGAGAAAATGACTCATACTTGGTTAAATAGTTGAGAGCTTTACCACTTGGCTATGACTAAGTGAAAAACTTTCTCTTAGTTTTTAAGGTTGATATTGATGGCTCAATATTTTACAGAATGTAGTAAATAATCCAAATGCGACTAATAAAACTATTTGTTTAGGATGGTAATTGTAAGAACAGAATGCACTAAATCAAATCGCTTATTAAAAGTATCTCCTGAACAAAATTGAATTTTATTTTTAAAATTTGTCTGTTGCTTTTAAGAGATTTTTAAGACGCTTTTAAATTTTTCAAATATTTTGGATGATACGGTGTTGCTGGATCATGCCAAAAGTAACAATCGGAATTTTAAAATGTATACTGTGTTATTTTTAGAATCTATTTGATTTTTAGCAACTGTCGTTATTATTTTCTTTCATAGATATCTGTTGCTGTTCTCGAGATATTATTTAATTTCCATTTTTTTTCCCCGAATAACATGATCTCAACAAACTCTGATATATTTCAACTCAAAAGATTTTTACGGTATGGAGTCTTAGTAGCAATATACAGAGTGGTCTGAAAATATAGGTATTATGGTTACATACCTGCAAAAATGTCCAAAAGTAGATTTTTTAAATGAACCACCGTAGATATTATTACTAATATGAAACACTGCCGAAATGTATACCATAACTGGTACTGTTATACCTAATAGTCAAGTTTCTGACTTATTATAGACGCTTATTTGGAAAACTTCCTTAAAAAATCATTCCCGTTCGGTTTTTAGTCAGTGCGCCTTGCAGTGTCATCTGTCAAGTCACTGTTGATTTCAGAATTGGCCTCCGAGATTACCCGATTTGAATATATTCGATTTTTACTATCGGGTATATTTAAAGAAAAAATCTAGAAATCACCAGTAAAAGAAAAGTTTCTACAAGATCGACAAAATGAAATAATTAGTTAATAATTTTATAACCTTATAAGGTGCTAACAAAATATAAAAGTTGGTAGTTAAAATTATAAGTAAAGTTTAACGTCACCACCTGCCTTGGTTAGCGCAAGCTCGTGGCAATAATTGTAATCGGGTTGGTTCTTTTGTACAGGGTCCTCGCCAGTAAAACAAGAATGTGTACGTGTATTACCCCCATTGAATGCTGATGTTCAAGCTAAGATATATAAGTTCGAGTTTTGAGCGCCACTTACAGCTGCTTTTAGCTCTAACTTGTCACAACAACACCAAATTTCTGTGAGTAAAACAATGCATGGATGGGGCGATGGACACCTATGATTCTTCTTTATTTATTAATATTTTAACATTTTCGGTACATAATAGTGTCCTCTATTATTCTTCACCTTCGGTTCCGTTATCATAGTTACTATGTTTTCTTTGAAGTAATATAAAATATCGTCCTTTGTGGGCAATCTCAATGAGCCAAGCCTTACCTGGATAATAATTATCTTCATATTTCACAATCGCATACTATCCTTTTGCCAAGTTAAAGTCCTCAATATCACTGGGGTCCATATCTTCGTCCTCATTTATGGAACATCTGTTTCAGATTCGGAAGAGCTCTCATCTTTCTTCTGGGTTAACATCGCCTTTTTCTTCTGAATTGGTGTTATTCTTTTTCTTCTCATTATCATAAAATTCTCTATATTTTCCACGTAGACAACCACGGTAAAAATTATTTTTCTTTTTTCGGTGGAGTTTTCTTATCTTGGGTTTTGGGGAATGGTAAACATTTTTTAAAAGGTGTATGGATCTTAAATCTGTGCCCGTCGATAAAAAAAAAACCACGGGTCGTGTATTGTCTTGATCCTTTAAATACCAAGAAATGATTTGATATATATTCAAAAAACACTTCAGAATTAATCCAGCCACTCCCCGATCTTCTGATTCCCCAGTTTTCGGGAACAGATTCAGCTATAATTTTTGGTATTTTTTTATAGGGTAAATTTATCATTGGTGGTACGATTTTTCCATCGGCTGAAAACATTCCGTAACTGTAATTTGTTCTTTTTCGCAACGAACCCTTTTATAAAAATCGTCGGCACTTCTTGTTGGTCCTAAACTCGTCCACTTTTCGGACACAGTGCAAATCATAATTCGTCTGCGTTAAATATTCCCCCAGAATTTGGAAGCACTTCTTCAAGATTATCTTTTTTAAAAAGTGTCTCTATTTGGTCAAACCAGTTATGAATGCGATTTTTTGTTACAGCTGCGCGTGCCTTGCTTACAGATTCGGCATGTTTCTTTTTTATGTTGGGATGTCTTCTAAGAAATTCTTCAAACCTTGCTCTTTCTGGAGTCATTGTTTTATTAAAACAACGAACTTCTTTTTTATTTTCAACCAAGTATTTTTTACACTTTGCATTAACTTTACTTTGTGAACTGGAAATTAATTCTTAGTACTATGTTTTCTTCTTTTCAGATAACTCACAGGCAGGACCAATTTTTCGCTGTGGATGAGTATTCCCAGATATCTTCCAAACAAGAATAGAGCGAGGAACATTGAATTGTACAGTCGATTTTTTTTTTACTTAAGCCGTTTTTGACAGCTTAAATCGCTGTTTGCATATTTTTTTCAGAATAAGCAAAGAAGCGCTTTGCTTCTGAAAAAAAAAGGAAAATTTTATATCTGTAGATAACATCTATAAAATCAAGCGATTACTACCTCCACAGAAGTAGGTGTCCACTACTAAATATGCCATGCTTAGTAATGGTTACCCTTACTGTACATTTCTAACGCATACCGCAATTTTTTAGTTCGGTTACGGTCCCCCCTCCCCCGCTCAAAAAAAAAATAAAAGTACTCTAAAATATACAATTGCAACACAAAAAAGTGGTTTTTCTACTTACCAATTTGTAATATAGTCACCAACACTGCTTTTAATTAAAAAAATCTGCGAGATACAATACAAAATACGGTTAACTTCGACCAAACTTTTTGAGCGTATAATACTGGTCCTTATTTAAAATTGTTTAACATTTGGCACTTGATGTGAAATGAGCAGCACAAATCTGTTTATTTTTCATCTATCAATTATTTACTTATAATACCTTAGAAACGGTTGCTATAAACATCATCATAATATTGAAAAATACAAACTTAAAACAAGTTCGTGTACAGAGTTGTCCCTTATATCCTTTCCGTCAGACCCAATCCTTGGACGCGTTTCGCCGTTTACGGCTCTTCAGCAAGGCTCCGGGTCTGACAAAAAGGTAAGGGACCTCAAAGTGCTTTAACACAGAAATGCAAGTTTACGAATGAGAGTTGCAGCACGTGGCTACATCTCGCAGCAACCACACGTATCAACCCAACTAGGACAGCGAGAATCCATATAGGTTCAAGCGCTGGCAAGGCGGCCCATTGCGGGCAAACTACGTTGGGTGTCGCTGGAAGCCAATGTATCGGTTCAGCTTACCGAAAGCATGTATTTTGAAAAACACGCCACGAGATGTAGCCACGTGCTGCAACTCTCATTCTTAAACTTGCATATCTGTGTTAAAGCACTTTGAGGTCCCCTACCTTTTCGTCAGACCCGGAGCCTTGCTGAAGAGCCGTAAACGGCGAAACGCGTCCAAGGATGGGGTCTGATGGAAAGGATAAGGGACAACTCTGTAGACGAACTTGTTTTAAGTTTGGGTTTTTCAAAATACATGCTTTCGGTAAGCGGAACCGATACATTGGCTTCCAGCGACACCCAACGTAGTTTGCCCGCAATGGGCCGCCTTGCCAGCGTTTGAACATAATATATGGATTCTCGCTGTACTGATTGGGTTGATACGTGTGGTTGCCACGAGATGTAGCCACGTGCTGCAACTCTCATTCATCATCATAATATCATAGGAAATATTAGCGGGCGATAAGATTTATAATGCCCGGTGATTTTCGTAATGCATTTATTAAAGAAAATATTGAACAAAATGTGTATTTATTTCTAATAATTTTTATACATAATATTATTCTGTTTTTCCTATGTTAAATGTACAATTTTTGAATTTTCCTAAGAAAGGAGCTGGACCAACTATGAAGTTTTGCGACTCGATTGCTGAGTTTCTCGATGTGCATGCGGATTCCTGTTCTATTTCAACAATAATTAACATATTTTCTTTTTCGGCAAGAGAGCTAGCTATCATTTTTGCTATTCGGTTTTTCGACGTGATGCTTTCCTCTACATATCGCTCCGCTACGCTAGGACTCTTCCACTTTCCGTGTAGCTTAAGGGTTGCAAGGGAAGCACCACCCTCGATAAGAAGTGTGGACGAGGTCCGACGTAGGCAATGTCCTGTATATTCCTTGGCGTTTTCTAAATTAAGAAATTTTGCTATGATTGAAGGAACACGTCCTAGTGTATTTTTACCCACAGGCATTTACCATTTCGGTATGTAAGGAAAAATCTGCGTTCCTTAATTCCTTTCGGCCTTAATGCAAGGTACTGTCTAACCAATTTTAAGGCATCTGTTTGGTCTCCTTCGATTATAGTAAAACTTTTTGGCGTAGCAGTTTTAGTTTCTGGTACCTTGACAGGCTTGACAAGCATAACAGGCCCCTTATCCTCAATATCATTACGGGAATTTTTACCGTCTTATCCTGTCTTAGGCCGCCAAAAACTCCCATTATGAGTAACACTTTATGCAGCAGGATGGTATCATTCGACGCATTTTTGATAAAAGTTACGCTTGTTTACCTTCCAAAACTTTTTACTTTTAGGAATGTATTCCTTTCATTTAACTTTTAAAAATGCTATTAATTGAAATAGTAATGTTTTCCTTTACTATAAGTTCAGACTTCACCTGCGAATATTTTGTCCAAAGGCTATTTGGGGTATATTTTTACGACTAAAATAAAGTAAAAATAATTATAAATTGTTAACAATGAGCAAAAGGGTTACATACCAATTCCTGAAAGTAAGCCATCATGACTGTTTCAGTAATCACCGTAATTCGGTTTTTTACTTTCCATTGTAGAAAGTTTTCATACTCCTTGTCGTACAGGGATTTAGACTTTGCCGGTAATAAGTTTTTCTTAGCTTTTTCAGCATTTTCTAAAATATTTTGTGGAATTTCCATATTTTCGTTTATAAAACGTAAAAGACGCTTAAAATAAACAATCCTTAGCAACCGTCAAACTTATTCTATGACAACCAATCAAAGCTCACTAATACAAAAAATTGGCTAAAATAGTTAAAAAAAAAATGCAGGACTTTAACCAGTTATATTTTATTTTAAAATTAATGAAAAATAAAGTATTGTATACACCACAGGCGCTACTAGACTATAATGCCCATCAGGCGAAAACTATCCCTCGGGCCAAAGGCGGTATTATAGTCTACTTAACGCCCTTAGTACATACAGGGTGGCGCATCGAAAATGAAACAGAGTTATTTACTGGCAGCTCAGTTCTTTTTTGGAAAAACGCTCAGACCCGTCGATTTTGATTCCGAGAAGAACACAAAATTGGCAAAAATACACGTTAACACGTGCAGCCCCCTGGGCGGGAGTGGCACCACCCCTAAAATCTTAAATGGAAAGGGGGGTCGAGTGATACCTTACTTTAAAGGTCCTGCAATTCCCTTTATAATGATGAAAAATTCATGTACTTCAGTTCAGTAGATTTGGAAATATATTGATTTAAAGCTTAAATAAAACTCTAATACATCTTCATTAGTGGAGATCAATACATTTGGCAGCAAAGTAGTGTAAAAATGAAAAATGAACTGACCCGTCAGCCAAGTAAATGTTGGAAATTACCACCATGACTCTCCATGTAGCAATAAAGATTTTGCTCAAAACTTTACCGCACATTTTGCAATATTTGAGGAGTCATTTGAAGGCACTCATTCACAATTATCTGTCGCAAATCTTCTAACGATCGATGTTGGCTGAGTAGCATAGATTTTACTTTTTAAGTGACCCCACAGAAAGAAATCCAAAGGTGATAAATCTGGCGATCTTGGGGGCCATTCAATGGCACCTCTTCTACCAATCCATCGACCTGGAAACGTCTGATCTAAATATTGTCGAACACGTAATGCGTAATGTGGTGGGGCACCATCCTGTTGGAACATCAACCTATTCGCAATGTACCGCCGATCATTCGGATTTTCAATTATGGCTGTTAATGCAGGATCTATGGCGTCTTGTAGTAATTCCAAATACATTTCACCGGTCAAATTTCCAGGTAAGAAAAAAGGACCAACTAAATGTTCGCCAAAAATACCAGCCCAAACATTTAATTTTTGTGGCTGTTGTATGTACCTCACGATAAATTCTGGGATTAGAATCGGACCAATATCGGCAGTTATGACGATTTACTATACGCCATTTAAGAAAAAGGAACATTCGTCGGAAAAGCAAGTGTTGAATAGAAAATGTTCATCGTTTATAATTCGTTCACTCATATCTTCACAAAATTGTAATCGCCGATCAAAATCGTCTTCATTAAGTTCTTGTACAAGGTGAATTTTATACGGATGAAAACTATGAGCCTTTAGAATCCGTTGGATACTACGTCGACTAACATCACACACAGTATCCAATTTGCGGGTACTTAACGTATGATCGACATAAACTTGCCCTAAAACCCCCACTTCCATTGCTTCGTTCCTTATGGGATTTTCAATGTTGCGTTTTTTTATTGGCGACTGATCCAGTTTCCCAAAATTTAGCTACAAGTTTTAGAGCATATTTTCGATGCACGTTACTGTTCTCATGTCGCTCATTAAATATTTGTGGTCTTCTATTAGCGCACTGATTATTTCCGAAAATTTCAACCCTTTCTCCAGTGGAATATACCACGGTTAATTTATGAATAAAGCGTTAAAAGGTATTTTAACAACAAAGTTTGGTCGAATCAATCGCAAACTATCTACTAAATTCCTATTTAAAATAAGTACGAGACATTCTCTTCTTATCTCTCTTCAAGAAACAACTTTTTTTGCCACAAAAAACGCTCCAATCGCTATTTTCAACACCAAAGTGATAAACAAACCATGGGCGCGGTGAAGAAAAGCATTTACTTATTAAGTAAATGCTTTTACTCAAATTTCTTTTGAAAGTAGTTCAAACTAATCTGATGTACGTATTAAAGTCTAATTTAAGTTTAAAATCAATAAATCTCCAAAACTACTAAACTGAAGTACATGAATTTTACATTATTATAAAGGGAATTGAAAGACCTTTAAAATAAGGTATCACTCGACCCCCCCCCCCATTTCCATTTAAGATTTTAGGGGAGCAAGGGAGCTGCACGTCTTAACGTGATTTTTTGCCAATTGTGTGTCCCCCTCGAAAACAAAATCGACGGGTCTGAGCGTTTTTCCAAAAAAGAACTCAGCTGCCAGTAAATGTCTCTGTTTCGTTTTCGATGCGCCACCCAGTATATAACTATTTTGATGTTAAAAGATTAGGCACTTGACCAAAGAAATGTAATATAAATGAAGTTTTACTCCCGTTTGAAAATTTAATTAGATAATTAGAGCGAGAGTGTTCATTACTGCCACAGGGCCCATTTCTGCCTCAATCACCCTACTGAATATTTTTTAAACTTATCCAGGCATTTTTGTAATAATTAGGTATATTTCAACTTGATAATAAAAAATGTCAACAACCAAAATGCGCACACACACAAACCACGGCATTTAATATGTTTCAAATGATATAAGTAAATAGGGTATTTTTTCCTTTGGGATTTAATCAGGAACCAAGAAAGAAAAAATAACTTAAAGTCAACATATTTGCTTTTTTATTGTCACCAGCTAAATTTTCATATTTCGTCTCGCTCGTCAAGTCTTGATGGAAATACAATACGTTTAGTTTTAACGATCAAAGGAGGGGCATAAAAACGTGAACTTTATAAAATTGTTCTCCAGAGAAAAGTGACTGATCGGTTCAGGAGGTACAAGTAAATTGAAAAGATAGCAGGAGGGAAATAAAAGTTGCGTGCACGACGGAATATAAGGTTTTTATGCGGTATAAGGATCGTAAAGCGGGTTTAAATAATCGGCTATGGAAAAAAGAATTTTATTTTGTATAAGGTAAACGATATAAAAATACGCATTTTTTTATATCAAGCATATAAAAACAATACGAGATGTTTCTAAATTAAATGCGCCTCATGTTATTCGAAAATTACTACGTATATATTGAAGGCTTCAAGCTCGATTGAGTTAAAGCGGCTTTTGTAAGTGACTCGAAAAAACCGAAATAAACGAGCTCAAATCAGACTTCAGATATTTATGTTAAGCCTAATAATAATAATTGAGGTTGCCTTTATTCAAGCGATTTTAAAACGTCACATAAACGGTTCAAGCCGCTTCACTTGTTGCCTAACGTAGCGATCTGAAACTATATGCATGTCATCGCCGATCGCGGAACTTTGTTTTATAAGGTTGTTCATATCCTAACGTTGGTAGCGACTGTCCTATATATAACACCTGTTTGTCAGTACAACAAGTTGTTTAAATTGTTATGTATAATTATCAAAATGTGTTATTTACTTACGAATTTATTTAATTAGAATGGATAAACTTCCACGACCTGAAAGATTTGACACTGAGCAGAACTCTCCCAAAGCTGCTCAAAAATGGACCCTACAAACTTTTCGCTCGTGCGAAATTTATCCATTCCATACTTATTATATAGAATATATTATTATTGCTTGTAAGTAATAAATCTACCACCATTCTTTCCTTGTGAGTATAACTTTTTTTATCACAACTTGAGCCCGGTCCTGTTAAAGCTATAACTTTCCGGCCATGTCCTGTAAATTGCAACTCCTCGTTTAAAACTCGTCTGGAACGTGCGATTTTCTGGTCGGTTTTACAAAAAATATTGTTTTTCGCAATCATCGAAAAATATGCCTATACTTTTTTGGTACATTTTTACGCCACAAACCCAAGCATTCTCGTATTTTTAATCATTAAAAAACCACGAGACAATAACAGATTCCGGGAATATATTATTGCCGACCTTGACCTGGAATAAAATATTCACGTACCTACTGAATTTCCTTCATTTTCACAATACATATTTTATATGGCACCACTTGTTATGTCAAGAAACAATAATCAGTAAATAGTAGTTGTCAAGCAAGTGCGAGTCTCAGTACATGCAAGTGATTTATTCGGTCATGTTAGAACGTAAAACCTTAATAAATTCATTTGATTTGTTTTATCAAAATCGGATCTATTTCTAAGGGGTGGGAATATTTAAATTAATTGACACTAACTATATTTTTAGTTTTTGAGAATAAGTGTTCAAAACTTTTACAAATATAAAATTAATCTTATACTTACTATAAACTATTTTCAAGTCTTTTGACAAAATGTATTTAACATTTTGATTATTTAGGAATCCAACGGCGAACTCGAATTGCAGCAAAAGTCACTCTTTTATATGGTAAACTAGCTCTAAAAATAATAATTCGTTACAAAACTCTCTCTTTGTCCTAGTCATTTCATAGCATAAGTCACTCGTTGCTTTCCATCCAATCAGGTGATCGCAGTTAGCAGTAAGACGTCACGTGAACCAAGCAGCCATAATTATTATTAATTTCGTTCGTTTGATAAACGTTGGGTTTCGATTTTGCTGTTGTTAAAAGTGTTTTTTTTTTAATAAATACAGCAAAAATGGATGAAATATTTTGTGAAGGTGGCAAGGCTATTACATCTTGTATCCCAGGCAAAGGTAGAAAGAAGCTATGGCAAGAATCCAACCGAGGGAAGCTAAAAATATCAAAGTAGGTTTTACAATATTGTTCTTAAAATTGGCAGATTTTCGTAGTGAAGGTTATAAAACAATAGCATATTACAATACAAGTACGGTAGGTACGTTTTACCAAACTCGCCTTTGGCTCGTTTTGTTAAACGTCACGCACATGCGGTAAAGACACCTACCGTAAGTGTATTGTACGATATTTTATCTACAAGCATGTTTTAGGGCACCAATATTAAAAACTTTAAAAGAGCACTGTTTTAATTTATGATCAAGTTTGTGAGGTTAGATATTCCGAACTCCGAGCATAAAAATTGATTATCTCGAACTACCCGGGAAGTTTTCGAACCTTACATGAGCTTTACATGAACAACATGAACAAGTGTATAAATGGAACTGAGTGTTCCCTTTAGTTTAAATTGAACTCCTATTTCCAACACCGACTGAACCTCAACCTCGCCAACTTTTCGAGTTTATAAATTCAGCTTTAGCCTGGATTCCCAAAATTTTGTGCAAATCTTACAATGAGGCAAATAAAACTTTTCTACAATAAGCTTTATTCAACGAAAAATAAAGTAACCCAGGATACTTACATTCTGAAATTTTGTCATGCTCAGAATCCTACTAAAACTGATAAGAATAAAGAAGAAATAACACCGTTTCGATCAGTTACACACTACCGGATGATGAAGGTAAATTTATACGTGTCTCTAAGAAAGCTTTCCTGGGAATAACTGGTTTTAGTAGATTTAGAATAGAACGAGTAGTAAGGCTTCTTTAAAAAGAATGAGGTTCCAAAAGAACGAAGAGGTGGAGATCGTTTAGGAGATAAAAATAGAGAAAAGAAAAATGAAATTAAAAAGTTCATAGAATCGTTGCAGTGTGTGGAATCACATTACTGCAGAAGTAAAACCTCTGAACGTTTACACTTATCATGTTCATTAAATTTTAAAAAGTTGTACTTAATTTACAAAGAACAAGTAGCCAGTTCGTTCTACGTGAAAATATCGTACTTTCGACATTATGTCAATATGCACTATAATATTGCGTTTGGAACGCCACAAACAGATGTTTGGTCGACATGTCTAAAGGTTTCAGAACTTCTAAAGGCAACTGCAAGCCAAGATGAAAAGCAAAAGATAATTACTGAACAGCGAGTATACAGTGCGTCCATAAAGTCTTGCACAAATTCATTTAAAATTCAGGTATTTACTTTTTAAAAACGCTCGGACACGTCAATTAGTACTTTTGTTTGCGCATTTTTTAACGTAAAATGTTTTTATACAGGGTGTCGCACGTATGAGGTATGAGGTCATCAATAAATGTGTTTAAAATAAATTTTCAAACGTCAATGTTTCGGAAACCGTGATTTCCAGAGGTGTTAAGTGTTCATCATAGAATTCAAAATTGATATAATATACAGGGTGTTCCATTAAAAAAAATCCTTGATGACCTCATACCTCATACGTGCGACACCCTGTATAAAAACATTTTACGTTAAAAAATGCGCAAACAAAAGTACTAATTGACGTGTCCGAGCGTTTTTAAAAAAAGTAAGCCCCTGAATTTTAAATGAATTTGTGCAAGACTTTATGGACGCAGTGTATAAATTAAAAGCTAAAGCTTTTTTTAAACTTCTACAAGATAAAAAACCAAATATGAAAATATTCTCTCTTTTGATTGGCAAAAAAACTTGGCATTGCCAAAGCTGCCTGATCAGGCCTGCTACTTTAGTCAACAGCTGAATAACTACAATTTCACAATTGTAAATGGTAGCTCAAAAGGAAGACTAGATTATTTTCATGTTTTTTCCTTTGGTTAGAAACGGATGCTCCTAAGGATTCTAACTCAATTGCCTCTGCAGTATACCACTGCTATTTAATGAGTCTGTCCAAATCGTCCGCCTATTTGCCGATGGATGTGAAGGATAGAACAAAAATGGTACAATGATGGCCATGCTTTCTGTTTGGCTTTTGAAAGATGCACCCAAAACAGTAAATACCCAAGAATTTTTTTCCCCATCGTAGGACATTCATTTATGCCGCCTGATAGAGTGTTTGGCTTCATTGAAAAATCGTTAAAAAAAAACTATTGTCATTAATCCAAAAGAGTACGATGAGGTAATAAAGAACTTTTCGACCATGCAAAATTAATGAATGGAGGATTTTAGACTGGAGAAACGAATCAAAATTACATCTAAAATATTATAATTCGTGGTGAGCCAAATTATCTAACTAATATCGGAGAAGCCAAGGGAATTTGCAAAAAAGATAGAAAATTTCATATTTAGCTCCAAAAATTATTCCTTTTGGAAAATAAGCTCTATAGGTCGGTTACTTACCTCGCATTATGGAGAATTCTGGAAAGAAAACCCTGAACTATCCATATACAAAGGGTTATTGTATTCAACCGACGGTGAAGATTTGGTACAACCTGGAGGCAGTGGCTATACATTACATAGTTCTGAGCAATGTCGCAAACAAGAATATATTGATATGCATGGAGATTTAATATTGCTTACACATATGTACCTATATTGTCCAATTTTTTCAATAGTTTCTACCAAATAAACATAATTTCTTGAACAGTTTGCTTTAATTTTCTTAATAACACATTTTGCTTAAGAAATCAGAAGCAATACTCACTCTTTTGTAAATATCGTTGCAAAATCACTTTTTGCTATTTTAAACATCAATTTTTTCATTAGTAGACTATAACGTAAAATAATAAAACTTAATCAATGGAATCGTTACAGCAACCTTTCAACCAAATTTTAACCTTATCTATAGTATTCAATAACTCTACTAAAAATGATTTTATTAATTATCTCAAAATCAGTTTAGAAGCAAGGAGTAACTTTTGCATCTAAGCGCCTCATTTATGTTAAAATTGTTCAAAAATTATTTTTGTCAACAAAAATAGGCAACAAGAAAAAGAATTTTGGCCTTACTAAACTTAATTTTTGTTGAAACAGGCAATTCCCGGAATGAATTCCTTCACTGATAAAAAGAATTCCTTGGCTTAAAGAAATTTGACGCTGTCTTAAGGGCGCAAAGCATTTGACATGGGCGAAATGCATGGATATCTTGTCGCAATACTTCAAAAACTTTTAGACAACCGCCTAACTATTTTTAGTCCAAAGTTATACAAATTTAAGACAAGAAACTTTAACTTTGTCGTAATATAAAATGATTTTGGCTTAAAATCGTTGCTTTTTAAGCTTTTTAAAAACGTTAGGGTAAGTGCAACGTTTTTTTTAGCCCAAAGTCATATGAACTTAAAGCAAGAAACCTCAACTTTGCCACAATAAACAATGGCTTTGGTTGAAACGCATTCATAGATTGTGTTAAAGTTAAAATTGTGTTAAAACTACGCGATTTGAAATAAAAGACACGATAAATATATTAAAAATATTGGACCTTTGTTATAAAAGTAGCAAATATTTAACCCAAAATCATATGATAATGGTGAATTCCTATTTTAAAACCTTGCGTTCTTAAGTGAAAGAATTATTCTTTTTTAAAAAGACCCTAAGCGGTTTTGGGACAAGATCTATATGGCCTTGGTGTAAATTAATAGAGAATATCCCTTGTGAAAATTCTGGAATAGACATAGGGTAAGTCCGGGATAGTTGGACCAGTGGGTTAGATGGACCGACACCGAAATCTTCACTTAAAAGCCGACAGCGCGTAATCTACTACCGTCCACACCTTTAGTGGAAGAGTCCAAGTTGAGGAAGCTCGTAATAACGTGTCAGTCGCTTGTCGATACTAGGATGTAAACGTCGTCTAATAATTATTGTGTTTTAATTTTTGTTGTAAGTGTCTACTATCAACTACTGTATTGAAAAAAAGGTAATTGTTTTTTTTGTTTTTTCTATTCGTACAAGTAGTTAAGAAGTTAGAAATACGTTTAATCTAATTTTGTTGCCTTTTCTATACGCGTGATTTAAACAACAAAGTGGTCCAACTAACCCATAGTTTTGGGTTAGTTGGACCACATTTTTTGGGTTAGTGCGACCAATTTCGTATTAAACGTAAGGCATTATTTTCCAGGTAAACATCATGCCAACCTTTTACAAAAGAAAGGGGACTGTTACCAGAGCAACGTGGACTGCCGAAGCCTTACAGAACGCCATGGGGGCAGTCAGGAACGTTGGGGGTTAATAGAGCGGCAAAAGCCTATGGCATACCTAAAACAACTTTGAAAAATAGGATCAAAAACCAGAAGACAATAAAATCTCGCTCATTAGGAAAGTCCTCATGTTTAAATGAAGAAGCCGAAGCGCGTGCTGAAGGATTGAATAAAACAGTAGTTCAGAACTATTTTACTTTACTTGATAGTATACTGACTGAATATCAGCTATTTGATAAGCCTGGGAATATTTTTAATATTGATGAAAGTGGGCTTCAGTTAAATAATAAACCTGGCAAAGTAATAGCGCAAAAGGGCTCGAAGAGTGTAACCAGTATACCGTCGGGGGAAAAGGGAGAAACTATTTCTGTTGTAGCGTGCTGTAGGGCAGAGGGGATTTTCTTACCACCCTTTTGTATTTTTAAGGGAAAGAAGATGACAGTACAGACGAAGAATGGAATGAAAATAACTGTGCAGGGTGTGGGGAAAACTATTCTGAAACACAAAAAAGTGACGACTGGTGCAAATGTATTCGATGTGATAGATGGTCACATGAAGGATGCATGAAATATGAGAATATGTGTGATCGTTGCGGCAAAGTTGCTAATAAAAAAATTACATAATCTGCATTTTGTGTAAATAGTTTTAAATTTTCAGAGATTTTTTAATAGAGAGGTGTTTATATTTAAAAGTTTAGGTTTAAACGGTGGTCCAACTAACCCATACAGTGTAGTCCAACTAACCCGCATGCTATGGGTTAGTTGGACCACTACTCACTTTTACATTTTTTAATTACATTTAAATATGTTTAATATTTTGACTACGTTTATAATAAATCCATATATACTAACAGAATATGTATTAAGTGTTACTTGTTTCCAAGCCTTTAGTATGAAACTTACGAAACCATTGCGTTTTAAAAAAAAGTGGTCCAACTATCCCAAACTTACCCTAGTTTGAATTTTAAATTAATTTTAATTTAAATTTTAGGCACTGTCATATTTTTTTGTCTAGTGGAAATCGTAACCTAACATAAATCCTAAGTTGATGTTAAGTAGAATACTGATATTTTAAGGCAAAAAACTTTGAATTGGATAAAATCTAACTGAAAATTAAAATTAATTGTTTCAGCTTCCTATATTATATTCGGGGGCGAAGACTTACCTTAAGAAAACAGATAGGTATATCAATACAAACTTATTTACTACAAAAAAATAAGTAGGTATTCAATGACGACTTTTAACATTAGATAACAAATAGAAGAACCGTTGGTCAACAAAACTAGAAAACTACATCCCTCGATAAGATCAACAGGAGGTTGTTCAGCAACTATAATTATTGGCGTATTATTCAGCGTATTATAGTCCATAAAGACTTTTTGTTTTTTAGGTGACTAAAAAAAAATATACATAGGTAAGGCTCACCACGTTTTTGTTTTCATTGTTAAAAATACTAATAACCTGTACCTGCATGTCAATAACACATATTATAGTAT
This sequence comes from Polydrusus tereticollis, assembly GCA_963920685.1. NCBI lineage: Eukaryota > Metazoa > Arthropoda > Insecta > Coleoptera > Curculionidae > Polydrusus > Polydrusus tereticollis. The sequence goes on from OY987326.1 coordinate 202,253,363, forward strand.
TTTTCAGCTAAGAAAATACTCAGTAGATGTGAGAATTTAGTGATATGTGCCACTTTCTAGTTAGTGGCACATGTCATTAAATTCTAACCTATACTAAGTATTTTCTTAACTGAAAAATACTATAATATGGAGACACTACATTTCTAGAAAAAAAAAGCGTTTTCACGAACTATAGATGGTCCACTATACCGGGTGTTGCATCGTCGAGCGGGACATAGGAAATCCCATGTAATTTTAAATGGGGTCAATTATTGGCTTCCCTAATTATTTTAGAGAAAAATTCTATTTAGGTTTATTAAAGAGCACAAAAACCCACATTCAAAAGAATAACTTATATTATATATATATTTTTGATGAGCCCGTTTACGGGTTATCGCCGATTTCTTTTTAACTATTTCTCCTTTTTATGGCTTCGTATTTGCGGGCACCAGTCAAGTTAAAAGATGACTGTCAAATAAAGTTGTCATTTTGAAATGTGTGCTTTATTGTTATAAAAACTCGTACATCGAAAATATTAGCCATGAATTACACTTCTGAAGAAAAAATATTGATGATTAAATGGTATTATCAAATTTGAGACAAAAGGCACTGTAATAAATAACTGCAGATGTGAAGAAAGGCAGGAACGAAGAAGAGATGCAAGAATTATTAATTACCTTAATTAGTAAAATATTGAGACATGTAAAATGTCATAATTAACCTTGTAATTGGATACTTTATTTTGGTATTATTCAGATTAATTTGTACTCATAAATACACCTTTAATATTTTCGATGTACGAGTTTTTATAACAATAAAGCTGGATTTATAAACTCGAAAAGTTGGCGAGGTTGAGGTTCAGTTGGTGTTGGAAATAGGAGTTCAACTTAAACTAGAGGGAACACTCAGTTCCATTTATACACTCGTTCATGTTGTTCATGTAAAGCTCATGTAAGGTTCGAAAACTTCCCGGGTAGTTCGAGATAACCAATTTTTATGCTCGGAGTTTGGAATATCTAACCTCACAAACTTAATCAACTTCAACCTCACCAACTTTTCGAGTTTATAAATCCAGCTTAAAGCACACATTTCAAAATGACAACTTTATTTGACAGTCATCTTTTACCTTGACTGGTGCCCGCAAATACGGGGCCATAAAAAGGAGAAATAGTTAAAAAGAAATCGGCGATAACCCGTAAACGGGCTCATCAAAAATATCTAAAGTTATTCTTTTGAATGTGGGTTTTAGTGCTCTTTAATAAACCTAAATAGAATTTTTCTCTAAAATAATTAGGGAAGCCAATAATTGACCCCATTTAAAATTACATGGAATTTCTTATGTCCCGCTCGACGATGCAACACCCGGTATAGGTTACCTAGGTTCTGTCAATGTCGACGTGTTAGGCGTTTATCAGTTGGATTCGGTAAAAAAATATTGATTAAGTACCAAATAAAAATTGACAACCTTACAACATCTGATGAGGCTGTACAGGGTGTCCAGTTTTCGTGTGTTTTCATATATCAGCTCTCTTATTATGAAAGATAAAAGATGGGGTTAGCGGCTTACTGTTCTATTATTTTATGAAACTTTCATTGCCGTAAACGACATTTTCATAGCGCTCTCAGTTTCTGACATACAGGGCGATTTTGAAAATTTGTAATTTTTGACGCTCTCCTGGATCTTGATTATTCGATAACTTAGCAATAAGGTAAAAAAAATAAACAAAAACGTAGCAAAAAACAAAAAAGGTAAAAATCTTTTCATTCTGGATCTCTCTTTCTTTCAAGTCAGGCATTGCCTTTAACTTCTATTATTCATTCAGACCCTTGTTGGCCAAACTTCAAATAGGGAAATGGAGTTGGCTCCACTCAACTGGATCGTTTAAAAAGGGGTTATGAGCGTCTTTTTGAACTGAAAACACACGAAAACTGGACACCCTGTAGAGTCCAGAGGATAATCGCAGCCACACAACCAACTACCGATGTTTCCCGGATACTTTTTAAATACTTACAGCAAATTGTACCCAGCAACAAGTTGAGAACAATACTGCGTGCCCAAGCAAAAATTTAAACAAGCCTGGTTTTGACGATATTTTGATACGACTGGCGATTTGGGTATACGTCAACATGAATTTAACGAAAGCTGAAGGTATTATTATTATTATTTTACTATAATTTTTTTTTATTTTAAAGGAGATAGTTAGTAGAAAGAAATTCATTAAAATTTAACTTATCTTTTACCGCCAGATGCCAAAGCGATGAGGAATATTGGAATGTTTTCGCCAACAATTTAAAAAGTATCCAGGAAATATCAGTTGTTGCTGTGTGGCGGCGATTATTTTTTGATCTGTACACCTCTTTAGGGGTCCCTCAGACAATCTTTAAATATTGTCAGTATATCAGAACCATCAAAGGTATTAATTAAACGTGTGAGGAAATATATTGAGGTACTGGATTGATGAAATCCAAAATATATATAGTATATCGATAATAAATATTAATCGCCTGAGGCCGTTATTATCAATAACGTTAATGCGAACTGAAAACTGAACGTATTTATTTGTCAATAAATAAAGACTATCTGAGGTTAATACAATTTGTCAATATTTGTTGCCGATATTGGCAATATTTATTGATCGTCTGATGAGCCCTCTAAAACAACGGATTAACGTTCTGCTGAGGCTTTTGATCATGAGATATGCATATAATATTTTCTGGTAAGGGAGCAGCAGAAATATAATAAAATTGTATTAATTTCCAGTTATAGTCCGTTCATTGAGTGATTTCTCATATCGGATTAAGGATGCATAAATTAAATATTACTTGGCGCCTGTAAATTCCAGTAACCCTCAATAAGTTATCTATTATGTTAATTAAATGCTTAATGTACAACACGCAGTGACTGAGACTGGGGATTTCTTTGTATTTTGTTTGTCGAGTTGTCTTCTTAGAAAATGGAATGGAAAATAATTAAAGAAATAACTGTAATGGAAATTTTAATTACGGCCCATAGGTATATCTAAAATTAGTAGAAATTGTTTGAGGACCCCTGTCTTTTTTATTCTAGACTAATTTTGACCATAATCGGTTGACAAATGCGCATTCACTCACTGAACGCACTATAGCAATAAGGTATCTAAATAAATTAGATGGAATTTCCAAACTGCTAGAAACCACAACTACAAAGTACTAAGCCTGAGGTCAATTTGAGGTAGTGGGATTTTAGATGCCACGTAAGTAGTTAGCTAGGAACATTATTAAGCAACATGACATATTAAAAATCAATTTTGTTTATTTAAAAGAGATTCGTAGAAAAATACATAAGCAAGTTTATAACGTAAATAGTATATTTTCAAAAAATATTTTTTAGGTATAGGTACTTGTAAAATTATGGAGCCGTATTAAAGTACATCCTTTCCTAAATACACATTCGAATATTTAACAAATTGTAAATTTACACTTATGGACAAAATATCGAATATCAAAAAAATTTGCCACTGTTTGTAAAAACTTGTTAAAGTAAATTGGAATAGGTACCTAGGTACCACCTTCCCTGAAAATAAATTTCAATTAGCAATTAGTAAATAGACTGCTAACAAAAGATCAGAATACAATTTCGAATAGAGGTTATTCCAGTTTTGAAAAAGCGTATTTATTTTGTTTTTAATCATATTGAAAGTATACACAGCTTTAAGAATGTATTTTAGCTGCCTATTTTAAAGATTTTTTTATGCATATGTGTCTCTTGTGCGAAGGGGAAGTCATCTTTTATGAAGACAGATCACAAAATGACGGCGATATTCTTAGCATTTATAGACCTTTAACACAAGGTACAAATTAAATAACAGGTTGGGTAGAGATCAATTTTAGTTACCGATTGTACATGCATTGAACAAAATGGCGAGCATTTGCCTTTGTTAATTTTTATGTTATTAATTTTAATTTATCTAGGTGTAATTTGATTTAAATTAATAAACGAACAAAACATAGTTATGAAGATTAACACACGAATTGCAATATTTTCTTTTTGGTTGCAGATGGGGCTACGAACCAATAGGTATGACCTGCATCTATCACCCACTGACGACTTTTCGGAGAAGTTACTGTAACGCTGATAAAAATTTAATAAAAAAGTGTTCCCAATTTCCAAACAATTGGCTTAAGCTGAATTTTGACTAGTTAATAAACAGTCCTCAAAGGTCGAAAGAACTGTTTAAGGGTTTCAGTTAAAATCTAAATGTAACGGGTAATTATACTAAATGAATAAAGATTTTAATTATTGTCACAAAAATGTAAAACACCTTCAACTTTTATGAAAATTTAACTTTTTTTGTTAACAGTCCAGATTTAATTCAGAGTTTTTTCTATCCATCTTTAGGAGAGGTACCTCTCTTCAATTTACAGCAACAAGTTTTTAGTTTGAATATTTGGAAAATATATTTGATATCTTGGTCCGTGAGTGAATCTTATTGACATCTACTTAAAAACGTCAATGAATTGTCTTTAAACATATATTAAATGAGGTGTAAAAAAGAGCTTCATTTTGACTCTCATGAATTTTTTAATCAAACTCCCTTTAATTTTTTTTAGTTGAAGTTACGTATGCCCTTTACGGTATAACATCATTATGATGCCATATTAATAGTTCTAGAAATACCGGATGACAATGAAATTGTTGGATAGAATCCTGCTTCCTTATCGTTCAATATAGGAATTTGGCATTTTAGTAGTCAAGATGGTTCAGGGAGATGCAAAGTTTCAATCAAGAATATTCTGAATATCACTTCCGGTTCAATAGAAGCTCGCGATTTCTTTTATTACACCCTTTATAATTTTTAAGATTTTCGAATACTTATTGCTCTTAATTTACTTTCCAATGGCATAACACAGTTCTAATTTATTCAAATACCACCAGGACTAAATTATCTAAAAGCGTATCATACTTTATCATATTGAAAAGAATTGTAAGGGAAAATTTTATAAAATCCTATATTTAATTTTCATTTTTAAATTAAACAGTAATAACAAAATTCCTATAGAATTATTGTCTCTTAAAATTCTTGCATTAATATGTGATACATTTTCAGATAACTATCTTATGGTAGTATTTCTAGGGATTTTGACATTTATTTGGTACTTTCCATTAAAAATCGTGCAGGAAATTCAATGTGAAAATTGCTTATTTCAAACAAAAATTAAAACTTCCCTATTAAACACTAAGAAACAATTTTATGTAAATGTAATTTTACCATTTTATAACGTTATTGGATAAAAATATGTCAGGCAGCTATCACGTCGCCATTTTAAAGTTCAGGTAATCGTATTAATTTTAATCTTGAAAACAAATCACAACGTTGGAAAGGGCAAACGCTAAGCAAATATATTATATGGTGTCATTTAAAATACGCGACCTAATTTCACTTCCAGTTAAAGCAGAAGTAATACTGACAATATTTTTAATGGAAAATTTACATGCCTCTGGACCATATTTACTACTAAAATTTCAAATTCCTATATTGAACGATAATGAAGTGGGGTTCTGTAAAACGATTTTATTGTCAACCTGTACAGTTCAATCGGCCTAAAATAGAAAAATAATTTTTCAGTTATGGGTAAAGCAAAATATAGGGTGTTGTATATACAGGGTGTTATGGAAATGACTTATTATTTTTTAACCCGTAAATCTATAGGTCGAGCCGAATTGGGGAAAAATTGCGTTAAATGGCGCTCGAAGCTAGAAATTCGAGAAAAATGCCTTCAAAAATTTAGCTCAAAACACCTACGCGCCAATGATCAAACAGCTGATTCGTACTACTTGTCAAAAAAAAAATTGTTGACAAAAATCTGACAGTTACTGTCAGATAGTCTTTAGATATCGTCAGCCCAAAACATGTGTTTTGAGCAGTGTTGCCACATTTACTACATCAGTTTCATCAGATAACCTTTTTTGAATATTTAATTTTTTCTACTTAACTTTAATATGCTTTAGTTTCTACCCTATTACACGAAAAATTGTCTACGTATTGCTCTAGTTTTATTTGTACATACCTTGAAATAAAAAACATATCGGCAAGAAATCCACGTTATACCGTTACCATTTCAAATGATTCTAGCGGGACATTTATTCACTTTAACAACACATTAACTGTTCGGGACATTATCAAGTTATTAGCTCTTTAATTCTGTGTTATTAATACAAGAAATTACTAGTTATAGACTTAGAAATACTTTATAACAAAATCCGGAGTGAAAACAACGCGACACACGTTTCATACGGTTATGTTCTTTCTCTTCTTCTGTGACTTCTGTTCTTCTTGGTAATGATAATAGCTGGCTCATTGTCGTCAAGACAGGTGGCCATTGCAATTAAGAATAATAATTACGGTATCCAATCCAGTCCTCTTAACTGGACACACAACATTTAAACACGATAGTCCAGGGGGCGGGAAATGTGATTTGTTGCTGTTCTGTGATTGGGTACTGAGCAGTTCAAAGTCAACGAGCGCATTCGGGAGACGAAACTGCTCCGAAGCAGTTCCTAAATCGTCTTGTTGTGTCGACCGCTACTTTTACGACACTTTCCAACATGTTACGGAACGGTCGCCATTTTGGGTAGCATCTTTCACTTCCGCTGCTTGGAGAGAGCGGTTCGTTATGTCAATGGGGAAATGACGTATGCAACAAAAGTTTGGTTACGAAGAACGTAGTAAATAGAATGGAGGAACAAAACATATACATTAAACAGGAAAACGTACTTTTTAACTGCCACCAAAGAGTTTCAACCAAGGGATGAGTATATTGGTAAGCTTCACAAAACAAGAAAGGTTAATGTTTGTTACGCACAGCTGATATGGATTTGACATTTGAACCAAACGTGATGATCTTTTGGTCGAAATCACTGACGGTCGAAATAGTCGAAATCCATGGAAGCCGACGAATCGGTAGCGGTTGGATCATAACCGGTAACCACTGCGGAGCAGTTTCGTCTCTCGAATGCGCCCAATGGCTTCATATGTGGCTTCATATGTGGCTTCATAAATTTGTTTTTAATATCATTTCTTATTATTCATTTACTTGCAACGGCATAAAATTTGTTTGCGTTTTGCTGCTGGAGTGTATAGTTGTTGAATAATGTGATACACATGTGATGGGAATGTTTTGTGATGTGATAGTTTATCTGTGTAAATTTCCAGACATAGGGCTTGTTGTTGGTATCTACGATTTTTACTCAGCGAAGTATTATGATAGCAATACAATTTCATGGGGTAAGTAAAAACTATACCTATTGAATAAGGCTTGTTTAATTGAAATCGCAGTATAGTTTTTGATTTAATCTTTTTTAAAAAACCTAAAAAAAAGATTTTCCCGAATACTTGGCAACGTCGCAAGGTAATCAGCTGTCTGTAGAAATTCCGCCAATTTGTCATGTCAAAAACACGTGTTTAGGGGTAATGAACTTTCATAGAGGCACAGATGGTCCGGTTTTAAGGTATTTTACAAAATTCAAAATACTTCCGATTTTAGAAAAAAAAACTATCAAGTGTAACTCTAGGCCACCCCAGAAGTGGCCCCTTAAAATATAATAAGTCATTTCCATAACACCCTGTATATAAAAAAACTCGACTTTATTTATAAGTGATTAACTTTTAAAACACCTTATTTTTAGAGTAAATATTCCTATTAAATTTTTTACACGACTTTGTGAAATTCCTCTCGCTGGAGTGTGTTTTTGGTATATCCAAATCTAGAAAAGGTCTTCCTAGTTACTATATACAAATGTGGAGAAAGACTTGAAACTCGAATGACGAAGACCGCGCGTACACCGACAGCCCTTTCAAGCCGCAAATGAACAACTAAATTAAATAGCCGAGACGCCGAGCCAATCGATTATTGGCGCGAAATCCCATCTAGAATCTTTGTCGCGGCATGTGATTTCGTTTTCGATTCCGAAGAAACATCCTCAGAGTCCCCCTTTTAGGAGCTTGTAGCTCGGTTATGGGGGGATATAGGACAAGATGTTACATGACCGTCGAACACTATTTTGAGCCGATCTACCCAATCGCCAATTATTGACCATACCTTTTAGAACACCCTGTATATGACATCACGACAATAATAGAAAATTTAGGTATTTATTTCTATATGTTAAATTTAAAATAAAATTTTTTAAGGGACTGAACTATAATATTGTGGCAGTGGCAACAAAAATGTGAATAAAAAATACTTTTAGAATAAATAATTTTGCAAATTTTTTAAATTTTGACTCATCTAACCACTTTTAACATTCTGAAAACTAAAACAAGTAGGCACCTAGCCTCTGCTATACTATTTTTTCAAAGATTTTTTTAATAAAATTGGTGGATATCTTATACGGAAAAGACGTATAGAACATTTTTTTAAATGTCAACTCCGTTCATGCAAAAACGATTTTTTGAAAAAAGGAAAATCATTACATTGAATTAAACCAAACCAAAAACTCCTACAACACGTAGGAGAACTTGGGCAACCTCGAAATATTTTAACCTTTGAAACATCTCGTTTCACTTATTCTGGGCTCCTGAATATAAAAATAATCATTTCCTGCCAGTTTTCTTTAATATAGGGAGCCAGGGACCAAAGTGGTGTAACCTATCGACTGATAAAACCACAATTGATGTTACATTCTAAGTAATGCAATTCTTTAAAATTATTTCAGCTGTTGCTGTTATGTTGTTTTAAAAATTTTAAGGAATAAGCATTATATAGACTTATACCACTATAGCATTGCTTTAAACCCCTAATTCTTATTTGAGAAACGGCAAGAGGTTTAAATCTTATTATAAACCTAAAAGAATGATTTAAATTAAATACCTTTCTTTGCCTGCATGATACGCGACACAATACTACTTTTCCGCCAACTCATTTTTACTTGTTTTAAATTAATAAATTCCTTCATTTTGTTTTCATTTATTTATGCTACTTTTATTTAGAAAAAAATAAAAAATGAGTCTTGAAAAGTTTCTGAGATTGTTTAGGTATAAGTTTAATGACTTTTAACGTATCAAGTATTAATATAAAAAAAATTTGTCATCGATTAGTTTATAAATATTTTCGGAAAGGAGTGCTACCATAATGATATAAAATAATAAATTAAACATAAAATGTAAAAAAAAAGCCGCTAAATGCACGTTTTCATTCGTTTCCATTTTCTTCGGACTCAGACCGAATTCTAGAAATTGCAATTTGACTCTCCAACTCCCGCATTTTTTTCTTCAAATTAATATTTTCTTCTAGTACATAATTTAACTCTTGAACTTTATTTCTTAAATTCATATTTTCCTCCATAAGATCACTCTCGCGGTTTGATGCAGGTTCGGAATTTATTTCATCTCTAATACTGAGGCAGTAGTTCTCAACTTTAATAAACTCTTTCAAAATTGCCATGTGAAGGTCCAACACCATCCGTCTCGTCTGGTGCCCATTATGCGTAAATTGATACGAAACTTTAGACTCAAGCCGAGATTCAACTTCATGCATAGATTTGGACATTTTCGAGCCAAGATCCTCCAAGGCTTTCTTCACTTCCTCGTGAACTATTTCTTTTGTGGCGTTCTGAATCTCGGTTACACTGACTCCAGGAACAGTAAAAGCAGTCCTGCTCTGATTCACGTTACCACTTACAATTATAGGTGAGACTGTGGGGAAAAAATCTTGGCTAAGTAACTTTGGGGTAGAGGTAGTTTGCTTAACGTTCTGTGACACCCCAAGTTTCTCGTTTATTATTCTTGACGGATTTGGAGTGTATTCGTTTAGGGTAGGAAGCTTGTGTTCTAGAGTCAACTTATTACCAGAATCGCCCCGATTGTGCTCTTCCTCCGCTATAGAGTCAACAGTATTGTTCTTGTCTAGCCCTAGGGCACGAATAAAGGAATCGCCACCTTCCAAGGAAGACAATTCTGGACGTTTACCGCCATCAAATGAATCACTAACGGAAGATGGTGCTTGAACTAGCATTCCAAAAAAGTCACTGGTCCGTTTTCCTCTGATCTGTACCTCTTCGTTCGACTTTGATGGTCTTGCTTCTTCATTTCCTAGACTGTTCATAGAACAACTACGGCTTAGAATAGCATCGTCTGTCGCTCCTTGATAAGTAATATGTCGTACAGCACTCGAATGGGCTTTAAAAGAGCATACTGCTTCCCTCAAATTTCTCGAATCATAAATATGTATTTTGCCATTTTGAGACCCCATGACGATATACATTGAGTCCTCAAGAAAATCCAAGGACAAAACGTTATTTTCAACGGGGATGTGAGAAATTCGTTGATTGCTTTCAATGTCATATACGCACACCTGCCTGTCCAGTCCTGCTGAGACTATAAGAGACGTATTTATTGGCGAGAATATTGTAGCTGTAACAGGAGCCATATGTGCCTCGTTCAGAAATTTGATTTTATTTACGTTCGTGTCCCATACAACGACCATACCGGCACTACTACCTCCAATAAGAAGGTGCCTCTTTTGCACATGGGCTTTTACATCAGTTACAGAATTCGATTTTGGCACTTTTAAAGTACAAGATAGGTTTTTGGCAACGCTGTTAAACAGCAACACGTCGCCGTTAGCACATCCAGCGTAACAATGAGTGTCTTTAGCTGTGAAACCGACGTGAGTGATAGCACTAGACGTTCTGGGATATCTAGCCTTGACACTTCTAGCTTTCATGTCGTAGAGCAGCACCTGTCCGTGTTTTGTACCCACGGCAATGTTTCTCTTGGTTAAATTTTGAAAACTGGCGCATGAAGGTTCAGAAACGTCGTTAACGGTATGCAACAGTTTGCATTGGCTTTTGAGAGTGACAATTTCGGCGAAACCCGAATGCGGGACGACTGCCAACCAACTTCCATCTTTGCTCCATGAAAGGCTTCTGCAGGATCCATCGATTTTCGAGCTTGGCTGATAGCTGTGGATTAACGTGTTGCTTGGAAATTCGTAAAATTTAACGACGGTGGAGGCAGAAGCGATGTACATTTTGGTTTCTGAAATGAAACAAGTATTAATTACAATAAACTGTATTAAGTATTAATTACAATAAACTGTATTAAAATTTGCTGATTGCTGGCAAGTGCGAAACCTCCATGATCATAAATATTTTTATACAGACAAAGAAATAGAATATCCATTTAAGTGGATATTTTTTCTCAGACGTTTTTACTAAATACACACCGCTGAGTTTTAAATGAATTTAGACATTACTTCTGGGACTCACTGTATGTATAATATATATATTGTTGTAGTTGCTAACTATGATATTATCATAAGCTTTACCTTAATGTAGATGAATATTAGAAGGAGAATATTAGTACTATTGTAGAAATATTATTAATATGTAACTAAAATGTTGTCAAATTGTCTGAATAAAAGATGCTCTTAAATAAAAAGTATTATAAGTTTTAAAAGAAACAAAATAAAATGATGTAATTTCACTCCGTTTAAATATGTTATGGTATTCTCTATCATTCATGTAATTTAAAAAAATGGTTCAAAGAACATCCCTAATTTATTAGAAAAGTAAAAAATACATATTTTAAGTTTAGATTATTGCATTTGTGATCTACTTCTTAAAATTTTTGTAACGAGTACGGATTAAATCCAGTATACAGGTATATAGAATGGTTAGTTCCCAATGTTATTGGTTAATAAAAAATAAAATTCTGGCGCATAATTTCTTTTGTACCATATGGCAATACTGTAGATGCTGGTACTTCTTTGAATCGAAAAAATCGATTTAAACAAGACAATAAATAGAAAAATAAAGAAAGTATACCTATATACTAATTTTAATATTTTTTAAGACTCGTACCAAAAGTAAAATTTCCAATCACAAACAATCTGATTTTTTTAATAAGGAAGAATTTTGTGCACACACGAGCTTTCGCTTTTTGTCAAAAAAGGAAAAATTAGGTTCATTTATGAGATTGGTCCCCACAAAAAAATTGCATATAATAATATAGTCGCCCAAGAAAGGAACCCAAAGTAGGACCTGCTAATAGTGCATTAACAAGTATTCGGTATTCCGTATATTTATTAAAAAAATATTTTAATCTGTTGTAAACGATAGGGAAAACTAATATTTTTGCCAACCCATGTATAAAAATGTATGTTTCGTAAATAAATACCTCAACCAAACAAAATGAAAACTACTACTAATTTTAGGGAAACTCACATAAGTAAAAGTCAAGTCAAATTTCCCTTAATTCCCCCCCCCCCCCCCAGAAGAAAGATCTCTGGGTCCACTGATATAATACAATATTTTTTTACAAATAAATAATGCATTTAGGTTAGCAAAAAAAATAATTGAAACTTTTTTGCAAACCAAAACAACGAACATTCCCTACGAACATCTTACCATACTGCCTTACAACGCCAAAAAGCTAGTTACTGGGTGTGGCTTACTTATAACGTCACGGTTAGGAATAGTGCTCAAAGAAATGAAAACCCCTGGTAAGCTTAAGGAAAATTTTTAGACAACTCCTCGTAATATTGAGAATATTAAAAATTGGACATCCCGGCGACATATATACGTTCATCTCAAAACTAGCACCGCTTGCTCAGTTGATTGCTGTAAACCCCGTAATACTTATAATTCACCACGCATTCCAAAGTTCAAGCGTGTAGCCACAGATGGCGGGAAAAAATAATATTAACTAACAAAAATCTTCTCTAACACTCAAATATTGAAACTTACCAAAGAACAAATTGCAAAAGGAAGGAGTAGGTACTTTATTCACAAAGATAAAGAATTCCGAACCACTTCTATTTAAACAGAACATTTTGGACCATTTAAGATTTCGGATAGCTAAACTGCAATACTTACAAACGTGGTAACATGCGGAAACATAATCCGGAGTTGTCAGATTTACAGAATTATTGCTACATCTAGTTATCTACACGCCTAAAAATTGATTATAAACAAAGGCGTATATTTTATTGTTTTTATGGGTATTTTAGCAACAGTATTTAACCCATTCCCCATTCTAAACAAATAAATATGTATGATCCTTGTAAATGAACGAATAATATAGGTGACAATTTTTTTTTATTATTAAATTACATATTTTGAATATGTATTATCGTTTTATAATAGACTCTTATTATAGAATGGTATTATGAATACCCATTCATATTATTATTAAAATTTTTATCTGTTTGCAAGTCTCGTATGTTTAGATACAACCAGTGGCGTATTTAGGATTGTGTGACACGGGGGCGGGGGGCTCTATCTATGTCGTTGTATCAAAAAATGCGCCGCAGGCAAAATTTTTTTAGGTGCCACTTTCTTTTTTGGACTGCCAAAACTTAGAAATTCTACGCTTCGATAGCCCGACCCGAAAAAACGTAGAAATAAATAAATTTTTAAATATAAACGCCAATATTTGTATTTTAAATATTAGTTTTGTGAAGGTATGTAAGTACCTATAAAAATTTGAAATAATGTTTCAGGGTATTTATTGCAAATTAAGATCATAGGAGGGGTTTGAGCCCCCCCCCCCCACCGCCCCTAAATGTATCACTGGATACAACAGAGGGATATTTAAATTTCAAAATTATTTTAAAAAATGTGTGTTTTTACATTACCTACTTCTGCTAAATTTCTTAAACTCTTTAATACTTTACTTTTGCTAATAATAAGTATTGTTCACAATTTTTTATAAAAATTGCCAAAAAAGGGCTCCATGCTATTTAAAACGAAACATTTCGAGTTGCACTGGCATCACTGTGTAATTGAAAGATAACATACCGGCCCGGTGCGTTGTCAAGTGAAGTGTGGGTTCGCCACGTAAAGAAATAGAAAAAGCTACAGAAATCGTTTCAAACCCAAAGAAAGCTCCTACTAGGTCAAAATATATATCAAAAAAGCAAGTAAGTATTTTATATCTATTACTAGGTGCTTAAGTTTTGCTATATTAGTTTTGAAGTAATGTTTCTGTGGGTCTACAGTTCCACAAAACATAAATCATAACCTGAAATTGAATGCTTTTCTTACCTTAATAAATCTTTACCAAACGAATGTTTCGTATTAACCATATACATTTAAACTTGCTTACATATCACAACCTTTACGTTTTAAAGCACTAACAGAGAGTAAAAATTTTAATTTAACAAAAAACCCAGGCAAATAAACTGACAGATAAGCTTCACCAAAAACATTGAACATTCAACGGCCGTTACAGGGGTCTGTTTTGTCGATCGTTCAGAGGCGGGGTATTCATCATTTTTTTAAAAATACATGCGAGTTTCGTATAGAAAATGGCTTTCTGTTACTGTATGCCTGTTTATAAACCGGGTTATTATTTGTAATCGAAATAATTAAAGTATTTTCATTTCACATTCACAAATTTGCTATTTACAATCTCAATTTTGTTTGATAAGTTTCTTATTAGTTTGCCTTGCAAGTTAAGCTTAGTTTATATATTTGCGAATCACGAATTGCGATTGGTCAATTTCAAATATTTGGCGGTAAAGGTCTGGGAGCGAAGTTTTAAGATTTTGCGAATTCGCAAAATTTAAAATCTGGAGGGCGGGAATCTTAAATGACTTTCAATATTAAGTATAGTTCATATAACCTGAACTAACTCAATTTTTGACCTGCAACTCGGCTAATGCGGTTTTATAGACTTATATTGGTTAAACAGCGCTAACACGGCATCTAATCCACCTTTTTGGTTCCAATTCGCCTTTTTCAAGTTCACCGGGGAATATTATTATTAATTCTTTGCCCCTTTTATAGACTTATATTGGTTAAACAGCGCTAACACGGCATCTAATCCACCTTTTTGGTTCAATTCGCATTACCTGCAATGTTTGGGGCCGAAATTTCTTGCAAGATTACTTGACCTAAAATTTCTAGCAGGTACCTTACCCAATATGGGGCCGAAAGTTCCGCCGCCCTAACTATGAGCGGTGGTAAACCACTATTTGAATCTAATTCTTTAACAGCTTTTAGAGCAACATTTTTTTCACTCTCTGTTAGTGTTTGCTGAGTTTTTGTTGAGTCAAGAAGATGTGGCAACAAATTATTTGGGGTTTATAAACTGTTCATAACGCCTCTTAAATTTTTGCAGTTGATTTAAAGTTATGTACGTTTTGTCAAAATGAGTTAGGGCGGACGAAACTTTATATAAACTGTGGAGGGTTTTCTTGTTCTGACAGGAATTTGCAGCTCTGAGCGTTTTTCGACAGGAACTATCTTCATTAAAATTTGAAAAACGGTGGGAATAAAATCAAAAACGTTGAAAATAGCAACTTATTTATAGGAAAAAATAGAAAAAAAATCGAAAAAATCGCAATTATTGATGTTTTTCAAAAAAATCGTGATTTTTTTCAACCTTGTTATAAACGTCAAAATTTTCGTGGCTAGCGTTCGGATTTATTATTATTATCAAATATCGATAATCATTTACCGCCAACACAAAAGTACGATAAAAAATGGCTCTGAAAATAACAGGTTATAGAATTAAATTGAATTTCTAATTTGTAGGCAGACAAACGTTTAAAAACAAATTAAAGATGGCATATCAAAACGATGACTTTTAAATCAATTGACAACTCTCCAAACATCTTTTGTCTGTCTAGCACGTTACTTGAATTCCGCAGTAGGTTTCGAATATTTTGTGCAGTAATTAGAAGTAGGTAACTTCTAAATATATTTGTGATATATACTGTTAATTATGTTTGTATTGCAAAAAAAAATACAACAATATGGTTACTTTAATTGTTAAGTTGTTAACAAATAAAAAATGTTTATTTCTACTCATCAGAATGTTGACATTAGATAAAATTGTTTATATCTTATTTATGGTAGTTGGCAATGCTGGAAGCAATTTTCGACGGCTGTTATACATATCGTGCCTTATGTACTCCACATAAACATGTTGGTGTCAAATCGTTGTGGAGGGTTCTTTGCAGTTCCTGACATATGACACACGTATCACCTTCATAAGTTTCTCATTCAGGTCCTCTGTTGCTTTTCCTTTGCAGGCAGTATTTACGACTTGTCGTCTTAGCCGGCCAAATCTGCTTGGCTATGGTTGTGATCTGTTTTGTATTTTTCTACGACCGTGTTGTTTGATGCTCCAAGTGTCTGAATTGTTGCCTTGCACTGCCTGTTAATGCACCTTGGTTTCGCCCGCTGACTGCAAATCTTTGTTCAAGTGAAACTTGAGATTGTTCGTAACCAATATTGACTTTCCTCGAATACTGAAAAAAATTTTGGTCTCCATCACTGCTACTAGTAGCTAATGGTTGCAGACAACGAATGTGTGAAATGTGTCCTTTATTATACCTTACATTTTGTTTTTCCTTTATATGTGATTACACAGTAATTAAATCATTTAATCTAGACCCTTTTCTACCTAATCAGGTCTTGGGGACGACCATGCAAGTGAGGTAAATACCTACGATTTGACCATATGGATTTACTACCTGCGCGGCGACGGGTTTGTATGTCCCCGACCGATATGTACATTTTGATTATGGCCTTGCTAATGAAAATGCTAAAGGAGCCATGCGGTTCAATCAAGAAAAATATCCCTATTGCATAGGTAGTCGAACATTACAAATATTCATCTTTGTCTGTCTGAATCTGGCAGTTTTAAATTGGGAATATTCGACTTATCTCAGCAACTAAATTTTTGTTTAACAAATATTCTGCAATCGCTTATATACGCAGTACATTATTAATTTGTAGCATTTACCTTATAAAAAACTGAACTAATTTTTTGTAACATATTATATTCCCTCGTATATTCCTTTTGTAACACATTAAATATTTTTAATTTACGAATTTTAAAGATAATGCTTACATAGGTATACAAATTCGCTCTTAAAAATTGATAAAAGCAGTTACCTACCCTACCAAGGGGTGCGACCAGGGACTTTTATAGGTAGGGAGAGGAGGGGGGAGGGGGGTTGAACCCCTAACCCCCCCCCCCCCCCCAATCTGCCTAGAATCTTATGTAGAATTCAAAAATGTTATAATATACAGGGTGTTCCATTTAAAATAAGCAAGTTGACACCTACTTCCGGTATAACCGGAAATGTCACCCTATTGAAAATATTTTAGCCGGGTTGTCCCCAGCAACATTAGCATATTGTCAAAAATTTTCTATGTATAGTTTTCCCTTTATAGATCGAAGCGGTTCCCAGTGGGACACCCTGTATATATAAATACAAGAAATACATTTAAATCCATAAATTTATTATGTATTTGATGTATTCAAAGTATTTATAAATGCCTACTTTTGACGCTAATCTACATACATTTAGTAAGTAAAATAAGGAAGTGACAAATCTATACCTACAATACCTCGCATGTCTTATAAAATAAAGTAAAAAAAATATTAGATATTTACCATAAGTGTACGTTAAAATATTCAAAACTAAAAGATTTTCTGAAGAATAACCACCGGCCAGAATATGATAAAAATGCCTGTCTGTTCCTCTCGGCTACAGGGTAGACAAGGCGGCGAACGGAAGACACTGAGTGGTGGGGACACGCGCATTTTTTGATTAACTTAAAAAATTATTTAGATTTACTCATGCAATGCAATGCAAATTTTACTAACCACATAGCTAATAGAAGCATATTTTACTATTACTATACTCTATTTCAAAATGGTGTAGAGTAATAAAAGTTCATTAGGTATGCAAAGGGACTACAGAGTGACCCAACCAATTTTTACGCCACCTTCATAATTTGGCATTGATTTCATTGCAAAATTCTTTCTTCTCCTCAAGTGCAGGTAGTTTATGGGTTTGCCTATTGTCTCCATTCACAAACACTGAAAATGGTGTGACAAAGGCGTGCCAGTAGGATATTTGTATAAAGAAAATAATTTTATTTTAACAGAATAAAAATTAGGCAATATGTACATAGTATTAGCTACACTTATTTTTTATTAAGCATTTTTAAAAAAATACAAAATACAAAGAATGAATTATACAGAAATTAAAAAAATCGTAATATTCTTCGTCATCTGAGGAACTGTCATCTCGTCTTGACGTTATAATTAACGGGTCGACGGTCCGATTGATCAGGTGGTCAAGATCCCACATTTTCTCTCCTTTAATGACATGATGGACTGCTTTTCGCCAGTTCTCTAGTGTCACTTCCTTAATGGCTTGATCAAACAGTAACTTAACGTCTTTCATTTTGAATGTCGTGTTGTGTCTTGCTACAAATCCTTTCACTTGCGCCCATATAAGTTCTATACGATTTAGTTCGCAATGATATGGCGGTGTGCGCAGCACAGTTACACTATGTTTTCTGCTATATCTTCCACGGCATATTTCATAAAGCGATGTTTGTGTAAATTTGCTATAGCTAATAGTTCCTTCTTTATCAAATTATCTTCAAATTCAATACTTTTGGTGGTTAACCAGTCGATAATTTCTTGTTTTCTCCAAGATGAAGTTGGAGTCTTCTCTGTGCGTCGTGAATGATAGCTTGCGTTATCCATAACTACTACTGAATCAGCTGGAAGATATTTTATCATTTCACCAAAATAGTCCTCAAAAACATTCGAATTCATGTCCTCGTGGTAATCTCCCGTATTGAACGACTGAAAGATTAGCAAACCCTCTCAATTCTCAAAAATTTTTGGTTAGTTATTATAAATAATTTAATGCACAAAGTTTACCTGCGCCTATGGCCGACACCGAAATTGAGCCGAACTGGACGGAATTTCCCATTTTATTACTCTACACCTTTTTGAAATAGGGTATAAAATGTTGATTTTATACACTCTGAGTAGTCATTACAGTAAATATTACTTTTATTTTATGTTGAAATAACTTTCAAAAATATTTCGTATTGAATCTTTTTTTGGGTAAATTTATAACTAAAACAGGAATCAAAACGATTGTACGTTTAATCAATGTAACTTGCACTTATATTTATTTACTTAAGTGACAAAGCTATTGCATGTTAAGTTTGATTCACTATTATGTTAAAATGTCTCTTAAAAAAGTTAGTTCCAACAAATTGATTTTTACTAAACATAAAAGAGTTAAAATAACATACACCTATATACGTCCTCAAAACTCGAGTTAGGCTATTTAGGATTTGATAATAATTTTTTTTCAGCTTATTTAGATTTATTTTATTTTTTTAAACACCTAATGGGTCAATAAATTGACAAAAACCTATTTGCAATCCTATTAGTCGATTTACACCATTTGCGACATATAGGCTTCGTCTAGTCCCCCTTAAGATATATAAATATTATTTTCTAAGTTATTTCGACGAATAGAATTTTTTTTGGAGCATTAGTAGGTCACAAAATTTATTAAAACCTATATACCTACGTCATCAAAACCCAAGTTAGGCTATTTTGGATTTATATAATAATTTTTTCTCAACTTATTTGGGTACATACTTTTTTTAAATCTTCTAATGGGTCAACAAATCGACGGAGACCTATTTACAGTCTAATGAGTCTATTTTAAGTTAGTTTTGATTGATTCAAATTGACTATGAGATTTTTTGATTAACACGGCTAGGTTTTCTAACAGTGTATGAGGAATCGTTTATCACAGAATTTTCAAATTAAAAAATTTATTACAGTTGACCTAAATAAATCGCTGTAAATTATTCCTAACCACTAGAGAGCGTCCAACCTGTGACTAAGAAGATAATCGGATTTTTATCGATAATATGCCAAATAAAGTTATAATAATAATATAATTATAAATGACTTTATTTAAACCTTTTTAATTCATATAGTTCTTTTCCTAAACCCCAATTTTAAATCAATTTTTCTATCTAAATAAATATTTGTATACAGGGTGTCCCACGACGATTTTCCCATGCCATATCTCGAAAATGGAAACAGACAGACAAACGAAATTTGAGGGATCAATACGACTAATAATGAACACTTTCAGCGTTTATTCAGATGATTAATTTGGTTTTTCATTTTTGGTCACATTATACAAACTTATTTCATATTTTAAATGGGATACCCTGTATCCTGTTAAACTTTTGTATATGTTGTTTTCAGACAAATTTAACCATACTACACTAGTTGTAAGTTTCTAATGAAAAATTACTGAATTATGTAGGCACATGTATTCAACAATAACAAAAAAAACCAGCCAAATAATGAACTGTATGACCAGGGCTGTCATGGCATGAGTCACAAGTAGTGCCACTCTGTGGTATATAGTGCCTTCTAGCGACGACGAATGTAACCAACAATAGTCATACGACATTTTAAATGTTACTAAGTAATTCTAATATAACTTGTGCCCTGTGTAACTTCTTCAGACTGTTAAATACAAACTCCTTGTTAGTAAACAGTTGGTTAATTTCTGCATGGTAAATACGGCTGTTAAGGAGCAAATACAGAAATTTATTTAATTAAACCCCAATTTAAATTTAGGTTTACTTCCTCGAAATTTGATGGGGTTTAATTACAGATGCATTTAAGAATAATTTAAACTGTCACACAAATGCCACATTTTTGACGTTAGATTTTCCCTGAATTTGACTCTAAGAAAATTAAATGTTTAATTTTTAAATTAAAAAGTTGTTCGTAGATTCTGTACAAACGCTCTTATGTATTGGTGTAAATTTAACTAAAATTATGTAAAGTGTAGAGTTAAATTATTTTTAAATGGTTCTGCAAAACCCACCTCTAGTTTGTGTCATTCCGCCTTTTGCCCATCATACAATATTGACATTCGCTTATATTTAAGTTCACATTTTGCCGACAATCATGCCCATTGTATTTACGTTTATTTGATTTGTAAGTAATGTGCTTTTTTTCAGAATGTTCACTGACGTGCACTTGGCTGTCCTCTCCAATGCTTTGGGAATTGTGCTCTTTCTTTTGGTAGTTTTATTCCACTATGTGAACTCCAATCAAAGGCCATCCGTATCAATTTGAATTTGCAATTTTGCAATAAAAAATTGTAATATATTTTTAGGCTTCAATATTTTTTTCACATGTAATTTATCGATAAAAGCTATTTAATTAAAGATTTTTACCATGTACCCTAATTTTTTTATTGTTTCAAGCATACAAGCACGTTATAGAAGTAGGAGAGTTTTAACATTAATTTTTTTCTTATATATACATACTTACTATCTTAATTTAATCAATACTAAATACATATATATATAGGTTTTTGTTGAAAAGTCTAGTAGTAGTAGTATTATAGCTACAGCAATTATTTGCTTTGTGAATAATATAAAAGCTCTAAACAAAATATCAGAAAGGCGATCATATTTCCAGCAACTAAAATGCAAAAAACTCCTGCTACATGGTCCAGCCTTAGTACCACAACTTGGTGACCTGGGGAGTTATATCGTGAGAGAGCTTGAGCTGCTATTTGAGAACTTTGGTTCATGGTCAAGTGTGTGGCCTAAAAAATAGGTAAAATTAAAATAAAGACGATGCTTAATATTCAAATTGGTACTGTCGCGTTGTTACTTTCAGGTTGTTTTGGTTATATTTTATTTTGTGTCGTAGAACCGCAAGTCCGTAGATCTAGGGGAGTTCTGCCTAAAATGACATACCCTAAGCATTTTCGATCACAGAATGTGTCAAAATTATTTCATAGCTATTTTTTTCGAACCAGTAGTTAGATGTTAGATCAACACACATACCTGGCATAATAAAATAGTAAAAAATAAAATATTTTAGAAAAAAATCATATTTTAAAAAAATGTACTTAGTGTGTCATTTTAGGCCTATATGAAGGTAAAATGACATAGGTTTAAAAAATCTTTAACAATGCAACAAAAACACACAAACGACATTTAATATCTAAAAAAAAGTCTTGGAACATTTATATTAACAAATGAAACTAAAGAAAATAAGAAAATAAACATAAATATTCAGCGGCAAACCTCACAAATATAAATTTTAACGTTTCCAGAGACACCCGCACAGTCACTGTGAGCCCAATTTTGGCACTTCATGCATTTGATCCACTGCTCTCTAGACCTTGATTGAGAGTACAGCGAATTGCAATAAAGGCAGACAGTATCCTCTTCGCCGTCATCTTTAAATGGATCTTCGTCAGTATTAGAATCGCCTTCATCTGACTGTATAAATGTTTTCTTAGTTTGTCTTGCTGTGCGGCGTAATTCTTTTTTTTTCCATTTCGTTGTTTTCTTTCGGGGGAACGTAGTCATGCACGTGCAGGTCTAACCTCTTCTTAGTTTCTCTTGCTCTGCGCTGTAATTCCTTGTCTCTGGCTTTCTCATTTTTTGCTAAATTCTGTGCTTTTAAATCTTCCATGTTTGGAGTACCTGTTAGCTCTTGGGATACGGTAGCTTTGCGTTTTCTCTTAGTAGCCGAAATTGCTTGCGGAATCGGAGAAATCTCTTCTATAGAAAAAGATAAATTTTTTACACCGGAACATGAAGGCTGACCTGCCTCTCCTTCTCGCATAATATTCGGTTTTTCCTGTGGTGATTTGCTAAATGTTTGCATCGGTGTTTGCTTTTCAGGACATCCAGAATACTCAACTTTGTTTTCAGCATCACCATCGTTATTATTATTGGAAGGTGCATTGTCAGATTGCCCGTTATTGGCATCGTTGACCTCTTCTTGTCTTATATTTGTAGTCTCAGCTGGTAAAAATAAATAGTCTGGGAAAATGTGTGGATTAACTGGCCAGATTCCAGTTTTTAGGAACCCACTTTCGGCGATTGCTGTTTGCGCAGCTTTGGAATAAGCCTGTGCAAACAATCTGGCTATCTGATATTGTGACAAAACTCTATCGGGATGTGCCTTAAGCCATAAAGAAATTTCCTGGTTGTAATAGGTCTTCATATGTCCATAAAATGTAACATCCAGTGGCTGCATCCTATGAGTGCAGTGTGCTGGCAAACTCAATATAATAATTCCGTTGTTTTTGGCAAACGTTAGAACCTCATAACTTTTATGACTTATATGCCCGTCAACAATCAAGAGAACTTTATCAGATATCGTAGGATTGGCAAACTTTTTAAAGTGCTGCAGCCATCTAAGAAACAATTCACAGTTCATCCATCCATTCTCTTGGAATAAACCTAGGGTGCCTAACGGTGCCCCATCTATTAATTCCTCCTTCCATCTTTTCCTGGGAAAAATCAAGGCTGGAGGTATGAAGTGGCCCGTAGTACTCATGCAACATACCATAGTGACATGAATTCCGCGCTCGGCACTAGTTAGGGCTCCAACCTGTTTTTTTCCAGTTTGAGCAAAAACTTTCGGTGGTTTTTGTACAGTGAAGAGAGCGCTTTCGTCCACATTGAAAATTTTTGTCGGTGAAATGTTATGTTTTTCCAAAATTTCTTGGTAGGTTTCGAAAAATTTCGATACTTGAGGCTTATTAAATGCCATGGCGCGCACTTTGGAAGTGGGCTCTGGTTTTCTCAAGGCAATATCCGGGTTCCTTTTGCGAAAACCAGCCAACCAGTCCCAGCCAGCCATCTTCAGAGTTTTGTTAAAGCGGTGCTCTATACCATTTTTGTCGGCCATGTCATATGCTAATTTACGCAAGTCGGTCGAAGTCAATCCAAATAGTCGAGACTCGAGAAGTTTAATATGGTCCACAATCTTCCTTTCCAAATCAGCGTTAAAAGTTGTTTGAAAGCGACCTAACCATTTCTTGGTACCACTAGCAATTAAGTTTTTATTTTGTACTCTTCTCCGAAGCGTGGCTTGCGGAACACCAAACAGTTTGGATGCTTTTAGCCAACCTGCTTCTCCGCTATTAACAGCATCAATAGCGCGCTGCATTGCATTCTCACTCCAGCTCTGACGATTACTTTTTCTTGCATAATGTCCAACCATCTGTACAAAAAAAAATTATGAGAATCTGCGTTCACTTCTTTGTAAGGGTAAAATGACATACTATGTCCTTTTGCCCGAGCAGCTGGTATGTCGTTTTGCCCCGAATTGAAAATTTTCTTACACATGCCCTTAATTCTTATACAAGCACAATAATAGCGTTTATCTATTAACAAAATGAAGAATAGTAACCATACTAATATCACCACTAATTGTGGATTAATTTGCCCTTGGCATTTTTATATAATTTCGGTTCAATCTAACCAAAAATATTACATTGAATACTCACATTTCTTTAATAAACACACTACAACAAAACCGCTCTAGTTGCAACGACGCCATTAGGTAGAAACGCAGTAGTGCCAACTTAAACCCGAATGGAATCCAGCAGAGGCCTCTCAAGAGCGCCAAATTTAAAATAAGTGGGGTATGTCATTTTACCCTAGTATGTCATTTTAGGCAGAACTCCCCTACCTCCGTGCGCAAAACCGCTTTTCATGTTAAGGTTATATTTTTTCAAATATGGTTTATTCTCTGTGACCTTTTTGGTGGGTTCTTGGGTTTGACGGAAAACTGTCATCGGTGCCATTCGGTCAAACGATATTCTGACGTCTGGTCAGATCTTTAGCCCTTGTGGAAAAATTCCCCATCTCTGTTTTTTAGACCAGAATTATCCCTCTCTGTACTACACGTTAGTTCTCTTTACGTTGCCATTCCAATAACTACTTTTCCAACTGAGTTTGGACCCTTGAATTTTCGACCTATGTAGTTGAGGCATTCGTGAGGCTTGTTTACCCACCTTCCTGAGCAGCAGTAAAAGGACCAGCTGCCTCCAGGGGGACCGTGCGATAAGTACCTTAATTTTTTAACGGCAAATTTCTAATTACCTTTCGTTCTGGACATAGCCAAGTGTATTTTACTGATCAACCTAATATTTAATTGCCCTTCTTTTTGGTTTCAAAGCCATAAGCTATTTTGTCTAAATATCTTTATATAGCTTAACAACTGCTCCAACCTATACAACATTATATATGATGAGGGATAAATAAGAATGGGAAAGTCCTGTCACGCTTCTTTATTTAAAAATTTATTCCTACGCGTTTCAATCAATAGATCATCCTCAGGGCGAGTGGTCTGTAAGCAAATGTAAACTAGCTATAATTAAACGTACCTAAATTATACAATTTTGTGGAAGTATTTACAGCTTAGAACGAAAAATTATCAACATTCAACAATCAGTTACGCACGCACATAATCGGTTAAACTCTTAAAATGCATTTAAATTCAATTAAAATCGCGAAACAAAATACATAACTACCACAAAACAAATTCAAACTATTGATCAGAGGTAAACTATTTTTCACTGTGGTTTCTGCTGAACCGTATAGGTTGTATTGAAAAAATTCAGTAACTTTTTCAGTTTTGTGTTGGTAAATATGGATCGGCCGTCCCAGGCCGGTCTGCGCCATCGAAGTTCAAATTATGTGAAGTGGTCATTAAATAATTTAACAGCTGAGACATATCGACGATAGGTTTGGCTTGAATGATCGTTGAGATTGTGGGGTGAACGTGATTGAGATATACTTATTTCGACATTTTCAAGTACATCCAGCCTTTTGCCCTTATTTAGGTGGTGTAAAACTTTAAAGTTCTTTTCTGGATCGAAATCATGGCTGGTGGTTTTTAGGTCTGTTCGAAAGAGTGACTTATTGTCGTGTTGAAATCTTTTGGATCTAAGATGTTCTTTTACCCTTGTATGGAAAGGTCTGCTAGTTTGGCCAACATATTCAGCAGGGCAAGAATCACATGACAGTAAATAGACTCCAACTGATCTGTAACAGACATGTTTTCATTCAGTTCCTTAATTATAATGGTTGATATTTTACCTAGAAAGGGTAGTGTGACGAAACGCGTGGTGGCTAATTTTTCTCTACGAACAAACCTTATATAAGAATTTTCATATAATATTTTCCGTTTCTTCTTCTTATAATTCTACTATCTCTATTGGGTAGCCGTTTTTCAAAGCAATCTGATAAATAATATTTTTCTCAAGTTCAAAGTTTTCTGGTTTCAGAGGAATTGAAAAAAGTCGATGGAAGGAAGTATTTAAAGCGGCTAATTTATGAGATAAATGATGGCAAGAATCCCATGGTATCATATGGTCTGTTTGTATGGGTTTTCTATAGATTTTGAAGGAAATATCTTTGTCGTGCTTCTCTAGAGTTAAGTCCAAGAAGTTGATTTTATTATCTGTCTCAACTTCCATGGTAAATCTTATATTGGGGTGTAGAGTGTTCAGGAGGTCCAAAAAAGAGTTTAGTTCCTCTTACGAGTCGGTCCATCCTACCAATGTGTCGTCGACATATCGATAGGGCTACTTTCTTGACAAGATGGTGGGAAAGTTTAAATATTTTGGTTTCAATGGAGTTCATAAAAATTTCGGCTATTAGGGGGGAAAGGGAGGACCCCATAGGTAGGACATCAGATTGTTTGTATATTTTGTTGTCAAATTTACAGAAATCTGCTTTCAAGCATTGTTTTAGAAGGCGAGTTATGCATTGAGTCTGGGAAATACTTAGCTTTTTACAATTTTGTAGTAGTTGGTCTACCATATCGAGACTCTCCATTCTGGGAACACTGGGAAAGAGATTGGTCACATCGAATGAGACCAGAATAAAATTGTTAGGAATGGAAAGAGATCCTAGTTTTTTAACCAGATCTAGAGAATTTTTGACATTATAATCAAAATCCAAGGTACGGTAAGATTTAAGAATATTGTTGAGCCAAAGGGCTAAGAAGTATGCGGGGGAGTTTATAAACGAAACAACTGGCCGAATGGGGTGTGCAGTTTTATGTATTTTTACCATTTCATATAATGCGGGGGTAAGGGGATTCATTGGTATTTTAGGTTTTCCAAAATTGAGGGAAGTAATAGTTTCATCATTGTCGGAAATAATTTTCTTGAGTTCGTTGATAAAAGTTGAAATGGAAATAAAAATGGGTGTTTATTAATATGGTAAAATTTTGGTTACTTGTTAAGAAGGAGGTAACTTGTCAATTAATTTTGTTTTTCTAAGATTACCAGACAGCCGCCTTTGTCGGCCTTCCCCAACACCAAATCGAAATTTTTTAATTTCGATTTAATGCTTCTAATGACTTTTTTGTTTGATATATGGATTTGTTTTGATTGTTTGTTGTAGAAAATTTCTTTACAGTAAGAAAAATTTACCTCTGATATTGTCAGAAATAGGATTCGGGTTATTCTGTAACGCTAACTCCATGTCTGCAATCAGCGACTTTATATTTGTTTGGTTCAGGTCCTTGGAGGGGCTGAACTTAAGGCCTTTTTCTAGAAAGTCAGTTTCTATCTTGTCAAAATTACAGCTCGAAACGTTCAGTATCCTTCGGTGAAATTTAAAGTATTCTGGTATAGGTGCTGGCTTGTTGTTGTTGTAGTTGCTCCTCTGTCTCAGGTTGTACAGTTTCCTCCGAAGAGTCTTAAAACGTTCTTGTTTCTTCCTGTGGCGTCTCTCGTTAAGATTGTCTTGAAAATTGGAAAGTTCTAGAGTTGAAAAATGGACTAATAATAGAGTATAGATTATTTTAAGTTTAGCTGATATTGTATCTCTTGTCGAGTACCAACGATTTCTTTCTTCTCTGATAGCTGATTTTTTGGTCTTTTCGAATAGTATTCTTGTTCTATGGTAAACGATCTCCGTCGATTTTAATTTGTGAGTTATATAGTTTGGAGTCAGGTTTTGCTTCAAGCATTGGCTATTGAACCAAATGTGTGCCGGCTTTATTATACATTATGAATGATTTACCTCGGTCGTTTATCTAAGAATTCAGATATGTTTATAAACAACAAGTGTTTAATCTAGCTGAACTCATACCTTTACAATTTTGTCTGATTTGGTAAATTAATGGAATTTAACAGAAGTTTAATTAAGTGTAATAAATTTTCAATTTAAATCACCTTCCTTTACATTTTTTTAAAATTAGATAACTTTTCAGTAGGTATTCAATTTTGTGTTTTGTTTTGGCACTGTGTATGGACCCCATTGTTCACTCACAGGAATTAGGTGTTGTTGTGACAGATCAGGGACTAAAAGCAGCTGTGATTGGCGCTCAAAACTCCATCGTATATCTTGGCTTGTGCAGTTTACTGGCAAGGACCCTACTTAAAAGAACCACCCCGGTTTACAATTGGCACGAGCTTGAGCTAGCTGTGGTAGGTGGTAACCTTAAACCTTATTCAATAATTAAATTTCCATCGTTTATATTTGGTTACCACCTAATGAGGTTATAGTACCTACGTACCTTTTGAGTAGCTAATTATGCTAACTAGAGCTTTTAATTATTCAAATAAGAGGAAAATAGAAACAGCAAAAAAAACATTGAATGATTATTTTGCCGGCTTGTGTTTGATATGGAGGGCTCAGAGCACCAGGGGACCAAATATGCTCTGAAAATAAATCTTAACTGCGCAACAAAATGCTTCTGCAAGTGACTAGGCTAATAACTTTCTTGTCGCCTTGAAAAATATTTACTTTTATATCAGAGTTAGCTATTCAACAAATCACTTAATATGCAGAAATTTACATTGTCTGCTTGTGTTCTGAATTCTGCTTATTATATAATTCGTGTTTGGTTAAAATATACTTGCTTGATCTATCCAGCGGATGGATATACCCGCTTGATTCATTCGAAATATGAACTTATCCAGTAAAGGAATTAGAATTGAGCTTTTCCTTAGTAGAAATACTGTGAACTCCCAGTAAAGGTCTTCTTTCATTGTCCTTAAACCTTTGGATTGCTTTAGCGATATGAAGGGGAAGTGGTAATGATCTAAAATACCCAACATGATCAAAATATTTTTCAAACATTAATATTTTCGGATTAAAATTTAATAAACCAACCTGAACTTCTTAAAAAATATATGCTTAGATGAATGTATACAGGGTGAGTCGGGTGGAATGGGCCTAACTCTAAGGGTGTAATCTATGCATAAAAATAATAAGAAAAAACTCAAATGTTGTTATCCAATATTCATTTGTTTTCAAGTTATAAGGCAAAAACAAAATATTGCATTAATTTAGCTTTGCTGTAATAAATGTTGTTTGCTTTTGATTGTTGTGCTGTCATTATCCTATTAGTGTCAGTATAACATGTTACATTGATTCACCGTTAACTTTCGGATGTGTATCATTTTAATTTTATAAAATGCCACTGCACATTTATTCACATCTCAAATACGGTTTTTATTTATGGTTTGTGTAATGGGAATGCTACAGCGGCTGCTAAAGAATATCGTGAACGATTTCCACATGAAAGAACACCGAACAGAAAGGCCTTGTCAGAGTTTTCAACAAACTCTGCGAGACCGGAACGCTTCCAAGTGCTAATGTAACATCCGAACGAGCCATTCAACAGGATTTAGAAGAAATAGAAAATGTTCTAGCTTTAGTAAAAGAAGATGCGACGACAAGCTCACGAAGAATTGGAATTCAGTTGGGAATTTCCCAACAAAGAGTGATCCATATGCTTCACGAGCAAGGCTTATACCCGTACCATGTACAGCGTGTACAGAATCTTCAACCTGGAGACTACGCCAAGCGTATGCAACTTTGTGAGTGGATAATTAATAGTCGTCATCTTTTACCGCACATACCTTTTACTGACGAAGCTACATTCACCCGTGACGGCATCAATAATAATCGAAACTCCCATGTTTGGTCGGACGAAAATCCTCACGCAATAGTCGAAAGTAATTTTCAACACAGGTTTTCAGTAAACGTGTGGTGCGGCATGATCGATAATAATTTAATTGGCCCTTTTCTTTTGGAAAATCGCCTTACAGGAGATCACTACTTAAGTTTTTTACAACTACTGGAGGAGATTTCTTTAAACATCACAATTGAAATGTATTATCAACACGACGGAGCGCCTGCTCATTTCGATCGTCGGGTCGAGCAATATTTAGACCAAAAGTTTCCAGGGGCTTGGATTGGTCGCGGTGGTCCTATTAGTTGGCCTCCTAGATCGTCAGACCTCACGCCGGTGGACTACAATTTATGGGGTTGGTTAAAAACTGAGGTTTACAAGGTAAAAGTAGATACTAGGAATGCATTAATTAGACGCATTAGAAATGCTGTAGGTAGTCAATATTAAAGAAAGACACGAATCAATTAGAAGATCCACGCGCGCCCTTCGTAAACGAAGCAGGAAATGTTTGGAAGTCCATGGCGGTATTTTTGAAAACTAACTAAACCAATGATTTATTTAAAACAATGTTAATGTTGGATATTTTGGTTTAGCAATATTATTATTTTATTTAACGCTGTAACTTGAAAACAAATGAATTCTGAATAACAACATTTCAGTTTTTTCTTATTATTTTGATGCATAGATTACACCCTTAGAATTAGGCCCATTCCTCCCGGCTTACACTGTATAAGGTATTATATTCTAGAAAATTAAAGCGAGATATCAAAAAAATATATTAGTCTAATAAGGTGGTCATGACATAGAAATCGGATCTTAGCCTTTTGAATTAATTCTATTAAATTTGAGTTAGTTTGATTGTCAGAATTTGTCAAATAGTTCTGGTGAAGTTTTCTTGCTATTGTAATCTTCAGTTGAATTCTGGGTTTCACAACTGAGCACAAGATGTACATAACTGAAGGCTATTTTTGAGGTTGTGTGCTGGTTAATGGAATTCGGGAGTACAATCTACAACAATTTTCGTCAGTACATTCCAGATTTAGCAGTATTTCTGATGGACTTTCATGCGTGCCTTACAAATTGCGTTCGTCTGTTTCACGGAACTAGCTTTGTAACTTATAAAAACCTTGCTGATCAGTGATCAGCTTACCGTCCGTAGAAGTTGTTAAATGACGATTGTCAATGTATGGAATAGGAGCCT
Source organism: Polydrusus tereticollis (assembly GCA_963920685.1). Classification (NCBI taxonomy): domain Eukaryota; kingdom Metazoa; phylum Arthropoda; class Insecta; order Coleoptera; family Curculionidae; genus Polydrusus; species Polydrusus tereticollis. The sequence continues at coordinate 202,284,095 of OY987326.1, forward strand.
ACAAGACCTTTGAAACATCTAGTTCCAAATGTTGGACTTTCTTACGGAAAATTCCAAACGACTGTAAAGAAGAACTTGGACAGGCACCTATAAAAGATGCACTCATTTTGAGCTCTTTTGATTTGTCAATAATCCTAACCTGTTAGTAACATAAAAAAAACTTGTGACCAAATATAGTTTCATCTTACAGGGTACATCAGTTAATATAATATGCTCAAAAAATTGGATATTGGTTACGCACAGGAGAATAATTGGGCCCATTTTTTTTTTATTTCGCCGTTAATGCAGAGTGGTACAGAAACAACATTTGGATTGTTGTTGTCTGTTGTTTGGATTTTGTGGATTTGTTCAACAACTACGGGATGATGAACTTAAGCATGACTGTTTTCAGCAGCACACGAGACACCATAGGTTTTCCCCGCGAGTTTTTTGATGAGCGGTTGATAGATTTGCACACACCAGTTGAGCTTCGTCCTAGCTCACCTTGTTAGAGGATTATGTACTATTTTGCTGGAGCAAGGGATTTCTTGAGAGTGTACAACGATAACACCAGAGATGCTGAAAAATGCTTTTGAGGGCATTAGGAGGCGTATCAACTTTTCCGTTGGCCATTAGTATTAAGAACCGAGTTAAAACCATTATTAGTCTTCCATTAAAGTTGTGGTTTGTTATTTTACGTATTCTCCAACCCGTCCAGGTCCGGTTGTCTTTCCATATGATTTGTTTATCTTGTTCGAGAGTCTTGTGTTGATCTCTAACTGTTTAAGTATGGAAACGTTAGTACGACGTTTCGTGTATAATATTCTTCTGTAGGCCAAAATTTCAAATGCATCAATTTTGTGTTCAGGTCTTGAATGCATAAGTGACAATAGGGAAGATTAATGTATTTAACATATTCAGTGCTACGATATAGCTGTGTCTCTCCATATTCGAATTGGTTTTATCGTTAAGTTACGCGCTAGTGCCAGTCTGCATTTGATCTCTTCGTCACAACCTCCTTTATTTGTTATGAGGGATCCAAAATAATAATTAAACTTCTTGACGACATCAAAACCACCAATCTCTCTAACATTTGTGGGATGGCGGAAGACCATAGACACTCTCTAGTAATCTTATCCAATTTTGCCATTATCTGAGTAAGCTCATCCTCTGAACAGGCTACAAGTAATGTGCTGTCAGCATAACTGAGGTTTGTTATTTTCCTTTCACCAATCGTTTATCCTCCTCTCAGTATCATTCAAACTAATCTACATTGACAGAGGTATTTCCAAAGGATGATGTAATCTAACAAAGTCATTTTTTATGTCATGACCAATATTATATTTTGATATGTTTAGTATTAAGTATTATCTACCTGCAGGCTACACGTATAGATATAAAAAAACTTCGTAAAGAATAAGGTACAAATTGCATCGTATTTTGAATATTTAATTGTTATTATCCAAAAGCGGTTGTTTCTCGATAGTTTTGTTTTTTTTATTTTTTTTTTAACCCAATAGTACAATTTTACACTAAGCGCAAGTAAATATCACTGTAAATGACTTACTTCCTGGAATCCTTTCAATTAGCAAACCAAAATTTCCAGAGGCTAAGAGTTTTTTTAATTCTGCTTCTGAAGGTGCTGCTAAGTATCTGCGAAATGCTCTTCGGTATTTTTCCTAGAAATAACTAGAGTTTATCTCAAAGATCATCAAATTATTTGGCAAGTATTTACGCGATAATTGGTTTGTTTCGACAGCGTGTCGAAAAAGTCTAAAACTTTGAAAATATTTCAAAAGCTACTGAGTATATTATTTTGCAAATTGGCACGGCGATGTAGTGGAAGGATAAGACCGTGTCTGTAACTATACATGGTTGTCAAAAAGAAAACGAACTTTTATTCTTTTATTTTAAATGGAACGTCCTCTATATCATTAAAGATTTAAGAGTATTCCCTTCAAAGACCAATTAAATGATATTATATGGTTTAATATATTTATTTGTCAAAATAACGTATTAACACATATTTTAACTAAACGTCCAAGCCTAGAAGAAAATAAAAAATACTTAAAAATTGCATAAAACTACTTTATGAGATATTTAATAATTATATGTCTATCAATACGCAATAGCCAAGCCTGTCTACCAATTCTCGTTAGATGTCGAAAGTATCGGATCCAATTTTACGTATTTGATATCTAAATCGAACCTTTAATCTTCAATATTAACGGGCCTATTTTTGTAAGCTTTATTCTTTGAATCAACCACAAATAAAAGTCAAAAGGGGTGAGGTGTGGAGATTTGGCTGGTCCTTCAATTTCGTCTCTCTTTCCTATCCACTGGTTTGGAAACATTTGGTTCAAAAATTGCCACAAATGAGCCGGGACCATCCTGTTGAAACGCTATATTTCTTCAGTCTGGATAGAGAATTTCTAATTGTGCAATAATATACATATAATAACTTCAAGTGAAGTCCGGTCAAAATATTTCCATTCATAAAAATGGCCCAAATATGTTATAATATCCACCCAACCATAAACTTTCTAACTTTGTTACTTACAGGTTGTTCTGGTTATGTTCTACTTTGTGTCGTAGAACCGCAAGTCCGTAGATCTACCTCCGTTCGCGAAACCGCTTTTCATTTTAAGGTTATGTTCGCTGAATGGTTTATTCTGTGTGACCTTTTCGGTAGGTTCTTGGCAGTGTATCAATCGGATCACTTTAGTGCGATTTTCGCACATTTTAACAGGAAGATGCATCTTTTTCGCAGCCTGAAATAATCACACTTTTTGCGCGCTATATTAACTCAAACTAACCGATTTCACTAGTCAGTCAGAGTCTCAACAATTGACTCGTATGTAAGTGCTAAAACGTAGATAAAATGCAAAATATGGTAGGACAACAACTAAAATATGTATAAAACTTTCTTAACTTACCAGATAAACTTTTGTATGTGTAGTTTTTAGGAAAATTATGAATTTCTAGAATTTTTGGTGCTGTAAAAATCGCACCTTTTGACTCGAAATGGCACCTTTCTGCACGGCACGGAGCACAATTTAACTTTAGGAGGTTGGCAACACTGGTTCTTGGGTTTGACGGAATATTAATCACTGGTGTCATTCTGTCAAACTAAATTCTGGCTACTGGTCAGACCCTTAGCCCTTGGGTCAAAATTCGGAAAATGTTTCACCATCTCTGCGTTTTTCAAACCAAATCTTAATTGAGACACATATATGACCAGAATCATCGCTTCTCTCCTACACTGAGTCTTCTTTACAAATACAATTCGTTTCGAAAACTGTGGATGATAATTGCACATTTTTATCATTATCTTGCAAAATTGTACTTTTCTGTTCGGATCATCTTCATTGACTTCCTGAACCAATTGGACTTTGTAAGGATGGAATTTTTTTCTCTAAATACTTTAGATGTTATGCAGATATCATTTTCCCAAGCAATAGTACTACTCGCCTTATGGTGGTCTTCTTAAACCGATAATAACACATTTAATTGTGTAGCTTCTAATACCGCAGGTCGACCTTTCATATAATTGTCCCTAGCGTGACCTAAATCTCTATATTTTTTTTCTATTTTACTGACAGTAGATCGAGATATCGGTTCTCTCCGAGGATATTTCCCATTAAAGAGGTCGCAAACTTCCATTTGTGTGCGCATTCTGTCTCCATAACCAATCATTTACTAATATTTTCGTCGAGACCGAAATTATGATGAACTAGACTGTCAACGCGGAGGGGGTGTCTTGATAGCAACATTTGCCACCTTAAAAGATGTGGCCATCGACAGTCCAATAAATCCTTTCTACAAAGACATTTGGGTCCATTTAAAATCCGAACACGGAAATATAGTTCAGGGATGTGTGTACCTACCTACCTCCTAATTCTAAGCTTGACAGCTACTATTTTTTCTGTAATACATGCGAATCTCTAAGAAACAAGTTCGAAGATTCTAAGTTTATAATATTCGGTAACTTCAATCTGCCTTCTCTCAAGTGGATAGTCGACGACAATATGCTTGTTCCAAGTCTTCTCACCTCGCAGAGCTCAGAGACTTTAATAGAATCGATGTTCTTCCTTGAACTTCGCCGACTTAACTCGCTACGAAATAGTTTGGGCAGAATTCTAGACCTCGTATTTGCGGACGATTTTGACAACGTATCTTTAATGCCCTGTAATATCCCAAAGATTAAACCTGATGCCTTCCATCCACCTATCGAACTATGCACTTCTAATGACTATACTCCTCGACTCAAGGTTAGAAAAGAAATAAGTGTTCTTTAAGGCTAGCTTTTATAAACTTAACCAATATTACAACCAAGCTGGCTGGTCTTTTCTCTCTGCCGAATTGGATATAAATCAGACTGTGCAGCAGTTTTATAGTATATTATTTGATAGGTATCGACCTATGTGTTTCTAAGAAGCTGATGAAGAGTGAGAAGTACCCTAGATGGTTCGATTCAGCTTCGTAAACTAATCGGACAGAAAAATAAGCTTTACATTAAATTCAAGAGATCCGGGTTACGAGAAGATTATATTCTGTACTCTAACGGTCGCCGTGTCGTAACTTGTTTTTGGGACAACCTGTATACATGACATAAGCTTCAAAAAATGCACAACAAAAATAAACAGCTGCCGGGTCCGAGCGTTTTTTCGAAAAAAAAAAACACACATGCATTTTAAATGAATTTGTTTCAACCTTTACGTTCTCACTGTATAATTAGGTAATAAACACTTTAATTCGCATCAACTTTTCAATATTGTTTTTAATAGGCAAAAATATAAAATTTCTTTAAAAAAGCGGGTAATTTAGATCTTTAGTACAAGTATTTTCAGTATTTTGAGTATTTTATATATTTTATGTAAAATCACGTTATTATAACCATTAGTTTCAAACTTATTCAAAATCTGAAATAGAAGTCTTAGAGCCTGAAGCAATCCCGCGTATAAATTTTATATTTTATTAAACAAAATAGAGGTTGGATAATGCATTAGCTTGGTGGGTACCAAAATAAATATCTCACCTCCCTGTCAGTTGCCCAGTGCATGAGTTTGTCGGCCACTTGGACTCCTCCCCATGAGATATTACTCTCCAAGAAATCTTCTCTGGTGTTAATAGAGCGTTCATATCTTTAACAAAATAAAATTTCTATGTAAATAAAAACTATCCTTAGCGGATAGAAAAATTTAAAGCAAAGGGAAAATCGAAAGCACCCCATTTACTTCAAGCATATTTTATGTTAATATGAATATTGGATGAGGTGAAAATAAAATAAAAAATAATCTTTATTTTAAACATCAAGCTACTTTCTTCATTTTCGGATTATTTATGAATTAAGCTATTATTACAAATGATCCAAAAAACAAACCTTGGAATCGTCATAATGGTCGCCAAACCACTCTCATAAGATCTACATAGGAAGAAGGTAACGAAAAGTGTCATCGTTATAAACACTGTTCCCGAGTGTCCTTTCAGTTTATCTCTGCGACTAAGGTCCTGAGTAAAAATGATAAACACTATCCTTCCAAACTTTTTGAGTAACATGCCATATTTGCTGGATCTAAAAGAAATAAAGGCTTACTACCAAATTCGCTTGATCGGTGACCATGATCTGACAAACAACCTGGAAAGCCTTGAATATCGAAGGCAGGTTGGCGACTTAAGTCTATTTTACAAATATTTTTATGGCAAGTGCTCAACTGAGGTTGCTTGCATAATTCCACCCAGAGCGGTACATGGTAGAAATACACGACAAGCCATTGCAGCCCACCTGTACATGGTTCAGCTTAGTGTCCCTGGAACGACACTGTTTAAAAAATTTTCATCTGCAGAATGTCATTACTCTGGAACGATCTCCCTAAGGCCGTGTTCCCAACGAGTATAATCTCCTAGATTCAAAACCAACGTGAATCGTTTCCTGCGTATATGCTATGCTCGCAAAGCGCCATACAAATTATTCGCAGAGTGCTGTCTTATCATAAAAGAAAACATCATATTATTATCACTACAATGCTCACCTAACCTAGACTTTATTGTTCTGTGACGCTCGTAACAATCAATCGTGGATTTCTGAACGAACCAAAGACATTAGGAACGAACTTATAAGCTAAGAATGTCGTTAGTGGCGTCATCGACCTGTTGAATTACAGGTAGGTAGATGTAGCCAATTTTAAGAAACCTAGAAAATTCATTGTGAAGTTGTTTCAAGTCCTAGATAAAAAAAAATCCAACAGCGTTGTGTTGTTGACAACTAGTTCTAAATGACAAAAATTATACCTAGTTATATTAATTTTATTCATTATATCCGTATATTCTTATCCAGTGCCCATAAGTAGGTAGGTTCTTTCATCTAAGAATAATACTTTATTTGTTATGGTTAGGTTGTTGTAAATGCGTTCCATCCACTGTTTCCACAACTGATTTCCTAGGAAATAATCATTAGGCAAGAATTCTTAAATATAATATATAGTTTTAAAGTCCTTTATTCCTCTTTTTAATTGCTTTATAGCAACTTTTCGTACATCTCTTGGATACAGCTGAGTAAGAGTAGTCTACTTAGTTGTTGGATTCTCTTACTACAGTTATTTGTCTCTTCTTGTAAGATTAGTTCTTCTGGACTGAACTGGATGATCAGGATCAGAAGCGGTAAATTTATCGACCCGAGTATCGGTCACTTATTTTTTGTGCCGATATTACTCTAATAAAGCTGTAAATCGACATTTTGAAAGGGTTTTGGATACTTTCAAATCGTTCAATGGATTAATTTAAAAATTATTTTGTTAAAATGACACCTTTAGATTCCTGTTGGATAGATAAATGGTACCGTCAACTGGGGTTATATCGGATGATATTTTCAGTTATCTGCCTGTATTTCTTATGTTATACAAAATTAAAGCTAACTAATGTACACTGTATGAAGAAGTTAACCTAATAAACATAATTACATAAAAAAAAAAATTTTAAGTTATCAGGTTTATTTTTTAAAAAAAAAAGAAGGTCGTCCGATATAACCCGTGGTTTGGGGTAATATCGGACGATTAAATTTTTACATTGAAAAAGTACGATTTGAGCTTGCTGTTCGATGTAAGTTTGATCAGAAACCTTTATCGGACATTTTTATAGAATTTTTTTTTTTTTTCATGTTTTGTAGGTAGTTATTAAAGAAAACTCGATATTATAGAAATAAACGTCTTTATTCATAAAATTAACAAAAGAACATGAAATAATATTATTGTCGGACCTTCAATAAATCAAAAAAGAGAAAGAAAAATAAACTTAAAACATTAATTAAAAAACAAAAAATAATATTCTGAAAACATAAGTTTGATCACTAAAATCTATAACTGCAGACCCTCAAACACATGAACGAAAAACGAAAAATAATATTCTGAAAACCTAAGTTTGATCACTAAAGTCTATAACTGCAGACCCTTAAACACATGAACACCGCGAAGGATTTTAGGCACAGGTAAAATACTGTGGACTTGTTCCAACTTGATTTTAGTCTTGTCTTCGACGTCCGGAAAAATATAAGAATCTTTGTGACCCTTATAGGATCTAAGGCAATTGACGGCAATAAAACCTTTTGCAATCTTTTCAATTTGCGCAACGAATTTTTTGGTCGCTTCTTTCTTGGTTCCTTCATTGTACAAAAATTGAACTAAAGCAAAACAGCCTTCTTGTAATGTATCACAGGTTACTGGAAGCTCAACGTTATCGACTTCGGACGTGGAATCATCGTTCAGACTATCGTTTTCTAAAAATATCGCAGAGTTTGAAGTATCATTATCGGCATCTTCTTGGGACGTGTTTCCATTAATGACATCTTCTTGAGAGGTAGATGCACCATTTTCTTCCCGCAGGTCTCCAAGGCACAACGATTTGCCAGCGGGAACATTTATCTTCGTCTTACGGGTTGGTCTAGTTGAGGTTGGATTCAAAGGAGCTACAATCGTATTCATGACTTCGGTAAACGACGCCTTCATTGCATCATCTGCATCTGCTTGTCGTTTCTGGATCATTTTCAAAACTTGTTCTGGATCGCAAGGGATTATACCCGTTGCTCGGAAACCAGACACTATATTATTCGACATGCGGTCCTTAGATGTTTCTATAAGCTTCTTTAACAACGAAGGAAAGACAGATTTCGGCACAACTCCTTTGTGGGTCCGTTTCCATTCGGTGAGAATATCTCGCCATACCCGTTTGAGCGGTCCAAACACTGCAACATCCAGGGGCTGACATAAGTGTGTCGAATTCTTCGGCAAAAATACAAACTGAATGTTGTTTTCTGTGCAACTTTTAATAATGCGGAAGGAAAGATGACTTGCCAAGTTGTCGCAAATAAGAACCTTCTTGCCCTCCTTTCGTCGCATATAGGGAAGAGCTGTTTTAAGAAACCAGTCCTCAAAACATGGAGTATCAAACCACCCACTTTGTGTTCGGTTGAAGTGCGAGTTTTCGGGGCCACCTTCTATCCAGTCTGGGTAGAGGTTTACACTTTTATAAACCACGTATGGAGGCAAGCAAGTACCATCTCCCGCCGCAGCGAACATAACAGACGTTGACGTTTTGGAAAAATCCATTATTCTTCGTGCATGCTTTTCTCCGCGAGGAATAAAAACTAGTTTCTTACCGGGATCATCTGTCAGGTTTGTTTCATCCATATTAACAATATTTTCAGGTGGAACCCCCTGAACTGTCTCGGTCAAGTGCACAAAATATTCTCTAATCGTATCTTCTGTGATATCAGCTTTCACTCGTTTAATATTTTCACAGTTTCGGAGTGATAACTCCTTGTGTCGCCCCATAAAATGATCAATCCAGTCATCGCCCGGTCTATTATCTTCGAAACATTGTATACTTACGCCCTTACTATTTAAATAATGGCGCACGAAGTCCTTGATTGCTTGCCTCTCAAAAGGATATCCAAATTTTGCTGCAGTAGTCATGGCATCTACTATCCAACGCTCTTCAACCACAGACAAAATTGGGGGCCTCCCGAGTTTGTCAGAATGCTGACCTCTATATACATCATATAGTGTACTTTTTGGGACACTGTACATTTCTGCTGCCTGCTGAAATGAGTAGTGGTGGTCTACCACTGCCAACAATGCCCTTTCCATAGCTTCTTGCGAATAATTGCGCCGATACGGCGTTCCTAACTTGTGAAAATGTTTTCTCGGCATGTCCGATATTACCCCTGAAAAACACGTTTTCCGTTAATTTCGATTTTTTGAGAAAAGGAAAGATGCAAAATAAATTTTGAGGTTATAGGGGTCTTAATAAGGGTGAATACAAATACTAATCCCATTGCACCATATAGCTATCATGCACAGGTTCTACAGGCCAGAGGAGACTATTTGGCTGTCTCAATTTTGGCGAAAAATGTGATTTTAATAATTAATTTTCGTGAGCTTACCTTGAGTTTGGGATCGAGCACGAAATGTATGTTTGGTCTGCAAGTTAACTGCCAATAGGGGGATATTCTTGGTAATAACCAAACTGTCACCTAACGGCTGTAGCGCGCGAAATTTGAATAATAAACATATTGTCCGATATTACCCCGTCGATCCGATATAACCCCGGTTGACGGTACGAAAGTACGAGGTGCGTAAAATATTCAATTTTCATAATCGGAGAAATGTATTTTTTCCAGATTTTTGGCGCACAGTTATACTTTTCCTATACTCTGTTTCTTAATGCGAGAGAGCAATAAAATGTGAATTTGCATTGACAGGACCCGTTAAGCAAGATGGACAGCTTAAAGGTGGCATTGTAAATTTCAGCTAAATTGCAATGATAGTGTTTAAAAATTCCGTATTTCAGACCTACGCACCCTGAATCGGTCCTAAATTAGAGTCGCCCTAATTAGTATACAATAGAAAGACCAGTTTGGTGAATGAAATGGCGAGAGGTTTTCAACGTCTCTAATTTCAGAAGTGGTGTTATGCCTTGCTTCAAACCCACTTACTTGCGCCCACACCAATTCTATGGGATTTAATTTACAGTGAAATGGCGGAAGGCGAAGTACCGTTATATTTCGTTTTGAAGCGATTTCGTCCACAACAAATTTCGTAAAAAGAGGTTTGTTCAAGTAGCTCCTTTTTCAGCATATCTTTATGAAATGGCTTCTTATTTACAGTAAGCCAATGATTGATGCCATTTTTTTTCCAAGAAGAAGTTGGTATTTTTGCGGATTTTCTCGAGTGTATCTGGCATTATCCACGACTATAACAGACCTAGGAGAAATAATATCTAGCATTTGCTGGAAGTATTTTATAAAGACATCAGCGTTCATGTCTTCATGATAGTCTCCAGTTCATTTTGATTAAAATGCTAGTAAGCCGCCATCGACAAATCCATTTTTGCTACCAATGTGAGTAATAATTATTAATCTTTAACCTTTTCCCGAGGGTGTTTTTATTCCAGTGGGCCATCCTTCCATGGAAGCTTGCCCCGTGCTTTTTATATGCTTATTCTGCTGTACTTTACCTACGGTATATCCTTCATTTAACTATGGAGGGCTTTAGGAAGGAGGCCGATCGAATATGGCCGAATTTTAAATTTACGTCCCTGTTTTTCGTTACTTCGCTGGTTGGCCGTCGAGGGCGCCACTGCACGCTTCCCATATATTTTTTGCAGGTTTTGATAGGCGAGTGCGGTATTTTTTTCGAATATCTTGAAAAATAAGCTTTGGAATCATTTTTTTGCGTTATTAATATAAACAATGAGTGGCGTACAATGTTTTACAAGTAGCGTTTGCTTCGTGCCGGGGTGTAAAACTAGTTATTCGTCTGATAGAAAGCTCAGGAAAAATCGTGGTGAGAAAAATCCTAGTCTTTTTCAAGCCTCTAAGGTAAGCAAAAACCACAAGGTTCACAATATTGTTTATTAATAGTGGTCTTTCGTTACTCGTCTGTCTGTGTCGTCTATCCTTGATTTTGTCATCATCTCAGACGGTCATCAAAGATCTTAAAGATAGATTATCCGACAATGGACGTATTTCTAGTAACAAAATTTTTGATAATGTTAATCAAAATTTATTCATTGTTACGAACTGTTAAACTAACTTTAAAAAGGTATTAATAATTTAAGAAATAATATTTCTCCTTTAATTGGTATTTTATACAAATTAAGATATTATAATAGGTACCTACTTACGTCCCCTTAAAACTTTTAAGAAATATTTACTTTACAATATAGGTAGGTAGGTACTCAAAATTTCAATATTTAATATCAGTTTGCCAGTTCGTCGAATATTAATCCTTTAAAAAATTACAAAATAAAACCATAAAATGCATTCAAGGCGCCTAATTATATTATACATACCTACAATTTTGGAAAACAATCAATTATAGATATCTACCTATTGTATATATTATTATATATGATAGAATAATAAAAGTTTATAGTTAGTTGTTAGTATATATGTATACTATAATTTTTATTACGTTTCTTTTCAATTTAATTTTAAAATCCCCATTTATAATCTTTTGTAAAGTTAGTTGGGAAATAAATAAGTTAAGAATCTTCTTCTTTTCAGGTCTGTTAAAAGGTGTACGTACTACCTATAATGAACATATGTTAATTTATTTCTAGTTTGAATTTAAATAAAAAATATATATAGTAACGTGCAGATTGTGTAATTATTTCCTTTCCAAATAATAAGTTGTTTGAGTGTCTATAAAGAGTAAAGACCGCCAGTATTTGAAAAAATTAATCCTCCTGGTAATAATAATACAGTGTCTTAAAATGCAATACACCCTTTTACATGCTAGAATTATGTATCTAGGGAGTATCCCGCACCCGCCTCTCACACATATCTCGGTCTGTAGACTGTTTAAATTAACTAATTTCGATAAAACAGTTAATTCTCCCATAAGAACCCATGAAATTTGCTATGATAATGGAACAATGCGACCCTGGCGGCAGTTTTTGAAGCAATGCAAAAGTTGGACCGGAATCGATGTATTGCGATCGGTCTCCTTCCTAAAGCCCTCCATACATTTAACCAATAGATAGATATTCCTGTTTCCGAGTGTATGATTCTTCTGATGGCAGTATTTTCATCCTTATTTATTACAGTTTCTTTTCTTCCTGTACTTCTCTTTGGTGACCTGATGGGGCCGAATTTATCCTCGTGCACAAGTCGGTATATTGTTGACTGTCGGACTCCAGTCATATTCGAACACATTTCAATTATTTTAGCAACTCCGAATGTTATATGAAATAATAATTGGACTACGCCTATGGAATATGGCGAAGATCACTGGGTTTTATAGTTCAATAATGATTTATTACCCTCTCACATTAAGAAATATACTTATTAACCCGAAACCGAATGGCAACTTTACCTGTTCCAAGTTTCACCTATACCTACTGCTTTTGTAGACTGGGTTGTATATAAGTAGAATTGTGTGACCAGGTTAAAAAAAATGGCACAAGAATATCCCTGAACTAACAAACCGAATTAGTTTTTATTCATTAGCACATAGCACAACTATATTTTCTGTGTCATTCGGTATGTAAGGTTTTTTTAACGCAATTTAGCGCTGTAGAAATTCATTTTTATCATTCACCATTGTGTCAAGACACATTAAGAAGATAGATTGCAGTAATAAATTTTCGTAATGAGTATTAAGAGTATTTTAATGCAATGGAATTTGAATAAACAATTTACCATTAAAAACTATTAACCGGCAAATGCAATTTTTTCTTAGGGCATTAGTAGGCCACAGAATTTGTTTAAACCTATGTACGCCCTCAAATCTCGAGTGCGGCTATTTTGGATTTAATAATAATTATTTTTCAACTTATTTGTGTACATACATTTTTTTTCAAAACCTCTAATGGCTCAACAAATCGACAGAAACCTATTTACAGTCTAATACGTCGATTTACGCTATTTGCGACATATAGGCTTGGTTTAGTCCCCCTTCAGATGGAAAAAAAATATTTTTTTCCTAGTTATTTCGGCAAACACAAGTTTTTCTTAGGGCATTAGTAGGTCCAAGAATTTATTTAAACCTCTATACGCCCTCGAATCCCGAGTTTGGCTATTTTAGATTTAATTATAATTATTTTCCAACTTAATTTTAATCATTTTCGAGAACCCATTATTTTAATAGTGTTAACACGTTTTAATTTACTCATAGGCTACAATCACTAAACTTACGTTAGGCACTCTGATTTCTGAGATATGAATCTTAATTCTGCCACATAAATGGAGAGAGTAATAATAATGTACCCGGCGAAAATCAGCTTCCACATAAGGTTTGAATACACCAATATAGGAACCAACCAACCTGCTGTTAATCTAAAAATAAAAGGTGTATCGAAATAGTTTTTTTTACCATTTTTTATGTTGCTTCAATATAACAGAAGAACTAATCTGCCGTATTGTTTAGAAAAGTTTATAGAAATGGCAAAAAGAGGATTAAAACCCCACATTTTTGAAATAAATAGGTAGGTACAGGTATTGAATTGAGTTAGGCGATACTTGATGGAGATCCATATTAAATTTATAGAATGAAACACTTGTTTCTAGATTTCCACTAACTTTTATCTAGAATTTGTTGACAATTGTTTTGCCAACACTGTGGCTTCTTCAGATGTTTATAACCGAATGAATGAATATAACACAAAAGTATACTACACAACCCTAAGTACCTAAGTGTTACCCTACTTACCTAATTAGAAATTATATGAATAAGTATAAATGAACAGTTGGATCTAGGGAATTCCCCGTTATTAAACCTCTCTCATTAATATAATTTTATTATTGGTTAAACGACAAAATACCCCGTTATTAAATCCTGTTTATTAATTCTATTGTATATTATTTCTAATTAGGTACTTAGGGTTGTGTAGTATACTTTTGTGTTATATTCATTCATTCGGTTATAAACATCTAAAGAAGCCACAGTGCTGGCGAAACAGTTGTCAACAAATTTTAAATAAAAGTTAGTGGAAATCTAGAAACAAGTGTTTCCTTTTATAAATTTAGGTACAGGTATATAGCAGGATTCACCCAACATAAGGTATGTTCCAACCAGCAGCCCTTGATAGTTTTAAATCGTCAAATACAATTAACCAGTTGTAGGACTTGACAGGCATTAGGATGCTTGCCCAGGACTCTACACATGTAATATTCATCTGGTAAACTCTATTCTGATTAAACACTGGTCTCTAACTGCTGGTTGGAACAAACCTATAGGAAATCCTATGCAAATGCAAAGGTTGTCGAATATTGGCTCCCCCGCTTATTTGACCGATAACTTATTTACATTTATTAAAGGGAATCATTCGACTAACACTCTGGCAAAATTTTGACATGATTTATTTAGTAATTAAGGGTTTATTTCGAAAATTGGAGATTTGAAATTGAAAAATACCATTATGAAGCTTCATAATATTAACAGCCAGTAAATGACAATAACTGACAAGAGGGATGTTTATGGCATGAATTGGAATTATCTTTAAATAAAATAAGTTTTAAAAGGTTTATAATTTTTAATGCAAGTACGTTTGTCGATCTGTGATAAAAACAAAAATAATGGGGAGGAGATAAATCAGTAACAGATTCTTCATAAAGAACAAATACAGGTGCACTTGTAATAAATTTTTTTTTTAATCAACTGTTGTAACAACCCCAGATGATCATAAAATTCGTCTAGAACATTTCCTTACTCAGCCTTTCACACTCCGCAGTACTAGCATTTTCCAACGTCTTGTATTTATGGAGCGTCGATTATAGTTGTCCTCATACACAAGAAGAAGAAGAAACTTCTTGCAACCAAGGCATGATTTTATCTTGAAGTAGTACAAGAAAATGTTGTGCGTTTGTTGCCGCATTTCTTCATATATTTCTAGATATAGGGTTGAGCATCTGGTGTCTAAGCTTTCATTGCACTATAAAATATTGTTGGCGGGTGATTTGAATATTGATTTTAGCGATGAGCTGCCGTCGCCTGTTCAGTCGCTGCGCAGTATTTTTAATTCCTACAACCTGAGAATGCACTTATCCGTGCCTACGCGTATTAACCAATATTCTGCTACTCTTATCGACTACGTTTGAGCTAACTTTGATATGGACCTGGACTGCAATACATTATCTTCTGGACTATCTGATCATGAGGCAGTGTCGATTCATTTTCCTCGCAATAGTTGTCAAACTCGAGAGGGATCAAGGCTGGGAAGAATTTTTAGTACGGAAAATTTTAATCAATTTTGAGAACAATATGCCCTAGTGTCTTAGAAAAGTGTTGTCAGATCTTCGGATCCTTTGACTACTTTTTATATCCAAATTAGTTATGCCCTTAACAAGTCATATGCTTTAAAAAAAATTGAATAAAAAAAGAGAGGCTCAGGATTACCCGGGTAACTAGGAGCTCCTCTACAAATCTTGGGGCTCTTCATACCATAAGAAAACTTTATTTAAGTAGTATATTTTTTGTCAACTGCTTAAACAACTGCAAATGCATTTTTAGACTGGTCTTATAGTGTGCCAAGAAACAGTACTATAGCCAGAGAATCTTCAGGGCGGGTAACACATCCAAGGAACAACGGTCCATAATTAATGGAGGAAGGGGTGACTCTCTCCAATCAGTCATAGCTATTGAGCCAAATACATTTAACCAGTTTTACTGCTCAGTGGCACATAAGTTAACATCCTGCTTGCCTTGTGGATCAGATTCACTTGATTGTCTTTCCGATGTATGGTTTACACAGACCTTCTATTTAAATTTAACAAGTCTAGAGGAAGCGTGCCACACCTTTAGGCAAATGAAAAACACCATCGGTTGGACCTGATGGGTAAGATATTGGAGAATCTTCCTGAAGGGGCTTTACTTGGGCTTGTAGAGTCTATTAAAATCTCCTTCGCGGGAAATGGATCTCCCTCATGCCTGAAGAAAGCTGTATTGGTTCCTCTATTTAAGGGGGTGACTCTGACGATCCTTCAAAATATCGAGCCAAATCTATGATTATCTTGCTTTAGATACCCGGAGGATGGGGAATAGAATAGAACAGTTTCTAAATTTCTGGGACAGTTAATCGACTCCAGACTTAGTTTGAACAACGTATTATGGAACTGAACAAAAAATTGTCGGCTAGCTGTTTTGTAATTAGAGTGGCATCGTTGGAGCTGGGATGCTGGAAGGCCATAATGATGTGCCACTCTCTGTTTGAGTCTCATCTGAGGTACGGTATTGCGTTCTGGGGATTATGTATGAGCTTTGTCAACAAGAACATATTCCTTGTTCAGTTCAGTTCAGTCGCATAGGTCATAGGTAATATATTATATTATATAACAATGCAAAACCAAGAAAACCAAGGTAATCGAATGTTCGATCAAAGCAAGAAACAATATCGAGGCATTCAGAAGCATGTTATTTACCAAGATTGCCCGAGAGCTTAATGCGTTTTAACTAAAAATGCGATTTAGTGACTTAAACTTAAACTTAAATTGTGTTTATATGACGTATTCAAAAAGGGGTTTTGTGTGCTTATTGGTACAAATTATTAGCTAAAATTAAGGGGGGTTTTCATATTTTTTTATATTACTTCCCTTCAAGTTATGCCCTTCCAAAGTTCAGGAAAAATGGTATTTATTTATTTTCTTCTTTATAGTGAAAGCCAGAAGACTGAAACTGCAATTTTTGAAGTAAAAAATTTGATTCACAAAGAACGGTTCATTCTAAAACCTTTATTTAATGTAATACTTTTCCCACAAAAAAAATAACACGTATTCCCAAATAAATCTTTTAAATAGGTTAGTTCCGTGAATAGCTAAGCAGGCTGTTGCCAAATAAATTAATGAATAAAAGAATACCACCTTGGGGTTAAAATAACTGTTGAAATTGTCATTTTACTAATGTAAATTAATAAACCTCCATATTTAATTTTTCTAGCTTTTTCTAAAGGGGAGAAATTAAATTAAAATAAAAACTTTTCCCTCAAAGCTTAGAGGGACATAAATTGGAGAGGAGAGGGGTTTGAAAAAAAATAATAATGCAAGAACATTCATCATAATCAACAAAAACGTTTGAATAGACACATTTTTTAAATAAAAAAAATGTCTTTTTTTTAACTTTAATATGCTGGTGGAATATCTCGCCAATATGAAAACCAAATATTCTCTGCATATCTGTTAAACATAACCTTGGACTATTGCTTTTGTATATAAAATATTCGACATATTTATGGGATATCCCAGGAATATTGCAATATATTTTTGCAAATAAGATATAATAGGCATATTCCACAGACATTGGGTGCCGTCTGGGAAGTACTTCCAGACGAACAGTTCGGCTTTCACGAAAATCTAAATACCGAACTCTTAGCCCTTAGGCTCACTGAGTACATAACCAAGAGATTCACCTGGAATCAGTACGTCGGTATGATCCTTTTCAACATCGAAAAAGCCTTTGACACCGTCTGGCACGATGAGCTGATTCACAAGATGACAGCCCTTGGTTATCCCTCCAATCTCGTCCGTCTAATACAATCCTACTTAAGCCGACCCAAAATTCGCGTCCACATAGGCTACTTCCTCTCTACCCCGAAACTCTAGAATCCGGCGTTCCTCAAGGCGCATTCCTCTCCCCACATCTCTTCAACATATAAATCCACGACATCCTCAAAGCCCCCTACAACACCCTAGCCCTCTATGCTGATGATACCGCCTTCGTCGTAAAGTCACTGAGTCCACGCATAGTTACGCGAAAACTGCAAGAGGCAGCAAACAAATTTTCCAATTACTGTGTAAACTGTAATAATGTTGACGTAATCAACCTGGATGGACGCGACGTCTCCTGGCGCGACACAGTGAAATACCTCGGTATCACCCTAGACAGAACCCTCCATTGGTGCCCCCATATCCAGAACACCAGGACACCGCCAACAAAGCCAGGCTCTTCTATACCCAATTATACCCACTGCTTGATCGTCACAAAAACTCCCCCTCATCAACTTAATTATCCGCCTCACCCTGGTGGTGGGTTCACTTTACTTACTTACCTTTTTGTCCGACCCGAGTCCTGCTGATGAGTCGAAGACCGCGAAACGCGTCCAAGGATTGGACGGAAAGGACAAGGGAAAACTCTGTACACGAGCTTATTTCAATTTTGTTGTTTTTTTAATCTTCGCACAACTTTAACACTAACAAAATCAATCAAAAAAATATATTTTTGCGTCTTCATTAAAACAATTCAGGCTCGTAAATGCCAGTATTCAAAAATTTACTTAGTCATACTTACTTGGGTGCTGGAACCAAGCATGTTATGCCTAATCTTAATGTTGGTTGCGTCATACCAAAATATTTGTACATCCTGTCAGTTGAAAAAAATGCAGCTAAAAAAAGGAGTTAGAGTTCAGGGTTAAATTCGACATCAACTACTAGAGAATGACGCGTTATGATATTTCGTTTTGGATTCCAAAAATGCGAAGAGGTTTTATATAACAGTCATCATTGCTGGGTAAAATTTAAAAATGTAAATAGACCTAAGACGATAAAAAAAGTACAATACTTTTAGTTTTGTCAATTTGCTTGGCTCACAAGACTGATATTACACACGTCTTCAAAAGCCTTAGATCGCTCTGTATACAGGCCTGCCCAGAAGTCCGGAATAAAATTAATATATCCTTAACCTGTAACTTTTGGGAAAAATGCTCGGACGCGTCAATTTAGTTTTATATATGCTCACATTTTGACGTTATTCGTTTGTTTTTTTATAGACATTTGTCAAGGATATGACGACATCGATCTTTTTTTTTAAATGGAAACATACAGCTTGTGATACATCATTTGAAAGCTAATATCTCGTACAGTATGCTCATACATTTTGGCGCGATTCTGTCAAGCTATTTCAAAATGGCGTGGTGACTGTTAAAAGTTTTAAATAAATCCCTATTTAAATAAGCGGAAATGATAAATCATTGATGTTTTTTTTAACTTTCAAGGTAAGGAAACTTCATTGTTTCACGTTCTGCCATTTTGTGACATTCTGACTTAACAATAGTTATGGTATATTTGTTATTTATTTTGTTAAAAAAAAATAAAAATGTAACGAAGCAAAACAAACACAACAAAAAGGTGTCCTCCACCCTCTACTTGGCATGCTCCCAGACGATGGTAAAATCCGTCGACGGAATTTCGAATGGCTTCAGCCGGTATGTTATATGTCTCCAATCTAATTTTGTTTTTCAAATCTTCAATATTATTTGGCCTATTCTGGTAAACTTTCTCTTTAAGATATCCCCAAAGAAAATAGTCTAGAGGCGTTAAGTCTGGGGACCTCGGTGGTCATTCAATTGTACCACGTCGTCCAATCCAGCGACCTGGAAATATCTGATCTAAATATCTTCTCACATTGACACCAAAATGCAGGGGAGCACCATCTTGCTGACACCAAATTGTTTCATTAGGTATATCTTGATCTACTTCGCTGGGAAAAATTACAGCTAGGGCAGGCCTCAACTCGAAGGTTAAGAAATCCAGGTACCGTTCAGCTGTGAGGTTTCCTACCAAAAAGAATGGCCCTAAAATTCGGTTATTAATGATACCTGCCCATACATTTACTTTCTGGGGCCGCTGAGTATGCGCTTCAAATATCCATCGTGGATTTTCTTGATTCCAGAAACGATAATTATGTCTGTTAACCACCCCGGTTAAATAGAAAGTAGTTTCATCCGAAAATAATATCTTCTGTGGAAACCTATTATTCTCATCACACCGTCTCATCATTTCTTCGCAAAATTGGAAACGCCTATCATAGTGATCTTTTAAAAGCTTGGACAAAACATACTTTATAAGGGTGGTGCTTTTCTGCTTTCAAAAATCTTCCAATAGTACCTCTAGATGTATCATGATTTTGAGCCACTGCACTGAAACTGTTGAAACATGCGGATTATCCTGCAGAGATAATGCAATACCCAATTTTTCATCGTCGCCTAAAACACGTGGCCGTTCATTCCTAGGCAACTCCTATACTGTGCCATGTTCATCAAACTTGTGGAATATTTTACCAACAGTGCTCTGTAAAATTTTATTTTCCGGATATTTAGCATTAAATAAAGTGCACACTTCACTTTGACTTCTTATTTTATCTCCACATCCTAACAATATCAAGACTTTGATACGCTGCCTTTCCGACAATACCATTTTTATTTAGAAAATTGTAAAATAATACTTCGGAAATACCTAAATTAATTTTACAAGTTCACAATGTCACAAGATGTCAGAACGTGAAACAGTGAAAATTTCTTACCTTGAAAGGTAAAAAAACATCAATGATTTATCATTTCCGCTTATTTAAATAGGGATTTTTTGAAAACTTTTAACAGTCGCCATTTTGAAATAGCTTGACAGAATCGCGCCAAAATTTATGAGCATACTGTACGAAATATAGCTTTCAAATGATGTATCACAAGCTGTATGTTTCCATTTAAAAAAAAGATCGATGTCGTCATATCCTTGACAAATGTCTATAAAAAAACAAACGAATAACGTCAAAATGTGAGCATATATAAAACTAAATTGACGCGTCCGAGCATTTTCCCCAAAGGTTGCAGGTTAAGGCTATATTAATGTTAATCCCGGACTTCTGGGCAGCCCTGTATAAAAGAAAGTAGAATGAGAATGTCTTAATTTTTTTTTATTACTAGTAGGAAAAAGAACTTACCATGTTATTTTTGCATCTAAATCCAAAAGATTGCCCACAAATTCTGGGGTAGATGGGATATTTATATAACAGGGTCTAACCCTAAACTAACCCTATCTATACAGGGTTATAAAGTAAAACAGTAAGAAATTATTGTACACTTTTATATTATACAATTTATTAATAATAATGTTCCCTTAGACTTGAAAATAAAATGAAACCTTAAGTCGCCTATAAATAAATAGAGATTGTGAGAGTTAAGGACCTATGAATTTGTTAACTCAGCATAAATATCCCACGTTTATCAACTAGATACCTATTGAATCTAATAAAATTATTGTTGACTTTGACTAATAAATCTACTTACCTATGCCTATATCTACAACATCTTCAAATAGGGCTCCTCTTAATCCGTAAACACTTCCATTATCAAAAACATCGCCCCAATAATCTTTAAAAAACCGTGGCTTTGTTGCGATATTATGGTGTTCGGCAAATGCATTTAGCATAAATCCTTCATATCCTTTTATGCGTTCTTTAATTGGACCATTTTTATCTAAAATTTTCAAACGTGTTGTATTTATTTTCCAACACCATCAACAGGTATTTCAATACAAGGAAAGGCATCGCCAATATGGAGCTTTTTTTGCAACACAACAGGAAAATCTATTCTATGGACGAAACTTGGTTAAATGAAGGATATACCGTTGGTAAAATATGGCAGGATAAACATATAAAAACTGCGAGCCAAGCTTTCATGGAAGGATGGTCCACTGGAATAAAAGTACCCTCAGGAAAAGGTAAAAGATTAATAATTACTCACATTGGTAGCAAAAATGGATTAGTCGATTGAGGCTTACTGGCATTTAAATTAAAACGAAGTGGAGACTATCATGAAGACATGAACGCTGATGTCTTTGAAGATTGATAGAATTGGTGTGGGCGCAAGTAAAAGGGTTTGTAGCAACGCATAACACCACTTTTAAAATGAGAGACGTTGGAAACCTCTTGCAAGAGGGAATGAAGACAGCGGATTGTGAAAAATGGAGTAAGTGCGTAACGATAAATTAATCATACAAAGTGAGCGTGATGGTGATAATGAGTGTCTGCTTACCATAAACGACGTATGGTGAATATTGAAAAAATCCAACTTCACAACCTCTTCCATACTGGCTTGAAAGTTTATCCGGAAATAAATTTGCATTACTCAGAAACGAGTCGTTAACTGAAAACCATTGGTCCAACTCGTAAACGTCATTAGGGTGTCTTCCTACATACTTATGAGTCGAAAAGTAATAAATTTCCTCGTACTTTCTTAAAACGGATACACTTTGGTTCAGCTTCTGAGTTTTTAAACCAAAAATCAACATATTACTAACAAAACGTATTTCTTTGGTTCTCAAAATATTTAAGATGGAATAGTTAGTAACAGAGTTATTTATTACGACATATTTTCGCTTGGTGAAAGTCTCGTTTTGATATTTCAATCTCTGTTCGATTTTTGAAAAAACCAAGACAGGATTCTCAACATTAAGAACAAAAAATTGGCAACCGTAATTGTTAAAGATTTTGTCGTAAGAAATA
This sequence comes from Polydrusus tereticollis, assembly GCA_963920685.1. Taxonomy (NCBI): domain Eukaryota; kingdom Metazoa; phylum Arthropoda; class Insecta; order Coleoptera; family Curculionidae; genus Polydrusus; species Polydrusus tereticollis. Next base: position 202,306,336 of record OY987326.1, read on the forward strand.
TTTGAATTGTCGTTGGAATTCACGGCAATATTTACCAATTGCAGTCCTGTTGGTAAATTTACATTGATACTGAATATTTCGGTTACGAATATGATACAATGTGCAGATAAATATTGGTGTAAAATAATTTTTAAAATAATATCGATTGATTGCATAAACAACATCGTGCATGGCGAACTAAAGAGTGTTTCTGTGTAATAATTTTATTAGTGTACTGATAAACGACGATATACTCGTTTTATATCTTGATTAATTTTACTGTTCATTAAAAAGACGGATAGGCATGTAAGTTTAGTGTAAAGCAAATATTGGCATTTACAGGCTGAAACAAGTATAAAAAGCAACAATTTTATTAGCGGTTATATCGTTATGAAGATATTATTCTGCTCTGCTCTGGAATGCGATGGCCTCCAGAGCGTCCAGCCAGTTTCAGGCATCATGATAACGTATCTATTAAAGTTTTATAAGTAGCTCAAAAACTGTTAAACGTAATTAAAATTCCTGGTTAAATTCCAGATAATATATCTCATATTCAATTTTTATATAGTATAGGGACATTTGAGGAAATGTAGCATGATTACCAGATATCTGAATAATAATATGGTAGGCATTGCCACCTAAAATAAATTAAATTCATTATTGTTGACAGCTTGCAAATCTTCACTCTAATAAACGCATTGGTATTTAAAACCATTTTTTCTTTTCGGCTATATTTCAGCATTTGCGAAAGTAATTTTTAGTTTTGGGGACAAACTTTGGTTTTAATTTGTGTTTCTTAAATAAATTTAGCTAGTCATCCAAATGGAATTTTATTTTTAATATTTCTAATAATGGTACCTGGTTTTATACCTATATTGTCATTTTTCTCTTTTTATTAACCTCACTTCAACTTCCACGTTGCAGGCGGGTACTACGGTCGTGTTCTAGCACAGGTTATATTTAATTCATTTATAACTTAAACATTTTTCATTAACTTTTAAATAATAATTTAAAATGTTAAAAATACAAATACAATTTAAAATATGGGGTATATCCATACCATCATGTCAGCTAAAAGACATTAATTTAAATTTCCTATTTTAATTCTCCAATTTTTAATTTCTAAATTGGGTTAAACACCTAAGTTTAACAAATTTAATATCATACAATATAAAATAAAACTTTTTCCTTCATATGCTTTAAATTTATTTACTGTATCATTAAAATGCTTCTTTTTCTATTAAAATCTGACATTTCACTCAAATTTTTAACTTTACATTAATTTTAAAACAACTAGCTAGTTCATACCAAGTCTTCAACTTTCACATATTAGTGTATCACATTATAAGTTGTACTCATTAGTTTGAGACAACATACATCGCTTTGAAACTGGATGTTAGGTTAGTCCTAAAACTTTATTTTATATTCACTGTTCATTCTCAATCATGTAATATCCTTTTAGTATCCCCTGATGATGAATGCTTAAGCGTTCGAAACATGTTGGGAACTTAAAATTTACTTTAACATTAAACTGTGGAGGAAGACTGCATTGTTTCATTTACAAAAAAATTAAAGATATTCAAATCTGGCTAGCATAAATAAATTTTGACAATCTCCAACACCGTGGGTCCTAGATGAATCGAAAGCAAATTACCAGGATTTCCACGAAACCATTAAAAAAAATATTACATAGTTTCTCAGAGATAAAGAGCCATTTCAAAATGATCATACTATACGCACATAATTAGATAAAAAATTATTAAATGCTTTGCAGTGTAGGTGGTCGCGCCATTAAAAGAGAATCTGTACTTGGCGACTAGTACTTTCTGGCGGTGTGTTTCGTTGTGTTGGATAGCATAATAATGTATACCAAAAGATTTAAAGGAACGGAGATAAACTGGACTTCTTCTCCATAACTTTATTTCTCCTAACAAATTTGCACGAAATATATTAGAAGAAATAGAAGAAATAGTAAACTAAACTATTTGCCAGCCTCATTCCATTTTAAAATCTGTTAATTGATATTAATATTTTTATATTGATCATTAGTCCTAATACAAAAAGAAATCATTGTCTTGGTTCATCCTCCAAATATCTCGAGCTCGTAAGAACAGTTTTTATTCTCTGAAAAGAAACCGCAACAACCCAACAGCCCTTAATAGCCAAACACTTGCTAATTATACAAAATCCCTTCTGTTAAGAGCCGGTGCTATTTAGTTTTTTCAGCCGTGGGTAATACGATGGGCTTAATATGGGAAGTGACAGGTTCAAAATAGTTTCTTCGTGGATGAGCTTGCGGTATGATTTTATGTTACATTTGTCAATGAAAGATAGTATAGCAGTAGGAATTGAATAAGGATAGGGTCAAGTTAGACAAAGATAGCGTTTTGTTAATGATTTAGTATTCAGGGTATGACTCTCAGTCTTTTAAAAGGTATATTTTTTAATGTTTCTGCCCTCTTTAACATTTCCACAGTAGCGTATTTTCTCTCCAAGCGAATGAACAAAATTCCGTTTCTTAAGACTAAAGTTTACGTAATAATGTTTGTTAAATTAAAAATTAACGTTTGAGTATAAACTTTAGAGCAGCAATTGGAGCATTTCTTCTAGGTTTTGGACAGCAAGAGGTATTGACGTCCTACTCATTACCATGCCCAAGACATATTGAATTGGATTTAAGTCCAAAGAACATGCAGGCCAACTCATTGTCGGAATTTAACTTGTTTAAAAAGTGAATTACAAAACGAGCTACGAGCGGGAGCTTTGTCACCTAGCCTACATAAAACGAAAACTAGTACATGGAATAAAAGGTTCGACAATTGTCTTTGAGAACGTCCCTCATGTACCCCTCTGCAGCTAAAGCACCTCAATCAATTACCACCAACTCTGTGCTTCTTCCTAAACTTACATGCCACCCCGAATCATAATTATTAAGCCTCCGTCAAAAATACAGTAGACGTAAAATAAATTGTTCATTTTGAACAGCTTTTCCGTTCTATCAATCGAATTACAAAACTGATTGTTATTCCAATTCTGGTATTCTTGAGTAATTACATTACTTGATGACGTCTCTGAACTCTTGAGGCTTTATTGACATAGGACTTTCAAACCAACTTATTCAGTCTTTTTCGTACTGTATGCTCGCTTACTCTGTCTGATTCCACGAGCGCTTTCCGGTTCCCTTTTGTTTGAACTGGAGTTCGACGCCTATTTGAAACTGTTTGCAAAGCTATTTATCGATAATCCTACATTGTGGTTGACCGATTCTTTCCTAGACTTCGTCTTCTTACATACACACAGTTTGTGTCCAACGTATAACATTACGATGGGTCGTCGATTTGATTTTAGCAGAATTTTCAACAACTTAGCTGTAAGATCGACTATTTTCGATCATTGGTACAGCCGTAGTGATATCATTCGTTCCTATACTCTGGTTCTTAAATGTTTTTTACCTCAGGTCTAAAACCTTTAACATCCATTGCATCTTCGTTTGGTTTTTACACCTTATTATTCGGTGACCCGAAAATGAAGTTGAATTAATCGAACTACACGGGAGAGGAATAAAACACTAATGTTCTATTGGTTTAGTTGGTCTAGCGATAAAACGAAGCTCTGATAATGCGGCTTTACAAGTTATGCGACGACGACCCCGCAACTATGCCGCGCATCTTCACCTCAAGTAAAAGATTGCATGACACGAAAGGGGAAACCGAGGGAAATTTTGGCATAAAATCTTATTCTACTTCTTTACGGATCAAACCTATTCTAGATTTACTGGTCAAACCATAGATGACAAACCATGTTCCAAGAACGAAATAAATGTTTAATCCTCAATGGTTGTATATTTCGTAATGATGTACCTACATCCCTACATTCCTTGAAGATGCATTCTTTTAATCCTTGAGTTATAAATTGATTTTAATTGATACACCAAATGATTCTTCTATAAATGAATTTTAAACCAGCTATGAAGATCGTCGAATCTGTAACCTTTGCATGTTTTGTGGCCTACTGTCAAGTGAATATTGTCCTGTCTAATTAGTAGCATGTATTGTTGTCTGATTTCAGTGAAAGAAATTTCAGTTGCGAAATTCGTCATTGAATATATGCTGTTCCGGCAATGGTAGGCTCTTTACTGATCTTACATCTGGCAATTTTCAAATTCTGGCGTTTCTGTATATCCCTAAGAGCAAAGAAACTTATAGCTACGCTAAGTTTCTTTGCTAATAAGTATATCGACGTCAAAGCAAATTAAATCTGTGTGAGTTGTCTTCATTTCATTGGTTAACTAAACACAGAGTGGTACGCTTTCACCTGTGACACCTAAGCGACCAACTACGCAACCATTCATCAAACTAACCGCGGCGGCTTCATCACATAGAGCCACAATTTGTATTGTTTCTCGAGGTCCATGTAGCAAGACGTTTGCCATTCGTAAAAGTATATTTTTGGAACCTTCGCCTAGTGATAAAAGTGTCTCACTATCAGTATTTCTGTTTGGACGTATCTCTTCTTGTCTATTTTTATGTAAAAGCATGTGATGCCCTTGCAAGTTTTTCTTTCTTGGCATTTGTTGGCCCGGTGTCTGCCATTAAGGCAGGACAAACAAAGTTTTTTGTCAGTTACAACTTTCCAACGTCTCTGTCTTCGTTTTCAAATTTACAAAATGTCAATATTTCTTCTTTTGTTTGTGTTTTGTATGCAAATTCCCTGGACTTTTGTCCATTTCTGTTAACATTCTTAGGTAAATAACAAAACTTGCTGCATTTGACAATTTCTGGCCAAGCATAATTAGAATACAGTTGTACACCTGTTTGTTTTTCACCTGGATTTCTTTCCATATTATCTTTCTAGTTATTTCTTTTATTATGGTAGTGTTTTTTCCAAGGAGCTTTTTCTTTGTCTTCGATATTAAAAGGAATTATCGTCTAACTTAGAAAATAGAGTTTAAATTGAAAATGACCCGAACTTTTGACTAAATTCGGTATTATTTTGACTTACTGTTATCTCGATAATCTTAAAAATATATACAAAGTTTCTAAAATTAAACATGTTCCGAATAACTGCTGTTCGTATCAAAGCTTTAACCATATTTTAAATGCTGCTTTGATTTGGTCTTCTTATACACCCTGTAATACATGACTTTATATACCTTATGATAAACACATACAGCAATATAAAAAAAAACATTTTTTCCAAAGGAATATTATTAAAATGTTTATTGAAGATATTAGATGATAAAAACGAAATCTTTTCTTTCACTTATTTACTGTAACTCCTGTTCTACATAGTGGAAAATACACACACCTAGTAATTATTGATGATGAACCTACGCTTGCCTAATTGACGTTAAACATATTTTAAAATCATTAGGTATTCTACAAAGCACGTTAAAATAATGGCTAGTTATGATTTTCATAGTCAAACTGCACCAACACGACTTATGTACACAATGTCTTGTCTACTTAGTTAATTCATGTAATTATTTATTAAAGTAATCGCTTATAATAAGTACGTCTAAATTTTTTGTGAGATAAACTTGTAGTAAGTTATTTCTATTAAAAGCACAGCAAGACCACTTATATTGCCCATTGTCCAAAGGTAAAATGTGCCGCTAACATTGTTAAATTTAAGTTTTACCACCTCGGAAATATCTGGGCGCGTTTTGAAATTATGCAGCTTCTTGTGAATTGTAGACTTCCTATAGTTGCCACCCTAAAATGAAATCAACATTGACTTTTATTAGGTTTGGGAATATTCATTATTTAGATAATTCAACTTTTGACACTGGATCTAAAAGAGATGTCTATTATATAATAATTGACAGGTACTGTTGTCGAGAGGGGCTGGCGAAATAAAACCATTGTTCCCATCATAAGATAATAGTCAACAAGCAAAAAAGTGAAAAGTAAACAAAACCTATTTGTAAACAGTTTCAAATACGTATAATAGAGTTAATTTTTTAGTTGGTTTTCAAGGGCCAAGTGCACTAATAGACTGGTAAGCAAGATCATTAATTTAGTTTGAATATATTATGTAATGTTGTTGGACAGTTGGAGTTAAGGTGGATTTATAAACTTGACGTTCCGTTTTGCCGGTGCCGGTGACGGTGGCTGGTAGAGTTAAAAACATTGAAGTGCGTAAGACCATTCATAGTTGCCGGTGACGGTGACGCATGCCGGTGGGTGCCGGTCAACATAAACCAATTTTATCTTTTTCCGGCGGCCGGTCGTAGCAATACTCGTAGTAATGCTCAAGAGCCAATCAAATCCGTTTATGACTCTCACGTGATATTGATTGACAGTGACGTTGTGTGTTTTTTGGCCCTTTCTTATTTTTAGTATTGCATGTGAACACAGAGCAAGTAAATAGGCCGTCTCATCGTCCATTTTAGCAACAACAAAAAACAAATGATTAAAAAAAATAACACTATGAATATTGTGGTTATGTACTGTTTCTGCTAGTAGAAAAGGAGAAGACGAACGGCAGAGCGACGGAGTAACGTCAAGTTTATAAAAGGTTAATTGTGTCGCTACGACCGGCAGACGGCACACGTCACGGCCACCGTCAAACAGAATACCCAACGTCAAGTTTATAAATTCACCTTTAATGCTCGGATATGTCAGTGCAGGTGCCCGACCAGGTTAAATGTAAGAACAACGTTTAAGTCAGTAAATGGATGAACTGCGCCTTTTCAGAAGATGCACAATATTGATTTGTTTTATTTTTGTACTTTTTATTTTAATCTTGTACCTTCTTAATAAAGATTTTATTTATTAATTTATTAGAGAAAACTAGTCATGAGGCAAGATATTGTGTGGTGGAAATAAAACACCCTGTATAAATATTTACCTCTTTATTCCAGTAAATAATCAAACCGGATTGGATCAATCTTGATAAAAATCTGTTAATTTTGGGCACCATTACGGAGTTGCGTCTAAATATAAGAACGCAATGTTGAGACTCAAGATAATCTTTCATTTGTTGATATTTGTCAGCTACATCTTCTTTAAAATAATGATCAATATGGTATTCATCTATGGCAAAAGAAATACCGCTATTATATACCAGCAAGAAGAATAGGAGATATGCGGGATGTCGTGGTACAGTATTTTTGGTGTTTCGTGTCATGTCATTTGCCCCTCATAAAGAAAAAGTAGAACATCGATTTTCCCTGAAACCTGGAATTTCTAAAACGGTGTAGCAATGCATCGAGGTATCATTGAACATTTTTTATACTAAGTGATGTCAATACACACCTGTTCAAGTTTACCGCGGTTGTGACGTCACTACAAACATCACTTGCCTCTTAATCGAGCTTGTTCTTATTGTATGATATTTTTTTGGATATTGTGGCTATAAAATAATCAAACTAAAATAAACTAACTGTTGAAACAGTGCTCTTGTGTCTGGAGAATAGTTATTACCACCACTAATTTACCATTGGCAACTTATAAAAGCAAAACAACTCTAACTGTGTTCCTGCCCATTTTTAAAACTTACTAAGCATTTCTACTACTAGTTTTAGTGTGACATCTGGAGTACCTCAAGGCAGTGTAATTGGCCCTCTGGCATTTACAATTTTTATTAGTGATCTCTATACTAACATTCATTAAACTATACGCCATTTTGCTGATGATTGTATCATCTATAGACAAATTGAGGGTGCTAAAGACTGTGAAACTTTACAGAGTGATTTAAATATACTGCAACACTGGGTTAGTTATCTAAAGGTTAGTTGCTTCCCTTAGCCGGATTCATCCCCAGATGCGTTTCGCTGTATAACAGCTCGTCAGTGAGGCTATAGAATCCGACGAAAGAGCAACACTATAGAGTCTATTTGACCCTGAAAGATGGACGAATAATGGCAGATGTAGCCTTTAAGCGACATCTCGTGGCAATCAATTGCATCACCTGGCCCGTCTAACAAAAATCAGTCAGAAGCGGAGAAGCAAACTTCTGCAAAGCCCCGGCGATCCGGTCATTCTTTCAGTATACCGAATTGGCATGGCAAGTACTCAACTGATTGCCCACTTGATTCCACCCAGAGCTGCATGGTAGCAATACACGACGAGCCACTGCAGCCCACCCGTACGTGGTTCAGCTTAGCGTCCCTCGAACGACACTGTTTTAAAATTTTTTCATCTGGAGAACGCCATCACGAGTATAATCTCCAAAGATTCAAAACCAACGTGAATCGTTTCCTCCGCACACGCACCGCTCACAGGGCACCATACAGGATTATCCCCGCAGTAATGTGCCTTATCATAAAAAAAAGAACAAAAAGTTCTTTTAACAGATAACTAGAGGCTCAGAGCTCATTTCTTCTAGCAATCCACGTTTTTACCCACTCACGTTTAGGTGTTTTCATTTTTTCCAAACATATGCTTTCTGCTTCGGCAATAAACCAATACTAACTTCCTGCATTATTTAAATTTAAGCTTTTCATCATGGTACTTACCACCAATTCTTTCAACTTTGAACGCAAAATTGCCTTGCAAAGAAAATTGTCGCAGTTCGTCTTCTGACGCTGAAACGTATCTTCCAGCTGCTCTTTGATATTTACTCTATAAAATAAAATAAATATTCTTGTTATACGCAACACACTGTAGTAAACTTCCCTATTTTTGACTTTTTAAGAAAACGTCACTCCTGCTAAAGATTTTTTTCGTATCTTCGGAACTTGCAATTTATAGTCTCAACAGCTTCCACAATTTTTTCTTTTATAGTGGCCAACACTATGAAAAGGTAAAAGAGGTGATCTTAAAGATGCCGTTCATCATTTATTATTTATGGGATGTATCCAGGGCCAGTGCTAGGATTTACGGACCCCGAATAAACGTTCCCAGGCCCCCCCCCCCTATTTTTTCCTCTAAAAAATTTTTTAAAGTAATTTAAACTTTAGCGCAAAAAAACAAATACCGCTTTTTTTTGAGAACATACTTTAATACTCGCACTTTTAAAAACGGTAGTTAATATATAGGTAAGCCCACAGTTTAAACCATAATCATAACATACCTGAACTAACCTAAACTATAATTATCTTTCAATAATGATCCTGCAAATTCAGTTAGGGCTTTCAACGCTTAAGTCCTGTCATTGTTCAAAAAATTAGGTGCAGATTTTAATACTTGCGTTTAATTTATATTTAGTAAGGCACCAGAGCCCGGGGCACTTTCACCGCTTACCCCCCGGCCTTGCATGTATCCACTACTATTTATTTTTACGTCCTTATGAACTTTAGGGCTAAATAATAAAATCCAGCGACTTGAACAGCATCCATGTAATAAGACGAACGCACGATTTTTTAGATTGCGACACGCGGACTGCACCGTGCGTTAAAAGTTAGTGTCCGTAGCTTATTCATTTAATCATAATTTATCATTACTTTTTACCAAAGATTTGAATGAAGGAGTAAATATATTTAAGGATAATCCAAAATTTTCCCCCTTGGTTGACAAATAATTTCGTAGTTTTTAAACAAAAATTTCCGTTTAGGCCTTGCTTCGAATGCAGAATAACGTTGCTAAAAAAAATATTAAACTTCCTCAAATTCGCGTAGATACTGTATTTGAGATTAATTTAATATATTTTCTCAAAAGATCAAAAATAAATTAAAAAACACAAACTTAAAATAAGTTCGTGTATAGAGTTGTCCCTTATCCTTTCCATCATTCCATCAGACTCAATCCTTGGACGCGTTTCGCCGTTTACGGCTCCACAGCAAGGCTCCGGGTCTGACGGAAAGGTAAGGGACCTCAAAGTGCTTTAACACAGAAATGCAAGTTTACGAATGAGAATTGCAGCACAGGGCTACATCTCGTGGCAACCACACGTATCAACCCAACCAAGACAGCGAGAATCCTTATAGGTTCAAACGCTGGCAAGGCGGCCCATTGCGGGCAAACTACGTTGGGTGTCGCTGGAAGCCAGTGTGTCGGTTCAGCCTACCGAAAGCATGTAAATTAAAAAACACAAACTTAAAATAAGTTCGTGTATAGAGTTGTCCCTTATCCTTTCCGTCAGACCCAAACCCGGAGCCTTGCTGAGGAGCAGTAAACGGCGAAACGCGTCTGACGGAAAGGATAAGGGACAACTCTATACACGAACTTATTTTAAGTTTGTGTTTTTTAATTTACATGCTTTCGGTAGGCTGAACCGATACACTGGCTTCCAGCGACACCCAACGTAGTTTGCCCGCAATGGGCCGCCTTGCCAGCGTTTGAACCTATATGGATTCTCGCTGGCCTGGTTTGGTTGATACGTGTGGTTGCCACGAGATGTAGCCACGTGCTGCAATTCTCATTCGTAAAGATCAAAAATAGTAAAGAGTGGGTAGGTACACCATCCGGGGATACGCTGTATTAATTTTACTTAGTAACTGCATTAACTCAATACCTTCCTAAAATTTTGAAATTATGACCGATCCTATTTTGAATCAATTTTTGACGTGCTAAATGAAAACAACCTTTCTGTCCTGATCAATCAAATAACAAAAGCCGACAAGACATATTGCTGTTATCATCACATTATTGAAATCAAAGGAAAAAGAACAAAATTGATCTTTTTAGTTCGGTGAGTGATAAATTGTCACAAAGTATCCAGAATAACATAACATACCATCCTCACTTCATAATTTAACACATATGATATGAGTCATTTAACCTTTTCTATATTCAGTGTTTTTAATTGTTCATGTCATACAAGATGGTATCGCTACCCAGATTATAATCAGCGCTATGATCAACCACACAAGTTAACTTTTAACTTAACGTACTGTTTCCATAACAACAACCATAAAAAGCCTACTTGTTAATTTGTCACTGTGGTTGAAAAACAGCTAGTTAGCGTCTAGAGTTAACTTATGTGTTTGATTATAGGACTGATTATGTGTTAATTAGTCGCAAACCCGTCACGTATTTACCACTAGTGTGGATATTATGGCTACGATCATTCAGCAGCAAATAAATAACTATTAATTAATAATTGTAGAAAAATTGTTCTTGTTGACCTCGTATTTATCTTTCCAATCGGTGATCCAGTCAGCTGTTTGTAACCCTCCCCACGAAATCTCACTATTGAGAAAGTCTTCCAGAGTTTCAATTGGGTTTTCGTAAGTCGGCTTAGTCATTATACTGGCTAATCTGGAATTGTAAGCTACAGATATTATCATTGTTGACAGTAGAACTAGCGCGAGAAAGGGCTTGGTATAAAACTGCTTCTTAGACATGCTTTGGGATAGTAGCGGTCTAGCAACAGAGCCAATTGTTTTCTGAAGTTGAAGCATTTTTGGTAGTATCATACTTAAAAAAAATGAAAGTACTATATTAATACAATATTATGTTTAAAGTATATTTATTTTCTGACGAAATTTAGCTCCTGATGAGTATTGACGGTAAATCTTTAAACGGATTAGTAAAGAAGCTATCACTTAAGCTACTAGTGCGCCCAAAGTTGTTTTCTTTTTTATAGTCAGTTATTTACTAAAGTAAATAAGTAGCAAAAATTTGAATAATAATCGGTACCTATGTTCAAAGAAAGCTGTTAAACAAATTCTTTATTTTATGTGGTATCTAACTGGTTAGCATCCGTTCTTTGATGCGAGTTTAAGTTCAGGAGCGTTATCCCTGTTTGAGGTTATTTTGGTAATAAGACCCAACAGCACAGCTGGGCCTAGATTAAATAATTTGTAAATATTTAATAAGGAAACCTTGATGCACTTGTTCGAGGGGAGTGAGTGACAATAAATAATATAATATTGATAAACTTTATATTAATGAATCAAAGTATTAATAGTTAGCTAGTTTAGGACAATTTAGTTTATTATCTACCTTATGTTGTCATCTTGAGTAATATACGAATTAAAGTAATTTAAAGCGAACACAGTTATTCCAATAGAAGTGTACGTAAGAATTATTACTATCCAGGTATATGCTGTAAAGGAATACAGGAGGGATAGCCATAAAGCCGCAAGTCTAAAAAAGAACATTATTTTTTACGAAGTTATTCAATTTAATTATATTTAAAAGCAAAATGTAATACGTAATAAAGTGTCATCTAAAAGTAGTAGGTGCGTCAATAATATTGTTATTGTGCTTGGCTACTCTCAGAGTGTTTCTATTTCCGAAAAATTAATAGTAAGTGACTTATTATAAATTATTAAAGTGTATAAAACATATTTAAATATAAATACCGCAATAGTCTAGGAATGTTTTTAATTCCTCTTTAAACTTAGACCAATATTTTCCAAGTTACTTAATTTTTCTCTGTTATATTCATTCGAAAATTAATGACCAATTAATGATGTGGCTTGCCATGTCGATTTATTGTTAAAGGAAATTTATTTGGTCAGTAGGAATGGTTTCTCTTCAATCGAAACCTCTGTACTGTAAATGTGTGCGTTGTTGGTTTTGGTGATGTGATGTGATATTTTGAAGTAAAGTTAATCGTTGATCGTAATTATATTCTATCTAAGAGACGCTGGCCATTTGGTTTTACCAGAGCCACAAACATACATACATACATCTTCATAACAAGAAAAATGAAACAAATTTCAAAAGCATGGAATATGTATCATTTTTTGGAGTCGGTATAAGGTAGATATATATTTTCATAAGATTGTTACCTATTCTATTACCACATTCAGCACACACGACGTCTATCTACAGTGATGGGCTAAAATATGAAACAAATTCATTTAAAAATCAGTTATTAATTTTTTGATAAAACGCTTGGACACGTCGATTATAATTTTTTCTTCCGAATTTTTTGCCTCAAAAAGAAATTATACAGGGTGCGTCAAAAAGTAGATGTAGCAAAATTGTTTGTATTTTAAATAGAACTCTATTTTTTTCAGGCGAATTTTGAATTCTACGTCAAATTCTGCGCATAACTCATGTAGCATACCCTATCCTTATCTCTAACGGTTTTAGAGAAAAATTACATCATAAAACGAAAATTATTTTATTAAGTGTTGAAATGCCAACCATTACCTTCTTGACAATATGCCAATCTACTTAAAAACCTTTCTAAAACATTATTAACAGTATTTTTATTAATTTGCCTAATTTCGTATCTAATTTTAAATTTTAAGTCTTTCCAATTTTGTGGTTTATCCTTATACACTTTTGATTTCAAATAACCCCAAAGAAAGAAATCCATTGGTGTAAGATCGGGAGATCTTGCAGGTCATTCTATGGGTCCTCTTCTACCTATCCATCGTTCGGGAAATACAGTATTCAAAATACTCTCGTACTTGTCGAGCAAAATGAGGCGGAGCACCATCCTGCTGACACCAAATAGACGCTTCTGGTAGATTAGGCTGATTCGGATTTGGAAAATCCGCTGCTAGTGTGGGAATTAATTGACTTTGAAGAAATTGTAAATACCGGTCTCCTGTAAGATTTCCATCGAAGAAAAAAGGTCCAATAATTCTATCATTTAATATCCCTGCCCAAACATTTACTTTTTGTGGATTATGCGTGTGCTGCTCTCTCATCCAACGGGGATTATTTGTACTCCAATACCGAAAATTTTGTCTGTTTACCGAACCGTTCAAACAAAACGTGGCTTCATCGCTAAAAAGTATGTTGCGATGGTAAAATAGATTTAAGTTGCAAATTTCCATCATAGTTTCAAAAAACTTTAGTCGGCGGTCGGGATCATCTTCGTTTAGCTCGTGCAGCAACCTAATTTTGTACGGATGGTACTTTTCTTGTTTCAATACCCGCAAAACAGATCGTCGGCTCATATCATTATTAAGGGCTACTTCAGTGGATGCACTATGGGATTATCTTCAACTTCTAACGAAATGTTCAATTTTGTGTTTTCACTAATTTTTGGATGACCTCGCCGTAGACGATCCTTTACATTCCCTGTTTCCCTGAATTTCTTCTCAATTTTACTCACTGTAGATCTTGTAATCGGTCGTTCTGGATACTTAGCGCTAAACAAGTTACAAACTTCTTCTTGATTTCTTGTTTGGTCTCCACATCCAATTAAAATTAAAATTTCGATTCTTTGAGTTTCATTTAAATGCACCATGATCACCGTTTTTCAAAATTATGCCTAAAATTATTTTTGATTGACACACGCCTCGCCATCGTAGTGACAATTCATTTAAATGTACCTGTTTAGCTTTAAGTAGGTACATGTAACTTTTTTTAAAGAAAAATTTCGTTTTATGATGTAATTTTTCTCTAAAACCGTTAGAGACAAGGATAGGGTATGCTACATGAATTATGCGCAGAATTTGACGTAGAATTCAAAATTCGACTGAAAAAAATAAGGTTCTATTTAAAATACAAAAAATTTTTGCTTCATCTACTTTTTGACACACCCTGTATAATTTCTTTTTGAGGCAAAAATATATTAGCGTTTTTTCAAAAAATTAATACCTGATTTTTAAATAAATTTGTTCCATATTTTAGCCCATCACTGTATAAAGAATAATACCAATAAAACGAATTTATTTCTTTTAAAAATTTAAAAATTTTAAGATACTTTCTGGATAGATAGTGGACATAAACAAATTTATTTGTTTTTTAAGAATAGTCTTGCATGTTTCATAAGATCTTTCCTCTTCTTGAGACAGGCATCTTACACATTTTGTTTGTTAAACAGATGAGAGTTGCAGCACGTGGCTACATCTCGTGGCAACCACTCGCATAAGGGACAATTCGGTACGCGAACTTACTTTAAGTTTGTTGTTTTTTAATATTTGACCTTCGGTTGCTAAACCGACACATTGGCTTCCAGCGCCACTCAACGTAGTTCGCCCGACATGGTCCGCCTTACCAGCGTTTGAACCTATATGGATTCTCGCTATTCTGGTTGGGTTGATGCGTGTGGTTGCCACGAGATGTAGCCACGTGCTGCAACTCACGTCTGCTTAATTGCATTTCTGCGTCAACCTTTTGAACGTAAATGTCTTTTTTTTTGTTATTACTTTTCTAAAGTAAAAACAATTATGTGTAAAACTACTTCAGAACGTTTAATATTAAATATCTGAATAGCTTGAAAAAATCAAAAAACGAGTTTTGAGGTACTCACTACCATATTGGTTAATAGCGATAAGATTTTTATATTAAACATTTTATTTATTTTTAGTTATGCGTGCACACCTTATAAGAGCAGAGGCAAATGGACACAGCAAATAAACAGGTAAGCCTGCAGAGCAATAATTATTAAAAGGAAGAAAAGCCAGACAATTAAGTGATAAAGACATACAGGGTTATTGACGCCATTGGACACAAATTATTATGGCATCATTATCTCATATTATCTTTAACAAGATTAATTTTTGCAAAGAATAGGCACATTTTAACAGATTATTTTCATAATACACCAAACCTATCAAAGTTGTATTTTTCTAAATGGAATGCTTTTTATATTATTTAATTTGCAGTTTCTACGATCAAACTTTTATTTGGCTTACCTCACTTAAACATCAAGGTTTCTGAAATACACTGAACACCACTAAAAATTTCCAACAATTTTGATATTATATATCTTCTAAACCTATTGTAGGATTTAAATCATTTTTTTTTGCACGTGAGAGTTTTATCCTTTGGAAATATTACTGTACTCGCAATTCTTGTTAGGAAGTTAATTTTCATAGTATACCGGGTAAAACAAACATGTTTTGTTTTTTCCCAAAATTTAAAACACTCTGTGGAATATTCTAGGATTCGTGCAATATTGCATAGTAATTCTAACGTAAGCCACGTGTTTTCTCAACGTTTTTTTCTTTGGTTCAATGTAGGCTATGTGAGCAAATGTCAAAGTAATTGTCAGCAGGGTTTGTATTTTGAAAATTATTTCAATTTGATTTAAGTATTGTTTGAAATCGAGTAAGTTAATAAATTTTGATTTTTCGCTGTTGGGTGAAAATGGAGCGCGTTACAAGAAATTTGACCCGTGACGAGTGTGTTCAACCAGTGACTTTACACGATTACACGGCGAAGAAATGAGCTACCATGCCATTGGTTTGAGGTTGAGAGTTACCCATACTAATATATCCCGTGTTGTTCAACGCTTCAGAGAAACCAATGACTACCATAGACGTTCTGGGCAAGGCAGGCCTCGAGTCACTACAGTGGCTCAAGATCGTTTCATTAGATTACGTGCTTTAAGAGAACGATTTACCACGTCGAGAAATATTTTAATCGAACTTAGTGCCATTCAGAACATCCAACTGGGCATTGGTACTGTGAGGATACTTCTTACCGAGCACGACTTGCATATTAGAATACCAGCGACAGGCCCGCATTAAATGCAGATCACCGTAGAGCTAGATTACAATTCGCTACGCAGCATGTAAACTGGACTATTGAGAACTGGGGGCATGTTTTGTTTACGGAAAAATCTAGGTTTTGCCTGTATAGCTCCAATCGACGTCTAGGAGTGATTCGACGACCAAACGAGCGGTATGCCCAATGCAACATACGTGAAACAACTTGATTTAATGGAGGCTCTGTGATGGTTTGGGGAGGAATTTCCTTAACAGCGGGGACAGATCTCGTTCCTCTACGTTAAGATTCGTTAAACAGCAAAAGGTATATTTCTGATATTTTATCTACCTTTTGCTCCTTATATCGGCAATAACTTTTTGTTAATGCACGACAATGCGAGACCACACGTAGCGTGTATTGTAACTGAATATTTGCAAGAGGTAAATATTCAGATTCTCCATTGGCCATCGCGTAGTCCAGATCTTAACCCAATCGAGCATATGTGGGACGTTATTGGTAGAAAATGAAGACGTTGTTAGCCTCCCTCAGCAACCTTGCAAGACATAGGAAGAATAGTTGTTGAAATTTGGAATGAAATTGAACAAAATCTAACTAAAAACCTAATAATGAGTATGCTACGTCGATGTGCAACCGTTATTAGAAGTAGCGGAAACACACGCTACTAATTAATCTTTATTTTTATAACATAATTATTAATCTGTTTATTTGTTATTTTTTGTTAGTGCCATTTTTTTAAAGTTACTTCTTATGATTTTCTAATAGAAATGTAGACTGGAATATAAAATCGTCTATCTTCATTAATATTGAACACAACTAATTGAACCAAAAAACAAAACGTTCAGAAAACACGTGGCTCACGTTAGAATTACTGTGCAATATTGTACGAATCCTAGAATATTCCACAGGGTGTTTCAAATTTTGGGAAAAAAACACAACATGTTTGTTACACCCGCCGCGGTATACCATGAAAATTAACTTCCTAACAAAAATTGTGAGTACAGTAATATTCATAAAGGATAAACCTATCATGTGCAAAAAAAATCATTTAAATCGGACAATAGGTTTAGAAAATAAATAACATCAAAATTGGTGGAAATTTTTAGTGGTGCGTTAATATTGCAGTTCAAGTTCACACACAAGAAAAATGGTCTTTATTTCTTTACGCTAAAACCGTGCGTCCGACAGGCCAATGTCAATTTCCTTAAAAATTAATAAGGATTCAAAAATTTATTTTTAATTCGAAAAAAAGCAGTGAGGTACCATTATTTCCTTTCAAATTATTTATCCAAACTCCCGCACGAACGCCACTGGTAGAATCACACACTGAAATATTAGCATGTAATGTTATTATATGTTTTCGAAATAATTCTAAATCTAAACTATATTAAATGACAACAATACATTGTATTTTGCGACATATTATGCTTATGGTAAAGGTTACCTATAATATTTCAGGTGATACTGATGCACATAGAATATGAACGTCGTTCTGTTTATTGTATCTGCATGTAAATGATACAAATTTGCTGTATTATTTATTACTATCGCTATAGCACTTACCTTGGCACTGGTACTAAACACGTCAGCTCGACTTTCATGTATGTATTGGAATAATCAAAATATTTGTGAGCTTTGGCTGTCAAAAATATAGCTGCTAAAAAACAAGCAAGTTACTGTTATGCTGGGACCATACTAACGTCTAATGCCGTTAAATGTCGCGTCATTTTACATTTAACAGTACACGAAACCTACATGGTCTGGGAGATACTTAAATTTTAATTCTTTTACACCTAAGAAATATAAAAAAAGTGTTTTTAATTTGCTAGTTGATAGGGCTGTAATACTCACTAATGCTGAGCATAGACCAAAATGTTTAGAAAAAGTAAGGGGAATACTTCGTGAAAATGAATACCCCGAAGATTTTGTTGCACCAATTATTAAGAAAAGAATACATAAAATTTATAACTCTGAACAACAAACAACCAATAAAACCATAAATAATCTTTTTTTTTTCACTAGGTACCATATATTCCCGAAATATACAATAAAATTAAAAATATGCTTAAACAATATAAAATTAATATCGCCGAAAAACCCGGTAATAACACTAAAAGCTTATTCACCAAATTAAAACCCAAAATATCAAAATTGGAAAAAACAAATATAGTATACAAAATTGACTGCATGGACTGCACACAAACTTACATCGGACATACCAAACAATACTTAAAAAACAGGATATATTAACATAAAAGGAGTATAAGAAAATTGGGTCAAAATAATACCGCTCTTGCAAAGCACGCGTTAGACCTCATTCATAATTTTAATTTCGAAGAAGTTCAAGTTTTGGATTACGAAGCAAATTACACGAGAAGAAACATAAAAGAAATGATTCACATAAAGAAAAACAATAATACTTTAAATTTTAGAACAGATGCCGATAACCTTAGTTGTATTAATAATTTAGCATAATTACTTCAGTCCTAATTGAATAATATCACCACTGAATAAATGAAAACAAAAAAATAAATAAAAAACTACAATTTTTTAATGCCCACAAAAATACACCTTTGTTATCGCCAAATTGAGTCTATATAGGATTCATATTTTTAGTATCGCTTTAAAATGCAAACAATAATGTATTGTGAACCGCTTGATGTTTAAGTTGTAAATATATACGTGCATTTTGGATAGACACTCAAAAAAGGTATGTTTTTTATGATTAATTTTTCACTTGGACGTTTTTCTAGACATGTTTTCCTTGAAAAAAGATACTTGATTTTTGTGATATTTCGTATAATATGTATAACTTTAAATGTTGGTCTCTTTCTGTATTACTATGTATCGTTAATATTTTGTAATTTTTTATAGTCTGATGATGGTTGAATAAACCGAAACGTAACAAACCGAAAACAGGATTTTTTATTAATGACCGAAAATCCAAAAAACAAAAACCAGAATTTAGAGCTATACGGTCAAGAAAACTATTTGTATTTTATTTATAAGTTTCATGTGACATATTATGTCCAGTTTATCCATTTGTAGTTCTCTGTGTAGTGCGTCGGTCGGAAACTATCTTGGTGCATTTGTTATGATGCATAATGTTTTGTAGTCTTTGTAATGTTGTTAGTTTTGAGTTGTTAACAGTGCACAATGTTGGTACGCCGTAAGTTAGTGGTCAAATTACCTACTGTCTTGTATACTGTCGTTTTTATTCATAAGTTAATTTTGCTGCTGGCACGTAGGAGCGAGTAGATGGCCCCTATTTGTGTTTTTAGTATCCGCTCTTCGTCATCTTCTCTTTAAAGGTGTTAGACTCAGGTAGGTCTGAACCCGAACTGCTCTGGTGGTACAATATTGTTGTCTGATACAAATTCAGAAATCCGATTTAGTTTCAGTTTTTCAACAATTTTGCCTAGACTCCTAGACAAGATGATATACTGATAGGTCTATAGCTGACTAATAAAGTAACATCTTTACCAGTTTTAGGAATTAACGCTACCCTGTTTTTGCTTTTGCGTGGATACCGATACGTAATGCAAGAAACCAAATTTAAAGCAACATGCTTGGGCGGATATTATACATAGGTAAATAATAAGTAATGATTCAGGCTTTTCTTCTGCTTATGACACTCTATCACGTGAATAATGGAGGTTCTTATCAGAAAGAAAATTGATAAGAATAAGAACTTTATTGTTTCCTTTAGGCTGTTATAAACTTTATATAAACGGATAGGACACATTACGCAAATAAAAATGGAGAACAAATACATTTAAGAGTAAGAACAATAATTATGTCTAAAAAAGTTCAGTCGGGATTCAGACTCACGAATTCATTAAGGTTGTAAAAGTTATGCTGATGTAAAAACTGCTTTAGCAAGGACTTAAATCTGCCGAGAGTTCCGTCCTGCACTAAGCAGCTTAAACAAGTAAATATTGACAACTGTCTAATATATGTGCATGAAAAATATATCTGCATGAGTTTATACCTACATCTACTGCCTGTCCCTACGTAAAATATAATAAGATAAAGCTGGGTACACCATAGGTATACAGTGTGTGTATAAACTCTGGAAACGGCCTAATAACATCAGAATTTATTGGCCGATTTAAACCAAATTTGGTACATTTGTGTAAGAGGATCTGACGCACCGAATGACGATATTGGCGTTGCTGCCAGCTTTTTAGTTTGTCTGAAATTTGAACGAATTTTATATTTTTAAATGTAACACCCTAAATATTTTTTCATTTATAGTTTTTACTTTAAATTTGTTACACTTTTGGTATAACATACTTTGTTCCTAATATCAGTAGTTTTCGAAATAACGAGTACAATTTAGAAAAAATATATTTTTTATATTAAATGTTCAAACTGTTTTCCCTGTACAGCTTGACAGTGTGCTAATTGAAAATAAAATTTTTTAATTGTGTTGTAAATCATTTCTGGCGTTATTAGTTCAAATTCGTCCGAAATTCGACGCTGCAAATCGGCCAAATCTTGGGGTTTTGTGGTATAAACTCTGTTCTTTAAGTGTCCCCATAAAAAGTACTCGTTAGGCGACAAATCAGGGGACCTAGGTGGTCACTCGATTGTACCCCCTCTACGTATCCACCTATTAGGAAAAGTGTTGTTCAAAACTTCACGCACGTTTCGACCAAAATGGGGAGGAGCTCCGTCCTGTTGGAAGAATGTACTTGCATAATTTTGACCCATCACATTTCGTATAGTAGGCACTATTTGCGTTTCCAAGAGCTCAAGGTAAAGTTGTGATGTCAAATTTCTATCAATAAAAAATGGACTGATCTTGTGGTTACCCAGAAGCCCAGCCCACACATTTAATTTTCTAGGGTGTTGTGTATGACCTTCTCTCATCCAGTGGGGATTTTCATTCGCCCAAAACCTACAGTTGTGTCTATTGACTTTACCATTTAACATAAATGTTGCTTCGTCCGAAAAAACTATTAATTTGAAAAACTGGTTATTTTTGTCAAACTCTGACATCATCATCACAAAATTCAATTCCTCGCTCATAATCATCTTCTGATAACCCTTCAACTACATGTATTTTGAAACGGCGATTAATATGTTTTATTAATACATTAAGGACGGATTTGAAGCAGACGTCATTTACTTGAGACATTTTTCTTAATGAAGAAACAGGGGTTTCAACAACATGTTGTAAAATTTCTAAACTTTTCTCTTCATCTACTATTGCTGATCGTCCTGATCGTCGCCTATCTCTACAATTTCCCGTTTCTTCGAACCGTCGGACAGTTTCTAGAACAGTTGCTTTTGAAATTGGATTTCGGTTTTGAAACGCGTCATTAAATAGATTTTTAACCTGTTCGTAAGACCTGACCCTATCGCCATATCCTCTCATCATAAGAATTGTAATTTTTTCACTTTCAGTTAGAGACATCTTTGCATGTAAAAATGACAGCTTTTATGACTTTACATCAAAACTGAACTGGTGTGTTATTTATTAATAAATAAAACACAATTTGTTGATATTTTCAAAACAGGTCGTTATTTCGAAAACTACTGATATTAGGAATAAATTATGTTATACAAGTGTAACAAATTTAAAGTAAAAACTATAAATGAAAAAATATACAGGGTGTTAAAAATATAAAATTCGTTGGAATTCCAGACAAACTAAAAAGCTGGCAACAACGCCAATATCGTCATTCGGTGCGTCAGATCCTCTTACTAAACTGTACCAGGTTTGGTTTAAGTCGGCCAATAAGTTGTGATGTTATTAAGCCGTTTTCAGACTTTGTACACACACTGTACTGTATAATATAACAAAGTAAAGATCTATACCACATCATGTACATGTTGTTTAAATAGTATTTCATTTTACCTGCACCAATGTCCACCTTATCTTTTATCAAATTTCCTTTTAACCCATAACTGGAACCGTTTTCAAAAACGTCACCCCATAGGTCATTTTGATTGACTAGTTCCAAAGTGCCATTTATATACTCTAAAAAAGTACTTAATATTTTCAGTTCAGATCCTAATAAAACAGGTCCAAGTGTGGTGTTATCTAAAAACAAGTAATCTTCAAGTGGTGGGTTCCGCGCTGTAATACTATTGTCGTAATTTCTTAAAAATTGCTAATAAATAGTTGGGGAATTAAGATACATTTTTTCTTGTTATTTTTCATATACCCTTAATAGGCTGTCCTAAAAGGTATGGTCAGAACATCATCATTTCAGCCACTATCTTAATCTGTTTTATTATTATTATATTTAAAGGAAAAGCGCATCGCCCTCTTGGGTCATTAGCGCAGAAATACACAGTACTTGGCGTTACGCCTAATGTTTACACTATAATATTAAATTACAATAACTCTTAGATTTGATTTCGTAGGTTGCAGTCATTTAGGAAGCTTGTTAAGTTATTTATATTTACGTCATTGCCTAGGATGTCTTTCATGGTGTTCTTCATACTGTATTTTTGTCTTTGTACGCTGTATTTTGGACAATCTATTAGGATGTGTTTAACCGTTATCACTACACTGCAGATGTCGCAAGTGGGCTGGTTGTTTTTGAGATTAGATGTTCGTGTGTTCTTTTTGTGTAACCGATTCTAAGCCGACTCACTGTTACTTGCGTTCTGCGGGTTCCGGGAAACTGTTGCCATGGTTTCACGGATGGTTTAACGTTAAAAAGTTTGCATTGCGAGCTGCTCCATTCAGCCTGCCACTTATTCAACACGTTTACTTTAATATGAGCTTTGAAGTCGTAGTTGACTGTTATTTGGACTTCTTCTTCTAATAAGGGCCGTTCACTTCTTTTAGCATTTCTAACACTTTAAGTTGTTTGGAACTTCTGAATTAATTCCCGCAAATATTTCCTTGAAATTGGGCGCGCAGGAAAACATTCATTAAAAATGCGTTCAGCAGCATGATAGCTGCATTGCGCCTTCCCAAAAATCAAAACTGCCTCTATTTTATCGTCCATTGGACGAAACACTTTAAATCAATTAAATAATTGACTTTAACAGCAACAACAATAATGTGAGCTGCACAACCTACTACAGATACTCATTTGACAGGTCAAAACAAAACAGTTTTTTGTGAAGAAGCAAAGCCTACTTTGCATTCCAAATTAAGAAAAATGATATCTATTGTAATGAAATGGCAGCTACGAAGCCTACCTACTTTTTCTCCTGTCTTCGAGGACGTGGAACACAAAAAAAAGAGTCACCATTCTATTTATCCCCACAACTCTCGCAAACGGACAAAAACTATCCTCTTGCCCCGCTTTCTAGTAGATGTGAGTACCTATTTGGAGGGATATGACTGGGATTGTTAAGAGGGTTTAGAAACATGTAAAGGATTATGAGAGGTTAGTTTTCTTGGCCCTTGGCCCAAGGATTGTTATAGGCCTTACCCTATCATTGCCCTTTCCTTGTGTCTAAATTCTCATGAAAATCTCTATCATTCCCTCCAAATACGCATTACCGCGAAAAAATTGCGAAAAAGGGTGGTTTCGGGGGTAAAAAAAATGTTGACTGTTTTTTCCACCTCGAAAACAAGGGAGGGGGAAGTAAGTTTCTGCAGCTAGTATTCATCAAAATGCGGCAAGATCTCAATTCATTCACAGTTTTATTGTTTAAACATCAAGTTGAACCCACATTTGCAAAAGTGACCGCCATTTTGAAATGAATCGATAAAATCTTTTCAAACTTGTGGATCGTTCATGTATTGAAAATACCTTTTCAACGAGGTATCACTCGACCCCATCTGCCATTTAAAAATTTTATTCAAAAAGGCGCCCTGCCGCCATCTTTGAAAACTGAGCTCAGAGTTTATACTAAAAAAGTAATATTTTAGTTATTATTAAAGGTACCAAATTTTCATTTCTTACATCTGCTAATCAAAAGTTAACAGGGGGGGGGGGCTTTTGACGCGCACTGTATAAAATAATAATTTTTTTAAGATTATAATTCTGAACATGTCCTAACAAAAATATTTTTTCGGCGCCACAACAAGAATGTTCCACCTCAACTAAATATTCGGAGAACTCTTATACATACATACTGACATACCTATAATAATATATGGAGCGTATTCAAAAGTTCCAACTATAACCTTTCGCCCCTGTAAGTTACCTAATTTGTTTGGAAACAAATTTTTACTATTCATAAAAGAACTATTTTTGTTAAACCATTTGTCCAGACAATAGAGAGAATTCCTTTTTTTCATCTCCGATGTCCAAAAGCTGTATACATATTCATCATAATCTGTGCTTGGATGTAATCTTGAATTTACCGTTGTTATTTTTTCCACACACACCACCAGTAAATTCGCAACGTGCTGCGCTTCCTTTGTTCCAAATATCTCAGAAACTTTATAAGTTGAGTTCGAAATAACTAAATATTTTCTCTTATTAAATCGATTAGTGCTATGAGATAATTCCTGTTCGATTTTTTGAAAAGTCTGAACAGGATTATTGACATTTAAAATAAAATTTTGGCAGCCAAAATTACTGTTAAACAACACTTTGGGGAGGGCGAGAAAATTGTCTCTAATATTAGCGTTAATTGTTGGTGTTCCAAATGGCAGGTTTAAGTTGGTATAGAAGGAACTATTTGTAATTACAATTACACCATTAGAGGGTAGAAAATATTGCCGAACAAGGGTTTGAATTAACAAGTTTGAAAAAGGCAACTCCTCCATATTTTTCAGAAGCAAATTACTTTATATAATATTTTTGGATTAAATATGAATAAATTGAAAACTCGTTACCAAATTAACTACTAGTTTGCTGAGGTTAGTTACATTTTTTTTGAACCACGTTATGATATTACCTATATAAAAATAAACATTATCTAATTATTTTATAATTGGGCATAGGTATATTTTTTATTCTGATCAAATAGTAAATATGTTTGTTGATAGCTAATAGGTATAACAGCACTTAATGCTATTTTTTCCTATTACATACTGGTAAACAGAATTATTGAATTTTTTAATTATTTTATTAAGAGTTGGTGTGTAAACAAAACAATTTAGTTAATTTGTAGGATTTAAATAATATATTTCATAATTTCATTTTTCTATTTTGGTTTCATGGCAGAGCTGTTTCGATACTGTCTTCAATATCGTAATAGACTTTATTTTCTAATCAAGCGGAAAGCAAGCACTTTCTTAATAATTTTTTAACCGGTATATATCACTTTACCGGTCTAGATCAGAAAGCAAAAAACGTGCCCGTAAAGTACTTTGCCGGTCCCACTCTTATTACCACTCAATTTTTTTTTATTTATTTCTAAATATTTTACTAACTACAGTAAAATCTCTCAATAGCGACCACCCTCGGGGAATCAAAAAATATTTTTGTTTATATTTATCAGAACTAAATTTACCAATATGTATATACTGCACGTGTATACTAACATAAATATTATACAATGTATTGTATGTTTGCTTTAAAATTCTTATGTTTTAAGATAATCAAAAATTAATGATTGCTTTATATTTTTTATTTTATTCTTATAAAATTCAGATTCACATTTCAATAGCAATTGAGAAATATTTGTAGACTTGTAAAAATTGTTAACATTATTTAAAAAGTTTTCTAAGTCTCTCAAACTTGCGCAAGCTTTAGATAGGCTTGACATTTTTGACACTGTAGCAAGTTCAGGTTCCTCTTCCTCTGTCTCAGAGTTGGGAGTAGTTTCATCCGTTTCTTGGATCTCCTCAATACACTCGATGGTAGTCAATTCTGCATTTTCTGTTGGCGAATCGTTATCAATAGAGGCAAATTGTTTCAAGTTCACAAATGTGTCCTTAATGTTAGGAAACCGTCGTGGGAGCGGAATATTATGGTAATATTATTTTTGATTGGACAACCACTGTCTATACAAGTTAAAAGCCTTTTAATAGGGTAGCTTCTGTAGTGCATTTTAAAATTCTGAATAATGCCTTGGTCCAAAGGTTAGCAACGTGAGGTAGTAGAGGTAGTATTGGGTAAAAAAAAATAAGTTTGACATTATCCATTGTAAATTTGAGATAAGACGTTCCATTATCCAAAAACAATACCACTTGTTTATCCTGCTTCTTCATCTAGGCATCAAATCTGTGAAGCCATATTATCATGATGTCTGCTGTCATCCACGCTTGTTTATTCGAGACCCATTGGAGAGGTAACTTGTCGATATGTGCGCATTTAAAAATCGAGGGTTTTTGCTTTTGCCTATAATAAGTAGTCCTTCCTTCTCGCCTTCTATATTTGCACAGAACAGAATTGTAAATCGTTGTTTTGCTGCTCTTTTTCCAGTACACTTGTCATCTTTCAATGTATATGTTTTTGTTGGTAATGCACGATAGTAGAGACCTGTCTTATCTGCATTATATCCGTCCCTTAGGGCATAATCCTTGGTCAATAGCCTTTCATTTCAAGCAGTTTCATCTTCGATATTTATATCGACTGATTCATCACATTTTCTTGAGGGTAATATCGTGCCAACGACGAAATTTTTCTAATCAGCCATTTGATGCCTTGAAGTTATTTAGTCCCAGAGCTTGAACAGATTCGGGGGCTTTTGCTAGAATTATGAGACCGGACATTGGTAAGTACTTGTTCCGCGCCTTACAAAACCAGTTAAAAACAACTTGGTCCACGGCCAGTCCTTCGGTTTTGAGAAATTTTCTTTTTTGTACACCGTTGTCACCTTCTTGAAACAAATTTCTAATTTGTGCTTTATTTTAAATCAACATAGTCACTTGGGTCTTACCCAAATTTTTAGTCAATTTCCTGGTACTTAAACCAATTGTTTCACTTTCTTCGATTACTTCAGTTTTGTATAGGACTTCCATTTTTAAATATGAGGAATTCATAACCGGTTGTTTAAAGTAGGTGGTCGGTTTATAGAGGCGGTCGCAAACAGATGTTTTACTGTATATAGTTTTGCAATTGTCCAAAACTATACCAATAAAGTAAGCCAATATCAGAATGTTCTCGTACGCCACTGGCCTTGTGTTTGTTTGAAGGTTTGAGACAATGATGTTTCGTGAATGATAGATGTGTTTTGGACTTCCAAGATTGGTTCAGTCATATGCGTTACTCTGTGGTCCTAAACTAAGCTCACATCTACTTAACCAGGGTTTCCAAATATTTCTTATGTCTAAAGAGGGCTTACTAAAGCAGTCTGGATTTTAGGTTATGACGGACGCTTCTTTGAGTTTCCTCTTTCGTCAGAGTTCTTCTTTGAGTATTATTTTTACCTTTGCCCATTGCAAGTGGTGGCCGTGTGTCCAAGCATGTTCTGCCGCACCGGATCTGTTTGTTTCTCACTTCGTTGTGTGGTTCCGGTGTTCCTTAATTCTTGTTTCAAAGGGGCGTAGGGTTTCACCAAAATAGGATTGTCCGCACTCGCAAGGTATTCTATATACGCAGTTCTTCGTGTCCCTTCGGCTGGTTGGCTTTGTTTTCCTCAGGTGGCTTCTTAAGGAATCTTTGGAGCTGAATACTGTTCGAGTTTTGTGTTGCTGTCCTAATCTTCGAATTTTCTCGGAGATTCCTTTGACATATGGTACCTTTATGGTGGGTCCAGTTTTGACGTCATCTTTCTGCATATTCATGCGATTCTGACGCTTCTTGATAGTCTGGTCTACTAGTTTCGTGGGGTAGCCATTTGTGTTGAGGTCCTTTTTGATGGTGTTGAGTTCTTCGGAAAGAGCTTTCTCGGAGTTACAGAGAGTAAATGCTCTGTCAACAAGTCTTTTGACTATTCCATGCTTTGTGGTATTTGAGTGGTTTGAGGCGAAATTAAGGTATTGACCAGTGTGAGTTTTCTTTCTGTATATCGATGTTTAGATGGTATCCTTGTTCTTCTGTACTATGACGTCTAGAAACGGTAGATTATTGTTTTCCTCCTTCTCCAAGGTAAACTTGATTGTTGATGCCAAGTTATTTATGCGATGTAGATAAGCTTGGAGTTCATCATCGCTTCTATTCCAAATAATGAATGTGTCGTCGACGTAACCAAGCCATAGTTTCGGTTTTATTTTTGCCTTTTCGATGGCCTGGTTTTCAAACTATTCCATGTATATGTTGGTGATTACTGGAGAGAGCGATGATCCCATCGGTAGTCCATTTAGTTGACTCTATAGTCTATCCTTTTCTTGGAAATAAAAATTATTTAGACAACATTCTAATAGGTTCATTATGACGTTGATGTGTAGCGATGTTCGTTCCTCGAGGGGTTGGTCTTCCCCAAGTTTCTTTCTGATAACCCGAAGTGTATCCTTCACAGGAACATTTATATAAAGACTCTCGACATCGAAGCTGACTAATCGACCCTCTTGCTGTTGTATTTCCTTTCCACTTATTATTTCAACGAAGTGTTGCGAATTTTTTACAAACGATGTGCTATGTCTTTGGAGTGGCTGTAGTATTGGAAGCAGAAATCTGGACAGTTTGTATGTTGGAGAGTTTCTGGAGCTTGTAATAGGTCGTAGAGGCATGTTGGGCTTGTGTATTTTTGGTACACTGTATAGATGTGGGGGTTTACTGTGATGAGGTGTTAAACGTGTACATGTTCTGTCTGGAATGTATCGTTCATACTTCTTGAGTGTACAATATATTCTCCCTTCAATGGTGGTGGTAGGGTCTTTTCGGATGCTCTGGCAGTTTCCTTTTTCTAAGACTTCTTCGATTCTGGCCTTGTGTCGATGAAAAAAAAAATTGCACTTTACACATCCGGAAAGTGCAGTATCGGGACTGGTAGGCTACCAGGACTCGCCTGGCAGTTGCCCTGAACATTGTCTGAGCGTTGTCCTATAAAATAGTTCTTTCCGGTCTTCTAACGTCGTGTACTATGTATGAAACCGTTTTTTTACTTCGTTGAAGTTGGCTATGATAATTATTATTAATTTATCAAATGTTTTATTCTGCTGACGTATGGCATGGCAAGTTGTGACCTCGCCCTTTTGTATAAACAAATAAAGACCTTTATTATTATTATTATTATTATTAAAATCTTCTTTTATGGCCATGTACAGTGTGGCCCATATTGGACCTATATTTATGGGGATCTTGGCAATTATAGAAAAAGTGAGGAATGAAACACAAAGTCTGCTCCACTAATTTAATAAATAGGTTCAGATTAACATCCCAAACATGTTTCAAAGGTATAAACCTTCATCTTCAGTGGGTAATTATTAAGATGTTGTTATTTATGAAGAGACCAATGACATTGTTACGTTTTTTTGTTTTTTTATAAACTAATGTTGCAGAATTTTTTTTTTTTTTTAAGAAACCATATGTGACTTTAATTAGGTAAAGAATACATCTTAAATTAAAGTAAAATTAACTAAATAAAATGAATTTAAATGATTTAGTTAATTTTACTTTAATTTAAGATGTATTCTTTACCTAATTAAAGTCACATATGGTTTCTTAAAAAAAAAATTTTCTGCAACATTAGTTTATAAAAAAAAAAAAACGTAACAATGTCATTGGTCTCTTCATAAATAACAACATCTTAATAATTACCCACTGAAGATGAAGGTTTATACCTTTGAAACATGTTTGGGATGTTAATCTGAACCTATTTATTAAATTAGTGAAGCAGACTTTGTGTTTCATTCCTCACTTAAAATATTACTCCACTGTGAGATGGACTACTTCCATAAAATTATAGAAAATAGAGAAATAGTTAAATACGGAGAGCTTTACACGAATATATTTGCACGTTAAAGCCGCTGTTTATATTTGTTCGAATATGGACTATATTTTACTTTTTAACTTTAGAAATTTAAACAATTGAAAACATACTACTATTTTCTATTACTTTACTTTAACATTTTGATTTTATAGAACGTGACAAAGTCGCGAGATGCAGTCAGTTTTTTTTTACCTGCTGTCTTTCAATGTCAATCTGCCACAACCCGCCGGGTGGTTATCCCGCACACACGAGCTGCTTGTATTTAAAGGTTTAATATATTTAACTTAAAATCTAACAGCCGCTTAGTACGCGATTCTGTTTTTCTTGTTTCTAAGATATTATTTAAAAAAAAACAAAAAGTTGCATTCTCAAAAATATGCTGTAGCTTATTTATTTTTCACTATTTAAGCAATTTAAAAGTAACTTTTTAAGTAGATTCTAGTTCTGCAAATGAATGTTGAATACGACGTTTGAGTTATTTTATACCATCGTCAGGTTTTTTCTTATGGACACCGTATTGTATTTTGTACTTAAAATGTAGCTATTGAAGTCAGTTTTACAACGATGTATCACTTATTAGTAAATAGCTGAAATTAACTTGTAAAAACAAGAGAATTAATTTTCGCCACACGAAACTTAATACCAATTAATAATTTTACATTTTGTAATACTCACAAAATACTGCCTGCGTTGTTTATATCAAGAATTCTGCAATAATCTATAAATCAAAAATAAAATCCAGTAGCCTATATCCAGTACCTACCGTTTGAAAATAAAACAAAAGGATTACTTGTCAAACGAGTAAAAGTAATAGTTTTTATTATTAATATGAAGAAAAATTGATGAAATTGATGAAATGCTACATTTATTGCAACTGAAATGCAAATCTTGCACTAGAAAGATATTTTAAAAACTACCCTGAAAGACAACAAGTATAACAAGACATGTTTTCGATGTGTTTGCTTAACTCTTCCACTGTGTTAGTTCTCAGTCTAAAATATGTAACTTCTTATTTAACAAACATCACAGGACTTTAATCCTGGCTACCTACCTTCGCGTCAAAAACGAGGTGGAGCACCTTGAACACTTTGCTACTATTATTAAAGTTTACGTTCTGTTAAGAGGAAAACTCCAACTTGATAATCGCCTTGTGCATTAGGTATTATATAATGACTCGGGTATCTCAAAACATTAATTTATTTTCACATAATTTGCTTTCAAATTATTTTCTAGACATCTACCTATAGGTACATAATATTTTTATTGTCTAAAGGGTAGAATAATTATTTTTTTTTATAAAATCTATAATAACTTAGTTCAACTAAAAATACCACGAAGGCCAAGATATTGCCGAAGCATAAAATTCCAAACGCTCCTGCTACATGGGAAATTTTGAGTTTAACTACAACACGTTCGTTTTGATGGTGGTACAGATATTTTACCGCTTTTTGAACGTATTGATCCATATATTGTGTTGCAGCCTAAAACAAAATTTGCTCTTAAGTGCAAGTCGACCAAGCGCTTCATCAAAGCCATCATTTAGAGGGTAGTGTTGGGGTAGTTACCCTGTTCCCCTTCCCAGGACTAGGAAACATTAATGAAACCTGGATTAAGGCGCCCATTGCCGTTACAAATTTTAGTTGTTAATCCACCCCTGTCTATAGCGTTAAAATGAGCCGTAAAAATGGTCAAAAATTACATGTCTAATAGATTTCTAGAAGAATAAGCTTAAAAATGCCCAAAATTAATTAGGTTTTGTTCTCGATTAGCTTTGCTGTTATGTAATATAAAACTCATGATTTTCTTACTTCGTTCTGCCAAAAAGAAATTAAATTAGCTTCAAATATCCTCAAGATGAACATATCTAAATACGGTAGTAAAATTGAATTTTTTCTTGTCATCAATACACACTGTTCCCAGTAGAAGTCTTCGTACATTAGATGGAAATTTTGTATGACATCCTGCATTATGTAGGGGCCCACTGCGTAGTTATCTACAAATTAAAAAAATCTTTAAATAGCGCGAAGTAATAAATGCTCATTAAATATGCAAAACGCATACCAGAGTATCAAGAACAATTTGAACACCATCACTTAAGATCGATTGTGTTAACATTAAAGGATCCAAATAATGAGCATCTTTAGGTAGCTGCACTCTGAACTTATCGCAAGCTATGGTTATATTTGAGGATTTACCATTGTTACGGGGAAAGTCTCTTAGTCAGGAGCGTGTATTGGGGAAGTTTTTAAATTAAAAATCTTAAACATGCCTATTCTCCTAAAATTATATTATATTATATTCGTAGGTATTTATAACATAAGAAAACATTTAAAAAATCGTAATAACTAATAAATAACAATGGGTGGTACTATTTTACATAATATAATTACAAAAACAAGATATAACATAGAATTTTACAAACAAAGCATTTACAAAAATCGAATAATCCTTTGTCGTTATAGCTTAATCATAGTCCGATTTGGAAGATCAACTTTTATTAATATCGTTTATAATAAGCGGTTCAACCATCTCCTCCATCATTATGAAGTCTGTTGACAGATCTAAGAGAATGACTGCCTGCCTTAAGTTATCACTCATCATAAAGTTCTTTGTTGAAATAGTTTCAAGGATTATAGAGATAATGATTTTATTATCCAGGTAGGGGGACCGTACTTGGCCGTAATTAGTTTACAAAGCTTTATTAAATAATGGGAAAAAAATAAGTAGATAAATCAGTGTTGCAAGACCAGTCATTTTATTAGTTCGTGTGAAATTAAAACACAGCTTTGATTATCCGAATATGTGGCGTCCGTGGATTAGTGAATCAAGTATAGAACAGCCGGAGGGGATACAGGTAGAACCACAGTGCGGAATTGAAAATGGAAGAAGACACTTATCTTTAGATTCTAAAGAGATTATAAAAAATGAATATACAACTCTCATAGAACGTGAAGAGTTGAGTAAAATGGAATGTATTGAAGAAACGGCCACATTGACTAAAATTTCGGAGAAAACAGTATGGAAAATTGTGAATAAACCCATCACCGAAAGGAAAAAAAGGAAAAATTCTGGGACTTGCATAAAATTAGATCGCAGCGATGAAGATCTAGTCCGACGCAAAATTTATAAGATGTATGAAGAGCATACGGTACCAACACGGGATAATTTACTGAAAAGACTTGAGATGGATAACACGGATATCAATTGCGGTAGGACAACGCTGTGGAAGTGTCTTTAACGATTCGGCTTTAAATTTAAAAAAAGTCGTTAAACGGTAAGTTATCATGGAATCGCAACGACTTAAGGCATGGCGACTTGAATATTTGACAAAAATCGCTCAGTACAGAAGTGAGAACAGACCTATTATATACTTAGATGAAACCTGGTTTGATACCCATGATACCTCATCAGAAGGTTGAGTTGATTCTAGTGACAGGTGTAGAAGAAAGGCACCATCAAACAGAGGAAAAAGAATAACCATAGTACATGCAGGGTCCGAAGATGGTTGGGTACCAAATGCACTTTCATTGGCAGCCAAGAATATAAATGACTCCTGTTTGGATTACCATAACGATACCGCAGCGGAGTTATTTGAGGATTGGCTCGTAAATAAGTTAATTCCTAATGTTTCTCCGAACAGTGTGATTGTTATGGACAACGCAAGTTATCACAGTGGACAGTTAAACAAGCACCCTTGTTCAAAAGATACGAAAATGGCAATACAGGAATTTATGTATCAGAATGATATATATTTTCATAAAAGTTACACTAAAAGAGAGTTACTTGATGTGCTGAAATATGTGAACCGAAGAAAAAGAGTACTACTGCGACAACTACGCTAAAAGTAAGGGGCATACAGTGCTAAGGCTTCCGCCGTATCACTGTATATTTAATCCTATAGAACACATATGGCATCAATTAGAATCTGCCGTTAGACGTAATAATGTATCACCCACTATAAACGCTAGTGTACTGGATATTATCATTACTGAAGTGGACAAAGTGCCTGTGAGTAGCTGGAAAAATTGTTTTTCGCATATTAAAACCATTGAAAATTCATACATTCAAATTGGGAATATTACAGAAAGATTTATTATTAACATAGGTTTTAATAGTGACAGTGAAAATGAATTAAATGAGTAAACTGTAGTTGCTGTAATTAATTATAATATATAATTATAATATATTCTGTCTAAAATTGTTTATTATTTGTGTCATATCATCCATGCTTGAAATACAATTCAGTGCGGGCCTGTGTAGGCCCCAGTCTGGTTTTAAACAGGTGTCAACACGAGTCGGTAGGTCATTGTCTTAAATCTGTGAACGGACTTTATCTACCTGCCACATTTTGGCTTCTTCTTCGTTCACATGATGGATACACTTTTCTGCTTTCATTCTACCCATAGCTTCATTAAAGAGTCTTTTTAAATCCACCATTTTATCAGTCGTATTTTTTTCTGGCGATATCTGTCTTTATTTGAGCCCATATAAGTTCGATCGGATTTAATTTGATGTGGTAAGGAGTGAGTCTGAGCACAGATATTCCTCGTAACTTTGCCATTTCAACAACTACATATTTTTTAAATTCATTTTTATGTAAATTGGCTAGTACCAATTGTTCTTTTTTCAATTCTAATAGATAATATAATAATAATAATAATTTAAATCTAATGGAAATTATATTTGTCATAAACTTAGCCATTCTGTTCTTTCACTTTTACGCCACGCACTTGTCTGTAATTTTTCCATCAGCTTAGAGTAATAACTTGCATTATCCAATACAATTATTGCACCCTTTGGCATATGATCCAACATTTGCTCGAACCATTCTTCAAAGATATCGACATTCATATCTTCCTAATAGTCTCCTGTATTTTTAGATTTGAACATCAGTAGACCACCTTTAACGAAGCCTTCAGAACTTCCAACATAGGTTATGATAAGTCGATGTCCTTTCCAGATGGCGCTCGTAATTCTGTGGACAATCCTTCCAAAAAACCTTGCCTTGAAATTTTAATATTTTCATCATGCAAAATTTAGTCACAGTATGGCCTTCATTTAGCCATGTTTCGTCTAAGT
This sequence comes from Polydrusus tereticollis, assembly GCA_963920685.1. Taxonomy (NCBI): domain Eukaryota; kingdom Metazoa; phylum Arthropoda; class Insecta; order Coleoptera; family Curculionidae; genus Polydrusus; species Polydrusus tereticollis. Next base: position 202,341,330 of record OY987326.1, read on the forward strand.
AAAATATTTTTTTGTTTTCTTCTCTGGCTTTTCTGATGCTTCTTAAGTAATTTCTTCTCCAGCAGATGATATCGCTTCTGTTAATTAAAATCGATTGCCTATTATGTTTTTCCACCGAAAACTCATTTTTTTTAATAATTTCCGAAGCGTATTTCTACAAATGAATGGGTACTCCTGGTCTTCTCGGATTGAAGACAAAATCTTATAGTTCGGTCGTCCTGAAAAGTTTTTGGAGGTTCGACGTCAAGACTTTTTTCTTGTTTTAAAAGTTTATACAGGGTGGCGCATCGAAAACGAAACAGAGACATTTACTGGCAGCTCAGTTCTTTTTTTGGAAAAACGCTCAGACCCGTCGATTTTCTTTTCGAGGGGGACACAAAATTGGCAAAAAATCGCGTTAAAACGTGCAGCCCCCTGGGCAGGGGTGGCACCACCCCTAAAATCTTAAATATAAATGGGGTCGAGTGATATCTTATTTTAAAGGCCCTGCAATTCCCTTTCTAATTATGTAAAATTCATGTACTTCAGTTCAGTACTTTTGGGGATTTATGGATTTAAAGGTTAAAGTAGACTTTAATAGGTATTAACGTGCATCAAAAATATGTTCTAGAACTTGTAGCTAAATTTCGGGAAACTGGATCAGTCGCCAATAAAAAACGCAACATTGAAAATCCCATAAGGAACGAAGCAAGCAGGAAGTGGGGGATTTAGGGCAAGTTAATGAAAATCCTACGTTAAGTACCCGCAAATTGGATACTGTATGTGGTGTTAGTCGACGTAGTATCCAACGGATTCCAATGGCCCATAGTTTCATTCGTATAAAATTCACCTTGTACAAGAACATAATGAAGACGATTTTGATCGGCGAATATAACATTTTCTGTTCAACACTTGCTTTTCCGACGAATGTTCCTTTTTCTTAAATGGCGTAGTAAATCATCATAACTGCCGATATTGGTCCGATTCTAATCCCAGAATTTATCGCGAGGTACACACACAGCAGCCACAAAAATTAAATGTTTGGGCTGGTATTTTTGGCGATCATTTAGTTGGTCCTTTTTTCTTACCTGGAAATTTGACCGGTGAAATATATTTGGAATTACAGCAAGACGCCATAGATCCTGCATTAACAGCCATAATTGAAAATCAGAATGATCGGCGGTACATTGCGAATAGGTTGATGTTCCAACAGGATGGTGCCCCACCACATTACGCATTACGTGTTCGACAATAATTAGATCAGACGTTTTCAGGTCGATGGATTGGTAGAAGAGGTGCCATTGAATGGCCTCCAAGATCGCCAGATTTAGGACCTTTGGATTTCTTTCTGTGGGGTCACTTAAAAAGCAAAATCTATGCTACTCAGCCAATATCGTTAGAAGATTTGCGACAAAGAATTGTGAATGAGTGCCTTCAAATTACTTCTTAAATATTGCAAAATGTGTGGCAACGTTTTGAGGAAAATCTTTATTACTGCATAGAGAGTCATGGTGGTCATTTCCAACATTTACTTGGCTGACGGGTCATTCATTTTTCATTTTTACACTACTTTGCTGCCAAATGTATTGATCTCCACTAATAATGATGTAGGTATTAGAGTTTTATTTAAGCTTTAAATCAATAAATCTCCAAAACTACTGAACTGAAAGTACATGAATTTTACATCATTATAAAGGGATTTGCAGGACATTTAAAATAAGGTATCACTCGACCCCCCTTTACATTTAAGATTTTAGGGGTGGTGCCTCCCCCGCCCAGGGGGCTGCACGTGTTAACGTGATTTTTTGCCAATTTTATGTTCCCCTCGAAAACAAAATCGACGGGTCTGAGGGTTTTCCAAAAAAGAACTGAGCTGCCAGTAAATGACTCTGTTTCTTTTTCGATGCGCCACCCTGTATATTGCTGTTTTCCCAACGTCAAGTATATCTGCTGTAAAAAACGACTCTAGGGCGTTTAGCCAATTATTGTTGAAAATTCTCCATAATTATAAGACACTGACACTTCACACTTTGACTAGTTTCACTGAGAAACAACACCCAAGGTAGGTATGTATAGATATAAATAGGTGTATTATTCCAATAGAGGCACCCATAAAGGCATAATAACCACATAATTAGCAAACAGGTAACCAGGATTAGGTACAAAAAAAAGGAATAAAATGATTAGAGCAGAAATTGAATAAGTACCTAGACTCTAATTGGTTTGATTAAATTGCTGCGTGGATGGTAGGGACCTACATAATTTTAAGCTTAAAAAATTTGATATTAAAATGTATATTTGAACACAAAACTTGAATTTAATGTCGATACTTGTACTAATTCTGTATAATTTTAAAATTTCAGGTTAAATCTATACATGCCGAAAGATCTTACACGACCATGGAGAAGACTGTTTTGATTGATTTATTACTTCGCATCATTTAAAGGTAGACTATATATATATATATAGAAGTTTTTTTGCATGAAACCCGAATAAATAAATAAGTAAATAACAAAAATAATTCACGAATTACACAGCGACACAATAAAATTTTTTTGTGGTGATGGAAAAATTACAACTCTTTATGGATGTTGATAATGCACTGATTGCAAAAATAGCTCAGCATTTTTCGTAACAACTTTAGTTTGGGAGATACGCCCTGCCAAAATTAATGAGTGGAAAAGAGAACATTTATTTTAAAAAGTTAAATGTTTAAGGGCAATAATGTGATTTATGAGCTGCAATTTGGAACCATTGAGCTAATTTTATACGCGTGATATAGTTTTTAGTTTGATTTTAAGCCTCGGTGTATTTTTAATGAGCGATATCGACAAATCATGGCTTCTGCAAGGAGACGTGGGTGTTTGAATTATTCAGATGTTTTTTTGTTATGTATATGCGGTAAATAGTGCTTAAATGAAAGTAAAAACACCATTTTTCACTTTCTGAGGAGGGCATATTATATTGTCCATATTGGCGTCCATTTAGGACACCAGGGTGAACATTGAGCTCCACATTTTGCTTGTAAAACATGTGCGGCAATGGATAATTGAAAAGAGAGAATGCTTAAAGTTTGGTATTCCAATGGTGTGGAGAGAGCCAAAAAACCATTTGACGGCTGCTACTGTGGTCTTGTGAATATTAAGGGCAATTATCATTACACTCGGTATACCTAGATATATCCCGACTTGAAATCGGCAAGAAGACCTATCCAGTATTCCGAGGAAGTGTCTGTTCCAACATTCAGCAATCTTCCCATTATTCCTGACGATGAGGTGGAAAAATCAATATCTGACAATCTGCAGAACAACAAATCTGAAGGAAGCACAACGGTTTTGAAGGAATTTTAGCGAGTGCTTCTATGAACAAAGTTGACACTGGATTATAAGAAATTGGACTGTAAGAGATGTTATTGTTCAAGGACAACCAGATATAATCAAAGATAAGATTTGCATTTCATAGAGTTATTAGATAAACTTTAGTCTAATGATCAAATAAAACAACGGCAGTCTACCTCCACAATATGTATTTAAATGTTTATGTTTATATCCTACATGTTTCGGACAGTCTGTAGCCACTGAGACAGGTGGTGAAGCAATTATGTCATTTGTAGCTATTTAGAGGAGATTAATTTAAGTGAAGTGCTCAAAGATGCTTCATCTCACCGTGTCTAGGGTGTGGACAACAAAATACTGGGTTAGACTTGAAAACACATTCTTAGGAGATAAACAATAAATGAAATGAGAATTATACTACTTTTAAGGTTGGAATTTATTAATTTGAAGCCAATGGGCAGGTGGTGAAGCAATTATGTAGGTTTGTAGCTAATTAGAGGAAAATAATGTAGATAGGTGCTCAAAGATGCTTCATCCAACCATGCCTGGAGTATTGGCTAACAAAATTTTTAGGTTAAGTTTTATTTGATCATATCAACTCCACTGTAATGGACTACTTCTTCAAGTTTATTCTAATGTCTGCTGTTCTTTTGTCAAAGTTGTTCAGAATTTTCTCAGTCAGAGAATTACGTTGAACTAGTAGAAGAGATGCTCACCAACTTTAAGGATTCTCAGAAAAACTATGCGATTTTAGTGACGAACAAGGAGGAGGATTTTATCAGGATTAAAAATCATTAAAGAGAGATGCCAGGGAAGATGGGATACTCACATGATGGCTGATTGCTGTTGAAATATTCGACAAGACCATTCTCGTAATTTTTACGTGAGAAAATCTTAGGAAAAAAGTTGTTAAGTTATGACTAATATAAAAGTAGCTGTTGGTGAATTTTATAAGAGTCTTAATAATATTTTTAGTATGTGTGTTCCCTTAGCAACACAAGTAGATAGAGGTTTTCCTGTATGGTACAATAGAGAAATAATCAGATTGGTAAAATTAAAGGAAAAATATTTCAGTAAGTTTAAAAGACATAAATCGCATTTCTGGCATAGTAAGTACTTGAATGTAAGGCGCATGATGAAGGAGAAAATAAGTAATGCCCACACTGACTATTTAATGCGGGTGGAGGACAGCCTTGCACGGGACCCGAAGTATTTTTGGTCATACATTAAAACACAAAAAGGCAACCCAGACCTACCTGCTAGATTGACTTATGATAATGTTACTTTTGAGGGTGCTAGGCGTATTTCTGATGGGTTTGCTCTGTTTTTTGGTTCAGTGTTTTCACAGGCTGAGAGGATTGCGGATCATGGACAGAGTGTGAGAGATTTTTTCTGCGATTTGCCAATAACTAGTCATAAAGCCCAACAGGCTTTGAAGAAGTTAAAAGGAAACAGGGCATTGGGACCTGATGGCTTGCCGGGCTATATTATTAAGGTATGTGGTGACATGCTTACTAACCCACTTTTGCATATTTTTAATTTGAGCCTTAAGACGACCAACTATCCGAATACCTGGCGGACCAGTAAAGTTCTTCCTTTATATAAAAGTGGAGCTAAAAATGAAATAACAAATTACCGACCTATAACTATGGTCAATGCAGTCTCCAAAATATTTGAGATAGTATTGTTCAATAGAATATACAGTGAAGTAAGGGGTAAAATTATATCTTATCAAGATGGATTCTTGCCTAAAAAGTCCACATTAACGAATTTATACACTTTTACTGAGTATATACATGAGTCCTTGAAAAAGAAGTCACAGGTGGATGTCATATATACAGATATGGAGAAGGCGTTTGACAGGGTAAAGCACAGTATTGTTATAGAATCGTTAAAGAACATAAATGTTAATAATAACTTAATTCTTCTTATACAGTCGTACCTCGCGAATAGGGAACAGTATGTAGAGGTAAGGGGCGCTAGATCTGACAATTACAAAATCACTTCTGGAGTTCCTCAGGGCTCAAATCTGGGTCCTCTCTTATTTATAATGGCAGTTAATGGGCTATCTAGTGTGGTTAAATATGCTCAACCTCTCATGTTTGCAGATGACTTTAAGATTGTCTTGGATGTCATGACTGACGGTGACTGTAATAACTTGCAGGAAGATTTGAATGAGGTGACAAAATGGTGTGCTTTGAATGGATTTAAGTTGAATGCTAAAAAATGTTTGATGCTCTTATTTTGCCTAAACTGAAGTATGCCTGTATTATTTGGTCGCCTCAATACATTACCTGGAGTAAATCTCTTGAAGGAGTACATCGAAAGTTTTTAAAATATATGTACTATAAAAAATGTGGCTATTATCCTCACCAGGGGTTTGACCATCAGGTATTACTAAATATTTTTAATAGAATGACTCTTGAGAATAGACGGATCAGAGTATGCCTGGTTTATCTTTTTAAAGTTTTGAATGGGAGTGTGGATAGTCCTGATATGCTGGCTCAGTTTCCCTTCTCAGTGAATAGAATAAACAATAGACATAAAAAAACATTATATTTGGAGTTTCCCAGAACAAATCTGTATAGAAATTCTCCACTTTACCGCATGTGCGAGTTATTCAACAGGTTTACAAATGAGATTGATGTGCATACTCTTACGCTTAGGGAATTCACGGAAACTATCATTATAAAACTTTTAAATCAGGCTCAGGATGTACCATAGTTACCTTAGTTACTAAAATTTTATAATTTTATGCTGTATTCATGTGTCTGTAAATGGCAAATGCTGTTGATACTGTATTGAAATAAATAAATAAATAAATAAATAAAATAAAATAAAAATAAATAAAAGTATACTACTTTTTGATATCTGAATTCGGCGTACAGCAGCAGTACTTTTTTTAAAATGTATAATCTATAAAACAATTACTCCTTTGTACTAAAGTTTTTCCTAATATGACACCTAGCTGTAATAAGGTTTTTATATATTTATTTTGTACAATACACCATACTTTTGGGTTTTGTTCCTCTATCACATACCCGAAGCAAATATAGCCTAAAATAACTATATCCCGAAAATAGGGCTTTACACCAAATCCCAAAACCGACCTGCTTGACCAAATTTCAGAATATTCCTGATTTCTGCGTACCAAAATGACTTAGATATACCCAAAAAACCGCAGGCATCAAAATGTCCGTTGATTAATATTATTTAAAACATAATATTCATATAAAACTTACCCCACGGCAATCTCTCCAAAGAAAATGCAATCTTGCCAGTTAAGGAATATTTTCTTAATTCATCTTCTGAAGTTGCAAAAAACCTTGATACTATTTTTCGAAATTTTTCCTAAAAGAGGTAGGTAAAGGTCTAAAGTTTATAAATCCCAAACAAAACCATCGCTATATTGCTACTCTGATAATTGAGTTAACAAAACCTCGCGGCGAATTTTCATTGATAATTTCCGCTTTTGAGCTGTTTGCAATGACAACATTTCCGGTTTAATAAAACAATAGCTCTCTAGTGTCACCTGCTTTACTAGTTTTCGATTGGCAAAATGTAAAACGGTAAATATTTGGTTTATACAGGATGTTTCCCAAAATATGCAATGTATAAAAAACAAATTTCACATTATTATTATTATATTATTTTGCAAAATAATATACAGAGAAATACTTTTTTTCGGCTAGTACAATGTTTTATCGTTTTAAGTTTTGTATTCTAATTCCCTGTTGATTAAAATAAATTATAATTTATTCTTTTTGTGCAAAAGCTATTATTATCAAAAGGAATACCGAAGTTTTCATTAAAAAGTTTTAAAATAAGATTGGAGAACAGCTTGAATTAGCAAATTGAGCCAATGCAATGCCACTCTCCCTTTTATCTTGAAAACGAAAAGAATAAACCTAAAAAAGGTTTACACCATATATGTAAAAGACTAAGAATATAAAGAATTGCCGAACATATTATATTCATATAAACTTAATGCTTAAAATTAAGCTCGCAGCACTTCATCGATTCATTTTAAAATGTCAAAACATTTTAGGTTTGTTCCAACACGCCCGAAAACCGTGCATTATACCACAAGAATAAATAACAACCAGAAGGATAACAGAAAGAGAGATCCGATGCGATCTTCTATGACCTTGGCAGCGCGTGATTTATGAAAAACCGGGGCCGGTCTCAGGTATATTACCAAATATTTCAACGTTGCCTGACAGGACCGTCTTTGGGTTATAATTATGGTCAAATAATACATAATATTAGATGATTAAATATTATTTATTCACAGATTTGGTTAGAAATGGTTAATTTTAGAATATGAACAATGGCGCATTATTATACATATTCCTACTATTTATACACAATAGTACATACTAAAACATATACACTACCTACATATAAATGTTTATAAATGTCCCCAAACTATTAATTTATTTTTATTAATATTTTTAAAGTTTCTATTTATATATTTTTAAGTGTAAAACAATTATTTAACTCGCATAAATAAGTCAACAATAATATATTCTTTGGGGAAATGTGGACCAGGGTGAATGTAATTTATGTTTTTACCTATTTCAACAAGACGTTTTTCAATATTTGGGTTGGTCGAAAATTCTTCAAAATTGGCAATAAATATTGTATCCAAATTGAAAACAAAATAAACAAAATTGTCGTTGGGCATCATGAGGTTTCCGAACAAGTCCGAGTTTCCATTTGCATAGGCTTTTAAATGACAAAAAATTGAAGTACTGCCAATATCTTTGTGCGCATTTGCGTAACTTTCGCAAATTTCACAATTACCCTTTACTAGAGATTTTCTAATTAGATATCCGCTAATGTATAGTTTTAAATTTTTTTCTAAATGATTATCTGTTTGATAGTCTTTTTGAGAAACATTTTTTACTTCTGAATTTTCAGATTCAATGAATTTATTGTCAATGTGGTTTCCCGAGAGAGTGATATCTGTAATTTTTAAAAGTAAATTGTCACCATCCCCCGCACAATTCTCTGTCCCCGAATGAAATAAATTTAAGCACAACAGTTTTTTAAAGGCTCTTTGTAATTGTATAGGTGATGGGTTCCGGCAATTGCCACTTGGTTGTCGAATAACACCAAAATGATTTTCCAAAAAATTTTGATTTAATCTACAAGTAAATAGAAATTTAAATCTTATGGAACTTAGACTGTTCCAAATTTGAAGCAACCCATTTATTGTAACTTTTAAAGAATTTATACATTTTACTTTTTTTGTAACATTAATATTTCCGTTAAAAACCTGCACCCGATTAAAGAAATCTATTCACTCGTTTAAAAACAATATTTGATAGTCTAATTCTTTGAAAGCCCGATTAAACGTTTTTGAGGCTGATGTATGTGATGAATTGATGAAGTTATGCGTCTTTTTAAGATCGGTTAACAAATCCTCTCTTTGGCAGGCAATATCTCAATACTTAGCTCTACAACGAATAAAAAAGCAAAGTTAATTTAAAATTGTGTCACATCGAAAGAATATTTAAGGGATGCGTGACATGTAATGTGGGAACTTTTATTTACATAGATTACTATTGAGCAATTTTGTGTCTACGTACAGTTGCGTTGATTAAGATTTTGACATCAATTTGACATTTTATGACATTCATGTGTAATTTAGTAAGTTAAGCATTTACCATTTATTATATGTGGTATAATTATTAAAAATATGAGTGACAGAGTGAAATTGCCACTTTTTGGTATATTTTCTGTATATTTATAATTAAGACAACACAAAGGTATGAAAGGTTCCGTAGGAACGTATACCTTCGAAAATTGAACACACTTAATACACTTATAATGTAGATAATTGATAGGCAGAAAAGTAATAGGTTCAATATAACGAAATGCTGTCCGGAATTTAATTTCCGCACTATACCTCTAAATATAAAATTATCCTTACCTTTTGGGATCACTTGGTAATCTAAAAAAACTTAGATTGGGGGAATTGTAACTTTTATTATCACAATTCTTCACACAACAAACATTGTGGGATTTGGATTTATTCTCCATATTTTGAAAAGTTTTAATAAAATACTACGGCACTGGCAGAATAACTTATCGCTACACTAGTCCTCGCGGCACTGGCCGATAAGTTCTTCCAATTTCTTCCAAAGCCCGAGCGGCAAAATCTACCTGTATATCGGATCTCTCTTTCTGTTATCCTTCTGGTTGTTATTTATTCTTGTGATTATACCATCCGGTTCATAAACAGAAGAAGAAAAGCGTTCCAACTAACCCGTGACGGTTTGTCGTACGATCCTTGCCATTCCACCATTGTCAAGGACCGTTCACGAATCGGTTTCTGTACGGTCGTTTCGATACTTGGTTGAAAACATGTACTGTTTGGACTGACTTGCGCATTAGTCCGTTTGTCTGTTTGTCAAGTGCTCATGGTTTATTTATTCTCGCTATATCATTTTTCTCTCGCTGTTTGTTTACTAGTTTTGACATTACAAAATAAAATATTTTTTGAATTAAAAAAGGAGAGTATGACGAACGAGACAGTGATTTTCTCTCGAATGCTTGGTTTTCTGATGGTGATTGGAGGTTTCAAACGAACTGTGAGTTTAAAAATATCTTGGCAATTTGTTTACATTTAAAAGTAAGGTTACTTTCGTTAAGCTACCATGTCTCATTCCTATATCGGTTCAAAACCCGTTCCAAGTATTAAAAACGGTGATTATTTTAATCGTCTATATAATGAGTTATTCAGTATAAAACTAATGGCACTTAACATTAGAAGTGTGCATCAGGCCAGGTAACCATTTTTATCCTCAAAAACTGGATTATTCCTGTTGAAGGATGTCTGTAGAATGAGCCAATCCTAATCTTTATAGATACTAATAAATAAATCGTTGGATGGAACACTTTCTTCGCCAAAAATTGAAAAATAGTTTTCGGAAATGAAAATGATTTTCGAACTATTTTAACGCGAAAACTCTCTTAAAACGTATATGAAAGAAAAGATAACTGACAGTGTTGCCAAACGTGACTGGTTTTATGTCGATCCACAATTTGCGCACTTCCGCAAAAGAAATAATTGCAATAGCATGTCTACACTAGAATTACATTGGTTAAAAGAGCGCTAACCGGTTTCTGATTCGTCATTTTGTTTCAAATTCGCGATGTAAGAGATGTTGTTGTCCAGCAGAGACCACGTGAAGGTAGGACATTCTCTGCCAGGATGTTAAATGGAAAAGGTTTTAAAAGTTGGGTAATATCTTATAATTATCTTTTTAATTTCGGAAAAGGAAAATAGCAATCATATTGCTACAATGTAAACCTGTCAATGGCGCAACGATCAGCTGTTAGAGACGGTAGTCTTTCGGTTGCCACCTGTTATCGTCGGAAATCTAAAATTATTCTGTTTCTTTCAAGTTTTTATATTTTTCGGCATTTTTTAATTTTACAATTCTTTTTCTTAAAATCTACTAAATTTCGGACAAAAACAACTACCGATTCGTGATCAAATTTAAATTAATCTTTAGATAAAAAGATTATCGAAAAATTCGCTGTAGGTACCTAGCTTTTCAAATAATTACCAAAAATAACCTGAACTAACCATTATAAAATTTTTTTTTTTTTGAAAAATAGTGTTTTATCTTCATCCAACGATTTTGGGCTTTAATGTGTTCCATTTGAGGTAAACTTTTCAAAATATCCAAAAAAATTACGAAATTGGAGCTAACCTATAAGGCACAAGAACCTAAAAAACCTATTGGAAGGATTCTGGTTTCAGTTGGAATGTCATGTGTTCATTTAAAAAAAATATCTACCTCTTCTGCATCTTGAATAGAAGTAATCCACGCGTCTTGTGTGGCTCCCCAGAATAAATCGCTTGCAACAAATTCATCCACAGTATTTATTGGATTTTCATATCTTGGTATTGTCATGATTGTCGCTAAACCACTTTGGTAGGTTGAACTTAAAAAAGGATATTAATTAGAAATCTGTTCATGAGTGTTTAAATGCGGAGTGCTTACGATGTACAGAAAAAAATTAATTTGTGTCAGTAACAATATATATTTCCTTTAGATTTAAAGAGATACTGAAAAATAAACGTTACATTACAAAATCATGTAAATGAAACAATGGAGTCTTCCTCCACAGTTTAATAATTGTAAAAGTGAATAAAAAGTTCCCAAACATTACTTGATGAAGATATATTTACTCTTTAAGTTGAACAATGTTCCTTACTCCTTTTCTTTGTCGTTCTTCTTTTCTGGAATATCTTCATATACAGTTGTTATTCAGCTTTGCTAATTTATGGTGTGCTTTCGCTTGTAGAGTGATTTTCAATTTTGAATGTTTAGAAGGTTCTGGGTGTCTTGGTTAGTATCTTTAGGGTGAGAGCCAGTCACGGGGAAGTCTGTATGTTGCCTGGTGGGGCGCGTGTGTATGTAAGTGTGTTATTAGAATATTGTCCGATTCCTCTGTCCGTGCGTAATATTTTGTGAGTATTTTATCAAAAAACTGATGTATTGTGTCCATGTGCATGTCATTGTGCAGTACTCTTGTAGGTATGTATCTTGGCGCGTCTGTTATTATTCGTAAAATTCTGTTTTAAAAAATGTGTAACTTTTAAAATTTTGTCTTGTTTACGGTACACCAAGTCGGCATACCGTATGTCAGTTCTGATCTAATAATTATCTTGTAATGTTTGTCTTAGTCCTGTTATCTATTCTACTGTTCTTGTTTATCAAAGGATACATTGCACACAATTGAGTTTGTGCGCAAGCTAACCGGTGGTCAACATTGTCGTTCCAGGCCATCTTTTTGTCAAACACGAGTCCCAGATATTTGACTTTGCTTTTCCATGGTATTTCCTTGTTGTTTACTTTGACTCTGCTCTCTGGTAATCTTACTTGCGATCTTGAGAAAAAATTGCTGAGTTTTGGAGTCATTTAGACGGATCTTCCAAGTATCAAGCCATTTTTGCAGAAGGCTTATGTGTCTTTGCAGGCGTGAGATTAATATTCGAGGCTGTCTCGAGGTGGCGATTATTGCCGTGTCGTCCGCAAACAGATAAAGTTGTATTTGTGGGTGCTGGGGGATATCGCTAGTGCATATATTTTACAGGACCGGTGCAAGAGGGGACCCCTGCGGGTCCCTAACAACCCTAACACTGGACACTGCGTTTTCTGACGACACCGCGAACGACCTGTCCTCGAGAAATGGAACTACAACTTCAATCAAGTAATTTGGCATACCTAATCTTATCAATTTTACTATAAGTCCACCGTGCCATACCTTATCGAAAGCTTTTGAAACATCGAAAAAGACCGCTCCCGTTGAAAAACGGCCATTAAAACCCTTTAACACTTTTTCTGCTAGCCTTGTTGTTTGGCCAAACATTACTTTGACTTCACTGAAGGTATGAACTATTTCTTCAATTACAAAACCAGTTTGTGGTTTGTGGATATAGTTATCTCTGATAATTTTGTCTTTGACATGTTTAATTAATTATAATAATTATTGAAAACAGCATCAGTAAGTCAATGTATTTTTTCTTTAAAATATGACATTCCTATGATAAAAATGTCAATAAAAAATATTCAAAAAAATTCGAAAATTATTATCTTACCTGAGAAAAAGTGTTGTCATAAATACGAATCCCATCAAGTATCGGCCAAGTTGTTCTTTCAATATTTCTTTACTGGTAACATTTTGCGACAAAAATGATTTTGCCACTGACGTTAAAGCTGTTCCCAGCATTATCACTTTTAAATTAACATTACATTTATTTACAGCTTTTCCACTAGAAATAGATTTTTACTTAGACAGTACACTAGAAATTATAGTAAAGTAAATGCAACGAGCCCGTATTTTACTGATCATTATTGAATTGAACGTCACGTGAGGGAATCTTGTGTCATGTTAAATAATAATATATTTTATATAACGATACAATTTGGGCTTTATGGAGCGTCAGAAGTTGATGTATATAGTACCGTGCGAACAAAAATTGTTATCGCCAGGTGTACCTTGCATCTAAGGCTGTACTGCTTAGCGGTAGAGCTTAATACCTATTGGGTGTAAGTAAATACAAGCATTATCAATCAGTTATTCCATCGGAATTTGATGGTTATTTTATCAAAATAACGTCTCCTTAATAAAATAACCATCAAATTCCGACTCGAAACCACATTCTCACGTGAACGAGAAATGGAAAAGAAAAAGGGAAAATGATGGTTTCTGATTAAAATTTAGAAAAGTGGTTCGTCCCAGTCGTTCGTCATTTACAATTTTACGTATTAATTGTTTTTATGTAATTAGTTTTTACATTGTGGCGTTGATGACCCACTTAATGAAGAAAAGTTTTTTTTATCAATGAAGTTTCCTGTTTCCTGACTAAGAAGCACTGGAGATGGCCTATGGCCGAAAGCGCTCGGCTAATTATTAAATTTTGAAGATTATACACTTAATACACAAAACGATTGTTGTTTTCCCTCTTAATTCAAAAAAGTATACAGAGCCCCACATTATCAATAATAATTATGTTTTTCGGCAACCGTCCGGAAAGCACCCACTTCCCGGACGCTTTTTCTTTGAGAAAGTAGCATTTCTTCGACCTAGTCCGGGAAGAATCACATCGTTGTTGTCATAGTGAATATGAAAATCTTGGTAGGTATGATTTTGATAAAAAATGCAGTTGAACATTACCATAGCAACGAAATAACGACTGACAGCTATCTGAAATGAAATTAGTTGACATTTTAATTTGCGAAAGTTTGCATGGTTTTTGGTCGCAATTGTCGCAATAAACTATGGAAAGCAACAGCGATAGTGAGTTTGAAAATGTGCCTTACGAAATTTCCAATGCAGCAGCTGCTGCTACAGCACAATTATTGCCTGAAAAATCAAAGTCCAGGTACGAAAACGTTTATGATTTGTTCACGAGATCGATGGATATGAAGAAATGCAAAACTATTACAGAGGATGTAATTTTAGCTTACTTGGCGCAAAAATCTGAAACTGTCAAATCCTCTACCCTGTGGAGCATGTACTCTATGTTGAAAAGTACCATTTTAGTGAAGAAAAATGTAAACATAGTCACTTTCCCAATGGTAATCGCATTTCTTAAAAGGAAGAATGTTGGTTATAAAGCAAAGAAATCAGAAGTCTTCAGCAGCGAGCAAATCAACAAATACATTAGAGAAGCAGATAATGAAACATATCTAATGCTAAAGGTAATTTTAACAAGATATTACGATTGTAGGATATAAAAGTATCAACTTAATTTGCTTCATTTTCAGGTAGCAACATTTATTGGGTTAGCCGGTGCGTGTAGACGGGAAGAACTAACAAAAATGTCAATTGATCTAATAAACGACAAAGAAGACATGTTGCTTGTGAAAATACCAGATTCTAAAACACATATTGAGAGAAATTTTGTTGTAATTGGGCAAGAAAATCTGCTGTTGTATAGGCAATATTTATCTTTACGGCCATCCCATACTCCACATAACAGATTATTCGTGAATTACAAAAAAGGAAAATGTTCGACTCAGCCCGTTGGTATCCACAGTTTTGGGAATCTCGGATTAAAAATTGCAGAATTTTTAAATTTACCCAATCCTAAAAATTACACAGGCCATAGCATGCGTCGAACTTCAGCGACGATATTTGCTGATATGGGTGGAAACATCATAAATTTGAAGAGACACGGTGGCTGGAAGTCTACCAATGTCGCTGAAGGATATATAGACAATTCACTAACAAACAAAATTGAAATTGCCAAGACCATTCAAAAATTATCAGATGAAAACAGTCAATATGAAACGGAAACTTTACCTTCTTGTTCTGACTACAAAAGGCATTTAAATTTACCAAGCATTTCAAAAAAATTAAATCCTTTCAATATTAGCAATTGCTCAAATTTTAATATAAATATTAATATAAATAAGAATTAGAATGTTTCTGTTCGAATTTCAATATTTAATACAAATAAGAATTAAAATGTTCGAAATTTTGTTCTACAAAGAAATATAATAAAGAAATGTGTCTCTTTGATTTGTTATTCTACATGGTTGCCGAAAAAATAGTGTACGCAACACGCCCGAAAACAGTTTTTTTGAACTCGCAGACTTCCAGGACTCGCCTACGGCTCGTCCTAGAATTTTGTCAACTCGTCCAAAAAAACAGTATTTTCCGGACTTGTTACGTAAATTACTATTAATGGGAAATAGGCACAATAACACTACATGTATACTTTCTCAAAATTGAAATGATGTATTTATAAAAAAATATCTGAACAGCAATAATTCGTACATTGAGTCATTTTACACTACAAGTTTACTCTAAGACCTGCAACAACTGCAACTCTCTTTTAACATCTGGAAAATGTGTTTTATAATCCTTAATAACTTGAAGTAAGAATTTTTACTTTCTTTTCTTTCTCTTGGCTGACTTTTGTAACGCTCTCTACTCGGCGTAAAGTTTTTTCAGTTTTTCAATACAATATTGTATCAAGAAGAAAACAATAAATATTGAAAGCTTGAAACAGACTTTAACAAGTAAAAATGGAAAAACCTAGCAAAAATAATCCTGAAATGAAAGGGACTGTGTGTAATATCATGTTTAAAAATTATTTAAAAATCTTCATTTTAGCCTTAAAACTTCTATCTTAACTTTCCCAAAATTTCGTTCATTAAAGCTTCACTAATATCCTTTATTCCAGGGAAAACAAACACGCCCCTTGATTGTCTATATTGTCGCAGAAACGAAACAATAATCCTAGTTTTCAATGTTTTTTCAATGCTTATTATTTGTGCAAGAAATTGTTTTCTTGTCATTTTGTCAGATGTTAGTTCAGGTTAGTTCAGGTTAGTCAATATAAAATCATTATTATTTACATTTTTTACGTCAACTTTTTCTATATCAAAATCCTTTGGCTTGGGATAAAATTCAAAATCGCAATCTGAATCGTCTGAATTTGCCAATTTCACTTCAGTTGAACTGTCTGACGATGTATCTTCTTCCGCGTCTGTTTTTTTCTCTATCTTAGTCTTTTTGATTTTTACCAAATTTCTTTTGACCATTTTTTTCTTGTTTTCTGGTATTTTATTTTCTGATATAGCCTTTAACTCTTCATAATTAGGGGTTGACGTTAGTACCATAGTTTTTCCCCTTTTTATTTTTCTTTTAGGAGCTTTCGCTTGACTAACTTTTGGTAAAGCTAAAATGTCTTGTGGCGACTAGTACATATTTTCAGATATTTTTCCATGTGAAATAGGGCATATAGCTTGTGAGTTTCCAGCTTGAACTGAATGGACTACAGGAGACGGGGTTCTAACCCTAGAGGGCCCTGGTTGTGGGGAAAGATTTATTTCAGCACGCCTGTTCTTATCGGGTACAATTAGTTGTGGAAATTTTGGGCGTTCTTCCTCTGGTACTCTGCCTGTAGCCTCTGCCGGTTTAAATTAATCTTCTGGAAATACATCCGGGTTGTAGGGATAAATTCCAGTTGCTTTGAAGCCATTAACAGCGTTTTGTGCAGTTTCAGCTCGTTTAAAGGCGTTGGCAAAAAGTTCCCCGACTTGATATAAAGTTATATATGATATTATAGGGTTATTATTGAGCCATTCTTTTGTTTCTTGTTCACAGTAAGTATTGAGAGGAAAATTAAATTTTTTGTATGGGTTGCATGCCCGTTAAAAATCAGTAATACCGGGTCAGTCTCGGTGAATTTAGTATACTTCAAGAAGTGATCAAACCAAATATTAGGAAATATATCACTTTGCATCCACCCAGATGATACTGATGATATTAAACTATAAATTCTGAAGGAAGTCGCCCTAAATATTTTTTTGAAGTTGCCTTAGGTTCCTTGTCTGAATTGACTCGTCTTCGTAGTGTTGTCAAAGGAACATGGTATTTGTTTGCTGCTTTTTTTGCACTGAGTATTTTATTTCTTACGTCGCGTATGGCTGCTGTCATACTCTCCTCCGACCAAGAGTGCTGCTGGGTTTCGCGTTTATAGTTACGCACCATTATTATCCTAAAAAAAACAATACAATTAATAATTAATTAAAATTTACGCTCAACTTACTACAAAAATATTTTAATTTTTTTTTTTTTGATGAAATGAATAGCAAATTTTACGTAAATTTTGTGTTACTTTGATTTTTCGCGTTAGGCCAACTCTTTGGTGACATTTTATTAAAGATATTGATTTTCTATTATAGTGGTTTTCAGCCACTTTGCCCCATGATGAGAAATCCACTTTGCGCCAATATGTACCGAAAAGTATTTTAGAAGTCTTGGAAAAAATTTGTGTTTTTCGTTCAAATGCCTGTATATACACCTAAAATATATATGAAATACCATTTAAAACTCGTTGAATATTGAACAAACAATTCATATTTTCAGCTAAACTGTTGCTTTACTTACCGATGAATATTACAAACACGTGGTTCAAAACTTTTCACATGCCGGGAAAAAATGCGTGCGTTCTCGACGGCGACTCAATGCATACTAATTAGCTCTACATGAGTAAGGGAAGTGATGCACGTAAAAACACCCATAGATGTCCTTACTATACAGGAAATATTGTACAAAACCACTTTGCCCCTTGGGGCCGTTTTGCCCCAACTTCCCCTACTATAAATTTGTAAAAATGACAGATTTATCATAAAAACCCGACCTTGGTAAAGAAAGATCTGCTTTCTGCATTTATAATGGTGAAAAAAGTCGAGTTTTTATATCGAGTGTAAAAAAACATTTTTATAATATGATAAGTAGGTATTTGTTAAAAAATCTGTTTTAATGTTATCAATCATTTTTTTAACATAGAGACCTGCAAGGCTGATCCACTATGTGCTGTAAATTGGGAAAAATGTATTATTTCATTTGGGTATAACGTATATCAATTTATTGCAAAACATCGTTTCATAAATTTATAAATCATTCTCATGTTTACCTACAATCTGTGTCAGATGAGCTTTTTGTCTCTAAAGATACCGACTCTGGCTCGCAACCCACGATCCGCTACTGTTACATTCTAAATACCGTGCTGATGGCAAATCAGACGAAAAGTAAAAATTTAGAAAGAAGTTGATCTATGAAACTGATTCGAACCGGCAATCGTCCGTTTAATACAACAATTATTTGAGTCATCATAGGTATTATATCAGTTATCATTATCTTGTCCGGATCTGTTCCCTACTAAATTTTCTGATTAGTATCTACTAGTGCCGCTTGCGACCTCCTGTGGTTACGAGGTGTAGGGATGATATGGAGGGAAAAAGAAACTCATTCTAGCCATTATTGCAATATTTTTTTCGTTGCAGCCTTGGTGAGTGTGGCTAGGTCTGGACTAAAACAATAAACCTCGAATTTTTTGGATGCAAGACCCATATTTTTTTTACCAATTTTTTCTGTGCATAACGCTGAATAGTAATACTGACTACTTACTTCTTCTTTTGGATCGCTGGAAGCATGTGGGTTATTTCAAATAAATATATGGATAGTACGCTTGCAATGTAAGTAGCAATAACTGCAAACCAGGTGAAAGAGGCGTAAGCGTAAAGAGGAGTAAGCCATCCCGCTGCTAGTCTGCAAAGAAAGAAAAATTTAATTTTATGATTTTGGCATGTTAAAGGAAAAATGTATTTTTCCAAACTTTCCTGTTCACAGAGTTAGCCATACAGCTCGTGTCAAAAATAGTAAATTAAGACATGGCTGTAAAGATGCGTCAAATGGTGTATGGAAATTGCAAAAAATATGCAGAGAATCCTATTAAAATATTAAAATTTGTAACAATTGTCATAGTCCAAAATTACGAAAATATTCCCCATTTTTGTTCGTCTTAAATTTTATTTTGGTGTCTCTTATAGAAAAAAATGTGTTAGATTTGCTAATTATTTTATAACACCCGGTATTGTTTACACTTACTTTGGTGCTGGTACCAAACATGTAATTCCTGTTCGTACTGTTGGTTTTGAAAGATCCAGAAATTTATATATACTTTCCCAAGTATATAAAGCAGCTGCAAGGCAAAAAGATTGATTACTACATAGTCAAGTCAAGTCGAGTCAAAAAAGCTTTATTGTACAAAGAATCTTTACATTCTCATTTACAAAGCTGTAAAAATAAAAAAAAATAAAAAAATAAAATAAAATAAAAAAAAAACCATGATTTTTTAGTTCATTAATATTAATAACAATAATAATATCTATTTAGCAGCCAGTGCTAATAAGTACCCTGCGGGCAAGAATTATTTTCGTTCAAGAGGGCTTGTACTGAAAAACGTAGGGCTTGGTATAGATTACAATAATTATAAGGGCACGATATATCTAACTAAATCTAGGTTAAAATTGTGTCAAATCATATTATGCAATGATATGCCAAACTCATGAATATTAAAATAAATAAACAAATACTTATTTATTTTTGTTGTTTACAAAATTAACAAAGTAAGAATATCCCTTTCGGGGCCCAATTCTTCTAAGCTGCGTAAAAAACATTTTTTTACTATATCCGGATTTCTTAGTCATTTTAGAGATTTTTGATATAGAAAAAAAAACATAATATGCATTTTTTCGAAAATAATAGATGTCCATTGCGATTGACAATGTCACTCTAGATTTGTGCAGTGTGGAGGAGCGAAATTAAATTACAAGAAAAAAATTGTACACTTAGAAGCTATTGATTATGAAATTTTAAAAAATAATTTCGGCCTTTTACTAAACATAAATAAATGTACAGGGTTATCCAACCAAGACTAGACAAGGCGATTTTTTGACTTTTCCTGTACTTTTATAAAAAAACTGAAATAGCCATCTTAAGTCATTTTCTCCCGCGAATTCGAATATCTTCAGCAAAAAACAATTGAACATCAAACAAAAGTACTAGGGGTCACTTTGATATTTTTTTAAATGGGATGCCGTATTTTTAATGAGCTTATCCGATTTCTCATATAAATTTTGATCTAAAATGTTGGATTTTTAATTCAAACACGCCTTTTTTCTTCAGTTTTAAATTCGGAAAATGTTCGTCTACCGTAAGATTAATACCTGATAGATGGATACCCGTTTCACCTGTTCACCCTTTAACCTGCTTTAAAGCGTCCGTCAGTTAGACAAAATAATCAAGTTTCAAATTTCTATATATTTTTCACGAATTAATTACAAATAATGAAATATTCTTTAGAAGAATGGCTAAATGTAATAAAATTATATTACAAAAGTGGAGAGAATGCTCGACAAACACAAAGAACATTTTTTGAGAGTTTCCAGAGACACATTTCAGTGGATACAATTCTCAGAATTAAGACCCTATTTGAAGAAAGTAAGACATTGAAAGATAAGCCAAGAAAGATGAAAAGACGGAATATAAGGGATTGAGCTATTGTTCAATATTTTACTATAAATCCGAAGAGTTCTATTCCGCAAGCGGTACGAGAAGTAAGGTATGGTCCAGGGCTCCGGAGAGTAAGCTATGGAACAGTTCACAGAACTTTAAAAAAATGTGGTCTAAAACCATATTGCATCCTTCCCGTTCAATACTTAACACAGCTTCAAAAAGAACTGCGATTTCGATTTGTTGCTTCAATGCTGATGAGAGAGCAAGACGAAGATTATAATTTATATAATAAAATTCTATGGAGTGACGAAGCGTCATTTACAACATCGGGGGTATACAATCGGAAAAATACAAGATACTGGGCAGCAGTTAACCCTCATAGATATGAAATGATAAAGTTTCAAGGTTGGAGCTCACTTAATGTTTGGTGTGGGATGTTAGAAAATCGAATTATTGGACCACTATTTTATCGTGGCTCTTTAACAGGCCAAAGATACCTCCATTTTCTTCATAACGATATCGAGGATTTCTTGGAAAGGTTGCCATTGCAAGCCTACAACAATATCATTTGGCAGCAGGATGGTGCTCCGTCTCATGCAGTTCGAGAAGTGGTAACATACCTAAACGAGCGTTACAATCAGTGGATTGGCCGTAACGGAACAATTCATTGGCCACCAAATAGCCCCGATATCACGCCAATGGATACATTTTTATGGGGTCATTTAAAAAATGTAGTTTATCAACGACCCAACAGAAGTCTGGAGGACATTCAGCAAAAAATTATAAATGAAATTAATAGACTTAACCAGGACCAAAATATTGTAAGAGATTCTTTGGAGAGATTGAAAAGGGGGCATCGGTCATGTTTTGAAAATAATGGAGGACACATAGAACAATTATATTATTGAGATTAAAGTTATTCACTTTAGTTTATAGTTTTTTCTAATATGTCATACTTTTTTTATACGTAAGCAATAATAGATTTGCAAAAACTACTAAATTTGTAATTAATTCGTGAAAAATATATAGAAATTTGAAACTTGATTATTTTGTCTAACTGACGGACGCTTTAAAGCAGGTTAAAGGGTGAACAGGTGAAACGGGTATCCATCTATCAGGTATTAATCTTACGGTAGACGAACATTTTCCGAATTTAAAACTGAAGAAAAAAGACGTTTTTGAATTAAAAATCCAACATTTTAGATCAAAATTTATATGAGAAATCGGATAAGCTCATTAAAAATACGGCATCCCATTTAAAAAAATATCAAAGTGACCCCTAGTACTTTTGTTTGATGTTCAATTGTTTTTTGCTGAAGATATTCGAATTCGCGGGAGAAAATGACTTAAGATGGCTATTTCAGTTTTTTTATAAAAGTACAGGAAAAGGTCAAAAAATCGCCTTGTCCAGTCTTGGTTGGATAACCCTGTACATTTATTGCAAAAAGTATGATTTTTCTTGTTACATCCTTCTAATTTACTACGCCCAGCTTAATTTTTTTCATCAATAGCTTCATTTTGAATCTCGGGTTCATCTTGAAATTTATTTTCTGCATTCTCCTCCTTTTCTAGAAGTTCGTTCTGTATTTCTTCTTCCAATTCTAAAAATGACCAAAATAGGCATTTTTCGTAAATATGTAATATGTAAAAAAACAATTATACCTTCAGAATCTGTCGGCTTTTCGTAAGCATTTTTCGGTTCCCAACCGTTTGATAAAACTTCTGTGTTTGACCAATCATCATATTCAAGTACTTGCAGCAGTTGTTCGTCAGTCAAAAAAAGGTTTTTTTCGAAGTCATCTTGCGCTAAAAGTAGAATAAATATGTAACTTTTTCAGACCTAAACAATCTTTGTTCATCTCAATGTACGTTAAAAAATTCGATTGTGTCTTGGCGGTACGTGAAACTCTTGGTACTTTGTATATCTTGCAAATCATAGAATAATACTTTTACTTATCTTTTGTTAATAATTCGATCAATATTTGTTAGTTTTCGCACGTTTTGTCACTTAAATTCAATGGCGTATTCCATTACCATCACAAACTACGATTCTTGCGTGTTAACAATGACAAGCGGAATTTCAATGAAATTACCAGAGATGTCACTAGTGTTACTTATGTAATCATTATGGGTCCATCTGAGTGGACAAATATTTTTCACATCAAAAATGAATCACAAGGAGTAATTAAGCTGGGTGTAAAATCGTGTCCACTGCATTGGACGTGGCGCCCGAAGGGGATAT
This sequence comes from Polydrusus tereticollis, assembly GCA_963920685.1. Taxonomy (NCBI): domain Eukaryota; kingdom Metazoa; phylum Arthropoda; class Insecta; order Coleoptera; family Curculionidae; genus Polydrusus; species Polydrusus tereticollis. The sequence goes on from OY987326.1 coordinate 202,364,229, forward strand.
AGTATAGAAACCGCTGAAATTGGCCACCGCCATGTTTCAAGTATAAATTCACACATCTTTTCATATTTTCGGAAGCGTTGACAAGCATCTTTGGAGAAATGTTACCACGTTCTTGGATAATTCTTTCTTCTAACTGTTCTAAATTTTCAAGTAGTGTTTTAAAAATTTTGTTCTTCAAATGAGGAAAAATAAAGTAATCCATAACCGTCAAACAAGATGATCTGGGTGGGAATTCAATGTCTTTGTTAAAACTGATCAACGGGTCTTCAAAAAATTACGAATTGATTTAAAATGTTGTCTCTATACCGCTGTGCTGTAACTGTGTCATGGAAAAAAATAGGACCAACAATTCTTCTTCTAAAAAAAGCCAACATATACCAATTTTGTGGGGGTGCAATGTAGACTCTACAAAAGTACGGGGATTTTCACTACTCCACATACGTGTATTCTGTGAATTCACATGACCAGTGAGGCGGAACCTGGCTTCATGAGAAAAAAATCTTAGGTCTAATAAATCCTTTAGTTCCAATACATCTTAGGTAAGCCACTGAGAGTAATTCCTGCGTTTTTAAAAATCTGCAGCTCACATTTTTTGAATACTTGCACTTGTACTATAAGAAAACAAATTTAACTTTTTTTTAAGAATAGTCCTGCATGTTCCATAATATTTTCCCACTCCTTGAGGCAGGCGTCTTGCTCATTTTAATTGCATGCATTAATGCATATTTTGTATTTTAATATTATTGGTCGATACTTGGTGGAAATCCATAATAATTTTGTTATATTATTTAAAGTAAAACACTTTTTTACTTCAATTTCCACTTTGTTTGACAATACGACATGTTTCACTGCACTGCAGCTTCGTCAGGTAATGTACAATTAATTTTAAGTTTACGCTATTTAAGTGCATGGCCAATGACAGTGCCAGTTAGGTATTGTAAAAGATGGGGTTTTTTTCCGATAATTAGTATATTCTACAATCTAATTTAAATATCAAATAAAATTGGTCTTAAATATGGAAAAGGTTGGTATTTTCCTAACTTAATTAATATTATAAAAGGGGGTGGGTTATTTACAAATTTAATGTGTCTTGCTTGAAGTTTTATTGTCCTATTGTGAGAAGAATATTAAAATAAGTTTAGTAAAGGTGAATTGTTTAGGTCCAGTTGATTATTTAATAACATATTTGTATTTTTAAGCTTGTTTATTTCTAATGATTCGAGGTGATTTAGTTTTGATCCTTTGTTTTCTAGATGTAGTATTTTAAAGTCTCCATTAAATGAGTGTTTTGTTTCTATAAGATGATTCGCGTAGTTTGAATCATGTTTGCCATTAATAAAACTATTAAAATGTTCTTTGATTCTTTTCGAGAAACTTATACCTGTTTGACCTATATAGGTTTTTGAACAATCGCCGCAATTTAATTTGTATACTCCCGATTTGTCATCTTTGTTGGTTTTAGTTTTACAGTTTTTTATTAGTTTCCCTATGGTATTTTGAGTTGTGAAAGCTGTGTTTATATTAAGTTTTTTTAAGAATTTACTAATTTTTGTGCTTATGTTTCCTATATTCCTTCAAAAAGAACTAGACCTAATCACACAAATTACAACAAATAACGGGTACCAATCAGAAATTATAGATAAAATATTAAAACAAAAAATGTACAAAAAAGCCATAGCAATGGTATATCCAAAAGAAAAAGAAAAACCAACTTCATACAGGATAATCACATATATAGGAAACATAAGCACAAAAAATAGTAAATTCTTAAAAAAACTTAATATAAACAGCTTTCAAAACTCAAAATACCATAGGAAAACTAATAAAAAACTGTAAAACTAAAACCAACAAAGATGACAAATCGGGAGTATACAAATTAAATTGCGGAGATTGTTCAAAAACCTATATAGGTCAAACAGGTAGAAGTTTCTCGAAAAGAATCAAAGAACATTTTAATAGTTTTATTAATGGCAAAAATGATTCAAACTACGCGAATCATCTTATAGAAACAAAACACTCATTTAATGAAGACTTTAAAATACTACATCTAGAAAACAAAGGATCAAAACTAAATCACCTCGAATCATTAGAAATAAACAAGCTTAAAAATACAAATATGTTATTAAATAATCAACTAGACCTAAACAATTCACCTTTACTAAACTTATTTTAATATTCTTCTCACAATAGAACAATAAAACTTCAAGCAAGACACATTAAATTTGTAAATAACCCACCCCCTTTTATAATATTAATTAAGTTAGGAAAATACCAACCTTTTCCATATTTAAGACCAATTTTATTTGATATTTAAATTAGATTGTAGAATATACTAATTATCGGAAAACCCCCTATCTTTCACAATACCTAACTGACACTGTCATTAGCCATGCACTTAAATAGCGTAAACTTAAAATTAATTGTACATTACCTGACGAAGCTGCAGTGCAGTGAAACATGTCGTATTGTCAAATAAAGTGGAAATTGAAGTAAAAAAGGGTTTTACTTTAAATAATATAACAAAAATATTTTGTATTATTTCACGGACGTTTGCAACAAGTTTTTTTGTTCTTACAGGTATTCTTACAGATGGTCTTCCAGCACTTTTTTATGCTAATACATATTATATATAACCTGTTTCCCTAAGCAGAGCCACGGTTGTTCTCAGGCAATGATAAAAAGCCCCAGTAGTAAAGCATCACATATAACATTTACCATTATAGTTCACATAATAACCTAATTGATATATTAACAATCTAAATTAATTGTAACAATAATATAATTTGTTCCTACCTGATACTACAACTTAACTTAAATCTACTTAAACTTAAAGTTCTATATCCTATAATAATAATGGATGGAGATTTGCCTTGATATAATAAGCAGTGTAATGCACTACACAAGGGCTAATCGTCCATCACAGTGCACTGGTTGTACACCAGGGTAGTGAGACCTTTAAGCACGTATGTAGCACTGATCTGGTGGCCAAAGATATAGAAGAAAACCATAGTATCAAATCTAGGAAGCCGACAAAGACTGGCCTGCTTGAGCATCTTAGGGGCCATGAAATCGACCCCCAACATTCGCAATGGAGAACATCTTAGATCTTCGTCTACTTCATTGGGTGATTAAAGCAGAGACACGAATGGCACCATACAGAGTTCTACGTCACATTCTAGCATTCTAGGGGTTACAGAAGTGGCCAATGTTTGCGATACCATAAGGGGATCTGAGTTAGAAATGAGCTCAGACCATAGAAACCCTAGGTATCGCTATGACATACTATTCAAGACCGTAATCTACTAACGGGATGCGTGAAACAGAAAAACATCAGATACTCCTGGGCAATAATCTAGTACACAGATCGCTTAAGAACCAAGGGTACCAGAACTGGGATACACGGAGTAGGACCGAAGAAAGATAAAAGTCTCCCATGGGGTTCCAAGTAAAAATCTACTCCATCCTATAGTATCCGTATGAAAACAATAGGAGAATGTATACAGGATATATACTCTGAGAGCCAAGCAGCCCTTAGAGCGCTAACATAAAACAAGGTGATATCCAGACTGGTATGGAAATGCCAAGTGGAACTAGTGGTTTTGGCAAAAGCTAACAAAGTATTACTAAAATAGGTACCAGGACAAGAAGATATTACAGGAAATGAAAAGGCTGACGAAGTTGCAAGAAAGGGCTCGGTAGAAACATTAATAGGTCCAAAACCGGCACTCGGAGTCCGAAGGTCTATAGTACCAGATATCATAAAGCGATGAACAAGGAATCAACACAAAATCTACTGAAACAGACCGGGATTAAACCATAGCAAATCTTTCATTGGGGAACCAGACCCGAAATTAACGAGACAGCAACTTCTGATCAGCAGAAATTAGCTGAAAATTGCCACTGGAATTCTGACAGGACACACTACCATTAAGAAGCACCTGCGCCATATGCAACTGTACAACGGAGACCTAAGCTGCACGTTATGCCGACAAGAAGGTAAAACAGTACAGCGTATTATCTGTCACTGCAAGCCATTGGTTCGGAAAAGGTAATAAATACTCGGGTAACCAAGTGCTATCAGTGCTCAAGTCATTTTTAGACAAAACAATATTAACTTTAAAACACTCAGTGCATTTAAATATTGCCCTGCAACTTATAGAAGAACATAAAGTCCCGAAAAAACACCACAATTATGTCGAAAAATTGGCAAAACTGTAGTTAAGCCCGATTCAAAACCAGCTCTAAAACAGCCTAAAATTGTAGGAATATGTTCACGGTTCCCTAGGCAGAAGGACCGAAAAACTAAATACTTTTGCATTGCTTGTGGGCCATTTTTTTGATAAAAAAAAGGTTGCTTAAGTATTTTGTGTGTTGTCTATTAGTATTTACTTAACTTGCTTTCGATTTTTAAGTATCTAAGTATTTTTGAATGAAAATAAAAAGGGTCAATATATTGCTATTCCTACAGATTTTAATCCAATAATAGCTATTTATGCCATCAGTTACGAAATGCCTAATTTTGTGTAACGCGTGAGATTTTTGCGGAACGAACGAAGTGAGTTTCGCAAAAACTCACAAGTTACACAAAATTTCATTTCGTAACGTATTGCATACAAGATTTTTTCTAATTTTGAAGAAAGTAATAAAAAAATAAAATTTAATATAATTGATAAAAATTTGGAAAACATGTTATAGACGAAGGAAGCCATTTTCGTGTTGATATCCCACCTTCAAAAACAAAAGTTATACGGCAGTGTGCAATTACCACTGGACACATTGAAAATACGAATCTTGTTGAAATATTAAGAAAATATATTAAGTTGCGTCCCCAGATTCTTAAACACAACAAATTTTTTGTAAAATATGCGAATGGATAATGTACCAGAAATCCTGTGGGAATTAACACATTTAGCAGTCTGCCAAAAGTTATTGCACAATTTCTTGGTCTTTCAAATCCTGTTCTATATACTGGCCACTGCTTCAGAAGAAGCTCTGCCACTTTCCTAGCAGACAGTGGCGCTGATCTTTTAAAATTAAAGAGGCACGGAGGTTGGAAATCTAGCTCTGTTGCGGAGGGATATGTTGAAAATTCCATGAATAATAAAAAACTTATAGCGCAAGAAATATTTGGTGAAACATCTAATGCAATGTGCGTCGCTTCCCAAATAACAGCAAGTTCGAGCAATGAAAAAAATATGTCGTCGGGAATTAATTTGAATAATTGCAATAATTGTGTTATCAATATTTATAATAATTAATTAATTTATAATTTATGTTTTTAACTTGTATTATAACAGTTTAATAAATAGAATAATTCTTTTTGTCACTAATTTTGAAATACATTTTTCGTCACCAATTGCATAAAATTTTACTTTATGCAACTGGTTACAAAAAGTAAGACATTTCATAATGTCAATCAGTTTTAAAAAGTGTCACTTTATATGTCAAAATTAGAAAAAATAATATTTTGTAACTTTTCAAAATAAATCATGGTATTAAAGACCACTAATTGTTGTTACTGCCTCTAAGTTGTCCATAAAACACAAAAAAAAAAGGAAAATCAAATCAGCGATGCATGCAATGTCGGGTTTAAAATGTACATAATAATGATTTTCAAATCCTACCCCATCACTCCTTTTTGCAAACAAAACTTGCTCGTAGTCCTTACATTTCTCGGGTAATAACAATAAATGGCAGAATCTATTTGTTACTTTCTCAATCTCAATTTAATGTACTTACTATACGAGTTGGAGTAACATTATTTGCATCAAAACTAGTAATTGATATTGACTAACCTCCACCGACGTCAGCCTTATCTTCAACTATGTTTCCCATTAGCCCGTTGCCAGAAAAATTATTCCAAACTTCACCCCAGTAATCTTGCTCGTTAATTATTGGAACAATAGTCATATTGAGATGTTGAGAAAATGTTAGCATCGTTATCATTTCAGAACCCATGTATTTGAATGTATGGTCCTCTTGAGGTTCTACAAAGTTTTTTCAAGTTTCGTCTAATACTTTTAAATTTCGGTTTTTAAGAAAAGTTTTATCTCTGCTAAATGGAATAAAAATATAACAAAGCCATAAAGATATACAGAGTATCCTCTAATTAATGGTATATAGCAGGGGTCTCCAAACAACGGCCCGCGACAGCTAATGGCTTATTGTAGTTATTCTTGTTATGATATGTTGTATAAAAAAAACAGAATGATAATAACTCGGTTTTATTTACTTGCTAGGTAAAACTTAATGACAAGTTTAATACGCAGAAAATAATACTAATATACAAAATACTAATGAGACTTATGTAATTGTGATTTTCCACTGACAATAGTTTGTAGTTGTGGACCAATTTTACTTGTACCAATTATTAAAAGAGATTTAAGATGCTCATCGGTTAACTTATATCTGTAAACATTCTCTACGTACTTGGATAATGTTTTCTCACATAAGTAAGTAGTACCAAAAATAGAAAACAGCCCACGAGCAAATTTATGCAAATTGTCAAATTGTGCCAGTGGAAACTCTTATAAAATTCCAACTAAGGTTTTGATATTGGTTCTTAATTATATCACTGCACTGTAGACCAATAATTCCCATTTGAAGTTCTGGGGCTACGGTTTCAATGTCGGTATCAAAAGGATTTTGAAAAATCTTAATTTCATTCGCAATGACATCAAAGTCTGTGAAACGAGTATCAAAATTTATATTCAAATCACTTAAAGCTTCGACTGCAAAATCGACGGGAAACTCAGTCTCAGTAGTGTGGCTGAATATTTCACATGTTGTAAAATGTGTGAAACATTTTTAACGCAATTGTGATTGAATCAGTATTATTCTCTGCCGGAACGATTTAATATTAGTGTATAAATCAGGGAGAAGTTGGTTTTCTCCTTGCAACCTCAAACTCAGTTCGATCATATGTTTTGCAAATCGTCATAGAATGCTAACTTCCACAGCCATTCGCTATTTTGTAACATGGATGAATTACGATGCTTTTCATTCAAAAAAATTCCGATGACTGCTCGAAGTTCAAAGAAGCGCTGAAGGACTTTTCCACAACTAAGCCAGCGTGTGGCAGTATGATATCAACAACAGTTTATTGAAATAAGTAAATACACTTCACAAAAATAATACTAATACATGACATTGTTTGATGTTCTTACATTATGTTTTATGCACCTAGGTGGTAGATCACCTGTATGTGCATTCAGCCCAGTGGATCTGATGAAACTAACAATTGATGTGACAATGTAAGACTAACGGGTTTGAACAACCATCATTTTCTACTGCCTTTGACACAAGAGTGACCACTCCTTTATTTTTACTATACATGTTTTTGCCTCCATCAGTTGTAATAGATTGCAAGTTTTTCATCGAAGGTTCTTCTTATTAATGGCATTTTCAACTCCCTTAAAAATGTCTTCACCAGTAGTCGTGCCGTGAATACTATCAATATTAAGAAATTCTTCATACAGTTCATAGCTTTTATCTACTCCTTGAATAAAAATCTACACCTGAGCAGTATCTGACACATCCGTTGACTCGTCCAAGTCCAGAGAAAACCACTCAAGATGTCCATTTTTGTCAGACAGTTGAGTTGATATATTTTCTACGATTACTTCTACTTCTCGAGCCACGGTGTTTTCTGACAAGCTTACAGGTTTAAATAAATTTACCTTTTTGGGACACATTTCTTCGGCTACTGCAATTACGCATTGTTTGATAATTTTTTCATCGGTGAATGGTTTTCCACGTTTTGATCTTTCAAGAGCCACACGAAAGCTGGCACGAGTTGCAGCCTCTTGTTCAGTATTGAGTTTCGTAAACGAAGATTGCTGCGATTTCAATTCGCGCCTCAAAGCTTCAAATTTTTCTATCCGCAAACTTCCAGTATATTTTGAGTAATTTTTAATACGTTTCGTTTCATAATGACGTTTAATATTATATGCTTTGGGAACGGCTAGGGTTTCATTTCAAATCAAACATAGCGCCTTCTTACTGGACTCAATTACGAAATATTGAAAGTTCTCTTGATCTTTGAATGTTCTGTAGTCACTGTCTATTTTTCGCTTCCTTTCTATACTAGTAAATCACACACAAAAACAACAAGTCAAATCAAAATACTGTTACAAAGATGTCTTTTAAACATGCGCAAACACGTTTTAAGGAGTTACGCACTACTTTATTTCCTTCGCGTTCCCTAGGTGGACTGACTCGCGGTCGCGCCGCTAGCCTTTCTATACTCCAATTACTGCCATCTAAAAGTGAGCGGAATACACCAGAACTTTCTCAAACCAACGACGCGATTGAGCGCTATCTGTTAGCGAAGGATAGAGGGTACACTACCTATTTCCGAGTGTAACTACCAGATGTCGCGCTCGGAACAATACAGTACAACACAATAGTGATTGAACTAGCTAATTTAGCAAGCGTATGCTCGCTCAGGGCGCGTACTCGGCGACTAGTCTACAAATTATAGATAATGGCAGGAAAATTAAACCGGTGTTGGCCCTTGGAACTTACTGGAGTAATCAGTATGGCCCTAAGGGTAGAAAGTTTAGAGACCCCTAGTATACAGTAAAGGTACCAGTAACTTGTGTAAAAATATTAGTAGTCCTCTAAATTTATTTCAGTCCAAAATTTCACAGTACGTATTCAAGACACAGACAGGGGTTAATTTTAACTTTTCAAAATTATATAACAACAAATTTAGTATTTGATGGTTTTGTAAGAAATTTCTTAAAAACTCCTCTCTTACTTAATAAAGAAAAATCAACTAATATTTTCATTCGGAATGTGAATACACTAAGGCACAAAATAGTTGTGATATTTTAAACGCAGACAAAGTGCCGCAGAAAGTGCCCGCTAAATCCAATATAAAAAATTTTAATAAATTTGAATTTCTTCCAACTTGAAAGTCCTCTACTAAATATTTTTTAAAAAGGGCGTTTTTGCAGTTTGTATCTTGGGTATTATGCAGTTTTGCACTAAATAAATTGGGTTAAATACTAATATTGTTATATCAGGAATCGGTGGTTTTACTATGCACCATTAACTTGTGAACACCTGGTATAAAACCATAGTAAATAGTATATAATAACCACTCGGAAGAGTGGCCATTATAGAGACATTGAAGAACCATTAAAGAAAAAAATATCAGGTGCAAACGAATTATTATAGGAGAGCAGCGGACCGATTAAGTATACAAAGAATAAAAAACAAACGATTTAATGAAATTATGAATGTAAAACATACAATAGTAAGCCGCGTTAAAGACAAGTAGCTACTAAATTTAGGATTAACAATTAATGCCCAGAAACATCTAACAAAGTGGAGTGGATTTCAAAATAAGAGATAGAGAACCTTAGAGGTTTATTAGAAAACGCATCAGACGACAGACAGAAATAGCGATTTCGTATCTGAAGATGTACAACGTTGAATTTCCTGGATGTTAATAAGACCTATATGATTTATTTGGTGGCAAGGAATCACCCCGAAAGTCCTGGAAAATTTTTTGAAATAACCTGTTTATTTCGCTCTATTAATAATTGATCTAAAATCATCTAATACTTACCTACAATAACATAAGGTTCATATTGAAAAACAGCTGTTCTCAAAAATCTACCCTCTTGGTCTGTAATTTTATCCGGAAACAGATTACTGTTAAACAAGAATGACGAGTTTTCTGAAAACCATTTGTCCAATGTATAGGGTTTGTTGTTTTCAATTAGACCCACGTATTTGTGGGTCCAAAGACTATAAATGTGATTTATGCCATTAAACCATTTACTGAATTTCTGGTTTCTAGGCTGGCTATCATCATTCTCTCTGTATATCAGCAGAAAGTCACTAACATACCACATTTCCTCTATTTCAAAAAAATTAAATATGTTTTCACTTTCTTGAACGCCTGATATAACAACGTACTTTCTATTATTAAATCTATCCTTGTGTCTCCTTATTTCCATTTCCAAATTTTGAAAAACTAAAACAGAATTGTTAACGTTCAAAATAAAGTGCTGGCATCCAAAGTAATTAAACAAAACTTCAAAACTTTGGGAAACATTTTCTTGGGCTAAATTAATGGTGACAAAAGGAATATTATTAATTTTTTCTAAATTGAACTGATTATGCTCGTCAGTTACGATAATTAAACATCTTGAAGATAAAAAATACTGGGTAAGAATTGTTGTTATAAGAGCCTCCATTCTTTCGAAATAAATCAAACAATATTCTGTGTTTGTATTTAAATCCCATTGTGAAGTTAATACTTCCAATGTTCCTGTTGACTTATAATTGAATTTAACAGTTTTCTTTGATAAGAAATAGTCTTAAACATATTGACATACTTATGTAGATCGAAGTAATAATGTTTGTTAATATAATTTTACTCTTTGATACTTGATTACAGGCTAGCCGTAAGTAGCATTTTACATTTTCATGGGTTTTATTAGGTCAATAAAATAATTCTTTATTTATTTTGTGTTCTTTCTTTTTCCGAACATGTTCTTTGATATAAGTATTTCTGGAGACTTTACCATGAAAGGTAAATACCTATTATCTTTGCAGGTGTACAAAGTACACAATAACAATTTTAAACGTGATAGTTTTATTCTAAAATATTTATAGTTAAATCCTGAGTGAGCCGTACAGAAGACAAAGTTCGTATACTAATAATTATTGACGATTACTTTTTTTACTTCTATAGTAAATTTATTTGCGACACAAAAAATGTATTTTAATTCATACAGTGTGTGTAAAGAGTCTGATAATGGCTTAATAACATCACAGTTTGTTGGCCGATTTAAACCAAATTTGGTTCAGTTCTCTAAGATGATCTCATGCATCGAATGATGATATTGACGTTGTTACCAGCTGTATAGTTTGTCTGGAAATCAAACGAATCTTAAACTTTTATATATAACACCCTGTATATTCTTGCATTTATCGATTCTACGGTACATTTGTTCAACTTCTGGTAGAACATACTTTGTTCCTAATATTAGTAGTTTTTGAAGTAACGAGCATAATTTGAAAAAATTATATTAAGTGTTCAAACTGTTTTCCCTGTACAGCTGACAGTGAGCTAATTGAAAATAAAATTTTTGAATTGTGTTAAAAATCATTTGTAATGTTACTAATTGAAATTCGTTCAAAATTTGACGCTGCAGTTCATCCAAATTTTGAGGATTTGTGGTATAAACTTTGTTTATCAAGTGTCCCCATAAAAAATAGTCATTAGGTGACAAATCAGGGGACCTAGGTGGCCGCTCGATTGTACCCCCTCTACCAAACCACCTATGGGAGAAAGTGTTGATTTAAAATTCGCGCACGTTTCAAACAAAATTGGGAGGAGCTCTGTCCTGTTGGAAGAATGTGCTTGCATAATTTGTGCCCATCATATTTCGTAGAGTAGGCACTATTTACATTGTCAAAAGTTTGAGGTAACGTTGTGATGTCAAATTTCCTTCAATAAAAAACGGACCGATCTTGTGGTTACCCACAAGCCCAGCCCACAAATTCAATTTTTCAGGGCGTCTTGTATGACATTCTATTATCCAGTCGAGATTTTCATTGGCCCAAAACCTACAGTTGTGTTTATTGACTTTACCATTTAACATAAATATTGCTTCATTCGGAAATACTAAAAAGTTGCAAAACTGGTTATTTTGGTTCCATCTTGACATCATAATATCACAAAAGTTCATTCTTCGCTCCTAATCATGTCCTGATAAAGGTGGATTTATAAACTCGAAAAGTTGGCGAGGTTGAGGTTCAGTTGGTGTTGGAAATAGGAGTTCAATTTAAACTAAAGGGAACACTCAGTTCTATTTATACACTCGTTCATGTTGTTCATGTAAAGCTCATGTAAGGTTCGAAAACTTCCCGGGTAGTTCGAGAAAATCAATTTTTATGCTCGGAATTCGGAATATCTAACCTCACAACTTGACCATAACTTCAACCTCACCAACTTTTTGAGTTTATAAATCCAGCTTAACTCTTGAACTACATGTATTTTGACAGGATAATATTCATTTTTTATTAAAACATTATTGATGGATCTGAAGCAGACGTCATTTACTTGAGAAATTTTTCTTAATGAGAAACCGGGGATTTCAACAAAATGTTGTAAGATATCTATACTTTTCTGTTCACCTACTATTGCTGGTCGTCCTGATCGTCGTCTATCTCTAGAATTTCTAGTTTCTTCGAACTTCGGACAGTTCTTAGAACAGTGACTTTTGACATTGGATTTCCGTTTGGAAATTCTTTTTAACCTGTTCGGTATGACCGGACCCTATTACCATATCCTCTCATCATAAGAATTGTAATTCTTTCACTTTCAGTTAAAGACATTTTGCATGTAAAAAGGACAACATTTATGACTTTACATCAAAAGTGAACCGGTGTTTTATTTATTAATAAACAAATCACAATTTCTTGATAATTTTCAAAACACGTCGTTATTTCGAAAACTACTGATATTAGAAACAAAGTATGTTTTAATAAAAATGTAACAAATGTAACGCAGAATCTATGAATGAAAAATATACAAGATGTTACATATAAAAACTTAAGTTTGTTTGATTGTCAGACAAACTAAAAACAGCTGGACCACCGCCAATATCATCATTTGATATATTCCAATAATTTCAATTTATACAAATTACATAGTTGTTGATTTCATATCTATATTTTTACTATTTATTATCAGAAATATATTCAGGGTGTTTCATTAAGGATGGCCACCGGTCATATCTCGAGAACTACTGGGCATATATATTTCAGGGAAAAAAATCATTACTAAAGTGACTGTGAGAAAAAACAATGAAATAATTATCTTGATAAGAGTGAGGGAAGTAATTGTGAAGTGTAATTATTTAAATTGTTGTAACTGCTAACCGACTTATCTGATTTTAGTACACATTAGCTTGCTTAGAAAGTACTTTTAACTATCATATTCAGGTGTAAAGTCCATTCACAGATTTAAGAGAATGACTACCAACCTTTAGTTATCACTCATCATAAAATTCTTTTTTTAGGGATTCAAGGATCATAGAGATAATAATTTTGTTATCCAGGTAGGGACCGTACTTGGCCGTAATTAGTTTACAAAGCCTTACTAAATAATGGGAAAAAAATAAGTAGACAAATCAGTGTTGCAAAACCAGTTATTTTATTAGTTCGTGTGAAATAAAAACTCAGCTTTGATTATCCAAATATGTGGCGTCCGTGGATTGGTGAATCTACTATAGAACAGCCGGAGAGGGTACAGGTACAACCACAGAGTGCGGAAATGAAAACGGAAGAAGACACTTGTCTTTAGATTCTAAAGAGATTATAAAAAATCTATATACAACTCTCATAGAATGTGGAAAGTTGAGTAAAATGGAATGTATTGAAGAAACAGCCACATTGACTAAAATTTCGGAAAAAATAGTATGGAAAATTTTGAATAAACCCATCACCGAAAGGAAAAGAAGGAAATATTCTGGGAGTTGCAACAAATTAGATCGCAGCGATGAAGATTTAGTCCGACGCAAAATTTATAAGATGTATGAAGAGCATACGGTACCAACACTGGATAATTTACTGAAAAGACTTTAAATAGATAACACGGATATCAATTGCGGTAGGACAACGCTGTGGAAGTGTCTTCAACGAATCGGATTTAAATTTAAAAAAGGCGATAACCATAGTACATGCAGGGTCCGAAGATGGTTGGGTACCAAATGCACTTTCATTGGCAGCCAAGAATATAAATGACTCATGTTTGGATCACCATAAGCGGAGTTATTTGAGGGTTGGTTCGTAAATAAGTTAATTCCTAATGTTTCTCCAAACAGTGTGATTGTTATGGACAACGCAAGTTACCACAGTAGACAGTTAAACAAGCACCCTTGTTCAAAAGATACGAAAATGGCAATACAGAAGTTTATGTATCAGAATTATTTATATTTTCATGAAAGTTACACTAAAAGAGAGTTACTTGATGTGCTGTGCGGGCCTGTGTAGACCTCAGTCTGGTTTTAAACAGGCGTCAACACGAGTCAGTTTATAAATGTTCAACCTGATACCAGCTGTTTAAGAGTTCCCGTCTATCTGGCGTCATCGAGAACCTTCCATCTCTCTTAACTCTGATATTAAATCAAAACTTTTTGAAGTTCAATGAGAATTTCTTTAGACAAAATGATGGTCTCAAATTCCTTGTTTGTCACTATTTCTGAGTGAGGTCTTCATGCACCATTTGAAAGTATTTTCATGGGTTTTATTAGGTCAATAAAATAATTCTTTATTTATTTTGTGTTCTTTCTTTTTCCGAACATGTTCTTTGATATAAGTATTTCTGGAGACTTTACCATGAAAGGTAAATACCTATTATCTTTGCAGGTGTACAAAGTACACAATAACAATTTTAAACGTGATAGTTTTATTCTAAAATATTTATAGTTAAATCCTGAGTGAGCCGTACAGAAGACAAAGTTCGTATACTAATAATTATTGACGATTACTTTTTTTACTTCTATAGTAAATTTATTTGCGACACAAAAAATGTATTTTAATTCATACAGTGTGTGTAAAAAGTCTGATAACGGCTTAATAACATCACAGTTTGTTGGCCGATTTAAACCAAATTTGGTTCAGTTCTCTAAGATGATCTCATGCATCGAATGATGATATTGACGTTGTTACCAGCTGTATAGTTTGTCTGGAAATCAAACGAATCTTAAACTTTTATATATAACACCCTGTATATTCTTGCATTTATCGATTCTACGGTACATTTGTTCAACTTCTGGTAGAACATACTTTGTTCCTAATATTAGTAGTTTTTGAAGTAACGAGCATAATTTGAAAAAATTATATTAAGTGTTCAAACTGTTTTCCCTGTACAGCTGACAGTGAGCTAATTGAAAATAAAATTTTTGAATTGTGTTAAAAATCATTTGTAATGTTACTAATTGAAATTCGTTCAAAATTTGACGCTGCAGTTCATCCAAATTTTGAGGATTTGTGGTATAAACTTTGTTTATCAAGTGTCCCCATAAAAAATAGTCATTAGGTGACAAATCAGGGGACCTAGGTGGCCGCTCGATTGTACCCCCTCTACCAAACCACCTATGGGAGAAAGTGTTGATTTAAAATTCGCGCACGTTTCAAACAAAATTGGGAGGAGCTCTGTCCTGTTGGAAGAATGTGCTTGCATAATTTGTGCCCATCACATTTCGTATAGTAGGCACTATTTACATTGTCAAAAGTTTGAGGTAACGTTGTGATGTCAAATTTCCTTCAATAAAAAACGGACCGATCTTGTGGTTACCCACAAGCCCAGCCCACAAATTCAATTTTTCAGGGCGTCTTGTATGACATTCTATTATCCAGTCGAGATTTTCATTGGCCCAAAACCTACAGTTGTGTTTATTGACTTTACCATTTAACATAAATATTGCATCATTCGGAAATACTAAAAAGTTGCAAAACTGGTTATTTTGGTTCCATCTTGACATCATAATATCACAAAAGTTCATTCTTCGCTCCTAATCATGTCCTGATAACTCTTGAACTACATGTATTTTGACAGGATAATATTCATTTTTTATTAAAACATTATTGATGGATCTGAAGTAGACGTCATTTACTTGAGAAATTTTTCTTAATGAGAAACCGGGGATTTCAACAAAATGTTGTAAGATATCTATACTTTTCTGTTCACCTACTATTGCTGGTCGTCCTGATCGTCGTCTATTTCTAGAATTTCTAGTTTCTTCGAACTTCGGACAGTTCTTAGAACAGTGACTTTTGACATTGGATTTCCGTTTGGAAATTCTTTTTAACCTGTTCGGTATGACCGGACTCTATTACCATATCCTCTCATCATAAGAATTCACTTTCACTTTCAGTTAAAGACATTTTGCATGTAAAAAGGACAACATTTATGACTTTACATCAAAAGTGAACCGGTGTTTTATTTATTAATAAACAAATCACAATTTCTTGATAATTTTCAAAACACGTCGTTATTTCGAAAACTACTGATATTAGAAACAAAGTATGTTTTAATAAAAATGTAACAAATGTAACGCAGAATCTATGAATGAAAAATATACAAGATGTTACATATAAAAACTTAAGTTTGTTTGATTGTCAGACAAACTAAAAACAGCTGGACCACCGCCAATATCATCATTTGATATATTCCAATAATTTCAAGTTATACAAATTACATAGTTGTTGATTTCATATTTATATTTTTACTATTTATTATCAGAAATATATTCAGGGTGTTTCATTAAGGATGGCCACCGGTCATATCTCGAGAACTACTGGGCATATATATTTCAGGGAAAAAAATCATTACTAAAGTGACTGTGAGAAAAACAATGAAATTATTTGTGAATTCTACGTTTTGCCGCAAAGGAGCACAATTGAAAAGTAAATATTAGAATTCTAAATATATCCGATAATTCCACATTAAAGGTATACCTTTGGTAGCATCTAGAAAGCCTGGATAATTTTGCATTATTGTGGTATACAGCTCATTGGCGTACCGATCTTGATAAGAGTGAGGGAAGTAATTGTGAAGTGTAATTATTTAAATTGTTGTAACTGCTAACCGACTTATCTGATTTTAGTACACATTAGCTTGCTTAGAAAGTACTTTTAACTATCATATTCAGGTGTAAAGTCCATTCACAGATTTAAGAGAATGACTACCAACCTTTAGTTATCACTCATCATAAAATTCTTTTTTTAGGGATTCAAGGATCATAGAGATAATAATTTTGTTATCCAGGTAGGGACCGTACTTGGCCGTAATTAGTTTACAAAGCCTTACTAAATAATGGGAAAAAAATAAGTAGACAAATCAGTGTTGCAAAACCAGTTATTTTATTAGTTCGTGTGAAATAAAAACTCAGCTTTGATTATCCAAATATGTAGCGTCCGTGGATTGGTGAATCTACTATAGAACAGCCGGAGAGGGTACAGGTACAACCACAGAGTGCGGAAATGAAAACGGAAGAAGACACTTGTCTTTAGATTCTAAAGAGATTATAAAAAATCTATATACAACTCTCATAGAATGTGAAAAGTTGAGTAAAATGGAATGTATTGAAGAAACAGCCACATTGACTAAAATTTCGGAAAAAATAGTATGGAAAATTTTGAATAAACCCATCACCGAAAGGAAAAGAAGGAAATATTCTGGGAGTTGCAACAAATTAGATCGCAGCGATGAAGATTTAGTCCGACGCAAAATTTATAAGATGTATGAAGAGCATACGGTACCAACACTGGATAATTTACTGAAAATACTTTAAATAGATAACACGGATATCAATTGCGGTGGGACAACGCTGTGGAAGTGTCTTCAACGAATCGGATTTAAATTTAGAAAAGGCGATAACCATAGTACATGCAGGGTCCGAAGATGGTTGGGTACCAAATGCACTTTCATTGGCAGCCAAGAATATAAATGACTCATGTTTGGATCACCATAAGCGGAGTTATTTGAGGGTTGGTTCGTAAATAAGTTAATTCCTAATGTTTCTCCAAACAGTGTGATTGTTATGGACAACGCAAGTTACCACAGTAGACAGTTAAACAAGCACCCTTGTTCAAAAGATACGAAAATGGCAATACAGAAATTTATGTATCAGAATTATTTATATTTTCATGAAAGTTACACTAAAAGAGAGTTACTTGATGTGCTGTGCGGGCCTGTGTAGACCTCAGTCTGGTTTTAAACAGGCGTCAACACGAGTCAGTTTATAAATGTTCAACCTGATACCAGCTGTTTAAGAGTTCCCGTCCATCTGGCGTCATCGAGAACCTTCCATCTCTCTTAACTCTGATATTAAATCAAAACTTTTTGAAGTTCAATGAGAATTTCTTTAGACAAAATGATGGTCTCAAATTCCTTGTTTGTCACTATTTCTGAGTGAGGTCTTCATGCACCATTTGAAAGTACGATTGATAAAAAGTAGATTTGCTAGTCCTTACTAGTCTATAAACGATATGTTGACGATATTTACGTAGTCTGGTCTGGTAGTAATGGAGAGTTGGTGGAGTTTTTAGATTTTGCAAATACCCTACATAGCAAGATAACCGCGAGTTCCAAGTCTACAGGAAGCCCTCTTCCACCGATAATGGCATACAGTATACAGTTTTCTTCTCGCAAATGCTTTTGATAGCTGTTCAGGGACAAAATCATCTTCCCGTTTTTTAAATGTCATAGCACCCGGTGCCTTATTTCTTGCAGTATATAGCAAAGATTTAACACTGCAAAATACAGAAAGGTTACTAACAAACTCCAATCCAGAATCCCTAAGGGCGGCCATTTCTTGCTCGAAAATTTGTGTAACAGCTTTATCTAAACAGACACTTGTATCATTGTCGGCGACATTAGGGACACACTGATAACTAGTTCGTGGCACAATTTCGTTCTTTGATGAAGTAGTTACACTACCAGAACAGGATTTTTTATTCTTGCAGATTCAAGAAACCCTCGAATTTTTGTTCTCCCTATTGAGGTAGTATTGGTAGCCAGATTCCAATAAAATATTACCACATTTTGTACTTTCAATGATTTGTTACTCCATGGCAAAAGCGAAAATAGTAAAATCAATCACCAGTAAAATGATCTGGAACTAATGTTACTTAATGTTAATACCAAAAAATGTCGGCTTGTATTTTATACTATAAGTTCGGTTCCTTAATTAACCATTTCCCTGAACTGTATAGTAATTAAAGTCTTTTTGCATGCATAGTGAGATTTTAATACACCCTCTACACTCTAAGGAAACGGATTAGAATGATTCTATCCATCATAGGTAATATAGGTAAAAAGGGGTCAAGTAAGAAATCAAAGGGTTCATAGAAACGGATGAAAATAATTGCTGGGCGAAATAAGAATAGTTTTAAGTTTAGCAGGTACTCTAAGTAAGAAGTCTCCAACTAAGAAGACACCAAGCAGACACTTAATTAACGTCGAGGATATAATCAATACGTTATTAAAATCGGGGGTTTATTCTTTAAAGTGCAAATAGAGATGTTTGGTTTTTTTCTCGTACAATTTAAATATTATGTTTTAAAAAAAAAGTAGTTCTTTTTCTTGAAGATTAATAGACAAATCCCCAAATTATCGTATATAAATTAATTCAACATAGAATACAGGCGATTTATTATTTTTACCACAAATATACAATTTAACTCATACCTGTACTTTAACCAGGTTATATTAGTGGGGAGGTAGATAAAATGTTTATTCCGGCAAGAACCTATGTTGTGTTACGCATGTATGATGATTTTTTATGTGGAAGGTCAAAATATATTACATTAAGTATTGCTGATTTTTTATTCATCGGGCATGTATTATTATTATAACCCAACAATAAACAAGTATAATGTGTAAAGTGAAAAGCGCGATTTATGTGTTGTTTCTTGCGGTTTTTATCAATGAAGCTTTGTGCAGTATAGGTAAACATATTCTTTCTTTTTTTTATAAGTTTTATTGTGTTTCTCCTGTAGTCGATTTTTTTAAAATCTATTTTATAATAGGGAGTTTAGGAAATAATGTAAACTACTTTTTACACACTTTCCTCCGGTACATTAATATTTTTAATGTTTTGCTACATTGTAGCTTTATCAAACGAATGTAAATCAACAGAAACTTGTTAAAGTATTTATGTATGTGCAATCTTAACACTAGTAATAAGACTGATCGGTTTTCCTAAGTACATACTAAATTTAAGGTCTTAATCTACAAACTTAATGATATATTAGCATATTAAATAATTATTATTGGTTATTTAGGGGTATAATTATTCAAAAAATATTTGACAATGAGGAATTATTAAGGTCTATTTGTTCAATAAATAAATGTATGAATTTTTAAGTTTGTTTATTCCTAAAGACTCGAGCAATCTTAGTTGTAATCCTTTCTTTTTGTATGTAATATTTTAAAATTATCATTAAATTTATGGTCATGTTCTATTCATTGGTATAACTTGAATCGATTGATTTTTCCTATAAGAAACCTGAAGTGGTATTATTTTACTCTTTTTCCAAAGTTTCTACCTATTTGGCCAATATACATTATGTGTTAGGACAATCTTTACAAGTGAATTTGTGAAGTCCAGAATTGTTGTTTTTTTCCGATTTTGTTTTGTTGCTTTTTATTGATTTACCGACGAATTGTTTGTTTTGTATGCTTCACTAAAATCTAAGTAATTTTAAAAAGTGTCTATTTTATCACTGGCCTCTCCATTGTATAAGATTAATTTATAATTTTTTTTATTTATCTTTAGTATTTGTGTAAACCATTGCAACTGTTTTTTATATATTTTTTAATAAAATTTTATTACCTACGATTTGTGCGATTATTGTACTAATTTTCTTGTTGCTAAAAAGAAAAAGCTATAGAAATTTTTAAGCACAACAATCGTTCAGTAAATTATCCAATAAAATATACCTCTAGAATTATCTCCTTATCTTCATAACTCTAATATTCACTAGAAACTCGATTTTCCCTTGAAAATTTCTGTACTTGATAGTATTTTCATTTATGATCAGAGATAAGACCCCTCGAGCTAAAGCTCTCGATCATAAATGAAAATACTATTTCCTAGAAATTTTTGGAAAATCGCTTTCTCGTGAATAACACAGGTATTATTGATAAGACGTGTCTTCTATCGTTATATTATAGTTAATAAGACCCTTATGGTTTAGAAATAAAGGTCTGTCTTTACCACCAAATAACTTTATTTGCCCCTCTAGGGTAGAAAGCAAGGGTTATAGAAATACATAAAATGACGATGAATTAAATTAAATTTCTTAATGCAGAGAGGTGATTCAATAATACAATACAATATAACGTAGATTATGCAACCTTTGGAATCGACAGGTAAAGGTGTATCTCCATGTAAAGGTAGGGGTTGATTTATACGCAAGTAGAATTAAGGACCTTAACCATAGTCGAGTGATTTATGCAATGTTGAAGTCAAAACGTGTTGAAAAGAAGAATTTTAACATATCAATTCATTCTTTTTTCCAGTGAAACTAAATTAGTGAGGGGACATGCTTAATGTTATGGTGGATTGAATATTTGTGAAAGAAATTAAATGAACTTGTTATTCTAAAAAAGGGTTATCAAAATGAGACTATGTCATTTCAAATAAAATGGGAATACATCAAGTGGTCACTATTCACTTGTTAAAAATAAAATAAAATAAAATTCAAAATTGTTAAGACATTAGATTGTTTATTTTTTATTTTTCATTTTGTTGCCAGGTGAAGAAATTAATTTTAATTTTAATCTCGGCATGCTATTCGAAGGATTAAGATTAGCGACGCCATTTCCTTCGAATAGCATGCCGAGGTTAAAATTAAAATTAATTTCTTCACCTGACAACAAAATGAAAAATAAAAAATCAACAATCTAATGTCTTAACAATTTTGAATTTTATTTTATTTTATTTTTAACAAGTGAATAGTGACCACTTGATGTATTCCCATTTTATTTGAAATGACATAGTCTCATTTTGACACCCCTTTTTAGAATAACAAGTTCATTTAATTTCTTTCACAAATATTCAATCCACCATAACATTAAGCATGTCCCTCACTAATTTAGTTTCACTGGAAAAAAGAATGAATTGATATGTTAAAATTCTTCTTTTTCAACACGTTTTGACTTCAACATTGCCTAAATCACTCGACTATGATTAAGGTCCTTAATTCTACTTGCGTATAAATCAACCCCTACCTTCACATGGAGATACACCGTTCTTATACTAAACTCCTGTCGATTCCAAAGGTTGCATAATCTACATTATATTGTATTGCATTATTGAATCACCTCTCTGCTCCCCCAACTGTTTTAACTTCTTTTCATATTAAAATCTCTTATATGGTTAGTTGCTGAGGATGACTTTCTCTAAAGTCGAAACTAGTACAACACATGCACTAAGAAATTTAATTTAATTCATCGTCATTTTATGTATTTCTATAACCCTACCTACCCTAGAGGGGCAAATAAAGTTATTTGGTGGTAAAGACAGACCTTTATTTCTATTTACAATCTCGCCACAGAATATGGACTACTTCTTAAAACTTATGGTTTATATATCTAACAACACTTACATTAGTCAGTAAGTTAATAGGTACTTTCGAATATACAGGGTATCAAAATTATTGTTTCTGGCTTGAAAGGGCGCGCGGTGATCGACGGTGTTAGTATATTGTTTGAGGAGCAAGCTATGATAGCTGTAACTCACCGATAATGAAGCATTGTGATCATCTGAGTAAGATATAGCCATTACTCAAACTAAAATTTAAACTCAAATCCTTTATTGTTAGAGAAGACGTGCTCATTTGACAAGCGGAAACGGTATAAGTATCTAAGTATAATGAAATAGAAACAAAAGTACTTACTTACAAAACTTACACAAAGATAAAGATGATGTACCTACATGTGACATATTATAGTTAATTTTATTTTTAACTTTTTGCTCTTAGCGAAAATCGGAATAATATTCCATTAGGCGATAGTAAGCCTTCTCCAGTAACATTTGTTTCACAGATTTTTGAGAATCAGTTTAAGTGACTGTAGGTCCTTCCAGTTATTAGGTAAATATTTATATATTTTCCACTGTCATATACAGTGTGTACATAAAGTAAGGAACGAATTCATTATTTAATAATCTAAAAACGTTGCGTAAAAATTCTCGGACACGTGTGCAATAATTTTTAATTGCGCATATTTTGACATATAAACTTATTATACAGGGTAACTCATGTAGTAGATATGACATTATCGACGATTTTTTTAAATGGAAACCTCTATGTTTTAGTTCAAATCTGTAATCTCCAAGAATAAGTGATTTCAAGAACATAACACACTTGAGGCCTAAAATTGATAGTTTCGTAGCTACAGGGTAGAACAAATAATTTTATTTAAGATACATTTTTTAAAAAGTAGGCTTACTTGCTGTTATGTAACTATGGTATTTAGATAATGACATTATGCTGTCATTATATTGAATTTTTATAGTAAGTTTAGTAGAAGTAATAAAATTAACTTTAATATTTAGTTACTATGCGTTTATCTCCAACACGAAGAATAGAAATTCTTATGATGATTGGATATGGTGATAGGATTCGTACCCAAGAAGAAGTTTGCATTTTGTTCAGCGCTAAGTACCCAGAAAGACAAATCACTAGATCAACTGTTAGTAAACTTAAAACAAAATTTCGAGAAACGGGTTCCGTGGAAAATTTTCCCAGGAAAGGCCGTCCATCTATTCCGGATGATAAAAAATTAAATATTTTATTGGTTATAGAAGAAGGCCCCCATAACGGCGTCCGCCAGATTGGCATACAATCATGAGGCGGCTACTATGACCGTTCATAACCTATTAACGGTAGAAAAATGACACCCGTTTAAAATCCGACTGGTTCATGAGTTGAATGAAGATGATCCAGATCGTAGGTTGGAGTTTTGTCAAATATTATTGGAAAGATGTAACGCAGATCCTTTGTTTGTTGAAAATATCCTATTTTCGGATGAATCTGCTTTTAAATGAAATGGTGAAGTAAACTGGCAAAACTGTAGATATTAGGCACAAGAAAACCCCAGGTGGATGCATGAGCATTATACTTAATATCCTCAAAAAATTAATTTGGGTGGGTATAGTGGAAAACAAAATTACTGGGCCATATTTTTTTGACAACAATGTAAACGGGCTAAATTACCTTCAGTTTCTTCAAGACTTTCTAATCCCTACGCTAGTTAACTTATATCCGAGTAAAAAGAATCCTGCAATTGTAGATGAAAATTTGTGGTACCAACAAGACGGCGCACCTCCACATTATGCAGCAGTAGTGCGCCATTATGCCAATCAAGTTTTTCCGAACAGGTGGATTGGAAGACGTTGGCCTATGAATGGCCGCCTAGGTCTCCAGACCTTACACTACTGGACTTCTTCTTGTGGGGTCACCTGAAAAATGTTGTTTATAAAATAAGACCTGCCAATATTGACGATTTAAAAAATCGAATAACAACAAAACGCAGGAATATTTCAGAAGAAACCGTAATAAAAATACAACAAGACTTTATTAATCGCTTGGGGTACTGCGAGGCCCAAGAAGGAGGACAATTTCAGAACTTAATAAATAGCTTATTTAATTTTTTTTTAATATTTTTGAATTAAAAATATTTTTTTTACCCTGTAGCTACGAAACTATCAAGTTTAGGCTCTAAGTGTGTTATGTTTTTGAAATCAGTTGTTCTTGGAGATTACAGATCTGAACTAAAATATAGGGGTTTCCATTTAAAAAAATCGTCGATAATGTTATATCTACTACATAAGTTACCCTGTATAATAAATTTATAAGTCAAAATATGCGCAATTAAAAATTATTTTATAGTGTTCCGAGGATTTTTACGAAATGTTTTTAGATTATTAAATAATGAATTTGTTCCTTACTTTACGTACACACTGTACATTCGTTTTTTTATTGTTGAGGATGCTATTGACAGCGGCAGATTACGATGTTGTCGTATCATGTTTCATGTTGGAGGAGTCGATATTTAGAAACCTATATCTATTCTTAAATATTAAAGTAACAGTTTCCAAAGTAAAAAGTGATGTCAGTGCCAATATTTTTTTTTGCAAAAGCAATGGTCTGCATGAGACCCCGACTTTTTGCCGACAAATATACCTCATTGTGCATTTCTGCAGAATGAACAGAACACCGAACAGTTGCTGACTATTAAACCCCCAAATGGCAACTCTATATCTGAGATGAGATTCTATATGCCTGTGGTACTGTACGTACAACTGATTTCAAGTTCATTGACTACCACTTTGACTGCAAAACATCTCCAAGCCAATTCCTGCTTAGTGCCCTGGTATGATTCTCAAATTAAAGGCCTTTATCAATGACAAGGCCCAAAAACTCAAGGGGTGAGTCACCAATGACCAAGCCTTCCATAGCACACTTAAAACTAATTACATTTGCTTCTTCGACGCTTAGAGACAGCAAGTTCGAATCACACCATTCTTTGATCTTGACCACAACTGAGGAAATACTATCTTTTAACATACCAACATCCCTATCATTAGAGTGCCAGAATATTATAGTATCGTTAGGGAAAAGTGTGAACTCTCCTCCAATGTCGATAGACGCTAAATCGTTAATATACAGGGTGTTTCCTAAGTACGGTATGAAACTTCAGAGGGTGATGCGTAAGGTCGTTCTAAGTTCCTATGAATATATGTCCGGAGTTGCTTCGTTTCTGAGATACAGGGCGTTGAAGTTTAACAAAAACGGTTATAAATATCCTTAAACTGATTTGGTTAAAATTTGGTTCAGTTATTTGAAGTAATAATGCGCTTATTTAGCCCCTTACTAGATTGAATTTATTAGGTCCAGTGGCGTCGCAGTGGGCACCACAGCCAATTATTATTGAGAAGAAAAAGTACGCCACTCCATTTTCTTAGTTTTTTTTTATTCGCTCAGATTAAGCAACTACAAATACAACTTTTTGGTCTCTTGTATTTTTTTCCTATCTGGCTTCGTTTGCGAGAAAAAAAAACAAAAATAACTTTAACTCATTCTAAAAGCTATCCATGGACAACATAAAGTAACAACCAAAAATAAAAAATAAACAATTTCGACCTTACAGTAAATGAGCAAAATGTCCACCTTCTGATAAAATGCACGACTGGTTTCAATAGGTTTACTTTTATTATTTATTTTTGGCTTACCGCATCTGCTATTTATAACAAATTATTGCCAATGCCAAATGAAGTACCTACCTACCTGCTTTGGAGAGCAGCTGACAGTGATAGTATTGTCATATTATCAGTAAAATTCAGAGTTGTCAATTAGCAGTGATTCTATCATGAACAATTTTACTAACGCTGAAATGGCTGGCATGTACTTTATTTATGGATTATCAAACGGAAATGTGGAAGAAGCACGGAGAATTTACCAGGACAGATATCCTAACAGAGTAATCCCATGTGCTAAAACATTTAGAACGCTACATGCAAGATTACGTGACACTGGGAGTTTTATTAAAAATGCAGGTGGGGGAAGACCAGAAACGGTAACAACGCCTGAACTATAAGAAGCTATACTTGATGCGATAGAAGAAGATCCTTCAAATAGTACCAGGAAGTACGGCTTGAAGTCAGCCCAAAAACCGTTTGGAAAGTTCTAAAAAGAAACCTCCTGTACCCATATCACATACAGCGGGTCCCAGCTGTACTGCCTCAGGATTTTCACCCAAGATTAACGTTTTGCAGGTGGTTGATTTATAGGATGGCACACAATAATCATTTTTTACTAAATATTTTAGTTACGGACGAGGCAAATTTTTCACGAGATGTCATTATGAACTTTTACAATGACCATTTTTGGGCCGACGAAAATCCCCGCGTTATTAGAGAAAGTCATTTTCAGCAACAATTTTCGCTCAACATTTGGGTAGGAATTATTGGTGACTACCTAATTGGCCCATTTTTTTACCGCCAAGATTAACAGGTGAATCCCACATGGCCTTTTTGCGACATCATTCACCCATTTTGTTAGAAGAAGTACCCCTACACGTAAGAGTCAACATGTGGTTTATGCACGACGGGGCTTCAGCTCATTTTAGTGTTCTTGCTCGTCAGCATCTCGACATCACCTACCCTAGTCGCTGGATTGGACGTGCAGGACCTCAAAATTGGCCAGCTCGCAGTCCTGATATTAATCCTCTAGATTTGTATTTATAGGGTCATCTGAAGGCTCTTGCTTATAAAACTGGTACTTGATGTGCATGACTTGAGAAACCGGATAATTGACAATTGCAATGTCATAAGGAATACTCCAGGTATTTTTGAACGTGTCAAACAATCGATTGCAGTCGTGTATTTTGTCAGAAGGTGGACATTTTGCTCATTTACTGTAAGGTCGAAATTGTTTATTTTTTATTTTGGTTGTTATTTTATGTTGTCTATGGATAGCGTTTAGAATGAGTTAAAGTAATTTTTATTTTTTTTTTCTCACAAACGAAGCCAAATATGAAAGAAACACAAGAGACCATAAAGTTGTATTTGTAGTTGCTTAATCTGTTCAAATAAAAAAACTAAAAGAAAAGGCAGTGGCGTACTTTTTCTTAATAATAATTGGCTGTTGTGCCCACTGAGACGCCACTGGACCTAATAATTTTAATCTAGTTATAGGGCTAAATAAGCGACTTACTACTTCAAATAACTGAACCAAGTTTCAACCAAATCGGTTTAAGGATATTTATGACCGTTTTTTCTTTAAACTTCAACGCCCTGTATCTCAGAAACGAAGCAACTCCGGACATATGTTCATAGGAACTTAGAACGACCTTTCGTATCACCCTCTGAAGTTTCGTACTGTAGTTAGGAAACACCCTATATAAAAGAAAAGGAACTGGTCCCAGCGTAATAGTCGAGGAATTTGTCTAGGTGTGCACGCAATGTCGATCTTAATATAGAACTTACTATGCGTTAATCGCCGAGTATTCAGATGATGCATCCATTAACGGCGTTTCTTCTTTCTTTCTTTTTTTGAGACAGCAGGTACACAATGGTAAAAATTCGTCGTCATTCATTCTGCGAGACAGTAAAACCAATACTGCCGGTTTCTCGAATAATAAAATACGAATGTGTGCGGCAAGTTCACGGAATTCCGTTTTTGTTTTTCGAATTCGGAAATGAAATAGGACGAAAATATATTTACGGCCGCTCTAACATAACTCGTTTAAAATTAAAGATACGCCATCGTGTTTTACACAAGAACTTAGAAACTCCAACATTACGAGACTTTTACCCTAAAATCATCACTGACTACTACAAATCAATTATTGACGTATCGACAAACGAACTCATAAGACAATCTCACATAAAATCTAGAGTTGACTTGACGTACAAACTCCCAAAACATTGGCTCCTTATTAGGTACTAAAAAACCATGATAAACATTGGCCAGGCACAGCATAATCGAGAAAATACACAGTTAATAAAGCAAAGCTGATTTCAACAAAAATTAAATTATAACAAAGAAATGCAAAAGAAAAGAAAAAGAATAAAAGACATAGCCTAACTCAAGAAAATAAAGAAACAAGTAATGCCTGTATTGTTTAATGATCGTAAACATAATATACAGTTCCATTTGGATCTCCTACATGTGAAACATTACAATTAGTATACAGAGTGGCAACAAAATCGTGCATAATGCCTGTAACTTTTGAATTACCTGGTATACGGAAAACTGACCTTTACGAAAGTTGTTCAGTAAATTGTTCTCTATATTTCTGCTTGCATGAATTTTTTCTGTCATTTTTGGTTTGGTTGCCATAGAGATTAACTTACTTCTTTTAAATGGAACACTCTGCATATGAGCGCATATTTGGATTCTGCTGGGACAACTCTGAATTTTTTGTATTTCAAATTTTCACCTATCTGCAAGCGTTTCCGAGATAATGACAGCTCAAAAATAAAAAAAACTTCCTAATTATAATTATTCCTACCTAATATCCACCAGTTGAGCCAAGGTGTTTTCATGACAGCGACCTAAGAGGTGTCAATTTTGAGTTCCTGTTTAATTTTCTGTTGTCTGATTTCTAATTTGTTTACACTATGGTTCATCTGAATGAGAAACAACGAGTTGAAATTTTAATAATGAGCGGTTACGGAAATATGAAGAGATCACAAGATCAGGTTTGTCAACTTTTCAATGAATTATATCCAAATAGGCCTCCAATAAATCAGTCAACGGTGTGTCGAGTAGTAAAGGAATTTCGAGAAACAGGCAGTGTTAGGGAAGCCGCTAGATCAGGTCGATCTAAAACAGCAACTGGGGGAGACAAAGCTTTGGATATCATGCTCTCAATACATGAAAATCCAACACAGCATCCAGCCCAATGATAATGGATTTTAATGTGTCTCATCAACTTTGTGAGCTGATGATGGAAAGATGCAATAACGATAATAACTTCGCAACAGATATCATTTTCTCGGATGAAGCTACTTTCCATTTAAATGGCATTGTTAATAGACACAATTATCGTTATTATCACATAATTCCTTCTTGCAGAATGCTTTTACTGGGTGTAAATAATAGCATAAACGAACATGTATGGTTCCAGTAAGATGGAGCACCTGCGCATTATGCGGCAAATGTTAGACAATACATAAGCGAACAATTTCCAGGACGTTGGATAGGCAGAATAGGTGCTATTGACGGGCCAGCCCGATCCCCGGACACCTCGCTCGACTTCTTTTTGAGGGGACACTTAAAGAACAAAGTCTACGTTAACTGTCCAATTGACTTAGAATCTTAGAACACCTGGTCCACTGAAAAGGTTTCACTTGTTTATTATTCCGATGTTTAGTTGTTCAATTTTCTAGGCTATTTATTTTGTTATTATACAGTTTGTTACAATTTTAAATAAATAAAAAATTTTAAATACAAAAAATTCAGAGTATTCATCTAGAGTATAATAAGCTTTTTCCAATAATAAATTTTTAGCATTTTTTTTAAACATTTTAAAATTTGACATTTTCTTAATAAAATCTGGAAGATAATTAAAAATTTTGACTTGAAGAAGGAATAGGTAAACATATTATTAAAGGTTTGTCTTGTATTATAAGTATGTGAATTAATACTTTTTCTATGCTTTTTGGGAATCAAACAAACTGTTTCCAATATAAAAATTTAAGTTAGTGTTAAAATTTCTTATGAGATAAATAGAGTTTTACAAGAATCTCTAGATCTAGCGTTGCACAAATATTTAATAGCTCTTTTTTGCAAAATAAAAATTGAATTTAAAAGATATTGGCTTCAATTGCCCCAGAAACAAATTCCATATCTCAAAAGAGATTCCATCAAAGTAAAATAAACATTTCGAAGGACCGCCATATTCATTTCATGAGAAAGTACTCTCAGGGCATAACATCCTGAAGCTAATTTTCTACATAACCTTTTGAT
The DNA here is from genome assembly GCA_963920685.1 of Polydrusus tereticollis. Taxonomy (NCBI): domain Eukaryota; kingdom Metazoa; phylum Arthropoda; class Insecta; order Coleoptera; family Curculionidae; genus Polydrusus; species Polydrusus tereticollis. The sequence continues at coordinate 202,394,247 of OY987326.1, forward strand.
ATGTTTATTAAAAGAAAGATTTTGAGTAATATAGATTCCTAAAAATTTTATAAATTTGCGGTTATTAATTATGAGATTGTCAAAAATTATATTGTTAAGTGAACATTTAAAAGTCAATATATTTGTTTTAGTGATATTAAATGAGAGTAGATTAGAGGCACACCACTTTTTAACATTTACTAAATCTTCATTAATTATTTTAATTAATTCAATACAATATTTACTATGCCAAAGTATTGTTGTATCATCAGCAAATGTGGTAAATTTACCATTTATAAAAATTGACGCAAGTAAGAAGTAATCATTTTGCATGTATTTCCGTAGATATTTAGGATATATTCTAAAAGCCCGCTACGCAAAAGCGGTATGAGGTATGACATGCATATATTATTAAGTATTCGTAGTGACAGTGTACAAAACGCTCGATCTGCATTTAAATTAAAATTTATTTGATAAAGACTTTCTGGGTCACCCGCTGTAAAATCTAAAATAATTTTAAAATATGACTCTGGGCCAATAATTATAATTCATATTAAGAATTTTGGCAAAGTTCTTTAGAGCTCGTATAGCTTTACACACGACCCTTATTTGACCACCTACATAATTATTATATAAGTTATGCTACACGTAGAACCAAGGATGACTAACTTAACTGACTATTAATAACCATAGATACCCTTTGGAAATTTCCACTAAAGGTGTTTTTATTCCTTTCCTTTAAAGGTATTAAAGCTATATTAATTTGAGAGTAGAAAAGTAACATTTACATTAGAACTGCTGTCTAAAATTTATCTTCCGTAACTGGACATGCAAAAATAAGCAATACAAGCAAATGGAAACATTGGAAACTATCTAAAGACTATTCATTGAGATAAATATCACTTGAATGGTTACTTAGTGGAAATTGTACGCTTTAACCCTGAATTCTTGGAAACTTTACAAGTATTTTTATTTAACAAACTTACATAATTGTAATGTTATTATTAATAACGGATGTATGAATATGTTTATTGTCGTAATAAACAATTTTATCATATTCATCAGTAACTTAGCTCTTTAATTCATTACTAGATTTTATTTTACCGACCTTGAAATCTTCACGTTGCAATGTCAAGGATGAACGCATAAAGTTTAACCAATTTATGGGTTTTGCGTTAGAACGAGGAAAATTATAGATTACTAAATCAGTCGGAAAAGTAATAAATAAGTAATTAAAATAATTTTTAATTATTTTACAAGTGGTTAGGTGTACAAAATTTAATAGGTATGAATAGGTAAGATATTTTTTAGCACCTAACTGTCGCAAAACCAATAAATATCGTTTGATAATTATTGGAAAATTAAATTATTGTTTTATGTACAAAATGCCGTACCCTAAAATTCTACATCTGTTTAATTAGGCAACTACAGTGCAAGAATAAATGAAAAAAATATTTGTCTACAAAAATAGTATTGGAAGGAAATGTTAATATGAATTTTGAGTTTTTTTAAAATATATTTAGTTTTGTCTTTAATAAAATAATAGCATTATTTTTGCAATAGTTTGCAAAACTTTCATCCTAAACAGAAGAGGAAGCTTACCAAAACCAAATCAAAATAACATCAGTATTAACTTAACTTATAATTAAGTTAATCAATTTCGAGTGAAATAGTTTAATCACTAATTGGTATAGTCAATGTTAAGTGTGCATTAAGAAAAATTGACTTGGGCCTGAAGCTGTTCAAAGTGAGTGTTAATTTTGATTTAATTCATATTCAGTTCTTTCAAAACTATAGCCACAACTACCTTCATTCTCCTGTTATCAGGACAACTGTATTTTAAAATAATTATTACGCTTTTAATTAGGGAAAGACACACAGTATGTATGCAAAATCTTTGAATAAATTAGCTAAATCGCTTCCCTGTGAACAAATCTAAATAAAATATTCATCAATTAAATAAATAAATGCAAGTACCACCATTTTGAAAATGTGTAATGATATTTTTAAAAACATTGTTATTGCACATTTTCAAGGATGTGTGTGAATTGCATCTTCTTTACTCATCCGTTAAAATTGAATGAAAATAATTATGCAATTTTATTTGACTTGACAAACATGATTTAGCAAACTAACTATTTAATGACTCATAAACCAATTAATTTTATAAACAGTTTAATTAATTACCTTTAAAATTACTAGTTTATTACATTTTGATTAAGAAGTATTAGTCAAAATTGTGGTATCTTATTAATTTTACGATTTTTATGTTTTGTATAGGTACTATACAGTTATCTGACAAAAAAAAATCTTTTTGAAGAAATTGAAGGTTTTTATTGGAAATGAAACTTAAACTTATAAGCGTTATTTCCCTTCAGTAAGAACAGCCAACTTGTTTTCTATTGGGCAGGTTCAGCCTCTTTAAGGATGAAAAATTGTTTCAATGCCACTGTACTCGCCTCCCGTCCTATATCAAAATGAAATCATATCATTTAGTACCAGTTAAATTACAAATAATAATAAAATTACAACTGCAACTTGTCAAAAACCTCAAAGTCCATATTGAAATAACAAAAAATTATCCTATAAGTATTAACAAGATAAGAAAAAAGGATACCAAGAATACTTGAACTGCAAAGAAGTCTGTCATGCTTGTAGCATGTGTTGGCTATTAACAGTTCTTTAGCACTAAAACGAGACCTATTGAAATTTGGAACAATTTTGATATTTTCTGGGTGGTGGCTAAAACATTTTATTCCTACATATTCAAATGACTTTAGACGAATGGTCAATCTGCTTATAAGGAATGTGCAAAATCATCGATTACGTATGGGATAGTTGTGTGTCTCATTTCTACGAGTAAATTTAGTTTAACTCTTTTTAACGTGCTGCACCAACAAAAATATATACAAACTTGGCAGCCCTAATATGCCGAGTTCTTTAAAGTATTTCCTACATGACTCTTGAGGTTTAAGGCTCCAACATTCTTAGTGATCGCCAGTATGGATTCCGTAAGTCTAGTTTAGATCAACAGGACAGAAGACCTTCTCGCTTATGTTACGTCTGGAACAACGCAATAAAACATCATGGGGAGTCCCGGGCGGTAGCACTGGAGATTTTCAAGGCCTTTGAGCGAGTATGGCATGAAGGGCTCCTAAACAAAGTGGGACCATACGGAATGCCAGTTCAATTTTGTTCGTGGCTCTCAAGCTTTCTTAAAAACCATTCTCTCCGAGTGGTGATGGATGGATTTCTTTCCGATACTAATAATTAATTTGTTAAGGTGTAAATTAACTTAATTTTTTAAAGACTTTATAAACTTACTAAAAATAATTGTTCCAGCTATTAATTAAGCTTAATTAGATTAAAATATCTAATTAGGTTAGTGGTAGTATTATTATACTTTTAAAATTAATATTGATTACTATCTTACCGTCGTTCTCCGACGTTACTTAGGAATTTTCCTTTAAAATTAATTTTGATTATTATCTTACCGTCGTTCTCCGACGTTACTTAGGAATTTTTGTTTCATCCTTATTGTTATAAGAATATTGTTTCTGTGTTATTTTTCGTTATTTTTGAATAGAAAAAATAATAATACTAAAATTAACTTTTTCATTGTTTAGCCCGGTTATTGTTAAATCAGTTTTTAATAATCCTGGGGCACTAAGATTAATAAAATCGACTATTCAATTTATTAAAATATTGTAACTTAATCAGTAGGAAGCCAGTGGCTATTTTTAAATAATATATAAGTTAGAGCGACTTTTTTGAATTGTAAAAAAGCGCTGACAAGACTAGACACGAACCGTGAATCAAAACCACGACAGACAATCTTTTAAAATTGCCCAGTCCTCCGTGAAGTTTATATTAAAATATTGTCTTGGGACGATATTACATTTCTAAAAGATTTTCGGAAACTAACGTTCATAATAGACAAAATGTTTCGTTCCCCTATTCATCAATCTCTCGCGGACAGTGAGGCGGTGAGAGACTCTCTTGCCGGGTGGAAAGGTGGGTCCTCTACAAGACAAGACATTTTTGTCTCAAAAACTTTTTAATAACTTAACATCTATATAATTAATTAATTAATAAAATTAATAAGTATTCGGTATTTGACTTGCCAAATAATAATAATAATATAAATGTTAATACGCGAAAAGCAATGAGCTGTAACTCTCTGGTGGCGCAGCCCCCCTTTGGAAATTCATATACGGGACAAAACGCTGGCGACAACATAAGTTGTAAATCGCAACCTGCTACGAATATTTTGCATAATATCAAGCGTACCTTTAATATTAATGCCGAATTAAAAACTAGCAAACCGATTCTACAATAATATTATGCATCAACCATTTCGTTTCCAGATACAACGTATTCTGTTTTATCAGTAGTGGTAGTTAGACCTTTACTTTCAATTTTAATTTAATACATTGGCATGCCAGTTATTTTGATATGCGATTAACTATATTATTAATAACAATAATAATAATGAAGCGCCCTGTATAGTACTTATCTACAATTACCCTAATTAACATTGACTAATTTAACGCAGTTTGTAATAAAATTGAACTTTGGTTGCACTTACTTAAATTATAGAGTTGTTTTACATTTTATAAAAAATAATATAACAGTAACTAGAAATTATGTTGTTTATAAAATTTTCAATTAATTAGCCATCTAAAAAAATTAGGTATATTGTGTTTTAAAAGAATATTATCAAGGAAGCATGTGATATTTCCATAGTTACAATCAATAATTCTTCGGAAGGCAATGACAAGCCCACCATTTTAATCTGGCGAGCACAAAACAAATAAATAATAGGTTAGAAATGGAAAGTTCGTAGACAACCAGCGAAACAAAGATTCAAGTTGGCCACCAGGCCACCCCGGGCGCTATGGTAGAAAAATTTATGGCGGGTAGTTCAAACAGGTAGATTTTAAATTCCTGTTCTAACAATATTTCACATTTTTAAAGACGCTTTATTACTATTTTAGTTCAGGTTAGTTACTATAAAATATAAAATACCATGTATTCACTAAATTCCCAATAAGTAATAAAATTAAGAAAATGATATTTTGTATATAATTATGGGTTTTTTCGTTCATAATTATTTACAGTATTTATTGTATATTTAGCCTAAGTTAGTAGACTATTAAGTATTAGATTGGCACCTGAAGGTATTTCAATTTGATTATTAACAACATTAAATCGATTTTTTAAGGCTTTTTTGATTGCTAATGTTTCTAATAGGTTGAGTTTTCTACCCTTGTGTTATGTATATATCGGTTTTATTTTGTTGGATATTGAGTGGTTATTTATTATACAGTGGTCCGCTATTCCTGTTATATTTTGTTTTTTTTTTAAATGGATGTTTTATGTTCTTTAAGCCTAATATTAAAGTTTCTACCTGTTTGGCCTATATAGATATAAATATATATAAACTTATCCCTATGCAAGTCAATAAAAATAACCTAGGTAAATACATAGCTAATTCAAAAATTGAAAATAAAGACAAATTAACACATAGCGGGGTCTACCAAATACAATGTGATTACTGTGATGCAATCTATATAGGCAAACAGGTAGAAACTTTAATACTAGGCTTAAAGAACATAAAACATCCATTTTAAAAAAACAAAATATAACAGGAATAGCGGACCACTGTATAATAAATAACCACTCAATAGCCAACAAAATAAAACCTATATATACTTAACACAAGGGTAGAAAACTCAACCTATTAGAAACATTAGCAATCAAAAAAGCCTTAAAAAATCGATGTTATGTTGTTAATAATCAAATTGAAATACCTTCAGGTGCCAATATAATACTTAATGGTCTAATAACTTAGGATAAATATACTATAAACACTGTCAATAATTATGAACGAAAAAACCCATAATTATTATATACACAATATCATTTTCTTAATTTTATTACTTAGATGTAAATACCTATATAAAGTCTGTGCGTTTTAAGAAGTCCGCTAAGCCATAAAACCTCTTGAGCATTATGTCGGTGGCTCTCAAACAATAAATTATATTGAAGGTAATTTTGGATGTTGATGAATTACATTTTCTAAATAAAATAATTTAAAGTAAATAAAAAATTAGTTTAGGTAAAGAAAAATAATAATTTTTTAGCTTTCGTAGTATTCAGACAAATTAGTTTTACGAATTCTTTTTTATAAAGTTTTGGTTCTAAAAAGAACCGATTTTGTAGTCTTGCGATAGAACGTACCTACTTGTAGATAGGTACTACTAAAAGTAGTCTTCCTCTGCATTTGAAATTTTACCCATGCTTTCAGACTCATCAGAATCAACATCATCGTCATCATCATCATCATTCGTAATAATTAACGGTCTTACTTTGTCTATAACCTGTTCTGTCTCATAAGATTCAAAAATAATTTTTTCTGTGTGTTCAATGCATTTCCGCCATTCTTCTTTGCCCGCTTGGCTAAGCGCCTCCTCCCATAACTTTATAACGCTAGGCTTACCGATATTTTTACAGGCATGTTTGTCATAATAGTTCTTGCTAATACCCCATACCAATTCAATTGCATTGTAATGACAATGGTAGGGCGGCAATCTCAAAACTTGATGTCCATATTTGAGGGCTAATTCGTCAACAACATACTTTTTTTTAAATGACTGCTCTTTACACTTGCTTAAAAGTTCACTTTTTAAATATAAATTTTCATGGTTTATGTTTTTCTTTGACAACCACTCTTTTATTTCTTCCTTTTTCCAGCTGCTTGTAGGGAATTTCTCTTCGAGTCTCGTATGGTAAGAGGCATTGTCTAAAACAATTAAGGAAGGTTTTTCTAAACTTTTTAAAAGTTTTTCCTCGAACCAATGCTCAAAAATTTCAGCATCCATATTGCCGTGATAATCATCAGTTTTTTTTGTTGATGAAAATATCAAACTGGCATTTAAAACAAAACCTTCTTCATTACCAGCATGTAATATAATATACCTTTTTCCATTACTTGCACGGGTACTTGAATAACAATGCTTTGAGTCATCCTGCCAAGACGTTTTTGTTAAAGTTCCGTTTTCAAATACCCATGTTTCGTCAAGAAAAACAACTTGTCTTGACAATTCCGATTTTTTGTTGTTTAAATAATCCCTTAAAAATTGCCATCTTTTCGAAACACCATTGGACAGCTCGCAAAGCAGTTTTCTGTTGTTAGTTTTTTTATATTTTAAACCCATATGTTTTAAGATGATGGACAAACTGTTAGTTCCAATATCGCAAAGTTTTTTCTGCTTTATCTTTTCAAGAATAGCTTTGAGGGTAACATATTCCTTGGCTGTATATATATCATAAACAATATTCCTAATAGAGAGTTTTATCCCTTGGGATAAATCCAAGGTTTTTGAATGGAGTCGAACCCTTTTATATGGTCTGTCCAAATCCTCTTCACTCTTTTTTCGAAGTCTTCTTAAGGTCTTCTCTGAAATGCCGCAAGCATCAGACGTTCGTTTTTGCACTGCCAAAACAGACTCTAACGGGCCCGAGTTATCTTTTTCTAAAGTAAAATAACGTTCCACTTGTAATACCAAACGGCGTTCACCTGGAGATAAATGCCTTCTAGGCGATGTGCCACCTTGCTGAACATTTTCCATAACTTTGCTTAATAACTGATTTTAATTCACACACAATGAGAAACAAACTAAAAGTGAAAAGCACAACTACTTATTTAAAATAAAGTAGAACATACCATCCCGCACTTCAGCAAATTTTAATTATTTCTTGGAAAATAGTGATTATTATGAAGATTTAATTATAATAATCCCAAAATAATGTCATTATCGGAAAAGTATATACCTGACAAAGTCTTTAACATATTTAACCATCCCGCACTTGAGCAAATTTTAATTGGTTCTTGGAAAATAGCGATTATTAATATAGATTTAACTATAATAATAGCAAAATAATTTAATTATCTATTTAATTATTATTTATGCTGAACGCGTAATTCTAAGATAATTTTGTTTTGAAACCTCTGATTTCGCCCAGTAATAGTATACAGTAAACCAGTGGGATGTTCGGTGTGATCAAGTATAGCGAAGGTGCGAAGATATTGTAACTTAACCGACTTACTGTTTTAAAAGCGATAACATCCCTTGGTGATTTAATCCGATATCGGACTTCTTAAAACGCACAGACTTTAATCACACCTGTAACTTAGTTGTACCTTTGGCCAATACCTGAAAATTAAGGACCAAAATAACCCATACTCTGTCTGTCAATTCACTTCATCTCCCTAATTTTATTTTAATGACATGTTGACATGTTTACCATTACTATTACTTAGATATTAACTTTGTAACTACACGTAGAATTTAGTATTGTCTTGTACTCCTTCGATAATAATCCGCAAGGGTCGAAACACGTGTCAGGCAACTGAATTATAATTGTGAAATATAACAAGTAAGACTTTAATTTCCTCTACCATTTAACATTTATTGAAAAACCATAAAAAATATAAATACTTTAAGGCTACAAATAAAAAATGTTGTTAATAAAATAAACGAAAAATGTAACTATTAACAGTAACGGAACTACAATGGTTCCAAGTGTTTCATGAACCCGGGCTTCCTTAAGACTTAAGAAAGCGGCAAATAGGTGAATTCTTGACATTTGGGCGTTGCTCTAAAAAAAAGTTTGCCTCCGACATTTCATCTCAAACTCAGGTCTTCTAGTTACGCGCTACTGACTATTAATACAAAATATCAATTAGCTGTTTACGTTTTTGCACACTTTCTTAGTTCCAGTTTAAGAAAATTCAGTAAGTTGCTTGTCAGCTTAGACCCATTTACGTAAGAATCTTACTTCCTCCCTTGATCATCTCTTGAACCTAGCTCAGTCAAGTGGTTAAAATGTAAATAATAGAAAAAAATTTAAATACATTTCATAACTTTTGACAAATGAAGAACTATTGCGACATTAAGTATATTTTCTTTCTTCCACCAAACCACTCTTCATTAAAGAAAATAAATTATAAAATTTGACATAAAAACAAAACATAACTATCTAAGTACCTACTGAAAGTGTCCTTATAGGTGAAAAATGTTTTGTTCAGGTGTAAAACGTTGCCTCCAGGTGTAAAGTGTCGTAACCAGATGCAAGATGCCTTAGCCGGATGCAGGTCAAATGTTGCAGCAAGAATTAAATTGTCACACAGTATTTGGGTTGTCAAGATCAGGTTCAAGCCAATAACGATTTCTTTGAAAGTATCAGTAAACTTGTGACCCTTTCTGTAAATCTAAATTATTTGGTCAGTATTGAGAAGGTAGAAATTTATAAGATTCTTTATTCCCATATTAATAAAATTAATTTAAAACTCTAGACCCATTATTCAGATAGGGCGAAAAGGTCCAGCTGTAAAATAATAGTAATAGTAATATTGAAATTAAAAAAAAAAAGAAAAAGAAAAAGAAAAAAAAAAGGAGAAGAAAAAAGGAATTACTTTTTGAAAAAAAAAAAAATAAAAAAATAAAATAAAAATAAAAAATAAAAAAAAAAAAGGTTTTAGGAATAAGTCCAGTATGAATAAAAGAAGATCTGAATATGATTACAATATGTAGGGGTAATTTGTAAAAATAAGCTAAAGATAGAAAGAATAAATAAAATATAAGCTGGCCAGTTGGTTAAATCCAGAGCCAAATAAACGTATCACACACACACACACAGTATTTGGGTTCGATAATGGGTCCATGCAATAGAAAAAAATGTTTATGATTAGTACCGAAATTACTATCAGACTGAACAAAACACAATTTTTAAATTAAATACTGGAGAAACTTAACAACAGTGAAAGAAATTCTATATAACATAAAATGGCGGGGCGAGACTGATCTAAGAACATAACGGTGTTAGTTTTGTTCTTTTTACGAGCCGCATATTTACTTAAAACCCTAGGCATTTTCCAGACTGATTATTACTGTCTACTCCAGAAGGTACTTGAATTAAGAAATTCTGTAATATCGGGATCAGTAATGCCAAGATTTGAAAAAAGTGCACAAGAGTTAATCAAAATGAGTTTGTCCTCAAATTGGTATGAAGTGGACGGTGTACTTTTGTCAGATATAGAGTGGGCATGTTTAGAGGACTAAACGGAATGTTTTAGACTGATGGTAAAAAAAATTTGATCTACTAGGCTTTGCGGAATGTAGAAGTGACCCTAAAACATCAGGAGGCACAAGCTCAGTGATAGCGCTGGGAACAGCATTCCAATTAAGCCTCTTTAAAACTGAGTTCTTAAATTGACATTTATCGAAATGATCTTCACAATTTCTAATGTTTTTGCACTCAATGTCAGGATTAATATTACAATTATTCTTCCACACTCTTAGTCTTTAAACATCAGTAAGGAGAAATGCATTAGGGTCAGATGAAGATCTTAAATACACTTTTGCAACCGGAATATTTACAGTAGTTCTTCTTCGGCACGGCCAATCATACAGTTCTACATGTATCCGCTTGGGCTGTGGATATGTACCTCTTTTATAAACTATGGTTGCAAAATTTTTTTGGAGAGTGTACTAAAAGTAATAAAAAATAATTAATTTGATTTTGCATTTGGGTTACATATCTCTGATATAAGGTAGCGTAACCATCATAAAATTCTTCAAAACTTATAAAATGGCAAGTAAAGGATAAAACAAAGACTTGAAACGGCAAATTATAATAGAAGAAATTTAAAGAGTCAACTCCTTAGCTTCTCGGTCTATACCATCAACCATTCGTTCGGGGGTTAACAGTTCATAGAGCTTTTCTTCTTCTTTTTTTATGCAAAAAACGGATAATTAAACACTTGATTAAGGTGGCATAATCTATATTGGGCTTTTAACAATGGCTGTATCCTTTCATAGATTAATATTATGAAAAAGAGAGTCCGATATGGCGGAAAAGAGCACATGGTAGTGACCGTTCGTAGCCCTCTGATGAACTGGTAGTTCAAACTATTTAAGCCAGATTTTAAAACGTATTTTTTGTTGCGAGGTCACCCATATGAGTTTCATCTACGTGTTGGTTCGTAAGGCTCTCTAATGTAGCTGCTTGAAACCGGCGTTAAACTGTAGGTCCCTTCCATCCGTGAATCACAGTATCACGCTCAGCACGGATAGTTGCAAGAAGTTCGCCTAAGCCGTTATATCAGGTATGGTACTAAGAAAAACGAAATATGCTTCTCTAAACTTTAAAACAAGACATACCAGTGGTATGAATTCATTATTATTTTTAATAATATTTGTACCAAATCATACGCTTCTATAAAAACACTGTGGTTTATATCTTGTGCCCTATGGTGGTCTGGATATAGTTAAGAAATTGACCCATATCTAAGCTAACGAAGGCTTAACTAACTCAACGTTCATTTAACTATCTTCTGACAATATTCATTATATGCCATTTAAAAAACTATTTTCAAGCGAGCAATGTAATATTCATATCCTAGATATTTCTTAGAAAATGCATTTGTCTTCAAGGATATTTACAAACTTAACGGTCCGCGACAAATTAACGACTTAATCTAAACATCAGACCCAAAAATATACGTTCGAAACCTCCAGCTCCCCTAATTAGAAGACCTATTATTGTTAGGCAGGAAAAATGACCGGATGTTGTCAGATTTGGAAGAAACGTTTTTTATGCACGAAGGTTAATGTTTATTAAATGAATAAGTTGTACCTACCAATAAGCAGGCAAAATGAAATGTTTAATTAACCAATACAGGGGTCTAAGAAAAAAACCAATGAATTGACAATATGGTGACACTAGCTGTGGGGTTAAAATTTTGAAATAATACAGGGTCGTTGGTATGTATGGAAATGGACGATAATTCTTAAAGTAAAACAGCTTGCAAAATATTTCCAAAAATATTCTATATTATATATAAGATATAGGATGTCCCACTAAAAAAAAGTAACTTTGTTTTTCTGCGGCTTTCTGACTAATCCTGTATACTTATTTTTTAAAATTTTAATAGACTTTAAAGACCCTAAAATTTTTGTCTTGAATATTTCTTGCTAACTGTTTTACTTTAAGAAATATTCAACCGTTGCCATACAAACCAACGACCCTGTGTATCATGTACAGGGTAATTTTTAATATTTGCGCACCCACCACAGGGGTTAATATTAGTGATAGAAAAAAACTTTTGATACAAAATTTGCATACTTTTTCCCGTGTTATCTTTTGGACTTGTCAAGAAAAACATCGCAAAGTTGAAAATCAATTGCAAGTTTTCTTTTTTAAAATGGAATGCCTTATATATTTTTCACCAGGACAAAAGATCTCTTTCCTCTGATTCCAAAAATATATACTATATCACCATTAAGTTCAGCCGTATTTGAAATATTTGAGTTTACAATTTCCGCATACTTCAACGTAACATATTTGTCGCTTTACGATAATTTGACACATTCAGTAAGGAGTGGCCGGCTAATAACCTTGACCTAAGTCGGTTAGATATTTTTCTGTGGGGATTTTTAAAAAATCAAATTTATCGAGCATATAATAAAATAGTCATTTACTTCACTTTATATCATAAATTATAAAATATAATTTTCAAATATAAAATAATGCGACAAAAATGACACGTTGAAGTATGCGGAACGCCTCGATAACTTGATTATCTTCAATTCAATTTATCAAAATTGTAAACTCAATTATTTTAAAAACTGCTAAAAACTAAATGTTGACATGTTATATATTTTTGAAATCACGGAAAAAAGATCTTTCATTCTGATGAAAAATATATAGGGTTTTCCGTTTAAAAAAGAACTCGCAACTGTTTCTCAACTTTGCAATGCGCGTACGTTTTTTCTTTGACATTTAAAAGATATCCTGGGAGGAATTATGCGACTTTTGTACTAAAAGTTTTTTCTATCACTTATATTAACCCCTGTAGGTGGGTGCGCAAATATAAAAAATAACGCTGTAAATAAATATTACGCGTATTTGGTCACGTCACAACCCATGCTTCATACTTGTCTTGTCACAACACATTTTATGATTTTTGTTTTCCGGTAAAACACGGTGTAAAATTACCGTAGAAAATTAGAAGATACTATGATCAAATTAGCAAAAGTTTTACTAGAAAATTAGAAAATATGATTTTTTATAACTAGTGTTTTTAAAGGCGGTTATAGGCACACAGGGGGTGCAGCGTACCCACCACCTGAAATATGTATGCCTAAATTCCCTTATTTTCTGAATACGCTTTTTGTTTTCATGCTTCTTTTATAGCAAGTCGACTTGGGCTGCGTTCTAATATCCGATGTTTCGACTCGTGTCCATTTAAAATGCAGTCTTGGTCTAATAAAGCGAACAATCTCAACATGCAAAAACTAATAGACGAATTCATTTGTAAAAATTCAAAGCGTGCTGCAGTTTTCGCATTCTTTAATAGAAAATAGGAATTTTTTGCTTTTTTCTGCTATTGAAGTAAACCATTTGGATCTTTTCTTTATTATTATCACTTGTTTTCCTGTTCTTCCTATTTCGAAATGGATTATAACCCGAAAAGTCATGAACCATCTTTTATGACAGAAAATGAGTTTCCCCCACCCCTGAGCCTATACTCTCTACTCAACCCACCACCCGAATTGTAAGTGTTCCGCCGGCCCTGGTTATAGGTATCAATAAAACTTCTAAGGAAACTATTATTGTAGTCATGGGACTGTCACTACTAAGAAGACCGCCGAAAGGCGGCGTAAGGTACAAATAATCAAGGTCCTGCTAACTACAAGATAACTTCCAAGGATACCATTGTTGTTATAAAAGTTATATGACGGGTCATTCATAATTTGGATTTAAATGTTTTAAAATAACTATTTTTTATTTGGCAAACTAATACCTGTTAAATAAAGATTTCATTAAATAAAAATTTTATTCAGATAAAGGGCGACAAAACGTGACTACATCTAATTTTTACATAGTTATAATCTCAAAATATTTTTAATTTATACCATATTAAAATAATTTTTATTATAAACTGCTGGAACTTTGAAACGCATAACGATACCCTTATAAGGAAACTCCAATATTTGAATTTTTTTTTCACATAATACTGTAAAAAATATCAGATACCAAACCATTTACAGTAAATTTTGAATATTGCATTTTTTTCTAAAAAAGAGGAGTTGTCAGGTATCCTTACTGTCAGAAGTAATGCGGTAAAATACACATTTTCAATATGGTTTTATTGGTGAAAAATTGTCATAAAAAAGAACCTTGCTCTAAAATAATCTCAGTGTTCGTATCTTAATGATATTTAAAAGTAATTAGCAAAGAGAATTCCCTTAAAATTGTTTTGAAAAAGCTACCAGTTGCCAATGAAAGCACATCAATATTTATAAAGAAAATACTCACTTATTAGTCTAATAACGTAATAACAACAAATTATTTGTATTTGTATAATATTGAAAACGAACAATAATTGGCTTCATGAATCGGAAAATGGTTTGTATGTGGTGCTATTTCACCTATTTGTGAGGCAGGGCGTCAAAGAATCCATAATGGTCAATCACCAAAGACTCTTTTTTTTTATCTCTTGAAGCTGATCATACTTATGTTTCGGCATTATCCGTTTTGCTTTGTACAGTTTAGGGATATTAATCTCTACTTTTATGTTCAATCTAGCAGGTAAAAAATTCCCATTCATGAGGATACCTTAACTTGTATTGATAGAATCATTGGGATTTCATCGAAGGGCTCGAAGGTTTTTCACAGTTGGATACCCAACGTTTTCCTTGGTCTTATTGTGTCAAGATAATGCAGATTTAAGTAATTGGTAAAAAAAATCATGGGTCAAGTATTTTACGTGTAAGGTTTGTGTTTGTGACTAGCACGAAGACACACCCTTACATAATCAGTTAGAACATCGGTTTTTCATTTTTTTACTTTTCTTTCTATGGCGGCATGCATTGCATCCTCCATATAGGTATGTCCCTTCTCCAAGTATTTTTGTTAAATGATTCCACTGGATAATGAAGTAGGGCATTCGAGAGTGTTGCATTAATATTTTGACCACAGCACCCATCAATTTAAAATATAAGCTGAAAATCTTTTTCCATAGTATTCGCTATTTCATGAGCGATAAATTCGCTTAATATACTAGCCACTTCATTTACAACTTTTTTTCTTGTAATAAAGGAGCGAAACATTGGACTTTGGAGCTAATAGGACAGACTGCTGAACTCTAGGTCCATATCAAAAACTTTATTCTTTTCACTTCCTTTGTCTTTGTCTTGTTCTTCCCCAGCTTCGATTTTTTTTGTCTGTTTGAAGACGATATTCTGCCTCATCAATATTCCCTGTTTTTCGTGCAACGCAAATACTACACTTATTTTTCATAATAAACTAGGAGTTACGTGACTTTCTTTTCCATTAATATTAAGTTATAGAAAGATCGTAGAGTTACGAGTTATACGCAATGGAAAGCTTAAGTTTTTACCTAAAAGATGACGCTAAAATGTCAAAATCGTAAAACATGGAGTTCGAGGTTTTCTCATGAAGGTATCGATAAGGTAAATGTTTAGTCTATATTTGAAATTAAATATTTAAGAAAATATTAAATATATTTAAAAGCCGTTCAAAGCATATTAGGGCTTATTGTTTGATCTTAAGGTAGATTTATTAGTTTTGGTTCCTATCAGTTTTAATACCACAATATAGGGTGGAACCTTAACAGTGCAGATTTGACAATGTTTTTAAAAGTTTTTATACAGGGTGAGAAAAAAGTATACTTTCAATGCTCAAATAGTAATTAGGTTAATATTTTCCCAGTAACAGCTTTTCTACGTATTGGTTGGATTTGGTGACACAACTCATATTGTAACCTGATTAATACAATGAAGATTGTTATTGTAACTTTGTTTGTTGATTTATTTATTTGGATTACGATGAAGTGTCATGTAATTAATTTAATAAGAACGTTTTGAATTTATTTAATTTGTTATTATTTATATTAAATTAAAATAAAATTATATTATAAAAGATTCACAAGAGAAAGAAGGGAAAATTACTTTAAGGTTTTTGATGCAAGGTTTATAAGAGCAACAAGTTGCTGAGAGTTATAATGCACACAGAAGCTGTTTAAATATGTTGGCGAGACCTCGGGACAACAATGTACAAACGGTAGTAGATAATTTAAGCCATTATTCAGAAATGAAAAAACATTTCTCAAGAGTTTAATCATAATTTAATAGATAGTATGCCTTGCGTTTATGGACGGGGGCCTTTAAAATATTAATCTTAATTTTGTTAACTTTTATATAGCGTTGTTTATTTTTTGCTTACCTAATTTAATTTAGAAGTAATAATTTCTTTCATGACAACATCACCTTTAAATAAAAAAATAATTATTAATATTATTGGAGTATTGAAAATTTACTGTTTTCTCACTCTGTTTAAAATCTTTTTAAAACACGAGAAAAATCAAGCTCTTTTTTCGTATAGTTCCGAGACAAATACATTGTGATTAAACTCGAAAATATCGTTTTTTTATTAAACTCTAATTACGGTAAAACTATTCAAAATTATTTAAAAAACACCACAAATGTTTTTTACAATTGAACCAGTGATTCCTCTGAAATCCAGAAATAAGGAAGAAGTATTTTTGGAAAGACATGGTGTCTCCGTGAAATCTTGTTAAATTTGCAATGTCTCATTGCATTGTGGAATTAAAACTCATTAAAACCAAAACTAATCAGTATCCCAAGACCAAACAACAAGCCCTAATATGCTTTAAACCGCGTTTAAACATCTTTAATATTTCTTGAAATACATTTCAAATATAGACTAAAAATTTTCCTGGATTTCAAAGTCCCAGCAGTTTGGATACACCTGCCTTGATTTCGGGAGAAAGCAATAATTTGTTTTTAAATTTTGTTTGCAAATTAATTGATTGTTAAAAATGGTTTAACTCTGTGAATAAGAAAAATTGGTTACTGACTATTCTCATTACCACCATACTTGTTGTTAAAGAAATTATCATTGTTACCATTTAATTGTAGCCTGGTAACCATCACTGGTGTTATGCTGGTGTTATGTACCAAGAAGTTCTTCGCGATTTTCTGCATAAATTTATGCTATAGCGTTGTATAAAGCTAACCCCATCACCTTACCGTCGCGAATTTCTTGACAATCCAAATATCACTAAGCAATTTTACACTTACAAAATATTTTCGCACTTTACTACAGATTATCTATAAGCAGAAAACGAAGTATAATAAAAAAAATAAAGAAGTAAAAGCCCAAAGCAGTAAACAATAATCAGTTAAAGAAAATGCACAGGCATGAAGAAAAAATATGAACTAAATTATATTTATTCCGACTTTAGGCCAGACTTCACGGACCAATTGAATATGCCTTAGTTCGTGAGAACTTCTTCGTACAGTGACTTCTTGAATTATCTCCCAAAGAAATTCTCAGTGTAATCCCAATAAACTAATATTTTTGGTTAATTGGAAGTTGGTTTTACGAACAGTTTTAGTAACTTTCGAATTTATCTTGTTTACTTTTGCAACGCCCTATATTTTATTTTAATTAGTATGGTTTATATTGTCACTTAAAAAATTATAAAACCGATTGGGTACGGTTTAATGATGTGTCACATATCCTTGTTTGATTTTTTAAATGGTTGACCGCCCATTATGGTGATGATTAACCTTGATGATGATTTTGGCGACATACAGACATTATTGTTAAATTTTGCAAGTGAACAAAGTTATTATTGTAAATTATATAGGCGACAAAGAGCGGAATTGATGTCTTTTGTTACAGGTCACATACTTTGTGGTATCACATTTTTATATGGAATTTTGCTAAATTTTATGTTAATTAGATGGTAGAGCTGTACTGCTAGGTATCCAAGTACATTAATCATGCTCAGAAATATAATATATTAAATCAATCGTGATTTGTTAAAGGGGCATAAGTCAGGGAGAAGAAGTTTTGAGAAAATTGGAAAAAACTGTTTAGAATATCAAGAGATAACAAAATAACAATTGTAATAATTTTAAGATGTTGTATATCATCAAATAAACTTTACGTGAGGTAACTTTTCTTCTAGATCTATATACTGTATTTTTTGCAAAATTTTGAATGTTAATGACTGATGCCCTTTTAACAAATTGAAAATTTTCCGACAATAAAAGTCATTCTGTAATATTTGGAATATTTAATTATCATAAAAAAAAAAACAAAAAAAAACACTAATGACAAAAATATAACTTGGCTTCTATTCATCTTCTTGAATGTTATTATTCACTGGCCAGTTTAAAATGTCTTTATAAAGTGGCTGGTGATCATTTGGAACATACTGCTTAAGTTTGGCGAAATCTGCCATTTTTGAAGCTTTTATGGGAACTTTTCCGGTTGGATATGGACACCTATTTGGCGGGACAGGTGCATCTTTCTGAAGGCTCATAAAAAAGGTGTGACAGATGAGGCCGTTGATCAAAGGGAACGCCGTTATGTAGCCTTTCGTGTCATGATCATAAACAAATTCATACAGAGTACTCACTGCAAAATTTATTTTATCCTTCCTTGGCTTGTGATTAGTTTCTTCAGAAACGGCAGTCTTTTTATAATAATTTTTCCACCACATTTTAAAGTCCAAAATGTCTGTCGCTTTAACCTCTTTGACGTGAAATTTGCCCGGTTTGCCACTCGAAATAATGTGTTCAGTTACTTTATGCACGTTGAAAATCCTGTCATGTTTCCTTAGTCTGCGAGAAATAATTTCAAAATCCCTGTCACAGGATAAAATAACTGTGTCCCCTCACAGGAAAATAAGGTTTAATATTTTTAAATCTGCCAGAGTCTGTCAGAAAAAGCATTTACCTCATAATAGCCTGATTTTTGTTCTGGGCCGAACAGTTGTCAGAGAAGAGACCTTCACCTTCATGGTATACGTATAAACAACTGGTTTTAGCCCTAATATTAGAGATGGCGAAGACGTTTACAGATTCAATACTAACCTAAAAATCACAAGTTCCACACGACGTTGCCGTCGCAATTTTGTTAAAACGGCACGAGTCACTGACTGGTGCCCTTATAACAAACTCCGAATTTTTTGCGCGCTCATAACAACCTTGTAAATGCAAGGACTGATGCCGTTTTAACAAGAAACGATAGTTTGATTAATGTAGAATTGGGCAAAGGTAAAAACTCAAAATGGCTGGATAAGTGACTGATGCCCATTTAACAAATCACGATTCAAATACTTATATCCAAAATTTAAGTCATGTTTAATGCCTCCTAACTTTAACATTATCATAAACGAGTTTTTAACCTAAGCACGATTTAGATAGATTGAACTATCAACATGGTATTTTTTGGATTATTCGCACATACCGGGTAAATAAGACAGGTCTTTTACTTCATTTTCTTGCAATTTTTAACTGTATGTGGCAAGGTAATTTCAGTTCTAATAATCTTGAAGATAAACCTTAAGTTAAAGGTTATTTGTATCATTTTTTTTATTGTCTGCAGACAATTGTAAGTTTTTTTTTTCGAATTGAACGTTCATATTTTAAATATGGACAAATCTTGTTTCTTTATTTGATCGTCTACGGTGGACGGAACAACATACGTATAATATGACCAATGGGTGCCAGGCTTCGTACAGCATGGGCAAAAGGCGGATGATATTTATGCCTTTTGTCATTTCTATGATTCGAAGGTAACAGGCAGATTATATTACCGATTGATATTTCTGCCTTACAAATATAAGTGGTATAACTTTACCTATGCCTGTACCTCCACAAAATATGACACCAAGCGACAATGAGTCTGCTGATGACAAAGTAGACGACGAAAATTATATAAGCGAAAATATGGATTTGGATAAAACATTTGAACCAGGTTATTCTTTCCTCGAACCTTATTTACCAATTTAGTCGAGAACAAACGTGCTCTATTATGTTAAGGTCAGGAGATTTTGCTGGCCAATCCATTCAATTAATGTTATTGGCCCGCAAAACCTCTGTTATAATATGAGCCCTCTGAAGTCTAGCATTGTCATCAATATATAAAAAAATTCTGACCGTAATTTGTCGCAAACGGGACTATAATTGGAAAGATAATGTCATTTCGGTAAATTTCGGCGGGTAATATACAATTCGGTTTTCCCGTTGTACATGACACCTGCCCAAACTGTGATGCCTCCGCCGTCAAAGGCTTCCTGTGGAGCCATGTTATCCTCTTCATACCGCTGGTTCGGCTCTCGCCACACTAGAATCCTTCCATCAGAATGAATGAGATTAAACCTAGTCTTATCAGAAAATATACAGTGCATCCAATCTTCATGCACCCAGTGACAATACCGCTGTACTCACGCAAGCCGGGCAGCTCCTATGAGGCTGCAATAACCTAGTACATTTGGCCCTTCTCCTAGCTCTACAACAATTAACAATTTCGTTAGCAACACATACTTAAACTCACCAACACTAGGTAATTCACTTTTTTTGGGATCCGAAACCTTGCGTACCTTAAGTTATTTTTGTTCAAGGTTTCTCTTATCGCTCGGTCACAAACTCGAATAGCAGCTTGTCGTCTAAAATTATCATTTAAGAGGCTAGAACATTTTGTTCGATTTTGCTTGGCAATCCGTAATAAAACCCTTTCTGAACGAATATCAATTTTTCGATTGCCTCCACCGTACTGGTAATATTTGTGGTTGCCAGTGGTTTGTAATCTGGTTTTAAGCCTGGCTTTGGTGCACATTATAAATATCACCAATTAGTTGCTGGTTCAAACCTTAATTAAGGAGCCTTAGGCAATTTTCTCTTTCTTCTCTAGTAAATCTTCGCATTTTAAATTAAAGTTATTATTTTATAAACATTAATTTGATTCACCACACTCTTATAAAATTAATAATTTACCTGTCATCACAACCTAAATGTCAATAAACAAAATTATCAAGGCAATTTTGATTGTACTGGTGTAGTCCTGATTCGGGTCTAAAGGCCGTCGTCGGTTGGAATTGCTTCCTAACGTTTCGCTAGCACGAGTGGCGAGCTTCTTCAGAGGTCCTTCCATCTCTGGTGCTGGAAGTAGAGTGATTGTATTGATTGAGGTTAGAATATCTCTTGTGCCACCAAATTAAACCGAGAAGAAGCTGTTATTGGGAAAATAAAAACATTATTATTATTAGGGTATAAAAAGTATACTTTTTTCTCACCCTGTATAAAATTTTTTTAAAACGCGAAAAAAAGCCAAGAATTTGGAACTAGCAATAAGCTAAAAACTTTTTTTCCGAGCAATTGCCAGACAGATACAGGGTGATGAAATCCGAAAGTGTCGTTTTTCGCTTAAAGTCTAATTATTGTAAAAGTACGACATTTATTCCAAACCCCAGAAAGTCGTTTTTTTTATTAAACCAGTGATTCTTTTAAAACCGAGAAATGAAGCAAGAATATCTTTGGAACGAAATGGGGCCTTCGTGAAATTTTGTTAAATTAGCACTGTTTCATTTGGCACCCTGTATTGTGAAATCGAAATGTATACAAACCAAAACTAATTAATATACCCTAAGACCAAACAATGAGCTTCAATAAGCTTCAAACTGCCTTTAAATATCCTTAATATTTTCCCAGACATTTAGTTTAAAATATAGACTAAAAATTTTCTTTATGCGTTTCAAAGTTCCAGCAGTTTATATTAGTTTTATTTCAATCATGTAATTTCAATTAGGAACAACTACTTTAGTTCTTCATACAGAAAAATTATTGGAAACTCCATTTTTTTTTAAGAAAATCCATATTTTCCACAAAAATAAAGATATCTAGGTGAACCAAAAACAAAAATGTTAAGAATGGATGTGACTTGATAATTAAAACCTAATCTAGAATAATATACTGTTTCGCCACTCCATAGACTGTCTTAAACTTATGGTAAAAACATCTGTTTGTTTAAACCTGTATATATGAGCTATTCTCCATTAATTTATCTACGATATTCTTTGAAATTCGTTTTAATCCGACATGAAATAAAGACGTTATTTGCGATTTATATTCATCGAAAATTTGGATGGATCGATTATTTTGCGTGTGAGTGTATATTGTAGACTGTAACAAAATTGAATAAGTGTATACAACCACCAGAGTTGTACAAAAATAAATACTAAACTGATTTTGAATAATTTCGACCTTCTGAATAGGAACTATTGGATATTTTCCAATATCTGATAAATCGATCAATGCGCAAGACAGCCTTGTTTGTCGGATGTTTATCAATATTTCATATTCAATACCCTGATTTATCGTTCTTTTCTTATTTTTTTGTAGCTTCCACCAACTTCTTTGATGCGACAGACATATCAGAGTCTGAATCCCTTGCCACTCATCGGTTAGAAAAGAGAGCAATATGTCCTTTAAATAGTGAGTGCTTGCCATTAACTTCGTGTCCTATTCTATCCCAGATTTTGGATAATCAATGTGTTGTGACAGATAAGTAAGTATTTGAGTATTAATTGAAGAGTAGAAACACGAATAGGGGTGAGTGCCAATTTAGTGAAAATGAGATTGTTGCGGTAGAAACGTTACAAGAGCCATGCGGTAAGAACTGTAAATGGTTATAAGTGCCAGCTGTCATTGTCTGTTGTAAGCGGTTCTCTAAAGATGGCGCTGCCACTATACTCCGAGGCATTTCTACTAGAAAGATGATAAGAACGTTTGTCCTTTTTGCTGATAAGTGCCAGCATGAACCTGGAGTAAATTATGTTTGTGCCGACACTTAAACACTCTCATATGTTTTTTTTTAAGCTGTCATGCTACAATTTTGGCCTTTATATAGGTGATACTAATGATGTTTAAAGTTTAAAGTTTAAAAATAGAACATCCACAGGCGAGGATGGGATATCTGTACAGATAATTGAATCCCTATCAGATTTCTGTCTTCAGATTCTAACTGACCTAATAAATAATTCTTGGTCGTCTTAAAAAAAGCAAAAGTTGTGCCCCTATATAAGGGGGGCGACGCTGAGCAGATTTCCAATTTTCGACCCATTTCTCTGCTCTCTACGTTGTCGAAGATCATTGATAGGCTGGTCAAGGGAAGGATGGTGTCATTCCTGAAGAGCAAGTCCATTATGAACAACAGGCAATTCGGTTTTCAGGCCGATAAGAACACAGGAGATGCAATTTTTCAGTTTCTTGAAATGGTTTATCGATCTGCCAATATTGGGGGGGCTACCGCGGCGGTGTTCTGTGACTTATCCAAGGCTTTTGACTGTGTTAGTCACGGGATACTGCTGCGTAAGCTTCAACATTATGGATTTAGAGGAGTCGCATTGAGGTGGCTCTAGTCGTTTCTTGGTGGTCAGAGTCAGCGAGTGTTTGTTGGGTCATCTGCTTCGCAGAGTAGAGGGATTGATTGTGGTGTACCACAGGATATTGGGACCTATTCTCTTTCTGCTTTATATAAATGACCTAGTTCACGTTAATATTCGGGGGACGTTCACTCTTTTTGCAGATGATACGACAATCTTATGGCACGCGGAGGCAATTGATCGACTGAGCGAGCAGATTTCGGATGATATGTTGAAAGTGAGGAAGTGGTTTGACTCTAACCTTCTTACACTAAACATGGACAAGACCCACATAGTTGGATTTAGATGGGGGCTAGATCCTGCTCAAATTAAAAGTGACTCCCTTATTGTTTCCGTCAATTGCGCGAAGTTTCTTGGAATAAGATTGGATATAAATTTAAAATTCGATAATCATGTTCTGTATCTGAGTGGGAGACTGGCTTCGGCGTGTTTTGCAGTTCGGACGGTTGTTAGAGAATTAGGTATGTCGACTGCAAGAGGTGTTTACTATGCACTGGTTGAATCGGTAATTCGATATGGGGTCGCATTTTGGGGGCTATGTAATCAAGGACTGTTCGAAACAATATTTATTTTGCAAAAACGTGCAGTGAGATATGTATGTAAAGCTAGACCCAGGGACTCCTGCAGACCATTGTTCATATCCCAAAAAATATTAACCTTAACCTCCCTTTTCATATTGGAGACAATCAGCCTCGTCTTTAAAAACAAAAATAGGCTTTTGAAGACGAAACCTAATCATCATACGCGACAGACCCACGACTTACCATTACCCATACCAACCTCTACCTTTACTAAAAGATCCTTGATATATCAAAGTCGGAAAATATTTAATCACCGAAATTAAAACTTTGAATTCTACAACTCTATTTCGTAGAACGGTAAGGAAATACCTGTTAACTAGGGCATATTATAGTTTACACGAATATTTTTCCTCCAGCTTGATTGACTAGATATTCTGTTTGTCGGGAGGTTTCGGGAACAAGTGAGAGATCTGCCTCTTACTTTTTTACCAGGGCGTGTTATTCTCTTGAGGAGTGTTTTAATGACAGCTTGGCTTAACCAGTGGTTAGTATATTTATTGTATACATTTTGATTATCTGTCAGCTGTGTTGTTTATGCCTTTATTTGTTCAATTGTTTAATGCTGTGTTATATATTAAGCTATTTTGAATTTGAATAATGTGCATGTGGAACGAGGGTTTCGGTCAACATGTGGCGAACGAAATAGCTTTATGCTCGCTTCACCGGATCCGCTCATTTACATTGATTTTCTTGAAGGATAGCAATGGAGTGCAATTCATAGAGCAAAAATGTTTAGCTAGCAGGCATAGTTTCATGCCATGCGATCGCGACTTTGCCTTTATCGAGAAGCGGAAATATATTATTAAAGCTTCGAATCTTCACAAAATAATTTCATCTGCTAGATATAACCCTCCATATAAAACAGTGGACAAAACATGGATGGAAACTTAAATCGGCAGCGGAAACATTTTTGAATAACATTACCAACCTCAAAAGTCAGCCAAGTTGTTGCACTAAGAATAGAAAGAAAGAACCTTAATATTATTAAGTTAAGAACTACATACTCAGGAGAACAAAACCAAATAAATGTTCTAAAGAAGGGTCAAATCTTAACCGTTCTAAAGAATGCTGATCTGTCGAAATTAACACCTGAAAGTAAGGTATAGGCCAATAAATAAACTTTTCTTCTATCGCTGATAGATTAATTAAAACATCCCGAACATAAAGACTTTTATGGAAAACTACTTAATGTAGAACATCCTCTAATCAATAAAAATGATCATAAAAACACTTCAAAATAAGTTTTGAGGAAAAAGATGTTTCCCCATTTATAAAATCATTAAATTTTAATTATTCCGCTTAATAGAATGTTTTCTGATGTCATATGATAAAACAGTGTATCATGTATCAATCATGTACCAATATAATATGTATTAAAGCTTATTTCCGGGTTATATTCATATTAGTCTAGTATTAGTAACTTTAAAATGATATTTCGCTACTTACCCTCTTTCGTACTTCCACTCTTTATTATTCATAAATGAAGCCAAATAATTTGAATTGCTGTAAGTAAATAAATTTAGGTTCATTTAAGTCGTATTTATTCATTACTACTAAATGGTAAACAATCAAACCAATTTAATTAAGAAACATACTTCTTCTTGTTTACGTTTAACGAAAACGACACTAATCTTGCGGCTGTGTTAATCTAGATTATTAGTAGAAATACGAAAAAAAAACAAATTTTTAAACGGATTATTCCTGAAATTAATACAATAATTTGCAGCTATAGGATTACACACGTTAAAAGCTATCCAACTTTCTATAACTCTTGCTAAGTAACATTAGGCATAGTAAATAATTAAGTTTCATATTTTTCAGACTAGGGGAACTAAGTTGCGGTTACCAGGGTTCAGGTCTGGTATGTTGTCCGCAAGTAGAAAGCAATTCAATCAACCGAGTTGGGTCTTCGTCACCGGGAAAATTCGTGGAGGGGGTGAAGTGTGGACAGTCGCAAGTAGAAGGCGAAGGTTATGATGGAATTGGAGCTTATCCATGGGTAGCTAGAGTTGGATTTAGAAGTGAGTTAGTTCTTCCCCATCTCAGCCAAAACAAAAGTATTTAAAATTTTGAGATATAATTAGTCACGCACAAAGACCTATAATAAACCGCCTGTGTTTGAAAACAAAGGGTATTATTACTTATATTAAATGCATCCTTTTTGTGTGCGTAAGTAAGAATATTATACTAAATTATTTGCGTGTTCTTTTCCTGAATTAAGATACATAATTTCTGCTTTTAAAATTATTTATTGTTTCCTAATTACACTAAGCAATAAGTAGAAAGAAATACCTGTGGCAACGCTGTACGGACGTATTTAACACGTGCGACGCAAAATTTTATATGATTCATTCATGTTATTCCTTTTGGGTGGAAAGATAGTATTACAGTGTTGTTTCGCTGCGGTTGTGCCCTTTTGCGATTTTTGACTGATTTTCAGTGTTTTTTTTGGTAATATAACTAATAAAAGTCTTATTAGCAATCTAAAATGGTTCGCCAGTGCGTAGTTTGTAAAAAAAGTGACTATTCTAACCCCGGATTGATATTTCGGCGGTAAGTAAGGTTATGTTTTTTTTTTTTACCTGAAGCAGTGCGGTGGTTAATAGGTTAATTATTGATTATTGTATATAATTTATTAAATTAAACTGCAGAGACATTTTGTTTGTCAAAAAAGAACAATAAGAATAATTCTTAATGTGGGCGTAAGAGAATCATGCAGAGGTAAATTTAAACAACATAAACTGTTGACAGTGTCTGTGTCTGCAGGCTACATACAAGAGAGTATATTGTTTTTCGTTAGACATAAACAACTTTTTGAGATTAGTGAGTCACAAAGAACTTATGCAACACATACTCTAAACTACACATACCCTAGGCTTAGGCTAGCACTGTATGAAAAGGGTGCATATTAGCAATATATTAAAATCTATAACTCTTTGCCAAATTTATTTCAATTAGTAGTTTAATTGTTAACATTATGGAACCATATACCGTTGAAGAATATTATAGACATTTGAGTACTTAATTAGAACTTAAGATATTTTGTGTGACACTATATTGTTAAAATAAAAAGTTTATTTAATTAAAGTGTTAATCAGTTGAGCATTAAAGTTAATTAATTGCAGTGTTTAAGTGTTTGTTTTCCGTGCTTAACAATATTAATGTCTGAACAACAGACCTCCTGTTCTCTATTTCCGACATATACTTAAGAAAAATATAGGCTGTAAGAAAATATATAAAAGCAGCTCGGCGTGTATTAATAGTATATTAAAGTACATGTTTTATAAAGCATCATCTTATAGCACGCGTCCATGTTAAAAAACGAGCCGCTTGCGGCGAGTTTTTTAACGGGACAAGTGCTCTAACTGCTTTATAAAACACGTACTTTATACTATTTTTTCTATTTTGTATTTTTTTCAATAAGAAAATACATATTTAAAAAGAAAATCAACCCTTCAAATTTTGTAAATTTGTGTGTCTAAATTCTATGTTGGTAATACTCTAAATTTCTTTTTATCATAGTAGCCTTGACAATAAATAATATTTTCTTTGTGTCATTGTCACGAAATTTGTGATTTAATATTTCATAGAGTTGTTCATAATTATAATTAAAAAAATATGGAGCATGATAATCTAAGTTTAACTCCCCCTGAGTTAAGGGATATTGCTAATAAAACGATAAATCAACTTTTACCAGAGAAATCCCGAAAACTTTCTTTTCTCATGGATAACAATAACAGGAAACGTCAGACGTCAACAGAATAAAACATTTAAATATAACCAATGCCAACTTTTAAAAAATAAAATTCGGAGTTCGAAATGGATATATTTCGAACTCGCTAGCGCGTTCGAAATATCTATTTTTCGAGACAAAATTAGAAAATAGTATATTAAAGTACATGTTTTATAAAGCAACATCTTATAGCACGCGTCCATGTTAAAAAACGAGCCGCTTGCGGCGAGTTTTTTAACGGGACAAGTGCTCTAACTGCTTTATAAAACACGTACTTTATACTATTTTTTCTATTTTGTATTTTTTTCAATAAGAAAATACATGTTTAAAAAGAAAATCAACCCTTCAAATTTTGTAAATTTGTGTGTCTAAATTCTATGTTGGTAATACTCTAAATTTCTTTTTATCATAGTAGCCTTGACAATAAATAATATTTTCTTTGTGTCATTGTCACGAAATTTGTGATTTAATATTTCATAGAGTTGTTCATAATTATAATTAAAAAAATATGGAGCATGATGATCTAAGTTTAACTCCCCCTGAGTTAAGGGATATTGCTAATAAAACGATAAATCAACTTTTACCAGAGAAATCCCGAAAACTTTCTTTTCTCATGGATAACAATAACAGGAAACGTCAGACGTCAACAGAATAAAACATTTAAATATAACCAATGCCAACTTTTAAAAAATAAAATTCGGAGTTCGAAATGGATATATTTCGAACTCGCTAGCGCGTTCGAAATATCTATTTTTCGAGACAAAATTAGAAAAAGTTTATTTTGTTGTTTCACTGCCCTGTCCTTTGCTTAAGAATAAATCTAATATAAATTAAAAATGCATTGTTTCTTATAATCCTTAAAAAAAACCGCACGTCTCTGGCCAAGATGATAGGCGAAGGAGACCGGCAGATTACAGCGTTGCCATTTTTTAAAGCCATCTTTTTCCAACTTATTTAAAGCTATGAAGTTATATTATATGATTGTAAACAAATCGTGTTTTATGAATGGGATGTCCTTGTCTATGGTCACGCATATATTGAATTATTACTCTTGAAGTTAACTTAGGTAAAAGGTAAATGGAAAATAGTACTGTCAAACTCTGAAGTGTAAAATGTGATAAGTCGATTTTAAAGTTGGAAGGGGTGGGGCGCCATTTTGAGTTTTGTCATGTCTCATGGTCCTCAACAGAAAGTCGTAAAAATAATCTTATCCATAAATTATTTTAAGAAGAAAGCTGTTTTGTTTACAATTAACTGTAACGGTAGCAATACTAGTCATGCCCACATTGGCACAAGGGACTCAAATACAAAGGACAACAAATACCTTGTTTTATCAAAATTAAAGTAGTAATTCAAAATTTTTTAATTTTGTTAAAAAAATTGAATCGTTTTTGTTTTTAAATCTAAAATTCAGATTTACGCTTTGCTTTTAATTTAGAGCCTATTCTTTGTTTTTTATGTCCTTATATATTTTCTTTTTTTTTTTAATAATTTGGTTCTTGTGGTAAATTTGGTAACTGTAAATTTGAATAATAAGGTATTTTAACTCATAAGAAGTGTATACTATTTTTTCAAGTATTTAACTAATCTTTAAATTGCTTTGTTATAGATGTTTTGACTTCTGAAATAAAATATCCATGCACTGGATCGATAATAAGCAGTAAGGTCGTTCTGACAGCAGCCCACTGTGCCTTGGCTAAGGCTGAAAATTATAAGTTGTAAGCAGTAATAATAAAATTCACTCCTAATTTTTTTAATGAATAATTCACAATTTTTATCAACACGAAATTATCATTTTAAGGTATTTAGTCCGAGCAGGCGAGTGGGCAACCAACACCGACATAGATTGTGGAGAAGAGTTTTGTGGCAAACCGGTTCAAGATATTACCATAAGCCACGTCATTGTACATCCTGGCTATCAGAAGCAAACGTATAGACATAACATCGCATTACTAATTTTAAAGTCTAAAATTAAATATGGAGGTAAATATAAAAAAGTTTTTAAACTATGGACTTATCAGTGGCGTGTTTACCATGGAAGCTAGGGAAGCACAGCTTCCCCTAAACGATTTACTTAAAAAAATAAATAATCCAATACAATCCTACCAAAACTTACAATTAATTTTTAAAATTGTCCTAAATTTTATTTGTAAATCCTGCGAATCCGACCGCATTTTCAAAAAGCACCCTTGATCAGAGAACTCCATATTCTAGTTCTACTTCACGGTGATGCCCGATTGATTTCGAGACATACCGACGCGCCATTCGCGCCGCGCCGCCGGATTGCGGGAAACGATTGAACAGCAGCGTATTACCGTATATTGTTTTACTGCATCGAACAAATTAGAGCGGCGCGTGTTTAGGCGAAATTTAAAACCGTGCATAAATATTGGGAAAAGTACGCTGTTTTCAAACAGATTATTATTTTAGTTATGGATCCTGTTGCTAGTTCAAGTTCGGCTGAAAGTGAAAATAGACTTTTGTGTGAGTGTATTGTGTGTCAGATAGTGGTAAAAGGATTTTCCACTTATATTTTTGAGGAAAAAAAACAAATTATTTCCAATGATAGGCCCACTCCATCTATTCCTAATTTAACAAAAAAAACTAAACTTTATATTAGACATTTTCAAAAAGAATCATATAAAACTTGTGAATGGCTAACTGGTTGTGAAAATAAGTCTCTTCTGTTTTGCTGGCTATGCCTCTTATTTTCTAGTGAAAAAATTTGTGGAATAAAAATGGATTTTCGGATTTAAATAATCTACATAAAGTAATTAAAAGACACGGGTCTAGTAAGTCGCATTTACAGGCAATTATTAAAGAAAAAACTTTTGGTAATATAAGAATAGAACACGCATTAGACAACCAACTAAAAATTGCTTCTGAAAAACATAATCAGGAAGTAGTAAAAAATTCGAAATATCATCCCCGATGGGGAAAGAATTTTAAATTTTTTGTTATTAAAATATTTAAAAATATATTTTAAATTGATACACTTCATATGCGTAATAATTTGTCACGATTTACCCAAAAAAAGGCGCGGCACTCCAAAAATTTTCCCCTGCGGCGCAAGGAACAGCGCCTTCGGCGCAAAAAAGTACAACACTTTCGGCGGCCCTGGTTACAGCTTCCCATTGTATTAAAGTCTGGACACGCCACTGGGACTTATTTAAAATAATATTTTAGTTACAAACATATTTTTGGGTGAAAATTCTGTTTCTCCTAAACTAAACTGATTTTTAAAGTTAGCGGCATGTCAGACAAAGGGAGGATATTCAGAAAAAAGTCAAGCCTCGAGCAACTAGGGCGGAAAATTGAACACTTAAAACGTTATGCTTCCCCGTGTTTTCTTGTTTGTTAGTTAAAAAATTCAAGAATTAATAATCAATGTCAATTAAATCTTTAAGCAAAAATAAATAATTCATTTTTTCAGCTCATATTTAATATGCAAAAAAATTCTGTATGCCATTTTTTTTAGAATATTTTTAGGGGGAATACTCTCCTCTTGCATTTAACCGTTTTTTTGTAAATAACATTATACCTATAATGGATTATTTTTACTACGAAACCAGCAACAATGCCTGTTCACAGTTTTTATGAAAATTCTTTGCAATCAAATTAAAAATTAGAAGCGAACTACCCTAAACTAGAACTACCTACCTATTATAAAACAATAATTTTTGCTCATTCTGTAATGGCAACATTACTTCTTAAAGAAGATAGTTGATCGAAAAATTTAGAAAAGTATACTTTGTTAACTGTGAATACATTTGCTGCTGTATTATGTGCGTGTCATTGAACTCGAATGAAGCAACCCAAATACAGTTGAAGTTCGAAGTTCTTAATTTGTTTTTAAAAAAGACCTCCTCTCTCTCTCTCTCTCTTTATATCTTCTGTCGATATTACTGAGGATCTTCATTCTCCATATGATCCGTAATTATTTGCAAGTGTGATCTGTTTCAGCTATTTTAAAAGTCGCTCAACTGTTGCGAGTTGCTATATTTAACTTGTGCGAAATTCGATATGAAGCATTTAGAAATTACCCCAGTATTTTAACTTCAATATCGCATTTTTGCACGTCAGACTGTGATTTTTTTAGCAATGTTCAGGACGCTTCGGTTCATTTCTCGATTTTTACTGACAACAAGTCTCCTAACTCTATAATTTAAAAAGTAAACTTGCACAGTTTACGGAGTCTGTCCCTAACTATACTGATGCCTCTAAGTCACCTGATGGTAATGGAGCAGCCATTCTTGTACCTTATTCAAAAAATGAACTTAAATTTAAAATAGATTCTTCGTGTAGTATTTTTACAGCAGGAGCTATGGCCATTCGTGATGCTCTTGAACTTTCACTGAAAGATAGCAATCGACAATTTGTCATACTATCAGATTCCAGGTTAGTTCTAAAGTCTCTAGCTTGTATAACACCTTGGAATTATAATACCAATTCGGTTATATGGGATATTAAAAATCTATTGCGTCGTAATTCGTTACGCAATAAGCATATAGATACCATTTATTTGGGTAAATGCACATATCGGTCTAACTGGTAATGAACATGTCGATTTACTAGCCAAAGAGAGTGTATTTGACGGTGCACCTACTAATAACTGATCTTAAGCGATGCCCACCTAATACTGAAATCCGTTCTAATGAACACAAATGGAAAGAAAAATGGGAATATTTTTGCCTATCTACCCATTCAAGGTATTCCACTTTTGTTAGAAGTATTTCGACTAAATACTAATGTTAAGAATAAAGAGTTACCAGTTTCCAGACACTTTGTTACAACTATTATTCGTTTAAAAATGGGTCATGCGTATTATTCGGCACATTGGAAGAAAATTTGCTCTTTACCTTCTGATAATAATGATTCCTGTCAGGTGAAATCAGTGATATTGATCACATATCTTTTGAATGAAGTAGATATGCACTTCACATACATAATCTTGTTAAATACCTAATTCAGGAGTGTATGGTTGAATGCCCATTTAGAATCCGTAATTTATTGTCCTTACAAAACGTAAAATTTTATCATAACTTTAAGGTGATACGTCTAAAATTGTGATGGTCCGTGTTTATATGTTACTACTTAATTTATAATACACTCATGTGCAAGGAAAAAGGTCATTACAATATTCTGATTAAGTTTTAGGCTTGATAGCTTTTTTATTTTAGGTACAACTATCGACTTTAACGTGTCTTTTACCAATCTTAAGTAACGTTGGTTATTCCGCATATTATACAAGGATAATCGAAATGTTGTTTTTTTCTCTAATTTTAAAACACCCTGTGGAATAACCAAGTAACAAAAATATTTTAAAAAACCAGTTTTCATTTAGGGTCATTAATATTCTTTACATTTTGTTTTTTGGTTCATGTCAATATATGCATTCAGTCTTACACAAATGCAAAATGATCTTGGTTATCAATAATTTAAATTTTTTCGTAATTTTACTATTGTTAGAGCGAAAATAAAATGTTTGATCTGCAGATAAACAAAAGATTATCAGAACGCAGAAAAAACGATTGTACTAATCAATATTTAATTACAAATTAATTTAGGAACAAGCTTGTATAAGATTAAAAAAATACATGATGATTCTCGGAAAACAAACTTAATAACTACCAATTAATTTGAACTCAAATATGTGTCAATACTTTGTATTGCCTCCTCTAGCCCTAATTACTGCCTGGACACGTCGGTTCACAGCATCGATGAGCCCGCGAATGTCGCCTTGCGGAATATTCTTCCGTTCTTCCTGAAGTGCCGCACGGAGCTCTTCTAACGCATCTTCCTAGCATGTCCCACACATGCTCTATAGAGTCTAAATCTGGAGAACATGCTGGCCAGTTCATTTTTTCAATCTCAACTTCTACCAAATATTCAGTGACGCACCTTGCGGCATGTGGTCGGGCATTATCTCGCATCAAGATAAAACCATCGTCGATAAATGGAGCAAAAGGAACTACATAATTTTCGATAACCTCCTCAATATACCTCTGTGCGGTCAGCGATCCTCTATCAATAAATACTAATTTAGTACAGGTCTCACGTGATATTCCTGCCCAAACCATCATGGAACCTCCTTCATAACTAAGCCGGGGGCTGAACGTACATTCAGCAAATCGTTCGTTCGTTCGTCTCCACACTCGCTCTCGTCCATCTGGTGAGTGTAGGCAAAATCTAGACTCATCGGTAAAAAGTACACTGTTCCATTGTGCCAAATTCCAATTCACATATTCACGAGCAAATTGTAATCTTGCTACTTTATGACGTGGGAGTAATCTAGGGCCTGTTGCTGGTCGGCAAGACTTTAAACCGACATTCTGTAATCTTCGACGAACGGTCCAAGAACTGATATTTTTACCTCGACCTTCTCTAAGTTGATTTTTCGCCTGTACTGAAGTCAACCGGCGACTGCGAAGGGTTTTAAGAACAAGAAACCGGTCATCAGTTGCTGTAATCTTACGTTGCGTACCACTACCCGCCCTTCGTGTACTTCTGCCTGTTTCCCTAAAGCGTTTAACCACTATTTCGATGGTAGAGCGGCTGGTATTAAGTACTCTGGCCACATACCCATAATTTCGCCCGTCATCCACTAAAGCTACAACTTTTGCACAATTTTCAGCACTTAAAATCATTGCAAATACAGAAATTTACTGTCAAACTGACAATAAAGTTTCAAACAACGAAAGACACAGCCACCTTGTAAAAAAAATTCTGAATTTATATTGCATTAGAAATTATGTAATAATTTAAATTATTGATAACCAAGATCACTTTGCATGTGTGAGACTGAATTCATGTATTGACATGAACCAAAAAACAAAATGTAAAGAATAGATGACTCTAAATGAAAACTGGTACTTTAAAATAATTCTGCTACTTGGCTATTCCGCAGGGTGTTTTGAAATTAGAGAAAGAAACAACATTTTGATTATCCTTTTATAATATGCGGAATAACCAAGGTTACTTAAGGTTGGTAAAAGACACGTTAAAGTCAATAGTTGTACCTACAATTCTATAAAAAAAATTACTCAAATCGGACTAAAAATAACGAAGTTATCAAGCTTAAAAATTAATCAAAATTTTGGAATGACCGTTTTCTGTGCACATAAGTGTATAAACAAAAATTTTCTTTAATATCTTCTACTGTGAGACTGGCTGTATGACCGTTTGCCTAAATGTCATTAAAAAAAAAGATTGGTCGTAAGCTATTCTTCCTGGGCCATTTTCCGACCTTTATTAGTCTCTGCAGATTCTAACTGATTCCCTTTGCGCGGAGCGATAATATGGACAGTGAATTTTATTTCGGAATGTGCTAACGGCAGATATAGGAGAGTCTAGTTTCTTAGTTGGTTCTTAATACATAGGAAGTATTTGTTTAAACTATCGAATTAGATAAAAAAAACAAAATTTAACGTGAAAACTTAAATTGCAAAAATTAAAGATGTATTTGGCTTTTAAGTAGGTAACTATAACTTTTGTAATACATAATATTCAGTACACAGTATTGGAGGGCAGATGCAGAGACGATTTTCCATGTCAATTATCTCTCAACACAATTTTCTTGCGTATGATGCAGACATACTTAATGATTTACTATACTGGGTTATTCAATTGTCGCGCAATGACTTGCTGTTTCAATAGGTATTTGGTAGGGGGTTCTTATTATTCAGTGTTGATAAACGTGAAGTAGCCAAATTTGCAGTTTTGTCGCTAGATATCTGAACTACTTTATTTTAAATTGAGATACATAGTAGGCATATTACGGCGGTTTTGAATTTCTGCATTTCATGTATACCTCATATCTAACTTCAACAGTTTCTAAATACACAATAATTAATCTATGGGGTTGGTAGACACAAAGCCTCGGTCCCATAAATTTGTAAAATCAGGTCTCTTTGAGAATATGGACGACTTCTTTCAATTACAATAATTAATGACAATTTCCCCAAAATTGTTCGCCTGCGGTACAATAGAACTTATTCTTTCTTTCAATTTGGTAAACTTATACGCATTGCCCTCAATCTTAACTGGGTATAACCCACTTGGCTCCCCCCAAGCCGAAATATGGTCTGCGTCACTGGCCTAGTTTATCATCTAAAAATAATTTAATTTACTATTTTAGATCCTCTAATTTATTTCTTTGGGGTCATCTAGGTAGTTACACAAATTTAGAGCCTAAGCAGTATCCTAAACGATCTGTGAACTCTCTGATCATGTTACGAAGAAAGACATATTTAAAATTGGAATACCCTGCATATTATGAATTTTGACTTTCTTGGATTTCGTGATCAATTCTAAGAACATTTTATATAACATATCCTATGTCTAAATTAATAGTTTTTAAATTTTAAAGATTTTTTAAGAAGTTGTTCGTTGGCAGCATCATACACCAGACCAACAGAAATTAATGAAATTTGGGTTATAAAATATGATTGTTTATTAGCGACTGAATATTTTAAAAAACTAAAATACTTATCAAATATTTTTAAAATCTAAATATATAACAGTTTAAGAAACTTAATGTATCCTAACAGTGTCTTAAGCTCTTTTTTCCCTTACCATATAAATTTATTGCTCATTTTCATTTTGGGCGCTGTTTGGTGTATTTTTCTCGAAAGGGGCGTCAAACCAATAACAATTGTTGATCTTGTCGCTTGGAATGACGCAATGATTGATAAATGAACACTTGGGCGTCATCGGAAGTTGAGAAAAAAAGCGTTGTACGGAGACGGTGCGGCGTCAAAAGCAGCAGAAATTGAGGATCAGGTTTATGTGGTAAAGGGTGAAATAGCTATTTTAGGGGCAACCATAAAATATAGGAATTCTAGCATAATTAAAATTATACAGGGTGGTCCAACGAAAACTTAACACCTCGATTTTCCTGCTTTAAAATTGAAATGTGGAAAATCGCTCGGACCCGTCGATTTCTGATTCGAGGGGGAATAACTTTTCCGCTTTTTTCGTCTCCGTTACTTCAGCCCCCTAACGGGGGTGAGCACAACCCCCTGATTTTGAATAGGGATAAGGGGTATTGCGATACCTCATTTTGAAGAACTTATCGCGTACTATCTGACCCTAAAATTTCGCTTCAAAATTTTCATCTTTAACGACATGACAGCTAAAATAGTGAAAGACTACTTACCTTTGTGATTAGTTTATTAAATGCTGAAAATGGCCACCATTCACTTCCATGCAATAGAATAAATTTTTTTTTGCTCAAAACGTTCACGTACATTACTCAACATTTCTGGTGTAATTTGACGGCATTCATTAATGATCAGAATTCGCAAATCATCCAGTGACTCAGGCTGGGTAGCGTAAATCTTAGATTTCAGGTGACTCCATAGAAAAAAGTCCAGTGGAGCCAGATCAGGTGATCTGGGTGGCCACTCAATATGTCCCCTTCTTCCAATCCAGGCCTGTGGAAAATTTTCATCTAAGAACTGACGCACAGGTTGAGCGAAATGAGGTGGTGCGCCATCTTGTTGAAAAATGACCGTTACATGGTCTTCTTCATTCTCCAATACTTGAACGAGGGCTGGATAAATAGCGTTCTCTAATAGTTCTAAATAAACTTGGCCAGTGCGATTACCGGGTATAAAAAAAGGGCCGATTATATGATTTTTATAAATACCCGCCCAAACATTTAACTTTTGGGGATGCACTTCACGAAATAATCTTGGATTTTCATCTGACCAATACCGACAGTTATGTCTGTTTACAATGCCATTAAGGTAAAATGAACACTCATCCGAGAAACAGATATTGAACATGTAATTAGGATTATTGTTAATAATTCCACTGACCACTTCACAGAACTGGAGTCGGCGATCGAAATCATCCTCATTCAGTTCCTGAACCATCGTATCTTAAAAGAATGGAACTTATGTTCTTTAAGGATTCTCATTATTGTTGTGCGTGAAACACCAGATACATCGGACAATTTCCTAGTACTAAGGGTCGGATCCATTGCTACTTGACCTAAGACAGCCACTTCCCTCGCTTCGTCTCTTTTATACACCCTCTTTTTGTTTCCGACTGAACCAGTAGCGTCAAACTTGGCAACCAGTTGCACAACGTAAGCAGCGGATACATTTTTTTCAGGATGTCGTTCATTAAATAAAGCCGCTGTTACCGCACAGAGTCGTTATTTCTAAAAAATAATTTTATCATTTCCACCCTTTCTTCAACGGAACACACCATTTTAATTCTACTACAAAGTTACAACCGCTTTGACACATACACCAGCGTTATTTACTGCATGCCAGTGAATGGTGCCCATTTTCAGCATTTAATAAATTAATCACAAAAGTAAGTAGTCTTCCACTATTTTAGCTGTCATTTCGTTAAAGATGAAAATTTAGAAACGAAATTTTAGGGTCAGATAGTACTCGATAAGATCTTCAAAATGAGGTATCGCAACACCCCTCATCCCTATTTAAAATCAGGGGGATGTGCTCACCCCCGTTAGGGGGTTGAAGTTACGGAGACGAAAAAAGCGGAAAAGTTATTCCCCCTCGAATCAGAAATCGACGGGTCCAAGCGATTTTCCACATTTTCATTTTCAAACAGGAAAATTGAGGTGTTAAGTTTTCGTTGGACCACCCTGTTTTTAAAATGCATTTCGATTACGGACAAATATGGACTTTTTAAAATAAAAGACCTTTAGAATTTTTTAAGTTCTTAAAATTGTTACTTTTAAGGGGCTCCTAATGAGTGTTATTACTTTTTAAAATTTGCTTTAGTTGCTACTACATAAATATATTCCATAACCCAAATTTCATTTCTTTCTGCAGGTATGTACTACTGACAGGTGCACGGTGTTTAATTTCCGCAAATTACCAAATCAAGAACTCGAATACATGGTGCGCAATTAAGAAAAAGTATGGAGTGCAATGAAATCCCGCATTGAGAGTATACCACCCTGTATATATTTGGCGCGCTAAATTTTAGTAGGATCTTCATATGTCAATATATCAGAAATAGTTTCTTGGTATAGAAATGTATCTACAATTTAGCGAATGTATAAAGTATTTCATTTGAAAGAATGAAGTTCAGATATCTGGAGAAAACACTGTAAATTTGGCCTGCCAGGTATAATTAAAAACTCCTGTATATCAAATTTAGTTATTTTCCGTTTAATAGCTTGTAAGTTATTAATCCATTACGCGACTTACGAACATATCAATCCACTTTCTCCAATAGCATTCCCACCTGACATTACAATAAATAATAAAACTGAAAATATGTTTATGTAGGTATTTTGTAAACCTGCCATTTCACTTTTTATTGCAGTAACGGCACAACCAATTTGTTTGCCGGAGTCGTGGTCAGTCACTAGCAATAATGGTATTCTTGTCGGATGGGGAAAAACAGCTGGACAAACAGGTTAGTAGCCAAAAATATTTTTCTTTAATGTTCAATATTTCACTTTTTCG
This sequence comes from Polydrusus tereticollis, assembly GCA_963920685.1. Lineage (NCBI taxonomy): Eukaryota > Metazoa > Arthropoda > Insecta > Coleoptera > Curculionidae > Polydrusus > Polydrusus tereticollis. Next base: position 202,433,346 of record OY987326.1, read on the forward strand.
CACAGTAAAATCAGACCCGCATGTCTAAATATATAGGTTTATAGATTAATTGTTAAAAGTTTGTTTGATGTTCTTTACTCTTGTTGATAAATATTTGTTTTTTATTATTTTTTTTATGTTTATGCACCAAATAATTTCAATAGACCCCAATAAAACATTGTTATACAGTGCGGTTCTTATAACGCGGGTAATGGAACTTTGGTACTTCAAATTATTAACGGACAAGGGTTTCTAGCTTGCCGTCACTATTTACTAGTTAATGACTAGTTAATTTATTTATGCATAAATTAAATTAAAACTCGCAAAAAAAAACATCTATTAACGACACTAAAACCATTATACTGTATAATCTTTACAAAATTGAGAATGACTTGAAATTTTACTGCATATAAAGTTTTAAAGATATCTTCGGAATTTATTTACATAATGAAAAACACACCTTCTTGTGAATACAAGAATTTACCGTAAACTGGCTGGAAGAGGCAGACTTTGCTGCTTGAAGAATTATTAGAGAATCGGAAAATTTGCCGTGAAGGGGCAGGAAGAAATCACACTTCTTCCGTGAGAAGTAATGAGAGAATACTACAAGTCGAATTATTTTCCCACCTCGAATCGCCCGATGAGGAACCAATCAGTTTTGTGTCTCCTGGTCCGTTGCCATGCCAATAGGGGCCATTATTTTTACGTGCCAACAGAACTTATTACAAATATTAGATATACTAGAGTTTTTTTTACCACGGCTCGGGTCTGTTCTAAGGAACCTAATCTGAATATTGCTATTTCGAAACGTATCTCTCGGCTTACAATAACGGCTATTAGTCCGGCCCACATCTTGATCGAGAACCTATGTTGATACCCCCTTATGTGAACACAATGAGGATTTTCCTCGGCCTCTACATGACTAGTTCGCAAATTAAAATGCCTTCTTTTGTGAACACAGCCTCGTCAGTAAAAAGTACTACAGATGGTAGGAGCGAAGAAGGTATTTATAAACAATATCCCATACACTGACATGATTAACATGCATGGCATCTGCGACAGCTCGGACACTTACAGAAGGATTAGTTTTAAATCGCAAAGCACCTCTTCCTCGAAATCCGGGGTTCGCATGATCCTCTGCGCGCCATTATCCAACCGTTTTATTTTTATGTAGCCAGTTTTCCTTAGCCGTTGATTAACCCTATCAAACAGTGTGTGAGCTGGGATTCCCCTTTAAGGAAACCGCTTTTTATACAGTCGAGAAGCGGCTTTGCCATTACATCGAACTTCCCTATAAATTAATAGCATGTCGGCCTATTCAGCGAAAGTGTAATCTTCTATGACTTAACCGTGAGACTAATTTAGTGAAAAATTCTTGACAACAGTGAGTTTACCTTATTAATGAAATAAGGTAAATTTTTATTATGAAGCTGCGTAGGTTGAATAAATATATCGAGCATGGTGGTAGGCATTTTCAGAAACTACTATTTTGAGTTCCTTTTTGCACTACCTACCATAATAATAACTCTGATTAATTTATCTCTTCATATCTGTATTGATCATCATTGTTCTTTTGACTTAATTTCTTTAGGACTGCAATAATTGATTTCTGTATCTTAACTTGTTATCAGCCAATTTCCGAAGAAACGGTGGCATTTAGCGACTTTTACAGAGAGTAATCTTTTTATGTAGAAGACATAGGAAAATCATAATCTGCAAAATGACAAGATATTGAAGCCTTAGAGGAATGGTGTTAAATTTACCTTAATACCCCCCTGGTTCGCACGCCCCTGGTTAAAGTTAACATTGTCCAATAATTTCAAATGGATCAACTTACTGAGGAAGCGTTTTCAGACCCATGTTCATACGAACTTTATTTTTTTGTTCCTGTGTTCTATCTAGCCTACAAGTTTGTATCATAATCATACCCTGTATATACCCATAATTTTGCCCGTGTTCCACTCAAGCTACTGCTTTTGCACAATTTTTAGCACTTAAGAACATTGTAAATAATACAAAAATTTACTGTCAAACTGATAATAAGGCGTCAAAACAGCCACCTTGTCATCGATAATTTATATTGAATTAGAAATTATTACAGAATATAAATTATTGATAACCAAGATCATTTTGCACTTGTGTGAGAATAAATGCACGCATTGACATGAACCAAAAAACAAAATGTAAAGAATAGACGTCTCTAAATGATATTTTGGTTAGTTTGGTATTTTTAAATAATTTTGCTACTTGATTATTCCACAGGATGTTTTGAAATAAAATAAAAAAACAACAATTTGATTATCCTTGTATACTATGTTGAATAACCAATGTTCCTTAAAATTTGTAAAAGACACGTTAAAACTGATAGTTGTACCTACAGTTCTCTAAAAAAATCACTGAATTCGGATTAAAAATTAAAAGTTGACAAGATTAAAACGTTATCAAAAATTTGTAGTATTTTTTTGCACATACACTATAGGACAAAAGTAGAGCAACAAAGTGCTTTTATTTCTTTAAATTTAAAAAATTAATTATATGATTGTGATCCCCAGCTAATTTTAATGAAATATTATCCCCACAATATTAGTAATATTTCACAATATTTTGGTACACTTTAAACGAAATGAAGGTAGAGAAATATTTATAATTATAAAAATCGACGAAATGAAGTGCGACAAAAGTAAAGCAACAAATTGTGTCAACAGTATTTTATTTTACAGATTACGATAAAAAAGCCTTACACACATTTAGTAATTACAATAGCTAGAAGTATTATGTTAATAGTTAACAGAATATCAATTATTTTTTATAACTTGCCGACAACGTCGCGGCATTGGGGCAATCAATTTTTGAACAGTATTTTCGGGAAGGTTTGGAAGACATTGATTTTATTTACCAATGATTGTTTATTTGGAAATAATTGTGTACGAATTCCACGTTCAACTTCTTCCCATAGATTTTCAATGGGGTTAAGTTCTGGGGATTATGCCGGCCACTGCAAAACCCGAACGTTATTTTCTTGAAACCACTCTTGAACAATTCGTGAAGAGTTTTTTGGATCGTTATCCTGTTGGAAAATAAAACGCAACGGCACTTCTCACTCTGCATAAGGCAAAATTACATCTTGCATTATATCTCTATAGAGAAATCAATCCATCGTGTCATTAATGAAGTTTAGAGGATCCACCCCATTCCATGAGAAACAAACCCATAGAAAAACACTGCCTTTGCCATGTTTAACTGTGGATGTAACGTATTTGGGATTAAACTTTGTGTTGATTTGTCGTCTTGCACGCTTCATTTCATCAGAATTGAAAATTTTATAATGCGTTTCATCGCTAAATAAAACTTCTTTTCACTCGTCTACTGTCCAATTTGAATGTCGACTAGCAATTTTAAGCCTAGCCACTCTATTTCTTGCCAAAATAAGGGGCTTTTTAGCCGGGCGTCTACTAAATAACTTTGCGTCTACCAACCTTCTTTGAACTGTCCGTGGACTAACCATAAATTCGGGAATTTCAGCAATAATTCGAGGTGCAGACATCCAAGGATCGTTTTGAGAAATTCTGTAAATGCGTCTGTCTGTCCAAATTGTTGTTTTTCTCGGCCCTCCCGATTTCGGTAGATTCTCTAAATGTCCCCTTTGAATGTAACTTGAAATTATTTTAGATACGCTGTATCTTGGTAAAACCAACCGTCTTGAAATTGTGGCTTGTATTATACCTTCCAAGTGTGCATTCACTACTCTCTGCTTTAAATTCTTTCGAAATTGGAATACCTCTTAGCATGATTAATCCAGCACAGAAATATTAATTAAACATAAAATAAACTCTGCAAAAATATTTTAACCTTTACTTTTTCACTAAAACCTTTCTTTTTTAGGAAAATATTAAAATGTTGCTTTACTTTTGACGCATTATAATACTGTATTTGAAAGTTTACGTCAATTTCAGTTTATTGTTTATTTGTTTTGATTGCTGGAAAAAGCTGTTGCAGCCGATAACAGCAGCCTACTTTGATATTTTAGACACGATGTATTTAAATACGATATCAATCATTTAATATTATAAAATCGAGATTTCTTTCATTTTTCGAAAGTGTTGCTCTACTTTTGTCCGATAGTGTAAGTGTATTTATTATACTTATTCAATAATAACTGTCCATATTATTAACCTAAGCCAACAATGGTTATTTTTCAAGTTTTTAGTTCGAAAAAATTAAGTGTGAAAGTTTAAAAAAAAAACAGCAATTATTCTATTGATTAATTTAGTAAGTGCTGCATAAATTAAACTATTGTTTTTCAATTGGAAATAATTTACAGAAACACCGTATCAGCAACAAATTCTCTTCTTACCAATAGTAAGTCTGGGGCAATGCGAAAAAGTATACGGAAAAACACTTCCGGTGTCTGAAGAGCAACTATGCGCCGGAGGAGATAGGGGACAGGACGCCTGTAGCGGGTTTGGTGGAGCTCCACTTCTCGTACAACATAGCAATGTCTACTATCAGGTAAAATATTTCAAATAGTTGAAGCTTATTTTTGTTCTTTGTTTTTTTTTTTTTTTTTTTAAATTAAGACCCATTTGGGCAACCTTATACGGTGAGTGAAGACGAGCGAAGCAAACTCCAGGAGTGTATTATACACGCGAAAACAATGTGAAAAACCCATCCGATTTTCATTTCTTTTCAAGTGATAGCGTAATAACAAATAAACAAAATTCCATACATTAACATTTTCTTAATCATAGCGTTATTCATTAAGTCTTCAAAAATACCGCCATTGACCTCTAAACATTTTCTGCTTCGCCTACGAAGTTGCTCTCCTAAATACTTCATATCTTTCCTCTTTAATATTCGCTGCAGTATTCCTAAAACGTCGAATTAGTGTCCACTTTTACTTTATACACTTCATTTAAACCACCCACATAAACAATAATCTAGTGTTGTGAGGTCTGGAGATCTTAGAGGCCAATTACAAGGACTACCGCCTCAAATCCAACGCCCTGAAAATCAGGGACCCGGACCGGAACCGCTAACTGGTAAGAACCGGACCGGAACAGATATTTCTTGTGGACCAGAATCGAAACCGAACACATGTTTTACTTGAAAGAAAATTTAAGTTGCAGAACCCGAACCCCAAAAAATTAAAACGGGTTTTTGTTTTTTTTTTTCGGTTTTGAGGGTGTTACTTTGTCGGATACTTTACACATGCCTGTGCAGTAATTAAACCTCACATAATTTTAAGTTTCTTAATAAATTTTGATCTGTGGAGATACTTTCGACTTTCGACCACAAAACAGATAAGAGGTATTGACGAATTTGCTGGCCTTTTGGCAAATAAATCTGAGATCTTGCTGTAGAATATTCTACTTGTTTTTCTTTCCCTCTTTGTCTTTATGCAAAGTGACAGACTGAACGAAACCATTGCCAACTATATAATGGTCGTATTTCGATGGCTTAGATTGCAAACCGGCTAACTCCACTTTTTATGAAAATTTCGATTTTTGTGCAAATAGTTAGCTTAATGTCAGATCTATAGATATAAAAACCGAATAACTCCAAATAATTATGGTTTTCTTTAAAAACCAACGCACGTAAAGCGTCTATCTCCATGGCCCTCAATTATGTATACGACAAAACATCTAACTACAGCATTAAGCGCCCTTTTACTATTGAGACGATAGGTTATACACGTGAAATCATACTCTCTGCAAGTTTTCATTGAAAATAATAGTTAATAAGTGTGCAAAAGTACTTGGTGATTAATAACATTAATAAGGTAAGTGAAATATAATTTTACAGGCTAATAATTGTTTCTACTTTAGCTAATCTATACCATTTTTAATAAAAATGGAGTTAGCTGTTTTTCACTTCTAATATATTATGCATTTATTACAGAGTTAGCTGTTTTTTAGTGAGTTATTAGATTTTATTTTAATTTGCTGGGCGATAAAAATAATTATTTAAACCAAAATAATTATTAATATTATTTATCAACAATTTTAATTTATAATTATTAAAAGGTAATACATAAATAACTTGCTTGATATGATTTCTAAATTATTACTGACTGAAATTTTGTATAGGAAAAGCAATATTCCTGATACTCAGCTAGTTCCTCGTCCAGAAAATATTAATAAAGGAAAAAATGAAGAGCAAAATCAAGATGGGTCAGCCATCGAATCTTTGACAACCAATCACAAAATAAATACGATCTCGGAACTTGGCGAAGTTTCAAATAACTGCTCAGAAATGTTACAAAATATATCTGACGAAAGTGACCAGAGTGTTCACCTAGTAGATTATTCTGAACATTCTGATTCAGATAGCTCCACGTCCAGCGACGTGATTCTGCCAAAAAAAAGAAAAAAGAGATGTCAAGTAACTAAATATACCTGGACTTTAGAGGAAAACAGAAGAAAAAGGGAAAAAGGTGTAAAATATTTTGGTAGAAAAAAAGAAGATAGCGTGTGGAATAATAAAATTCCAAAACAGCCAAGGATTATTAATAGAAGATGCAGTTGCAAAGTTAAGGAAAAAGGTCAACTTAAATGCTTCGTTTTTACAGAAGAGGACAGACAAACAATTTTAAATTAATTAAAAAAATGCGGTAATGATCAATACATTGCTAAATTTAGCCATAGCAAGCAAAGTGACAATCGAACAAAAATTCTTAGAAGTTGGACACCCACAAATGGAGGCCGACAGCATGCATGACACCATCGAGAAGCGCTCGAAAAATAAAATAATAAACGTTCCGGCTGAGTACATCAATATATGCAGAGAAGCAAGAAAAAATCCGGAACCTTACTCTGTGCAGTATCTAACCCATGAGGTATTTAAGAAATTTGATGGCATCCGATTTTATACATCTATTCGCCCCGGAAAGAAAAAAGGCGATCCAAAGGTTTGTTATTTTATTACAATACTTACCCTTTAGATTACATAAAAAAAAATATTTTAGGTAACTGATTTGCGAGCCATTCAGTACCTACAATCCTGATGGTGACATTTTTTTTAAACTAAGATTTGGAGACAAGTGGACTATACTGCCCCAACGACGAGATGCAAATGTCATAATAAAGAAGTGGAATGAACTGCCTTGTTTATATTCCTGCAGACGAAAGATAAAGAAAAAGAAATTTGAGGACCTACAACAGTTAAAAAAGAGTATTCCTAAAGATTTTCATGATTTCTATGACAATATTCCCTATGAAGATTAAGTTACGAATTATTATTAATATTGTTTCCTTTTGTTTATTATTACGACAATAATGTTTTTTTCGTATTTATTAGTATTTAAATATAAATGTGTCTTCTAATATCAGTATTACAGTAAAATATATTAATAATAAAAACGTCTAACTCCAAAAAATATTTTCTGCGTATATAAAAAAACGTCTAACTCCATATTTTTGCTGTAATATCAATATTGGGTATTAAATCACGTGTTTTTCTTCATACAACTGTGTTTTATTTTCACTTTCATGGAATAAACACCAATAAAATCATAAAATGTCATTTTGTAGAAGTCCGAATCGTTTTTTTGCTCTCCTGTAAAATTTATATTTTGGGAGTTAGCCGGTTTGCAATCTAAGCCATCGATTTGTCATTTGTGGCAACACGGTTTTCTTAATTTTTTTTTGTATGAAACGGGATTGAAAATTCAAAGTTTATCCAAAACGGTTTTTTTCGGATCGGAACCGAATCTGAATCGAAATTTCATATTTTCGAGGGAACCGGATGGGAACCGTTAAAAATTAGTAGGAACCGAATCGAAATAATTTTTTCGGAACCGGAACTGTAACGGAACCTAAATTATCTATTTCATCTGGAACTGAAACCGGAACGGAACAGATATTACATTTCGGTCCGGGTCCCTGCTGAAAATCTTTTGCCCAAATGTTGATTGACCTGACGAGCAAAATGTACAGGTCTCCTTTGTGCTTATAGTACATTTGTACTCTGATATTTGCAGGAGCATCCTCAAGTAGTCCTTGTAATTCATTTTGTAAAAAACTACAGTAGTGGTCTGCTGTGAGACAATTCTCCAAAATTAAAGGGCATATCACACTACACGTTTACCGAACACTAATGTTGAAAATTCCTTTTGACTGTTGCGTGGGGATTTTCGATTAGCCATACATGAGGGTAACGAGTATTATTTATAACGACACTGGTGAATGTTGCTTCATTGGTAAAAAGTATCAAGATACAACACGACGATTATTATTTATCCACCGACAAAACTTCATACATTTAGCATAATCTTTCGGTTTTAGATGCTGTACTCTCTGTACATGGAATGGGTATAAGCCCTGCTCGCGGAATGTGTTGCGTACCAATTCTTCGTAAGCTCGTCGTTGCATTTTCTTCTACTAAATCCAGAATATTTTCTACTTCTTCTAAACCTTGTCGGGTAGCTCCTTCAGATGTTATGTTAGTACTGGGAAGCTTGTCGGTCTCGCACAATTTGTTGAAAACTCTGAAAAATACATTTCTATTGGAATGTCTCTGATATGAAAACCATTGACGATATTCTTCAACAGCACCTGTACCTAGCACTTTCATTACAGAAACCATAATCCAACAGCATATTTGTATATTCTAAATTTGAATAGGTGTTTGGCATTTTGTAACATTTTGATCATTCAAACTAAACGTTCAATGACGGTCACAGTACATGGTGTCCATTTTTCTATTGGAACACCCTGTATATATTTTTTTAATTTGATTATTCAATTTTTAAGCTTTTCAAAAATATATAATAGTTGATAGTAATTATTAACAATGAATGCACAAATCGAAAACTTTAGAAAATTATGATAGTTGGCCATGAAACCATATTTATAAACAAACAAAGAATATCTACCTCTTATGACGGCTAGAATAAAAATATTATATAGAGAGAAGCTAATATTGCATTTTTAAAATACATACCTATAATAATAACAACAATCTTTAGTATCGAACAATAAATAAATGTACGAAAAATAAATACCAACAAATGAATAATGTTATAAATATTGTTCAAAATGGTTGCCGCTCTCCCTAACATAATATTGGCACAGCTTGGTAATCCTTCGCAGTGTATTTCAAATTATGAATGGGCGTTCTTGTAAGTGCCTGAATGCTTAGTGGACAGTCCGAAGACTTTCTTTATCGGGATGTCGACCACCATAAGCCATGTTTTGTAAATAGCCCCATAGGAAAAAATCCAAAACGGTTAAATCTGGTGACCGTGGAGGCCACCTTAAGGATCCGTTCATCCCTATCCATTTATCTGGAAAATTATGTTTTAAGAATGGACGAACTAAATGAGCATTATGCGCTGGTGCACCGTCTTGTTGCAAATAAATATTATTTAAACTTGGTATCCCCTGAAGATGAGTACTTAAGTACTCGAAACATGTCGGGAGCTTAAACACCTTTTTAATGTTAAAAATTAAACTGTGGAGGAAGACTGCATTGTTTTATTTTATATTAGTAGAGGAAAACTAAGAGAGCTGGCTCAGGTGGTGCTGGTGGTGCTGGTGGTGCAACTAACCCAGGTGGTTCGGTGGTGCGTTTTACGATCTAACCCAAGTGGTGCGGTGGTGCGTTTTACGATCTAACCCGGACGGTTCGGTGGTGCGTTTTATGACCTAACCCGGGCGGTTCGGTGGTGCTGTTTACAAAATAACCCGAAATTAAACCCGACTTTTTACGACCTAACCCGGATGCTTTCATGAGGCGGCTTCTTATCTAACCCTAACTTGATCCTTAATATTTATGAACTGACCCGAGATAAAACCCGACTTTTTACAACCTAACCCGGATGCTTTCATGAGGCGGCTTCTTATCTAACCCTAATTTGAACCTGAATATTTATGATCTGACCCGAGATAAAACCCGACTTTTTATTATTTCCCCTTAGTTGAAACGCCGCTGCTAAAGCGGGATAATTAAATCCCAATTTTTATAAGCCATCCTTAAACCCAACTTTTTACGATCCGACCTGAGCCATCCTTAAACCAGCCTTTTTTTTTATTTTCCCTTAGTTGAAACGCCGCTGTTAAAGCGGTATAGTAAAAAACATTATTTATTATTTCCCCTTAGTGAAACGCCGCTGGCGGCTAGTAAAGTGAAATAAAACCCTAATTTATATGGTCTAACAAGATAAGTATAATAAAGCGGTACATTTGTCACCCCGCAATAATTATTTATACCTAAATAACCCTCGCAAACCCTCTGCCGACTTGATTTAAAAAGAAAGGGACATAAACCTTTATTTATTATTCCGAAGGACCCTCATTAAAATTCAGTAGCATATCTAATAATTGATTCCAATTTTTGCACCACTTATATAAAATACAATAAAATAATTACCATCTAGAACCATTAACTAGCGATTTCTTTGTACTTGAAGTGGATAAATTATAGGACTATCTTGTAATGAGAACAGAGTAATAAAAAGTAAATAAAACTTAAATACGTATAAAATACCAAGCAGGTATAGGTACTATACAACTTGTGTTCGCCATCAGGTAGAACCCTCAATAAAATTATGAATATCAGGCGTAGGCAACAATAAGCAAATCACGTTGGTTTTTTTAATTTATTATTAATCTGGCTAACTTAAGAAACTCACAATATAACGACCATCCAAAAAAAATCATAATACATTACTGGGTGTGAAAGCAATTGCGCTGCAAAATATAGTGTATACCGACTCTGAGGTAGTTAATTAAAATCCCAATTAGCGCTAAAAAAAAAATCAATTAGATATTTACTTTAGATATTTTAATAAAAAAATTCAATATTCTCATCAACATTTAACTTCTAAAATTATGTAGTCATCAATTTTACTTCTATCAGTTTTTTTCATAATACTAGTTTATAACATATTTTGGGAAAACGCAAATAAGACGCTAAACTTTTAAAAAATAGATAAGTATATAATTATTCAAATAAAAAATATAAATATTTACAAAAGAGTGAAATTTCATATAAATCTAAAATTATATAATATCTAATAATAATATTAATAGCTAAAAAATCTATATACAAATGTTTGTTAATACCTAACCTAAGCCTAAAATCTAAAACACCTATATATAATATATACAAATAAATTCATCAAAAAATAAGCTAATAAAAAAATTAAACCGAATAAAAAAAAAATATATGTGCATTAAACCTCTTCATCGCTATCCAATATTTCTATTAGCTCCCGATCATTTAGCGGTCGATTGACTAGGATGATGAAATCACCCCCCTCGAAGAAACCCTCATCTTCACGTTCATAGGGGGGTGAGTTCAAAACGTCATTGTTTACATCCTCCATCATAACAAAATCCTCGTCGAGAACCACTAAATGATTGGGAGCATCGGGGCGGTGAGCGACGGGGGCGGGCGGCAGGAGGGGAAAGAGTTGAGCTAGGAGGTGTGCATCTTCTGCGGGGTAGATGTTGAGGGGGGCTGCGGGAGCTTCAATGAGGGCGGCGAGTGGGGCAGCGAGTGGGGCAGCGTGTGAGGCAGCGTGTGGGGCAGCGAGTGGGGCAGCAAGTGGGGCAGCGTGTGGGTCAGCGAGTGGGGCAACGGGTTGGAGGGCGTTGGCGTGGGGGCGGGCGGCTTCGGGGAGGTGGTCTTTTGGGCGGGGGGCGACGATTTCGCTTGCTATTCGGTTAATAATCCTTTGGATCGCTTCACCCCCGCGGATTCGCATCTCCCACAGGTCCGTACGGCATGTTGGGCATAGCTCATACCCATAATTGGCATATCTGAATGTAGAAAAATAGAAAAAATAGAAAACTTTTAATACTATATAATTTCTAAATTATGTTTAGCATTCCCAACTAGAATTATTTTCTGCCTGAGTTATTTTCCTTTGCTTTATTATTTTGATGTGAAATTATTTTGCTATATGAGAATTCTATGGAACATGGAATTATTAAAAATATTATTCTATAAATTAGCAGTACTACCATAGGCTAACGAAATGTAATGGGTTGTAAAAAAAAAAAAAAAATATGTTTAAACATATAACATAACTATTAAATCAAATGTAGTTTTTATACAACTATTAAATTTGCTCTAATTAAATCTTTGTGATCAAAAAAGTATATTTTAATAGTGAATGTTAAAAAATAATTTGCTAACATTAAGTAAAATAATATGGTGACTTATTGAAATGATGATGAAGTTATTATCTAATGACTGTAACTTACTCTAAAAAGCATGTTTCGCACATGATATGCCCTCTCGGGCACTGGACTATATTGTGGTTTCCAAGCTCCGCCACGAACTCCAAGCAGATACCGCAAATCAACTCCACTAATAAAATATCAGCCAATCTAATTTTTTGTTCGTTATTCCTGAAACAAATAAAAAAAGTAATGTATAGCTTTCGCTTAGCTAATTTTAAAAGTAAAAGGAGATGACATTTAGCAACAATAGCCATACTTCTTGATTATTTCGTTGTTTTTAATATTATATAAGAGCGTAAAATGTTCGCATTTTAGATTAACATACGTAGAAAGAAAGTTTTAGATGAAATGTAAGATTGATTAACTTAAAATAATTACAGAAATTATGAGAGCTATATATTATAACTTAATTAACTAATAAGCTGGCTACTTAAGACATAATAAAAGCTCTAAAAAATATATACTTACATTTTTTCAAACAAAGAAGCTGGTACACGCAAATTGCTAATAAAAAGTCTTGAAGGTGAAAAAATAACACACACGGCACGAAAAAGCCAAAGATAATATATATATGCGGCACTTAAATTAAAAAATAGTTAATAAATAATAGAGCACAAGAAAAAAAATGGAAAATAAATGGAATAGAAAACACAGGTAAACTAAAGTAGCACAAATGGATGAAAAAGATATCGGAGGTAGAACGTTAGCAAAGCAACTGTTTTTTAGTTTTTCGGGAATAAGAAGATAGGAAGTCTTTTCCCTTTCTTTAGGGTGATTTTATGATTATTGAAAAATTATCCTATTGGCTATATTAGAATGCATATTTTGCATTGATGGAGGAGGGTGCAAAATAAGAAATATTCATCTCTTATCTTATGATAGAAATAAAAAATGTATTCATCAGATGCCTACAGTTTGGCGCCCTGGAGACGGGAAACAATGAACATCATACCTTTTTTTATTTGCCTACCGCCAAATGGCGCTTTGTTTCTCTTCGCCGAGGCGCCTGCATGGCTACATTTTATTACTATCTTTATGAAATAATGTTTATAGTGTCTTTGCATCCATTTATCTCCAGATGAGTGTTAAAAATACTTATAAAAACTCGGTATACCGAAGATCAAGTATTAATGAGAGGGTTGAGTCCCGTTTGGCAAATCCTGATTTTTAATTTGACGTTGGCAACGATACAATTTTTTAACATTTATCATAAGAGGCGTATATTTTTGGAGCTTAGATCTATCAGTTTATCCACGCCTCATTTATTGTTAGTGCTTTAGTAATTTTACTTTCCAATTATTTTTTACCAAAACGCGTAGTTGAAACAGTGTCTATATCAGACGATATAATAAATTTTAAGGATTAATTTGCTTACAAATACACTTCAATTTATTTAGGCTAAAGCAGCCAGACATATACTGGAACTACGAAAACCCTATTACAATTTGGTTGCCTAGAGAAAATTTTGTAAAAAACATAGCTTTCTACACAAATGCTTGCACATTATGTACCTATCATTTTAAGATACCTGGCGACATCAATGTAAGCATTGACATAATAACGCAAGATATAGGTAGGTACTAGAATATTCAAGATTTCTATTAACGATACACTTCAGCATACATGTGAGATGTCATTAATGTCTACGGAAGGCAACAGACATACCAGCTATTTTTACATGGGATTCCATAGACTTGGACGCTTCTTGTTTAGAAATATTTGATGTCATCTTGAGGAGTTCCGTATTGAAGCATCAAACCTACCTACCAAATAATTGAGGAAATATGGGATATCATAAAATATGCCCCCCATCGAACTAAATGATCCTATAAACCAGCTTCACAGACCGTAATTTGTGATGCTAACACGATTAATACGCAATAGAACAAGATTAAGAAACAAAATTTAAAGTAGGTCTTTATCACACGAAAATAATTAAATAATTTACGATTACAGAACAATAATTATTTTAAAAAGCTGTATAACTAAATATATTATGTTATTAGGAATATTCCGTCTAAAGTAACAGCTGATCTTAGTCGAAAATGAGATCGTATTATTGATTGTTGAATTCGTTAGGTATGAAATAAAATTAGAGATTTCGTCTATTTTTTCACGATTAAAAAAGAATACCTCTATTTAGCTAAAAAATGAAACGATTACAGTGGTAGATTAATTCACTTTACCAAGCATGTAAACTACTAATTTTGCAATAAATATCTTCTATATTTCTAGGTAGGTTTACTCGAAAATGTTGGGCTATTTTCATCAAAAATCCCGATACGAAATTGAAAAATTTGCCTATTTTTCTCGGTTTACAAAGTGATAGTGGAATATTGGTTTGATCAAAGAACAATAATTATTTTAAAAATGTTGTATAATTAACTAAATGTCGGTGTTATCAGGCAGGCAAGAAGTTATTTATCTGAATCTTATTTGTACCATTAGCGTTTATATACAAATGTTAGTGGTTTTCAAAAATTGATATCTCGGAAATTATCAGGTTTAGACTTATAATACGCTTATTAAAAAATAATGACTACTTTATGCAAAATTCAAAAATATTATAAGATGTAGGGTATCCCAGTAACTTAACCAAAGATTTTCGGTCTTCGTAAAGCTTTACACGTTTCTTCAGCGTACCAAACATTCACTTTTTTTTAAATATTGACATCGGGTTAGGATTCTGAACATAGGATTAACATCACTCCAATAGTGAACATGTTGCGTTGTCACAGTTCCATTCGTTGAAAAGTAAACAAAACCGTTTGAGCTACGTGGGGAATAAATAAAGTTGGCTTGTTGAAAAATTTTAATATTTATTAAGGTAAAAGACTATAAATATATCGATACAACACTTTGGCATTTCTAATACTACAAACATGAATATCTAAAATGTGATATTTACAACCGTCAACTCTCTCTCCCTTCTCTAATTTTGGTACACCAATGCTGTCTTCTAAGTTTATAATATATGGCGTCCTGCAGTTTAATTCCGAAAATGTTTTAACTAAGAATTCCTCTTTAACACATCCTTTAACGTAAATAATGTCTGCGTCTATCAGATTGTTGGATATGATATTATGTAGTTCCTTGTAATCGGTATCTCCATAATTATAAAGGATACCATGATGATTTCCAAATAGATATTTGACTTGTTTCTTGCAAGCCTTACTTAAGGTGTCGAATGGTTTAACTGGTTTAAAAAAGTAACTTTTCATACTATTCCCATCATAAATAGCCAATTCTTTCGCGCAAAATTCAGGTATGTTAAATCCTTGAATATCGACTACAACGAACTTCATTGTCTGAAGACTCAAATCAAACAAGTATATTTTCATATTTTTATCGCTCTTAAGTTCGATTTCAAAAGCACACCCCCACTTTTCGATAATTTCACAGTCTTAGCACATAGATCTTATATTTTTATTTACGATCAATTCATCTTTATTCGCCAATCGTCTCAAACGAGTCTGCTTTTGAAAGTAATATAGCCTTAGTATTCAGAAAATATTAATGATATCGGAGCCTAAAACATCCTTGACACTAAAAAATCATTGTGTTTCCTAACAAAACCCATCATCATGTCTATTTAGCTTGCTTTCCTATTGTTTAGCAGGTTAAATAAAATTATTATTTCGCTCTTTTTGTCTGTACTGAATCGTTAGGGGAATACGTTTCTAGTCCTATAAGAGAGACAGTTAAAATTTATGTAAGCAATCAGAAATCCTACACTATGAGCTACTTAGTTAAAATTTCATATTTCCTTCCTGGATCAGCTAAAATTTGTGTTGTGTCGGTCAAAATTTATAAAATACGAAAAAAATGCTAGATACATTTTTATCATGACTTTCTATCTAATACCATCTTATTTCAAGGTATAATTCGGTTATCAAAATGAGAATCTAAAAAATCCTCGTGTTTCCTCACAAAACCCATCATCTTGTCTATTTAGCTTGCTTTTCTATTGTTTAGCAGGTTAAATAAAATTATTATTTCGCTCTTTTTTGTCTGTACTGAATCGTTAGGGGGATACGTTTCTAGTTCTATAAGAGAGACAGTTAAAATTTATGTAAGCAATCAGAAATCCTACACTATGAGCTACTTATTTAAAATTTCATATTTCCTTCCTGGGTCAGTCAAAATTTGTGATGTGCCGGTCAAAATTTATAAAAATACGAAAAAAATGCTGGATGCATTTTTAGCGTGACTTTCTATTTAATACCATCTTATTTCAAGGTATAATTCGGTTATCAAAATGAGAATAAAATAATTTTCCCATGGTTTATGTCATCTTAAAAAAGTCAAAAGGTTATATTCTGTAGAGCGTCAGATACATTCAAATTTAAAAATTTTCTCCAAGAAGAATTTTAAGATAGTATTATAGTAAATAAAAATTCCATACCTCCAATATTTCTTGGAAACATATCGTGTTCTAGCGACATAACCCAAAAGTACCTCTATTCAGAAACGCATCCTACTTTTCTTGTCAAACTTGACTTTGTTGTAATGTTGTATGCAGAGCACTTTGAAAACAAAAATTAGATTAGAAACCGCCGCCTCTTAAGGTATACTTTTTTTAGGTCTTACATAGGGTACACTGGTATACAGAACAAATGTCATCTTTAATTGTCTCATTGTCCCATCCATTACATTATTATAATCTTAAAGCACCTGTTACCAGCATTATCTGTTTTTTATGGTTTTCATAAAACATAGCGATTACCGATGAAAATTAAACGAAAACTTAATAAATAACTTTTTTTCAACTGAAATAGACTGATTTTCGATGGAAAAATGTTACTTATAACTAAAAATGAATATAAGACATATACGCAATGATATTTAGAATAAATCAATCTTTTCTAAAATTACTATGAAATATTCACAAAATCGTTTCGTTATAACCAAAGTAGCAAGACTTGCAGATTTCGTATAGAGTTCAAACGCGATACTGAGATGATCTTTTTTTTATATTTTTGTAGGATAATTCACCACTACGTTGTAAGTACTTGAGAGAGGACTTTCTTGAAAAATCCTCAAATTTCTCTGCAATTTTGTTCCTTCTAGAGTTAAATTCACACAGAAAATCCCGTATTCTTATCTTTCAGGTTGGTATATTAAAAAGGGCTTATTAGTATGGTTTAGAAAACAAGCAATATTAATTAACGGATGTTTTTTCGTCGTATGAAGAGTTGAAAAATTTTCCACTCCAATGGTTGCGATGCAGAGAGTCGGGTTTCATCATAATCTTTCAGGGTAGCTCAGGTTTGATTGCATGTAGAGAGTCGGGTTTCATCATAATCTTTCAGGGTAGCTCAGGTTTGATTGCATGTACTAAGGTTAGTGCTCCTTGCAATCGGTTTCAGGTTTGACGCACCCCCCTCAGGTTTGTTCAGGTTTCTCAAGTGTTTGAGAAACCTGAACAAACCTGAGGGGGGTGCGTCAAACCTGAAACCGATTGCAAGGAGCACTAACCTTAGTACATGCAATCAAACCTGAGCTACCCTGAAAGATTATGATGAAACCCGACTCTCTACATGCAATCAAACCTGAGCTACCCTGAAAGATTATGATGAAACCCGACTCTCTGCATCGCAACCATTGGAGTGGAAAATTTTTCAACTCTTCATACGACGAAAAAACATCCGTTAATTAATATTGCTTGTTTTCTAAACCATACTAATAAGCCCTTTTTAATATACCAACCTGAAAGATAAGAATACGGGATTTTCTGTGTGAATTTAACTCTAGAAGGAACAAAATTGCAGAGAAATTTGAGGATTTTTCAAGAAAGTCCTCTCTCAAGTACTTACAACGTAGTGGTGAATTATCCTACAAAAATATAAAAAAAAGATCATCTCAGTATCGCGTTTGAACTCTATACGAAATCTGCAAGTCTTGCTACTTTGGTTATAACGAAACGATTTTGTGAATATTTCATAGTAATTTTAGAAAAGATTGATTTATTCTAAATATCATTG
This sequence comes from Polydrusus tereticollis, assembly GCA_963920685.1. Classification (NCBI taxonomy): domain Eukaryota; kingdom Metazoa; phylum Arthropoda; class Insecta; order Coleoptera; family Curculionidae; genus Polydrusus; species Polydrusus tereticollis. Next base: position 202,451,497 of record OY987326.1, read on the forward strand.
CGTATATGTCTTATATTCATTTTTAGTTATAAGTAACATTTTTCCATCGAAAATCAGTCTATTTCAGTTGAAAAAAAGTTATTTATTAAGTTTTCGTTTAATTTTCATCGGTAATCGCTATGTTTTATGAAAACCATAAAAAACAGATAATGCTGGTAACAGGTGCTTTAAGATTATAATAATGTAATGGATGGGACAATGAGACAATTAAAGATGACATTTGTTCTGTATACCAGTGTACCCTATGTAAGACCTAAAAAAAGTATACCTTAAGAGGCGGCGGTTTCTAATCTAATTTTTGTTTTCAAAGTGCTCTGCATACAACATTACAACAAAGTCAAGTTTGACAAGAAAAGTAGGATGCGTTTCTGAATAGAGGTACTTTTGGGTTATGTCGCTAGAACACGATATGTTTCCAAGAAATATTGGAGGTATGGAATTTTTATTTACTATAATACTATCTTAAAATTCTTCTTGGAGAAAATTTTTAAATTTGAATGTATCTGACGCTCTACAGAATATAACCTTTTGACTTTTTTAAGATGACATAAACCATGGGAAAATTATTTTATTCTCATTTTGATAACCGAATTATACCTTGAAATAAGATGGTATTAAATAGAAAGTCACGCTAAAAATGCATCCAGCATTTTTTTCGTATTTTTATAAATTTTGACCGGCACATCACAAATTTTGACTGACCCAGGAAGGAAATATGAAATTTTAAATAAGTAGCTCATAGTGTAGGATTTCTGATTGCTTACATAAATTTTAACTGTCTCTCTTATAGAACTAGAAACGTATCCCCCTAACGATTCAGTACAGACAAAAAAGAGCGAAATAATAATTTTATTTAACCTGCTAAACAATAGAAAAGCAAGCTAAATAGACAAGATGATGGGTTTTGTGAGGAAACACGAGGATTTTTTAGATTCTCATTTTGATAACCGAATTATACCTTGAAATAAGATGGTATTAGATAGAAAGTCATGATAAAAATGTATCTAGCATTTTTTTCGTATTTTATAAATTTTGACCGACACAACACAAATTTTAGCTGATCCAGGAAGGAAATATGAAATTTTAACTAAGTAGCTCATAGTGTAGGATTTCTGATTGCTTACATAAATTTTAACTGTCTCTCTTATAGGACTAGAAACGTATTCCCCTAACGATTCAGTACAGACAAAAAGAGCGAAATAATAATTTTATTTAACCTGCTAAACAATAGGAAAGCAAGCTAAATAGACATGATGATGGGTTTTGTTAGGAAACACAATGATTTTTTAGTGTCAAGGATGTTTTAGGCTCCGATATCATTAATATTTTCTGAATACTAAGGCTATATTACTTTCAAAAGCAGACTCGTTTGAGACGATTGGCGAATAAAGATGAATTGATCGTAAATAAAAATATAAGATCTATGTGCTAAGACTGTGAAATTATCGAAAAGTGGGGGTGTGCTTTTGAAATCGAACTTAAGAGCGATAAAAATATGAAAATATACTTGTTTGATTTGAGTCTTCAGACAATGAAGTTCGTTGTAGTCGATATTCAAGGATTTAACATACCTGAATTTTGCGCGAAAGAATTGGCTATTTATGATGGGAATAGTATGAAAAGTTACTTTTTTAAACCAGTTAAACCATTCGACACCTTAAGTAAGGCTTGCAAGAAACAAGTCAAATATCTATTTGGAAATCATCATGGTATCCTTTATAATTATGGAGATACCGATTACAAGGAACTACATAATATCATATCCAACAATCTGATAGACGCAGACATTATTTACGTTAAAGGATGTGTTAAAGAGGAATTCTTAGTTAAAACATTTTCGGAATTAAACTGCAGGACGCCATATATTATAAACTTAGAAGACAGCATTGGTGTACCAAAATTAGAGAAGGGAGAGAGAGTTGACGGTTGTAAATATCACATTTTAGATATTCATGTTTGTAGTATTAGAAATGCCAAAGTGTTGTATCGATATATTTATAGTCTTTTACCTTAATAAATATTAAAATTTTTCAACAAGCCAACTTTATTTATTCCCCACGTAGCTCAAACGGTTTTGTTTACTTTTCAACGAATGGAACTGTGACAACGCAACATGTTCACTATTGGAGTGATGTTAATCCTATGTTCAGAATCCTAACCCGATGTCAATATTTAAAAAAAAGTGAATGTTTGGTACGCTGAAGAAACGTGTAAAGCTTTACGAAGACCGAAAATCTTTGGTTAAGTTACTGGGATACCCTACATCTTATAATATTTTTGAATTTTGCATAAAGTAGTCATTATTTTTTAATAAGCGTATTATAAGTCTAAACCTGATAATTTCCGAGATATCAATTTTTGAAAACCACTAACATTTGTATATAAACGCTAATGGTACAAATAAGATTCAGATAAATAACTTCTTGCCTGCCTGATAACACCGACATTTAGTTAATTATACAACATTTTTAAAATAATTATTGTTCTTTGATCAAACCAATATTCCACTATCACTTTGTAAACCGAGAAAAATAGGCAAATTTTTCAATTTCGTATCGGGATTTTTGATGAAAATAGCCCAACATTTTCGAGTAAACCTACCTAGAAATATAGAAGATATTTATTGCAAAATTAGTAGTTTACATGCTTGGTAAAGTGAATTAATCTACCACTGTAATCGTTTCATTTTTTAGCTAAATAGAGGTATTCTTTTTTAATCGTGAAAAAATAGACGAAATCTCTAATTTTATTTCATACCTAACGAATTCAACAATCAATAATACGATCTCATTTTCGACTAAGATCAGCTGTTACTTTAGACGGAATATTCCTAATAACATAATATATTTAGTTATACAGCTTTTTAAAATAATTATTGTTCTGTAATCGTAAATTATTTAATTATTTTCGTGTGATAAAGACCTACTTTAAATTTTGTTTCTTAATCTTGTTCTATTGCGTATTAATCGTGTTAGCATCACAAATTACGGTCTGTGAAGCTGGTTTATAGGATCATTTAGTTCGATGGGGGGCATATTTTATGATATCCCATATTTCCTCAATTATTTGGTAGGTAGGTTTGATGCTTCAATACGGAACTCCTCAAGATGACATCAAATATTTCTAAACAAGAAGCGTCCAAGTCTATGGAATCCCATGTAAAAATAGCTGGTATGTCTGTTGCCTTCCGTAGACATTAATGACATCTCACATGTATGCTGAAGTGTATCGTTAATAGAAATCTTGAATATTCTAGTACCTACCTATATCTTGCGTTATTATGTCAATGCTTACATTGATGTCGCCAGGTATCTTAAAATGATAGGTACATAATGTGCAAGCATTTGTGTAGAAAGCTATGTTTTTTACAAAATTTTCTCTAGGCAACCAAATTGTAATAGGGTTTTCGTAGTTCCAGTATATGTCTGGCTGCTTTAGCCTAAATAAATTGAAGTGTATTTGTAAGCAAATTAATCCTTAAAATTTATTATATCGTCTGATATAGACACTGTTTCAACTACGCGTTTTGGTAAAAAATAATTGGAAAGTAAAATTACTAAAGCACTAACAATAAATGAGGCGTGGATAAACTGATAGATCTAAGCTCCAAAAATATACGCCTCTTATGATAAATGTTAAAAAATTGTATCGTTGCCAACGTCAAATTAAAAATCAGGATTTGCCAAACGGGACTCAACCCTCTCATTAATACTTGATCTTCGGTATACCGAGTTTTTATAAGTATTTTTAACACTCATCTGGAGATAAATGGATGCAAAGACACTATAAACATTATTTCATAAAGATAGTAATAAAATGTAGCCATGCAGGCGCCTCGGCGAAGAGAAACAAAGCGCCATTTGGCGGTAGGCAAATAAAAAAAGGTATGATGTTCATTGTTTCCCGTCTCCAGGGCGCCAAACTGTAGGCATCTGATGAACACATTTTTTATTTCTATCATAAGATAAGAGATGAATATTTCTTATTTTGCACCCTCCTCCATCAATGCAAAATATGCATTCTAATATAGCCAATAGGATAATTTTTCAATAATCATAAAATCACCCTAAAGAAAGGGAAAAGACTTCCTATCTTCTTATTCCCGAAAAACTAAAAAACAGTTGCTTTGCTAACGTTCTACCTCCGATATCTTTTTCATCCATTTGTGCTACTTTAGTTTACCTGTGTTTTCTATTCCATTTATTTTCCATTTTTTTTCTTGTGCTCTATTATTTATTAACTATTTTTTAATTTAAGTGCCGCATATATATATTATCTTTGGCTTTTTCGTGCCGTGTGTGTTATTTTTTCACCTTCAAGACTTTTTATTAGCAATTTGCGTGTACCAGCTTCTTTGTTTGAAAAAATGTAAGTATATATTTTTTAGAGCTTTTATTATGTCTTAAGTAGCCAGCTTATTAGTTAATTAAGTTATAATATATAGCTCTCATAATTTCTGTAATTATTTTAAGTTAATCAATCTTACATTTCATCTAAAACTTTCTTTCTACGTATGTTAATCTAAAATGCGAACATTTTACGCTCTTATATAATATTAAAAACAACGAAATAATCAAGAAGTATGGCTATTGTTGCTAAATGTCATCTCCTTTTACTTTTAAAATTAGCTAAGCGAAAGCTATACATTACTTTTTTTATTTGTTTCAGGAATAACGAACAAAAAATTAGATTGGCTGATATTTTATTAGTGGAGTTGATTTGCGGTATCTGCTTGGAGTTCGTGGCGGAGCTTGGAAACCACAATATAGTCCAGTGCCCGAGAGGGCATATCATGTGCGAAACATGCTTTTTAGAGTAAGTTACAGTCATTAGATAATAACTTCATCATCATTTCAATAAGTCACCATATTATTTTACTTAATGTTAGCAAATTATTTTTTAACATTCACTATTAAAATATACTTTTTTGATCACAAAGATTTAATTAGAGCAAATTTAATAGTTGTATAAAAACTACATTTGATTTAATAGTTATGTTATATGTTTAAACATATTTTTTTTTTTTTTTTACAACCCATTACATTTCGTTAGCCTATGGTAGTACTGCTAATTTATAGAATAATATTTTTAATAATTCCATGTTCCATAGAATTCTCATATAGCAAAATAATTTCACATCAAAATAATAAAGCAAAGGAAAATAACTCAGGCAGAAAATAATTCTAGTTGGGAATGCTAAACATAATTTAGAAATTATATAGTATTAAAAGTTTTCTATTTTTTCTATTTTTCTACATTCAGATATGCCAATTATGGGTATGAGCTATGCCCAACATGCCGTACGGACCTGTGGGAGATGCGAATCCGCGGGGGTGAAGCGATCCAAAGGATTATTAACCGAATAGCAAGCGAAATCGTCGCCCCCCGCCCAAAAGACCACCTCCCCGAAGCCGCCCGCCCCCACGCCAACGCCCTCCAACCCGTTGCCCCACTCGCTGACCCACACGCTGCCCCACTTGCTGCCCCACTCGCTGCCCCACACGCTGCCTCACACGCTGCCCCACTCGCTGCCCCACTCGCCGCCCTCATTGAAGCTCCCGCAGCCCCCCTCAACATCTACCCCGCAGAAGATGCACACCTCCTAGCTCAACTCTTTCCCCTCCTGCCGCCCGCCCCCGTCGCTCACCGCCCCGATGCTCCCAATCATTTAGTGGTTCTCGACGAGGATTTTGTTATGATGGAGGATGTAAACAATGACGTTTTGAACTCACCCCCCTATGAACGTGAAGATGAGGGTTTCTTCGAGGGGGGTGATTTCATCATCCTAGTCAATCGACCGCTAAATGATCGGGAGCTAATAGAAATATTGGATAGCGATGAAGAGGTTTAATGCACATATATTTTTTTTTTATTCGGTTTAATTTTTTTATTAGCTTATTTTTTGATGAATTTATTTGTATATATTATATATAGGTGTTTTAGATTTTAGGCTTAGGTTAGGTATTAACAAACATTTGTATATAGATTTTTTAGCTATTAATATTATTATTAGATATTATATAATTTTAGATTTATATGAAATTTCACTCTTTTGTAAATATTTATATTTTTTATTTGAATAATTATATACTTATCTATTTTTTAAAAGTTTAGCGTCTTATTTGCGTTTTCCCAAAATATGTTATAAACTAGTATTATGAAAAAAACTGATAGAAGTAAAATTGATGACTACATAATTTTAGAAGTTAAATGTTGATGAGAATATTGAATTTTTTTATTAAAATATCTAAAGTAAATATCTAATTGATTTTTTTTTTAGCGCTAATTGGGATTTTAATTAACTACCTCAGAGTCGGTATACACTATATTTTGCAGCGCAATTGCTTTCACACCCAGTAATGTATTATGATTTTTTTTGGATGGTCGTTATATTGTGAGTTTCTTAAGTTAGCCAGATTAATAATAAATTAAAAAAACCAACGTGATTTGCTTATTGTTGCCTACGCCTGATATTCATAATTTTATTGAGGGTTCTACCTGATGGCGAACACAAGTTGTATAGTACCTATACCTGCTTGGTATTTTATACGTATTTAAGTTTTATTTACTTTTTATTACTCTGTTCTCATTACAAGATAGTCCTATAATTTATCCACTTCAAGTACAAAGAAATCGCTAGTTAATGGTTCTAGATGGTAATTATTTTATTGTATTTTATATAAGTGGTGCAAAAATTGGAATCAATTATTAGATATGCTACTGAATTTTAATGAGGGTCCTTCGGAATAATAAATAAAGGTTTATGTCCCTTTCTTTTTAAATCAAGTCGGCAGAGGGTTTGCGAGGGTTATTTAGGTATAAATAATTATTGCGGGGTGACAAATGTACCGCTTTATTATACTTATCTTGTTAGACCATATAAATTAGGGTTTTATTTCACTTTACTAGCCGCCAGCGGCGTTTCACTAAGGGGAAATAATAAATAATGTTTTTTACTATACCGCTTTAACAGCGGCGTTTCAACTAAGGGAAAATAAAAAAAAAGGCTGGTTTAAGGATGGCTCAGGTCGGATCGTAAAAAGTTGGGTTTAAGGATGGCTTATAAAAATTGGGATTTAATTATCCCGCTTTAGCAGCGGCGTTTCAACTAAGGGGAAATAATAAAAAGTCGGGTTTTATCTCGGGTCAGATCATAAATATTCAGGTTCAAATTAGGGTTAGATAAGAAGCCGCCTCATGAAAGCATCCGGGTTAGGTTGTAAAAAGTCGGGTTTTATCTCGGGTCAGTTCATAAATATTAAGGATCAAGTTAGGGTTAGATAAGAAGCCGCCTCATGAAAGCATCCGGGTTAGGTCGTAAAAAGTCGGGTTTAATTTCGGGTTATTTTGTAAACAGCACCACCGAACCGCCCGGGTTAGGTCATAAAACGCACCACCGAACCGTCCGGGTTAGATCGTAAAACGCACCACCGCACCACTTGGGTTAGATCGTAAAACGCACCACCGAACCACCTGGGTTAGTTGCACCACCAGCACCACCAGCACCACCTGAGCCAGCTCTCTTAGTTTTCCTCTACTTATATTATTTAAACTTGCTAAAGGCATTCAATAATTCTGGAATAACACCTTCTAATCGTTGTAAATATCTGTTTGCGGATAATGTTCCTTCATAAATTCTGTATCTTATTTGCCTTCCCAAAATAAAATAAGCTACACTAAAACCAGACCGTCCTTGCTGTTCCCGTTCAAATATTAAATGTTAGTTAACTGGTGACCAATATCTTGTATTATTGCGATTGAAAATGTCAAAGCTTGTAAAATAAGACCCGTCGAACAATATTACTTTTGTAGCAAGCTGTCTGTCGACTTGTATTTGATTTAGATACCAGTTGCAAAAAATAAGTCGTCGCTCAGCATCCCCAGGACGTAAATATTGCACAATCTTTACTTTATAGAGTTTAAAATTATATTTATTTGATATTTTTTGGGCACGAGATTTTATCACTCCGACGTATTTTATTTTTCTATGACTCTGCACAAAGTTCTAGAATGTGCCTCTACACAAGCCATAACGCTAATTTTGTCCATTTCGCGATTCCCGTTATTATATAATATAGGTCTTGGCCTTCTAAATGATCCATTATTTATTAAATTAATTTTAATCTTCAAAATATTACTTGATTGGGCGGCCTTCTCTCTGGATATCTATGAAAGTAAGAACTCCATAAGTTAGATATTTAAATTACAAGATTGTACCTAAGTATTGAAATATAGCTCAGCGGTTTCGCGCGAGGTTTCATTATCTAGTATCTATATTTTCATATACTATATTTTTAGACATTTTTCCAAACTTTAGTGACATGTATTTTAACAAAACATTATTTAGTTTATGACAGGTAGATATTCTTTTGTTTGTTTCAAGGGTTTCACGGCTTACTACCCTAATGTTCTAAATTTTTTGATTTGTGTGTTTATTGCTAATAATTCTATCAACAATTATATATTTTTAAAACGATTAAAAATAGCCGAATCAAATAAGCGAAAAATATACATATGTTTGCTTTAAATATTGAAAAGTAAGACTATCAGAAAAAAAGTAAGTACGCCACTAAATTTTGCTTAAAAAATACTCTTAGAAACAGTTTTCAATTTTTTGATAAGTTAAAGGATAACATTTTCGAAAACACCCTGTAACAGAAAAACTAAGAAAGCTATGAAAATTCTGTTTGCGGCATATTTTGTTTCACGAAATAGTAGCGCAATTACGTAAAAACCGCAAGTCTCTATCTTTACTAGTTACCGAGATACCCTGCAATTACATCGAAAAATGGACACCCTGTACACTAGGGTGGATCGCTTTTATGGAGAAAAAAAAAATTCCCTATCAAGTTCGCTTGGTACACAATTGGTGCTCCATCAAATTATTAGCAAATTGTCCAAATTGTATGAAAAAATATTGAGATTGGGCACTGTCCCCACGGCCATAAAGCTAGGTTATTTTAAATAGAAATAATAAAAACAAATAAATTCGAATCATGGGAAATATTTTGCAAATACACTTTGCTTGGTGTGGGAAAAATACGACATTCTGTTATGTGTAAAAAATGCTTAGTCAGACCAATAAAACTATTTTTAGTACTGCCACAACTGTAGGTATTATACTGCTACATTTATAAAAAGTTTAAAAAAATTGTTCAGTACGCTTACAAACTAACAAAATAAAGTCTGTGCGTTTTAAGAAGTCCGATATCGGATTAAATCACCAAGGGATGTTATCGCTTTTAAAACAGTAAGTCGGTTAAGTTACAATATCTTCGCACCTTCGCTATACTTGATCACACCGAACATCCCACTGGTTTACTGTATTCTATTTCTGGGCGAAATCAGCGGTTTCAAAACAAAATTTAATCTTAGAATTACACGTTGAGCATAAATAATAATTAAATAGATAATTAAATTATTTTGCTATTATTATAGTTAAATCTATACAGGGTCGTTGGTATGTATGGAAACGGTCGATTATTTCTTAAAGTATAACAGTTAGCAAAAAATATTTTAGATAAAAGTTTTAGGGTTTTTTAGGTTGTATTAGAATTTTAAAAAAATAAGTGTACAGGATGAGTCAGAAAACCGTAGGGAAGCAAAGTTACCTTTTTTTAAATGGAACACCCTATATCTTCGAATATTTTTGGATTTCATATGAAATAACAATTACTTTTTAATAATTGCATAATAAGTCTAAACCTAATAGTTTCCGAGATATCGACTTCTGAAAAATTACATTTTTGAAATTTGACAGCTTCTAGCTTTCTAACGGTACGTTTTAGAGTAAAACGGCTTACATGTCCCTATCTTACTTTTTTATGATCTTCCTAAAAACATCAACTTTCGGTTAAACCGGAAGTACTGTATTTTCGGCTTTTCAGTTACATCCGGTTTAACCGGAAGTTGATGTTTTTGGGAAGACAATAAAAAAGTAAGATAGGGGCATGTAAGCCGTTTTATTCTAAAAGGTACCGTTAGAAAGCTAGAAGCTGTCAAAGTTCAAAAATGTCATTTTTCAAAAGTCGATATCTCGGAAACTATTAGGTTTAGACTTATAATGCACTTATTAAAAAGTAATTGTTATTTCATATTAAATCCAAATAATGTATAATAATCGCTATTTTCCAAGAACCAATTAAAATTTGCTCAAGTGCGGGATGGTTAAATATGTTAAAGATTTTGTCAGGTATATACTTTTCCGATAATGACATTATTTTGGGATTATTATAATTAAATCTTCATAATAATTACTATTTTCCAAGAAATAATTAAAATTTGCTGAAGTGCGGGATGGTATGTTCTACTTTATTTTAAATAAGTAGTTGTGATGACGATGATGTTGATTCTGAAAATGTAATTCATCAACATCCAAAATTACCTTCAATATAATTTATTGTTTGAGAGCCACCGACATAATGCTTAAGAGGTTTCATGGCTTAGCGGACTTCTTAAAACGCACAGACTTTAGATGTATATTTAAGGCTGCTTTTAATGCAGTACTACGTTTTTAGAATGAAAATCGTATGTGAACAAAATAAATAAAATACTGTATTGTGGGAGTCGTCGTGTAACTGGTTCAAGTTTTAGACGGTCCCCGGCCGGATCCGTCCAGTGCGCTTTGTACGATTTTTGGAATTAGACGTGCCTAGTAGGTATCTACGTTCTGTGGACTATGAAGCATATCTTTTATAATTTTATTGAGAAAGCGATGTCACTTTTAAGAAGTGATGTTTTGTGTCCCGTGTTTAGATCGGCAAGGGAAATGGCAACAAATGATTTGTCTACTTACGAAAGTATTATGAGACATTATTTATGGAGCATTAATTTAGAAAATAAAAACAATAAAGGCTTTAAGGATCTAGTTGGTATCACTTCAGAAATTGTTGCTTTAAAGGTAGAAGAAATTTGACGTAAAGCTTCCATTCCAATTATAGAACGCAGAGTTATTGTTAAGTGTCTTCGTGAGTACTATGAAAAGTATGGAAACATATTAAAACCATACAAAAGCAGAAACAATATATTGAGAGTTATTGCAAGAAATTAAACGACTTTCGAAACAACAGTGGAAAAATGTTTGACATTGCCACTTGTAAGTGTATTAATCACGAGATTCTTTGGCATTGGTTGGCACGGTACGGTGACAAACACAGGTCAAAAAGGTGGTGTAATACGCCTTTCGGAAGTGCGTTTAAAGAAGCAAGTCGGGGTCCCAGAGCTTTTACTGGTACTATCGGAAAAACTCTTATTAATTGCGAAGATAGGTTTATTGTTAAGTATGAGAGAATTGCGTGCAATGTTTCAGGGATTACATGCAAACATCTAAGTACAGAGCAACAATATCTGTTGGATATTTGCAAAGCAATTGATTCTAGAACTTGTTCCACGGGCTTCGCAAAACGTAATCCAGGAAAATTAGTCCATTCAAGATGGGTCACGATCGGAAATCGAATATTGCATTTATATGTGTCGTCTGACAAACCATCACACAAACACAATTTAGTAACACTGACAACTTTGTAGTGAAAGTTTATGCCCCGATGTGGTTTAGAATTAAAAGTGAGTCATCCTGTGTCAATGGAGCCAGCCATTTATGTCAGTCAATAGTCTTATCCCGATACCTACCACATGAGCTGAAAAATATTATTGACTCAGTTATTCAGAGGAATGGTTTCTTTGGTCATCCAGAGAATATTTTATTACAAATTTTGTATGATCCCCGACCCGAAATAATAAGAGAGCTGGCTCGGCCATTGATGTTAGGATATTTACAACACCAAAATTTAATTTTTCAGCTACAGACTACATTAATTTAGTTAACTGGCAGGACATAGAGATCACTGGGCCACCACTAACAAAATCTTTGTCGACAAATCAAATTTTGCAAGCTATAACAAAGACATATTATGTTTATTTAAATGAACTCCTACCTGATGTAACAGGTCTTCCTTGTCACACACAGGCAGTGGAAAGATGTGTAAAAACAGTCGAAGAGGCATCTTCAGCTGTATGTCGTGCACCAAATAGAGATGCGTTTATCAGGGCGAAAATTGAATCTCGAAAAATATTACCGACTTCGTTTAATACCAAAAACGAATATCACACCGATAATTAAGAATTTTGATTTTGTGTTTCTTTCGATACTTACAATCTTTATTTGGATTTTTCTTGTAAAATTATATGTAAGTGTATGTAGCAAACCCGAGAGCAAACCAATAATAAATATATATTTTTTTCCATTTTAATTTTTCTTTTTTTTTATCAATATTTGATCATCCTTGGGGCAGTACAAGGAAATGAGCTAAAAATCTGAAATTTTGGTTATGTCATATAATGATCATGAAGCACCTATCTTTCGTCAAGTCAAGTGCAAATTCTAACTTTAATTTTTTCGATCCACCCTACTGTACGCTGACATATTGTCGAAGCAACAAAGTTATCAAATGTTTTTAAGTTTCTAAGAACATGGCATACTCTGATTATGCGAAAATTTAGATACAAGTGGAACCGTAGATAAAAATTTTTAATTATGTTATAACTTGAAATCAAATGACAATAATGGGGGTTTTCATGTGTATAATACACTCCTAAAGCTTGGTCCGTTCTTACCGACTCACCCTAAAAATATAGAGATGTAGAATTTTATGCAAAACAAAGTTCTTAAACCTTTACTTCAATGGATTTTAGGTTGGAATACTTTCCTTTGGCTCCGATCAGTGTGGAGCTGTAGGCGTTCCTAGCGTTTACGTCAACATTAAAAAATATATAACCTGGATCAGAGAAAATTCTCCTCAAATTATTTAAACAATAATATTATGCTAATGTTTTACGATATTGGTCATAGAAAATGGTAAGAGCTGTGCCTTGCGTCAATTGATCAGTCAGTTGACTGGTAAAAATTTAGTTTTCGCATAAAGTGACTTAAAATTTTTTTTAACTTGTATGGCAGAAGTCACATAGAACATCGGCGTCCGTGATTCCTCGAAATACGTTTGTGCAGGTCGGCCACATCCGCATTTTATAATTTCTACCTTTAGCAATTTGGTCGAGTATTTGACTATACCGCGGTCAATTTGACCAATCAGTTGACGAAAAGGCTTTAGACAATGGTTTTAAGTAAAAAATATCCATAAATAGTAGACACTGAAAAGTTTTACGATTTTGGTATGGAAGTTAAAACTTCTTGTTCGCCAGTTGTGTGATACCTTCTCATATTATTATTTAAATTTTTTTTATATATTATTATTACAATTCTGCTTAAAACTTTAGTATTGTTTTATTATGTTTATGATATTATTAATACATATGTACATTAGATGGTGTTATGAACACTAATTCACTAGTAACTATATTTATCTGAGTAAATAATGAACTTTATTTGCGATTAAAATTTATATGTGTTTTAATGTTTCTCAATACAGATGCCTCGCGCCTTTATTCCAGTACGATTTAGCACCTTAACTTTCCTACACACCTAACCTTTCTGAAAAATGAAGGAGGTGAATCCTCGCCTTATTTTAAGACGAAAATGTGGTATAAAAGTTTTTCGCATGTCGCTTCTTTTTCGAAATATAGGGTGTTTATAGAAAATTAGTAAAGCAATAATAATAATTTTAATAATTGATTTAAAAACTTTTAATAATGAACTGGCATGAACAAAAGTGAAATAATTTGCTGAAAATGTCCTCCATGAGCCAGTAAACACCCATGTACACGACGTGCTAAATTGTCTCTTACGTGTTGGAAAATTTCGGGACTGGCGCGAATCGTATTAAAACCATCAAAAATACGCAGCCGAAAGTCTTCTTCAGTTTCAATAGGAGTAGTATAAACGAGTTGTTTAAGGTGACCCCAAAAATAAAAATCCAATGGATTCAGATCCGGCGAACTAGGTGGCCATGGGTGAGGTCCTCCTCTACCTTTCCAACGACCAGGATTTTGTTGATCTAAATAGTTTCTAACACGTACTGCAAAGAGAGGGGGAGCACCGTCATGCATGAACCACATTAAAGTTCTCGTTCTTAATGGCACTGCTTCCATCAATTTTGGCAATTCATCTCTAAGGAAGTTGTAATAGACATCACCAGTAAATCGATTTGGAAAAAAATACGGTCCAACTAAGCTATCTCCAATAATAAGTATTTTTGCCGAAAAATGTGGGACCCTTGAAAGAATTTTCTTGAAACCAGTTACAAAAATTAACTCGAGCTGGAAAGTCTGTAGGCAACAAAGCTTGCACTCTTTGTACGTGATAAGGATAAAGTGAATAGTCCTTTAAGATACTCCATTCTGTTTTGTAACTCACATTCAACTCGTTCCCGATTTTCCTCGTACTAGTGGCTTGAGATTCTTCCATCATGTTTAATACCTCTTCCTCTAGTTGTACGGTTCTAAGTGTTCTAACTGTAAGTGGTCGCCCGCCTATTTTGCTTTTTACAAAGATACCTGTTTCCTCTACCCTGAGGTGCAATCTTCTAAATGTTTCCTAACACGGTACTCGTCTATTAGGAAAACGTTCTGCATATAAACGTCTCGCCTTTAGCTCATTTTCATTTGCCAAACCGTACATCAAATGAATTTGAGCCATTTCTTGATTGGTAAACTCAGCCATTATGAAAAGTATGTAATGTAGTACAAATAAATTCAAAAACAATTCAAAAGGATATTATTTGAAAGATGTTAAACAGGAGACAAATGTTACTAAGAAAACAAATGTGGTTGCCATGGAACGAAGCAAAGCCTACTCGTATCATTTGACGCAACATAATGATAAAAATACGAAAAATAACTAAAAAATTAAGGTACTCTTTTAACCAGATCCTCGCCAATGAACTAATTGTAAAATTTAAAATTGACCCAAAGTAAAGTGCTCTAATCCCTTATGTTTAACAAATGTCATTAGAATATCGTTTGGCATTAATTAATAAAATGAAAAAAAAAAATACAAATTTTTCGTTAACATTTCGAAAACGAAGCGACATGCGAAAAAATTTTATACCACATTTTCGTCTTATAATAAGGTGAGGATTCACCTTCTTCATTTTTTCAGAGAGGTTAGGAAACACCCTGTATAATAACACTTTTTTTAAGGCAAATTTTTCTTGCAACAAATATATCCTTAATACAGTATCATCAGCAATTTGAAAGTGTTTACATCACACCGATTTGAAATTTCCTTTGCTTTCCCCAAGAACTTGTCGAGATGTTCAAGTGAAAATCGGAGTCGCTGCTGCTCATGGTGACGTCACCAAATAAGGGAGAATGCATGGCCGCGAACCTTTTCCTCATAACTGCCATCGTGTCGTGGACTTTGGGTGTTTTCGGAATGTTAATATTCATATTCGGGGGTCTCAGCTTTATAGATTGAAGGTCTCCAACTGTCACTCTTCGCAAAGGGGTTTTACTCATAAACTCTTCATCATTTTCACAGATGTTTACAAAATCATTACATGACACCACATGGTGAAGGTATGTTAGTAAGTAGCATAATCATTTGTTTTCAGGGCTCCTAGTTCTTGTTCTAACTCATCCGACCACAGTTTGATAGGTGCTGAGTGCCGTTGAGGGGTTAACGTAAATTTATGAAGGTTGGAGTATTGTCCAAGAGATTCCATGACTTCTAACTCCGTATTATTGCTTATAGTATCGATCTTTCGACTTTCCGTCATATTTCTGGAGGGCTGTAAGGATTTTCCTTTTGGCTTTATTGCCTTATCACAAAAACAAGGAACAAGAAAGTGCTGGTTAGTATAATAGGTTAGAGGCTATAGCTGAGTTTAAGATATACCCCTGCCAACATCTCTCAAAATCAAGACTAAGATTATCTACATTTAAAATAAAGAAATTAAAAAGTGGAGGCATAGCATAACAATTAAAACAAACGTATTGATGTTAATATGTACAATATATTATTATGTATTTAATTGTGGTGCTTTAATTAGGTAGATACTAAGTATTTCTAGTCCTGGATTTTAACCAATTTTTTAGGGTAAAGGTAATTGTTGACATTGTTTTTCAAATATTGCTTAGTATATTTTAGTGTTTTTAAAATACCGTATACTTCTGGTTTACAAGGTATCGCCAGAAAAAAAAATAGTTTGTTGATCAATGTATCCAGTTATTAATAATTTGGAATAATTAAAAAAAAACTTTCTGTTAAAAAATCTAATTGGTAATATTTATGTTTATTAAACCTTGTACCTATAAAACTGGCTAACCATATTTTCATTTGTAACATTTTCTTTGAAAAGCGGTCAAGGAATTATTATTTTTTTATTTGTGCAAAGATTATAATGTAAAATTAAAGCAAAATGAATTGACATGACCTGTGATATTCTGCCTTATAATGTGGATCAATTTTGTAACGGTTCAAAAACACGATTTAAATTCAATTCACAAACACTATTACTGTAATGTAACTACATACGTGGAAGTTAAAGCTTTATTGTCTAGTGTAAGTGATGTGTTGCAATAATAAACGTTTTATGATTTCTTTGAGGTATTTTTTTAGTAATAATATTGATAAATTAGGTTTATACAGCGTGTCCAGAAAAGTTCTAGACATATGGGAATTTTTTTATTGTTGATTTTACGAAAAAAGTTATTCTTTATAAAAAGTTCTGCTTGATGCGCAAATAATATTGATATAACAAAACTTAAGATATCATGTACACGGCGGCAAGAAAATATAGAAACACAGAATTACGTTAAGAGGGAAGTACCCTCAATTTTTATTTTATAGCAAATTGTTATAAGAAAACTTTACTAAGGACTACAAAACCTGGTCAGATACAATTTTTCGTTGAACTATTTTAATTCACAGGGTACCATCAAAAAGCCTTTGGAAAATATTTTTTTATTTTATTTCTTTAACAGTGACCTGCAACAACTATGCAATACTATAGTAACGAATATTGACATGTTAGTCAAAAATCATTTACTATTTTTCAACTTATTAACAAGAGTTTTTCGTTAGTTTCGTCATGGTTGTAAAGTTAGCGCTGCAGGAGAAAATAGAAATTGTACTTATTGTCGGAGATCACTATAAACCTATTGGAGAAGCCGCACTCATATTTAATACTAGACACCTTGACAAAATGATATGTAGCGCCACTATAGCAAACGTAATAAATAAATTTAAAGCTACTGGTTCCGTCGAAAATGTATTTAAGAAACAACACAACAAATGGTCCACAACAGAAGAAAAGCAACTCAATGTAATGCAAGCGGTTATCGAAGACCCGAAAATTTCTTTAAGAAAATTGTCAAAAACTATTCCAGTTCACGTCAAAAAGTCTACTGCTAGTAATATTTTAAAAATAAATAAATTTCATCCGTATAAACCGAAATACATTCACTCGCTTCTTCCTAGAGATTTTGAATCCCGTTTCCTATTTTGCGCGTGGTTTCAAGGCGAATGTGAAGTTGATTCTTTTTTTGAAAGAAAAATATTATTTATAGATGAAGCCATATTTACTTCCAACGGCGTGGTATGCTCCCAAAATTGTCGGTGGTGGAGTGACAATAATCCAAATTTTATAATCGAATGCCGTAGTCAATATTTATTTAAAACCAATGTTTGGTGTGGCATTTTTAATGATCGGATCGTTGGACCATACTTTTTCCGACAAAATATAAATGCTGCCATTTACCTGGACTTCTTAAGGAACCAGTTGTCTCAATTTCTTGATAAACTACGACTAAATATAAGACGTACAATTTGGTATCAACATGATGGAGCCCCATGCCATAATACTAACACAGTAACTGAGTATTTGAATGAAGTATTTCCGCACCGTTGGATAGGCAGACGTTCAAATATTCCTTGGCTAGCCAGGTCGCCTGACATCACACCCCTGGACTTCTTTTCATGGGGCTGATTAAAGGAAATGGTGTATGGTCATAGACCTTTTCAGGATATTGACCATCTTTAAGCAGTAATAACAAACTGTGTTTTTTAAAGGCTCCAATGGCTCAACAAATCGACAAAAACCTATTTACAGTCTAATACGTCGATTTACGCTATTTGCGGCCATTTGGGACATATTGGCTTGGTTTATTCCCCCTTAAGATGGAAAAAAAAATATTTTCTAGGTTATTTCGGCGAATAAAATTTTTTTAAGGGCATTGGTATGTCACAGAATTTATTTAAACTTATATAGGCCCTCAAATCCCGAGTTTTGGCTATTTTGGATTTAATAATAATTATTTTCCAATTTAGTTGGGTACATAGATTTTTTTTATAGGTTCCAATGGCTCAACAAATCGACAAAAACCTATTTACAGTCTTATATGTCGATTTACGCTATTTGCGGCCATTTATGGCCATTTGGGACATATTTTGGCTTGGTTTAGTCCGCCTTAAGATGAAAAAAAATTATTTTCTAAGAAATCACTCCCAATATGATACGGGCGACAGTAAGAGAAATTACAAGGCGTACTATAGTTTGCATGGAAGAAGAAGGGGGGGGCATGTGGAGACATAATTTTTAACTTTAAACTATCTGTTTTTGGATCACTTCTATCATGTAATTGCTAAAATATTGTTTATTATTCACATTCATTTTTGCTCTAAGGGAATTAAATGTTTGTTGACAAATTTCTATTTACCTTTTTTATATACCTATTTAAAAATTTTCACTTATACGTGTTTTCTTTACAAATTTCACTCGTCCTTCGGACTCCTGAAATTAAAGAAAACACGCATTCGTAAAAAATTATCGGTAAGTTTAAAGCACTCGTGGTATTACACCCGAAAAATTGTATCTCTCCACGTTTTGTAGTCCTTAGTAAAGTTTTCTTATAACAATTTGCCCTAAAATAAAAATTGAGCGTACTTCCCTCTTAACGTAATTCTGTGTCTTTATATTTTCTTGTCGCCCTGTACATGATATTTTAAGTTTTGAAATGTCAATATTATTTGCGCATCAAGCAGAACTTTTTATAAAGAATAACTTTTTTCGTAAAATCAACAATAAAGAAAATTCCCATATGTCTAGAACTTTTCTGGACGCGCTGTATAATGAAACACTTGTTTCTA
This sequence comes from Polydrusus tereticollis, assembly GCA_963920685.1. Taxonomy (NCBI): domain Eukaryota; kingdom Metazoa; phylum Arthropoda; class Insecta; order Coleoptera; family Curculionidae; genus Polydrusus; species Polydrusus tereticollis. Next base: position 202,470,539 of record OY987326.1, read on the forward strand.
GATTTCAACTAACTCAATATTTGATAAATTACAGTGATAATTCACCTCACTTTTATTGAACCAATCAAAACGCTCATTTTCATAGCAACCACCTTGGTAACGGTCGTCTTACCCGATAAGACTACCGCTAGCTCGAAAAGACGCTTTCGAAAAGACGCTTGTAGCTTTTTTACTTAAATAAAAAATTAGTAACACCTCTAACTTGTATATTTACCTTTATCAGACGGCCTTCATTTTTATGTTCAGTAAATTATCCAATAAAATACACCTCTAGAGGCGGTTTCTTATCTTCATACCTTCGTTTTTCACTCGAAACTCGATTTTCCAAGAAAATTTTCACTCAATGTAATTTTTACTTATAATCAAAGATAAGACCCTCGAGCTAAAGCTCTCGGGATCATATCAGATTATAAGTAAAAATTACATTTCGTAAAAATTTGTCAGAAAATCGATTTCTTGTTAAAAACATCGGTATTACCGATAAGACGCCTCCTCTATCGGTATATTACTGTTGATAATTCACCTCACTTTTATTGAACCAATCAAAACGCTCATTTTCATAGCAACCACCTTGGTAACGGTCGTCTTACCCGATAAGACTACCGCTAGCTCAAAAAGACGCTTTCGAAAAGACGCTTGTAGCTTTTTTACTTAAATAAAAAATTAGTAACACCTCTAACTTGTATATTTACCTTTATCAGACGGCCTTCATTTTTATGTTCAGTAAATTATCCAATAAAATACACCTTTAGAGGCGGTTTCTTATCTTCATACCTTCGTTTTTCACTCGAAACTCGATTTTCCAAAAAAATTTTCACTCGATGTAATTTTTACTTATAATCAAAGATAAGGCCCTCGAGCTAAAGCTCTCGGGATCATATCAGATTATAAGTAAAAATTACATTTCGTAAAAATTTGTCAGAAAATCGATTTCTTGTTAAAAACATCGGTATTACCGATAAGACGCCTCCTCTATCGGTATATTACTGTTGAAAATATCGAAAAAACTGTGATACATAGGTAAACAAGGGGCACTGACAAATGTTTCTCACTGAAAAATGAACATAACATGACTTTTTAAATAAGTATGATTTTCTTACACATTTATTTGGGTTATAGACCTTCATTTCAAGGTGCCCGACTTCGGCGGTTAAAAAAATAAGGCTTTGAAAAATCTACCAGAGAATATAGTTGGGTAAACTTGGTAAATATACACCAGAGGGGTCACTTCTCGATGCGTATTAGTACATAAGCCGAGTAAGGATTTAACGCGGTAGTGGTAAGGTGAGGAGTTATAGGGGGCCAGAGCTAGCACGAGTTCTGATCTCCGCTTATTCCCTCTGGGCTTGCCTACCTCGCCACCCTGCGGTCCATTCCGCAGGGTCTCACTATTAACAGCAAACTCCGCTGTTCACATGGAGTCGGGCATGTAGGTTTTTGGAAGGTTTTCTGAGAAATATCTGGGGCGACACTGGGGGAGGGGTGGTGTGTGTGGCTACACCTAAAGGAGTTGGTATCGGGGACGCTTGTGTCGGTGCGGGGCACCTATGTCATAGTCGGAGGCCTATCTGATGAGCGAGTTGTGGTGAGGGAGTGTGACGGTGAGGATTTTAGTTCCCCTTTCACGGAGGTATTGGGTGAGGGGGGTATGTTTGATATCTCGGTGTAGATCTACGTTACGGATGAACCATGGGATGTCCATGGCTGTGTGGATGTAACGATTTTCAAGGGGTTGGAGACGGTTGAGGTTGGTTGGGGCTGCGTATCCCCAAGCTGCTGAACCGTATGTGAGGGTGGGGCGGAAGATTGAGTTGATTAGGAGGAGTTTGTTTTTATGACTGGGGGCGCTGCGTCGATTGAGTAGTGGGTATAATTGGTTATAGAAGAGCCTGACTTTGTTGGCGGCGTTCTGAATATGGGAGCGCCAATGTAGGGTTTTGTCGAGGGTGATACCGAGGTATTTTACTCTGTCGCGCCAGGGGACGTCGCGTCCATCCAGGTTGATCACGTCGAAGCAAACTGGATGGTTTCCTGTAGACAATCCTTCCAAAAGGGCTTGCCTTCAACTTTTAATATTTTTAACCTGCCAATATTTAGTCACAGTGTGGCCTTCATTTAGTCATGTTTCGTCAAGGTAAAATATTTTTCTCTGACTTTTCGGGTGCTTCTTAAGTGATTTCTTCTCCAACAGACGATATCGCTTCTATCTATTAAAATCGATTGCCTATTATGTTTTTTCAACCGAAAACCCATTTTTTTTTTGTAATTTCCGAAGCGTATTTGAAGCGTACAGGGAAATAACCAGACATGCCACTGTTTACGGCGAATTGTTGTCCGATTGAAGGCGTATATTTGAGAACACTAAAAGTGGGAAAGAAACATCATAGTCTTGTGTAAAGTAATATCTAAAATATAGCGTACAGAGAAAAAACCAGCTTTGTCTATGCGTCACGGTAAAAAAACAGCGATGTCATGTAAACATTTTGCAGCGTGTAATGTATTAAACTTTTCATTCTCCATTCTCGATTTTTTGAAACACACACATTCAAATTTGATGCTAAAAATCCTCAATCGATTGTAATAAAATTGGTAAAGGCGGCTTACTGTCATAAAAATAGCAGGTTGTTAACGTTACTAAGGTAACATTCATGTCAATAAAAAAAATATTATTTTGACAGTTATCAAATAATATTATTATTGAATGGTTGAGTTCAAAAGTTTTGTATTTGGCGAGAATTTAACAAAACATGAATTCTATTAAAGAAGCAGCGAATATTGCGTGCAGAAGTTTGTTACCGGACAAATCTGAAGATCGTTACAATCAAGTGTATGAAAGTTTCGTTAAATGGTGTACAATTAAAGATGTGTTCATAATAACGGAAGACGCATTACTGGCATTTTTCTTAGAAAAATCAAAGACGTTATCTCCTGCTACATTGTGGTCAGAATACTCGATGTTGAAATTGACTATTTCATTAAATAAGAACCAGGATATCTCAAAATTTGGTCGCTTAAAGGCATTAATAAAAAGGGAAATAAGGAAGAATGACGGATATCAACCTCGAATATCTCAGGTATTTACAAAGGATGATATATTAAAGTTTTTGTTAGAAGCTCCTGATGAAATATATTTAATGAAAAAAGTAGTAGCGATTTTCGGAGAAGCTGGGGCATGCAGAACTGACGAGCTATATACAATCTAAAAGTGAAGGATGTGGAGTATAAAAATTCTGTCATGTTAGTGCAGATTCTCACTATCAAAAACAATGTGCAAAGAAGATTTGTAGTTATAGAAGATTGGGTAACAATTGTTAATCGTTTCATGAAAGGTCGACCACAAAATGCTCAAGATGAACGCTTTATTTACCGGTGTGAGCGTGGCAGATGTGTAAATCAGGCAGTTGGAAAGCATACAATTTCAAAAATTCCGTACGAGATAGCTAAATTTCTTAAATTTTCCAATCCAAATCAGTACACCGGTCACTCGCTTCGAAGAACATCCTCTACATTACTAGCAAATGCCCCAGGTGTGGACATTTTAGATAATGAAAAGACACGGGGGGTGGAAGTCGACAGAGGTAGCGGAAGGATATATAGCAGACTCAGTGACTCTGCTATATGCAATGTTGCTAATAAAATTATGCCCGAAAAATCCATCTATATGCAGCAAAACAAACATTCAGAAACAGAATTTCAATACTATGTAGCCCAAGTCGACAAACGAGTCAATATTTCCAGTGCCGTTGCTGTCGGACAAGATTTCAATCAACATTTGCCGTTAAATATTTCAGGCTCATATAACAATTGTAATTTTACATTTAATTTTCATTTTAAATAAACGTTTGACATTACTAATTTGACATTTTTATTTTTTTCGTGGTCCAGGGCACGAAAGTTCTTCATACCTAGCAACCGATCACCTAGCATGTTTTACTTTCGCTTATTTCGCTTGCCCTTTTAAAACAGAAAATTGTATTTTCGTAGAGGGGAGAATGAAAACGAAATTATCGACGCATGAACCTGGATTGCCCTGTAACTGCAAAAGATTAAAGTGTTTTGATGAGTTTAATGAGGAGCAAAAAAAAATAATAAAAAACTTCAATTCTCTGCTCTCCCGCGATGAGCAAAATTCATATCTAGCTGGATTGATTACGGTGGCACCTGTGAAACAAAAGAGGCCACGTTAGAACGAATCTACTGCTACTCTTCATGACGCCAGTTATGCTTACCGAGTTCGAATTCTTAGTCGTGATATTACGGTATGTGCCAAAGCGTTTTGTTTTTGTTCCATGCATGGGATCACAAAGAATAAGCTGACTTATATTAAGGAAAGCCTAAAACGAACTGGTGCATCTCCCAAAGATAGACATGGAAAGCATAGTACAATCCATAGAAAGGTAGATGATTTAACAAAACGGGCGTATATAGTATATGACCACATCAAAAGTTTTCAGGGTCGCCAAAGTCATTATAGTCTGAAGGATACGAAAAAGACATATTTACCGGACGAACTTACAATTTAAAAAATGTTTAACCTCTTTAACGCATCCAATTGTTAAAATCTCGTACGAAACGTACAGAACAATTTATATTTCGTTTGGATACCCTCGGACAGATACATGCGCAACGTGTGACGAATTTCAGATTAAGGTTAAATGCTTGGCTGCTGAAAATGGTACAGATAAGATTAGATACTTAACGGTTTTGAATAAAGTGCACAAGAGGACAACCGATACTTTCTATTGTAGAAAAAGGGACGCAAAAGTGCTGCATTGACTTTGCAAAAAATATTTCTATTTCAAAAATTGCCACAAACGACGTATATTATAAACGGCAGTTGTCGCTGTATACCTTTAACATGCAGGTTCTGTCTACTATCATAAAGGAATAGCTAAAAAAGGATCGAGTAAAGTTGCATCGTTCCTTTTTCATTTTATCAATTCTTACTTAGAAGACGGCATTGAAGAACTGTAGGTCTTCTGCGACTCTGTCGGAGGACAAAATAAAAATTTTATTACTTTCCGATTTATCCATTTTAATGTAGTCAACAAGATTCACAAATTGAAAGAAATAAAAATTACATTGCCTGCGAGAGCACAATCCTATTTGGAGTGTGACAAAAACGTAGGATTGTGGAATTTGAGGAGTTCCTTCGAAATCTCAGAAGAGTTTGAGGGAGTTATAAAAAATTCCCGGTGCAAACCATCACCGTTTATTGTAGTGCGTGTGTCACAAAAAATTATATTGGGCTGGAAATCTTTTTTGGACTCAATGTACGTACAAAAATGCCCATTTAAAACCCAACGTATTAAAGAAATAGTGGCAAAATCTGGACACAGCCGCATTATTTACCACCGTTCGGCATAAAATGGACAAGTAATATCTGGAATAATAAAGAAAGGCATCGACACAAATACAGGTTTAAGAAGTGGAGAGTTTGAACTGCCTACTACAGTATACGATGGTAAGTAATATCCAATTCAAGGTCAAATCCAAGTTTCAGCCATGTGACCTTGAACATGACCTTGTCTGTGACCTTGAGAAAGTTCAAGGTCACTTGCAAGGTCAAATCCAAGTTTCAGCCATGTGACCTTGAACTTGGCTTTGACATTGAACATGACCTTGTCCGTGACCTTGAGAAAGATCAAGGTCACTTTCAGGGTCAAATCCAAGTTTCAGCCATGTGACCTTCAACTTGGCTTTGACATTGAACATGACCTTGTCCGTGACCTTGAGAAAGTTCAAGTTCACTTGCAAGGTCAAATCCAAGTTTCAGCCATGTGGCTTTTAACTTGGCTTTGACATTGAACATGACCTTGTCCGTGACCTTGAGAAAGTTCAAGGTCACTTGCAAGGTCAAATCCAAGTTTCAGCCATGTGACCTTCAACTTGGCTTTGACATTGAACATGACCTTGTCCGTGACCTTGAGAAAGTTCAAGGTCACTTTCAAGGTCAAATCCAAGTTTCAGCCATGTGACCTTCAACTTGGCGTTGACATTGAACATGACCTTGTCCGTGACCTTGAGAAAGTTCAAGGTCACTTGCAAGGTCAAATCCAAGTTTCAGACATGTGACCTTCAACTTGGCTTTGACATTGAACATGACCTTGTCAGTGACCTTGAGAAATTTCAAGGTCACTTTCAAGGTCAAATCCAGGTTTCAGCCATGTGACCTTCAACTTGGCTCTGACATTGAACATGACCTTGTCCGTGACCTTGAGAAAGTTCAAGGTCACTTGCAAGGTCAAATCCAAGTTTCAGCCATGTGACCTTCAACTTGGCTTTGACATTGAACATGACCTTGTCCGTGACCTTGAGAAAGTTCAAGGTCACTTTCAAGGTCAAATCCAAGTTTCAGCCATGTGACCTTCAACTTGGCTTTGACATTAAACATGACCTTGTCCGTGACCTTGAGAAAGTTCAAGGTCACTTTCAAGGTCAAATCCAAGTTTCAGCCATGTGACCTTCAACTTGGCTTTGACATTGAACATGACCTTGTCCGTGACCTTGAGAAAGTTCAAGGTCACTTGCAAGGTCAAATCCAAGTTTCAGCCATGTGACCTTCAACTTGGCTTTGACATTGAACATGACCTTGTCCGTGACCTTGAGAAAGTTCAAGGTCACTTTCAAGGTCAAATCCAAGTTTCAGCCATGTGACCTTCAACTTGGCTTTGACATTGAACATGACCTTGTCCGTGACCTTGAGAAAGTTCAAGGTCACTTGCAAGGTCAAATCCAAGTTTCAGCCATGTGACCTTCAACTTGGCTTTGACATTGAACATGACCTTGTCCGTGACCTTGAGAAAGTTCAAGGTCACTTTCAAGGTCAAATCCAAGTTTCAGCCATGTGACCTTCAACTTGGCGTTGACATTGAACATGACCTTGTATGTGACCTTGAGAAAGTTCAAGGTCACTTGCAAGGTCAAATCCAAGTTTCAGCCATGTGACCTTCAACTTGGCTTTGACATTGAACATGACCTTGTCCGTGACCTTGAGAAAGTTCAAGGTCACTTGCAAGGTCAAATCCAAGTTTCAGCCATGTGACCTTCAACTTGGCTTTGACATTGAACATGACCTTGTCCGTGACCTTGAGAAAGCTCAAGGTCACTTGCAAGGTCAAATCCAAGTTTCAGCCATGTGACCTTCAACTTGGCTTTGACATTGAACATGACCTTGTCCGTGACCTTGAGAAAGTTCAAGGTCACTTTCAAGGTCAAATCCAAGTTTCAGCCATGTGACCTTCAACTTGGCTTTGACATTGAACATGACCTTGTCCGTGACCTTGAGAAAGTTCAAGGTCAAATCCAAGTTTCAGCCATGTGACCTTCAACTTGGATTTGACCTTGCAAGTGACCTTGAACTTTCTCAAGGTCACGGGCAAGGTCATGTTCAATGTCAAAGCCAAGTTGAAGGTCACATGGCTGAAACTTGGATTTGACCTTGAAAGTGACCTTGTCCGTGACCTTGAGAAAGTTCAAGGTCACTTGCAAGGTCAAATCCAAGTTGAAGGTCACATGGCTGAAACTTGGATTTGACCTTGCAAGTGACCTTGAACTTTCTCAAGGTCACGGACAAGGTCATGTTCAATGTCAAAGCCAAGTTGAAGGTCACATGGCTGAAACTTGGATTTGACCTTGAAAGTGACCTTGAACTTTCTCAAGGTCACGGACAAGGTCATGTTCAATGTCAAAGCCAAGTTGAAGGTCACATGGCTGAAACTTGGATTTGACCTTGAAAGTGACCTTGAACTTTCTCAAGGTCACGGACAAGGTCATGTTCAATGTCAAAGCCAAGTTGAAGGTCACATGGCTGAAACTTAGATTTGACCTTAAAAGTGACATTGAACTTTCTCAAGGTCACGGACAAGGTCATGTTCAATGTCAAAGCCAAGTTGAAGGTCACATGGCTGAAACTTGGATTTGACCTTGCAAGTGACCTTGAACTTTCTCAAGGTCACGGACAAGGTCATGTTCAATGTCAAAGCCAAGTTGAAGGTCACATGGCTGAAACTTAGATTTGACCTTGAAAGTGACCTTGAACTTTCTCAATGTCACGGACAAGATCATGTTCAATGTCAAAGCCAAGTTGAAGGTCACATGGCTGAAACTTGGATTTGACCTTGCAAGTGACCTTGAACTTTCTCAAGGTCACGGACAAGGTCATGTTCAATGTCAAAGCCAAGTTGAAGGTCACATGGCTGAAACTTGGATTTGACCTTGAAAGTGACCTTGAACTTTCTCAAGGTCACAGACAAGGTCATGTTCAATGTCAAAGCCAAGTTGAAAGTCACATGGCTGAAACTTGGATTTGACCTTGAAAGTGACCTTGAACTTTCTCAAGGTCACAGACAAGGTCATGTTCAATGTCAAAGCCAAGTTGAAAGTCACATGGCTGAAACTTGGATTTGACCTTGAAAGTGACCTTGAACTTTCTCAAGGTCACGGACAAGGTCATGTTCAATGTCAAAGCCAAGTTAAAGGTCACATGGCTGAAACTTGGATTTGACCTTGCAAGTGACCTTGAACTTTCTCAAGGTCACGGACAAGGTCATGTTCAATGTCAAAGCCAAGTTGAAGGTCACATGGCTGAAACTTGGATTTGACCTTGCAAGTGACCTTGAACTTTCTCAAGGTCACGGACAAGGTCATGTTCAATGTCAAAGCCAAGTTGAAGGTCACATGGCTGAAACTTAGATTTGACCTTGAAAGTGACCTTGAACTTTCTCAAGGTCACGGACAAGTTCATGTTCAATGTCAAAGCCAAGTTAAAGGTCACATGGCTGAAACTTGGATTTGACCTTGCAAGTGACCATGAACTTTCTCAAGGTCACGGACAAGGTCATGTTCAATGTCAAAGCCAAGTTGAAGGTCACATGGCTGAAACTTGGATTTGACCTTGCGAGTGACCTTGAACTTTCTCAAGGTCACGGGCAAGGTCATGTTAAATGTCAAAGCCAAGTTGAAGGTCACATGGCTGAAACTTGGATTTGACCTTGAAAGTGACATTGAACTTTCTCAAGGGCACGGACAAGGTCATGTTCAATGTCAAAGCCAAGTTGAAGGTCACATGGATGAAACTTGGATTTGACCTTGCAAGTGACCTTGAACTTTCTCAAGGTCACGGACAAGGTCATGTTCAATGTCAAAGCCAAGTTCAAGGTCACATGGCTGAAACTTGGATTTGACCTTGCAAGTGACCTTGAACTTTCTCAAGGTCACGGACAAGGTCATGTTCAATGTCAAAGCCAAGTTGAAGGTCACATGGCTGAAACTTGGATAATTTGACCTTGCAAGTGACCTTGAACTTTCTCAAGGTCACGGACAAGGTCATGTTCAATGTCAAAGCCAAGTTGAAGGTCACATGGCTGAAACTTGGATTTGACCTTGAAAGTGACCTTGAACTTTCTCAAGGTCACGGACAAGGTCATGTTCAATGTCAAAGCCAAGTTGAAGGTGACATGGCTGAAACTTGGATTTGACCTTGCAAGTGACCTTGAACTTTCTCAAGGTCACGGACAAGGTCATGTTCAATGTCAAAGCCAAGTTGAAGGTCACATGGCTGAAACTTGGATTTGACCTTGAAAGTGACCTTGAACTTTCTCAAGGTCACGGACAAGGTCATGTTCAATGTCAAAGCCAAGTTGAAGGTCACATGGCTGAAACTTGGATTTGACCTTGCGAGTGACCTTGAACTTTCTCAAGGTCACGGGCAAGGTCATGTTCAATGTCAAAGCCAAGTTGAAGGTCACATGGCTGAAACTTGGATTTGACCTTGAAAGTGACCTTGAACTTTCTCAAGGGCACGGACAAGGTCATGTTCAATGTCAAAGCCAAGTTGAAGGTCACATGGATGAAACTTGGATTTGACCTTGCAAGTGAACTTGAACTTTCTCAAGGTCACGGACAAGGTCATGTTCAATGTCAAAGCCAAGTTGAAGGTCACATGGCTGAAACTTGGATTTGACCTTGAAAGTGACCTGGAACTTTCTCAAGGTCACGGACAAGGTCATGTTCAATGTCAAAGCCAAGTTGAAGGTCACATGGCTGAAACTTGGATTTGACCTTGCAAGTGACCTTGAACTTTCTCAAGGTCACGGACAACGTCATGTTCAATGTCAAAGCCAAGTTGAAGGTCACATGGCTGAAACTTGGATTTGACCTTGAAAGTGACCTGGAACTTTCTCAAGGTCACGGACAAGGTCATGTTCAATGTCAAAGCCAAGTTGAAGGTCACATGGCTGAAACTTGGATTTGACCTTGAAAGTGACCTTGAACTTTCTCAAGGTCACGGACAAGGTCATGTTCAATGTCAAAGCCAAGTTCAAGGTCACATGGCTGAAATTTGGATTTGACCTTGCAAGTGACCTTGAACTTTCTCAAGGTCACGGACAAGGTCACGGACAAGGTCATGTTCAATGTCAAAGCCAAGTTGAAGGTCACATGGCTGAAACTTGGATTTGACCTTGAAAGTGACCTTGAACTTTCTCAAGGTCACGGACAAGGTCATGTTCAATGTCAAAGCCAAGTTGAAGGTCACATGGCTGAAACTTAGATTTGACCTTGAAAGTGACCTTGAACTTTCTCAAGGTCACGGACAAGGTCATGTTCAATGTCAAAGCCAAGTTGAAGGTCACATGGCTGAAACTTGGATTTGACCTTGAAAGTGACCTTGAACTTTCTCAAGGTCACGGACAAGGTCATGTTCAATGTCAAAGCCAAGTTGAAGGTCACATGGCTGAAACTTGGATTTGACCTTGCAAGTGACCTTGAACTTTCTCAAGGTCACGGACAAGGTCATGTTCAATGTCAAAGCCAAGTTGAAGGTCACATGGCTGAAACTTGGATTTGACCTTGAAAGTGTAATGCAACGATACGTCCCCGTCCCCGGGTAGCTTAGACGCATGCGCACCACAGTTTCTAATATGCTGACGATCAGCTAGTTCGACGTAAACGTCTTTTTCTTCCTCTTCACCCAGCATTCCCCACGGCTGTATATCTTCACACCACGACCAGAGATCCTCTTCTTCAGGCTTCGTTGTTAATGCCCTTTTTGAGCCACCCACGGGGTTTGGGTCGCTTGCCACTTCATTGCCACTCGGCCGGCAGTCGGACGGAGGTTTAGGGAACCCTAACAGGTCCTGGACACCAAGTGCAGATTTGGCATCTCGGTCTGGGCCCTTCGCCACCTCCGCATCGTTGACGGAAAAGTCATAGCTGACTCCCTGGAGTCCAGACTGTCCATTGGGCGAGTATGCGGCCATGGCATCATTGATCCAGGCCTCCAGGAAGCCGCTCGGCGAAGACGGTAGCAGCACGTCTTGCATTCGGTCTAAGACTGTTGCGAAATTTAAGGCCATGTGTCTGACTCACAACAGCTTAGTTAAAACGTAATAAGAATATTTGAGTTTTATTCTAACTCTGTATAATATATGAGTCTGATTCTGACTCTATATAATATTCTATTTAATAACACTTTTTATGCCTAAGTATTTAATCTAACTTAAAAACACAAAATAAACGACTTTGTAACTTTAATAAAACTTTTTATTTGTCCGACTGTGGATATTTAAACTCCCAGAAAAGTCCCAGATTATGCTTTAGGAACTTTTATTTAAATGCGTAATACAACTTTTAATTATTATGAAAATAACTCATCATCTCGAGTTATGACGTCATATATTGACTGCAGCTAAATAGATCTTATTGCTTTGAACCCCCGTGAATGACTGAATCTAATACGAAATTGTCGGCTATTTATAGTAAAATCCAATACCAGAACAAAAGTGACCTTGAACTTTCTCAAGGTCACGGACAAGGTCATGTTCAATGCCAAAGCCAAGTTGAAGGTCACATGGCTAAAACTTGGATTTGACCTTGAAAGTGACCTTGAACTTTCTCAAGGTTACGGACAAGGTCATGTTCAATGTCAAAGCCAAGTTGAAGGTCACATGGCTGAAACTTGGATTTGACCTTGCAAGTGACCTTGAACTTTCTCAAGGTCACGGACAAGGTCATGTTCAATGTCAAAGCCAAGTTGAAGGTCACATTGCTGAAACTTGGATTTGACCTTGAAAGTGACCTTGAACTTTCTCAAGGTCACGGACAAGGTCATGTTCAATGTCAAAGCCAAGTTGAAGGTCACATGGCTGAAACTTGGATTTGACCTTGAAAGTGACCTTGAACTTTCTCAAGGTCACGGACAAGGTCATGTTCAATGTCAAAGCCAAGTTGAAGGTCACATGGCTGAAACTTGGATTTGACCTTGAAAGTGACCTTGAACTTTCTCAAGGTCACGGACAAGGTCATGTTCAATGTCAAAGCCAAGTTGAAGGTCATATGGCTGAAACTTGGATTTGACCTTGAAAGTGACCTTGAACTTTCTCAAGGTCACGGACAAGGTCATGTTAAATGTCAAAGCCAAGTTGGAGGTCACATGCCTGAAACTTGGATTTGACCTTGAAAGTGACCTTGAACTTTCTCAAGGTCACGGACAAGGTCATGTTCAATGTCAAAGCCAAGTTGAAGGTCACATGGCTGAAACTTGGATTTGACCTTGAAAGTGACCTTGAACTTTCTCAAGGTCACGGACAAGGTAATGTTCAATGTCAAAGCCAAGTTGAAGGTCACATGGCTGAAACTTGGATTTGACCTTGCAAGTGACCTTGAACTTTCTCAAGGTCACGGACAAGGTCATGTTCAATGTCAAAGCCAAGTTGAAGGTCACATGGCTGAAACTTGGATTTGACCTTGAAAGTGACCTTGAACTTTCTCAAGGTTATGTTCAATGGCAATGCCAAAATCAAGGTCACATGGCTGAAACTTGGATTTGACCTTGCAAGTGACCTTGAATTTTCTCAAGGTCACGGACAAGGTCATGTTCAACGTCAAAGCCAAGTTGAAGGTCACATGGCTGAAACTTGGATTTGACCTTGCAAGTGATCTTGAACTTTCTCAAGGTCACGGACAAGGTCATGTTCAATGTCAAAGCCAAGTTGAAGGTCACATGGCTGAAACTTGGATTTGACCTTGAACTTTCTCAAGGTCACGGACAAGGTCATCTTCAATGTCAAAGCCAAGTTCAAGGTCACATTGAGGACAAAGTTTTGTGTATCGTCGGAATTTCCGTTTTTAAAAAGAAACTATGATCTTCTCGCCTTATTCTCTGCATTAAAATGTCATCCAGCTCAAGTGTTGGTCGTCCTAGAAAAGTTTTTGGAGGTTTGATGCCAACACTTTGTTCTTCCTTTAAAAAATTTTATATTGTTGTTTCCCAACGATAAGCATATCATATTAGAATCGTAACAATTAAGAATTAATTTTTTTTTCATTTACTGTACATGGACCGACTGTAGAGCGTTTAGCAATTGGTACAACTTCTCCATATTTAATTAAAACAACACTGACACTTCACACTTTGATTAGTTTCACTGAGAAACAAACGCCCAAGGTAGATATGTACAGATACAAATAGGTATATTATTCCAACCCACAAAGGCATAATAACCACACAATTAGCAAGCAGGTAACCAGGATTAGGTTAGTTAAAAAATGAAACAATTGAGAAAACTTTTATATATTTTTTAATTATAACCTAGGCATCGCATATTTGACAATTTAAAATACATTTTTCTAACGAAAGTTAAATTAGGATATACATATTCTGAACTAAGCTAAATGGTGTAAATTATGTACAATATTTTTATTTAAAAAGATTGTTAGTTGAAGGATTTAGGATTTGGAAAATAGAAGACAAGACAAAATACTAAACCACTTTCGTGTTTTTAATCATTTAAAGATTTTAGATTAATTGCTTATTTTCATTTTAGATGAGCACTAAAACAGTATTTTTAAAAATTTTTCTTCCTACCTTTTACTCCGTTGAAAATAATTTCTAAACTAAGTAGATCGTGTGGATGAAAACTTTGTCTTGCCCGTTGCCTTTAAAGATCTAAAAGAAATACAAATTATGCTTTCTAATAAAATGTTATATAAACCTTTTGTCTTTAGCTTTTCCGACAGAAATAATAGCCTAACAAAGTCAAACTTAACAAGGATACGTCTATCTCACTAAATTTGTCTCACTCACGCATAGTATCAATCAGGTATCTCAGTAATACTCTGCTAGATTTTAAATCATACATATTAAAAAATTATCGTTAATATTTTCTCATCAATATTTGTAAAAGGTTAGTATTGCTTTTATTTAAAATTGTATTTTAGTTAATACCTACCAGAAAATAAAAAATTCGTACCTGTTAAGGTATTGGTCCGAAACTCGAGTATTTATTCGCTTATTATAAAAGATAGAGCAGCGGTTAAAGGGAAATTTTTCGGTAATGATATAAGTAGTTCATTGGCTCTTTTGGAACTGTTTTGATTATTTGAGGTTTTGAGATATTTTGGTAATACTAAAAAATGTTGTAATTTTATAATCTTTAGATCCATATTCAAAACCATTTATTTACATAAAACATGATTGCTTAGTCAGATTTGGGCTACAACGTTTCGGATTCCCTGAAATATCATTAACTTTGTATCTTCCTTTGGCGGACATCTTGGCTTTTTCGGTGTTACAAGCCTCTCTTCATTACCTGCCTTAATAATGATGTGCCACTTAAACCAGTTTTGAAGTTAATTATTTCAAAATTATTTTCTCTATTTTGGTTTCATAACACACCGTTTTCAGTATCGTAATAACAATAATAATAGTAATAATAATAATAATAAACAATAATATAATCTCAGAATTACAATATATAACATAAAATAAAATAGAGTCAGATATTATAGGCGAGATTTTTACAAATTCCTCTTCGATATTATACGATTCAATGTCCTTTAGTAATTTAAGTATGTTCTTTTTTACTTTTTTAACGGTGTCATAACTTTTGACGTCTCTATGAAGGCTATTGTATAGTTTAATACAATTGAAATAAACATCACTTTCGTACAATGTCAGCTTATGTTTAAGGAATGCTCCATTTTTATAAAATAATAAAACACATTTCTATATGTAAACTGCAGAGACAGTGAGAAAATTGTTCTCTTTAAATTTACCTCTGCAACTTACTCTGGAATTGATACCAAATGTTGTTGTTACTGCTCTTTTTTGATATATAAATAATCGTTCAACGTTCCAATTTTAAACTGCTATTTTTTTTAGAAACTTTTTCTATTAGAATAGCAAAAATTGCCTTTTTCCGAAATTTTAATTGTTTTATTTGGGCAGTAAATGGTAATTTATGTGCAACATGATCCGAAATGTGTTTAAGAATCGTAATACTTAGACTTTTTATTAAATCGTTATTTCTCTTTTTTGAAAGTTAATAATGATAATATTTATCGCATGTTTTATTCTGTTGTCGTATGGCATGGCAAGTTGTCACCAATAAATTCTCCTTTTTTGGTGATGTATGTTTGGTTGGATAAACACGGATAATAAAATTATTATGTTGACAGGACAGGAGACTAGGCATTTGATATTATTTCCAACATAAAGTTTAGACATGAAAATATATAAAATTTGTTTGGCATATTTTCTTGCAAAATGTAAAATAGTAGAAAGTACAATATTTTTTACAAAGCTTTCCCATTAGAAAACTTCCCGCAAGTGGCCTCTGTTTGACATTCTTTATAAATTTTATACTTTAATATACTATTTTCGCAAAACCTGTGGTATATTATTGAGAAGATAAAAAGGAAATCGTATCACCGAAATGCCCAAGATGGTTTTGATGATGGTTCCTAGAAACCGAAACGTTTCAGCCAAAGTCTGACTGAATAATCGTGTTTTACGTAACAAGTTATGGCAGATTTTCGAAAAATACAAGAGTTCCGTTTTTTAAAAATTTGTATCTGAAACTCCAAGAACCTCATAAAGTGCCAATAATGCTTAAAATTTTTCGTCAATTTAATCGGCTCTCTATCTCGTATAATAAGCGAAATCCCCAAATACCGACATTTGAATTCCAGATATCCTGATGTATATTAAATAAGTCGGAGCAACCCCCAAATGGTCTAATCTACCCTAGAATGATATTTATTTATAGTTAATTTAGGTGTCCTGAGACACACAAAATAATATTTTTAAATAACTGCAAAATTCAAAAAAATCTGAAAAACCTTTTACTCATACTGATTGTAAATATGGTTGATATTGACATTTTAAAAATTAAATTATATTAACAAGTTATTGCTATTTAGAATTTGAAGACTATTCAAGTTCAATAATTATATTCTAAAAACGAAAAAAAATATTTTCTCTTTGAGATTCAAAATTTCGAAATATTGCTTACTTCTCCCCAATTTTTTTTATTAATTTGTTTTGTGGCATAATATGGATAAGTTTATACTAGTTTATCTACCAAAAATTTTAATTTCGGACAGTTCTGTTTGAAGTCGTTGAAAAAATATTCTCTCCATTCTTCTCGTAATATTTTCATTTAATATTCCTGGCATGCATCTTTTATAATATGCGAAGTTTAAAAAATATTGCATTGGAAAAATAGAGTTGGTCCACTATTTAAATAGATAGCGATTTATTTAAGATAGCTAAGGAATTTGTAGAACTAATGGAAAATCTCCCCTATGTTGTTTATTTTATGGCAATAAAATTATAATTTGCTTACTTTTCCAAAAAGAGGTATTGCATCACAAAAATAGCAACCTAATGTTTCTTTTTATTAATTTTATCGTTTTTTTTAGTACTATTATTTGCTTGCTACATGGTTGCAAAACTCTTATAACTTTATGTGTTATTGTTTTCTATACTTTTGTGTTCTAGCACTCTTAAGATTAAACAATTTCTAATTTTTATACAGTGAGCAGGAGCGGTAATCTATAAACATGCCATCTCGTCAAAATATTTTTTAAAATCAGTTTGACATTTAAAGTAAAACTTTTCAAAACTGAGATTAGTTATGAACGTAACTACACTGCGTCCATTAATTATGGAATAGGTAAAAAAGTACTCAAATTTTAAACATCCATATCTCCATCAAAATTATATCAATCCACTCAATTTTCGATTTATTAGGTAGGCCGTCCCTTGGACTACTTAGCACAAAGTATTTCACCTTACTTTATGTCTTTTTTATACAGGATGATGGCTAAGATACCAAGCCATGTAAAATGTGCTGATTTTAAAATTAATGTTTGGAAAATACGAAGCAATGAAAATGGAATTTTATTAGTGTACTGGTTACAGCTTTATGTTCGGTACTTACTGTACAAATTACAGCGTAGTGCCGTTCGTGTTAATTAAAAAAAATTAAAAAATCGTGATATAACACTAACTTAACAATAGTAATAACAATTTAAAGAAACAACTTAATTATAAGAATAAAAATTAATAACGCGTATTTCCTCCACGGGCATTAATGACAGCTTGACAACTATTTGGCATACTGAGAATCAGATTTCTTATAAAAACCTGATCCATATTTTCCCATATTCTTTGTAGCGTCAATCTCAGCTGAGCCAAAGTTTCTGGTGGGTTAGCTTCTGCACGAACCTCTCTACCCATTCGATCCCATAAATGCTCTATAGGGTTAAGATCTAGTCTTCGAGCTTTCCAATTCTTTACGGTAATTCCCGTTTCTGCTAGATATTCCGTTACTATTCTCGCCGTATGTGGACGTGCGTTATCTTGCATAAAAATAAAGTTTTCTCCAATAAAGGAAGCAAAAGGCACAACATGCTCCTAAAGAATTTCCGTAATGTACCTGTCACTAGTTAATCGCTCTACAAATACCAATTCCGTTTTTGCCTCTAGAGATATACTTCCCCAAACCATAATTAATCCACCGCCATAACTAACCCGCTCTTTAAAATTACACTGAGCATAGCGATCACCAGGTCTTCGAAACACTTTTAAACGTCTATCATTGCTGTATAGACAAAAACGGGATTCGTCACTAAATAAAACATTAGCCCATTCATCTTCACCCCATGGCAAATGATTTTGAGCAAACTGCAATCGTTCACGTCTATGGTGCGGTTCCAGCTTTGGTCCTATCGCTGCTTCGTACGGTTTCAGTTGAACCTTTTTTAAGCGATTAAGTATTGTTTGCTTACAAAGTCGAACATTGTGAACGTTTGACAACCGTGCTTGTAGCTTGGTACTTGTTGTAAATCGCTCCTGAACACATTGCTTTGTAAAAAACCGATCCTGATTAGCAGTTGTTTTCCTTGGTCGGCCTTGCCCTGCTCTTCTTTGATTCGATCCATATTCTCGATACCGTTTTAAAATTTTTGATATAGCCCCTTGCGTTTTATTCATGATTCTGGCAATATCAGACTGAGACCGGCCCTGCTCAAACAGTCCTCTTGCATAGGAACATTCTTCTGGAGATATGAATCGGATATTGGCATTCAATTAAAAAAAGAAACTAAACAAAAGGCCTTGTCAAGAACTGCCAACAAATTTATAATATTGATAAATTGACAAGGGCAATTGGTTGACTAGCAACGTAAATCCAAATAGAAGTAAAACGTTTTCAGTCAATATAATTTGCAATATACAGATTTTTTAATTTACACGAACGGCCCTGCACTGTAATTTGTACAGTAAGTACCTAACATAAAGTTATAACCAGGACACTAATAAAATTCCATTTTTATTGCTTCGTATTTTCCAAACATTAATTTTAAAATCAGCACATTTTACACGGCTTGGTATCTTATCCATGATCCTGTATAAAAAAGACATAAAGTGAGGTCAAACACATTGTTCTAAGTAGTTCAAGAGACAGCCTACCTAATAAACTGAAAATTGAATGGATTGATGAAGATATTTATTTTAAAATTCGAGTACTTTTTTACCTATTCCATTTTTTATTTTTTTATTTTTTTTTTAATTGACACGAACGGCACTGCGCTGTAATTTGTACAGTAAGTACCTAACATAAAGCTGTAACCAGTACACTAATAAAATTCCATTTTCATTGCTTCGTATTTTCCAAACATTAATTTTAAAATCAGCACATTTTACATGGCTTGGTATCTTAGCCATCATCCTGTATAAAAAAGACATAAAGTAAGGTAAAATACTTTGTGCTAAGTAGTCCAAGGGACGGCCTACCTAATAAATCGAAAATTGAGTGGATTGATATAATTTTGATGGAGATATGGATGTTTAAAATTTAAGTACTTTTTTACCTATTCCATAATTAATGGACGCAGTGTATTATAGTTACGAGGGTAATTGGTTCGCTAGTACAGTAAAAATTCGCTTCTGGGCAATGAGGTCAAGCTACCACGATTATAGCATTCTTATACTCATGGTTTCTTTAACATGTTATTGAGCATAAGCTTTGACTAACCATTTTAAATATAGGAATTTTGGAGAGTAGTTTCAAATTTATAATAAAACAGAAATTTTCATCTTAAATAGAAAGATATTATATCAAAAGGGAATTGTCATATTCAAATATGTCAACACGAACGACATTCTGACACTGACACGACCATACATTTAACAGAATATAGAATCGTCTTTTGCTATCAGTAACAATACCTTACAAGGTTGCCAAATTTTCCTCTTTTATCGGTTGAATAAGTTCTCGTTAACCGACTCATTCCCATAATGTAAAGATCCCAACGAATTTAATATGTAATATTTTAGTGTAAGTAGTAGAAGAAATCTATACCGGGTGATGCCTGGCTTAGCTGAACATAGGAAATACCATGTAAATTTTGAGGTGCTTAAATATTGGCTCTCCTGGACATTTTAGAGGAAAATTCTATTATAATTTTGTGAAGAGGCCGATATAATAAACCCATGTGCCAAGTTTGAATAAATTTTAATAAGCCAATCCTAAGTCACTCAGTTAAATGTGATGGTAAATTACGAAATTTTCATAGTTTAGATAATACAGCAACACCAGAAAATTATTATTTGGTATTGACGAAAGTAGCGTCAGTGACAACATTTTCATTGAAGGCGCTTCAATTATAGCTAAATATAAGCTATTCTATTAAGAAAAAAGTAACTATGATTAAGTGGTATTATACAGTAAACAGTTTAAGTGCAATATTTGAAACGTTTTCAGTTTAATTCCCTGATAAGCCATCCATTTCATTCATTATAAACTTATCATTAGTAAATTTGAGTCCAAAGGCACTGTAATAAATAACTGTAAATGATAAACTCAGAATGTCAATACCGGTGAAGAAAGGGATACTAGATATCTTGATATTTTACTGAACGTGGAGGAATATAAAATGATTAGCACGAGAATTCTTGGGCAAGCCGTAGGAAAACATAAAACCACAATTCTGCGCACTTTAAAAAAACATAAATATTTTCCATACAAGTATGAAAAACATCTGGAGCTACGGCAAGGTGATGAAGAACGGAGAATTGTATTCTGTTTTTTTGAGGTAATGGAAAGAGCAAATAATAATAGGGATTTTTTGAGAAATATTTGTTTTACCGATGAATGTACATTCATCATCAACAACGAACCAAATGAACATCGTCTTGTTCATACTTGGACGCAATGTCCACAAAAAATAAATATTTTGGCGGGAATTCTAGGACATCACTAGTTAGTTAATTAATTAGTAAAATGTTATTTGAGCATCATATTCAGCAAATCACCATAAAAGCTAAAAAATCACTAGGATTTATTATAAGAACCTGTAGGGGCTTTAAACAAATAGAATATATTCGTACATTATATATGGCATACGTTAATAGCGTACTTTCATTTGGATCGGTGATCTGGAATCCTGAGTACGATGTGTATATTGGCAAAATTGAAAAAGTCCAAGAAAAATTTTAACAATATTTATGCTATATACCTAAATTTTATTTAAACGGGAATTCTATCTTAAGTAAACGAAACCTAAGATTATTATCACTTGAGGATACAAGGCAAATGTACGACATAGAATTAAATAAAATTTTTAACAATATGATTGATTCAACCCCAATTGAAGAGTGGAGATTAGAAAGGCCGTAAGTGCCATTTTTTTCAAAACTAAGTTTTTGACATAGAAAGGTTGCAAGTAGCATGCTTTCTGTCCTGTGAAAGGCCGTAGGTGCCAAAGTTAAAATTCAAGTATCAGGCTCTAATAATAGATGACGGTTAACGTATGTGCCAAAGCATTTTCCTTTGAAAGGTCGTAAGTCCAACATAAGTTCAGTTTAATGGAAACTTTGCACGTGTTCACTTCGCTGTTGTGTTTTATTTTCTAATCAAACTTGTGTTGTGCGTCGGGCAGTTTAGAATAAAATGGATAATAATCAAAGAGAAAGTAAAGACAGTGGCTCATATCATAGCAAACAAAAGCATTTAAAGTGGAGTGGAAAGTCGTACAAAACTTACAAAGGCCAGACGATACTCGAAAAAGGTTATCCCAAGGAGCAGGTAATTTATACATACATATTTATATCGTTTTGTGGTTCTAACTTTGTTGATATTTTGTAGGTGTCATGTAAATGCAAACTGGGATGTAAAGATATTACTTACGAAAGAAAACGTTTCCTTTTTGAAAAGTTTTATGGGCAAGATGAGAAAACACAGGGTACAACTTTAATGGGGTTAATAAGTATTTGTGACGTTCAGAGAAGGAGACATGGCTCAAATTATGTGGATCCCCAAAATAGCCGACGTGTTATATTCCCTTCCTGATGGCCACGGAAAACTCGTTCATGTATGTAAAAAAATGTTTCAAAATACTTTTGCTATTAATGAAAAAAGGTTGCGTGTGCTTATTGAAAAGAACAAAATGGGTGAAACCTGCTACAATGATAAACGTACCAGAGATGCTGCGCCAAAATTTTCTGAATTTCATCGGTCGTTAATAAAAGCGCATATTAATATGATCCCAAGGGAAGTGGGTCATTATTCAAGATCTAAATCGGAAAAAGAATACATTAGCCCTGACTTGAATATGCACAGATTGTTTAAAGCTTTTCTGACCTTGCACCCGGATTCAACAGTCACCTATAAATTTTACAGATCCGTTTTTATCAAGGATTTTCCGAAACTGTCTTTCCATAGGCCACGTGTTGATACGTGCAGCACATGTGATAAACTTGATTGTCAAATCAAAGCCACTATTGAGTCCAGTCAATCTGCTAAAACGCTACTGGAGATACACCACCGCAAGGCCGAGAGAGCAAGGGAGGTGCTAAAAGAAGATCCGGTGGAGTCTCAAGATCCCGACAGTACAAAATGTTGTTTATCTATGGATTTACAACAAGTAATGTTCGTTCCATCACTGACACACAGTGATATGCTCTACCTCTCGCAGCTATCGCGTTACAATTTAGGCGTCCATATTGGTGATACTAATGCAGCTTATATGTGTATGTGTCATGAGGGAGTAGCGTCTCGAGGAACAAACGAAATTGCATCATGCCTCCTCCATATTGTTAATCATGGACTGACCTCTAAGAAGAATGTGGTAATATGGTGCGATAATTGCGGAGGCCAGAACAAAAATAGAATTTTATTATTTGCATTGATATTTTTGGTTGCCAATGGTCAGTTCGCCACTATCGAACAAAAATTTCTTATCAGCGGTTATAGTTTCATGCCTTGCGATAGAGACTTCGCACTGATAGAAAAGCGCAAGAAGGTGTCGAAAGCATACATACCTTCAGACCTTCACAGAATAGTTAAATCAGCAAGATATTCTCCTCCTTTCGATATCATTGACATGACAGCTTCTGGCTTTTGGGATATAAAACAAGCTGCAGATGAATATATCAACACCACCAAGTTGAATATTAGTAAAGCTTTAGTTATAACCATTGACCAAGCAAATCTTCTATTTATTACAATAAAAACTGCTTTCTCTGTTCTTCACGATGACGTAAAAGTCAATATTTTAAAGAAAGAAAAAACCTTAGCTGATCTTAGACAAGCTAATATAATCAAGCTACCACCAGAAAATAAGGTATCTGAAAATAAAAAGGTTTCGCTTCGAAGCATGATTCTTTACCTTAAGAATCCAGAACACCAGCGTTTCTATAAAGAGCTACTTAACATTGAAGAAGTTTTATAGAAACGCAAGGAAACGCCAAAAATATGTTTTTTCAACAGTTATTTTTTCTTTACATTCATAATAGTTAGTTGTTCAATATTTTTTGCCAAACCGTAACCAATTTAGTTTTAATTGATTATCTCAGAATTATGTTTTTGGCACATACGGCCTTTCTAATTTCCACTCTTCAATTATTAACTTATTAAATATCAACGTTCCATCCTATAACACGCGAAATAAGATGTTTTTCCACATTCAACCAAGTAATACCAACTATCACTCCAACTCGCCTCTACATCGTTGCTGCAAATCGTATAATACGATATGTAATTTGGTCCAACTGGATATCTGCTTTCAAGCCCTAATGCCATAATGGCCCCAACAAGTGCACTAAAAAAGTTTTATTCTCACCATTTACAATAAGATCTATTTTAATAATATTCATTTGTTGATTAAATATATTGATTTAGCCGATACTTGATGGAAATCCATTATAAATTTTGAACAGAAACAAAGTTTTAAATTTCCACAATTTTAATTTTTTAAAAAAGCCGTAACATGTTTCGGCACACGGTGCCTTCTTCGGACGGACTAAATATAAATGTGTTAAATATGAATTTAAATATTCTAGGTAGGTACAAAGTGTAATAAACAATATTAATGGTAAGGGATTAACAAACTATAATTATGTACAACAAATGGGCAAATCCTACTTATGCTATACAATTTGAATAATAGGAATGGTAGAGATATAATATGTTTATGTAATTAGGTATATAAGTTTAATAATGGGGAGTAATTTGTGTCTAATTGTTCGTTCAATATTTAATTTGTTGTACATAATTATAGTTTGTTAATCCCTTACCATTAATATTGTTTATTACACTTTGTACCTACCTAGAATATTTAAATTCATATTTAACACATTTATATTTAGTCCGTCCGAAGAAGGCACCGTGTGCCGAAACATGTTACGGCTTTTTTAAAAAATTAAAATTGTGGAAATTTAAAACTTTGTTTCTGTTCAAAATTTATTCATTTGTTGATTGTTTATTTATTGTTAAATTTTTAAAATCTTGTTTACATATAATATGTTAATTTTTGTTTACATACTACTACTTTGATATTACTATTTATTGTTATTTAGTGAATACTGTTCCTGGGTTTGTCCCGTTTTGTATTCCTCAATGTGAAATAAATAAATAAAAAATCACATTGTTGGACCATTTCTTATGGGAGGAAACCTTACAGCAGTAACCTATTTGGACTTACTACAAAATCGAATTGAGCCCGGGCTAGAAGAAGTTGTACGCGAAAATCAGGAGATCTGGTTGTCCTGTCCATAATTCTCTCATGGTTAGGGAATACTTGCAAAATATTATTGGCCCACGGCATCTAATCCTTTGGCCAGCCAGGTCTCCTGACCTTTCGCCAAACGACTTCTTTCTGTGGGGTGACTTAAAAAAAAATATTGATGTAAAATTTGAAAATCTAGACCAGCTAAAAACTGTATTTTGTTAGAATGTGATTAATGAATTTCTCAATATCAAGTCAGTAGGTAATGTTAGAAATGAATTTTATGATCGATTAGGATATTGTTTAGCTGTTAATTAAGGATTGTTTGAACATTTAATTAAATAATGTTTTGTGAAAATCTGTAGTCTTAGGTATGTTAACTGTAAATTAACTGCTTAGCAAGAAGAAAATAATTGGTGAAATGAAAATATGTTTTTAATATGAAATAAAGCTGGATTTATAAACTCGAAAAGTTGGCGAGGTTGAGGTTCAGTTGGTGTTGGAAATAGGAGTTCAATTTAAACTAAAGGGAACACTAAGTTCCGTTTATACACTCGTTCATGTTCATGTAAAGCTCATGTAAGATTCGAAAACTTCCCGGGTAGTTCAAGATAATCAATTTTTATGCTCAGAGTTCGGAATATCTAACCTCACAAACTTGGTCATTACTTCAACCTCACCAACTTTTCGAGTTTATAAATCCAGCTTTTTAGTCTTTATTCGTTATGTCCAGCTTTACGTCAATATTTGACAATCGCCTCAAAGAAATTATTTGCTGATGTTTGCTGTATTCCTAAACTATGCAAATATCGAAATTTTGCCATCACATTTAATTGAGTAACTTAGGATTGGCTTATTAAAATTTATTCAAACTTGACACATGGGTTTATTATATTGGCCTCTTTAAAAAATGATCATACAATTAAAATTTTTCTCTAAAATACACAGGGGAGCCAATATTTAGCCACCTCAAAATTTACATGGGATTTCCTATGTTCAACTAAGCCGTGCATCACCCGGTAGGACAAATATACTATGTTATCTACAAAGATACCACTCGCATGGTAACTGTCTTTAGAATCATTATCGCTGAGTGAATATTAACCGAGTATGTGCGAATTATATCTCTGTTGTGAAATAGCCCATATACTTTATAAACTACCGTTCACTGTATAATGAAGTTTTGTAAAGATTAAATTTAGGCCGAGATAATTTAATTTTACCGAAACTATCTACCTTTATGCGGACTAAAACTAAATATTTCTTATACATCTGTGGGTATTTTTATATTCTACAAACTTCTAATTTGTTTTAATGGATACTTCTAGATCTACTTGCAAAAACAATTGGTCATGTTTAACCTATAATCTAGTATTCACAATTTTTTGCTAATTATTAATAGATTTAAAGATTTTATTTATAACAATAGAAAAATTTTTAATTACTAACTAAAATTTAATTTATTATTTTGAACTAGTAAAATTAAAGTAATTTTTTTACACATGCAATCAAATAATTATTAATTAATATGTAATCTCTAAGGAGAACCAATAATAATATCATATCGTCTTTAAGGACGCAAAAAAAAATCATATAATCTTCTAGTTAGTAATATCTACATGCAACTCTTTATCCTAGTTCCCATTTTGTTACAAAATTGTACACATAAAGATTTATGACATGTATATAATAAATCTTTTGAGTACCTACTGTACATTTGTTCATACAATATTGTACAATTAATAGTTTTATCATTCACTTAAATGTGAGCATCTTTTTAACTTCTTATCATATTTAAATTGGTAATATAAATCGGAAATCCACGTTCATATTAGGAAAAAATGAATTATTTCAGTCAAAAGTGAAGGAACCTCATGTAAATGTGGTTTTAAAATCAACAAGTTGCGAAACAATAAATATACTGGTTTTTATTAGTTCATATTATTAGTGAAGTGAAAAATATGCAAATAGACAATTAGCCATATTTGAGAGGGATCAACACGTCAATATCTCATATGTAGCTGCAGTACAAGTTGCTATACCTCCAGGAAATAAACCGTTTTCGAGAAAATCGCTATGAATAAATTCAGATTCAGAATTTGGAACAAAAATCTTTTAGAATATATCTAGTTAATAACCAGTCATTTAAATTTATAGGGAATCGGATATAGCAAAGAGTAAAATTGATTCAAAAGAAGTTTGAAAAAAAAATGTTACCTATATGAGGTTGCACTATTGATTTATGAGCAGAATTACTCCTCCCCGTTTTTGGCTAATCATTTTCGGACGCTCTATACATGGTCGATGGTATGTATGGAAACGGTCGATTATTTCTTAAAGTAAAACAGCTAACAAAAAATATTTAAGACAAAAGTTTTATGGTTTTGTGAAGTCTATTAGAATTAAAAAAAGACAAGTATACAGGATGAGTCAAAAAGCCGTAGAGAAATAAAGTTACTTTTTTTTTAATGGAATACCCTATATCTTACAATATTTTTGGATTTTAGATAAAAATACAATTATTTTTTATTAAGCGCATTATCAGTTTAAACCTAATAGTTTCCGAGATATCGACTTTTGAAAAATAATATTTTTGAACTTTGACCAGCTTCTAGCTTTCTAACGGTACACCATAGAGCAAAACGGCTTACATGTCCCTATCTTACTTTCTTATTATCTTCTCAAAAATACCAACTTCCGTTAAACCGGAAGTATTATATTTCCGGCTTTTAAGCTACATCCGGTTTAACCGGAAGTTCATACTTTTAGAAAGATAGTTGAAAAGTAAGATAGGGACATGTACGCCGTTTTACTCTAAGACGTACTGTCAAAATTCAAAAATGTCATTTTTTAAAAGTCGATATCTCGGAAACTATTTGGTTTAGACTTATAATGCACTTAATAAAAAATATTTGAAATTTTACATAAAATCCAAAAATGCTCTAAGATAGAGAGTGTTCCAATAAAAAAAAAGTAACTTTATTTCTGTACGACTTTCTGACTCATCCTGTATACTTAATTTTTTTAAATTCTAATAGACTATAAAAAACCCTAAAACTTTTATCTAGAATATTTTTTGCTAGCTGTTGTGCTTTAAGAAATAATAGACCGTTTCCATACATACCAATGACCCTGTATAAGCCCTTGACACACAACATGCTCTTTCTACTACAGATTTATTGACATGATTTAGGTTTATTAAATTTTTGATGTCCAATTACATAGATATTTTTCATAAAGCTTTCGTTCGTTCAAGAAATTTCTCCAAATATGTTCTTGATCTGCAGCATTTGCAGGACTTCAGCAGTACGTGCAGAACGCCTACAGGATTTGTTATAGCAGGTGTACAAATTTTGGAGAAGGTGTTTATAAAGCTGTTATTGGTTGTGATATGACGATAATGGCGGATCACCTTAATGTCCTTTATCCACTTTCTATTAGTGCTATATTGAGCGGCCTTTTTGATTATTAGAAACAGTGTAATTAGGACAACGTGTTAGGGACCCTTTAGATTTTTATTACCAATATTTATAAATTGATTATTAAAATGGTTAAAGATTAATTATTGAGTATTCTATATTCTCTTGAAACTACGGCATTACAGGTATGTTTCATTTGAGAAAGAATTTTGTAAGCAAGACTTTTTTCTTATTGCCACAGTCAATATTAAAAACAAAACTCTTGCTAACCGACAGAAAACATACATTCAGAGATATACAGGGTGTTTATTCAATATACGGCAAAAATTTAAGGAGTTATTCCCTGGACTATTCTACGAATATTTTGTTCTTTGATGGTTTTTGAAAAGCCGATTTGTTTTAAAGATATTGGACGAGAACATTTTTCGTTGCTTTGTTATCTTTTACGCAAATTAGTTTAAACGTGAATTTGGTTTACATTTGTTGAGACTGATTGACGTTTTGTTGTTCGACTTATAGGTCGTTAATAGTTAAACTTTTGTTTGTGAAGTCCTCTGTCATGAATCGCTATTCGAACGCCGAGATGACTGATATGCTTTTCATTTACGGACTTGCTGATGGCAATTCATTATAAGCTAAGCGGTTGTACCGGGTGTTCCACCTAAGGAGGTTATCGGCTATATCTCAGAAAGTAATAACACTAGGACTTTGGGAAAAAATATATATCGATAAAAGCGGCCAAGAAAAATTGCTGGAAATTATTTTCAAGTTCGAAAAATGACCGCTAGGGGGCGTAAGATAACTTTCAAAATAGAAATACCGATTTTCTCTTGATTTTTCTTAATAAAAATATGTTAAAAATATAAGCATTGTATTCTTCATAAAATTATGCAACTTTATGTTAGGAATCGTTTTTTTCTATTTTCAATAATAAAGTGGTGGGAGAAGGTCAAACTTTTTTTCTTTTAATCTCTGCTTTGGATAAACCGATTTTATTCAACTTGGTCTTGAAAAAAGCCCTTCTTTTCCTCTACACGTTGATCTATTAACTATATCATATTGATTCTGATGGTGGCCACTAGATGGCGTTTTTCCGTAATTCCTCAATAAATAAGGATTTTCTCAAAAAAATCAAAAGTTATGATATGACTATTTCATCATTTTTTATTTTAGGCTGATAAAGGCTATTAAATAGTGGAATAAAAAATCCAGGTCCGTATTTAAAATAAAAAACTTGATGATGGTCGCTTGAATCCGAAACGTCGGATTAAAAATCTGACCCCATCAGCGTGTAGAGGAGAAAAAGTTACTATAAAGAACTGAAAACCGCAACGTGATATCTTTTGTTTAACTAGAGAAATTAGGGATAATTACAATTAATATGGAAAAATAGGCCATTTTCTCACCACCTCTCCCGCCACTTTATTATTGAAAATAGAAAAAAACGATTCCTAACATAAAGTTGCATAATTTTATGAAGAATACAATGCTTATATTTTTAACATATTTTTATTAAAAAAAATCAAGAGAAAATCGGCATTTCTATTTTGAAAGTTCTCTTATGCCACCTAGCGGTCATTTTTCAAACTTGAAAATAATTTCCAGCAATTTCTCTTGGCCGCTTTTATTGATATATATTTTTTCCCAAAGTCCTAGTGTTATTACTTTCTGAGATATAGCCGATTATCCCCTTAGTACATTGAACGATTTCCTGACCGTAATGTTCCTGATAAAAAAGCCTTCCAAAGTAGGGTAAGAACGCCTAAGAGTACGTGTCCGTTAAGAGTACGCACTTTGTTTTTCCACCAGATGGCGACACTTTCAAAGTTAGCTAATACAGAAATTAAATTGTCGTTAGGGTGGCAGTTCCTGCTTAAAGTTCGAGGTCTGTGCGCGCATACTATCCGAAGTAACGATACAAAGTTTATTTTTAGTGGATATAATATAGTATTTTCGATTTTTTAGGTAAGTTATACCAGTTACGTTTATCGGTTTCGATAAATATTGTTTGGCATAATTCAAGACCCCATGTTTATACTTTCGAACCATGTATTTGAGGTTATAATATGTTTGCAATTTAGGGCCGCTATTAGGCATTTCTTGTTTTACGGCTTGGCCGCACAAGATAGAGTTAAAAATGGAGAGAGCAAACGATCGGTAGTCAGGTCTCTAGGAATCAATGAGTGCACATTACGGAAAAGACTACGAGAAGTAAGGCGTTGTCTCTAGGATATTATGTCATTTATATTTTCGTTTCTCTTTTAGGGTACAATTCCCACATCACTGGGGCGACACCGCCCGGTGTTCAATCAGGAGGAAGAAAAACAACTCGCAGAGCACATTAAAGATATGGACAACAGATTCTACGGGTTACGAAGAAAAGATATTATGTCACTCGCCTACCAATATGCAGAGTTAAATAAGATACCCCATCGATTCAACCAGGAAAAACGTATGGCAGGATTTTCACTGGATAAAAGATTTTTCTGCACGTCACAATTTGTTGATGTTGATGAAAAGTATAAGGTTTCACCACAGAATATTTTTAACATGGACGAGACAAGGTTGTTCACGGTGCCCAACAGATTGCCTAAAGTAATGGCACTCAAAGGCAAGAGATGTGTTTCGAAGGTAGTGGCTGCCGAGAGAGGTCAATCAATCATAGCGGTTTGTTGTATGAGTGCGACTGGTGTTTGGGTACCTCCTGTGCTTATTTTTCCTCGTAAGCGCATGAGAGAGGAACTGTTTTGTGGATCACCACCTTTAACGTTGAAGCTAATATCAGACACGGGTAATATGAACACAGATTTATTTCTTCACTGGTTAAAACATTTTGCGCACTTTGTAAAACCTACCAGTGATGAACCGGCTGTTTTGGTTCTCGATAATCATGTGTCTCATTGTTCCCTACAGGCAATACTGTTGTGTAGAGAAAATTCCATTATAATGGTAACACTGCTTCCGCATTCGAGCCATAGAGTTCAACCTTTTGACGTAGGATTTTTCGCACCTTTAAAAAGGGCATTTGCAAGAGAATGCCATAAGTGGATAATAACACACCCTGGAATGGTAATTACTCAGAAACAACTGGCAGCTTTATTTAATGCTGCGTATTCGCGAACGGCCACAACTTCCATTTGCCAAAAGTCATTTGAAGTGACTGGATTGTATCCTTTCAATCCAGATGTTTTCGAAAATGACGATTTTGCCCCTGCGGAAGTTACGAACATTCCATATGAGGAGGATGAAGATGCCGTTGAAGGTTCTGATAGAGCCGAAAATGGCGAAAAGGATGAGGAAAATTATGACGATTTGGCAGTTGTGGCTTCAAGCGATAAAGATGATATTCCACTTTCAAATCTGCGCCTTTACGTACCGCAAGTCACGAGAAAGGATGTTGAAAGCATCAATAACAGGACACCAGAAAAAAAAAAAATAAACACCCGAGAAGATGTAGATGTCACACTTCCTGGATCTTCCAAATTGTTCGTAAACACCATCAAATCCAAAGAGGACATGAACATCCTAGAAGATGCCTTGCTTCCTGGTTTTTCTAATTTTTACGTAAATAAAATCACACCCAAACCAAAGATAAGCACTCGAGAAGATAATAATATCTCCCTTTCTGACCATTCTAAATCCCTCTTAGTGTCACCTTCAGACATAATACCACTGCCAAAGGCCAAACACGCTCAAAAAAAGCGCAAAAATTCAAAGAAATCCAAAACTATTACTTCCACTCCTTGCAAAGAAGAAGCCGAAGAAAAAGATGCCGTGAAAAGGAAAGTGGCGAAGAAAAACGTGTTCAATAAAAAGAAAGAGACTGTCAAGCGAACTCCGATAAGCGTGAACAGAAACTATGATGCCGCTCGCCCTGGATGTGAAGAGAGTTACAGTAACTTCAAATGTAGATCTGCATGGATCCAATGCAATAAGAACTGTGCTTCATGGTGGCACGAGAAATGCACCAGCTATGAAGGGATACGTTCATATTGCTAAACTGCTTCTTAACATTTAGTTTTTTTTCTCTGTTTATCTGTTCTTATTTTGAGTTAAGTCGTATTAGTGGAGAATTTATATTTAAGTTTAGTTTTAGTGCGAAACTTTATATTTTAGTTTTCGTTAGAGATTCTAAACCTATGTAGGTATTGTTTCTATACTTGATATAGTATAGTGAATAAACGTACCAATGCTCATTTATTTTATTCATTCATAATCAGCATTACAGCTATTTATTTTATGACTTTCTACGGTGCATAACAGCTGCGTACTCTTATGAACAAATTTTGCGCACCCTTAAAGATACCCTGAGCTAAGAGTACGCATATGCAGGTTTAAAAAAAAAATAATTTTTTTCCAATTCGGGAACAAAGGGTAAAATATATTTAAGATCATTTATAAAGGTATAGTGCAAGTAATGTATTAATTGCAAGCGTTTAAGTTTATAATTCCACTGGTTATTTACAAGTAACTATTAAATGCGTACTCTTGGGCGTTCCTACCCTATTCTTCATCGTCTTCAAGAAACAGGCACATTTAAATGAACTGGGGAACCAGGAGGGCCAACCACAGTGAGAACGGTAGAAGTAGAAGAGAATGTGCTGAACATGACAGAGGAAAACTCTAGTACTTCTACTCGAAAAATTGCAAATACTTTGAATGTAAGTGTTGGGACTGTTTGGAAAATCCTTAGTGACTATTTGTTGTATCCATACCACATACAACGCGTGCATTTCTCCTGCTGATTGTCCTCCGCGGGATGCATTCTGTCAATGGCTTTTGCACACATTGAGAGAAGAAATGCAATATGGTTTATGCACGATTGAGCACCAATGCATTTTAGTGTGAGTTTTGGTACCTTGATTGGCCGAGGTGAACCTCACTTATGAATCGCTTGATTTCCGGGCTTAAACCCCTGAATTATTTCCTATGAGACCATCTAAAGTCATTAGGTTTTACTACTCTACTAGAGACTGTGGAAGGTGGAATGTGGAAGATTTAAGAAATCGCATAATTGCTAGCTACAACTCAATAAGAAACGACCCTGGTCTTTTTGAAAGAGTTCATCAATGAGGAGAAGATGGGATTCTTACATGCTGGCTGCAGGTAGCCATTTTTAACAGTTATTGTAGATTAAGAAACTTTACATGTAATTTTTGGTAATAACATGTTGTTTTTGTCGAACTATGTTCTTGTCCTGTATCTTCGAAAGCGGCTGTTCAAAGATCATCAAAGAACAAAATATTCTTAGACTATTCCACAAAGTAACTCCTTCAATTTTTGCAGTATGTTTAATAACCACCCTGTATATGAGTATACCATAGACTTAAATTAAGTCTATGGAGCATACTAAGCAAAACTACTATGGTATTTGTAATTACTTACGCATTTCATATTTTATTTATCAATAAGTATATTGATAAAATCAAACGGTTTATGTTAAGCATTGCATTGGCTTGTTTTTTCTTTAAAAAACACTAACTTGATGGTTTTCACTTGTACATTTTCATTAGTTATATTAGAGGAGAACACATTAAGTTACAGCCATTTAAAGAAAAATGACGTCTGTATAATTAGGACTTAAGTGACACTTAATGTTGATAACACTGATCAAATTTGGCACTTTAATCACTAACATCCCTTAATTTCAATATTAAAGGATGTTGACATAAAGAAACGTTTTCGCCACCAAAAAGATTATTCGAGTAACACATAACTTTAATCTATATACAATGTTATATTTTTTTATAATGATAATTTTGTTGCTAACCAAAAGCCATCACTTATTGTCTCATAATTATTATATTCAATTCAACAGAATCTGATCTCTATTGCATTAATTTAAATTCGAAACACTACCAATTCAATCTGTTATCGAGCCAAAATAAAATTGGGAATACAAAATATCCTTACATCGC
Organism: Polydrusus tereticollis; assembly: GCA_963920685.1. Taxonomy (NCBI): domain Eukaryota; kingdom Metazoa; phylum Arthropoda; class Insecta; order Coleoptera; family Curculionidae; genus Polydrusus; species Polydrusus tereticollis. Next base: position 202,504,170 of record OY987326.1, read on the forward strand.
TTCTACCATTAGTTGGATAATATAGGATGTTTACCTTTAAGCTTAGGATTGTGTATCTTTATTCACACCACTTTTCTACCCATACATGTTAAGTGTATAATAAACGAAATGTCAGTACGCGTTGATCTTTCATTCATAAAGATCTATTACCAAAATAAACTGGCTGACATTAAATTTTAATATTATTATTTAAAGACAGTACACTTGGACGCGAGTACATAAAAACATGAGAAGTGAACAAAATGACTCCGCCGACTCAAACGGAAATTGTTGTCCGGTTGTTGGAATCACAAAGTAATTTGAATCCTAAATTTCCAACTTTCTCCAGTTTTTTAAATTGCCATAACATAATCGATTCGAATAAAAAAAATACAATTTTACTAAGCATCTTATCAGTTGTGTATTACAAATAAACCGAAAATCTTATAACATATTGACAGCACTGCAGGAAAGTTTACTAATGGCCCTCTGGGAGCGGTACCCGTGCGAACGAAGCGATTCAGGTTAGTCAAGTAATTTATTAGAGGATATAGGACTCAGGCATTGATGGTTAGCGTGTCTAAAAGGAATTCATCCATCGCCACTTCTGGAGAACGGTATTTAAGGAAGCTTGGTAGCCATGAACAAAATTGAACCGCTATACCGTATGCTCACTTTGGTTTCCTCAGTTTCAAAACTTGTGGTGTTAGAACTGACTCAGGCAATTTGTAAATAATAATTTAAACTATAACACATCTTTTTCTCAGGAAATTTAGTTGCGGCTTATTTGGATATGTGGCAGATTGGCCTAGAGGTTTGTATCAATCTAATAGTTATAGGCGAGCAAACGAACACCGCTGATTATTTGAACAGTCAACATCTAACTGTTTAAAATTGTCTGCCAGAATTAACTCGTGTTAATGACAATTTTATCCAGTTCTACATTTCATGACTGACTGTGTTTAGTTGTTTTATCGTCGGATCCTTTTGATGGTAATAATAATTTCATTATATCACTCGATTTCAATTATGGCAAATGTGTACTTTCAGGCGGCGCGAAACGTTGTGAGCGTGTACCCTTGGCTGTTGGAGGAACACAGTCAGTGTATTGTTTTTTTTATAATTTTGCCCCGTACAGTTCACTTTAATTTTATTCAAAACTTATCTGGTTGTAATAAAATCAAGACTTTTTTATAATTCAGATTTTTAAATCTTGGGAATTTTGTGAATTTGTCTGCATGAAAATCTTAGTTTTGTCATTTAATTCGGAGTCTTTGTCTTTTTTGATTATTGACCGCAAGTCGGTTTTGCCTGGACCTACTAGGAGGTTATAGCCTATTACGTTAGCATTAAACCTTAACGTTAAGTTTGCACGAATTTTCATGCAGTATGTTAACATCAGCCATTTTAAGTCGCTTAGTAGCGAGTGGTACGTTGTTTAAATTTTTTCGGTGGTGTTGTTTGCTAGGTGTTGGCAGATTTCGGACTGCGGATTCATTATGATCAAGCAGTTGCGATGGAAGCTTCATATAGGGCAACGTTATATTGTAGCATGTAAAAGATCATAAAGGTATAACGACCTGAGTATCATGTAAGCTTCCCATTGTCACAGTCCGGGAGGCTGTCAACAGTGTTTAATTAGGGAGTATCCCATTTGGTTTTCATTTTCAAGTTCCATATATTTAGAATATGTTTCAGTGCGGTGTTTTGCTATAAAAATTCCAGGGCATTGGTCATATCCCCATTCATGTTCATGCCAAATTGTTTTGTTTCCTTAAAATTTTATATTTACCTTTTGATAATTGCTTAGACTCTTTGGCCACTTGTTTAGTTGTGTGCTAGCTTGGTGGATTCCTACAGGACTGTCAGATGTGAGAAAATTATGTTGTCTCGGAAACCTCCAGTGTATTTTCGTATTTTCGTTTTTCGGTGCCAAAAGAAACCGACGATCTACCACTTTACCAGCTTTGTTGGAAGGTTCTTTTCGGTTCCCCGCCTATGATTTGTCTTTGGGTTTCTTTTAGTGCTGCGCATAATTGAATAAGTTGGACACTGTATACAGGTTTAGATGCTACAACCGCTTTACCTTGCACATTTTTTTGTTCTCATAATTTCGGTTGTAGATCAGGTCTGTGTAAATCTTTCGACTGTAATTACTTCTACTACGAAAATTCATCATTTTTTTTTTATTAGGAGGGCAGTGTAACATTGCTACCTTCAGATATGTTCTAACTATTTTATTTGCATTCTCATAGAACCACAAGTTCTCTTCGTTTTAGGTTGTGTTGGCTCAAATTTTTATGATTCTCTGTGACTTTGGCTGGGGGTTTTCAGATTGACGGAAAACCGTCATATTTATGTGTCATTCGGTGAAATCAGACTCTGCAGACTGGCCACAGACTTTAGGAAAAATAGGGAAATCTTTTCCCATCTTTGAATTTTCAACGCCTAATCCTGAATAAAGCACATATTTGGTAAGTTTACATCATATATTTTCATAGCTGTTCGACATTCTTGAGATTTTTGCCACATAACCTGAAACTTCATACATTTTTCTTAGATCAGTCTCTCTACCACATTGTTGTTTCTCCTGATTTCTACGTTGCCGCTTTCCGACAGCTGATTTTCCAGTCTAGCGTTAGTTCGGACTTTTATGAAATCAGACTGGACCGTTGGGTTTTCGGCCCGTGTTTTTTGACTTAATTTTTTGAAGCATTTGTGAGGCTTACTATCCAATATTGCTCAGCAGCAACAAGGTGGCATCCCTTAAGGGATCCAGCCACCTCCAGAAGGACCCTGCTGATTACAACTTTTTCTGCAACTGCAAAAAAAATCGTAGTGATTTTGTCCTTTTATCCAAATGTAATTTTTTGCCATATCTGAAAAGTAATTTTCCTTTTGTTTCATTCAAGTCAAGTCATTAAATTTTTACTACATTATGAAAAAGAAAATAAAAAACGATGGTTAATTAACTAAATTTAAAAGTGGTTCGTCCCAGTAGTTCGTCTTTTTACAAATTTACATGTTATTTGTTTTTACAAATGAGTTTTTTACATTGTGCTGATGATGGCCCACTTATTTAATTGTGTCAATGAAGTTTCCTGTTTCCTGACAAAGTGAGTAAAAACCAAAAAATACATTTCTTATTATTTCTCAGAACAAATTTTCAACAAATAAAACAGGTAAATAACTCGAATTTACATCAACTTTCTAACAACGACATCTTAAATTAATTTTATAAATAAATTTTACAAATTGGATTTTCCTCGCTTTTAGGAAGCACTGAAGATGGCCTAAGGCTGAAAGCGCTCTGCAAATTTAAATATTTTCAAGATTATACACTTAGTACACAAAAAAACGACTTTCCTTCCTTCTTTTTTCAAAAAAGTGTGCACAGCCCTACCTGATCAATATAATTCAAGGTTCTAAGTGATTTCCCGTATTATCCTTAGTTATTCAAATATATAAAACGATATGTAAAAGAGTTGCAACTTTTGTGCTATAATGATGAGTGTTTAAGCTAGCCAAACTCTTACTTTTACTATTTTGTCTGATTTGGTAAGTCAACTGAACTTACCGCTCCCAGAGCGCCATAAAGGATTTACCCTGCAGTGCTGTGCCTTATCATAAAAAAAAATAAATAAAAAAAAAATGAACTATATACAGGGTGTAACTAAATAAGTGTAAAACATTTAAGGGGGTGATTCCTCATCGAAAAAAAGATAGGATCTTTCATATAAACAAACTTTATTGGAGCATCCCTTATTAAGATACAGCCCCTTAAAGGGGGTACATAAAATTTGTTTAACAATTTTTTTCACAAGCACTAAAAAAGTTACAATATTGAAATTAACCTGACATTTTCTACTACCAAAAAGACACTTAGCCAGTAATTTATTTGGTTTACCCCATGGTTGTAAGGGGTGGAAAACGCAACCCCTAAAATTTATTTCCAATGCAACTTTTTGCCTTATTATTTGTTTACCATTTAAAAATTAATTTCCGATAGCCTGTTTCATTCTAAACAAAAAATATCTCTTGAATTTTTTGCCCAAAATAAACCAGTTCGCAGCAAAAAATTATTTTACGACCAAGATACATATCGCCATAAAACGAAAATACGAAACTAATTTATCTAGTAGGCCGCTATTAGCGATAGTGACAATTAAATTGGTATCAAGCTGTCAGTTTGTAAATTTTTGAGATTGAAGTAATACTAATTGTGTATTGTGAAAAAAATTGTTAAACAAATTTTATGTACCCCCTTTAAGGGGCTGTATCTTAATAAGGGATGCTCCAATAAAGTTTGTTTATATGAAAGATCCTATCTTTTTTTCGATGAGGAATCACCCCCTTAAATGTTTTACACTTATTTAGTTACACCCTGTATATTAGGCGGCATTTTCGAAAAATAAAGTCTCTGAGTCGACTAAGGAGTTTAGCATCATTCAGCAAATTTGATTTGCTTATAATTTGAATATAGTAGCGAAAATCTCGAAACTATTTGGGGCGGTGTCATACCCCCTACACTCACCTCGCTACGCCTCTGTGTAAGAGTAATCATTGCAGATTTTCTTTATATTTAACTCCTGCTAGTTTGTGATTGCATAATTTGTGGATAATACGATGAAATTAAAAACTTTATTTTTAGATCAAATCAAGCTTTTTTAACTAAGTAAATCTAAAGATCATAGGACTTGCTTCAGAGTTTCAAACAAGGATTAAAAAGCTTGTCGTGCTTCTTTTTTTAAAACATATCAAAAACTATGATGAAAAAATGATACACTGTTTTATTTAACACTTACTTAATTGAATTTTTACCATAGGGATTTTAATTTGTTTGCCTCTAACTATTGCGAAAGTTGTATAAAGTTTGACCAGATCAAATACAAATGTTATTTACTTTAACTCCTAAGTGTGGCTAAATTGATTGAATATTGAAACCATTCCGGATATTATATGAGTGTTAAAATAAATACTAAATTTTTACTATGCAGTAAATCGTTACTGCTAGTTAAACTAAGATAGTTAAGAAGTTTCCCTGGTTTTGCTTTTTCGCTATAATTTTTTTCATTCGTATAGCACTATTTACTAACTGCCAAATAAATACCATCATGCGTATATTAAAATCAAAGGAAATATATAGTTGTCGCTTAATATCGTCTAGAAGCCATCGAATTATCACTTTTTGTTTTTATCTTATTATTGTAAAATGGCAAATATTATTTTGTTCGTATGTTTTTTTTTTATTTTGTTAGTCAATATCCTCAGTATTTTTTAACGAGGTGCTTCGGTAGCGCACCAACTCAAAAACCATCATGTCGTTATAAACTGGTCGTTTCGACGAAACTTAATTTATATTTTGTGCATTGTTAAAAAATGTTTTTTTTTTCACTTTTGACTTAGATAAAGTCATACAGGGTATATTACTCTTCATCAGTGTCATCTCGTAGGCCAGCCTTAAATTGTGGAGGAACTTGTTTCAAAAAACAGTCATCTAGAAACTGACCCATGCTGCGATATAGGTGTTTTTTAACGCCGCCTAGTCCATGACTTTCGTCAGGGTATATCTGCAAAAAAAGTACATATAAGTAATTTGTTTATAACGTTTAAGATCCGTATATAATTGTCAATGACTTCATGGTTTCGATTTTATTTGAAATGTCAGTAGTCTCCAACCCCGACTATATGAATGGTGAATAAAATTGTACTTATTGTTCAACTGGCATGTTTTTACGAAACAATGCAGTAATTAAATAGGCTACACTCTTAAAAATGACTTGGTATGCTCGACTCGTTTTTATTTGTTCCCATGTTTAAGTTACCAAAAGTAAGTATTTTTTGTCAAGAAAACAAATCCGGAATTTTTCTTAATACTCGTTACAATAAAAATATTCTGCCCTAACCAAAATCTAAAGTCATCTTTGAATTAGTTGCAGTAAATAAAATTTTAGCTCGACATATTTAGTTATCGGATGTACCTATTTTTGGAGTTACTTGGAGTGCATTCAAACTTGCATCACCTAAGCAAATTAGTCACAACAACCTATTAGTCAACTCATAATACTACAAGTTGGTAACTAAGAAATAAGTCATGTGCCGTAATTATTTTTTTAGTTGTCTAAACTATTTTTTTGTTTTTACAACACAGGACGACAAATAAACGGCAACCTCGGTTAACCCTGCTCTTATTCGCTTGTGCGGGTGGCGTGATGTGACGTGTGACGTGATGTCGAATGTCGAAAGCCGGCAAGTCGGCTACAAGAAGAAATAAGAATCAATTTCCCTCTTTTTGGTCGATGCTCGCGTTGGACTTTTACCTGTTTCATTTACCAGTTACGGGAAAGTGAGTGCCTAATTGAATATTTGCGGTTTTATTTATTAAAAGCTGGGTAAGTAGGTATAACTATACATTATTACTATTATAATTATCAAATCTTACATGTTTCATGGTTTAGGACGGTCAGGGCCACTAGCTACCTACTGCCCACTAACATTGAAAAATGAATATTGATGCATTGGCTACTTACTATATAAATATTATATACATTGTTATAATTTGTTTAATATTGTTTTTGTAACATTTAAAAAAGTTTAAAAAGTTATTATAATTTTATTTTGATTCTAATTCAGAATTGACCCTGTTTTATTTAATAAAAGTTAAAACAAATATATATCTTGTTTACTTATATGTTCCCCAAAAAGTCTTCCTACTACTAATAAAACTAAATGCTTAGGTAGTGATCTAAAGTCCCCCCTGGTAACTTTTTAATTAATTTAAATTCAATTAAGAAATTATAATAAAATTTTGTTAAGTAGGTACCTTCTGTAACTAAAATCCTATCTTGTAAGTGTCATTATGTTGACACAGTTTTTGAATAAAATTTTTAGATGGGAGGTGGGATTGAGTGATACCTCAATGCAAATCTATTCTCAATCTACAAGTGGGCCCAAATTTTATTATTACATTTGTTTATCGAAAAGTACCAAGGGGGGGACTGTATATCACTTTTAAATAAATTTAGTGCCTCTAAAAGGCTCTAACTATGCAAACAGCTACCCACCATAAATTTTTAAAACCAAAATAGGACGGATTTATTAATCGTATAAAGCTTATTTAGGTTAATAAAATAATATTTACTTTTCCATTATTTAAAGAGAATAGATTATTTTTAGCTATGAAGATATTCAATTTGGATTATGAATCTTCACTGAAATGAGCTATTAAATATGTATTATATTTTTTACAATTTACAATTTTAATTGAGTGTACCTTTTTTACTTTTTTACATTGGTACATCACTCTTGTTTCATTTAAAAAATGTTTTTGTCTGTCTATTCCGCAATCTGTCATAATTTGAGCTTTTCTTTGTTTACTTTAAGTAAATTTAATTAAAAAAAAAAACACCTAAAACAAATTGGGATGGTTATATTAAATCATTATTTAGTTGACGATTTTTTCTGTCGGCTCTATGGGAAATAGCGAAATGAAGCAGAAGAAAAACATATTTTAAGTAAGAATACTCTTTACTGAAAAAATAAAGTTAACCAAACATGTAAATACTAAGTACTTATATATTATTTTTGTTATGAATGACTTAACTCCTTTGGTAATGTCGACGAGCAACCAATATGTTAACAAAAAGATTTTCAGTACAAATCCATATCCCAAGTTTAGTGTTAATAACTAAAAGTAGTAATCGATAACGAGTTTTTATTTTTTGTGCGAGAATAATTTTTCTTGTTCCTATAACCACCCTTAATGTTTTGGTCAACTGAAAAATAGGCTAGTAAAGCAAATTATACTATACCTGCACGACGAAAAATGTTTGCTACGGCAATCATTTTTTTAGTTAGTATAACTAAACGTTTTTGGCTAAGGTTGGAATACCAATTAGTTATTATACCATTTTTGTTATTTTTAGCCATCAAAATATTAAGTTACCTCAGAATAAATCTTTATTGTCAGAACAATTTTACGTGGCATAGGACACTATAAACTATACTCCACCTAAATGCAGCGTAAGCTCTCCGCACTGAAACGTTAGTTCTCTCAACTAAAAAGTGTAGTAATATTTACCTATGTCGTTATCTGTATCAGCATTTTAACAGCAAAAGTTTTATTTTGTTGCCGCGACGAATATTTCGGCTGAGTCCAATTTCACTTAAGAAATAAGCTGTTGGAACCAAATTTTAGTGACTCTTACCAAGTTATTTTTAAGAGTGTAGACAATATTTAAACGACTCACTAAAGAGGTCTAAAGCCGCCCATATACACTTAAAATTGCGGCGATTCTGGCACCGACTACGACTAGGTCTACTACCTCTAGGTCTGTCTACACACCCAGAAGCATGTGGCGAAGCACGCATCGATTCCCAAGAACCATGACCCTTAAAATAATCTGCAGTCCATGTAGATGTTTCTTTATGACAAGGCTTTTTTTTTTAAAAAACTGAAATTTGTGTTACCTGCGGTTGTAATGATATTATTGGTAGGAGATATGAACTTAAACTCCACACACTATGCAGCATGAGTCTTGAAATGATAGAGTCGACGCATCGCCGCATGTGTATAGGCCGCTGAAGGCTTATTTCGACTTTACTAGCTATTACAGTTACGAGGGTTGTTCGGTAACTAATTTGACACTCTATATCTCGTAATACCTTTGTACCAAGATAAGTTCGGTTAAACACTAATATTTTTTTAAATACTTCTGTGGTTTTGGTTAATTTTAATTAATTGGCGTGCATAATATATACAGGGTGAGTCAACCATAGGGTAAAGTTCATTATCTTATTTGTTTCGGGAGTTACCATAAAACGATAATTATCAAAAATTTCGAGAATGTTAAGGTGCACTGTTTAAAATTATTTTTGAGTATACAGGGTGGTTCAAAAAAGAGTGGCGAATATAAGATACATTTTTTTAAATAAAACACCCTATATTTTAATTTATTTTTAGATTCTGCATGGAATTCTATAACTTTTTTGTTAACCTTTTTGTTGTACCTATACCTAGAAGTTGTTCTAATAATTTAATTTTTCTAGAAAAATATTAGTTGTTACTCTTATATTATTATTATTATTTTTTTTGATAGGTTTTATAATACTCTTCAACTTTCATTAAGTATGTCATGCCTTTTTTTTAACAGTTTGCAATTTATTTTGATTTTTCTCGTTTTTACCCCGGTTTTTACTACACTAACGGGACTAACGCTATAAAATAAGTTGGACATGACAAAACAAAAATTTAAGCATTGCTAAATTTTGAAATGTCAATTAAGCAAGTAAAAATAGTTTAATTTATTGTCGTAAGTGACGAACCTATAAAAATAAAATAGTCATGAATTTTCCTAAAAATGAATTAATTGGCATGATTTATTTACTGGGCGAGGCGGAAAAAATTGTTTTTGGCAGTAAGGATTTACGGTGCGAAGTACCCTAATAGACGTATACCAACTAGACAATCTTTTCAATGCTTAATGGGACGGTTTGATGGTAATGGTAGCGTTGAATATAAGAAACAAAAAGTGGTAAACCAGAATGCTACCAGTGAGGAAAAAGAAATCGAGATTTTACTTCATGTTGAAGATAATCCCCAGGTCAGTAGCCGTCACTTAGCTAACTTATGTGACACAACCCAATCTACCGCTAATTACACTACGAGAAAATTCAAATATCATCCCTTTCATATGAAACTACACCAAGATCTTGAACAACGAGTAAACTTTTGTATATCATAAATAAAGCTATAGAGGCTGATCCGAATTTTTTGTCCCAATTAATGTTTACTGATGAAGCTACCTTTCACAGTAATGGGGCAGTTAACCGCCATAATAAGCACTATTATTCTACAGATAATCCATTATGGGTCCGGGAAATCTATAATCAAAACCATTGGTCGCTTAATGTATGGTGTGGAATCAAGAATCTTCGAGTTACTGGTCCATATTTTTTCCGCGAATCACTTAACGGGCATAGATATTTAAAATTTTTGCAAAATGAATTACCACAGCTCGTTGAAGACGTAGATGACATTGAAAGGGAACAAATGTGTATTCAACAAGATGGAGCTCCTGCTCATTACCATCGGGAAGTTCGGGAATTTTCAAAAAATTATAACCTACAAAAATGGATCGGTAGGGATGGATTCATTGGATGGCCCCTCGATCATGTGGCTTAACACCTTTAGATTTTTGTGGGGCTATAGAGGACGCATTTATGTAAATCCCGTCACAACACCAGAAGATATGGAAAATAGGATACGGGATGCTTGCAGGACAATACCACCCTCTATGCTAAGGAACGTGAAGGGAAATATAGTAAGCAGACTAAACAAACATGTGTATACAAGTAGACGGGCATATTTTTGAACGTTTATTACGTTAAAATAATTGGAAATTAAGTAAATTAGTTAGCAGAAAAATTACTTTCATTTATTCTATTGCCTTAGTCCCGTTAGTGTAATAAAAACAAGGGTAAAATGAGAAAAATCAAAATAAATCGCAAACTATTAAAAATAGGTATATGACATACTTAATGAAAGTTGAAGAGTTTTGTAAAACCTATCAGAAAAAAATAATAATTTACAGGGTGTGGCATTTCAAAAGTTGATATTTTTCAATTCAAATTAGTCGAAATGAATAAATTCATTTTGAGCGCCCTGTAACATCTAGCTCAAATTTCGTTATATGTTATTTTTTCTTATTCCAATAGAACGTTTGTACCAAATATGAGTATTCCCTTCAGAAACAATCCCTTCCGAAACAATGGTGGAACTGTCAATTTTGTATAAGAGAGAAAACTAATATTTGTCTAAAAAAATTAAAATATAAGAACAACTACTAGGTTTAGGTATATAATATTATTAACAAACAAGTTATAGAATTTCATGAAGAATCTAAAAATAAATTAAAATAGGGTGTTCCATTTAAAAAAATTTATGCTATATTTGCCACGCATTCTTGAACCACCCTGTATGCTCAAAAATAATTTTAAACTGTGTAGCCCATAGGCATCGTAACTATAGATCCGACACGCCATTCATAAATGCTATAAAATTGTGATGCCAAAATCGTTTGGTGGCGAGACGCTGTGAGGAGCTAGGTGGGGCCGAGAGTAGGGATTACACTGACTTTACATATGCAATATGCATGCGACAAAACTGCAGGAAAACAACATCTGATATGCCAAGTATTGTCGATGCGGATGGCCACGAAAATGATGAAATCTGGGCGGATCCGTTATTGCTGCGTTGCCATACTACAGATTTTTTACAAGGTTTTAGGCAATGTTATATATTTCTCATATCATGTTAATCTAGTTAATCATAGAAGTTAATACTTTTAACAAAACTACGTTTTCTGTGGCGTAAGTCTGGCAAACCAAGTAGAGGGGAGTTACTTGTATTTTGATTTACTTTACACTGGAATACAATGATGACATCACGTTTATTTGTTATTGTTCGGTCTAATAGTTAGGATGTCTATGGTGTACCCTAACATTCTCTAAAACTTTTGTATTTAACGATACAAATGAGATAATTAACTTTACTCTATGGTTGACTCACCCTGTACAGTATAAGAATTGTAAATTTTGGTCTATTATTACTGAGGATGATCTGACGAGAAAAGAAGACCTTTCAGTTCACTTTATACCCAAAATTTTAAGGACTATCGGTTGGATGTAACATAAACCGACATTGTTGGGGTTTAAACGTATCAACTGGCCCAATCTATCAGGAACTTACACAGTGAGGACCAGAAGTCCTGCATAAATTCGATAAAAAATTAGTGATGCATTTTTCGGAAAAATGCTTGAATACGTAAATGTTTATTTTCATTTGCGCATTTTTTGACGTGAAAGTTTAGTATACAGGGTGACACATGTTAAAGATATGACGTAATTTGTTATTTTTTCTTATAGAACACCCCGTATATTTTTTGATTTTTTAATTCTAGTAAATATTCTAAACATATCTGGTATAGCATACCCTATGTCTAAAGTGAAAGATTATCGAGAAATTTTCGATTAAAATATAGTATTTTTAAAGTCATCTTGAGTTTTATTATTTAAATAGGTATTATAGACCAGTCCTTCAAATGTGTTGTCATTAGTTGTCAGTTTATAGCTGACAGCTATCAAGTAACATTTAAGTAATCTTGTCTCATGCAGCATTTCGTACTACTTAACTAAATAAAATTGAAAATTCACAAAAGAAAATGGTTAAATTGACTGAAACTCAGAGAATAGATGTTTTAATAATGATAGGATGTGGTGATCGTATTGGGACTCAAAGGGAAGTTTGTGAACTATTTAATATAAAATATCAAGACATTCAGATATCTCAGTCCAACGTAAGCAGGATCGAGAAGAGATTTAGAGAAACGGGACAGGTACGAGATCTTCCTAGGTCCGGTCGGCCTTCAATTTCAGAAGATAAACAATTAAACGTTATGTTGTCCATTGAAGAAAGTCCACATAAACCTACTCAAGAGCTTGCATTAGATAACGAAATTGGAAAATCATCTGTAAAAAGAATTTAAAAAAAAGACAAATAATATCATCCATATAAAATAAAATTAATCCACGAGCTTAACAAAGATGATCCAGATCGTCGCTCAGAGTTTTGCGAAACTCTAATGAATATTTGCAATAATGATCATTTTTTTGCACGTAGGATTATATTTTCTGACTAGTCGACTTTCTGTCTGAATGGGGTGATGAACAGACAAAACTTTCGCTACTGGTCTTCTACTAATCCACACTGGGCTGTTGAAGCTCACACCCAGTATAAACGCTCTGTTAATGTTTGGGCGGGTATTGTGGGCGACAGAGTCATAGGACCGTATTTCTTTGATGGCACGCTAACAGGTCAACGTTACTTGGAGTTTTTAAGAAATGAATTGATCCCCGCCTTATGCCGTTTGTTTCCAAATGCGATCAACCCTAATATTCCTAGAGATTTTGTTTGGTTTCAACAAGATGGCGCGCCTCCGCACTTTAGTAGGGAAGTGCGCGAATACTTAAATTACGTATTTCCGGGTCGTTGGATAGGGCGAAGGGGGCAAATAGAGTGGTCTGCTAGGTCGCCGGACCTAACTCCAATGGACTTCTCTATATGGGGCTATATATTAAACATAAAGTGTATATGAACAAACCCAACAATATCGAAGAATTAAAAAATAAGATCAGATATGAAATTCAATTAATAACCCGTGAAATGATTCATAACATTTTTGAAGAGTTTGAATTGCGGCTTGCTTGCTGTCTGGAAGTCAATGGAGCACAGTTCGAACATTTACTAAATTAATGATTAGAGTACTTTTTAATATTTTAAGCTTTGATACCCCCAATTTAATAAATATTTTTATAACTTAGTCTTTTTTATTCAATCAAAAATTTCTCGATAATCTTTCATTTTAGACCTAGGGTATGCTATACCAGATATGTTTAGAATGTTTACTAGAATTGAAAATTCGAAAAATATACGGGGTGTTCTATAAGAAAAAATAACAAATTACGTCATATCCTTAACATGTGTCCCCCTATATACTAAACTTTCACGTAAAAAAATGCGCAAATGAAAATAAAAATTTACGTATTCAAGCATTTTTCCGAAAAATACATCACTAATTTTTTATCGAATTTATGCAGGACTTCTGGTCCTCACTGTATAAATTCAGAAGCCATGGAGAAATCTCCTGGCAAAGACCAGCAGTCATTATTACAGGAGTTATCTGTATACAGCATACAGGGTGATCCACGGTCGATGGTACGTTAGACGTATATATATGGAAAACAGGTGATAGAATCGTCTTGAAAATTTGGTTTCTAGCGTGACCGCACGCGCTCTATCTATCTAAAAAAATGTCAGTATTCTAGCGTTGCCGCTTCTATAGAAAACCAGTTGCCATTCTGTTATATTCAATATAACAACCCGTATAATATAAGTTTTTAGAATCACCACGTCTAATAATATCATCTTAATACTATCCTGTACCTATCTGCTACTGTTTCCGAGATAAAAAATAATTTGTGTTCAATATTGCACAATACATTACCTTATTTCAAAATTTGCAAATTCTCTCTCTAAATTTACGGGGAGATAAAATTTTGGTCATAGTTTAGCGAAACCCAATAGATAGGGGGGTTAAAATTATTCTTGTTTCTCTTACATCTAGGAATGGTAAAGAATACATTTTTAAATAGAATACCCCATATATAATTCCAAAAGTGAAAAGGTCATTAAATTTGCTTTCAAATAAGGTATAATTTCTTTATATTTAATCTTTAGGTTGTCTCAGTAAGGCCATATTTTTTTAATTATCAAATTTTGAGTTTTTTTGCTAGTTTCCATGGTATTTAAGTAAATTTTATTAAAGAACTTTCCAAAATCAACAATATTAACTATTCTAACTAAGTCCTCATAAAATTATTTATTTTACATGGACAATGAGATCAAATTATAGCCAGAACCTGCAGAAAGTTTAATGTAATGTATCCTGATTTACCACAAATGAACCGGAGAAAGTTTATACGGATACACAAGAATTGCATAAATTATGGCTCAAAACTAAGGTGTTCATCAATTTACCAAATCTTAAAACTACGTACGAAGATAATTATTATAAATGTCTTGAAATACTGCCATGCGTATCCACAGGCTTCGATTTGAAGTGCAGAAGTAGTTTTGGTTTGGGCATACCACATAGATCAGTGCAACGAATTTTAGTCACGACATGCATCTATTAAAGTTTAATAAAGTTCAAGCTTTAAATCCAGAAGATTATCATTAAAGAGTAAATTTTTGTGTTAGTTTGTGTACAGGTTAATACTAATTGTTTATCAAAAGATGTTTGGACTGACGAGGCAAAATTTTCTTTAGAAGGGATTAATGTATGGTAAGCATTGATAAAAGAGCCACGAAAAGTCGTAGAGGCACATTTTAAAATGTTTAGATTACAATGGTCAACATTTTAAACATTTATTGAAATATTGTTAATAATATAAAGGCTAAGTATAAAAAACTGTACATCATTTGAAAGCAAATTTAATGACTCTTTCATTTTTGTAATAATATAGTGGGTGTTAATTAAAAGAAAATGGAGTTTTGGCCATTATTAGAGGTAAGAGAAATATACATAATTTGAACCCCCCTGTATAATATTAAATCGATTTTTATATGAGTATTAAATCTATTGGGTTTCGCTAAACTGTAACCAAAATTTTAACTCTCCGTGAATCTAGAACGATAATTTACCAATAATTTTTAAATAAAGTCATGTATTGTGCAAAATTGAACAGAATTTATTTTTTATCTCGGAAACAGTAAAAGTTAATTCTCAAAACTTAATATTATACGGGTTGTTATATTTAAACTAACAAAGTTGCAACTATTTTTCGGAAGAAGCGGCAACACTGAAATACTGAAAGTATTTTAGATAGATGGAGCATGTGCGCTTATATAAGAAGCCAAATTTTCAAAACGATCCTATAACCTATTTTCGATATACATCTACCGTACCATCGACCCTGGATCACCCTATATACCAAAACTTTAAAAAGATAAAATAACTCATAATAGGTCATACACTGTAAATAGCCAAACCACGTGACCAACTATTCAATAGTATCCCTTAATGTGCATCCAGACTTGTGACAAAACCCCGTGTCGTGACACCGTCGCTAACATCGATGCGTGTCATCGCTGCGTTTACCGCGTGGCATCAGTCCGTTCCATGTCTTGTCGGTTTTTTTAAAGTCGCATCAACCATGCGGCTTGGTTCACCAAGTCTGGACGAGACTGCATATTATCAGAGGGTCTTGATTCATAAATGCATATTTACTAGTTTTATTAAAATGAGCGGAACGCATATAAGTTCGCGACGATGATACACAATGACGACACGCAAGAGGATACGCGTCAAAGTTCGCCCCGTCAGAAAAATGTTCGCGAAGCCAGCATTCTACTGGACTCTAAAATAAACAGTTCAAGACGTAATACGAGGCCATACTCTCTCTCATTCACTCACTTTAGTATTAATGTTAATATGCAGGACTCTTACTAAGCCAAGCGAAAATGTATGCTGTACGATGGAAACCTTATTTTCACAATAAAATAAAATGTGTCTACTGACCTGTTGTCTAAATAGAGTATCTGCATCCGATAGTGCCTTCACCAGCATCATACTCTGCTGCAAATGCACATTATCGTCAGCGGAGCCGTGAACGAGATAAAACATTTTATCTTTCAGCAAGGCTGCCTTTTTGCTCACATCTGCCTCGTCGTATCCTTTATAGTTTTCGGTCACGTTCGGCAAACCCATGTAGCGTTCCGTATAAGCTGAGTCTGTAAATAAAAAATTAAAGTTAAAGTTAAAAATGCACGGAAAGCTACAATAGGTGATGGCGACAAGACACTTGTATAATATGAACTAACCTAAAGCGTCCTGGCGCACAGCGGCAATCAAGGCTATAATAAATGAGCGCAATAGGACTCTCTAGAGATATAAACACAAGCAAGAAAATTATTGGAAAGCATACAAGGAAATTAGAAACTTCACAGTAGCTACCGTAAGAAAAGTAAAGAAAAGCTATTTTAGTCGATTTATGTTTCAAGGGAGGGCTGGTAAGGATAAAGGTAGCTAGGGATCAGGACAAATGTACAAAAATGTTTAACGCATATTTTAGAAACACTGTTAATGACACCACTAATGACTGTCAAAACACAATAAACTTTTACAACTGAAACATGCATCCTGACTGAAAACCATTTAATTTTATAATGGCAATGCTGGGAAACATTTATAAAATTGTTAAAAGGATAAAAACAAACGCACTAACCAGATATCACTAACAATGCTTCAATTTTGCCTCCCAACTATCGCACCATATATTTTACATATTATAAATTCAGGTCTGGAACAAGGCCATTATCCAGAAAGCTGGAGGACAGCTATAATTAAACCATTACCAAAGGCAAGTAGTCTTAATGGTTACAATGAACTTAATCTATAAGTACTCTGCCAGTGTTCTTATATATATATTAGAAAAAATAGTCCATCATCAAATATATTCAATAAAATCATTTCAGAATACCAGTCTGGATTTAGGGAGTCTCACAGCACCATAACTCCACTCCTAAATGTCAGTGACGATATTTTTCAAGCAATTGATGACAGAAAATTTGCGGCGCTTCTGTTGAACTTCTCTAAAGGATTCGACACGGTCAATCACACGCTTATGCTCGCAAAACTCAAATATATATAGGCGGTTGTACAGATGTGATCAATTTTTCCGACTCCTGGTTTTCAAATCGGAACCAATAATCAGAATTATTATGTTGTGACATGTCTATCATAATTTGATATAACATAATATCATTTTTATTCATACTTTACTCAAAATTAAAGACTCTAAAATACAGGGTTACGCTGCTGATACGCAAATCTATATTGACTTAAAGATTGGCAACAATCAAGAAGCATATTCTGATTTAAATGAAGATTTGACAACAATAGCACCAATAGCCGAATATTCTGAAGCATACAATCTCAAAATCAACACTGAAAAATCTTGATATATGATCTTTAGTACTATGAAAGATATGGTTGATTTAGACAATGGCCGACTTCAACCAATCCTTAACAATGAACTACTAGCCTCTCACCAAGACTCATACAAATTTGGGTTCAGTTTTAGATAATGAATTCAACTTTCTTTTTCAATTCTGTATATAGAAATGAACATACCCTTAACTTCAATCTTAGGAAAGTACTGTGTGAGTCAATAGTCTTGTCAGTAATAGTATCATCCAACATCAGAGTCAGTGCAGGAGTCTGACGAGCTTAGAGGAAGAACCGATACGCTGCCATTTCATTTTAAGGCAAACGTGGAAATAAAATGGAAGCGTTTCGGCTCTTCTTCTAAACTCATCAGACTCCTGCACTGGCTCTAATGTGGGGTGATATTATTATATCTAAACGTTCTACCGGTCTCCTTAGCCTGGCGCCGTTGATGATCATATCGACGCCCAGGGGGTTGATGGACTTAGCCTTCCATCCCCGATTCTGGTTCAGCGGTTAAACCGCTTCAGTATAACAGTCTTGTTAGTGTCTACCTATGCCAATTTTATGTATGACCCATGTTTGGATAGTGCAACAAGACAACGTATACAAATGATACAAAACACTTGTTGTAGATTTGTGTTTGGACTAGTAAAGTTCGATAGAATCTCAAAACATCTTATTGTCATCAGGAAAAGACAACGATACACCTTAAACATTCCATGTCACAGAATAACATTCTTTCAGCGATCATTTTCATATACAGCTGCCAAGCTTTATAATCAAGTCAATGCTAATTTGCGGGGTCTTGCGTGTGCAACATCAGGGAAAAGATAAGGGGAATATACCTGAGAACTCACAAAAAGGGTTTTTTGCATCCCTCTCTTTTGCTTCCACTGGTCCTTCTATGAAGATACTTTCGTACCACACTGTTCCAGATTAAATTATTTTAAGTAATAATCATTGCGTTGCCTTATATTGCCATATACTATACTATTACACTAAGATACACGCTACAATTTTTCTTTATCCAAAATGTATAGTTGGCATGCAGGTTAAGTAACCTGAACTAACCCGATTGGCGATATTCCTGCTGACTATAATAAAAAACAAATTATATATTTCTTAATGAATCGACAAGGAAGCCAAATTTAATGTCAAAAAATATATAGGTTCACAAATTTGACAGATACGACGCCACTTTGAATTTTTTTAAATGGAAACCCTCCCACCATAAACCGCACGAGTGAATTGCATTCAGCGATCCGATTTGAAAAACATATAGTTGTTGATATTTAGTTTCAGCCGTTTGAGAAATACGGGGTTCCTAAATTGCTGTCATCGATTTTGTCTTTTAAGCGTCTCACCCCTTTAATAAATAGACTTTTTAAGCTGAAACCCCTAATTCTTTTCACAGTAACATAATTTCCCGTGCTATATTCAAAGACGACAAATGCCAGAACGTGACAGCTACGATTTATCAGACACTTAAAAGACAAAATCGATGGAGGCAACTTAGGAACCACCGTATTTCCGAAACGGCTGAAAATAAATATCAACAACTATATGTTTTTCAAATCGGATCGCTGAATGAAATTCACTTGTGCGGTTTATGTTGGGAGGGTTTCCATTTAAAAAAATTCAAAATAGAGTCGTATCTGTCAAATTTGTGAACCTATATATTTTTTAACATTAAATTTGGCTTCATTGTCGAAAATTATTGCGAAATATGTAATTTGTTTTTTATTATAGTCAGCAGGAAAATCGCTAATCGGGTGAGACACTTAAAAAAATGTCCCTGGACATTCTTTATATAACAAAGACGTTTTAGATTTGAATTTGAATTTGAATTCTTCTGTCTATAATCTGCTAATAAAAGTGGTATTATAAAATTCATGACAATGACATAGATTATAACTAATAGTGGGCCTATCACCGATTTCTGAGGCATCGGCACCTTCAGATAATTAGAATCTGATCAGTACGTGTTACACTAAAAAAATCCGCCTTATCCCCTAAAATCTTAATTAGACGATTTCTACAAATACGTATTATTAAGCATCAATTGATACCAGCATTACTTTACTGATTCAAATCGTTTCACTTGAAAAACTACTTATGTGTTACTTTTGTAGAACGAAACTACGGGAATAAAACTTGAATCACCCTATATCCGTAATATCATTGGCTTAGCGTTATAAATTCCGCGAGATTTACGTACAATCTGAACCACAATAAATAATTTTAGGCGATTTAGTTGAATCTACAGCTTACCATAAAGTTTCCAATTTGTAACCGGTGCAACCGCAATGGCGCACTGGAACACGCTCTTGGGACTTGCTAGAGCCAGCGATGCAACGAAACCGCCATAACTCCAACCCCAAACTGCAACACGCCTTCTGTCGATAAAATGTTGGGTGTCTCTTAAATACCTGGAAAAAATATAGAACCTATAGTAGAACTACTTGGGAAAAAATCGTATTTAAGTGTTTGAGAAAAATTAAAGAAAAATATCGTCGGCTTACAAGCAAGACAAACTAAGTCATTTTTTTCTTAAATTGAGTTATTTAAGTCGGCTACATGAACTTTAATACTTTATGTTCTGGCAAAACCCACTAAGTCGTTCGATTTATCTATGCCTATCTTTTCCCATATTACTGTTTTCACTAAGTCAGAAATAATATCACTTTTGTTCAGGTAAAACCCATTAAGTGACTTAGTGGACTTTTCTTGGAAGAAATTACTTGCAACGTTATGCGGCGTTGTGACTTAGTGGATTTTGTTCAATTGCCCGGCAGGTCGCCACCGGTTAAAAATCCCGATTCGCATTGAAATTTTCATAACCGGCGTTAGTTTCATTCATGCCTTATTAGAGTAAATTACACAATGAGACGTATTGATAAAATATTTCATGAATTGTAGAAAAATCAAAATAATTGCACAGGTAAGTTACCAAATACTGTTTTAATTACAATATTATTAAGTGGTGAGGAAAATTGTAAAGATCTTTAATATATTGACGTTTAAGATATAATGACAATTATTAGTCTATAAAATGTCAACAACGTTGCCAATTTTTCTTTAACATGAAATATTATGATAGGTTTAACTGGATACTGTACCAGAAAAATGCCTTTTTAATTTTGTTTTCTCAAATATCGATTGTGTGAAATTTCGAGAAAAAATTATTTCAATGAAAATAAAGTTCGTCTGTATGCAAGTGTGTGTGCATATAGATGAATTTGAACCATTTTGACCCAATTAGTATGCAATAATACTGCATAGTAATAAAATCAGTTTTCATTATTTCCTTTTTGCCACACAATTCATTATTTTTATTTTGGAATCCTCTTCCCAAACATGTTCAGAAAGTATCAGCGAAAAAAATTATTCAATGCCACACCCGTTAAAATTGACGATGTTTCAGAAGCTAAGATAATTTAAGTCATACACATATTTTCAAGTTATTATTATTTCCCCCTAACATGTACGACATTCAAATACGAGTCACTGAGGCACACTATATTGCATGAAATAACCACGTTTACTGTTCAAGATTGCTTTTAACATTTTGAAAGCTTCATTTCTTGGCGCATTTATACATTATAATGGGTTTTATTTTAGCTAAGTCTTCCACAAGCGTACAGAGCGAAAATAAAGTCCCTAACACGACACAAAAGTTATAAATAAATATATAAATAAATATAATTATAAAGTTGGGACTCCAAACGAAGAAAACCCAAGAAAGAGTAAACAGAGACATAGATGGAGCACATCAAGACCCTCAACTTAAAAAAGAAACGTCGAAAAAAAGAAAGAAAGATGAGAAAGGAAATAATGTCAACTGGTTGAAAGTAATATGCTTTAAATATGACAAGCAGTTTCCAAACACGATTCAATATAAATACAGATTTAGTGATGAGTACGAAAAGCTACACATTGGGTTCGAAAGGCGTGCATCAGATAGAAGGGGAAAAGGGGGTAATTTAAAAATGTAACTATCCCACAGCTATATACAAAACAGTTACCCATCTCCATTGCCAAAAAAAAAGGATCTCTTAAAGCTTTGGGAAAAAAATATTATTCCCTCGTCCCTTCATGCCTGGTATACAAATTTGCCCAATTCATCTTCTGTTCGAGATGTAACCGCAGAACGAGGTGAAAATTACTCTGACGAAAAAGAAGAAGGCTAATATTTTTTAATAATGGATGGCTAGAATCGTTTCCTTTTTCATATTATTAACTATTTTCTTTCCGAAACGGTATCTAAAATGTTTTTTTGTGATAATATTTAGATATCTTGTGTTCTTGTTAAAACATAATATCATTTTTTAAATAAAGTAAAGATTAAAAGTCGCAGTTTTCCTTAATATTATACAAGTAAAACACATTAAGTCAATCCTTACATGAAAAACACATTAAGTCACTGCAATTGAAGAAAAAAATCGTTAAAAAAGCGAAGTTCAAAATTCAAAATAAACTCCTACTGTGACATATTATATTACTCAATAGATATGTAAAAATACTGCGACAATATAAAATATAAGAAAAAGTTGCACGCATTAAAACTACTAAACAAAATACAAATTAAAAAAATTAAAAGCTTAATTTCTAAAAACTTACTTAAACTTAAACTTTTGACTTAATATATTTTGCTTGTAACCCGACGATATGCTTAAATACAAAATGATAATTTTCTTTTTAATGAAAAATACTTTTGAATAATGTGTACTTGAATAAGCAATTTCTAAATCGGCTCTTTCTACGTTTATTATACAATTAGTATTAAATAAATTATTTTTTGTTAAAACACTTTAATGGGATTGAGCTCTATCTCCCAGACTGTAATCTTGTAGGCCGTAGATACGATTTTAAAAATATATTTAGTGCAAACATTGCCTTCAGAAAGAACTGTGATGAAAAAGAACAATTTCAAAACGTTTAGGAAGTATTTACTTCGTTGTCAGCCCTTGTATGTATCCGGAAAATGTATTAAGCCTGCCAATATGAAGCAATATCTACATTTTAGTACAGTAATAAATTAAAAGATATTAGGGCAATTTTGGCATCTGTGCCGAACACAAATACTTTACGTGCCGTTTGCTTATTGCTATATCTGATTAAAATGCGGCAAACATCGCACCACTTATCATCAAGAGAGGGTGTTACATTCCCGGAATTGCTGCTGATTTGGGGGGAATTTCGGTCTTTTATATCATCGTTTTTCTTCTCGTCATATTATTTTTACAGACGACACTGTGTGCTAAATTACAGTCAGTGACCTTCAAAATATTTAAACTTGGTTACTTTTTATGCAGTTTTGTTAAATAATAAACCTGCTCACCTCACACTCAATGCACAGAAAAAAGTAATTATTATTAAATTAAGATATTACTAATGTTTGAAAATAGTTGTTTGTGGCGCCTATGGGGTGACTCATCCCTTGATCAAAGTATGGTGTCTATAGTTATTCCTACCTATACAGGGGTGCCCAGAAGTCCGGAATAAAATTAATATAGCCTTAACCTGTAACTTTTGGGGAAAATGCTCGGACACGTCAATTTAGTTTTGACGTTATTCGTTTGTTTTCTTATAGACATTTGTCAAAGATATGACGACATCGATTTTTTGTCAAGAAAAATAAAAAATGTAACGAAGCAAAACAAAACACAACAAAAAGGTGGTTTAACGTGGCAAATGCTGGAAATGTCCTCCATTCTCTACTTGGCATGCTCCCAGACGATGGTAAAATCCGTCGACGGAATTTCGAATGGCTTCAGCCGGTATGTTATGTGTCGCCAATCTAATTTTGTTTTTCAAATCTTCAATATTATTTGGCCTATTTTGGTAAACTTTTTCTTTTAAATATCCCCAAAGAAAATAGTCTAGAGGCGTTAAGTCTGGGGACCTCGGTGGCCATTCAATTGTACCACGGCGTCCACCATCTTGCTCAAACCAAATTGTTTCATTAGGTATATCTGGATCTACTTCGTTGGGAAAAATTACAGCTAAAGCAGGCCTCAACTTGAAGGTTAAGAAATCCAGGTACCGTACAGCTGTGAGGTTTCCTTCCAAAAAGAATGGCCCTGAAATTCGGTGACCAATGATACTTGCCCATACATTTACTTTCTGGGGACGCTGAGTATGCGCTTCAGATATCCGTCGTGGATTTTCTTGACTCCAGAAACGACAATCATGTCTGTTAACCACCCCGTTTAAATAGAAGGTTGATTCATCCGAAAATAATATGTTCTGTGGAAACCTATTATTCTCGTCACACCGTCTCATCATTTCTTCGCAAAATTGCAAACGCCTATCATAGTCATCTTCTAAAAGCTCTTGGACAAGACACACTTTATAAGGGTGGTATTTTTCTGCTTTCAAAAATCTTCCAATAGTACCTCTAGATGTATCATGATTTTGAGCCAATGAAACTGTTGAAACATGCGGATTATTCTGCAGAGATAATGCAATATCCAATTTTTCATCGTCGCCTGAAACACGTGGCCGTCCATTCCTAGGCAAGTCTTTTACTGTGCCATGTTCATCAAATATTTGGAATATTTTACTAACAGTGCCCTGTGAAATTCGATTTTATCGAATATTTAGCATTAAATAAAGTGCACACTTCACTTTGACTTCTTATTTTATCTCCACATCCTAACAATATCAAAACTTCGATACGCTGCCTTTCCGACAAAACCATTTTTGTTTAGAAAATTATAAAATAATACTTCGGAAATACCTAAATTAATTTTACAAGTTCGCAATGTCACAAAATGTCAAAACGTGAAACAATTGAAAGGTAAAAAAAAACATCAATGATTTATCATTTTCGCTTACTTAAATAGGGATTTCTTTTAAACTTTTAACAGTCGCCATTTTGAAATAGCTTGACAGAATCGCGCCAAAATTTATGAGCATACTGTATACGAGATATCAGCTTTCCATTGATGTATCACAAGTTGTATGTTTCCATTAAAAAAAAAATCGATGTCGTCATATCTTTGACAAATGTCTATAAAAAAACAAACGAATAACGTCAAAATGTGAGCATATATAAAACTAAATTGACGTGTCCGAGCATTTTCCCCAAAAGTTACAGGTTAAGGCTATATTAATTTTATTCCGGGCTTCTGGGCAGCCCTGTATATCAATTTAAACCGATTTTTTTCCTTTTATTCCATTGCTGTATTACATATTGTCTGGTCCAGTAAAAAACGAGCATAACAAAAAAAGTCAACATAGAAAATATCATAATATTCGGTTCGCTGTTAAATTCCCAACACTTTCTTAGAGTAAAAGAAAGTTGATTATTTGATACTATTGCCAAATAAATTCAATTTTCATGGTATCTTCAGTGAAGCATGATGTCTATAATAGCCTATCGAAATATTTTCCTAAACAATGTATTTTCAACGTCTTCAGCAGCCGTGATCGTCTAGTGGTTAGGACCCTACGTTGTGGCCGTAGTAACCCAGGTTCGAATCCTGGTCACGGCAAGAGACAATTTTTTTAAATAAATTAAGTAAGAAATAATGATGCTTTTAGAAAAGCGCATTCGTTTTCTATTCTTTATGCACCTTTGTTGACTACGTATTTTTTATTTTTTTAGTGATTCAAATATTAAAACCATACTTTTGGCTGAGTTGGATTTTGATCGAAAAATATACCTAATTTTACTTTGTCTAAACAAACTAACCTGAACTATCTAACTACCGGTTACACATGTAACTTGGTGGTTTGCATAATATGTTCACCTTCAAGTGAAATTCAATCAATTTATTTATGCTACTCATAAAATATGCTGAAGGTAATGAACACTTAAAACTAAGTAGGTAGATACACTTATTTGACAGAAATTCTAGAATTTCCTTACGATGGCGATGGTTACAAGTTACAACAAGTTTCTTATGTAGTTCAAATATTTGTTAGGAGGACAGATGAAAAGAGATTAAATATTTTCTTTACAATAGTCTCAACGGATTAAAATATTTATGTAAGATATTCGTCAGGAGAGCAACAGTATTATAGACATACATAGACCACATTTTAAAATTTACTTTGAAATAAAAATTGAAAACATAGGAATTTATTGAAAGTATAGAAGGCTTCATCTGAAGCTAATATCTATTAGCACTCGTTTAGTTTTTAATTTAAAATCGTTATATTCTAAAAGTTTCATATTCTCAGGCAATACAGAATAAAATTTTATTTCCCAGGGCCTGTCTGACTGTTCTTTATTTATTTTCCGATTTAGGTATATGATGAATTTTGCTAACCTCCAATATATTTTGGGACACCCGGTAGACTAAAGCCGATCAAAAACGTTACAAAATATTTTAGTTGATACTTTTTATTTCAAATTACCTGTTTTTAGAAGAATTAGCGAGATAAATTAAAAAACGACTTTTTGGGACATCCTTCCTCTGTCAATAAATTTGCATAGATAATCCTCGTCATATAAATATGCAAGAAAACAGTTCTGTAGATATTATTTCCCATTTTTAATATGAATTTTGTTTAAGTCAAACAAATACCCGCTACACTAAAGCTGGTTAAGAACACTACGAAATGGTTGGTTGGTTAACAATTTTAAACTAACTTGTTTTCCAATCTGTAAAAATAAAAATTAGCCAAGTAGTCTAAAGACATCTAGGAAAAACTGCAGCCCCCCCCCCCCCGCTCCCCGAGCGAGCATAGCTCGGGTCGTTTAACTACCTGTTTACAAGAAATGCTAACTCATCACTACCTAAAATAGGTAATTGAAACGAGTCTGACTGTTTTTGTGATTTTCTGTTGTGTTTTTTATTTCTCTTACTTGAAAACCAAGCACCATCATTGAAAAAAGGGCGTGTCACCCAAAAATGTTTCGTCCGCGGCGTTATTTTGTTTTCCGCCCCTGCCCCTCTAATTATTTTCTGGTTTTGCCACTGCCTGCAACCCCAAACCGTGTGCTTGGCGTTAAAGTCACCTCCTATAATCGTTTTATTAACATTGTTAAAAATTTTTGCTAGACAGTTGCCCGAGAAACCCACCGGTTCTTCCGTACACACCTACACCTACACCGGACTTCAGTAAACCGACCCAAGGTGTACGCGTTAATTATTTTTTGAATCTTAATGAAATGAAAGTCCCCTCAATATGGAGACAGTTGTTATGACCTGGCAGTCAGAATCAGGTAGGTACCTATTTATATCAACCATAGACCTTGTAACTATTAGACCGAACAATAACAAATAAATGTGTTGTCATCATTGTATTCCAGTGTAAAGTAAATCAACATTCAAGCTGCTCCCCTCCACTTGGTTTGCCAGACTTACGCCACAGAAAACGTAGTTTTCTGGGCTTACTCTGTTAAAAGTATTAACTTCTATGATTTACTAGAATAACATGATGTGGGAAATATATAAGATTGCCTAAAACCTTGTAAAAAATCTGTAGTCTGGCAACGCAGCAAAAAAGAATCCGCCCAGATCCCATCATTTTCGTGGCCATCCGCATCGACTCGGCAATACTCGGATTTGTGACAGCGTTTTTCTGTGGGTTTTCCTGGAGTTTTGTCAACCTAACCTTTATTGTTCTGTGGTTTTGTCGCATGCATATGTAAATTCAGAGTAATCCCCACTCCCGACCCCACCTAGCTCCTCAGTCCTCACGGCGTCTCGCCACCAAACGATTTTGGCATCACAATTTTATAGCATTTATGAATGGCGTGTTGGATCTATAGTTACGATACCTATGATATCAACAGCAGCAGAAGAAATTATAATTTTTAGTAAATGGACTACTATTGTTTCCTCGCAAAATTAACGTAAGTACGTTTAAAGAAAGAAAGAAAGAAAGAAACATCCAGTCTGGGTACATACCTTTGACACAATAAATTCTTGTTTAGGTTATTACGCCTGTTACAAAATTATGACACTTCACACACAAAATTTGCAGATAAGTAAAGATAAACAGTAACACAAAAACCATTGACAATTAATAACAACACAACTCAACGAAACGAACTGTCAATCAAATCAACTTTTGCTAGGGATTTTGAGGCTACGTTGTGTAAAAATGAGACGTTGTCCCGTTGTCACCCTCTAGTTATATTATGAAGTCTTTACAAGTCCTAACAAACACGTCTTCGAGGAATGTATGAATATGTTTATTAAAGAATAACATATTAGCATATTTATTATATTTTAACTATTTGAAATAAACTTATTATTATTAGTATTAATATTATTAATATTTGACGTGTTTTAGTTTACAAAAACATAATAATTTAAAAACACTTGTAATTACCAACTCAATGCTTATTTTGTAATTTTCTAGCATAGTTCTTGCTGTTGTGTCCTGCTATAAAGGAACCAAAGTACATTTGGGAATGTCCTTACGGAGCATGCGCAGAAGTCGAAATGACCCTGATGTTCTATCTCAGTTACTGCTTGAACTATTTAGGGTAATAGCTATACAGTAGGGGCAGCGGGGCAAGATGACGAAAGGGGCAAGGAGACAAATTGAATTTTTTAAGAAAACTGCAAACATAAAATAGGCGATTTACTGCCCTGCAACATCCTCTAAGGGTATAATACTACTGGGGGAAAATAGATGGCACCACTACCCCTACTTTAAGTTTAGTAGATCATAACCTATTTTGATAGTGGTTGTGTATATAAGATTCCTGGCGACGGAAATAACAACAAGTTGCGGTAGAAATAAATGCAAAAATAGCTCTTTTTTAAATTTGTTTACTTGCTTGTGGATATCTAAAAATAATAAACGTAAGATATTACTTAACTTTTATTTAATTATTTGTTTAAATAATTATTCGTTAAAAAGTGTTACCTGGGGCAAGTTGACGAATTCGTCATCTTGCCACACCATTCCCACAGATAGATTTAAAATTATTTTGAAGCATATTTTATTTCCATAGATGGTAAGAAATGACAAAAAACAACAGACGATCTTGGTCCGAAGATGTGCTTATTGTCGCAATGCACTCTGTTTTAAAAGAACATAGTTCCGTTAATGCAGCCAGTACTGAACATGGGATCCCAGATCCCAGAGGCCACATTAAGACGATATATTAAAAAGCAAAAGAACAAAGACCCACTTCCAATCAGTTTTGGAAGATTTAGGAAAACCTTCTCTTAGTTTACGAGCTTTCGGCTTAACCTCCATGGAATGTAGAAAACCCGCTTATGAATTCGCTGAATTAAACAATATAAACCATCAATTTTGCACAGCAACGAAATTAGCAGGAAAAGGCTGGCTAAAATCTTTCATGGATAGACATAGAATAAGCCTCAGAATCTCAGATCTCCTCCAAGCATAGCGCAACCTAGTGGGTGGATGAATACTGAATTGTTTGTTTTATACCTCAAGCACTTTATTAAATTTGTTTTGTGTTGTTGATAGTAGACGACCACTATTCTCATAGATCTCTGGAAGCAATTAATTTCTGCAGAGATAATGGGGTGGTTATGATTGGGCAACCTCCGCACAGTACCCACCGTTTTCAACCATTGTATGTTGGATTCTTTGGACCATTGAAGATTTTTTATAGTCAGGCTTGCGACAACTATTTAGTGAATCATCCTGGAAAGCCCATAACGGATAAGGAGGTTGGAGAATTGTTTGGAAAAGCGTTTCTAAAGGCTGCGTCAGTGGGAACAGCCGTTAAAAGTTTTGCAACATGTGGTATTGAGCCTTACAACCCTTACGTATTTTAGGAAGCCGATTTTGCCCCTTCCATGTTAACAAAATTCCAGTTCATCTTGCATTCAGAAACACGAACAAGAAGATCTTCCTATTCATGTAGGATCATCGAGTCCTATCCGAAAGACTGATGATAGTCACGTCTCACTAGTCCAGATAAGACCACTTCCCAAATATAGTCGTCCGGTTAAATTTACAAAAAGAGTCAAACAAAGAGCTTCTGTTATCACCTCGACTCCAAATAAAGAAGAACAACAAAAGGAAAATGATGAAAAAGTTGAAAAGGAAAGCAAAAAAAGAAAGATTAATGTTTCAAAAGTAAAGAAGAAGATAGGACAGCAGCCAGAAAGAAAAGAAGAAAAGGGTGAGATTTTTTGACTAGGATGTCAAGAGCCATACAATGAACCTCCAACAGAAGACTGGATACAATGTAGAGCGAGCGAGAGTTGGTGGCAGGAATCATGTACAGCGTACGAGAAGAAAGGCAATTTTACTTACCCAATACTGGGACAAGTTGACGAAAATTTAGGTTTTCATTAAATTTTTTTTTTACTTTTTTAGATTTAAGTTGTGTTCCGTTTTTAAAATTTTAATTATTAAGCCAATAATTGCACTATTATATAAAAATAAATCTGCTTTTAAAAAATAAACGGTCTTTTTTCTACAGCATTTTGCCCTTAACATCGTCAACTTGCCCTGCTCCTTCCTACTAGTATTAATACATAAAATATATATGGTAGCGCCCGGTGCACTTTCATTCAAAGAGATGAGGACTCATCACTTTCTTAAAAAAAAAAAACGTTTCTAGGAGTGGTTTGTGCTGGCACACATTCAGTTATCCATAATTTTAAATGGATCAACAAATTAAAAAAATATTTATTAAATTCAGGTTCAGTAATAAGTGGTGAGCCCCATTAACTATTATAACCTGTTGCTGAATGTGAATGTTTATTTAAATCACGCTTATTATTTGACTCATGGTTCCTTTTCCATTAAAAATATCAAACTATTACTAAGTAAAACAAATTTAAACGTTCGTTCTAGCAAATAGCTAGTAAGATATATTTTATGTTGTTAGCTTTCGTCCCTTCCGTAACGAGCCAATATGCAAAGATAGATGTAACATCGTATCAGAAATCTATCCTTCAAATAGATAAGCAATTTCCAGTTCAATTTCCGGGCATGTCACCCGGTCATTTAGTTAAGGTTCGATCTAGAATTTTTCCCACATATTTTCGCCAATTTGGTCCGAGAAAGATGTGAGATGGAATTTTTGATTTAGCAAATAAAAAATATATAATCCTTGTTGTATATATTTCATCGCGAAAATTAGAAAATGTAATATTTTGCGTATGCCAATTGAAGGAAACATAACATAGTTTATGGCGATACGTAAATATTAAAATATTCTTTAAAGTTGCAGTGAAAATTTCATTAGCTCGCTTTAAATCAGCCCAGTCAAGCTTGATAGTAATTATATTATTGTTCGGTGAAGCAGTAAAATATAATATTTTTGTCTATCCATAACAAATTAATCTGCTATGGTCAGAAATGAGATCAAATCGATTTCTTTAAAATTAATCTAAAATTGCATAGAAATAACATCTCGAGTAGCCGTGATCGTCTAGTGGTTAGGACCCCACGTTGTGGCCGTGGTAACCCAGGTTCGAATCCTGGTCACGGCATCGAGACTATTTTTTGAGTTTTTCAAATGTTTTTTCTTTGTTCTCGCCCTCGTTGATGTATACCTACGGTTATCTTTTATTGATCATCGATTGCACTTCAATAGTGCAATGCTGGCTTTGAAAACAAAATTACACTTAATTTGCGATGGTGTTAGACTGGACGTCCACTAGACGCATAGATACGTCGTTGTTCATATGACTGAAGTCGTATGCAATCGATGTTAGGCAATATCTCTTATATCTCCAAACTGAGGTATTGGTCGGATCTACTACGCATCTTGTGGACGTTAAGCCTAATTCGTCTGTTTTAACGTATTTTTCTTAAAGTAGCATGGTGGTAACGTGACCTGACTAAACTAACCTGAACTAACTTCCGAATGTCAAAAATGTTAAATTGTCTCGACCTCAACAGGGTATTGAGAAAGCTCACGTAGTAAGAAGAAGATGATTGGCCGGTTCTTCTGATATCATAGTCAAGAATGGTCAATTGGTCATTGATAATAAAGATTGGTCATGTAAAATGCTTAAAACGCAGGATATCGTGGATCTCCACTAACTGAAGAGTCAATAATTCAGAATTAAAATTTGCTGCTTAGAAGAGAAGAGACAGAAGAACGGAGGCAATGTTCTCTTCTAACTAAACAACTTTATCATATATCGCTATTTTTTATTTTTTTATTTCCTTGGTCCGTCTTAGCGCCGGATGTACTTCGGCCAGATTCGGCCTATTGTGCTCACCCTTGTTTATTCTTTTACCCACTCATTGATTCCAGTTCCTTGCACTAGTTTGTGTAGGTCAACTGGGAAGATTGTAACCTGCGGCTTAGGCCTCCGTTGTACAGTTGCATACGGTGCAGGTATTTCTTGACGGCCATGTGTCCTGTCAGAATTCCTGTGATAATTCTCAGCTGATTTCTGTTTATCAGTAGTAGCTGTTTCGTTAGGTTTGGATCTGGGTCCCCAATGAAAGATTTGCTATGGTTTAATCCCTGTCTGTTGTTCCAGTAGATTTTGTGTTGATTTCTTGTCCATCGTTTTATGACATCTCGTACTGTGCACCTTGGGACTCCGAGTGCCGGTTCTGGACCAATAAATGTTTCCTCCGACCCCTTTCTTGCAAGTTCGTAAGCCTTTTCGTTTCCTGTAATACCTTCATGTCCTGGTACCCATTGTAGTATTACTTTGTTGGCTTTTGCCAGGGCCACTAATTCCTCTTGACATTCCCATACCAGTCTTGATGTCACCTTATTGCATGTTAACGCTCTAAGGGCTGCTTTGCTGTCGGAGTGTATATGGATCCAGTTATTAAGATAAGTATTGTTTTCATACGCGCACTGCGGAATGGCGTAGATTTCCGCTTGGAACACCGTGGGAGACTTACCCAGGGAGAAATAAGCATCTCTCCTCGGTCTTACTCCGTGTATCCCTGCTCCGGTACCGTTTTTGGTTTTTAAGCCGTCTGTGTACCAGATTATTACTTCGGGAGTATCTGGTGTTTTATTGTTCCACGCATCCCGGTCATCAATTACGGTCTTGAATGGTATATCATAGTGATATGCAGGGTTTGTGTAGTCTGATCTTATTTCTATCTCAGGTCCCCTTATGATATCGCATAGAAGTGCGTGTCCAGTTCTGTGCCACCCAGAAAGTGACGTAGAACTCTGTAGTCTGTATATTCCCATTCTTGCCTCTCCTTTAATCAACAAATGAAGTGGATGAAGGTCCAGGATGTTTTCCATTGCGGATGTAGGGGTCGATTTCATGGCCCCTGTGATGCTCAAACAGGCCAGTTTTTGTAGGCTTCCTAGCCTATATCGCTACACTAATAATGAACAAATTTAGGTGTAATGACCAACTATGACCAAACGACAAACGCCGTGTATACACAAAACATCAGCCCCTATTGCTCCCCCTAAATCCGACCCTGCCGACTAAACAATACAACAATCAAAGAAAACGCTAGCGACATTGCTTTTAGAGCTTGGCGCGCCTGTATTGTATAGGATTGGATAAGTGTCAGTGGACTTATATACAATGAGTCCCAGAAGTCTAAATTCATTTAAAATTAAGCGGTGCGTTTCTTGGAACAGCACTCTGACCACTCGATTTTTATTTCTTAATAAGTTTTTTTCATGGTTGATTCATGTTAGGTTGTTATTTCATTTTTGAATTTTACATCGAGTTCTAAGTATGTTTCATGTATGTACCTTGTCCTCTACCTAAACTCAACAGTTATCGAAAAAATTTCGATTGAACATATCAACAAGTAAGACCCGTTTATTTAAAAAGAACAGAATAACAAATCAAAGTAAATGTTAAAAATGTGCGCCATTTACGGCTTGACAATTTCCAAGGCGATCAATAAGTTCTTCTTGCACGTTTTCAACCATTTCCGGAGTTATGGCACGCACTTTTCTTTGGATCCCCTCTTTCGACTCCAGCTGAGTTAGGTCTGGCGACCTAGCAGACCATTTGATAGGTCCTCTCCTTCCTATCGACCGATTGGGAAAGGTTTTATCCAAAAATGTAGGCACAGTGCACAGTGGCAGCATAGTGCGGAGGACCACCTTGCTGAAATATCAGTTCTTCGTTAGAGGAGTCTGGGTCCAATAAATTTGGAAATAAAGCCACTAACGCTGTAATTAATTTAACTTGGAGAAATTCGAGATATACTTGTCTAGTAAAAGACTGTTAAAAAAATGAACCAATTACTCTTCTGAGCACTATTACACAGCACACATTTATTTTTTGAGGATACTAGCTGTGAGCCTTCATCATCCAATGCGGATTTTCTGTTGCCCAATAACAATAATTTTGTTTGTTCACATTATCATTCAAACAAAACGTAGCTTCATCGGAAAAAATAATATTTTTTACTAAATTATTATCTAGATTGAAAAATTTTGATTTTGATTGAAATCATCTTTAAATAACTCATGCTCTGGAATAACTTTGTATGGGTGATATCTGTGCTTTTAACTATTCGGTGAACAACAGACTTCCTCATGTGTAAATTGGCCCCAATGTGCGACAGAGGAGTACATAGATTTTCTTCCAATGAAAGCAAAACGTCAAGTTGTTCATTTTCAACTCGAGCAGGACGACCAGATTTAGGCAAATCACCAACATCACCGAATTCTCTAAATTTAGCCTCTATTCTACTCGCCACCTTTCAACACATGGGAGGACGATCAGGATGGATTTCATTGAATAATTAATTGAGCTGTTTCTATTTGAGTACGTGTTCTATCACCAAACCCAACCATGCATAGAATTTCAATTTTTTCTCGTTCAGTTAATTTCACCATTGTGAAAACCGCAACTTTGCATCTACGCTTGACAATTACTTATATGAAATTGTCATGCAGTTTCTATGGGACTAAACGGTGACAAGTCAACATTCAGAAATAGCATTATTGAAAAAAACAAACAAAATAAACACACAATGGAATGTTTTGCTCGATATATAAATAAATCCTTAGAAATACCGTCTTACTTATTGATGTATGCAATCGTAATTTTTTCGATAACTGTTGAGTTTAGGTATAGGACATGGTACACGAAACATACTTGGAATTCCATGCAAAATTCAAAAATGAAATAACAATTAGATGTTTTCTTTTGAAAAAATGTTATTGGTCGTAACTGATTTTTGGGCTACCCTGTATAGATGAGGTTATCATAATAATCTAGGACTCACTGTATAATAGATATGATAGTATACCTACTTGAGATTGGAGGGAAGATTCAATACTGAAAATTCGTTAAACATTTTTGAGCAGTATACCTTTCCGCACTGGTTAATTAAATACCTTTTTGTTTCTTTATTAACATGTTTTGGCATATCGCCCTGGAAGAGCAATATTAAACTAAATTATTATTTATTTACACTTATTTGTTTTCTTCTCTATACGTATGGGTATTTGCATAAATATTCGTTGTTACATTAGTTACATTCTCATATATTACGTTAAAAACACTATACTTTAGAGAAGAAATGGCGCTTGGATCCCTGTTACTCAAAAAATCTTCCTCTACAAGTTTATTTATTTAATAAGCTTGTGGAGAAATACCATTTACTTTTCCTTTTCCACCAACATATTTACAACAAGGTGCCAACCGCCTTTCCTAAGCACTTGGAACCGTTTCGTTCTATTTCTTATTTAATTTTTGGTGTTGATTTATTTCGGGTGTCTTTGTAAACCATTGCATGGCGCTTTTCACTTTTTTGCAGAACGTAAGCTAGGGTTTTATGTATTGATTTGGAAGATATTTCAAAAATGGAAATATTGTCACTTATATTACATTAATACATCATTTTTAAAATTAAGAGAAATAACAACTTCATTAATTAAAAACGCGCTTCCTTGATATATACATAAATATTTAAACAATTTTATTAGTTTGCAATAACGCAATTTTGGACTGCGGTTGTTCCAAAAGTAGCACGATGCTCATAATTCGAAATCACTCATTAAAATAATATTAAAAACCACCTCCTTCATGCTGTCAGATTAGCTAAAATAATAGTTAAATTTTACCATGTTAATACAAAATCATTAAAATGAAATCCAGAAAGCTCTTGCCGGTAAGGTAGTCGAAAAATAAGTGATTGTGACGTGTTTAGTCTAGAGATAAGAACTAAACATCGTTCGCCGAGGCTGTGCCCATGGCTAGCAGCTAAAGTTGCTACCTCTTAGAATAGTTTGGTCTTAAGTAGAATAGTTAGTTAGTAGTTAGATCATAGGACCCACTGTGGGGCAATTAGTTTTAGTCATAGGCATCGTAACCATAGATCCGACACGCCATTCATAAATGCTATAAAATTGTGATGCCAAAATCGTTTGGTGGCGAGACGCTGTGAGGAGCTAGGTGGGGTCGGGAGTGGGGATTACGCTGCCTTTACATATGCATGCGACAAAACCACAGAACAATAAAGGTTAGGTTGACAAAACTCCAGGAAAACCCACAGAAAAACGCTGTCACAAATGAAATGGAACATCCGTTATGCCGAGTATTGCCGAGTCGATGCGGCTGGCCACGAAAACGATGGGATCTGGGCAGATTCTTTTTTGCTGCGTTGCCATACTACAGATTTTTTACAAGATTTTAGGCAATGTTATATATTTCCCACATGTCATTCTAGTAAATCATAGAAGTTAATACTTTTAACAGAGTAAGCCCAGAAAACTACGTTTTCTGTGGAGTAAGTCTGGCAAGCCAAGTGGAGGGGAGCAGCTTGAATGTTGATTTACTTTACACAGGAATACAATGATGACAACACGTTTATTTGTTATTGTTCGGTCTAATAGTTAGGATGTCTATGGTTTTAGTCATGACAGTGTAGATAAAAGTTTTGCAATAATAAAGAAAGTTTAAAAATAGTAGAAAACTAAAAAAGGTTTAAAATTAAGAAGTTTAAGCAGATATGATATAGGTACTTACTCGGTTACTTCCAACTGATCTGCGACTTCCACTGATCCCAGTTTGTAGTACACTTTATGAAGTAGTTGATGCCCTTGGCCTCCTGATCCTCGTCCATCTATTTGCGCTATAATAAAATCTTTATGCCCTGAAATACAAAAGTAAGTAGTTCAATTTTGGAAGTTCACAATGACTGCAATAAAATGAACAGGTAAAGTTCTTTTCGTGAAAAATGGTTCTGATTTAATGGCTGCAATAAAATGGGTCCCTATTACGGTCGTAAATACCCGTAAATTCCCAGTATTCATTTGCGAGGCCGGATTGTTATGATTTCTAGGTAAGGTTAAATTAAATAAGATAATTTTAAATGTTTAGAAATCCTCTACAGCACGTATTTTGAGAGGTTGAATGTCAGTCTTTATTTCTTACGAGAAGTGTTCAGTTGTATTGCAATATCATTTTACGAAATATTATATTATACGTATAAAACAGCCTTATGTGGCGTCCGTGGAAAAACATTGACAAAGCTTTTTTAAATGTTTACTGTTGCATGACTTTATATTGTTACTCTACTACGTAGAATCATTCTTCAAGTTTTGTAACGTATTTTCCGATCTCCCTACTTTAAAACAAAAAATGAAGAAAGTGTATGTTCAGTCTTAACTGAATAATTCTAACACTTTCTTAAGTTTCCTTCCAGGACAATAGTTTTTAAATGAAACAACGACGATTATTTTTATTAAAAAGTTTCGAAATTAAAATATTCTTGACTATTCTTTCTTAAAAAAGAAATTCTTCATTCATGAATACGAGAATGTTTTGGATGAAGCCTGTGGATTTCTTGCGGCGAAACAAAATAAACAAGAATATAATATGCTATAGTAAAGAATATATCTTCATCGTTATATACAAATCACTAAATATCTTGGATGAATGCAAATTTATTTAACTGAAGCATAAATGTTTTTCCATGAATAAAGACCATGAATTTATGAATAAACACGTTTTTGAATCTTTAATTAGATGTTATGGCATTTTGTGAAATAGATAATTGTCTTTAAACAGAGAAATTATTATTGGCGATTTTCTTCTCGTAAGTACGTATTGAAACTAGTTGAAGTATATTTAAATTGCCATTATAATATATTCCTTAGAAAAATATAATTTTGTTTTTGAATTTAACTTATTTTAAATCATGATTTTCAAACAACTAAAAAGCAACTGGTTACGGCATTAAATTATTTATGTTAACCCTGTACACGAATCAGTTTTTGCCTTTTTGATAAAATGGATATAATCGAGTTCCGAGGTGTAAGTCAAAATGAAACAATTCAACTCTCAATTCGCTCTGTATATGAAATTTTTGTTTGTGGCGTTGTTGTTTCTAAAAAAAAGCATAGTGTCACGAAAATTGCGTATCTTTATCTTTACTAATAAGGGAGATGCAGATCCTACAAAAACCTCAAAATTTGAACACGTAAGATGTCCATTTTTCGGTGTAATTGCAGGGTATCTCGGTAACTAGTAAAGATAGAGACTTGCGGTTTTAACATCACAGCGCTACTTTCTCGTAAAACAAAAGATGCCGTTAACAGAATTGTCATACCTTTCTTAGTTTTTAAGCTACAGGGTATTTTTGAAAATGTTTACTTTTCAATCACCCCCTGTAGTTATCCTAGTAACGAAGTAATGCAAAAACCGCAAGTCTCTATCTTTACTAGTTACCGAGATCAATTACATCGAGAAATTGACACCCTGTACAGTGTACATCATACAGTACAGGGTCATTCCTCATATATCGACACCCCATCTACAGCAGTTATTTGACGGGTTGCAAAAAAATTCTAAAGGCAAAATATTTGTGTTTAACTCTATATTTTTAGAATTCACTATCAGAAAAAACAATGGCACATCGGAAATGTAATATTTCTGCATAACTATCATTTTTTTAAATGGAACACCCTGTATATTATTCGATATTTGGGTAGAGCTTTTTTTTCTGATTTCAAAAATATATAGTTTGCCTATGTTTGGTTAAGAGGTTTTTGAGATATTGGGCCCTAAAGTCTTTAAAACGTTATTGAATAAAAAAAAACGATAGTTGGCCATGAATCATAATTCATTGCCGTGTCGCGTCGTCTAGATTTTAAAAACAAGTGAATTTATTGTTGCTTGTCAATATTTTCATTCATGTCATTGTCAAAATGCCTTACACGGTTGAGGAAAAATGTGACATTCTTAGTTTATTTTACAAAAATAATAATAACGCATCAGCAGCGAGAGCAGAACATAGGCAAATATTTCCGCTAAGAGCAGTACCAGCGCGAAGTACTTTTAAAACCATTGAAAGGGGATTCAGGGAACGAAAAGATCTTAAAAGGAAGAAGCGAACAGTGAATGGTAATGAAGAGGAAGAATTAAACATATTGTTGTATTTTGTAGGTAAGATTGATAGTTTGTTGTTACATTACAAGTCTAGAAATAAGAATATTTGTTTTTAGAAAACCCACATAGATCGGCAGAAGACGCAAAAAATTATTTCGGAAAATCTGCAAAAAAAATTCTAACGACATTAAAAAAAAAATGGTTATCATCCATATAAAATATTGCCTGTGCAGATATTAACAGAGGCTCAGAAAAATAGCCGTATGATGTTTTGTCAGGAAATGTTACAACGGAAAGAGGAAACATGCTTTTTAGGAAAATTTTGTGGTCTGATGAAAGCACCTTCACTACTTCAGGCGTTTATAATCGAAAAAACGTTCGGTTTTGGGCTACCGAGAACCCCCATGCATTCAGAGAAATACAATTTCAAGGCCGAAAATCATTACATGTGTGGTGTGGCATCTTAAATAATAAAATTATCGGCCCAATTATATATGATGGGAACTTGACTGGCGAAAGATACCTTAATATATTGACAAATGAAGTTGAAAATTTTATTGAAAACTTACCATTACGGCAATACCAAGAACTTATCTGGCATCAGGATGGAGCCCCACCACACAACGTTTTGCCTGTAGTGAACTATTTAAATGAAAAGTATGAAACATGGATTGGCCGTAATGGACCCATTCAATGGCCTCCAAACAGCCCAGATTTGACGCCCCTTGATTCATTTCTGTGGGGATTTTTAAAAAATAAAGTTTATGAACATCGTAGTGAAAATATTGAAGAAATGCGAGAAAGACTTCTGCTTTACATTAATGATACAAATGAAAATCAGAGTCAGTTTATCGTTAATGCTATAAATAAAATAGAAGAAGATTATAGAGAGTGCATCAATAGAAATGGAGGTCATATTGAGCAGTTGTAAATACGTTATTTATCAATAAATTCGGTTTTCCTACTTCCCTATTTATTTTATTTTTAGTCCCAATATCTCAAAAACCTCTTAACCAAACATAGACAAACTATATATTTTTGAAATCAGAAAAAAAAGCTCTACCCAAATATCGAATAATATACAGGGTGTTCCATTTAAAAAAATGATAGTTATGCAGAAATATTACATTTCCGATGTGCCATTGTCTTTTCTGATAGTG
Source organism: Polydrusus tereticollis (assembly GCA_963920685.1). NCBI lineage: Eukaryota > Metazoa > Arthropoda > Insecta > Coleoptera > Curculionidae > Polydrusus > Polydrusus tereticollis. The sequence goes on from OY987326.1 coordinate 202,544,082, forward strand.
AATTCTAAAAATATAGAGTTAAACATAAATCTTTTGCCTCTAGAATTTTTTTGCAACCCGCCAAATAACTGCTGTAGATGGGGTGTCGATATATGAGGAATGACCCTGTACATGCTTTGTTTTATATTATGGTTATAGGTAACGACTAATACTTTTCAGTAGTAATTAAAAATATTTCTGGCGTGTTTACTTACTTTTCAAATTAATGCATTTTTATGTGAATAGAAGTTTGATTATTTGGGAATATGATTACTTTTTTTTGGAAACAATAACTGTCAGGTACTTACGAAATAACGTTAAAATGACACTATATTTTAAAACTGCATTTAATATCATCTCGTTACCTGCTTATACATATGCATAAATGCGAGCATATATAACAAGCAAATGGAATAACAAAGCAATGAATAACTAACGTTTAATGGACATTTTGAAAATATTCATTTTATTTATTTATTCTGCAATGCATTGCTTTCTAAAAATTATTATTTTAACCATAGCTTTAAAAATCAAAAACGTGAACACATTATGGATACTGCAAGAGTTGAAATTATAATAAAGTACGGATAGTTCGATTTTCGAATTTTAATACATATCATAATATACAACAGGGTCTCATAATTACACTATTGGACAAAACTGTAGCGATAATAAAATAATAATGTTGTTTAATAAAAGAGAGCAGGAAAGTAAATGCAATAGATACTACTTAAGTCTGGTGTAGTCAAAAATGAGACTTCACGAGTTGATAGACTGATATCAAGTATCATTTCAGGATTAATGGAAGTTAGGTCAGAAGATTAAAGCAGAAATATTAAATTTACAAATTGCCTTTACAAGGATATAATAATATGGTGGATTGAAAGTTGGTTAAAAAAAATCCGGCTAAAGAACCGCTGATTTCTTCAATCAGATTGCAGTTTGCATCAAGCGATTACTTGAATTAGATGGGGAGCGACTAGCGTATAGTAATATTTAGTGGTAATGCAAGAAACAACATATTTAACTAATAATGATACAACAACGGTATGTTATGCCAAGGCAACCGTAAAACATGGGAATGAAACTCCATTTTTGTATATTTTCGGAAAATTATATAGGTGCGGTCCATATTATAAATGAGATACTGGATATATTTCTACAAAGGGATATTATGGAAGAAGTTAGATAAAGTCCGTCTATCTATCTTACACACTCATTATAAATGCTAATATCTTACCGTCATAATAACCTATTGTGTGAGGTGTAAAATTCGGTCACCTGATCTGGGGACTCCAGGCATGGATCTATTTAAAGACTATTATATTATTATACACTGCGTCCATAAAGTCTTGCACAAATTCATTTAAAATTCAGGGGCTTACTTTTTTTAAAAACGCTCGGACACGTCAATTAGTACTTTTGTTTGCGCATTTTTTAACGTAAAATGTTTTTATACAGGGTGTCGCACGTATGAGGTATGAGGTCATCAAGGATTTTTTTCAATGGAACACCCTGTATATTATATCAATTTTGAATTCTATGATGAACACTTAACACCTCTGGAAATCACGGTTTTCGAAATATTGACGTTTGAAAATTTATTTTAAACACATTTATTGATGACCTCATACCTCATACGTGCGACACCCTGTATAAAAACATTTTACGTTAAAAAATGCGCAAACAAAAGTACTAATTGACGTGTCCGAGCGTTTTTAAAAAGTAAATACCTGAATTTTAAATGAATTTGTGCAAGACTTTATGGACGCACTGTATTTTCACTAGTAATACCACTAGAGGTCAAATTATTTCTCGCTCATTAATATTTTTAGAAAATTATCCCTCGTCTTCGACTCGGGATAATTTTCAAAATATTCATGAGCTCGAAAAAATTTCCGGATTTAATTTGACCTCGTGTGGTATTCGGTAAGAAAATTCCACACCAAATTGTGTTTAAATAATTTAAATTTATTTTTCGATTTCCAACAACGTCAAACTGTTGATTTCTACTGATTGTAGTAGCTCAAAAGTGCCATTTTAGGATATAAAATAATATATTCTTTCATTTTATAGTTACTTGGGCTTACTACAAGTGGTAGAAAATCATAATTTAAAAGGGTTTTCGGAACGCTGCATGAACAGATTTACAGCGCGTCACAGTTTTGGCAGCAATTTAGACCTTTAAATTGTTGATTTTTACTCGTTGTAGTTGCACGAAAATACCATCTCAAGACACAACACAGTATATTCTTTAATTTAACGTGAGTTTTGAGTAACTACAAGTGGTAGAAAATTGCTCTTTTGCGTTTTTATTAACTTTTCATACGCGCTTTATTGGTATGGAATTCATAACCAGCGCGCAGCGTCAGCAAGCGTCAATCATTGGAGGCTGTGATCATCTTATTTTGACAGTTCGAAAGATCAGAAAAACTCGCGTTTTGTTGTAATAAAGAATATTGTGCAGCCAGTAAAACCAACAAAATTTGTTGTTTTAAAAATGAATCGGTTTGAAAATCATACTACATATATGCAAAATATGCGTGAAATTGTCTGATGTAATGATCAATCATCGTGCGATGACTTATTTACCCGCATTAATAGAGGATTGTGGCTCCTACTTGAAGAAAGAAAATTTGTTTCCAATTGTTCACGAATATTTGCATTTAAACTATTCAAAATTTAAAGTGCTAAATGGAAAAAAGGTGAATAGAATAGTGTCTAAATATTATATATATTTCATTAGACATAGACATTTAATTCATTCCATTCCAAGTCCTGCATTTTCGCCATTAAGAAGAAAGGAGGTGTTCAAAGAATATAGAAAACATCTTAGCTTTGTAATTGAAACGTATCAAAATTATCATGTAAATAAATAAGTACCAGATTTTCAAAAAAATATTCTGTCATTATTAACGTCAAAAAATTTCCACTAAAATTCATCCGTTGCCATGGTAATCTGTCAAAAATACACGTTTTGATTGGTTAAAAATTACAGGTGTGGAATTTTCTCAGTAATTCTCTTAAAATAATTAGGGTAAGATAAAATAGGATTATTTTAGTTACCTATTTAAATATGCTGATTTTTTATTTTAAAATTCAGTTAGATGTTTGTATTGGTTTAGAGAAGAAGTTATTCGTTGCCAATTAAACGTGATATCTAAGAATGTCTCGTCCGTGGGAAGAAACCAGTACGCCAAGTGGATCTACGGGTCGTGATAAAAACCAATTAAAGCGTGATATTGACAATTAACACAAAAAAAGTAATCTTTGACGTTTACACCACCCTTTTTGAACGTTGTTTTTCAGAATTTGGTGGAGTGAAGGAAGAAGTGAAGGAAGCGGCAGCTTTAACACGCAGGTCAGTGAGCACAGTATGTTTTGTTGTAAATAAACCTATAGTGGAGAGAAGAAAGAGGAAAGACTCTTTTATTTTAAGAAACTGGACGCGAAAGATGTCGATATAATTCGTAGAAAAATATATGCGATGGACAGGGAACAAATGATCCCCACTTTAAAACCCCTATTGCAAAGATTAAAAAAAGATGATACATCGCGAGACTCTAAGGAATACATTTTCTTTAAGAAACGGTTTTAAAATGAAAAAATTTTACAAACGACTAATTATGGTTTTGGATTTTACATAAAATAATAATAATTTTTTAATAAGTGCATTATAAGTCTAAACCCAATAGTTTTCCAGATATCGACTTTTGAGAAAGGCATTTTTGAACTTTGACAGCTTCTAGCTTTCTAACGGTACGTCTTAAAGTAAAACGGCTCACATGCCCCTATCTTAGTTTCTTATTATCTTCCTAAAAGTGTCAACTTCCGGTTAAACCGGATGTAACTCAAAGGCCGGAAATACAGTACTTTCGGTTTAACCGGAAGTTGATGTTTCTGGGAAGATAATAAAGAAGTAAGATAAGGACATGTAAGCCGCTTTACTTAAAGACGTACCGTTAGAAGCCTAGAAGCTGTCAAATTTCAAAAAATTTCATTTTTCAAAAGTCGATATTTCGGAAATTATTAGGTTTAGACTTATAATGCACTTATTAAAAAATAATTGCTATCTCATGTAAAATTTAAAAATATTCTAAGATGTAGGTTGTTCCATTTAAAAAAATGTAACTTTGCTTCTCTACGGTTTTTTGACTCATCCTGTATACTTATTGTTCTAAAATTCTAATAGAGCTTTAAAAACCCTAAAACTTTTACCTAAAATACTGTTATACTTTAAGAAAAAGTCGACCGTTTCCATTCATGCCAACGACCCTGTATATTCTATTTATCCTTCAGTTTTCAACATTAGTGAAATATACAGGAATTTACTCTTATACTTAGGACTAACCAAACAGTGTTTGTACCGTATCTTTAACACACCCTCTGGAGTTGTTGAGGTGTGAAAGAACGTTATGTTCAATCATTCATGTCTTATCCTTCCCCAACATTTTGGTTTTTTATTTAAGTCGAAATTCCTTATCCTAAGAAGAAAAAGAGAGATAGTCTATGAGAAATAAACCTGATATTTCTTCTCTAAATATCCGGGACATTTAAAAAACACGTTTTACAAAGTATTCACATTTTTACCTTTTTCTCGCCTAATTTTTACTAAAATAATCATTTTTTGATGGGCTACAACTCCTCTTGAAAAAAAAAGTCGCGCCTCAATAGTTTTACAGCTAAAAGCTATATGGTAGAAAAACATTGCTTTGTTTCTCCTTGTACAACAGCAAATTCCTGTAGTCATTTCTCAAATCTATTAAAGTTTGAAAGAAAAAAATCCTACAAAACTACATTGTATTTCATAACAATCAGTTCTCAAACCTGTCAAATACGTGTTCCAATCAACCCTCCATCTCTCCGTGACTAATTGGCTTCCTGGTCCGCCGTACACCTGCACGACGAGGGGATACCTCGTTATCTCATCTTCTCGCAATCCGGGAGGTAGATGTAACCTTAACGGAAAGAAAAACCTAATTGGTCTTATTGGATTAGCAACGATTTTATTTTTTTTTTATCGAAAAGAAAGAATTCAATTTAGCATTAAGCGCCTCGGGGACTGTTTTTTTGTTAAGTAATTTCCTTCTTCGTTTTATATTGGGGATTTCCATTAAAATGTTTTGTTTTAATTAAAATTTTGTTAAATCGAATTGAAAAGTTGTATTCTTAAAAAGTTAAATTAAATACGTGCTCCATACAATTGTTTGATAAAATATACAGTGTGTACATTAAGTAAGGAACAAATTCATTGTTTAATAATCTAAAAACATTTCGTAAAAAATCCTCGGATAATTTTTAATTGCGCATATTTTGACTTATAAATTTATTATACAGGGTAACTCATGTAGTAGATATGACTTTATCGACGATTTTTTTAAATAAAAACCCCTATATTTTAGTTCAGATCTGTAATCTCCAAGAACAGCTGATATTAAAAACTTAACGGACTTAGGGCCTAAAATTGATAGTTTCGTAGCTACAGGGTAAAAAATATATTATTTTAAAAGTATTTTTAATATAAAAAAATTAAAAAAAAAATTAAATAAGCTATTTAATTAAGTGTTGAAATTGTCCTCCTCCTTGTGCCTGCCAGTACCCCAAGCGATCAATAAACTCTTGTTGGACTTTTATTATGGTTTCTTCTCAAATATTCCTGCATTCTGTTGTTATTCGATTTTTTAAATCGTTAATATTGGCAGGTCTTATTTTATAAACAACATTTTTCAGGTGAACCCACAAGAAGAAGTCCAGTGGTGTAAGGTCTGGAGACCTATAGGCAGCCATTCAATAGGTCCAATCCACCCGTTTGGAAAACTTGATTGACATAATGGCGCACTACTGCTGCATAATGTAGAGGTGCGCCGTCTTGTTGATACCACAAATTTTCATCTAGAATTGCAGGATTATTTCTACTCGGATATAAGTTAATTAGCGTAGAGATAAGAAAATCTTGAAGAAACTGAAGGTAATTTAGCCCGTTTATATTGTTGTCAAAAAAATATGGCCCAATAATTTTGTTTTTCACTATACCCGCCCAAACATTAATTTTTTGAGGATATTGAGTATGATGCTCACGCATTCACCTGCAATTTTCTTGAACCCGATATCTACAGTTTTCCCGGTTTACTTCACCATTTAATTTAAAAGTGGATCAGTAGATCAACTTTCCATTAATATTTGACAAAACTCCATCCTACGATCTGGATCATCTTCATTTAAATCATGAACCAGTCGGATTTTAAACGGGTGCCATTTTTCTGCCGTTAATAAGTTATGAACGGTCATAGCAGCCGCCTCATGATCTATGCCAATCTGGCGGACGCTGTTATGGGGATCTTCTTCTATAGCCAATAAAATATTTAATTTCTTAGCATCCGGAATAGCTGGACGGCCTTTCCTGGGAAGATCTTCCACAGAACCCGTTTCTCGAAATTTTGTTTCAAGTTTACTCACAGTTGATCTAGTGATTGGTCTTTTTGGGTACTTAGCGTTAAACAAAATGCAAACGTCTTGTTGGGTACGAATCCTATCACCATATCCAATCATCATAAGAATTTCTATTCTATGGGTGGGAGATAAACGCATAGTAACTAAATATTAAAATTAATTTTATTACTTCTACTAAACTTACTAGAAAACTTTAATATAATGACAGCATAATGTCATTATCTAAATACCCTAGCTACATAACAGCAAATAGGCCTACTTAAAAAAAAACATAACAGCAAATGAGCCTACTTTCAAAAAAATGTATCTTAAATAAAATTATTTGTTCTACCCTGTAGCTATGAAACTATCAATTTTAGACCAGACCCTAAGTGTGTTTGTTTTTGAAATCAGCTGTTCTTGGAGATTACCCATCTGAACTAAAATATGGGGGTTTCCATTTAAAAAAATCGTCGATAATGTCATATCTACTACATGAGTTACTCTGTATAATAAATTGATATGTCAAAATATGCCCAATTAAAAAGTATTATATACGTGTCCGAGAATTTTTACGAAATGTTTTTAGATATAATGAATTTGTTCCTTACTTTATGTACAGGGTTATTTTTTATATTTGGATACCCACCTATAGGGGTTAATATAAGTGACAGAAAAAAACTTTTAATACAAAAGTTGCATAATTTTCCCGTCATATCTTTTAGACTTATTAAAAAAATCATACGCGCATCACAAAGGTAAAAAACAAAAGAAGTTTTATTTTTTTAAATGGAGCACCCTATATATTTTGCACCAGGGGAAAGATCTCTTTCTCCTGATTTCAAAAATATTAACATATCAACATTTAATTCGGTCGTTTGTGAAATATTTGAGTTTTGATAAATTGAATTGATAATAATCGAGTTGGCGTTCCGCATACTTCAACGTGACATATTTGTCTGTTTACTTTAAATTGAAACATTCAGTAAGGAAAATGGGGTATTCGGAAGAAGACAAACTTCAATTAGTACGTCTTTTCTATTCTAATAACAACCGAATAGCTGTAGTTCGCAACAGCAATATCGTCGAATTAATTCTGGACGACGGGTACCATCGACTAACACAATCAAACGCATTATCCAGCGATTTAATGAATCCAAAAATCTCGGTCGAAAAAAGAGAACCGTTGTTAGAAATGACGAAGAAGACTTAAATATTTTACTATCATTTGAAGGTAACAGTATTCTCTTGCATTCTAATAATTATAAATAAAATAAATTAGAAATCATATTTTAGAAAATCCCGAAAGTTCGATCTCAACGGTTGCCGCACAATTTGGAAAGTCGTTCTACAAGATTCAGACCACTTTGAAACATTACAAATATTATCCGTACAAATTTATGCCAGTTCAAGACTTATCTGAAAGAAATATGATTCAACGGTTACATTATTGTCAAGAAATATTAAGGCATATAGCAGAAGATCCCGAGTTTTTAACAAAAATTATTTTCACCGATGAAGCTACATTCACGACGGCGGAGATGTTTAATAGAAAAAACAAACACTATCGGGCAAGTGAAAACCCACATAAAATTCAACCAGTCAAAATACAGAGACGGAGGTCAGTTCATGTGTGGTGCGGCTTGCTGAACAACCAAGTAATTGGACCTATTATTTTTGATGGGTATCTAACGGGCAATCGATATTTAGATTTCATTCAAAATATTATTGAAAACTATTTAGAAGAACTTCCAGTTCAGCAATGCAATAACCTTGTTTGGCACCAAGATGGGGCACCACCCCATAATATTGTTCAAGTTACTGATTACCTAAATGGCAGATATGACCTTTGGATAGGCAGGAATGGCACACTTCAATGGCCGGCTAATAGCCCGGACCTAAGCCCGTTAGATATTTTTCTGTGGGAATTTCTAAAAAACCGTATTTATTACGATAGACCTCAAAATATACGTGTTTTGAGACAAAGCATTGAACAAGAAATATTCATGCTCAATACAGATCACCCAGATTTTACTTCGAACGCGATCCATCACAAAATGAGAGAAAATATTCAAAAATGTGTCAGAAGTCGTGGCGGGTATATAGAAAACATATAGTCACTTACTTTACTTTATATTATTGAAATTGAAATATAAAACTTAAGTCATTTTTTCTTACGGATTGTTTCAATTTAAATTAAACAGACAAATATGTCACGTTGAAGTATGCGGAACGCCAACTCGATTATAATCAATTCAATTTATCAAAACTCAAATATTTCACAAACGACTGAATTAAATATTGATATGTTATATATTTTTGAAATCAGGAGAAAGAGATCTTTCCCCCTGGTGAGAAATATATAGGGTGTTCCATTTAAAAAAATAAAACTTCATTTGTTTTTTAACTTTGTAATGCGCGTATGATTTTTTTAATAAGTCTAAAAGATATGACGGGAAAAATTATGCAACTTTTCTATTAAAAGCTCTTTTCTGTCACTTATATTAACCCCTGTAGGTGGGTATCCAAATATAAAAAATAACCCTGTACACACTGTATAAAACAATTAGTCTTTTACATTAGCAAGAACTAAAGTGGTTGCGCATCTTGCGATGTATTAAACTTTTTCCACCATTTTTCGATATAATAATATAAAAATTTTAACTAGGATTTATAAAATTATTCAATATTTTAAGTGTTGATTTTGGTTCTGATTACTGTATAGCCAATTATAATAACGTGATACTGTAAAAATAAATTCGTAGCTGTTGGCATATTGGAAACTAGAATTATTATAATCGTCTATTAAATAAGTTAATCATTACCGGCACTCAATTTAGTAATTTAAGGTGGGTTAATGCTAAAAGTTTTAATTTTAGCATGAGTTTTAGTAATAACTTTAGGCATACTTTTAGAGCATAAGGATATTTGATGTTCATGTGCTTTTATTTTAATTATAAGATTTAGGATGTCGGCAATTGGTGGTATGTTCTTAACCTATAATTTGGATGTTCTACTTTTATTGTGTTTTCTTTAGAATTTTAGGTGATTTTTACTTAAAGATGGCCAAACAAGGTATAAAAATAAGAAAAAACGCCTTGTTTGTTACTGCAAAATACCTCTTTATAAATAATGCACTTACATTGTCCACAATACTTAAAGCTAAAAAAGAGATGATCTAGGGTACGTTCTTTTAAGTTAAATAGGGTCAAAGAGGGATTTTACAGTACGTTGATAAAGAGTATAGGAAAGTTAGAATTGGATGATAAGCAATTTATTAAGCGGACACTAATGACTCTAGAACAATTTGAGTATTTATTAAACCTTGTCAAACCAAATTAGGAGAAAAAAAAGTTCCAAAGTTTTAACATCGGAGCAATGCAAGTATTTTAAAGTAATAACGATATTCCTGCATATAATATTTAAATAGCATATTCTGTTATTTCTAACGTAAAGACATTAAAATTTAATATATTTCAGATATCTTGCTCATGGCAACTCTACGCAGGGAAACGCATGGAAATACCGTATTGGTAAGAGTACGGTCCTCTATGTTATAAAGAAGACCTGTGCTGCCATTTATGATGTCTTAGCGCTATATCGATAAAATATCCGTAGTCCAAATCCATATTATTATTATACAGAGAAAGAAATATTATTTGGTTTTATTAATCCTTGACTGCCCTTTTTCTTGTGCCCACTAACATAACAATATTATGTCAATGTCTTGTACCACATAAATAACCACATTTAAATATTATGTTGTCAAAATTCAAAATAGACTTAGCACATGCGGGTCTCCAGCAAGAATTTAGTTATAGATCTAAAAGATAAAAATGAGCAAACTTCAAGGTCACAACATAAGGATTAAGGCAAAAGTTAAAGCTATATCTAATATCGTTTTAAATGCTTACATTTTTCGAAAACGTTTTTTTAACTAATTTATTGCTAAAGTTATTACTAAAATTAAAACTTTTTACATGAACCCACCTTTAGAATGCTAATTCATGATTAATTGTAATAGACAATGCCCTACGATAGCATATTGGTAACAAAAATACCTCACACATCATGGAATAAAGCTGCAATTCAAGAATGGCTAACTACTAATAAAATTAAATTTGATTATACAATGTTCAAAGCCGAACTTTTATAAATCGTTAATAGGTTGGTATAAGACATTTTGTATGTCCTCTTTTAATATATTCTTAAAAATTAAATTTAAATTATTTTCAGACATAAGCCACCAAAAAATATTTGGTTGATGAGATGGCTGAGCAATATGCACATAAAGTTTTACGGCTTCCTCCATACAACTGTAAGTTTATTCCGATTCAACATATTTGGGGGATCACCAAAAATACGAGTCGAGATGGGAGTACAGAAACTGACTGTATGAATATGTGGAAAGAATCGTTGCGTACTTCTACTCTACTAGACTGAACATTCAACCCATTATTACTGAAGTAAATGAAACGAATGATTTAAGTGATTTCAAGGATGATTGAAGATCCATCTTTGTATTATTATTCTTATTAGTCATACTATCGACTTTCTGCAAACCAACCATCCCAATTCCGAAATTGTCATCCTTGGCGACTTCAACGTTCATAATGTCAACTGGCTCAAATACTCAAACATGATCGACGAACAAGGTCGTGAAGCCGAATCCTTTGCCATCAGCTCTGGCCTCACCCAGCTGGTGGATGAACCAACTCGGATTCCAGGCCGAGATGGTGATTTTGCTAGTTTTTTGGATCTTTTCTTAACTTCAAACCCCGACTTGTACACTGTCACCGTGAAGCCGCCGTTGGAAACGTCTAACCACAACCTTATTTCGGCACTGAACAAACTACTAATTAGTGCCGAAGAGCCTCCTAGACCACGCAAGGTATGGCATTATACATCAGCTAAGTGGGATGACCTAAGGGACCATCTTCGAACCTTTCCTTGGCGGGACGTTTGTTTTACCTCTGATGATCCATCCATCTGTGCAACAGAAATATCGGAGGTTATCCTTACTGGCATGGAAGTCTTCATCCCTTTCTTAAAAAAGTGCCCTTCTAACGGCAAGCCTTGGTTTACCAAAAATTGCGAACGAGCTGTTAAATCAAAAAATTATTTCTACCGACAATGGCGTAAAAATCCTACCGCCGAAAATCGTACCATCTTTGTTAACGCTCGAAACCAATGCAAGCAAACGATAAACCAAAGCAAAGAAGCACACAACCAGAGGATCAAAGACAAACTTCTTGAATGTCCTAACGGCTCAAGATCATTTTTGTCGGTAGCTAAGGCCGTCAGTCAGAACTTTACCAAGTCAACCATTCCACCTCTAACACGTTCTGATGGCACCATTGCGACCAAACCACAGGAAAAAGCAAACTTGCTGGCGAAACTATTCTCTTCACATTCAACGGTAAATTTTCAGGGAAGAACTATTATTTTTCGCCACAGCCATGTTAAACGAATCTTGAGGAGTCTTGACACTAAAAAGGCTTCTGGTCCTGACGATATTCCAGTGATTGTAATTAAGACATGCGCTGACGAACTGACACCGGTATTTTGTAGGCTTTTTAGCTTATCCTACAAAAAAGGAATATTTCCTTCTTGCTGGAAAACTGCGCGAGTCCAGCCCATACCCAAAAAAGGCAAGAAAACTTTGCCAAACAACTATCGTCCAGTCGCATTGCTTTCGGTTATATCAAAAGTTATAGAGAAGGCTATCAACGAAAAATTATTAAAATACCTGGAAGGCTTCAACATTATTAGTGACCGCCAGTATGGATTCCGTAAGTCTAGATCAACAGGAGACCTTCTCGCTTATGTTACTCATGTTTGGAACAACGCAATAGAACATCATGGGGAGTCCCGAGCGGTAGCACTGGACATTTCCAAGGCTTTTGACCGAGTATGGCATGAGGGACTCCTAACTAAAGTAAGAGCATACGGAATGCCGGTTCCATTTTGTTCATGGCTGTCGAGCTTTCTTAAAGACCGTTCTCTGCGAGTGCGATGGACGGATTTCTTTCAGACACATTTAACATCAACGCCGGAGTCCCCCAGGTTCTATATTATCGCCCACCCTCTTCCTACTATACATTAACGATCTTTTGGAAAAAACTAAAAATCCTATATATAGCTTCGTTGATGACAGCACACTTGTTTCATCTTTTACTTTGGATGCTCGGACATCGGCTGCTAATGCACATCTCTATAGGCAGCAAGAAGTCTCACATCTCAACAAAGACCCGGAAGAAATTCTGTCTTGGGGTGACAGTAACCAAGTAGAATTTAACGCTAAAAAGACCCTGGCGGCAGTTTTTTCTAAAAAAGTTAATGTTGAAGAACCGGATATAGTTATGGCGGGACACTCGATTCCCTTGGCTTCATCAATTCATTTATTGGGCGTTAATTTGGATAGTCATATTATTGTCTTGGCATAGTCACGTTGCGGCCATTGCTACGGCAGCCTCGCAGAAGCTTGGAGTACTTTTTCGAACAAAGAACCTTTATACATCCCAACAACTTTTGATGCTCTATAAAGCCCCAATTCGACCATCGCTGGAGTACTGCTCGCATATTTGGGGCTCTGCTCCTAAACATACCCTGATATTGTTAGACTCCATCCAAAGAAGAGCCATTCGCTTGATCGGTGACCATAGTCTGACAAACAACCTGGAAAGCCTTGAACATCGAAGGCAGGTTGGCGACTTGAGTCTATTTTACAAATATTTTCATGGTAAGTGTTCCACTGAGGTTGCCAGCTTGATACCACCCAGAGCGGTGCATGGTAGAAATACACGACGAGCCACTGCAGCCCACCTTTACGTGGTTCAGCTTAGTGTTCCTCGAACGACACTGTTTCGAAATTCTTTCATCTGGAGAACGTCATCACTCTGGAACGAGCTCCCTGAGATCGTGTTCCCCAACGAGTATAATCTCCAAAGGTTCAAAAGCAACGTGAATCGTTTCCTGCGCACACGCATCGCTCCCAGAGCGCCATAAAGGATTTATCCTATAGTGCTGTGCCTTATCATACAAAAAAAATTGGTATTTAATAAAATAGGCACTAATATTTAACTTTATATTTTTTACCAAGTTTAGTGACTCTAAATGGTAAAAAGTTTGAACTATAATTAATTTCCCAATACTGCCTACTATAGTTAGGAAATCGGAAATTATTACTCTAATATCCCGTTAACTCAATTTTGGTGTGAAGTTTCCTTCCCGAATAGCTCTAGCGGGTAAATTTTCGAGGTAAAAATAAAAAAAAACTAAATTTTAAACTCTAGGTAGGTACATCTGAAAATTGAAATATGTTTGTACCGAACGTCACGGCAAGAAACATAATCTGATTCAATTCCCTTGTGGAGTTTAGTTGCATTCATTTGTGAATTCTTTGTAGAAGTTAGCTTAAAAATAGTTTTTAAACAGAAATATTGGCAAGAATTTTTAGCGGTCCTTTATAGTAAAAAATGGTTAGCAATATACCCATATAGTGACTATTCCAACGAAACCCGGACAATTTTAAACTCATATAATATTCAATATTATAGGAAAATGCACTTGTCATTCTTACCGAACATGAGCTTGATATCCGCCCGATATCTGTACGGGAAAAGTCCTTATTTGCGGCATTGCCATTTTGGCAACTTTTTCTTTAAGTCTTGTATTGTTCTGTAACCACATTAGCAATTTTGGCTTTGGCATATGTGTCTTGTATAGTCTGCTCGTTGGCACTCCTGGTCCCAAACATTCCAGTACAAAATATTGTGAATTTGAGCTAAAAATAATTTAGTTATAATTATTATCCTTATTAAGAGTGTAAGGGAGAGCGCCCACCGGAGCAGTGAATCGCTTGAGGTGAAGGGTCCATGAAGCACTACTGAAACCCACTTCATGTGGGCTTGAAGTACACGCATATCAAAATAGTGTACGAATTACATGCAGTGCGTAGACGAGCAAAGGTTAATACCATTGTCAAAATGTTATCGTCCGAATATGAAGATGTTTTAGCATTGTACATACTGCCCAACTTCAATATTAAATTGTTGATCATCACGCATTTTTATTAAATTTGTAAACACTAAAATAATTTTCCAGGGGTAAACCGTCCTGGGAACGTCAATGTCAATCAATACGGAACACTGCAAGACATAACCTAAAAAGCTATAATTCGGCGCGCGTCAAGTGAAAATAGAACAGGTCCTATTTTTCAGCAGGCATGCCGTGCGGCACTGCATGGTGAGTCATCGCATATAAATACATGGTAATTATACGCTGCACTTCATACCAACCTCATGCGCACCTCATATCTCTTCACTTGAAGCGCACATCTTTGGTGGGCGCTCTGCCAAAGAAGTGAGTCGCCTCACTATGCAGTGCCGCACCGCATGCGTGCTGAAAAATAGGACCTGCTCTATCTTCACTTGACGCGCGCCGAATTATAGCTTTTCAGGTTATATCTTGCAGTGTTCTGTGTTGATTGACATTTATATTTTCCGGGCGCTTTACCACTGGATAATTATTTTAGTGTTTACAATTTTAATATAAATGCGTGATGATCAATAATTTAATATTGAATTCGTGCAGCATATAGAATCATGTAGAATTCTGAAACATCTTTATCATCGGATGATGACATTTTGACAATGACAATTAACCTTGGCTCCTTCTCGCACTGCATACAATTCGTATACTGTTTTGATATGCGCGTAGTTCAAGCACACATGACGTGTGTATCAGGTGTGCTTCACGGACACTTCACCTCAAGCAATTCACTGTTCCGGTGGGCGTTCTCCCTTAGAAAAATGTTAAATTATACAGGGTGTCCGGTAAGTATATGGCATACTCTGCGTATAGGGGGGATCAAAATAACCCTAATAAGTCATAAGAAATGTTCCTAAAGTGCCCCTTAACGGAGATAAGGGGGTACCACCTAACTTCTGAACTGACACGTATAAGTTAATAAAATTTTAATATTTTATGCACTTTGGGGAATAAGAGTACCACTCTAATCCCTGAAAACCGGGATTAAAATGGAATTTTTATTCTCTAGAGACTAAAGTATTTTTTTAATCGCTAGGGATAAAAGTAAATTAATGAAATTAAAATTGCGGTGTATTTCACCAATTCGTTTATTGGAAGTACCTAAACATAGAACAAATTTAAGAAACTTAGAGCTACTTTAAGTGCTGAAACCTAATTTTTGTTACCATTATTAACATTAACATTTCTGCTTACTCCACTACAGTCAGGTTAAATATTAGCAGATAATTGGAGGCAGTATTTTTATTAATAATTAACGTGTTGTGTAAAAACGTCGGCGTCTTATTTTCAGTCACTTGGTTTTCTAAAGTTGAAATGGACGCAATGGTAACATCTGAGAAGATACTGGCAAGAAATTGATCGGTCAAATTTTCTTTCTGATTTACAGAACACCGTCGTTTTAGTTGATCCAGGTTTGCTCCTGAATCTACAAATATTGACGCCGACGCGACGTTCGTCTAAAACAATGCCTTGTGTATAGCTTTGTATCTAGCAGTTTTAAATATTCGGCAATTTTCGATGGCAGCTGTCCAAGTGTGTTTTTGCCCATGGGAATCATCCATTTCTGTAGCTAACAAGCACCTGCTGTGCAGGTGGCCTTAGAGCAATATATTTCTTTACTAATCCTAACACATCTGCAGAGCTTTCAGTTGACCTTTTGGTAACAAACGAGCGGTCCTTTTGGGTTTTTGTATTCGGTACATTCACCAGAAACAAAATTTCATGGTCTTAGACCTCACCACAGTATAACTAGCATAGCTCCTTGCCTCGGCATGCCCCTGCCACACCCATAATAAGCGTCACTTGTAACAAAATCGGTTATTAGTAAATTTTGTAATATTAAAAAAATCTGAATTTTTATAGATTAGGTAGGTAGGTTAGTTCAGATTAGTTATTCATACTAAAATTGGGACCAATCCGATTTTTAGCCAATAAAATTACTACCGATAGTAAAACTAAAAGATTAATTCTACCTTCTGCACTAAGAATTGTTCATCTGGGGCTTTCTCTAGGAGTTCTTTGATGTTATCGGAATCCAGTGTCTTCGACTTTTTTGGTTTATACCCATAATTTTTCCTTTTCAAAAATGTGGTTTACTGTATTTACCAATATCGATGTTGGTTTCTGTGATCATTGTAGCCTTTAGTATGAAATACTGACTCCACAATGACGATACTTTGAGCTTGCGTGACTTGTTCAAAAGTGAGCTAATAGCACCATTTCTGCAGTAAAATTTTTTACATTCTTCATACCATTGTTTATGATCTGTGAACTGTTTCTAATAGAGATGGCGAGATATTTAAGATAGTAGGTGGTCAATAACCTCTTTGGCGACATTTTCAATGTCCATCTTTGGAATTCCTATGATTCTGGTGGAACTTGTCAACACACACCAAGATTTTGAGTGAAATATAATGTCAACAGTGTCAACACTATAATAACCAATAGCCAGCATGGCATTTTGTTAATGGAGTACCGTTAGTTTACATTTTTGTCTTAATATTCTTTACATATTTTTGCAAAGTGCATAAAATAGTATAAGAACCACGGGACTAAAGTGTCTTCTTATCCCATAGCGAATTGTAGCCCTCGCTTCGCTCAGGCTTCAAACTTTTCGCCTCGGGATAAAAAGTATAACTTCTTAATTAATTATTAATTCCTTGATATATAATATACTATTATGTATGCCATAAAGATTCATAAAACCGTAGATGTTTTACATTATGAGGGAAGTCAGGAACGAACTTGCCATCACACTCGTTGGGTCAAAATTTTGACAGGTGATATTTAGAGTGCTAAATACTGATTTTTTAAGTACTCCGGTCATTCCTTTTTAAAAAAGGTACTCTGCATTTATTTCGATAAAATTGACCGTTTTCGAGGAAAATGCATTTTTTTTATTTTGTTAACAATGTGTTATTGACAACAATTTTCCTAATTGTCCGATACATAAGACTTAAGTAATGGACGATCATTCTATCGTGAATATGCTGACAAGCATTTCATTTACGGAGAAGCACTCGGCAATTATTGTGTGGAGGCGAGAAGAATTTATTCTGTTATATTCCCAAATCAACGTTTACCGCACCGAAGAACTTACGAAAGGATTGATCGTAGCTTAACAGAAACATGGCTTCCAGCGACATCCAACGTAGTTTGCCCGCAATGGGCCGCCTTGCCAGCGTTTGAACCTATATGGATTCTCGCTGTCCTGGTTGGGTTGATATGTGTGGTTGCCACGAGATGTAGACACGTGCTGCAACTCTCATTCGTAAAGAAACACGTAAGACGTCAAGTGAAGTAAAAAAATGTTAAAAGTATAGCTACTCATTTTAGTTTTTTGCCATATCGTGGTAGAGAAGGGCCATGCATGTGGCATGAAGAAAATCCCCATGCAACAATACAGACAAAGCACCAACAAAGGTTAAAGGTTAACATGTGGGCGGGGATTATTGGTAATCATCTCATTGGACCATTCTTTATTGAAGGCAGATTAAATGGTGCCCTGTATTTGCAAATCTTGCAATAAAAGTTTTAAAACGGTTTATTCGAAAATGTGACCTTAGAAATTAAAAAAATCAGATGTGGTATATGCACCGCCCCATTATAGCAATTTAGTTTATCAGCACTTATCAAATACTTTTGGTAATCGATGAATAGGTCGAAATGGGCATATTTTATGGCCATCGAGGTGGCCCGACATGACTCCATGGGGAAATTTAAAGAGGCTTGTGTATTCGACGCCAGTTCACGCCAGGGAAGATCTGATAGAAAGAATAACACACCATTTCAACGAAATTCAAGACAATCCTGGAATGCTGTTTTAAATATACGACGGGAAAACAACCAACGGCTAAGGAGATGTATAGAGGTACAGGTCTATTTTGAAAATCTGCAGATGTAAAGAAGAGGAAGTAAATATTTCACATTTTTAACATTCTTGCGTTTAAGTAATTTCCGAAATATCAACCTTTTCAATGGTTCTTTTATGCAGCACACTTCGATTTGGAAATGTATCAAAATAAATTCTTCTTGCATCCACACATTTGCCTAATGCTTGTTCATAAGTTAGATGCATGTGAGCATTATTGGGATGTAATAATGACAAATTTTAATATTTTAATGCGAATTTTTAGTTATGTTGTAATTCGACTAGTTACTGTTGTTGGGGAAAGGTTCAGTTATCTAGTTGCATAATTTAATAACAAGAAACAAGTATTAATTTCAAGTAAAGAAAGTACGGTAACGTCGCCGTCTACCATCTGTTAATTTATCTGCGGTGCATCGAAAATACAAATTCACATGAAAACAAGAAAAGTCAGTTAGATTCTAAAACGTAGTTTTCCACCGCCAAGATTGGTTTCCGAGAAACTCGTGTATTAACAAACGAGCGGCCGACCACCAAAACGTAGTGTTGGGGCGTACGTGACAAAAGAAGGTATTAGTGTTAGGTAACTAGATATACTTACGTGTTAATTGAAACGGTATGACAGGGTATTACTGTGTGTACGAGAGGAATAACATATCGCAAATACGACTTAACATGTTTTGACAATTCAGTTTCGTTTCAAGCCTTGTACGAAGCAACGGTCTCACTCGTGGTAGTTTACGCGAGTTTTAGTTGATCTTTATGGTATCCAAGCCATGAAATAGGTCGGTCAATTCGCGGACTTACATCCCGAAGATGTAATAATGTAATTATTATATCACGACTCGAGTCCAGTTAAGCTTTTAGAAAAAGAATTAGGAACTTCGTGGAATTCACGTGATACATTTTTGAAGGTTTAAGAAGTAGTATTGTATCACGATATTATAGTTTGTAAATAGTAAAGTAGAATGTGTAGCTGTTTTAATGAAGTAAGTAGTTATCATACTAAGTTGTAACAGTAAAACCGTATTTGCTGCAACGCAGACCAATAACTAATAAAACTTTGATTTCAACTGACATATTTTGAACCAAGCAACCTATGGAAATACAGTAAACAATTTATGTTTAGCCACAGCAAATAAAGGCAGCGACCAACAACTGTGTTTAAATAACTTATTTGGCTTTAAGGCTATAGCTAATTTTATCGCAACAAATGTAGAGTACCTTTCTTTAATGAGGAATGACCCGAGAATTAAAAAAATAAGTTTTCAGCTCTGTAAAATGATCCATCTGTCAAAATTTTGGCCCAACGAGTGTGCTGGCAAGTCCGTTTCTGACTTTCCTGATGATGTGAATTATCTACTGTAGTATGGTTTTATGAGTCTTTATGGCTTACACAAAATATTAAAATTTCATTAAATTATACATGTCGATCCGAAAGTTACAGCCGAAAAGGTAAGTCGCTTGGTACCCCTTTGGGGCTCTGTATCTCCGTTAAGGGGCACTTAACTTTGGAGTTGTTTTAAAGATTTTTTTTAAGATTTGTTTTTTTTTATAATGGCACTGATTCAAATCAACTGGCCAGCATCTCTTCGTTTGTTTTTTTTTAGTACTGCTACCCATTATTACTAACTTAATACATAATTTCTTTACAAATTTTTGCAAACACTCACAAACATCCATACGCTAGCCGGCATTCGAACCACGGACCTCTAGATTGCCATTTTCCAATTTAAAATCTTTATTTTCTTATTTCTCTTATAATATTAAGCCTATGTCTAAGTATCTAGCTAAAACTAACATGTTTTGGGCATATATGAGCCGTAAGCATACGGCCCAAAATGCGCCCAAGAAACCGAGCAAGCTCGGCGGCCGATATTTTGGCCTAAGGACACACTTAATATTTAAATCTAGCGCATTTCACTCGCGTCCCGGCAGTGCCTTAACGGGTATTAACGAGTTTTTATTACCCCGAGGGGTGTAATCGTTAAGTTCGCAAAAAGTTTCGATGGATTGACTTGGAAAACCAATAGCAAGCATTCTGGGAAAAGCTAAAAAAAAACCAGTAAAATTAAATCAGGTACTGAAATTTTGTGCCCGCCCGCAGCAGGCAATCCAAATGCAGTGGAAATGACCATTCAACCGCCATGCACGGCGGTGAGAGGCCTTTTATTCGGTGGGCGTGTCTAGTGTGTAGCCCAGTGGCAACCCACATAGCAAAAAAAGTATATTCACATCCTGAGAATATGCTATCGACAGCCCACAACTCACATTCGTTTAGGTACATCCATAGCATATCCATGTCATATTTAGAAATTGATTAAAATCATGCTCGTTTGGATATATCCATAGCATATCCAAGTAATATCTAGAAATTGGTATAAAAATCATAAGTCAAAAAAGTGAAATTAAAAATAGTAGGTATTAAAAAGATTTTCCTACTTTAGTATTTTTAAAATAATATAATTTAGGGCAATGCGATTGCTCAGGTTGGTATTTAAATCTCCAACTTTTGGCAGTCCTGCGCCCGCACTTCGCGCACGGCAGATACAACACTTCGCGCTTGGGATGACATTACATAACCTCAGTTTTTGTCATTTTCTCTGCTCGTGTTGTGTAAGTTCTTTTGATGGCTTGTTTTTCATTTTCTTACAGTTTAGTAAGTATGTTCATTGTTTATTAAAGTGTTTTTGGTGTGTGAATTTGTAAACAATAAGTGAACAATAAGTATATATATACCTAAGTCTAATTTTATAACGTACCTAATCATATTGCTTTCAACAGCCGAAATTTTACTCTCTTAAATAAGTCTTCAAGCAGCAAAAGTTAGATGTCATTTCATAGGTTTATATCCAGAAAAACATAATGATTTGCTGTCATTAGAAGTATTAGAGCCATTCACCCCAAGGTGTAATAGCAGATGATATTTCATTAGCAGAAAATGTCTTAGTTTAAAAACAATTCAATTAAAAAAAAAGTTTTGAGGCACTTACCTATTTAAAATCGTCCAGAAATTTTCGGTATTCATTATTAAAATAATTTATAATTTACTAAAAAATATAGATTAACAAATTCCTGAAATGTTAAGATACTGTAATAATAAGTTCTGTAATTCTTTAGATGCTGTGCGTCAAAATAACAGGACAATGGACGCATGTGAGGACGATGTCATAGTAGATACACATTCAAAAATGGCTTGTCAAAGCGAAGAAAATGCTTAACAATAAAAAGAAAAACAACCTTGATAAGTAAGAATTCCTTATTAATTTTTTAAAAAATGCAAGAACATAATAATATAATAGAAACCTGTTTTTAAAGTGCTCAGACATTACTCTACATTTTTTTAAGGTAAATATTTTCTCAACCATTCATTTATGTTTTTCTTTTCAGGAAAAACGAAACTGACGTTATAAAGCAGTAACTCCTTAATTTAAAAAACTAATAATTATATCTGTAATTGTTTTCTAAGAGTTTGATTGTGCTCTAATAAAGCCTGTTTTTAATATTTTATGATTACTTGATTTGATTTAAACAAATATGAGACTGACACTTCAATATTAAGTATTAGAAACGTCGATTGACCCAACATTTCAAGATACGGCGGCCATAGTGGCCATGTCGGCAAAATACTCTGGATTCTTAAATTTAGTAGGGGTATAGTTAGCCGCAATAAAATCCTTGACACAAAAAATTATAATTTGCCAGCTTCCCAAAGGCTCTACTGAATGATGTTTGCATTGGAATGGTATATATAGTATAGCCTATTTACATTTACAATGTTTTCGATAAAAATTCCAAGCAAGAATGGGCATCATACCTGCCTACAAGCAGAAACTGTAAAATAATCATTTAATTTTAGATACGCGAATTTGTGGCATTCGGATGAAGAATGAAAAGTAGATGTACTACTAACCCTACAACCGAGTGTCGTCTGTTCGAGTCTGGCTCATAGATTTCTACTTTTATTTATTTTTTTTTTATTTTATCTTCATTTTTATTCTTGGTCTAAATACCAGAAATTTAAAAGTAAAAATCGGGTCATTCCTATTTTGGGCAAAACGAATATACAGTGCATGTCATTGGTATACACATACAAATCTTCTGTGAATGTGCGGAGGATATGCTAAATGTCCGGAAACGCATTTTCTCAGCATGTCCTACTTGTGGCCAAACGCATGTCGTATGCATATACGTAGTACATATATGTATGTTCTATGAATCTGCGGAGGATGTGTCACTCAATATCCATATCCGAAAAAGAATATATTTCATATATCCACAGGATATCTTTTTGCTATGTGGGAAGTCTCCTCCCAGTGGCGTTGTCATTGTTTGTGAGTGTGCACTCCTATACTGGGCGCTCTCCGATCTCAGTGCGAAATCAGGGAGCTCTCAGCACAGGAATGCACTTTGTTTATTATTATGTCATGTTAAAATAATTTAATTGTCTGTTGTATGTTCGTCTACTCATGTGAAAAATTTATTTATTAAATAATGAATCTGTAAAGTATTATTCTATCATTTTTTGTTTGTTTGTCTTTTTACCGTCGATTTTGATTTTCATTAGCCAGTGGGAGATTGTAGATGGGTAGTCTGTAGTAAAGCGGTTTATGTTTATTGTTGGCGTCATTGTCTGCTCATCTGTCTGTTATATTTCTTGTCAGTGGTGAGTACTGTAGTTGGTATGTATAAAAGTCGTTTGATATGTCACGTATGTGTTCTGTTATGTAATTTATCGCCGCCATATGGTTTAAGTCCGCGATCGTGACGTATCTGTCGGATGACGTCACACACCGGAGGACCTTATTCTCAAACCTCAGCAGCCGTTGCTGCTGAGTGTTTGAAACACTACACCATATAGGGGCTCCGTAAGTCAGTATAAGTCTAATAATTTGTCGATAGATGAGTAGCTTATTGGATGGGGATAGGTGGGATTTTTTGGATATAATAGAATATAGGCTTTGCATGGCAGCAAAGCCCTTTTTAAGGATATCAGAGATATGTGCATTAAAGGAAAGCCGCTCATCTATTGTTATGCCAAGATATTTTAGTCTGCGTTGAGGTTGTATCGGTATATTGATTTGATTTTAAGTGGAACAAAAATTTTATTGTTGGTGAATTTCTTAGTTAGGGTTGCACAAACCGTTTTAGTAGGATTTACCGCTATTTTCCACTGTTTAGATTGCCGAGCAAGATCGCTACTCACCCGACTACCGAGGCCGGCCTTTTTTTTTAAGATAAATTAGGGTTATTCTAATATCTCCTATACGCTCTCCAGTAGAGGTGTGTAGTTCGCGAACAAACTAGTTCAAAAGATCGAATCTGATAACTAAACTAAAAGATTCAATCAGTAATTATTTAAAGATTGAATCAATGCGAACTATAGCCTTGTACTTGTACGCAAAACTCGAACGAGAGCAAAACGACCGTGAAGCAGATCCTAAACTACCCGAAGCTCGGAGACCTATCATCGATGGTATCGTCGACTGTCGGTCAGGTGGATTGAGTTCAGTGGGTGAATTTCTACTTCACGTATGCTTCATTCCACAATTATTCGTTGATTTCTCGACCACAATAAAATTTAAATGAGTACCTTCAGTCGTAATTCCAACCATAAATAACTTGCCTGACAAATATCTATTGTGTATTCACCGGACCTTTTGAAAGGGTACAGGTCCTGATTACCTACTAATTTCAATAGTTTAGGTTAGCTATTTTCAACAAAACAACAAATATAAAATAATAGGTAATAATATTTATACAAAAATACTAATCTACAATATTATAATAACACAATATTAAACCTAACCTACTCTATATTAAGCTCTGTTTTACTATCACTATCGTCACTATATTAGTTTAGGCATAGATGATTTTAGCATATTGTAGATTATTATTTTTGTATAAATATTAATACCTATTTAATTACATGATTAAAATAAAGATATTTACCTATTATTTTATATTTGTTGTTTTGTTGAAAATAGCTAACCTAAACTATTGAAATTAGTAGGTAATCAGGACCTGTACCCTTTCAAAAGGCACTTATTTATGGCTGGGTTTAAATTTTATTGAGGTCGGGAAATCCACGAATTATTGTGGAATGGAGCATACAACTCGTTCAAGATAGCATGTGTGCATGTACCGCTCATTAGATGCGCCGTGGCTAGAAACAAAATTTGTCATATTTATCGAGACTTTTATACAGTAAAAAACGGTATAGTTGCACTGTACTATCCACGAATTCTCTTTTAATTATTTAGTAGGTTTCTTCGTTATTTATAATATTACTTTTAAATATTTCTTTTGCTTCGCTGTGCGTGTGAGTATAAATCAGTGAACTAAACGTACTAGTCTTTTATACTATTCACTTTATTGAACGATATCGAAAGATTGAAATCTGCAAAGTGAACTAAACTTCCCAGCACTACTCCCCAGAGTTTGCCATATACTTACAGGACACCCTACATATTTATTGTGTAAGGGCAAATTTATAGTCAATCAGACTAAATAAAAAATTCATTGGATTTACTTATAGT
Source organism: Polydrusus tereticollis (assembly GCA_963920685.1). NCBI lineage: Eukaryota > Metazoa > Arthropoda > Insecta > Coleoptera > Curculionidae > Polydrusus > Polydrusus tereticollis. The sequence goes on from OY987326.1 coordinate 202,568,949, forward strand.
ACAGTAATACATTTATTAAATTATAGGTACCTAAATATTGCATTATGATATAAACAAGGTGAGTCTTTCTCCAACAACTTTTCTTTTTGCTTTTTCTTTTTTCTTGGTGCTGGTGTTGTGATAATTGTATCTTCATCATCTTCTTCCCAATTTCCTAAAAAAATGTTTGTGTGTAAACATTGTAATATCAAGTCCGTTTTTAACTTGGTACTGTTTTGGTTGTATACGGGTTCTTCTTCATTATTTTCATAAACAGGAACCATTTTCACATTTAAAACAATTAGAGGGTACATACGAAAACCACTCAGCTAATTGAGAAATAACTGAACGATTTAGTGCGTAATTTACTAAGCAAAGAAGACGCACCTAAGCATTTTTTTTTCTTTCAGCTACTGTCAAAGTCGTTCGGCTTATTCATTTTTACCCAAGCTCGCTTGTTTCAGTTTTAAACACATACATAAAAAACAATATTAACTTAAAGAAGAGGTAATTTTGTTGTTTATAAATTATACTGAATTTATCCCACTGACAAGTATTTCTTTGGTGAGTAATAATGTTTAAAATGAATCTAGTACCTACTTCAAATTCTAGGTATTAACCCAAAAATGATTCTGTGGTGCTTTTGAAGAAATTTATTAAGTAGGCACTCATTACCTGAGGTAAATGTTTTATTATATGTATTAATTGCTAAATTTATGGTAGTTTGGACAAGATTTTCGGGAATTTTGACCTGCTAAATCCTATTTATTATGCCTTAACTTTATTAGTACTGCGAAGAAGAAGGGTTTTAAGTTCAAGCAAAATTTATATTTTAATGTCATTTGGTTCATTCGAGCTCTGAGTTTTGATCACTAAACAAGTAAAATTAATTTTTTGTTTAGTTTTGTGCGAGGTATTTGACATACATTGCTACATGTCTAGCCGGTGTTGCAAAAACAAACCAGATGATTTTTGTTATATTTGTGGATATTTCGTCTTGAAAAAGTTTAAGACATCAATTGGTGAATTTGTGAAAAATTCATATCATGCTTATTTCAAAATCTAATTAGGAGATCAAGATAAAGATTGGGCACCGCACGTTGTTTGCAAGGTATGTAAAGAAGGTTTAAGACATTGGGCCAAAGGAAATAGAAAAAGCCTTCCTTTTGGGATACCGATGGTTTGGAGAGAACGCAAAATCATCATAATGATTGCTACTTTTGTCTTTGTGATATTAAGGGGCATAATAGAAAAACTTTGAAACATATTCTGTACCCAAACAATATTAAATCAGCTATCAGAGCAGTTCCTTACAGTGATGATGTACCTATACCTATACCCTCCAAAGTACTAAAAGAAGATACTGAAAACTCCTCAACTTCCGGCTCCTTACAGGCAATGGATAGTGATTTTGAGCCATCAACCTTAGGTCAAAGCCAACCTCAACTATTTTCACAAGCTAAACTGAATGATTTAGTAAGATATTTGGGACTTTCAAAAGACCTTTCCGAAGTACTGGGTCTAGGTTGAAACAAAAAATTTGCTTGCCCCAGAAACTACCTTCTCTTGGTACAGAAATCGTGAGGCTGAATTTGTTAAATAGTTTGCTAAACAATTGCTGATCTAGTTACTTGCCTCGGAGCTCCTGAGTACACACCTTCTGACTGGAGATTTTTCATCGACTCTTCAAAAAAGAGCCTTAAAGCTGTTCTGTTACATAATGGCAGGGTTTTTACTTCTGTTCTGGTCGGCCATTCAGTTTATTTAAAGGAAAACTATTAAAGTTTAGAGGAATTACTTTTAGGAATACCATATGAAAATCACAACTGGGAAGTGTGTGGAGATATAAGACATTTTAGGCCTTCTCTCTGGGCCAGCAACACCTGGAACCAAAAATGTAATGAGTGAAAGTTTTATTGACTCTCAAAGAATTTTACTTCGACCACTTCACATAAATCTTGGACTTATGAAACAATTTGTTAAGGCATTAAACAAGGAATGGAATGAAATGGAAGAAAATTGTTTTAAGTATATATTTCCCGGAAAATCTTGGGAACGTGAGTGAAGAGCAAGTTATTAAACAGATAAAAAAAAATACCAGGGGCGCTGGGACACAAAACTGATGGCTGATTACTGTTGGACATTGAGAAGAGATCTTTCTTTAGCTGAATATGACAGAAAAACAACCAAAAGAAGCTTTTCTGAAATAAGGAAACGTTTTTTAAGAAGTGTAAAGAATAAATAGCTATTTCTAATAGTTTCTATGTGTATATTTTGTATATTTTTGTATTTTTTTCTTTAATATATTATAAAACTAGCTCATAAATGAAATAAATCGTGTCTTTCCTATATTTTTTCTTGATTTTACTGGTTTGAAAAATAACTTTACGTAATACAAAAGCAGATTGGAAATCAGCGCTACCCAATTACTAGAAAACAGTTAAAATTTTTGAATCAACTTTCAAGGTGTTAAAAAATGCAGGCCTGTGCTATGTACCTTCTTATTCTCATGTTTGGAAGTTACGTTTGGGCTCTTTAGATGAAAAAGTTGGTAACTTTTAGAAAAAATATTTTCATAGATTATACAAACTTACCTTTCTTTAGTCTAAATATATTCTCATCTAAAGTAAGGTATGGCGGCGATGTAGGTGGAGGGGCTTTGATGCATGTCAGACACACAGGTGGTGGAAGAGTAGCTCCTGTTCTGGGAGGCACTGATGTCACTCTGTAAAGATGTAGCTCTCCTGGTTTCTCTTCTGGTATACCTAAAAAATATCTGAAAAGAAAATCATAATGAGTAAGGAACTTGTTGTTACATTATTCTTAACCAACCAAGAAGTTTATTAAAGGGAAAATGTAAAATTTAATATTGATTTACGTTAGTTCGAGTCAAGAGCGCTAATACAGAGTGGGAGCGACGGGGAGGAAATGAAGCGAGTTCCTCTTTTAGTTTTTATTCAATGTGTGCAGAGTAAAACCAATTTATTTTCAGTGTGCCCTCGCATGAAAGTTAATGAATAAATAAAAATGTTCATCAGAGAATACCCCTGCCAACAGCAACAGGGTAGTGTAAAAATTTAATTTATTACTTCGTTCTTTGCTAGGATAATTCTTGAGGGGACCGACTGCTTAACTTGGGCCTCTAATTAAGGACCTCAGTCATAACAAGCATCCAGGCCTGCACCCTCCAAAGGCTATCAACCCTTGGCCTCGTGCGGCCTTATAATCCGACTGGGGAGTACGTAAAATTCACCTTCCCCCACGAGATAATGATATATTTTTCACTCTTCCCTTATTTTGTATAGCGTCAAACTGCAACGTCATGAGAATGGAACCCGCGCTATACTAATCCGTGTGTGTATCCCAAAAATAATTATCATTTTTTATTAATACGGAAAAAATAAATTACTATATTTCTTTTTCTGATCTTAAGAAGTCCGATCACGATACGGGTTTTTATTCAACAAGTTATATTTGTAGCAATACGGTAGCTTTTTATATTTTTCCATAATTACCCAACTAAACAACGTTGCGTGTTCGGAATAAGACTAATTAGTATACTTTTGCCGTTCTACATTTGTTAAGGTTTGGGCATTTTGGTTGCTGCTTAATATTTATGTAGAAGTAAGATCCAGAACAATAATTAATTTTATTTTTCCGTGATTATTTACAGGCTTGGGCTTTGACAGGAAATATCGAATGGAAAATTATATAATATAGGAAGAAAAAAGCACTACCATATTTCTCATAATAAAAAAATTGCAATTAATTCATGTCTCGAAAACAGTCTCAAGAACAGTATAGGAAAATAGTAAGGACATTTTTGTTTAGATGGTGTCATTCAGTCCTTCTTTTTAGAGCCGTCATTTAGACTTTTAAGTCCTCCTTTGTTTTGGTACTGATTATCCTAGATCAGATCTTATCAGTAGAGGTCCACCTATGGATCCTCTAGGCTCCCCCTAACCTTTTTCTAACTTTTCTGACGAGTGTCAGGCCGCACGGTCATAGCTGGCTACACGACCACCTAGGGAGCTTCCAACTTTTCCTGCAACCTTGCCATTCGTTCGATTTTCATTTATTTTAGATAGTTAAATTCATTTTTTTTTGCCGTAGTTTGGCTTATTCAACGCTGCTCATCGCAGTGTCGCTCAAAAATGCAATCATTTAAAAATTAAATAAATAGTTAACTGTCCACACGAAAGTACGCGTCGCAATTTTGGCTCGCCAGCTTTTATTAGCTTTCTTTTATTGCCCTCTCCTGCTACTACTTTCTAGTATGAGCGATGATATCACATTAATGAAGCTTCCCATTAACTGGTTGGCCATGAATATCTAATATTTCATCCACTTTGAGCCACACTGTATATTAATGATAAAATTGGTTCTAAAACTAGTTTTCCTTTGGGTTTTCACATAAGTACCAAAATTTTTATTTGATTTTGGCGTTATAAATGTGATTTTGATGTCCAGTTTAACTACACACACCACAGTAATAATGGTCTAGGGATTTTTATTCTTTATTAAATATTGAGCACTATTTACAGTAACAAATACAGTTGTTTGTCCGTCGTGGCACATAAAAGGGAAACAATTAATTGTAGCTTGCCTGGAGATATACCTACAGTGACTTTTTTTAAGTGCCCCACCCGGTTGGCGATTTTCCTGCTGACTATAATAAAAAACAAACTACAGTAATAATTACACATTTCTCAATAATTTAATATACAGGGTGTAATTTAATTGAGTGCCGATACTTAAGGGTGATAATCTATGAATGATTCTAAGATAAAAAGTACATATGGACATATGTCCTAAACCTCTTCATTTTTGAGCTACAGGGTGTTAACATTTTAAGAAAAATATAACCTTTTTATATAAATCACTCTTAGATATTTTTATGAAATTTTGTACATACCTTTTAATCAATAAGGAGCATTTTTTGACCTAACAGATTTATAAAAATTTTTACCAGTGACGTCCGTACGGGGTTTGAACTGAATATTTTTAAAGAAAAAATGGATACGCCACTGCTTTTTCTAAAAACGAAACTTACTTTTGAAATTCTCATTTATTTTAAAGCAAATTTCGTTTATAGACTTACTTTTGTACGACGCACCGTTTTCGCGTAAAAAATAAAAACAAAAAAAAATAAAAAATTTTATTTCAAAAATCGACGTCACTGGTAAAAATTTTTATAAATCTGTTAGGTCAAAAAATGCTCCTTATTGATTAAAAGGTATGTACAAAATTTCATAAAAATATCTAAGAGTGATTTATATAAAAAGGTTATATTTTTCTTAAAATGTTAACACCCTGTAGCTCAAAAATGAAGAGGTTTAGGACATATGTCCATATGAACTTTTTATCTTAGAATCATTCATAGATTATCACCCTTAAGTATCGGCACTCAATTAAATTACACCCTGTATACCTAGGTTCACAAATTTGACAGATATGACGACATTGTGAATTTTTTTTAACGACACCCTCATTCATAACCACACTGGTGAATTGCATTTCGCGATTCGAGTTCAAAAACATATAGTTGTTGATACTTGTCCCCAATCGTTCCGGAAATACGTGGGTTTCTAAATTGTATTATTAATTAATCCCCCTCTCCCCCTTCGCCTAATTTCGTTTTAACAACTATGCCTTTATCGATTTTGTCTTTTAAATGTCTCGCCCTTTTAACAAATAGACCTTTTAAGCTGAAAACCCCAATTCTTTTCACCGTAACATAATTTTCCTTGACCAAGCTATTAACGATATCATCCAATACGACAGATGTCAAAAAGTGACAGCTATGACGCCATTTTGAATTTTTTTAAATGGCAACCTTTATTCATAATTGAACTTGTGAATTGTAGTTCGCAATGCGATTTCAAACAAATATAGTTTTTGTTATTTATTATCAACCGTTCCGGAAATACGGGGGTTCTGAAATTGTATTATTAATTAATTTTCCCACACATTAAATGTGGCTTTCCTTCGTAACATCATTGAGAAAGGTATAATCTCTTTTTTCTTCTCCCTATATTGCAAACAACGCATTTTGACACTGTTTTGAAGGACGTAAGTAACAATTACCAAAAAGGTATCGATTGCCCTTGACGACGGGTTGTAAGTCAACTTACCACCCTTGGGACAGACAAGCGATATTTGCTGATTCTTCTATATCCATTTGGCTGTTATACAAATCAATAATTTCAATTTCTCTTAATTTTTGATAATAAACTGTCAGCTTGACGTTGTTGATAAAATAGCAATGCTTATGATGCTATAGAAACCGGTCAAAGCTGTCCATAATTTCATGCGAAAAGTATCGAATTAAATTAATAAAAATCCAAGAATAAATTCTGCGGGAGGAGAAAAACGTTATAAACTTTATGGGATGTACGTATATTATTATATTTACATCCCTTGTAGTATAAATAACTATTTTATTATAGTCAGTAGGAAAATCGTCAATCGGGGGAAGCACTTAAAAAATGTCCCTGTACATTGTAGAGGAAAGTCGCCTAATTTTGGATAGTTTTTTTTATTCAACTTTTTTTGTGTGAAAAAAACATATTTTATTAATTCTTCTATACCTAAAATGTGTTATAACCTCAATAGAAACAGGATACGTTTTGAAAATTTTTTATTTCTAATCTTAAGAACATCAAAATTAAAAAAAAGTAAAATAGAGCAGTTTTCCAAATTAATAAAAAGGGTTCCTAAAATTGGATAGCCTATCCAAAATTGGGAACCTATTTTTCAAAGCAAATATCACACACATAAGCTTTTGTCTTCTCACTACCAGCACAGTCTTCGTGTGCTCATCGGAAGCAAATTGTACACTGCACCCAGGCTTCTCCATGTTGGTCAGCTGAAAAATTTCCAGTGCAGAAAATACATGTTGCGTCACCGTTTTCATCTGCGTCCATATCTGAATCATCATCAAATAGAGGATCTTGTAAGGAGTCCGAGGAGTCACTTTCTTCTTCAACCTTTTTACTCTTCTTTATCTTCTTAGTTTTACCAATGGTCTTCTTTTTAGTTTTACCTAAGGATTGTAGTATTGGCGACTTTCCTTTATTTTTAAGGGATTCTTTTCGTTGTCGTTCTTGAACACTAGCTTCCAATTCATTTTTATAGGGCGTACTTGTTATTACCGCTGCGGAACCAGCTTTACGACCCCTGTTCGAAGTAGGTACCGAACTGCAGGATGGCAAAGGCGAAAAATCTTGAAGTTTTACAACGTTTGACAACCGTTTGATTTTAACACCGCCATCGGTTTGTTGTTTCGGGGGAGTACTTTCAATAGATAGTTGAATTGAGGTATTGGTGTCGTTCAATTCGGATGAAGAAGTGTTATCGGGAGTCAGTACTCGAGGCGGAGTTCTCTCTCTCTGCCTTTCTATAAGAAAGTCTGCGTCTGAGAATATGTTCCGATTGAAAGGAAAAATTCCGGCTTTGCGAAATCCATTAGCTGATATCTCAGCTGTCGCACATTTCTGATAAGCAGGGCAAAATAATTTGCAAATTTGAAAGGGGCTTATATTTCGAGTGGGGTTATTTTTTAACCAATTCTGGATTTCCCTTGAATAGTATGTCTTTAAGGGAGACATAAAAGACAAATCTAACGGTTGAATTTTATGCGATGTATGGGGGGGTATGCACACGATAGAAACAAAATTTTTTTTGCTAAATCTATAACGTCCAAATTCCGGGTGTGGCTGTAATGGCCGTCGAGAATAAGCAATACGGGATCTTCCTTTGAAGGTTTTACGTGATTGATAAAATGTTGCACCCATCGTGTAAAGATGTGACTCTGTATCCACCCTGAAGGGTGACACTCAGCAATTGACCCCGCTGAAGCCCCGTCTAATAGCTCGGCCTTCATATTTTTCCGTGGAAACACGAACAACGGAGGAACGAAGCCTCCAGCAGCATTCATACATGTAACTACTGTTACTAGTGCTCCTCTTTCTGCAGCTGTTACGGCCCCGACTTGTTTTTTTCCTTTTAACGCGATGACTTTAGCAATCTTCGATTGCACCGTGGTGATCCCGGTTTCGTCAACATTATACACTCTAGAAGATCAAAAAAAAGGTTGATATTTTCTGGCGTGAAACCTTTTATTCTATTCTTTGAAATTCCTTGAGGTTTTCTCAAAGACAGATTTGGATGACGTTTGAAGAAATTTCTAAGCCATTTTTTACCGGCATTTGCGTCTCTATTTGAAAAAGGATGAGGGAGGTTATTCCTTATAGCAAGCTGATACGCCAGTCTACGAATGTCTGCGAGTCCTAGTCCATAATATCTTTTGTCCATTTCCAAACAGTGTTGTACCAAGTCTTCTTCCATTTCAGACGTTAAAACTGGTTTTCGACCTATTTTTAGCGTGTATTGTTCTTCTAATGGTTTGCCACGTTTGACATATAGTTCAAGCGTTGATTTTGGAACGTTGAAGCTCTTTGATGCCTTTAAATATCCCATTTGTTTACTTTTAACAGCTTCAACGGCATTTTTCATATTTTCTGGATTCCATTTTTTATGTGCGACCCCTTTCTTAGGCATTTTTCTGAAAAAATAATAATAAAATATATTTAAACAAAGTTTTCGATGGTACATGTAGTTAGGTTCCTAATTTTGGATATCCAATTTTAGGATCCCTTTCCTATCCAAAATTAGGCAACCTTTATATTCTAGGTTATATGATTAAAATCAAAAGGACCATGAGAGTCATTCTAATTTCAAATACGTAGGCTTATTCTACCACTATTCTAATACATCTGTGCCAAATTACACTTTCATACGCTAATTACTTACCGTTTTATAAATGTTTACACGTGCAGAAACAAAAAACTCGTTAGCACAATTAAACACATAATCACATGGCGCCACCTAATAGTGAACAGTCGAACTATGTGCTTCACAGAGGGTCATTTTATATTAGAGGCGCTTCGTTTTGTCGATTCAATTAAAGAAAACTGTAAACGGACTTCGAGATAATGCAGTATCCAAAATTAGGCAACTATCCAAAATTAGGCGACTTTCCTCTACTATCATTTTTAGATTTTGATACAAAATTATAATAACCTCTACTAAAATGAAATAAGTTGAACCGTGCTTAAAATAGAAGCCCACTATTTATTTTTCCAATTCTCATATTCACCCACCTACTGTTATCACATATCACATTATTTTTGATACCTTTATCTTAAGATTACAACTCGTCATATTCACCAGATATCTGTCCTAAATTTTCGTTGTTATTCTTAGAATGCCAAAATTACTGATAATGCTACCATCTGAATATTACACTTTGGTTAGTATTTATACCTTGTCAGGCACCAGTTTTAGGTACACCCAGAGACCCCTTAATATTCCATCAGAACTGATGATTGCTTACAATGATTCTTTGGCATATTATTTTATCGAGAAGAGCAATTTTTGTGCACGTGTAAATTAAACAATAATATCCAACAAAATCTATAGCTCCTATCAACATATAATACTATTATTAGGGTAGAAATAAAACTTACTTGTTCTGGTTCACAGTTTTTATATTCAGTTACCTGACACGCCTGTTTCGGCCCTGTTCTTAATTACTTGATTACCTATTTATACTTTACATTAGAATTTAGATAAATACCTTTGTAACAACATTTATAAATTAGTCTTTGTACTCCTTTGAAAACGACCTGAAAGGGCCAAAACACGCCTATTAGGTAAATGAATATAAAAACTGTGAACCAGAACAAGTAATTTTTTTCTACCCATAATGGATAGACGGCTTCACCAAGAATGTAGCCCACCACAAATAAATTATACATAATACTGTACTCACTGGAAACGCAGGAAAATTAGAGAAAACAATAAATGTTCTCTTTGGGCCCATATGGTTTGTAAAGAAATGTTTATACACTATCGGCAAAGTAAAACTTTGCAGGCCAATTTTAATGCAATAGAATAGTATGGTTATAAAAAATGCCTAAGATTAAAAAGAGAACGACAGCGATTTCCCCTATTCCCCTTCCAATGCGACGAGAACAAACGAGAGTATTCCTTTCGCGCGGCCTCGGAACTGCTGGATTTTGCGACGTTGCCACGTAGACTTTTCGAACCTAAGTTTTTAATAGGTATTTTATTGGGGAAGACAACATAAATAATTTCATTTTTACTGGTTGATCGAAACCCTGCTCATTGCTTTCGCGGGTGGCGGTACTATGCAAGACTTGTAAGGACTGGTGGGGGCGGCTACGGCAAGGCTCATATTCACAGAGTCTTTTGCATAGAAAGGAGTAAATTAATATTTAAAAGAAATGTATTCGCGTGAACAGAAAATTAATATAGTTTTATGGTATTCCAAAGCTGAAAGTGCCGAAGATGTTGTTGAGCAATTTGCATTTGCGTAACCTGATCAACAGGTTCCTTCCCGCCAAACAATTATTAATATTTATAATCGTTTTAAAAAATCCGGGTGCATTAACCAATGTGGTAAATGCTATCACGAGGATCAACAAGCCCGTCCTATTCCTGAAGAAAGAGTCGATAAAAATTTAAACACCTTAAAATTACTGTTAGTTGTATGTATTAATAGAACTACCAGTGATAAACATGACCGCAAAAAAACGACGTCGTAAAACATCGCACAAAATGCGATTGACAATCACTACTGCTCCAATATCTGGCTGATACGATACTGCCGTCGCCCGTCGCCCACCTACCGTGCCCGCTAGTATTACCCTCTACCATAAAAGCGTATTGATCGGTGGAAGGGGAATCGGCTAGAGCATGATTTTGTCTGTCTTTATTTCTCTTGAGCCTTTGCGTATACCGTTTTATCACACTGAAAACCTCCGCATGTAAGATAAATGCTTGCCAATAGTGTATAGGTATCTATCATTTTCCCAAATACCAAATTCGTAAATTCAGGAGCTTAGTTTGATATAAGAAAGAATATTTGATACCCGACTTTTAGAACATCCGTAATACCTGCAGCAGTAATGATGAGTGTTTGTCCATGCGTTTTATGATTTTAAAACCATAAGGATTATGTGGCCTTAAAGATAAAATTGACTAAGTGTCGAAATGTCAGCTGCTGATTTTAATGTAAGAAAAAAACTCCAAAAAAGCTGAAAGGTTATTTTATTTAATTTAGTGGACGAAATACACAAACTTTATAAAGTATTTTGTGAAATCGGTAATACACCCAGACAGTTGCGGTGTTTTCATCTTCTTCGATCGGTTTTGATCCAATAAATTTATTCTGCAGTGTGTTTTTAATTAATTGATGATTTATTAAACGAACTATTTTATATAGAATGGCAAAGAAAGTAATTTCATTTAATTTGCATCATCATTATAATATATTTTACAGCTTGGTAATATAATGGTATTAGTGACTCATTTTCTTTCTTCGGTAAAAATTTCTTTTGCATAAGTTTTACTACAAAACTTTTAGTTCATAAGTTTTTATTATGCCGTGATGTTTACGACCAGTAGCGTAGCGCAAATTAACGTAAATACGATGTAAATTAACACTGCCAGGCCCTAATAAAAAATTAAAACCTCGTTTAGAAACAATTTCAGTTAATGACCTTTTGGGGCTAAATCCAAATTGAAAATTACTGTTTTGCTGCACAGCGCTTCAAAAGGTAATTTAAAATTTATATAAACAAGTAGGTTAATTGGAAGTTTTAATGTATAGTTTTTTGGTTTTATTTCTCTGGAATAGTCCAAAAGCCTATCGTCCAAGTAATCATAAAGAATTTTGAAGGTGCTAAGACGGAAACTGTTAGCGACCTAAAAATGACCAATATTCCGGATAATTATAACAATTAAAAGCAGAAATGGCCAACGATGATATTTTGGAAATATCATCTTGTTGTTCTGCTTCTTTTACTTGTTCTAGGTCTTATTCCGAACTTTTTTTCCATCTCTATGTTGACCGGGCGTCACCTGCGCACTGATCTCTGACGTCGGTGTTTCTTACGCAGTCTTTTCTGGTTTTACCGAAAATTGTTCTAAGTTAATTCATTTTAGCTACGCGTAGTATACTTTGTGTTTTCTGATATAAATAAATAAGTGTCTTTATTGGTTGTACTAAATGCGAAGTTCGCCATGCACAGATGTCCACGACAATCGCGTTTTCATAATCCTCCCGAGTCTTTACATCATACATTATTATCGACCTTATGTATACCTTACAAACTTTAATCTTACTATCCTTTCGGATATTTGGTAAGCCCACGACAATTTATTATAACCGTAGATATGTTAATGCTGTTGCTTACAGCATTGACGGGGACATAGGTATTTATATATTTTGAACTGTATAACTTGCTCTATTTGATTATTTTCTGTAGCGATGGTTAAGATTTTGGTTATATCGGTTTTCTGTGCTTCGTCATGGTGATTTATCACGTCCTACTTTCATTATTCTATTTCTGTCCATAGACCTATACAAGGGCGGTTTTAGCTTTTCAACATGGGGGGGGGGGGATATTCTCAAATCCCATTTTTTTTTTAAAGTACCTATGCATTTAGATAGGCATATTTTTCTTTAAACTAGCATGCAGCTAATAAATAGAAAAGCTCTTACTAACCTGAACTAAACAGAAAATAAGTTCGGGGGGGGGGAAAGGAAAGAAACAAGCGAGCGGCGGATGCTGTTTAACAGAAACAAGAAGAAAATGCAATGCTTGGTTGCCACGATATCCGCGAAGGTGGGATAGTTATAATTAGCCGCGTAATCTCGTAACGGTAAATCGCGCCTATTCACTTGAGTATGAACGGCAACAAGGCAATATGCAAAGCCAAACCGGCATCGCGTCGTGTCATCGAGGCGCTGCAAACAGCATTTGGTTGTACTATTGTAGAATCGGTTTGCTAGTTTTTAATTCGGCATTAATATTAAAGGTACGCTTGATATTATGCAAAATATTCGTAGCAGGTTGCGATTTACAACTTATGTTGTCGCCAGCGTTTTGTCCCGTATATGAATTTCCAAAGGGGGGCTGCGCCACCAGAGAGTTACAGCTCATTGCTTTTCGCGTATTAACATTTATATTATTATTATTATTTGGCAAGTCAAATACCGAATCCTTATTAATTTTTTGATTTATAGAGCGAGTCAGCTCGTAAGCCCGTCTATCTTGATCTAAGTGTATAGATGTTAAGTTATTAAAAAGTTTTTGAGACAAAAATGTCTTGTCTTGTAGAGGACCCACCTTTCCACCCGGCAAGAGAGAGTCTCTCACCGCCTCACTGGACTGGGCAATTTAAAAAATTGTCTGTCGTAGTTTTGATTCACGGTTCGTGTCTAGTCGGGTCAGCGCTTTTTTACAATTCAAAAAAGTCGCTCTAACTTATATATTATTTAAAAATAGCCACTGGCTTCCTACTGATTAAGTTACAATATTTTAATAAATCGAATAGTCGATTTTATTAATCTTAGTGCCCCAGGATTATTAAAAACTGATTTAACAATAACCGGGCTAAACAATGAAAAAGTTAATTTTAGTATTATTATTTTTTTCTATTCAAAAATAACGAAAAATAACGAAAAATAACACAGAAACAATATTGTCCTGGCACAATTCGCCTTTGCTTCCTCCTTCAAGGGGCATATCCCTGGCGGTTGCGCGGCTAGCGTCAGTCGTTGTCTCAGGGGCGGCGATCTGTGCAGGGCAGTTTGAGACCGCCCCAGGTCGTATTTTGGGGTCGGCCTCGGTGGTAGAGAGCATGTCGTGTGTTCCGTCGTCCTCGGCCGTCCGGGCTGGAGGGGTTTCGTGATGTAATGCCATATTCTCGGCCATTACACTTTTTGCCACGTGCTTTTTGCGGTCTGCCGACCTGGTACAGGTTATGCCCAGGTGGTAGCTTCTTGTATGCGCCTTCCTGGCGATGGCGTCGACTGCTGCAGGTGTGGCACTATGTGTCCAATGCTGGCAGCGGCGGCTATGTCGATTTTTGTATTATTTTTTACTTTAATTCGGTTCGCCGTGCGGTTTTACTTCTTTGCCGACCTGGGGCAGGTTATGCCCAGGTGGGAAATTGTTGTATGCGCCTCCTCGGCGATGGCGTCAGCTACTACAGTGGTGGCACAGACCGTCTAGGGCTGGCAACTTCAACTGGAGCTTATTCACGTACTATTCTTCCTTTAATTTATTCTGCCACGCAGATTTCGCGTTTTGCCGACCTGGTGCAGGTTATGCCCAGGTGGTGAACTATTGTATACGCTTCCCTGGCGATGGCGTCGGCTGCTACGGTTATGGCATGGGTCATCCAATGTTGGCAACGTCGGCGATGGCTGGTGATCGTAGTTATACTTCTCAAATTTCGTTTGCCGCTAAGTTTTCTTCGTCTGCCGACCTGGTGCAGGTTATGCCCAGGTGGTGGAGTATTGTATACGCTTCCCTGGCGATGGCGTCAGCTGCTACGGTTATGGCATGGGTCATCCAATGTTGGCAACGTCGGCGATGGCTGGTGATCGTAGTTTTCCTTCTCAAAATGCGTTTGCCGCTAAGTTTCCTTCGTCTGCCGACCTGGTGCAAGTTATGCCCAGGTGGTAGATTATTGTATACGCTTCCCTGGCGATGGCGTCGGCTGCTACGGTTATGGCATGGGTCATCCAATGTCGGCAACGTCGGCGATGACTGGTGCTCGTATTATGTCTTCTTAAAATTAGGTTTCGGTCTGGCTTGTACCTTGGTACAAACGCCGCGGATCAGCTAGGAACCACTGTTTCCTCACAGTATCGGGCTCGACTACGGCGTCCTTCCACCGGTGCTTCTTCAGCTACGCTATGCTTTAACTTCAGGTTCACGTATGCCCTCTTGGCATACCCAGGTGCTCGGCAGTTCCGAGTTCGACTGGCAATTTTACTTGGCGATGGTCGTCCAAAGAAAAAAGACTTATGCAGATTTTAAAAACCAGAATTACTGCTCAACGAATATTTAGTTGCTTACTGTCTTATGGTTCTGCACCGACTGAATATTCCCAGTGAAATCGCGCTCTTTATAGCCGATTTCCACGTGGCGAATACCACAACACCCCCCCCCTTAAGAGCGGTAATTATGGTATGTTTATTTAACTGTACCCATCTGGTACAATTATACTGTATTTACAACTCAAATTCTTAAAAATAATTAACTTCATAACAATAAACAAATCAAATAACTAAGTTCATAACTAATCCTAAAACTAATGACTAAGTCCAAAAACAACAATAAAAACTAATACTAAGTCCAAAAACAACAATAAACATATTTAAAATCACTCTGTTCTTTAAGACGATTTTTCTTTTTCCCTGGTTCGAGGCGATTTCTCAACCTCCACGGCGATGTCGTCAATGGGTGGCTCTCCTCCAGGTGACCTAGTATAGGCCTCCTGTGGGTAGCTTCTTGGCGACCTGGGGGACTCCTCGGAGGCTTCAGGTGGCTTCTCTCTGGGCTGCCTCAAGACTGGGACGGCGACCTCGGATTGAGGGGCCGTAGTTTCTTCCACGTCTGGTGGTTTCTTCTTGGGCTGCCTCACTGGTACCTCGGCGACCTCGGGCTGAGGGGCCGGAATTTCAGGGACTTCACGGGGTTGGCTATGGAGCTGGATTTGTGCGGGAACTCTAGTGGGCACATATCTCCACGGAACGCCTTGTTTGTCATACTGGGTCTCCAAACTTGGAGGACACAAATACAAATCTGTCACAGGTGGCTCTACAAAAGCCGCTATTGGGTTGGATTCTGGTAGTGGTGTACGTTTCACCGCGACTACCGTCCACCCTACATACTCTTCTCTTAGACATCGGCCTTCTTGCCCATCTTTTAATCGTAGGTCCGTCAACGCTGGTTCTCTTGCTTCTGCTAATTCTGCAACTACTGGTTGCTCAAATCCTGCAGCTGTGGCGGCCGTTGAATCAAACAGTTCTTCTTCTTTGATATCAATTTTGTCTTCAAAATCCGGAGGTGGCGAGATAACATCGACCTCGACCTCTTGGTCCACGTCTGGTGGTTCCAATACTTCATTTTTTACTATTATATCTTCTTGGATCACGTCCGGTGGCTCCAACACTTCATCTTTAACTATTACGTCCTTTTGGATCACGTCCGGTGGCTCCAAAATTCTATGTCTAGCTTGCTCTATCTGTCGCAACAGCTGATTCGCCGCAAATTCTTTGTTCTCCGCTTGCAACAATGCTGTACACATCCTCTTATTGTACCTTACGTCCTCTTCCGAGTCCGAAATTGGGGGTGAGGTTAGACGCTGTCTAAGCCGTCTCTTCCGTCGGAGTTGTTTCCGGTCTCTACGGATTTCTGTCATCGGCGATTCCTCATTTGTCACCGTATCATCGTCAGTTGTAGTAGAATCACTGACTATTCCCTCGTTATCTTCACTGGCGGTTAGGATTTCTATTGGTAAACTGCCAATAGCCCCGCTTGTTGATTGCACCGGGTGTCGGTTCTCTGGATCCGCCAGGTCATCTACGCAAGAAATATAGTCATTGCTTCGGAAGTTAAATAGCATCTTCTCTGGGTCCTCTATTTCTTCTTCTTCTTCTGACGTATCTTCTTCTCTATTGTCTTTTTGTATTCTACACTCTTTACGCAGGAGTTCCTGGTCGTAATCTTCATCATCCGCATGCAATGCGTACCACATTCCATCTTTTAGCGCTTGACGCTTATAGTTTGGTCCTTGCGAAGGATGGTCAATCTGGTATTGCATGGCATGCATAATCATTGCTCCATGCTTGTTAGTACCAGGCATTTCTACTGGTGACCCATCTGGGAACACAAACTTTAGCTTCTTTGGTTTAACCACGCTCGCCTGTTGTCTGTTCGGATTCGGATTCTCACGTCTCTCCCACGTTCTGCTATATTGTGGCCTATTTGGGGCTTGAGCCTGACCTCCTTGTTGTTGAGGCCTTCCTCCTTTATTTGGACCGTTCCTATTATATTGTGGTCTATTCGGTGCTTGCGCCTGACCTCCTTGTTGTTGAGGTCCTCTATTGTACTGTGGCCTATAGTAGTCTTGACCGCCTTGATAATTTCGGTACTGGAACTGTCTAGTTTCCCCATTATCCCTGCTATTTTGAGCGTTAATATTCACTCTGGGTGCGGTGTACACCTCGGAACTCTTCCAATCCCGTTCCACCGTAATTGCAGCGTTTAATAGTTCTTCTGTGCTTTGACAATTCCAAGTACGTAGCGCAGCTCGCAACGGACCGTTTAATCTGCTTAGCAACAGCGGTACCACTTCCTCTTCCTGCCATCTCGGATTTATTCGTTGACAAATTTGTCTCTTGCGAATCAAAAATGCCTCCGCGCTTTCTCCTTTAGCTTGGTCTTGGCCATATAGCTCTGCGCGTAGATGATTCACGCATTCGCTATTATTATATGCCCTAAGCACTGCCTCCTGCAACTGCTTCCAACTAATCTGCCCTCCTGCATAAATCTTCATCCGGATGGCTGCTTGTCCGGTCATCTGTCTTATTGCCAGGTCCGTCCATTGGTACGCCGGCGCTCCGTTTTCTATACAATATTCTTTCATATGTCTTAAAAATAGCACCGGGTCCTCCGTATCGGCTCCTGCAAATTTGGGCGCTGGTGCTGACATTATTTTCCTAGGCTTATCTATCAACTGACCTATAGATTGGGCCAAACCCTCCATAGTCTTCCATCTCAAAGCTTCTATGGCTTGCCAATCTTGTCCTGGTTCTGCTGCCTGCTCATTTAACGGTGGTAGCACCATTTCTTTAATTCTCTCTTCATATCCTTGTCTATGCCGGACTCCCCTTTGAGTTGGCGGAATTTGCCGACTTAACGGTGGCAGCGCCGGACCTCTAGGCTTGTCCTCATAGCTTGGCCTTCTTAGTTCTTCATCCAGGGTAGATGGCAACCGTCGTTCTTCAGGTGGCATCTCACTTTTTGATAGATTTCTCTGAATTTTCCTTAACATAACCGAAGCTTCCTGGTTACATGGTATTTGTTCGTCACTTGACGTATCTTCGGACTCATCATCCGAGTCTTCTTCGGAGTCGCTATGAATCTCCACGTCTACACTGTACTTCTCCTCCCATAGTCTGCGTTTCGCTCTAGTATTGAACGCTGGGCACTCCATGGGTAGGTATTCAAATGATCTACGATCGTTTAAGCCAGCGGGCCTAACGTCGTCACAGGGTTCTTTGTTACTCTTGTGTGTCGAGTAAGTCAACGAGTTGGGCGCCATGTCCTGGCACAATTCGCCTTTGCTTCCTCCTTCAAGGGGCATATCCCTGGCGGTTGCGCGGCTAGCGTCAGTCGTTGTCTCAGGGGCGGCGATCTGTGCAGGGCAGTTTGAGACCGCCCCAGGTCGTATTTTGGGGTCGGCCTCGGTGGTAGAGAGCATGTCGTGTGTTCCGTCGTCCTCGGCCGTCCGGGCTGGAGGGGTTTCGTGATGTAATGCCATATTCTCGGCCATTACACTTTTTGCCACGTGCTTTTTGCGGTCTGCCGACCTGGTACAGGTTATGCCCAGGTGGTAGCTTCTTGTATGCGCCTTCCTGGCGATGGCGTCGACTGCTGCAGGTGTGGCACTATGTGTCCAATGCTGGCAGCGGCGGCTATGTCGATTTTTGTATTATTTTTTACTTTAATTCGGTTCGCCGTGCGGTTTTACTTCTTTGCCGACCTGGGGCAGGTTATGCCCAGGTGGGAAATTGTTGTATGCGCCTCCTCGGCGATGGCGTCAGCTACTACAGTGGTGGCACAGACCGTCTAGGGCTGGCAACTTCAACTGGAGCTTATTCACGTACTATTCTTCCTTTAATTTATTCTGCCACGCAGATTTCGCGTTTTGCCGACCTGGTGCAGGTTATGCCCAGGTGGTGAACTATTGTATACGCTTCCCTGGCGATGGCGTCGGCTGCTACGGTTATGGCATGGGTCATCCAATGTTGGCAACGTCGGCGATGGCTGGTGATCGTAGTTATACTTCTCAAATTTCGTTTGCCGCTAAGTTTTCTTCGTCTGCCGACCTGGTGCAGGTTATGCCCAGGTGGTGGAGTATTGTATACGCTTCCCTGGCGATGGCGTCAGCTGCTACGGTTATGGCATGGGTCATCCAATGTTGGCAACGTCGGCGATGGCTGGTGATCGTAGTTTTCCTTCTCAAAATGCGTTTGCCGCTAAGTTTCCTTCGTCTGCCGACCTGGTGCAAGTTATGCCCAGGTGGTAGATTATTGTATACGCTTCCCTGGCGATGGCGTCGGCTGCTACGGTTATGGCATGGGTCATCCAAGGTCGGCAACGTCGGCGATGACTGGTGCTCGTATTATGTCTTCTTAAAATTAGGTTTCGGTCTGGCTTGTACCTTGGTACAAACGCCGCGGATCAGCTAGGAACCACTGTTTCCTCACAGTATCGGGCTCGACTACGGCGTCCTTCCACCGGTGCTTCTTCAGCTACGCTATGCTTTAACTTCAGGTTCACGTATGCCCTCTTGGCATACCCAGGTGCTCGGCAGTTCCGAGTTCGACTGGCAATTTTACTTGGCGATGGTCGTCCAAAGAAAAAAGACTTATGCAGATTTTAAAAACCAGAATTACTGCTCAACGAATATTTAGTTGCTTACTGTCTTATGGTTCTGCACCGACTGAATATTCCCAGTGAAATCGTGTAATGCAACGATACGTCTACGTTCCCAGGTAGCTCTGACGCATGCGCACCACAGTTTCTTATACGCTGACGATCAGCTAATTCTATATATTCATGTTTTTCTTCCGCTTCACCCAGCATTCCCCACGGCTGTATATCTTCACACCACGTCCAGAGATCCTCTTCTTCAGGCTTCGTTGTTCTTGCCTGTTGTGAGTCACCCACGGGGTTTGGGTCGCTTGCCACTTCTTTGCCACTCGCCCGGCAGTCGGACGGAGGCTTAGAGAACCCTAACAGGTCCTGGACACCAGGTACAGATGTGGCATCTCGGTCTGGGCCCTTCGCCACCTCCGTAACGTTGACGGAAAAGTCGTAGCGAACTTCCTGGAGCTCTGCTTGTCCATTAGGCGACGTTGAAGCCATGGCATCGATGATCCAGGCCTCCAGGAAGCCGCTCGGCGAAGACGGTAGCAACACGTCTTGCATTCTGTCAAAGACTGCTGCGTAATTTAAGGCCATGTGTCTAAATCACAACAGTCTTGTTAAAACGTAAATAAAATGTTTTGAAACTTTTCCCTAACTCTGTATATTATAATGGTCTTATTCTGACCCTTTATAATATCTAACTAGTAACACTTTTTATGCCTAAGTATTTTATTCTAACTTATAACACAAAATAAAACGACTTCTGAACTTTAACACTTATTTTATTGGTCCGATAAATATTTGGACAACTCCCAAGAAAGTCCCAGATTATGCTTTAGGAACTTTCCACTGAAACTACGTATTTACAATTAAATCTTGTGAAAATAACTCATCAACTCGAGTTATGACGTCATATGATGACTGCAGCTAATTTGATCTTTCTTGTCTGAACCCCCGTGAATGACTGAATAGCATACAAAATTGTCGGCTATTTATAAGAAAATCGAATACCAAAACAATCGCGTGTAGTGTTCGCTTACGTCCACCTTCCCAGGTAGCTCGGACGCATGCGCACCACAGTTTCTAATACGCTGTCGTTCAGCTAGTTCAACATAGACTGGTTTGAACTCTTCTTCTTCACCCAGTATTCCCCACGGCTGTATTTCTTCACACCACGACCAGAGATCCTCTTCTTCAGGCTTAGTTGTTATCGCCTGTTGTGAGTCACCCACGGGGTTTGGGTCGCTTGCCACTTCTTCGCCACTCGGCCGGCAGTCGGGCGGAGGTTTAGAGAACCCTAACAGGTCCTGGACACCAGGTGCAGATGTGGCATCTCGGTCTGGGCTCTTCGCCACCTCCGTAACGTTGACGGACAAGTCGTAGCGAACTTCCTGGAGTTCTGTTTGTCCATTGGGCGAGTATGCGGCCATGGCATCATTGATCCAGGCCTCCAGAAAGCCGCTCGGCGAAGACGGTAACAGCACGTCTTGCATTCTGTCAATGACTGCTGCGTAATTTAAGGCCATGTGTCTAAATCACAACAGTCTTGTTTAAAACGTAAATAAACTGGTTAAAAACTTTTTCCTACTCTGTATATTATAATGGTCTTATTCTGACCCTTTATAATGTATGACTAATAACACTTTTTATGTCTAAGTATTTATTCAACTTAAAAACACAAAATTAAACAACTTCGTAACTTTAACAATTATTTTATTGGTCCGATAATTATTTGGACAACACCCAAGAAAGTCCCAGTTTATGCTTTAGGAACTTTCCACTGAAACTACGTATTACAATTTAAATCTTGTGAAAATAACTCATCATCTCGAGTTATGACGTCATATGATGACTGCAGCTAATTTGATCTGATACTATTGAACCCCCGTGAATGACTGAATAGCATACAAAATTGTCGGCTATTTATAGGCAAATCCAATACCAGAACACCACCCCCCTGAAGAGATCAAATTAGTTGTCGTCGAATGAACAACAACAACAAATATGTACAGTTACAATTTACCTAATTAATATTTACACTTTTCTTCATCTGTTTCTTCGAGGATTGTCCTGGTGTTGATCGCCATCCCTCTGGCCGTAGCTCCATTTCTACTCTATGCTACGCTTTAGAACATTCGAGTCTGGAGGATCGTCTTGGTGTTCATCACCATCTCTCTGGCTGTGGCTCCGTTGAAGTCATCTCTGCGGCTCCTGGCTTGGTTCAGCAAGGACTGCAGCTGTAGAGGCCATTCTTCTCTGGTCATACTTAAAATTCTTGTCTTCATTCGCTGGAATGGTATCATCGTGGCGGCTACTAAACTCTCTGCCGTGCCAACCGTTGTTATGTTGGTTGCATGGGCTATCTTCTCCCTGTACTTGGCCACATCTGATGTGAGCATCAACAAACTGGGTGTTCCCCATCTGCTGATCACTTCGGCTTGTACAAATTCTATAAGCGAGGCTGGGTGAATACTTCTGTGTGGTCTTGCTTCTATGAATCCACTAAATACATCTATGGCACAGTACAGTGTTGTAAATCTACTGTGTCTGGTCCTTGGCAAATCTTCAATGATTGTTATTAAAACTGCGCCCCACGGTTTTAACATTCCGTGGCACAGGTCATCTTCTTTAAAGTGTTGGCAACACAAACACCGACTAAAGTGCGTGTCCACATCCTTCTCTATCGTCGGCCACCATAACCATTTCGTGATAATCTCTTTCATTCCTTGTCTCGTGTTGTGGCGTATCCCATGTGCTAAGTTGAGAATATTACTCCTATACTTCCTCGGACACCAAACCGCTACTGCTCCGTCGTCCTCCTGACGCCCCACAACACCAAAGCGGTCTACCAGCGGCACCCCAGCTCCTTTTCGGATACTTTCACGTAGGTCCCTGGCAGCCGGGTCCATTGCTTGCGTTCCAACGATCCCTAGGAGTGCGGTGATCCATCGCCCATCACTTGGGGCCTCAGCCTTCAACTTGCCATGTAGCCACAAGACGGTTTCCTCATCTATTCCTGTTTGATGTGGCACCACTTCAGGCATGTCATATTTCAAAACTTCTTTAAATTCTTCAAACTTCGATACTTCTTCAACTTCTTTAAACTTTGATACTTCTTCAACTTCTTTAAACTTCAAAACTTCTTTAAAATGGGTCTTTGACCTAGGCGCATCGAAGGATTTTGCGTCCTTCCCGCCTTCAACGGTCTTTTGCTCGGGCGCCATGTAGTGTTCGCTTACGTCCACCTTCCCAGGTAGCTCGGACGCATGCGCACCACAGTTTCTAATACGCTGTCGTTCAGCTAGTTCAACATAGACTGGTTTGAACTCTTCTTCTTCACCCAGTATTCCCCACGGCTGTATTTCTTCACACCACGACCAGAGATCCTCTTCTTCAGGCTTAGTTGTTATCGCCTGTTGTGAGTCACCCACGGGGTTTGGGTCGCTTGCCACTTCTTCGCCACTCGGCCGGCAGTCGGGCGGAGGTTTAGAGAACCCTAACAGGTCCTGGACACCAGGTGCAGATGTGGCATCTCGGTCTGGGCTCTTCGCCACCTCCGTAACGTTGACGGACAAGTCGTAGCGAACTTCCTGGAGTTCTGTTTGTCCATTGGGCGAGTATGCGGCCATGGCATCATTGATCCAGGCCTCCAGAAAGCCGCTCGGCGAAGACGGTAACAGCACGTCTTGCATTCTGTCAATGACTGCTGCGTAATTTAAGGCCATGTGTCTAAATCACAACAGTCTTGTTTAAAACGTAAATAAACTGGTTAAAAACTTTTTCCTACTCTGTATATTATAATGGTCTTATTCTGACCCTTTATAATGTATGACTAATAACACTTTTTATGTCTAAGTATTTATTCAACTTAAAAACACAAAATTAAACAACTTCGTAACTTTAACAATTATTTTATTGGTCCGATAATTATTTGGACAACACCCAAGAAAGTCCCAGTTTATGCTTTAGGAACTTTCCACTGAAACTACGTATTACAATTTAAATCTTGTGAAAATAACTCATCATCTCGAGTTATGACGTCATATGATGACTGCAGCTAATTTGATCTGATACTATTGAACCCCCGTGAATGACTGAATAGCATACAAAATTGTCGGCTATTTATAGGCAAATCCAATACCAGAACACGCGCTCTTTATAGCCGATTTCCACGTGGCGAATACCACAACAATATTGTCCTGGCACAATTCGCCTTTGCTTCCTCCTTCAAGGGGCATATCCCTGGCGGTTGCGCGGCTAGCGTCAGTCGTTGTCTCAGGGGCGGCGATCTGTGCAGGGCAGTTTGAGACCGCCCCAGGTCGTATTTTGGGGTCGGCCTCGGTGGTAGAGAGCATGTCGTGTGTTCCGTCGTCCTCGGCCGTCCGGGCTGGAGGGGTTTCGTGATGTAATGCCATATTCTCGGCCATTACACTTTTTGCCACGTGCTTTTTGCGGTCTGCCGACCTGGTGCAGGTTATGCCCAGGTGGTAGCTTCTTGTATGCGCCTTCCTGGCGATGGCGTCGACTGCTGCAGGTGTGGCACTATGTGTCCAATGCTGGCAGCGGCGGCTATGTCGATTTTGGTATTATTTTTTACTTTAATTCGGTTCGCCGTGCGGTTTTACTTCTTTGCCGACCTGGTGCAGGTTATGCCCAGGTGGGAAATTGTTGTATGCGCCTCCTCGGCGATGGCGTCAGCTACTACAGTGGTGGCACAGACCGTCTAGGGCTGGCAACTTCAACTGGAGCTTATTCACGTACTATTCTTCCTTTAATTTATTCTGCCACGTAGATTTCGCGTTTTGCCGACCTGGTGCAGGTTATGCCCAGGTGGTGAACTATTGTATACGCTTCCCTGGCGATGGCGTCGGCTGCTACGGTTATGGCATGGGTCATCCAATGTTGGCAACGTCGGCGATGGCTGGTGATCGTAGTTATACTTCTCAAATTTCGTTTGCCGCTAAGTTTTCTTCGTCTGCCGACCTGGTGCAGGTTATGCCCAGGTGGTAGAGTATTGTATACGCTTCCCTGGCGATGGCGTCAGCTGCTACGGTTATGGCATGGGTCATCCAATGTTGGCAACGTCGGCGATGGCTGGTGATCGTAGTTTTCCTTCTCAAAATGCGTTTGCCGCTAAGTTTTCTTCGTCTGCCGACCTGGTGCAAGTTATGCCCAGGTGGTAGATTATTGTATACGCTTCCCTGGCGATGGCGTCGGCTGCTACGGTTATGGCATGGGTCATCCAATGTCGGCAACGTCGGCGATGACTGGTGCTCGTATTATGTCTTCTTAAAATTAGGTTTCGGTCTGGCTTGTACCTTGGTACAAACGCCGCGGATCAGCTAGGAACCACTGTTTCCTCACAGTATCGGGCTCGACTACGGCGTCCTTCCACCGGTGCTTCTTCAGCTACGCTATGCTTTAACTTCAGGTTCACGTATGCCCTCTTGACATACCCAGGTGCTCGGCAGTTCCGAGTTCGACTGGCAATTTTACTTGGCGATGGTCGTCCAAAGAAAAGACTTATGCAGATTTTAAAAACCAGAATTACTGCTCAACGAATATTTAGTTGTTTACTGTCTTATGGTTCTGCACCGACTGAATATTCCCAGTGAAATCGCGCTCTTTATAGCCGATTTCCACGTGGCGAATACCACAACACCCCCCCCCTTAAGAGCGGTAATTATGGTATGTTTATTTAACTGTACCCATCTGGTACAATTATACTGTATTTACAACTCAAATTCTTAAAACTAATTAACTTCATAACAATAAACAAATCAAATAACTAAGTTCATAACTAACCCTAAAACTAACGACTAAGTCCAAAAACAACAATAAAAACTAATAACTAAGTCCAAAAACAACAATAAACATATTTAAAATCACTCTGTTCTTTAAGACGATTTCTCTTTTTCCCTGGTTCGAGGCGATTTCTCAACCTCCACGGCGATGTCGTCAATGGGTGGCTCTCCTCCAGGTGACCTGGTATAGGCCTCCTGTGGGTAGCTTCTTGGCGACCTGGGGGACTCCTCGGAGGCTTCAGGTGGCTTCTCTCTGGGCTGCCTCAAGACTGGGACGGCGACCTCGGATTGAGGGGCCGTAGTTTCTTCCACGTCTGGTGGTTTCTTCTTGGGCTGCCTCACTGGTACCTCGGCGACCTCGGGCTGAGGGGCCGGAATTTCAGGGACTTCACGGGGTTGGCTATGGAGCTGGATTTGTGCGGGAACTCTAGTAGGCACATATCTCCACGGAACGCCTTGTTTGTCATACTGGGTCTCCAAACTTGGAGGACACAAGTACAAATCTGTCACAGGTGGCTCTACAAAAGCCGCTATTGGGTTGGATTCTGGCAGTGGCGTACGTTTCACCGCGACTACTGTCCACCCTACATACTCTTCTCTTGGGCATCGGCCTTCTTGCCCATCTCTCAATCGCAGGTCCGTCAACGCTGGTTCTCTTGCTTCAGCTAATTCTGCAACTACTGGTTGCTCAAATCCTGCAGCTGTGGCGGCCGTTGAATCAAACAGTTCTTCTTCTTTGATATCAATTTTGTCTTCAAAATCCGGAGGTGGCGAGATAACATCGATCTCGACCTCTTGGTCCACGTCTGGTGGTTCCAATACTTCATTTTTAACTATTATATCTTCTTGGATCACGTCCGGTGGCTCCAACACTTCATCTTTAACTACTACGTCCTTTTGGATCACGTCCGGTGGCTCCAAAATTCTTTGTTTAGCTTGCTCTATCTGTCGCAACAGCTGATTTGCTGCAAATTCTTTGTTCTCCGCTTGCAACAATGCAGTACACATCCTCTTATTGTACCTTATGTCCTCTTCCGAGTCCGAAGTTGGGGGTGAGGTTAGACGCTGTTTAAGCCGTCTCTTCCGTCGGAGTTGTTTCCGGTCTCTACGGATTTCTGTCATCGGCGATTCCTCATTTGTCACCGTATCATCGTCAGTTGCAGTAGAATCACTGACTATTTCCTCGTTATCTTCACTGGCGGTTAGGATTTCTATTGGTAAACTGCCAATAGCCCCGCTTGTTGATTGCACCGGGTGTCGGTTCTCTGGATCCGCCAGGTCATCTACACAAGAAATATAGTCATTGCTTCGGAAGTTAAATAGCATCTTCTCTGGGTCCTCTATTTCTTCTTCTTCTTCTGACGTGTCTTCTTCTCCATTATCTTCTTGTATTCCACACTCTTTACGCAGGAGTTCCTGGTCGTAATCTTCATCATCCGCATGCAATGCGTACCACATTCCATCTTTTAGCGCTTGACGCTTATAGTTTGGTCCTTGCGAAGGATGGTCAATCTGGTATTGCATGGCATGCATAATCATTGCTCCATGCTTGTTAGTACCAGGCATTTCTACTGGTGACCCATCTGGGAACACAAACTTTAGCTTCTTTGGTTTAACCACGCTCGCCTGTTGTCTGTTCGGATTCGGATTCTCACGTCTCTCCCACGTTCTGCTATATTGTGGCCTATTTGGGGCTTGAGCCTGACCTCCTTGTTGTTGAGGCCTTCCTCCTTCATTTGGACCGTTTCTATTATATTGTGGTCTATTCGGTGCTTGCGCCTGACCTCCTTGTTGTTGAGGTCCTCTATTGTACTGCGGCCTATAGTAGTCTTGACCGCCTTGATAATTCCGGTACTGGAACTGTCTAGTTTCCCCATTATCCCTGCTATTTTGAGCGTTAATATTCACTCTGGGTGCGGTGTACACCTCGGAACTCTTCCAATCCCGTTCCACCGTAATTGCAGCGTTTAATAGTTCTTCTGTGCTTTGACAATTCCAAGTACGTAGCGCAGCTCGCAACGGACCGTTTAATCTGCTTAGCAACAGCGGTACCACTTCCTCTTCCTGCCATCTCGGATTTATTCGTTGACAAATTTGTCTCTTGCGAATCAAAAATGCCTCCGCGCTTTCTCCTTTAGCTTGGTCTTGGCCATATAGCTCTGCGCGTAGATGATTCACGCATTCGCTATTATTATATGCCCTAAGCACTGCCTCCTGCAACTGCTTCCAACTAATCTGCCCTCCTGCATAAATCTTCATCCGGATGGCTGCTTGTCCGGTCATCTGTCTTATTGCCAGGTCCGTCCATTGGTACGCCGGCGCTCCGTTTTCTATACAATATTCTTTCATATGTCTTAAAAATAGCACCGGGTCCTCTGTATCGGCTCCTGCAAATTTGGGCGCTGGTGCTGACATTATTTTCCTAGGCTTATCTATCAACTGACCTATAGATTGGGCCAAACCCTCCATAGTCTTCCATCTCAAAGCTTCTATGGCTTGCCAATCTTGTCCTGGTTCTGCTGCCTGCTCATTTAACGGTGGTAACACCATTTCTTTAATTCTCTCTTCATATCCTTGTCTATGCCGGACTCCCCTTTGAGTTGGCGGAATTTGCCGACTTAACGGTGGCAGCGCCGGACCTCTAGGCTTGTCCTCATAGCTTGGCCTTCTTAGTTCTTCATCCAGGGTAGATGGCAACCGTCGTTCTTCAGGTGGCATCTCACTTTTTGATAGATTTCCCTGAATTTTCCTTAACATAACCGAAGCTTCCTGGTTACATGGTATTTGTTCGTCACTTGACGTATCTTCGGACTCATCATCCGAGTCTTCTTCGGAGTCGCTATGAATCTCCACGTCTACACTGTACTTCTCCTCCCATAGTCTGCGTTTCGCTCTAGTATTGAACGCTGGGCACTCCATGGGTAGGTATTCAAATGATCTACGATCGTTTAAGCCAGCGGGCCTAACGTCGTCACAGGGTTCTTTGTTACTCTTGTGTGTCGAGTAAGTCAACGAGTTGGGCGCCATGTCCTGGCACAATTCGCCTTTGCTTCCTCCTTCAAGGGGCATATCCCTGGCGGTTGCGCGGCTAGCGTCAGTCGTTGTCTCAGGGGCGGCGATCTGTGCAGGGCAGTTTGAGACCGCCCCAGGTCGTATTTTGGGGTCGGCCTCGGTGGTAGAGAGCATGTCGTGTGTTCCGTCGTCCTCGGCCGTCCGGGCTGGAGGGGTTTCGTGATGTAATGCCATATTCTCGGCCATTACACTTTTTGCCACGTGCTTTTTGCGGTCTGCCGACCTGGTGCAGGTTATGCCCAGGTGGTAGCTTCTTGTATGCGCCTTCCTGGCGATGGCGTCGACTGCTGCAGGTGTGGCACTATGTGTCCAATGCTGGCAGCGGCGGCTATGTCGATTTTGGTATTATTTTTTACTTTAATTCGGTTCGCCGTGCGGTTTTACTTCTTTGCCGACCTGGTGCAGGTTATGCCCAGGTGGGAAATTGTTGTATGCGCCTCCTCGGCGATGGCGTCAGCTACTACAGTGGTGGCACAGACCGTCTAGGGCTGGCAACTTCAACTGGAGCTTATTCACGTACTATTCTTCCTTTAATTTATTCTGCCACGTAGATTTCGCGTTTTGCCGACCTGGTGCAGGTTATGCCCAGGTGGTGAACTATTGTATACGCTTCCCTGGCGATGGCGTCGGCTGCTACGGTTATGGCATGGGTCATCCAATGTTGGCAACGTCGGCGATGGCTGGTGATCGTAGTTATACTTCTCAAATTTCGTTTGCCGCTAAGTTTTCTTCGTCTGCCGACCTGGTGCAGGTTATGCCCAGGTGGTAGAGTATTGTATACGCTTCCCTGGCGATGGCGTCAGCTGCTACGGTTATGGCATGGGTCATCCAATGTTGGCAACGTCGGCGATGGCTGGTGATCGTAGTTTTCCTTCTCAAAATGCGTTTGCCGCTAAGTTTTCTTCGTCTGCCGACCTGGTGCAAGTTATGCCCAGGTGGTAGATTATTGTATACGCTTCCCTGGCGATGGCGTCGGCTGCTACGGTTATGGCATGGGTCATCCAATGTCGGCAACGTCGGCGATGACTGGTGCTCGTATTATGTCTTCTTAAAATTAGGTTTCGGTCTGGCTTGTACCTTGGTACAAACGCCGCGGATCAGCTAGGAACCACTGTTTCCTCACAGTATCGGGCTCGACTACGGCGTCCTTCCACCGGTGCTTCTTCAGCTACGCTATGCTTTAACTTCAGGTTCACGTATGCCCTCTTGACATACCCAGGTGCTCGGCAGTTCCGAGTTCGACTGGCAATTTTACTTGGCGATGGTCGTCCAAAGAAAAGACTTATGCAGATTTTAAAAACCAGAATTACTGCTCAACGAATATTTAGTTGTTTACTGTCTTATGGTTCTGCACCGACTGAATATTCCCAGTGAAATCGTGTCCTGGCACAATTCGCCTTTGCTTCCTCCTTCAAGGGGCATATCCCTGGCGGTTGCGCGGCTAGCGTCAGTCGTTGTCTCAGGGGCGGCGATCTGTGCAGGGCAGTTTGAGACCGCCCCAGGTCGTATTTTGGGGTCGGCCTCGGTGGTAGAGAGCATGTCGTGTGTTCCGTCGTCCTCGGCCGTCTGGGCTGGAGGGGTTTCGTGAGGTAATGCCATATTCTCGGCCATTACACTTTTTGCCACGTGCTTTTTGCGGTCTGCCGACCTGGTGCAGGTTATGCCCAGGTGGTAGCTTCTTGTATGCGCCTTCCTGGCGATGGCGTCGACTGCTGTAGGGGTGGCACTATGTGTCCAATGCTGGCAGCGGCGGCTATGTCGGTTTTTGTATTATTCTTTACTTTAATTCGGTTTGCCGTGCGGTTTTACTTCTTCGCCGACCTGGTGCAGGTTATGCCCAGGTGGGAGATTGTTGTATACGCCTCCTCGGCGATGGCGTCAGCTACTACAGTGGTGGCACAGACCGTCTAGGGCTGGCAACTCCAACTGGAGCTTATTCACGTACTATTCTTTCTTTTAATTATTCTGCCACGTAGATTTCGCGTTCTGCCGACCTGGTGCAGGTTATGCCCAGGTGGTAAACTATTGTATACGCTTCCCTGGCGATGGCGTCAGCTGCTACGGTTATGGCATGGGTCATCCAATGTTGGCAACGTCGGCGATGGCAGGTGATCGTAGTTATTCTTCTCAAATTTCGTTTGCCGCTAGGTTTTCTTCGTCTGCCGACCTGGTGCAGGTTATGCCCAGGTGGTAGAGTATTGTATACGCTTCCCTGGCGATGGCGTCGGCTGCTACGGTTATGGCATGGGTCATCCAATGTTGGCAACGTCGGCGATGGCTGGTGATCGTAGTTTTCCTTCTCAAAATGCGTTTGCCGCTAAGTTTTCTTCGTCTGCCGACCTGGTGCAAGTTATGCCCAGGTGGTAGATTATGGTATACGCTTCCCTGGCGATGGCGTCGGCTGCTACGGTTATGGCATGGGTCATCCAATGTCGGCAACGTCGGCGATGACTGGTGCTCGTATTATGTCTTCTTAAAATTAGGTTTCGGTCTGGCTTGTACCTTGGTACAAACGCCGCGGATCAGCTAGGAACCACTGTTTCCTCACAGTATCGGGCTCGACTACGGCGTCCTTCCACCGGTGCTTCTTCAGCTACGCTATGCTTTAACTTCAGGTTCACGTATGCCCTCTTGGCATACCCAGGTGCTCGGCAGTTCCGAGTTCGACTGGCAATTTTACTTGGCGATGGTCGTCCAAAGAAAAGACTTATGCAGATTTTAAAAACCAGAATTACTGCTCAACGAATATTTAGTTGTTTACTGTCTTATGGTTCTGCACCGACTGAATATTCCCAGTGAAATCGCGCTTTTTATAGCCGATTTCCACGTGGCGAATACCACAACACCCCCCCCCCTTAAGAGCGGTAATTATGGTATGTTTATTTAACTGTACCCATCTGGTACAATTATACTGTATTTACAACTCAAATTCTTAAAAATAATTAACTTCATAACAATAAACAAATCAAATAACTAAGTTCATAACTAACCCTAAAACTAACGACTAAGTCCAAAAACAACAATAATAAAAACTAATACCTAAGTTCAAAAACAACAATAAACATATTTAAAATCACTCTGTTCTTTAGAACGATTTTTCTTTTCCCCTGGTTCGAGGCGATTTCTCAACCTCCACGGTGATGTCGTCAATGGGTGGCTCTCCTCCAGGTGACCTGGTCTAGGCCTCCTGTGGGTAGCTCTCTAGCGACCTGGGGGACTCCTCGGAGGCTTCAGGTGGCTTCTCTTCCCAGCTGCCTCAATACTGGTACGGCGACCTCGGTCTGAGGGGCCGTACTTTTCTTCCACGTCTGGTGGCTTCTCCTTAGGCAGGTATTCAATTAATTTACGAACGCTTAGGCCAGCGGGCCTAACGTCGTCACAGGGTTCTTTGTTACTCTTGTGTTTCGAGTAAGTCAACGAGTTGGGCGCCATGTCCTGGCACAATTCGCCTTTGCTTCCTCCTTCAAGGGGCATATCCCTGGCGGTTGCGCGGCTAGCGTCAGTCGTTGTCTCAGGGGCGGCGATCTGTGCAGGGCAGTTTGAGACCGCCCCAGGTCGTATTTTGGGGTCGGCCTCGGTGGTAGAGAGCATGTCGTGTGTTCCGTCGTCCTCGGCCGTCTGGGCTGGAGGGGTTTCGTGAGGTAATGCCATATTCTCGGCCATTACACTTTTTGCCACGTGCTTTTTGCGGTCTGCCGACCTGGTGCAGGTTATGCCCAGGTGGTAGCTTCTTGTATGCGCCTTCCTGGCGATGGCGTCGACTGCTGTAGGGGTGGCACTATGTGTCCAATGCTGGCAGCGGCGGCTATGTCGGTTTTTGTATTATTCTTTACTTTAATTCGGTTTGCCGTGCGGTTTTACTTCTTCGCCGACCTGGTGCAGGTTATGCCCAGGTGGGAGATTGTTGTATACGCCTCCTCGGCGATGGCGTCAGCTACTACAGTGGTGGCACAGACCGTCTAGGGCTGGCAACTCCAACTGGAGCTTATTCACGTACTATTCTTTCTTTTAATTATTCTGCCACGTAGATTTCGCGTTCTGCCGACCTGGTGCAGGTTATGCCCAGGTGGTAAACTATTGTATACGCTTCCCTGGCGATGGCGTCAGCTGCTACGGTTATGGCATGGGTCATCCAATGTTGGCAACGTCGGCGATGGCAGG
This sequence comes from Polydrusus tereticollis, assembly GCA_963920685.1. Classification (NCBI taxonomy): domain Eukaryota; kingdom Metazoa; phylum Arthropoda; class Insecta; order Coleoptera; family Curculionidae; genus Polydrusus; species Polydrusus tereticollis. The sequence continues at coordinate 202,601,509 of OY987326.1, forward strand.
TGATCGTAGTTATTCTTCTCAAATTTCGTTTGCCGCTAGGTTTTCTTCGTCTGCCGACCTGGTGCAGGTTATGCCCAGGTGGTAGAGTATTGTATACGCTTCCCTGGCGATGGCGTCGGCTGCTACGGTTATGGCATGGGTCATCCAATGTTGGCAACGTCGGCGATGGCTGGTGATCGTAGTTTTCCTTCTCAAAATGCGTTTGCCGCTAAGTTTTCTTCGTCTGCCGACCTGGTGCAAGTTATGCCCAGGTGGTAGATTATGGTATACGCTTCCCTGGCGATGGCGTCGGCTGCTACGGTTATGGCATGGGTCATCCAATGTCGGCAACGTCGGCGATGACTGGTGCTCGTATTATGTCTTCTTAAAATTAGGTTTCGGTCTGGCTTGTACCTTGGTACAAACGCCGCGGATCAGCTAGGAACCACTGTTTCCTCACAGTATCGGGCTCGACTACGGCGTCCTTCCACCGGTGCTTCTTCAGCTACGCTATGCTTTAACTTCAGGTTCACGTATGCCCTCTTGGCATACCCAGGTGCTCGGCAGTTCCGAGTTCGACTGGCAATTTTACTTGGCGATGGTCGTCCAAAGAAAAGACTTATGCAGATTTTAAAAACCAGAATTACTGCTCAACGAATATTTAGTTGTTTACTGTCTTATGGTTCTGCACCGACTGAATATTCCCAGTGAAATCGCGCTTTTTATAGCCGATTTCCACGTGGCGAATACCACAACAATCGCGCTCTTTATAGCCGATTTCCACGTGGCGAATACCACAACAATATTCTTATAACAATAAGGATGATTCCACCAACCACAATGCTGGAAGGCGGGGCTTAGAGATATACTCAAAAACGAAAATTCCTAAGTAACGTCGGAGAACGACGGTAAGATAATAATCAAAATTAATTTTAAACGAAAATTCCTAAGTAACGTCGGAGAACGACGGTAAGATAATAATCAAAATTAATTTTAAACGAAAATTATTCCTAAGTAACGTCGGAGAACGACGGTAAGATAATAATCAAAATTAATTTTAAAAGTATAATAATACTACCACTAACCTAATTAGATATTTTAATCTAATTAAGCTTAATTAATAGCTGGAACAATTATTTTTAGTAAGAACTAAAAATCACGAAAGATATTGTCTTTGTTAAAAAGTTTATAAAGTCTTTAAAAAATTAAGTTAATTTACACCTTAACAAATGTTAAGTTTTTTCGTAAAAACGAAAAATTTGAGCAGCGTTTCACTGGTAAGTTAATGTTTTTGAATATTTATCAGGTAGGCTTCTACACCAACTACTTTCTTGCGTCCGACTGTTCAGAACAACAAGATTTCGTTTGGCTTGCGATTTTATTTTAAGTGCGTTCTGGGGTGTTGAGTAAATTTCGCCCGTTATTTAACTTGCGGGGAAACGCAAGGTTCGAAGTTATTCCCCAAAACCACACTATGAAACACTTTGCCCTAACCGCGGTAGAGTACTGAATGTTTCGTTCTTCTCGGATGATCACAATGCTGACCCTTCAAAGCGAGTATTGCGATCCCCTCGATTATCAAACACCCTTCGCTAGCTCTGTGCAAGTGCTAGGTACTAACTGAGTGATAATGTTGAAATAAAGCTGGCTTCTTAATGTTGCTGCAACTAGTAAGAGCAGATGGCTTCTGTTACGATCTGCAGGAAATCCTTGAAGTGATACGTAGGTGTTTCGATCCCAGGTAGCTCCACCGCACGTTCACCACAAATTCTAAAACGCTGACGATCAGCTAGTTCGACGTAAACGTCTTTTTCTCTATTTTCACCCAGCATTCCCCACGGCTGCACATCTTTACTCCACGACCAGAGATCCTCTTCTTCAGGCATTGTTGTTAAAGGCCTTTTTGAATCACCCACGGGGTTTGGGTCGCTTGCCACTTCTTCGCCACCAGGCCGGCAGCAGGACGGAAGCGTAGAAGGCCCTAACAGGTCCTGGAAGCCAATAATTGTGTTGGCAACTCGGTCTGGGCTCTCTGCCACCTCCGCAGCGTCGTCGAATAAGTCAAAGCTAACTTTCTGGAGTTCTGATTGTCCTTGGGGCGACGAAGAACCCATGGCATCGATGATCCAGGCCTCCAGAAAGCCGCTCGGCGAAGACGGTAGCAGCACTTCTTGCATCGTATTGATTACTGTTGCCAAGTCTGCAGCCATGTTTCTGACTTCCAACAGCTTATTTAAAATGTAGTTAAAATATCAAAGTTATATTCTAACTTTTATTTGATATTTTATTTCTTAAAATTATTCTATGTTTAAGTATTTTTTCTAACTTAGAAACACAAAATAAACAAGTTTATTAACTTTGTAGAAGATATTTATTCATCGGTTTTACAACACTTTATTTGCATCCGAAAAGTCCCAGATTATGCTTTAGGAAACTTTTATGCAAGTACAAAGAATGACTTTTTATTTACTATTAAAATATCTCATCAACTCGAGATATGAGAAAATATGATGACTGCAGCTAAATTGATCCTTACTGGTCGAACCCCCGTGAATGACTGACTTAACACTACTACTGATTTGTATCAAAAATTGAGTTAGTGCCTGCGGCACTCTTACTCTGTTTTAAAATTCCCTATTCTAGGGTTGTCAGTTGGTGCTAGTGCCAGTACGCATATTCTGCGCTCCCAACCGCGCGAAAATCCGCTATTTATAGGAAACTGAGTTCGGAGTGCTGGGGTAGTTTGTTAAGGTAGAGCATTGCTCTTTGACTTCTTTTTCTGTATTATTTTTTGACGGTGATTGAAGATCCTTTGCTGATTGGTTTTGTTGACGGTTAATGTTTGAAATTTTTATTTAGATTGTTGGTTTGAGCTTTTTTGGTTTTGATTTTTGAATTTAAATTTATTGACTATCAAGGAGGTAACCAATCCTTAGGATAGCGAAATCTCTCATTCGGCAGTGATCTCACGTGCGAGTCCGTTATTAGTCTGTTTGTGGAAGTGTTTGTTCGTTTAAAATAGTCGTAGTGTGTCTGTCTTCATGTCTCTGTGAAGCAGGTCTAATGGAAAGTATTTTGGTGTGTCTGTTATTATGCGTAATGCGGTATTTTGGAGTCTCTGGTGCTTCGAGTGTTGGGTAGCACAGAGAGTCGACCACGTTGGTACTCCAAAGGTCAGTACAGGCCTGACCAATATTTTGTAAAGGTTTACTTTAGTCTTTAACGTAATCCTACTTTTCTTGTTTATCAGTGGATAGATGGAAAAGAGCTGTCTTCTAGCTTTTAGAAGCCTCTCCTCAGCCGTGAATCTCCAGGTCATCCTTCTATCGAAGGAAAGGCCCAGGTATTTGACTTTATTTGCCCAAGGAATTTGGTGGTTCATCACCCGAACCTTCTCCTTTGGCAGCTTGAGCCTTCCCAGCAAACATTTATGATTGGTTTTAAGTCGGCCGACTGTGCGCAGATCTATTTTTGATCGGGATCGGTTTACTTGGAACGGTAAACCATTTAATTTACGCCCCGTTCCCGACAATCGGGAATAGTAATCGGATCTGAATCGAAAAAACATTGATATTTCGATTGTCGGTTGAACACGATCTATTATATGTCGATTATTTTATATTAACCGACGCTCTTTCTTTCGTCATCGAAAATGTTAATTTTAGACGGCGAGAGCCAACGGAATAGGTAATGCAATAAAAATTAGTTGGGAATTCAAATTTTAGCGCCATTTCACGGTAGTATCGTATCCTGCATTACCGACCACTGCATGTGACGATGACGTCAAATGCAAATGGCGTTCTTTAGTTCTTTGGCTTCGGTCGGTGTGTTTTTGTGTTTTTCGGCGTTGCATACGATTAGAGTGATTTGCTGTTTCGTTACATTTTCATATTTCCAAATTTCAGGTAAGTTTTTTGTCTTTTCATTTAGGTATTTTTATTGCCAAGTATAAGTTCAGTAAATTATTGTTAGGTAATTCGTGGTTTACGGTTTTTAAATTTCATTTATTTTACTGGCAATTCACTGACATATATTTTTTGTTTGTAGGTTGTACGATTGTGATCATTGTGCCTTCTAAAATTAAAATAATGTCTCAAGAGGCTTTGATGATAATTTATGTTCCTATTTAACTTAAACATATAACGTTATATTATACTGTAAATATTTTGTCTGTTAGAGGTTTTCCAATATTTTTATGTTCTGGGAAAGATGTGTAATAAAAAAACGTTTCATATTTAAATATCAACTGTTTTAATTATTCTATTTGAGAGGGCTTTGAGTTATGTTATATTAATCCCTATTATCTGTACCAAAAGTGAAAAGACTAAAAATGAATGTATCTAATTTAATGTATGATCACTCTAAAATTATATAGTCATCATCCTATTTTATCTATATCTTTAATTTTTTTTTTATTTTAGTTACTTATAAAAGGGACCAAGTAATAACAATAAGTTTCAATTATCAGTTTTTAAAAAATTTTTAAAAATTTTTTGGATTTTATATTTTTTACATTCAAAAAAATCCCTATGCCAAGCTGTAATTTGCGAGTGTAGGGATTTTTAAAAGTAAAAAATATAAAATCTAAATTTTTTTTAAAATTTTTGAAAAACTGATAACCGATAAATAAAATGTATCCATACTTTGAATATACCTCATTTAAATGAAAAGGAATATATGACGTAACATAAAATAAAACGCAATATTTAGATATTGTACCAACAAATTTTGTGTAAAGAATATGCATCTAAATGAGGATCGAGTTGTAAAGGAATATCGGCAAGATATCGGGACCCCCAATTGGCCGATTGCTGGCTCTGCTATCGGCCAGGCGGTCATATACGGTCCGGATCGACGTTGGCGTCCGGCATTGGCCCGATAATCCGAAACCAATCGGCCGACGTTTAATCGACGCTCAATGTTTGCTGGGTTCCCACTTGACATATTTTGAGAAAAAACGTTATTTTTACGTGAAAATGGTAATGTTATTTCCCTTTACCAAAAACTTCGTTTTAAAAACGTGATCTTTTTTTAATACTGTTATTTTAATGTAATTTTTGTTCACGTTGTAATTTGTGTTACATTTTTACATTCATTTTATGTAAATAAAAGTAACGTTACTTATAAAACATTTAATTTGCGTTATGTTTTATAACGTCGAAATAAGTAACCTATTTTTCACTTTATCTTAACATTTTTAAATTTCGCGCCTAAAACCCAGCGATCGGCGATTGTCACGTCTGTCATAGACGTTTGACGTTGTGTCGTGAGCAATGAACTAATAACACTTCATTGGTCGTGTATAGTGGAAGGAGCAGTTTTTGGTGAAAATTTTGGATAGCACCGAATCTCTTTTAAGTTTTGTGAGTTTTCGTTTATTGTAAGCGTAAGTTGTTCTTAATTTTATGATTTAGTCTTTATGAAATAACTGTTGTTTGTTCTTTATATATTTCACGAGTTCATTTGTTCTTTACCACAAACGCTTGAAGGGCAAAATGGCGTCTCGTGATTTTTATTTTCATTACAAAAAAAATGCTAAAAGGATCCCTTTAATGTAACAAAAATACCAGCCTTTTGAAGTTAATTAAAAATATGAAACGAGATACGCGCCACTCTATTTTTTCCTTTAATTGAATAGTTCTCTAGATTCTACATTTTAACCTCTACAAAAAATGATTATTGTAGTTCTTTATTACTATTGAGGACCCTGGAAAATGTTTCCTATGTAATGTAATATCTCGTGTATAGGTTGTTGGAACAATATTTAAAAAATTTTTCGTTTTTAATTTAGAAATAGCGCAAGTTCAGTTTGGAGGAACTACTGAGTACTCGATGGAAAAAATAATAATGGACCACTTCAGGTATGGCGCGAACAGTTAAAGAAACAAAAAAATGAAAACTTATACTATATAGCTACTAGATTTTAAATTAAAATAAGTTAAAATTCGTAAATTGTATACGGTAAACTAAGGCAACTTGAAAAAATAAAAGTTCATACTTGAATGTTTTGTTGTTTATTTACAAGTACCCAAATAATAATGTATGAAATAATACGCTACTTTCCTGAGGAAAAATTTAGTTTTATAAGTTAAAAATATGTTACAAAAACGCAGAATTGTACCATAATATAATACGTTATAAAAACGTTAAAATTAGTAACGTTATTTTAACCAACGTCAGAACACCGTAACATTAAGCGTGTTTTACACATTGAAAACACGTTTATTCGTATTCTAACGTTTTTCAGTCTGACGTAAAATTATACATGAAATTCACGTTTTCTTGCCAAGTGGGTTGCCTTCGAGAAATAGATGGCCTGGATTTTCTCCGGATTGAGGCGAAGCTTCCACTCCACCAACCACCGGGAGAACAAAGCAATGTGCCGCTTCAACCACAAAATTACATATAAGGGCGACTTCGAGGTGGCGGTAATCGCAGTGTCATCTGCAAACAGATATAGTGAAGTTTGCGGACACTTGGGTATATCCGATGTATAGAGATTATACAAAATGGCCGCCAAGGGCGAACCCTGCGGCACACCTGCATTGATCTCTATAACTGAAGATAAAGTATCCTCAGATGACACCACGCAGGACCTTGCCTCGAGGTATGATTGAATGATTTTTATTAAAATGTTTGGCATACCCAACCTAATTAGCTTTAGTATAAGACCATCGTGCCAAACCTTGTCGAATGCTTTCGAAACATCGAAAAAGATCGCTCCTGTCGACTGTCGTTGGTTGAAACCTCTTAGTATGTTTGTAGCCAACCTCGTTGTCTGGCGCACCGTGCAATGAGCAGTTCTAAAACCGAACTGCTCTGGTGGTAAAATGTCATTGTTAAATACAAAATCAGTTACCCGATTAAGTATTAACTTTTCAATAACCTTGCCTAGACACGATAAGAGACTTATCGGCCGATAGTTGACTGCAAGCTGAAGGTCTTTACCAGTCTTCGGAATCACCACGACCTTGGCCCTTTTCCAAGTGTCTGGGAAGCGACCCTTTCCGATTATTGCATTGGCTATATCTACAATCGCCAATACTGCATTTTCTGGCAGATTCTTCAATGCCTTATTTCTTATGCCGTCAAAACCAGGGGCTTTTTTGGCATTGATTGATCTCAATATTGCCCAGACCTCTTCGGCTGATACTTCGGCTATTGCGCCGGTATCTGCTGGAGTATTCTTAAAGATTTCGACAGTTCTGGCAACCCGCAGATCACGCTGGAGATTGTCCGTAGGAAAAAGGCTAAACTGCTCACGGAGACTCTCCGCGAACAGCTCAGCCTTCTCCCCCGGACTTGTGACGAAAGTGTTCTGGTCGTTGTTTTTTAAAGGAGGAACAGGTTTTCTGCCTCCCCTGATAAGGGACCTGGTGAACTTATAGACCGACGAATCCTCGATGTTCAGGTCTTTCGTCTTGTGGTCCCATAAGTCCGATTCTTTTTGAATAAGAAGCCTCCTTATCTCCGCAGACTCCCTGTTCGCTCTTGCTTTGACCTGCGGATCGCCAGTTCTGTATGCTAACCGCAATGTTTTATTTTTGACTTTTATCAGCCGAATCAGTTCTGGGCCCAAATCCCCTTTTTTTGAAAACTTGGACACCTTTGTTTCAGACGAGTCAGCCATGGCTTTGTCTATATCTGAGGTCAGTTTTTTCACCGCCGTTTCTAAATCCTCGTTAGTAACGATAGGGTGCAGTCTTTCTTGACTTTCTAACCGGTGCTTGAAGAGCCTCCAGTTAGTTTTCGTAACTTTGACGTAGCCCTGCCTCCTTTCCGCAGGATCTCCGTACTCCACCATGACTGGCCTGTGATCTGATGTCATCTCGTTTAAAACAACTGGTTGCGACAAGCGCCCAGTGTTTTTGACAATAAAAATGTCCAATATTTCCGGAAGTGCACCCGTTTGATGGTGAGTGTGCTCCTCCGGCGGCATAATAAAATAATTCAGATCGCTCGACGCATTGTACAGGGCGGTCCCTCGCGAACTCTGCACCCTGCAGCCCCACGCTCTGTGGGTCGCATTGAGATCGCCCCCCACAATGATCGACTCTTGAGTATCGAAAAGTTCTGCCAGGCAGACCTCGTTCATCTTAACAGAGGGACTAATGTAGACAGAACCAAGTTTTATCCACCCATTTTTGGTTTTGATCTTGATGAAGGTACCCTCTATGTGAGTACAATTCGCAAGACCTGGCACATTTTGAGCGATGATATTTTTCTTCACCAAGATCATGGTTCCCCCTTTCGGCCGATCTTTTCGATCAACCCGGTGGACTATGAAGTTGGGGATGGTGAACCTCTCACCTTTCAACCATGTCTCTTGGATCATAAATATATCAATGTCATATCTTTGTACAAAGTCAATTATTTGAAACTGAGTTCCAAAACATCCTTGAAGCGACACGTACGCTCTACAATCCCAGGTAGCTCCTGCGCACGCGCGCCACAATTTCTTGTAAGCTGACGTTCAGCTAATTCGACGTAAACGTCTTTTTCTTCACTTTCACCCAGCATTCCCCACGGCTGCACATCTTTACTCCACGAGCAGAGATCCTCTTCTTCAGGCACTGTTGTTATTGGCCTTTTTGAGCCACCCACGGGGTTTGGGTCGCTTGCCACTTCTACGCCACCAGGCCGCCAGCAGGACGGAGGCTTAGAAGGCCCTAACAGGTCCTGGAAACCAAGCAGGCAGTTGGCATCTCGGTCTGGGCCCTTTGCCACCTCCGCAGCGTCGACGGATGAGTCATAGCTAACTCTCTGGAGTTCGGATTGTCCTTGGGCAGACGGAGAACCCATGGCATCGATGATCCAGGCCTCCAGAAAGCCGCTCGGCGAAGACGGTAGCAGCACTTCTTGCATCCTGTCAATTACTGTTGCGAAATCTGAAGCCATGTGTCTGACTTCCAACAGCTTATTTAAAATAAAGTTAAAATATCAAAGTTCTATTCTAACTTTATTTGATATTTTATTTCTTAAAATTATTCTATGTCTAAGTATTTTTTCTAACTTAAAAACACAAAATAAACAACTTTATTAACTTTCAAAAAAGAGTTTTATTCATCCAATTGACAACACTTTATTTGCCACCAAAAAGTCCCAGATTATGCTTTAGGTAACTTTTATGCAAGTACAATGAATACTTTTTATTTACTGTAAAAATATCTCATCAACTCGAGATATGACGTAATATGATGACTGCAGCTAATTTGATCTTATCTGTTTGAACCCCCGTGAATGACTGAATTAACAGCACGAAAGTCGGCTATTTATAGGAAAATCGAGTTCCAGAACATCCTGCGCTTATATACCTTCCTGCTGTTGTGGTATTCGACCTTGAAAAAGCTATAAATAGCGTGATTTCTCAAGGGAAAGTCAGTCAGTACAGAACCATAAATGAGCAAGCGTCTATTGTAATAGTTGAGCATTTGTTCCGGCTTTAAAATCTGTATAAGTCTTTTCTTTGGACGACCGTCACCAAGCGAATTGCCAGTTGATCTTGGAGATTCCGAGACCTGGGTGTGCCAAGGCGGCATACGTGAACCTAAAGTTAAAAGCAAGGCGTGCTGAAGGAGCACCGGTGGAGGACGCCGTAGTCGAGCCCGATACTGTGAGGAAGCAGTGGTTCCTAGTCGATCCAAGAAGTTTGCACCTGGAATACGGGCAGATTTTGCACGCACCTAGGGGAAAGAGTCAGCTCACGATCTTCGGAGGAGGGCCAATTTTCGAGCACCTTTGCCAACCTAGAGACCTAATTTTAAGAGGGAATACGACGAGATCCGGTCAACGCCGACGTTGCCGACATTGGACACACTGTACCATAACTGCTGCGACGGACGCCATCGCCAGGGAGGTGCGTACGAGTGTTTACCACCTGGGCATAACCTGCACCAGGTCGGCAAGAAGAGAAAACCTAGTGGCGAAATAATTTTAAGAGGAAGAGCGACGAGAACTGGCCATCGCCGACGTTGCCGACATTGGACCAACGGTGCCATAACTGCTGCGACTGACGCCATCGCCAGGGAGGCGAGTACGAGTGTTTACCACCTGGGCATAACCTGCACCAGGTCGGCAAGAAGAGAAAACCTAGTGGCGAAATAATTTTAAGAGGAAGTACGACAAGAACTGGTCATAGCCGACGTTGCCAACCTTGGCCGAACTGTGCCACAACTGCTGCGACGGACGCCATCGCCAGGGAGGCGTGTACGAGTGTTTACCACCTGAGCATAACCTGCACCAGGTCGGCAAGAAGCGAAAACCACGTGGCAACGTGACTTTAAGTTAAATTAATAGAAACCCGGCGACGCCGAGAGCTGAACGACGAGGCCAGACCTCCAACAGCAAGTGCCGGTACCCAGAGGACGAGTACGAGAATCTACCACCTGGGCATAACCTGCCCCAGGTCGGCAAAGAAGGAGCCAAGTGTGGCAAAACGCGAAATGATTGAAAACAAAGATTTACATAATAAAACCCCTCCAGCCCTGACGGCTGAGGGCGAAGAAAACCCGTACATGCTCACTAATACCGAGGCCGACACCAGGAAGGGTCCTGGGTCGACTTCAAACTGCCCTACACAGATCGCCGCCCCTGAGAAAACGGATAGAGCTAGCCGTGGTGCTTCCAGGGATACGCCCCTTGAAGAAGGAAGTGAAGGCGAACTGTGCCAGGACACTGCCAACTCCTGCAACGTTTTTGATTGGTTGAAGGATTTTACATTAGAGAATAGCAGGGAGGCGTGGCCTTCCTGCAAAATTTTGTTTTTGCAGGATTTTGCAAAAAGTACTTGGTTAATTTGAAAAACCGATATACGGCCTTACGAAGAATGATAATGGCTATCTAATTCTACTTTTTGAATTTTGAAAAAATATTATATAAAATTTTAAAAGGCAAAAGAAACTAACTTCTACAACAGTACCTTGTACTTACCTATAAATAGTTTTCCTGGTTTTTTAATCTTTTTGCTTTTCGCTTGTTCCAAATTCATAGGGGGGGGGGGGAATTACCCTATCCCCCCCCCGTAAAACCGCCCTTGGACCTATATGTTCGTCCCATTCACGTTTTCTACTTAGAACCCATTGGTTGATATTTTTTTTTTATTTATTGGCCTCGAGTTTTACTCATTTAGCCACGAACAGTTATACTATTTAATAAAATTTTATTTTATAGAGAAAATGGGAACTACAGACAGGGACACACACTTCACGCCACTGGGGTCTATCAGGGCGGCTTTTTAAGTAGACAAAACAGTTAAGACCACTTGAAAGGGATAAACATTTAAGGAAAAGAAGGAGGAGGAAACATAAAAATAATTGCGAGGATATTTGAATATATTTTTTTTTCTTTTTTTAAATTTTTTTTTTTTTTGCTTTTTTGTTATCGTATTTAAATAATAGTTGTACTAATTTTTAGGAATTTAATAAATATATTCTCTATTTTGGGCTTTGTGATGACTAGCGTCATAAACGATGAAGAATTAAGGGGTAGAATATTCATTTTATTTAGCTCATTCAATAGAAATGTAATAGCTTGTCTATTTAGACTACCTTGGAATAATCTATAATTGAGATCATCTATAGATTGATTATCACATTGACAGTGAGGGGTTTCGCTTATTTTAAGTTTATATAGATGATTATTGAAACTACCATGGCCGAATGAATATCTAAGGTATGAAACAACTAGGTGTCGAGGTAATTGAAGTCTAAATATGACCGGCTGATTTTGATATTTTTCATTCCGCATGTTCTTTTATCATTTTCCCCTGTCCAGTAGGGTTTTTCCAGCAGTCTCTCTTAGAATTCCCATACTGCCTGTTGTCAGTAGTCGTTTAGTTTTTGTTGTTTTTGGTCAGCTCTGTGCCATGTATATCAATATTAGTTCTATGAGACAGCTTTATAAATAAAGGACTGATATAGATATACATGGCACAGAGGCGACCAAAGTGAATGGAATGAACATATTATAGGTCGATAGATAGAAATACAATAATAAAAGTAGGACGTGATAAAGCACCATGAAGAAGCAGAGAAAACCGAAAACGATTGGGCAATAATCTTTCCATAAATTAAAGAAAAAGACACAGTAACGAAGAAAGAACAAAATTACCTAACAAAATGATCTAGTACCTTGCCATCTTGCCACATCTTATTAGAATCCAGAAGATGTGCCATGTGGTATCAGCAAAATAAAGTTCCGGCCTAATTCACCTATTTTGCGTGGGTACCTCAATACTGTTTTTTCCTGAACGATGGATTGGTCGACCGGGTTCGGTTGAATGGCCGACTAGATCTCCGGATTTGACCCCTCTAGATTATTTTGTGTGCGATTATCAACAGTAATCAAATCAAATAAAAAAATAGTGGTCCTCGAATTCTATGATGAACGTTTTCGGTTTAGCAAACCATACTAATAGCTGTAATATTCATTCAGATTTAAGAATAAAATAAATAATGGAATAAATTTGGATCAAGGCTGCCTCCTAGCCTGGTCCCTCCAGGTTAGTTTAAGATACTTGCTGCGATATGTTATCCTACATTGATTTGCGTTATATTGGTGGTGCTAAGTTTACGGATTACTTTGTCTATGATGGCAGGTGTTTCCTATTGAATATAGGTACATTTTAATGTCATAGCTTAATCGGACTTTATCGAACACCTTAGATAGGTCGACAAAGCAGATAAATTCCAGTGTGTTCGGCTTTAGCTGCCGCTCTATTTGATTTAAACCCTTTTACTTTCTGTTTGTCATTTGTTTTCAATCCTTTAACACAGCCTAAAATAGTTTCATTTTGGTTTATAATTGAGTTATTCTGTATTTTTTTAGGATATCTTTCCTTTCTGAAAGATACTAGTACCTGTATTCCAATCGTTTGGTATATCAGTCATGCATAGGATTTTAATAGAGTATTTTCAATTTTTCTACCAGCTCTGAAACGCCGTATATTATAAGCTCATTTAGTATATTGCCTCTTTCTGACGCTTTTTTGTTTTTTATTTTATTTTTTAATTGGTCTAATATACCGTCTATACTACGATTCCAAAATAATTGGCAAAACTGTTCTTATCACCATTGACGGTGTGCGGAGAAAATAATTAACATCGATTCACCCACTTTTAACTGAAATGAAAGCATTCAAAACCGATTGGGAAGATTGTACATTAATAAGTCGTTACATGTTGCCCGGTTTTAAAATATTTCATTTAAATTCTCATAAAATATACCAAAATCAGCATGCCATTAAGGCCTTTACACCCTACGGTACTTGGTCTACTCAATTTGGCAAGGCAGGTTTTATTATTTTGGTGGTTATTCAAAACAGCAAATATTATAATGCAGGCGAGTTCTTGAAGTGATAGTAACGAACAAGTTACAAAACGAAGTCATTTAAAACCTGGGAAGCGTACAACGGTAAGAAATGTGTATGAGGGAATTCTAAGTACACACAGTGGAATATCATTCACTGATGCAGCAGAACTTTGTGCCACATTGACTAGGACATCTTGCCGTAAGGACAATAGGAATACTAAAGTGTCCGATCAAAAGGAAACAAGAGGACGGAAAAAGATTTTTATTGATCAGCAAATAAAGTTAGCCATTCGTCGGAAAGTGCACGTAACGCCTTTATCAATGGACTGTCCACTGGATTGAAAGCTCCTTCAGGAAAAGGTCGTCGGTTAATTATAACCCACATCGGGAGTGATTCTGGTTTTCTTGAAGGTGGGTTAAACGTATTTAAATCTCGTAAAACCGGTGACTATCATGAGGATATGAACTCAGGAGTGTTTGATGATTTGTTTAATCTTACCGCGTATTGAACGTGGGTCGGTAATCGTGATGGATAATGCACCATACCACAGCCGTCGGGTGGAAGCTTTGCCAACTTCTGCGTGGCAAAAAGGAAAGATTGCTGACTGGCCCTAAGAAAAGAATATTGAATTTGGCGAAAAAATGCTAAAAGTGCACTTGCTCGATCTTGCAAGACTTCACAAAAAAAAATATACGAAATATGTAGTAGATGAAATGGCTCGTGAACGAGGTGTCACAATATTACGTTTACCGCCTTACCATTGTAAACTAAATCCAATTGAGCTTCTACGGGCACAGATAAAAGGCAAAGTGGCGCGTGAAAATAAAACTTTTAAATTAAAAGATGTTAAAGGACTGTTAGAAACGGCAATAGCGAATGCACAAGCAGCAGATTGGCATAAGTGCGTATTACAATACATGTCGAGAGCGTAGAAAAAAACAATGTGGGACTTAGATGTACGCGTTGAAGTCATGGTAGAACCTATTATTATAAATCCTGCAGATGACAGCAGTAGCGACAGTAATAAAATGTTTTCATCGTCAGATAGTGAATAGTTGCTGTAATGGTAATAATGAATTCAAAATTGTAACGTATTGTCATTATAACACTTTTTAATGTCGGCGTGGAATATAATTTGTCAAATTATTTTCAATTAGTGTTTATTAGGTAACAATAGTTAGAAAATGTATAAACATTTATAATTTAGGTTTAGGTTTTGCCCTTAATCCACTATTATATATAAGAAGTTAAAAAAACCAAAGTCTTGGTCTCAAATTTCATAAAAAAAAAAAAATTTGAGACCAAGACTTTGGGTTTTTTAACTCCTAATATTTATATCAGGTCTCTTTGGGAACTATGGACCGACTCTTTACCACTATTATATGTTTCTATTATTATGTAATATGATAAAAACTTTATGAAAATAACATATTATACTGTTGCTTTATTATTCTTTTTGGATTTTATATCTGCGTAATTTACTTTCTCTAATTACTTCATTAGATCACCAAATGTAAAAGCTTAATTTATTTTTCAGTTTAATTTATAATATTATATTTATTATAGTAAAGGTGAATATATTATAATAATAAACAAAAATTAATAAATATTTTGAATTATTATTGTTCAAAATGACACGCCTCTGGAATGGCGTTCCCCTTACGTCTTGCACACCCGGGTAAAAATGAGTGACTGCCAATTATTTTGGTACCGGAGTGTTGCCATTCACTAGTTTTTATATCGATTGCATTAACTTGAGCATCCTCTGTCTATCTTTGAGCAGAGCTGCGCCTTATCATAAAAAAAATATTTCAAAAACGAAACTAATTGTTCTTTAAGGAACAACCTTATAAAAGTTGTGATTTTTTGTTGTAGTGAAACATTTTCTTACGTAGTTAAAAGAAAGTAGCAATCACAAATAATTCTCTTCGAGTGCGTAGTTGTGCCATTAAAAAATATTAAACAGCGCTTGCAATAACGCAATAACGTAAACCCCTAAAAAAATAAGTTTATAACAAGACAGGCTAAAAATGCTTTCGCTATTATATTACAGTTTTTTATCTATAGAGAGAAGGCAGAAGCCGACATAAACATTTAGGCCCACAGACATAAAATCGAATTATAACAGGCTTAGTTCCCAAAAGGCCACTTCCTGCAATAAACGTTTTATTTAGATCATAACCGGCGAATAGCCTTTGAATGTTCTGCTTCTTTTTGCTATAACATGTTCCAAATTAAAGCTCTATTTTTGACCTGAACTTTTCTATAGATAAAATATTTTTCAGTTAAACTTTTAACGTTAAATAACTGAAATATGTTGTCAATATTTAGTTACCTTTGGTTTAATAAGAAGATTAAAATATGGAATACTGATTTAAAAGGATATCGTAATACCTAACTCAAGTAGGAGAAGAAGATGAAAAGAAATCAACGAAATGGTGGACCCCACACTATCCACTGTACCCCCAATGTCAAGTTCATGCAAACAAGCATTAGCACTTTCTTTGAATAAATACCTAAGCACTGGGTGGACAAGGCACCTTCGTCTCTCCGACTTGGTCTCACTCCCTACCAACCTACCCTATCCTCGGTAGCGCTTCGGCCACTTGGCGTTAGCGTACCTGATGCTACCTATGCTCTTAAGAACGCCTGGATCACTTAGCATCAACCTGCTCGGAATCTCACACTAGACCTCAAGGCTATGCTCGAGTAACTTAGGAAACGACAGTCCCGATAGAGATCATGCCTTACCGGGCTATCTGGTAAAGTGTACGAGTAAAAGCATTGATTATTTATGGCACCTTCTTTTTAAGGCACTGCAGAACCATATAGGGTCGTTCCAAGAACATTATTATGCTTGCCTGTATTGCCAAAAGTCAAGGAAGGAAAACAGAATATAAAACTATTGTTGCAGCTGCAAAAAAGGAAAAAGAAATGTTTTTAATAAATTGCTCTATAGTCTGTTGCTTAATGCGAGAGAGTAATAAATCAGTATTGAACTATAAAGCCCAGTGGTCTTCGCCGTATTCCATAGGTGTACTAAAATTATTATTATTTAATTATGTTTATTCTCAGGGGTCCCGAGATCGGATAGATAGAGGCACAGGTAGTTTACCTACCTAGGCCTCACTGTTTTAAAAACTTGAAATCTTTAGTTACTTTCTGGCGGTTATTGGAAATGTTCGTGAAAATGGCTAGTGTTTCTGAATTTGTAGCTGAAAAATGGATTAGTAAAACTGCGCTTTCTAAAAATGAAAAAATTATTATTCTCAGTATGCAGCAAGCGATAAAAGTAAACAATATATGTGTGCATAACCTGGAAGAAGATGAAAATGAAAATCTATCAGGAAAAATCTTACACTTGATACAGGACAAAATGAAAATTCAAATACAACGGCAAGATTTGGTACAATGCTACCGAATTGGAGGAATGAGAGAGAAACCGAGACCTGTTATCGTAAAATTTGGACAATTTCAGCATAAACAAAATATTTTAAAAAATGCCTACAAGCTTAAAGGAACTAAATTAGGAATTACCGAGGACCTTAATAAACAAAGACTGATATTATATAAGGCGGTGTTGCAGAAGTTTGATAGGAAACAAGTTTTCACACGGAATGGGAATATCTTTGTTAAACTGAATAACAACAAAATTAAAAAAATTTCGAAACTTGACGACATATAAATATAAATGTTGATACTTTTTCTTACACTTTAATTCGTTAAATTTAATAATGGTTTATCATAATTAAAATAAGTGAATTTATACGGGGTGGATGAGTGGCATTCTATCTTTATTTGCCTTTTTAAGACACTTCTTTCTACCTTAGAATATATTATTTGCTATTTCGGTTAGAGTGTTATTTTTTTCATTTTTTATTTTAGTTTGGCTTATTAGATCATTTGTATACTTTTTTCTTTTTTTTTACCCATTAATTTATATTTGAGGCTTTTTGGGATCCGATGTTGGACTATTTCGATGTAGTTGATGCGTTTGGTGGGTTGGATACGGTGGAGCTGGATGACGCTGCGAAGGTAAGACCTGTGCTCTGTGGAAACGATAGATTTAATATTCTACATTTGAATATTCGTAGCTTGCAAAAAAATTTTGACGAGTTATTAATTTATTTAAGCCTTTTCGACACTAGTAATATAGACATAATGATATTTTCGGAGACCTTTAATTTGGATAACTTAAATAGGTTTAAAATACAAAATTTTAAGATTTTTTATAATGGGTCTATGTTTAATAAAAATGATGGATTGGTTATTTATCTGAAAGAAATCCATCAAGTTACATCAACAATTTTTAGGCTAACTGAAACTAATATTTTGCGATGTGAAATTAAAATAAATAATATCTTATCTTTTGGCATTACGGCCTCTTACAGACCACCATCGACTCAATTAGAATTATTTTTAAATGAATTGGAAGACTTATTTCCTAAAATAAAATCAAGGGACTTGGAAATATTTGTTGGTGATCTAAACATTGATGTATTGAATCTTAGTAATGAGCAGGTAAGTAGGTACTTGAACATTCTTTCTCAAAACAACTATTTTTCTTGCATTAACAAACCCACAAGGGAAACTGAAACATCTTCAACTATAATAGATCATTTGTTTATAAAAACTAAAGATATTAATCAACAAAGAAATAATATAACATCCTTTATTTTACGTACTGCTTTGACCGATCACTACCTGATAGGATTGTCTATGAGAAACATAATATCTTCATTAAACACAATAAATAAAACTCCAAACACTAGAAAAATAATAAATTATAATAACCTTAATAACCTACTGAAAAATGAAAAATGGGTAAGTGTTCTGCATACTGATAACACCGAACAAGCTTATCTGCTCTTCATAAATAAATTAAAAAACTATATTGAGGAATCTACTCATATGCAAAGATTAAATAGCTCAAATAAAAAACGAAAACAATGGATCACTGATGGGATAATCAATTCTATTAGGAGGAGGGATCGGTTAAAGAAAGACTTAATTAAGGAATTTTCTCTAGAGTTACATGCACAGTATAAATCTTTTAGAAATATGCTAAATAAAACTATAAAATTGGCAAAAAATAACTACTACAAAGCTAAAATAACTTCAGATAAGAACAACTATAAAAAGATTTGGAATCTAATAAGTGAGGCTACTGGCGCACAGAAATGTAATACACAACAAAATTTCTCCATAATGAAAGACAATAATGTGGTTCAGGATAGCGGGGAGGTTGCTGATATCTTTAATGACTTTTTTATTAATGTTGGGGCTGACACACAGAAAAATATTACTATACGGAATGAAGGTCCAGATCCTGAGAGTAGAAATCTTAATTCTTTTTATCTACGCCCGACAACAAAAAATGAACTTATTGAACAAATTAATTCTTTAAAAAATAACTCTTGTCCGGGCGAAGATACAATAACTTCTGAAACTATTAAAAACATACATTTAAATATTTTAACCCCACTTCAATATATTATAAATCTCAGTTTTACAACTCATATTTTGCCTCAGGAATGGAAAATGTCTATTGTCACTCCAGTTTTTAAAAACGGAGATTCACGGTTGACTACTAACTACAGGCCCATCTCTATTATAAATAATTTTAGTAAAATCTTTGAAAAGATTCTTAAAAAACGAATTGTAGATTTCTTGGAGAGATACAATCTTTTTTCTAATTTTGTCTCGAAAAATAGATATTTCGAACGCGCTAGCGAGTTCGAAATATATCCATTTCCAACTCCGAATTTTATTTTTTAAAAGTTGGCGTTGGTTATATTTAAATGTTTTATTCTGTTGACGTCTGACGTTTCCTGTTATTGTTATCCATGAGAAAAGAAAGTTTTCGGGATTTCTCTGGTAAAAGTTGATTTATCGTTTTATTAGCAATATCCCTTAACTCAGGGGGAGTTAAACTTAGATTATCATGCTCCATATTTTTTTAATTATAATTATGAACAACTCTATGAAATATTAAATCACAAATTTCGTGACAATGACACAAAGAAAATATTATTTATTGTCAAGGCTACTATGATAAAAAGAAATTTAGAGTATTAGGTACCAACATAGAATTTAGACACACAAATTTACAAAATTTGAAGGGTTGATTTTCTTTTTAAATATGTATTTTCTTATTGAAAAAAATACAAAATAGAAAAAATAGTATAAAGTACGTGTTTTATAAAGCAGTTAGAGCACTTGTCCCGTTAAAAAACTCGCCGCAAGCGGCTTGTTTTTTAACATGGACGCGTGCTATAAGATGATGCTTTATAAAACATGTACTTTAATATACTATTATATAGTCAACAGTTTGGTTTTAGAAATCAAAAAAACACAGAGGATGCCGTCTTCCAGTTTGTTAGAAATATAAACGAAAATCTTCAGAACAAAACAAAAAACTTAGCAATATTTCTTGACTTAAAAAAAGCTTTTGACACCGTCCCACATAATATTTTGTTTGACAGATTGGAAGAGATTGGCATTAGAGGCGGACCTTTAAATTTACTACAAAATTACTTAACTAACAGAAAACAAAAAACTAAAATTAATAATGTTTTAAGTAATGCTAAGACTATAACAACGGGCGTGCCACAGGGTACCGTTCTGGGTCCTGTACTTTTTTTAATATATATTAATAAAATAGGTAAAATATTGCAAAATTGCAATGTCATTTCATATGCGGACGATACTGTTCTACTTTTTAATGGCAAAACATGGCACGATGTCTATAAGGAAGCAGAGATGGGGGTAGGGGTAGTGAACCGTTGGTTGGGAAGGAGTCTCCTGAGTCTGAATGTCTCGAAGACATTTTTTATGGCTTTTTCTGCAACATGTGCTGACCAGCCAACCATAAATAAAATATACATGCATAATAAAGGCTGTAAAAAACAAACCACACAAGTCTGTGATTGTCCATTTATCAAAAAAACAAATAAAACCAAATATTTAGGTATAATGATAGACCAGCACTTGAAGTGGGATTCCCATATCTCCTATTTGAGCACCAAAATTAGAAAATTATTTTATAAATTCTATCAACTTAGAGATATTTTAACCAATCAACTCCTTATCATCTTATACACCTCACTAGTAGAGTCAATTCTGAGATATTGTATTGTCATCTGGGGAGGTGCCTATGACAGGGCGTTAACTACTCTGCAGGTTTGTCAAAATACTGTACTTAAGATTATCTTCAGTAAGCCTCGACTGCATCCCACTGCATTATTGTACTCAAACTATAAAATTCTTAATTTAAGAAACCTTTACGTTTATTCTAGTCTGTCATATTTGCCTAAAATAAAGGATGCATTCCCGGCTATTACACACTCACATCAAACTAGAGCTAATTTAAATAAAAACTTGGAACTACCTTTACTACATAGCTCAGTCTGCCAGAGATTCCTAATTTATAATATTCCTAAAATGTATAACATATTGCCTATTTCCATTAGAAATAAAATTTATAAACGAGAATTGAGAATATTTATTGTAGATAACCAACAGGTATTTATTCCTATATTTACAGTATAAAGTATGAATATCCTCTTAAGAGTAATAACTTGAATCATTCTAAATAAAACTAAAATAGAAAATAAAAACCTTCGCTCGTCACACATGGTCCACTGTTGTCTACAGCACGGTATGATAAATTTTCTGTACTCTATCCACAGCGTAGTTAATATCAATCGATGATGACGAATAGGGAGAAGTAGCACACAAGATGCATCTTAATGCAACTTAGGCGAAATTTCCTATTTGCAATCATAGTTTATATATTTTTATTTATTTTTTCTCATAAAATATATAAGAAATAAATTAATTATTTCGTTACTAAATAGTTGTAATATCCTATGACTAAACCTATTTTGTAAAAAATTATTTTATGTAATATATTTGATTTGATTTGATTTGATTTGATTTGAATATGTTCAACGAAATGTGTTCGAATATTACTGGAGTCACCAATATACCGACTTATGCACGAGGATAAACGCGGCCCCGTCAGGTCACCAAAGAGAAGTACAGGAAGGAAAGAAACTGTAATAAATGAGGATGAAAAGACTCATCATCATCATCATCATCATCATCAACCAGCCCTTAGAGCGTCCACTGCTGGACATAGGCTTCCCTCATGACTTGCCACCTGACTCTATTTCGGCCTGCCTGGATCCAGTTGTTTGCAATTCTTTTCAGGTCATCGATCCATCGTTTAGGTGGTCTTCCTCTATTTCGCTTATCGGTGCGTGGTCTCCATTCCAACAACCTCTTTGTTCATCTGTCGCCGCTCACTCTGGCTACATGTCCTGCCCAATTCCATTTTAACGTGGTTATTCATTCGACAATGTCCTTTACGCCGGTTTTTCTTCGCAGGTCCTGGTTTGTAACGTGGTCTCTCAAACTCAATCCAGTCATTAACCTTTCTATTTTTCGTTGTGCAACTCTCAGTTTTTTCGCGGATGTCATCGTTAAGGTGAGTGTTTCCGCACCGTAGGTGAGCACTGGTAGAACGCATTGATCGAAAACTTTTCTTTTTTGACAGATGGGTAGGTCATGAAAAGAGTGCCATCAGAATAATCATAAACTCGTTTTACTTAAAAAAAGGGAAACCTACCTTGGACAAAATAATGTCTAAAATTAAAAAGGATGATTTCATTCCACCCATGGGTAAGAACAAATTATGGAAAACTTTGAAGGAAATGAATATTTGTTAAGAAAAAGTTCAAAACAGAAAAATCACTTTTAATAGAGAAAGACGAAATCATCTGCTGGTGACCGCGATATTTGAGGGCAGTTAGACAGTTTGGAGGGGAAAACAGGAACATCTATTATATGGACGGAACTTGGTTTAATGAAGGATATACCGTTGGTAAAATATGGCAGGATAAACATATAAAAAGCGCCAGGCAAGCTTTTATGGAAGGATGAAAGATTAATAATTACTCACATTGGTAGCAAAAATGGATTTGTCGATGGCGGCTTGCTAGCATTTAAATCGAAACGGACTGGAGACTGTCAAGAAAGACATAAACGCTGATGTCTTTGAAGAATACTTATCTTTCTATTCCTCATGGGTCTGTTATAGTCATGGATAATGCCAGCTACCACTCAAGAAAATTGGAACAAATACCAAGCTCTTCTTGGAAAGAAGATGACATGATTCATTGGCCTACTGTAAATAAGAAGCTATTTCATAAAGATATGCTGACAAAGGAGCTACTAGAGATTGTAAAGTTGAATAAACCTCTTTGTACAAAACTTGTTGTCTACACAATCGCTTCAATGCGAAATATAACTGTACTTCGCCTTCCGCCATATCACTGTGAATTAAACCCCCTAGAAATGCCGCTATCACCTTACTTTCACTCACCAAGCTAGTCTTTCTATTCTATGCAAATTTGGGTGACGCTAATTTAGGACTGATTGGGGGTGTGTAGGTCTTAAATATCTAAAATACGAATCGACTGTTGCAGTGGCAAATTAGGTGTGCGGCCGTTTGAAGGACTGTATGGATACGGTTGCTGTGTCGGTTTACCGGCAAATCTATTTTTGCCGTTTCTGACGGTGTGTGAAGTTTGCAACACGGTTTGAAAATATATTACTATATATATATAGACTAGCGAATATTGGGGAGTGCAGCAAATGAAAGAATACTCTTTAAAGTTATTCCAAGCTTTCGGAAATCATTTATTTCATTTCCATCCTCAGGGAGAAACTTTCTTGAGATTGTTCATAAATATGTTCGTATAAAGCAAGAGACATGTGAGAAGAAAATGTGTTGAAAATCAAAATCAATTGCAATTAAAGCTGACGTCTGGAGATACTATTAAAACCATTGTATATGGACGAAGAAACACACAATTTAAAATAAAAATCGAATTTAAAATCGTTTTAATAGTATCTCCAGACGTCAGCTTTAATTGCAATTGACTTTGATTTTCAACACATTTTCTTCTCACATGTCTCTTATTTTATACGCACATCTTTATGAACAATCTCAAGAAAGTTTCTCCCTGAGGATGGAAATGAAATAAATGATTTCCGAAAGCTTGGAATAACTTTAAAGAGTATTCTTTCATTTGCTGCACTCCCCAATATTTGCTAGTCTATTTCTCAACTAGTCAGCAACGACTACCCTCTCCATATCAATCAAACATACATAATTAACTATATACCTACAGTATGGCTCCGTAAGTTCGCACCATATAGAAAACTTTTTTATTATTAATTTTACGAAAAAAAGTTATTCTTTATAAAAAGCTCTGCATGGTCTAAAACCTAAGATGCCACTATCAGATATTACATTTTCCCGGGCATATATAGGGTTTGTCAAAAAATATGAATTTTGCCCAAGATTAAACTACCTTTATTTTTGACAATATCGAAAATTATTATTAAAAAAAGTTGATCAGAACTAAAAACCACGTTTAAATATGCAATTACACCCATTTACGATAAAAAATATAGGTTTTGTTATTTTTTTATAATTTTTATATTGCAAATAAGAAAACACATACAAATAATAAATTGTAACAATAATAATATTAGATATAAATATAAATTAAATTTTCACTCATTCCACTAATGCCTTAACATATCCACCCTCTCGTTCAATACATTTCATCGTTCTATTGCCAAATTTCCTTAATATTTTCCTTATTATTTCTGAAGAAATTTTTCGGCATGATTGTGTAATTATCCTCTCCAAATGATTAACATCATGAAAAGGCCATTGCTGGTAAACTTTTTGTTTTAAGTAACCCCATAAGAAGTAATCTAGAGGAGTTAGGTCAGGGGATCTAGCGATTTTTGGTTTGAATGGTCTGAAATTATTTCGTTTTAAAATTCTTCCCACTGTATCTTTACTTACATTTTGTTGTATTAACGACTTTCTTTTGCGCAATGACACTTTTGGATGTTCTACAACAGACAGCATTACTTCTAACTGCGTGTTCTCATTAGCAACCAGTTTTTGGCGTTTTCCATTAAAGTTATTGTTTAAACTTCCAGTAGTCTTAAATTTATTCATTATTCTTGTAACAGTTGAATGATTAATATTTTTATTGAGATGTCTATCATTAAAAATAATTGCTGCTTCTCTATGCGTTTTATAGTTTTCTCCCACAATCAAAACAATTTTAATTTTTTCTTCACAACTTAATAACACCATTTTTATGTACTTTATAAATTTTAACGCGTTTGGACGGTCGCTGTCAAACATTTCTTGCTATCAACAATTCATTTGTATGTCAGAGCACCCTAGATTACGTGTAACTAAAAAATATATTAATATATATAAAATATTTTTTTCATCGTAAATGGGTGTAATTGCATATTTAAACGTGGTTTTTAGATCTGATCAACTTTTTTTAATAACAATTTTCGATATTGTCAAAAATAAAGGTAGTTTACTCTTGGTCAAAATTCATATTTTTTGACAAACCCCGTATATGCCTGGGAAAATTTAATATCTGATAGTGGCATTTTAGGTTATAGACCATGCAGAGCTTTTTATAAAGAATAACTTTTTTTCGTAAAATTAATAATAAAAAAGTTTTCCATATGGTGCGGACTTACGGAGCCATACTGTAGGTATATAGTTAATTATGTATGTTTGATTGCCTGGAATTTTCAAGTTCTTTTTTATGGTAGGGTCGGCCTGCCGGTCCTAGTTATAAAGGCGACTTAAAAAGTATAACGGTTATTCACTGGTAGTTTGCGGCTGATAGAAAATGCAAATTCCCTCATCCTCATCTTCCTGGTCTGTAATTGTTTCGGAGTCTGCACAGAATGTGATTTTGTGCACAAAATACTCATCGTCTTCACCTGAGGAAGTAGATAAATCATCTTGAAATAGATGTCGAGACCAAACGTGGAACTGGTTTTTGTTTTTAAAGAGAAATACTTCTTTTAAGTCTATTTTCCGGTTCTGGCGCAATAACATCATGTGGTTCTCCTTAATCTGGAATTGCTGAACCAAGTAGTTTCTTGTTTGTTGACGCAAAGGCGAATTTCCCTTCTCTATCAATTCTCGGTATACTCCCTCTTTCAATATATCTTTTATGCGTAACAATTATTTTAACCACTTATCCTGTTTTTGACTTTCACAGACAAACGCTCGTCTTATCGCTTTCCTAGAGCCGCCGACATGTTACAGCTAGAGCTAGTCCGCGGTTTCTAAAGAAACCATGCTTCTAGTCAACAAAATAGGAAAATTATATGATACCAGAAGTTCCTACTTTGAAGTTCTCATTTTAGTAACATTACCCCGAGCTCGGGGGTAATGTTACCGTAGCTCAATGTGATATTATCGTAGTTTGCGTAATATTACCGAAATTTCTTTCAGTAATATTCTCTCTTGCCATCACTACCCAATAATAAGATATTTTAGTATTTAAACACGTTTAATTAAAATTTATCGTTCCATCACAATAAAATTTTCATATTGACATTACTATTATTTCAAATTAAACAGTTTAGGAATTTTCGTAATTCATTTTATTGCACTTTACAAATTTGCAACATCATCGACAGCTTTTATGAAATAAACAGTATATTTTGCCCAGAATTTTATTCCGATTTTGTTTTACTGTTTCGTTGCATTCCACAAAATTATTGCCAGAAATTAATTTAATAAAACTGTTAAAGATAAATCAGAAAATATATTGAAAATTTAATAACTTGTTAGTAATGAAGGTCGCCAAACAATCATGTTAAATATATTTCAGATAGATTTATTCACAGGGTCAATCGTTGGAGATTACCACATGGGTGATACTAATATGGGGAACTCCGCAACAAAATGACTTATTATGACTACTTGGCCGATTTGCCACCAGAGGGCCACTACGATTGGCACTGCCCTTTACTCGTTCGCGACACATCAGATTGCATATCTGAATCCTCGAGCATTTCACAGTTAAAATTTAGTGTTATGTGACAGGGCATCCGCGAATCGCCAAGCAGATTATGTTTTTGGTATACCTACTGAATAATGTTTACTGCATAATTGGATCATCAACACACAGATGGTCCATTTTGCACAAATATGTTGACATAGGCGTAAAAAACTGGTCTGAAACGAGCAAAGGCGTAGCCACAGAGGGGCGATCGCCCCCCTTGACCTGGCGCCTCTTTACTGTTAAAATCCTTTAAAAACAAGATCGGTCTTATTTTATTTTTAGGACTTAAAGGAGCGAGAGGAATAAACTTAATAAAGCCGGGTTCGAGAGCATCTCACCACATTATATATTAAGTTTTCTATATAGCGGATTTCCAAATCGTTTGGGGCCAGACCCTCTTTCCAAGGAAGCATAAGGAAGGTGAATTCCTACGAAATTTGGGCGTAGTCCCAAAAAAAAATTTTTTATCTGCGGCGCTTTAGCTCCACGATTTGCACCCCTCCCATAGTTTCCCGAATACCATTATGGGATATAGGATTTTATTGACCATTCCAATATCTGTTGAAAGTGCTGAAAATTGAAATTAATCAAAAACTATTTGAGATCAACTATGGCTCAAGATCGCTTGACATCGCTGGCAATTTTGTCGATCGAAAAGGATATTTCACGTAGGTACCATAAATTTCGACACCGTCATTGACAAATTCGCAAAAAAAGCTCGCAAAGTCAATTTTAAAGTCTGAAGTGTAGGTTACATGAATTTAATTAAACTTATTATAGCTTACCGCAATTGTGAACGAAAAAAAGCGCAATAAATGATATTGTGATGTATGGTCATGTGAATGAGAATATTTTTAAGAATACTAGAAGTCAAATAAAATAATTTGTATCGTACGTAGTATATTATTTCGTTCCCAAAGGACCCATTCAATAAAGTGTTGATTAAACCTACAGCAATACTATAGAATAATAATAATTGATTCATGGACTTCTTAGTATCGATAAATTTTTTTTCAAGATATCACCTTTCACCTCTTAAGGTCACAGGTGAAATTAAATCTTAACCGCGAAGGACTCGCAAGAAGTACAGGGTGTCCAGTTTTCGTATGTTTTACGGGTTATCTGCGTTATTAGTAAAGATATAAGGTTGCGGTTTTCGCGGCACTGTGTTACTTTTTTGAGAAACAAACGATGCCACAAACAGAATTTTCATAGCCTCCTTAGTTTTTTTAGATTTTGAAAATTTTGCATTTTGCGACACCCCCGTATCTCGGTTACGCTGCAACTTATCAAAAAGGTAAAAAATGAACTTATTAGTTTTTTTCACGTAGAATCCAGTGGCGTGGTCAGATTTTTTCCACGTTTAATTGTTTTCGAGAAAAAGAGCAAACTTGCATTTTATTAAATGGGACATCTTATATATTTTCAGCTATGGTGATTCAGTTTATCACAAGCTTTTCAAAAATATATAATACTTTATAGCTGTTTTCAATATGAAGCTCAAAATTTACATTTTTCAACAAATTTACATTTTTTTAAACGGCACACCGTATAAATTTTAAGATTAAACAATTGTCACAAGCTTGTCACAAATATAAAACACTAATTTTAAAAATATATACCCATAACAATAACTTTTATAAATATAAATAACAATTAACTCAGTTGTGTTATACGTTCAAAAATTAAAAGCTACAATTATTTGATGATTTAGGAAACTGTCTCATAAATATTGCTCAAACTGTTCTCCATTATGCCTAAGACATCTTTCACACATTGTTCGGATTCGCCTTAGTGCATTTAAAATAATAAAAGGCCGTGCCTGTAACTCCCTAAAGGCTCTTTCAGTGGCTTCTCTTAAATCTGCCATCGTTTGGACTGGACGGTATAAATTTTATTTTTTACGTAGCCCCACAAAAAAAAATCCAAAACCGTTAAATCGGGTGACCTGGATGGCCATTTTACAGGTCCATGCGCTCCAATCCAGCCGCCAGGAAAATTATTGTTAAGATATGCTCTTACAATTTGAGCATTGTGAGCGGGAGCTCCGTCCTGTTGCAAATATAAGCTATTAAGATGAGCTAGGGGCACATTCTCTACTCTTTCGGGCACAATGTTTTCCAAAATTTCTAAATATTTATTTGCAGTAAGACCGCCTTCCAATATATTATATAAAATTTTACTTCCCAGTATGAAGCATGAAACGCTAAACCAAAATCTGCCTTGCCGTTCCCGTGGAAATATAACATGTTAATTTTCCTGGCACCAAAACCTAGTATTTTGCCGATTAAATATACCGGCACTGGTAAAATGACTCTCATCAGACCAATTAATCGTTTTTTCAAGATGATTTTCTCTATTTACATTTTGTAAATACCAATTACAAAACTCTACGCGGCGCTCTGCGTCACCGAGATGTAAGTTTTGTACGACATGAAATTTGTAGGGCTTAAACTTGTGTTTTTTTAGAATAGTTTGAACCCTTGATTTTGTAACACCGACAGAACCTTCCACTGTTCTACAAGAACTACTTTGTTTCAATTGAAGCCAAAACGTTTACTTCATCAATGTCGTGGTTTTCCTTATTGTAAATACAAGGTCGGGGTTTGGAAAATAAACCGACTTCAATTAAGTTTGATTTAATTTTTAAAAATATTCTTTTATCCGGCCGTCTTCTTTCTGGGAATCTGCGAATATTACGTTCTTATAAATTTTAAAATATGATGAAAAATATAAAAAGATGCCCATACCTGTTAAAATAAAGTTCTAATGCTTCATCCGAGTTTTCGTTACACTGAATATAACAAACGAACATATTGTACTTTTCATAATTATCGAATTTTGCATTCGCAGCCATAATTAAGAAAAAACTGCTATTTATCGAAACTGAATAGAAATAAAGAACAGAAAATGGATAACCTATTCTTACAGTAAATAAAGATTTTTTCAGATAACAAGCCTGTCATCTTTTGTATTCCTAAATACCCGTCATGTCCTACTAAAAAAAAAATTTTAATTTGTTGAAAAATGTAAATTTTGAGCTTCACATTGAACACAGCTACCTATAAAGTATTACACATTTTTGAAAAGCTTGTGAAAAACTGAATCATAATAGCTAAATATATATAGGGTGTCCCATTTAAAAAAATGCAAGTTTGCTCTTTTTCTCGAAAACAATTAAACATAGAAAAAATCTGACTAAGCCACTGGATTCTACGTGAAAAAAACTAATAAGGTCATTTTTTACCTTTTTGATAAGTTGCAGCGTAAGCGAGATAAAGTGTCCCAAAATGCAAAATTTTCAAAACCCCGTATCTAAAAAACTACGGGGGCTATGAAAATTCTGTTGCTGGCATCGTTTGTTTCTGAAAAAAGTAACACAGTACCGCGAAAACCGCAACTTTCGATCTTCACTAATAACGCAAATTACCCGTAAAACATACGAAAACTGTACACGGGGCAGGGCCTCGCGCTGGTCAGCGCCGAGATTAAAAAATTTCACTGTATGACTGGTTGTATGACTTTTCAGCCGAATGCCAAAAAAAAAGATAAGGTGCATATACTTTTATGCAAATTTCCGAATGATTACGCTCATGAAAGTGGCATGAGGATGGCACAGATCTATTTTTTAGTGTACTGCATGCAAGCATTCTCGTCCTGGTATGTTATTTCTGCGATAATTGACGAGGAGGTTTAAATATAAAATTACTTACATCACATCATTGGAATGATCCCACGTTAATATCCTCTGAACCTCAAACCGCCCATGTGTCAAAGGAATCGTCCTCTTTTTGGGAATATTTACAGAAATGGCGTGCCGAAATGTGCCAGCTGGTCCATCGCGAACCGGACCAATGGTGATATAGTTCGAAGTGTCAGTGCTGAATACAGGACTGTCACCCATATCCACCCAGCCTTGTCCGTCGCTGGCTATCCTTTGGGTCTGGAATATTCAAAAATAGTAGTAAATATGGATATTGTTATAAATAATACAATTAACTAGACCGGCCAACAATCGAGGTACGGGAGATTTCTCCTTTTTTAATTAAATAGTGTTCAGGGTGTCCCATTTTCGACACTTTTATATCTCTGTAATTGTTAGTGCTATCAAAAAAGTAATATAGGTGTCATGTACTCTTTTTGAGTCAAACTTAAAATGGTAAAATCAAAATATGAAAATTTTCGCTCGCTTAAGAGATACGGGGGAAATCAAAAATTGACAATTTCAAAATTACCCTATAGTTTCTTAGTTAAAAGAGATACAGGAAAGTCTTTTATACAAAAGTTTCTTTATAATGATTGTTGAATAATCCGCCCTTTTCAGAATAAGTATACGGGGTCAGGTAAAAAAGTTATCGGACCTAACCTCATTTTCTTAAATGGAACACCCTGCATGTTTTAATCTAATAAGATAGCATTTTAAACTCTCTTTTCAAATATATAACACACCATGGATGATATTGGTTTCCTAGGCGATTTATTTAAACTTTATTACTTTAAACCACAGTAGACCATGAAACAAAAGCTAATATCCGAGAAACAACTTTGATGGCATTCTAGTTGTTATTAACATTTAACGTCAATTTTATTGTTACCTATATAATATTTGTTCGTGAAAATTCTTTAGGCGCGTTTAGCACTTTTAGTGGGTATTAAATGAGACTGAGTCGTCAGATTCGACTATGCAACGCTCATGATGCAGTCGGGGAAAAAGGCAAGAGACTAAAATATGACCAAATGCATAGTGTATTTGCTTTTTATGGATCGATTCTTTTATCGTCTTGAATTTGAGATTTGCGGATGTTAGATTGTGAAAGGTTAATAGAGAATCTCGTCTTGGTGAGGTCTTCACTTCTGTCTTGTGGTCTTAAGCACACATCCTAATTTTATTCTCTGAAATCACTTTGTAATTTTAGGAACAAAAATCTACGTCGGTCAGAAACGTAGAAACTGAAACTGGAATTACAAAATCTAAGGCGCAAAGAATTTTGACGTCCAATAAATATTTTCCCTATGTTGTTAAAATTACCCAATATTTGCATCCTGGTGATGATGTGAGACGATTGGAATTTTGTCACTGGTTTTTAAATAAATCTAACGAGGATCGTTCTTTTCACAAAAAAATAATTTGGTCAGATGAATGTCGAATTACAAATTGCGGTATACATAGCCGATATTATGAAAGACATTGGAACTCCATAAATCCCCACATGGTACGACCTGTTCGCCAACAAGATCGATTTGGGGTAAATATAAGTTGTTTTTTGTTTCAAAACAAACTGGTGTATCGCTTTTTTGAAGAAAATTTAAATGCAGATAGATATCTGGACAAGTACTCCTTAAAATTTTAGTGCAAGTGGTCCTAGTTCTGTAAAAAGAATAGACTAGCAATGACATATGACGTCGACCGCTATTAAAGACTAAAGCTGGATTTATAAACTCGAAAAGTTGACGAGGTTGAAGTCATGTTTATATTGGTGAGGTTCGATATTTGACAGTCCAGAATATGGCATTTATAAAGTCAGTAGCGAAGTTCGAAAAGTTGTTGTTTGATGGGCTGAAATTTTTGTTCAATAGAATGATACAGAATACTAACATTAAGTGGTAGTAAGTTATAGATAAATTCATAATTTTGGATTAACTCGAGTAACAAAAAATTAGAGTCATCATTCTCTATACTATCCATTTCTGGCACAAAACACAATACTAAGCTTACAACAAAAAAAAATTCAAATACAAATGACGCAAGGGCGACGTAAACAACGAAGAGCACAAACATGACTTTAAAATACCGTCTTCATTGGTCGAAACGAACCTCTCGAATTCTGAACATAAAAATTGTTTATCTCGAACTATACGGGAGCTTTGCACGAACTGAGTTTATAAATTGAACTGAGTTTAAATTGAAACTCTTATTTCCAACGCCAACTGAACTTCAACCTCGTCAACTTTCTGAGTTTATAAATCCAGCTTAGCTGGCGCAGAGTTTAGGTGTCATGTAATGTAATATTTATTGGCAGCTTAATTGCACATCCTTCTGAATAGCTAATTCGCATTTATTTGCTCTTAAATGTGTAGCACGAGCACTACTAATGGCCTATTGGGTTAAGTATTCGTATACTTTATTGCATGTTAGCATTGTAATATCTGATTTTATATATTATGCGAGAATATCAAATCGATTCTAATAATTCATTTATAAAAAGCACGCCAGCTATTTTGTTTTACAAAAAAACCCATATGAAGCAGCGAAAATTAATATTTTAACAGTTTCTCGGTATAACCTGATAGTCTGCACGAAGCTGTGTTGTAAAAAAAAAACAATAAAATATTCGTTGGTTAAAGCAAAAAAGCATGATTAATAGCTATGCAAATTTGGTGTTGTTCAAACGGGCTATAATTCAAGTGTAATTATTGATCCTTGCTAGGTTAAGCTTGTTGGTCAACGTCAATTTCGCTGCCGACATTTTTGGCTTTGACCGAATAATTAGATATTATTCAGGAGATTAACTAACGAGTTTAGAGTTCCAAAATAAACTAGCAGCTTTTTTTTTACTTTTCTAAGAAATGTTGTGTATGTTAGTTTTAATTTACATCCAAAATAATTTAAAATGCAGAAGCCGCAGTTCTATTCATAGAAAAAAAATTATTTTTAATAAGCATAAAATCCGAGATCAAGTCGGCATGTGTAACTAACCAAAATTTAACAAAACCAGACGAAGATTTAATTGTTATCACACTACTTCTTAGCAGTTATCATGCACTAATGTATAAACAAATAAATTTCTGCGAAGATTAACTAAATTTGCTCATACCATGTGTCTTTAAACTGTAAAAAATATATCTGGAAAAGATACTTAATAAATAAAGTGAACCTCACACGGACGCACTCGAGAAGCTCGCAGAATGGAGATAGGTCTGCTTGGTCCGGGCCTCAGGACATTGCGGAGTGCATGGCCGACGAGCTCGCCAGAGCCGGAGCACCCTACATAACCCGAACCAGCAATAGGCATATTAAAACAACAGGCGGGTGCAGCTCGGAAAGAATAAACTGTTAACCTCTCCAAGGAGTGGCGACAGACCCTGAGCTGCAGGCAGGCCAAAGATTTCATAACTTGGCCTGATAAGGCTAAGCGGGAGTGGATTCTTAACAGAGGGAGGCGTGTTCTGAATTCTGTAGTAGGACACTGCAAGTCAGGGAAGCACCTATACAGAGTGGCAAGAAAGTCGCGCATAATGCCTGTAACTTTTGAATTATCTCGTATACGAAAAAGTGACTTTTATGAAAATTGTTCAGTAAATTATTCCCCACATTTCTACCTGCATGAATTTTTTCTCTCATTTCTGGTTTGGTTCCCATAGAGACCAACTCACTTTTTTTAAATGAAACACCCTACGTATGATTTCATCTTTGGATTCTACTGGGAAAACTCTGAATTTTTTGTATTTCAAGTTTTTATTTATTTAAAATTGTAACAAATTTTATGATAACAAAATAAATAGCCTAGAAAATTGAACAACTTAACATCGGAATAATAAGCAAGTAAAACCTTTTCAGTGGATTAGGTGTTTCTCAAAGGCTTTCGACCGAATGGACCACTCCATCCTGTTGCAAAAACTCAATCAGTTTGGATTCGGTGCCCAACTAATCACGTTCTTCAATTCCTATCTTAAGGACCGACGTCAGTATGTTGAACTTAGAGGTCATAGATCGCTTGATTTTATAGCTACTAGTGGAGCCCCTCAGGGTAGTAACCTAGCTCCCCTTCTATTTTCAATATTTATAAACGATATTTCTCTTAATATTTCTAATAATATTCTGCTTTTCACCGATGACCTCAAAATATTTGCATTAATTAACGATTTACCCAATTGCCTCTCCCTACAGCGCGATTTAAATAACTTGCAGGAATGGTGTGAAAACAACGCCTTGCCATTAAATGTGAACAAGTGCTTTGCAATGTCCTTTGCGAATAAAACTGATTCGATTTATTTCAATTATGCCATCGGCGATAATCAATTGGGCAGAAATGACACCTTCAAGGACCTTGGTGTAGTATTTGACCCTAAACTCTCATTTGCTACTCATATAAGCCTAGTCTGGCGCTATGAGGTCACTTGGTTATATTTTGCGTAACTCCAGCGACTTCACAAATTCGCGAACGCTTCGGTTGCTTTATTTCACGTTTGTTCGCTCTAAGTTGGAGTATGGGGCGATAATATGGAACCCACTTTGCAACAAATACATTAACCAGTTGGAGGGTGTTCAGAGGATATTTCTTAAGGTTCTCATGTATAGAAAACATGGTTTCTTTCCACCCAGGGGCTTTGATCATAGCACTCTGCTATCGAGATCTCGCTTTCTGTCAGTTCACGATCGTAGACATTATTTATTGATGCAGTTTCTATTTAAAGTTTGTCGATCATACAAATGAGATCCTCTCCTATGTTCCACTTGCCCGCCCCCTCCACTAACTTTTTAATTAAAACGCCAATATTTCAATCAATGAAGCTATTCAATGACACCTGCTCTGACATTGATGTGTATGGCCTATCATCTGCTCAATTTAAAAATATTGTTATTAAGCGATACTAGAAAACCCGCTAGATGTTTCTGTCTTCTTTTTTATATTTATTGACTAGTTTATCCTGTGTATTTTCTTAGGTTAATTAAGTTTTTTTATATTGTTATATTCTACACTTAGTCAATTGTAACTTTCTTAAGTCAAATTGTCTTATAATTGGAACTTGTTCTGTTAGACAATAAAGATTATTATTATTATTATTATTATTATTATTAAGATTACCACCATTTTCTGCTAAGCAGAGCGCCAGTCAATCCATGAACCCGTCTACAACGTTTAAAAGGGAATCCTCTGGAATGGCCCGAATTTCAGCACTTATTCTGACTCTTAAAGATTTTAAGTCATTTGGACGGTTAACGTATACTTTGTTCTTTAAGTGTCCCCACAACAAGAGGTCGAGGGGTTAAGTCCGGGGATCGCGCTGGCCAGTCAATAGCACCTCTTCTGCCAACCCTGGAAGTTGTTCGTCTCTTGTTGTGCTTATGTATTGTCTAACATTTGCCGCATAATGCGAACGTGCTCCATCTTGCTTGAACCATACCTGTTCGTTTATACCATTATTTACACCCGGTAAAACCATTCTTCAAGAAGGAATTATGTGATTCCTGAGGAGGTTCAGATATTTTTTGCCATTCAAATTAACATCTACGAAAAAAGGTCCCACAATATATCTACCAACTATGCCTGGCCAAACATTAACTTTTCAAGCATCTGAGTATGACCCTCCTGGAACCAGTGAGTATTCTCAGCAGACCAATAACGAAAATTGTGTCTATTATTGTACTATGTGACTACCTAAAATTAAGTTTTATATATAATTCTAATGGTACCGATTATATCTATAATTTAAAGAATCCGTCCATGGTTCACAAAGAGACCTGAATTTAGTGTTGTAGTGTAACTCAAGAATCAAAGTCACGGTCTCAAATTCTTGTGCCATCCGGAATATTCCTTTGATCCATAATCCATAATGCCCCGTTTTTTTCCAAGCAATGAATTTAGAACTGTCTTGTTAATATCATTCGAATAGTTTTTATTGTTGAAACAGCATTTCGTGCAGGTTATCAGTAAAAGCCCGAACATGTCTTGCTAAATATCAATTTTCAATGTTCTCATACCATGTTCAATGGCCTGGAATAGCGTGATTTGAATGAACGCGTAATCTGGATTTGGATCGATCTCAAAGCCTCGTGATTATCCATTTTGTTTTTGTATACGAAAATAGGAATTCCATTAAGATCCAAAATATTATTTAAAACTTCCCTTGCTTTGTATATTTAAATATATAAAATGTGTTTTAGAATGAAATTAAATTAAAACATTTCCTTATATTTACGCACGCCATGAAACTAATACTAATATAATTTGAGGCTAAATGCTGCTGCAGATACCCAAAAAATGATTTTTTTTGTTCATCTCCTAACTTTCCCTGCGCTATAGAGGAGACACTGTCATTTTCATAAAATATTTTTTTAATTTTCACAATCGAGGAACGTATTCAGAATATCTTAAATTTTGTGTACTAACAAATTTATTTTGTCAGGTCAAATTATGATTTTTTTTTTGAACAATGAAATGAATAACTTTATCTTTGTGGTGGGACAGAAGGGGTTGGGAGCCCTTTACTACGCATATATGGGCATTAAAAATTTAGCACACAAAAGTCCACGACCCGAGTTAAAATAAACGCACTGTATAATATTTTGTCTTATCAAATTACATTAAAAATTAATTAAGTAAACCCAGTAAAGTTATTTTCAAACATCCTATTTAAAAAAAAATACCCCAAATAAAACTGCTTTTTCATGCGCTTTTCGTTTCGCCTCGGGTTTATCAATTCAAATTTTATTAGAAAGACCCAAGTTTAAGAAGGTCCCGTAATAAGATTTAAAAATGTCACGACTAAAAACCCTAAGATTAAAGGTATAACATTGGTAAATTATTTTATGTAAATGCTCACGTTTCCTGCAACGGATTATGGGATGATATTTTTTGTACTTAAAACATTTTATTAATTACCAAGCGCTTGCAAAATTTAAGTTAAATTGCATCCTCCTACAGGGTGGAACAAACTTGACGCTTATTTGGATCTTTTGTTTTTTAACTGCATAATGGCCTTCACTGCAAGGTATTTATCCAATTTTTAACTTCATTTCCTCTTGTTCGTGTTGTCACTCACATGGCGTCTGGCTCGAGCCATTACCCATTTTTTTCAATTTTCTATTCTAATTTTTTCCCCTTTTCTCTTTCTTTTTGTTGTATTTCATTATAGGACAATTAATTAGACAAATAGTACAAACATAGGCATAGACTCTTCTCGCTCGTATGAATGTACATATTACAATTTTATTGCGTTGATGTTAATAAAGTGTATGATTGTTTTTCATATTTTTCAGTTAGAGATGGGTAGGATTGAGTTAGCTGCTACTGGGGTATCGATCCTTCTCTGATTAGGTCAGTTTACAGATTGCAATGTTTGTTGGGCATTCAAACAATATGTGATTGAGGTCTCCAACTTGACCACATTTACAATTCAATTTTAATACCTAGTCTAAACAGATGTTGCTCTATTCTCATTCACATAATTGTAATGATATGTTATCTATTATCGAAAGAGTATCTGGTAAATCAAAGTTTCAGTAGTAATTTCTTTGTATTTTTGGCCTTTCTATTTAATTTTCCAGTTATCACAATGTCCTTTTTTATTTGTATTAGAATATCTGATTTGTTTAATTGAATATGAAGAGGGACATTTAAAATTCTTCCAGCATTTGCCACTTTATCGGCTTCATGGTTTCCTCTTATTCCAGAGTGTACCGGTATCCAACCTATTATCACTTTTAGTGTGTCCGCTTAAGTTCCGTACATATTATGGGAAACTTTTTTAATATTAATTTTACGAAAAAAAGTTACTTTTTATAAAAAGTTCTGCTTACTGAAAACATAATATTAGACTATTCAAACTTGAGATAGTATGTACAGGATGATCAAAAAGTAAAAAAATCAAAATTGACCTACGAGAAAAGTACCCTTAATTTTAATTTTAGAGCAAAATGGAATAAGAAAATGTTGATTGTCATTAAAAATTATATCTGTTTCTACTCTTAGTAGACTATCATTGAAAATAAACTTAAAAATTATATTATTTTTTCAGTAAGCAGAACTTTTTATAAAGAGTAACTGTTTTTCATAAAATTAATATTAAAAAAGTTTCCCATATGTACAGAACTTAAGCGGATGATTCTGGTTAGATGAGAAGCTTTTCCTGTTTATCTTTTTGACCGCACCTTGGGAATCACTTAATACAACTGTTTTGTTGATGTTTTACTCCAGGCACATAGTTGCAGCCTTGTTAATTGCTACGATGTCAGCTGTGTATATTTGTGTGTAATCTGGGAGTCTTAAGGAGTATCTGATAATTTTTAAGGCGCAGTAGACTCCACAGCCCACAAATTAGTTTTTTTTTTGTCGACTGACGCATCAGTGTAAATTATGCAGTAGTATTTTAGTTTCCCCCTGAATTCTGCAGTTTCTTTTTTGTTTACCTGTATCTTTTCTTACCCTTAGATCAATATAATTTTTGTGGGTACCTCACCTACCTAGTTTGGGGGATGGGACTATTCGCCGTCGTCGTTACACCGTCGCCGTTTCGCCGTCGCCGTTTCGCCGGCAGGACAATTCGCCGGCAGCTGATTCGCCGTGGGCCGTTTTGACATGGTGCAAGAAATTTTGGCCCCAAACATTGCAGGTAAGCTCATTATCATGGACCCAAAAAGGTGGATTAGATGCCGTGTTAGCGCTGTTTAACCAATATAAGTCTATAATTATTACAATTTTTTTATATCTAGCATATACCGAATTGGACCCAAAAAGGTGGATTAGATGCCGTGTAAGCGCTGTTTAACCAATATAAGTCTATAATTATTACAATTTTTTTATATCTAGCATATACCGAATTGGACCCAAAAAGGTGGATTAGATGCCGTGTTAGCGCTGTTTAACCAATATAAGTCTATAATTATTACATTACATATAATTATTAGTAGTAAAATTTCTATTTGACGTCAAAACGGCCCACGGCGAATCAGCTGCCGGCGAATTGTCGCGACGGCGAAACGGCGACGGCGAAACGGTGACGGCTGAACGTCCTAGACCCCCTAGTTTGGTTATTATTCGCTGTTAGCGAAGTAGCCAGTTGTCCTTTATATTCTTGTTCTTGGTAAGCCCTGCGTTGCTTGTTTAAATACCATGGTTTTGGATTTTTGTATGAATAAATTCACTCCTACAATAAAATGTCCATTTTACATTTGCTTTTTATCACTTTGACATCGATAGGTGCATCCTTTCTTATCGCGATAAAACCCTCTCCAGCTAAAAATTAAATGGTAAAAACCTCTCCAGCTCAAAATCGAGTAGTCTTTTTTATTGCTCGACAACCTGACATATTATTGTTATAAATTAATTTGATGCTGTCAAACATTGTTTTAGTGAAATGATATTTTTTTTAGTATCTATTCATGCCAAAATTCGTGAATTTCTCTAGCTAAAAATCACTCGATCTTTTTTTTTAAGATCGGATAAACTTTTATTTTTTAAACTCAAACTAGATAACTTTTTAGCAATTTAAACTCAAACAAACGGTAATAGATAAAAACGCGACAGCAAAGCTGAAAAAACATTTCGTTGGTTCTCGATAAATTTCTAAGCAATCTAGTTTTCGTAAAAAATAAAAGTTTATCCGATAAAAAAAAACTCTTGTGGTCTAACGTATGATAAAGTTAAGTTATGCTCTTGAAATCGTTGTGACAGTTGACTTAGTATCTGATTTATTTTGTTATGTAACCTCTCTATGTCTCCACCCTCTTCTATGAATACCATATCATCGGCATATTGCGGTATCTTTATACCTTCGTCTATTATTTCATGTATTGATTTAGTGGAGTCTGTAAGGTGGTTCTTTGCCGGTGCGTCATTATTCCACGTGACTAATACCATAATATGAATCTAATCAATATTACGAGATTCAAAAAATCGAAACAAAGTTTAAGTTAATTAACGTCAAAATTTTCGTGGCTAGCATTCGAACTTAATAATAATAAACAAATATCCATAATTACTTACGGCCAACACGAAAGTGCGATAAAAATAGCACTAAAAAGGACAGTTAATAGGATTAAATTTTAAATTGAATTTCAAGCCACAAAAACGTTTAAAAACAAATTAAAGTTGACACATCAAAACGAAGATTTTGACATCAATGGACAACTCTCCAAAAATTTTAGTCTCTGTTCGGCACGTTTCTTTCAATTCAAGAAATATTGCGCAACCCCGGAGAAGCTCTATTATGTGTTTATTCATGACGTGCAGGCGAAGAACGACCGTTTGGACTGTATATATTTGGATCTCGTAAAAGAGTACAGAGATCGCGCTAATCAGAATCGACTATCAAGTAGTAGCGCTCGCTTTGCGATGATTCGTAGGAAACTTTTTCCGAAAATTTTATTTTCTCTACTCTTTAGCCAGAAGCGATGTGGTGTAACAGTATTTTCTTTTTTAAAAAGTTAAAAAATAAAACTAAACTAAAAAACACAAAACATTAACTAACTTTACCCAATATTAATACATATATATAATATGGTAGAGGAAATAAAAGTCTTATATACTTGTTACATTTCACAATTTCAATTTAGTTGCCTGACACGTGTTTCGACCCTTGCGGATCATTATCGAAGGAGTACAAGACAATACTAAATTATTCTACGTGTAGTTACAAAGGTATTTATATCTAAGTAATAGTAATGGTAAACGTGTTATTAAAATAAAATTAGAAAGATGAATTGAATTGATCGATTATGAGTTATTTTGGTCCTTAATTTTCAGGTATTGGCCAAAGGTACAACTAAATTACAGGTGTGATTATAGAGGTATTTACATCTAAGTAATAAAATCAAGAAAATGATATTGTGTATATAATTATGGGTTTTTTTCATTCGTAATTATTGTGTTTATTGCATATTTATCCTAAGTTATTAAGTATTAGATTGGCACCTGAAGGTATTTCAATTTGATTATTAACAACATTACATCGAAAACAGGAATAGCGGACCACTGTATAATAAATAACCACTTAATATCCAACAAAATAAAACCGACACACAAGGGTAGAAAACTTAACCTATTAGACACAAGGGTAGAAAACTTAACCTATTAGAAACATTAGCAATCAAAAAGCCTTAAAAAATCGATGTAATGTTGTTAAAATTTTCTGTCAGTGACACATCACTAGCATATAGAAAGCTTCGGGTTGTGCGACATCAGGGGAATAAATTCCAATGGCGTGGGCATTTCAAACAATAATAAATGATAAAATTTTCATATAATTCTTAATAAATTAAATTTATTTCATTAATTCCTAAAACCTGATTCTTTTTATTTTTAGATCTTGCCTTTTCAACTGTGTGCCCTTCATTGAGCCATGCTTTGTCAGTGTAATACAATTTTTTCCCTTTTTCCCGAACCTCCCTCCCATGTTTCTTCAAAATATTTTGACCGCCATACCATAATTTCGTTGTTTTTAATTAGTAGGCTTTTACAATTTCGTTTACTATACCTAAAATTAATTCGTTTTAAAAAGTACGTAAAGATGTGTCCTTAATTTCAGCCATCTTTTTTTTTATTGCAGATATTTCATTTAAGAGAAAAAAAAACATATATTTTGCGATTTGCGTATTTTGTGGCATCATCCAGGATTTTTTTCCCATCCTCTAGTCTCGTCTCCTCGACTATTTTCTTTTTCGTCATTTTCTTGATGAAGTCCTTTTAAAATCCTAAACATCATAGTGCGCGAGGGAAATTTAGAAAGCTTCCTAGATTTTGTGATTGGTATTAAATTAGTCACTGATAGATTTTGTGGATTTTTGGTATAGTGGTATTGTAATAGACAGTCGTTAATATTTAATGATAAAGCACGTTAAAAATAAAGAAAACGAAAAAATTGTCAATTGAAATATTTTAGGTTACACTTTTTAAGTATCACAAAAATGTCATATATAAAAATTCTATCGGGATCTGAGCTTTATTAACGTTCTCTGCCTCTCAAATAGCAATCCAAGTGATCGGTCGACAAATAATTTTGACATTAATGACCGGTCAGCAGATAAAATTGGTGATCGTTACCGAAACGCTACATTTTGATTAACAGAGCTAAGTTGAAGTAGGAAAAAGTTCTCCATTTTTAGTTCTGATCTATTGGTTGATCAATGCTAAAC
This sequence comes from Polydrusus tereticollis, assembly GCA_963920685.1. Classification (NCBI taxonomy): domain Eukaryota; kingdom Metazoa; phylum Arthropoda; class Insecta; order Coleoptera; family Curculionidae; genus Polydrusus; species Polydrusus tereticollis. Next base: position 202,643,570 of record OY987326.1, read on the forward strand.
AAAATTGATAAATTCCAACTGCTTCTGCAGATATCCGTAAAACACCGAAATTTTGCCTTTTTGTAGATTGAAGGCGCTATGTTTACAAAAAAAAAAACAAAAAGAAGCTAGAGGCGAAGCATACGAATCTCGGGATACCGTGATACCTTGAGATATCTGAAGACGTGCGCCAAAGTTAACTGATCTTATCATTTCCTCGAAAAAAAAAAAAGTTCTAATCGGATATTAGACGCTGAAACCTTATATTCTTAGCGCCATAATAACAGAACTAGGTAAATTTATAGAACAATAAAGTTTATACTGCTTTTAGCTAGAAAATATAATTTTTAAACCTCATTTCTGAAGGATTACTTTTTCTTTTTGTTGCCGTAAAACAGAAGCCCTAAGAAAATAAAATAAATCATAAAAGGGTAATGCACTAAAAATGCCTTTTTAAATTATAGTTACTACCGTAAAAGATTCTAAGGTTTTATCAGTAGTTATTTCATTACATCTATTTTATTTAATCACCTAGTTAAAAACTTTAATAACCGGTTTTAATTGGCGTGGAATTGAAAACATCTCCACATGATGACTTACTTCTGTTTTTATGGATTGCTGAAATGTACCTGTATGTTTTATATTATTATTTAAAGAATTTCTTAGGCTTGGAATTAAACGACTGCCCGAAAATATCATCTCTTATTTATAGTATATGTCTAAATATTCATCTTATTTTTATAAACAAATAGGCACAATGAGCATAAATTAAGGAGAAGGAGTTAACGCGCCCAAAAACATAGAGAGTAGATAGACAATATTTGTATTAATTAACAAGCCAAAAGTTTGTCAATCGCACAGCGCATTTTTTGTGTTGGGTCTTTTTAAGCATGCTAACATCCTAACATCCATATTTCATCTCCAAGGAAATAAGAAATGCTGCTTTGAACTAGAGAAATTAGTTAATATTAAACCTTTAGTTATGCTCGTATCGCGTTTTCCACTGAACCAAGAGATTGCTTGGGTAATAACTCTTAGTAAACGTTTTATTGGATTTTGGACTTATGGATTAACAGTATCATTAACTCATAATTACTGAGAACACAAGGCGACTATATTTTTGTTCATTCCTTTTAGGTATAGCATAAGCCATTGTACTTTTAAAAGTATCATCTTCATCGAAAAGGCAGAGTCTACATTTATTTATTTATTTATTTATTAACATATACACATTTACAAGATATTATCCTAATATAACTTTCTTAGCACAGGCTTTAAATCGTTCTTTGTTAACATTAAAAAAATTCAAATGTTCACAATAAGTATTTACATTAATGCACATTCGGTTGGCCCGATTATACATAAAGTAAATCGTCCTGGATTGCGGTATATGCAAGAGGGGCGTATTACGTGTTCTATAAGCAGAAACGTGAATACGTAACATTTGAAGACATTCCGAACAAGAAATACGATTATTTAAAATGTTATAAATAAAACAAACATCATAATATTCCCTCCTGCACTTAAGAGTACCCAAATTTAGGTATGACATTGTTTGTTCAACAGTGAAATTAAGTCCACTCCTACTGAGCTTATACATTAGAAACTTTATAAATTTTCGCTGAATATTTTCAAGACGATCGATATAAATATTGGAGAAAGGTGACCAGATAACATTGGAGAATTCCATAATTGATCTTACATAACTAATAAAAAGTATTTTAAGAACATTTACATCGCTAAAATCCTGACAGATTCTCTTAACAAAACCCAACATTCTATTGGCACGAGCAATTATTTTTTCGTAATGATGTGTAAATGTTAGTTTATTGTCAAGATATACACTCAAATCCTTAATAACAGACACTTCCCTCAAAGAAACGCCATCTAAATCATATTGCAATGGGATCACAGTTCTTAACCGGCTATATCGTATAAAAAAAATTTCTCTGTATTCAAACGCCTATCACTGAGAGTGTAAATTTCATTCAAGTCATTTTAAAGTACATTTTGGTCTAAAGTAGAGGTTACCATACTGGATATTTTTATATCATCAGCAAATAGCAGAAAATTTGTCTTTAATGAAATTCCAATATCATTAATAAAAATATTGAAACGTAAGGGGCCAAGGTGAGAGCCCTGTGGTACTCCCCATGTAGCACAAAATTCATTAGATAAAAATCCCCCCACTTTAACCTGTTCATAACGACCAGAAAGATAAGACTCTATCCACAACAATAAATTTCCCGAAATTCCATAATGAAATAATTTAGATAAAAGGAGCGAATGGCTGACCTTGTCAAAAGCCTTACTGAATTCAATGTAAATGGCATGAACTTCAGATCCAGCAGCCATGGCCCCAAAAATGTAATTGGTATATAGAAGTAAGTTTGTGTCAACTGACCGACCTGGTATCAATAATTTTTTGAAAACACTACATAGTTTCTGCTCAACACAATGTTCCAACAATTTAGGTATGGTGGACAGTACACTTACAGGTCTATAGTTCCGAACATCACCTTTGTCTTCAGATTTATGAATTGGCCTAACATATGATTTTTGCCACACAGCTGGAAATTCACCAGTTTCTAAAGATTGTTTGAAAATTAAATAAAGTGGTAAATAAAGAGAAGAAGAAAATGCTTTAATAACAACGGGGGCACACCTCCTGGACCCATTGGCTTAGTTGTAGTAAGTTCAATTAGTTTTTTTTTCTATATCAATTGCAGTAGTATTCGTATATGAGTAGATATTATACAGAGGGTAAGCAGGAACATTTACGGAGCTAATAGAAGGAAACTATCAACCCTGTTTAGAGCAAGTTCTACAAAAGTAATAGAACTAAAACTTAAAAGAAGTAAAAGTTAGTATTTCAGCCAAAGGAAAAGTTTATTATTATGCCAAAACACAACGAGAAATCTCTTTAAAATCTTGTTCGCCTATAAAGAAAATTGTCAAGGAATGTAGGCTTTCACAGCCAGGGTCTAATGGCAAAGTGATTGTTTCCGGACTTGCTGGTAGTGATCCAAGGGTATTTCTACTTGACGTTTCATCTGCAACTATGGTAGACATCTTTAGATCGATTTTGACTGTATCAACTCCTCGACATTGATATAAATTTGGCAATTGAGTTAGACCTTCATCTTTTACAGTTTGCGTCGGCTACTGATGGAGCGCGCGACTTTCATAATGGCGTCTCTGCAGGAGTCTGCTACGCAATTTTTCTAGCTAAAGGTACTGATATTTCTTAACACTGGAACCTACAGTTCGACGCACAAGTCTAAAGCTACGAAAGGAATTTAAAAAATGTAGCCAATAAATAAGTATTGTTGTCGTAAATTTTGTTAAATGCTATCATCGCTTTCATGATAAAGAGTTACAGTGTCATCTGCATAGGCAATTAGTTTTCCTCCTATATCAAGATCGCAGAGGTGGTTGTTATACATATTGAACAGCACAAGGCCTAGCACAGTGCGCTGTGGTACACCAGACCAAACAATCTTCGGGCCACTAATCCTGACGTGTTGAGCACCCTCTGTTAGATAGCTCGCAAAAACATCCATCCCTCCAGTGCTTGGAGAAGTATTGAGTTAGACACGGTGTCAAAAGCCTTCGCAAGATCCAAAAACAGCGCTATGCATCTGTCGCCATGGTTAATATGATGCATTATATCCGACATTAGTTTATACAATGGTATCCGACGTACATTTTTCCTCTATAAACCCAAACTAATTGTTTGACATTACGTTTGCTGATCAAAAAAATCAGTAATTCTTATTCTAAGGCACATCTCCAAAATCTTTGCTACATTTGAGATTACACTTATTGGTATATAGTTACCAATATCATTCTTATCCTCTGCTTTGTAAATAGGAGTGACAACTGACGATTTAAATTCTTTGGGTACTCTACCGGTTATAAATAAAAGATTAATAATATGAACCAGAGGATTTGTTAAGTGATTATGAAGCAATTTTGTGACTTTGGTGGACACATTGTCCATGTCACTTGAATATTTGTTTTCTAGGCTGCTAATGTGTTTAATAATTTCACTTTTAATAGTTGGTCTTAAATACATCGAGGTTAAGGAGCTATTTTGAATTTGAAATCGTACAGGAGGTTTATTTACCCTTTCCGACTTTTTTTTTCCGATTGTCACAAAATAATTGTTGCAATATTTTGCAATTTATCTCCGGTCAGTAACAAGAGTGTCTATGTCATTTTTTATTTGAACTAGGGTCGTGTTAGTAATGTCTTCATTTATTATTTCGGTAACTAGTTTATATATTTTTTTTTTATGTTTGTTGCTGGTCAATCTTGTCGTTGTAGTATTCCTTTTGTTTACTTTTCTGTTGATATTTTTGAAAATACATTACGTTTTAAAATTTGTATGCTTTTCTGGATATTAGTTCTATTAAATAAATGATTTTCAAAAAAAAAATGATACTGTTGAGATTGACAAAAGTTTGGACTAAATAACTCCCAATCTAGTAAATTAAATATTACATTTTTGAGTTGTGCAGGTGTGTGCAAATTTAACGGTGATCATGGCGACGTTGTTAGACTTACAGTTTTGGTTAGTTTATACTTATGGAAAACCTAATGTTTTTGTTTGTATTCGATGCCATTCCACATTTTGAGGCCGAATTTTCTATAATATGTTCTTTAAAAATAAATCAAGAGGAGTTTAGTCAGGTTACCTTACTGGCCACTCGGTAGTTTCTCTCCTATCCATTCATCTTCTGTTGAATACTTTATCTAAATAAATACTTACTGGTTGAGCAAAATGAGGGTTAGCTACATCTTGCTGAAACCCAAAGATTCCGATGGACAATTGTGATTTTTTACAAGTCCGCATACGGTAAACTTCGCAGAAAAAAGAACTTTATTTAGTTGAAGTTCTCCGTGGTCCAGCATTGTTATAAAATTCGCAAATATTTTTTTTTAAATGACGTTTAAAACATATCTTTCTTTTACTATTCCCACTTTCAAAATTCTGAAAATTGATCTTCTACTGTGGTCCAAAGCTAGTTCGGGAGTGGAAATTATAGAAGTTTCCACTATTTTTGGCACTATTGATTCCACTTTTCTCTCGTAATTTCCCGGAGAGTCACTACGTGGAGAAACCTGCAACGTTCGAATTTTCTTCAAAATAAGTTGATTCAGGAACATTATTGTTTCTTGCAATTGGTCAAATAAATCGGCAACATCGCTATGGCTTCTTTTTCTATTGTAATAACTCACTCATCATTAATATCGCAATTGAATCGCTCAAGGGCATTTTTAAAAACCGAAAATCAAAACATGCGTTGGTATATAGAAACTTAGTACCGGTACTAATTAAGTTATTCGATTAGATGATTAAAATAATCATAATGCGATAAACCTTGCGATTGTAAGTCTGGTGGCTATTGTAACAGGCTACCAAGTGAGGTAATCAGAACCGAAAGAACCGGCCCTATATGAAAGTAAAGTGAGTATCAAGCTCTTTCATTGCCTTTCACAAAATGATAATGACCTCAATAAATGTAAATACAATAAAACCTCTGTTTGCGACCGCCTCTATAAAGTGACCACCAGCGTTAAACGACCGATTTTAAATTTCCCAAATTTAAAAATGAAAATTCCATTATTTTATACTCCTCTTTACCGACCCATCAGTTAAACCACCGCGGGCACTCATCATCGGAATTTCTAGTAAACATTAATGCTAAATACACCCTCCATTAGAGGCAGTAAAGCCCGACCCAACAATTCTTAAGAAATATAGGTACATTTAATTTACTTTAAAGGCTGATAAATCGGTTGTTAACATTAGTTTTGTTGTGTTTTAAGACTAACGTGAACATTTGAAGATGGCGGGATGAAGGAAATGTCTTTCTTTAAGCGAAGAAATAATCGAGGAAAGTGAAAAAGACTGGTTTAAGTACCAGGAAATTGGCTGAAAAATTTAAAGTGGGCAAGACTCAAGTAATGTTGCTTCAAATAAAGCAGAAATTTGTTTCAAGAAGGTGGCAACGGTGAACAAAAAAGAAAATTTCTCCAAACCGTAGGGCTGGCAGTGGACCAAGTTGTTTTTAACTAGTTTTGTAGGGCGCGAAACAATCACTTACCAATATCCTGACCCATAATTCAAGCAAAAGCCCTCGAATCTGCTCAATGTCTAGGACTAGATAACATCAAGGCATCAAATGGATGGTTAGAAAAATTCCGGCGTCGGTACGATTTTACCTTCAAGAAAATATGTGGCGAATCAAGCAGTTGGAAAGAAAGGCTGTTGACCGTTTTACAGGATTATCCCATGCAGATAAGACAGGTTTCTACTCTCGTGCATTGTCAACATAAACATATGCATTGAAAGATGACAAGTGTGCTAAAAAAAAACAGCAAAATAACGATTTACAATTCTGTTCTATGCAAATATGGAAGGTTAGAAGGAAGAACCATTTATAATAGGTAAAAGCAAAAATCCTTGATGTTTTAAGGGCGCACATATCGATAAGTTACCTCTGCAATGGCCCTCGAACAAAGAAGCGTGGATGACAGCAGACACCATGACAACATCACTCCACAGATTTGATTCCAAGATAAAGAAGCAGAATAGAATAGTGGTATTGTTTCTGGTTAACGCAACGTCTCATTCCCAAATTACACTAGATAATGTCAAACTAATTTTTCTTCAACCCAATACTACCTCACATTGCTAACCTGTAAACCAAGGCATTATTCCGAATTTTTAAATGTTCTACAGAAGCTACCTTACTAAGGGGCTTTTAACATGCATAGACAGTGGTTGTCCTTTTTAAGAAATTGAAAATAATATTACCATAACCAACGTCTTGATATTAGTATGGGTGGCCTGGCGCAATTTGTCCCCGGTGACAATAAACAAATGCTTTATGAAAGAATTTTAAGAAGAAGATAATATTCCGCTCGCTCAACTGTGTCCTAACATTAAGGACACATTTGTGAACTTGAAACAATTTGCCTCTATTGATAACGATTTGCCAACAGAAAGTGCAGAATTGACTAGCATCAAGTGTATTGAAGAGATCCAAGACACGGATGAAACTACTTCCAACTCTGAGACAGAGGAAGAGGAACCTGAACTTGCTCCAGTGTCGAGAATATCAAGACTATCTGAGGCCTGGGCAAGTTTGAGAGACTTCGAAAACTTTTTTAATAATGTTAACAATATTGACAAGTCTACAAATATTTCTCAATTGGTATTAAAATGTGAATCCCAATATTATTAAAATATGAAGCAATCATTAACGTCTGATTATTCTAATAAAATAAAAATTTCAAAGCAAACATGCAGTAATTTGTATAATATATGTTGGAATGCACGTGCAGTATATTGGTAAATTGGCTTCATGTCATTTAATTTTAGTTCTGATAAATTTAAACAAAAATATTTAAAGTTATTTACATATATGTAGATACTCATTGATAAATAAGCACTGTAAAATGCAGACCAGTTGTTTTATTAACCAATATTTGATTTCCCGATGGTGGTCGCTATTGAGAGAATTATATAACGCTAACATTAAAAAATACTTAATTAATTTTATTATAGTATACCTAATAACACTTTTTTAAATTTTATTATACAGGCGCTGGTTACCATTCTTGTAAATTTACCTGATTTAATTGCAACTGGTGTTGATGATATTTTATGATGGGCATTAAGTCACCGAAGGAGTTTGAAACCCACTTTACTTTAATTTAGTATCGGGACTTTAAGTTCTGATTACCTCATTTGATAGTCAGGGCTTTAGATGTGTCAATATCAATGTAAATTCAATTCTAGATAAGGTAAATGTCAAATATAATATTGATGATGGGGTAAAAGCAAAAAGGTGGAAGACATTTTGTATCTGTCGTCATAAATATATCGAGACGATAAGAATCAAATCGTAAGAAAATGTTCCTCGACGGGTCTCAGAAAAAATACAAATATATATGTTTCGTTATTTAAGAAGAAAGTGGTAAGAGTTCTAATGAAACTATGACATACCAAGATCACCATTAAGTGCGTAGTGGTCTATTACCTACACCACCTAAATTGTGTAATTTATGATATAATAGTTCGTCAGTTATTTAGCGAAGTTCGGACTTTTGGTTCTCTTTGTATCTGTAAGTTAGTTAGCATAGGTAAAGGCTGTCCAGAGATATAAGAAAGTTACACTTTGCCTTTGAATGGGATTATCCAAGGGTGGCCATAAACAGACAATGAATTAATGAATAAATGCAGGTACATTATGGTCCGTACTTAAAAATGTCTTAAAGCAAACTGCAAATCCAGAAGACGTAATTTCATTATTAAAGTAATAGTTTGATGATGTTTACCTGATTCAAAATGAGAGGGTTAATCCCATAAAACAAATTATGTTCTAAAGACTGTATATATAGCCACTCTAGTTAGCTTTAAGCTTAGTAATAATTATTCTCACTTCGTGTGTAATACAGTATTTGTTTAATCGTGTGTGAGTCATGGAATATATGTGCGAGCCCAATGTATCTGAGGAGATAACCCCGTCGAAAAGCAAATAACACTTTTTTGTGGAAACTAAGGAAGTTATAAACAATGTTTATTCAACTCTCATTGAACGTGCGGTCAGCAAGCAAGCAGCGTTAGAGAAAACGGCCACATTAACAAAAATTCCAACATCAACTGTATGAAAAATTGTAAATAATCCTATTATAGCGGGGAAAAAAATAACCGATACTGACATTTTCTCAAAGGTAGATGGAAGGTAGATCAGCGTGCCTACATTAGATAATTTAATTAAGAGACTTGAAAAAGATAAAACCAGTGTCAAATGTGGCAGATCAACGTTATGGAAGTGTATCCAGCACATGGGTTTTAGATTTAAAAAAATTAACGAAAGACAAGTTTTAATGGAATCCAGTACAATTCGGAAATGGCGATCCGAATATCTATAAAAAATTAGGATATGAAGAGATTAGCAAAGGCCGATTATTTACTTGAATAAAACCTGGTTCGACACATGTGATACCCCGGAAAAGAGTTGGGTTGACTCAAGCGGCAAGTGTAAAACAAGCGCGCCATCAAAAAGAGGTAAACCAATTACGATTCTGCATGCTGGATCTAAAGACGGATGGATTCCAAAATAAATAGACTTTCTCTGTCTGCAAAAAATATTAAAGATTGTTCTCTGGATTACCATGAGGACACCACTCATGATTTATTTGAAAATTGGTTTAAAAACAAGCTAATTCCAAATATACCTCCGAATAGCGTAATTGTAATGGACAATGCAAGCTACCATAGTAGGCAGTTGACCAAGACTCCCTCCTGAAATGACACAAAAACAACAATCCAAAACTACATGTATGATAATGACATTTATTTTCTGGAAGATTACACCAAAAGGCAATTATTTAAGGTTTTACAAAGTTTAAAACTACAAAAGGAATACTCCTGTGATAATTATGCAAAAAATCTAGGACATAGAGTTTTAAGGCTTCCACCATACCATTGTATATTTAATCCCATCGAACATGTTTGGCACCAACTGAAATTTGCCATTCGTCGTAACAATATTTGCCCTACTGTTAACTCCAGTGTACTTGAGCTTATAGAAACTGAAGTTTTTAACATCCCTTCACAAAGTTGGGCAAATTCTGTTACACATGTTGAAAAAGTTGAAAAATCCTATATCCATATAAACAATATAGCACAAATAATAATTAGAACAGATGATGAAAGCAAAAGTGATATTGATATATTAAGTAAATAATTATTATAAGTATCGAATAATTTGTATATTTTTGTAATTTTTTATAATAAAATAACTTGCAATTTCACATTTAAATATAAATAAAATATTGTTTAATGTCTTACTCATTTTTATTACAAACCATGATTAAATTAAATTTTAAGCAAAATACGGACCTGTTCGGCCATATTTCAATTTTACAGCTGACCCGGGTCTTTCCTAATAGGGATCAGTTAATCACTTTCTTATATCTCTGAACAGACTTTACCTACATTATTTTCTATTGACATTTTCATCGAATGAATTTTGTATCAATTTCCAGTCAAAACACCGCTCCAATTTCAATTTTAGTATTTTGTTAAAGGAATCTACCGCCAACGATATTTCGCCCTTGAAATCGAATCCCAGACATATACTGCTGGCCCCAAAATATCTCGCAAATATGAATATTTCAGCAGAAACAGAAATGGCATTTCAGTGAACAATGCAGACTAAAATGAAATATATATTGAAACTAAATTTAAATTTCGACAGGGTTTGATCGCTTGAAAAGTTATCAAGTCGATATTTTCGGATACAAATGGGCCTTGAAATCTATTGAAACGCAGGGGTGTGTCGAGGGGGTTGGAAACAGAAATAGATGACGTAATAATGTAAGTTTAATAGGAGCGTCGGCGTTTGACGGGCTCTCGAGCATAAAGGCGTAAATATTTAACGTAAGTTGACATGGTTTTAGCTGGGTCAACGCCCACTCTTATCCTTTTGAAGTACTGAATTTTAGATCGGAGTGAGCAATTAAATCAATTTATTTTGTACATTTTATAGCAAATCAAATTTAACCCATATCGTCTGAATATGTGTAAAATTCACCCTTGCAAATAAATGCTACTTGACAAGTGGGAATAATAATAATATGAAATATAAATATGAATATAATAAAATGTGAGAGACTTTGTTTTCTAGCCACTTGTTAATACCTTATACAACAAGGATTAATTTAGTTTCTGCAATCTCAGTTTGTATTTTAGTACTAACAGTATTAGTCCAAATACGTCAAATTGTGCTTTATAATTCAGCGCTCGTTGGGGGCATATAGTTCACAGAATAGCCCTTTAAGCATAATTTGGTTAATCCTGATTTTATACGGTTTAGCGCTTGGAGAACAGAGTCTCTCACATATATACATATTCATATGAAGGGTACAGGGAAAAAAAGATGAATGTCACAAAACACAGTTTTTCGGAAAATCGAATTTTAGTGGTTAGAGACCCCTACACTCAGTGGCGGATTTAGAGGGGGGCACGGGGGCACGTGTCCCCCCCGTCATAATAATTTCACGAACCAACCTAAGCGCAACTCCCAAAATTCCAAACACAGCGACAAAAAATTGTACAGTACAATTGTCAATAATTTTTTAAGAGAATCCGCCTTAAGAACACAACTTCTAAGTTCAAAACTTGGGGAAATTTTACCAGCACAAAAAGCAGTAAAGGCTAAAAAAATTTGCGAAACTAGATGGGTTGAGAGGCACGATGGAATTCTACATTTTTTAGAAATATTCCCTGCAGTAGTATGCGCACTGGATGAGATAAGTAGTAGCAGTTCACATGCCTCAAGGAAAGCCTAGTCACTATCCGCCGCAATTTGTAAATTTGAATTTTTGTCAAGCCTTCAAATTTTAAGGAAATTTTTGTCCATTACACGTCCACTTTCAATCCAGTTGCAGAGCTCCAGCCTTGACTACAGCAAAGGCATGTTAATGATTGATGCAGTGAAATCTGCGTTAAACAGAATTCGAGAAAATTTTGATAAAACGAAAAGTATTGCTCAAAAAATGGACGTTGAAATTCGTATTCCTAGAATCACCGCTTTTCAACAAAACCGTGCTAATGCTCGCTTGACTGATCCTGAGGACTCTTTTCGTGTTAATACATATTTGCCCTACCTGGATTTCCTTATTTCCGAGCTAGATGTCCGCTTTGATAAGAAAAATAATATTGTTATTTCGCAGCTACAAAAAGTAGTTCCCAAATATTATTTTGAATCTAACTTTCCCGATCGAGAAATTGTTGATGCCGCCCAAAAATATGAATGCGACTTACCCTTAAGTATAGACGCCCTTCGTGGAGAATTAGTTTTATAGAAAGAGCTTTAGATAAGCAAACCGCAAAAAGTTGATAATCCAATGGAAGCTTTCAAATTTTCTTCTATGTTTCCTAACATACAGTGCATCTTAAGAATTCTTTGTGTTTTACCAATCACAACTGCAACTGCTGAAAGGTCCTATAGCGCTTTAAAGAGAATAAAGACATTTTTTAGGTGAACTATGGGCCAGGAGAGGTTAAATGGCCTGAGTATGCTGCATATTAACAGAGATATTGGAGTGGATCCTGAAGAGGTTTTAAATATATTTATAAAGAAGCATCCTCGAAGACTACAATTAGAATTTATTTAAACTCTTTATTCTAGGTTTATAATAATTTAGTAAATAACCCCTTTAAAAATGAAACTTTCTGGGAGGAACTTATATCTAATGTGTGCCCAGAGGCGCAACTAGGGGGGGGGGGGGGTTAGGGGGCTTAGCCCCCCAATTTGCTCATTAGCTCCCTCAAACAAAATTACAATATTTGCATTATTTTATTTCTTTCCATCATCGCCGACGACATTGCGACGACAAAATTTCACCCCCTAATTTAATATTGTTGAAAAATCAATTTATTTCTAAGGAAGGAAGATTAAAAAGATTTATTCAAAGTATGTGTAACAATAATAAAAGTGTTAAAAAATTGTTTTAGGTAGGTTCGTTAAATATAAAAAAAAATCGTAGGGCACTATAATCGATTAGGTAATTATTATTGCTACAATTTTTTAGGCCATCAAAAAATTAAAAGTAGACTTTCTAGATTTTGTTTAATAGACCAAAAAAGGGCGTGGCATCCAAAAAAAAAAATTCCCTGCGGCGCATTTTTTTGAGGAAGACAGAAAGAAAGAAAGATAATAAGCCACACTAGTTACGCCTCTGTGTGTGCCCCCCCTGTCGATTTTTTCTGAATCCGCCACTGCCTACACTATCCACACAACTATAATTTTAATTCACTTAATTTCCATTGATGGCTGTTTTTGCAAATAAATCGAAAACGGTCACAGATACGAGAATAGTGGAAGAGACCAGAACGCTAAACAAAGAAACAGAGAGTTCAAGTTTCATACCGGAAATCATACAGGGAGCTCCAAAAAGAAGTTCTGAAAGATAAAATTGTAGCCGATTCAAGAAAATGTAACACCCTGTATACTGCGACCGACAATTTTGATACTTTATTGTAAAGATTCTAAAAAATGGTTGATGTTCCAAATCTGAAACAATTATCACAGAATATAAGAGAGAAAACGCAAAATACGAGAAAAAAAGGTAAAACTTTGCCACCCTGTATCTTGGTTGTTATCAACTTTAAGATTTAACAAGTTTGAATATATTTTTTTCGACATAAGCAATGTGCTGTTGCGCTGTCTCCCTTTACTTTTGGGACACCCAGTACAATGCTTTGAAAGTTCGCTAACTTTTGAAGTTTGTAAATTCAACTTAAGATACGCCCCTGAATCGACTGAAACCTGAACTAACCTATAGTCTGTTGCTTAATGCGAGAGAGTAATACATCATTATTGAACTATAAAACCCAGTGGTCTTCGTCGTATTCCATAGGTGTAGTCCATTAATTATTATTTAATTATGTTTACTGTCAAGGGTCCCGAGATCGGGTGGAAAGAGGCACAGGTAGTTTACCTACCTGTTCCTCACTATTTTAAAAATTTGAAATGTTTAGTTACATTCCGGCAAATGTTGGAAAACTTCGTTCTTGAAAACGGCTAGTGTTTCTGGATTTCTTGCTGAGAACCGGATTAGTAAAATTGCGCCTTCTAAAAATGAGAAATTTATTATTCTCAATGTGTTCAACGCTCTTCATCACTAACTCACATTGATAGCAAAAATGGATCTGTCGATGGCGGCTTACTAGCATTTAAATTAAAATGGACTGGAGACTACCATGAAGACATGAATGCTGATGTCCTTAAAGAGTATTTCTAGCAAATGCTAGATCTTATTCCTTCTGGATCTGTTATAGTCATAGATAATGCCAGCTACCACTCTAGACAATCCGAAAAAATACCAACGTCTTCTTGGAAAAAAAATGACATTATTGGCTCACTGTAAATAAGAAGCCATTTCATAAAAATATGCTGACAAAGGAGCTACTGGAGATCGAAAGTTGAATAAACCTCTTTTTACGAAATTTGTTGGCGACGAAATTGCTTCAAAACGAAATATAACGGTACTTCGCCGTCCGCTATATCACTGTGCATTAAACCCCGTAGAATTGGTGTGGGCGCAAGTAAAAGGGTTTATAGGAAGGCATATAAGACCACTTTTAAAATGAGAGATGTTGGAAACCTGTTGCAAGATGGAATGAAGACAGTGGATTATGAAAAATGGAGTAAGTGCGTCGAACATGTGACTAAAATAGAAGAAAGAATGTGGGAAGCTGATAACATGCTAGAAAACACTGATAAGAGCCCCTTATTATTTCTCTGGACCCCAACGACGATAGTTCATCGGACTACTCGGAACATGATCACTAAAGTTTAAAAATTAAATTATTGTATTGTACATAGTAAATTTCTTTTTATAAATATTAATATTTATTCGAATCTATCTATTCTATAATATTATTGTTACTTCTATATAAGTTTTGATCTACTCAATATTAGACTAATTAATATCTGAATTATCTGCCTCTCTATAATAATTATAATCAAGTATAATTATTATTATACTTTTTATTCTAATAAACAAGCTGAAGTAACGCCGTTGTCACCTTCCTTTCATTCACCAAACTTGTATTTCTTTTGTATGCCAATTAGGGTGACCCTAATTTAGGACCGACTCGGGGTGTGTAGGTCTGAAATACGAAATTTTTAAAAACTATCATTGCAATTTGCTTGAAATTTACAATGCAACCTTTAAGTTGTTCACTCTGCTTAATGGGTCCTGTCATTGCGAATTTACAGTTTATTACTCTCTCGCAATAAGCAACAGAGTATACAATTAGCTTAGTTCATGTTGACAAATAATTGAATAAATAAATTTCTTTTGTGAATGTTTTCACAGTTCAGCACATTCCTATTAAAATATTTTACACACTACACTTTCCAATTTACAATAATTGGTGATTTTTGTTAAGTCCTATTTTAAATGAGAAACAAATTGAACTATTCAAGATTAAATTTTTTCGTTTACATCTAAATGCTACTCAAATGATTGATATTAGACGATAATAGGTTTTATTTCATTGCAATTATCTTGTCTAATTATATTATGTAAAATAGTCCTTTATGATTAGTGATTTAAATTAATGAATAATTGATTGTAGGCCTACAGCCAATATACCATATTCAATTTGTATTTAGTACATTAAAATTATCTTAAATCGATTACCACACCTGGTGCAAAATCCCAATTTCCTGAATAGTGATGGCTGACACAAGAAATATTGCATGGTTCAAATAAGTATATTCATGTCTTGTTCTTGCGAGACGCTTGCAAGGTTATATTTCGTCTTGTCTTTTAAAAGTCTCTTGCAATAGTGTTTTTGTATTAAGTCTATTTAAAAAAAAAAATGCCATGGGATGACAAATTACGCATATTATTTTTAATATCATCAGAAATATTGTTTTTTATTGTTTGCAGTTAGGCTAGGTCTGGTTGATTGTTTTATAGTCACCGTTTTCAGCTTCAGGGGTCTGACAGACTATACGATATTTAAAAATAATTCAAACGGCGATATTGCACAATATGTTGTCTTAGGCCAAAAAAATAAGATTTAGTAAGATCTTTATTGAATGAAGTATCAATATTAATTCAATATCTAACTGCGAGATTTCTTGCAAATTTCGTGCCTTGTCTAGCAAGATTTCTTGCTTGAATATGTTTTGTGTTGTAATTGAATCTACTTACTCTTGTCCTGTCTTGCCAGAGCAGGACAAGACAAGGGGTTCAATTAAATTTCTGGTGTTATCCTGGTGTTGTAAAAATAATTTATTGGTATTTAGCAAAATAGTATTTCAAAAAGTAAACAATTTTAATCAACAAGTAAAATAGATAAAAAGCAAAATGCTATCGTGGACCATGCATGATAAAACTTAATGACTCACCTCTTTACAGTCCCACTTGGGACTCGAACATATTGTCACCATGGACAAATTTTGCGGCCGGTTCAGCCAGACCACTGAAATTTCGGTTAGGCTGATCCATGACACTGCAGTGAAGTAATAATCTCTGGAACCAAAAAAAAAAACGGTAACAATTTCTAAAGTTTGCTATTGGTTGTTTGTAGCTCTGAAATTTGTACTGGTTTAGTCATGACAGTACAGAGGGCATTTTTAATAAATGGCGAAAATACGAAAGACGGTTTCTTGGTTAGTGTCTAAATAAATGTGGATCCTAAATAGGGTAGTTAACTGTAGTTAGAAAAAAAGAAATACCTTTCATTATTTCACTCATTCATATTTCGATCAATAATTGCAACGCATTTTGACGTCAAAAAAATGTTTTATAGTGGAAAAATTTTGACAATTTGTCAAACGAAAATTCGAAATCCAGCATTCGATGACGTAATCAAAACTGTTTTGTAATCTTGTTCAATATTTTTCTCAATACATTTGTTTATTAATTTCGCAGTAGTTTTCTTCACAAAAGATAATTTTGTTTGATATTTTTGTCAGTAAGTTTAATTATTAGTTTTCTTTTTTTTAATTGGAGAAATAATCTTACCAAATACCATTCGCGCATCTAATTTTTCCTGTGGAAAATTTAAAAGCACTCATGGTATTACACCCGAAAAAAGATGAATAGATGACCAGAACACGAAAAAATTATTATATGTGAATAATCATACAATTACATTAAATTCGTACTTTTTACTCGGTATGACGACCGCTAATAACAACGCTTGATATAATTGTAACCAACAGTGATAAAAAATACTAATCTTTATTGTTCCGTAATGGTCATTTCGTCTTTTTGAATAAATTTCTTTTTTTTGTATTGCTGGTCATACTTGCCAATCTTAATTTTACGCATTTCCAAGTCAACAATAACTTAGTTGCAAATGTTGACAATGTTTTTGGATCCCTAACTAAACTTGTTTACCCTGCCAACTGGAATTCTATTACTCACGGGATTCAAAACTATTAATGTATGGAAATTTCGTGTTATTTGTCATAATATATTTAATAACCTATAAGGGCGGATACTTAATAAAATTCTATACAAAACAGCTATTTGATTTTTTTTTTCTTATTTAGAAGAAAATATCACCCTGTATCGACTTCATCACACCTAAGCTCCATTTCCGGGCAAATAATTGTACAAAATACACTTACACATTTGCAATCACAGCCGGTGGTATGACCTTCTTAGTTTTTATGTGCGAAATGTCGGCTAAATCCGCTATTGTTAAACTAACAGCTGGATTTCTTGTGCCTGGCTTGGGATATCTCAGCGATCTTATATCTGGATACAAACGTCCTTCGCCTATCGAGCCGTACCAAGGAAATCGTAGTTCTTCTACTAATGTATCATTAAATGTCGCAAATGCAACGAGAAGGCCGTCGCTTGACACCCAAAGTGCTGAATTTGATCCCAAAATTTCCTCTGAAACAGGAAAATAGTAATATTATATTTTGCGGTGTTAACCAAATATATTTCGTTAACAGAATATCTTTGGTTTTATTTAACGGGTAAATTATTATACAATATGCCGTGCGAGCAAAAATTATTACCATCAAAGTGTGGCAAGCATTATTAATCAATCAGTTATTCCGTCATCTTTAACAGGCATTACAAGCAATTTGATTCCCCGCTAATTTATTCAATTTCTTGAATAATTTACGCAACGGGTTTTACAGAACAGCACAAAAAATTCATGGTTGGAGCATAACCTCGAAACGGGGTTAGAGTAAGTGGTGAGTGGCAATACAATCAGCGTTGGTGCATGAACGATTTTCGCGAGAATTGTCCTAACGTCGCTTTCAGTGCTGGAGATTTTTATCATTGCCTAAAAAGAACCGTGGCTCTGTTTAGGGAAACAGGTTTAGTACAACATAAAAAAGAAACTAGAAGACCATCTGTAAGAACAGAAGAACTTGTTGCAAACGTTCGTGAAACAATGCAAAATAAGCAAACGAAATGTGTAAGATACCTATCTAAAAAAGAACAGTTAAATTTTTTTCTTGTAAAGTGCAAATATTCCAATAAATACGAGCTGCAGATTTTGAAAGACCCAGGAATTACTGTCAGTGGTTTACCCAAGATTAAATGAAAATAAATTATTTATTAGACCTGAATGATGAAGCCTGGTTCCACCTCACCGGTTATGGGAATTTTAAGAATACACACATAATACGGAGTAGTGGAAATCTTAATTTTATTATCCACATTGCACCCTCAAAGAATTGGTGTCAGGTTGGTTGTTTTCCGAAGAAGAATAATTGTTGGTCCTATATTTTCCATGAGACAGTGGTATAGGGACAACATTTCGAATCCATTTGTGGAGCAGTTACTTGACGATGAACCACGTTCTATTTATTTTTAACAAGACCACTTATACATCCGCCGAGACTATTAACTACTCACGCAATTTTTTCTTTTGGATTTAAAATGCTGAGAATTCACCCTTAAACTGTCTATTATAGCATTTTTTAAACTTGTTTTAAATCTTAGAAATTGAATGCTAACTATGTGCAAATAAGAATAAGAAGTGAATTGTTAATTATTTTATCGTATCATTGAAGATTAAGTCATTTTTATATGATATCTTTATTAATAATTATTAACATCATAATAGCTATTTATGTATCAAGGGCGTTACGGGGACTATAATGCCCTGAAGGTAGAAATAGCCCGAGGGCCTCTGGCCCGAGGGATAGGTTTCTGCCTGATGGGCATTATAGTCCAGTAAAGCCCGTGGTGCATACAATGCTTTATGTTTTACCTAAAAAAGAGTTTTTCAATGACTAATTACATTATTTATTCGCAATATAAAAAATAAGTTGCACCTGTACCTGTATACGTAAGTAGATAATGACTGGTGTTAAGTTTGACTTTGATGTTTCTGTCAGTTAGTCAGTTGGCATTTTTTATTTAACGATTTGCTCAAAATGGAAGAAATTCCACAAAATATAAGAGAAAAGGTCATAAAAGCGACCGAAAATCTTTTGCCAGTTAAATCAAGGCAACAGTATGATCGGGAGTATGGCATATTTGGTATTTGGAAAGATACGAACACAATTCTTCAAATAACCGAAAACGTTTTAATGGCATATTTCCAGGAACTGGTAAGTTATTGATTTTATTTTAATACATATGTTTAACAAACTTTATTATTTTTAGTATTGTTTAAAGAAAAAATTATTTTTTGTATAAACTTGATCTTTATTGTGAGAGAAATAAAATTGGATAAGCAATAAAATTTCCATATTAGCGCATTAGGGTAATATAAGCGGGCATTATCATAATGCCCGCTTATAATGCCCTAGGTGTGATAGCAGGTATTATTGCTATCATAACATATTCCGTTTCTAAGGTATTATAGATCAATAATAGATAGGTAAAACATAAACGTACTAAAACCTACATAAAACCTTAGTTACTCATAATACATTAGTTACCATAATGTAATACGTTAGTTACGAAAGCATAATACGTTAGATACCAAATAATATTAGAACTATTTTTCATGAACATGTAAAACAATATTTTGACAGTTTTCAAATTTGATGGATACACCTTTGTCTTTAACGTCCACGATCTTAGGTATGCCCTCTGAAGACTGATTAATGACTGAGAAAGCACTCCTTTCGATTTCGTGCGGGTCCCCAGTGCCTAATCCACTGCCGGAAACATCGCCGATTTGAATTTTGCGAGCAATGGAAACTTTCTTGGTCACACTTTCTTCTAAATACCCTCTAGCAACCTTCGCCGATTCCCATCCACCAAGTTCTTGTAGGTCTAATATATCTCCTCCAGCATTAACAAGAAAATTTGCCGAATATCTTCTAACGCAGTGACCAGTATACAAATTAGGATTTTTAAGTGAGAGATACTCTAGCTATTTTTTGAGGTATTTTAGAGAAGAAATGAATGCCGCAGGGCTGTACCGTACATTTCCCTCTTCTATATGATACAAACAATCTTTGGTGAGTGACATGGTCTGGCCTTAACATTGCGTACTTTTTAAATAAAAGCACAGGATTGACTTCGCCGTCAAATATCACAGCGAAAATACGTTTCTTGTCGGTTTTTGAGTCGGGAATAGTAACAATCAGCTTGTCCTCTAAAACGTCAACATCTTCCGTGGTCATCTTCGCTAATTCATTAGTTCGACAGGCTCCTCCAATTCCAATTAAAAAAGCCACTTTCATCATTAAAAACTTCTCGTCTGAGGCAGAACACACAAATTCGTTGACTTGTTCTCTTGTAAATACTTTTGATTTTTTTGCTCTATATCCAACATTTTTCTTCTTGATGAAACGTATTAAGGCGCCGTATTTGTCGATTTCCACTCTTTCCTTCAGTTCTAAAGTCGCTTGTAACATTGAATATTTCGGCCATAAGGATGAAGCAGAGTATTCCTCAGAGAGTTTTGCGAAATACGCCAGCAATACCGTTTCTTCTGCACCTTGAACATGTACTTTGTTTCGCCACTCACAAAACTGCCGATATTCTTTTTCATAATGGATTTTAGATTTGTCCGGAAGCAAGTTCAACCTTATAATGTTGGCTGCAGCTAATATATCGTCAGGAATATCAAAATCTTGCATGATTTTAATGATGACTTTTTGAAATGCCAAAATGAAATGACAAAACACCTTGTTTTTATTTTCGCATCGCCGTTGTCAATGATACGATAAAGCTTTGAATATAACTCGATTATTAGCGATTTAACACCGTCTCGGATATTGCGGGTGACTCGGCTGTCGCCTCGTCACCTATCAATGTCCTCGACTATTATAAATCGCATAATAATCTCGTTATATTAATAGCTATAAAAATTAGATTTTTATTAAAACATGATTAAAATTGCAGTAAAACGCGTTATGATTTCCAAGATGTCTTTAGATTATCAAGGAATCATCAAATAATCATCATATCAAATAATGAAAAATATCTCATACAAAAAAAAAATTGTAAACAAGGGATGAAATTAAGATAAAAAAATCGATTTCTTCAAAAACGAATGAAAATAATTTAAATTCTAGTGATTAAAGAAGGGACAAATTCATGAGTTTTCATCACTACTTTTCTCATGTAAGATTACTTTTACACGTTAAAAGGCAATAAAAGTACAAGATGTCATTTAGAAATAGAAACGTGGAGGACCTTTCGGGGAAATATTGAAGTAGACCAAATTTGAAAAATACCTTTTGACATAAAGCTGTACAGTTATTTCGATTACACCCAGTATATCATATGTTAAATAATATAATGCTTTGAACAATAGAACATGTAGGTACACCATTTAATCTTCCGTGAAATCCCCAGCAAACACCGGAACTAATCTCGAATGGTTTTCAGCCTAAACCAACATCTATTAGGATAACGGAGGCCAGATCTATCCAGTGATTTATCGAGAAAAGGGCTGCGATAGCCATCTGGAGATAGCCAGGATTGAGTTACGTTGTTTGTATTTGGTTTCACAGAGTAGATGGGGTAATTAACAAAAAAAACTGGATATCCAAAATAAAAGTGTTTCTAAATCTATCGGAAAAACAGTTGTAATGTAGCTTTAAAGGGGATGAAAAAAGAAATTACGGATTTTTATATTAAAAGAAAACGGTTCTTTGCTGACTATCGCGTAACCAAAGAAACGTCGAATAGGTCGCATATATTTTGGAATTTTTTAGAAATTGCAATTTTTGACACTTGAAAAAGAAAAAAGAAATTATTTGCTTAATTCATTAAAGACGTGCTCAAAAGATGCCAAGGTAATGTAAAGTTACGAAGTTTTAATTAAAAAAAAAATTACATTGAAGTAGCGCTACCTCATAATAGGTGGTTCTCATTCCCACTCACTGAGCGACTACAGGGCCGGCGTCCCACAAGGCTTCCCCTGGGTGCTGGTCCTGTATAATCTGTATACAAATTATATCTCAAAAGCAAGGAACACTAAACTTTACATGTTTGCCGATGACATAGCGATTACTGCTACTTCAAGAAGACCTGAATGGGTTACTGGAAGAATTCAACATCATGTTAACAAAATAGAGGGTTGGACGAAGGATTGGAGAATCCTACGAAACAATACAAAACCGCAGATCATATTCTTAGCGAAGTAGAGAGTCAATAATCATCAAACTCGAGTTAGAATAAAAAATACTCTAATTAACTGCAGAAATTTCTTACTGGAAAACTGCACGAGTCCAGTTCATTTCCAGAAAGGGCAAGACGACCTTGTCAAGCAACTGTCATCAAGTCGCATTGCTTTCCGTTATATCAAAAGTTATGGAGAATATCAACGAAAAGTATTAAAGTTCCTGGAAGGCTTTAACATTATCCGTGACCGCCAGTATGGATTTCGTAAGCCTAGATCAACAGGAGACCTCCTCGCTTATGTTGCTCAGATTTCGAATGACGCAATAGAGCATTATGGGGAGTTTCTGGCGCATAATTCCTTATACCACCCTGATCTAGCACTTACGCTGTGTGAAGCATTTCCGAAGTCACTCGATCTCTTCTCGAACTTTTCCCAACCCGATTCAGAGCGCAAACTTGGTTGGCCTTGCCGCCTTTGTAGATTGGCAAGTAGATTTGACAATTGACCGTCTAACCATTATCGAATTTAATATTTATTTCATATATTTTTATACAAATCACATTTGGAAAAACTACTGCTGATCATTACCGACAAGGTATTCACTACTTGTTGAAAATATCCCTCATAATTACTGTCATAAAAACCTAAGTGTTTCAAGACGCTTCATTGCAAATTGTTTGCTTACAATTGGGATATGCTTGCTACCCAGCACATATACAGGGTGTCCCAGAATAGGTGAGCAATCTCCCGGATTTGGATACAATATGAAAAAATAATATGACAAGTTCCCATAAAAAATTTTCCTACAGGCCCTCCCTACTGAGATATCAGCCCCTGAAGGACGCCTCAGGAAATCGGTTTATCTTGAATAATTCTTAAAGTACTTGGTGTAATTTAATAATTGTTCAGTATGATGGTTGCTAGGTAAGTCTCCTCAAAATGAACCGTTTTAATTTTATTCGGCTTATTTAGTTTTCCAGGGACGGACTAGCTTTAACAGAATAATGCTTATTTTTTTTACATCCTGTATGATAGAGGCATATTAATAATACTATTGAATAGCTGAAACCCTAAACTAAAAAAAAAGTACTCTTCATCGACATCGATAAAGTAAACCGTTTACGAGAAAAAAAATTTTGTTCCATATGCCTTTTTTTATGAAATATTTGATAAATACCTTATTTTTACTGATTCATTTTGTACGTCGGTTCAACATGAGCTCCTTCTACTGCAATGCATTCCCTACATCTTTTAATTGTAGATTGTTGGATCCTCCACAATGCGCCAACATTATTCCTTATTTCGCGACAATGGAAGTTAATCAGTTCCAATAAATGTTCCCAATTTTGTATTGGATTGGCGTATACTAAACATTTTAGATAGCCCCACAAAAAAAAATCTAATGAATTTAGGTCTGGTGATTGAGGAGGCCAAGCCACTGGTCCTCCCCTTCCTATCCATTGATTTTCGAAGACCCTGTTTAGGTGTTCTCGGACTACCAGACTAAAATGTGGCGGAGCCCCATCATGCATGAACCACATATTATGTCGTAGTTGCAGAGGTAGATCTTCTAAAAGTTCTGGCAGATTGTTTTGAAAAAATTCCAAATACCTTTCTCCATTTAACCTTCTTGGCAATACAATAATTCCGGCCCAAACGTTGATGGGTTCAAATTCAAATTCCATACCAAAACGAAGCAGAAGAAATAAGATCAAAAACTTAAGCACACTCAATTTCCAACTGACACTGTCGTAGTTATTACTTATTTTAACTGGTACATATCAACTAAACCATATCAACAATATAAGGTATTTATCGAATATTTCATAAAAAAAGGCATATGGAACAAAAATTTTTTTCTCGTAAACGGTTTATTTTATCGATGTCGATGAAGAGTACTTTTTTTTTAGTTTAGGGTTTCAGCTATTCAATAGTATTATTGATATGCCTCTATCATACAGGATGTAAAAAAATAAGCATTATTCTGTTAAAGCTAGTCCGCCCCTGGAAAACTAAATAAGCCGAATAAAATTAAAACGGTTCATTTTGAGGAGACTTACCTAGCAACCATCATACTGAACAATTATTAAATTACACCAAGTACTTTAAGAATTATTCAAGATAAACCGATTTCCTGAGGCGTCCTTCAGGGGCTGATATCTCAGTAGGGAGGGCCTGTAGGAAATTTTTTTATGGGAACTTGTCATATTATTTTTTCATATTGTATCCAAATCCGGGAGATTGCCCACATATTCTGGGACACCCTGTATATAAGATCGATATTTAACTCTCTGATAAGTGTGACTTGTGCCAAGTTAGGTGCGATCTAGAACATATCTTTTCCGAATGCAGAAAAAAGTCTGCTTATATCAGCATACTTGACAACTACAGAGATGTATAAAATTGAATGTCTCTTCAATATCCTTTATCTTTCGTCCTTACAAAATAGAAAAGTATAAAGTTAAAATAGAATTATAAGGCTAAAACATTAGAATTACTATCCACGTCTTTTCCTTATGTGTTTCTCCCCCTTTTTTAGTGATCTTCTGGTTTGTCTTTTAAAACAAAAGTCGCCCTGACAGACCCCAGTGGCGTGAAGCGTGTGTCCCTGTTTATGTGATAACTTTTTCTACATATTAATATTATTTCAAATATTAAAAAATTTTACTGTGCGACTGGCTGTATGGTTTCTACGAAAATGCCAATAAAAAAAATAGAAAAAAAAGGAAAAATAATGGATTCCTTGCGCTTCTATTTCAGATTCCAACTTAACTTATATAATTGCAGCATTGGGAGGCTGAATCGGGTTGGTAGAAGTTCAATGTGCAGATCAGCCCACATCGTAACTATCTTAGGTCGATAAAAGCTGATCAAGGTTGATATAGAGAATTACGCATCCTGAGTGGTAGCACTAGACATTTCCAAGGTCTTTGACCGAGTATGGCATGAAGCGCTTCTACATAAAGTAAGAGCATATGGATTGACGGTTCAATCTTGTTCATGCCTGTCAAGCTTTTTTAAAAATCGTTCTCTTATTAACGATTTTCTGAGAAAAAACTAAAAATCCTTTATTTAGCTTCATTCACCACAGCACACTTGGTTCATCTTTTACTTTGGATGCACGAACGTCGACTGACAATGCACGTCTCTATAGACAGCAAGAGGTCTGACATCTTAATAAAGACCTGGAAGAAATTCTGTCTTGGAATGACAGTAACCAAGTAGAATTTAACGCTAAAAAGAAAACAGCCGGCAGTTTTTCAAAAATATTAAGGTTGAAGAACCGGATATAGTCATGGCGGAACATTCTATTCCCTTGGCTTCATCAATTATTCATTTATTGGGCTTCAATTTAGATAGTAATATGTCTTGGCATAGTCACGTTGCGGTCATTGATAAGATAGCCTCGCAGATGCTGTGGACACTTTTCCGAACTAAAAACCTCTATACACCCCAACAGTTTTTAATGCTCTATCTATGAAGCTCAAATTCGACCATCGCTGGAATACTGCTCACATTTTACACATGATTTAGGGCTCTGCTCCCAAACATACTCTTGAGATTGTTGGATTCCATTCAAAGAAGAGCCATTCGCTTGATAGGTGACCATGATCTGACAAATAACCTAGAAAACCTTAAACATCGAAGACAGGTTGGCGACTTGATCCTCTATTACAAATATTTTCATGACAAGTACTCAACTGAGCTTGCCCGCTTGATTCCATCCAGAGCGGTGCATGGTAGAAATATACGATGAGTCCCTGCAGCCCACCCGTACGTGGTTTAGCTTAGAGTCGCTTGAACGAAACTGTTTAAAAATTCTTTCATCTGGAAAACGCCATCACTCTGTACGACCTCTCTGAGTCAGTATTCCCTAGCAAGTATAATGTCCAAAGATTTAAAACCAACATTAATCGATTTCTGCATACACGCACCGCTCTTAGAATATCATAAAGGATTTAACCTGCAGTGCTGTGCCTGATCATAAAAAAAAACAACACTAAATATCTTGGCCTCGACTTCGATAGAAGAATGTTATATCAATAATTGAGGATTAAATGAATGAAATATGGGTAAAAACGATACCTACCTTCGTAGAGCCAATCAGGAACACCATGACTGACCACCCCTGGAATAGCTGTGTACGTTATCCGATATCCTGTGTGCGAAGTTGGAGTCTTTCTGTAGTAGATATCATAGTCTTGAACCATAATGAGGCTGTGGCCTTTCGGTGCCCAATGAGCAAGTAACAGAAACGGATGGTCGTCGTTTTCGGGAAGCGGTCTTAATGGAAAATCGTTCCTAAAAAAAATCTAATAACTACTGCTTCTTTTTTAAAATTTATTCTAGGTTTATAACAATTAACAAAATCACAAGGTGATTTTTAGATAATAGTATAATATATACCGAGGGTGAGAAGTGAGCCATTATTGACCCAGCACTTTAATAACCTATATAATGTGCGAGGTCAATACTGGCCTTCTCAACCGAGGTATACAGGGTTTTTCACTTAAAACTCCGCACGCCAATATTTCGAAAACGAATATGAATATTTAATTTCTGTAAAAAGTAGTCAATGTATGGGGTCAAGTAGATATTTTTTAAAGTTTAAGGAATTCGACGCCTGCTAAGAGCTAAGCGTCGCGACGCGTCGAAACTATAAATCGATTGCATTGACTTTGAAATTAAGCGCATGCGAAAGTACATGTTATTTATAAACTTTTTTGTTATTTACTCGAACTTATTTATTTTACTCATTTCTGAGTTATACCGGTTTATAGTAAACATTTCTTGATTGACAAAAAATGCAATTACGGATGATTTTTACAAGAATGCCATGAATATTAGATACTATGGCAACCATTTTTATCGCAATTGTGTTAAGTGCAATTACAAGCGACAGATGTTGTCATTACTGCGTCAAAGATATATTGTCACATTTTGTCACAAGAAATATTCAAACTTGTTCGGTTTAAACAAAGCTAAAAATAATTATGTAAAAATGGTTCAATTTAGCAATGAGGAAAAAGTAGACATGTTAATGGTGTTTGGCGAAAGCAGGTCCAAATGCAGAGAAGCAAAAAGAGTTTACGCACAGCGTTATCCGCGTAGAATGCAAAAACCTTTCCAAGTTTATGTTAAAACTTAAGAGAATATGGCAGTTTCGTAAAACCTAAGAGAAATAGAGAAAAGACGACTACAAATGATGAAAATACTGCTGCTGTAATTCAGCAGGTTGATAATAACCCCAAGATATCCCTATCAAAAATAAAAGAAAATACCGGTGTTTCCATAAGTTCATCGTCGAGAATTCTAAATAGAAACTCTTTTCGCCCATACAAAACTAAACTAGTGCATAAATTAGAACTAGGTGATCCCGCTAGAAGAAAGTATTTTTTAGCAAGATTTGCCGATTTGTATAGCCAAGATGCAAATTTTCTCTTGAACATTCTATGGAGCGACGAAAGTCGATTCCATAATAATGGAATCGTGAACAGACAAAACTATCGGTTTTGGTCCGAAAACCATCCTCGTTGGATTACAGAAAGAGGTAATCAGCGCATTTTTGGCATCAATGTTTGGTGCGGCATAATAAACGGATTCCTTATTGGACCTCACTTTTCCGAAGGCACTTTAAATGCAGATCACTATTTAAGATTTCTTCAAACTACACTTCCGGAACTGTTAGAAGAAGTGCCCTTTGAGACTAGAATGAATATGTGGCTACAGCAGGATGGAGCGCCTGCACATAATGCCGTAATTGTAGCGAGGTATTTAGACAGAGAATACCCCAATAGATGGTTTAGTACTAATAGACCGATAAGGTGGGCGGCGAGGTCCCCGGACCTTACATCACCAGATTATTTTCTTTGGGGTCACCTAAAGGACGTTGTCTATGAAGAACCTATCGAAGATATGGCTGATCTTATTAACAAATTTAGTGCAGCATGTGCCGTTATTACAAGAAGGACGCTCCTACAAGTGACCCAAGCTCATCATCTGTTGAACGTTTTTAATAGGTGTATTCGAGCAAATTGACTTAATTTTGAACAACATTTTTAATTTGTTTTATCATCTAGTTAAGTGCAATAATAATTTTGTTCATTAGCTTAACTCAGAATCATGTAAGTAGTTAATTGCCAATAATAATTTTTGTTTATTACTTTTGTAATTGCACTTAAAACAATTGCGATAACAATGGTTGCCATAGTAACTAATATTCATGGCATTCTTGTAAAAATCATCCGTAATTGCATTTTTTGTCAATCAAGAAATGTTTACTATAAACCGGTATAACTTAGAAATGAGTAAAATAAATAAGTTCGAGTAAATAACAAAAAAGTTTATAAATAACATGTACTTTCGCATGCGCGTATTTTCAAAGTCAATGCAATCAATTTATAGTTTCGACGCGTCGCGACGCTTAGCTCTTAGTAGGCGTCGAATTTTTTAAGTTTTGAAAAATATCTACTTGACCCCATACATTGACTACTTTTTACAGAAATTTTTTTTTTACAGAAAAAATGTTTTAAGTGAAAAACCCTGTATATATAATTTTTTCTACTACTAATAGCCGATCTAACACCAAAAGACCTCATTTTTATTTTAAAATTAGCCATTCCCCCTATTATTCAAACATATCGAAATATCAAGTAGCCTGGGGCTCAGTTGTCAAGGCGTCAACGAATAAAATAATTGAAACTGATGGGTTTCAATAAATGTCATTATTCTATAATAATTGTGGCCACCTATTGAAGGTTTTAAGTAAAAGTTTTACAATAAAATATTAAAATATGACTGAGAATCTTAGCGACCAAAGCGACAGTGATTTAGAAATGGAAAATTGTACACCGCATGAGCACCGAGAGGCAGCGGCTAGTGCGAGCCATGATTTGTTGCCTGAGAAATCAAAGCAATTTTATGTGAAGGCATACACTGAACTAAAAAAATGGTGTAAAAAAAAAATCGTTAAAATAGTCGTTAAAGTTACTGAAAATGTCATGCTGGCCTATTTTAAGTAAAAATCGGAACACAATAGGGTATCAACGTTGTGGGCAAGCTACTCAATGTTGAAATCAACTCTTTCACTAAAAGAAAATATCGATATTTCGAAGTATTTTAAAATAGTAGCATTTTTGAAAAAGAAAAATGTCGCCTATAAACTAAAAAAAATCACGTGTATTCTCGAAAGAGGAAATTGATACATTTTTAAATGATGAATTTTTATCAAAAAAAGGTATGGATTTTATTATACTCATTTCTTGTCCTGCTTTAATAAGCTCTAAATTCTAGGCTATTGTGATAATTGGCGTAGCCGGTGCTTGCAGAACAGACGAACTTTTCAATATGGTTCTTGATGATGTGGACATCCGAGATGGGATTATTGTGAGAAGTATTCCTAACTCAAGAAATGTATCATCCCGGAGATTTGTCATTGTCGAACCGCAATGGATTAACGTCGTAAAAAAATACTTGGCTAACCGGCCGACTGACATTAGAAAACTATTTATTTTAAGCCGCAAAGATGAACATCATAGACATATTGGGCACAATACTATTAGTAAAGTACGTTAGTGTTATGGCTCAATTTCTGAAATTACAACATCCTGAGTGTTACACTGGTTATTCTCTACGGCGCAGCTCGGCAACACTTCTAGCAGAAAATGCAGGAGACCTACTAAGCCTAAAAAGGCACGGTGGATAGAAGTCGGCTACAGTAGCTGAAGGATATATTAAGGAATCGATAGCGGACAAAAAGAAAATAGCCAAACTAGTACAAAAACTCATCTTATCCAATGAAAATTTAAGTATACCCTCCACTTCTTTCGCACGTCAAGATGGTCTGGCAAAAACTTACAGACTGATGACTTAGTACCAAGTGTTGATGAACGTTCACAAATTATCGAAAATATTCATAACACTGAAGTAAATTTACATATAATGAATAAAGGTAATTTTATTAATAGTAGAAATGCAGCAGTGCACATGATTTGTAATAACTGTACAATCAACTATTATTTTAAATGATTTTTATAGCTTTTAATAATTTTCATTATCTTAGGACATTTCATTTTATGGTCACTTCGTTAAATCAATGAAGTTTCAGTCAATTTCTTTAAAGAGATAAAAAATCTTCATTATTAACCAAGGTAAATAATGAATCATCATTATTCACCTAGGTTATTAATGAACTACTTATCATTAGACAAATGAGGTAAATAATAGGGTTTTCTCATGTTAGTAGTAGAAAAAATAATATATACCTATTGTGCTACACGTGATGAATTAGCGTGAAGGAACATAACATATTTCAGGAATCTCGGGAACAATAAATATTGTTTCTTCAGTTTATATTAAATTTTAATTTCAAACATTGATACAAATTTAAATATTTTATTGTTCGTCCCGAAAAACTGTTGCCATTGTCGGGCATTCTATTTTAAATTTTGTTTTAACAATAGCCTGTCACTTTACAAAACACATTTTTAAAATAAATTCTCCGGCATTTTTTTGGTCTTAATGTAATTTATTACCATTACGTCCTGCTTTTCATTCTTTGTCCGCGAATAAAGAGATATATATTGCTTTTTTTACGTTTTAATTTTCTGGAATTTAGGGACTCCATTATACAAGTGAAGACTTTCTTCCGGACAGGGCCGCGCCAACCACGTGTGCAATGGGTGCACCGCACACGGGCGGCAAGTCTAAAAGGGCGGCGCGCGACGGCCGCCACCCGATAAAATGTTTTGTCTATATAATATAGCAATATCCCGGCGTCAATAAAAATAAGAATAACACCGGAAAATCAAGTAACTACTTATTTTATAAAGGCCGCGCCGCGATTCCCTCTCATCGTTTTTATTACTTTTCTAGGAATACATAATATAGTAGGTATGGTTTGGTAGGGTTTGTTCCAAATTGTCTGTTGCTTTTAGCTAAAAACATAGCAGATTCTTCTTTAGATTACCATTAAGATACCGACGCACAACTTTTTGAAGATTGGTTTAAACATAAACTCCTTAAAAATATACCTGAAAATAGCGTCATTGTAATGGACAATGCTAGTTATCATAGTCGGCAAGCAAAAATCATTCCCAATCCTAATAATACAAAAGCAGAAATTTAAAATTTTATGATTGAAAATGATTTATATTTTGAAGAAATTTACAAAAAACGAGAACAGCTAGAAGTATTAAAAGCTTTTAAAATAAATAAGGAATACGAGTGTGACAAACTTGCAGCAGAAAATGGACATACAGTGTTGCGTCTTCCTCCATACTATTGTATATTCAATCCTATTGAGCTATAATGGCACCAATTAAAATCCAATATTAGGAGAAATAATATTTCTCCTACACTAAATGCATCTGTAGTAGAATTAATTAAAAACGAAGTAAGAAAAATTTCTGCAGACAGCTTTATCTATTTCTATATGGTATGACATACTAACGAAAATCAATGTTGTAAGTAAATTATTACAGAAAACCGATATCCATATGAAAGACTGTTTAAATGAGCTTAAAAATTTACATTCATATTTTATGGAAAAAAGATCTGATGCTGAATTTGAAATTTATTTAGATAATGCTACAAAAATCGCTAAAGATTTAGATTTGGATCCGGTATTTAATGAAAATAGACCCTTAAGGAAAAGAACAAAAAAGAGGCAGTTTGGCTATGAAGGCGAAGATGAGCCCATAGTTGATCAAAAAATGAATTTTAAAGTAAATTTTTACTATGCCATTCTTGATACCACTATAGCATCAATAAGTGAAAGATTTACATTAATAAAAGAACATACCACTGTATTTGGCTTTTTGTATGACTTCACAAAATTAAAATGTGTTGATAAAGAAAATCTTATAAAATATTGTGCTGATTTAAGTCTAAAATTACGTGATGAATCTAGAGGTGAAAATGATATTGATGTTCTTGAACTGTGTGATGAATTATTGTCAATTTTTCCTTTTTGAGAGAATGAAAAATGCCCTTTAAAAGTTTTGCAATATATTTTTAAAAATTACTTATTTGATACCTTTCCCTAATATTTCGATTGCTTTAAGAATCCTATTAACCCTTCCAATATCAGTTGCAAGCGGAGAAAGATCATTTTCAAAGCTAAAGCTGATTAAAAATTACTTAAGATCCTCGATGAACCAGGAGAGACTTAATAATTTGGCATTCATTTCGATTGAATCCGAGTTATGACAAGGCAAGTGCCAATATTTTGTTTAAGGTTTTTTTTTTATGCGTTATTTTATTTGTGCTGTAAAAATGTAATACACAATTTTATAGTTTTTTATTAAAACTTAAAAGTATAAACGTCCCTATAGGGGTAATAGGGGGCGACCACTTAACGTTTGCACACGGCGGCAGAAACACCTGGCGCGGCCCTGCTTCCGGTTTCATATTTTATGACAGCAGTAAATATTTTTGTTTAAAAAAAGTATTTCTTTTAATATTTACATGCATAATAAATTTTTAAAATTAGTTTCAATACTACCCAGTAGGAGGCCATCTTCTTGTCAAAGACAAGTCCCAAGTATTTTAATGGTGTTTTTCCACGGGATCTCTTTGTGTTTGACTTTGACTCAGCTTTTAAGTAGTCTTACTCTCGACTTTGAGAAAAGATAAACCTGTGCCTTAGGAATAAGTTTTCCAGATGCAGACAATATAAGTAGGCAAACACCCTATATAAATGACAAGTCCTTTAACATCCAATAATTAAAAAAATTTACTCGATCCCTTCTTTTTTTCTAATTTATGGGCATGCTGATCAGCCATTCAGCCAGGGGTCCTTAATTATTGTTTTGATATTTGCATCCTTATCAGCATATAAAATACACGATTTTGTTCATTTTAACCGGCGATGACCCAAAATAAGTATTTAACAAAAAATATGATCAAAACTGGGTCAGAGCTGACTACAAAACACACAACAGTTAAATGAATATTTCTTAACAACACTGCAATGAAAATGATTTATGACAGGCACATATGGAGACATCCATCGGAGTGTCAAGCTTGTGAGAATTTGTTAAGCGGGAATTTAAAGCTTTTCAAATATACCCCGCGGTAAAATATACCCCCTTCTCTCCTATAAGCAAATCCCATACAATAAACTTGTCATGTGACGACACTGTTAGACGTTTAAGAGCTCTTTATCCAAGAAACCTTTTCTAGGACCACATAATTAGGTATTTCACTAAAATGTAAACTGCTATTTGTCGTTAAATGTGATGCTTCATCACGCTAAACGAAATCGTAGAAACATACAGGGTGTTCATTTGAAATCTTGCCACCACGGATTTATCGAAAACCACTGATTAAAAGAAAAAACGCCGAGACACGTCACACGTCAAAAGATTTGCCAAAGGGGACAACTTTTTAACCAAAAACTACTTCACCCCCTTTTACCCTCTGCCCCCGGGGTCATCCCCTTAAAAATTTTAAATGACAAGGGGTATCAAGTAATAGCTTGTTTGAAAGGTCTTTCAAAGTGCTTTATTTTGACGTTTGATTTTTTAAAATCGGTCGATTCGTTTTCGAGAAAATTAGAAAAATCTTTATTTATCTTAATTTGTTCAGATAGAAAAAAAACACACGAAAATATCACTTTTATTTCAATAAGTCTTGAGGAGACAGGGCGATGTTATATCTCCCAAACTTCTTACGACGCTCCTGGAATACATGTTTAAGTTTAAAAATATAGATTTTGGAGGAATGGGACTGAACATTAATGGTGAGAGACTAAACAACCTGAAATTTGCAGACGACATCGTTCTAATAACAGACAAAATCGATGAGGCGAGAGAGATGTTTAAGAGATTGGACGAAGCTTCGAGAACGGCAGGTTTAAAAAGTAAACCACAGTAAAACCCAATATATGACCAACCTAGTGATAAGCGAACAAATTTCCCTGGGTGCTAACCATATAGAGCAAGTAGACGCATACAGATATCTATAGGTAATGAGATTCGTATAGGCAGAGACAATCAAACGCGAGAAATAGCACGAAGAATCGGCTTAAGCTGGGCAGCCTTTGGTAGACTGAGTAACACTCTAAAATCAGATATTCCAACTTGTTTAAAGAGAGTTTATGGAGAGTACAATGCTACGCTAAGGGACAGAGTCTCTAATGTTAGACTTCGCCAAAGGACTGGAGTAACAGATGCAATTGGACGCATAACAACGTTAAACTGGAACTGGGCTGGGCATGTGGCAAGAATGTCAGACGGAAGATGGACAAAGTTGATTGTGAAGTGTAGACCCCGACAAGAAGCCTTTTGGAACAGAGGTCGCCCACCAACAAGATGGACCGACGACATTAGGAGAGTGGAGCCAAGTTGGATGAGAGCAACACAGGATAGGGGACGTTGGATTAGACTACGAGAGGCCTATGTTCAGCAGTGGATGCAACCAGGCTGATTGATGATGATGATGATGATGTTTATCATTAACCCGTCAACAACACCGTACACCTCAGGAATATCTGCCATTAATTTGTTTTACAACGTTTAATGCTTCACAGGCCATGATACTATTTTATTAAAGTTGATTCGGTAAACACTTCCCACAAACTGATGAATGGGTATTCTCGAAACGCCATGGTACTGCACACCATTACCAAGCCAATATAGGTCAATTAACATTATTTGCACAGGAGAAAACTAATGTCAACCGTTCGTATTGGAGAAAGATCTCGAAGAAAATATTTTAATTGCTGTTTATTTAACCTAAATATTTCTACAGGTTCAGCATCTGCCGGGAAAATTAAATCACTTCTTTATCTAAAACGATAGTCCGCTCGCTCAACATCATTTTCTTCTGAGCTTGACCACATATTAAGTAATCAAGTGCTACATAATGGGCAAATGCTGTACGTATACTGACGCTCGTAAAAGTTAAAACCAATATTTTACCATTAGTAGAAATTTCCATACACAAGTAAAAAAACCCTAACACTAACTTCCAAGTATTGGCGTCATGTTACAAAATATGATTAAAAGTGCGGTTCGGCTTCCATACTATAAGTACGACAGCGGTAGTTACAAGTTACGTTATGTTACAGAATATCGGCAGTTTTACGACCACTGTTGCACTTGTATGGCTTGTGTTTTAGGCCCCAGTTGTGTGATGTATTTCCCAAAATAAAAATAGAATCAAAAATAAAGCAAGAAGCATAACTTCCATTATGAATAAAATTAGGAGGACCCATGGAAAGACGCTGATCAGAAATCAAAGAAATTAGGAGACACTTATTTAACAAAATGCAACTTTCAGGTCATCGCTAAATCGCTTTTGGTACGGTAAGGGTTAACCAAGTTCTTAGCTCGAACAATATGTAATAATAACATTTGTGCAGACTTTACTGTCATTTCTAAATCGTTTCTTTTTATCGATATGTTTAATATGTCGGTCTAGTTTGTCTAACAAGAAAATTTACTTACCCTGTCTGGATATCATAAATTATATATTGAGCAAGATACGAATGCCTAAAGAGCTTTTGTACATTTTGTGCAAGAAGGAGATACCTTTGGTTGGGCGATAATTGGTATCTACTTGGGTTTAACCTCATCTGAAAAAAAAAGAGACAAAATTACATGAAAGAAATGAAATACTTCTTGATTTTATTTATTATTACGATTTTATTAGCATGTTTTAGAAGAGATCAATAACTCCTATCTTCACACATAATATTATACTATCGGATATCAGTAGTATTGCAACAAATCAAAAATGATTAAAATATCCTCAGTTTTCACGTTGGTTCATCTTCTGGGAATTAAGTTGAGATAACCTC
This sequence comes from Polydrusus tereticollis, assembly GCA_963920685.1. Taxonomy (NCBI): domain Eukaryota; kingdom Metazoa; phylum Arthropoda; class Insecta; order Coleoptera; family Curculionidae; genus Polydrusus; species Polydrusus tereticollis. The sequence goes on from OY987326.1 coordinate 202,679,467, forward strand.
TGTAATTTTATTCATCAGACCAGAAACAATTAGGTTCGGTTCGCTTTTCTACTTTCCCCGGAGGATCAGTATTTTGCTGAACTGAAATTAGCCGTATAGCCGTAAAGGAATTTCCCATTCTACAAAAGGAAGCACTCCATTGTATAATATACAAATATTCGACATAGTATAAATACAAAATTTGACAAATCACACCTCTTTAAAAACTGAGTTTTATACACCATTTGTTTAATCTTGAGAGCCCCCCCCCCCCCCCGTTACTACGCCACTGAGTAGGTTTACCTATTTCTTTTATAATTCTCGATTTTTGCAACAAGACCACCTACTGGACTTGCTGAAACAAATATATTTATTCATTAATGACGGCGAAGTTGCCGCAGCAGTATTTTGCGATTTTTTCAAAGCCTTTGAATGTATCGATCGGGAGGTGCTGCTGCGAAAGCTTCAACATTATGGGATCCGTGGAGTGGCCCACAAATGGTTTTCTACTTATCTTTCAGGGAGAGTGCAGACAGTGAGGGTGAATGGTGAATTTTCTGAGCCCTTGAGTGTTAGTTGTGGCGTTCCTCAGGGGTCTGTACTTGGTCCCATTTTATTTCTTTTATATTTGAATGACATAACACATTTAAACATACAGGGAGGCTTTTCGCTGTTTGGCGACGATTCTACCCTTTTGTTGCGTTCAAGTAGTGTCGAACTTCTGGAAAGGACCACAGATGATGATCCATGCAGGGTTAAGGAATGGTGTGACTCAAATTCTCTCTGTCTCAATATTAATTAAACCAAAGTACTTACTTTTGGTTTTAACAACATCACCCTTCATACAGAAAACGATGAAATTGAAAACAAAACGGTAGTTAACTTCTTGGGTATCTCTATCGATAATAGGTTGAGGTTTGAGGAGCACATTATTGGACTAAGTAGCAAGTTATCATCGGGATGTTTTGCAATTAGGGTGGTGTCCACTGAACTGGACAATTCCACGGCAAGAATGATATATTTTTCTTTATTTGAATCATATATTCAATATGGTATAGCATTCTGGGGCTTCTGTAACCAGTAACTTTTTAGTAGCATCTTTGTGTTGCAAAAAATAGCTATTAGGTATATGTGCAGGATGAGAAGTAAAGACCACTGTAGACCATTATTTGTCAGTCATGGCATTTTAACATTAACATGTTTATTTATCTTAGAAACGGTTTCAATGCTTCACAAAAAATACTTTCATCAACTTGAAAACGCATCAAAATCACACAAATATAACACGCGAAAAAACCAAAATATACGCCTTCCTATACCTAAGCTCACTTTGATCAAACGGTCAATAATCTATGAAAGTCTAAAGATCTACAACCACTTGAGTATCGAGTGTAGGCAATTGCCATATCTCCAGTTCCGCAGGAGGGTGAAAAGTGTTTTACTCCGGAAGGTATATTACAGCTTGGACGAATTTTACAATGGAGACTTTTAAAAATGTTTTTTAATCAAATACCTATTAATTAATCTAAATTACATATTGTTTTCGTATTTTAATTTTTACAATTTTATTTTCATTTATTTACTTTGTATGCTGTTTTACATTTTTGACTTTGTTTTTTGTATTTGTATTTTTAGGTACTTAAATTTGTCAAGTATTCTTATTTTATTAATTGTTTACCCCTATCAGGTTGTAGTGTTTAAGAAATACATTTTTTCGATTAGGTAGGCATATTTTTATATATTGTCATGCCCAGCATAATAATTATAATTATGATTACCAAATTATTATATTATGTTACAATAAAATCGCTTTGTCGATTAATTAGAATTTCTGACAATAAAGCATATGTAAAGTAAAGTACTTAGGTCCAATAGTGCAGATTTGATGTTATTTAAACCGTCCCACCGGCACCGGTTTAATTTTTTTACTCTTAATTCATTTTTGGTTATTATCTGAGATGCGCAATTAAGACATAATTCAAGAGTAGAAATTAGGAAGAACCGAAGTACTATGATAATTGAATAAAACTTAAATAACTTTATTGAATAGAGACATCTGGAAAATATACCGCTTAAAACTTAAAATACAAACTTTAACACTCCTTCACTTAAGCTTTTCATAGAACTGAAGCATGCTTCTTAGAAGATGTCAATTCTTAAAAAATGACGCCTGAGTTTTCTCTAACTTCCACTCTTCAATTATTTCCCTCCATGTCTTAATAGATATTTATGTTATAAGGATCATAATAACGATCATTATGGTACTAGCCGTGAGTATTATAGGACGAGGCGTCAGCTGAGTCTAATAACACGGCGTGTACAATATTTTATATTCCCACGATGTCATTGTCAGAATTGAATTTTTAATTTTAACGTTTATATAATATATTATGGATAATTTGCCATCAGAAATCGAAGAATTGGCCAATAAAGCAGTTGTTGGTTTGTTGCCCGAAAAGTCTAAAGACATATATGAAAAAACTTATGCCAATTACAAAACTTGGTGTTCCCAGAAAAAGGTTGTCAATATCGTACACGAAAAGGTACTTTTGACATATTTCAAGGAAGAATCAATGAAGAAAAAGTCTTCGAGTTTATGGAGTTATTACTCTATGTTAAGGAGTACACTATTACTTAAGAAAAACGTCGACATAAGTAAGTTCAATCAATTGATAGCTTTTTTAAAACGAAAATCTGATTCTTACACACCCAAAAAATCCAGGATTTTGACTACAGAAAATATTAGAAAGTTTTTACAAGAGGCAGACAACGAAACATACTTGCTATTAAAAGTGCCAATGATAATAGGTATAAGTGGAGCATGTCGAAGAGTTGAGTTAAAAAACTTAAGGATAGAAGATGTACACGATGGGGGGTTGTTTTTCGAATTTTCATACCTAGTACAAAAACCAACGTTTCCCGAGAATTTTACGTAACGCCTGGCGATGTCGAAGGAATAAATATGGTGCAGCTTGTTCGGACCTATGTAGCAATGAGACCCCCCGATGCCGAAGTTTCTCGGTTTTTTCTATCATTTAGAAACAACAAATTAATGTACAAAGCAACCAGTGGGTATCCATACTTTCGAAAATAATAATAATAATAATAATAATAATAAATGTCTTTTTATTTCCATTACAAATAAAATCATTTACAGATTTACATCAAAGTAGGCGGCGAGGTCTAGCCAGGCTACTCTATCTAACCGCCTTAGATATCATACATTATTGTTAGTTATTTCTAGAGGTGAGCAAAAATCAGTAATGCAATATTAATATTGAAATATAACAAAAAAAAAAAAAAAAAAAAAAATGCAAACTTAAACCTACATTCGCCTTAACTAACGCCGTAATGAACGCAAACACAAGAATAGGTTTTGAAACATACTAGAAAACATTACATCAGTAATCAATATTACCTAAACTAACAAGTCAAAAACAATATATTACTCCAAATTTAAAAAAAAATATATATACATATACTAATTTTAACAGCAAAGCACATAACAATATCAATATACGCTCCTCACGCTCCTCTAATAACCCCGCAAAATCCAGCATTTTACTGCTCTTTTGAAAGCTGGTATCGATATTAATGATTTAATGTTTTCGGGTATTTTATTATAAATTATTGATGCGTTATAAGAAAACGACCTCTGAAACATGGCGGACGCATGCCTCGGCACCGCCAACCGATAGCTATGCCTAGTATTTCTCCTATGTATATTGAATCCATGTATAAGTTTTTCTCTAAGATAAAGGGGATTACCAGAGAGTATTACTTTGTGAACCAAGGTTGCAAAATGAAGCGAGAATCTGCCACTGAGCCGAAGCCACCCAGAGGAAACATACAGTGGAGTAACGTGATCATATTTTCGTGCACCATATGAGAATCTCAAGCAATTGTTTTGCAATTTTTGCAAGCTATCCCTATCCCTTTCCAACAAGGCCGGCCAATAAACAACGTCGGCGTAAGACAAGGCTGACAAAATCAATGTGTCGCATAATCTGATTTTAACATCAGGGGGTAAATAGTCTTTATGCAAGTAAAGTATTTTAAGCTTACCATATCCTTTCTGAAGTAGATTAGAAATATGTTTATCAAAACGCAATTGACCATCCATAATCACCCCTAAGTTTCTCGCACTCTCGGAGGAATCCAGAATTTGTCCATCGATTTTTATTTGAAAATTTAAATTATCCTTTAATAAATCTTTTTGCTTCCCGAAAATTAGCATTTGCGTCTTACTTGTGTTTAAGACCAATGCATGAGCCTTGGAGTAATCGGATATAGCTTTAAGATCCTCATTAATAGCTAACGATGCGTAATTAATATCTTTAGGAGAAAACGAGTAATATATCTGTGAATCATCTGCATATTGGTGGGAACTGCACTTTTTTAAAAATTTAGCAAAATCGGCGGTATAAATGGAAAATAATAAGGGAGATAGGATACTGCCCTGCGGGACACCCTTATTAAGTGCAAGGTATTCCGATGCCGAATTGCCCGCCATAACCCGTTGTGACCGGCCCTGAAGAAAACTTTTCAAAAAGTTAAGTGAGGTGGTTCCTAGCCCAAAAAAATTTAATTTAGTAAGTAGAACATTGTGATCGAGAGTGTCAAAGGCTTTACTGTAGTCTAAAAGGATGAGGCAGCTATTTAGACCGCGATCACATGCCCTGTAAATATCGTCGGTGACTTTAATTAAGGCAGTCGAGGTGCTATGCGATGGTCGAAATCCCGATTGTGTTAACGAAAGGACCTGATTAAATCTAAAGAATTCAGTTAGTTGTTCACACACTATTTTTTCTAAAATTTTTGAGAAGGTTGGTAGGATGCTTATGGGACGAAAACTGTTGATTTCCCGGGGCGTATCTACTTTTGGGATTGGAATTACATTCGCTTTTTTCCATATTGACGGAAAGGTAGCCGAAGAGAGACAATTGTTTATAATAAAAGTTACATAACTGACAAGATATGGGGTACATAACGATAGCATCTTTAGGTCAATTTGATCGGAACCCTTAGCATTTGATTTTAGAATGTTTATAATTTTTTGAACTTGTTCTTCAGTAACTAATAAAAATTTGAATTTTTCCCCAATATTTTGGTATTGTTTGCCCACGTAATTATCTGCAACCAGGGTGTTGTTCGTGATAATTGAACAAGGTACACTCTCAACAAAAAATCGATTAAAAATATCTGAGGTGGCAAAATCAGCCGGATTCGGTCTCGATTGCGAATTTATATTAAGAGTTTTTAATGTCTTCCAGAACCCACTAGGGTCCACCCTAAATCTGTGTTGTAAATAAGCTCTTTTTTCGTTTCTGATGGCTATCGTAACGAAATTTCTCAATTCCTTATATTCACTCCAGGTCACTTCCGTTTTTAATTTTTTATACCTTGACAGGGCCCTCTTTCTTAATTTAATCATTAATTTAATATTATCTGTTATCCAGGGGTTTAATGATTTTGTAAATCTAGATGTTTTTAGTGGTGCATGAACGTTAAAGACATTAATAAGGTTTGAGTTAAAAAAATCAATCATACTATCCACGTCAGTAAGAGTATAAATGTGATCCCAATTAATGGTAAATAAATCATTTAAAAAATTGTTAAAACTGAAAAGAGAGTAGTCCCTGTACGTTCTAAAATGAGTGACAGGGCGGTTTTTAATAATTTTGAGGGTACAGTTAACCAGGCGATGGTCAGATATGTCATCCATTCTCAACACATCATGACACCCTATAATATCCTGGCGTGAGGTTACAATAACATCCAATAGAGAATTTGAGTCCATAGTAACTCTTGTTGGAGTATTAATTAGTTGATGTAAACCATACTTATTAAAAAATCCAGAAATAACTTTATATCCGTTGCTTAAAACATTGCTGAGATCTACATTAATGTCCCCACCAAACAGTATGCAATCACATTGTGGTAAGTAAGTCGTAACAGCAGACTCCAGATCATTAATGCAGTTGTGAAGATTAGCATCTGGTGGGCGGTACAGTGAACCTAAATAGAAATTCTTACCTTGAACTTTAACACATATCCATATCTGTTCCAGTGGGCTAGTGACAGGTGGTAAGGGAATTGATTTGCATTTCAGGGAATTTTTATAATAAAAGGCAACCCCTCCTCCCCTCCTATCCCTATCGATTCTTAAAATATTATATCCCGGGATTGCTATCCCACTGTCCGGTATTCCTGCGTGCAGCCATGTCTCAGATAATCCTATAAAGTCATACCCCTCCTCCAAAACGAAATCACAAAAGAGGTCAAATGCAGAGCACAGAGAGCGCACATTGAAGTGAGCAAACTTGAAATTCGCTTGCATGCTACTCCCACCCTTAAATCCCTTGATCACACGCTCCGTTCAATTTCAAAAGAAACAATATACTGAAAAGCAGTGCTTTAACAAGCAATAAGCAATTAAAAACTAAATAGCCCTAACCAACATAATGACAAATTTTTTAAAAAATATATTTATTCTAGTTCGGTACCTACTTACCTATAATTAGTAAGAAGTGTACTTAGTATAGCATTTAACATTATAAACATGAGAACGGTTTCTAGGGTTAACCCATAAAATAATAAGTAAACAAAACAAGTAAATATTCTTGGCAACAGATAAGTTATTTTTTCTTTCCTATTTATAAGAACGACCAACACGGATTATAGTCCTACCGCGATGATAAAAAACATATGTATACAGGCTTTATTATTTTGGAATATCATCTTTTGATTGGATCAACATTCGCTTGCTATCCTCAGCCACCCAACGGTACACCTTGCCATTTGATGACCAAACGTTTGCCATTCCCCACTTCTTCTTGGCTTCAAATAGGAGCTCATACCTTGGTCTAGTGTGCAATGTGCAAAACGATCGCTGCTTTTTTAAAGTTACCCCATTCCGCCGAATACACAGGTCACTGTTTCCGGAGGTCTTCAGCTTCACTGCTGGCTGATTCAGGAGTCGATCTTCACACTATTAAACGCCATGGTGGCTGGAAAAGTGACACAGTTGCTGAAGGATATATAGAGAACTCTTGCGAAAACAAGAAAAGAATTTCAGCAGCCATTCTCGGGAAGAAATCATCATCGAGGGTTTCATCGACTGTCGTTCCCTCAGAAGAAACAGAAGCCATAGAAATTAAAAATCACAACAATGCAATAATTTCAACACCTATGTCCAACATCAATTTAACGAATTGTAATAATGTTACTTTTAATTTTAATCATTAAATTTTGTTCCATTTTGTTTTAAATAAATTTTTTCATTTTTGCGTCTATTTTTCATTACTGTACTCAGTCCTATAATGAAATCATTATAGTACTCAGTCCTATAAAGTATGTCATTTTGACACTGAAAATTAAATCCATAATAATGTCATTCTGACACGTCGGAAGATAAATAATATTACAGTATGTTTACGAATGGACCTAAATATGCTTGTTAAAATTTTTATTTTTACATTAAACTCTCCGGGGTTGCTTCCTTTCGTAGGACTCTATTGCCTTAGTGACGAGCAATACGACGAAACGCGTCTGGGGATGAATCCTTCGAAAGGAAGCAACTAACCTTTATATTTAATTGTTGTCAATGTCATAATATCTTAGATTATAATACACTAAGTAGCGATTTAAAAAGCAAAAACGAAAAATTAATTTAAGTTAATAGCCTCGTAACTGCAAAACCACTGAACAAGCTATAAAGATCAAGATTTAAAAATTTATGGACTATAAAACAAGTAGTATATTGAGGATAAAGTAGGAATTTATTCCATTTTAACAATTCTTTTCATAAATGAATTTTTTGATAAGACCTAGCTGATTAGAATTTAAGTATTCTGAACTATAAAGCAAGATACCATCCTTTGGTCTTATTAGGTTAATGCAGACGAAATATTGTTGTTTTGTTAATATCTTTTTTAATTTCTGGTGTAATTCCTAATAATACAATGAATTTAGTGAGCTTAAAGCAAAGAGGGATTAGACACAAATAACATTTTTACATATTTTTTTTTTAAATAAATTTAACTGTTGATTAAAAACCAAGGGTAAGAAAAATTCGGGTTATACAGGGTTCCCCATAATAGACTACCCATTTCAATATTTGAATTAAAATTTTTTTAGTTAACAAAACAAACTTTTTATTTTACTAAATTACAGCTAACTCTTTGGGATTTATGATAACTTATAAATATTTGGCTAATTTAATCCTAACTTTTAAAAATCACGTCTTCTAAATGACCTCCACCAACTTCAACACATTTTCAATATTAGATAAAAAGTGGTTCATTACACGGCGTAGCAAACCTTCGTCTATTCCTTCAACTTCTTCACGAATTTTGACTTTCAGTTCCTCGATTGTATCTGGACGACTCGCAAATACTTTGGTTTTTAAATATCCCGACAGGAAAAAATCGGGTGCCGTTAAGTCGGGGGACCTCGAAGACCAAGGCAAATCTCCGAATCGAGAAATAAGTCGGCCATTAAACATTTCTCGCAGGACCCCCATTGAGTTTCTGGCGGTATGAGCTGTTGCCCCATCTTGTTGGAATAGTAAGGCATTGTTTAGTAATCCTCGTCTATTTATTTTAATTCTGGAATGAGAAATGTCTCCAGCATATTGACGTAGCGCTCGGATGTTACTGTTACAGCGCGGTTATTTTCACCCTCAAAAAAATAAGGGCCAATAATACCAAAAGATCCTACTACATACCACACCACAACTTTTGGATTATGGAGGTTCTGTGTAAAGATTTCACGAGGATTTTCATTTGACCAGTATCTAAAATTCTGTTTATTGACCATGACGTTGAAATAAAAATTTGCTTGGTCGGTCATTAGGAGACTGTGAATTGCTTCTTGATGTAAATCCAAAAATTCTTGACAAAATGCTAACCTTGCTTCTTTATCTTGATTGCTAAGGTGCTGTGCCATTTGGTATTTATAGTGATGAAATTTTAAATCCCTTTGAAGAATTCGATCTAAGCTTCCCTTCGATATTCCTAGGATAAGGGTTTGTCGATTAGCAGACCTTTTAGGACTTCTCGTAAACGCAATTCGTTCAATATTTTCTGATGTACGAACTGTTCTTCGACGTCCAGGCTTCTTCAAATTTTGTACAGAACCATTTTTACGCCAATGACGAACCTATAACTTAACAGTTTTACGATTTGGCGCGTGACCCCTATTGTTGTTATTAAACTGACGCCGGAATGCACGCCTAACTTCTTCTATCAAATTGCTTTTTATGTAAGTTTTTACACAAAACACACGTTGTTGGACTGAGTAATCCATGAAAGTTCAAACGGATGTTGAAATAATGTCTCAAAGCAAAAAAATTAAATAATTATTGATGGAAACTAACAAACTTCTCGTAGAAAAATGACGTTCCACGAAATTGTTAATTTAAAATTTATTTGTGACAGGCGCCTACTTGATTAATAATTTACTTAAACCCCAAGACTACAGAAGATAATCCCACAGAGAACAGCCTATTTAGTTATCTCGTAGGGAATTTATTAATAATACAAAATGGGTAGTCTATTATGGGGAACCCTATAATAGCTCTATTTTAAGAAGCATTTCAACGGAGTAAATACAAATGCTATGGGTTTTACATTTATTCTATAGTTTACTTGAAATTGGTACTCATCATTTTCCTATTGTAAAAGAAGAAATAAACGCAGGCGTGGTACACTGACTGCCTTTTAGTTTCTAAAGCGTACCGGTTTCCTATTTTTTAAAACATTTTCATTCCTTTCCAATTTCTCATCTCAGGCGAAGTAAATCAAAAAATTAATGTTGAGAAAAGATATTGCTTCAAAATGAGATACACCACAATAATATTTCACAGCCTAATAATTTCTCTACCGGATATTTAAGTATCTTATGAAAACTGTGATAATAGCTGAAAACTTTACCTAAATCGGTTATAGATTTAAAAAGGTATATTATATGGAAAATTAAACATTTCAAATTTAACATTTTTTTGTGCTTTTTTCCCCAGGATGGGCCGTCAACATGAGCATATTACATTTCGACAAATAATTGATTTTTAAATTATTGACAACAATAATAATGCAATGACAAATACTTACAAATGTTTGATTTGACATAATAGTTCTAACTGATAAGTTTGATGTGTGCATAATACTGATTCCTCCCCATTGGTCCTTGTAAAGAAGCTCATCATCTGGAAATAAAGTAAATTAGGAATATAAATAGCCATTAAGAGTTTATAGCATAAATATTATTTGTAAGTCATAATATGGTACTGCTGATGTAACAGGGTTACAAACGTAGAAAGCCCATTAGACGTATCTCGGAATTATTTGGATATTGTTATATCATATTAGATATTATCTAGGTAGATAGTGTATTGCCCATTAACTAATTAAAAGATGTAGATTAAAGCGGAGTTGCTCTTGTCTCATGGCATGTTGTTAATAGAATTTTAGAAATATTTCAAATAAATTGTGTTAAAATTAAGTTTTGTCTCGTTGTTACTCTTTTGCGAAATAAAATATGCATTTGGGAAGTTTAAGTTCGTAAAACAAGAAATAATAATTTGAAATACCCTCTTATTACAACTTCAGGTATTTCTTATAATGCTCTTCACAAATGGAACAGTTTCTTTGCCATTGCGGTTGCGCGGATGTTCTATTATATAGATATCCAAGGTGTTTCCTAACTACGGTACGAGACTTCAGAAGGTGATACGTAAGGTCGTTTTAAGAAAAAAAGTTCCTATGAACATATGTCTGAAGTTGCTTCGTGTCTGAAGTTAAAAAAAAACGGTTATAAATATCCTTACACCGATTTGGTTGAAATTTCTAGAATAGGGTCAAGTGGTGTAATAGTGAGACAGTCAAAAAAGTGGTAAAAAAATTAGACACCTTTCAAATTTGAAGAAAAATTTGTTGTAAAATTTTTTAGAAAATTCTCTGTACATCCTCCATTCTCGTATTAGAATGTACAACAATTTAAATATTTTATAACCCTGCCGATAGCATTTAATGACGCAATAAAGTAGAATGTATAATAATATAGCTTTAAACTTTTAAATTTCTGGCGCCTAAATTACCCGTCAAACAGCAACAGAACTTCGTACGAAGTCCCGATTGGTCGCAACATGTTCGAAAGTCTATTTGTTAGTAACCGGCGTCAATACGCCATATTTAGTATAATTATAACCGTCAGACGTTGCAGTTTTTTGCTAGGGCAAAAAGGAGACACGCTTTGGGGTAAATATGACACAATAAATGGATAAAAATGAGACGCATTTTTAACTTAAAATTGTATTTCAGCATCATGTCTCGTGTATATCAAAATAAAGCAAAACCATATAGTAAAGAAGATCTAGAGAATGCACTCTCGTGTATTCGAGAAAAGAAGTTAAGTGTGAGACAAGCCGCCAGAATGCTTAAAATAGATAAATCGTTGCTAAGCAGGCGCTTAAATAACGAACAGGGACGAAAAACTAGTATTTGCTTGTGACAGATCAAAATACCCAACGTCCCGTTTGGATCCAACAAAACTGGTAACTTGGTACAAATCTCTAGAAAAGAAAAATAAAATGGAAGAAGTTATATTTGAACATGTACAAGAGATAACCGAGCTATCTGAAGTCAATGATGATGATCCTTTGCTGGCAGCATTGCCTTCGTCGCAGGATATGCCAACAGCTTCAACACCGTCGCAGAACCTGTCGACAGCATCTATATCATCGCAGGATACTACATAACATGCCTGCAGCTACTTCAGTATCTTTTGAATCAATTCTATAGAGAAAAATTGGAAGGTCGACACCCCAGCAAAATCGCCGAAGAAAAATTGATGGCAACGCAAAAGTACTTACCAGTAGCGAATATTTAGCAATGATCCACAAAAGCAATACAAAGACTAGGATCAAAGAAAAAGGACGTTAACCAAATTAGGAAATGTAAAAAAAAATTAGTCCAGTGAAAGTGAAGAACAAGAAGAAGTACTCTGCCAAGACGAAAGCGATCTAGCGAACCTAACTATGGAAGACTTAGCTGAACAAGAGGGAGATGATTCTGATTGTGAAAACAATGTTATCGAAATAAATGACTATGTTCTCGTGATATTTGCGACTATAAAAAAGGTTGTGCATTATGTAGCCAATGTTCTCGCAGTACGTGATTCTGTTTTCAGTTTCTATTTGTTTTGTAGGTTTTAAGTTCGAAATGCATTCAGGCACCTAGTACTCTTAATGTTTAGTTTTTGTACGAATTTGATGTTGTGTTCTGTTAACCTGTTGTGAATAAATATCATTAAAAGGGTAAAAACAAATTTTAAGGAGAAATAATTTTTTTACCGCATATTTTAGTGTCTCATTTTTACCCTCGCCTGTCTCCTTTAACCCCAGATATCATATGAAAGCTAAAAAACCTTAGTTTCAAAGGTGTCTCATATTTGTACATAGAGTGTCTTATTTTTACACTTTTCAATGGGTAAATATGAGACACAAATTTTTGTTTATTCTATTTGAATCTCTTCTGAAAAAACGAAGCAACTCCGGACCTATGTTCATAGGAACTTTTTTTCTTAAAACGACCTTACGTAGATATCATCCTCTGAAGTTTCGCACCGTAGTTAGGAAACACCCTGAATATCTATACATAAGATTATACATTATCGCGTAAATGTATTCCAAGTAATATCCATAATATACTGGTAACACATATTATTATGAATATTATTGTGCCCTCAAATGTCGATTTTCAAAATGTTTAATAAAATCGAGAAGTGCCATGGTAAATAGCAAACTGGATAAAGATTAATATTATTTCACTATCTTACTTCATATTTTCTCTACCTCTTATTAGCGTTTGACAAAAAATTACCAGCGTTGGGCAAATAGTAAATACCTAGTGAAATACCAAAGGAGAATTCGTTTTAAACTCACTTTTCCATTTACCTAGTTAAATAGACATACATCCCTAAATATCATTTCGGAATTTGTAAAATGAGCAATGCAAATATCGTTTAGTCAGATAACAAATATTTGCCTAAGTTTGCCATATGCCCTCGCTATTAGTATGGTTAGTCAAAATATCTGATGTGATTTTAATTTGTAGATGTACTGCTCCAAACCAATAAGATATAAGTTCACAGGAAAAAAATAAATTACTGAAAAAAACACTCAATTGTGCCAAGAAAACAGCTAGACCGATGGACCTTGAAGCCAAAAATTTGCCAAAAATCTGTCCCCTTCTCATTCTCTATGTACATTTCTAGAGGGATCTGAAGAATATTGTGACTATCTCTGTGCACGTTTTTCCTTTTTGCTATTCTATTTTATTTCTTATCTTTCTTTTTTATTTTTTCGTGGCGCAATATTTTTCTGTCTTTTTTTTCTTTTATAGGTAGTTGTTTTTCTTTTTCTTCTTCTTTTTTCTTAGAGAATATGCCTTTTCCTGCAAGGCAGCTATCACCGACTGAATTCTTCCTTTTGACTTAGTGTTTCTTTTTGATTATCAAGTACATGATTTTGACCAAAACAATGTCTTCCTTAATGGGGCTGGTATGTTTTTTGTGTCAAGTCTAATAAATCGTTAACATTTGTGATGAGGGGCCTGCTCTGTCTTGAATGTCTGGTAAGTATATCTGCCTCTTACTTTATTCCGGTTGTTCAATGTTACCTTCTTTCTTCTCTGCATTTTCTTCCTCTTTTTCAAATCCTCATAATATAATTATTATCTTCTTCTTCTTTTTTATTTGTATTATTTACCCTCTTTTCAGTTTCCCCTTACGATTCCCATATATTGGATTTTTCTCCTATCTTTCAATGTCCACTCTCGATTCACTTACATTTTTTTTGTCTTTTTCTTGTTTTACAATTTTCAACTTTCTCCTCAATTGGTATAAAGATCCACGTTTTTTTTTCCACATTGATTTTAGATTTTTCAAATATGTTTCGCTTGGATTCAGTGTGTGCATAAAGTTTGGAAACGGCTTAATAACATCACAATTTATTGGCCGATTTAAACCAAATTTGGTACAGTTGTGTTAGAGGATCTGACGCACCGAATGACGATGTTGGCGTTGTTGCCAGCTTTTTAGTTTGTCTGGAATTCAAACGAATTTTATATTTTTAAATATAACACCCTGTATATTTTTTCATTTATAGTTTTTACTTTAAATTTGTTACACTTTTGGTATAACATACTTTGTTCCTAATAGCAGTAGTTTTCGAAATATCGACGTGTTTTGAAAATATCAACAAATTGTGTTTTATTTTATATTTATATTAGGTATACAGTTTTGATGTAAAGTCATAAAAGCTGTCATTTTTACATGCAAAAATGTTTTTAACTGAAAGTGAAAGAATTACAATTCTTATGATGAGAGAATATGGCGATAGGGTCAGGTCTTACGAAGAGGTTAAAAATCTATTTAATGACGCATTTCCAAACCGAAACCCAATTTCAAAAGCAACTATTCTAAAAACTATGCGACGGTTCGAAGAAACTGGAAATTGTGGAGATAGGCGAAGATCAGGACGACCAGCAGTAGCAGATGAAGAGAAAAGTTTAGAAATTTTACAACATGTTGTTAAAACCCCTGATTTCTCAAGTAAGTGACGTCTGAGTCAAATCCGTCCGTAATGTTTCAATAAAACATAAATATCACCCTTTCAAAATACATGTAGTTCAAGAGTTATCAGAATATAATTATGAGCGAAGAATTGAATTTTGTGATATTATGATGTCAAGGTTTGCCCAAAATAACCAGTTTTTTGAGGAACAAAGTATGTTATACCAAAAATGTAACAAATTTAAAGTAAAAACTATAAATGAAAAAATACACAGGGTGATACATTTAAAAATATAAAATTCGTTCGAATTCCAGACAAACTAAAAAGCTAGCAACAACGCCAATATCGTCATTCGGTGCGTCAGATCCTCTTACACAACTGTATCAAATTTGGTTTAAATCGGCCAATAAATTGTGATGTTATTAAGCCGGTTCCAAACTTTATATACACACTGTATGTGTCAGCAATTGGTATTTGATGTTGCATGGTTTTTAAACTTTGTTGAGAATTTGGACCATAAAATCCCAAAGCCTGACGTACAGGGTCGGGAATTGGAGAAATAATCATTGAAATATTTTTACCGCTATTTTGTTACTTTGTGTTACAAAATAGCAACTAGTATATTAAGGATGTGTTAACCCATCACTTGTTAATAAAGATTATTATTTAGAACAAAACTGTTACATAAACCTACCTTATCACTACAAAAGGAATACAAATTCTTAGGGCAATTGTCAAGAAATGTGATGAAAACCACGAGGCGTGGCAAAAACTTTACACAGCACGAAGTTTATCACCAGCTAACGTTATAGCCTTGACTGGAACTCATATTGCTGTTACATATTACATATTGCTCCCAATATAAAATTACCGCGAAATATAAATTTCCGTTATAACGGTTACTTATATAACACTAGATTTAGTAAAGTGTCAGGTATTGGACTTGGGTCAGTTAATAAGTGTATTACGTTATATTTTGTAAGATACACATAGGGGCGTCGCGATGGTACCAAGAATGGGGGGGGGGGGGGGCGAGGACCAGAAAATGCCGACTTATGATAAAAATTTGCCGGGTATAAATTTGTTCATAATCACTTCACTTATTTAGAAAGGTCGGAAAATGTGGGTAACGTGGACTATGTACAATTAGAATAGCGAAGGATAGAAAAGACAAAATCTGATTTTCGAGAGTTTTATTAACAAGCAATAGCAAGTACTGTTCAATTAATAATCAGCTCAACATGAAGAAAACACGGAACGCAAAAATTACAATCAGATCAATGATTAAATACGAAGTCAACTCAAATTTTCACTCTGCGGTGTTTCAAGAGGGACCATTGTTTGACAACTTCATGAAGATCAATTTGGTCAACATTATCTTTCGATGAAAAAAGTAGCATCATGGAATTTAATCGATCATCTCCCATCGTTGTACGTAAATGGTTAGCTACTATTTTTAATTTACTAAACGACCGAAGCTGAAGTAACTAGCGCAGTCAAGACGTAACATATTAATTTGTATGCAATTGGTAAGACATTTTTCAATCTGATTGCCACTTTTGAGATGTCATTGATCACATTCTTTACATGAATGAAAAATAATTTGCGTTTCCGCAAGCAAACATTCCGGTTCTGATTTGATGTATTCCGGTTCCAATTGTTGGATATTTTCCATTAATTTAATTGTAACGTTACTTTTGTCAACTGGGATTCTGAAAGTTTCCTGGATAGGTTTAAACACTGACAAGGCTGATTGTAAATGACTTCCAATAAAAATGGTGAAAACTTGGAATACAATTTTGAACTCTTTTCAAAGTTTTTCTCCAACTTCGAGTTATCTGAAAACTCGTACTAACTATTGGTCACCCCCCCCCCCTCGCGACGCCCCTGGATACACAATAATTTGGCCATCACAATAGTCCATATAAGTTTTGTTTAATAAATTGTAAACAAACCCTGCACTCACCCTCAAAATAAAATATTAGCTACTAACCATAAGACGGTGGCGTACCAAACATAAATATTTTAATTACCTGTACGTTATTAAAACTGGTTGAATATTACGAAATTAGTTTTTGGAAGATAATGTGAAAAGATTTACTATCAAATTTCCATTAGAATCCGTGCCATAATTTTGCTGAATGCCGTAAATGTTGGCATTACGTAATATTAAATTAATATTTCGCAAAGTCGGATAATTTTGGTTATACTAAGTGTTATATCAACTGAAAGCTGATTAAAAGATGCTTCTTCTAAAATAATAATATACAGGCTGTTCCATTAAAAGGAAACACAAAGATAAAAGATTTGGAACCAAACTAAGTGGAATTATAAACCTCAACATGCAAAGCAAACTTTTGTGTGCACGTCTTTTTTCATCTATTTTTAGGTCTCAAAAAAGCTCATTTCTCCCAAGAACTACCAACTTCTGACACTAAAATCTTATATCAAAGTGATCAGGATGATGAAGACTATAATTTAACATCACAGAAAATGGGGTGTCTCATTTAAAAAAAAATAAAATTTAATACCATGAAAACTTCTCGAGTCACCCTGTATAGTGTATAATATTTTTAAAACATGTGTCTAGGCCACCCCAATTATAATGCATATAGATATTTAGGCAAAGTTCTTTAGTTTTCGTAAAATATTCCAATTCCAAGTTTCGTTTGACCACTTGCATAAAAAAAATATCTTATACTGCAATTAAAGTAAACTGCTTAGCATGAGTTGTTAGTTTTTGTGTAATCCTGGAATTATGAATTTTGCGTAGAAAGAATGCGCCATTTTTGTGCATTCCCAGAAGAAATAATTGTCTCGAAAGCTCGTAATTTTTTATGACGCTTCTGCTCGAAAAGTATTTGAAATTCAAAAAATACATGGGTCGTGTTAACAGCGAGAAAGCTCTAATCAAATTTCTCGTAAAATCCGTCAAAAACAGCCGAAATAAAAATGGATTGTTTCAAAGTAACTTTTAGCCCGGAAAGCTGTGAAAGCGGCGGATGAAGGAGTGCAAAAGCCAATCAGGAAAAGCTGGAGTGCCGAAAGCAGTTTAGAACGTTGATGATTTGTTTCCTTAACATTCATGACATTCTGATTCCTTTTTTTTTGGGGTAAAAATTTACATATTAAAATTAAAATTATGTTTACACTGTAGAGTGTTTATATTTCAGGGTGTTGGTTTTGGCGTTCAAGCAATGGCATTGAGCTCTGTTATAGGTTAATTTACAATTTCAACATTTTATTTCTGTGGTCACAGGCAATATATGTATAACTTTTTAAGAGAACTTTGCAGCATTAACTTTCTTTTTATTTCTGGCAACTAATACTTAAAAAATATCAATTTATAGTTTAGTTATAATAAATGCGTAGTTTTAAAAGGCAATCCAATAGGACTATGCCATTCAAAAGAGTAAAATAAAGCAGTTCTTTTCAAAAAGAGAAATATATGTAACGTTAGAGAAGAAGAAAATACATTTTAATTACAATAAAGTATTATGTTAACTTATATCTTTAGTAGAGGAAATTAAAGTCTTACTTGTTATATTTCACAATTTAATTCAGTTTCCTGACACGTGTTTCAACCCTTGCGGATTATTATCAAAGGAAAATAAGACAATACTAAATAAATTCTACATGTCATAAAATAAAATTAGGAAGATGAAGTAAATTGGCAGATGATGGGTTATTTTGGTCCTTAATTTACAGGTATTGTCCAAAGGTACAGCTAAATTACAGGTGTGATTATAGAAAATTAAGAAAATGATATTGTATACAATTATGGGTTTTTCCGTTCGTAATTATTGACAGTGTTTATTGCATATTTATCCTAAGTTAGTAGGCTATTAAGTATTAGACTGGCACCTGAAGGTATTTCAATTTGATTATTAACAACATTACGTCGATTTTTTAAGGCAAATCTAATATTATAAGACTTTGCAAACTAGTTTTCTACATTTTAATGTTTCTACAACCCAAAAATTGTACTAAAGTGAAATGTAATTATTTCTTATCCTAAAAAAAAAAACAAAATGAAAATATATAACATTAAAATATATTGCGTATCGAAATGTCGATACCAGGCATATCTTAAGTGGGCAAATTGCTGTAAACATCTCTTGCTTCGGCATCTATTTGGTCCAAAAAGTTTTTTTTCTTCTCTGATATTGGCAAAATATTTTTGTACGGATAGTTTAGAGTAGTAGGAACAACCATGTCAGTATTCTTTCTTTTATAGCTAATAATTTTAAACAGAGAGTCATCTTCAAGTGTAGTTCTGTATTTAAATACTCCAAAATTTGCACCAAAATTCCTATCCAATCTCAACCATTTAAGTTGTAGAAAATTAAATTGCTCATGAGACTCGTCGACCTTCCGCTTCTACAATTTTTTCTAAGCGCTAGTGAAAATCATAAAAATCTTCTTAGATCATTGTTTTAACAACGAAGGCGTGATCGGGGTTACGTCATGTGCATCATGTACGAGTTAGACACTTATGTTATATTACTTCCAAATTTTTGCAGATACTGAGGATATACATAAACATTGTAATAACATTCACATTTTTATTCTGACCTCCACATGCATCAAAGCAAAGTATGACATGTTTTATCTCTGATTACAAAGAGCCTAGATATTATATATATAGAGGCAAGAGGCTATTTCTATAAAACCTCTTCTTGCTGTAGTTCTATCTCACATGTAATAAGTTGCTATACCTGTGGTACAATCATGAATTGTTAGATTATACCGAGAAAACTGCCTTTTATAAAAAACTTCTCCCCGCGTTAACAGAGGGGTTAGTAATACCTGCTGCAAGTTAAATGTAAGTATTTTTTATTGCCAGACTTTTAGACAGCTCTTTATCTTTTTTTTTTATATAGAATATGTCAAATCTGCTTGGCTGTGAGGACCATCAAGTTTTTCTTCGGCTTTCAATCATTTGTTGTCTTCGCAAGTACCACACGTATATATTTAATGCGGGTTTCTTTCTTAAATCTTAAGCCTGTTTGGATGTTTTTCTTTATAGCTTGAGATTGACCTTAGATGCCTCCTCAGTTTTGCAATAGAGGGTATACATTATGGGAATATTTAAATCACGTCCTAAATACTTCGGTTATAAATGTCGTCGAGGATAATGCGTTTTATAGGCTCAATAGGACAAAATATAACACCTAGCCTTATCAACACTGTCTTTGCTGAGTTTTTAGAATGTTTTTCCCTTAGGTCTGTAGTAGATAGACCTAATGGAGATAATAGTTTTATTGTTCATTATACTGGTAACGAAATGATTGTTTCACGTAATTTGTTTAACAAATATTCCTTACGAACATGTCGCTGCTTATGCTTAACTCAAGCTGATATATATAAGTAAAATTCCTGTTTTGGTGCTTCACGCCTTCAATTTTAGTTCAGGTTAGAAATAAAAAATTAAATATTAGGAAACCTTCTACTCTGAAGGTATATATATATATCAATTAAGCATAATTATATTTCATTCAAGAAAAAGTTTACTTGTACCTCTATAGGAAACATAATTTTTGATGTTTGGTAATGTACTTGAATATTCTAGGTATAAGTATACTTGTCACTTTTTAAACATGACGTTTTCTCTTTATGCATTTTATATACACTTGTACTCATTTGGCCTAATAAATATTATAGGTACTTGTTAAATAAAACATATTTGAAGATAAGTCGACTGTCGACTTATATCCTTGTTGCATATGACCAAAGATTTTTATTTGCGATATATTTCATTACTTTGAATGCGTTCGTAGGACACCAAATTTGATAATATAAATAATTTGTAAGCGGATTTAAAAGAGTAAATTAATTCAAACATTTCATGCTACCACCTTAGCAGTCTTGTCGAGTCTGTACAAAAAGCTTTAACATTATCGTTAAGAGCAGACAACTTGTATGACGAAATTTGCATGTCCCATATTCAAAGGAGTTTAGTCAGCAACCATTTTCGAGCGTACAATCCGAAATTAAATTAATTATAATAAATGCTATCTTATGGGAGAAAATTTAGTAATAATAATATCAATAATAACAATGATAATAATAATATCAATAATAATAATGATAATAATAATATCAATAATAATAATGATAATAATAATATCAATAATAATAATGATAATAATAATAGCGAAGTATCGGGGCCTCCAGAAGCAAATAAGAAGACAGTGGAATATGGACAGCATCGAAGTCATGCCTATTATTGTTTTAACAACAGGAGTAATCCCAAACAAGTTTTTGAAGAACCTTGGAATGCTAAACGGACCTAGGGATCTCTACAAGGATATGCAGAAAGCAGTGCTACTATCAACAAGCCGAACAGGCAAGAAGTATATGGCTAACCAAAAAGGAACCCCACGAGCCCAATAACACGGAAAGGGCCCCCACAGAGCTCAATCCCTTTAATATCGGTGATATCTGGGATAAGTGAATGCTCTCCGTAGAGGGAGTGCACGGCAGGTCTCGCGACCTGTCCGAAAATCAAAATGATAATAATAATAATAACAATAATATTAACGTCTTTATTGTCATTAGGGAGAAAAGCAAATTACAAAAGGCGAAGTTGAAGCTGTGCTTCCTAACTTAACCTAATATTATAAATTGTGATTTAAGTAGTAATCTCTAAGGGAACAATAAAGTGATTGAATCTAGATATTAACTAACACAGGTACATTTGATGTGCATACGTTATTTATATAATCAAAAATAATATGAGTAAGTTTAAGTTAACTACAGCTGGCAAGGTGGAGGGCACCAAGAGGCAGAAACATAAAGATTGATTTATTTTGTATCGGAACATATTTGTCTGATCAGAGGACGAAATGACCCAATACGACAATAAGAGAGAGAATGCAAAGGGATCTCAACATCGTGGAAAGATGGGTAGCGCAGGAAGACCTTAACATAGGTCCTCAAAAGACTCTTAATATCCCCTTTACAAAACGCAGAAAAGAGGAGAGATAAGGACCCCTAACCCTACAGGGAGTAAACATTCCACTGTCAGTAGAGGTTAAATACCTGAAAATAACTTTAGACCCCAAACTGACCTGGAACAGACACGAGGAAAAAACAATCCGAAAGTCGGAAGTAACCTTGACGGATGTACGGAGAAACATGGGGACTCTCATCTAAGCTGGTGCCTTGGCTGTTCACCAGGGTAGTGAGACCTGCAATTACGTATGCGCCATTGGTCTGGTGGCAAAAGACACAGCAGAAAACTACAATATTAAAGCTAGGAAGCCTACAAAGACTGGCCTGCTTAAGCATCACATCAAACAAAGCAAATGCCGATTAATAAGAACTCTTAAGCGAAAATAATTAATACGTAACAAAGATACAAACGATGTCAAAGGTTTTATTCTAACGTAAAAATACAGTCAAGATCCCATGTGTAATTAGACTTGATTACTGAACGATCTCTCGAATGGCGGTTTTGTGCAACGGAGAAGTGGTAGTAGATTTATGCCTTAGGTACAGGGTATGGGAGTCATATCTAAAATTTATTTTTTGATATTAACGATTCGAGCATTATTTAACGATTATTTTTTTAAACATTACTAGGATATGAAACATTCTCCTCTCTTTTATATTAAGCCATTCTATTTCTCTCCTTTTTTCTCTCCTTTTTTCTCTCCTTTCATCTCTCTATCACAGTTTCTTTTTCCACCTACCATACGTATGCAGCAGTTTTGCATCATCTTAATCCATCTGGCATCCCTCTCAAAAAAACACGGACCACACAATGCATCATGAAAAGTAAATTGAGATAAGACCAGTCACATAACGATTTTCTGAGGTCAGGGTTTAGAAGGTGCCTTTGGTTGTATGTGTTTTAAATTTTCATCTGCTTTTTTTATACAGTTATTCACTCAGTAAACCTCACATTTACGTCAACTAGCAGTCCAAGGTTTCTAACAATGGTTGAACGGAATAATGTTTGACCACTAAAATCAACGCGAAGCATGTTTTAACTTGCTCCCAGCTCTGAACACGACCATACAGAAGTTACCTGCAACTGGGACAGTGCTGCGTAGAGATTCATAGCAGATGATCTAGATCAGCCTATCAATGGCCTCAAGAATATTCTCAGGGCGAAAGGATTGGTATAGCTGGGTATCATTCGCATAAAAGTGCACAGTTTTAGATTAATTAGATTACCGATAAGTTGATGACTGAAAATTAACCACGTGGCCTTCACTCCCCCTTTAGGAAATTCAGTGGGTAACTTTTTAAGGAGTTTGGCTTGGTTTTGCCATTTTCACGGTTTTCGCCGCTGGGGCCGATTTTGCCATTTTCTGCCGTTCGGCATTTATGTAGGTTAAACCACAGACCACGTCATAGCCTAAGAGCTTGGGTTTTAGTTGGCCGTACTAAATCAAATTCCACCTGGCCTACCAGGAGTAGCCCATAAGAAACCACGCGGGGCCATACTGACTTTTGAGGTAGCTGCACAGCAGAATCCATTGTGGACTCGCAGGATAAAATTAACTTATTTGGATGTATTTTATTTTAGTATTTAATTCACTTAATTATTAACTTAAATTCAGTTAATAATCCCCTTTTTTTTTCAATGTAAGTCGATCTTAACTCGAGGTCACATTTCTTTATAACCAAATGTAACATATTGAAGGACATATAGACCCTAGAATCTTCAGAGGTTATACACATGCATTTTTACTTAAATCCCTGAGTTGAGAAAAGCTTAGTTCCTTCTCTGATACCTAAGCTACCCTAAGCTTAATAATTTTAATTCAAACTAAGATAACAAAATACCATAAACCTTATTATTATTTTTCTATCCAGATATTGATTTTTTTTATTCGAATTAATATAAACTTTATTGTTTGTTTGGGAAACTTTTCGTTTTTTTATTGCATAGATTTCCAACGACGCCGACGAGGGGAGGGTGTAAGAATGTAAGAAGGAAGTAACGGACCATGACTTAGTACCTCCACAATAGGAGCTCCAGTACGCACTGAGTGACTGACTAAGAAACTAACCTATTGTCCATGACAAAAAGTTACCAGTCATAATATATGACATTTGTGATGGCCTGCATGGTCAAATTTCTCAGTAAACGTTAATTAGCTTAATCCACTTTTAAATTACATCACTCAGTATCGATTGGATAGAAAGACTATTTTTATAAATATTATTTTTTCCCAAAATCTTTATAAACAGATTTTTATATATTAAGACCTTAAAATGCAAACTTCAACCGCGTCATAAAATAATTTTCAAGCAGACCCTCCTATTAGAGATATTAAAAGATGATTTATTAGAATATCTAACAGAAACTCAATCGTCTGGACTTGTTGAATATTTTATTCCGGGAACAATAGCGGAAAGTTAATTTAATAGGGAGCTACTATAGGGCAAGAGCAGTATTTATGCCGACAAGAAACAGAATTTTGTCAATCCTTGGTAAGTATGCCCCAAAGAACTACACGTCATACATAATATTATTATATATGGCATCATTATTTGCTGAAAATTTATGTTTTCTTAATACTCATTAAAACCGCCATTGACTTTATTTACTTAAGATTTGAGACTTCGCATAACTTTAATAATTTATGTCAGCTTTAATATTATTGCAATCAACCAGACTTTACCAATTTTGATACCATTTAAATATAAAATTTTAAATCATGCCAAACCTCCCTAATATTAAGTTAGTTGGTGTCTCGCACTGCCTCGCTATTGAATATTAAAACATCAATATTTTAACAGGCAACATTAGATACGTATTTTTAGCTTTCTACTTTGATTGAAACATAACTAGAGCATGATAATTGGATGTTACGTGCAGAGTTTGCTCTACCTTATTGATTTGCAACATATCCAGTAGTTCGCAGTGATTGCCTAGGGGACTACTAGTGCGTTGTGGCCGTAGTAGCCCAGGTGATCGTAATGTGAAAATATTACCACTGTGGAGATATGTTTGAATGCTTTCAATGGATGGTCATTTTTTTATAGTCGAAGTATCTCTGGGCGTTCTAAAAGTGGTGGGCGTGTAAAGGGACCGATTCACTCGAACATTTAGAGATTATATTCGTTGGGGAACATGATCCAAGGGAAGTCGTTCCTGTGTGATGATTTGCTTAAAAAAGATTAAGAAAAGCACAAGATTAAGAAAAGCACCATCTTGATGTTGAGTCGGGGCTAATTCCCCGAAGAATTGAGTGAGATCGAAACTAAGGACTCAGCTTCGCGACCTTGCTGAATATGGCAACTTTAGAATTGGAATGGTGCATGGATTGGCAAGAAATCGATAATATTTTTTTATATGATTTATTATTTATTTAGTAATTATACAGGGTGAAGATTTAAAATATTAATACATCCAAAAAACGGCACGAAATATTTTATTCAAATTTCAAGATGGCAATAGCGAGGGGTTTCGATTCGATTCTTCGTCAATAACTACATACACAAAAATTGTTACATTTATTCTACTGGTTGCTTAGTTACTAATTTTTGAATAAACGATAAAATTAGAACACTTAAGCCTATCATACTATCTTAAATTTAACAACTATCGTGCTTTAAAAGAATCGAAAAAAAAATATCTTTGGATTTGACATTTGAAGATCAGACTATTTAAACCTTAGATATGACTATGACATACCATTGAAGATCGTAATCGAGAAACAGGATGCGTGTAAAGTCCATCCGAACATATTTCGCTTGACCTAATAGTTTTATTATATTGTAAACACCCAAAGAAACCCCGTTACCTGTTCGATTGCCAAACCTACGTTTCTAAAGAATTTCTTGGTAAAATTACCAATATAAAACTGTCGATGAGCGTGCCAACCAGCCAGGCTCCAGCTGGTATTACTGTTTATATTACTGAAATGAAATGAAATAAATTCCTTTGCACATAGGAACGGATTTTGTAGTTAAATGAAAAGCCCTAGTAATACCTTATAGTAGCAATGTTTATTATGTTTATTTTTACCATTACTTGAATTATATGTATATTAATTTATTATAAGTACAAAACAAGTGTGAAAAGATTGCGTGCGGAAAAGGGCAACTTTCGCACGCGTTTAGGTAAAAGTAAGAATAACATTTAATATACCTACTTAAAAAAATATATTTACATGTACAGTGATGGGCTAAAATTTGGAACAAATTCATTTAAGAATCAGGTATTAATTTTTTGAAAAAACGCTCGGACACGTCGATTATAATTTTTGCTTCCAAATTTTTTGCCTCAAAAATAAATTATACAGGGTGTGTCAAAAAGTTGATGTAGCAAAATTTTTTTGTATTTTAAATAGAACCCTATTTTTTTCAGTCCAATTTTGAATTATACGTCAAATTCTGCGCATAATTCATTTAGCATACCCTATCCTTATCTCTAACGGTTTTAGAGAAAAATTACATCATAAAACGAAAATTATTTTATTAAGTGTTGAAAATGCCAAACATTAACTTCTTGACAATATGCCAATCTACTAAAAAACCCTTCTAAAACATTATTTACAGTATTTTCATTATTTTGCCTAATTTCATATCTAATTTTAAATTTTATGTCTGCCAAATTTTGTGGTTTATCCTTATACACTTTTGATTTCAAATAACCCCAAAGAAAGAAATCCATTGGTGTAAGATCGGGAGATTTTGCAGGCCATTCTATGTGTCCTCTTCTACCTATCCATCGTTCGGGAAATACAGTATTTAAATACTCTCGTACTTCTCGAGCAAAATGAGGCGGAGCACCATCCTACTGAAACCAAATAGATTAGGCTGATTCGGATTTGGAAAATCCGCTGCTAGTGTGGGAATTAATTCATTTTGAAGAAATTGTAAATATCGGTCTCCTGTAAGATTTCCATCGAAGAGAAAAGGTCCAATAATTCTATCATTTAATATCCCTGCCCAAACATTTACTTTTTGTGGGTTTTGCGTGTGCTGTCCTCTCATCCAAAAGGGATTTTTTGTACTCCAATACCGAAAATTTGGTTTAGTGTTTACCGAACCATTCAAACAAAACGTGGCTTCATCGCTAAAAAGTATGTTGCGATGGAAAAATATATTTAAGTTGTAAATTTCCATCATAGTTTCACAAAACTGTAGTCGGCGGTCGGGATCATCTTCGTTTAGCTCGTGCAGCAACCTCATTTTGTACGGATGGTACTTTTCTTGTTTCGATACCCACAAAACAGATCGTCGGCTCACATCATTATTAAGGGCTACTTCAGTGGATGCACTATGGGGATTATCTTCAACTTCTAACAAAATGTTCAATTTTGTGTTTTACTAATTTTTGGACGACCTTGCCGTGTACGATCCTTTATTTACATTCCCTGTTTCCCTGAATTTCTTCTCAATTTTACTCACTGTAGATCCTGTAATCGGTCGTTCTGGATACTTAGCGCGATTTCTTGTTTTGTCTCCACATCCAATTAAAATTAAAATTTCGATTCTTTGAGTTTCATTTAAATGCACCATGATCACCGTTTTTCAAAATTATACCTAAAATTATTTTTGATTGGCACAGGACTTGCTATCGTAGTGACAATTCATTTAAATTTACCTGTTTACCTTTAAGTAGGTACATGTAACTTTTTGTATGATGCAATTTTTCTCTAAAAACGTTAGAGATAAGGATAGGGTATGCTACATGAATTATGCGCAGAATTTGACGTAGAATTCAAAAATTTACTGAAAAAAATAGGGTTCTATTTAAAACACAAAAAATTTTTGCTACATCTACTTTTTGACACACCCTGTATAATTTCTTTTTAAGGCTAAAAATTCGGAAGAAAAAATTATAATCGACGTGTCCCAGCGTTTTTTCAAAAAATTAATACCTGATTTTTAGATGAATTTGTTCCATATTTTAGCCCATCACTGTATATACACAGAAGGTTTAATTGTAATTATAAATCGTTTAAATCTATTAATTCAGTCTCGCTATCACTATCATCCACATTTATAATAAGAGGATGTATTTCGTTCTGTTGTGTAGTTATATAAAAGTCTTCAATTTTTAAGACATGGTTAACCGATATTAGCTCTATTACACTGCCACTTGACAGTCTCATGAGTGTCAAACCACAGTTTCATCCAGATAAACTATTGAACGCTTTTCGGATCTAAGCTTTTTCATTTCCCTAAGGTACAGAAATCTCATTTTTCTTAATCTTTCGGACTCCATAATAATTTCTCTCTTGTTTATTGTTTTATACTTAAATCCCATCTCTTGCATCGTACCTATCAATTGTTATTATAAACTGGCATTAAAAATAAATGTGGGTTAATACGTCTCTGCGAAAGCGAGAGCCGAGTTTATGAGGGGTTTTATTGCAGTCATTTAGCCAAACGAAATACGTTGGAAAGTACTTTAACAATAAAATACCAGATACCCCTGAGGCAATAATCTGGTACAAAGACGGCTTAAAAACCAAAGAGGGTACCGGAGCAGCGATACACGGAGTAAGACCGGAGAAAGATGCTTATCTCTCCCTGGATAAGTCTCCCACGTTGTTTCAAGCAGAAATCTATACCATCCTACAGTGTGTGTATGAGAACAATAGGTGGACTTATCTTAAAAAGCCTATCCTATATCCTCACCCTATAGATATACAGCGTGGCAAAAAACTCGCGCATAATGCCTGTAACTTTTAAACTACCCCGTATACGAAAAAGTGACCTTTATGAAAGTTGTTCAGTAAACTATTCCCCACATTTCTACCTACATGAATTTTTCATTTCTGGTCTTGTTGCCATAGAGACCTGGTCTTGTTGCCATAGAGACCAACTTACTTTTTTTTAAATTGAACACACTGCATATGATTGCATATTTGGATTCTACTGGACGAACTCTAAATGTTTTGTATTTTAAATTTTTTAATTATTTAAAATTGTAACAAACTTTATAATAACAAAATAAATAACCTAGCAAATCGAACAGCTTAACATCGGAATAATAAACAAGTGAAACCTTTTCGATAGATCAGGTGTTCAATATGACTACCATTTTCTGCTAAGCAGAGCGCCAGTCGATCCCTGAACCCGCCTACAACGTTTAAAAGGAAGTCCTCTGAAATGGCCCGAATTTCAGCAGTAGTTCTAACTTTTAAAGATTCTACGTCATGTGGACGGTTAACGTGGACTTTGTCCTTTAAGTGTCTCCACAAAAAGGAGTCAAGCGGGGTTCAGTCCGGGCATCGCGCTGGCTAGTCAATAGCACCTCTTCTGCCTATCCGACGTCCTGGAAATTGTTCGCTTATGTATTGTCTAACATTTGTCGCATAATGCGCAGGTGCTCCATCTTGCTGGAACCATACCTCCTCGTTTATGACATTATTTACAACCGGTAAAACCATTCTGTAAGAAGGAATTCATATCTTTTTCATGTATTGAGAGCATGATATCCAAAGCTTTGTCTCCCCCGGTTGCTATTTTAGGTCAACCTAATCTAGACCTGAAATTGCTTTACCACTTGACACACCGTTGACTGACTTATTGGAGGCCTATTTAGATATAATTCATTAAAAAGGCGACAAACCTGATCTTGCGATCTCTTCTTATTTCCGTAACCATTCATTATTAAAATGTCAACTCTTTGTTTCTTATTCAGATGAACCATAGTGTAAACAAATTAGAAATCAGGCAACAGAAAATTAAACAAGAACTCAAAATTGACACCTTTTAGGTCGCTGTCATGAAAACACCTTGACTCAACTGGTGGGTATTAGGTAGGAATAATTATAATTAGGGAGTTTTTCATTTTTGAGCTGTCATTATCTCGGAAACGCTTGCAGATAGGTGAAAATTTGCAGGGTGTTCCAGTTAAAAAAGAAGTTGGTCTCTATGGCAATTAAACCAGAAATGACAGAAAAAATTCATGCAGGTAGAAATGTGGAAAATAATTTACTGAACAACTTTCGTAAAGGTCACTTTTTCGTTTACGAGGTAATTCAAAAGCTACAGGCATTATGCACGACTTTTTTACCACTCTGTATAGGTATTATCAGACTTACTGGGTGTTGAAGACTCACGATGATATGCGACATCTGGTTAAAATGAGCTACATCTCGATCATTAGTATTCGATATTTGTGCGCATAAGTGTTTTCCTTGGTCTTTTAACTCTCGATAGATCCTAGCTTCTCTGAAAGTGTGATACGGTAAAAAGGGAAAAAGACGAACCTTTACAAGAAATGGAAAGCTTGTACATTTCTTGATCATTGATTACTAGATGTTCATGACCCCTATACTAAGTATTATTCTATAATATAGATTAACAAAAAAGACCATCAGAGGCTCTTTCGTAGTCATGCTTATAACAAAAGATAGTTTTTTTAAATAGTTCTTACCTGATACCCAGGTCCCATTAAACCTGAGCGGTTGGAACTCATGACTTAAAATATCCTCCAGTTCAAATCTTGTACCCCTTACTCTTGGTCCTTCGTCCGGAGGTGTCAGGAGAACTACCGATGTCACAATCAGGGATAGAACTACGACGATTACCAGGAGTGCTATGAAAATTCCCCGCCAATTTCTTTGCGTTGTGTTGCTAGATACCAGCTGTAAAAAAAGAAATAGTTTTTAGAGAATACAAAATGTGGTTTGATATAATTACTTGTAGAATAAAAAAATTAGTTTTTAAATTTTGAATAATTAAATAAAGAAAAACAGCTTTAATTTTATATTTTTATTAGATAATCAGCATAATAATAATGTTGTTCAAAATTCTGATACATCCCTTGTGAAATTTTAGTTTAGTTAGGCCATCTGCACAAACAAGAAAGAGAACAAGAATGGAATAAAAAACGACATTATAAAAGTTGTTGGAAACATTTATTTCAAATTTAAATAAATAAGCCCAAATATAGTTTTTCCACTTTACTCAAAATGGCTTATTCCCCAGATGTCGGCATTTGCATTTACACGACTCTTATGTCTATAGTATTCAAAAATGATAGAAACGAAAAATTTTGAAGAGTAGTTCGTATTATGAACAATAATTGTAGTTTGCCTTATTTTCTAGAGCAAGCAAACAGTTTTTTATTTTTCTGTTTCTTTTATCTAATATTTTAACATAATAATAATGACGTCGTATTTAACCTAAAATGGGGGACTCGCTATTAGACTCTTCGAAATAAATCAAAAACTAAAAGTCCATATTTTATTTTTGTTGGAAATACTACAACTCATCCTCTAATTAGGTGTTGCACGTACCATGGCCATGAATAAAACAAAGGGATAAGCAATTATTTTTTTTATTTTTGATGAGACTAAAATAATTAGTTAAATCTCATCAAAACAAGAAAATAATGATAGTTTATTATTTTGTTTTGTTTACGACCACGGCCTACCATCAAATAATGCACAGAGGAACAATATTAAATATCCAACTTACTAAATAAAAATAAATAATAGAGTTTTATATTTATATTTATTATTTATTTATTTTTTAATTTATGACTAAAAATATAATGCATTTGACAGCCACGGGATATCGCTCTTATTTATTATCTACCTTCGCGTTACTTTCTTTCGTCGGATTTTATAGCCTAACGGACGAGCCCTTATACAGCGAAACGTGTAAGGAGGTGGATTCGGGTAAATGAAAGCAAATATTAATATACAGGGTATATTACCCGGTACCCGGGGGTTTTTTGGGATGCGAATCTGAAATCTTCTAATAAATCTGGCAGCGTATTTTGTAAATGTTCTAAATAATTCACACCATTTAGTCGTGGCGATAAGATGACAGGACAAATAATGAAATTGCCAATGATTCCTGCCCACACATTTATTCTAAACTCATGTTGATAATGAGTTACTTTCGTGGCATGCGGGTTTTCATCAGCATAAACATATTCCTTATGTAAGCTAGTTACACCACTTCTTGTAAATCATGCTTAGCAAAATTCACATCCTGTTGTCTTTGTTCGGTATTGAATCCACAGAAGTCCAATCGTTGATCGAGATCCGGAGACAAAAGGTCTTGTACCTTTTGGATATGGTATGGATGAAGCTACTGTTCTTTTAATATTCTATGAATTACACCCTTGGATACTCCTAACTCTAAACCTAAGCGTCTGGTGCTTAATTTTGGATCTTCAGCAATTCTTTCCAAATTTTGTTCCTCAAGGTGTCCTTATTGCACGTTGCCGTCCATAATTGGCAGTTGAATGAGTGAAGCTACCGGTTTCGCCAAGGCGTCTGTCAATAGCATCAAATGTTTGATGGTTTGGTATGCGCCGATTTGTATATCTTTCCCTGTATACCCTAACACTTTCGCGGACATTTCATTCACAATACCCAAAAACCAATAGCATATCCGTCATTTCTGCACAACTGTATCCTTCAGCCATCTTTACAGTCAATTTAAAATTTAACTAATACGTTTCAAACACCTTATTTAT
The DNA here is from genome assembly GCA_963920685.1 of Polydrusus tereticollis. NCBI lineage: Eukaryota > Metazoa > Arthropoda > Insecta > Coleoptera > Curculionidae > Polydrusus > Polydrusus tereticollis. Next base: position 202,711,440 of record OY987326.1, read on the forward strand.
TCTCGCATTGGCAAATTCTTACTGAAACACTTACTGTAAACAACATAGACTGATAGCGAAAATTCTTAAAATACGAAAAATGTTTACTTTTAAATAGTCTGTTGCAAAAAACAATTTAAGGGTGTTCATCAAACAGGTAAAAAATCCAAGGATTTTTGGATGTGACACTCCAAAAAAGTATCTAAAAAAAATACATTTCCCACTGCTAATCCACTGACCACATTTCATCCTCAATAATAACAGCAAACATTTTTTATTCAGAATAATTTAAATATTCCGGTGCGGCATCGACCACTAAAAACCGAAATATCTCAAAAACGGCGTACTTTAGCGGATTTTCACAAGAGTACCTTTTTTTTTCAAAATGTTCAAAAAATTAGTTCCTTAACAAAAAAAAAGAAAAAACTACACTGATAAAAAAGTTATGGCTATTTTAAATCATAAGAATTGCATTGTGAAGCGCCCTCTAATGGCCACACTGAGAAGGTGTCCGTATTCAGGTTTCGCATCCCAAAAAACTCCCGGGTACCAAGTTTTAAAGTAATACGTTAAAAAATATTCATTAATTTTAAAAAATTATATTTTTATTTTTTAACTTTACCACCCTGTATCTCGGAAACGGAGTAATTTCGGACTAAGGTAAGTTGCTTTAAATCGCCTCATTTTGGCCTGAGATTTTGTACAGACCTTTTAGAGACACCCTGTATTACTGAAAATATAAGTTTGACTCACTTCAGATATAGTTTGTAAAGGTTATTTTATCGAAACTTACCCCGACGTAACAAATAGAGTCTTATCTCGACAGCAGGAATTTAATCACATTTATTATTAAATTCATCATTGTTATAATTATTATTAAGCAGATTAAGATTACTAAAATAAAAAAAGGTTAGTTTTGGAAGTTGGATAATTCTAAAATACAAACATTTTGGAAACTCTGACAACCACCAAACTGTGTAAACCTAAGTTGAAATAAACTTAGTATTAGTTAAACCATAATCTATGGTTTTAACTAGAAATTAAAACGATTTTACCGTCGCACGGCAGTTAAAACTTTCGGATGAAATTTGACCTTAAAATATTGTGACCAATAGAAACTCTTTCGGATCATCGGATGTTCGGAATTCATACGCTTGAGACAGCGCTTTAAGTCTGAATCCACATGCATCCGTGATCACGGATATCCGTATGCGTATTACGGATAGGTGAAATTGGCATTATCCGAATGGAGACGCGTGATACGGACGTAACTGAGTTAATACAAACTTGAAAACTATGTCGAATAAAAATGCCAGATAGTCGCATCTATTCGTAAAATCAAATTTGTTGCACAACACACAAAAAACAGTTTAAAACTCTCTACTTAATAGATATTTCAGAATTCTAACGAAACATTTTAAATATAAACGTCAAAACACGGAGAAAAGTTAAAATTAACCAAGTTTTATCCGTGATAAGTTTCACGAGCTGTCAGTTCCCTAAACGAATATTTGATTGGCTACTGATGATCACGTGGTAACAACGCATGCGTGATCACGGATGCGTATGGATTCAGACTAAGAGTGGCGAATAGCTTTCTAGTTAGAGTGATTTAAAAAAAAAAACAAATTTCTTGCTTGATTTAATTTTTTGTTGATTTTTCTAACTAGTTTTCTAGCCGACCAATTATTGTTACTTAAGTCGTTTAAACGAGAATTTGCGTCAATTGTGCGATATCCGAAGCCCCATTGGCTTGTTTGGGTTTCGTCATTAGTGAGTCATTGCTTCAGAGTTTCTAATATAGGTACGCGTTGCTCTTCGTACCTGGTGTATAAAGTTCTACAATCGTCGAAACATTTATTGGAACCGGCATTTTTACGCTTCTTTCTTGATTTGATGGGATTTGACACGATTCTTTTCACTGTGTTACTGTGTCAACTTATAGTCAATTTACTAGTTTTACTCGCAGTGGCACTACCGTTAAGTCTCCTGCTAAGTAAGGAACTCTAAACAGTTTTTAGAATGTTCCTAGCATTGAAGTTAGAATAAAATAGTAAAAAAACTGTAGGTTATAAATTTTAAATAAGGAAATTAACACTTCAGTGTAGTACTGTAATATCCTTAGCTAGTATGCCAAATCATAATAATTATTTTACAATCCATATAACCCCTCAAGGAAAACTGCAGTTCATTTTTTTACAGCTATGCTTGAAATTTTCTAAAGTAAGACAGATGACTTCAAGTTTAAAAGTTAAGAATGAGAAAATTAATTTTCCCATTCCAGATGATTTCCGATCTTGCAGTAAATGTAACCTTTTAATTACTACCTAACTAGTTTCTCGCGGCTTGAATTTTAATGGACGTACTTAGAAGCTTTGCTGAACTTCTTTTAAGCTGTCCAACCCTGGGCGAAGTATGATTTATAAAAGATTAAGTAAACTTCAACATCGATAAGAGAAAAAAACATTTTCGGGATATTCTAGATTAGGTAGATTAATAACAACTAATGAAGGATATTTATCACTTGCATTCCTTCTAGATATAAAAATTCAGTTTCGAGATTTTTTACTGATGCCACGAAAATCTTCAAGCAGATTCATAAATTAGTTTGGCTATTAGCAATAATGTTTTGCAATATAACACATCAATAATTTTCTGCAAAATAATACATGATTAGATATTTTTTCCTATTTTGGTTAGGCACTACTCGGGCACAAATTAGACGTTTCTGTCCATGATTCTGTCTTAAACACCTTTTACGAAGTTTCTAATAATTAAATTAGGCAAGGGTAAATACATTATTATTATTAATACCCGAGCATGAGAAAAATTAATTGTTTTACTTGAAAACGATGCACCGACCAAACGATATACAGGGTGTTATTTATTAAGTGTCCGATATTTTACAGGACGATTCATTAGTTATATAAAGGGTTTTCCAATAAGAACGATATGATTTCAAAATAAAATAAAATTAAAATTATTTCAGATACAATAAAACTTTTTATATTATCTTAAAGTATAGTTGATAACATTTATGTTTTGAATAACACATCGTTTAAATGTCCTCCGCGACTTCGTGTACACGAGCGAATTCGACGAACCCAATTTTCGATGACTTTATGCAATAAATCGGGCGTGATCTGTCGAATGCAAGGTTCAATGTTCAACCTTAATGCATCAAGTGTTTGTGGTCTGTTTGCATAAACCTTAGATTTCAAATAGCCCCAAAAGAAGTAATCTAAGGGAGTTAAATCACAGCTTCTTGGAGGCCACTGAACAGTAGCATTCCTTGAAATTATCCTTTCGTCAAACTTTTCTTGCAGTATATCGATAGTTTCGTGAGCAGTATGACATGTGGCACCGTCTTGCTGGAACCACATATCCTCCAAATCAAGTGCATTTATATTTGGCCACAAAAAATTTCTTAACATCTGTCGATATCGTTCACCATTCACTGTAACTGCATCTCTTGCCTCATTTTGGAAAAAAAATGGTCCGATGATACCACCATACCATAAACCACACCATACAGTTACCTTTAGCGAATACAAAGGCTTCTCATGAATCTGTTGTGGATTGTTTTCACACCAAAAACGGCAATTTTGCTTGTTAACGTATCCACTTAACCAAAAATGAGCTTCATCTGAAAAGATAATTTTTTTGGCAAAATTAGGATCCCTTTCAAGTTGTTCTAAACTCCAAGCAGCAAATTCTCTGCGCCGACGATGGTCCAGTGGCTTAAGTTCAATTCAAGTCTTCTTTAAAAATACGCCAAGTTGTCGTTTTTTTAATCCTTAACTCTTGAGCACGACGAGGAATTGATAAATTTGGATACACGGCAACACTAGCTCTTACAGCAGCAATATTTTCAACAGTTCTTGCGTTTCGATGTCTTCTTGGTGTTTTTGCACCGCGAAGAGTAAAATTATTTTCAAAGTTCTCAACGATGCAAGCAAAGAAGGACGATTATTTACCCCAAAGTTTTCGCGAAGTGCGCGATAAGTGTTCACAAAAGATCGTCTATTTTCATAAAATTTTTGGATAATAACCAAACGTTCTTGAAGCGCGTATTTAGCCATAATAAATTGTTATAGTTTACTGACAATAACTGACAACTGGTGACAGGTATAACTTTATTACCATGGTTACCATATCGTTTCAAAATCATATCGTTCTTATTGGAAAACCCTTTATAAGGTGAAAAGTTCATATAAGCATGGGTCCGCAAGCCCTTCATTTTTAAGATACAGGGTATAAAAAATTTATTTTAACTTTTGTTTTTCGTAAATAATTTTTGAAATAATGTCTATATTTTGACAAACATTGGTGTCTGGTGGTTTTTTGAAATGCAAAATTCAAATTGGATGTTAGTATGGCTTCCACTTGTAGAGAGTGCCACCTACGTGTCTTTTTACTAATTTGAGGATTCATAACTTTTTTATGCGTGTTTGTAATACATTTTTAAGCCAAAAAATAGATTTCTTCATCATTTTTACATAAAAAAGGCAAACTTAATAGAAGTCGCTACGAGCAATCGTTCTCGAGAAAAAGAATAATAAAGAAATAAATGGCATTTATTTTCATATCGCTATGCCCATATCAGACTTTGATAAAATAGCATTTATCTCCTAAATAAAGCCGAAATCATAACAGTGTTAATAAAAGGGAAAACTGCAGTGGCGTACATATTTTTGTTCCTGTTAAAAACTGTAACACCCTGTATCTCAAAAATGATGGGCCTGCGGACCAATCCTTATATGAACTTTTGACTGAGGGATCGTCCTGTAAAATATCGGATACTTATTAAATAACAACAATCGACCAAAAAATATCTATACTGGACAAAACTCAATGGCGTACTTACTCTTTTAATGATGCTTCGTCACTTAACCAAGTAACGAAAACTCAAACGCCACTGGTGAAAGTGACATAATCTTAATCTTAGAGACGCCATTTTATGCCATACTATATAAGGTGGAACAAACGCAATCCAGTGTGTATAGCAATTTTAAAATATGTAAGAAAGATCTAATAAAACAAATAAAACATTGAATAGATCTCGACAAAATAAATAATTCAACATACATTACAAAAATATGTTACATAAAAAGGATCACCATCAGAAACAATTATCAAACTAAAAGTATTAACCACCTTGGCAGCTTAAACCGGACTTAAACTTATAACTCTTCGGTAAAAAAATTTTCTCCTTAAAGTTTGTGACTTTTTCTTCAAGTTTCTGTTCCTGTGTGTGTGTGAACAAAGCGGCCAACTATTAGTATAAAGTTCAATTCGTTTTCCTGTTCCTGACGACACTTTCCTCAAAAAAGTATTTATATTATTCTGGCACGTACAACTAAATAGCTGTTTAGCGGGCACGATTCTTGAATTTTGATTTTCTGGAAATTCGTAGTCGGTAAAGATATTCATAAACATGTCTTTTATTGCCACACGCACCCGACAATCTTTGTTGAATATAAGTTTATTGGGAAAATAACATTGTTGTTTTTTGCTGATTTGTATTAAAAGATGACTAAAATTGTAACACAATTTTGATAGAGAAACGTACCGAAATAGTAAAAAATTGTTTATCTTTAACAATGTATGTGTATGTATTCAATTCCCATTTAACTTAGAAAGCTTATTGGTCAAAAATAATATTAATATATACAGACTATTATATAAATTTATTGCGAAAAAAAATATAAAACTATGAAAAAAAAAATAAAAAAAAAAATAAAAAACAGGAAATGAATAATAATAATAAAAAATTGAGACAAAAAAGAAAAGAAAAAAAAATATAGAAAAGAAAAGATAATAAATCTAGATATTTAAGAAATGAAAAAAAAAAATAAAAAGAAAGAAAAAAAAATAAAAATACAACATTGCAATGCATCAATTAAATAGAATTAAGTACTTAGTTGAATTTTATTTTTTATTCCGTGTTTTCTAATTCAGGTGAGTAAAATAGTATACCGTTATACATACCTTCAAAAAACTAATATTTCAAATGCAAATATTGCCGTTTATATTTAAAAATTGCTTTATTTCTACGTTTTTTTTTGAGCCGGGCTATCAAAACGTAAAACTTGTAAGTTTAAAGAGTCCAAAAAAGGGCGTGGCACCTAAAAACGTTTTCCCTGCGGCGCATTCTTTTAAGGAAGATAAATGGACCCCCCCGTGTCACAATCCTAAATACGCCACTGCCTTCCATCCGTGGAAGCACTTTCCTAAAGTCCCGGATCTGGTGGCAGAGCGGGCAAGTTCCGGATAACTAATTCAAGGCCTTATGTTCATTTCCCTTCGAAATTTCTTAAAAAGGTAGATAGAATTATTTGAACGCATTCTGTTATTACAATTTCCAAATAGTCTATATTTTCGAAAGGTCGATATATATACAACTTATTTTTTGGATCTTTCCACAAGGAAAAGTCTAATGGCGTAAGATCTTGCGATCTAGCAGGCTATGGATTTGTAGAAAATCTTCCAATCCAGCCGTCGGGAAAATCTTAATTTAACCACCTCCTTTTTCCTAATGTATTTTATACTGGTGCACCATCTTGTTAAAACAATAGTTTTCTCCGAATTTGTAATGGCAATTTATCTAAAATATTAAAAATCAAAGTTTGTAAAAATTGTAACTAACGAGCTGCATTTAAATTGTTTCTGAAAGAAATGCTACCCACATATTCGGTTGCTTAATATTCTTCACCAAACGTGAATGAAAACAAAATTAGAATTTCACTGGCCCACCACCGTGAATTTTTTCGAGCTGACGGAGCCATTGGACGCTTCGTCTATAAAAAATACATATTTGCTAACATGTTGTTCATTATCAGAAATCAACACGCGCATCTAAATTCCTCTCTTTAAGAGTATGAACAAACTTTGGCTTGTATGGACTGTACTTATTTGCTTTTAGAAATTTGTCTAACTGAATGTTCGAAAACCCTAACTTCTTTGTCCCTTGCAGATAATGATATTTGAAGACTTTAAATCACGGATAATAGAACATTTAAAGTTATTTCTCCTTTAGTTTTGGTTTTCTGATGAAGTACTTTATTTCTATTTTCTACTGATCCAGTTTGCCTAAATTTTGGATGCTTTCCATTAAACTTGCTTGCAGTTTCTCAATGTGTGTGACAATTTTGATCACAAATTGAAATAACTTCAATTTTTTCTTAAAGAGAAACCATTTTGACAAGCAAAACCGACAAAAACTTTATACTTAAATTAAATAAGAAAAAATTTAAAACGATTTAACAGGACATTTGGTTGGCCATTTGTGTTTTTCATTGGTTTCACTCATTGCAGACTTTGTTTCTTTTAGAGTTCAGTTGCTGATCATGGCACGCTGGAATTTGTTTCGCCATCTTCTGCTGTGATTTTTAGCCCAAATGGCAAATAAGCAAATAGAAACCTTATAGGAATAGCTCAACCTGTAAATAAGGTATTTTCCGGGGCTACTTTTTGTAGAGAAAAATTTATTGCGCTTTAGTACTTTAGCGAAATTACCGGACTTTTAGATTTTTTTACTTAAATTAATCTTTATAATTGGGAAGACACGACATTTCTAAATAATTTAAGAAGATTCTGAACATATTGTCTAAAGTTAATTTTGGTTTAAACCTAATCGCTCCAAAAATAAACGAATTTTGGCATAATTTCTTTGAATGATTTAAGAAAAATTAGAAATAACGGCAAATTTAAAATATGACCAATACTCCAAAAGTAAGGATTAAAAAAAGAACTTTTGAAAATAATTTGATCCCTTTAATCTAGTCTTCAAACTGGGTAAAACAAAATAATAAGTATTTTTCTCGTTTTTTTAATAGAAGGCCGCGACTTTGTATTCGGACATAACTTTAAATTCTAAACAAGTTGTATAAATGAAATTGTATCTAAAACAAAAGATAAGAGTACTTTACTCTTTATAGAAGTTTGTATACATACGATTAAAGTGAAATAAGTAACATTAATGGTAAACTATATCACCAATCAACCAGCATCATCTAAGAAACTGGGAAAAAGTATAAAAATGTAATAGTAAGTTAAGGCCTCGTGGTGGCGATGCGTCTTCTTATTTGCTGAATAGAAACTTCTATTTAGCAAAATCTGAATACGGTTTTGTACAAATTGCAGACCTCTTGTAGAAAGGCGTTTTATGCTGAGGACTAAGGAAAACGTTATTTTCCTAGTACCATAGTTACCCCTTGACACAAGTCTCTCAAAAAGGTTTCTAGTCTCGTTCACAAGACAACACATCTTAAAACGAATTCACATGAAGACGTTAACATATATTTAGCAACAAATATATTTCTGCAGGGTTCCAAAGGTTAAAGGTTAAGAATCAGTCTGACTATCCTTGTGTAATAAATAAATATACGATTACAAGCATCAGCATCCCAAGACACCATATTGCTATACTGTAGGCCAAAAAATAGTACACCGAGAAAATACCAGACTAATCCAGCGTGTTTTTTGAGTTCAAGTTGGCCTCCCATTGTACAGATTTATAAAGACTGTATTTTTTATGTTTAAAATTAAACTGTTGTTTTGACACATTATTCACATTATACTGTACCGTTAATATTTTATGATACAGCTCATGCCTGCCACCACCACAGCTGTATCGTCAACAAACAAGTATCCCAAAAGATGAAACCACGCTCCGTCAGAAAAAATATTTTGTTTAACAGCTCGCAATCTATTATTATTGACAAACCCTTTAGAAATATCGCTAAATCTGGAAAGTTCTCTCGAAAATCGTTCAAGCATAAACGGTCATTGTATTCCCTAATTCCATTAGATAATTAACACACCTGTAAATGTTGTGTTCATTTTGTAAAACCCAATGACGATAAAATAATTATCGTTGTTTGTAAAACCAATACTTCAAGGTGAGCATAAGATTACAATAGCAACAAACCTTTAACAGAATTGCTTAATAAGTTCGGACAATCAAGGAGTTTGGTATTGACATATTATAAACTAACCTGAAGTTGATAAGAAATATTTTATAAGGCCCAGACGACTGTGACTTCCTTTGACCTAGATAATTATTGTTATCTCGGTAATATATTATAATAAATTTTAATTTTTGTTGTACAATAATGTACATAGTATGTATATTGCCAATTAGAATATACTACCTGATCGATTTTAATAAATGGTTTCCAAAGTTAATTAAAGGCCAAAATAAAAACCTTGAAGTATACACGACAGTAATAATTACTATTGTCAAATCGAAAAATGTTTGAAAATAATTTTGTAATAAAACAATTAGTGTTAAAAGAACCATTCCAAAAATATAACAAAAACCTTATTTAAAAAATCTGATATGGTTAAGTTGGTTATAACAATTTTAATTATTGCAGCTGTAGTTTCATACGTAAGTATTTTTTTGTTAAGTAAAACTACCTTGCGTAAACTGAACTTCGTGAAATCTTTCAAATTGCCAAACACTTATATTCTTAGGGAAACTAAAGAAAATAATAGTTACGCAATAGAAAGCTCAGTTCCAACTAAACGGGATAGTCGTCCAACTGTGAAGCGCGATGGGATATATCATTTAGGAGATCAATTTTCTATTGCATGACTATAACATTAATTTGTCTGTGCAAGTTGTAACTTTTTTTTTTAACATTATTTTAGGCCTCAGCTGAACCAGTATGTTTTGACTGGCGCAACGAATGTTTGAAAAAAACCGGAGTAACTGACCATATGCTCCTGGATGCTCTGGAACAAGGCAAAGCTAATCATAAAAAGTATAAAGACCATCTACTTTGTATCGCTGAAAAGGCCAAAGTATTAGGTACAATTATATCGTTAATTAAGTAATAGGTGAACAAACAGTCCTATTTTTAAAATAATAATTCATAATGGTTTAGCTTCTTTATACCGACAATACCAACATTATAATACTTCTTCTAAATATTAGAGGAGAGTACCCTTGAATACGAATTTTTTTAAAATTTGGTTGTAACTAATTTTCTATATGGAAATTAGGAGAGATTTAAATCGTAAAGCCAAAACAGGACAAATAATCAAACTTTTTAAATCTTAAAATTGAAAATTGAAAAGCTTTACATTTTGTAAGGTAGGTATACACTTATTTTTTTTCTGGCAAGTGTTCAATTCATGAACACCTTTTCTTGAAATAGACAGCGGTGTCTATGAAATGGACATGTTAACATAAGTGACATTTTTAAATGTATTATCGTCAAAACAAAGAAACAAAAGACATTGCAATGGCATTTTTTAAAAAAAAAAATAATTTCCCATAATACTGCAAGACTTATGGGCCCAATTCTCACAAGATCATTCTTCCTTGCTTTGACTATATTCTCCGTTACAAATTGGCCAGACAAAATTATCTAAATTTTGATTATTGTCGCGTTCTCCTTCGGAAGAGTTTTCTTTTTCCTGATCCAACAATTCTTTCTAATATTTTTCTAAATTTACTGACGACGGGAATTTCGGTGTCCGTATCAGAATCACTTATGGCAACTTTTGCTGATTTTTTAGATTTGTTAGCGTTTTCTTTGGAGTGAGTATTAGACTCGTTAGAGCAAATTTCTATGCAAACTCTTGTTTCAGTAGCTAATAAAACATGACAAGTTTTGGATGTAGTTTTCAGATAAGAAGTCAACAATAATTGTTTCTGTTCTGTGCTGAAGGTTTTTCTAGTTCCAATGTTTCTTTTATAGCCAAATTCATCCTCAGGGGTATTTTCTGCTTTCTTAACAAGTACATAGACGAATCTAACAAATATTTGGAGATTCAAGTATTCTTGGCAACGCTTTGGATAGAGAGTTCTCTGCTAACAACTGCGTCCAGGGGGTCACGAATTTCTTCGTCAGACTGGTAATCTGTTTAGTGTATGGTAAAAAATGTGTACGAGGGAATTCTAAGTACACACAGTGGAATATCATTCACTGATGCAGCAGAACTTTGTGCCACATTGACTAAGACATCTTGCCGTACTGTTTATAGAACTATCAAGGACAATAGGAATACTAAAGTCTCCGATCAGAAAGAAACAAGAGGACGGAAAAAGATTTGTATTGATCAGCAAACAAAGTTAGCCATTCGTCGGAAAGTGCATGCATTTTTTTTTCCAAATGAACTTCCGAATTTAAAAAAAATTTATGCCGAAATTGAAAGGGATGAAAATATGCAAAAAATGTCACGAAGAGTTCTAATGCGTACACTACGAGAATTAAATTTTCGATTCTTAAAACGAAATCGCAAAAGTATTTTGGTGGAAAAGGAAGAAATCGTATTGTGGCGTAGAAAGTATCTAGAAGAAATACAACAATATCGCTGTGCAGGGAAAATAATTTACTTTACGGACGAGACATGGTTAAATTAAGGACATACTGTGAATTACATTTGAATGATATTCCACTGTGTGTACTTAGAATTCCCTCATACACATTTTTTACCATACACTAAACAGATTTTTAATTTTTTTATTTTAAACCCCCTTCATTTATCATAACCCTTCAATCGGACACTTCTACTTTCCATGAATCGGACGTCCAATTCACTGAAATTGTATGTGCCCACATCATGGGAGGCTTTACTCTAAATATAACTTTAAATTTGCCTTATTTTATTCTTAAATTTAAGTGGTTTGAGTATACCTACTTAAACGATACAAAATAAAGAATATCCTGGTGTAAGTTTTTGTAAAAATCTAGTCAAATAAGCGAGTTATTCACTTTTTAAAACTAGGTTAATATTCACTTGTCACACAAAATTTATTAAAATTACCATGGTGCAACAGGCCCAGTCAAGTGAAACCTCGGTTAATAGATGCCGCTAGGATTAGATGTAGGTTGCTAAAAAAATGTAATTGCAGTTAGATATATATAAAACTTGAATGTCCATTTGATTGACTGTTAATTTTAAGGGTATTCTCCCCTAAATACCCAACCTTATGATCTTTTATCCCAGGTATCATATCAATTCGTATGGACAATTACCATAAACTAATAACATGTACGGTCATTTCTGACAAGGTTCGGACATAGCAAAAAATTAATAGTAGATTATACCACGAGTCAATAATGATAGCTATTATTCCCGCTTACGCGGCTCGGTTCGTAAATATTCTGAGGTAATAATAGCCATTATTGTGAGTAGTATACTCTACTTTATCTACGACTTATTTATTAATTTGAGATTTTTAATGAACAACTTTATTTGACAATAACATTAAAATTAGTAATAGTACAATTAATAAACTGTATTGGTCGAGAACTATGAATAAGTTTAGAAGAGTTTTCAATACAAATATTTGGAATGTCGGTTGCTGCAAAGGAAGAAGATGCTTTATTACTATTTATTTGTTTAGTAATAGTATCTGCTATAGTTGTCTTGTTTCTCATAGACTGATCAATGTAACATTCAGCTACTTGTGTAGATTTCCAGCCCCCATGACGCTTTAATCCAGTTATATCGCCTCCTCCATCAATGTACAGAGTGGCAGATGATCTGCGATAACAATGGTCGGTATAAGTTTCAGGATTTGGCAAGTTTAAATATTTGGCAATTTGTCTACCAATGTCTGCAAATTTGTTTTTTCCTATACGTTGTATTGTACATTTGGATTTTTGATAATTTAGAAAGAATAAATTGATTTTTACATGTGACGGGTGGAGATCGATGTACTTCTTTATATTGTTGTAAAACGTACTGTTTATGGCGAATGTTCGTACAATTTTGGTTTTAGTCATGGGTATTGTTATTAAGAAGTTTGTTTGAAGATCCTTTACGTCTTCTATATTCATTTCATAAAGCTCGTTTGACCGGCATGCGCCCATAATTCCAATAATTAATATAACCTGAAGCAAATAAGAATATGAGTTTTTTAATAGATTAGATTGAATACCTATGTATATTTACCTTATGTAAAAGAAAAACTTCATCAGGAACTTTGTCAATAAATGTCTTAATTTCTTTCGAGGTCAGAGTGGAAGATTTCTTTGCTTGAAATCCTTCAGATTTTCTTTTTAAAAACGCTCGTAGTTTTCCATATTTTTCCAGATCAACGTCATGGTTTATTCTCAACATAGATTTAATTATTGAATAAAATGACCATAATGAAGATGGTTTGTATTTTGCACTTAGTTCAGCGAAATAGGCTTCGTTGAAGGTTGCGTATGTTTTATTATAAATATATTTCGATGTTTCCGGTATTAAGGTAGATGTTGTTGCTGTAGCTAGTTGTACAATTTCTGGAGGTGTACAAGTAAAAGCCTCTTCATTTTCATCCATCCCAATACGAATACATAAACACTACGCGTTTGACAGTGACACTTTTAACTTGGTGTATTTTGTTTTCATGGTATTATTTGATTTGAGAAATTTTGTGATTGGAGCGGGAATAAGGACTATTAATCCCTTGTCATTATTCCCTAAGGGATTAATAGGTGGCATTATATTGCGAAAACCACAACTATAATACTTACATTATACATTTGTCGTAGATAAAAAATTATAAATTAGACGACTAAAATGTGTCAAAGTGAATCGTTTGACAATACTCTTTAGTAACTAAGCGTTGTCAACGCAATGAAATTTAAGTTTTGATGGTTGTTGGCCCGTTGGCCTTAAACACAATTCACATTCCAAGAACCAATTCAAAGCCTTCATAAAGTCTGAAGGAAGGCAACGACGAGCGTCAGTACGCGATAAAGCGATATACAGGACCCTGTAGATACTTACCTTATTAAATAAATTATGCTTTGCAATAAGATTTTCTTTATTGATCCATTGAGTAAAAAATGTCTTAGAAAATCGAGTTTTGGGTAAAAAACGAAGGTACGAAAATAATAAGCCGACTATATCGGTGTATTTTATTTATGCACATTCTCGTCCATGTATCACTAAATATAAACCAATTTTCAGTAACTTTTCTTATTGCTAATACAAATTTTAGGAGACGATGGTGGTTATCATCAAGATAAACTAATGCCAGGCCTACTTCTATTTGAAAAAAATCAAGCTAATATTGAGGCACTAGTGAAGAGATGCTGGACTGAGAAAAAAAATACGAGAGAAACTCTGGCCTCCGTACTAATATGTGTATTGACGCAATTCTTTAAAGATGGCAAATTCAATTAGAAAGATTTTTTTCAGGTAGGATTTCTTAAAAGCGCCTAATGGATGTGTTGACACAGGTGTCTTATATTTAAAAACCGATTTATTGCTTCTGATAATCTGATTTCTATATCGCCCGCTTCAAAAGCAGTTTAGACACGCGCTTACTGAAAATTAGCTCCAATATGGGTAGAGGAGGCCTAGGTAAAAAGAGGTACTTAATGTCCTAAGCTCCATATCTTTTAAAATAAATTAATTATATAAATAATATATTATTTGTAGAGTGAGCGATAAAATAATCTATATTTTATGTGTTTAATGAAAATGATCTTTATTCAATAAATGTAATGAGTATCATTTTAGCAATTCTGGTTCTAATATACGAATTTTTCTTTTATTACTTACTTTCTTGCCAACCCAAGCTTTTACAACTATTTGGCAAGCGTTTTGTGAAACATAGAAAACTTAAGATTATATGAAAACGGTCAAAAAATTTTAAATTACGTTTAGACGATCGAGAATTAAGGCTTAGGCCTTAATTGTTGCAAGAATTTGATCGTATAAATGCACCATTAGACGCTGATAGGAAATGTACCTTCAGATTGGTATAGAATTTAATTACAACTGCTTAGTTTTTATTTCATTAATAAATATTAGTTTCATTGCAAGATAAGTGTTTTGTAAAATCTATTGAAAATGGTTAAAACCGATAAGAAATGGTATTAAATTATTAAGACAACCTGACAACAGAATTTTCGTTATTTCTATAAATTATTTCTTATTTTCATTATTGGAACACTTTTTAAGTAAAGTGAGTTAAAAGTATAATGATGCCTGTTGATGATGACTTCTTGTAAAATTTAAAGCTAACTCTATCGTTAAGTCCAGTTATAAGTAGGTCTAGGAAGGATCACTGACCCTTCATTTCCACTTTCTAAAGTAAAAGTTATTTTAGGGTGTAAACTACTACCAAACTTAAGAAAATCCGAGTTTCTGATTATTGCCATTGCACATGATGCAAATATCGTCTACCCATATAATATTTCCTTTAAGCTTAAGAAGTTTGGAAAAATTCGCTCCCCATAATCAAACTTTGTATTGGCAGATCCTATATAGATCTATGGTGTTGGTCAAGTACCTAGTCTTGCTTTGAGTTTTGGTCTTGCGCTCTGTCGTAGCAATGCTTTGGCCTTGGCCTGGCAAAATCTGCAAGACCAAGACTGGTTTTGCTAACCACTGCTAAGAGATATTGGAAAATAAATGCAACAAGCTTTAAAATGACTCGAATACCTTGGAAAGTAATACTCTAATAGCAATAAAAATCAGCATTAATAAAAGCTAAGTAATGATTGTCAGATTAGGTAAATAATATATTATACATGGTGTTGCATTACCTGTAATATATTAACAATAATTTAAAATTTAAAATAATATTGATAAAGCTTAAAATAACATTGATAAAGTTTGTTGGCCAATTCAGAAGAACACAGTTGAAACTTGCACAGAAGAGAGAAAAAAAGTGTGAAAATATATATACATGGCAATACATTACATTTGCAGAGAACTGCATACATCTTAATAAAACTTACAGTAATACATGACTTTTTAAGAGAAAACAATCTGTTTTACCCAAGATTTAAACCTACCGATGGACACACCTGGCATGTTTTGTGCAAATTACGACTTGAAACATGAAATGTTACCATACTCAAGATATGTGGTGCATCAATAAAGGAATTAATTACCCTAAATATAAAGCACAAATCCAGGTACTTCCTGCGTTCCTCCAACGTGTGCAACCCTAAGCGGCTTCCCACTTGGTCAGTATTCATATTATTGCCCTACCCCATTCGATATCTAAGACGCGACAGAAATCTGCGTTGAATCGATTCAACGCGACTCTTTTGAGTTTCATAGTATGGATTCCAAATTGTAGAACCATACTCTAGAATAGATTTGACATATGATGTATAAAAGCATAATAACACAGTTTAAATTTTCAAAATCATATGACATTCTTAAGACAATCCCCAGAACTCTATTAGCTCTGTCCATAATGTACTGAACATGATCAGTAAAGCGAAGCCTGCCATCAAAATGGAGACCCAAGTCTCTCACCAGTGTTACCCTTGGCAATTCTGCATTACCCAGTCTATATCTATATTCAATAGGTGACCTACCCCGAGAAAAACGAATATAAGAGCACTTCGACACATTTAAGTGAAGGTTGTTTATATCGCGCCACTTCATTAAATTGTTTAGATCTTCCTGCATCTTTCACCATTCATCATTCACCAGTAGCAGAAACAATTAAGGACCCAGATGAGACCCCTGAGGGACACCCGACACAACCTCAAAACCAGATGAAAGCATAGAACCCATCCTTACCTGCATCGTGCGATCTCTCAAATAGGAATTCAGCCATGGCAGAAACAACCCACCAATTCCAATGTTCTTCAGCTTATCCACCAAGATATCCTGATCCAAAAGTTCAAAAGCCTTACTAAAGTCACTGTAAATAGAGTGTAGTACCTTATATCCATTGTCTAATGCATCAGATATGAAACTAGTGTACGCGAAGAGGTTTGTCACAGTTGAGCGAGCGCCCACAAATTCATGTTGGAAATCTATAATGACATTCCTAAGGCAGTGACTCATAAGGTGCATGACCATTTTCTCTAGAACTTTTGGAATAGCCGACTGTATGCATACAGGTCTGTAGTAAGCGACATCACATTTATCCCCTGACTTAAAGATGGGGGGTAACAAAGGAATGTTCCCATTTAGCAGGAAAAATGCCCTGAGAAAGAAATGTATTAAACACAAATAACAAAGGTTCACAAAGTGACACAGCACATTCTCTCAAAAACAAGTTTGGCAACATATCCAGACCCGCACCTTTATTTACATTTAATGACAAGAGCATGTTCAGCAGATCATGGAAGGCAAGCTCAATTACATTGATTGGATTCACCATATTATAGCCTGTGCTATATATGTACTTATTTTAATGGGGTTGTTTCTAGGTCAATTATAAGTCAAAAAATAAATAGCCTAAAACACTTCCTACCTCATCCACACCTGATTTCCAAAAATAAATTTAACATTAGTCACGAGATATAGAGCTAACAATGTTTTAGAAATAAACAAAATCAAAATCCTCTGATATCCTTTAACGATCTCTTAATTCTCATTCACCTCAGTACATTCCTTCGCATTAAGCAATATTTGCAAATTATTCACTCACTGAAAATCAGTAATTTGTTTGATTTCTTTGGAGATTTGACAGTATTTCTGCGGGGTCAAAAAGCGAGATGACCTTTGGCTGAGTTATTTTGAGACTTTAATTATTAGATTGAATGGTGGATAAGTGTGAGTGATTCATTATGTGAAATAAACAGCATAATATACAGGGTGATTCAAAAGTACTTTGACAAACTTGGGGAGGTAATAGCCGACAATATTTTAAGATGAAAACTTCTTATAAACAGTGGTCCTTGGCGACTTCGTTACGGAGATACAGGGTGTTGAAATGTTAAAAGAAATAGTAATAATTTTTAAATAACTCCTTAACGAGTTATTATTTTTTTATGAAATTTAGTGAATTAAATAAGCATCTAAGGGCACTTATTTTTAAAGTACATCACGCTCGTAAATTTAACCAGTGGCGTCGGTACAAAATGTTGCTATAATATTTTTTGTGAAAACTATGCTACACCACTGACTTATTTTATTTTAACTTTCTTCTTATGAATTCCCCCATCACTTACAACAAAAAAGATCACGTGTATTTTTTTGATACGAGGGACGGTTTAAGGGTAAATGATTATTTTATTTGACTATACACAAATATTAAAAATTGTGTTTATAATTCAAAGATTTATTAAGGTATACCATTTAATTTAATTAAATAAATAAGTACGTTACAGAAATTAAATGATTTTTAAATAAATTGTTCGAAATGTCCACCTTCAGCCAAGATGCAAGCATCTAATCTCCTTTGCATGGAATCTCGTACGCGTGCTAAGATATCTGGTCTGTTTCTTATTACTTCAAAACCATCGATTATTCGGTTTCTTAGCACTTCTGGATTTTCGACTGGCGTTTTGTAAACGATTGACTTCAAATGTCCCCACAAATAAAAATCAAGGGGATTTAAATCTGGGGACCTTGGTGGCTATGGTTGATTTCCTTCCTCAACCCCTACCGATCCATCGATTTGGATTAATTTGATTTAGATGAGTCCTGGTCATTATGCTGAAATGAGCGGGAGCTCCGTCATGCATACACCATATACGTCTTCGAGTCTAAGGGTACATCATCCAATAAGGGAGGAAGTTCATTTTCCAAAAAGTGTCGGTACGTATCGCCATTAAGCCGAAATGGAAGAAAATAAGGTCCTATCAAGTAATCGCCAACTATTCCTCCCCACACGTTTAATGAAAATTGGTACCTACTGAGAATTTCGTTCACTAACTGCGTGGGGATTTTCCAAAGACCAGATATGGTTATTGTGAAAGTTTGTAATCGCACTCTGAGAAAAATTTACCTCGTCCGTAAAAAGTACATAATTTAAAAATTGTGGATTTTCAGCACATTTTTCCAAAAACCACTGACACAAATTAATGCGCTGAGGAAAGTCCCTGGGTAAAAGAGCTTGTACCCTTTGAATGTGGTACGGATACAACTGCTGATCGTGCAAAATTCTCCAAACTGTGGCTTGGGTGGAATTGAGAGCATCAGCAATTATTCGGGTGCTTGTATCTGGATTTTCCACTACAGCGTTTAAAACAGTTTTTTTTAATTCTGGGGTTCGGGCTGTTCGTGGTATTCCAGGAATGTCACGTGGCCTTGTAAAACTCCCTGTTTCAGCTAAACGGCGGTGAAGATTCGTAAATGTTGCAGCAGCAAGCAGTACTCGGTTAGGATATCGCTCCTGATAAATTCGTCTCGCTTCTCATGCATTTCCATCGGCAAGGCCATATACAAAATGCATGTCGGCTAAATGCGCATTATTTCTTAAATAATCCATAGTAGGTACCTTATAAACAATACTAATAATATCCAACCAAAAAAAACCAAACTGAAGAAATAAACCACATTAGCAACTAACTGTCAAATATGTTTTAATTTATCGACAAATGCATTTCCAAAGTCGCCTTGTAAAAATACAAAATATTAAAAAAGCATTTCCAAAGCAGCCTTGTTAAAATACGAAATATTAAAAAATAACATACTAATAAATAAATATGTATGCCACTGAGAACGTATTATACTTAAAAAATAGGAATCTTCAGATGCCTTCCTTAGGCATATACGTATTTTGTTTATTATTAAGTATGTATGTATTCGTTAAAATACTTTAATAAATATTTGAGGGTACCTATTTGTGAATTTAAAACACATTTTTCAATATTTGTGTAAAGTCAAATAAAATAATCATTTACCCTTAAACAGTTCCTCGTATCAAAAAAACACACGTGATCTTTTTTGTTGTAAATGAAGGAGGGGTTCATAAGAAGAAAGTTAAAATAAAATAAGTCAGTGGTGCAGCATAGTTTTCACAAGAAATATGATAGCAAAATTTTGTACCGACGCCACTGGTTAAATTTACGAACATGTTGAACTGTGAAAATAAATGTCCTTAGATGCTTATTTAACTCACTAAATTTTATAAAAAAAAAATAACTCGTTAAGGAGTTATTTAAAAATTATTACTATTTCTTCTAACATTTAAACACCCTGTATCTCCGTAACGAAGTCGCCAAGGACCACTATTTATAGGAACTTTTCATCTTAAAATATTGTCGACTATTACCTCCCGAAGTTTGTCAAAGTACTTTTGAATCACTCTGTATACAGGGTGTTATGGAAATGACTTATTATATTTTAAGGGGCCACTCCTGAGGTGGTCTAGAGTTACACTTGATAGTTTTTTTTTCTAAAATCGGAAGTATTTTGAATTTTGTAAAATACCTTAAAACCGGACTATGTGCGCCTTCCATGATAGTTCAATGCCCCTGAACACATGTGTTTTTGACAAGACAAACTGCTGGAATGGTAATTGTTTAGTTTAGTGCAATTAATGTTGAATTTTGTGCTAAAATTTCGTATATAGACTAATTGAGGGTAGCTGATCACAATTTTCCTTTTGCGTTTTTACGGCAAATGCACTGTTTTTAAGAAAAAAAAATGTTAAAGTTTTTCACTTACAGGTTAGGGTATTCTTTTGTAAGGATGTCTTTCAATTTCCTAGATTTTATGGTTTTCCCTTCAAAATATGTGATAAAACTTTCACCAAACTATCTGTTCATAAGATAAGAACAACATTTTAGCAAAAAAACAATGGAAAAGGCACAAATTTAATTAAATTCGTTGTTAATACGCCGACAAAGTAGAAGCGTCTCTTTTCAGATTCATTGCACTCACGTTGCCAGATTGTTCTTCTCTTTCTTGTAATTATTAATGGCTTCCATCCAGGAGAATGATATGCTAGCTCGAGCCAATAGGTTTCATTCAATTAATAAAAATTAATTGAAAAGTATAGGCAATTTATAATACACTAACAATCTGACAACATGGGTGCAGTTTGCTTCTGCTTTTTTGGCCAGCTGTCAGTGAGCTGTCTCCCGTCTTTTTCCAGATAACGTAGAGTTTTCTGTTCGCTTACAAGTTATCCCGTTTTTCAGAGTTTCCTTGTGGCATATTTCGTTTATTTCAACTCGGAAGTGTATACTATGACTCCGACAAGTAATATTTTATTGGAAATAGCAACATTTTAGGATTACATGCAAAATAACATACCGGTGAGTTAGAAAAACTTTAACATTTTTTTTCTCAAAACCAGTGCATTTGCCGCCTAAACGCAAAAGGAAAATTGTGATCAGCTACCCTTAATTAGCCTATATACGAAATTTTAGCGAAAAATTCAACATTTGCACTAAAGTAAACAATTACCCAAATCAGCTGTTTGGGTCATTGGCGCGTAGGTGTTTTGGACCTAAATTTTTGAAGGCATTTTTCTCGAATTTCTAGCTTCGAGCGCCATTTATAGCAATTTTTCCCCAATTCGTCTCGACCTATATATTTACGGGTTAAAAAATAATAAGTCATTTCCATAACACCCTGTATATATTCTACAATCTTTATTTAGTCTTAAAAGGACGACTAGTTTGGAGGTGTATTACATTTTCACCTCCATTAGCGAGTCTAAGCTACAAGGTTGAAAACATTTGTTTGGTTATAGAAAGGTTCTATATGGTATATAAAATATATTACTTACAGATATACAAAACGAAAGGGTGTCTTTATCATAAAACTCTGGTTAAAAACGATTATGTAAAAGAGGGATCTACGTCAGAGAATTATATCAGCATTTAAAAACATTTAGAAATTTAAACGGACGAAGTAATAGTCATTGATTCGAATAGGTATTCGGCCTTATTTTTTGTTTTTCTTTTTATACTATCTAAATTACATATCAGTTTCATGGTATAAGTATCGGCATCTATGAAATATGAAGCTAAAAGCAATGTATGAGGGATGGATATCACTCGTAGATTAATTAATAATACATTTGATGAGTTAATAATATTATTGTTGTAAAGAGGGCGCGTTAAGGTCTTTGAATGGTATTAACTAAATAAGGGCTGAGAAAACAGGTGAGTAATTCAAATTTAATTTTCAGTTGTGGGTATGATTTGTGTCAAGCAGGTATTTAAGTAAGAAGTAGGTAAGAGCAAGGGCAAAATAGATGAATATAAGGCACTACATAAAGCAGTGCAAAAAAGAATAAAAGAAGCTAAAGAAGAATATCTACTCACACAATGCGAGGAAATAGAATTACTAGATAGGAAATATGATGGCTTCCACATGCACAAAAAGATAAAGGAAATGGCTGGTTGTAATAAAAGTAAAACTGCTGGTAGCGTAATTAAGGATCCAGATGGCCGCATAATAACTGACGTGGGAGACAAGTTAAAGAGATGGAAAATATACCTCTCGGAACTCTTTGACGATGAAAGACATCCAAGGCCGGTCTTAGAATCAAGCAACATACACTTAAAAATATTAAGATCAGAAATAGAATATGCCTTGGAAACTATGAAACCCGGTAAAGCTGCTGGTCCTGATCAAATACCCATAGAGCTTGTCAAACTCTTCGATGACGATGTGATCGATATTCTTCTGGACCTTTTTAACAACATTTATGATGGGGGAGAAATCCCGAAGCAATGGCTGACATCTACTTTTGTGCTTATACCTAAGAAACCAAACCCAAGAGAATGCTCAGACTACCGGACCATTGCACTCATGAGTCACACCTTAAAGCTGTTTTTAAAGATCATCCATAAAAGAATATACAGAAAACTTGAAGAGGACATGAGCAACACGCAGTTTGGATTCCGCGAAGGACTTGGAACAAGAGAGGCGCTCTTTGGGATAAACGTTCTTTTCCAGCGCTGTCTTGATATGAACCAAGATGTGTTTGCATGTTACATCGACTTTGAGAAAGCTTTTGACAAAGTGAAACATGACAAGTTACATCAGCTACTCGTCAGTAAAAACATTGACTTGGACGATGTGAGAATAATTACCAATCTATACTGGGGCCAAAGAGCAAATACAAAGGTAGAAAACCAGCCGACAGAGGAAATGGAAATCCGTCGTGGTGTAAGACAAGGATGCATCCTATCGCCACTACTATTCAACCTGTATAGCGAAGCCATATTTAAAGAAACCTTGGAAGAAGAATCGGTAGGGATAGTTATTAATGGAGAAGTGATAAATAATATGAGATATGCTGATGACACCGTCTTGTTAACGAGCAATCAAAGGAACACACAACATCTTGTAGAGAAATTAAATGATCGATGTAACGAATACGGTCTAAAGATAAATTTTAAGAAAACCAAGTTAATGATAGTTACAAAGTTCCCCAAAATCACAACCATATAAACGTGTCAGTAGCAAACACCTCAATAGAGAATGTGCAGTCATATAAATATCTGGAAGCCTGGATAGAACAATCGGGTGACCAAACAAGAGAGATAAGAGCGAGAATAGAGACAGCCAGATCAACATTTACGAAAATGAAAAAGTTGTTCACCAGTCGAGATATCAAGATTGGACTTAGGGTAAGAATGCTGCGATGTTACGTGTTTTCTGTGCTTTTGTATGGAGCGGAGGCATGGACTCTTAAGAAGAATCACATGGACAAACTACAAGCCTTCGAAATGTGGTGCTACCGTAGAATGTGGCGTATCACCTGGACAGATAAGATCTCTAATGTGGAAGTTCTAAATCGGATGAATAAAGAATGTGAAGTCATTAACACCATAAAAGAGAGAAAGCTTCAATATCTAGGTCATATACTGAAAGGACCCAAATACACACTTCTCCAGCTGATAGTTCAGGGGAAGATTGGGGGAAAGAGGAACATTGGAAGACGCCGTGTGTCTTGGCCTAAAAACCTAAGGGACTGGTTTAACTGTAGCAATGTTGAGCTCTTCCGAGCTGCAGTCAATAAGGTCCGGATAGCTGTGATGATAGCAAACCTCCGATAGGAGATGCACTATAAGAAGAAGAGGAAGATATTTATAAAAATGAGAACACCCAGTGGAGTTGGGCCTTAAATAACGTAAATGTTCTTCACGGTATTCTTTTCTCCATTCCATAAATCAGTATCACACATTAGAGCTGTATCATCTGCAACACTTGACACAACTCCGTCACAAGTGAGGTTAAGGAGCCTGATGACATATCTTGTAAACAGAACGGGATTCAACACTTTACCTTGGGCAACTCTTTATTTCACTGTATTTGCCATACTTACTGAATTATTCATTTTTACAAGTTGTGTCCGTCCCAATTTCTAAATGTGATTTTATAAGATTCATTACAACGCCTCTAAAACCTACCTCTTCTAACCAGCCAATCAATAAATTATGATTGACTGACCCATTTCATATAATTTTTTGTCTGAAAGAGAAGAACTGCGCAACACATCAGGGTGCAATGCTCGAAAAGTTGAACATATTTCGCGTAGTCCATTACTTCGACTGTTTAATTGAACAATAATTATATCCAGTGTTTTAAAAAATATATTAATTTTAAACCAGTCTTTATTTGTTTGGATTTGATGATGGTTATTAAATTCATCAAAGAATATTTTTGGCCTAGATATTCTTTTTTTTTTGAAAATTCAGTGAAAGTACCCCATTCCTTTGCTAAATCTACTGCTTCTGTTTTTATTAAATTTAATTCGCTCCGCATTTGTGAAATATTTTCATAGGATGTAGTAAACATTTTTGCCGCCTGGTCTATATTCTGCTCTTTCTTTTGTAAAAGTTTAGACACAGTATCAATATTTTCTAACAATTTTGTTTCCAAAACGATTAAAAAAACGGTCTCAAATTTCTCCAACTGATTTTTCAAAGATTTGGCTTCGTTAATTTCAGAGCTATTCGCCGAAATTAAAATAATTTTTGAGAGGGCCTTTAAAACATCTACATATCTAAACCGGAGGGCTTCTAGCGCATCATGTCTTGATGACCAACGAGTAGGAGTTATGTTTTTTATAGTAGTTTTTGTATTTGTTGTACTTTGCAAAAGTGCCCATCTTTTTATACTGTGCCCAAAAAATACATAAACACTTTCAAGTAAGTCGTAAAAATTTCTTATTTCTGTAACATTTTTGTTTTTTTTGGAGTCATTAAGGACTAAATGTAGATTATGTGCTGCGCAGTGCACGTATGGAGCCTAAGGTGTAATACTTGATATTTTAGCTTGAACACCTTGATAGATACCACTCATATTTGCAGCGCCATCATAGCCTTGCCCACGAAGCTTTTCTATGGGCAATTCATTATTTTCTAGTATGTCCAATATAGAACTACTAAGGCTTGTGCCAGTTTGGGCTATAACTGAGACAAACCCAAGAAAAGATTCGTAAATTACAATTTTTGATGGCTTATTATACTCATATTCAGCAAACTACATATCTAACAATTATACTTAATTGGTCAACTTTTGAAATATCCTGGGTGGTTTTAACTATTATCGAAAAAAAAGGAGTATTTTTAATTTTTTTAATTATATTCTTTTTAACAGCATTCGCCAATATTTGAGTAACTTCGTTTTGAATAGTTGAACTTAAATAGGTTACAGAATTTTTCTTCTTGTTTTCTAACAAATTTTTTAAAACTTGATCATATTTTGACAGTAAAGTAATTATTGATAAATAAACTCCAGGATTTTTCGAGTGTAGGCTTTCATCATGACCTCGAAAAGGCAAATCAGAAGACGCTAATGTTAAAAAGTTACATCTACAACACGCATTAAGGCCTGCGAGGGTTTGATCGGCAGGTATTGCAGAGGTTTATATGGTTTATTTACAAAACTGTGACATGTGCATATTTTACACGCCAAAAATAATAATAATACTTACCTAGGTCTTTCTGTTGTTTTTTTTTATGCATGGCCCTGAACGGTCTCTTGCTAACCGCTTCGTTTCTAAAATACTTATTATGACTCCCTACGGGGCACGGGCTCGTGTTCCCAGAACACACGGAACACTGCTAGATACGCCACTGTTTTCTTCATTAATGTTTCTTTTATAATTTAAGAAATATTTGATATGTATCAACGAAACTGGTCGCTAACAAGAAACTTTAGGCGTGTACTTTATCTTTATTGTATAAAAAATTAAAAAATATTAATTCAAATAAAATCAATATGAACTTTCGAAAGTTTCAAATTAGAAACTTTAATCCATTAGCTTAGTTAAAATTCAGTGGAAATGTTTTAAATGATTTCAGATTTAAATGTATTAAATTTCATTTAATATAATATAATAATTTATTTTTAAAAGTGTATGTTATATCATACAACAAATATTATTAAATTACCTGTTGCTAGTAGAACAAAACTTTTAGCCAACCTTTTATGCTTTATTCTTACGAAGTTCTAAAAAATTAAAACTCCGTCGCTTCGTAACAACTCCAAAGTTGACAGACAAAGTGATTTAAATATTTTAGCGGTAGATCCCTGCCGGGTTTTATATTTTTCTTCCTGAAAGTTGGAAATTGCACGGAAAAGGGGAAAATATGGGTCCCAACTTTCACATAGCTCTTTTGATTAAAAATTGGATTCAGAAAAACTGGAACTTTTGTTGTTATACTTTGCGATGAAATAAATAAAAAAATGTAATAACAAGAAAATTTATCAACCTAACGCATACAATTGAGTATTGTTTGTACAGATGGTCTCTAAAAGGTCTGTACAAAATGCAAGCAGAAAAACTAAAATATGACTTTTTAGTCCGACTTATCTTAGTCCACAAGTTGATAGTTTCCGAATTACAGATAACTTTTTTCCATATGAATGACTTATTTATTTGAGAAACCCTACATGTCCATAAATTTGACATTTCGACTTTTTGACACGTTCTTATATAGTAGACGCATATTTTAAAGAGAAATCGCAATGTCCAATCTATACAGTGCGTGTATAAAGTCTGGAAACGGCTTAATAACATCACAATTTATTGGCCGATTTAAACCAAATGTGGTACAGTTGTGTAAGAGGATCTGACGCACCGAATGACGATAATGGCATTGTTGCCAGCGTTATAGTTTGTCTGGAATTCGAACGAATTTTATATTTTTAAATGTTACACCCTGTATATTTTTTCATTTGTAGTTTTTACTTTAAATTTGTTACACTTTCGGTAAAACATACTTTTTCCTAATACCAGTAGTTTTCGAAATAACGAGTACAATTTAGAAAAAATATATTTTTTATATTAAATGTTCACACTGTTTTCCCTGTACAGGCTTGACAGTGTGCTAATTGAAAATAAAATTTTTCAATTGTGTTGTAAGTCATTTCTGGCGTTATTAACTCAAATTCGTCCGAAATTCTATGCTGCAAATTGGCCAAATCTTGAGGTTCTGTGGTATAAACTCTGTTCTTCAAGTGTCCCCATAAAAAGCAGTCGTTAGGCGACAAATCAGGGGACCTAGGTGGCCACTCGATTATACCCCCTCTATCGATCCACCTATTCGGAAAAGTGTTGTTCAAAAATTCGCGCACGTTTCGACCAAAATGGAGAGGAGCTCCGTCCTGTTGGAATAATGTACTTGCATAAGTTGGACCCATCACATTTCGTATAGTAGGTACTATTTGCATTTCCAAGAGCTCAAGGTAAAGTTGTGATGTCAAATTTCCGTCAATAAAAAAATAGACCGATCTTGTGGTTACCCAGAAGCCCAGCCCACACATTCAATTTTCCAGGACGTTGTGTATGACGTTCTCTCATCCAGTGGGGATTTTCATTTGCCAAAAACCTGCAGTTGTGTCTATTGACTTTACCATTTAACATAAATGTTGCTTCGTCCAAAAATACTATAAATTTGAAAAACTGGTTATTTTGGTCAAACCTCGACATCATAATATCACAAAATTTCGCTCATAATCATCTTCTGATAACTCTTTAACTACATGTATTTTGAAATAAATATTTATGTTTTACGGATTTGAAGCAGACGTCACTTACTTCAGAAATTTTTCTTAATGAAGAAACAGGGGTTTCAACAACATGTTGTAAAATTTCTAAACTTTTCTCTTCATCCACTACTGCTGGTCGTCCTGATCGTCACCTATCTCTACAATTGCCAGTTTCTTCGAACCTTCGGACACTTTCAACAGTTGCTTTTGAAATTGCATTTCGGTTTGGAAATGCGTCATTAAATAGATTTTTAACCTCTTCGTAAGACCTGACCCTATCGCCATATCCTCTTATCATAAGAATTGTAATTATTTTACTTTCAGTTAAAGACATTTTTGCATGTAAATATGACAGCTTTTATGACTTTACATCAAAGCTGAACTGGTGTTTTATTTATTATTGTTGATATTTTCAAAACACGTCGTTATTTCGAAAACTACTGAACTACTGGAACAAAGTATGCTATACCAAAAGTGTAACAAATTTAAAGTAAAAACTACAAATAAAGAAATATACAGGGTGTTATATTTAGAAATATAAAATTCGTTCGAATTCCAGACAAACCAAAAAGCTGGCAACAACGCGAATACCGTCATTCGGTGCGTAAGATCCTATTACACAACCGTACCATATTTGGTTTAAATCGGCCAATAAATTGTGATGTTATTAAGCCGTTGCTAGACTTTATACACACACTGTATAATGCTTTCAGCGCTAGTTAAAAATATGTATTTATTTGAGAAACCCCACATGTCCCGGACAAGTTTAGGTTGGGAACATCTACTGTTGTCAGATCTTTTCCCGCAGTCATTGCATACCCTAACACCAAAGTCCCAATCAGTGCGAAAAAGATGTTGAATGTCAAAAAGCTTTAGAGGTTTATCGTAGGAAGAGATGAAGAAGTTGAAAAATTTTATCGACAAATATTTGAATGGCCAACTGTTGGTGGCGACTATGACGATGTTAATGAAGATTGACCGTGCCTCCTATTATTATTTATTGTATTTTATATTATTTTGACCTAATAAAATAATGTTTCAAAAAAACTTGTGTGTTTATTCTAGAAACCCTACCATGTCCACCGCCATTTTAATTTTTGATTTACATTACATACACGTTTTTGCAAAAAAGTCGAGAGCAAATACCCACACTTTATATTGGGGGACTTTTTATTATGGATTTTTAAGTCGTGTTGAAATAAAACAGTTTTTTCAGCATTTCTCAAAATTTTTATTTTTGGATATGTGGGTTTTCTCAAATAAGCGATTCATATACAGTGACTATTATTGATTTCTCAGAAAATTTTATTCTTAATAAAACTTTTCCGTCCTCTTAGATTAAAAAAAGCGCTCATTAAAATTGAAAAAACTGTAGTGTACTGAATGTTTTATTAATATTTTTAAATAGATTAGATTATGCTCGTTGAGGAACACGGCCACAAGGAAGTCGTTCTAGAGTGATGGCGTTCTCCAGATAAAAGAATAATTAAACAGTGTTGTTCCATGAATCAGATATAGGTAGGCTGTAGTGGTCAGTTGTGTATTTCAACCATCTACCTATCCGGTTGGAAGCAAGTGGGCAACATCAGTGAAACACTTGCCTTGAAAATATCTGTAAAATAGGTTCAGCAATTGTTTCAAGCTTGTTGGTCAGATAATGGTCGAGGATCAAGCGGCTGACACTTCTTGCTGGCAGCACTAGCAGTCCATGTTTAAGCATCCAAAGAGAAAAAAAAACAAATGTTGTGTCGTCAGCAAAAGTACAATATATATTGAATAAGAAGTTTCTTCTAAATGGTTGGTAATATTTACGAGTAGTAGGAGAATGGTACATTAAACAACTTTGGCATTGATGGTAAATATATCCGAAAGAAATTCGTCCACTGCCACTCGTCTTTGAGAAACCTTGACAAGCAAGAACAAAATTGAATCTGCATATCGTATGCTCTGAATCTAGTTGGGAGCCCTAGTGAACATAATAATA
This sequence comes from Polydrusus tereticollis, assembly GCA_963920685.1. NCBI lineage: Eukaryota > Metazoa > Arthropoda > Insecta > Coleoptera > Curculionidae > Polydrusus > Polydrusus tereticollis. The sequence goes on from OY987326.1 coordinate 202,741,024, forward strand.
GATGGTTTTAGGTCCACACGCCTTTATTGCACAATTTGGGTATTTATCATTTTTATAAAAAAAAAAATTATAAAAATAAATAACTATATAACCATTATATTGCAATATCTGCAGTGGTAAAAAAACGCGAAACAAAATATATACAGGGTGGCCGCCGAGGTGTGCGACATACTTCGTATATGAATTCTATGACTAATTTTAAACAAAAATTATTCTATTATACAAGGTGTTTCATTAAGGTTATTAAGTTTTAAAAATTATTCTTTTGGCCATAACTTTGATACGAACGGAGGTATCGAACTGCCGCTTTTACGTTTTTTCTATCAAATTTTATCTACTTTCCGATTATAATATCATAATTATACCGTATGATTCAAGTTTTTGGAATAAAATCAAAAAATCTGTTATTATTGCAAAATGCACCCTCTAGCATTTTTATTGAGAACTATCATGAACCACCAAATGCGATAGGTAAAAGTACTTATATTTCTCTTCCAAGCAATCTTTAGTTTGCTAAAATCGGATAAGTAGTTTATAAGTTACAGCAATTTAAATTATTACAATTTCAACAGACTCTTATTAAAGTCGGTATGCCAATGAGGCTAGGACCAAAATGATGCATAATTGTACAAGCTTTTTGATGGTGTTATCAAAGGTATACCTTAACGTGGAATTTTCGGCGAAATCTTAAAACTTTAAAATTTACTTTTTAATTGTGCCCCTTGCGGCAAAATGCGGAGCTTAAAAGTTATTTCCAGGATTTTCTCATGGCCACTCTAGTACTAATTTTTTTTCCTGAGTTTCTATGCCCAGTTTCCGAGATATGGCCGGTGGCCGACCTTAATGAAACACCCTGTATATTATATTATATTTATTAACTTTTCCCGAATTCCTAGCGGTTCTTGAAATATCACGGTTTGAAGTTGCACTAAATAACTAGGAGGCTTAGAAAAAATGTGGAATATTTTAATAAAAGCATAATGACATTCCAATTATTAAAGCTTCTCAATATGACTACCACCTTGTGCAATGCATAACTCGATATTGAAATTCAATCCAATCCAAATTATTAGAAAATAAATTAATACTGAACGCAGACAAAACAAGTGTCATTATTTTCAGAACAAAACGGTATAAGGGTATTATACAATGGGATATACAGTTAGACAAGACAATAATAACAATTGCCAACCGAACAAAGTTGCTCGGAATATACCTATATGAATTTTTAAACTAGAATCATCATTTACAAATGATATTACAAAAGCTAAATAGCGTCTGCTATGGGTTCAGGATTGTTGAGTGTTACATGATCCTACAAGTTCTAAAAATAATTTATTTTGTAAATTTTGAATCGGCAATGAAGTATGGACTAATTTTTTAGGGTCGAAACAGTATGGCAAACAATATATTCATAATTTAAAAGTTTTGAGACTATACAGGGTCCGGTAACAGTGCGTCGGGCTTTCATAGCTCCTAATCGAATTAAGTTAGAAATTTCATTCATATACGGACTTATACTGTTTTATAGAGTGTATTTCAGGAAAATATTTTTGCATATACAGGGTTGCCCAAGAAATTGTGTTGAATGTTGATTTTTTTTAAATGGGACACCCTGTATTTTCTTGCATATTTTGGTTTGTATTATTATCCTTTATAAATATCTATAATTTTTTTAATGGTCATCTTAATGGGCCCATGTATTTAAACTTTTTACGAAATAATTTACCAGGTTTACTGGCAGGCGTTGCTCCATATATTAGAAATAGGATGTGGTTTCAGCAAGACGGAGCTCTGGCGCAATTTTTACGGGATGTAAGAAATTGCCTTGATGATACCTCTCGCAACCAATAGATCGGTAGAAACGGACCTACAAACTGGCCTGCTAGATCGCCGGATCTAACAAAGCTCGACTTTTTTTTATGGAGACATGTAAAGCAAATTGTTTATAATAATCCGCCGACAAGTGCCATTAACATGCAGCAAAGAATTAGAGACGTGTTTGGTAATATACCACCTGAAATGTTAAGGGAAATAAATAGATCTTTTCAAGAGCGTATTAATTTATGCACAGATCAAAATGGAAGACATTTTGAACATTTTTTGTAGTTTATAATATTAGTTTAGGCATATAATATGTTTAATTGATAAAATTAACGTTCTTTTTACATTTTTACACAGCAGAATTTACGAAATTTGCAATTATTTGCTGAAATTAACCTACATGTTTGTATTGCAAAAAATATTTGTTTATGAATTCTACGTTACATTAGTTAAAAATATACAGGGTGTTCCATTTGAAAAATTTGAGAAAATGAGTTTTTAATGACTGACATTTGAAACCTTATTTAGAACACCCTGTACAAAATTAATGAAAACTCTTTAATTCTTCTTCTCTCTGGACTCCTTGTCATTATTTTTGTACAATGCCGTGATTAACAAAAATGTTTTCAGATTTTTTTTTTAGTTTTTCTACAGCGCTGCTAAATTTTTTTATGTTAGTTTTTAATTTATTGCTCTTAAACTACCAAAGCAAATTGCATAAAATTATAGATATTTATAAAGGATAATAATACAAACCAAAATATACAAGAAAATACAGGGTGTCCTGTAAATTGAACATAATGTTACCACACTTTTTTGGGAAACCCTGTGTATGCAAAAATATTTTCCTAAAATACACTCTATGATACAGTATAAGCCCGCATATGAATGAAATTTCTAACTTAATTCGTTTAGGAGATATAAAAGCCCTACACACGTGTTTTTAAATCGTCTGGCATATTAACATTCTATGGTCGCTATATCTATGAATGCTTAGTGTTTCTGTTCGAAAACAGACAAATGTTCAATCCACAGACTTCCCACAAATATTATACACTTAGAAAGAAAAGTTCCAAGTATATGTGCCTTAAGTTATTAAATAATTTGCCAGATGATTTTAAGATTATAAATAGTGTTAAGCAATATAAGTTTAAAATTAAAGAGGTTTTAATTAAGTTTGAGCCATATTTTATTCAAGATTACATAAGGTATTAAGTACATTTATCTCCTTGTATTATTTTCTCCTGACGCAATTTCTTTTTGTGTGCGTATTTTGCTTCTTTATTTTCAGAGGATTGTAATGTACTATAACATAATTAGAAATAAATCAATTTATTATAATTATTATTATCATTATTCTTATTCATCTGAAAAAACATTGTATGAATATTCTGGATGAGTTGGTCTCTGTTATAAGGCTTTCCCATTGAATAGGTGAGTGCCTTCATATGTCCCTACATGAAAAGGTTATCGGGAAAAGTGAATAGAATCATTGTTGCTTAAAATTAGTTATAGAATTTATATACGAAGTATCTAGCATACCTCGGCGATTTACCTGGTAGTCAAAGTTAATAAATTTTTAAATCCATACATAACTACTCTGACCTGAATTTTAACATTTAAACTAACAGAACTAAATGTAAATTAGGAGTTATATTTCTTTCCGAATATCCATTCCTTTATAAAAAACTACAACTTTTGCAACCTGAACTTTCCACACCTACCTTCTCTCTTATTTATTTCTGATATGATTCTTGAAAAGTTGGGGTGAAAATCCAAATTTTATTGTCAACTTTTTGATATCTTCCTTTATTATTACTTTCTTCAGACAGAATGATGGTTTAGCCATGGGATCCTGTTTGTCACCTTTCCTGAGCGAGGTATTCATGCATCATTTGGAGGTGAAATTGATGGAGAGCAGATTTGCAAAGTTCTTGCTAGTCTATAAACGATATGTCGATGACATCTGTATAGTTTGGTCCGGTAGCGAAGGAGAACTGTCAGAGTTTTTGAACTTCATAAACACCCTACATGGCAAAATATCCTTTACCATGGACCATGAAAAAGGAAGTTGATGTTGAATTGGCTTTTTTGGACCTACTACTAATTAGAAAACAAAATAACATCGACTTTAAAATTTCCAGGAAGCCCTCCTCGATCGATAATATAATACAATTCTCATCGAACTCACCCCCCACACATAAATTTGCAGCATTCAACTTTCTTTTGTACAGATTGTTTAGACTACTACTTTCAAGAGACGCATTATTGACAGAACTGGGAACAATTAAGCAGTTGGCGATAAACAATGGCTTTCCTATGTCATCTATAAATAAAATATATTACAAGTTTGTTAACAAATACAAATTATCTTACCATATTAAACTCCCTGTAGATAAACCTCAACGAAATAATTTTAAATGTCTCACTTTTTTTGAAGAAATTTCAGTCCAACTGGGAAAGTTTTTTAAAAAACGTGGTTTATCCATTGCTTATAAAACAGGAAACAACCTGAGTAAACATATAATCAACGTCAAGGAGAGAATGAACGAGTTGTCGAAATCGGGGGTGTATTCTTTAAAATGTGACGACTGCGATGCTGTATACAGGGTGTCCGGATAAGGATACGGAGCGGCCATATCTCGGAAACGATACGTCCCACAGATCTGAAAAAAAAGCTTTAATCATAAAAACTGCCAAGAGAAATTCATTCAAAATAATTTTAAGTTTCGGAAATTGCCGCAAGAGGGCTTAACGGCTTATTTATTTTTTAAAGTTCATTTTACGGCAAAAAATGCCACTTAACCGTAGAAAAGCAAATAAATAATTAAAATCAGTAGATTGTTTACTACAACTTTTGTTATTGTTATTTTTTTGAATCTCACCTAATAAAGGAGTGGGGGAAGCCTTTAGGACATTTTTCAAAAACTGTCATTATATCGTTATCCTTCAACGGATTTTCTATTTTGGACTTGTTTGAAAGGGAATTCCTTGGAGTTTAAATAAATGATTCAGGAATTGTCACAAGTTTCCTGATACAATTTTAAGATGGCGCTGTTATTCAATCTAACTTATTTTTTTATTTTTCTCGGTATTTGCAAATTGGATGGTATAATTTTTTTCGGTAGTAATAGGAGACAATTTGCATAGGTAACGATTAGTCCAAACCGCAAATCGATATCATCAGGGGTTTAAAAGTTATTTTGATTTTTCTTTAAAAAATGATACAGTTTCCATTTACCGGTACCCGGTATACCCCTAATAAGCAAGATACCAACTAATTTCATGGCCTACTGTTTAATAAACTATAAAATTTATAATAAAGGTTTAACGAGTCAAACAAACATCAATAACACTGAATAAAATATGAATATTATGATAATATCATATTATGAGACTTAGACTATGAAAAAGTGCACAAATCTTAGAACTAGAAACAATTTTATTAGCAATTTAGTGAGACAACAATAATAATTACAAATGTTCAAAATGTTTTCCGTCATTTTGTAAGCACTTAATTATTCTTCTGTTAGTTGATAATACGGCTACCTCAATTTCAGCCGTGGATAAGTTTCTAACGGCATTTGTTATCCTTACCATCATGTTTTCCCTTGTTGTTGGTCTCTCTTGGAAAACCAGATCTTTTAACCTACCCCATAGGTAAAAAGCAAGACAAGCAAGATCCGGTGAAGGAGCCGGCCAGGGAAACAAGCTTCCTCTTCCAATTACACGATGCGCAAATTGCTCTTCTAGGTATTGGCGTACGTTACGATAGTAATGCGCCGGACAACCATCAAGTTGGATCCACATGTTTGTTCTCGTTTGTAAGGAGACTTCTTCCAAAAGAGGTGGAAGAAAAGTGGCCAAGAAATCTAAACATCTTGCTCCATTAAGGGTTTGGTCAAAAAAATTGGGACCGATAATTTTTCCTTCCAAGATCCCGCACCAAACATTTAAACTCCAGCGGTTTTGAAAATCTACTTGCCTCATCCAATGAGGGTTTTGCTCAGACCAATAGTGCATATTATGCAAATTCACACCCCCAGCGTTAGTGAAAGTGGCCTCGTCTGTCCATAATATCCGCGAAAGAAAATTTGGATTTTCCCTAATCATATTTAATAGCCAGTGACAGAAATCCAATCGACGATCATAATCAGTATCGTTCAATGCCTGGTGTAAAACGATGTGGTAAGGGTGCATACTATTAGTTTGTAAAATCTCGTGGACATTTGTTTTTGGAACCCCAAGTCAAGGGAAATTTTTCTGGTGCTTAAAGTGGGATCGTATTGAACGTAAGCTAAAACGTTGATAATATTTACCTCATTACGTGTCCTACGAATGCGTAAGGGTCGTTGAATGGGCTGCACATTACCAGTTTCTCTTAATCGTCGAGCTAATCTTGAGAATACTTCTCGAGAATAGTGTCTTCTTTGTGGAAATCGCATTGCATACTCTCGCGACGCTATTACAGCATTTTCAAGAGATTGAAAATACATATTCAACATATCATACGCTTCTGCGTTAGTAAACGGCATACTGTTTGTAGAAAAATGCAATATAAATGTAAAAAACAATGCTTAATATTATAAGATGCTTGACGTTTAAAACTCATCAACAGCTTGTCACAATAAATTATTAATTTGTTTTTTTCCATTGCCAACTTGGAACTTGTAATTTAGGCGAAAACATGATGGAAAGGATATGAAATGCCGTTCGAAGCTTATCCACGGCTGAAATTGAGGCAAGAGGCAAGTGTGTTTTTCACTGAAAGAAGAATAACCAAGAGCTTAGGAAGTGACGGAAAATATTTTAAACATTTGTAATTATTGTTGTCTTGCTAAATTGCTAATTGTTTCTAGATTTAAGATTTGTGCACTTTTTCATAATCTCATATCATAATATTCATATTTTATTCAGTGTTATTGATGTTTCTTTGACTCGTTAAACTTTTATTATAAATTTTATAGTTTATTAAACAGTAGGCCATGAAATTAGTTGGTATCTTGCTTATTAGGGGTATACCGGGTACCGGTAAATGGAAACTGTATCATTTTTTAAAGAAAAATCAAAATAACTTTTAAACCCCTGGTGATATCGATTTGCGGTTTGGACTAATCGTTCCCTATGCAAATTGTCTCCTATTACTACCGAAAAAAATTATACCATCCAATTTGCAAATACCGAGAAAAATAAAAAAATAAGTTAGATTGAATAACATTCACAACAACAATTCCTGAATCATTTATTTAAACTCCAAGGAATTCCCTTTCAAACAAGTCCAAGTTATAGAAAATCCGTTGAAGGATAACGACATAATGACAGTTTTTGAAAAATGTCCTAAAGGCTTCCCCCACTCCTTTATTAGGCGAGATTAAAAAAAATAACAATAACAAAAGTTGTAGTAAACAATCTACTGATTTTAATTATTTATTTGCTTTTCTACGGTTAAGTGGCATTTTTTGCCGTAAAATGAACTTTAAAAAATAAATAAGCCGTTACGCCCTCTTGCGGCAATTTCCGAAACTTAAAATTATTTTGAATGAATTTCTCTTGGCAGTTTTTATGATGAGAGCTTTTTTTTCAGATCTGTGGGACGTATCGTTTCCGAGATATGGCCGCTCCGTATCCTTATCCGGACACCCTGTATCCACTCGGGTAAAGGAGCACATTAATCTTGTCAAAAAGTTTGAAAATACCGATATTACGGAAACCAACTCGGCCTTCGCTAACCATATTTTGAGTTCCAAACACTCTTTCTCCCGGGCTAGCGTTGATGTCCTTCACGAGTGCCCGAGGAGTAAAAAACTATATTTGTTGGAAAAACTGGAGATCACGAAAGCCAAAAAAGCCCCGTTTTGAACTGTATCAACGATGTCTTCAATTTTGAACCTGGCCTAATTTTCAACAACTTGAAACCAGACTCATAAGTTTTGATTCCTCTCCGTGAATGACACCGTGGCACGATGGCAAAACATCGTCTGGAGGGCCTGAGTTCGAACCCAAGATGTGGAAATTGTTTTTATTTATTTATTTATTTATTTTTTATTTTTATTTTTGTTCAATTTGGTGCTCTCTCTTAACCTAACTTTTAGTGTTGTTTTTTTTTTAATTTGTAAAGACGTCGTGTCTATGTTTATTGTTTTTATTTTAGCTTTAATTGGACTAAATTCACTATGTTAATAAGATAAAGACCATATTTTGTAGTCCTTTGATTGATTCTTTTATGCACTAGGTTAATTTACATTGTAGGCCTGATGATGCCCGTCTAGGGTGAAACGCGTCACCAAATATTAATATACCTACGTGAAATTGAGACCGTGAATTAGATTTTTGTTTGTACCCACATAACTAAAACCAGGTCTCTTTGAGAATCATGGACGAATTCTTTGAATTCCTTTATTATATATAGGTACACTATTATGTATACGAAGGTAAAAAGAAAACTGTTCTCGTCAACAAACACACGTTTATTAAATTATCAAAAATATTATTTAAAAATAGCTTAAGTAGTATACACTTAAAAAATTAAGTGGTAAAACCAGTAAATAAACAGATGATGGTATTAAGCCCGTCTCCTAAATCACACTTAGTTACGAGAGCATTCACTTTTGCTGAATCACTGTCAAATAGATTCAGTTCTGCCTTTAAGTTATCCACAGTGTACTTTCCAGCTGCATCTAAAAGATTTGGTAAGAGAACTGTATTAGAGCCCGACGTCTTTTCATTTATAGTATAATACTAGTTATTTTTTTTGACTCAAACTTGGGTTACTGCTATGTTTGAGTGAGATCTTAATTTTTATGTATACCAAATAAACGTCACTTCCTGTTTTACCGGAAGTTGCGCTAACAACCTGCATTTTTTGTCGAGTTATCGGATTTTTTTTTTAAATTACACTTTCAACGACATGCAACAAGTTGCCATTTACTTTCAAAATGAAGGCGTAATAGCCATTTTACAAAAACACAATGGCGATTATAAAACTATGTTTAAGTGACACTATGACTGCGGCAACCTTTTCTCGTGGACAATAGGTTGTTACTCAGTGCATACGGTACTAGGTCGTGGTCCGTTACATACTTACACCTTCCCTTCGTCGATGGCTTGCCTTGGGTGCCACCTGGTTTGATAGAAGTCCAAACCAATAAAATATACCGAATGCCAGTACCTACTGGAAATCTATACAATAAATAAAACCAAAGTTTTTCCACATAAATAATAAAGTTTTTATTAAAAGAAAATACTAAATCAAATCAATACTAAAAAAAAAAAGGAGGTTTCATGATATTTTTATAATCTGCTGGAATTGTTTTAAATTTAGTTTGAATTTAAATTAGTTGTATAGGATCAAGGTATCCGAGAAAGAACTGAGCTTTTCTCGACTCACGGGTTTGCGTAAAAATGTATATATATATATATAACCTCAAAAGATTCTAGAACCTTTTTGTCCTTCAATTCGTTACGTCTGATTATAAAAAAAAATGGGACCTCAAGTCGAGATCGCCTAGCCATGTTAAAAAGGAGATTTTAAATTGATTACAAGAAGAAATAGTAAAAGGAAATTTTAAAGCCGAAATGTTAAAAATAAAACTATGGTGAACCATAGATGTTAATTAAATAATAAAAAATTACATCCAGATAACTTTATACTAGTCTGTGCAGCTACATCAATCCATCAGGATGGCCCCATGTGGTCTCTTCTGAGCTACTAGGTAGGTCAGATTTGATCTAGTTCAGGACAACTAGAACCCAAGCTATTAGGCTATTGCGTGGGCCTTAAACTCTCATGTGGGAGGTGGTGCCTTAACCTACATGAATGCCGAATTGCAGAAAATAACGGCAAAAACTAAACTTCATAAAAGGAGCGTTACCCTCTGAATTTCCAATAGAACAACAAATGATAAAGAATGAAAAATGAGCTTACCTCTAGAAGGGGAGTGAAGACCTCGTGGTCCTTTTTCAAAAAAAAATGCCAATTGCAGGTGGCTCGACCTTTTTGCTGAAGGGGTTTCGATCAAAGGCCACGAGAATTTTTGAAGAACCCCTTCTCCCTAACAAATAACAAAAAATTGACTCAAAAATTTGCCAACTTAAGATAACCCCTCCCCTTCCCCCCAATAAAGAAAAAGAAGAAAACAGGAGACATCCCACACAAGATTAGGACGGTACGAGAGTCTGGGCTTTAAGAATAAGAACAGATAGCACTGACATTCAAATTTTTTTTTCTTTGATTTCCCAAGAAGTAGATTTTTTTTATTTTACCTTAGATTGTGATACAAAATAATTAAAAATATATTATTCCATTTAAAAAAAAAGTGTTAACCACACTTATTAAAGTTAACATTTTTTTTTCTTAAATAAAAAAAAAACGACTTCTTTAAAAGCTTGAGAGAATAATATAAATGTTTTTACAGACGCTGATGAACTAACCTGAACTAACCTGAACTAACCTAAACGAAAATAACATTAATTTGGTTCTTAGGTATAAAAATTAAGATCAAACTCAAATATGGCAGCAACGCAAATTTGAAAAAGATATCTTTGCGGTTCTCTGTGAAACTATTTCCGTTACACCCGGTATACTTGGCCTTAAAAATTTTCACTAAAAAGAGAACCAAATTTGAAATAGTTACCTCTGGAAACATGGGAGGAAAACGAAAAATACTAAAAAAAATTAAAGTTTCGACACACTGTATATCGAAAATGAAGCCGCATATTTATTAACATTTTTCCTACGAGCGTGCGCAAAGTAGTACGTTGAGCACGCATTTCCGTGTGCAAAGTTACACTTTTCCGCACTAGTGCGGAAAAGTAGGACTATTTAAAAATCTCCTCGGCAGGGAATATTTATATTTATTTTAGTAGCTGTAGACAATTTTATGCAATGTGCGAAGCCGTTGCAAGTGTATTCTCTTTTACCTTTTAATCGTAATTCACGATATTCGTATTTCAGCCAGAAACGAAAAAAAATTCTACTTTTTAGGTACCTCGTGTAGTGATAAATGATTATAATATTGCCAAGCAACAATAAATATACATGTTGATTTTGGCACATGATGTCAGATTTTTCCTCTGTTTCTATGTCAACAAGAATCTACAAACACCATCAAATCCTCAAAAAGTATAAACGCTGTTAAAATGAGCAGCTCTGACGAGGAGCTACCAGATTCCATTCTAGAGGCCGCAAACTCTGCAAATTTTAATTTATTGCCCGCTAAATCCCAAGAAAAATACGAGAAGCAATATAAACAACTTGAATACTGGTGCCGCAACAAAGGGACAAATAGTTTTAAGGAGGAGGTCTTCTTAGCGTATTTTGCAGATTTACGAAAATCAGTTCAGCCAAATACTTTATGGAGTAAGTACTCTATGTTAAAAAGTGTCCTTAAAATCGAAATAAACTTGGATTTAAGTCAATATTTCAACCTAACATTGTTTCTAAAAAAGCAAAATGTGGGATATCGTCCGAAAAAGGCCAAAATTTTTGACAAAATTGAAGTATCCAGATTTATGGAAGAAGCACCTAATCAAATTTACCTTCTAATAAAAGTCGCCACCATTTTTGGGTTGGCCGATGCTTGCAGGCGCGATGAGCTTTGCAAGATAATGGTTGATCAAATAGAGGATAAAGGAAATTTGATAGTCGTGAAAATTCCTGACAGTAAAAACAATCTTTGTAGTATCTAATGAAACAAATAAGGGATATTATTTACAACTCTATCATAAATATGCAAATTTGCGAAAACCATCCACTCCGCACAAGCGCTTTTTTGTGCAGTATCGACAAGGAACATGCGGTACTCAATGAATTGGAATAAATTCATTCGGTAAGATGCCTTCGGAAATAGCTGCATATCTACAATTGAAAAATCCAAAGCATTATACAGGACATAGTGTCCGTCGTTCATCGGCTACCATGTTGGCCGATTCTGGAGCAGGAATCACTAATGTCAAGCGACTCGGAGGCTGGAAATCGACGACTGTCGCCGAGAGCTACATTGAAGATTGGACAAATCACAAAAAGGACATGTCGAATAAAATATTGGCCACGAACAACTGCCCGTCTTCATCAAGCTACATAAATCCTTCTGAGTTAACACCTTCATCGACCTATTTGAACAACTGTCCTTCCACGCCAAGTCAGTGCTCATCAAGCCATACCATAAACCACCCACTGAATGAACTTACTGCATCCGCTATCAATTTGCATAATGTCAGCAATTGCTCTTTTGTTATAAATACAAATAATTTAGTTTCCTATTATAATTTTTTATTGTTATGTAATTTTTGGATTTTCTATTATTATTTTTTTTGTTATGTAATTTTTAGTTGTACTATAGGTACCTAGTTCTTTTTTTAAAGTTAAATTAAAAATCATTGAATAAATTATCATATTTTTATTTTTGGTGTTTTCTGATATGAAGCTCGTAGGAAAAATGTTGTTCCTAACACGTGCGCAAAGTGCTTTTCCGCACGCAAGAATTTATCCGAACTTCGCTACGCGTCGTTCGTCCAACTATACTTGCGTGCGGAAAAGTATCACTTTGCGCACTTGTTAGGAAAATAACTATTTTTTCTATTTTACCGAGCGCTATCAGTCACTTAGATCTCTATGTAACATTCATTAACTAAAAGTATACTGAAAAATGCGGATAATTGTTGATTAAAAAAAAAATCTAATTTAGTGTACACATCTAGCAGCCTAACGAAACGTTAAGATGATGTTCATTATACCTATAACTCGTATAATATAATCTAACTCTCTTCGACACTTTTTATTATATTTTATCTTACTCGAATGCACTTTTCGATTGCCTTATAACTGATATTTTAATCGAATTTGTTCAAAATACAGCCAGTGGTTGCAACTTTTCGATTGGACCGTTCATTATACTATTGTTCTGGATGATCAGAATACTTCTTGTGCCGAGATTCCTATTATGAAGTTAAAGATCATCTCAATACGTTCTTGTGCAGTGTAAAGCAACATTTTGAGGAGATTTTGGGCACCTTCGATTCATCAACTTACAAATTACCTATATGATGAAATTAGCAGCCCCTTACCTATACCTGTTGTAACGCGTATCAACAAAGAGGAAATATATTTTAAAGTTATTTCTCGGAAGAAAGATGAACCTTTCTTGAATTTGTGGAAAGCACCAACATGGGTTTAAAAATCTAATACCTACTCATAATTCCAGAACCCTAGGTGTATGTATAATATTTTTAAATGTTTTCTTTGTCTTCAACTAAATGACGATACCACCCAATCGTCCATTTCACTTTTGTGTTTAACTACGTGTTCCAAAACCTGAAAGAGTTGAAAATAGCAGTGTCGCCATATTTTGGCAAGGTTTTTCCGATTTGACTTCACTGCGTGGCGTGTGAAATTATTATTCCACACGATTATGTTGAAAAGATATTTGTTTCAACTTAAAATTTTTAGTTTTAGAACATGTAGTTTTTAAAATTGTGATAGAGATAGTACCATACCTAATAATTTCACTTCCCTGCCGAGACAAAAAACATGAGCCTTGACGGCATCATCTATAGAGTTTGCTGCTATGGCACCCATAAGCACTTCAATAGACACCCCAGTTTCTTTAAAACAAGTAGCTTGCCATGCGGCCAATTTTTGTCCTTGTTCCGGGGTCATAGCCGCCTACAAAAGAAGTTTAGTCAATATACTGACTGATTCGCAATGGGGATTTAAACAACAAACTAGTTGTAAAGGCGTGTTCATATTAGGACAATAGTAGCATGAGACGAGGCATTAGCTGAAGGCTGATTAATAAAAACATAAGAACAAGCAGAAGCGTTGTTCGTCTAAAACTTCCGTCACCGCGATATGAATCGACGATACCACGACAATATTAAGGAAAAATAGAAGTTTCAAACCTCTATACGAAGACATTTCTTGATATTATTAAAGTTTAAATATTAGCTAGCGAGAAGAAAAGACTGATTGACGCCTATTAGGGTCCCACTGATTTGTCCTTGTCTAAGAACATGGATACAAGTTGTCTTTAATGTTGAATAAAAGCGTTTTGTAGAGGAATGATTTGGTCATAAAAAGATAATATTATCTAGTCTCATTTCATTTTATTCTATGTTGTCCTGTTTGAATCAAAAATTAGTAATTTGACGATAGGAACCAAAATAATACAACTATACCTGATAAAGGTAGGACTTTCATTGTATTCTTTAGTTAGAGAGCCTGTAATGTTGGTTATTACTCATAAGGTTACATTTTGTTACACGACCAAATGACAAGTGGAGTCATCCGTTCAAATATAAAGTAGTAAGTAAATACGCAGGCTAGTTTAATATAAAGTATAGCTTTGCTGCTTATCGAAATGAACAAACATATAAACGACGTTTGAACAGACATCATAAACGGACTCTCGACTTGGGACTCGTTTTTGTGGCAACTGACAAAACGACTTAAAAGAAAATTCCACAAAGTACCGACATTAAATAATACAGACGCACAGACAGAGAAGAAGGAGGCAGACTGCATTGTCAGTGCTTTGGCATCTACACTTCTCCTCAAAACGTAAATGAAGAACAAAACACATAACAACAAACATCACGGAACAAAAGTACCCTATACCCCCCTTCCCCCCTGACCCAAGGTTCTCATCATGCCCAGGACTCTGCGACAAATCATACAAAAACTATCACTTCGCAGCAAGGCTCTCCGTCCTGCTTCGAAACTTCCCCCCAGAAAACACTTGTGCAGCAAGATTATTAACTCAATCTCTTTTATTGCATTTTTCGCGTCAGTGGAAGGAACCCGCAAGTATACCTCGTCTAAAACAAGGCGATAAGCCCAAACTACCAGACAGCTACCGACCAATCGCACTGACTAATACGCTGATAACTGAAAAAGTAATATTACTTATACTAAACCAATAAAATACCGACCGAACAGCTTGGATTTAAACAAGGACCCGGGACTGCCATGGTAGTATCGATGGTCGTGCAGAATGCCATGAGCAAATTCAAGTAACGCGAGCCTTCGATACTGTGTGGCACGAAATACTTCTATTCATACTCCCATTAGTTGATTGTGGCGCTGTTCACCAATCATCCTTTTGAAATTTGGCTTGGAAGGGGGCCTCTTTGATGGCAGGCTTGGTAAGCAGGGAAGAAGTTGCTTTTAGTCTTTGAGGAATGTGGTAATTATATGAAGAGTGAATGGTACATCATTAAGAAGGGGGCGGTCTAAGTAGGAGCCAGTCCCTAGAAAGTCGATATAGTTTATGTTGTATAAGGTGAATGTGTAATTCTGTCATTAGACGATTTAATGATATGTCTGCCCGTTTGTAGTAGTTAGTTTTTTTTTAACAATTTTCCTCTACATTACATGATACTAATTTACGGCTACTAAACGGATAGAACTTTGTTAGATTAGAGGGTGCGTTATCGGATTCAAAAACAGTCGGCGCAAGGCTGCCACAGAAAACTGTACTCTTACCAATTTTATAAAATCTATTTACATCAGATATCCCGACGTACCCTCTCACCTAACTCCCTTATACGCCTATAACTGATTATTTTGATAAATGGAAAATCGAAGCTAATCCGGTTAAAACGGCCTTTGCAACCTTAACAAAGGAATATGTTAACAACAACATTTTTATTCCAATTAAAATCGACAATACTTACATACCTCCACAGAGACGAATACATTATCTTGGAATGACAATTGACGAAAAACTGTTCTTCAGCGGTTATTACGATTTGAAAATGAGATCTGTCATATAACGTAACGCACCGCGGATCTCCACCACATGGCCGGCATAGACTACATAACGGACCGTATCCCAGACCTCTTAACAAAATTCTTATACAGAATACAAAACTCACCCTTAACAATAGACTTGACTAGAGAGAGACATGACCTGGACAATCCAATATAACACAAACCGATATATCATAAGCTACCCCTGTAATTCTTTCCACCGACTTAATCAATACCAAATATCCCAAAACCTGTATACACACTTTTTTCGCGCAAGCAGACAACACATATACACAAATTCACCATTTACCCACACTTGAAGAAAAATGAAAATTTTTTCAACAACATATAATATGCGCATGGTGATCTCGAAATTGATATCGTTTCAGATTTGTTTCATAATGACATATAATTCTACTGCGTAATGTAGTCAGGATACTTCTCCAGATTGGATTTTTCCTCGCTTCTTAGAAAGCACTGATGATGGCCTAAGGCTGAACGCGCTCTGCATTAAAAGTTTTAGAAGATAATACTTAATACACAAAATCTACTGATTCTCACTCTTAATTCAAAAAGTGTACCCAGCCCAGCCTTACCCGATCAATAAGAAATATGTAGTTTTACTGCGGACTATTTACTGTGGCTCACTCTGCGTAAAAAAGTAAGTAAAATATTTGAATACTTACAAATGAACAAGCAATCACGGCACATAGACTGACAAGGACCAGTTTTGTCATTTTAAGAATTTGTAAATAACTTTATATTGTTATTATGTCGGATGATGCCTTTTATATCATTCTCGATAACATGAAATATTATGTTGTGATTCAAGGTTTCTCTTTGAACCACTTATTAATTTTGGGAAACCCTTAATTAAAATCAATCAGTACACATTATTGGCAAGTTTTACAAATTTATAATAATAAAGCTGATGCGGGTAATGTTAATATTTTACTTTATTTTATTAATTATTTATTTCCTCTATGGTCAAAGCATCAAGCAAAAGCGAAACAGTAAATTTGACAACTTACGAAAGTAAAGTTTTACTTACATTTTTTGTTAGACTATTTTATTTCACATTATTTTTTTAATTTCTAGTAATTTGTAAACAATCTCCAATCATTATTATTTATGTTCTAGTACTAACAAGAGACTGAAATCATCAACCTGTCTTCGACGTTTCAAGCATTCAAAGTTGTTTGCCAATTCGGGGTAGCCCAGTGTGTAAATCAGTGGCATAGACAGGGGGGAGGTAGATATCAATCCTCACCTCCCGTAGATGGTGATAAGTAATAATTAAATAGATGCAATATAGTTATTTATACTACAAGGGATATAAGTAAATATATACTTACATCCCATGAAGTATATAACATTTTTTCTCCTCCCCGCAGAATTAATTTTTGGATTTTTATTAATATAATTCGATACTTTTCGCATGAAATTATGGACTGCTTTGACCGGTCTCTATAGCATCATAAGCATTGTTATTTTATCAACAACGTCAAGCTGACAGTTTATTATCAAAAATTTAGAGAAATTGAAATTATTGATTTGTATAACAGCCAAATAAATATAGAAGAATCAGCAAATATCGCTTGTCTGTCCCTACTGCCAGAAAAATCAAGAAAGAGGTATGAAGCAACGTATCAATACCTTAAGAAATGGCGCCAAACAAGGACTGTTACTGCAGTTTCAGAAACCGTGCTTTTGGCGTACTTTTACAAAAAATCTGCTGTATTAAGCTTATGGTGTGAATATTCCATGCTGAAGTCCACCCTTTTCATAGAGGAAAACATAGATATTTCCAAGTATCCTAAACTTCGAGCATTTTTTAAAAGAAAAAATGACGGATATAAACCCAAAAAATCTAATGTGTTTGACAGGGAAGATGTAAATAATTTCCTGTTTGAAGCCCCCAATGATATTTATTTAATGATGAAGGTTGTAATGATAATGGGAATTGCTGAAGCGTGCCGTTCTAGTGAACTCTTTGCAATGAAAATGGACAATGTTGAATTAAGGCATGAAGTCATATTTGTTACTACTTCTGATTCCAAAAATGGAATGGCATAAATTTATAGTGACTAAAAGTGACGATGAGAAGGTTTGTTATTTCGAAATTACATTGATATACGATCCCACATGACGAATCTTAATCCTCGCTTCTTCATGCGATATCAAAATGGAAAGTGCTTAAACCAGCCTGTCGGGAAAAACTCGATTTCTTCAATTCTTAAAATTGCTAAATTTCTGAACTTTCAGAACTTTAAGGAGTATACTGGACACTCCATTAGAAGAACGTCGGCCACTTTATTAGCGAATACTGGAGTTGAGGTCTTAGCCCTCAAGCGACATGGCGGATGGAAATCTATGTAGCGAAAAGTTATGTAGCGGAGAGCGTCAACAATAAAAAGGAAGTTGCAAATAAAATTTTATACAATATAACGAAGCCATAAGTCTCCTGCAGTACTTCAATAGTAACAGAAAACTTGGTTAGAGATGGAGAAATTATGAAGTCAGAACATTTCATACAAATTGAGAAAAAACGAGAAAACATTTATCCAAATTTTGTAAATAATGTTCATAATTGTAATAATTGTACTATTAATATTCATATCACTTAATATTACTCAATTTTTTAAATCATTGTAATATTACCACCTAATAAAAAATAGAATCCTAAACCTTGCCATGTGCATTATCTAAGCCATGAAGTATTCAAAAAAATTGATGGCATTCGTCTTCATAGTCCTATACGCCCTAGGAAGAGAAAAGGCGATCCAAATGTTTGAAGTTTTATCACACTTACTTTTTACATAACATTTCAACATTCATTTAGTACAATCCCAATGGTGACATATTTTTTAAACTATTATTTTTGGCAACGGGACCAAGATGCCCCAACGAGGAGATGCAAATGTCACAATAAAGAAGAGAAATGAACTACCACAAAACCTCAAAATTTGGATGATTTGCAGCGTCAAATTTTGGACGAACTTCAATTAATAACACCACAAATAATTTACAACAAAATTGAAGAATTTTATTTTCAATTAGTTCACTGTCAGGCTGTACAGTGTACCGGGATTACAGTTTAATAATATTTTTTAAATTATACTCGTTATTTTAAAAACTACTGGTATTAGATAAAGTATGTTTTATCGAAAATGTAGCAAATGTAACGTAGAATCTATAAATGAAAAAACGTACAGGATGTTACGCATAAAAAGTTAAAAGTCGTTTGATTTCCAGACAAACTAAACAGCTGGCAACAACGCCAATATCGTCATTCGGTACGTAAGATCCTTTTGGATCACTGTACCAAATTTGGTTTAAATCGGCTAATAAAATTTTCTTTTTATTTTTTTTTCTTTTCAGTATAAATAACCCGGTCCAAAACATTTTCAAATCTTTCGGTCTTTAACAAATATTGAACGAACCAACTAGAATAACACACAAATCAAGCACACTCATTGACCCAATTTTCATTAACGATACTGAAATAGTCAATCAGTACGGCACAGTCTCAGCTAAGGGCATATCAGATCACAATCTGGTTTATGTTAGTTTAAATATCCAATCAAACAGACCATCTCCCACAAAAGTGAAATACCATTGTTACAAAAATCTAAATTACAATAGTCTTGAAACTGACCTGGTTAACCTACCCTAGCATAGCCTTTTCAGGGAACGTAGTATAGATTATAAAATATCACTGTTTAATAAGCTACTTACAGATTTATTTGACAGACATGCGCCGTTACCTGAAGTCAGGGTCACTAAACCAAGGGCACCTTGGTTAAATGATGAAATCAAACATTTAAAAAACTTAAGAGATAGATCGTGGCGAAAATACAAAAGATCTAGATCCGATACTAAACGTGATAATTACAGGGCGCTACGTAATCATGTCGTTTCTGCTACTAGGGCGTCAAAAAGAATCTATCTAACTAGAATTGCTTCCCAAAATAATTCATTAAAAAGTTAGAAGCACTCACAAACTTAAATGTTTGCTATAATAAATCCAATACGTTGCCTAACATCTCACTGATCCAGAAATTATTAACCAATACTTCGCATCTTTTCTGCAAAATGTGTCTGACAAATGTAACAACAGAATTGACTTTAATAATAACAATTCACATAACCCTGAAAAAACATTTAGCTTCACGTTTGCAACAATAAATGACATTCACCTTATCCTAAATAGTATTAAAACAAACGCACAAGGAGTTGATAATATAAATCTGAAAATGTTGAAACTCTGCAGTCCGTTTATCGAACATATTATTCTGAACATTGTTAACAGCCTCATTGAAAACAATCATATTCCTGCATTGTGGAAAACATCTGTAGACATCCCTATTTCAAAATTAAATAACCCAAAAATCTTCTCAGATTTGAGAATAATTAGTATTTTGCCAAAAATTTCAAAAGTTCTGGAAAAAGTCCTCTACAATCAGATTTAAGCTTTCTTTAAAGAAAATAAAATAATTCCCGACTTCCAGTGTGGCTTCAGAAAAGGTTTTAGTACAGCTACTACTGCACTAGCTTCGGTTGTTGACGATGCAATAAGAGCGGTCGACATAGGAATGGTAAATGTGCTTGTGCTGCTGGAATATTCCAAGGCATTTGACACTCTGGACCATAGACTTCTATGTGCAAAGTTAAAATATTATAGATTTAACCCCGATGCTCTCAAACTACTAAAATCCTTTCTATCAAATCGTTCTCAGAGCGTTTCATGTAACGGTATTGAGTCCAGCAGTTTAAGCATCCATTCTGGAGTGCCTCAGGGCTCTGTCTTATCACCTCTATTGTTTATAATTTATACTATTGATATAATAACCTCAACAACTTACTGTAGAACACAGGATTATGCTGATGATACACAGCTTTATTATTCTTTTTATGTGTCAGGTAGAGTTCAAGCGACTCACAATATTACTCATAATCTGGAAAATATCAGATCACTTTCAGAGGAACATAATTTAATTTTAAACTCTAAAAAATCTCAATTACTGCGTAAAGGTAACTAAGGCTAAAAGAAGTTATGTAAAGAACAACTTGAAACTGCAAGTTTTAAGTACTCCTTTAAACTTTGTCAACTCTGCTAGGGACTTGGGCCTAATGGTTGATGGAGAACTACGATTTCGTGAGCATATAAAAAATTTTAATAAAAAACATTCGCTTCACTTAAACTTCTATATAGTAATCGCCACATACTATCTACTCAATTAAAGAAAACTCGCTGTGACAGCTTGGTGTTTTACCTATTGCGACTTCATCTATGGGCCTTGTCTCTGCGAGGAGGACAGATACAAAGTGCAGAAAGTACAAAATACATGTCGTAGACTAATTTATGGTCTCCGCAAATATGATCACATTTCGCATAAGATAACTGAATGCAATTGGCTTAATATGAATTATCGCCGACTCCACCACCTTGGTAACTTCGTACACAGATTACTTAACTTACCCGACTCTTCTAATCTGGTAAAAAGTAAATTCATTACTAGAACAACTGTACATAATAGGAACGTTAGATTTAGGAATGGGTACACAATGCCACAACATCGAACAGCAATGTTTAAGAGAAGTTTTTCATTTAATGCCATTAGTTCGTATAACTCTCTGCCTGAAGAATTCAGATTATATAACATTAATAAATTTAAATTCAAACTCCGTAATCATTTGTTAAATAGACAATGGTATGCTTCTGAAAACTTCGATAATTTTCTTGTTTTGAACGAATTCATCATGCTTATCCTACTTTTTTCTTTATTTTTGTGTTTTGTATTATATGTATCATACTATGAGCCTACCTTTGGTTAAGTAAGAGTAGCCAGAAGGCTAGATTTCGCCAAACTAGGCTCTGCCTCTTTTATTGACTTTTAAATAATTTATAGATATTTACACATAATTACTTTGTTAATTTGCTATGTATTTTGTTAATAAAAGTCATTATTTAATTTAACCTAATTCAATTTAATTTAATTTAATTTTATTTAAATTAATATGAAAACAAACTTACTTTATAATAATGTTTTAAACTTATAATAAAATCTCATAATAAATTTAATTTAATAAATCAATCGACCAACAAGAGGGCCTATTAAGTTTCCAGACTGAAATCCATTTGATTTTTACCGTTGGGCTGGTAAGATAAGTTTGGTGGTTAAGATTAAAATTAAATTAATAAATGAGTTACGTGAAAGCATTTGAAAATGCTGCGGACATAAATTAAAGAAAAAGGAATCTTCCAATACCATACACACACGACAACTTGTGCAGGTAGACTCGTATAAATTATCAATGCAAAGGCTTGATCAAAATTGAGGCTCCAAATGGCCATACTTCGCGTTGAAAGGAAAGTCCAACTTAAAAAGATGTTCAACATCGTCTTTTATGTTTCAGGC
Source organism: Polydrusus tereticollis (assembly GCA_963920685.1). Lineage (NCBI taxonomy): Eukaryota > Metazoa > Arthropoda > Insecta > Coleoptera > Curculionidae > Polydrusus > Polydrusus tereticollis. The sequence goes on from OY987326.1 coordinate 202,763,017, forward strand.
GCAATAAGAAGCGGTTTAACCAAAATAATCAGTATACATAGTTTTGAAATTAGGGGTATATGCTTTTTCAAAATATTGATCTATACCATGGGTTTTCATTCAAGAAATATGTCAGTTTCTAAAAAATATAAATACACAATAAAAACTTTTAACTTGTTAAACAAAACAAATTTACTTACCATTAAAATTAAACGGTAATTCCATTAATTTCTTTTGGTAGGATTATCATTATGTGATCGCAATATCTCCCATCATTTGAAACTAAACATTAGCGCACACACACCTATAATAATTATTGTCTAAACACTATAAACAATTTGCTTTTTATAAGTTTAAAACATGTTTTAAACAAACTTTGATTAATGGAAATCCCTGCAAGAACAATGCTTCTGATATTCTATTACAAATATCAGAGATAGATACTTAATAAAAAATTTCCGGTTTAAAACATGTCTACCAAAATATAATTATGCAAGTAATAATTCTTTTGAACTCATATGCATAAACACCTGTCACTTAAAATAGTAAAATGCGTCAATCATACAAACCATTAACGTGCTATTAATTTATATTATTTATAAAAAACAGATTTTTCATCGGATTGGATTATTAAGAGTCATGCGAATACGAATATTTTGGTAGTAAACAAAAAAAATGCCTGCTCATATTGAGAGACCAGTTCTGCTACCTAACACTGTTGAATGTGTTATAGATACGCGATCGGACATAATTATAGCAACAAATCGAATAATAGTTAAGAATAATCTTACGTTGCTCATAATTTTAATTTCATTTTCTTGAAACCAATGACCCGAAGCATGAGGCTTGCTTTATGAAAAGAATACGAATAAAAGATTGCAATATTGATGATTTGACTAGCACACATTTTAGTAAAGAACAACTAAATATTTATTTATATTACACTAAGTATATAATTAATGATTATTATTTAAAGAAGTAGTCCATAATTACAGTGGAGTAATCCAATACTAAAGCAAAAAATAGTTTATATATAAATATAATTTAAATAATTTTAAATATTTCTAAAATAGTAACATTGACTATAACAAACTATTAAAAATTCTTTTGCACTAATTAATTTAAAACCATACGAAGCATATACGCGCTTAAGGATTAAAATGACACTCCTCACTTGATTAACAACTCAAAGCTATAAAAATGCTGTCAATGTAATCCTGAAAAGGTGTTGGTTTGCTTTATACAACTTTGGTACAGGGGGTCGCCAATAATAGGGTGGCTCCTAATACCAGCATGGCCCATATTCGGACCTTTTGCTCTATCGATTGGACTGCTGCTAACTGGAGAAAGCTCCTTTTCAGTGATGAAACGAGAGATAATTTTAACTCTGCATGTTGATTCAAGTTCTACTTAAAAGCATTTGATGTGAGACAGTCTACTATTTAAGGAAACGAAAATAGAAGTATAAGCAACTTAAAAAATTCAGAATTTTTATTATTTTAAAAAATTTTCGATTTGGTGCAATCTTTAGTCCGATAGTGTATATATGTTTGGAAACTGAATTTTAAGTAATTCACAGGGTATATTATATAAAAAATATATCGGATAGTTGAAAATGAGCATGGGAGTCACTCAATTGTTTTTCTCATGTCAGGTTCTGGCGATTTAGATTTTTTATTTAGAAAAAAATTATCATCTCTAACAGTAGAGTAAGCCAAAGCTGCTTAATTATAATAAAATACCTTGTAGCTAAAACTCTGTGACTCTATGAGCACAATCGAAACATAAATAACACAGGGGTTGTCATATTATTACAAATTGACCCTGCAATATTTCTAAAACGTATTTTACGAGCCCTGGAATCCCCAAATACTTATATTTAAATATTTAGTTGGTTAAGGTAAACTCGATATTATCATGAATTTATATTTCGACAAGAAATTCATAATCAGGGCGACCGATGGGGTTCCTATAATTACGTGATTTACGATCATTTTTGATATTCATATGTATACCATAAAAATGTATTAAGTTGAGCAAACCAAGTTGCGATGCTGTTATTACTCAGCGCTTTTTATTCAATGATTTGGTTGCATAATAATAAAGCCAGTTCTAATTTAACATTGAAATTATTGTTTAGAGCTTAATAAGATCATCATCATCATTATCATCATCATTATTTTTCATATAAAAGTATATCTGATTTCTGGTCAGTTATAGTTTGGGTGCAACATTAGCCTACTGATACTTATTTTCAAAATGTATACTTTATTGGGAATTTATTTGTGTGCACTTGAAGCTGTTGTTTTTTCTGTAAGTTTCAAATATTATTATTTTTCTAAAAATTATTGATTTCATTTCTATAGTATTACAACTGAATTAAAGAAAATGTTTAATAATTAAATTAAATTAACTAAATATATTATTGTCGTTGTCAAGAGTTAATATAATTTAATTTTTATATACCTAAGTATAAGAGAGAGCAGAACTATTAGAAATTTTTATCTTTAAAAACACTAACTTGTTTATTAGTTACAAAAATTAGTATTGTTTGTCAATAGGTTTCCCAAATTTGATACTTATTAGGTCACAATTCTGGTATAATTGCAAAACTTTATAATATATAAAAACCTTAGTTAAAAAAAAAATCTCCCTGGCAGTTTATATTTAAAAGCTTGAATTTACATTTTAAGTGTCACAGAACTTCATAAGAATATATGAGTCAAGAAAAAGTGCATTCTAATTCTCATAGTTGTGTTTTGCTTAAAATTATTCTTATAATATCGTAAAATTTTATTATTTCGTTATAGTACTAAGTGTTGCTATCACACTGCTCTGTGTCAAATTGGTAGAGTTAAAACAATAAAAAGTATTGTTAATATTCACATCGAAAATTATTAGGTGTACAAGATTGCTAGTAAAACATGACTTATTTATAAATCCATTTCACTTATAAAATTATTTTAGGCCCCACAAGGAAACTTCGTTGTTTCTCATGAAAAGTGTATTGCAGAAACTGGTGTTTCTAGTGCAGTGGTTTCGGACGCTAATGGTGGTACTTTTGCTGATGACCCCAAACTTGCCAAGTACCTAGTCTGTGTTGGCAAAGAGGCAGGAATGATTGATGCAAGCAATCACATCAACAAGGAAGTACTGAAGAGCCAAATGTTAAAGGTCAACAGCAATGAAGCGATCGTCAACTCAGCTTTAGATAAATGTGCCGTTGAGAAGGGCAGCATAGAGGAGACTGCTATGGAAACGACCAAATGTATGTTTTCGGAATTACATAAATAAATTAATGTTATTTGTTTAAGTTTTAATAAAAAATTAAGTATGAATATCCATTTGTTCAAGTTTCAAAAACATTTTGATATGGAAAGATAATGAAATAAATATTATTGACTTTACATTTTTGTGTTCTGTGTTAACTTTATATACAGGGACATTTTTTTAAGTGTCTCACTCGATTGGCGATTTTCCTGCTGACTCTAACAAAAAAACAAATTATATATTTCTTAATGATTTTCGACATGGAAGCCAAATTTAATGTCAGATAATATAGGTTAACAAATTTGACAAGCACGACGCCAGTTGCAAGTTTTTTAAATGGCAACCCTCATAAATAACCACACATAAGTGAATTGCATTTCGCGGCACGATTTCGAAAACCTATAGTTGTTGATATTTATTTTCAGCCATTTCGGAAATAAGGGGGTTCATAAATTGCCTTTATCGATTTTGTCTTTTAAGTGTCTCACTTCTTTAATAAATAGACCTTTTCATCTGAAAATCCCAATTTTTTTCACAGTAACATAACTTCCCGTGATCAAGCTATTTACGCTATAATCAAATACGACAGATACGACGCCATTTTGACAACCCTTATCAATAACCACAAGAGTGAATTGCACTTCGCGATCTAATTTAAACAATTAGTTGTTGATACTTACTTTGAACTGTTTTGGCAATACGGGGTCTAGTAAGTCATAGCTGTCACTTTTTTGAATGTGTCGTATTTGATTGCAGCACTGAAAATCATGTTACTGTGAAAATAATTGGGGTTTTCAGCTTGAAGGGCCTATTTATTAATGGGTTGAGACACTTAAAAGACAATATCGATAATGGCAAGTTAGGATTTCCCGTATTTCCGAAACGGATAAAAATAAATATGACAATTTTATTGTAGGTTTTTGAAATCGGAGCCCAAAATGCAATTCACTCGTGTGGTTTTTATGAGGGTTGTTAACAGAACCATTTCTTTACAAAACGTTGCTGCATTTTGCATTAAAATGCAGCAACAAGCGTTATGTCGCTAAATTACTAAAACTTTAAAAGTTAATTATATACTAAAAAAGGCGTTAGTGTGAACTTGCGTACATATTTTATTTTTATTATAGAACAACTTAAATCTAATCGGATAAACTATAACTACAATACTGAACTAAGTCCTAAATTTCCAGTATTATGAGCAACAAGAACCAAACTTAGACAGTTAAACAGCGCGCTAACAGTCCAGACATAAAAAATGCGATACTTACTAGTACTTCAAATAAAAATGTTCCAACTTGGAATTTTCATTTATCAGATAAATTTGAACTAAATTACTTACAATTAATTTGCTAATTCAACAGTAATGATTGCTTCGAGGTCTGCGTCTTTTTACCAAGTGACATGACAAGACATTACATGCAAAAATCTGTGAAAGCTTCTGGCTTCACTCATTACAATTTCACAACCAAAAACCGCATTTTTCGGCTAGCTGCAATATATCAGCATATATTCTATGTACAAAAGGGGTCCTCGACATTTATTTGTTATTGTTTAGAACTTAATAAGATCATCATCATAATCATTTTTCATATAGAAATACATCCGAGATTTGTTTTGGGACATCATCTAATAAGCTAAGAAAATAGCCAACTTATTTTCAAAATTGGTAATTTGTGTTTGTATTTATGCAGAGCTGTTGCTTCCTCTGTAAGTTTAAAATGTCATTTATTTTAAATTCTCAGTATTACTATAATTTCTGGGTTGTGATGCATAAACAATTTTCACGTAGAGAATTAAGAAATAATTGTTTAGTGGTTTTATAAATTAAAATTTTTTGTCATCATTGTTCCTTGGTCGTAAACATTATTATAGTTGGATGTTAATAAGTTTTTAAAACTTAATAATTATTATCAGATATATAAGTATTTATTCAAGTTATAGTTTCAAGGTCTCCGTAAGACGTACCCTGTATAGGATATGTTCTAAAATAATAATTTAACCTATTTTTTTTATCATAATCACCTATGAGCAAAATTCTAATATAATACAAAAATATTTATAGGGACCGTTTCTTGTTGAAAATTAAGGGATCTTTTATACACATTTATTTCCTAAAATGTATGTTTTTGTTAAGAAAGGGTTCTATTATGTAGATCCAAAATTGAAATTGTGTTTTTACTTATGTTACTGTAATACATGGTCACATGTTCTTTTTTGCTCGGAGGCTAGGGAGAAAACTAGGATCAAAAAGGTTTCGGATCAAGCCACCTTTTTAAAAACAGTTATTTAAACAACAAAATTTTAATCTTCCACGCAAGCCACAGATTTTTCAGCCTCTTATTAAGAAGATTATTTTACTATTACTTGCCAAAAAAAGTCATAGTTAGCATCCGCAATTTTGGAAAATATGTTCGGCCGGGGATTTAAATAATTGTTGTGTGTTGTGCGTGTCTGTTTCCTCTAAGATCTTGAGCTGTTTGCATTGGCGCCTGTTTCCCATCTTTTGGGCGGTATCGGATACCTAGTACTTATCTGCTGTTTTTAGTGCTCCTGATCCTGAACTGTAAAGGGCTCACGCACAGAAGCCAGTATTTACGTGATTTGTATGTTGCGTTTGGTCAAGCTCTTGTTTGTGAGTTTGTTATCAGTTCCTTTGTCCATGTCCCTTCGTTTGTAGTAACAGTCATAATTTTCAAAAAGAACTCGTTAATCGCCTGCATCTTTAAATAGTTATGGGAACCCTGTTCATCGTTTACCTGGGGACATTTACTATCATCTTTAATACCCTATTTTAAATTACCTGGAACTTATTCAGCTCGGACTTACCTATGTTGCACCACGATGGCGCTTCATAGGTAAGAACCGGATTGCCCAGGACCTTGTAGAGGTTAACTTTGGATCTATTTCGAAGTATACTCCGCCTGTGAAGCAGGAGATAAATTTGACACATCGTCAACATATAATTCTATTTATTGATTGAATCATAGATATCTCCGGGGTGAAGATTATTCATATTGAAGAGTAAAGAAAAATCCAAAATTCTTCACATATATTAATATTAATATAATATTTGTGAAGAATTTTGGAGTTTTCTTTTCTCTTCAATCTATTTATTGAATTTAACCTTCAGTTTAGTCCCTGGTCGAAGATAACTCCCAGGTACTTCACTTCCTGGCTTCAGTTGATCTGAACTCTATTAACCCAAAGCCTTGCTTCAGGTCTTATGACGCGACCCCTCGAAAAATAAATAGTCTTTGATTTGGCGGAATTCAAACAAATCTTCCAATACGAGAGCCATTTTTCTAGCTGATTTATATGGCGTTACTTGCGTGTGACGACTAGCCACGGCTGTTTAAAAGTCAAAGTTATGGCAATATTGTCGGCGAAAAGATAGAGCTGATTCTGTCTATCGCGCGGAATGTCGTCTCCCGGCCTCGATGCGTTTTATCGAAGTAATCCCTTCCTCCGAAGAAACGGCAAAACTTTGGTTCTCTAAGCTCTTGACTAGGTTTGAAACAATATTTGGAGCACCGAGCCTTCAAAATTTTAATAGCAGACCATTGTGGCAGACCTTATCGAAAGCCTTGGAAACATCAAAGAAAACTGCCCTTCTATCAATTCCTTTCACTATGTTCTAAGTGAGTCTCGTCGTATCTCTAACTGTGCAATGCTCAGCATGAAAGTCGCACTGTTCGTTACGATTATCTTTTCGACTACCTCACCCAGGCCTGATAACGGGCTAATAAGTCGATAGCTAACCGGTACCGTAGGATCCTTCCCCTTCTTGTGAATGAGGATGGCTTTCGTGTGTTTCCGGGCGACCGGGAAATGGCCTTTTTTGATAATAGCCTGGGATGTGTCTACGATATTCCCCAAAGCTGCGTTTTCGCAATGACATATTCTTAATGCCGTTGAAACCCGGAGCTTTTCTCATTCAAAGCACTCACTAGTGACTTCCTCAAGAGTGACTGAGGGGAAATTAGATAGAGGATGATCTATCGCTTTGTAAATGTTTATTGTCCTGGTGATCCTCTCATCTGGTTGGAACTGTGGTGGAATATTTGCAGAATTGTTCTGAAGAATTCAGCTTTATCTTTCCCATCCGTCAGAACCAGACCTGTTTCTTGGTTTAAATTAACTTAATATTTTACATTTAAAGCTTATGAGTAGCGGTAAGTTCCAAAAATTTGCTGTGCATCTGACAAAACAGTCCCGCTTTATTATCTTTTATACCAATGCTGCATCCATCTATGATATATATCTAGAGTCGCACCAACATGTCGAACGCCAAAATTTGGGAATTACAGATGCTCCTTTATGTGGCATAAAAAATGCTTTGTTAACATTGCATATTATTATATAAGCACTGAAGATCAATTATGAGACATCATATATATGACTGATTTCATAGGGTTAAGTTTTACATGATTAAAGCGAAAGTTGTCAGTGATCTGTAATAGTGTTAGAAGTAAGCATCCCCATGCTGACCATAACCAATAGACCTCTCCTATTGTCAGGTATCAACCAGAAACAAAGCGACAACAAAGCCAGTATGAAAAGCAGTTTATGGCGTCATTGGCAGTCCCGCAGTTGCACAGCTTGCAGTTATATAGCAGGCACTTAAATCGCTGAGTTACTATAATATGCGCCATTCTATATATACCTGAAGCGTTCTGGGGCATAGCCATAGAGATCATAATAAAGATAAAGGCAACCTATGGAAAAAATAGGCCTTTTGGAGACATACAGGGTGTTTCATTAAGGTCGAAGAGCGGCCATATCTCGGAAACTATTGGGCATAAAAATTCAGGAAAAAAAAATTTATAACTAAAGTGGCCATGAGAAAATCCTGGAAATAATTTTTAAGTTCCGCATTTTGCCGCAAGGGGGCGCAATTGAAATGTAAATTTTTAAATTTTAGATATCTCCGAAAATTGCACGTTAAGGTATATTTTTGATAACACCATTAAAAAGCTTGGTCAATTTTGCATAATTTTGGTTTCATGCTTATTGGCGTACCGACTTTAGTAAGAGTGGGGGAAGCTGTTGAATGTGTAATCATTTAAATCGCTGTAACTTATAAACCACTTATCCGATTTTAGCAAACTAAAACTTGTTTGGAAGAGAAATGTAAGTACTTTTAACTATCGTCTTGAGTGGTCCATGATACTTCTCAATAAAAATACAAGAGGGCGCAATTTGCAATAATAACACATTTCTTAACTTTATTCATTTATTTCAAATCATACGGTATAATTATGATACCATAATCGAAAAGTAGATGAAATTTGCTACAAAAAATGTCAAAACCGCAGTTCGATATCTCCATCCGTTTCAGAGTTATTGCCAATAGAATAATTTTTAAAACTTTAAATGAAGAAGCGGTTGTTTTCATAGTTTTGTGATCAAGCAAAAAATATTTTTAAACTTTATGGTTAGGTAGGTTTGTTTCTCATTATTCCAATGGCCCAGAAACTACTCTAGAATTAATGGCAATCATGGAAAACGTGTCATTTAGGCGTAACTCTAACAATATGATGTGTTTTAAAAAATAAATCTAGATAGCTGTGAAATAAAATCTGAAAGTTTCCATGGAGATAAGACAAATAATGCAAATAGTTGTCAACTAGTTTCATTTTGAAAGGTGTTGACAAAAGTTTATCCGTAATTCATCTTAAACTTCTTGATAGAAAATTGTGATACGTACCTTTCAAAAATGGCTTATACCAATGCCGAAGCTTACGATATGCTGGCCGTATATTTTGAATGTTTTCAAAATGCGCCTATAGCGGAACGCGAATATGCTCTCAGATATCCTGAACGAAGGCACTATGGCAGAGCAGTATTTCAGCGACTGGCAATATGCGTAAGGCAAACGGGAAGTGTACGACGCATTTCAGTTGCTTTTAGAAGACGTCCAGTAAGAAATGAAGTCAACATTACAAACGTTCTTGCGTACGTAGAGGCCGATCCGCATTTAAGCATAAGAGCAATTTCTTTAGACCTAGGTATAAGTTGTACTGCAGTGTTCCGAATTCTAAGGGATTTTAAGCTGCATCCCTATCATATAGTTTTACATCAGGCGCTATCAGAAAGTGATTATGACAGACGGCTCGACTATTGCTATTGGCTAAGAGAGATGTGTAACGAGAATCCTCAATTCCTCTCCCACGTGTTATGGACTGATGAAGCCGCTTTCAGTAGCTGTGGCAAAGTTAATTTACACAATATGCACTATTGGTCACAGACAAATCCTCACTGGATGCGCGAAGTGGATCACCAAAACAGATGTAGTGTTAACGTGTGGTGCGGAGTATTAGGACACAGAATTATCGGACCGTTTATTTTTAATGATTATCTAAATGGTGAATCTTATTTAAACTTTTTACAAAATGACTTGCCTATCCTTTTAGAAGATGTTCCTATTGGCCTAAGAACATCCATGTGGTATCAACATGATGGATGCCCGGCACACTTTTCGCATATGGTCCGTGATTTTTTAGATATTGGATACCCAAATCGCTGGATTGGAAGGGGTAGTTTGTTTGCTTGGCCACCTAGATCCCCGGATTTAACTGTGTTAGATTTTTACTTGTGGGGGCGAATAAAAGACATTGTATATAAAACGCGACCAACCACACGAGACAACATGATTGAGCGAATTGAAAATGCACTAAATTCGATTTCACGAGCTGAAATTGAAACAGCTGTCTCTAGTTCTAGAAAAAGAATTAATCGTTGTATTTTGCACAACGGAGGTCATTTTGAACATTTATAAAGTCTCTCAATTGTTTTCCTAAGAAGCTTTCCATGAATATTGTTTCCTTCAATAGTTTCCGATAATTATTTCAATACTGTTTTATGGCCCGTTGGCCTTGAAACACGCTCCAAATTTTGTATTTTACATGATTTGGACTAGTCCTAAGCCTAGATAAAGTGTGAAGAAAGGCACGGAGTTTGACATTGGAATAATGAGAAACAAACCTACCTAACCATAAAGTTTAAAAATATTTTTTGTCATGGAATGCTTGATCACAAAACTATGAAAACAACCGCTTCTTCATTTAAAGTTTTAAAAATTATTCTATTGGCAATAACTCTGAAACGGATGGAGATATCGAACTGCGGTTTTGACATTTTTTGTAGCAAATTTCATCTACTTTTCGATTATGGTATCATAATTATACCGTATGATTTGAAATAAATGAATAAAGTTAAGAAATGTGTTATTATTGCAAATTGCGCCCTCTTGTATTTTTATTGAGAAGTATCATGGACCACTCAAGACGATAGTTAAAAGTACTTACATTTCTCTTCCAAACAAGTTTAGTTTGCTAAAATCGGATAAGTGGTTTATAAGTTACAGCGATTTAAATGATTACACATTCAACAGCTTCCTCCACTCTTACTAAAGTCGGTACGCCAATAAGCATGGGACCAAAATTATGCAAAATTGTCCAAGCTTTTTAATGGTGTTATGAAAAATATACCTTAACGTGCAATTTTCGGAGATATCTAAAATTTAAAAATTTACTTTTCAATTGCGCCCCCTTGCGGCAAAATGCGGAACTTAAAAATTATTTCCAGGATTTTCCCATGGCCACTTTAGTTATAAATTTTTTTTTCCTGAATTTCTATCCCAATAGTTTCCGAGATATGGCCGCTCTTCGACCTTAATGAAACACCCTGTATTGTAGGGCAACGTCAGGTGAAAAAATTCATTTGATGATCACCTTAATACATTAAAAAGCTACAAAACATAAATTAAAACTATTCACTTACAGGATACCGCGCTTTTTTATTAGTTTTTCGAAAAAGAAATAAATAAACAACAGCACAAGTTTAACGTATTAATATCTAAATTAAGGTGACCTTCTAAACAATGCAAGTAGCATTGATACCGATGGTATTTCTAACGATATAATTATAGCATTGTTCGCAACTACTGCCATTTATATAAACCCTGAAAAAAATATAAATATTATATAACAATATTATGTTCTTTTCTTTCGGCAAACGAATTATAAACTATGATAAGACTGTTGCTGTAGAAAGACACATTATCAACCGACCAGGAAGTAACTTCTCTTTCCAAGTAAATAATAATAATTCTGAAACGAAAAAGTCAGCCTAGTGTCTGGGAATTGCCGAGAGCTTAAGTAAATGAATAAATAAATAATGCCTTTTATATTACAGGAAAAAAAAAGAAATTACAATTTTATATTACGTACAATAGAACTTAAATCTATGTATCTATTGAGGTAGCATGGCGCAGTCTAGCTTTAGTAGCTACTCTACTGAACCATGCCTAAACAACAAACTTAATAAAATAAGATATTTAAATAATATGAAATATAAAATTAATAAAGAAGTAAAACAATGATCATTTGGAAAATTTAAATTAGTTTTATTTTATTAAAAATAACTATTTTAATCGACAGCCTGCCGACAAGCATGGGAAAAATTAAACCAGAAAATTCAACATATTATCTGATCGTACCAAGGTAAAATGGAGTGAACCAAAAAAAAATTATTAAGCTTTTAAAGCTAAAAGGTGCTTTTTATATTTTATTTTAAATAGTTGAACACTTAAACCAATCAAGTTATTAGGTAAGGAGTTATAAGCTTTTACAGCATTGTAAGTAAACGACCTCTGAAACAGGGCACTCTGATGGTGAGGTTGAGTTAATCTACCCCTATAGCGTATGTTGACGGAATGAACGTTACAGCGGGGGACTAGGCGTTCGCGGACAGAGACGGGAGAATTCGGCTCATTCAAGATGTTATAAATAAAAGTGCAAAAATGTAGAAGCCCACGGGAATCCATCCTTAACCAATATAGTTCCAAAAATGTATGCGAGATGTGATCATATTTTCTAAGACCAAAGATGAATCGAGCACACGTTATCTAAACAGTAACCGTAAACGAAATCGCAATAATTAAAATTTGAGAGCACTAATGTTTTGCAAAGTGTCTTTTTTAATTTAAAATTTAAAATATGTCTATTGTTGTAGAGTATTTTTAGGGCCATGTAAGACTTTTGGTTTATTTTTTTTTAAATGATCACGAAATCTTAATTCGCTATCCAAAACTATTCCTAAGTTTTTTGCAGATTTTACTACCGACAGCTTTATACCATTCAATACTATATATATTTATATTATTCTTAAGATATTCAACTTTACCTTTATTAGCAAACAACATAAGGTAGGATTTCGAGGGATTTAATAGTAAATTGTGAGCAGAAGCAATCCGAGTTAAAGTCTTTATTAATAAGTATTTATTAATAAGTGCTTCAGCATTAATATTGTCCTCAAAATCAAAACAGTAATATATCTGTGTGTCATCAGCATACGCCTGAACTTTACAATATTTCAATGATCTAAGAATATCGGAAGTGTAGATAAGAAAAAGTAAAGGGCCCAATATAGAGCCTTGCGGAACGCCGGATAATATCCTAACTTGTTCCGAGTACTTATTATCAGAAAATATTTTTTGGTAACGATTAGAAAGATATGATTCAATTGTTAAACAAGATTCTTTTTGGAAGCCATAAAATTTTAATTTTGATAGTAGAAGTTGATGATTGATGGTATCGAATGCTTTCGAAAAGTCTAATAATATTAGTGCACTGTTTAGTTTTTTATCACTAGCACGAACTACGTCATCAATTACATTAATTAGAGCTACAGAAGTACTAAAATTTTTTCTAAATCCACATTGCGTATCAGGGATTATTTTATTTTTTATGCAATACCTACTCATACATTTGATGAAATAATAATTTTTCATAAATCTTAGAGAGGGCAGGTAAAATACTAATAATTCTAAGGTCATTAAAGCTTGCAGGATTAGAAATCTTTGGCAGCGGCAATCGATATCTTCCACAGATCAGGAAAATAATTTACTTCCATGCAACAATTTATAATATGAGCAATATATTTATCAATAAATGGACTACAATATTTTAACATTAAAGGTGACACCTCATCAACCCCTGTTGCATTAGTCTGAATACTATTTAAAATGTTATGTATATCTGATACTTCCGCTAAATTGAAACTAAATTTGTCAACATTGTCATTGTATAAGTTATCACTATAAAAATTAACTTCATTTCTACAATCAGATACGTTCTGCAAAAATGCCCCAGAAAAATTATTAATATTATTAGAATCAGCTAAACTATTGGGAATACAAAAGTTTTTATAAGAAGTAATATTAAAATTCTTTAAAAGCTTTATTGTGCTCAAAGCTCAACAGGACTACACATTAATAATTAATCAATCAATTTTGAGTCAGTACTATGCCTTGGTTTACCCGGTAATTTCAAATAACGTGGTTGTCTGGGGCCAATCCACCCAACGGGAGTGGCAGTTAATTGGGCAAGAGCGAATTATTAGATTGATTTTTGATATTCCCTATAAAAGTTTCTGTAGGCAAATTTTTAAATGAAAAATATCTTAACCCTCCCATCAGCATATCTATATGCTTTTAACCTAAATACAAAATAAAAACTCGTACCTTCTTAATTCCGAGGCTCATGGATGTCACACCCGAAATGCTTTCAACTTTCACTTAAAAAAACATGCCCACACCCTGGTTACATTTATTATAACTTACTTTCAATAACAATTAGAAATTCCGACTCTTTAAATACTTTTTAAAGGTTACTTAAGAATTTTTTTTTATTTTTCATAGTTTCTTCTCGTTGAATAAGTTCACCAGCTTCTGCAATTCTTAAATATTAGACGCTATTGGAATGTACTTAGGTGTAAATTGTCTGATGTCAGTGCCAAAGGTACTGTATTTTTTTAAATATTTGTTCTTGTTTTTATATTATTATTAAATTCTTAAATTTGTGATATTTATTATTATCTTGACCTATCTATCTACATTATGCAATTTGTAACAAAGATCAATAAAGTTTTTATTTTTATTTTATTTATTTATTTTACTTTTTTTATAAATATATTTAGCCAGATTTCATTTTTTTGCTCCAAAGGTAGATTACTGAATACATAAAAGGCCGGATTTATCAGATTCTGAGATGCTTTGTTGGTCCTTGCACTAACCAAACCATTATCATCCCAGTTTGTTAAGGTACTCGCAGCTTTGTACACTTTTATGGCGCAAGTTCTTATTGCGCAGATATAAAATTGCTCATTATGTTCAAGCAGCAGCAATAAAATGTGTAAAGATTCTACGTACTTACTGCGAAACTTAAGCTGCAAGTTTTAATATACGATTAACGACATCTCAGTAGCCCTATTGACTGTAGACGTGCTCGCCTACGAAGCTTTTGCTGTGTTGACAGTATTTCTTCTCCTAAATCCTAAACCTGCCTTAACTTGACTTAGATCACCCGAAGACAAAAGAAAAACTTCCTGGATCCCGTATCCCGTCTGTAGCAATGGAATATTTTAGAAAAAGGTGTTAAGGTATCCGTATACAGGGAAAGGCAAACAACAAGATTAATTAATTGGTGTATTGTCACGATATACCTGGTTTAATGACAGAACAGAACTTGCTTGCCATATGCTCCAGATCAATAGCAGATATAAATAGATTCGTCTAAAACAAGTTTAAAATCTGTTCCTATGGGTCGCTCAGCAAATATGAAAGTGACATAATATGGCAATCTGACAGACACTACTAAAGTATATGAAGTGGGAAGACCACAAATGGAATATATGTGCAGATTTAAAAGTGGTAGCATTAATACCAGGGCTGCAATCAGGAAATACAAAATACTGCTGATTTTTGTGTAAGTGTGATAGCCGTGGGAAATATAAACATTATAAAATTAAAAACTGGCCTCGAACTGGTCCCTACGCCAAACAACTCAGCTTGGTGTTAGAAATGTGGCACGAGAAGTATTAATCCAGTAGGAAAATATACATTTACCCCCACATCACATGAAGCTAGCTTCATGAAAAATTTTGTTAGGGCACTGAATAAATAAAGATGCTTTCTTATATCTAAATTAGAAATTTCCAGGTGGAAGTGAGGCAAGGATTAAAGAGGGATTTTTGTTCGATAGCAAATTAGATGTTTTAAGATGAGAACTTTAGGACAACTTTAGATGACACTGAAAGACGAAACATTTTGGGGTGCAACATGTCGCTAAAACTCCATTTTCTACATTCTGATTTTGATTTCTTTCCCTAAAATTTGGGAGCAGTATCAGATGAGCATCGATTAAGGTTCGACCAAGACATTGCATCAATTGAAAAACGGTATGCCGGAAAATGGAGCTCAAACATGCTGGCCGACTATTGTTGGAATTTCCCGGTGGCTCTTATAAAAGATTGATAAAAGTGACATTTATATACAGGGTGGCGCGATGGGTATTGACGGTTTTTGAAACGACACTTTTGGGATATTATCAAAGTGGACGGGACAATCAATATTCCTTATGTAATGCAGTTTAGTAGCCATGGAGACGTAGCCATTAAATCAAAGCAGAATTTGCGTTAAGACGTATCCGCTAGGATTCGGTTATTGAGGTGCAACGATAATTTCGGCGTGAATATAATATTCCCAGACGTGGTAGAATTCCTTGTCGCAACAAAATCTTGTGGTGGGTTGCAAAGATTTTGTGATCATGGAAGTGTACGAAATGAATATGTCGATTCTCTAAAAACTGTGCGTACACCAGAGAACTTAGAACGAGTACGGCAAGCTGTAGTAAGAAATCCAACTGGTTCAGCAAGGCGTCAAGCACTAGCATTGCACATTACGCGAAGAAGTTTGGGTCGAATTTTACACGACATACAATTTTATCTCTTTTTTTTCTATTCTAAGAAACATGTAGATGACTTGTATCCCGACATGGTGATTTTAATTGGCCGGCAAGATCACCAGATTTGACAAGCCCCGATTATTTCTTATGGGGATATTTGAAGGCTAGGGTCTTCGGAAGTAAAGCTCCAACATTACGAGGTTTAAATGAGAATATTACCAAAGGAATCAGGGCGATACACCAGGAGATGCTGCTACGAGACAGAAAGTTTTCAATCATGACTTCAATGTTTTGAAAACCGTGGTGGCTATTTGAAGGAGGTTATTTTCAAAAAATATTCTTAAAACTGCATTATTTGTGTAATAAAAACATACATTGTTGACCTTGGTCGTTTCATTAGTACAGCCACAATAGCACTCTCAAAACAGTCAATACCCATTGCACCACCTTGTACATTACCTCTCTTTTTGGTTGCTTTCATTAGATCACGCATAGCCAAACAATCATACATCACATTTAATGTATTATGTTCTTTGTGAATCCTGCTTAGTTTTACTGATAATTCCTATTTATACTTGAGATAGCATCTGAAAAGAAACATGGAAAAGCCTGATGACCAAGGTGCATGTCCTCGAATGAAGAAGGCCAAATGGCGCGACTTTTAATATGCGCATGTAAAGAACACATTCGTAAACGGTAAGTTCAAGATAGTTTGTAAACTGATCTTGACGGAGTATTATTGAAGATATGTCAACTATAGACTTTAGGTCGAAATGGCGAATAGCTGAAGAGCCGAGCAATCCCATTAAATACAATACAACTATGTTACGACGCTTCTTCCTGATCAGATACCTACGTTACCTCCCCATAATTGAATTATTCTTACTTTTAACGATACTCCAAAGAAAGTTCTTAAGAAATATTAAGTTATATTTCTAATCCACAATATTTGAAAGAAAATAAGCATTTAAGTGTGCTTTTATAATAACTTCAGGAATCAGCGATTAAAATAAGTACATGATATTTAGGTAACACCCTGTATTTGCAATGTGTGTAAAAAAGACTGCTGCATATTATTATCCTTGAAATACGACAGGTCCCATTCTGTTGGTTTTAAATATTAGCAAGTGTAATTTAAATAGATAACTACTAAAAAAGACAAAAAAAAATTGCATACCTGCCTTAAAAATTCGTTAACTTTACTCATCCAAGGGCGATCCTGTGATTAGTTAGCGCTTTAATTTAATGACTTGGTTTCATAATGATTGACGCCAATTTTGTTTAATAATAATTAATTGATGTAGAATACATATGGGAAAAGATGACGATGGCCATTATTCTTTTTGATATAAAAATGCATCCGTATCTTGTTAGTTACACTTTGATTTCGATATTTGTCAAGAAAACAACCAAGTTAATTTAAAATGAATACTTTATGGGCAGTTTGTGTTTGTGCCCTTTTCGCTGTTGTTTCCTCTGTAAGTTAAAATATTATTACATTTAAGTGATAATTATGCAAATATTTTCGGGGGTAAGTGCACAAGTGCATCAAAATTACCGATAATTTTTGAATGAAATGTGTTTTTTTATAATTGCAAGAGTTTGTTTTCATATTTTCGCAAAAAAGCCCGACTCCGCAGGAGGAGGGCATTTTCGTAAAATATGAAAACAAACGATTGCAATTTGTAAAAAAAACACATTGAATAAAAGAATTATCTGGTTATTTTTATGCACGAGTGTAATTTATTTGAATATTTCCCAAATTAATTAAGAACTCGAATCAAGTAAATTTAAATATTTTATTTAACAGAAAATACTAACAATAAAATTAAAATGCTTAAAAATTACAAGAATTGCAATGAAAGGTACAATTATTGTAATTAACAATATTTTTTGTCTGCTGTCACTCAATAAGATGACGTTAATAATTATCAGAATATTACATTTTTTGACGTTTGTTAACAATAAAATTCCGCTTTGACGTTTCGTCAACAATATAAACTTGCGATGCAATTTTCGATTTCTGGCAGTGCTGTTTTCGCTGTAATTTTGCGAAAATTGCATTTCTCTTATGGGAACTTTAACATATGAGGGAAATATTCTGTGCAATGGTATTTCTATAATTCGTCGCTAGTAATTTAATTTAAAACGTAAATGTTTATAAATCAAACTCATTTCCTGAAAGGTTTACTTATTTTTCAGAATTTATGCTCGACAAACCGTATTCCTAAAAATTGTAATTTTTTTGTCAAACGTTCATAATTTGCATTATTGTTTAAAAGCCATCCCGAATAACTCATAATGTTTAAAGTTCATCTTCTTTTCCGAATTTAATTCAGTACAATTTTTCGTTTATTATAGTATGTCCACGGATGACAGACAACAAAACAAATGAACTAAAAAATTAAAGATAAGGAAAAACGACAATCTGTACCTGTATAATTTTTTGCTTATTTTAAAAATAAGATCCGCCATTCCAGAAAATTGTTTTTTTTTTTGACAGGGTATGTAAAAAATGCGGAAGTACAATTGGTGAAGAGTAAAGCTTTTTAGTTCTTAATAATTAAATGAAAAAGTTCTTGTTATTGTGAATTGTATTATTATATTGTTTTCAAACTTTCTTATTTCATTACATCTCTAATAAATGTGATGTAAAAATAACATGGTTTTTATTTTGATAAATACAACAACCATAGTTCTGGAAGGTGTAATAAAATATTAAAGGTGATAATGTGACCTAGACAGGGTTTGATTTTAAAAGCATAACTTAAAGATATCAAAACTGTAAAATGGGCAACTTTACCCCTCACGAAATTTTACGTTTTTATATCATTTGCATTACTCTGTACACAGAAACAAATTTTTGGCATCGTGACTCTTAAAAAGGAAACAAACAAAAACTTTTATAAAGGATGACCTTTTCACTTCAGTCCATTTGTTCTCTTATCTACCCAGTCCGTGGACAAACTGTATGTTCAGCCCACATCTTCATGATCAAAATTAAATACAAAAGTTTTCAGGTTTTTATTTTTAGTCATGGGAATTTTAAAAATAATATCAGCATCAGCAACTAATTAATATATTTTTTAATTACACACAATGTTTTTTAATTAAAGTAAGTCATTCCTTCTAATTCAAAAAATATATAATAAATCGTCTTAGATATTATTAGCTTTTATGATATAAGAGATCTATTTTTGAAATACATTTATTTATTCTTGTATAAAACGTGCTTGTAGAAGTTAAAAAAATCTATTAGGAAACATGTGTTACGTGTTTCAGATAAATTTCAGTTATTTGATTAACATAAACTCATAATGTTAATTCTCTCTGCTGTCGAAAATCCCATTTTATTTGAAATATATGGATGGATAAACATTCTAGTGTAACAATAAAATGAAACAAGCCAAATATGTCATAATTATATTTCCATTACTTGTTGTACACGCCATACTAGATACTAGATAGAAGTATTGAAATTTATTTATTGATTTTATTTTCCTACACCTTTTATATATACGTATGATAGTAAGAAAGGCAACAATTTTAATGATTCAAAATCAGTAAAAGCTGATTTTGCTATTTTTTCATATACTTTTCTCAAGATAACTAACTTAAATATTGCACGATTTAAAATACTTTCAATGTTAGCTCTAAATTCCCTAACTGAATTTTAATCTGATGTGAATAATAGTACCTATATACGTTGAGAAGTCAGCAATTATAGCAAGCGCTGTCATATCATGAGGCGCCGCCAAGCGCCGAAGGACATAATGTGTGAAATATACCGCAATTTAGATATACTATTATAAAGATTTTTGCTACAACTAACACTAAAATATTTCATATTTAATTCATTTAGATCTTTAAATTAGCCATTTCCGTCGAATATTTAGAATAGGAACATCAAGTAGCCTGGCATTTCCTTTGTCGACCTAAAAAATAAAACTAAAGAAATGCAATTTTAAATGTCACGCTGTAGAAATATGTGGATATTTTTCATTATAATAAAAATTCCTGTTTTATTAAGAATTTGATATTATTTTGTAAAATTTCTTCATTTAAAATGGTTAGGCAAGGCTCGAAACCATAACCATTTTAATTTTAAAGAAACGGTAAGTAAGATTGCTAAAATCATTTGTAACTTAACCTCATTACACAGAAAGTGTTTTATTATTTACCTTGGTAGAGATAGTTTTCTTCTCTTTAGAGAAATGGAGTAAATAATAGCGAATTCTCAAGTTAGAAGTAGAAAAACTACTATTGTTCGTAAGTGAATAATGAATTCATCATCGATAATATGCTTTAAATATTAATTAGAATTGTAATACATGTACGGGGAAAAATGCCCTATAGGATCATTAGCAATATATATATGTACAGTGTGGTCCATAAAGTGTGAAACAAATGGGATATTTTTTATTAGTTAGTCGCATAACCGAAATATAAATATCGCGAATAGTAGGTGTATATCTGATATCCATATCAGGTGTACTTGGAATGGCTTTAAGTCAATTAGCATACAGGGTTGGCCAAAAAATATAAAATTCATCCAAAAGTAAAGTATCCTTATTTTTTTAAGAATTATTTTTCAAAGGACATTATAACGTTATAAAAAAAAATTGACAAGAATACTTAAAAGGTATGCCGAAGTACAACGTCATAACCTTCAGTTTCTTTTTTAAAAATTTAACATTACCCATGTATAGGGATTTTTTTTTATTCAGCTATCATACATATTGAAATTGATACCACAAGCAAATTACGTTGGCGTAGATTTGTAAAATTTAGTTACATTTACATTTTTTAAGATGCCGAGAACCAAGAAAATCTATTGTAAAGATACACAAGTTTCGAATTTCGCAAATAGTGTTCTTACAAATAAAGCCGACACTTTTATAATATTAATGTGCTAAGTATTTTTTTTTTAATTTATTGGCATGTGCTGATTAGCCATTTAGCTAGTAACTAATGTGCACAATAAAAAACTAACAACAATTACGGAATATTAACAAAAATCATTTTACAGGGTTATCCAACCAAGACTGGACAAGGCGATTTTTTGACTTTTCCTGTACTTTTATAAAAAAACTGAAATAGCCATCTTAAGTCATTTTCTCCCGCGAATTCGAATATCTTCAGCAAAAAACATTTGAACATCAAACAAAAGTACTAGGGGTCACTATGATATTTTTTTAAATGGGATGCCGTATTTTTAATGAGCTTATCCGATTTCTCATATAAATTTTGATCTAAAATGTTGGATTTTTAATTCAAAAACGCCTTTTTTCTTCAGTTTTAAATTCGGAAAATGTTCGTCTACCGTAAGATTAATACCTGATAGATGGATACCCGTTTCCCCTGTTCACCCTTTAACCTGCTTTAAAGCGTCCGTCAGTTAGACAAAATAATCCAGTTTCAAATTTCTATATATTTTTCACGAATTAATTACAAATTTAGTAGTTTTTGCAAATCTATTATTGCTTACGTATAAAAAAAGTATGACATATTAGAAAAAACTATAAACTAAAGTGAATAACTTTAATCTCAATAATATAATTGTTCTATGTGTCCTCCATTATTTTCAAAACATGACCGATGCCCCCTTTTCAATCTCTCCAAAGAATCTCTTACAATAATTTGGTCCTGGTTAAGTCTATTAATTTCATTTATAATTTTTTGCTGAATGTCCTCCAGACTTCTGTTGGGTCGTTGATAAACTACATTTTTTAAATGACCCCATAAAAATGTATCCATTGGCGTGATATCGGGGCATTTGGTGGCCAATGAATTGTTCCGTTACGGCCAATCCACTGATTGTAACGCTCGTTTAGGTATGTTACCACTTCTCGAACTGCATGAGGCGGAGCACCATCCTGCTGCCAAATGATATTGTTGTAGGCTTGCAATGGCAACCTTTCCAAGAAATCCTCGATATCGTTATGAAGAAAATGGAGGTATCTTTGGCCTGTTAAAGAGCCACGATAAAATAGTGGTCCAATAATTCGATTTTCTAACATCCCACACCAAACATTAAGTGAGCTCCAACCTTGAAACTTTATCATTTCATATCTATGAGGGTTAACTGCTGCCCAGTATCTTGTATTTTTCCGATTGTATACCCGATGTTGTAAATGACGCTTCGTCACTCCATAGAATTTTATTATATAAATTATAATCTTCGTCTTGCTCTCTCATCAGCATTGAAGCAACAAATCGAAATCGCAGTTCTTTTTGAAGCTGTGTTAAGTATTGAACGGGAAGGATGCAATATGGTTTTAGACCACATTTTTTTAAAGTTCTGTGAACTGTTCCATAGCTTACTCTCCGGAGCCCTGGACCATACCTTACTTCTCGTACCGCTTGCGGAATAGAACTCTTCGGATTTATAGTAAAATATTGAACAATAGCTCGATCCCTTATATTCCGTCTTTTCATCTTTCTTGGCTTATCTTTTAATGTCTTAATTCTGAGAATTGTATTCACTGAAATGTGTCTCTGGAAACTCTCAAAAAATGTTCTTTGTGTTTGTCGAGCATTCTCTCCACTTTTGTAATATAATTTTATTACATTTAGCCGTTCTTCTAAAGAATATTTCATTATTTGTAATTAATTCGTGAAAAATATATAGACATTTGAAACTTGATTATTTTGTCTAACTGACGGACGCTTTAAAGCAGGGTAAAGGGTGAACAGGTGAAACGGGTATCCATCTATCAGGTATTAATCTTACGGTAGACGAACATTTTCCGAATTTAAAACTGAAGAAAAAAGGCGTTTTTGAATTAAAAATCCAACATTTTAGATCAAAATTTATATGAGAAATCGGATAAGCTCATTAAAAATACGGCATCCCATTTAAAAAAATATCAAAGTGACCCCTAGTACTTTTGTTTGATGTTCAAATGTTTTTTGCTGAAGATATTCGAATTCGCGGGAGAAAATGACTTAAGATGGCTATTTCAGTTTTTTTATAAAAGTACAGGAAAAGTCAAAAAATCGCCTTGTCTAGTCTTGGTTGGATAACCCTGTACATACAGAACAAAATTTAATATAAAAATGAACACTATTTTTTGTTTATATTTTTTGGCCTGCCTTGAATGTTGTACTATTGGCTACTGAATTTATATCTAACTTTCATGTACCATCTTTTCAGGAAAATTTCGTCATTTCTAGCACAAAATGCATCGAAGAGACTGGTGTTTCTGATGAAGTAATATCGGACGCTAACACTGGTACTTTTGCTAATGATCCCAAATTGGCCAAGTACCTCGTTTGCGCTGGCAAAGAGGTAGGGGTGATTGATGAACATAATCACGTCAACAAGGAAGCACTGAAAAGCCAGATGTTAAAACGCCACAATGATGAAGCTATCGTCAACGCAGCTCTAGATAAATGTGTCGTTGAAAAGGGCAACATCGAGGAAACTTCTCTTGAAATCTCTAAGTGCATATTTGCCGAATTCCATAAATAAAATATGTGCTGAATTGCAAAAAACAGTATGATGTAAATATATTATTAAATAAACAAACTTATATGAGCTTATAATTTAGTGTTTTTGTATTAACTTCAGGTGCTTAAAAGTTTGCTTGGTTTTAGACAAATTTGTGTATATTTACTTTTACCATTACTCTTACCATTCAATCAAAAATATTAAGGAAAGTAAAATTTTGGTATGATGCTTACATAACAATAAAAAATACTTCTTTTTAAAGTGTTAGTAATTCTTCATAAGTTTTAAAGGTAATAATGCAATGGGGAACTTGCATGAAAATTAAATTTGAAAAATAATACTTTTAAGTCTAAGCTAACATCATCCAAAAACCCCTTGTTCACAAAAAACATAATTTTCTAATACCCTCAGAATTAACATTTGAATAATTTGAACTATTGTAGTTACACGACGTCATTGGTTGTGACGTCAAACCGTGCGACGACACATGGCGCGAAAGCGACAGACACATCAAGACAGTAAGGGCCAGTTGTATAGGTTTCGTTTAAACTGCAAATTACGGTTAAACAGTACTTCCGTGTCAAATGCCATTTGTATACTCAACTGTAACGACCATCTGGAGTTTAAAGGCCGATTCATAAAACTTTTCGTCGCTGTTCCCGCTCGTCGCCGCCGTTCCCGTCGCAATTTAACCTAAGGGAAAACAGTGTATACGTTCAGAAAAGCCGCCACCGCTCCCGTTGGTAGTTCTGAATTGGCCAATTTTTAAATCGCGTCGTTCCCACTGACCTTGGTCGTTCGTCGTTCCCACTTCTGGCCAATGAGAAGAAAGAAATTTTCGATCATATGGTTGAAGTATTGAAAGAAGAGATTTTAGGGTTAGAGTACTTAGAGTGTTTTGCTGTTTTGTGGATTTTACTACAAAAAAAAACATTAATAACATATAATAAGGTACTAACATCACGCTTTTAAAATAAAATACAATTCTTAACTTTGTTTCCCAACCTCAAAAATTCTTTTGTTATTGCGGCGCAGTTCGTAGTTCGACTTTTTTATAAATACCTATCCAACGGCGGCGACGAGCGGGAGCAGTGACAACGAACGGGAACAGCGACGAAAAGTTTTATAAATCGACCTTTACTATCAACTGACAGAGTGAACACCAGCTAAACTTCAATGTTTTGACATTTTTTTGTTTTTTTTTCACCTTTTTGGAGTTTTTAGTTTTTGCCATTTTTATGCTAAACACTTTCGTTAAGTTTTTTGTTGAGTTCTGTGATGTTGTGCTAGCACCTAATGTAAATTAAAAAGAATGGACATTTTTGAATTTTTTAATAAATTTTCTGTCAATGATGATAAAAAACATAATTAATATAATTAAAAATCCGAGAAGAACTCGAGTCTTTAGACCACGGATCCATATAAGTTTGTGGATAAACCAAGAATTTATTAACATATTTAGAATATCAAAAGCATCAGTAGAAGAATTGCTTCAGCAAATTGGTCCCTAGCTACAAAGGAACACTAAATAGTAAGTAGGACACCAAGAATGTAAATTTCATGTAACGTGTTTACCTCAGACTGTTAACGAAGTATGAAAAAATTGAGAAGATGAGAGTTCTATTAGATACAACTTTAGCAATTGTCGTAGCTACTGCTACTGTGAAACAAATCAACTGAAAAAAACTTTAAAAACGTTTCTTAAAACACTAGAACAATCCAAGGTTTTAAAATTAACAAAAATACACGAGAGTGCCAACTGTCAAAAGTGGAAATTAGTATTGACAAATATTAATGAAGTGAAGTTAGCTTCTATAATGTTAACTAGAAAGTATACAAGGAACCAGTTGCAAGTTTTGGTTTAAACTTTAGCGTAAACCCTTAAACCCATGATTAAACTTAGGTTTAAACTTTAGATTAAACGTAACCTATACAATTGGCCCTAAGTGATGGGCGGAATTGCATGTTTTGAATAATCGGATAATTTGTATTTGAATTATATTAAAAATCGGATTATCCTTTAAATGATGTAGGTTCTCAAGACGACGCGAATGATGAATGAAACACCGATCTTGAGCAAATAATGAAGTATTGAGTGTTAAAATTAAATAAGATTTTCGATTATAAATCGGGCAGCATGCGCATGACTGCTGGCTGCTGCTACTTGCTGCATCGTATTTTAGAAGCGCATATGCACAGGTTCTAGTGAACTGACTTTTATTCAGGTTATTTTTCATTCATTTAACAGAATATTCAGATTTTCGATTATTTTTAATTGAGATGTGCCCAACCCTAGTCAAGACTGTAAAGGCGCTGCATACTGACGTCATACAGGTTTTCGCGTAACACCGCGTTTTAAATATTAAGAGGGACGCGCGAACTTTAATTATTTATAAAAATATAAAAGCTTAGGGGGTGATATTTAAGACATAACATTTTGCATGTGTTATTTTTTTACGCGGCTGAACATATTTCTGCTATAATAAAAATATATGCAAGTTCCCTATTACCAGTATTGTCAGGTTTTCACTTATGATGCTCTTCGTTTATGTTTTATATGTTAATGTAAATAGTAACAGTGCTTTTGAAGCTTTTGGGATAAATCAAAATAAAACGTTAAGTTCTTAATGTCAGGTTGTTAGCATATTAATTATTTTTAAGTGCTGAGATTATGTGGAATGATACCCCATCGAGAGCTTTATGTAATTGTGGAGTTAGGAGTTAAAAAACCCAAAGTCTTGGTCTCAAATTTCATAAAAGTTTTAATATGCTGTCGATAAGTTTATGTAGGTTACATGTTTCGCCTTCTCGGGCATCATCAGACCTAAAATAATTGAAAACCTAATATACAAAGGGTCTCTAGGCTCTACGAGTAAGAAAAGTGAGGTTAAAAATATGTAAAAATATAAAAATAAAATTACAAAAAATGTATAAAAATTAAACTAAATAAAAACGAAAAACACAGAAAACACAAAAACTATCAGTTTACCTAAACTAACAGTAAAAATGAAACATCTTTACAAAAATACAGTAATGGCGCTAAAATATATGACATAACACAAAAGATAAAAATAATGACAGAGGTTGAATGCATCCTGGAACTAAACCGTGCTCTGGGGCGAACAGCGAAAAGTTTTTCAGTAAATTATTGTTGGAGGTGACTGAAATAACTTAGAAAACAAAAAGAATTGAATGGTTGAGTTCGACTCATGTCCATGTAGAACAAAGTCCTTCATAGGGAAAGAAGAAGAAAAAGATTGACAAATGACATATAGAAAAGGGGCGGGGAAACTACTGGGATTGTTGTTAAAATTCTACTTTCAGGTTATTAAAAATTAAGTTGGATTCAAAATTAAACACCTCGTTAACGCAAGTAAGAATTGGACTCCTCTTAGCTTTAGTGATCTCCATCTTCTCCAACAAATCCAACTTCCTGCCCTTATCACATTCATGCAATATTTTTATGTTTTCAGGTGCTGAAAAATGGTGTTGTGCTGAAAGTAAATGATCAGCGAAGGCTGAATTAGTCACCGATATATCTGAATCCTTATATTTATCGTACTGCTTTATGTGTTCCTTAACCCTAGTTGAGATTTTACGTCCTGATTGGCCGACATAAACAGCTGGACAGTCATCGCACTGAATAGAATAAACACCTGATTAAGGTGATATGGTTAAAAGAGGAAGTGAAGCAGCATTACAGAACATTAAACACCATTAATTCTGAACTGAAGTATCTTTATTTGACTTTGACATTTTACTTGTCTTTTGTAGAGTTTGTTTGTTTGGACAGTAACTTTAGGGACGAGGTTGAATGCTTCGGACAAAAAACGTTCGAGAGATTGGGTAAGAAACTTTATAACCTTAAACAGATTAGAGCTGATTCCTTAAGAAGTGGTGCCCCCCTGGATTTTCAGTCTGACACTTTCTTGTTCCATAAAAGATTCCTCAATTTGACGGATGTGACTTTCACTGACCAAGAACAGAATATCCTTAATTATAACCTCAAATTTAATTTTTCCCACCCCAACAATCAGGCGATTAAAGAGACTTTAGCGATAGAGGCCGAACATATTATTCAGACAACAGATATTGCTAATAAAAATATTCTTAGAGCCGGTATCATCACATTCTTAAATTCTTGCCATGTTGACAGACAGAATTCTAACTATAACAACAATCATCTAAATTCGATAAAAGCTAAAATTAAAAAGTATGACTTATTATTAACCAAGGCGGATAAAGGCTCATGTTTAGTTATTATTAAAAGATCAGATTATGTTTACAAGGTGATGGAATTCTTGGACTCTGACGAATTTACCCCGATTGCTAAAGATCCAACCACATCTTTTTTCAATAGGTTAAAACAGGTTCTTGATGAGGCTCGAGTCACTTTGGAGTATTTTGGTATAAACAAAAATAAACTTTACCCGATGAACCCAAAAACCCCTCTTTTGTATGGATTACCCAAAATACACAAGGAGGGCATCCCTATGAGACCAGTTGTCTCTTTCATTAATTCTCCTGCCTACAATCTTTCATCATGGCTCAATGACACTTTAAGAACGAGCACGGGGTTTATTAGCACTTATTCCACAAAGAACTCAATTGAATTTGCCAACTATTTGAAGAATATTGTTGTCCCTAATAATGCCAAACTTATCTCCTTGGATGTCAAGAACCTTTTTCCAAGCATTCCCCCGAGTGATTGTCTTATCTTGGTCAAGAATCTCCTATTGAAGGCTCACGTTCCTAGGTTTGCGATTGAAAACTTACTTTTGCTATTATCAACAGTTCTAAATCAAAACTTTTTCCAATTTAATTCAAAATTTTTTAGAC
Organism: Polydrusus tereticollis; assembly: GCA_963920685.1. Taxonomy (NCBI): domain Eukaryota; kingdom Metazoa; phylum Arthropoda; class Insecta; order Coleoptera; family Curculionidae; genus Polydrusus; species Polydrusus tereticollis. The sequence goes on from OY987326.1 coordinate 202,791,304, forward strand.
AAAAAGAGGGTTTAGCCATGGGATCTTGCTTATCCCCTTTCTTGAGTGAGGTTTTCATGAACAACTTGGAACAGAAGATCATGAGCAGTAATTATTCAGGTTTCCTACTGGGATATAAGAGATATGTAGACGATATATGCATTGTATGGGGAGGTAATAGTGAAGAGTTGGATAGTTTTTTGTTATTTGTCAATTCTTTACACCCTAAAATCACCTTTACTATAGAGATTGAAAACGAGGCTAAACTTCCTTTTCTTGACCTTCTCTTAAAACGAGAGGATAATAAAATACAGTTTGAAGTATATAGAAAACCTTCTGCTACAGACAATGTGATTCAATTTAGTTCAAATTCCCCCTTCTCTCATAAATATGCTGCCTTCAAATCTTTTCTGTACAGGGTGTTTTTTAATTGAGTGCCGATACTTAAGGATGTGAATCCTTGGGTGATTTTAAGAAGAAAAGTTAATATTAACACATGTCCTAAACCTCTTCATTTTTGAGCTACAGGATGTTAAAATTTTTAAAAAAATATAACTTTTTTATCATAATTATTATATCACTCTTAGATATTTTTATGAAATTTTGTATACATCTTTTATTCATTAAGGAGCACTTTTTGACTTAAAAGATTTTTTAAAATTATTACCAGTGACGTCCGTACGAGGTTTGAACTGAATATTTTTTAAGAAAAAAATGGTACGCCACTGATTTGTATAAAAACCAAACTTATATTTAAAATCCTCATTTATTTTTGAGCAAATTTGGTCCATAGACTTACTTTCGTACGATGCACCGTTTTCGCATAAAAACAAAAAAACTTTTTTTCCTTCGGTTCATTGAGACTTTCTTTCGATATTTTGTTGAAATTTGGTAAACAGCCACCATAAGTGGTAACACTTTTTTTGGTTTTTATTTTTTTATGCCAGAACGGTGCCTCGTACGAAAGTAAGTCTATGGACCAAATTTGCTCAAAAATAAATGAGGATTTTAAATATAAGTTTGGTTTTTATACAAATCAGTGGCGTACCATTTTTTTCTTAAAAAATATTCAGTTCAAACCTCGTACGGACGTCACTGGTAATAATTTTAAAAAATCTTTTAAGTCAAAAAGTGCTCCTTAATGAATAAAAGATGTATACAAAATTTCATAAAAATATCTAAGAGTGATATAATAATTATGATAAAAAAGTTATATTTTTCTTAAAATGTTAACACCCTGTAGCTCAAAAATGAAGAGGTTTAGGACATATGTCCATATGAACTTTTTATCTTAGAATCATTCATAGATTATCACCCTTAAGTATCGGCACTCAATTAAATTACACCCTGTATAGGTTGTTCAATTTACCTTTGACACAAGATGCTTTCAAGAGGGAATTGAGCATAATTAAACAATTAGCCTTAAATAACGGTTTCCCATTAGTGTCGATTAATAAGCTTTATTATAAATTTCTTAATAGATACAAACTGTCCTATAATATAATACAATCACCTAATAAACAAACTTGCAATTTTCGTTCTGTTACGTTCTTTGGCAATATTTCCTACCATCTAGCAAAGTTCTTCAAGCCATTTAACATCTCAATTGCTTTTAAAACTAATAATTCCCTTAAAAAACATCTAGTGAAGACCAAAGACCCTGTTGATAAATTCACTAAATCAGGTGTTTATTCTATTCAGTGCGATGACTGTCCAGCTGTTTATGTCGGCCAATCAGGACGTAAAATCTCAACTAGGGTTAAGGAACACATAAAGCAGTACGATAAAAATAAGGATTCAGATATATCGGTGACTAATTCAGCCTTCGCTGATCATTTACTTTCAGCACAACACCATTTTTCAGCACCTGAAAACATAAAAATATTGCATGAATGTGATAAGGGCAGGAAGTTGGATTTGTTGGAGAAGATGGAGATCACTAAAGCTAAGAGGAGTCCAATTCTTACTTGCGTTAACGAGGTGTTTAATTTTGAATCCAACTTAATTTTTAATAACCTGAAAGTAGAATTTTAACAACAATCCCAGTAGTTTCCCCGCCCCTTTTCTATATGTCATTTGTCAATCTTTTTCTTCTTCTTTCCCTATGAAGGACTTTGTTCTACATGGACATGAGTCGAACTCAACCATTCAATTCTTTTTGTTTTCTAAGTTATTTCAGTCACCTCCAACAATAATTTACTGAAAAACTTTTCGCTGTTCGCCCCAGAGCACGGTTTAGTTCCAGGATGCATTCAACCTCTGTCATTATTTTTATCTTTTGTGTTATGTCATATATTTTAGCGCCATTACTGTATTTTTGTAAAGATGTTTCATTTTTACTGTTAGTTTAGGTAAACTGATAGTTTTTGTGTTTTCTGTGTTTTTCGTTTTTATTTAGTTTAATTTTTATACATTTTTTGTAATTTTATTTTTATATTTTTACATATTTTTAACCTCACTTTTCTTACTCGTAGAGCCTAGAGACCCTTTGTATATTAGGTTTTCAATTATTTTAGGTCTGATGATGCCCGAGAAGGCGAAACATGTAACCTACATAAACTTATCGACAGCATATTAAAACTTTTATGAAATTTGAGACCAAGACTTTGGGTTTTTTAACTCCTAATTTATATCAGGTCTCTTTGGGAATTATGGACCGACTCTTTATTCTAATTGTGGAGTATTTTGCGCTTTGGTTTTAAAGGAACATCAGGTGCGGTGCGTGAGATTTTTTACTGGTGGGGTAAACTTTGTGGGCAACTAATAATTTAACAAGATAACTTTTTAAACTCACTTGCACCACATATTTTTCAGCGCGGTCAGTTAAAGCCATTTTAAATCCAAGTACCAGAGTAGGTACAACTAGTAGTAAGGACAATACTACTACATGAAAGTACACAGCACAAATAAAATCCGAAAAAAAAAGAAAATTAAAATACCTAATTACAATAATAAAAGTGAAATGTCAGGTACCTGTGCCATAAAATGTAAAAATGGCGACGCGACGTCGACGAACACGCGAACGCCGAAAGAGATTTTAATTTGCGGGCTGTCGACGATTTCGTTGTAATATTTGTCTCTGTTTACCTTCCTTAAAGTGCGTATGGTTGTTTCTGTCTTGATTTCAATGAATTTATTTATAGTTTTCTATTGCCAATAATAATTATTGGTGCCTTGCTTAGCTCCATTTTTTATTGGGGGGAGATCTCGTATGAAAGTGAACCTTTTTTGGGATGGCTTTAAAAAGTTAACCTCATACAATAAGGATTATTAAACAGAATATGCTAAAACAGCTATGTCTGGGATGAATTAAAAAGCACAATTTGCTGTATGTGACTAACACACGGTTAGTAATATAATTCAAATTATTGGATACCTAAACAGCGGCAGGCTTAGCCTAATAGGAAGCACGAACTCTCATACCTTAAAAAGTATCTGGAAGAAATTCTATCTTAGGATGCTTGTAGGTAACCAAGGAAAATTTAATACTAAAAACCCAAGACGGTTCCTTTTTCCAAAAAATTAGGTATATTTATGGCAGGAAACTAGATTCTCTCGGCTTAATCAATGAATCAATTGAGCCTCACCTTAAGTGCAAATATGTCTTTGCATTGTCATGTTACAGTCATAGATATATCAAAGAGTAACCCAACCAATAAGAGGCGATATTGAGCATTCCCGCATAATCTAATTTTTTACACGTATGTGCAAGGCGGCCATTTTACCAGTAGTATTCGCAGCTGAGTTCACAGCATTAGCAATCTGTCAAATCGTTTGTTTACTTCTAGAAAGCTAAAGAAACCTTATTTTTCTGCAGTTCAAAGTAACTTTTCTTTTTACATTTTTTTTACTAAAATCAAGGCGTCTCCTAAGATCTGTATTTAATTATCGCGTTACTTTATTATTTTTTTTTATTTTTGAAATAATCGTAATATGTCGCAGAGTCATTTTACATGCAATACTCTCTAAACAATGCTTGAAAGCACTGGCCTTGAAAGTATGAACTATAATACAGTGTGCTTTTTAGTTTGTCTGGAATTCGAACGAATTTTATATTTTTAAATATAACACCCTGTATATTTTTTCATTTATAGTTTTAACTATAAATTTGTTACACTTTTGGTATAACATACTTTGTTTCTAATATCAGTAGTTTTTGAAATAACGAGTACAATTTAAAAAAAATATATTTTTTATACTAAATGTTTAAACCATTTTCCCTGTACAGCTTGACAGTGTGCTTACTGAAAATAAAATTTTTCAATTGTGTTGTAAATCATTTCTGGCTTTATTAATTAAAATTATTCGTTCAAAATTCGACGCTGCAAATCGGCCAAATCTTGAGGTTTTGTGGTATAAACTCTGTTCTTCAAGTGTACCCATAGAAATTCGTTAGGCGACAAATCAGGGGACCTAAGTGGCCACTAGATAGTACCCCTTCTACCGATCCACCTATTCGAAAAAGTGTTGTTCAAAAATTTGCGCAGGTTTCGACCAAAATGGGGAGGAGGAATAATTTGGACTCATCATATTTCGTATTATAGTAGGCACTATTTGCGTTTCCAGGAGCTCAAGGTAAAGATGTGATGTCAAATTTCCATCAATAAATAATGGACCGATCCCCAGAAGCCCAGCTCACACATTCAATGTTCCAGAGCGTTGTGTATGAGCTTCTCTCATCCAGTGAGGATTTTCATTTGCCCGGAACCTACAGTTGTGTCTATTCACTTTACCATTTAACATAAATGTTGCTTCGTCCGAATATACTATAAATTTGAAAAACTGGTTATTTTGGTCAAACCTTGACATCATAATATCACAAAATCCAATTCTTCGCTCATTGTCATCTTCTGATAACTCTTGAAGTACATGTATTTTAAATGTGTGATATTTATGTTTTATTAAAACATTATGGACGGATTTCAAGCAGACGTCACTTACTTGAGAAATTTTTCTTAAGGAAGAAATAGGGGTTTCAACAACATATTGTAAAATTTCTAAACTTTACTCTTCATCTGCTGGTCGTCCTGATCGTCGCCTATCTCTACAATTTCCAGTTTCATCGAACCGTCGCGTCGGACAGTTTTTAGAATAGTTGCTTTTGAAATTGGATTGCGGTTTAGAAATGCTACATTAAATAGATTTTTAACCTCTTCGTAAGACCTGAACCTATCGAGATATCCTCTCATCATAAGAATTGTAATTCTTTCACTTTCAGTTAAAGACATTTATGCATGTAAAAATAACAGCTTTTATGACTTTGCATTAAAACTGAACTGGTGTTTTATTTATTAATAAATAAAACACAATTTGCTGATATTTTCAAAACACGTCGTTATTTCGAAAACTACTGATATTAGGAACAAAGTATGTTTTACAGAAAGTGCAACAAATTTAAAGTAAAAACTATATATAAAAAAGTATACAGGGTGGCGCATAAGGTACTAATTTTTTTTTGGGAACCATATTGGTACTCATTTTCTTCTATATGTTTCTGTATATGCGATAACATTGGTTTTTTAATTAATTTTTCTACGATTTTTGAGAAAACACTGAGTACAGATATTGGTCTATTGTTGCTTATACACTTATTGCTCTCAGATTTAAATATCGAGCTTTTTGAGTCACAGATAAGGAGTAATCTATAATTTAGAAGTAAAAAAATTAATTTATATTTAATAATTTATAAAATATTTTCCAAAAATATTTTTCCTTTGGCGCTCTTTCTTTGTTTCTTTGCCAGCTTAGGCTGTAACGATTTTTAAAATTAATTTTTATTGAGTTTAATTTACAGGCGTTATGAACATATAAGGGAAATGACCATATTTACCTCACTTGCACAACCTCACTGTAAGATTTAAATGCACACACATTTTCCCAAACATTTTCGCTTGCGGCGCTAGTTTTTTTCTAGAAGATACAAGACAAGTTATTTGTTTGTAGTTTAAGTACAGCTTGAACGTTGTAAGCCGAATATCGCAATGTCATCAGCCTAATGCCTATAAGGGCATGTCGCACCCTCGCGTCGTGACCTTTACCTTTTTTTGGTAAAATGTTGGAATTATGGTACCTCTATATAATAGTAATGCTGTATTTCAATATATTTTTTGCAAAAAATGTTGCTTACATGAACGCACGCTCATGCCTAATATGCATTAGTATTTTAAAACAGAGAGGGCCACTGATCCTGGAAGGGTCTTCCTGAGGTCGTATTAACTAACGAATATAGCCTCCTAGGATTTAAGAACATCAGTCGCTTATTTAGCACACGGACCTATTTCTGAATCCCCTAAAGAATTTTTCCTACAGTGCTTTTGCCTGATCGTAAAAAAATACGTTTTTCTCCTCCCTATATTGCAAGCAACGTATTTTGACACTGTTTTGAAGGACGTAAGTAACAATTACCAAAAAGGTATCGATTGTCCTTGACGATGGGTTGTAAGTCAACTTACCACCCTTGGGTAGTAATAATTTATGCCATATAAAAACAATGATTTATAAAAATTGAGTAATATTAAGTGATATGAATATTAATAGTACAATTATTACAATTATTATGAACATTATTTACAAAATTTGGATAAATGTTTTGTCGTTTTTTCTCAATTTATATGAAATGTTCTGATTCCATAATTTCTCCATCTCTAACCAAGTTTTCTGTTACTCTTGAAGTACTGCAGGAGACTTCTGGCTTCGTTATATTATATAAAATTTTATTTGCAACTTTCTTTTTATTGTTGACGCTCTCCGCTACATAACTTTCCGCAATAGTTGCAGATTTCCATCCGCCATCGCCATGTCGCTTGAGGGCTAAGACATCAATTCCAGTATTCGCTGATAAAGTGGCCGACGTTCTTCTAAGGAAGTGTCCAGTATACTCCTTAAAGTTCTGAAAGTTCAGAAATGTAGCAATTTTACTTGGAATTGAAGAAATCGAGTTTTTCCCGACAGGCTGGTTTAAGCACTTTCCATTTTGACATCGCATGAAGAAGCAAGGATTAAAATTCGTCATGTGGGATCTTATATCAATGTAATTTCGAACTGTTTTGAAATAACAAACCTTCTCATCGTCACTTTTAGTCACTATAAATTTACGTGCCATTCCATTTTTGGAATCAGGAATAGTAACAAATATGACTTGATGCCCTAATTCACATTCATTGCACAGAATTCACTAGAACGGCACGCTCCAGCAATTCCCATTATCATTACAACCTTCATCATTAAATAAATATCATCGGGGGCTTCAAACAGGAAGTTATTTACATCTTCCCTGTCAAACACATTAGATTTTTTGAGTTTATATCCGTCATTTTTTCTTTTTAAAAATGCTCGAAGTTTAGGATACTTGGAAATATTAATGTTCTCCTCTATGAAAAGGGTGGACTTCACCATGGATTATTCACAACATAAGCTTGATGGAGACTTTAATACAGCATATTTTTTGTGAAGGTACGCCAAAAGCACGGTTTCTGAAACTGCAGTAACAGTCTTTGTTTGGCACCATTTCTTGAAGTATTGATACGTTGCTTCATACCTCTTCCTCGATTTTTCTGGCAGCAGCGACAGACAAGCGATATTTGCTGATTCTTCTATATCCATTTGGCTGTTATACAAATCAATAATTTCAATTTCTCTTAATATTTGATAATACGTTGTTGATAAAATAACAATGCTTATGATGCGGTCAAAGCTGTCCATAATTTCATGCGAAAAGTATCGAATTAAATTAATAAAAATTCAAGAATAAATTCTACGGGGAAGAGAAAAAATGTTATATATTTCATGGGATGTAAGTACCATTTACTTACATCCTTTGTAGTATAAATAACTATCTTAACCTGGTACACAATGTGTTAATGTTAGTAATATTAGGAAGTGTAATTTAACGCCTGTTAGACGACAAAAGAATAAAATACTATAAATTTATAATTATATTAAATTAAAAATTCGTTAAAACTTACCTCAACCAGGACAATGTTTTGATTACTCAGCGTATTATATTTCAATGATTTTGTTACATAATTATGAAGACAATTGTGTCGGAATTTGAAAAGATGATTATCATGATAAACATCATTTTTCATATAAAAATAAATCCGATTTGATGGTCAGTTACAGTTCGATCACAGCATCAGTTAAGAAACAACTAACTTATTTTCAAAATGAATAGCTTGTTGGTAATTTGTGCTTGCGCCTTTGTGGCTGTGGTTTCCAGTGTAAGTTTAAAAATTGTTGGTTTTTAGTAATAAGTAAGACATTGCGTGGATAAAATACGCGACATTATATTAATATCAAGCGGACAAGATTATAGCCTAAGTTCAATAAATTTTTTACCCGTAATACCGCAGATAAGGAAAAGAGCTGCAGGCGAAAATTTTCAAAACTCAAGGAAGACTAAGCCCATTTTTCATGGTTATATTATTAAATTTGATTATTTGAAATGGATCAAATTTATAAAAATAAGTTTTCATATGCAATATGGCATTTCAAACATAATGTAAACCATATCATTCAGACATTCGTTTAAATCAAACATGGCACATGGCTTTACTATCCCCTGACTATTTACATTAAAACTTCTCATTTCTGTCCCAAAATTTACATAAATGCTATGCTCTTAGTGATTTGATTTTTTAATTAAAAATTTGGTAACCATTTGGAACCTGCAAATTATTCAGTTTTTTTTAGAACAACATTTGTCGATAACATTACTTACATATGTCAATTATTAATGTAATACTTGTCATAATGTAAACAGAATACACTAGGCGATTATGTCACTGTTTGAAGATTTTTAGAAATCGTACCACTACAAGGTCTGGAATAAAAACCATAATAACTTTGTTGCCATTGTATTTCGGAGATTCTAAACTTTTAAACAAAGGTAACTTGGCCCTGCTTTGTTACTTAGACCTCTGAGAGACACCCTGTATAAGGTTGCTCAAATATGGGTGGCATTATGGCAGTGGTATTCCGAAAGAACATTTCTTTTAAATAAAATATGTTGTAAATTATTTTTTATTCTAAATATTTTGGGCGAGATGATACTGATCATTGGGTTTAAGGGTCATCAGTATTAACAATTTGACCTGAAAAAAAGGGTGAACGTAAGCACTTTTTCTTAGGTAATATTAATTTACTAGAACCGCTAGGTATACTGGTACATTATATCAAATTTTAAATCATAAGGATTTACATTTAGCATATGTTTAAATAATATGCCAATAATATAAAAGACAATAACTATTTATTCAATAAAGATTTAGAAACTTTTTACGAAAAACCAAAGAAACTGTAGCTATAAGTTTCTTTGGTAAAACTTATATAAAGAAAAAGGTGTTAACCAGTTCCCAACTCGCCTTTAAAATGCGTAATTTCTATCTGAAGCCCTTATAACATATTAATTATATGGCAAATATTAATATTCCAGGAATTTCAACCAATACAAAACATAATTCTAGTATTTTTATCTATTTTTTGATACTTTTTTCCAAAAATGTCGGTACTCATTAATGAAAATATTGTTGGTAATAATTGGTTTAATGATAACTTAATGAACAAAGCAAGAACAAAGCAAAATTCAGAGAAGTTGGCGTCAAATCACACCGAAAATTAATGTACCATTTGTTTAAAATGTTCTGTTATCAAGACCACATACCGTCTAAATTTATTTCTTCCAGGTATGACCACAATTTTTTTTTTATTTTTTTATTTATACACTTCACAAACACTGTCATTGGTAATTACATCCAAAGGCTTATGAATAAAAATCAATATGCTACAATAGTATAAAAGTAGTAGTATAGTAGCCTATACAGGGTGTTTCAGAAGTACGGTAGGTACGTTAATTAAGAGGGTGATTTCTTATGATTTTCTAAGGGAAAAAGGTTCATAATATGTTAAAGCTTTCTCTAAAAAAATCGGATCTTTATAATTTTTAATTATCCTTTTCCCGATTTTATTAAAATTTGGTAACGTTATTCATAATGATAAGCGGCTTAATTAACCCTTACTAGATTACATTTATTAAGTCCAATGGCGTCACGAGGAGCACCTTAGCGAATATCATCTCCCCGTTATGGGTCGTATAAAAATAAACCATAGTTCTGTTATATTGTCTGCTTGCGAGGTTTAACATTTTGCAGATTTTTTATTAAGGATTTACATCTAACGAAAATCATGCGTAACGTTGCAATTCTAACAGCAATAAATACATTACTGCATACATTTCGAAAACGAAAGCCGAATAGAAAAATCTGCAATATACTAAACTTCGCAAATAGAGTTGCATATCAATATCCTGTTAACGAAAGCTTAATAATTTACCAGTTTTCTCGAAATTCGTTGACAGCTGAGCGCAGGAAACCCCATTTAATATACATTGCTGTATGATAGGTTGCGTGCCGGCGAGGGCTTACGGTGATGGACTCTTAAGGCACACTATTTATTCTCTCTATTAGAAGCGTATAAAAAATATTCATGAATATCGATCTTTATCTTTTAGTTGTTACAGCGCTGTTATAAATTCATTTAATTCATTACAGCTTGAAAGTAATAGTTGTATTTTTTGCCATTATAATACAAACCTAGTACACAACTAAACGAGATTTAAAGTGCTACTGAGGCATAGGTTTCTCATAAATTTCTCTTTAATTATCACCCTGAAAGATAGAAATGAGTTTTTAAAGAGCCAAACCTTTTTTCTCTGTCACAATATTTATCACACGTTTCAAGGATGTTATTATAAACCTTTTTTTACATAAAAGATCCGAGGAATAGCTGCTTATTTAAGTTTTATAATAGAAATAAAACACGAAACAAGAAATAAAAATATATTTAACATAGCAAATTTATTTCTAATTATGTTTTTTAGGCCCCAGAGGGAGACTTCGTCATTTCCCAAAAGAAATGCATTACAGACACTGGCGTTTCTGAAGACGAGGTAACGGACGTCGGCAAAGGTATCTTCGCTAGTGACCCCAAACTTGCCAAGTACCTCGTTTGCGTTGGCAAAGACAATGGTATGATTGGTGCAGATAATAAGATCAACAAGAAACTACTTAAAAAGCAGATGCTACTAGTTAACAGTGATGAAGGTGTCGTCAACGCAGCCATAGATAAATGTGTCGTTGAGAAGGCCAATATCGATGAAACGTCTTTAGAAGCAACAAAATGTCTGTACGCTGAATTACATTAATAATTTTTGTGCTTGACTTTTTCTAAATATTGTATTAGGTAACTGTTGCTAAATAAATATTTGTAAGCTGATATTTTGTGTTATATAATATAAACCTAGAGTATATTCAAGTTGGGTTTAAATTTATAGTTTGGTTGTTCCGCACTGAGATTGGCAAGGTATGATACTAATTTCAAACATCCACGTAAAAAAATTGTTTATAAATTTAAACCAATTATTCATCTTTCATCAAGATAGGGCACGAAATGGCGATGGATGGTGTTATTGTTCGCTGGAGCTTTAACACAAATCATACATCAAACAATGAGCCGTGTAGAAAACAATTATTTTATTCGCCGATTGCACGCACGCATTGAATACCATGGCGAGCATTTCGAGCATTTGCCTTCATAAATTTAAATATTATTAATTTTATAATATGCAGGTGTGGCTTGATTTGAATTATAACAGTACATGTACCTAGGTTGAGAAGTAAGCACTTATATAGCCAGCGCTTCTATGTGTGTGCGAGGTATATATCAGCTTTATCACCTGAGGTATATAATAATATAGACCTTTTTCTACTACTTATACTAAAATATTACATATTTAATTTATTTAGATCTTTATATTAGCCATTTCTGCCCAATTTTTAAAATATTTTGGAAATCAAGTAGCCTAGGGAAAACACAACCATATTGAAATGCGATTTTAAATGTCAGTTTGTAGAGAACCAGGGGCAAGTCACTAAAATACGAGAGAAGGGCAACAAGCAATTCATGGGCAGTTCATGTCAGGGGGGCGGGAGGGTTTTGACATATCTGCTAGTAACTTTTGGTTTTCTTATTTCGAGTTAAGATTTCATTAATAATCTTCGCTAATCGAATATTTTTAATAAGTTTGAATGATTTAATTGGATATGTAATTAATTTAAGTTCATACTATCATCATTTTCGGTTAAAATCTTACAAAAACATTAAAAAGCTAGTGTTTTTTTTTCTGCAACACTGATTTATTTTATGACAATGACAGTTTACTTCTCGTTTGGTCTTCTGACGCGTTTGTTGTGATTTTTTCCACGACTTTTTTCTTTATAAAATGGGTTTAATTTGATCTTGGAATGAATTAGTGGGGCTTTTTGGTAAGTTTATAGTGATATTTAAGTCCTTAGTTTATTTTTTCATGAGCAAGTAAGTTCTTTCTTGGGATATTTTTTAGCTGAAACTTCGCTGTCGACCATGCTTTGGGATTGATGATTTTTGGAAGTATATTTATTGTAAGTATTATACTAAAGTAAGTTGATAAGTATAGTTTTAGATTCACAACTTACTAATAATGATCTTTTGAAGTGTGTCTGGGTAAAAATGTTATTAATTAGTTCCTTCCTTATTTTTCAAAACTGGTGAGTCATTTCTGTTTACCTACCTTGCTTGCAGTTAAAGTATTAATATTTTTACATACACCTACACTTTCTCTTATGTTTAACAGCTTGTAGTAATCTTTATTTTTCTGTAGCTTGTAGTTTCTAATAACTGTCTGTGAATGTATCAAAATACTGATATCACTTGCATAATATAGTCGGCCACTAACTGAAATAAATAAATACTCACTTAAGTACTTACTGCATTGCCTTCTATAAAATACAAGTTTAGAAAATGTTTTTGGTACTATTAAATTAGTCTGTGTCTAGGTACATGACAAACATTTTGTTTGTAGTTAAACATTGGATATATGTATACCGTTATTGATATTCTTTAGTCTACTTATGTTTAGGTTAGTTCGGTTTATTTTCAAAAATACAGTTTAGCCTGAGATGAACTGGAGAATGAACTTAACTATAACGAATAAACCTGGGCATTAATGAGTTAATAAAAAATTGACATTTAATAAATTAAAATCCAATATAGGAAGAATAACATAGGTATTACCTATATTTTTTCCATGGATTTGTTTGCAAATTTAGTAATAGGTATGAAGAGTATTTACTGGAATATGTTCCTTTAATTGGGTTTTACTTGTTTTCGTACAGTATAGGGTTATAAAGTAGAATATACAGTGTCCTCGAATGTAGTCCTTGAGAGTGTAAGCTTTTACATGTGTCTCGGGGAGGGTACAGCTGATACCAGCATTACTACATTGCACCTGCTATGCAATTTAACTGACCAATGTTTCTCTCCTCACTCTAATTGGGCAAACTATAAAAGTTTTCGTACCTATTGTACCTTATATCCTAATTGAAAAGAATTTTTTTTTTCTGTTTGTCTAACCACGCTCCTAGGCTTCCTTAGCTGTAATAATTATCAGTGAGAAAATCTAATTTCTTAAAAATATCATGACTTTAGTGTTGTATATTGTATTCCTAAATCCTATGTAGGTATCTTTTTTATTTAAATATTCTAAATAAATATATTTTGATCATATTTTCTTTTATTATGATAATTCACTAGACATTGTTTTATAATTAAAAAAACAGTAATAAAAACAATTAATGCGTAATAAATTTTAAGGTTTTAATTCAATTTGGTTGTAACATTACTATATAATTGTATTCCAGAAGATATATTTTTAAATTGGTTAGAAATTATCACAAGCTGCTCACATTTACTTATAAGGCGAGCAGCTTGTGTATTTCTGCCAAACATATATATTTTGAAATCCAACTGTAATGTTACAGTCAAATCGAATCAAAACTAAAATGTATTTAAAAATTATAATATATTTTCAAATATTCCCGCGCATTTCTTCAGTCGGTATGTCAGATTTCTATAATGCCATCATGACATTATCGGTAAAATATAATTCTATTTTGCCGGTGGGTTAGCCATGCAGTTGGTTCATAGATGGCCCATGTTTCGAAACTTTAACATTGTTGTAACATTTCTCTAACCTTTATTGTTCTGTGTAGAAAACTAGTTGTTGGGTTTACATTTTTGAATATGAAAGTTTTCCTTTGAAATATCTTACAATTAATGGTGAAAGTTCCTGTATTATTAAAAATTTGATATTATTTTCCCGAACTTCTCCATTTGGAATGGTTACTCAAGGCTTAAAATCAATAGAAAAGAGGAGGTGAGTAAGAATACTAAAACTGAGTGTAACTTAACTTCATTATGCAGAAAAGTTTTCATTATTTACCTAGATGATTGTTTGTTATCGTTGTCTCCCTGGGTAGAAATTTTACGTCTCATTAGAGAAATGAAGTAAATAATGGTGATTTCTCAAGTTACTAGTAGAAAAACAATTTCTTTACTTGGACATTTGAAAACTTGACTTGCGAAAATACCTTGATTTCAATATTTAAGATGACGGTAATATCTTAAGGAGGCACCCTCCGAAATCTCTGGTTAAGTGTTTTTTGCCCTATTTTTGATCGTAGGGCCTACCCTCAGCGGCTGGGAAATTCTACGTTAAGGTATTGTTTCAATAATGTAAATAGTATTTAGGACCTTTTAACAAAGCAAGGAAGGATCACATAAGTAGTATGCATAATACATTTTTGGCCTGGGACCTAATTATGTAAGCAAATAAAAGTGGTTAGTATTATGCATACGTGACATATACTTACTGACATGCTTACCTTTTAGCAAACATTGTTTTTACACTTTACTTGCTTATTTTCTATAATATTTTTTGAAGTTTATAGAATAGAAATTTAGAAAGATAGGTAGACGCCACAGAGTGTTTTTAATCATAACAAATATTGCCACCGCAGCATTGGAACTGCAGTTTTCAGTTTCGTATGGAATATTGTCACGTTGGGACGAACCTCATAATTTTATAAATTTAATAAACAATCTAGTAATTAATCTTAAGACAATTGGATTCAGGGTTCCAAGCCAGTTTATTGAGATAAGTAAGATTATTTTTTTCTTTAACAAATCAAATAGCAAGAAAACATTAGCGGATACATACAAGGCAATTACAAATTGGTAATTAATTAAGATAGAACAAACCGTAAACGTGTGAGTGTTCTCTCAAAAAGAAGAGACGATCTAACGACTCACCAAAAGGAGGGTAATGTCTATAAGTCACCAGACTAGACTCTTTCCTAAACAATACTTAAATAATAATAATAATAATAATAATAATGACTTTTATTAATAAAATATATAGCAAATTAACAAAGGAATTATGTGTAAATATCTATAAAATATTTAAACGTAAATAAAAGAGGCAGAGCCTAGTTTGGCGAGGTCTAAACTTCTGGCTACTCTTACTTAACCAAAGGTAGGCTCATAGTATAATACATATTACACAAAACACAAAAATAAAGAAAAAAGTAGGATAAGCATGATAAGCATGATGAATTCGTTCAAAACAAGAAAATTATCGAGGTTTTCAAAAGCATATCATTGTCTATTTAACAAATGATTACGGAGTTTGAATTTAAATTTATTAATGTTATATAATCTGAATTATTCAGGCATAGAGTTATACAAACTAATGGCATTAAAAGAAAAACTTCTCTTAAACATTGCTGTTCGATGTTGTGGCATTGTGTACCCATTCCTAAATCTAACGTTCCTATTATGTACAGTTGTTCTAGGAATAAATTTACTTTTTACCAGATTAGAGGAGTCGGGTGAGTTAAGTAATCTGTGTACGAAGTTACCAAGGTGGTGGAGGCGGCGACTACTCATATTAGGCCAATTGCATTCAGTTATCTCATGCGAAATGTGATCATATTTGCGAAGACCATAAATTAGTCTACAACATGTATTTTGTACTTTCTGTACTTTGTATCTGTCCTCCTCGCGGAGACAAGGCCCATAGATGAAGTCGCAATAGGTGAAGTGTGATAACACCAGGCTTTCACGCAGAGTTTTCTTTAATTAAGTAGATAGTATGTGGCGATTACTATCTAAAAGTTTAAGTGAAGCGAATGCTTTCTTATTAAGATTTTTTATATACTCACGAAATCGTAGTTCTTCATCGACCATTAGGCCCAAGTCCCTAGCAGAGTTGACAAAGTTTAAAGGAGTATTTAAAACTTGTAGTTTCAAGTTGTTCTTTACATAACTTCTTTTAGCCTTAGTACCTATACATAGTAATTGTGATTTTTTAGAGTTTAAAATTGAATTATGTTCCTTCGAAAGTGATCTGATATTTTCCAGATCATGAGGAACATTGTGAGTGGCTTGAACTGTATCTGACACATTAAAAGAGTAATAAAGCTGTGTATCATCAGCATAAGCCTGTGTTCTACAGTAAGCTGTTGAGGTTATTATATCAATAGTATAAATTATAAACAATAGAGCCCTGAGGGACTCCAGAATGGATGCTTAAACTGCTGGACTCAACACCGTTACATGAAACCCTCTGAGAACGATTTAATAGAATAGAATCAAACTATAATTATGCACTTTTTACTAATAAAATAAGTGAAATAACTTACGCAGTGGAAGTCGCTGGAAAACAGCAACCTTTGGGCGCTAGGTTCACCATATCGAAAATAATAGAAAAGATAAACTTTGGTGATTTAAATGAATTATTTTTGGAACCTCAAACGGGCGGCCATTTTCCAAGCACTTCGTTATGTGAGTAACTCCAGTTCGTAAATGATCTCTAATCTTTTAATAGCGTTTTGTAACCCCTGTTAGTTACAAAAGTGGTTGCCTTTCTGCTGACTTTACCGATCTCTTGCAAGCTTGTAGAAGCTCACTTGGCGGAAGAGACTTTCCTATTAAAAATGGAATCTTTTATCCCAACAAATTGTAATACATTTTCCTTATCATCTATATTACATCCAATTCCTACCAATAAAACACACTACATCTATCCAAGGCCTTTGACGAGTATTGATGGCATGATGGAATCCTAACCAGAATGAGAGCATACGGTATGCCGGTTCATTTAACATCAACGCCGGAGTCCCTTAAGGTTCTAAATTGTCGCCCGCCCTCTTTTTACTATACATTAATGATCTTTTGGAAAAAAACTTAAAATCCTATATGTAGCTTCGCTGATGACAACACACTCGTTTCATCTTTTACTTTATTTATATGCTCGTACATCGGCTGCCAATGCACATCTCTATTGCAGCAAGAGGTCTCACATCTCAACAAAGACCTGGAAGAAATTCTGTCTTGGGGTGACAATAACCAAGTAGAATTTAACGCTAAAAAATCCAGGTGGTAGTTTTTCTAAAAAATTTAATGTCGAAGAACCGGATATAGTAATGGCGGAACACTTGATTCCCTTGGCTTCATCAATTCATTTATTGGGCGTCAATTTGGATAGTCATATGTCTTGGCATAGTCATGTTACGGCCATTGCTAAGGCAGCCTCCCAGAAGCTTGGAGTACTTTCCCGAACTAAGAACCTCTATACACTATACACCCCAACAACTTTTGATGCTCTATAAAGTCCAAATTCAAATGTTCAATTTTTAATATTCAAATATTCGATTTCGAATATCCAATCTTATCCCGCGATTAGATGTGCCGAAAAAAATCAGATAACATTCAATTCATTATTGATTGAAAGATATGGGTTGCAAATACCAACAAATTAGTTTTAGGCTTATGCTGGCTGAAGGTATAAGGTATATTGTTTGTTGGTGCCTATTCGCTCGTGAATATTTAAGTTTTGACTGAGAAATAGTTTAGTAATAAAAATTAATTTTATATATGCGTGTGACTGAAGAAAGAGGCAGTTCGTGATACTTTAAAAAATTTCCACCCGTGGTGTTAAATTCTACTAATTAATGATTAACAATACATACATAAATAACATAATATCATACATAAAAGTAAATCTCTTATCAGTTCCAACTGATATTCAATCATAAACAATTTTGGCCTACTACAGAAACACCGTTCCGGAAATTTGATTATGGTTTTTGGTAAAACAAGCCTATAAACACCAAGATAGGCCATAATGTAATATTTATTAATATTCATTGATTAAATATCTACACACTGTTCCTATTGAATGAATATCTACACCAATCAGCGCAGGATGCAGCTGCAATGTTCTGAATGTGCGACTCAATGTTTCCTAAAACGTAGACCTAAGGATGGGGAAAGGTTTGGAACAGTTTGCGATGAGTGCAATGTAGAGATTTGTAAGGTTTGTGCTGGTCTTGGTTCATCTGAGTGTGACAGTCTGGTTTCAACCAATAGAAAGCTACTTTTTTTGTGTAGTGAATGCAGAGGCACTACTCTGAAGTTAAAAAAATTAAAATCTCATAAAATTACTAAATGAAAAGGACAATTTTAATCATGCCTTACAACAGAAATGTAAGGAAAAGGATGATAAAATATTTGTATTAACTAATCAAATAAATGACCTTGATGAGGAGTTAACTAAGGAAATAGATGTTGAAAGAATAAATTGCCAATATAAATAACCATATAAAGAGACTAAAGAGAAATACGTGTGATTTGGAACTTGAAGTATTGGAATGTGAAAAATCATTTGAAGCAGAGGTTACTGATCAGAGGAGAAATGTTTCTGAACTAGGAAAAAAATAGAAAAAATCAAAGATGAAAACAAATTGCTCTTGGAAAACACAGAGAGGGTGGAGATGGAAATCAAAAAGAACAAGATTGAAACATGCTTTGAAAAAGAGAACAAAGGAGTTGATGGAGGAGAGGAGTATGAATGAAGACAAGCTACTTAGTGCTAGCAAGGAGTTACTGGAAATGAAAAGG
Organism: Polydrusus tereticollis; assembly: GCA_963920685.1. Lineage (NCBI taxonomy): Eukaryota > Metazoa > Arthropoda > Insecta > Coleoptera > Curculionidae > Polydrusus > Polydrusus tereticollis. Next base: position 202,810,117 of record OY987326.1, read on the forward strand.
ACGGAAAATGAACTTACCTATGCATGAACTTAAAAAAACAATGAATCTACTAAATGATGAAAGACTACAGAATGTGGATTTGGCTACTAAGATAAATGCTTCGAGGATAGAAACAGGTGAATGGGTGAACCTTAAAAATCAGTTTCACGAACTAATGGAGACAAATAGGAACATGGTAGGAACTATAAGGTTGCTTGAAGAGGACAATGAAAGGTGCCAAAAAGAACTAGAACAAGCAATATATGCTTATGACAGGGACTATCTGGGAAGATCTGATATGACAACCAATATTGGTAAGGCCCTTCACCATAATAAAATTGTAAACTTGAATGAAGGCAGGAACAAATTAAATAATAGTGATTTGAATGAAAACAAAAATAGCACTGTTATCAAAAATAAATCAGGCAAACAGACGAAAAAAAGAAATATTTTGTTGTTAACTGATGAATATGGAAAATATTTGTTACCATTCCTTGATAGGGAGCTATCTGCAGACTTTCATGTTCAGGTGATTTGTAAACCGGGAGCTACTTTTAGAAATGTCTTACGTGGACAGAAGGAGGCCATTTCGGCGCTTAAAAATGATGACTTTGTTACAGTGCTTGCAGGGTTGAACAATAAGGATATTAGTTTAAAAAATGTAACTCAAATAGCAGATTGGTGCTTTGTTACCAATCTTATATTGAGGACTATACCAGTTAAACTTGAGAGATATTCTCCTTACAAAAATATTGAATCTGTAAATGCCAAAATTATCAAGTCGACCCATAGTATCAGACAGTTTTCAAATAATATTAATGTTCTTGACCTTCAAACTAAATTTGGATATTCTGACTACACGAGGAGAATTTTTTCAATAAAAAAAGCCTAACCAGGATGGCATACTCTATTAATAATTTAATTCGTAACTTTAACAACGCCCCCTATGGTTTCTTAAAACAGATACCCCTAGTATCTTTGCAAGCGAGCACTGATATTAATATTGATACCAGCCCCGATTCTATAAGGGATGACATCGTTAGCGATGAGCTTTTGGATGGTGTAGGTGGTAATGATAGTCATGGTGATAATGATAGTAATAGTGATACCATTGTTGATAACAACGATCAACAACCAAGAGAGAAAAAATTTTTAGGATAGTATTATTGAACGTTTAGTGAATCAGATGCAAACTTGATGAATTCATTTTATTCTTAGATAGTCTTGCTTTTCCCCCTGTAATTCTTTTAACGGAAGACTGGCTAAAGGTTGGTTGGTGAACCTTTGTTTGTTCCTGACTACAAAATTTTTATCAAAATACTGCAGATCTAATACTGTTCATGGCGGAACATTGATTCTGATCAGGCAGGATTTTTTGGAACTATCTAAATGTGTTGCGTGTAGATAAGTTTAACACTTGGTTAGTTGAGAGAGAGTTTGAGTTTTCCATTGCTTATTTTCCAATGATCAAACTTAATATGATTTGTTTATATAGACCCCCTGGGTCAAACGTTAATGTATTTATTTCTAGGTTGGATGGTTTGTTATAACAACTTTCACTGAACGTATCTATTGTTCTAACAGGGGACTTAAATATAAATTATTTTGATGATATCTCCATGGAGGTCCAAGTACTAAAGAATCTATTCCTATCTTTCAATTTACAAGTGCATGTACAGACAGCAACTCGCATAACTTCATCCGCCTCTACACTATTGGTCTATGTATGCACAAACCTGGACATATACCAGATAATGTGTTCGGTTATTGATGCAGGGCTGTCTGATCATCAAGCAGTCTATTGCACACTAAAAGTAAAATCTACCAAAACCAAGAAGGCTGTGAGAAAAGGCCGATTATATACTAATAAAAATTTTAATAAATTTGTGCATACTTGTTCATGTGTCGGTCGACAGGCAGAATGTTTTGAATTCTCATCATCCTCTACAGGAATTTCATAAAACCATGGCTTCAATCTTTAATACCTCATTCCCCATAAAAAATTTAAAAACCAAAAAGAGTAAAGAATGGTTTTCACAGGGGTTAAAAGTTTCATCAAAAAATATGCGCTCACTGCATGTAATTAGAAAGAATTTTTTAAACAATGATTTTTTTATTTCCTACTATAATAAATATCGAAAGGTATATCGAGCTACCATACTGAAAGCCAAAAAATTGTTTTACATAAAAAGGATAGGCAGGGCTCAAAACAAACAAAGAGAATCGTGGAATATTGTAAATAGCTTAAGGGGAAAAAACGGTACTAACCCTGTGAATACTGAATTAAATTCTAATGACTTAAATAAGTTCTACTGTACTATTGGTCAATTTTTACCTAGTGCTGCCACTACTGTCAATCCAATCTCATATTTACGTAGGGTGTCCTTGCCTCAGTCTTTCTTTCTCAAGCCTACCGATGTAGAGGAATTAAGAGGTATCTTTAAACAAATATAAAATAAAAACTATGCAGGCTATGACCAGTTATCAATAAAAGTATTCTCTGAGTTACCTCTTGATACTCTGCAGGTGCTGTCTGAGGCTATAAACAGATCTTTTGAACAGGGTGGCTTTCCTACTTGCCTGAAAAAGACCTTAGTTTTACCCCTTTTTAAGGGAGGAGATCCAAATTTATCATCTAATTTTCCCCCATTTCCCTCCTGCCTACATTATCAAAAATAATTGAAAAAATTGTTAAGAGTCGAGCTCAAGATTTTTTAATCAAACATAAGGTTTTGTGTGTGGAACAGTTTGGTTTCCAATCATCAAAGGGCACAAATAATAACGCCATTTTTGTGTTTTTGGAAAGCCTTTATTTACAGCTCAACAATGGTGACGTTGCAGCAGCGGCGTTTTGTGATTTGTCCAAAGCTTTTGACTGTGTTGATCACGGACGCTGCTGTGCAAACTTGAGACTTATGGTTTTAGGGGTAGAAGTTTGGACTGGTTTCGCCCGTATTTGTCTTGTCGCAGTCAAAGGGTAATCTTGAACAGTGAATTCTCAAATGAATGTCAATTGCAGACCGGTGTTCCGCAGGGCTCTGTATTGGGTCCCTTATTGTTTCTGTTGTATATTATGTATATTTGGCATAAGGCTTCGACTGATAGTTTTACTGGCTAGAGCACTTTTACAATGCCTTTGACAGTCCAAAATTGGTAACATGTTTAGATTAATTAGAGTCTTTTTTATGGAATTCTCTAAGAAGCGTGTTTACGGATTGCATTGCTGCAACGTTATCGCCTTTAACGTTAATTACTTTAGTTTTGAAATAGCGAAATGAGGCAAACTAATATATGCATAAAAAAATCGGTGTCTATCCCGGGATTAATAGGTCTAATCCCGGTATTTTCGAGACAGGTTTTCCTTCCGGGATCCCGGGATTCCGAGATCTCGGGATTGACAGAACTACTTTTAATACCTTTAATTTTAATTTTAGCTTTAGCTTCCACGTATTTAAAAAAATGAAAACTTAAGTATAAGTACTATATAATATAACATATACAGGGTGTTACTTAATGATAGGCCACAATTCCACTGGTGCATTCCTAAACCAAATTCAAGTAGAAAAGTTCATATAAACATGTGTTCTAAAAAGTTTGGTTTTGATAATATCTCAAAGATCCTTTTGCCAGTTTTGGTGAAATTTGGCAGTGTTGTTCGTTGTGATGAGACGCTAAGTTAGCACTAACTAAATGATAATTACGAGCTCTAATCAAAATCGCAAACAAACCCAACTCCTTTGATTTCATATAAAACAACTAAAATTTTATTTACCGTTTGCCTTCGATGAGTATCCCAAAAAGCCATATAAGATATTTGGTTTCGAAGAGTAGGTCATGCATTTGAAATAAAAACAAATAGCAGTAATTTTACTTTACTTCGACATATGAAGTTAGTCATTATTCAGCCAGACATTCCAATATTATTTTGTAAATTATGGCAAAAAGCTAAACACACAAGAAAGGACAGAATTAGATCTTATTGTTGGAGATAAATATAAATCGTTTAGAGAGGCAGCCCTATCTTCAATTAATTAATTTCGTATGTTAAAGTGAAGTAAAAGTATTGCTATTTATTTTCATTTAAAATGCACGGCCTCTTCAAAAACAAATATTTTGTATGGCAAGCGACAAATTAATAATTAGTAGTTTTACACGAAATGAGAGAGAGAGAGAGAGAGAGAACGCCATAAAGGATTTTTTTCTGTAGTGCTATACCTAATCAAAAATTACTCGTAAACGGGCTTTAATTTGATGCATGATTTTTATCACCACATGCACAATCTAAAACACAGGACTATAGGATATTCACAAAACTATGTTTAGATGGATCAATATTATTTTTTGCAGACTCACTTTCTTGAACTAGCCAACTGAAATACAACCAATGTTTTGATGATTTTACGCTCTTTTGATTCCGAATACTCAATTTGAGGAATTAGCAATAATTATTACCTATGTCAATACTTAGTTCGAATCAGCCATGCATGTGTTACATTCGATATCATAATATGTACCATTTTTAATGACTGTGCTTTAAGCAAATTGTTTTGATAATATTTTTACGTATTTAATTGTTTCACAAAACTCAGTAAGGTCTCGACCTTCGCAATTATTGTTGACAAAATTTATATAAAAATGCTTCATTAAAGGAACAGAAGTCTTAGTTCTCCAATTCCATTAACCAAGAGAACAAGATTATATTATTAATATTAAAAAATGTACAAGATTGCTCTGCTTCTAGTTTGTGCAGTTTTCAGCACGGTGGCCGGAGTAAGTAAATATGAATGTTTAATTACTACGAACAACGTAAACTAGATATTGCAGTAAATTTTTTATAATTATTATTCGTTTCCAGTTAATTGAAAGGTTTACTCCAGGGATTATAATAAAATCCTTAATATAAAACATTATTTGCTGTTGGTCGTAAAAGTTTCCTCGTCGGAACATAAAATAATCTATTTTCTTATACTATTTCTTCCATAACCAAATTCCAAAAAATTCAAATTCCAAACAATGAGCCTTATCTCCATTCTGCAATTTTTTAATGCATTTTGGTTTGTAGGGTAGAAAATATCCGTTGAATATGGGATTCGTTAATTTCGTTATCCAACTTATCTACTCGATTCCTAGGAGTTAATTTCAAATCTCCCTGTATTGATATAAAAACAATTAAGGTGATAACTTCATCAAAGTTGTACTGCTTTCTTACCTTAACTTAATCCTTAATATTTCGGATATCCCAGCAATAAATAAAAATAAATGAAAACATTTCAAAAGCAACTGAAAACATCGACCTTCTTTGATCAATTATTTCGGTTAACAGTTCCGATTCCGAGTACCGAACGAGTTTTTCACAAACCGTGTTTCACAAGCTATCATTATCTCAAGAATTGAGACCCGAAAAACCAGGACTTCTGGTTAACTTACAGAACCTCAGCTTTGTACATATAAAATACCATTTTAACAAACACAAGGTACTGATAAACGTGTACTACGTCGATATTAACAGCAGGAATTAACTTTTGGAGTAATGAACCTGATGTTGCAAAAGTGTACTTTACTAAAATAATTAACAATCAAAAATTGTCTACTTTTGTTGAGAAGTAATTTTTGAGCTTTTTAATTTAATGTCGTATTTAACTTTAGCTTTTTTCGCTTCGAATTTAAAACAAAGAGGCTTACTATTTAAATTAATTATTATTAAACATTATAGTTTTTGACACCACCCATATTTTATCTCTATTTTGATTACGCATTATAACTTCCTAAGATAAGCAACAAAACTTTTTTATCGGGATTAATCTTTCTCAAAAAATCAACATTAAGAAGATTTACCAGATATTCCATGTAGTCTCATTTTAGAACAAGCCAGTGGCGTAACTACTGAAGAGCCGAACAGACGAGTTGTCTATGACCTCGGAACATCATAATTTATTACCGTACTTTTTTTTGTTATTTATTTTTAATAGGTACCGATTCCCTTTAGCATTTTCTCCAAGGATCCATTCTAAAAATGTAATATTTATTTGTTTCTTGTCTTTTCTTTTTATTTACCTACTAGGTTAGGTTAGGTTAAGGGACCTCAACCGAAAAATAATTATAAATATACAAAAGCCTGCCTAGTAATCTAGTTGGCACTCAGTATCCAGTGATGGTAACCAAGCCACTATCATTATCGCCTAAGTTTGATAAGAAAACTATTAACGAACTACTACCATAACGATTATTTAGACACACAAGCTGCATAGCGTCAAAATATTGATTAGCGGGTGATGACAACGGTAACTGTATTCCGATTGGCTAATCGGCAATTAAGTTGGAATACCAGACAAGTCACCCTAATACGGGGTTGTATTTAGTTTGATGGTTATTTTCGCACCACTTGTGTTTAATTTACTGTTATTGCTTGTTATCTATATTTTGATATAAATAGTTTTTTGAGTATTGTATTTTTTTTATTAGTTTTACTAATTATAAAGGGTGTCCCAAAATGAACGCACATTTTTATTTATTAACAAAACACATTTATTTCTTGAAATATGTCAAAACTTTGCTGGAAGTAGAAAGAATACATATCACGATTAAGTGTGAAACACAATATCCGACAAATGTCCACCGCGGCTTTGCTGGCAGGCCCTTGCCCTTTTGACGAAAATATTAATAACATTTTCACATATTTGTGGACGAATTTCATTAATGACGCGTCGAATTTCGTTCTTCAAGTCAGAAATTACGGCTGGTTTATTGGCATAAATAAAAGATTTAAGAAAATCCCAAAGAAAGAAGTCGTACGGTGCTATACTGCAGGATCGTGGTGGCCAATGCTGATCAGTATTGCGAGATATGGCACGACCAGGAAATTTCAGTCGTAATGAGTCCATTGTTTAACGCGCACTGTAACAGGTCGCTCCGTCCTGTTGAAACCATAAGTTTTCCACATTAATTCGTTCTAATTCAGCCCACAGAAACTCTTCTAACATTGCACGATAACGTTCGCCATTCACTGTTAGTGCAGTTCCAGCCTCGTCTTCAAAGAAGTATGGCCCAATTATTCCGCCGAACCAAAAACCGCACCAAACGATGACTCGTAGAGGATGCATGGGTTTTTCGTGAATAACACGAGGATTCTCTTCCCCCCAAATTCGACAATTCTGCTTATTGACGTATCCATTCAATTGAAAATGTGTCTTATCACTAAACAGGATTTTCTTCGAAAAATCTCCGTCATTTGACTCGTTTCCCAGAATCCAATTAACAAATTCACGGCGCAAACCATGATCTGTCAGCTAAAATTCTTGGGTCAATTGGATTTTATAGGCATGCAATACTGGCGACAATCAGTTATGGGTACATAAAATAGTTATTAGTACTTTAAGTTTAGTTCGGCCCTGTACAATCTTTTGAAGCTATTACGTAAGTTTGACATTGATTTGTTCAAATCGTATGAAGCTTGGACTTGATTATGGTATAGTAACAACAACTGTTTTGTTATGTCATGTTAGGCCAGAGGATTTTTTAAAAATAAATAACACTAATGCAAATTTTAGGTACTAACCTCAGAGGCACGCGAAAAGATGTTCAAAGTGCAAAACGAATGTATGAAAGAAACGGGCGCCACAGACGAGATGATAATGAACGCTTTCGCTGGCAAATTTACTGATGCTCCAGAACTAGCCGAACAACTGGTTTGTGTTGGTAGACGCGGAGGTGTAATAGATGCGGAAGGACACATTCATAAAGAAGTTTTTAAACCCAACCTTATGATGATGATCGATGACGAAGCTAAAGTTGACGCAGTCTTAGATAAATGTTTGGTGGAAATAGGTACCATTCAGGAAACTGCAATAGCGTCTTGCAAATGTATGTTTAAGGAACTATATATGTGATCATTTGGATAAATGAGTTACTAATCCTGTACTGTGTAAATAAATGTCTTTTAAATGAATATTACGATTGTTCTTAATAAATTAATGCGACCGAACAGTGGTCAGAAGAGAATTCAACTAGACTTTAACTTATTGAGGCCCTCGTCAAGTCAAATAAAAGCCAGTGTCAAAATTGTAACCTATTATGTTCGACAGGCTGCGTTGCACATTGAAACTTATTCTCGCGGATTTTGTGCCATTGTAAGATTTTCCGATTTAATAGATATTGATGATATACACTATCGGACAAAAGTAGAGCAACACTTTCGAGAAATGAAAGAAATCTCGATTTTATAATATTAAATGCATGATATCGTATTTAAATACATCGTGTCTTAAAATAAATATTAAAGTAGGCTGCTGTTATCGGCGGCAACAGCTTCTTTCCACTACTAACCTATAACATCGCCATTATTGACCGATTATTAACGTTAGAAATCGTTTTTCTCTACCTTATAAGTTATTATTGACCATGGTCAATAATAAGGCATTGAAATCCATTATGACCGATCTTCAAGAATCTATTTGAACGCAGGTAACTTGATTTTTTGATTTAACAACATGAATTCATAAACATTTTAAACAGTTAGGCAACCAGATAATTATCAATATATACCTATTAGATTATTAGAGATTCTTGATATGTAAAATATCGATACAATCAACATTTTTTCTGCTTCCATCCTTAATTCTGGAGGTGTACACATAATAATATCACTAATATTCTCTTGGCTCATTTTTTAAAAAACGGAAACTCGTGAAATCTGATGACATAAATGAACAAAAATTGACATTCACAAAGCCACCTGACAAAGCAACAAAATATTTTTCCAATTCCAAAGCGCAGGTAACTTGATTAAAAAATATACTTATACCTACCTATAATTTTTTATAATTAATAATACTATAAAGATAAATATCTTATAAAAGTTTGTAGTAGTGGAAAAAATATTATATTAACCACGGTTTAGACAGCTTATAGCCTTATGCCGCTCGGGCAATAATGATGGCTGTCTAAACCTTGGTTAATAATATACTATTTCCAACAATCAAAGCAAATGAACTGATATTGACGCAAACTTTCAAATACAGTATTGTAATGCGTCAAAAGCAAAGCAACATTTTAATATTTTCCTAAAAAACAAAGGTTATGGTGAAAGTAAAGGTTAAAATATTTTTGCAGAGTTTATTTTATGTTTAATTAATATTTCTGTGCTGGATTAATCATGCCAAAAGGTATTCCAATTTCAAAAGAATTAAAACAGAGAGTAGTGAATGCACACTTGGAAAGTACAATACAAGCCGCAATTTCAAGACGGTTTGTTTTACCAAGATATGGCGTATCCAAAATAATTTCAAGTTACATTCAATGGGGACATTTAGAGAATCTACCGAAATCGGGAGGGCCGAGAAAAACAACAATTTGGACAGACAGATGCATTAAAATAATTTCTCAAAACGATCCTTGGGTGTCTGCACCTAGAATTATTGCTGAAATTCCCGAAATTATGGTTAATCCACGGACAGTTCAAAGAAGGTTTGTAGACGCAAAGGTATTTAGTAGACGCCCGGCTAAAAAGCCCTTTATTTCGGCAAAAAATAGAGTGGCTAGGCTTGAATTTGCACGTTGTCATTTAAATTGGTCAGTAGACGAGTGGAAAAAAGTTTTATTTAGCAATGAAACGCGTTATAAAATTTTCAATTCTGATGGAATGAAGCGTGTAAGACGGCCAATTAACACAAGGTTTAATGCCAAATAAGTTACACCAACAGTTAAACATGGCCAAGGCAGTGTTTTCCTATGGGGTTGTTTCTCATGGAATAGGGTGGGTTCTTTAAACTTCATTAATGACACCACGGATCGATTTGTCTATATAAATATAATGCAAAATGTAATGTTGCCTTATACAGAGTGGGATATGCCGTTGCGTTTTATTTTCCAACAAGGTGACGATCCAAAACACTCTTCACCAATTGTTCAAGAGTGGCTTCAAGAAAATAACGTTCGGGTTTTTCAGTGGCCGGCACAATCCCCAGACCTTAACCCCATTGAAAATCTATGGGAAGAAGTTGAACGTAGAATTCGTACACAATTATTTCCAAATAAGCAATCATTGATAAATAAAATCAATGAAGTTTGGACAAACCTTTTCGAAAATACTGTTCAAAATTGATTGCCTCAATGCCGCGACGTTGTCGGCAAGTAATAAAAAATAATGGATATTCTATTAACTAATTAATAATTTATAATATTTCTAGCTATTATAATTATTAAATGTGCCTAATGGTTTTTTATCGTAATATGTAAAATTAAATACTGTTGACACAATTTGTTGCTTTACTTTTGTCGCACTTTATTTCGTCGATTTTTATAATTATAAATATTTCTCTACCTTCATTTCGTTTAAAGTGTACCAAATTATTGTGAAATATTACTAATATTGTGGGGATAATATTTCATTAAAATTAGCTGGGGATCACAATCATATAATTAATTTTTTAAATTCAAAGAAATATAAGCACTTTGTTGCTCTACTTTTGTCCAATAGTGTAAGTCTTAATAGTACATTTTTAGCCCTTTTAAATGCAAACAGTCTTTTTCTACAAACCATTTTGACCGGTGTCATTTGACAGTGTTGAAAACTGAATAAATAATATATTATATATACTCTGGTCATTTCTCTTCAAAAAAGACACTCTTAATTTATTTCGGCAAAACTGGCGGTTTTCGAGATAAATCGGTTTTTATGCGAAACAGTCAAAAGTTGCTAATGCTAAACAAAAACAGATAAAATAGGATTGTTATTGTTATTATCCACATGATGAATTACTATTGACGAAACTTGTCAAAACCGCCTTTAAATAAAAACAATTAAAAAGAAAATGGAAGAATATTCTTATGCAGATATGCATTTAATTTATGGTGAGCACTGTCCAACTCTTTGAAGGTAAGAAGATTTTGTCCTGAAAGATTTCTAGTCCGAACATTGCCAAGTCAAAAAATCGTTCAAGGGGTTAATCGGAGATTAAAGAAAACAAGTAAAAAATGAGCTGAAAGTAATTATTAGAGTTAACAAATTAGTTTTCGAAAATTTTAATTCAGGGTCATTTTTGCCGCGATGTGGCGGTGTGGGACCTTCGAGAAGAGACCCTTACGTAGTGGAATACATTTTGCAAAATATTGCTGACAACTCTTCAAACATAATAAGAAAGATTGCCACACAAAGCAATGTCACAAAATGAGCTGATAAAAATCCGCACGCCATAATTAAAAAACAAACACCAACACAGGTTTATGGTAAATGTGTGGGCTGTTATTATTAGAAATAACCTTATAGGTCCATTTTCTTTAGAAGAAAGACTCAATGGTGAGATTTATTTACAATTTTTGCAGCAAAATTTGAATAATCTATTGAAAGACGTGCCTCTTAGTAGAATATATATAACCGTACAGTAATGTCAACACTTAAGAAGCGTTTTTGACCCTCGATGATTATGTCGAGATGGGTCTGTTTTATGACCCCTAAGGTCTTTAGATCTAAGTCCCTTAGACTTTTACTGCTGGGGTCATCTAAAAGAATTAGTTTATTTAACACCAGGAAATACTTGAGAAGAACTACTAGCGAAATGCAGGAATATTATTTACGGTGCAGCGAAGAACTAAGAAAATATATGGAAGTATGTGCACTTGTGCAGCCCATATTGAACACTTGTCAAAATAACATTTACACGTTTTTATTATTTTTGTATTTTAATAACATGTAAATTAGTTAAGCTCCGATCAATCCTTTAAAAGAGCTTCAAACTTGATAATGTTTAAGCTAGAAGTCTCGCTGTCTTCGAAGAGTTGGAAAGAGCTTTCCGAAAAGTAAATGCACATCAGCATACCCTGGGTATTGTATTTATACCTGTTTGTGTTTAGCATTAATAACTTTTGAGTGTCTCGTATCAGAACTGATTTATCTCGAAAATCGCCAGTTTTATCGAAATAAATTAAAAGTTTTTGAAGAGACATAACCAGGGTATTTAAAAAAGTAGTTTTTGTGTTCGTTTTTATGTATCGGGGTATTTAAAACATACCTCTACATAAGATGATCGAACCGCGATATTAATCAATCTCTGCATGTATCTCAGAAGCTAAAAAGAGATCTAATAAACCAATTTTGAGCACAAAAAGTTTTACACAGCTTCTGGTCAAGATAATATATGATAAAATGGAAAAAAGATAAAAAAAAATGATTTGTTTTTCCTAATATCAGAGATACGAAAAAAGCACTCAAATTGTTTTTTTTGCAATTAAATCGGTTATTGTATAAAGGAAACAAGTCAACTTATTGTCAATAGGCAACTGTGATATACGTTTAATAAAACGAAAGTAGATGCGCCATTGAGTGTATAAAGGAAACTTCTCGCACTTATAATGTTAACATGGTTAGACTTAGAACTTTTTGTTAAGTGTATAAAGATAACAAATCCAGGGCATGTTTCCTTTGTTTGTGTTTTTACAATTAATGCAGTTATTTGGGTGATGCCAATATCGGTTTTTTTGTTTACATATTCGAAAATATGCCTTAGCCTTTTATGCCAGTAAACGACATGTTTGACCTAGGCCAGTTATGGCAAATTGTTTTTGGGATTTGTGATCTTAGAATCAGGCAACATTTTACATATATTCCGAAGGTACTGGTAACCGTGGGGCTAATAAGGCAGCTTCTTTTTTACATAATTACATTAAGCACATTCCGGCGAACGTCTCATAGCTACATGTTTTTGGTGATGCTTGCGGTCGACGAAACCGGAATCATAGCCTTATTCGATTTCTTTTAAGTCTAACGATAATCAGATGGTTCACGATAATACATCAGTACTTTCCAGCATGCGGTCACTCGTTTTTATCCCTTGACCGAGACTTTGGACCAGTAAAGCCCTACTTTCTGGTTAAACTGCTTAGCAGCGATGAAATCTTAGACTGGAAGAAGTGGTGGTCTAAATAATTTAGGAAAAACTACAAAAGAAATTTCTACAAACGAAAAGAAGGAGAATTCATTTATAAATATAGACACCCGACTTACGAAAGTAAGACACCGGGTTATATTCTCGCACCGGAATTTATAGATGCTCTAAACGCTTCAAAGCATAATTTATTAAAAAAAACGGCTAATCCATGTTTGCCGACAAAAAAAAGCCTATATAGGAAAAGTACCTATAAAAACAAAAAAGGTAGACTTTGCAAGAGTTCCTTACTACATCCATGAAGAACAGCAAGATTTTTATTCAAAACTTTCACGAACCACTTTTATAGAACATAACTCCGAATAGTTAATATTTTATTTTTCTTTATCTAAGAAACTTTAGAAATCAATTAAAGATATTTTTTTATACATCATTAATTTATTTCTCAGACTCTCTCCTTGCCACTGCAAATAAAAGCCGATCGAACTTATATGGGCTGAAATAAAGACAGATGTCGTCAGAGAAAACCCGACTAATAAAATGGTGGATGTGAAAAGACTCTTTAATGAAGCTATGGGTAAAATCAGTACGGAAAAGTGGAAAAAGTGTATCGATTATGTGATAGAAGAAGAAGCCAAAATGTGGCAGGTAGATATAGTAATCGAAGAAATGGTTGAAACGCGTATTATAAACGATGCTAATAAAAGTTCATCTTCCGAATCGGACTATGATTAAGCCATAACGACAAAGTATTAGTCGATTTTTGAAAATGCCTTGTTTGTAAGATTCTACATTATATCTATCTTGTTATTGTAATTATATTATGTAAAATAGCACCACCCATTGTTATTTATTAGTTAATACGATTTTTAACTAAACCTATAAATATAATATAATACAATTTTAGGAGAATAGGCATGTTTAAGATTCTTAATCTAAAAACTTCCCCAATACATGCTCCTGGCTAAGGAATTTTCCCAATAAAAATAATAGATCCTCAAATACTTTACCACTACTTTTCCTTATATACATTAATGACCTACCCTTTGCGGATACCTCTTCCCACTACACTGTCTTCGCGGATGATACCACCATGTCCTTTACATCTGCAGATCATGATACTGCATTGGTCCGATCTGAGGAGTCACAGTCGAAGGCGAAAGACTGGTTCTCTGCTAATCAGTTGCATCTAAATAACACCAAGACTGAACATATTATTATGATGTTTACTATGAAGCAACTTCCACGAGAGGAAGCAGAGAAGGTGGTAAAATTTCTGGGAGTGTACATCGATCCAAGGTTGAGATGGAATTCTCATATTGAGTCCTTGATTGGGAAGCTTAGTTCTAATATCTTTGTTCTACGGAATTTATCACACTGTGTAACAACAGATGTACTAAGTCAGGCTTATTTCTCGTTGTGTCACAGCCACATGTCGTATGCAATTTTGGTTTGGGGGCATGCAGCCGGAGGAGACCAGGTATTCAGACTTCAACGGAAAGCAGTAAGGCTGATTTTAGGTCGGTCATATAGAGCCAACTGCAAAACTGCATTTATTCAAAATAAGATAGGACTGACTTTTCCTTCATTATATGTTCTTGAAAACTTGCTTCATGTCAGAAAAAACTTAAACATGTACACAATACACCAGGACATACACTGCCACGATACCCGGACAAAGAATAATCTGATACCCAGATACCACAGATTAAAAAGGTCTCAGGACGGCCCAGGGTGTCTGGCTAATCGTTTTTTTAATAAAATACCTATTGAAATAAAGAATTTACTCATTTCTCTATTTAAGCGCGAAGTGAAAAAATTGCTGATCACCGGTGCCTTTTTTCAATTGAAGAGTTCTTAAGATCTGATCTTGAACTATAATTTTAATGTGTTGCCTATTTGTTAGTCTAGTGTGTAGTGTGCTGTAGTAGTTAATATTTTATTATTTTTAAAGCTAAATGTTTACTCATATTTTATTTTCTTATTGTGTCATTTTGTAATTTGTAATTATTTATTGTCTTTTTATTATTTTAATAATATTAATCATATTCACGTGACTTGTGTAAGTACACTATTGTATGGAAACACCAATAATTAATAAATAAAAAAAATAAATAAAAATATAACAATAGCTTGCGATAAATTCAGGGTGGATCTACCTAAAGAATGCTTATTATTTGAATCCTTTAACGTAAACACAATATATTTTAAGGGATGATGTTTAAATTGTCCTTAATACCCCGGTATGCGTATTACACATTTAATGAAAATTTATTACTTCGAGCCATTTAAAGATAGACTATAGCATAAAATGCATTTATGTGACTGCGCAGATTTTTTCCACTTTAACCATGCAGTGGCATTCGTGTAACTAAGTGACGAAATATTATTGAAATAAAAAATGGTATGCCCTTAGATATTGGCCGAGTATAGATATTTTTTCTAAACAAAAAAGTATCCTGGATGTTTCTGGACCGATGGTACTATTTTCGAGTAAAAAAAACTGAATATTTCTGCAACTGTATTGACACCTACATTAAAAACGGTTTACCTTTTGCAAAATTGTATAGATAGGTTACGGTCTAAGCGATAGTAACATAGAACATTCGCATAGAATTTTAAGCTATATGAACAACAGAACAACTATAAATTCTTTGATTGCGCCAGTATGTAAACCCAACTTTGGAACCATTTAAATCTGTGCAAATTCACGTCTTGCCTAAAAATAAATTAGATGTTTTGATTTAATTTTACGCTCTTTGAATGTCAAACAGTAAATTTAAGGGTAAAGATAGTAATTATTGCTTCCGTCAATACTTTGTTACTTTGATTCAGTCATGCATTATGTAATATTCGATCATTAGCGTAACTAGGTTTAATCTGGAAGGTACCAAATCTAAAATGTATTTATTTTAAGCGAGTAGACTCTATATCATCATTATCATCATACTTAATTCAGATAATAAAAGCAATCGATAAAACACTTCAAATGATTCAACCGACGAAAAAAATGGCAACATGACTTCCTTGCAAAAGATCAAAACTCGGAATACCTACCAGTTAAGTTTTTTGTTTTTATATATTTTACAAAGAGGGTATGAATAACTTTTTTGCTGCTTTATTTAAATTTGAATAAGATTTAGAAAGCTATAAATGAAACGGTACCTACTTTCTAACCTGTACTACTGACTTTATATCCTCGTATAAAAGATAAAATTGTAAAAATCTTTATATCTTTGCCGAATTCGTTAATTTAATAATTCTAAAATTTTCACGTAGTTACTAGAGAAGTCAGCAGGGTGCAGAGGGTACAGGGGGCACTTTGCTTCCTCTAGTTACGCCAATGCTTCCAATTTGAATCATTTTTAATAACTTTGCTTTATTACAATTTGAAGAGTCTTTCTATTTAATCGTTTCACAAAACTGAGTAGCTTTTGACCTTCACAGTTAGTGATGACAATTCTAATATAAAAAAGCCTAAATAAACAAGCAAAATTAATTAGTTTCAGAATTTCATTTAGCAAGTAAGCAACAATTACATTTTACAATACTAAAATGTACAAGACCTCTCTATTTTTGCTCTGCGCGTTAGCCGGCATCGTGTCCAGTGTAAGTTTATAATATATAATACTAATAATATTTATTTTCATACCAAAAACCATTACAATTTGAACAGCGAAACCGAAAAGAAGTAATTTTTTGGCAAATGTTTTCGTAAGCCACCTAATTTTCTGTTACCTACTTTGAAAATTAGCAAAGAAATTTTTTTATATTAAACAACTACACTAGACTGTTTTATTTCTGTTATATTATATAGATACGTATATAGGTAAGAAAATAAATATATACAAGCTAATAACCATAAAAAAGCGGATTTTGAAAATAATTCTGTAAAACGAAAAAAAAAACTTGACTTGGTTGACCGCTTTGCTTATCAGGTTAGTTGTTCGGCCGATCAGGTGTGCGTTCGAATAGATCAGACGATCGGGAACTTAGTCCGACCTGTGTTGACAGAATCGTTTAGTGACAAGACCGATATTCAAAACAACACACTGACAAAGTGACAAACTGCTACTATCGCAATTTTGTTTTCGATAACTGCAGTTTGTTTCTAAATTTTAAGAAAGTGAAGTTAGTGGCAGTTGATCGATTAAGGTCGACCACTGACTTGACGACAATATTTTAAACGAGAAGTCGAACCAAAACAGTCGGTCGTACTACCTATCGAACTTATTCAGCCTAAACGCGCCCAAAGTTTCGCTTTACGAATATGGAGACTGCAGCCCACTTATATGAAAAATTATTACATAAAATGGAAACGACACGTTTTTGCTCTGGTATTTTAAAATGTGTTTGTGTACAATATATTATTTCTTCTATCGTCGTTCACGACTCTAGAAACTATTTTTTATGAGTTTTAAAGCAAAAATGCATGTGAGGCGCCCAAGTCCGAAACTAGTTTAATCCACTATAAGAAAATTTTCAGGGTAGCGCAAAAAAGTTTCAAACGTTTCGCAGCTGACCGCCGGACTTTCAAATTCGTATATATTATCATGACACGAATCATATCTAATAAAAACAAAGCTTCATCGGCAGAACCCCAATATTTGAAAAAAAAAGATGAATTAAAGCAGTTCTGTAACCACACAGTGGATTAAGAAAGTTTTGAATATGTGGAATATGGGAGTAAAATAGTATTGAAAGAGTAAAAAAAAGTTTTTTATTCGAAACTATTTGGTACAACATAAAACTCAATAAAAGCAAGTCTTAAACATATTTTTTATTATATTTAAATTAAATTCGATCGAATCATTTAGCTTTGCTTGTTTAACTGGAACATTTTTGGGAAGAGGATTCGGACCGATAAATGCAAAGGATTTTCCTTTTTTGAGTACCGACTTGTATTGTCCTAAATCGCTTCGATAATTGACCTCACCTTTTGTCACTACAGTTTTTGACGCTGATTTCTTGATTTTATTAATTAAGATTTATTTAGCTAATGAGAACTGACAATGCCATTGAGCTGAATGTTTGATAGTTGCTTTTACCGCTTTTTTCATATCTAACACTGCTGCATATTTAGAAAAAATATCTTTATATTTATTGGGTTGAACCACTACTTCTTTCTTCATACTATCTTCTCAATTTTTTCAAAATTTCTGTCAGGCGCTACCTAAATATAAATGACCTACTATAGGGAAAATTACATGAATCTTTCTGACGGTTGAGTTGGGTAAATATAGCCACCACATAAGCATATCAGAATCTATCATAGTAATATTTTTGTTTTGCCCAGGACATCCATTGCAAAAAAGTTTTAAGCTTGCAACATTTTGAAGATTTAAAGAAGTCGGTTTTCCATCATATATTTTCTGTCCACGTATAGCTGGTAATGGCACTCTTTATTTGATGTTTAGAAGTAGAACACCCCTCGCAAATTTTAAAGTTGTACGGGTGTAACTGCCTTGAGTAATTTGCTGCCTGGTCAGGAAAACGAGGAAGTGCCATTTCTTTTTGGTAATCAAAACTTAATATAATTACGTTTTCTTCAGGGTAGTTAAGCATTTCAGCCTTTGATTTTAGTTTATGCGCTCATAATTTGCATAGTAGTTCAGTCTTGGTCTCTGCATTTAAATAGTTTGGGCAAAATATTCTAATGGATAAAAGCAGTTTTGATCATGTACAAAATTCAGCGTATTACAATTGCAATGGATATAAAGAGCTCTGATAACAAGTTTTACAACTGTATGTAGATACTGTGATGGATTAAAATATAGTCGGATTCTTGAACCGTCTTGCAAGATGGTGGACGAGTCACGTGTCACTAATGGCACCCTGTCGACTTCTAGTCTATTTTTTTTTGTAGGTTGGTAGGTTACTTGTACTAAATTTCAGATTTATCAGGATTGGACTAAGCTGAATTTGTTAAGCACGTAAACCACATTAAATGTGCAATTTTTTTTGGAGGATTGGAATATATAGTTTGGTGAAATCAGCGTAGGAGCAAAGGGAAAGAAAAAAGGTGTATGTAGTACTTTTTTTATTTCTAATTATAAAAGATCTACAATCTACAAGTAAAAAATACTAGTACTACCAAGGCTATTTTGTAATTTTATAAATTAAATTAATATAGGCTGCAATGGCATAGAAATTGTTATATTTTAAGAGCTGATATATATTTTCAGAGCAGTATATTACTATTAATTTATATAAGGAAATAATATTAGTTCATTCTATATTGTTTTTCTTGGAACATAAAATCGATTTATACTTTTTGTCGACATTTTTTGAAAAAGGCGAGAAACGAACTTCAGTGAGTTTAAGCCCAATGTAAAAATGTTATGCAATGTTACTATACCACCGTTTTTTGTTATTCAAAATGAAAAGCAATGTTATTCATTAAGCAATTTTTTGGACAACCAATAAGCTATAATACATAGTTATTTTTTGTTGTTTTTTTGCTGTAGGTATATATAGATTCTGATACTGCACATGTACAGAAAATAGTGGGTTTGCGATAGTCACTATATATTTCATCAGGCAGTTATTTATTAAAGGAATTTATTGGACTTTATGGACATAGTCCAAAATAATAATAATAGTATTTATTAATAGCCGCAAAACTTCATGACCAGCATTTCTAATCAACTCATCAACTTTAAAGGATTTATCTACTTGCGGTACTGTATTGATGAGTTGCCATAAAACCTGGACGGTATCGTACGGTGAAAATAAAATATTTTTCTCTTCTAACCATCTTTGTAAATCCGCCTTTAACCATTTTTTTGTGGAGCACTTCGCCGTTTCCTGCTATGATAACTACCATTATCTAAAATTATCATGGAGGGCTCTTCTAAGTTTGGCAGGGTTTCGAACAGCCATTTTTCAAAATTGTCAGAGTTCATCTCTCCAGTTTTGCATTTAGATTTAAAAATAAGCCTGGCATTTTCGATAAATCCACATTGCACATATAAATTAAATGACGATTAGTGTTCACTAAGAGAATTTATTTCCAGAAGGGGGGCCTTCATTTTGGTTTTGTAGAGTAAAGACTATGGTTTTTTGTACCTTTACTTAGGTTAACTTATATTTATTAATTCGTATATTGACCTGTACCCTTCTCCAGATTCTTTCCTGACAGATTTAATGTTATCATCCTGCCAAGATTTTCTAAATGTTCCATTAGAAAAAATCCAAATCTCGTCCAGAAAAACACATGGTTTTCTATCGGGACCAAGCTCAGCGTTTTCCATGTACGTAGACAGAAATCTTCGCCGTTTATCCGCAATACATGGTTTTTTCCATAAGCGCATGGCGATTGTCTTCCTTCTTATAGAAAAAGCCTAAGCTTTTTACCAACCTTAGGAGACTGCTTATGCTTCCAAGATACATTTCCTTGCGATGGAGTTGGTCTTGCAGTTTCTTTATTGTAACTGGTTTATAATAATTATAAACATTTTGCACAAATTTTTGGGCCAACTCATTGCCATGTAAAACAGAAAACGCCTTTTTCTAAAAATTATAATAATAATAATTATATCATTTCACGATTAGGTATTTAAAACTTTTTGACTTTGCCATGGCCATAGGGTAAGCATATTGGGTTTATATAGTTATATATACATATATGGTGGAGTAGCATGCAACAAAATATATTCATTAATTGTTTATGGAAAACTCTCCTCCCTAATCCTATCAAGATAATGATTTTTTTTTTTATTTTTATTTATTAATAAATAATGGGGTAAAAGATAACGCCCTTGGAAGAGTCAAAAAGTTGCAGGGCATAAACGTTACCCTGTTTTCTTTCGGAATATTATCCATTGAGGTACTTGGAAGACAATAATTATGATCCATTATCATTTTACGACTAAAAAAGATAAATACCGTATAAAAGTAGTTTGCGGTTAATGTATTTAACTTACCGTTCCGTAACAAATAAACACCAAAACACGTAGGTGGTAGGTACGTCCAAAATAGAAGTATTTAATAAATTTATTTAAATACAAAACACACGAGAACAATTAAAAACACAGCAAGACACTTAACGAGAAAAAAAGCACGTGGCGATGTCACTGATGTTAGTGTCAGTGGGCTTTGGGCTAATTACGGCTCTATGATGGGTTTGGGGATATTTCAAAGTTAATGGTCCAGCTAGTTACTGTCATTTGTCTATTGTCAAATGTCGAACGACGAGACGAGCCGTGAATTCAAGTTTAGTATTGGAACTATAGATAAGGTTTATATGTAATTTTCAATAAGATCTAAGAAGTTTTGATAAGCCATATTTTAGACATAGATAAACGTCATTTAAAAAAAAGCAGCATCACTGCTAACTCATTCATTTTCTTTTATGGATTAGAGCAGTTTTGGAATTGGATGCTTCATGAATATAAAAAAAGTACCAGACTGACAGTGACAGATTCACTTTCGGGACGGAACATCGAAATAGTATATTACTAGTAAAGTGCTATTTTACAGGACGAGGCAGGAAGCGGGGAGGCGAGTCTTGTTAACGTACTTTCCGAATGTGTACGAACAATATTTTCTTCCTATCGAGTGGCGTACGAGAAAATTTTGATAATTACTTACTATAATATTGGTGTAGTGTTAGACAGTTGGAAAACTCTCTAAAACTGAAATATATTTAGACTAAGAAAAAAATTAAATAGAATTGAATAGTAACGAAAGAGCGAGCGGTAGAGTAATTTACCTTTAATATTAATTTACAAAAAATGTTCTGGAGAATATTAATAAATCACGTTTTAGTCGTGTTGGCCTTATTAAATGATGCTTGCTTCAGCCTTCAGCTATTGTACTATTTTTATTTTCTAGTAACTCGTATCTTCCCTTTATTTTGTTGACAACGGAGTATTTCTAGTATTTCAGTATTATTATTTCTTTTGTTTGATATTTGCTACCTTCTCCCTCACTCATCTTAGCGCGCTATGAGTTGGGCACCAGTTGCACAGTTCAGTTTCACTATTTCTATAATTCTCGGTTACCATGATTTAATTTGAGTTTCTTGTATCAGTGTCTCGTAGGCGATCATCTTAGCGCGAAATAAGATGAGCATTCAGCAAGACCGGTTTTAATTGATTTCTTATGTAATCTGGTATAAATAAATGCTTTTATATGTCTTCTTAATCTCCTTCGATTCTTTTCTTTGCTCCTCCGTTACTATGATTTTATTTTAGTTCTTTGTAACAGTGTCTTGTAGACGATCATCTTAGCGCGAAATGAGATGAGCGTTCAACAGGGCCGGATTTAATTGATTTCTTTGTTATAATCCCGTGCAAATCATTTTTTTATCTATTTTCTTAATTTCCTTTGATATTTTTTTTTACTCCTCCGTTGCTATGATTCCATTTTAGTTTCTGATGTCAGTGTCTTGTAGGCTATCATCTTACAGGGCCAGATTTGATGGATTTCCTTGTTATAGTTTTGTGTAAATCATTACTTGGATTTTTTTTACTTGTTTCCTACCCCCAGTAAACCACTATACCCGGATTTGACTTAATACCTTACCTTGATGTTACTTTGCTCTGCTTACTTTATTAGCTTCGCTGAAGGTCTGGTTACAGACAGTATATTATCACCTGATTTTACTTGATTTAGTTGCTATTTGTTTGATGTTCTCCCTTTGCTTTGATTCGTGTTGCACTACTTCTCATCATGTTATTTACTTTGCTTTGTTTATTGCTTTGCTTACCTCGTTATTATTACTTTGCTTTGCTCTGCTTATTTACTACCTTGGGTCAATCAAAGATTGCACGGTCCGTTTATTGACCCGTGGACTATATGGAATAAAGGAGTTACAATACAAATTTTGAATTAACAATCAACAAAGCTAATGTTACAATAAATAATTCACAAAAAATACTAGGTAGGGTCTTAAAATTAGCAACTTTTGAATGTTTATTGCAATAAAAAAATGTTTTCGCTGTCCAACAACAAACGTAGTTGAAACAGAATATGTTGAACGAGAGGCAGTGGTGTCCAACTAAATCAAGAATTAATTTAATTAAACACAAAGTTTATTTTAATTTCCTCCACCAAACTTTAAAGTTTGTTGGTATGTTCTTGGGACACCCTGTACTTATACTATATTATTGCTCGCAATGTTGCCGGCTTTATAAATATTTTTTTGAATCGACCGGAATGTGAGCGATTTCTAGATAATTTTCTAACCGGAAAATATTACTTCACCGGTGTAGACCGGAAAGCGAAAAAAGACATGGTGACCACTTTCAACATTTACTAAAGTGAGCTTCTTGTTATTGTTGCATTGTTTCTAATTTATTGCGTTGTGATAATTAAAATATGAATTTAATTACTTTGTTTTCTTTTATGCTTTGTGATGTTTAAACGGAAATATCTCGAAAACGGTTAGAGATATTAAGATCAAGCGAGTATACCTCATTAGCTTAGAAATTGCCCTTCTTTAAGTAACTTTGATTTAAACACACCTAATATCACAGGTAAGAAAAAAAATCATAGATTTATAAACCCCAGTGGATGTAACTAGCGCCCTCTAGTGTGAAACTTAAAAATTTCTTTAAATTCTTATTTCTTACTCATAAAAACATAATACTGCCAACTTTTAATTCGATTCATTGAACCGTTTTGATATTATGGCTTATTTTCGAAAATGAACTTTCACTTTCAACACCCTGTATTTCCAGCACGAGTAACATTTCGAAAAAACTTATATGACTTAATCGGTCTAGTTTAATATCAGGTATCTCTAGTTGCTCTACGGCCCATAAGTTATGGGTATGTATCAATATAGTTAGCCATTATAAAAATTTCCTCGTACGCCACAAGCCTTGGGTCGATTGAATAAAAAAATATTGTCCGTTACACATCCGGAAAGTATATTAACAGAACTCGCTCTGGAAATTGCCTACTTCGTCCTGTAAAATAATACTTTCCGGCCTTGTAACGTAATAATTATACTATTTAATATATATAAAATCAGATGTCTAGTAATATTCATTTCAGGCTTTAACACCGGAAGAACGAGAGGAAAAATTTAGAATACAAAACGAATGTATGAAAGAAACTGGTGCCACTGACGAAATGATAATGAACGCTTTTGCTGGCAAATTTACTGATGCTCCAGAACTAGGAGAACAGATGATTTGTGTTGGTAGACGTGAAGGTATCATAGATGCCGATGGGAACGTTCATAGAGAAATTTTAAAAAGCAACCTTATGACGATGATCGATGACGAAGCTAAAATTGACGCAGTTTTAGATAAATGTATGATTGTAAAAGCTACTCTTAATGAGAGCGCCATAGCATCCTGCAAATGTATGTTTGGTGAATTGCACGGCTAAAATGTTTTAGAAACAAATTGATCTTGTACTGTGTAAATAAATATTATTATAAAGAAAATACTTTGGCTTTCATTAAATTCCGTTAGGTAGGTGTCCAATCTGCATACCTAAAATAGACTGGAAGCATTTATTTTGTATAAAGTAAATTTTATAAACGGTTTAATTCAATATTTAGATGATTTTTGAACAAGTCACATTTTTTCACTTATATTTTGGTAAACATTTTCAATATTGAAATAGCTGTTTTTATTATATTTATAAAATTATCCTTAATAATTTTATCACAACCTGTTCAATTAATTAGGTGCATAGATGATGTAGGTATAATCACCTTTAATAATGTCTTTAAAGTCAAGATAAATTTACCATTTTTTTTATTTTGTCAACATGAAATACTCATTAGACGAGGGATTACAGATTGTTACCATATAGTACAAGAGTAAAGAAAGCACAAGAGAAGCAAGAAGAAGATTTATTGAACATTGTCATAGAAATACATCCGCAAATACCATTTTAAGGATACAAAATCTATTTCAAGAATTAGCTGGAGAACCGTACACGGAACTATAAAACTTAATAAACTTATACCTTTTCATATACTTTCACTTTAGCACTTAACAGCTGCACAGAAAGGACATCGCTGTCAGTTTGTTTCTCAAATTGTCATTCGACAGCAAGACAACAAAAAAAAAGTAGGGACAGACGAGGCAACATTTACCACATCAGGCTTATTTAATCGACACAACACTCATAGTTGGGCTACAGAAAATCCACAAATATTTCAAACCATTAAATACCAAGGAAGAAGTTAGATTCATGTTTGACGTGATGTCATAAACAATACAATTTTGGGTCCAATATTTTAAACGGAATTGAACGCCTTTTAGATGAATTACCCTTAAAAGAATATTCTATATGAACTTAATTTGGCAACAAGATGAGGCTCCTCTGCATGTCGTGCGTGATGTAGTTGAATTTTTAAAAGCAACGCCATAATGAACGGATTGGACGTAATGGAACTATTCCTTGGCCACCCAATAGCCCTGAAATCTCCCTTTTAGAGACATTTCTTTGGCGTTATCTATAGAACATGGTATACCAACAAAGAAATCAAAATATTGAAGAGATCATGGAACAAATTGCTACTCAAATAAATCGACTTAACGAAGAAAATACCAATATAACAGCAAGCTTAGAAAGGCTACTAGACTAAAAAGTGGATTCTGATCTTGCTTCAAGAACAACGGGCATCATAATAAACACCGAAATTATTAGTTAATTGTGCAATAAATCCTCTTCTTGCTTCTCTTGCGTTTTCTTGAATTTTGTAATATATGGTAACAATCGGTAATC
Source organism: Polydrusus tereticollis (assembly GCA_963920685.1). Classification (NCBI taxonomy): domain Eukaryota; kingdom Metazoa; phylum Arthropoda; class Insecta; order Coleoptera; family Curculionidae; genus Polydrusus; species Polydrusus tereticollis. Next base: position 202,835,670 of record OY987326.1, read on the forward strand.
TCCTCTGTAACGAATATTTCATGCTGACAAAATTAAAAAATATGTCAAATTTATCTAGACTTTAAAAGCATTATCAAAGATGATTATATCACCTATGAACCTATTAAATTAAACAGATTATTATAAAATTATTAAGAATAATATAAATATAATAAAAACAGCTATTGCAATATTACAAATTTTGACCAAGACAAAAGTAAAAAAATGTGACATTGTCAAAAATCATATAAAAAAATGGGTCGTTCCATTTAAAAAACGCTACGTTCATAGCGCATGTCGCTTGTCTTTCATTTCATTTTTTTTGTGAGATTTTTGAATTCTACTGAAAAAAACACATCGATTAGCTATTTTGGGTTTTTCCAAACATACAAGGAAAGGCAAGTATTATTATTATTATTATTATTATTCAGTCCTCGTTGGAACACCTCGTACCACTAAATGTTCCACAATGCATGGGCTGACTATTTTTGGAGTCAATTTAATGTTACACTCTCTTTATTAATGATGAAAACACAATCAGCCCAATTACATTAAAATGGAAGTTAATTTGTTCATAATAGAAATAAATTAATTGTAAACATAATATTGTACATATAATTAATAATTATAGCATAGTAACCAGTTGTGATAAATTAACACCCGTCCTGGTAATAAAAATTAATTGTAAGAAATTATATCAAAAATAATACTATATTGGATTTTCTAAATAACTAAAAGTGGCGAGGCCAAGTGATCCAAGTATCAATTTTTGTTTTTGGTTAATTTAAAAAACATTTCTAGTTAGAATTATTGAACCTATTTTTTTCCTAACACAAATTTCGGTGAAAACTCATAACTCTAACTATTAATTAAAATTTATTTACTGTCTTCATGTACAGTGCTTTCATCTTAATTTATCCTACTTTACATGGCTGTAAAATATTTACTTTTTGAGCTAGAAGGTTGCCTAAAAAAATAGATTGTAGGGTTTTGTATAAATCTTTATGCCGTTTAGTGAAATATTTTATAAAATGTTAAATGTTAATTATTGATATAACTTATTTTTTTTCTAATTTAATATATATAATAATATATAATATACCAGGATTTTTAATTTTTTCCAGAAGATCGTTAATGTCCAGTTAAAAGAGGGTGGGGAACAATATAGAACCTTAAGGGACACCGGCGTTGATGTTAAATATGTCTGAAAGAAATCCGTCCATCGCCACTCGCAGAGAACGGCCTTTAAGAAAGCGTGACAGTCATGAACAAAATTGAACCGATTCGGTATGCTCTCAGTTTAGTTAGTAGCTCTTCATGCCATACTCGGTCAAAGGCCTTGGAAACGTGAGAAATATAGGCGAGAAGGTCTCCTGTTTATCAAGACTTACGGAATATATACTGGTGGTCACTAATAATGTTGAAGCCTTCCAGGTACTTTAATAATTTTTCGTTGATAGCCTTCTCCATGACTTTTGATATGACCGAAGGCAATGCGACTGGAGGTCACACAATATCCAACAAAATAGAACCGATATAATATACTCAACCCAAGGGTAAAAAACTCAACCTATTAGAGACATTAGCAATCAAAAAAGCCTTAAAAAATCGATGTAATGTTGTTAATAATCAAATTGAAATACCTTCAGGTGCCAATCTAATACTTAATAGCCTAATAACTTAGGATAAATATGCAATAAACGCTGTCAATAATTACGAACGAAAAAACCCATACTTATATATACAATATAATTTTCTTAATTTTATTACTTAGATGTAAATACCTCTATAATCACACCTGTAATTTAGTTGTACCTTTGGCAAATACCAGTCTATTAAGGACCAAAATAACCCATCATCTGTCGATTCACTTCATCTCCCTAATTTTATTTTAATGACATGTTGTATAATTTAGTATTGTCTTATATTGCTTTGATAATGATCCGCAAGGGTTGCAACACGTGTCAGGAAACTGAATTGTTTTGTGAAATATAACAAGTAAGACTTTAATTTATCAAAAATTACCATAAAGGTATTCAGGTTACCTTTTCGATCATGAAAACCTACGGGGCTCATGCTTTCACTGCGACCTACTTTGGTACAGCATGCGTTAAGCCCATTAGATAATTCCCTTGATCTGTTAGATCTATAACTTATAAAAAAATTCGAGTACCTTCACCAACATATCAGTGATATCTTTGCATGCGTCCCTACATATGCATGTCACCTGAAACAATAATATAAAAGTTTCATTCTAATATCGAAAAACTAAAGTCATTCGAAAGTCGAAGAAAACTTCAATATCCGTCTTTTTTAAGTTCATCTTTTTTTTCTAGCCTGCGTAATTAAAATAAAATAAAACTGTATGGTCTGCCAATGGAATTATCTACTGATGTTTACCTAATCAGCTGGTGTACAATACGAATGTTTCTATTTCTGAGTCTGTTATAATGATTCCCCTTACACGAGCTTCAGTTAGTCGTTTTCTTTTTCTTTTTCTTTTTCTTTTATTTTTGACCTTTTCACTAGAAGAAAAACCCGTCGATTCATTTTTTTAACAACACTACTAACTGAATAAATACTTTATGCTGATGGTTGCTGGTAAGTGTATCATGATAATTCTTTATAGTGTATTATTATATTTGTATCTCTTATTAGATAAATGAGAACAATTCCAAAAGTAAATTAATTTCTATATGAGTCGTTACCACCTGACGCCTAAATCGAGACCAATGCTACAACTTGGTAGCTAACTCTAACTTTGCACTCCTTTTTGCAATACTATTAAATTTGCACTTTACCATCAGTTACAAAATATGAAAGTTGTATACAATCACAATTTGGTTCCTGGCAGCGATTAATCCTATTCAAGCTGGCAGCGATAGTATGAAATTTAAATCAAACATATTAAATACACCCCCCCCCCCCCCCCTTTTTGCGCTTTTTTACAAATAATGTTGTTGTCAGTGCAGACATTTTTCTGATGAAGTTTAAGACCATTTGAATACATTCCTCTTATCTGTAAATCAACAAATGGTTTACGAGGCTTTCAATGCATTTACAAATTATGTTGTGAAGATGATAGTACGTAATCGTAATCTTCTGTACCTGCTGTGAAGTGTTCTGTACCTGCTGTGAAGTGAAGAGACAAAGGCGACAAGTTGCTAAAAAGTACGGAAAAATGTTAGTTCTAATCTTGATAATTAGGTAACTAGAGGACCCAGCTCAAATAAAAAAATACACTTAGCGACCAGGGTATTGTGTAAACAGTTTTTTAAAAACCTTATTCAAGAATTCATAATACTACTTTATCGAATGGTCGATTCTTGCATCCTTCTACAATAATACCGTCTGTCTCTTGCTTCAAAAAGAGCCAAAGGACCAGGTTGGTTCTATAAGAACTTTGTTACGTTCTTATTTTGCCCTATGTTGAGCGTCAATCTTTACTTTTATTTGTTGTTCGACGGAACTAAGAGGCGATAACTTTGTATCATCATTATACAGTGTGTACACAAAGTAAGGAACAAATTTATTGTTTAATAATCTAAAAACATTTCGTAAAAAATCCTCGGATAATTTTTAATTGCGCATATTTTGACTTATAAATTTATTATACAGGGTAACTCATGTAATATATATGACATTATCGAGGATTTTTTTAAATGTAAACCCCCTATATTTTAGTTTAGATCTGTAATCTCCAAGAACAGCTGATTTCAAAAACATAACACACTTGGGGCCCTAAATTGATTGTTTCGTAGCTACAGGGTAAAAAAAATATTTTTTTAAAAGTATTTTTAATTTAATAAAATTTAAAAAAATGAAATAGGCTATTTAATTAAGTGTTGAAATTGTCGTCCTTCTTGTGCCTGGAAGTACCCCAAGCAATCAATAAACTCTTGTTGGACTTTTATTATGGTTTCTTCTGAAATATTCCTGCATTCTGTTGTTATTCGATTTTTTAAATCGTCAATATTGGCAGGTTTTATTTTATAAACAACATTTTTCAGGTGACCCCACAAGAAAAAGTCCAGTGGTGTAAGGTCTGAAGACCTAGGCGGCCATTCAATAGGCCCACGGCTTTCAATCCACCTGTTCGGAAAAACTTGATTAACATAATGGCGCACTACTGCTGCACAATATGGAGGTGCGCCGTCTTATTGGTACCACAAATTTTCATCTAGAATTGCAGGATTATTTCTACTCGGATATAAGTTAACTAGCGTAGGGATAAGAAACTCTTGAAGAAACTGAAAGTAATTTAGCCCGTTTACATTGTGATTAAAGAAATATGGCCCAATAAATTTGTTTTTCACTATACCCACCCAAACATTAATTTTTTGAGGATTTTGAGTATGATGCTCACGCATCCATCTAGAATTCTTTTGTGCCCAATATCTACAGTTTTGCCGGTTTACTTCACCATTTAATTTAGAAGTAGATTCATCCGAAAATAGGATATATTCAACAAACAAAGGATCTGCGTTACATCTTTCCACTAATATTTGACAAAACTCCATCCTACGATCTGGATCATCTTCATTTAACTCATGAACCAGTGGATTTTAAACGGGTGTCATTTTTCTACCGTTAATAGGTTATGAACGGTCATAGCAGCCGCCTCATGATCTATGCCAATCTGGCGGACGCTGTTATGGGGATCTTTTTCTATAGAAAATAAAATATTTAATTTTTTATCATCCGGAATAGCTGGACGGCCTTTCCTGGGAAGATCTTCCACAGAACCAGCATTTCTCGAAATTCTGTTTCAAGTTTACTCTCAGTTGATCTAGTGATTGGTCTTTCTGGGTACTTAGCGTTGAACAAAATGCAAACTTCTTGTTGAATACGAATCCTATCACTCTATCCAATCATCATAAGAAGTTCTATTCATTGTGTGGGTGATAAACGCATAGTAACTAAATATTAAAATTAATAACATAACAGCAAATAAGCCTACTTAAAAAAAAACATAACAGCAAATAAGCCGACTTAAAAAAAAACATAACAGCAAATAAGCCTACTTAAAAAAAAAACATAACAGCAAATAAAACTACTTTTAAAAAAAATGTATCTTAAATAAAATTATCTGTTCTACCCTGTAGCTACGAAACTGTCAAATTTAGGACCTAAGTGTGTTATGTTTTTGAAATCAGCTGTTTTTGGAGATTATAGATCTGAACTAAAATATAGGAGTTTCCATTTAAAAAAATCGTCGATAATGTCATATCCACTACAAGAGTTACCCTGTATAATAAATTTATATGTCAAAATATACACAATTAAAAATTATCATACACGTGTCCGAGAATTTTTACGAACTGTTTTTAGATTATTAAATAATGAATTTGTTCCTTACTTTATATACCTACACACTGTATGTATAAGCCACAATTTTTCAAAGTTTTAGCAAAAGCCAATTTCCATACAGTTTTTGCAGGATCCATTCGTAGAAAATATGATTTTCGATAAAAGTAGCGGAATGGGATTAAACTAAAAGACCGCCCACCGAAAGTCAAATAAGACCAAACAAAGTATCATTTTTTCTCTTTTATTAAATGGTTTTAAATAGATACGCCTTCTAGATGAAGGCAATTGGAAATTTGAAATGCGGTTTCCAATGAAGTTTCGTGTGGCAATATACATTTTTTAAAAAGTCTCTCAACTTCTTTATCACTGCTAACAACCATTTTTAGATATTTTACGGTCCAATCTTTTTGAATTGTCCCTTTTTCGTCCATCACTCCGCTTTTCTTTGCCATACAAAATGTAAACTGTTTAAAATTCTCATCTTCTGGAAATCCGTCCTCGCCATAGACTGCCTTCGCTACAGTTTCAAATGTTACAGCCCATTCCTGCATGCACTCAGTTGAATACTGGAGAGATTTTATTCTGACATCTGTAGGAATCTCCTGAGAATAAAGAGAAATTGTTAGGACGTGTTTCAACTTAAAGCGTCCCTTAATAAACTAAGAATTATTAAAAGTACTTTTATTGATGACGTTTGTGAGTCAATTAATTTTTTAACCACCGTGTCATAATTTGTTAAAGGGTTGGTTGCATACAAGAACGATTCTTCCAACTCATCTAATATGAGATGGATAGATACTTTGTAATAAAATCAAAATATAATAAAAGAAACTAAGGCGGGATTACCATAATAAAGTATATTTATTTCATAAAGTATATTAGTTTGTGTGCATGGTGATTTACCATAAAGGCCCGTCACCTTATTTGAAACATTTCCTGTAGGGATGTCCACAAGTCCCTTAGTCACTTGTCATGAATATGGCATTTACTAAATATTTCTTGCCCTGTATTATGGTTGATCGTACAGTTAGCATTTGCTGACTAATAATTATAAATTACACAAGGTGGAAGATCAGTTTTGCGACGAGTGGAGAGTCAAGTTCGGGCCGTGACGATGTGCGCGTGATACTTAGTGGTCTACCCCAAAGAGCTGAATCCCATGACCCAAATTCATAATGTAGGTATTAATTTTACCCTTTTTGGATATGAGCAAGATCCACTAACAATTTATTCAACCTCTAACAATTTATTTAACTTCCAGCAGTTTATCTAAAGTTCAACCTTGAGACTCAGTTTTCAAAATAAATTCATCATTATTAATAAATATGTATTTGTTTGGTACAAGTGACTTTCATTTAGTTTCATTTGTTCTACCCCCAAATTAACTGCAATACAATTTATATATTCTTATTAGTAACAAACGCTAGGCCATCATCAAGTACCGAAAGATTTAAAATACATCTTAAAACTTACCTCGGGGAACCCCCTCAGGGGTTTTTAAATCAAATACACTGTTCCGCTATATTATAACATGGTAAAACTAGTTTTGTATTTTGTAATTATTTAATTCTTGCTTTTTGAAATTTATAACCTGATTGTTGATACATGGTTGATCGCTACATAACATTAAATTATATATTTTTAGTTAAGCCTAATGTTGTACTGTTATTTCGCATTGTTATGTCTTCTTTATTTTTCGCATTTCGTATGGGTTTTTTTCTCTTTATCCAGGCGGTTAAATGAGTAGCTGTGCTAGATCTCGCCACCTCTTTCACTTTTATTTTGTATATTTTTTGAAATCTATAAATAAAGGCTATTTATTATTATTAATATTATCTGATTCTTCAATATTACCTAAAATTCTAAACGTTTTTTATATAACATATGTTATACTTTAACCTAAGTAGTCTCAAAATATTCACGTTTATAAGGGAAAATATTTTCGTTAACTTGATATGCACCTGGTAAAATTTACCTGTGCTTTACCGGGTCTGACAATGACGTTTTATATTAAACTTAGTTAAAACGCCATATTCGAGAACAGAAAAAAGATTATTTTAGTTTCAAATATTAAAAATAATAACAATAATTTAAAAGCAGCACAATCATTTTTAACACATTTTAAAATTATTCAATATTAGAATATTTTGGTAATACCAATATTTACATACAAAGATATTCAACTGAGCCACAATTTTCTTGAATTTATTTAGTTGTTCTTAGTTTCTCTACAGTATTTGTGATAAACTTAAAATTATTTTTGTTTAAATCCATGATCTGGATTTGAATGAGTTTTCTAAGGTGATTAGCGTTTTCCATGTTGTTTTTATACGATTAATCTTTAAAATAACCGAAAGAAGCGTATCCAGTGGATTAAGGTTTGGACTATTAGCTCGTTGTTTGATTGGTCAATTTTATTCAATCCATTCTGAGAATCGTTCGCTAAGATGACGAGTTGCTACACGCACATTATGTGGTCGATGGGGCGCCTCACTGCTGAAATACCTTAGTATATTCAGGGGTAATTCGTCTAAAAAATTTTTAAGGCAATTTTACAAAAACTTTATTTATTATTTATTTATATTGTGAGATTTGTGGTCGTAATTTTTAGTTTTTTATTGTATTTTGTGGAACGTCCATTAACAACTGGTTACCAGATGTGACGTTCAAAGTTTAGGTTTATATAGGTTATTGTGCAGTGCCTAATAGTATTAGTTCGTAGTAGTTAGGTTTCCTATTTTGTAAACCATTCCAAATCCATGGATTCACCCCCCATTCCCAAAACTCAATTCCCCCTTCTACAACTACACAATCCCCTTTCTACAACTACTCTGATTCCTCCCTCCAAACCTACCACCTTAACCTTCAACCACTCCACATGCGCAGTAGGTATCAACTTTTCAATCCTATTACCTCCCCTTACCTACCCTCATTTCTTTCTTAGATAAATAGTAGTTTAATATTCATGTCTACATCAGTTTCTGTCGAGATCTCTTAGGACAATCTAGTAGAATACATCAAAAATAATTTAATAATTTGACAGACGCTCAAGTATGACGTGTGCATCATCAAACATTATGTTGGAGCATCTAAATGGGACAAAAAACCTTTCCAGTTTTACAGCTGAAGAACTAAAAATGCTCCCTCTGGAATATTTGATTTACTATGGTGAACCAATCGAAATTTTGGAGATATGGTCGAAACTACCAATACCCTACAAACAATCGTTTGATCTACAAGTGCGTTTGCCCTGTTTTGTTCATTATAACAATAGAAATTCAAGAAGTCATTTCGACGGACCACCAAGTTCCCAATATAAATGTAGTTTTTGTAAGACACTATAAATCGAAATAAAATATTAAATCGAGATTAAGAAAGTATATTTTATTTTAGCACGTCACTGGTATTGCAAAACAAATAGCGATTAATTTACTCCTAAGTTATCAAACTTTTAGAAGTTTGGGAAAATTACCAAACAGTTATAAAAAACAATTTTTAACTTCGAATTAAATTACCTTGCTTTGTGCATTATAATAATAATAATAATAACGATGTGGGTTTAATTAAAACTTTTTATTTTGATTCAGTATCCTTATATATGTCGTTGACTTTTAGTTCTCACGTTCTACAATGTGCAATTGTAATTTAAACGATAATATCTTATGAAGTCGGTAACTTTTAATGAACTTTCTCGTTTTAATTTAGTTTGGTTTATTTTATTTGTGATATGGAATTTATAAAGACGATGCGGGTTTAATTAAAACTTTTCTGCATGTGCAATTGCAATTTAAACGATAATATCTAAGAGTCTAAGACTGCAGTCTGGTTAATTAAGTAATCTAGAGTCATTAAAACCTATTAAAACCTATTAAAACTGTAATAATATTCTGCAGCGCTAATGACCTGAAGTGGTTGATGTGTTCTTTGAAATAAAAAATCGGAATGAATTTATTGACCAGTGTTGTGGGAAAAAATACATATATAAATTACCACTAATGACATAGGCAAGACATGTGCAGGAGTTTTGTTCTTTTTTGAACAGAAAAAGGCCTATATATTATCGAGAGGAATTGAAATTATTTAGTCTTTACAACAAGAATCAAAACAGTGACCATGTATTCCAAACCTAGTATAAATCAACTTGCGCGTTTGTGCAATGAAAATCAAATTAACGTTATAGAAAATATAGTGTTGGCACCCGCAAGGGATGAAGTAGAAATTGCAGTGGAAAATATGTTGAGACAAAATCTCCAGGAAGAAGATGACAATATTTTGGGTGATGAATTGAATTTTGAATATTTAATGAACGCCGAGCAAGAGGTTCCAATAAACCAACCAAACATCCCACTTCAGGACGAAATTCCAGTACAGGACGAAATTCCACTACCGGACGTCCCACAACCGGACGAAGAGGAACGACTCGTTCTAAACGACGCGGATGATTTTATGGAAATCTTAGATGAAGATGCAGAGCGACGTATTTTCCTGGATTTGGAACTAGAAAACAACCTTCAAGAAATTAGAATTAGAAGGGTGGAAATGCAGAGAAGATTGGTAGATCATGAAAACGTAATTACAAATATTCGGGAGTTACTTATGAATTTGGACCAAAGAGAACAAAGTTTACTAGACAATCATAGAGCTATAATCGAAACCGATCGGCTTTTAGCTATAATCAATGGTGATATATAAGTGCACATTTCTAGTTTTAGATGTATATTTTTTTGTAAATCAGTAATATTTTGTTTTTTGTAATTTTTTAAAATTTATTATATTGTATTTTTAAATAAAACTGTGACCAACCTCTGTAAAACTTAACCTAAAAGTAATTAAAAGTAATTAAAAGAACCTAAAATTTTTTATATAGTTTAAAAAATCAATCTTAGTGACACAAGGTTTTATTTTAAATAAAAATAATACTGGGTTTGGAATACATGGTCACTGTGTTTTTCAAAAATGATTCTTGTTGTAAAGACTAATAAAAAAATAAAATATATGTAAAGGTGGATTTTTTTATTTTTAAAGTTTATTATAATATCCTTAACTTATTTCGATTAGTTTAATTATCAATAATTGGGTGTTATGGAATTTGAAGCAGTTGAATATCATTTACGTTAATAAAATAATAATAATTCTATAAACAGAGCTTTTTACAACTCAGGGAAATCCAAAAATTTTAAAAATCGAGAAATGAATGGACTCTTTGTTACCTCGAATACTGTGGAAATTTTAGACTCACATAAAATTTTCTAAATAGTTTAAAAATCAATCTTAGTGACATATGTTTTTATTTTCAAATAGGTAGAAAGGGACATAATAAACAAAAATTACGTGTGATTTCATTGAAATTCATAGCATATTAACTCACCGTTGAAAAATCCAACATTTTTTCAAACTACACACACATTCGAACAATATTAAAATTTCTTTTCAAGAGACAAAGTTGCAATAAAATCATATCACTAACTAAATATTTATTCGCACTGGAAAATTACGAAATAACTGAAGTAAACAACAACTAGTAAGCGTAACAGTGCACACACAATGTAATATTCTTACGTAAATTGTTTGGCTGGAGCTGTCGAGTTCCGTTCAATCGGTAGTCCTACTATGCATGAGTTCGGCCGGGGTAATGTTTGTAGCGTAATGGAGTTATTAAATATGTATCCTGATTGTATTATAGAAGATGTTGATTCATTTGCTTGTAATGAGTTTGTAAACAGTTGTATTGGAAAATAAAAAAAATTTTTTAAATAAAATATATGTTTAATTCCCCACATCCATCATTAGTAGATAACATATAGGGGTTCAGTAGAAACATTAGTAGATAACATAGTATGTTATTCAAAATTCTATTACAAAACAAGATTATAAAGATGTAGTAGAAAATTTCGAAACTAAATTTAGGAAAATGAATATATTTCAATCCATATTGCATGATATGTTTACACAATTAAAAAATAAAGTTGCATTATCTCCGAAAGATGATAAACGATACATTATACCCGAATCTTTTAGAACCCTAGCTTGGGGGCATAAACATATAGATATTTTAGAAGATAAATCCAAGACTGATAATGAAGATATCAATATTTGTTCTAAGATTCTTCAAAATTTAGTTCATGATCAGTATAAAACCTAGAAATTAACACAAGTCACGTTTATTTTTAAAATGGTAGTGTTACCAGTAGGAGTGTTGTTTCTCTTTGCCTACATTAACAATACTTTGTACATACAAGTTGACCCAGGAGTTCGAGAAGCTTTTATTTGTTTATCAGTTGATAATGTAAAGAATGACACTTGGCCATCAACATGGAGAAGAATGAATCTTAGCAGTGGGTTATTTTTATACAATGTTGATGATTATATTAAATCTTCTCTTGTAGAATATAAGTTAAGATTATATTATTTTAATAAAACCAATGTTGTAACAAAAGAATGGAAGGAGTTATATAGAAGCTCGACAGAATGTCATTTATATATGTGTATTATATTATCAATTATATTTTTTCTATTGTTTATATGTATGTTAGGATTTATATTGTTTAAAGCATATATGTATTATAAATAAATGGGTAAAGGAACATTTGTGTTTTATTAAAAAACACATTTTTATTGTTAAAGTTTTATTCACAACAATTTTTATAGTGGTATAATAATTTAACATTTGCTAATGCACAATGCCATGGTTTTTCACTTTTATGAAAATAGCATTCTGGAACCTTTTTAAATTTACTTAGCTTGGGTTCACGAGCAACAGGAATATTGTTTATATATTCCTCATCTACAAACTTCTTTATAAAGATTGCTTTTTCGTTCCCCTTTACGTAAATCTTAGGTGATTGATAAAATTTTAATAGATGTGTAAAAATATCATCAATTTCATTTTGTTCTATGTTTCCACAACCCCACTCCATTCCATGATATTCTTCAGCCCAATTGACAGTTTTTTGATCAATAACAGATAACATGTTTTTCTTAAATGGAGGTTTAAACAAGTAGTTTGAACAACGAATCCCATCATAAATTGCTAATTCTTTTGGAACATATCCAAAGGAGCAGTGATAACCTTGGATATCAATGAAAATGTTTGTTTGATCCATGGTTGGTTAATGAAGTTTAAATTTAAATTTCTCTTATATAAATGCTTCCCTCCACCAAATACCTACCCCCCACCACAACTACTTCACATTTATTTAATATTTAAGCAATGATTTTAAGCGCTAGCAGCATTAGTTTCAGAAACCTTAAAATGAATCAATCAACAACTCACCAACAATTCAATAATCAGTTTAGTAAAAAACGAGTTGCTGCTCTTATAGGTGAATCCGTATACTACATAAACAAATCCAAATCCAAATGGGTCAGTGTTGGATTCTCTTTGGAGAGAAAATATTCTCCGGTTATTAAACTCTGTGGATCCAAGAATAATCAAAATGTGATATTTAATGAAGATCAGTGGATTTCCTTTCTAAACAATCAAGGAACAATGTTGAGCTTTATTTACTCCAACGGGTTTGGGTGGCAACCCATGCAGGGAAATGGATATGAAATTCATTACGTGTTTATTAATAATTCTAGAATAATCAAGATTACTCAAGATGGTGGTAACGAAATATTTCTAGCTGGTGACACCATAAATGAGTTGGTGAACTTGGTGAATTTAATCAAATACCGCTTTGATCTTCTCCAATCGCAAGAATTTGCAAAGTATTACAATATACTTGTTAGGAGTGTTTCAAGTAAAAATGGTGATTTAATAAAAAATGTTTTTGATATTGTTTCACCTATCAAAGTTAGCTTAAATGTGTGTTGTGTATTGGAATTATTAAATATGTATCCTGATTGTATTATAGAAGATGTTGAATCATTTGCTTGTAATGAATTCGTAAAAAGTTGCATTGAAAAATAAAAAAAAAATGTTAAAATGGGTATTTTATTCCCCCACCCCTTTTAGAATAAATGTATATTAAAAGCTTATGTTTCATTTGAAGTTTTAACATTTACACATAAGATGTGGTTAGCATATAAGCGAGAGAGACCAGCATACAATTTAACCACAGCTGTGGAGAATTTAGCGCAACATTTTAACAATTTAGAGTTTGATGCAGCACATGAAGCTGAATATGGATTTGATAGATTTTATACTTATGATGAATGTATGGAAATAGCCAGGAAATATGAAAAAGCTTCTGAAGCGTGTAATATATTTTTACATACATCTAATCTAAGAAGTTTTCTCCACACAATAAAAGATATGGGATTTGAGAAACAGTTAAATGAAGTGAAAAAGTTTGTTTCACCTGAAATTATTCAAGAAGTATTTGATACCTAAGTTTGAAAATAAAAAGCAATGTATTTTTATTATTGTGTTTTATTCATTCATTAACCAATTATTATATAAATTATATACATTAGTAAGTGCACATATACATTCTGCTTGGGAGTGGTAAAAACAGCAGGTTTCTTGTTTTTGTAAAGGTGGATCCTCATCAAATTCTCTTACAGGTTTTAATGAGTACTTCCTGATGTATTCAGCTTTCTGTTTTCCTTTTACGTAAACACAATCGACCTTTTCTGTTAAGTTTTTTATTATTTCGGAGAATTTGTGAACTGGAGTATACCCTTCATCCCATGAAATACAATGGTGATTTTTCATTAACCAGACAGCTTGTTTATGTAAATTGGGTGATAAAAATTTTATAGGGAAGGGCGATTTAAAAATATAATGACATACGTTTTTTCCATCGTAGGCAGCTAACTCCTTTGGAATAAACCTATTGTTTTCTACATTAAATCCTTGTACATCAAGAGTTAACATTCTCATAATTTCATAAGAGAGAACTGTTTAATCATGGATTTCTTGTTGGAATACTCTTGTATTTGTTGTTTTAGTTTTGCAAGATTTCTTAAAAGGATTGATAAGCGTTGTTCTAATTCCTCATTCATACTGATAGACAAGAAATATAAACATTTGATTTTATATAACGTTAAATTTGTCTAACATTTTTGGTTAGAGGATTGTAACTAAAAATTTTATCATGCATAATTAAACAATAAGCAGAAATCTTGTCTGTAAGATCTTCATGTAATTCAAATTCTACCCTCATAACAATGGGTCCAGTTTCAATTGTTTCTTTTTGATGAGAACAATCAATGTATGTGATGGGTGCATATGTTTTAAACTCTGCTGGTGAAAAAATCGGTTTCGGTGTTAATCCATAATATGACATTTGGAATTGTGAAAACATTTCATATACTGATGCAAATTTATTTTTAGCAAAGTCTAAATAAAGATCGCTGTAGGGATATCTCTCAGAATTTAAAAATACTTTTATGTTCCGCATTTTAATATCACTAAATCTAGACATGTCAGTTGTGGATTTATCTCTTAAATCTTTTTGAAAACAGATTGCTACATGTCGAGGAGTGTTCACTTTGGTTGAAGTTTTGACAGGCCAATTATGACGACTTGTTTTCAGTAATTCAGGATATTCTATTAGTTCCCAACTTCTAAATGCCATTAATAAATCAGTATTTTTATTAATAATTTTCGTTAGCTCCAGTTCTTGAGGGATCGCTACAGAAATGTGTGGTATGTTCCAAGTTAATTTCGTAAGTTCAATCTTTGGGATTTCATCAACAGTATTAACAGTTGCATTTTTATCCGAATTGTCTCGAAGTAAGATAAGTTCTTGTTTAGAGTTTAAAATTATTTTTTTATAGTCTTCAAAAAAACCCATTAAAAATTTAAGTGGAATGCAAACATTAAATAATCCTGTCGTTGCATCAACCACTTGCGACGTTTCCATGGGAAACCAACCAGCGTTTTTTAATTTGTTACATTCGTTTTTGTTATAGGATAAAAATCCTTTTATTGTTGATGTTAAGCCAACATCTCTTACTGAGTCTATAGTAACACCATTTAGTTGATAACGAATCTCTTTAAAAAGAAAAGCTATCCCATTGTTAATTAGTTTCAATGTATTTGAAACAGTTCCATCACCTTTTGTTAATTTACCTTCTATGTAAAGAAAGCTTTCAGAAGGAAGTGTATATTTTTCTATTTCATGAACAGGAATTATAATCTCATCGTTATTTCCCAATTTTGTAGGTAGATAGGGTTCATAACCATGATATTCTGAATGTACGATTGAGTTATCAATATAAAGATTTTGTGTTACATTTAGGGTATCCATGTTATTTAATTTTAAAACCTAAACTTATAAGAAACTGACGATTTAAAGATGTTAGTCTCTGAGAGTTTGATTTATTACTGTGGAAACTATGGTTGTGTTTTTTCTTATTAAGCTTTTCACTAAATCGTTGTTGTCTGTTATAAATAATCACCATCGTTCATCTAATTTTTTAAGGTGTAGTCTTAATGTTATGGTTTCTTCTCTAAAATTAATAGTTCTTCCTTCTTGGTCCAATATTTTAATAGTAATTTTATCAATTACCTTGGCAGTAACTGGGAAATATATAACGTTTTGGGGTGATTCAATGATTTTAAAACCAGGAGCCACACTGGGAAAAAATTGATGTATTATATGAACTGGATTACCATTTAAGAATGAACCTTCAGCAATACTACAGTCGATATTTATTGAGTTTACTTTAATTATTTCTGCAGGTCGTTCAGAAATATGAAATTGACCCGAATCCAGTATTTGATTTTCAAATCCCAACAATGCACCTATAGATCCCTCTTTAAAAATAATATTTTCGGTGCATTTAATTACTGATCGCAACGTATTATTATTAGCATGAAGATAAAACGAAATTTGTTCTTCTTCCAATTTCTCTTGTAGTACTTTGTTGATATTATCAATTTCATAACTTCCGGGTGGAATAGTTATAAATTTACCAGTTTCACCGTAAAAGAAACGATTATTACTTTCATCAATGTTGGGAATTGCATTAAATGTTTCAAAATTTACAAGTCCTATAACATAGTCGATATTCTCTTCTAGATATATGGGAGGGTGAAATTCTGTCGTTAATATTGCAGAATTATCGCTAATAACAAAACTATAGGACATAATGTGTTAATATTTCAACAACGAATAAATTTTTATTGTCTTTCATGTATTATTATATAGAAATTTTAGACATAATTGTCCACAATTTGTGGTGTTAAAGGTTTGATACTTGTTGTAATTGTAACTTATAACGTTTTTATTTTTATCGCTGAAAAAATATTTCATTAATTCAGCTGGAGGTCGCAGATCACCATAGCTATCAAAGTATGTTATTTGTTTTCCTTTTTTTATGTAGGCAGTCCAATGAGTCCCATTACCATTATAGTCATCTAGATTAATAATAGCACTTTCATTTTCTTTTATTTTTTTAGGTAGCTTGTTTCGCATAAATATACCTCTAAAACTGGGAATTTGTAAAAATTTTATATATTTAATTAAGTCATAATTGGTAAGAGTTTTCAGAGGTATATGTTTTAGCAGTTTTTTGAATATGGCTTCAAATACAAACCACATCCGGTTTTATATGGTTTTAAATACAGTCCGCTTCCTTTTTGTCCTATTGCTATAGACTCCATCGTTTGATTATGTCTTTTATCTTCTTCTAATTTTTGTTTGGCTGCTTTTGCGTCGTTGATGGCTTTTGCTACTCCTGCGGCCCCTCCTCCTAGAGCACCTAAAGCTGACAGGCCCGCAAATAATGGTATAAGTGGTAAAAATCCACCACTCTTTGGAATAGGTATTACTCTTCTCTTAGGTGCTCTAACCTTCACACTTTTCCTAACTGATTTCATAGCTGCTTTAATACCCTCATGTAAACTTTTAAACTGTTTCCCCTTAATTCCCTTTCTCGCTTGAGCAATGGCTTGAGATAATGTTATTCCTCGCCCTTTTGTCTTTTTTCGCTTTAATCCCATACCAAACTTTCTTTTCACTTTCATAGCACCGCTAATACCTAACGCGGCCGCTTTTTCTCCAAAACCAGCGTCCTTAGCTCTGAACCGTGCTAAAGCTTTCTCAGAGAGAATTTTATCAGCAGTATGTCTGCTGCTTATATCTTTCGATTGTGAATATGCAATGTCGTGCTCTTTGCAAGCCTCGTCTAATAAGTTTATTCCCTTGTCACCTCTTGATAATCTCTTTTCTAATTTTGTCCCAGGTCCACAAAAATTATAACCAGGAAGGTGTAATTCAAAGGGTAATTTATTGATAAGAGTGTTTAGCAGACCAGATCCTCTTTTCTTGTTGGTTGGTTTGTAAGTAATACGTTTGTTGTGTGATTGAAACATTATATAGTTAAAGTCTGAACATAGAATGATTAGTTTTACTTTGACAGTGAACTTAAGTACTTTTATATAATATGAGAGTTGAAAAACAACCATACTCTATAATAATCAAGAATCATGATACATCAACAAATAAATTTAGAAAACATGGAAAATTGTTCGAGGGAAATAGCAAAAGAGGTTTGATTATTGGTCCGTCAGGTTGTGGTAAAACGAATGTTCTAATTGGCTTAATTGAAGATCCCAACGGTTTACGATTTGAAAATTTATATATTTATTCAAAATCTTTATATCAACCGAAGTATGAATATTTAAGAACACTTTTTAAGCCAATAAAAGAAATTGGTTATTACGAATCCGAGGATGAAGAAAATATAATTTCACCCCAAGAAGTATTACCAAACGCAATAATAATTTTTGATGACATAGTTTGTTGTAATCAGACAATTGTAAAGGATTACTTTTGTTTTGGAAGACATAGAAACACCGATTGTTTTTATTTGTGTCAAACATATTCTTCTATTCCGAAGCAGCTAATTCGTGATAATGCAAATTTAATTGTTATTTTTCAACAAGACAATACAAATTTAAAACATGTTTATGATGATCACGTCAACGTTGATATGACATTTAATCAGTTTAAAGAAATGTGTTTATTGTGTTGGAAAGAGAAATTTGGATTTTTGGTAATAGATAAAGAGACCAGTATAAATTCAGGTAGATATCGAAAAGGTTTCGATTCATACATTTACTTATAAAAACAACATCACCTGACAAAAACAGCTATTTCAAAATATTCAGTCATGAATGAACAATTAGCATTACAACTTGTTAAAGCAAGAAAGGCAGTTAAAAAAAAATATCAGGCTTTAAAAAATGCAGAATTTGAGTCTCATTCGAGACTGGAAGAAACTTATAAACCAATAACACAACCCTTGCAAGAATTAATTTCAACAATTGGTAAAAATGAACCTGTTGACATAAAAGAAGAGGAACCGTCATTTACAAGGTTTTATAAAACATCAACCCCTCAAAGAACAAAAAACGTAAGAAAAACTGGAAAAACCCCAGTTCTGCCAACAGAAATACCATCCTTTTTTGATACTAGCGTCGCATCAGTGAGTCATATCCCATCCATACAAGAAACAAGCGTTATAGCTGAAACAGAGCCATTATCTTCATCATCCGATTCAACGATAGGGAATCTTTCAGATCTATTGGAACAAACTAGACAATCAATTCAGACTTATGTTGGTATGCCTGGGTATCAACAATGGCTAAACGACTTTCACGACTTACCTCGTAAATACATTGATGAAGGTGTCAAGGATTTAGAACATACGTTTGATCATCATTATGGTATAGTTCATGACTTGGAAACTGAAAAATTTTTTTTGGGACTAACACAAGAACCTGTAGAAATTATTGGGAAAGATATTATAGTAAAGGAGATTACATATCAAGGCACCCCCGGTTTATACGAATTGATATTTAAAAAGGATCCAAAAGGTTATAGTACTAAAGACTTGGATAATTATATGGATATTCTAGCCCGAACTAATGCATATCGTAGAAATTTCAGTCCTGAAGGACAAGTACAAGGAAATGGTTCACGAAAATATGTTACAATAATTGGACCATACTTACAAAAAAAAGGAATAACAAAAACAAGAGCTCTTAACCCAGCAGCCGAAAATCTAATTTCAGCATTCGCCAGTTCAGCATTCACCAGACGTAAAGCTCCATATAGAGTTCAAAGGAGCGGTCCGACTACACAAGGATCGGGTTTAACTCTAAAAGTTAATAAAAACAATACTGATTATGTATATTGGGACGATGTTAACGAGCTTGTTAACAGACTTCGTTTATTAGTGGCTTCAATGAATGCTGGTCATACCGGTCATAATAATGAAGTTATCTCTATTCTAGAAGAACTTAAAGAAGCCAACATTATCATATAAGAGAACGTACACAAGTGCTTCAAAACATTTACAAAATGACTATCGACAAATTTGGTCGTCACATTTCAAAACAATCCAAAATAAATGATATAGATACTAAAGATCTTGTCAAGAAAGTTGAAAGTGAAGTATCCAATAATATTACAAAAAATTTAAATTATATTGAAAACAAAGTAGTTGAACATTTTAAACATGGTTTGCAACAAAAACACTTAGAAATTTCAAATTTTAAAAAAGAGTTAACGGTGCAAAATAAACGATCACTTGACAACGTCGAAAGTATTACAAACGTGACGAAAAAACTAAAATTTTGCGAAGATCAAGTAACAACATTAGAGCAAAAATATATACAGGAAGAAAACTTTAGGAAGGAAGCTATAAAAAATATCGACAAGAGAATATTAAATTCAGAGGTTAAAGTAGGTCTTGTAGAGAAACAGATAAGTGCGCTTGATAGTTTACATCAAGAAACTCAGAATAGGATACTTAAATTACAAACCGATATAAAAGTTGTATTAAATACTGATGACATTCAACAAAAGTTAAGAAGTGATCTTATAACAAGGTTCGAAAAATTTTCAAGTATGGTTTACGATAGGATTTCAACGGAGGTGGAACATTTCAAAAATGTCCATGATGGAATGAATAAGGATACAAAAAATATTGAAAGAATTTTGAATTTACACTTAATGGTTCATAAAAAGGATGATGAAAAATTAATAGCATTAAAAGAGCAATTTAACATTATGTCACAACAAATTTCAGAATTAAAATCTATAGAATATTTAAATAAAGAAGAAATGGAAAAATTTAAAGCAGCTTTACTAGATAATAACGATGTTTCATTAAAAATTTCAGACCTTGAAAAAGAAGTTGCTGAAATAAAGAACTCTGGTACAGATTTAAATATGAATGCGAATATTAATAAAATTATTAAAGATATTAAATCATTAGAAGAATTCGTTAAAAATGAAAATATATTTTTAAAAACGAGTATTGAAAAAATAAACGAAATAATGAGAACAAAAATTAAGGAAGTAGTATTTTTCAATGCAAAAGAAAAAATTAAAGGCTTTAGAATGGATGTTGAAAATTTAAATACAACTAAAGCAGATGTAGTGGATCATTTCCTTAATGGTCGACAAATTTATGAGCTGCCTTTAACAGAAAGGCGGATTGTAATTAGTATTAATTCTTTATTACAAAGCATTGTTAAGAAATTACATGAAGAAATAAATAAAATAGACGGAGGAATGGGTGAACTAGATACCATACTTAATCCTACATCACTACAATACCTAAACACTAAAATTAAAGATAATCTTGATGACGTTAGCAAGAATATTGATAAAATTAAGGAATATTTCAAAGAAGATACAGTAATTTTACCTCAAAAGCTTAAAGAATGGGATGATACGTATAAAAGCTATTGGGATAATTATTTTGTTAAATCATTTGATTAATCGTAATGTCTCCAACTAAGGAAACGGTTGTCGATGAATTACATAAACCTGCTAGAAAAAATTATCAAAGGAGAAAGGTTATTATTAAAGGATTACACGACTTATGGCAAATTGATTTAGTGGAAATGCAACCGTATGCAAAATTTAATAAAGGATATCGTTATATTTTGGTTGTTATAAATGCTTTCTCAAAATATGTTTGGGTAAAACCCGTTAAAAGAAAGAGTGCACAAGATGTAACTTTGGCTATGAAGAACATTTTAGAAGAGGTTAAGACACCACCAAAAAATATTCAATCGGATATGGGAAAGGAATTTTATAATAGAGAGTTTAAAAAATTAATGGACAACTACAATGTGAATCACTATAGTACATTTTCCAACTTAAAGGCTAGCATCGTTGAAAGAGTGAATAGGACATTAAAAAATATAATGTGGAAACAATTTAGTTTGCAAGGAAATTATAAGTGGTTGAATATATTAAAAGATATAGTTGTCAAGTATAACTCGACCATACATAGCACAACAGGTTTAAAACCCATTGATATAAACGAAAAAAATGAAAAACAAGTCCTAAAATCAACTTACACCAATATAAAAATAATTGATCCTAATACTCCGAAATTTGCTGTAGGTGACTATGTTAGAATCAGTAAACATAGGGAAGCCTTTCAAAAAGGATATACACCAAACTGGTCAAATGAAATATTTCAAATTAAAGAAGTTAAGGCAACATTTCCGAGAACATACTTGCTGCAGGATGAAAGAAATGAAGCTATTCAAGGCGGTTTTTATGAACTTGAGTTGCAGAAAGTCAAACATCCAAATGTCTATTTAGTTGAAAAGGTTTTAAGAAGAAAAGCCAATAAAGTCTATGTTAAATGGCTTGGAATGGATAAAACACATAACTCATGGATATTAAAAAGTGACTTGTTATAATTTATTTAAAAAATAAAGGACATATAAAACGTTCTTTGTAAATTTTATTTCTATGATTTTCCTCCAAGATAGGTTTTAAAATATTTTCTGTATACTTGATTCGATTCTGGAAACGATATCGGTCTAATACGTATCGCTCGAAATTATTTTCTCTTGCTTTTCGATAGGCAAAGCTCCATGTATGTAATATGTGCTTTTCATTCAGTTTCTCGTTAAAAGTAACCTGTTTCATGATGTTTGATGTGGTCATAAACCCCGTATACCATCTACTAATGTTTCTACTGAACCCCTATATGTTATCTACTAATGTTTCTACTGAACCCCTATATGTTATCTACTAATGTTTCTACTGAACCCCTATATGTTATCTACTAATGATGGATGTGGGGAATTAAACATATATTTTATTTAAAAAATTTTTTTTATTTTCCAATACAACTGTTTACAAACTCATTACAAGCAAATGAATCAACATCTTCTATAATACAATCAGGATACATATTTAATAACTCCATTACGCTACAAACATTACCCCGGCCGAACTCATGCATAGTAGGACTACCGATTGAACGGAACTCGACAGCTCCAGCCAAACAATTTACGTAAGAATATTACATTGTGTGTGCACTGTTACGCTTACTAGTTGTTGTTTACTTCAGTTATTTCGTAATTTTCCAGTGCGAATAAATATTTAGTTAGTGATATGATTTTATTGCAACTTTGTCTCTTGAAAAGAAATTTTAATATTGTTCGAATGTGTGTGTAGTTTGAAAAAATGTTGGATTTTTCAACGGTGAGTTAATATGCTATGAATTTCAATGAAATCACACGTAATTTTTGTTTATTATGTCCCTTTCTACCTATTTGAAAATAAAAACATATGTCACTAAGATTGATTTTTAAACTATTTAGAAAATTTTATGTGAGTCTAAAATTTCCACAGTATTCGAGGTAACAAAGAGTCCATTCATTTCTCGATTTTTAAAATTTTTGGATTTCCCTGAGTTGTAAAAAGCTCTGTTTATAGAATTATTATTATTTTATTAACGTAAATGATATTCAACTGCTTCAAATTCCATAACACCCAATTATTGATAATTAAACTAATCGAAATAAGTTAAGGATATTATAATAAACTTTAAAAATAAAAAAATCCACCTTTACATATATTTTATTTTTTTATTAGTCTTTACAACAAGAATCATTTTTGAAAAACACAGTGACCATGTATTCCAAACCCAGTATTATTTTTATTTAAAATAAAACCTTGTGTCACTAAGATTGATTTTTTAAACTATATAAAAAATTTTAGGTTCTTTTAATTACTTTTAATTACTTTTAGGTTAAGTTTTACAGAGGTTGGTCACAGTTTTATTTAAAAATACAATATAATAAATTTTAAAAAATTACAAAAAACAAAATATTACTGATTTACAAAAAAATATACATCTAAAACTAGAAATGTGCACTTATATATCACCATTGATTATAGCTAAAAGCCGATCGGTTTCGATTATAGCTCTATGATTGTCTAGTAAACTTTGTTCTCTTTGGTCCAAATTCATAAGTAACTCCCGAATATTTGTAATTACGTTTTCATGATCTACCAATCTTCTCTGCATTTCCACCCTTCTAATTCTAATTTCTTGAAGGTTGTTTTCTAGTTCCAAATCCAGGAAAATACGTCGCTCTGCATCTTCATCTAAGATTTCCATAAAATCATCCGCGTCGTTTAGAACGAGTCGTTCCTCTTCGTCCGGTTGTGGGACGTCCGGTAGTGGAATTTCGTCCTGTACTGGAATTTCGTCCTGAAGTGGGATGTTTGGTTGGTTTATTGGAACCTCTTGCTCGGCGTTCATTAAATATTCAAAATTCAATTCATCACCCAAAATATTGTCATCTTCTTCCTGGAGATTTTGTCTCAACATATTTTCCACTGCAATTTCTACTTCATCCCTTGCGGGTGCCAACACTATATTTTCTATAACGTTAATTTGATTTTCATTGCACAAACGCGCAAGTTGATTTATACTAGGTTTGGAATACATGGTCACTGTTTTGATTCTTGTTGTAAAGACTAAATAATTTCAATTCCTCTCGATAATATATAGGCCTTTTTCTGTTCAAAAAAGAACAAAACTCCTGCACATGTCTTGCCTATGTCATTAGTGGTAATTTATATATGTATTTTTTCCCACAACACTGGTCAATAAATTCATTCCGATTTTTTATTTCAAAGAACACATCAACCACTTCAGGTCATTAGCGCTGCAGAATATTATTACAGTTTTAATAGGTTTTAATAGGTTTTAATGACTCTAGATTACTTAATTAACCAGACTGCAGTCTTAGACTCTTAGATATTATCGTTTAAATTGCAATTGCACATGCAGAAAAGTTTTAATTAAACCCGCATCGTCTTTATAAATTCCATATCACAAATAAAATAAACCAAACTAAATTAAAACGAGAAAGTTCATTAAAAGTTACCGACTTCATAAGATATTATCGTTTAAATTACAATTGCACATTGTAGAACGTGAGAACTAAAAGTCAACGACATATATAAGGATACTGAATCAAAATAAAAAGTTTTAATTAAACCCACATCGTTATTATTATTATTATTATAATGCACAAAGCAAGGTAATTTAATTCGAAGTTAAAAATTGTTTTTTATAACTGTTTGGTAATTTTCCCAAACTTCTAAAAGTTTGATAACTTAGGAGTAAATTAATCGCTATTTGTTTTGCAATACCAGTGACGTGCTAAAATAAAATATACTTTCTTAATCTCGATTTAATATTTTATTTCGATTTATAGTGTCTTACAAAAACTACATTTATATTGGGAACTTGGTGGTCCGTCGAAATGACTTCTTGAATTTCTATTGTTATAATGAACAAAACAGGGCAAACGCACTTGTAGATCAAACGATTGTTTGTAGGGTATTGGTAGTTTCGACCATATCTCCAAAATTTCGATTGGTTCACCATAGTAAATCAAATATTCCAGAGGGAGCATTTTTAGTTCTTCAGCTGTAAAACTGGAAAGGTTTTTTGTCCCATTTAGATGCTCCAACATAATGTTTGATGATGCACACGTCATACTTGAGCGTCTGTCAAATTATTAAATTATTTTTGATGTATTCTACTAGATTGTCCTAAGAGATCTCGACAGAAACTGATGTAGACATGAATATTAAACTACTATTTATCTAAGAAAGAAATGAGGGTAGGTAAGGGGAGGTAATAGGATTGAAAAGTTGATACCTACTGCGCATGTGGAGTGGTTGAAGGTTAAGGTGGTAGGTTTGGAGGGAGGAATCAGAGTAGTTGTAGAAAGGGGATTGTGTAGTTGTAGAAGGGGGAATTGAGTTTTGGGAATGGGGGGTGAATCCATGGATTTGGAATGGTTTACAAAATAGGAAACCTAACTACTGTTCGTAATGAACAACAAGTGCATCGTGCTGCTTTGCAAAAAGTTTTGATGGCCAACGACTAAAATTTAGTTCTTCAGGTAAGTACTTAATATAATTTTAAAAACGTATCCCCTCATAGAATTTATCTTACGGCTCTAACCTAAATGGTTTTTCTGTTAATTTTTTTAAATTTGGTAATAATATTCATTAAATGTTTGATTCTGTTAATTTATTGCATGTGACTTTTAACTGTGTGATTAGACAATTCTTGTTTTTCTAAGTTATTTTTGATGTACAAATAACCAAGTCAATCTTGCTTGTTTCTATCACGTACAGGTTTTTTTCTATAAAATTGCCATATTTTTTTAGTACCTATATAAAAAGAATAATTTGCTGCTTATTCAAACGAGCTGCTTATTCAACCGAGCTTTCAACACAATCATGTAATATTTCTTTTTTAATATATTTTTATTTATTTATTAATTTAACTCAGTACATTACTTGCAGCATTTTTACTTTAAAAAACTGAGTGCTCAATTAATTGTTCAAAATAACTTTAGATGAAAGACGTCCAGCTAATCAAATAGCTGTATACGTTAAGATGTTCTTGGGGTGCGGTAAGGAGAGATCTTTTTAAGGTAATTTAGGTAAATTAAACTTTAAAACTCAACAGAGAGTTTAAACTACGGATAATAATATGTTATTTGTGTCCAACTTATTTACTGATTTTAGATAAATTAATGAAATATTTTATTTCTCCTACAAAGTACCAAGGCAAGGCAAAAGCACATGTTTGGCATCTGTTTAGAAAAACAACAGTAATTTTTGTGCAACTTTCGTTGCATATTGTATAGAAAATGATAAAAAAAAAATATTATCTAGAACGTGCTTGCTTTCCAGTCGATTAAAAAAAAAATGTCTTTATTCATCCAAAGTACATAATTTCTCCCGTCAAAAGGGAACACCTAGTAAAGTGGCATACTAGGTAATTACTTGGCATGGATGTCATAATAGCTCTTGACGCCCTCTTCTGAGTGGAATAAATATTTTTTTTTATTCGAAAATTTATTGCAGACGGAAAACCTAGTGAAACGCAAATCTAAATATTTCTCGTTGGGAAAACCTAACAACCCAGTATTCCAACGGATAAATCTTTTGTATCAGTAATTTATATTGTTTAGAGTTTTCAGTTTTGTTTAAGGACAAACATTATAAAGTTCCGAACTACGTCTTTTCTCTAGGAATATCATATATAGTTAAATTTTTTTAATTAGAAGTTTTTCGTATCCTATACTTTACTATTCTTTTTACCGAAAAAAAACATAATTTTTTTAAAAGAAAGCTAACAAAGTGTCATACTAAGTATTTTCACTTTATTAACGTACCTTTTAAACTAAAAATAATAGCAACGCATTTTGACGTAAAAAAATGTTTTATAGTGACTATTCCACTCATCATAATTTGAACCAATCAAAATGTAGCAATTTTAGATATTTACCTGTTTTTAATCGGAAAAACCACTACCCTCATAATTTTGCCGACCCCACTGACCAATCAGAATTTCAGAAAATAGCTACCAACATAGTTTTTAATCGGCAAAATTTTGTTACCTTAGTTACATTCACTGTTAAGATTGGTAATTAATGACTGATTGTAGATTGTCACTGTTACTTTTGAAAGGTTGTAATCTCACGTAAATTTATTTATTTTTACCAAAGTATGTGTAATATTATTCGTGAAATAGTCTTGACGAATACCAACCACTCAAGAAAAAAAATTTTAGGTATAGTTTTCTCTCTTGTGGTATTATATACGAAAAAATTTTGACAAAATTTCAAAATTTTTCCGTAAAAAAATTGACAAGTTTTCGAACGAAAATTACAATTATAGGGCATAATCGAGCCAGTTTGATTAAGCCTTATTTGCAAATGGACAGTGAACATCATGCAAATATTATCAATTCCCTAAGAAATAATCAAGAACCGTCTCCAAAAAGACAAAAGAAAGACAATCATTTGATGTCTGCGGTCACCGAGAAGACAGAAAGTGCTGTCGAGATTGCTGAGAATCCTTTGCACATTTAAAAAACACTAAACATGGCATTTCCAATACGCCTGCAGAATATAACAACTGCACTTTTTATATAAATTGTAATTTTGCATCTAACTCTAAGCAGTAGTTTTGTTATACTTACTTAATTTTGTTCAGTATTTTTCTCAATACATTTATTTATTAATTTCGCAGTAGCTTTCTTTACAAAAGATAATTTTGTTTGATATTTTTGTCAGTAAATCTAATTATTAGTTTTCTTTTTTTTTTAATTCGAGAAATAGTCTTACCAAATACCATTCGTGCATCCACAGGAAAAATTAGAAGCACTCGTGGTATTCCCCCGAAAAAATAGTAAGTCACATGGAACTGACAAAACTTAATTTTCTGAAGAATTATGATTAATAAGAGCATTTAAAAGATATCTTACCAAAAAACAAAAAATAATACAATGTCCTAACAGAACGACAACATTTTTTTATTAATTTTTGCTTCCCAAAATTTCATCAAAAATCAGTTATTAGGTTTTCCTTTTGACAAGAGAATTAGTGTCAGAACTTATCGAAAGTTTGTGAAATAGACACTTTGCCAAATAAATTTACAAAATACGGTGTCGCTCTGTCATTCTCTGTATAATGTTGTACAATATATATTGCCACAAATGAGCTTATCCTACATTTTTGCAGTGTCAGGAATATTAAGAAAAACTAAGAATTACCATTCAAACTTATTTTAGTTAAATGATGATATTTCCAATTAAAAGAAATACTTATGATTTTTCCATTGCAGCAGTTTTCATAGTCCAGTTTTATTTTTTTCTCAAAAATGGTTCAAAATTGGTAAATGGCGTTTAAACAATTGTTTTAAATCACATATTTCGATATCTTGGCAATTTGGCCCATTTTTAGGTACCACCGTAAACTTTTTTAAAATTTCCGTTTAACCCATGATTACATGACATTGTGTCAAAATATACTTTGTGTTTGTAAAACATGCAAAGTCAATTCACTTTTTTAAAATATCGATAGTAATAAAATTATCAACTTTAGGGCGAACAAAAACATATCATTACATTTCTTTCGAAATTTATACTAAGCACTCCTTCAGAGTATATAGTTACTGAGAGTACAAACACCACACACCACACAGGTACTGAGAGCACAACCACCTCATTCAATATGAGAGTTCAGTCACTCCCCTTTCCCTTATTATTCGCTTGAGAGCTCAACCACCTCATTCAATATGAGAGTTCAGTCACTCCCCTTTCCCTTATTATTCGCTTGAGAGCTCAACCACCACACTCAATATGAGAGTTCAGATATTCCCCTTTCCCTTATTATTCGCTTGAGAGCAGACCCGCACACTCTAACCGTACGAATTTCATGCTGCGACGTCTAACGGATCGGCTTTCACCCAGACATCAGCATGACCTCGGATTTTAATTATGTCACAGTATAATTTTGCGATTTAATTGTATTCTTCCTAAATATTTAATTAATGCTCGAATTTAGAATAATAGGTTTAAAAGAAAATATTGCTTTAATTCGAAATGACTAAGAAATAGTAAATGTATTTTTTTTATGTACTTACTGTATAAAAAGAGAAATAAAAATTAATATATTTCACAATTTTCTCCTCGCTGGCTTGCTTGGGTGGCGTCTGCGGGATATTCGAGGGGATCGACAACGATCATCCAGAGCAACTATGGTCGATGGGAGCGACTGGATCTTCAAGATTAGACGGAGCGGCTGACGTCACAGTTGGTTTATGACTAAGAAAGATTAAATTATTATGTTTTATGTACTACCTCGGACTGTATAGTGAGAAAAGATAAATAAAAAAAATTACGACACAATAAAATTGTTATATTTACCATTACGTGTTATATATTTTGGACATCCGAATCCTTTCTGCCTCCCGAAATTTTTTTTTATTGGCTTTACTCAATTTCGGGGGCATCTGACGGATTATATTATTTTCCATCACATAGGTGGTTGGATTGTAGGTAAAACCTTGGGGTGCAGTATCCCAGCTATGGTCAATTGTGTCTATAGAAACGAGTGCTGACCCATTCCAGTGATTCGGACAGTCGTCCCAACTTAGAATTGGGACATCAACGGCCGCAGGAACTAGGGCAGACCCGTTCCAACTTGTAAATTTGGGATACTTGTCCCAATCCCAATACATGATTTGTAAATTATTATTGCTTTAGTATTAGTAGACTGCTTGTAACTAACTATTGAATGCAAAAAGCCGTATATATAGTAGACAAACAGGGTTACACTTTCTGTTTTTTTTTTATTTAACTTAGCATAACCACTCTCTCTCTACGTCGTAGCGTGAAATTCGTACGGTTAGAGTGTGCGGGTCTGCTCTCAAGCGAATAATAAGGGAAAGGGGAATATCTGAACTCTCATATTGAGTGTGGTGGTTGAGCTCTCAAGGGAATAATAAGGGAAAGGGGAGTGACTGAACTCTCATATTGAATGAGGTGGTTGAGCTCTCAAGCGAATAATAAGGGAAAGGGGAGTGACTGAACTGTCATATTGAATGAGGTGGTTGTGCTCTCAGTACCTGTGTGGTGTGTGGTGTTTGTACTCTCAGTAACTATATACTCTTCAGAAATTATTTTTCACCTAAAATACAGGGTGTTACAAAACAAATGCGAGAAACTTAAGGGAGCCTTGTTTAATATAAAGGGCAGTTTGATATATAAACGTTGAGTCAAAAGTTAACCATTAGGGAGATATCTCGGTACAAAGATGGCGGTAAAATAATGTCTTTTTTTTTATCTTAAAAATGAAAAGCGATATAATAATAAAATTCTGTGGACGTATTACTATTATAAAAACACACTTTGTGCATATTTTTTCACTTCTCTAAAATGAGCGGAAGGGGTTGAAATAGACTACCCCTATCATAATAATGGTTGACTTTTGGCTCAACATTTACATATCGAACTACCCTTTATTCTTAACAAGGAATCACCTCCTTGTTTTAAAACACCCTATATAAGTTAGGTACATATTCCTGAT
Organism: Polydrusus tereticollis; assembly: GCA_963920685.1. Classification (NCBI taxonomy): domain Eukaryota; kingdom Metazoa; phylum Arthropoda; class Insecta; order Coleoptera; family Curculionidae; genus Polydrusus; species Polydrusus tereticollis. The sequence goes on from OY987326.1 coordinate 202,866,091, forward strand.
CAAGAGAAAAGACCAATTTATGTAATAAATTGCAAGATGAGCGTGCTCTTTCTTTAAGCTGGCAAAATATTACTATGATTAGAAACTATAAAACGCCGCGCACTATAGGTATAATTTTATATATTTAGGCGTATATTACGCTATACTTTTTTATAATATTATGATATATCTCAGTACAAATCTATAATATATATTGTACTATCGCTCACCGTCAGTTGTCAGCTTCGGATGTGAGCATTGTGAACAATTTTTTTGCAAGAAATGAACTATTTTGTATCGTATTTCACACAAGATAAGCTGTTGGTTTCATCTTCATTTAATTCATTAATATAGAATTAAAGAGCTATTTTTTCGATTTTATAGAGATACCAATGCCAAATACCAAAATAATGGTAATATGAAAGTTATCATGAAAAAGAGGCGATCTCAAGAAATATTTCCCAATGTATCCACTTTAAATTCTTAATGCTGTGCTTTAAGAGAAGCGAATGTGAAGAGTCTCTACTCTCCGACATTGAAGTTACAAAGGCCATAGTAGCAAATTTGCTGGCAAGTAAGTCAAAGGCAGCGTATATAAAACGGCTTATACGAATGTCCAAAAGTGTTGGGAAAGTGGGGCAAAGTAAAGAAATATTTTTTTAATGAAAAATAACAAATATGTGTTAGTATAATGTGCTCATGTATGAATAAACTAATTTTAGTACTAGTGCTAAAGCGAACCACTTTTTAAGAAGAAAATCAATTTGAAAAAGATGACTTTTCATAATTGGATAAACAAAAATATTGTTTTATCCACAAAATAATGAATAAAAAAATATTAAGCATATAGTCTATTGCCTAATGCGAGATAGTGATAAAACTGAGTGGTCTTCGCCGTGTTCGAAAGGTGTAGTTCAATTTTATTATTATTGTACCTATGATTATTGTCAGGGGTCCCGAGATCGGGTAGGTAGAGGCACAGGTAGTTTACTCCCTGTGCCTCACTTTTTTAAAATTTGGAATGTTTAGTTACTTTTCGGCAGTTATTGGAAAACTTCGTTCTTGAGAATGGCTAGTGTTTCTGAATTTGTTGCTGAGAAACGGATTAGTAAAACTGCGCTTTATAAAAATGAGAAAATTATTATTCTTAATGTGTTCAACGCGCTTCGCCACCAAAATTTAACATTCGAAGTTGCAAAAATAGTTTAAATGTATTCGAATATGACTGGACTCGGACAGTCAACCATATACCGACTTGTGCACGAGGATAAACGCGGCCCCATCAGGTCAATAAAGATAAGTACAGGAAGAAAGGAAACTGTAATTAATTAGGACGAAAAGACTGCCATCAGAAGAATCATACACTCGTGTTACTTAAAAAAATAAATACCTACCTTGGACAAAATAATGTCTGAAATAAAAAAGGATGATTTCATTCAACACATGGGTAAGAAGAAACTATATAATACTTTGAAGGAAATTACTTTTTGTTATGAAAAAATTCAACAAAACAAATAATCACTTTTAATAGAGAAAGACGAAATTATCTGCTGGCGACGAAGATATTTGAGGACAGTTAGACAGTTTCGAAGGAAAAAGAGGAATATCTATTAAATGGACGAAACTTGGTTAAATGGAGGATATACCGTTGGTAAAATATGGCAAGATGAACATATAAAAAGCGCGAGGCAAGCTTTCATGGAAGGATGGTCCAATGGAATAAAGGCACCTTCGGGAAAAGGTAAAAGATTAATAATTACTTATATTGATAGCAAAAATGGATTTGTCGATGGCGGCTTAGTAGGATTTAAATCAAAACGGACTGGAGACCATCATGAAGACATGTACACTGATGTCTTTGAAGAATCCTTGCAGCAAATGCTAGATCTTATTCCTCCTGGTCTGTTATAGACATGGATAATGCCAGTTACCACTCAAGAAAATCCGAAAAAATATCAACGCCTTCTTGGAAAAAAAATGACATCATTCATTGATTTACTGTAAATAAGAAGCCATTTCATAAAGATATACTGACAAAGGAGCTACTGGAGATTGTAAGTTTGAATAAACCTCTTTGTACGAAATTTGTTGTCGACGAAATCGCTTAACACCACTTTGAAAATGAGAGACGTTGGAAACCTCTTGCAAGAGGGAATAAAGACAGTGGATTGTGAAAAATGGAGTAAGTGCGTCGAACATATAATTGAAACAGAAGAAAGAATGTGGGAAGCTGATAACATTCTAGAAAACACTGTAGATCCCCTTATTATTTCTCTGGACCCCAACGACGATAGTTCATCGAACAACTCGGAACATGATGACTAAAAAAATTTAAAAATTAAATTGTTGAATTGTACCGGGTGTTCCACCTAAGGAGGTAATCGGCTATATCTCAGAAAGTAATAACACTAGGACTTTGGGAAAAAATATATATTGATAAAAGCGGCCAAGAGAAATTGCTGGAAATTATTTTCAAGTTCGAAAAATGACCCCTAGGGGGCATAAGAGAACTTTCAAAATAGAATTGCCGATTTTCTTTTGATTTTTCTTAATAGAAATATGTTAAAAATATAAGCATTGTATTTTTCATAAAATTTGCAACTTTAAGTTGGGAATAGTTTTTTTCTATTTTCAATAATAAAGTGGTGGGAGAAGGTCAAACTTTTTTTCTTTCAAACGCTGATATCTCTGCTTTGGATAAACCGATTTTATTCAACTTGGTCTTGAAAAAAAGCCCTTCTTTTCCTCTACACGTTGATCTATTAACAATACCATATTGATTCTGATGGTGGCCACTAGATGGCGTTTTTCCGTAATTCCTCAATGAATAAGAATTTTCTCAAAATAATCAAATGTTATGATATGACTTTTTCATCATATTTTATTTTAGGCTTATAAAGGCTAATAAATAGTGAAATAAAAAATCCAGGTCCGTATTTAGAATAAAAAAGTTGATGATGGTTGCTCGAATCCGAAACGTCGGATTAAAAAACTAGCCCCATCAGCTTGGAGAGGAGAAGAAGTTCCTATAAGGGACTGAAAACCGCAACGTGATATCTTTTGTTAAACTAGAGAAAATAGGGATTAATTAATGTTTTAAAAAATTGCCTATTTTTCCATATTAATTATTATTATCCCTAATTTCTCTAGTTTAACAAAAGATATCACGTTGCGGTTTTCAGTTCCTGATAGTAACTTTTCCTCCTCTACAAGCTGATGTGGTTAGTTTTTTAATCCGACGATTCGGATTCGAGCGACCATCATCAACTTTTTTATTTTAAATACGGACCTGGATTTTTTATTCCATTATTTAATAGCCTTTATAAGCCTAAAACAGAGTATGATGAAAAAGTCATATCATAACATTTGATTTTTTTGAGAAAATCCTTATTCATTGAGGAATTACGGAAAAACGCCATCTAGTGGCCACTATCAGAACCAATATGGTATAGTTAATAGATCAACGTGTAGAGGAAAAGAAGGGATTTTTTTCAAGATCGAGTTGAATAAAATCGGTTTATCCAAAGCAGAGATATCAGCGTTTGAAAGAAAAAAAGTTTGACCTTCTCCCACCACTTTATTATTAAAAATAGAAAAAAAACGATTCCTAACATAAAGTTGCATAATTTTATGAAGAATACAATGCCTATGTTTTTAGCATATTTTTATTAAGAAAAATCAAGAGAAAATCGTCATTTCTATTTTAAAAGTTTTCTTACGCCCCCTAGCGGTCGTTTTTCGAACTTGAAAAAAATTTCCAGCAATTTCTCTTGGCTGCTTTTGTTGATATATATTTTTTCCCAAAGTCCTAGTGTTATTACTTTCTGAGATATAGCCGATTACCTCCTTAGGTGGAACACCCGGCACATAGAAGATTTTGTAAATATTGCCTATCTCTATAATTATAATCAAGTATAATTATTATTATATTTATTACTCTAATGAACTACCTGTAGTAACATCGCTGTCACATTACTTTCATTTACCAAACTCGTCTTTCTATTGCATGAAATTTAGGACCAATTCGGGGTGTGTAGGTCTTAAATATCTGAAATACGGAATTTTTAAAAACTGTCATTGCAATTTACCTGAAATTTACAATGCAACCTCTAAGTTGTCTACTATACTTAAAGGGCCTGTCAATGCAAATTTACATTTTATTACTCTTTCGCATTAAGCAACAGAGTATAACATTTTAAATTGGCATTAAATGTGTACATGTTTAGTAATAGGCGAGCTTACCTAAGATGTGTTATAATACCCTTAAATATCTTGGTTTTAGAAATTGCTAATTGTTTTATTATTTTGTGTAATTAGAACTAAATCATCAAAACCAGTTCATCTCACAATCTATCAGTTTTTAACTTTTTCTTTACGAATGTTCGTTCAGTTGTTGGAAGGGAAAATTTATAAAAATGCTTGAAGCAGATATTAAACCATTTGATTACTTTTTATCGAAATGATTTATTTAGAATATTAACTAAGCTCTAAATAACGAGCTACGTAGTGTGCATTTACTATAACATCGTAATATTGTTAACTTGCTGGAGAGCTCTTAAGTAAAAACCTTAACAACTTTTGACGCACTATCCAAGCCCAAATTCGATCAAAAGACAGCCTTGCACTTGATGGACAAGCAACCTTGAAAGCTTAGAACGGCGAGAACAGGTTGGTGATTTAACACTGTTTCACAAATAGTTTTAATTGGCAAATGTTCAACGGGCAGTATACTTAATTCCGCTCAGAATAGTCCCTATATAGTAGAAATACTCAAGAAACCACTGCAGCATACTCATACGTAATTCAGCTTAGTGTTTCTCGAACGACACTTTTCAAAAATATTTTCGTTTAGAGAACGTCATCACTCTGTAACAACCTTTCTGCGATCGTGCTCCCTAACTAATATATATATATAGGTAGTCTATACTGCAATACTTGTGGCTAATCATGAAAAAAAAACTTTAATTTGTTTTAATTAGATAATTAAAAATGCTGATGTCTCTACTCTTGCGATAATGATTTGCCAATAACGCTATTAAGTTGTAAAATTTTGTAGTAATTGCATTGCTAAATTGAATCAACTTTGACGTTCCATAAACGAAATGGAACAAAATCCCCGTACTATAAAATTGAATTCACTGAATAGAACAAAATAAAACTAATAAGTATAAAATTTTATTAATTTGCAGTTATTTAGGACCCCAAAAATCCTAGAAATATTTTCTATAAACTTTCTCTAATAATAATAACAAATAATACATTTATAGCAATGTCAATTTTTGTCATTAATATCATGGTACGAATTTAGAAATAATGCATTATTTCGGTATGAAAACATTTCCCCATTTGAAATGCAGTTTCCTGGGGGACGTCAAGTTGAACCGCACATTTCTTCATAAGCCGATCAATCTCATTCTTATCACTCACTACCAATTTAATATATTGTCTAATGACGTCTTTTTGCAACGTTCCATTTTGGTCCATCGTACCGGTTTTCTTTCCAACACAGAATCCGAATTCTTTCAAATTTTTGTCTTCTGGAAATTCTGCGTTCGTCATCATTTGAAATAACAAATCGCTACTAATTCCCCACTTTTGCATGCACTGTGTCATAAGCGACATAACTTTCAGGGTTTCTTCTGGCGTAATGCCCTGCAAGAATAAAATAAAAGTCTGTTAGATTTTTAAACGTTTCACGCGGTGGCGCGATTTTCTTGTTCTAAAGGAATTTAGATCTGGTAACGGTTAGAATATAATCACTATAGGCATTTCCTAATAATGAATGAAACATTGTTTAAAAAAAATGCAAAAGAATTAGTATAAAACAATTTAGGAAAAGATCTATCGTATAAAAAATACAAAGATTATGTATTAGTGTTTGTATTAATTTTTAGGTTTCAAATAATTTATTGGCATATCAAACGAAGAATGAAAATTCAGAAAAAAGTTGATCTACCAGCCGAATTCCTCCTCTAACATTTCCACTACTCGTAACCGCAGAAGGTCTACGAGCGGCTACCTAACACATAGAAAATCCAGCAAAAAGCGGATCTCGACAAGAGAATAATCCGATATATCTCACAGCCCAACAAAAAAAATGTGTTGTCTTGGTGCCGAAGAAAGAACAACTGATTTTAGTTATTTTGAATGCGGTGATTCCAAAAACACTTAGATTTTCTTCGTATCAGCTCTAGTACTCATAATAAATTGTAATATTAATATCTTTGACAATTATAATGGTCATACATTTTATCAAAAACTTCAGTAATTCCAAGACTAATGCCTTTTTAATTATACCTATTTATTCATAAATCACTGGAAATACCTAATCTTATATTGGCAAAAGGCCATATAATTATTACAGATAAGAAATAATTTTTCTTGGAATTTTTTTGCACCTGCAGATTTCTTATTTTCGTATTTGCAATTAGCACGAAATATACAATTGAGGGCAATAAAAGTAAATGAAATTGTATAAAGTCTGTGCGTTTTAAGAAGTCCGATATCGGATTAAATCACCAAGGGATGTTATCGCTTTTAAAACAGTAAGTCGGTTAAGTTACAATATCTTCGCACCTTCGCTATACTTGATCACACCGAACATCTTACTGGTTTACTGTATTCTATTACTGGGCGAAATCAGGGGTTTCAAAACAAAATTATCTTAGAATTACGCGTTGAGCATAAATAATAATTAAATAGATAATTAAATTATTTTGCTATTATTATAGTTAAATCTAGTTTAGTAATAGTTCTTGACGAAACATGGGTATTTGCAAACGGAACTTCAACAAAAACGTCTTGGCAGGATGACTCAAAGCATTGTTATTCAAGTACCCGTGCAAGTAATGGAAAAAGGTATATTATATTACATGCTGGTAATGAAGAAGGTTTTGTTTTAAATGCCAGTTTGATATTTTCAGCAACAAAAAAAACTGATGATTATCACGGCAATATGGATGCTGAAATTTTTGAGCATTGGTTCGAGGAAAAACGTTTAAAAAGTTTAGAAAAACCTTCCTTAATTGTTTTAGAAAATGCCTCTTACCATACGAGGCTCGAAGAGAAATTCCCTACAAGCAGCTGGAAAAAGGAAGAAATAAAAGAGTGGTTGTCAAAGAAAAACATAAACCATGAAAATTTATATTTAAAAAGTGAACTTTTAAGCAAGTGTAAAGAGCAGTCATTTAAAAAAAAGTATGTTTTTGACGAATTAGCCCTCAAATATGGACATCAAGTTTTGAGATTGCCGCCCTACCATTGTCATTACAACGCAATTGAATTGGTATGGGGTATTAGCAAGAACTATTAGGACAAACATGCCTGTAAAAATATCGGTAAGCCTAGCGTTATAAAGTTATGGGAGGAGGCGCTTAGCCAAGCGGGCAAAGAAGAATGGCGGAAACGCATTAAACACACAGAAAAAAATATTTTTGAATCTTAAGAGACAGAACAGGTTATAGAGGAAGTAAGACCGTTAATTATTACGAATGATGATGATGATGACGATGATGTTGATTCTGATGAGTCTGAAAGCATGGGTGAAATTTCAAATGCAGAGGAAGACTACTTTTAGTAGTACCTATCTACAAGTAGGTACGTTCTGTCGCAAGACTACAAAATCGGTTTTTTTTAGAACCAAAACTTTATAAAAAAGAATTCGTAAAACTAATTTGTCTGAATACTACAAAAGCTAAAAAATTATTATTTTTCTTTACCTAAACTAATTTTTTTATTTACTTTAAATTATTTTATTTAGAAAGTGTAATTCATCAACATCCAAAATTACCTTCAATATAATTTATTGTTCGAGAGCCACCGACATAATGCTCAAGAGGTTTTATGGCTTAGCGGACTTCTTAAAACGCACAGACTTTACCGTAAGCCTCATAAATTAATTCGTTAACTTGGCTTGTGTCCTAGAGTATTAGTACCTATATAATCAACATCATATTATGGGGATTATATTATGCGGGATATTGCCTGCATGCATTTAGTCAAAACTTGAGCTTCATTGCAAGAGTGTGTTTTTTGAAAAATCGTATTTAAACATGGCTTCTACAAGTAGGCGTAGTTGCGTAAAACATTTGGACGTTTTTTGCTACATATGTGGCGAGTACATTTTAAAAGAAAGTAGAGGAGTGATTTGTGACTTTGTGAAAAAAGCTTATTTGGCCTATTTTGCTGTTCACTTAGGAGACCAAAATAAACCCTGGGCTCCGCATTTTGTGGTATAGAGGAAACAAAAAAGCCGATCGTTATTTTTGTCTTGTGAAGATAAAGGGCATTAATCGTAACAATCGGCATAAGTGGAACTATCCCCACCTGGAATCAGCAAGAAGACCTGTTCAGCATTCTGAAGAAATGCCAATTCCAACATATAGCAGCCTGCCTACATTACCAGACGGTACAGTCGAACCGTCATCTAACTAGCTATAAAGTGACCGATTTGAAAAAGAGGACAGCGATTTTGCAGGAGATTTAACAAATCCCGAACGCTTTACTCAGAAGGAGCTAAGTGACCTTGTCAGAGATTTAAACCTCCCAAAAGAGTCTGCCGAGTTACTTGCGTCCAGACTAAATGAAAAGAATCTTCTTTATCCAAGTACCAAATTACGTACTACCGTAACAGAGAAAATGATCTTTTGCCATTTTTCTCTTAGGAGGATAATATGGTTTTTTTTGTAATGATATTAAAGGTCTGTTAGAGAAAAAGGGTATAGCAGAGTACACACCAGACCGACCATTGGCGTCTCTTTATCGACAGTTCCAAACGAAGTTTGAAGTGTGTCCTACATAACGGTAACATATGTGGAAGTATTCCCATTGGGCATTTTACAAAACTAAAAGAAAAATATAAAACAATATCGTTGGTTGAAAAAGTAGTCCATACTTACAGTGGAGTCAATGTAATGTAAATGAAACAATACAGTCTTCCTCCACAGTTTAATTTTAAAGTAAATTTAAGTTCCCAACATGTTTCGAATGCTAAAGCATTCATCATCAGGGGATACTAAAAGGATATTACATGATTGAGAATGAACAGTGAATGCAAAATAAAATTTAGGACTTACGTAACATCCAGTTTAAAAGCGAAGTATGTTGTCTCAAACTAATGAGTACAACTTATAATGTGATACAGTAATATGTGAAAGTTGAAGACTTCGCATGAACTAGCTAGTTGTGTTGAAGTTAATGTAAAGATAAAAATTTAAGTGAAATGTGAGATTTTCATAGAAAAAGAAGCATTTTAATGAGATAGTAAATTAATTTAAAGCATATGAAGGAAAAAGTTTTATTATGTATTACATAATATTAAATTTGTTAAACTTAGGTGTTTAACTAAATTTAGAAATTAAAACTGGAGAATTACAAATAGAAATTTTAAATTAATGTCTTTTATTAGCTGACATGTTGGTATGGGGATATACCCCATATTTTAAATTGTATTAGTAATTTAAACATTTTAATAATTTTTTTATAATTTAAAAGTTAATGGAAAATTTTTGTGTTATAAATGAATTAAATATAACCTGTGCTACAACACGACCGTAGTACTCGCCTGCAACGTGGAAGTTGAAGTGAGTTAATAAAAGGAGAAAAATGACAATATAGGTATGGAACCAGGTACCATTATTAGAAATATTAAAAATAAAAATGACTGTTGAAATTTGATGAGAAGATTACACTAACTGGATATTAGGTTTACATAAACCATACAAATCGATTGACATTTAGTTTTTGTCGTCACTGGACATATGAAGTCTTTGAAATTGGCAGAATAGAGACATCTGTCAACAAATGGTAAATAAGAATGGTCACGCTTCAAAGGGAAGAGAATGAACAGTAAATACAAAATAAAGTTTTCGGAACCACCCAACATCCATGTATGTTGTCTCAAAGTGATGAGCACAACTCACAAAGTGATATAATAGTATGTGAAAGTTGAAGACTTGGTATGAACTAGTTAGTTGTGTTGAAATTAATGTAAAGTTAAAATTTTTGGGCGCAATGTGAAATCTGAATGTGTGGAGGAGCATTTTAATGAGACAATAAATTAATTTAAGGCATATGAAGGAAAATTTTTTATTATATATTATATTGATATTAAATTTGTTAAACTTTGGTGTTTAACCAAATTAAAATTTTGGAAATTTAAAAAATAAAAGAGGAAATTTAAATCATATTTGTGTCTAAGTTTTGATGGTTAGGGGATATACCCCATATTTTAAATTGTGTTTGAATTTTTAACATTATATTAAATTTTTTATTCGAGAGTTAATGAAAATTTATAGGTTATAAATAAATTAGATATAACCTGTGTTACAACACGCCCGCAGTACCCGTCTGCAACGTGGAAGTTAAAGTGAGGTTAATATTGAGAGAAAAACGACAATATAGGTATAGAATCTGGTACTTACCATTATTGGAAGTATTAAAAATCAAAGTTGCTATTGAAATGTAATGAGAAGATTTTGCTAACTGGATATTAGGTTTATAGAAGCCTTACAAATCGATTAACAATTAGTTTTTGTCATCACTGGACATATAAAATATTTGAAAAATTGGCAGAACACAGACATCTGTCAGCGGATGGTAAAAGAGTGGTTATGCTTTAAAGGGGGATGTAAATGTCTATCAGGGTTGATTAAACGCTGCACTAGGAAAAAAAACACTTGTAGGGCTGTTAACAACTCTAACACTAGTCGACATAGTAATTATAGGGGATTATGCAATCTCTATATGTAAAAACCTCTATTAAAAATTTAAGAGCGTACACCAAACCTAAAACAGTGACTGGATGCAAACCAGAATTCCCAAAGGGCTGCTAAAGAGCACTGAGTAGAGACAGAAAGAGGTATGTATTTTGTGAAAAGGCCAATCTATGACTATAAACTACCCAGATTCAAAGCGTTGAAAAAATTAGTACTACCATGAATAATCTAGTCGTTGACACAATCTATGTTTGGATTTTTAATTATTTTGTTTATCTCCATTATTTCAAGGAGGTCAAGCTTGTTCCCCTTTCCACAGAAATGTAGGAATTTAGTATTTGTATCTGGGTCGAAATTATTTTTATTTTTTATAGATACATGTCTTGAAAAATTGGATTTGATTTTAGAAGGTGATAAACTAAGATTGGAAGCTCTTGCTATCTCTTTACAATGCTCATTGATGCGGATTTTGAACTTCCTACCTGTCTGACCAACATAAGTAGTTGAGCAACCCTCAGTCGAACAGCTCACCTCATACACCCCGGATCTATCAGAGGGAGGAATATGATCTTTAGAATTACAAATAAATGAGCCTAGTGAGTGTTTTGTTTTGAAACTGATGCTGAAGCATTCGAAACATGTTGGGAACTTAAATTTACTTTAAAATTAAACTGTGGAGGAAGACTGCATTGTTTCATTTACAATATCGTTGGTGTTTAAAAAAATTAAATATGACGAACATCAGTGGGTAATCTGTGTTGACTTAAAAATGGTGAATTTTCTTCTGGGACAGCAGGGCTAAGGATCAACACTGGATTAGAAGAGTGACCTTGTAGATATGCTTTAGTACAAGGAGAAGCTAACGTAATTAATGAAACGTTGGTTGAACGGGAAAAAATCATATTTCCTCTCTTGCATATTACACTCGGACTATATGAAACAATTTCTAAAAGCCTTAGACCAGAATGGTGCTTGTTTAGAATACTTATCCAGTAAATTCCTGCACACTGCAAGGAGAAATTGAAAGCCGAAATATTTGATGGGCCTCAGATCAGAGAGCTGATAAAAGATTCACATATTACAGAATCGATGACCGAAACTGAATTTAATAGGGTAAAGTAGGGACAGATGACGCACCTTTTTTTAAAATAATCTACAATGGTTAATTTTGGTTTAATTGGAAAATAATAGATAAACATAAGTTGTTTGTTAATACATTTATTTAAAAAAATAAACAAATTAACTTAAGTTTATTCATTAAACAAAAAAAAGAAAAAAATCTGTATTTGGCAATCTATCCCACATTGTATAGGTGGGACGACACATCAGCTATGGGGCACATTGCTTATGAAAAACACATGAAATTAAAAGAAAAAATATTCTTAGGCTAGATTGTCCACCCACGCTTCCCTTTTTAAATTTGTTCTTTATTATGCGAAATTTTAAAGTTCGTTCGGGAATGTTATTTTCCCTAGCTGCTTGCCTAATGGGAACCTTATGAATAACTACAGCATCAGCAGCTTTACGGAGATCGTCTTCTGACCACTGACCCCTACTAGTTTTCCTTGGGCCGTAAAATGTTGGCATTTTATATTTTATCTAAAAAGAAAAAAAACACACATGCTATTTACTTTCAACTAACCGCGTCATCTCTCCCAAATTAACATGCGTCGTCTGCCCCAAAACCAAGGGATGGACGACGCACCATATTGTGATACATTCCTAAGTGTAAACTGAGCTTAAGTGACTGTAGGCACTCCCCAACCTAACCTATTTTTCGGAACATTACTCAATATTGTGTTAAAATCGCTATTTTTATTTTTACAAACGTATAATTAACATTATTGAAAAACTTTGCGGTACTTACCAAACTATAAATTTATCGTTACTACTTTATTTACGCATATTTTATCAATATTTTCACACTAACAAGTAGCGGCTATTGAGAGCTTTTGACTAATATTTAAACCACCTGATTTTATGAAAAATCGCGGCTAATTTAAACGGTGCGTCGTCTCTCCTGCTGCGTCATCTGTCCCTACTTTACCCTACATGGTGCTTTTTTTTAAAGTTGTGCAAAGTTTTCTCGGAAACAAGAGAGATAGTGGAAGATATCCTCAACAACTTTAACCAACACGGGTGTAATATGAGCATTAAGATTCATTATCTCCACAGCCATTTGGAACGATTCCCAGAAAATCTTGGCGACCTTAGTGAAGAACAGGGGAAACGATTCAACCAGGATATAAAAACTATGGAAGGGAGATATCAGGGTAGATGGGACATTCACATGATAGCCGATTACTGCTGGAGTATTCAACGAGTGTCCTTTTCAATCTCATGCGAGAAAATCTCATAAAAGGAAGTTTTTGGGTGATGCAGATTAGCTCATTCTTATCTATTAGTTTAGGTTAATTTAAATTAATAACTTAAGTTAATATTGTTAATGTTATTGACAGATGATTTTTGAATTTTTTGTGGTGTACAATAAACATTTTTCTTCCATTCCTGAGTTGTTTTTTGGGCAGTAGCAGTAATGCATATATAATTATGCGATATAAAATACCCTTAATCTCGAAAATATAGCTTATGGCCCCAGTTTTTGAAAACCATCTGATGGAGCAAATCTGAGGTTATTTTTAGGTTAAGCAGACCCAAATTACCTGGAAACAGTAAAAAAAATGCCGGCACCAAGTTACGTGTTGACGATCATTATAATGATCGCCCAATTTGTAAAGGCGTTTATTAAAAAAGCATAGGTTGTCGGTTCGAGTCTGGCTCCTAGACCAAATTTTCCCTGAATTTTCAGTATTCGTCTGATATGCCACTAATTTAAAATACACTAAAAAAAAGAAACTCTTTACCTCATAGTAACGAAGATTGGCTGGCTATTTGATTTCAGCCTCAGCTACTGGCATTAACTTAAACACACACAAATATAATAATTATAATATCAAGGAGGTTATCGCAGAAAAAAAACCACTGGTTTTTCCAGTATACTGTCCAATGTTTACAGGCTGTAAGTAACTTAAGGGGGTGATTCCTAATGATATTCTAAGAGAGAAAGTTCATATGAACATGTGTCCGGAGTTGCCGTTTTGATATACAGGGTGTTAAAGTTTTGTAAGGGAAAATTGGTTTTTTATTATTTTTTAAAAATCCTTATCCCGATTTTATTGAAATTTGGTACCGTTATTCATAATCGTATTTAAAAAAATTATTTTATTTTTAATTTAAATGTTTTAATTAACTTTGGAATACATAGGTATTTTTTTTTCGTACATGCAATATAGTGGTTTCCATTTTTGTCCTCGAAAACAAAGCATAATACGAAGACAATTCAAAAAACAAAAAAATTGTATAATTAGTTGGTAAACCCGAAAAAAAAATTAAAATTAGAAAAAGGTCAGTGGCGTACATTTTTTTGCCAATAATATTCGTTAAGGTGCTCCGCGGGACGCCACTGAACTTAATAAATTTAATCTAATTAAGCCTCTTATAATCATGAATAACGGAACAAAATTTCAATAAAATCGGGAGAAGGATATTTAAAAAAAAATAATAAAAAACGATTTTTTTAAAATAACTTTAATACACTGACTCATGTGCACAGAAAACGGTCATTCCAAAATTTTGATTAAGTTTCAGGCTTGATGACTTTTTTATTTTTAGTCCGATTTGAGTGATTTTTTTATAAAATTGTAGGTACAACTTGGGGATTTTACCCCAAAACGGCATAAGTACATTTAAAAATTGGAAGTTATTTTAAAATGAATCATTAAAATTCCCTACCTATTTACTTGGATAAGTTTTGGGTTACAAATCCAATAAGGTATAACTGATGAACCCCATAGGCTAGAAAATTCAAATGGCGTTCTGTCGCCATCTTAAAAAACAAGTTGATAGACTTATAAAGTAGTTTAATGATTTTTGGCGAAGTAATACAATTGTTGCTTGGGTGAAATATAAATATTTAATTTCAGTGATAGGATAGTGTAAACCTTTTAAAAAATATATGAACTTTAGAAGTACTGTACGTAACTTAAGAGGGGGATTCTTTATGATATCCTAATAAAAAGTTCATATGAACATGTATCTGGAGTTGCCTTGCTTTTGATATACACTCATGTGCAGAGAAAGCGGTCATTACAAAATTTTGATTAAGTTTTAGGCTTGATAACTTTTTTATTTTTATTCCGATTTGAGTGACTTTTTTATAGAATTTTAGGTACAACTATCGACTTTAACGTGTCTTTCACCAATCTTAAGTAACGTTCTGCATATTATACAAGAATAATCGAAATGTTGTTTTTTTCTCTAATTTCGAAACACCCTGTGGAATAACCAAGTAAAAAAATTATTTTAAAATACCAATTTTCATTCAGGGTCATCTATTCTTTACATTTTGTTTTGTGGTTAATGTCAATACATGCATTCAGTCTCGCACAAATGCAAGATGATCTTGGTTATCAATAATTTAAATTTCTCCGTAATTTCATTATTGTTGGAACGAAAATAAAATGTTTGATCTGTCAAGATGAACAAAAGATTATCAGGACGCAGAAAAAACGATTGGACTAATCAATATTTAGTTACAAATTAATTTAGGAACAAGCTTGTATAAGATTAAAAAAATACATGATGATTCTCGGAAAACAAACTTAATAACTACCAATTAATTTGAACTTAAATATGCGTCAATACTTTGTATTGCCTCCTCTAGCCTTAATTACTGCCTGGACACGTCGGTTCATACCATCGATGAACCTGCAAATGTCGCCTTGCGGAATATTCCTCCATTCTTCCTGAAGTGCCGCACGGAGCTCGTTTAATGTCGCTGGTACCATTACTCGACTTCTAACGCGTCTTCCGAGCATATCCCACACATGCTCTATAGGGCTTAAATCTGGAGAACATGCTGGCCAGTTCATTTTCTCAATCTCAACTTCTACCAAATATTCAGTGACGCACCTTGCGGAATGTGGTCGGGCATTATCTTGCATCAAGATAAAACCATGCACCGTCTATACATGGAGCAAAAGGAACTACATAATTTTCGATAACCTCCTCAACATACCTCTGTGTGGTCAGCGATCCTCTATCAATAAATACTAATTCAGTACAAGCCTCACGTGATATTCCTGCCCAAACCATCATGGAACCTTCTCCATAACTAAGCCGGGGGCTGATCGTACATTCAGCAAATCGTTCGTTCGTTCGTCTCTACACTTGCTCTCGTCCATCTGGTGAGTGGAGGCAAAATCTAGACTCATCGGTAAAAAGTACACTGTTCCATTGTGCCAAATTCCAATTCACATGTTCACGAGCAAATTGTAATCTTGCTACTCTATGACGTGAGAGTAATCTAGGGCCTGTTGCTGGTTGGCAAGACTTTAAACAGACATCCTGTAATCTTCGACGGACGGTCCAAGAACTGATATTTTTACCCCGAACTTCTCTAAGTTGATTTTTCGCCTGTACTGAAGTCAACCGGCGATTGCGAAGGGTCATCAATTGCTGTAATCTTACGTTGCGTACCACTACCCGGCCTTCGTGTATTTCTGCCCGTTTCCCTAAAGCGTTTAACTACTCTTTCGATGGTAGAGCGGTTGGTATTAAGTACTCTGGCCACATACCCATAATTTCACCCTTCATCCACTAAAGCTACAGCTTTTGCACAATTTTCAGCACTTAAAACCATTGCAAATACACAAATTTACTGTCAAATTGACAATAAAGTTTAAAACAACGAAAGACACAACCACCTTGTAAAAAAAAATTCTAAATTTACATTGCATTAGAAATTATCTAAAAATTTAAATTATTGATAACCAAGATCATTTTGCATTTGCGTCGGACTGAATTCATGTATTGACATGAAAACTGGTATTTTAAAATAATTTTGTTACTTGGTTATTCCACAGGGTGTTTTGAAATTAGAGAAAAAAAAACAACATTTCAATTATCCTTGTATAATATGTGGAATAACCAACGTTGCGTAAGATTGGTAAAAGACACGTTAAAGCCAATAGTTGTAGGGTAAAATCCCCAAAACGTGTATTAGTTTTTATGTCATTTAATCACAAATTTGTCAACTTGGCATTTGGGACGTCATGTTGAATTTTTCGGAGTTAAGCCAGTTTAAACAACTAAGGGCGACTTTTTCAATGTACAGTTAATTAGTAGATTGTCTTGTGGTTTAAAACATGGGTTAATCTTTGGTACATTCCCCTTTTCAAAATGTAAATTTTACAATATTTTGTTTCCAGAATATGTATTGTCAATATTGCTTGTCATCGTAACAGATTTGTTTCTAATTTGTTTCAATTGTTTGGTTGGTTAAAGGAGCCTTCCCTTTCTTCACGAACTATGTAAGGTGTATGGCGAATATCGCTCAAAACTTGCATTGTCACTCAATAATTCGACAAAATCGTCATAATTTCTAGTTGATTGTGATTTAACTAATATTTTAACCACAAGTTATGGTTAAACTTAGGTTTAAGCAGGTTGCTGATAATCGAAGGTTGTAAAATGGGTGTATTTTGGAATAATCCATGGTTCGTAGTAAACTACACAGTGAAAAAGCTACTGTAAAGAAGGGTCGGTACTTTTGGTTCTGATTAATTTATTTGCCAATCGATTAGAATAATTGGGGTTATCATTGTGCCTATATCAACATAAATTCGCAGCTTCTGGCACATTGGAAAACATATTCTGAGTAGCAAAAGTCAAATTTTAAAATAACAGAATTTTTGGATTTCATACGTTATATTTTTATGTCAGATCCAATAAAAAGGTTGCGACTTTTTTAATGTGTAGGCAATTGTAGATTATTTTGTAGCTTAAACCAAAACAATCTTTGGTTTATTAACCTTTTTAAAAATGTCAATTTTACAACAATATTCTGTTACCCGCATATGTATTGCCAATATGGTCATTATCATTGTGACAGAATTATGTGGTGTGGTTTGTTTTGTTGAAGAAATCTTCCTCTTTCCCACTAAATATTCCTGCGAAGGGTCGCTGATTAGTGCAAGTAAGTCCGTTGTCATTAAAAATATCGAAAATCAATAAATATAAAGGTTCCAGGATAAACTAAAGTGCACATTTTAAAAATATTTTTGGATATACAGGATGCGCCAAAAAAGCGGGGAATCATGTAAATGTTTGTTTTTTAAATGGTACCACCCATTTCGCTTTATCTCGTCAAATTCGGCATAAAATTTTAGGTATCACATTATTATTTATAACATATTATACACTATTTTTTTGGCGGTTTGTACGACGTTGCCAGATTATTCAATTTTTCCTACAATTTTCTCGGAAAGAATCATATGGAAAAACAATTTAAAATTATTATTGCAGATCAAGTTGTTTTTTGTTTAAACGCTATAATTTTTTCTACAGACAAATTAGTTTGATCTCTCGAACGGGAAAAGTACAATATGAAAAAACTGAAACAACTAAAAGTGTTTATTAAAAAGAAAATTAATTAACCGTGCTGCTGAAAGTAGCTGAAAATCCTAATATCTTTAAAAGAATAATTTCCAATTAAATAGATATAAAACTTTGGACCTTCCAAAATATTTTAAGTAAACATCAAATGCAGCTATACCATATTCAACAAATGCAAGAGCTGAATAACCAGGACTTAGGAGTCAGGAAATGGCCTCGGCAAATAGTTCAGCAAGACAGGTATTTTTTCAGTTACGTACTTTTCCTAGACAAGGTCTCATAAGAATGGAAATGTAAACAGGCATGATTTCCATTATTATGGAACCACCAACTCACATTGTATTAGAACTCATAGTCAAACAAGTCTCTGAATGCGTAGAGTGGCATAGTTAAAAATTATGTTATTGGCCCTTATTTTTTCGAAAGAGGAGTAATTGGAAAGTCTATTTGGATTATTTGTCAAATGAATTGCTACGCCTGTTAAATGATTTGCCACATTTTGTGAAAGAAAGAATGTGGTATTTACTTGATGGAGCTCCAGTTCACCATACTACTGCCGTATGGTCGAGGAACATTGAAACAATGAGTTTCCTAATAGATGGATAGGTAGAGGTGGACCATTTTAATGACCTCGATCTCCAGACTTACCAAAAATTGACATCAAAGGTGAAGTGTATATAGTGCCTTAAGCCGCAAAAGAGGATCTAAAGAACCGTATCCTATGAGTTTTGGATGTAAGTGGAGGTCATATCAAACATTTGTTATAGTTTCTTTTACTTAGTTGTTGTTCGATTCAGGGCCAACTTATTGAAAGTGCTAATATTTTTATATTTTTTAGGAAAACATGGAACATTAATAGAACTTTGCATCTTAGAGTATTTATTATAACTGCATATTTAAAGAGGTTGATATTATCTGTAAAGGGTCCTAATCATATACGGGGTCAATTTGAAAAATAGAGTAATATTTGTTTAAAGATTGCTACATTTGTACCGATTTAAAAAACACCCTTTATAAGATATTGGTGATGCGTTTCAAAAGAATATTTCCAGGTAGCCATAGTGTTTACGAATACACAAAACTTAATTTTTTTTAGTTCACATTAGTAATATATTAAAATCATTTTTTCAATATGATGTTTTCCGAGAAAGTTATAGGATTAAATAGTCTGGCAACGTCGTATAAATCGCACAAAAGATAGTGTACCATAATATGTTAAATTTTATGCCGAAATCGAAGAGATAAAAATAAATGGGTGGTACCATTAAAAAAGAAATATTTTATGATTCCCCGATTTTTTGGGTCATCCTGTACCTATATTCGAAAATTTATTTTTCCACTACTAACCTATAACATCGCCATTATTGACCAATTATTAACGATAGAAATCGTTTTTCTCTACCTTATAAGTTATTATTGACCATGGTGAATAATAAGGCATTGAAATCCATTATTGACCGATCTTCAAGAATTTATTTGAACGCAGGTAACTTGATTTTTCGATTCTACATCATGAATTCATAAACATCATTTCTTGTGGTTAGGCAACCAGATAATTATCAATACATATTAGATTATAAGAGCTTGATATTGTAAAATATCGATACAATCAACATTTTTTCTGCTTCCATCCTTAATTCTGGAGGTGTACACATAATAATATCACTGACATTTTCTTCGCTCATTTTTTAAAAAAACGGGAAATTCGTGAAATCTAATGCCATAAATGAACAAAAATTGACATTAACAAATCCACCTGACAAAACAACAAAATATTTGGCCAATTCCAAAGCGCAGGTAACTTGATTAAAAAATATACTTATACCTACCTATAATTTTTTATAATTATTAATACTATAAAGATAAATGTATTATAAAAGTTTGTAGTAGTGGAAAAAATATTATATTAACCACGGTTTAGACAGCTTATACCCCTAGCGTCTTAAATCCCTCGTCGCTCCGCTCCTCCTGATTTAAACTTGCCGCTCAGGCAATAATGATGGCTGTCTAAACCTTGGTTAATAATATACTATTAAAATGTGCACTTTTATTAATCCTAGAACCTTTATATTTAATAATTTTCGACATTTCTAACAAGAACGGACATTGGACTTCCTTGCACTAATTAAATTACTAAATCCATTTCCACCCAATAATTCGACAAAATTGTCAAAATTTCTAGCTAAAACCTTAGATTGCGGTTTAATTAGTTTCTCATTCACAGGTTAGGGTTAAACTTAGAATTATGCAGCTTAGTGGTAATCACAGGTTGTACTCTGGAATAATCCATGGTTTATAACTACACATCGAAAAAGCAACCCTGTGAAATAATTTTACTTTCAATTTTTATATAAGGTCAGAAAATTCCTTTGCCGCATTTCGAAATAAGCAGAAAAAAAAATAGTCAAATTGTCCACCTGCTTAATAGTTTCAAAATGGCACAAAATTTACGATAATATGGTTTAATATGCAATGCGTCCTTCCGGACATTAAAGGTTGCAATTTTGAAGCTCGCTTACATCTCACTTGACCAGGGCCTCTCTAGTTCAACTGTCTTCTGAGCAGAATACAGGCCAGTAACAACAATTAACCCACTTTGATCAAAATTATCAATACCCTGTTAACTTTAACTACAAGATACCTTTGTTGGAACAACGTTGTCATCATGACAGGTATGTGGCTGTTGTCACTAACAGGATATTAATAATTCGGGCGTAAAAACTTACTCCATAAACACTTGCCACCAGTAGCGTAAAAACTAACAATAATCCAATTTTTGTCATTTCTATACCAACTTTCAACTAGTTTATAAACAGAAGTAATTTGATATTACGAAAAAAGACTGCAAGTAGTTTTTTAACCGTTTGAAGTATAGATGCAACATAATGCATATATATAGACCTTGTCCACTATTTTTAATGCGCTAATGACAATACCACTTATTAGGTAGCTAATTGCAGTTTAATTAAACATTGAACTGCACTACAGGTTGTCATAAATCCATCGAATCGATAATAGTTTTATTATCTGTGAACTCTGTCCCCAAACATTAAATGTTTAATGTCCCATAAGTCTATTATTTTTACGAGCCAAATGGACGGTATTATAAGAAATTAAATCCTAGGATATTACCTACTTATAGATATCGTCAAGCCCTCCCGTGCAATAATAAAACACAGGGCCGGCAGCCCGTACTACTGCACGTGGCGGCCATAATGGAGAGATGAAGTTTTGCCAGGATTTCGAATTTATGCAACAACAAAGTCGACTTAAGAATGTTACAATAAGGGGGATCCCTTAACAAAGAAATGAGAATCTATTAGCGATCTTGGAAAACATAGTCAAATCAAAAGATTGAAACATAAATTAGACTGAAATTAAAGCAATCCACAGAGTGTTTCCTCTTTCCAATGATAATAGCAATCACAATGAAAGCGAAAGTTCCATGCAGAACTATAATTAACTCATACTCAAGAATCCTAACAAAGAAGTATTCATGCAGGCTACTGGTTCTACCAAGGGCAAGCGATTGACGGCTAATTTTATAAAGACGAATTTTGAGGACAAAAAAGTGTATATTAATGGCAATTCCTCATCCTCCAATAAACTTCTGTTAAAGGCGGCCAGAGCTTATTGTAAAGCTATCAAATAATTACCAGTTTTGCTGGATGAAAGTTGCAATTCTGAAGAATGAAACACACATAGTTTAATTCTATTGCTAGGACTGCAATAACACATTCCTGCGCCTACAGGATGATGTTTTATAAAGTGACCTTACTGTCGCAACACAGCAAAGTGAATTCTACTCCTAAAGCGACGTTCTTCTCTCAGTGTATTCTCTATTATTGCTTTTTCTTCAGATGATCTATATATTTGCTGCAGATTTGTAGTAACGACACCTTTACTAAACTCAGAATAAGCTTAAAGTGTTATAATAGTCTCAGTTTTGCGTTTAATCATAACAAACTTCTATATTACCCAAATACCAATGGTCTGAAAACTAAATCCAAAGAATGTTCTCAATCTACTACTAGTCGGGGATCGTGAAATTAGAGATGAAGGGGATGTTTTGGTGGGATTTGCATCTACTATAAATTCTAATCTTATGTAACAGTGGCATTTTTATTTTAAGTGAGGAATGAAACACAAAGTCTGCTCCACTAATTTAATAAATAGGTTCAGATTAACATCCCAAACATGTTTCAAAGGCATAAACCTTCATCTTCAGTGGGTAATTATTAAGATGTTGTTATTTATGAAGAGACCAATGACATTGTTACGTTTTTTTATAAACTAATGTTGCAGAAAAATTTTTTTATGAAACCATATGTAACTTTAATTAGGTAAATAATACATCTTAAATTAAACTAAAATTAACTGAATAAACATAATTTAAATGAATTTAGTTTTATTTTAAACTTGTTGAAAAACCCAAATTTTACTGGGAAATTGTAATGGGGTACGACCATCATGGTGGAGTCGTACCAAAATGATTATTTTACTATTATTACCTTCTTTCATAATCAGGTAAAGCGCTGCAGGATTAATCCTTCACGGCTTTCTGCGAGCGGTACGTGTGCACAGGAAAATATTCTTCTTCATCTTGAATCTTTAGAGATTATACTCGTTGGGAAAACGACCTTAGGGAGATCGTTCCAAAGTGATGACGTTCTTCAGATGAAAGAATTTTTAAACAGTGTCGTTCGAGGGATACTAAGTTTAACCATGCACGCAGTGGCTACCATGCACCGCTCTAGGTGGAATCAAGCGGGCAACCTCAGTTGAGCACTTGCCATAAAAATATTTGTAAAATACGCTCAAGTCTCCAGCCTGCCTTCGATGTTTAAGGCTTTCTTGGTTACTTGTCCGATTATCGATCTAGCAAATGGTCCTTCTTTGAATGGAAACGGCTCTTTTAAGACTTTCTATCAAACTTAAATGTCCTAATTAAGTATCAACAATTGATTCTGGTTATCATTAAAAGTAGGGCTCTTTTAATACTTTCTATCAAACTTAAATATCCTAATGGTATATTTAGGAGCAAAGACCCGAATATGTAAGCAGTACTCCACCTATGATCAAATTTCGGCTTTATAGGGCATAACAAGCTATTGGATTGGAAAGGGGTTCTTAGTTCGGAATAGTATTCTAAGCTTCTGCAGAACTGCCTTAGTAATGGCCGCAACGTGACTATGCCAAGCTGTACGATTATCTAAATTTACAGACAATAAATTAATTGATGAAGCCAAGGGAGTCGAGTGTCCCGCCGTGACTATATCCGGTTCTTTAACATTCGCTTTTTTAGAAAAAAGTGCCGCCTGTTTTTTTTCCGGTAAATTCTTACTATCACCCCAAGACCGAATTTCTTCCAGGCCTTTGTTGAAATATGAGACATTATTTTGCTGCCTATAGAGATATGCATGGCAGTCGATGTTCGAGCATCCAAAGGAAAAGATAAAACAAGTGTGCTGTCGTCAAAGGAGCTATATATAGGATTTTTAGTTTTCTTCAAAAGATCGTTAATGTATAGTAAAAAGAGGGTGGGCGACAATATAGAACCTTGAGGGACTCCGGCAGTGATGGTAAATGTGCCTGAAAGAAATCCGTCCATCGTCACTCGGTCTTTAAGTAAGCTGGAGGGCCATGAATTTGAATTGATGAAATAATTAAATATATTCGGGAATGCTTGGCATTGGGATTAGGTAGAATATTTGTTGTTTCTAGGCTTCTCCGTATGCAACGTTGAACGATTTCCTTACATTTTTTACATATTTAGTACCTAACTATAAAGTTCTCATCAAAATCATCCATTTATAATAATTGGGGACTTTAATTTGCCCAAATTCGGTTGAGTTCTGTCAGTGGAAGAAGCCTCTAATGTCGGGATCGTACATGAAACCACTGCAAGAAGAAGATTTATTAAAAAACTACTTAATGGTTTGGCGTATTTACCGAACTATCTGCACTATCTGCAGTTAAATTTTACTCCATTTGTATTACGCAACAGAGATATATTTATCATTAAGACTGCAAACACAAATTATATGTTAAATTTTCCTTTGTTACCTTGTGGTCTTCCTATAATAGCTTACTAAATAACGCTGCATGGATATCAGTCTGATTTGTTATTCTTAAGTTTTATTTGTTTTATTTATTTTATTTAATATTTAAACTGTATTCTCAAAACAAGCAATTTTAATGTAATCAAAAAAACAGCTCGATCGGAGTCACGGTCTCAAGATAATTTTATTCGGCCAATAAAGAAACTAAAGCTGCATTGTGATAAAGCGCCACCTAAAATCAAGTTAAAACTGAAAACAACAGTGTGTATTTAAATGGTACATAAAAGGTGTCAATTTGAAAACTTTTCAATTCAATACTACAAAAGTTAGAACAACGCGATTTGGTATAAATGTTATTTTTGTAGGGGGAAATAGAACCATCATACTTTATCAAGGGGTCAGTTACCCCCTAGGCGCCTCATACCACCACTTTAAAATTTCAAATTTCCTTTGGTATACCTCAAATGAAAGGTCTGACTGAGTAGTAATTAGCTGCACAAAAAAATCAATAAAAAAGAAAATTTGTAATAAAGTGGGTATAATTCTTAATAAGAAATATATAATTTTCCTAATAGTTGAAGGTTGCCAAACGGAATGCCTAATATAACAAATATATTATGCAATTTAAAATAAGTAAGTATATACAATAATATGAAATTATATATCAAAATGAGCTATAGCGTGCCTCAATTTACGTGTAAATTATGGGTAGGGTTACTAACCACCCAAATTCACTCTACAATTTAATAGTTAGTTTCAAATTATGCAAACATTTTCTTTATATTATCGTATTGTTGATACTGTGTACATTCAAAAAATAAAGTATAGTATTTGTAGAATTATATCGTTGATCTTTAGACTGCAATAAAACCCTCATTATCCCTTTGACCATAAAATAAATAAGGAAATCCCAAATTTTAAAACCTTTTCGAGTAGAGCCGGACCAGGTACAAATTCAATTTATACCTATGCCTGATGCATATACCGGGTGTTGCATCGTCGAGCGGGACATAGGAAATCCCATGTAATTTTAAATGGGGTCAATTATTGGCTTCCCTAATTATTTTAGAGAAAAATTCTATTTAGGTTTATTAAAGAGCACTAAAACCCACATTCAAAAGAATAACTTTAGATATTTTTGATGAGCCCGTTTACGGGTTATCGCCGATTTCTTTTTAACTATTTCTCCTTTTTATGGCCCCGTATTTGCGGGCACCAGTCAAGGTAAAAGATGACTGTCAAATAAAGTTGTCATTTTGAAATGTGTGCTTTATTGTTATAAAAACTCGTACATCGAAAATATTAAAGGTGTATTTATGAGTACAAATTAATCTGAATAAAACTAAAATAAAGTATCCAATTACAAGGTTAATTATGACATTTTACATGTTTCAATATTTTACTAATTAATAGGTAGGTACTATTAAATTGTTAGAACTTTAGGATTTAAGAAGATGTTCAAATATTCCTCAAAATGACAACTTTATTTGACAGTCATCTTTTACCTTGACTGGTGCCCGCAAATACGGGGCCATAAAAAGGAGAAATAGTTAAAAAGAAATCGGCGATAACCCGTAAACGGGCTCATCAAAAATATCTAAAGTTATTCTTTTGAATGTGGGTTTTAGTGCTCTTTAATAAACCTAAATAGAATTTTTCTCTAAAATAATTAGGGAAGCCAATAATTGACCCCATTTAAAATTACATGGGATTTCCTATGTCCCGCTCGACGATGCAACACCCGGTATAAATACAAACTGATTTTTAATAATTTTAGTCTTTAGTGGTTTTCTGGCGAGTAATTTTTATTTGGGCTTATTAGTGGTAGAATGTGGCGTCCTTGGAATTGTGCTGATAGGGGGGCATCTTCAAGTGCCATTTTTAAAAGAAAGCATTTATCTACGATTACAAAAAACGAGAACTGCTAGAAGTATTAAAAGCTTTTAAAATAAATAAGGAATACGAGTGTGACAAACTTGCAGCAGAAAATGGACATACAGTGTTGCGTCTTCCTCCATACTATTGTATATTCAATCCTATTGAGCTAATATGGCACTAATTAAAATCCAATATTAGGAGAAATAATATTTCTCCTACAATAAATGCATCTGTAGTAGAATTAATTAAAAACGAAGTAAGAAAAATTTCTGCAGGCAGCTGAAAAAACTGTGTACAGCATGTACTTAAGGTGGAAAATTCTTACAATTGTATGATTACAAATGTTCAACCCTTAATTATAAGTTTAGGCTTAGATGAAGATAGTGATAGTGATACAGAGTTAAATTTTGAATAAATTGTCAATAGTTTTTAAGAATTTAATTAATTTTTATTGTACTTGTTATCATAATAGTTATACTTTGAAATTATATAATTTTCAATTATCATTAATTGTTATCATTATTTTACATTTATTATAGGTACCTAAAACTAAAAATACCTGTCTATTTATTTTAAATTATAAAAATAAATCATGTGGTGTAGGTACATTTTTAAGCCGACCCTGATCCCATTTATTCAGCTTTTAAAGATGTTGAGGCGTATACAATAGGATTTAATCAGGTAGATTATTTATGGCAGTAAGAGTCAACGGTATAATTCTGCAAATATTATAATTAAAATTACTCACGTACATTATAAGTATCACACAACCCAGAATTTAAAATATTGATTTTAAAGGGATGGACAGGATAGCTGCAAGCATGTCCACATTTTAAGTGTGTAATAGTAGTTACATAACGTCGACTTACATTGAAATCATCATGACAGATTTTATTTGGTAGAGTAGGTTGAATCTGTGCATAACTGGAGGTGTTGGATAAGGTGTAATTGTGCCATCTATTTATCTTTAAGGCGAGCATTGACCTTGTTAAAACCATGAGAGATGTCATGTCGACAGGCAGTATCACTCCCAATAATATTTGCACCTTTGGCTAGATAATTAGCATATTCAATTCCATGAAGGCCTGTATGAGCCTTTTCCCATAGGAATATTACATTTTGCCCTGTATATCTTAGTCTGTAGATAAACTTTTTAAGGCTCAATCTCTCTTTAATTTCCTAAATTTGTTGACGTATGCAAAAAAAAATATTTACACGTGCATTATGAACTTCTTACATCATAATGATCTACAATTATAGAATTTTAAACCTTCCGAAAATCCAAAAATCCCTAAATGTGTTTCCTGTCTTTGTGATCTTTTAAAGTCACCCTGATAGATCCCTGGGCGTTGAGTGTGTGTTCCCGTTCATTTATGTTTTGCTTGTAATTAGTGATTGGCTGAATGGCTGATCAGCCCATAAATTAAAAAAGAAAAACCAATGAATCTAAAGTGTTAGCGTGTTAACCTTAAAAAGAAGTTTGAACCTTGATGATCAACCCATTGTCCGGAATACAACGAGCAGGCGAAAAGATCCACGTGCGACAATTCTAGCTAAAAATGAATGCGTACTTGCGGAAAAGGTAGTTATAGAGTTTAGGTTAACAAGTGCAATTCCAGACAATACTAAGTGTAATTCAACGAAAACGAAGTTACCTGAACTAACCCATCAAATTAAATTCTTCATAAAATTAAATCCACGTAAGAAGTGGTTAGGAAGACGTGGAATGGGCCTAAAATTATGCTTTACTCCGATCATGCCCGTGTGTTACATATTTACATGTGAGCTGCATATTTAGGAAGTCCATGAGAACTCTTTAGGATAATAACGCCTTTGGGACGCCATATTGCTGAGTCACAGCTTTAAAAGCGCTTAGTAGTAACGACCACATATTAAAACTATTATATTCTTCGCAATAAGGCCGTTTTAAAAATATACGCTAGTTTGGATAAAAAATACGAGTCTTTTAGGCCCGGTTGTGGAATGCCAGTTCAACGCTAAACTTGGTTCAGTTGCATCTAATTTAGCGGTTCAGGTTAGGCGACCAATATTGTAGGCTTAAACTAGGTTACCCGCCTTTTATCATTTTTATGACAGATATATAACCTAACTAATTTTTTAAAAAATATATATTTCTCTAATATTTACATATTCATTTGATTTCTGGCTTTCTATGTCAATATTTTTTTGTGATTATTCCCGAGAATTTGGAACAAAAAGAGAATCTCAAACGATTGACTGAACAACTCAAGTTAAATTTATTGGTATTAACTGATGATGAGGATTTTGTTGAAATAGTAGATATTTTATGAAATGTAAGAAGGCAGCCCCAGATATACAGACCCAGACAGATAGACAAGATCATTACTTAATATGGAATGAAGAGTATATTAGGAAACGCTTCAGATTATCTAAATAAGAAGTCTGCTTCGTAATAATTCAAATCTCTGATGAAGTAATTTGACCTGCGAAACAATAAACTATAAATAATAATTTTAAATAGATTAATTGAATCAGCCCATACTAAATATTAATCCCCTAAGTAAAACACAGTTGAACTTGTAAGTTTCCACTATAATTGAAACAAAAATGACATGTGTCGCTAATACTGTAGCTTAGTCACATAACAAAGTTGCAACTTTAATAAATTAATATTTAATTATTATTTTACTTCCTAAAATATCCTGATAATTCCTGGCGTTTGTGCCAAATCAAAATATACTACGTCCATTAATTATGGAAAAGATAAGTACTCGAATTTTAAACGTCCATGTTTTCATCAAAATTTGATCAATCTATTCCTTTCTTAGTTTATTAGGGAGGCTGCCTTTTGTACTACTTTAACCAATCTATTTAACCTTCGGTTGCGTCTATTTTATACATGGTGATGGCCAAGATACCATGCCCTGTAAAAAAATGGTTAGCGCGTGCTGGTTATAGCTTTATGTTAGGTACTTACTATACTAATTACACCGCAGTCCGTTCACGGCAATTAAAAAAAATCGTAATATTGCCAATGTAACAATGGTAACAGCAATTTGGAGAAACAACTTTTCTTTCCGAAAAAAACTAACAACGCGTAATTCCTCCACAGGCATTTATGATAGCATGTGGTCCATGTTTTCCCATATTCTTTGTAGAGCCAATCTGAAAAGAGCCAAACTTTCTGACGGATTAGCATCTGT
Source organism: Polydrusus tereticollis (assembly GCA_963920685.1). Lineage (NCBI taxonomy): Eukaryota > Metazoa > Arthropoda > Insecta > Coleoptera > Curculionidae > Polydrusus > Polydrusus tereticollis. The sequence continues at coordinate 202,895,365 of OY987326.1, forward strand.
ATGAACCTCTCTATACATTCGGTCCACCAATGTTCTATAGGGTTAAGATCTGGGCTTCAAGCTTTCCATTTTATTATAGTAATTAGTTTCTGCTAGATATTCCTTTATTACTCTCGTCGTATGTGGACTTGCCATATCTTGCATAAAAATAGTGTTTCTGCAATAAAGGGAGCAAAAGACACAACATGCTGCTAAAAAATCACAGTAATGTACCTGTCACTCGTTAAACGCTCTACATATACCAACTCTATTTGTACCTCTAGAGATATCCTTCCCCAAACTATAATTAATCTATCACCATAACTAACTTTCTTTTTAAAGTTACACTGAACATAGCGTTTACCAGGTCTTCGAAATACTTTTATACATCTATGATTGACTATTGCTTGCTTATATTATATATTCGAATATTGTGAACGTTTGAGAACCCTGCCTGTTGCTTTGTACTTGTTGTAAATCCCTCCCTAACACATTGTATTTTAGTAGCAATTTTTAGTATTACCTAATAAAATTAACTTACTTAATATACAAAGGAATTACAAACTTTAAATTTAAAAATTAAAAATCGGGGATTGAAACATAGAAAAAAGACTCTTGCTTTTTTCCATGATATAAATGATAAAAATAATGAATTTATTTATTTCATTTTAGGTTATATCTCACACTTTTGGTAAAAATGAACGCGAATGCGCATGCGTCAGGTACTATACCAATATGATGTTTTTGCTTTGGGGTTGGTTTTGTAGAGCTGAGCTAAAATATTAAATGTACAACCGGATTTCATTTTTGAAGATAATTCCACCGTTAGAAAATTTTAGTTGAACTTAGTGTTGAACTGTGTTTGTATAACCGGGCCTTAACTTTGGACTAAAAATTGTATGATAAATATTTATACAATTTTTTACGCAAAATTAAATTGATGGAAAGTTAGTTTCTCGTCTCGGAATTGAAAGCCTAGCGCATTTGATTTGCCAATTCGGAAATTTGTAAAAAAATGTAAAAAGGATTGCATAGGTACCACAAAGGAGAATAAGAAGAATGATTTTTACGCGACAGTGCGATACCGCATGTGTTCTTCTTCTTTAGCTTCATTTAAATATTGAAAATAATTAGCCTTAAATTCTTCTTCTTTATGAAGTGTACGGAGTGTTTAATTCAGACTTTGCTCGGTTGAAGTGTTTTACTTTTTACTTTCTGATCGTTACGTGTAACTTGGTTTTTATTATTTAACTTTGTTGTTGCTGCTATCCTTCAAAGTAAGCCCATGCTTAAAATAGAGACGCCGGCTATAAGCGCAGTTTCAATTGACCCTGTATACACTATACTTTTCTTGTTACAGAACCCTTCAAAAATTGTTGTAAAAAATGGGCAGACGGATATTGAGTTGGCATTAAAATACTGGCACCCCTTTAGGTTGGGTACAAACAGTTAAAAATGGACAACCAATACATAATTAAGGTCAAACATGCAAACAAGTTAATTTATGATTTTCATAGTTGTAATATTTAACACTATAATTTAAAGTCAATATAAACATTTCAATGTTTTAAAGTTTAATTGTTTAATGATGTCTCGAATATTTAATTTTTGTTAAGTCATTACCAACTTTCATGTCAGGTATACCCCTAAATGCTATAAAATTTATTGAACATTGTATTATCATTAGGAATAAAATCGTATTAAGCTTATAAGTGTATTTACCTTTTTAGTCTTATGCTACAATCGAATGTATTTAAAAAGTTTATTTTATTTAAGTGATTCTACAGATTTCTTCTTATTTTTCTTAAATTTAAAGTTTATATTAGCACATACGGGGTGCCATAAACTAGTGGATTGCATCTTTATACAGGGTGTTAGTGAATAACTGCGACAAACTCCAGGGGATGATTCTACATGAAAAAATAATGATAGTTTGCTATATAACTTTTGTCCGCAAATGCTTTGATTTCCGAGATACAGGGGGTTAAAGTTTTTATTAAAAAGTGACGATTTATTTATTGCTCTGAAACTCATCAAGATATGCAAATGAAATTTGGTAGGTTTTAAGAGGTAGTTATTGCGTATTTTCTGACGTGCAATTAAGACTTTTATGTTTATCATTGGCGCGCATAAGGGTAATAATCTCAATTTTTTTAAAGAAAAAAATGACACGCCACTGAGATATATCAAACTAAAAACAATTTTTGAATTTCTCATTCAATTTGTGACAAAAAATCTCTCTTGCCTTTTTTTCGTTTTTATGCAAAAAAATAAAACATCTTAACGCGTATTTTTCATTTCTTTAATACGTTATTAAAAACTATCTAATACAATAATATTAAACCAGAACAATAACAGAAAATAACACTAATAAATAAATAGGCGCAAAGCTACAACAAATGTTGAAAATGACATCCCTCAGACGTGATACAAGATTCAACTCTTCGCCTCATTGATTGTCGTATTCGCGCAAATATTCCTGGTGTATTTCTTATTGTCTCACAGCCGGCTATAATTTGATTCCTCAGGTCTTCAACATTTTCGACGGGAGTGGAATAAACTAACGACTAAATAAAACCCCAAATGCAAAAATCTAGACAATTTAAATCCGGCGATCGAGCAGGCCAATTTTCCGTACCTCCCTTACCTATCCAATGATTTGGATATACTGTATCTAAGTGATTACGTACATTAATGCTAAAATGAGTTGGTGCGCCATCATGCATGAACCAGAAATGTTGTCTCAGCTGTAGAGGGATTTCTTCTAAAAGAGCAGGTAGCTCTTCCTGTAGGAAGTTAAGGTAAGAGTCGCCTGTTAGTCGTTGTGGGAGGAAATATGGACCGACTAAATGATCATCAATTACCCCAAGCCATACATTTACTGAAAATGAGCTTCACAGGTTCCATGTGGATTTTCCTCAGCCCATAAGTGATTGTTATGGAAATTACGTATACACTGTCGTCCAAAATTAGCCTCGTCAGTAAACAAAACGCCATTTAAAAAATTAGGAATTTGAGCGATTTGATGAAGAATCCAATGGCAAAAATTTAGGCGCGGAAAAAAGTCTCTAGGTAGTAGCTTGCACACGTTGAATGTGAAACGGATACAATTGCTGTTCTTTAAGAATTTTAAATACAGTGAAGTTGCTTACATTCAATATGTTGGCAAATTTTCGAGTACTTGTTTCAGGTGACTCCGCAATTAACTCGAGAACTGCTTCCTCTAGTTGCACAGTTCGTAATTCTCGAGGGCGTCCGCAGTCAGCCGTTTGTTTCTTAAATGTACCATTTTCGCGCAAACGTTGGTACAGACGAGCAAATATTGTGTGATGGGGTACTCTACGTCCTGGAAACAACTCAGCATTCAATCGTCGAACTTGCCCACCATTTCCATTACTTCGACCATAGACAAAATGCATGTCTGACAATTCCGCATTTGCATAATTTTCCATTCTTTTCGATAAAAGAAAAATTAATTACTTAATAACATTAATGCTATACCAATCTAAAAGCTTAAAAATAAAGAAACTCTAATAATTTGACATTTCGTTGAAATATTCGTATTTAACAGAATGTTGACAGTAGCCTACTAGATGATTATTATTAAAGAAATGAAAAATACGCGTTAAGATGTTTTATTTTTTTGCATAAGAACGGCGCCCAATACGAAAAAAAGGCAAGAGAGATTTTTTGTCACAGATTGAATGAGAAATTCAAAAATTGTTTTTAGTTTGATATATCTCAGTCGCGTATCATTTCTTTCTTTAAAAAAATTGAGATTAGTACCCTTATGCGCGCCAATGATAAACATAAAATTCTTAATTGCATGTCAGAAAATGCGCAATAACTACCTCTTAAAACCTACCAAATTTTATTTGCATATCTCGATGGGTTTCAGAGCAATAAATAAATCGTCACTTTTTAATAAAAACTTTAACACCCTGTATCTCGGAAATCAAAGCATTTGCGGACAAAAGTTATATAACAAACTATTATTATTTTTTCATGTAGAATCACCCCCTGAAGTTTGTCGCACTTATTCACTAACACCCTGTACTACTATACCTTTTTCTTCAAATCAATACCTATTAAAACAAATTTTTAGATTGTCAAATCATTATGTTTTCATTTGTGAAAAGAAAATCCTATTGTTTTTTTAATATTTTTGTTATTGACATTTGGAAAAGACTATATTTCTCATTATGTCACAGTTTTCAATTTTATTTTTGATAATTAGGCTATTTCTAGTTTTTAGTTCAATAAATTTATTTATTTTTTATTTATTTTTCGAGATTAGTTTAATTCCACATCTTAAGGGTTAGGCAAAAACAAATTTTAAATTGCATTAATAACTAAAGATAATTATTACTGTACCCAAGTAATTAAATTGCATCTTAGGTGTATAGAGTGTTGATTTTTAAATTTTAGAAATTTATTCAAAAGGACTCCTAAATCCTTTGAACTCTTTGTTAGAGGTGTTTTTTGATGTTACGTTCTATTTGTTGAATGTCGCTACTCGCTGCTCCATATTTTATTGTTTACGTTGCGTAAAAGAAGGTAAACAAGGGATATTTTTTGTTCTGCAATGCGACAATATAGTATGCGAATTTTGTCAAAGTTCCATTCTCTTGATTGAGTTCTGAACAACACATTTTAATTAGTAGGGGTTTTATAAACGTTATCAATAATATTATACATGGTATTTCTTAGGTATGGTTTTTAACTTTAGGGTGTTAATCCTAACGATTTTCTAAGAAAATAAGTTTTATAAATACGTTTCCGAAATCGATCTCTTTTCGAAACATAGCTCGACACATGAGTCTGTGGCTATGACGTATCGGTAAGGGGAAGCACAATATTTCAAAAGAAGACGTAGTCATGGGCTATCCAAACTAAAGCCCAATAAATGAATCGATGTAGCCAAGGGAATAGAGTATCCCGCCATGACTATATCCGATTCTTTTACATTAACTTTTTTGGGAAAAACTGCCGCCTGTTTTTTTTTTGTAATTTAATGTTTTAAAAACCAACTAAGAAATTTAACTGATTTCGTAAATGTGAATTTTTTGGGCTTGTGACTTTGTAATTTTAATTGGTGCCTAATGGAATGCAAAAAATCCTAATAGTACTTTTGAACTGTGTAAATATATACCGAGCATATTTACATATACACTGCGTCCATAAAGTCTTGCACAAATTCATTTAAAATTCAGGGGCTTACTTTTTTTAAAAACGCTCGGACACGTCAATTAGTACTTTTGTTTGCGCATTTTTTAACGTAAAATGTTTTTATACAGGGTGTCGCACGTATGAGGTATGAGGTCATCAAGGATTTTTTTTAATGGAACACCCTGTATATTATATCAATTTTGAATTCTATGATGAACACTTAACACCTCTGGAAATCACGGTTTCCGAAATATTGACGTTTAAAAATTTATTTTAAACACATTTATTGATGACCTCATACCTCATACGTGCGACACCCTGTATAAAAACAGTTTACGTTAAAAAATGCACAAACAAAAGTACTAATTGACGTGTCCGAGCGTTTTTAAAAAGTAAATACCTGAATTTTAAATGAATTTGTGCAAGACTTTATGGACGCACTGTATATTCAGAGACGCATAATTCAAAAAATAGAAAACTATTTCGTTGATTCATTTGCAGAACCAACAGAATCAGGAGCTATTAACCGAAACTTCAATGATGGAAATTTATAATAAAACCGTCTCACCTTTAACAAGTTTGGATGGCACTATAGTTACCACAGCCGAAGAAAAAACAACTTACTGACTGAACTATTGTCTTAAAATTTAACGGTTAATTTTCAGAGAACACTCAACAGTCGTGCTGTTGAATCAAATGTCCGGGATTGATTTCCTAATAGTTCTTGTTAAATAATATAAATCTGGAAGCGGCTTGACAACAAAGAAGCTTCTTCCTGGTAAAATTTCAATCATTATAATAAAGAATGTGCCAATTGACACGGCTATTTTATAGGCTTTTACACTTATTCTACAAAAAAGAAATTTTTCTTTCTTCCTGGAAAATTGCGGCTATACACAAAAAAAGCAAGAATGCCCTACTAAGTATTGAAAAATACTCTAAAAGTATACCAAAGCTGCAGCGTCACATTAAACTTCTGGAAAAATGGTTAAAAGGTGTAGCAATTTTAAAAATTGCCACTATTGACTTTGTGGGGCAGGTAGATTTACCTTTGATTCGCACAGTAATATTTTCACAAAAGTGCATATTTTATAATTATTTTGCTCGAAAAATTGTTTATTAGGTTGTATCATATTTGTTTACCAAACGTTAGTCAGAGTATGGGGCGAACGCACTACTTCTGCTTTTCTGTGGTTGATGGCATCAGGCGCCGCACATAGGTGGACCATGTATTTCCGTTTTTGCGTCTCCGTCAAGTCGTCGCACACCGCCTATTTTTACTTTTGGCAATTTTATTTTTAAACAAAGTTGTTTGGAATTATTTTCTTCATTTCGTTATTTATTTTAGGTTTTGGTAAAAGCCCAGACTCTCGTATCGTTTGGATCTTTTGTAGTGTGTCTCTATATTCTCTTCTTTTTTGTTGGTGTTAAGTTAAGTTGGCAACACTTAGTCAGCTGATTTTGTTGAAGGAGAAGTGGGTTTGTCTTCAGAGTTCTTGCGGCCTTTAATTTGACTTTCTAAAAATCCTTCAGACTAGAAGGTCAAGCCAGCCGCCGTTTCTTGGTTTCTTGTTTGTGGGGATTCAGGGGATAACTTTCCTTTCTATTGTTTTTAGGGGTTTTGTGTTTTGCTTGTGTTTATTTTTGGTTTTGCTGTTCACGGGGATGTAAGGTTAGGAAACCACCTACCTCATGTGCTCCCAGTAGAGAAATAACGAACTACCACATCAATTCCACCTGGCCAACCAGAGAAAACCACATGGGGCCATCCTGATCGATAGATCCAGCTATACAGAGTGGTATAAAAGTTATATAGCCGCATTTTTTTTATAATTTAATTAAAGTTTACCGTCACCATATTTTCACCATAAGCCTTTTTAATTTATTATTTTTTTATTTCAATTAGTTAACCAAAATTTAATCCATAACCTTTTTTATGTAAATCAACATTATAAAGCTATCTTGGCAAGGGGTAACACTTTCTTATTCACACGCTATTAAAAGATTTCCAAGGTTCTAGAATCTTCCCTGAGGTTAACCCAATTTTTAATTTAAATCCTTGCGCCCGGAAAGGCTGGCATTCTTTTTTATCATGCTTATATAATTTGATTTTTCCTCTACCGTATAAAATTAACCTAAACCTTTTTTTTTTTTAATAAAATCTTTATTGTTTGTGTGGGAAAACCTTGGTTTTATTTATTGCATAGATTTTTCAATAGCACTGATATACAGTATATTTTTCCTGGTTTATACTTCGATCAAACCAGGTGGCGCCCAAGGCAAACCAAAGACGAAGGGAAGGTGTAAGTATATGGACCACGACCTAGTGCCTCCACATAAAGAGCTACCGTCTCAGATAGTGACAACCTGTTGTCCATGACAAATGATTGCCATTGTCATAAAGGATGAAAAATCCATTCAAACGACACTAAAGAGTGAGCTATTTACTTTTAGAAGTCCAGATTTAAAGTTCCGGAATCTCGATTAGGTACTTATAAATTATAAATAAATTATAAATTACACCAAAATAAACTGACGAGATAATAATACATAATAAAATAATCCTAAATTGGCAAATATTTTCTTATTTTTGCCTTAAATGTTTTCTTAAAAGTCACAAAAGATTCGAACTCTAAAATCTAAGTCAAAATTTGGATATCTAGAACTTAAATAATTTGCTATAGGGAAGTCTACTTGTAGTTTAATTTACCTAGTTAAAAATTACAAATAAATTACCTCTCTTAGACATTAAAAATATTTAATCCTAATAAGGAATATGATTAAGTAATAATTTACTTAATTGTTACTTAATATATGTGTTCAAAATTAAGGAATTTTTTGGTTATTACGCCAGGTAAGTATTACCCAATTATTGCCCACAAAAAGTCCAAATAATTTACTGACCATGTAGTTTTAGAAACAAGTAATATTTTGGATAATTTTGCCCTATAAATTGTTCCCAAAGTTATAGATCTTTTGTGGTTAAAAATTGAGCTACTTCATAACTTTCTGATTAACCTCAAAGGCTAACATTGCTTGCACAGTTAATAATAAAGAAAAAAATAACTTTAAGGTTAAAAATATAAAGGCGGCCATATTTAATAATTATTAGTTTTCTTGTTTATCGACAACTATAAAAAAACAATAATTAAAATTTTAAGAATTACATAAGGTGAGTGGAAAATCCATTAGACTACGATATCTTTCGTCAACGAAAGTTTTTTTAAAACTTTAGGTGCATATAATGTTTATAATGAAGGCACTCTGTTTTTAGGTTAATGGTAAAAATATTTTAAATTATCGTAATAATACATAAAAAAATGCATATTTTAAGGGCGCGTTTAGTTTTTCGAAGTATCATCACCATAATTCACAAACACATTTCTTTTGCATCCAAATTTCGGTCCAGAAAAATGATAAAACTTAATTATATCATATAGTTGAAGTTATAATAAGCGGCCATTCCAAATATCTACTTAAGTCGAACTCCATTTTATAATTTATTTTGTCCTGTTGGAAGTGTTGCCATAAGTTGTTGTCTTTTCTTTCTAACACCAGATATAATATGTTTTCTCTGTATTTTTGTCTAGTATCTTATTGCTCCTATTTAGGTTATATTTAGGTCAAAAGGTTGGTCTCACTTTCCATATTTAGACGTAAAATAGGTCTATATTTATTTCACTTCGTTTCAACTTATTTGACAGAAAACCCCTATCAACCTATTTTCGACCTTCAAATTACTTTAGTTTATTTCCCCACATTGGGCAATAGGAAAACAAATGTAGGTAAATTATCCCTATATATAATTGGTCGTGCAAAATATTTGACCCGTTTAGAGGTCGAATAAAGGTAAATTTAACTTAAAATGTTTGTTGGGCCTCAGGTAGTATCCCACAATGACTGTAATCTTAAAAAATTTAATACCAACGTGAATAGCTTCCCTCGCACATGTACCGCTTGCAGGATTTTTCCTGCAGCGTGTGACTGATAATAAAATTTTTTTTGGTATTTACAATTTTTTTTCACTTTTCAATATTAAATCACCACCAAGGAAACGAGTTATTTTCTATAACCACTAGTTGAACAAAATGTTAAGTACGTATTCTTATTTAAACTTAAATTATCAATTATTTCTTTTTAAATTAATGCTTATTGTCAATTGTTAATAATTTTTGAAACATACGTTAAACATACACTTTTGGGAAAATATCATACAGGTATTTAAGTAATTAGTTGGAAAATTGTTTTAAAAAATGTTATATAAATTTACGGTATACGCCGACTAACTCAGTCCAAAACTTTTATCGATATTTTCTCTTCTAATTTTAAACTTTACATCAACAATTTAGTTATTAAGTATGGGATTTATTAATACCGCTTTAGTGATTTCATTGATCTCATTGCTTGGTGTAAGTAACCATTTTTTAAATTATTTTAGTTTAGCTTGTTTGCAATGAAAAGTGTTGGTTTGTAGTTTATTTAGAATAAACTATAGTTGGAACTCAACCGTTCAAACTCAACTCAGCATTATTATAACTTTTGATTTATAATCATCTTATATAACAAAATAGATAGTGCACTAAGGATTTTCTTCATACAAGTAATGATTAAAAACTTACCTTATTCTGTTATAGTAAAAAATAGGGGTTGTCGTTTGTCTGCTGTATCATTAAACGAAGAAACAATAAATCGTGGCGCTACTAAAAATACAAAATATAATGGTCGGCCAAACTGTATATATTTTGTTTTAAAAGACTTTTAATGGTCCAATTTCATAATTTTTCAAAATCATATTAAAACTGTAATTTCGTAAAGGTCAGCATCTAACATGTGATACTGCGGGATACTGCTCACTCATGTTCAGGGTTAAATTATCCAGTTGTTCTTTTGGAAAAGCTTTTCATGCTACAATTAGGCTTGGAAATAATTATTGGTGATTTTAAAGTTAAGGGGCATAATATAACACGAAATTATGTTAACAGTTATCCGCGACTTAAAGACGAATAAAATAATTTCAATAAATTGTATTCTTATTTGTAAATAACCTAGATAAAACATTAAGGTAAGAAAAATATTCACTAGACTGAGCGGAGAAACTGTCGCTCTCCGGCATTTTCTGATATAATCGCTTTCGTAGTCCTCGCTCTCCACTTTTAAAATATTCTACCTCAAATCTGTTTCCCCCTCTGTCGTAGGAACGTACACAATATCTTCAAACTCTAGCTTAGTTAAAGTTTTTCTTATGGAAGCTATTTTTAAGTAATTTAAACATTTTTAGAGAACGGTATATTTGACACCTCCAGAAATTATAAACAGAAAGTAGACATAATAACACATGAAGCCCGCTATACCCACTATTAAATTGTGTAATTGAGGGCGTGTTGAAAATTAGCTGGGTCACCCGCAATCAGGGGCGGTCATATCAACATTTTGAGGGGGGGGGGCCATGCAGTGGCGGCTCATGTCAATTCAGAGAGGCGGTGCTAGGAAAAGGCTTAGCGCCGCAGGCGAAAAATTTTTGGGTGCCACGCCCTTTTTTGTTGATGATTCTTGGTTTTCAAGTAGGAAAAATACGCAAAAAACGGTTAAGTAAATTTAAAAATTATAGATACCTATATTATATTATACCTACTTACTTAATTATTTTTATTAATATTTTTTGCGTTTAAATATTTTTAAAAAATTAAGGGTTTGACACGATTGGTCAATTTATGGAGGTAGGGCTTTAATAATGTAAATCGACGCCAAGGGGGGGCCATGGCCCCCATGGCCCCCCCCGTATGACCGCGCCTGCCCGCAATACCAGTTTACTATGGCTAAAACTGTTCTTTTTAGCATGATCTACTGAATTAAGGTCTCATGATTGGTGTTTGCCATCACAATACTGTTGTTATAATCTAATATTGTGGGTGCATACTTATTTTGAATGTGTCAAAATGAAATATAATAGTTTTACGAGAAAAAATTCATTGATAAAAAAAACAATATATTTACTGGCCAAAAATATAATATTATGTTGTTTCTTCACAAAAGTATAGCCGGGTTTTTTATTCACCCCTTTGCAACAAACAAATTTATTTTATAATGCTAGAGAAAATTTGTAACTACTACTATTGCATTTGCAATTTTATGCAAATACTAGGATTCATGAATGAAATATTTTAGGCCAAAGGATAAAATTTCCATTTTAAATTATTTTCACTAAAATAAGTTTAGTTCGCCTCCCTAGATGTAGGCTCGCCCAAGCTATTAGTATAACTCTAGGATAAGAATGACCCACCCTAAAACATGCCTCCTGAGAAGAAATTACACGGCAGTTTTTAGCCATAGCATCAATATTCTCGGATTAGGTTTAACCAAGAGTCAAGTATATCAAGTTATTTTGCCCAGTTTTCATGTCCCTAACCAATTATTGTTAATATGTACCTCGATTTTATTTGGATTCCATGCCAATTTAAACCATTGTGCACTATAATTCTTTCAGCGTATTCTCTACTTAACTTTATCGGAAAATCCTAAAGAACAATAATTTAGCAATAATATCCAACAAAATATAAGCTTTCTTAACACCATGTTATAATGAAAATCAAAGAAAGCAAGAGAAAAATACATGTTATATAACCAACATCTATTTTATTAAATATTTTATTAAGTTTTTGATATTTTAACCGACTGAGGTATACAGGGTTATGATAAAGAAACGGATCAGCCTTTTATATGAAAAACCGCCCACTTAATCAAGAATCGCTCGGACCCGTCCAATTTATTTTTTTGAAATACTTTTTTTTTTTGAAAAAAGATGTTGTAGAAGGTAGGTTATAAAAGTGCTACATGTGTCAACTTTAATTTTTTTTAATGAAGCATATTGTATATTTTTATATTTTTATATTCCACAATCAATTCTAGACATTTTCCATTAATCATGCCCTATACTTATCTTCAGTCGTTTACGAAATATTAACACTTTAATGCTGGTATGTTTCTCGACATAGCAACGTTCTGAACTTAAGTCACAATCTTTTGACTATGCCAATTTCTTATTTAATTTTGAGACGTCAAAAAATTACAGTGAATGTTAATCAAATTTGAATTTTGCTCTGCTGATATTTCACTAAAATGCGCCTCGCCGAAGATGAGCGCATTGAAATTTTGATTATGTTGTGGGGATAAAAGTAGAAGTCATAGGGAAGTCCGTGATATATTTAATGAAAAATACCCAAATCGCCCGCCTATTGGCCAATCAACAGTGTCTAGGGTAGCAAGTAAGTGGAGAATTTCTCGTAATATTAAAGATAGTGTTAAAAGTGGTAGTCCTGGTATATCCGAGGAGAAAAAAATAAACATATTATTATCACTACAGGAAGATTCTCATAGCTCAAGCACACAACTTGGACGGGACTACGATATTCACAAAACCACCGTATCTAAATCTTTACAAAAACAGAAGTTTCATCCATACAAACCAGTATTTGTACAAGAGTTATTGGACGATGATCCTGATAGGCGAGACCAATTTTGTGAAATAATGTTTGAGCTAACAGATAATAACGCAAGCTACGTTTTGTTTAAATGGTCAGGTTAATGGACAAAACTACAGATACTGGGCACAGGAAAATCCTCACTGGTTCATAGAAAATCACACCCAGTATAATGAAAAGGTTAATGTTTGGGCGGGCATTATTGAAAATAGGATAATCGGACCATTTTTCTTTGACGAGAGTCTCACTGGAGAAAGATATCTAAATTTCCTTCAAAATGATCTGGATCTAGCTCTTGCCACTCTGTTTTCAGATGATAATGATGCTGATTTACAAAGTTTAACCTTATGGTTTCAACAGGATGGTGCTCCCCCGCATTATGCTGTTCATGTAAGGGAGTACTTAAATACAATTTTTCCGGGGGCGGTGGATAGGTAGACGGGGGTCAATAGAGTGGCCACCCAGATCGCCTGATCTTAATCCACTGGACTTTTTTTTATTGGGATACGTCAAAAATTTAGTTTATAAATCTAAACCCGTCTCGGTAGATACACTGAAGGAGTCTATTCGACGAGTAATAAGAGAAATATCTCCACCAGTAGTACTAAATTTACAACAGGAATTTCTAGATCGATTTATCTACTGCAGAACAGTTGGTGGAGGACATTTTGAACATCTTATAAAACAGTTTATTTTCATTCTTTGTTGTTTGTTCATTTTGTTCTAAAATTGTTAAAAAATTTAATATTGTTAATATTTCGTAAACGGCTGAAGATAATTATAGGGCATGATCAATGAAAAATGTCAAGAATTGATTGTAGAATATAAAAATGTAAAAATATATAATATGTTTCATTAGAAAAATTAAAGTTGACACATGTATCACTTTTATGATCTACCCTGTACAATATCTTTCATCAAAAAAAAAAAAATGCATTTCAAAAAAATAAATTTGACTGGTCCGAGTGATTTTTAATTAAGTGGGCGGTTTTCCATTTAAAGGGCTGATTCCGTTTCTTTATCATAACCCTGTATATTTGTATATAGATTTTTTTCTACTACTAACACTAAAAAATTACTTTTAACAGACAGATAACAGAGTCATAGCTCCAATAATATTAGAGTTAGCAATAGTATCAACTTTACTTTCAATATCCTGTATAATGTATGGTATTTCACATAAGCCTCTATCGCCTATATTGGCTTACAAGACGTTTTTAAGTACATGTATAATAATACCAAAAATTAATTATTTTTAATTATGCTTTGGTTAATTCTAATAATTCGGAATAAAACCTTAGGAAGCTATTTTGTAGCCCATAATAAAAAGTAAGAAGCCGTATGTCATCGGGGACTCTGTCTCGAAATTGACCTTATACTATCAAACGAAAAAGTAGAAAGCGGAGCAACTTACGCTTAGGCTTTGTCTCTCTCATGTTGCAGATAACATACCTGTAAAGAAGAAAATGTATTAGTAGGTTCTTTTATATTTCACAAGCATAATTAATGCTATTAGAACTTAATAATATAGCTACCAACTACACTATTAAAACCCGTTTGACTAGACATTAGAGGTTAAAATAGTGAAAAAATAAAACAAAAATATTTTTCCTACGATCACTAAATAATATAGTTATTACTCATATTTCATTTTGAACAAATTCTGCTATTCATAATCCATGGTGCTATAACCATTAAAGAAGTAATGAGCTCATAATATCTCAGTTTGCGACCAGTTATAGCATCGAATATTACTTTCAGTACATCGGATTAATCAAGCATTTTAAGTTCTAAAGTCAAATTAAACTAGAGGGCATTAAACAAGCGCATTTCGTTGCGTTTTGTTAAACTTTAAAAGCGCCAAGAAACTATAATAGTTAAAGCTGCTAAAATAATTAATCACAATCTTAAAATAGACACTTTAAACACAGGCAGTTTACTTCTTTATTTCATTTAAAGTTTGGCCTTGTAGACACACCCCTCTTGAGCCTATTGGTGATTTCAAAATATCGTCTTTAAATATACTTTAATCTAATAGATTTAGATCCGGTGGTGTCGGAGGTCAATACAGTAGCACGACTGACACCATGACACGGTACCGAACGAGAAACTTTTCAAAGAATTTTTTCATATACTTAAATACTCGTTGGTCCGAAACTTGACTAGTTAGGTATATGTAGGTGTGGTATAGGTACATAAAAAAAAGAACAAATTTCAACATTATTTCAGATCACTAATAGTATACCTGTACCTTGCGTCAATTTTCATAAACGGTAAATTTGCCATGTTGGCTGATGGTACAACAATAAGCATTGTAAATATTGTATTGAATTGAGTAAAATAATTAATGAAGATTTAATAAAAATTATAAAGGGGTGTGACTCTATATAATCTCTTTTAATATCACTAAAACCAACATTTTGCCTTTTAAATGTTCAGTTAATAAAATTATTTTTAACAATCTAATAATTAACAACCCGAAAATTATAAAATTTTGAAGCATTTACATTGCTCAAAATCTTTCTTTTAGTAGGCAGATAGAAAAGTTATGTCAAAAATAAGATTCAAATTATTAACCCTTAAAAGTACTATCTCACGAAGTAGGGACATAGGAAATCCCAAGTAATTTTAAATGGGGTCAATTATTGGCTTCCCTAATTATTTTAGAGAAAAATTCTATTTAGGTTTATTAAAGAGCACTAAAACCCACATTCAAGAGAATAACTTTAGATATTTTTGATGAGCCCGTTTACGGGTTATCGCCGATTTCTTTTTAACTATTTCTCCTTTTTATGGCCCCGTATTTGCGGGCACCAGTCAAGGTAAAAGATGACTGTCAAATAAAGTTGTCATTTTGAAATGTGTGCTTTATTGTTATAAAAACTCGTACATCGAAAATATTAAAGGTGTATTTATGAGTACAAATTAATCTGAATAAAACTAAAATAAAGTATCCAATTACAAGGTTAATTATGATATTTTACATGTTTCAATATTTTACTAATTAATAGGTAGGTACTATTAAATTGTTAGAACTTTAGGATTTAAGAAGATTTGACAGTCATCTTTTACCTTGACTGGTGCCCGCAAATACGGGGCCATAAAAAGGAGAAATAGTTAAAAAGAAATCGGCGATAACCCGTAAACGGGCTCATCAAAAATATCTAAAGTTATTCTTTTGAATGTGGGTTTTAGTGCTCTTTAATAAACCTAAATAGAATTTTTCTCTAAAATAATTAGGGAAGCCAATAATTGACCCCATTTAAAATTACATGGGATTTCCTATGTCCCGCTCGACGATGCAACACCCGGTATAGATCTAGATATTCTTGTAAACTTTGTATTTTTATAATGGAAAGAGTTTGTTTGATTAAAAGAAAACATAGAAATATTATTACTTTTAATACCAGTCTTTAATATATGTATACCCATTCCTTCAACGAATATTTTTATTATGGGTAGAAATAAAGATTACTAGTTCTGGTTCAGTTTTTATATTCAGTTACCTGACACGCGTATTTCGGCCCTTTTGGGTCTTTGTACTCCTTTGAAAATGACTCGAAAGGGTCGAAACACGCGTGTCAGGTAAGTGAATATAAAAACTTTGAACCAGAACAAGTAATTTTTATTTCTACCCATAATGGATATACGGTTTCACCAAGAATGTAGCCCACCACAAGTAAATTGAATATTTTTATAGTAATCTGTCATAATTATTTGCATTATTTATTTTAATATTTGACATTTTACTGTAAAATATTTTACTGTTGATTTAAATTTCAAAATTTGATTTTTTTTTAACTTACTCACAATTTCTAATGTAACCAATATACCTATATTTTTAGATCATTCTGTATATTGCGACTACGATTTGCCCATCTTCCAGTGCCTTACTAGTCAGAGTTCAAAAATATCAGTATTTTTTAAGATGATTTTCGAAAGAAAAATGGAAATTAATTAGCATCACTAATATTTTCCAAATAAAATATCATTTAGTTCTCAAGATACTTGTAAGAGACTACTTAATTTGTTCCACTAAGCTTGTGTTGCGTCATATGAATCAATTTTTTCTAATAAAAACAGCAACAGCTTATATATCTGGTCTAAATTTCAAGTCAGTAACTCATCACTAGCATATAGAGAGCTCCGGGTTGTGCGACGTCAGGAGAATGAATTCCAGTGGCGTGGGCATTTCAAAAAATAATGAATGATATTTTCATATAATTCTTTACAAATTTGATTTTAATTCCTTGGGTTTTCGGTCAATTTCGGAATAGAAAAACAATATTTGTTTTCTATTTTTCTGTGACGTTTCGTTTTTGTGGAGCTGTTATTCCACCCGTATTTATTTATTAGTAATATAAAATTAGTTTCAATTTAAATGCGGGTGTAATAACAGCTCCACAAAAATGTTTACCAGTGTAAACCAAGTGTGCATTAATTGAAACTCAAGGTATGTTTAGAAAATAGATATTTAATAAAAAATTTTTAATGTAAGATGATAATACCAAAATTAAAAATAGCTCTCTTGTAGTCTGATGGTGGTTTAAATTGAAATAAACCGAAACATCACAGAAAAAAGATATTGTTTTCTATTCCGGAATTTACCGAAAGCCCAAGAAATTAAAATCAAATTGTTGAACTAACGGTCAGGAAAAAAATATATGAAATTCTTTATAAATTAAATTTATTTCATTAACCCTCAAAACCTGATTTTACAGGGTTAGATTTTTAAGACTTGACATAAGCTAACTTTTTATTTGAAAAGATAGACCTATAGTTCACAAAGCAAAGTTTTAGGAATTAGTCCAATTAAGAAAAGTATGTGGAAAAAATAAACGAGTTGTTGCCAGATTGGGTGCTATTTTGAAAACTTGTTTTCTTAAATGGCAACACCGCATTTTTTCATTATTAGATTCTAGACAAAACATAAAGAAGGCAAGTTTTTGATTAGAGTGGCGGTTTACGAACAATTATTGTTAAATGCGCACTTCCAGTAGCTATCAAATTTACCAAATTTTGTCGTAAAAACTCTGGACTAGAACGAAGTTTGTCGGGATGCCTAACATGAAATTCAGTGCATGCTCCTTTTAAACATAATCCACCGACATGCAAAAAAATTGATTCAATTTTCTCTTGAGGTGCAATTCGATCCATGTTAATCCAATACCTTTTCCAGTGGGATTTCTTAGTCCATCCATAAATACCTGCCCTGAACTTTTAATATTTAGATCTTGACATACCTTCTCAACTGTGTGCCCTTCGCTGAGCCATGTTTTAACAGTTAACAACACTAAATAAAGTCTAATGACTATATATTTACGCAAAACAATATTTATGTGAACAACCCATATACTACGAAAACTGAAAATAACTCACTAAATCTATGGATAACTAATTAATACTAAAACACAAATTAATGAAGCAGAGCGAAAACCGTGCCGGCACATTTATTTTCTCCACGATCAGAATCCCAGTATTAGAACCGCCGTGCAATTTTTAATGCATTTAGCTGATTGCGGCTTGTATGACAACGTCGTATATTAAACTTGCTGCTTTTGAAGGGGCACGTTCGTTATGTGGACAAAAAACATTTACTTGCACAATATTCTTATTCTGCCGCCGATTTGGTGACTGGCATTAAATAAGTCATTGACAGCTTTTGTGATTTTAGGTATAGCTGAATTACTATAAAGTCCTGTTTCTTGTCTAAATCTGTTACAGGTACACATAAATTATGTAAAAAACATTTCAAAATTCAAATTGCGTTGCTTCCTTTTTTGCATAAAGTACGCCGAGGGCTCCTAACTACCTTAAATCTGTGTACAGTTGCTAAATTAAATTAAATCATTTTGAATCTTTCTTAAATCAACTTGCTTTTAAATCATTTATATCAAGTTAAATCACTTTAGATGAATTTAGAGCACTTTAAGTCATGCTAAATCTTCAATGAATCACAAAAAATCGAATAATATTTGGTAAATCATCACAAGGTGGCATCATCGATAGTGCTACAACCACGCTCTTTACCCGCGCGTAATGTAATAAATCACTTAAATTTAAATTACCTACATCAAGTTTAAATAACTTATAATTATTAAAAATCCTCATTTAAATCATGTTGCCGGCCGTTAGGGATACGTATCATGCAGTAACAAATATTACGGTTGTAAATTTGATATAATCCCATACTTTCAACTTCCCCCAGTATAACACAAAATTTTTCAAAAATTTTGTATATTATGCTTTATTAAACGAGGCATGATTTTTCAGACTATAAACAATTAATAATTTCAATTTTATAACAATTCAATAAAATACGACTTCAATACGAACAGTGTAACTCATAAGGAAAACTTATATTAGTATAAAAGTCAAATCGCGGATTAAACAAATTATATTAGTAAAATTATCATGGTTATAGCGTAGTCTCCTCCGACGATCCTTCGTAGAACCTAACCTAAGGATGTAACCAAGGACTTAGTTATCATGTTGATATCAACAAATGAAAGCTAAATAAAAATAAAACTATCTAACAGTTAAGGCTTCTATTCAATTACGTAATTATACCGTATACGTATATTAATACCTAAATTATTGACCCCCGTTTTTTTAATGTGCACGTGAGAGTTCCCTTTAGATTTGCCTTCGTGAAGTTCATATTCTACTTCAGAATCAAACTCATTTCAACGTTATAGGCCTTAACTTATCTAGTTAAATGACCCTAGAATACTTGCTCTTGCTACGTTAAGAGTCTTCGGGGTATTTCACTACGTGTTGATCATGATCTGAAACTTTTGTGACCACATATTTTGGACGTAACTTTTCTACTTTTCCCTTCGTTGCAAACCACTATGGTCCACACTAAAACTTGGTCACCTTCCTCAAAGCTGCATCCAACTTTTCTATGTGCATCAAACCTCGAATTTTGTGCACTTTGCTTTCTTTGCGAGGTTTCCTTTACCTTAGTTCGATTTTCCTGTAGGTTCTTCTCGTTAATTGGTTCTAGCATTATCTTGTTATCTTGAACATCGTTAGAAGCGCCCCTTATAACATCCCTGAGAAATATTTCATATAGGGACTTCTCTGTGAATGAATTGGTCGTAGAATTCAATTACCAATGTATTTTTTACACGTTATGATCATATCTTTCTTCGTGATTCGTTACCGCCGAAAGACTGAAGATATTTTGAATGGAGCCTTCTCCGTGGATGAACTCGTCGTAGAATTCATTCATCATTCATCTCCAATGTACTAACGACACGTTTTTATCACATTTTTCTTCATCATTTTTGTATAGTACTTGCGAAAATAGCTAGCCAGTCCTAGGAATTGTCTTACTTGATGAATATCTGTAGGTCCTGGATAGTGTTCAAACGCCTCTAATTTTCGTCTTCCAGGCTAAACACCTTCTCGGAATCTCGTGTCCCAGATATTCAAGTTTTTCCATAAAAAAAAAAACTGACATTTCGAGAGCCCTAACGTCAGCCTGGCAGTTTCTGTAGATTCTAGAACCATCGTTAGATCTTTCTGGTTAGAATCAAAACCTTTGAAACATTCCCATATCGAAGATTGCCTAGAACCTAGTTAATGGTCTCTTGAAAGACTGAGGGTGCACAATCCAGACGGGCGACGTAGATATTCAAAGTGACTATCAGGTGTTATGAATGCTGTTTTTGGAATGGAATTTTCCTCGATTGGTATCTGCTGATATCCACATGAGTTTTTCTAAAAATCGTTGGCGTTAGGAAGAGGGAGTCGACCTTCTATAGTCCTCGAGTTTAAAACCCCTGAGATCTTACTGAGCAATATGGGCAATAGAGAATATCCATTTTCTTTAAGAGTGATTCACTCCCTAGGCAATGTTCTTGACCAGGAATCGAACGTAGACTCCCAGTAACGTAAATTTCTCCAATAATTTCAATGCGTAATGTGACAGCGATGTAGATGATCTGCTAGGCGGTATTACAAAGTTTTTTGTCGGCATAATAGAGTTTTCCTTTCCTTTAATTGAAGAGTGTCATTGAAGTCATAATCAGGTATTACGATTCTGACTTTTTCGCCGACAACAAGGATAACCACTTCGGACAGATTTAAAAAAACATTTCCTTACCATAACAGGCACATTTTGGATATTATTTGAAGTAACCATAGCTTTACGTTCGCCCTGGGATGGTCAAAGACAAGATCTACTTCAATCTCGCCGATAGCTGACACACAAGAGTGCCAATGCCAAGTAGACATACATCAACGTCAAGCTAAAACTATACTTTACTCCCAGAGCCTAAGCTTCTTCTTCTTAAAGCTGGATTTATAAACTCGAAAAGTTGGCAAGGTTGAGGTTCAGTTGGTGTTGGAAATAGGAGTTCAATTTAAACTATAGGGAACACTCAGTTCCATTTATACATTCGTTCATGTTGTTGATGTAAAGCTCATGTAAGGTTCGAAAACTTCCCGGATAGTTCGAGATAACCAATTTTTATGCTCGGAGTTCGGAATATCTAACCTCACAAACTTGATCATAACTTCAACCTAACCAACTTTTCGAGTTTATAAATCCAGCTTTATTCAAAACTTCGCCACACCCAGTATCAGCGTACTCGTTTCCTTTTATTAGGCATTAAATAAGCATCATTATTTAAATTAGGATCCGATTTTACGAGTTGGGTTTCAAAAATTTTCTATGGAAATCGTTTTCCAAGTAACCCAGACGTCTGCCTTTTATGCATTTCGTCCTGGGTTTTCGAATCAGAAGATTTAGACCGTGAATGCCTCAGTATTCTTACTATAAATAAAATTTTGTATCAACAGAAACACTTTTTAGTATATATGATACTAAAAAGAACAATACTTTAGATATCCAGCACCCTTAATTTATACGTTAACTAAACGTGTAGGTACGTGTTCGAAACTATATAGTTTATTTCTCAAATCGAGGCACCAACAAATCCGTTTGGGCAAAAAAATGTTTACGTTAATTAAATGCCAGTCTACTTCACGTAATGAAAATAATTTTACTTACAGTTTTCTTTTACTATAATCCTCAATGTGAAGTAAATAAATGCATATTTATTGAAAACACTATCAATTATTCACAACACCTTTGTTTTTCTCAATTTATTGCACAATACAGTTTTTTCATTTTCTCATCTAAACGGCACTAATATTATAACCAGTTTCGTAGGTGTATCCCGCCGCTGCTCTATAAACAATTAATAATTTGAATTTTATAACAATTCAATAAAATACGACTTCAATGCGAACAGCGTATTCTAAACGAAATGTAAACAGTGAATAATCCCTAAAATAAATAATTAAGGTGCCTCCAACTGCCGTTTCGTCTGAGTCACCTCTTTTGCCTTTTGTTGTACGCAATCTTGATGTGTGGCTTTTTATTACTTAAAAAAATATTGTAGATCAAATTTGACCTATAAGTGTCGGAATATTCAAAAGATTTTGAGAAATAATTTATATAATTTCCGACAGATAACAGATTACTAATTTTCACTTTTTATACAGTTAGTTGCAGCTGATCAACGTCAAAAAATCATCGATTACCACGCGGACTGCCTTGACATACACGGAGTAGAAGAAGATGCTCTTCACTCGGCCCTCGATGGAAAAACACCCGAACAAATTGAATTCTACAATCACATATTTTGCGTTGCCAAAAAATCAAACGTCATGTCAGAAGATGGAATTGTAAATTTGGATAATTTTAAAACAGATATGAAAGATGTCATTGACGAGGAAAACATGGATAACGTTTATGCTATAATGCAAAAGTGTGTTTTACAGAAAGAAGATATTATGAAAACTGTCAAGGCTGCTGTGGATTGTTTCATCAAGGAAGATCATCGTCTATAGATCGTTTCTGCTTAGTTTGCTGATGTTGTCAAATAAATAAATATAAGGTTATAAAATACATTTCTGTTGCGGGTTTTCTGTTAAATAAAATAATCTTTTGAAACCAATTTATTTTTGTTGAGTTTCTTGTCCTTTTTCGTCCAACATTCATAGATTTTTTACTATTTAATGCTATGATTTTTATGTTTTTTCATTTATTTGTTAATTCTATCCTACATTATCACAGCCAGAATTTTTGTACGGGAAGGTGCATTGACTATATTATGTAAATATACGCATGTTTTTTAAGCATATTCCATTTAAACGGTCTTCGGTCATTTTAGACCTTATTAATGCTTTGATACATCAACAAGTGGTTAAATGTGAAGCGGTAAACGTAAAATCCTCCCTTACTTATTTAGAAAATATTAATAAGGCCTAGGGGTTTCGGCTTATTAGGCCACCATCAGGATACAGTTATGGAGGTTTTTGATCGATAAGTAGAATAAAATATAATTACATATTAATACTATATTAAAAACATTTAAAAGTATGCAAATGTAGAAAATTACTATACACAATATACACTAGATACGTAAACAATCCTTCTCCAGGAGAACCAAAACCAGACGCCAATGATATTTTTAATTTTTACATATTTTAAATGTTTTTGACCTAGATGTACAGGGGCATTTTTTTAAGTATCTCAAACAATTGACTGTTTTCCTGTAATAAAAAATAAATTTTTTTTTTTTTTTTTTTTTATGATAAGGCACAGCACTACAGGATAAATCCTTTATGGCGCTCTAGGAGCGGTGCGTGTGCGCAGGAAACGATTCACGTTGGTCTTGAATCTTTGGAGACTATACTCGTTGGGGAAGACGATCTCAGGGAGGTCGTTCCAGAGTGATGACGTTCTCCAGATGAAAGAATTTTGAAACAGTGTCGTTCGAGGGACACTAAGCTGAACCACGTACTGGTGGGCTGCAGTGGCTCGTCGTGTATTTCTACCATGCACCGCTCTGGGTGGTATTAAGCGGGCAACCTCAGTTAATTAGACGTTTCTCAAGGATTTTCTGCAAGCAAGCCAAATTTAATATCAAAAAATATATAGGTTCACAAATTTGATAGATCGAACGACATTTTGATCGTTTTAAGTCGAAATCTTCATCACTTCATCCATAACCCCACGAGTGAATTGCGTGTCGCGATCCGATTTCCAAAAACTTATAGTTGTTGATAATTATTTTGAACCGTTCCGGAAATACGGGGGTTTTTAAATTGCCGGTTGAAAATAAATACTTATATCAACAGCAATATGATAAAAGTAATAATACCGTAAATTTGTTACTTTCCATATACACATATAAATACACTAAAAAATGCCATGTCAATGCAGACAACTGGATAATTTTTGTGATTTTGAAATCGAATCACGAAATGCAATTCACTCGTGTGGTACTGGATGAGGGTTGTCATTGAAAGAAATCCAAAATGGCGTCGTTGATTTCTTTCATTAAGGATTCAGAGGTAATTCTTTTATCTTATTAATTTTAGGGGCTTCGCTTAAGCTTACATTGCCGAAGGCTACGATGCTTTTGCCATATTTTTGCTTGCGTTACCAAAGTTTCTTTTAACACGCTATTATGAACTTTTGCTGTTTTTGCCACGGTCATGCTGTTCTGCTTTTGGTTTTTTTTTTGGGGATTATGCTTAAGCCTCGTAAGCACATAGGTATCCAGCTAATACTACCTAGCTTTTAAAGATACGCTAGACTAGAAGGCTACCTTCAGTTTCAAATTGGCATTGGCAAGCTAGAAGATGACCGTTTGTACTACGCCCACTTAGTGATTCAAGTCCACAGTGGAGTAGTAGGCTCCTATAAGTTTTTTATTGCTCGTCACTTACTTATCATTTTTTTATTATCTACTTACCTCTTTACCATTTTTGTAATCACAATGGCAAATCAATACTACTTGATAGTTAGGAATCATAGTATGACATATAAATATATATGTGAAAAACTTTGTTCTCTGGGTCCTTGTTGAGGCCTAATACAATAAGGATTACCCAAATTATGCTAGAACTGCTATTCACTGGGCTATATGCCCCAACGTGCACTGGAGAACAAAGCACAATTTGCGTACTTTGAATAACAATATTAGTACTAAAATGCAAACTCAGATTGCAGAAACTACCGGAAAGAAAGGAATGTATCCATGTTTCCAATGATAGGACGCTACATCGCTACTACCTATCGACAGGTTCTCGTCAGTACAGGGCAAGCATAACAAATGAGCTGAAAATGGCTGTTTTAGCATAATTTGGTTATAAGGTCTCAATAAGTGACTAAAGAATAAAGTTTCTCACATAAATACATATTTATATGCAATATAAATCAACCTTTTTTATAATCATCATTTTCTTTACCTTTTTCTTAACTTTATTAATGATTTGTGTGAAGCCATCTCGAAATGAGGTCACTTTCCTCATATAACAATAGGTGCATCACATTATAAAGATACTAAGGTTCTAGAATCTTCTTCTAGGTTATACACGTTTTTTTTTTATAAATCCTTAAGTCTGGAAAAGCTATTTAATAGTTTAAGTCATAATTTTATCTACCATATTATTAATAATTGAATACCTTTCAAATTTCATTACAAGTTTACATAAACCCTTTTCTTTAAATTATACAAGCATACTGATTTCATTTCATAATGCATTTCGTTTTATTTAATTAATTACAAATAAATAAACGTGGGAATATTTTCTTAGTTTTATTTACTTTATGGTCTCCCAACAATACAAGTATTCGGTGATATTTTCTTGGTTTAGTCTTAATAAACTAAGTGGCGTCCAAAGGCAGACTCACCACGAAATGAAGGTGTAACTAAATGTCGTCGAACCACGACCTAGTGCCTCTGCAATTATGAGCTGCCGATCGCACTACGTGACAACCTATTGTCCAGTGATTAGGGTTAGTCATGTCATGTTAGTATAACCTATAGCTATCCTTAGCGGTTTTTGAAATAGGTATTTCAATTTATACTTTTTGTCATTTTTAATCAAAATAAAGGTTAAAAACAATTATTTTTTTTTTAAACTTTATTTATAGAAATAAACAAATTTTTTTTTTAAATCTTTATTTTATTATTATACAAATTAACAATAGATTCTTAATTACAGCTCTCAAATCAGTGCTTGTAGCTCTGGCCTCGAGAGTACCTAAATACTATATACAGCAGAATATACATAACATTGCTTTAACTCAAATCTAGATGATTTCTTAACCTTTTAACAAACAATCTAAAATTATTTATATTTTTAATAGGTTGGTTCAGGTAACTTATTATAAGTTTTTGATGCACCCATAATTGGATTATCCAAGCCTATATTTGTTCTTGTGTATATCTGATAAATATTTTGATGATCTCTAGTTTCATAGTTATGTACCTCGTTAGAAAATATTATTGTAGAATTACATTTTTGTTGTTTGTTTATTATTTTATACATCAACTTGCATTGTTCTAATTCCAATACCTTACCGAGCTTCCAGACACCCAGTTCTCCGTATAGGGCAATTTAATTTTGTAATACTTGCATTTTATTATGGATCGTACTACACACATACCCCACACAGGAAGCAGATATCGAAAGTGACTCAGAAAAAATGCATGATACACACTACTCTTACTTCTATTTGACAAATAATCTCTACACCTAAATATAATTGGGATCATTGGTCTTATTTTATGATAGATATAATTTACATGTTCAGACCAATTTAAATTTTCATCCACGTGCAAACCCAAATACTTCATAACCGACACCCTTTGTAAAGTGAAGTCTTTGATTTCAATAGCCATATCTTCTACTATTTTATTTTTTTGTTTAAATACCATATATTTTGTTTTTTTCAATATTTATTTTAATCTTATTAGAAAGCAACCATTGCATGTAGACCCTCAAGTCAGCACTTACTACTTGATTGAGTATTTGCCCCTCAGATCCTGTATAAATCAATACAGTGTCATCTGCAAAAGTAAAGTATTGACCCCGTAGATGTACTATCTTTAAATTTAGTACGTAGAGGGAATAGAGCAGGGGACCAAGAACGGATCCCTGCGGTACTCCATATGTATTTGTTAATATACCACTACACACTCCCTTATATTTGACGTACTGCTTTCTCTCACAAAGGTACGTTTGGATTAGTTTATAAATGTTACCTCTAAAACCCATTTTCTCTAGCTTATCCAGCAATATGTCAAAACTCACAACATCAAACGCTTTTTTGAGGTCAACAAATACGGCCACAACTATTTGTTTGTTATCTAGAGCTCTGGATATATGATTCACAAGATCTACTGTGGCACTTAGTGTACTACTATTTTTTACAAAACCATATTGGAACTCATCTACTTGTATATATTTTTCTATAAAATCTAACATTCGATTTTTTATTATTTTTTCAACTATTTTTGATAATACACTTACCACCGATATTGGTCTATAATTATTCATACAATCTTTTTTTCCACTCTTGTATATTGGGTTAATTCTGGTGATTTTCAGTTCTTGTGGGAAAATTCCACTCATTAAAACATTATTAATTAATCTTATCAAAGTAGGCATTATATCTGGTTTTATATTGTTAATATCCAATATTGAAATTTGATCATGCCCAGGTGCAGAATTAGCCCTGAGGCCCTGTATAATTTCATTGATTTCTATTTCATTAGTAACATTCAGAAACATACTGTTTTCAGAGTAAATTTCTTCATTTTTTAGAAAGTCTGGCAGTAAGTTGATTTCTGTTTCTATTTCTGTAACAATATTTTTCCCTACTCCTGCGAAATGTTTATTTAAACTGTTTGCTATCTCAACTGTGTCCTCCACTAACACATTATTAACATTTAGCGAACCAATATTTGTTTCGGTTGATCTGTTTTTTACAAACTGATTAATGAAATTCCATTGTTTTTTGGATTAGTACCTGCTTGGTCCCATTTATTTTGAAAATAGCGGTTTTTTAAAACTCTGATTTTATTGTTAATTTTATTTTTTATTTTTTTAAACTCTAATTCAATTTGTAAATTACCTGGATTATTTCTTTTTAAATCATAGAGCTCATCACGATGTCTCATCAATTCGAGTACTTCCTTGTTCATCCAAGTATTATTTTCACGGATTCTAATTATTTTTACATATTCCGATTCCGTTTTACATATTTTAATTAAATCTATCAGCTCTCGAAATGATGCAACATCCCGATTATTAATTTTGTTTTTAAACAATAATTTAAATTTTTTATAATCTAATAATTTAATTTCATGACTCACCTTTGGTTTATGAACTAAAATATTACCACTAACAGCAATTGACAGCAACTCATGGTCAGACAGACAGCTATTCTTGACCTTGACTGAGCAATTTAAATTCGAATTTTGATCTATTAATACATGGTCTATAATACTTTTACTATGATCGGTGACTCTGGTAGCATTAGTTACATCCACAGTATTAACTATCTTAAAATTATTTAATTCCAACAAAGATACATAATTTTTAGTTTCATTGTTATTACCTAACAAGTTTATATTAAAATCTCCATTTATCAAATGTTTTTTTGAAAATTTCGTTAGAATCGATTCCAGTCTAGTTAGAAACTCTTCGGTATTATGCAATGGTGGTTTGTATATAGCGCTTACCTTCAGTTTTTGTTCACCTATTCCCACACATATCCAATTTATTACTTCATTTGTTTCCGATTTTTCTATTTCTGAAAACTTAATACCCTTTTTTATAAAAATTGTAACCCCACCTCCTCTCGTTTGTCTACAAGAATGCACAGCCTCATAATTATTTAAATCAAATAGGAAAACTTCTCTCTCATCCAACCATGTCTCTGCCAATACTAAAACATCACAGGTATTGTTCATCACAAATGCTTGTACATCATCAATTTTATTTCGAATGCTCTGTATATCCATGTAAGCGATCTGTATCTCTCCACGAGGCTTCTCTAGTTTTTTAATTGTTCTTTGTCCTCAACTTGAACAATTTTTGTGTTTTCATCTTTTTTAAGCAGGAACAAATTACATTTCATATATAACAATTTCTCTAAGCAATGCATTTAGCATTGGTATCGAGAAAAAAATAAGCTTATAATATTCTTGATAACAGTATAAATTATTCTGTTCCTAAAAAAACCATCAACAAATATTACCCCCAATACCTGACTTTGAGATTCCTATAACATACTTAGATATCCTTTGATTTCTTTTACAAATTTACATATTGTTTGTATGGACTTAATGTCCTGAGGAAGTTGATTAAAAACTTTTCCAGCCCTAACTATTGGGTTATTCAATCCTTTATTGGTTACAACCTGTTCCTGATATATCATATTATGAGCCCTGGTTGAATATTCGGGGGTAATACCACGAGTGCTTAAAAATTACCGATAATTTTCATGAAAGCTTGTTATTTATAATTCCACGAGTTCGAAGAACGAGTGGAATTAGTATAACAAGCTTGAATGAAAATTATCTGGTTAATTTTTATGCACGAGCGGTATTTAGGGAGAATATTTCTAGAATGAAATAAACTGTCTCGTCAAATAGGTTCGATTGTTGTGTGTTGGATATACAACGTTGTCTAGGCAACGTTGTATATCCGCTGATATTTTTTTATTTTTAACGTTTCTTATGGGAAAATTTATACATGAGTGAAAAATTCATGTATATTATTATAAAGACGTATATTTGTATTACATATTTGCATTTGGTTTAATATTTTATAAATCATTTTACATTGTTCCAATTCCAATATTTCACCAAGATTAAATAGATCTAACTGCCTATATAATTGTTCCGTACTGGTCAATCTGTCTAATTGAAATAAATTGTTTAGTATTTTATTTTGCAGTCTGCACTTTATCAAATCCTACCTGATCATATGTACCCTAGATCGGGATAAGATACCTGAAATGAGATAAGAAGTATGCATTATAAACAGAATATTTAGTTTTTGTAGTCAAGTAGGATCTGCATTTATAAATGGCAGCCACCATCGGCATTTAGGTATCGCCTAATTCTCAACCAAACTTCAGTGCAGTAGTATATTACCGTTAAAAAATATTAGCATTTAATACAGGTCGTTTTTCAAAAAAAAAAATTGAACTTTTACATCACTTATATATGTAAAATACATTTAACTACTTTTACACTCAAACACTGATAAATTAGCCTATCATAAATATTTTTGTACTGCACGCACTCTCACGCCTTAATTGCACACCTCTACACACTACGGGATATAAGTGATACCTTTAGTTAAATGCATTAAAATCATTGACGTTATTTATATTTACGTATTATTGACTAATAATTATGCAATAATGCTATATTTTCATGAAAATGTGTAACTGCTGAGCAAAAAATAGTTTTTCTATTTGCTCTTTTCAGTCTTTCTGGTCGGTGAGTAACCTTTCCTCAAAATTTAATCTACAAAATAAGGACATTGTTAATTGATATGAAAATACACACAATGGTAGAAGTTTCACACAACTGCAATATATTTTCTTCTAAACAATCTTTCATTTTTTTTTCATCATGCCTAAAAGTTAAAAGTGAGATCTTTAGGTACTAATTACAAGGTAAACATAATAAAATTAATTAATAACGTAGCATGGTTGGTGCTAACTTTACAAAAATAAAAATTTTCATCCATTCTTTTTTTTAAATTACTCTCTTCTTCAACCCACTTTTTTTGGCACACGCTAACCATATTATGGCGTAAACAACTATGTTAAATAAACAAAATAAAAAATGTTTTTGTTTATAACAATATAGTTAATTTATATTGAAGAATTGCGTACTGCGATAAACAGTACCATAAAGTTCGATTAAGTACGAAGAAAATTAATACGGAATATATAGAAAATATTGACTTTTGTAAAAATTATACTAATTAAAAAAAAATTAGTAGAGAAGATTATTTTTTCTGGCAATTTTTAATATGAGATAAAATTTTCGAATTCAGGAAAAAAAATATTGTCTACAGTGTGTGCCAAATTTATTTGGAACCCAATTTCACTCTGAATAACTTTTGCTATATTTGTCGGATTTTGGTGGTATTTTGTGTGAATATTAAAGGGGCCTTTCCTTAATTGTAGAACAAATATCCAATCACTATGTACAGGGGGAGCCAACTAACAATAAAATATTTGTAATTATTGCCTTTGGGGCTGTTGCAAAATTAAATGGTTTACTCTAAAACTACAAAAATTATTTGAAATTATTAAGAGACTATCGGAAAAGAGGCTCTGAAAAAATGGTTCTAGAAACTTTAGGAAAACGTATTTTTTTTCGAAACTTTATTAAATAATATTACCATACAGCTTTATTAAATATGAAGTTAACAGAACGAAAATACGTAAATAATTGGATGTCGAGTTACCTATGAAACAAAAGAAAAAATGCCGTTGGATCCCTTGACAACAGTATGAAAATATTGGTAACTTGGCAGTGTGTTAAATTTATTTCAAAATGGTGTACTCGTATTTGTCATTTAAAGATAAAATCTTAATTTCATCTCTAAGAGTCAAAGGTTATGGTGCAAAAAAGATTACTAAAAGTTACCCAGAGCGTAATTGGAAATTAAGTACCGTTAGTTATTTTCTACGGCATTTACTCGAGACCAATGGTTCATTCCAAATGAAGCCTGGAAGAGGAAGAAAGAAGACTGGTAGAAGTATCGAAAACGTTGAAAGGGTTAGGGCAATTATTAATGCTGTCGAACCTGGTAATACGATAAGTTCAAGAAAAATAACAAAAACGACTACTATTAAAAGATCATCGGTAAGAAGAATTATTAAAATTGATTTGAAGTATCGACCCTTTAAAAAAAAATACTGTCACAAATTTTCAAATGATGTTAAGAATAAAAGAGTAGAAAGATGTCAGCATTGTTAAGAAGATTTAGACGACGCGATGATATTGAAAGAATTTGGTTCTCAGATGAAAAAGTTTTTTCTTTGCGCCAGCCAAAAAATTCTCAGAACAACAGAGTATATTCTAATGTACAAAGAAAATCGAAGATACCACTGGAACATCTTCTGGTTCCCACAGATAATTTTTCTAAGTCAGTTATGGTTTCTCTAACTGTATCGATGCTAGGAAAAACTGAAATTTATTTTATTGGCTCTGGAGTAAAAATTAATTCCGAAGTTTATCAACGGGACATTTTAGAAGGTATGCTTCCAGAAATAGAAATAGTTAGCGACAACTACACATTCCAGCAAGATGGCGCACCAAGCCATACGTGAAGAAGTACTGTAAGATACCTGCAGGAAAATTGTCCTGATTTTATTGAACCAAACATGTAAAAGTTTATGAAAATACTCGGATTAATACGATTGATCAGCTTAAAGAGAGAATAGTCTACTGTTGGCAACTATATAATCAAGAAATTATTAATAACTCAATTGGACAATGGCGCGGAAGACTTCAAGCTGTTGTAGATCATCAAGGTGGTCATATTCACAATAATTTCTTGTAAACTTATTGAAAAATATTTTTTTTTATTGCATTTTTGTTCTGTTAATTTGATATTTAATAAAGCTGTATGGTAATATTATTTAATAATTAAGTTTCTAGAACAATTTTTTTAGAGCCTCTTTTCCGATAGTCTCTTAATAATTTCAAATAATTTTTGTAGTTTTAGAGTAAACCATTTAATTTTGCAACAGCCCCAAAGGCAATGATTACAAATATTTCTTATTACTTGGCTCCCCCTGTACCATAGTGATTGGATATTTGTTCTACAATTAAGGAAAGGCCCCTTTAATATTCACAGAAAATACCACCAAAATCCGACAAATATAGCAAAAGTTATTCAGAGTGAAATTGGGTTCCAAATAAATTTGGCCCGCAGTGTATACAGTGCGTCCATAAAGTCTTGCACAAATTCATTTAAAATTCAGGTATTTACTTTTTAAAAACGCTCGGACACGTCAATTAGTACTTTTGTTTGCGCATTTTTTAACGTAAAATGTTTTTATACAGGGTGTCGCACGTATGAGGTATGAGGTCATCAATAAATGTGTTTAAAATAAATTTTCAAACGTCAATATTTCGGAAACCGTGATTTCCAGAGGTGTTAAGTGTTCATCATAGAATTCAAAATTGATATAATATACAGGGTGTTCCATTAAAAAAAATCCTTGATGACCTCATACCTCATACGTGCGACACCCTGTATAAAAATATTTTACGTTAAAAAATGCGCAAACAAAAGTACTAATTGACGTGTCCGAGCGTTTTTAAAAAAAGTAAGCCCCTGAATTTTAAATGAATTTGTGCAAGACTTTATGGACGCAGTGTATATGTGGCAATAAAAATAATTTATGTCAATTTGAAAATAAAAAGCAAGAAATTCAATCCCTGGCTTTATTACGTTTCCCTGTTTGAATAAAGCACAAGTGCATTTTGATCTCCTCGGATAATAAATGATAATCAAAGCCTTGGATAATGGTGTGTGGATAAACTCAATATACAGTATTTCATGAAACGACGTTGAAAAGCGGAATTTGGTCCAAGGAGAATTCCTTTTAAAATTATTTCGTTTTTATTTAGTTTATGGGGGTAAACTAGTCGCATTGTCAAAAGAATAATCTTGTTTTGGCGCCACAAAATTGCCAAATTTTTTGTTATGATTTCTGGCTGAGAAGAAAAATGGATTGAATTTCTCCAATAAAATAATTCGTAAGCTACTTTTAAAATGTCTCGTCAAGCTGAATGTATGTCCTATCCGGTAAAAATCAATTAATAATAGCTAAGTGGTCGATCAAGATATTTAAAATATCGTTTTTAGTTACGGTAATATATGAGCTGAAATATCCACATGAAACAGCTCACAGAATCTAATTTAATGGTAATTTGCCGTTGTAACGTTAAATTACACAATATTAAATGGACTAATAAGGTAATTTGTAGGGAGCATCACAACACACTATTAACCTTGTTGTAATTATTAAGCTAATCGAATTTTTTTATATAATATAACAGACGATATCATTGCAAAGTTAAGATCCCGCAAATTTATCTCTAGTTTTCACAGTATCCCCTCTATCGATACAGTAGCAAAGATTGAACATGGAGTTGGAAATTTAGCACCCAAAATACTATGACATAAGTTTAACAAAAATCGAACTGTAGTTTATCCTTCTTCTTACTTTATTATTTTCTAACAATATGCAGTACAGCTAAATAAAATAAATCCATTGGCCATTAAAGATATAACAGAAGATATTTTATAATAAGCTGTCCATTAGTATATTTAATTGTGTTTATATATTATAATTCTAAAACAAAAAGAAATAAATATCATTGGAAGAAGACATACTTAACCCTTAAGTGTAAACAAAATGCGAATCCATTAAAATAAAAAGCAACTTAATGGTTTTTGACAGCGACGAAAATGGAACATAAAAACACACAAAACGCTAACGCATTTAGGCTAATGTGTTGTTTCGTTTGTAAGAAAATTGACTTTTGACTATGTTTTATTTAATGGTTGTTTAGAGCAATTGGAGAAGCATTTGTTATTGGCAATTTACTGTAGGATGGAATAGAGCAGGTGATAGTTTTGCTGATTGATACGTGCAGCTGTAAATAGGTATTTTTGAAAGAAAATTATAAAAAAATATGAAATAGAAAACAAGCAATCAATTTTTTAGACATTACCATAATAAAATCAACAAACAACTTACAATTTCAAATATACAGGAAACCCACACAAACACACCATGGCATCTCTTACAATTCAAATCACCCGCAACAACATAAATTAGCATCTTTTCACTGCTACATAAATAAATGACTCAATATCCCTATGACAAAAGAAAACTACCAGAACGAGGTAAAAATATTAAAACAAATAGCTTTCAACAATATCTTTGACCCAAATATGATACACTCCTTGATTTCAAGAACAAAATGCAGAAGAATTAGGAAAGATATATATACCCTCTTCCCACTAAAATTGATAAATAATACATTGCTATACCTTATATTGATTAAAACGCCAACTCTAATATTAAACAAATACTTACACAATCCATCAAATCTTAGTGTTTCCTTTAAAATCATAAATAGCATAGCAAAACACATATCGTAAACTTCAAAGATAAAATTGACCATCTTTCAGAGAGTGATATTTATAAATTAAATTGTAATTCTTGCAACAGTATCTATATTGGTCATACGTGTAGACTTTTAAAGAAACGCATAAAAGAACACCTTTCTAAACCCTCTTCTGCTTTTGGTCAACATATTAAAACTTCTAATCATTCTTTCAGCCCTTCCTCGAATTCAAGGATTATCCATGACATATCATTCAAAAATTTCAATAGACTCGATTTTATGAAAGACATAGAAATCAACAAGGAATTACAAGATGCAATTTCGACATTCATTGAAGATTATTTCTGCGTCACAATCTGCAATTATGACTTGTCCATTTAAACAGTATGTTGCCTCCTTACTAAATAAAATTGTTTTTGTGAAATTAGGGGTTGTATAAAGCTGGATTTATAAACTCGAAAAGTTGGTGAGGTTGAAGTTATGATCAAGTTTGTGAGGTTAGATATTCTGAACTCCGAGCATAAAAATTGGTTATCTCGAACTACCCGGGAAGTTTTCGAACCTTACATGAGCTTTACATCAACAACATGAACGAGTGTATAAATGGAACTGAGTGTTCCCTTTAGTTTAAATTGAACTCCTATTTCCAACACCAACTGAACCTCAACCTCGCCAACTTTTCGAGTTTATAAATCCAGCTTTAATCTTTTTCATCAGTGTTTGTTTGAAGGTTTGAGATAATGATGCATCGTGAATGATAGACGTATTTTGGACTTCCATTGTCATTATTTATTTATATCACAACGTTTCAACTGGTAAGTATCTCCAGTCATTTTCAGGAGAATAATGAACAAGCTACGAAACTACAAGGGTATTTATACTACCTCCTGGTTAGTAGCGTGTGGTCCTAAACTAAGCTTACATCTATTGAATGAGGGTTTCCAAATATTTTTTATCTCTAAAGAGGGCTTACTAAAGCAGTCTGGATTTTACCATCAACGCCATAATGGATCTATTAGAATGCCGTCTAAATAATTCTCATTTCCAAGAACTAGTCAACTAGATGGACTACCAATGGAACCTTTCTCCAGTAGTCGCCAACATATACATTTTTTTTTTTTTTTATGATAAGGCACAGCACTACAGGATAAATCCTTTATGGCGCTCTAGGAGCGGTGCGTGTGCGCAGGAAACGATTCACGTTGGTCTTGAATCTTTGGAGACTATACTCGTTGGGGAAGACGATCTCAGGGAGGTCGTTCCAGAGTGATGACGTTCTCCAGATGAAAGAATTTTAAAACAGTGTCGTTCGAGGGACACTAAGCTGAACCACGTACTGGTGGGCTGCAGTGGCTCGTCGTGTATTTCTACCATGCACCGCTCTGGGTGGTATTAAGCGGGCAACCTCAGTTGAACACTTGCCATGAAAATATTTGTAAAATAGACTCAAGTCGCCAACCTGCCTTCGATGTTCAAGACTTTCCAGGTTGTTTGTCAGACTATGGTCACCGATCAAGCGAATGGCTCTTCTTTGAATGGAATCTAGCAATCTCAGGGTATGTTTAGGAGCAGAGCCCCAAATATGCGAACAGTACTCCAGTGATGGTCGAATTTGGGCTTTATAGAGCATCAAAAGTTGTTGGGGTGTATAGAGGTTCTTTGTTCGGAAAAGTACTCCAAGCTTTTGCGAGGCTGCCTTAGCAATGGCCGCAACGTGGCCATGCCAAGACATATGACTATCCAGATTAACGCCCAATAAATGAATTGATGAAGCAAAGGGAATTGAGTGTCCCGCCATAACTATATCCGGTTCTTCAACATTAACTTTTTTAGAAAAAACTGCCGCCTGGGTCTTTTTAGCGTTAAATTCTACTTGGTTACTGTCACCCCAAGACAAAATTTCTTCCAGGTCTTTGTTGAGATGTGAGACCTCTTGCTGCCTATAGAGATGTGCATTAGCAGCCGATGTCCGAGCATCCAAAGTAAAAGTTGAAACAAGTGTGCTGTCATCAGCGAAGCTATATATAGGATTTTTAGTTTTTTCCAAAAGATCGTTAATGTATAGTAAGAAAAGGGTGGGCGACAATATAGAACCTTGAGGGACTCCGGCGTTGATGTTAAATGTGTCTGAAAGAAATCCGCCATCGCCACTCGCAGAGAACAGTCTTTAAGAAAGCTCGACAGCCATGAACAAAATTGAACCGGCATTCCGTATGCTCTCACTTTAGTTAGGAGCCCCTCATGCCATACTCGGTCAAAAGCCTTGGAAATATCCAGTGCTACCGCCCGGGACTCCCCATGGTGTTCTATTGCGTTGTTCCAAACATGAGTAACATAAGCGAGAAGGTCTCCTGTTGATCTAGACTTACGGAATCCATACTGGCGGTCACTAATAATGTTGAAGCCTTCCAGGTATTTTAGTAATTTTTCGTTGATAGCCTTCTCCATAACTTTTGATATAACCGAGAGCAATGCGACTGGACGATAGTTGTTTGGCAAGGTCTTCTTGCCTTTTTTGGGTATGGGCTGGACTCTCGCAGTTTTCCAGCAAGAAGGAAATATTCCTTTTTTGTAGGATAAGTTTAAAAGCCTACAAAATACCGGTGTCAGTTCGTCAGCGCATTTCTTAATTACAATGACTGGAATATCGTCAGGACCAGAAGCCTTTTTAGTGTCGAGACTCCTCAAGATTCGCTTAACATGGCGGTGGCGAAAGACAATCTCGGGCATTCTCGATTTTACAGGGGTAATGTTCGGTGGAGTACTTCCCTGAAAATTTACCGTTGAATGTGAAGAGAATAGTTCCGCCAGTAAGTTTGCTTTTTCCTGTGCTTTGGTCGCAATGGTGCCATCAGAACGTGTTAGAGGTGGAATGGTTGACTTGGTAAAGTTCTGACTGACGGCCTTAGCTACCGACCAAAATGATTTTGAGCCGCTAGGACATTCAAGAAGTTTGTCTCTGATCCTCTGGTTGTGTGCTTCTTTGCTTTGGTTTATCGTTTGCTTGCATTGGTTTCGAGCGTTAACAAAGATGGTACGATTTTCGGCGGTAGGATTTTTACGCCATTGTCGGTAGAAATAATTTTTTGATTTAACAGCTCGTTCGCAATTTTTGGTAAACCAAGGCTTGCCGTTAGAAGGGCACTTTTTTGAGAAAGGGATAAAGGCTTTCATACCAGTAAGGATAACCTCCGATATTTCTGTTGCACAGATGGATGGATCATCAGAGGTAAAACAAACGTCCCGCCAAGGAAAGGTTCGAAAATGGTCCCTTAGGTCCTCCCACTTAGCTGATGTATAATGCCATATCTTGCGTGGTTTAGGAGGCTCTTCAGCACAAATTGGTAGTTTGTTCAGTGCCGAAATAAGGTTGTGGTCAGACGTTCCTAACGGCGGCTTCACGGTGACAGTGTACAAGTCGGGGTTTGAAGTTAAGAAAAGATCCAACAAACTAGCAAAATCACCATCTCGGTCTGGAATCCGAGTTGGTTCACCCACCAGCTGGGTTAGGCCAGAGCTGATGGCAAAGGATTCGGCTTCACGACCTTGTTCGTCAGTCATGTTTGAGTATTTGAGCCAGTTGACATTATGAATGTTGAAGTCGCCAAGGATTGAAGGAACTTCGGAATTGGGATGGTGGGTTTGCAAAAAGTCGATAGTATTAGCAAGAGAGGAGAACAAGTCTCTATAATGGGTATCGCTTGGCGGCCGGTAAAGGCAGCAGATGAATTTAGTAATTCTCTGCGTTGATATTTTAAACCACATTACATCAAAGTCGTTAGGCTCGAGTGTCTCCTCTCGTTGACAAAAAATATCACTCCGGACAAAGAGACAAAGGCCAGAATTCCGCCTAAATCGGTGATGAAAGTCGTACCCAGGATATAAATAGCTGACCGTACTAATCGATGATCTGACTTTGGTTTCGGTTAGTGCAAGTACATGAGGTTTGGTAGATTGTAGATGGAATGGTTTGAAAACCAGCCAATTGAAAAGGCAAAAATAAAACCGAAAGTATGGCTTCCTTACGTTGAAGACACATTCATTATTTTGTCATATTTAGTAGATTTTAAAGAAAGATGGGGCAAGGGCCTAGCGACACCTAAAGCACCGGTTCCCGTCAGATCACCGAAGTTAAGCGGTGTTGAGCGCGGCTAGTACTTGGATGGGTGACCGCTTGGGAAACACCGCGTGCTCTTGTCTTAGGGAAGAGTGTAAAATGAATCGACATCAAAACCATCCTATTCACGCCGGACAGGCCGGATGAGATCGGATATCTCGTAGGATGAAGGTGCCGTTTCACACTCCCCAGTCGGTAGACCGCACGATTAAAAACCGTACGGTCGATGACCGGTTCTAGATGGCCTCAGATACGCCGACGAACCGTAAAAAAGTAAAATAAAAAAAAAAATAAAAGTTTTAGGGTTTTTTTAAGTGTATTAGAATTTTAAAAAAATAAGTATACAGGATGAGTCAGAAAACCGTAGGGAAGCAAAGTTACCTTTTTTTTAAATGGAACACCCTATATCTTCAAATATTTTTGGATTTAACATGAAATAGCAATTATTTATTAATAAGTACATTATAAGTCTAAACCTAATAGTTTCCGAGATAGCGACTTTTAAAAAATGACATTTTTGAAATTTGACAGCTTCTAGCTTTCTAACGGTACGTTTTAGAGTAAAACGGCTTACATGTCCCTATCTTACTTTTTTATTATCTTCCCAAAAACATCAACTTCCGGTTAAACCGGAAGTACTGTATTTCCGGCTTTTAAGTTACATCCGGTTTAACCGAAAGTTGATGTTTTTGGAAAGATAATAAAAAAGTAAGATAGGGACATGTAAGCCGTTTTATTTTAAAAGGTACCGTTAGAAAGCTAGAAGCTGTCAAAGTTCAAAAATGTCATTTTTCAAAAGTCGATATCTCGGAAACTATTAAGTTTAGACTTATAATGCACGTATTAAAAAATAATTGTTATTTTATGTAAAATCCAAAAATATTCGAAGATATAGGGTGTTCCATTTAAAAAAAAAGTAAGTTTGTTTCTCTACGGTTTTCTGACTTAACCTGTTTACTTATTTTTTTTTTCAATTCTTTACCCTAACACTTTTATCTAAAATATTTTTTGCTGACTGTTTTACTTTAAGAAATAATCGACCGTTTTCATACATACCAACGACCCTGTATATTCGTTTTACATAATAATATATTGTTTGGGGTAAATGTTATTGAATATAGCACATCCTTCTTTATAGGACTTCTGTTTTTCTCCATATCCACGAGAAATTAGAATTTCTATTCGTTGGTTTTTCGAGAGAAAAAAGACAATTTTAAAAACAGTACGAGTAACGCTTACTTTATGGTTATTAAGGAATGAGTAATAATTACAACTTATTATTTATAACTTTTTTCAGTTTTAATACAAATAAACTAACTTCTCAATTGGAGTATAGGTCAATCAAGAAGCTGTTGTTTGTTGTTATTTTTGTTATCGTTATTATTAGTTAGGTACATTATTTCTTTCAACATTCCTTTTACATATTTGAAACATTTTTAAATGGAAATAGCTACTATTATTTTAGAGTTAAGTAATAAACCTCTTTTTCTCAGAGAACTATTTAGGTTAAAAATTTGACACTATCAGAAAAAGTTAATATTCATTGGAAGACTCGAATTCATAAAAAAAAGAAATAGTGTTACATTGGAAAAAAAAATTCTTGACTTACGGAAAACTAAAAATCAGGCAACGTCGCAATTGCCAATTTTAAATTCAACTTTTCCAGTTAACCGTCCATACCAAGATTCATTGATTTAGCTTTGGTAGTTTTAAAGCAAATTAGCCGTTGCGGTTGATTCAACTAACCCTGTAAATTTGCATCGGCTCTTGCTTCTTTAGCTTTGTTCGTTGAAAAATGAGTTCATAGCCGTAGAAAAAGTACTTACAGTATTTTACTCGCAAATAGTAGCTATAAGTCAGTAGGATAATTATAAGCCTCCCCTTCGGCTCATGTCTTAAGCTTCATCCCCGTAGGTTATTGCCATTATGTATTACATGTTTTGCATCCGCAATATACATTTTTAACGTAATTTAGAAGTTAGGATCAGCCCCTACATCATAAATAACAAAGAAAATGAGTACCTACGTTGAAGATGCTAATCCAATAATGTAACTGAAAGTAATAAATTATGCTTAATATTCAAAATCATAAACACTCCGCTCACGCTAATAATCT
Source organism: Polydrusus tereticollis (assembly GCA_963920685.1). Taxonomy (NCBI): domain Eukaryota; kingdom Metazoa; phylum Arthropoda; class Insecta; order Coleoptera; family Curculionidae; genus Polydrusus; species Polydrusus tereticollis. The sequence goes on from OY987326.1 coordinate 202,936,222, forward strand.
CCTAAACCAACCTAACAATAATAAATTGGGTTTTGTAAACTAAAACTTTTAGTCGTAATCAAGTTTTATAGTACTTAGGCGTTTTTATGGCGGATTAAAAATTGAGTTAAACTGTTTAAGGATTTCCAACTTTTAAGTAAAGAAAAGGTAGGTATATGAAGTTTTATTACTGGAGTTTTATAAAACCGTTATTAATAATTCAAACTGAAAAGTAAGGATGAGTACCGATTGTTTCATATCATCCTATTTTGGTGGTAAATTCGATGGAGATACTTCTCCTTATAGATACCTTTATCTATCAAAAGTACAAGAATATATTAATAGCTCATTTAAAGCAAACAATCGGTCCCTAAAGAGTGTCAATTATTATATAGTATACAGATATCTGTTCTCTCTTTACTGAAGAGCTGTATTCTTGCAGATGATTGCGATTTTGTAAATGAAGCACAAGCCACCCACATTTATCTTGTGTTGGCGTTGAAACCGATATTCTCGTTTTCTAAGACTTTTCATGCACTTTTCCCCGCTTATCTTGAGATCTGGGAGGCCATTAGAGATAGAAATTCCATATGTTTTGCAGCTCAAAGTACGAAGAAATAATCACCAACAACTGTAAACCTTTTTGGTCTTTTCAGTATTAACTTTTTGATATTTTACTTCGTTTTTCTCTACATACTTTTCTAAAAATATTTGTCTGGTGGCAGAATCGAAACCATTAAATTGGTTAAAAATGTTTTTCCCTATGATTCTACGAAATTTTTTTAAACCACTTTTCCCTGCAGGTTTTCTTTTTCTTGCATGGCGACATGAGCAAAGTTTTAATTTTTTTCTTTGACTTTTCCTTTTTTTGCAGATTTAAATTGATATCAATTTTAAGCGGTATAGTGGCATTATCTGTGGTAATTGTGGTCAGTAAAGTAGTATTGGTGTAAAGGGCATATTTTTTTGTGTAATGATAAATTCGTCCAGTTTGCGTTAGTGAGGTCCATGTACACTATCGGACATAAGTATTGCAACAAATTGAAAAATCAAAAATTTGCATAATATTTAGCGGACCAACGAGGGCCTGTTGTAAAAATCACAACAACATTATTCCATCAACAATTACGATTTTATAATTTGGCGTTCAGTAATTTGCTGTTTTTTAAACTACAAAAGTATTGCAACAAACATATTTTATTGCATTTGTGTAGTGGTTTTGGGAGTAAATCCTAGCTTGAAACTTAAAATTTATTAACGCCAGTTCAAAGAAGTATTTTTGGAAATGGGAAAAGGAATTGCTGTGTCCAAAGATTTAAGATCACGAATTCTAAGAGCTTTTCAAGATGGAGAAAAACAAGCTGCTATTGCTAGAAGGTTTTTGTTAATTCCCAGTACAGTTTCACGGATAATCTCATATTTTAATGGAAGACATCATTTAGATACTATTGCCAAGTCAGGTAGGCCAAGAAAAACACATGTGCGCACAGATAGGTTAATAAAACGCATTTCTGAAAACGATCCATGGAAGTCTGGTCCTCAAATCAAAGCCGAAGTACCTGATATAAACATTTCCTGCAGAACGATTCAAAGAAGGTTAGTGCAGGCAAAGTTATATAGTAGGAGACCAGCAAAAAACCCATTTTTTCTGCCAGAAATAAAGCTGCTAGGCTTGCATTTGCACGAAGGCATATCGACTGGACTGCCGCTGACTGGAAAAAGGTTCTTTTTAGTGATGAAACACGTTATAATATTTTTAATTCTGATGGCATGAGACGAGTTAGAAGACCTGTAAACCAGCGTTTCAATCACAAGTATGTAACGCCTACAATAAAACATGGCAAAGGTAGTGTTGTTTTGTGGGCTTGCTTTTCGTCTGGGGGATTGGTCCTCTACACTTTATCGATGGGATAATGGACAGGTTCATGTACAGAAACATTATGGAAAACGTTATGCTTCCTTTTGCAGAATGGGACATGCCCTTACGGTTCATCTTTCAGCATGCTAATGATCCGAAACACACGTCAAATCATGTGCAAGAGTGGTTCAGACAGAACAATATTAGAGTTTTAGACTGGCCTGCGCAATCTCCCGACTTGAACCCGATAGAAAACCTATGGGAAGAAGTAGAACGACGAATACGAAACGAATTATTCCCCAATAAACAAGCACTGATGAATAAAATTTCAGAGGTTTGGAGAAACTTGCCACTTTCTGTCTTAGAAAATTTAATCAACTCCATGCCGAGAAGATGTGCCAAGGTTATAGCTAACAATGGATATGCTATTGGTTATTAAACTTGTTTATATTTTTAAATGTTATTCTTGTTATTTTAGCGTGTTTAAATTGTTCGTTCTTTGTTTATTTAATCAGTTAACCTTAATAATAAAAAATATTGCAATACTTTTGTCGCCACTATTTCTTAATAAATTACTTCTTGTTATTTTAGCGTGTTTAAATTGTTCGTTCTTTGTTTATTTAATCAGTTAACCTTAATAATAAAAAATATTGCAATACTTTTGTCGCCACTATTTCTTAATAAATTACTTCTTGTTATTTTAGCGTGTTTAAATTGTTCGTTCTTTGTTTATTTAATCAGTTAACCTTAATAATAAAAAATATTGCAATCCTTTTGTCGCCACTATTTCTTAATAAATTACTTTGAGAATTATTTACTGCATATGTGGTTTTAAATCCTAATTCAAAGCAGTTTTTGTTTCATTATCACAGTCTCAACCATTAAGAAAACGACACTAAAGTTTAAAGAACTATGAAAATCTTTAATTAATTACAATTTAAATTTGTTTTCAATTTGTTCGTTCTTTGTTTATTTAATCAGTTAACCTTAATAATAAAAAATATTGCAATACTTTTGTCGCCACTATTTCTTAATAAATTACTTCTTGTTATTTTAGCGTGTTTAAATTGTTCGTTCTTTGTTTATTTAATCAGTTAACCTTAATAATAAAAAATATTGCAATCCTTTTGTCGCCACTATTTCTTAATAAATTACTTTGAGAATTATTTACTGCATATGTGGTTTTAAATCCTAATTCAAAGCAGTTTTTGTTTCATTATCACAGTCTCAACCATTAAGAAAACGACACTAAAGTTTAAAGAACTATGAAAATCTTTAATTAATTACAATTTAAATTTGTTTTCAATTTGTTGCAATACTTATGTCCGATAGTGTATGTGTGGTAGTCTCTCAATTTTTTCTTTGTAGTTTTATTCGTTTGGTATTAGGCTCTTCACCATCTATTTTATTTTTAGCTGATACAAGATGAAACACTGTAAAATATTTGAGTAAATATATTTTTACAGAAGGATCTGAGATTTCGGGATCTAAGTCAGGGTTTTTGACAGAATCATCTGAGGCAGATTCTTGCATGTCCGACTCCTCAGCAGAATTATTATTATCTTGTAAGTAAAGTTACTTGGTTTTAAGTTTTAAGCATCAAACATGTAAATTAAACAAAAATTCGGCAATTTGAAAAGGGTTGTTCTTAAAGGTAGATTTACTAACTTTCATTATGGAAAATAAAGAATTAGTTAAAAAAATATATAACGAGCTAGCTAACTCGATTTGAGCTTGTCAAAAAATTTCTTGAAATCAATTTACTAAAACAGTTTGCTTAATAACTCAAGATTTTGTAGGTCGACTAAAACGTTGTGACTAGTCACAGGGAGAACTTAACTAAAAAACCTGAAAATGAAAATCAAAGTAAAACTTTGTAACTCCAGTTACTAGGTTTTACGAAAGCACGCGAGTTTATAAAGATATACCTATAACCTATGCAATGCGCATTCCCTATCATGAACTCACCCACAATACAATAGAAGAAGGTATAATTGTGTTTTCCCAGCTGCACAATGGACACTACTTATTTTTGCCGGCTTGTTAATACTATCGGTACTTGTTCCTTATAATAATAAAATCCTAAAATTAAAATCAGTGGCATACATCCTTGTGCTCAAATCATAACTTCATTTAAGAAAATTAGATATATCGTCGTCTTACTGTCAATATGTTTTATGTCATTTTAACATGCCTTCATAAAGGTAAAAAACAGCATAGACGAGTCTTATGCATTATATTATATCCTTAAAAATTCATGATACATAAATAAAATGTAATAAAAACTTTGAACTCCTAAGTGTTGGCTAACTATTAATATTACTTATTACTGGAAAAGGCTTTTTTTAATCTTAAAACTCTGAATAGTAGCAAATCTTGAAAATATATCATAATCAAGTTTCTTACCTAACTTGTGTCAGGGTTATCCATGGTTGACGTTATTTTTTCAAAAACGAACTTCAAAATTCTCACTAAACCTTAAAAGCGATACCGGTCAGATTTGGGGAAATACGTGACATTGATTCGCACTTAGCTGCTGATAGTTACAGTTTTAAATTTTATACACTTACCAATATTTTCTTTTCTGTGGCTTAGTTTTGTTTGTAAACAAAACTGAGGGTTTGTTCATATACATCTTAATTAATTTAGACTTTACCGCTCTAGTTCTCTGTAAGATTATATTTATAACTTTCTTGCTCTAAGAAACCACAGTCCTCATAACATTCCTGAAAATGTAATCAAGTTTGCTAGGGAATATTGACATAACTTAGATATATATTAAAATCCCGACACCGTTAATTGTTTTAAGCTTGCCGCCTTTTAATGTGTTTTTTTTCTTGTTGAGAATGTCGCCATTGCTGCAGTGTTGCATTGAAGTTTCCGACGCTTTTTCTTTGCTTATTAATTAAACCTGGGCCTCTAATTAGCGCCCAGGTCGTCACATAGCTCTGTAAGCCTAACAAACCCCTATGTTGCTGATTTTCTGCTTATTAGTAGGACGTGGGATGTTCCAGTTTTTCCATTCACCTTAAAAAAGCCACATACCACTGTGGGTGTGTGTGTTTTACGTTTATGGCTCTGGTTGAAACCAAATGGCCAGCTGCCACATACCACCTTCTGCAAGTTAATTAGTCTTTCCTGTACCAAATCTAAAATAATTCTACCGAATGTACTATACCTTCGTGCAAGCTGACGCAAAGTTTTGTGACAAGCCTTCTATTCTTACTTTGACTTTCCTTTATCTCTGTTTTGTTCGTTTTTCGTTCCGTACCCTATGTGAATATCGTTTAAAAATAAATATAACCATTACCATAATAACTTAACCTAACTTTAGACTTAGCTGCCTGGTAGGGAGGTGCTTCAAAAGGACGTTATCGATATCGATCGATACCAGGGGTTTGTTTATTTTTGTTTTTGTACCTACTTTCACATATTTTAACATAAGTTAGTTTGGAATGGTTTAAATCTGGTGTTTTCTTGTCGATAAGATATGTCCTGTTTTTGTTTGAGTATCGAAGACACTGTCTTTACTTTAAGGGCACAAAACAGGTGGTGCTTTTATTTATTTTACCGACATCACTCGGCCACTGGCGAGCTAGTCGCCTTGGCCCAGTTCTGCTCCGAACCACCAGGTGGGATAATCACCCGTTTGCACACTCATTATCATTTTATGTAAACGGTAGCAACTTTCTACTTAATGAATTTTAAATGTTAGTGTAAAGCGAGGTGTAAAGTCTAAAAAGAAAAATGTACTTAAAACCAACAAAACCTTCAAAGTCACAAAATCCGGACTTACTTTAGACTTTTTGAAAATAAGGCGACGATAATAATAATATGTGAATATAAGGTTTTCTTTATAAAAAGACCCAAGGAATAGCTACTTGAAATATTTTAAATAACTTAGGATACACCCTGTACAAATAACTAATACTACATTTTCGAAGGTCACAGTCACCTCATTCACTCTAAAAATACAAGAAACACATAATCAAAAGAGGCCAATATAGGAATCTCTCTATGCTGGATTATATTAATCATATAAGCCACGCGGATAATTCTATAATTGATAACCCAAAATATTTTTGGAATTTCGTGAATTCGAAAAAAGACAGTACCGTTTACCCCAAAGTGATGAAGTTAGACAATGATATAGCTGAGGATGGTGTAAGCATGGCCAGCCAACTTTTCGCTACTTTTTTTCCTCTGTATACAACCCAATTTCAGATACAAATAACTTTTTGTTTACCCCTTCTGTTGCTGAACTTTATGCTAACGTGGATATTGGTGCTACGGAGATAGAGTAACTACTCAAAGAACTGGATGTTACTAAGCCATTGAGACCAGATGGTGTTCCCCCTATTATTCTTAAAAACTGTACAACGTCTCTATTTATTCCTCTCTATTTAATTTTTAATCGTTCATTAAAGGACGGTAATTTTCCGCCAATATGAAAAAATTCATTTGTTATACCCATACACAAATCAGGAGATAAAAGTAACATTCGTCAATATCGCCCTGTAACCATATTATCTACCATCCCAAAATAATTTGAAAAATGTGTTGATATTAAATTAAGTAATGTCTATAGCAAGTTATTAATACATCAGCAACATGGTTTTCTTGCAGGTCATTCAGTAGACACTAACTTGTTTTTATATACCAACTTCATATCTAAAGCCATGGTAGAGATGGTAAAGGGTGCTGAGGTCCGTGCTATATACATGGACTTCAGCAAAGCCTTTGATAGAGTTTGTCATAGTCTCTGAATAGCCAAATTATCTAGCTATGGCATTTCAGGTCCTTTACTGGCATGGCTGAAATCTTATCTTGTTAATAGAACTCAACAGATTAAAGTTTGTGGTTATGTGTCAAGGGAGGTTGATGTTACACTTCAGGAGTCCCTTAAGGGTCCCATTTGGGTCCCCTACTTTTTAATATCTTTATAGACGATATCGGTTTGCACTTAACATCTGATTATCTATTGTTCGCGGATGATCTGAAAATATATAGGAAAGTTACATGTAAACTCGATCAAGATCTAATTGAAAATGACTTATTTGAGATATCTAGGTGGTGTAACACAAACAACATGTCTTTAAACACTGATAAATGTTTCTCAATTAGATTTAGTAGGTTAAGAACTAAAGTTCCTTGGGTGTACTGGCTGGATGGAGGACTTGTAAAGGAGGTATCTGTTGTAAGGGACCTAAGTGTGTCGATAACAAACTTTAATTTATTGCCCACTATGAGAGTGTTATATGTCGTGCTAACAAAATGCTTGGTTTCATTAGGAGAATTTGTAAGGACTTTGATATCCGAGTGCTAAAAATTGTATATGTTAGCTATGTGCGCTCGATAATGGAATTTTCAAATATAATCTGGTGTCCGTACTTTAATATACATGTTAATCGAATTGAAAGAGTACAGTATAAATTTTTAAAATTTGCCATGTTTAAACTGAGTATAATGGGGATTAATTTGTCAATAGATCAGTCACTGACATACTTAGACTTGAGCAACCTTAAAATGAGAAAGGAATATTATGACGTTTAGGTCCTTAATAATATAACCTGTAGTACGGAATGTGTTTCTTCTTTGAATCTACATGTACCCCCTTATCAAACGCGTAATACTCCCTTACTTCATGTACCTCAATGCAGAACCTTGTATTATATGTATAACCCAGTAAACAGAATGTGTAATGCTGTAAATAAATATTGTGACCAACTGGACTTTTTTGGAGTATCACAGGAGAAGTATAAAAATAGTGCTAGGAGAATTGTATTAAATCAAGGTATTATACTTGTAAATGTGAATACGTTAAAATTAAATAAATAAATAAATCATATAACTAAATCCTTAGGCAATGGTTTAAGCAAAGTCCAAAACAGAACAAACAAATTAAATATTATAACAGAATGATATTATTTGTAATACCATTGCATATTGTTTCAATAGTTGCTAGTTGTAAAAGAAACGTTTTGAAAATATTCAACACAATATTTGGAAGTATGACACTCTCTTTCTAAATCATCAGCATTTTAAAGGGTATAACTTTCCTTGTATTAAAGGCAACTTTTTCTATTAACTATAAACCTTAGTTTATTTCAAAATACATCTACTTTACAACCTCTGGCTACGACCAAACTGCCTACTGCCTAAACCTAAGAGTACTCCTAACCTGTGGATGAAGTACTAGTAGTTAACCCAAATAATTGGAATATACTAGACATTATGACAATAATTATTGTCAACAATTTCTTTAATAAAGCATACAATATCGCACATGACAATAGGTACATAATATGTAGGCTATCAGAATATTAAAAATGGACATTTTTGAAACCGCTGATAAACTTAAGAACCTCTGGTTCCATAAACTAACTATATATTAAGAAAGTTGCCCTAATTAAAGCAAGAGGCCGAATTATTATTGTTCTTTTAGCACTGCATATTAATGTTAAATGTAAGTCCCAAATATATCAGTATTTTGCCGGTATTTCAAAAAGCAATTCTTATTGAGAACAAAAAATCGTAGCGATAATAATTAGCAATAACAACCGAACTCATTTATGAATAAAATATATGCTGGTTATTTTCTTAACGTTTTTGTATTAAAAATGTTTACGAAATTTTTCATATAAGTTGTAAAATTTTAAATATCATGCTCTTGGGTAATTTAAATCGAAATTATATTATGCAGATATCTGACAGAAAAGTAGCCGGTTTTACATGTGACATTATCCAGAGTTTTGTTTTATGATTGCCCTGTGGCATGCCACCTAATAGAACAAAGAAATGGTCGAAAAAAAAAATTAATAAGACCACAGAGAAACCGAAAACCATTTAGGAAACATACTGTAATCGTCTGTCGTTTTGAGCTTTGCTCTTTTTATAACGGCGCGGCGGGTCGTGGAATCTATTTATTAAGAGTTCTCGTACGGACATTACCCTCGTTTGATACCAAAACCGAATGGGAACATTCTTATATCCCATAATGGTAAAAACTCGCAAGCAAAAAGTATTAAATACGTTTATCTACAAGCCGGGCGCAGATACGCCCCAGAGACATTTTTTTATTGTATTTTCGACCAATTCTTATCTTCTTGACATTTTTTCTATAATAAATTTTCGAATCATTTAATAGAAAAATGATAATATGCTTAATTATAGACTATGGTTTTTTTATTGCTCCTGAACTTAAAACGAATTAAGTTTCCCCACAGGAATAACCAAGAACAAGGCGTGTACAATGTTTTCTTTGTTAATAGGCTAAGGATAAGAGCTCCAAAGAGTGGTGTGTTGTTACAGTTTTAAATCGATTACACTTACAATCAATTTTCTTTTCTGCAGCTTGTTCTTGTTGGAAAACAAAAGTAAATGTTTGTTCATATCCATCCTAATTAATTTAAACTTTAAAGCTTTACTTCTCTGTAAGATTATATTCAAAACTCTCTAGCTCTGAGAAACCAGAGTAATACTGGTTGTAATGTCATCAGCATAAAGAAAGACGCGGCTTACTTAAATACAGTCCGCTGCGGGGTTTGAATGTTTTGATCAAATAATTGATTAACTAATACCTACACAAGTATTTCAATGTATTTTTCGCAGGACTTAGGAAATTGCTCTTTCTGCAAGTGCCAGGAATAAAAATGAAATTACAGTAGCCTATAAAAACCAAACAGACAAGAAAGAAATTATTTAACGTAATATAATATCTTTTATATAAGACCCACATGAAAAGAGCTTATGACATAACCCATTTTAGCCTGTTTGCGCTATGTAATATACTATATTATCGTATTGAGTGATGTAATGAACTCATTACATCACTCAGTGATGTAATGAACTTATTACATTACTCATTTTTAATCAAACTATGATTTTTTTTGTTCCGTCAATCACTGTCACTGCATAAATATGAAAACCATTTTGAATACATAAAAAAATCGTAAAAAACCAAAATGCTGGGTATTATATAAAATATTGTATATAACACGTACGGTAAGGCTCATTACAGCACTCGTGTGGTTACTACGACTCGGTCTACGACCTCGTCGTACCAATATTCCCCACTCGTTGCTGTAATGAAGCTCATACCGTACTAGTAATATAAATAACTATTAATTAATGCGAAATTATTTTTGCCATAACAATTGCTTTTGGTTCCTAATGTCTAGAAGTTGTGTTCTTCACGTTGTTCGACACGAAAGCTTAAGGCTAGACAGGTTATTTCATTATAGATGGCCATCGGCCATATCTCGGCAATTACTGGATATAGAGATTTCGGAAAAAAGACGTAATTACTAAAGTGGTCATGAGAAAATCCTGGAACCTGAAAAGTAAATATTAAAATTCTTAATTTCTCCGAAAATTCGATATTAAAGGTAACATCGATAGAAAACTTGGACAATTTTGCATTTGAGGTTTCGTAATGACAAGTTCTATACTAGGCAAATATCAATAATTTGATTTGAAGTTTTCTTAAATTCAATAGGTAATATCGAGTTGGTCCACCTCTAATATTTAAAATTTCCCTGCATCGATACTTGATAATAAAACATTGATATAATCTTGAGAAATATTTTCTCATTTCTATCGAATTGCATATTCCAGTTCTCCTAATGTCTCGGAGGCATTATGGCGGGATCGAACTAACAATTATTATAAAGGCCAAATATGCTCAATAATGTGAAGGACGGCAGATTTTGTCGGGCGATATGGTTTATCTCTAAAAAATGATTAACTATATTTGCCCGATGTAGTCTTGCATTATCGTCAATATAAGAATAAAATTGGCCTCGAAGTTTTGTGCAATCGCATCCACTATAGGTGGTAATATTTAGTCTCAATAACGCCCAGCAATCATTGTTGGCATCATCAAGTAAAGACCACTTTGATGTCTTAAAAAATAGCGAAAAGCAACTACCTTTACAGTTTCTCTAATTACATTTCCTTAACATTTAGATTCTAAAATTAACCCAAAATTTGTTAAATTTGTAAGCTAGAAAGGTCTCTGATTAACCAATTCTGAGCATGAGAGTTGTATATATAGTTTTTTTTTTATCGAGATATTACAGCCTTTATAAAATATCATAAATTATTTTTCTTAATATTAGGAATACGACCAAACCACCCAAATTAGCTTTTGTAATCCATTTATTGTTCACACTTAAAAAAATGTTTGCAATTTTTCAGAAGCAATGAATTTTTGCAGAGTTATAATGGGTTTAATAGACATTAACCTGTATGCAACAGTTCCTATTTCATTTGGATCCGCAATCAAAACAAACTCTTCACGATGAAATTTGAAAGGTATGAGGATACAATAGGAGGGATCCCAACAAAGAGGTTAAAAATTAGCAGGCTAAATCTGAAGACAAGAGTTAAAAAACAATGTGTGCAACCTGCACTAATGTAAAAATACACGATGCATGTTTGCTTTTTATTTCAATTTCAATTTCAAAAATCCTTTATTGTCAAGAAAAACAAAGTTTTATGTGACAAAGCATTGTTAATAAATAAGACTTAAATATTAAAAAAAATATACATTTGAATTAAAAACATACAAATAACTATCTAAAGTAGGTAAAAGAAACTAATCAACAAAGCAAAGTAAATAAACAATAAAAAACATAAAAGGGAACAGTCAAAAATGTGTATAATGTGCATAATCATTAAGCGTACCTAATCATATTCGAGAGGTAAGGATGCAACACATAAAGGTAGCCGAAAAACCATACTCCAAACACCCGGAGGCGCACTGTCTAGTCGTCACTCGAAAAACTCGTCCAAAGAATAATATGCTCTCTCCAGCAGCAGTGCTGCTTCGAGAAAGCCGCACCGAGGGAACAGTCCTAATATTCAAAGGTAAGTTGTTAAATATTTTTCTTCCTTGGTAAATTAGAGATCTCTGGGTGAAAGCCCTTGATGGAATGGGCAGTGGAAGAGGAAGGTCAAGAGCCCGGCGAGTCTCATAGTGGGGGGTGGGGCCCAGAAATGCTCTACGATTCTTATAGATGAGGGTGGCTGTCTCAAGTATAAACAAAGAGGTAAGGGTCAGTATCCTCTGAGAGAGGAAGCAGAGTCTACATGTTTCTCTCTGACTGATCCCCGCAATAAAAGGCAATGCCCTTTTCTGAATAATAAATAAGGCATTAGTTAGATAGTGAGCACCCGCACCCCAAAAAGGAATCCCATACTTAAGCTGTGACTCGAATAGGGCAAAATAGACAGTACGAGCCGTCTTAGAACCCAGTTCTTTAGCGGCGGCCCTCACCGCAAAGCATGCAGAAGAGAGCTTCCCGGCAAGTCCATACACATGATCCTCAAAACGAAGGCTGTCATCAACAGTGACACCAAGAAACCTGCACACATGTCCACCCTGAACAGGTATCATGCCCAACTGAATCTCCCCCAAATCACATCTGAAACCCATTGCATGAGTCTTCTCCGTGTTAAAACACAACCTGTTTACATCGCACCAGTGTTTCACCTCCACCAGATCTACAGCCATCCGCTCTCTCAGATGAATCACCGATCCATCGCTTTACACGATGAAAGTATCGTCAGCAAAAACTAAAAAATTAGAACCGTGCGTTAACTGTGTGATAATTGCTACAACATAATGTAATAACCTAGTCTACTAAACATTTTTGAAATTGACGGTTTGTTCCATGATCTATAGTATATCGATTTATTTGTCTTATAAGTAAACAGTGTTAATGAAAGTCGATAACTAGTACATCCCTTAGTGTCCCACTCCTCCTGGTAGTGTGCCATTCTTTGTTTGGTGGCGAGAAAACGCTTGGGGTATTAGCTTATCGCACTTTAGTCATTTTGTTGAGTATTTAAAAATCATTGTTGCGAAGTGGTCCAATAGCAATGAAGTAACTAATGGTTGTATCCAAAACCAAACGTTAATTAAAGTTCCTATTCTACCTCACCTTAAACTATGCTCTTGCCACACACAAGCTACAGAAAGATGCATTAAACTTGTAGCCAAGGCTGCTGGATCAGTCTGTGGAGAGGAAAGACAAGAAGACTTTATAAAAGCAGAACTTTAGTCCCATAAACTCATGCCATATTTTAATAACAAAAAGGATTATAGGCTACTATAAGATGTTTCTCTGTTTCAAATATGGTTAATTGTGTACTATTATTAAAAAAAACTTTGGTGTTCATAAACACTACTTCATTAAAATTCCATTTGGAAGCTTTCGATTTTTTGTTTCCAGATTCGATTTTTTAAAAATAACCTTGGGGCAGTAGGAAAACAAAGAAAAAAATTGGAAACAAAAATAGGTTAGGTTAGGTTAGGTTAGGTTAGAGTGGCAGACTTGAGGTCTATCCAGACAGTCTCACGTAGTCCTATAAGGACCGTTGTCTTACCACACATGTTCTGCGGAACCTCTCAGCATCATCTCCCTGATGGCTAGTGCGAAGTACGGCGTAGAAGAATCTTGGCAGCTCACTCAAACCAGCCACCACTGTTAATAAAACTAGTAAGTCGACCCAGTTGTAAGCTGCTTACTTCCTCCAGATTATTAAAGAATAGTTCGCCCAAAGCATTAAACCTTCTTCTTGCAAGGCCAGGGCATTCACACAAGAAATGTTGAATACTTTCCTCCTGTTCATCCTCTCTGCAACTTCTGCAGAAGTCCTTAGCTGGTATTTGCATACGTTCGGTATATCTACCGAAAAGACAGTGCCCGATATTCACGGCAGTGATATTTCTTAGGTCCTTCCGACTGTGTCGTAATAACGCTGCGCTTTACTTGTTATCAAGTAGAGGCAACAATTGCTTAGAGATCCTACAGGCAGTTAGCTCTGTTCATCTGCTTATTGCAAGTTGTTTGGCTGTACGATCTATCTCCTCTTTGACTGATCCCAGTGGTCTAGCCACGGTATTCTCTGCTAGATCGGCGGACATGCCCGCGCCCTCCTTGGCGAGCGCATCAGCAGACTCATTGCCATCTATGCTGTGATGACCAGGAACCCAAACTTACTAGTTTTGATTTAATGTTGTTGAAAGGAATTGCCTTTATCGCTGCCTGACTATCTATATAGAAAGCTATTGCCGCAGCTGCTCTCAGGTCTTTACGTTCCTGAAGGATTTTTACTGCTTTACCTACTGTCATCAATTCTGCTTGAGAAATGCTGCAGTAGTCCGGAAGTCTATATGACCTCTGTATTTTCATGCTCTCAGAGAAGATACTAGCTCCCACTCCGACGTCCATTTTTGAACCGTCTGTGAAAATTAAGTGATCCGTCTCCATTGTTAACTGATTGCCCTCCCACTCTTTCGTAGTCGGAATGAGCACAGAAAATCCCTCTCCGAAGTCTATTAGTGGGACGGGGTGGGATGTCCTTAGTATACTGCTGTGCCCGTAGTTGGTGCCTTTCCAGCATTTTGACTCTTTAAGACGTAAAGCACTTTTTGCAGCCATACTTTTTCCATAAATGTCTACGGGCAGCAGATGTAACATCACTTCTAAAGCCGCCGTCGGTGTGGTGTGAAGGGAACCAGTTACTCCTAAACAACCTGCCCGTTGTATCTTTGTTAGTCTCTTTGTGTGTACTGCTTTTCCAAAGCAGTCCACCAGACCAGGACCCCGTAGGTTAGTATAGGTTTTACAATGGCCATATAAATCCAGTGTGCTATATGGGGTTTTAATCCCCACTTTTTGCCGATGCATTTGCAGGCATAGAACGCAACTGACGCCTTATTGACTCGTTCTTGTAAGTTCGTGCCCCAGTTTAGCTTGGAATCAAGTATCAGTCCCAGATATTTTGCTCTTGCTTTTAGCACCAAGGTACTGGGAGCTTGAAGTTCTCGATCACCTTTCTGCGTGTGAATAAATTTAGCTCCGTTTTTCTTGGCTAATTTGCAGGCCACTTCTCGAGGCCCAGCGTTGAAGATTTTGTTGCGCTGTTTCTGTTAGATCGCTGATGGTGTTTAGAAATTTGCCTAACACCAGTATAACTAAATTGTCAGCATATGCAACCACTTTAATTCAAGCTCTTTCTAATGTTATAAGAGCTTTGTTTAAAACTATTAACCAGAGTGTTGGTGACAGCACACCGCCTTGCGGAGTTCCTCTTCCGACAAATCTCACTGCTACCCAAACTGGAGTAGATTTGGCCGCCTTTTAACATCTTATAAATCCAACGGCAGATGTAGTTATCAACCCCTGATTCTGTTAGAGCGTCGCACACTGCCTCGGTCGTGACATTGTTAAAGGCTCCTTCGATGTCCAGGAAAGTTCCTAGAGTGTACTCTTTATTTTTAAGTTATTTTTCAATCACGCCTACCACCTCGTGTAGCGCTGTTTCCACTGATTTAGGCGATGTTGGGATGAGCTCAGCTCTTCTTCTGGTATCGAGTTTTAAATATACAGATCTAATAGAAACTCCAGCGTTTTAATAAGAAACCTTTGGTATGAACACTATTTTTATCCCATTCCAGTCGGCAGGCATGTGTACACAGTACAAGCTGCTTCTGTATATCACCAATAGCCAGGAAATTATGGCCTTTTTCCCCTTTTGTAGCATGGCGGGCATTATCCCGTCTAATCCGGGTAATTTGTAGGGTTCAAATGAGTCTATCGCCCATTCAAGCTTATCGCTAGTTACCACCAATTTAATATTATTCAAATCCGGGGTACCTTCTTGATCAATGGGAGTCACCGCTGCCAGTGTGTTCCCAGGAAAATCAGAGTCAATCAGCAATTCAAGGGTGTCCTTGCTACTTCCTGTAAAGGCCCTATCGCTTTTTCTTAGGTAGGAAGGAACACTAGGCTCCTTCGATAAAACTTTTCTAAGTCTTGCAGCTTCGCTTGTGTGCTCTATCCGCTTGCTATAGTTTTGCCAGGAGCTCCTTTGGGATTTCCTAATTGCTTTCTTGTACGCCTTTGGAGCCTCCTTGTAGGCGCTCTCGCCTTCCGTACGTTTGCTCTTTGCTTTATTGAAGAGCTTTCGCATGTCTCTTCTTAGCAGACCCAAGTCCGCGTTCCATCATGGTGGGTATGACTTTTTGGCCGGTCTGCTTATCAGGCAGCTCCTAACGAAAGCTGACTCAAGTCAGCTTGTTGATCGCGCTATCAATTGAAGCAGTATCTGGCAACAGATTATTAGGTGGTTTTGCCAGCTTATGCGAGATAATTTTGCAAAATTTTTTCCAGTCTGTTTTGGCAGGATTGCGGAATATTTTAGGAGCGTTCATGGACGCATTGACATTGAACAGAATCCAACGATGGTCTGAGTACACATTTTCGCTGGGCACTTTCCAGTTCTCTACTCTAATATCGCCAGATGAACAGAAATGGTGTAAGAATTTTCTGTTCTAGTAGTACCGTTTCCCTAATGACCAAATGCACAAAAATGCAAAAAAAATTCATCCACTCTGATATACAATGCATGCCGTGTTCCTTTGAAATAACATGAACGTTTAAAATAATAGAGAATATATTTTCTACAGAAAATATGGGTCATATGCAAGAAGCATTTCACAGTCAATATTTAAAATGACTTGCTTTGAATAATGCATATCTATTTAAACAGCTCACCTCGTTTGTGGCAAGGAATTACAATTTCACTTCAAAGAGAAATATGTTTCCTCTCTTTCACGTACCTTTTATATGCATTAGTGCAGCTGTTGATTCATATTCAAAAAGCAAAATTGTACTTTATACGTGTTTGAAGGTAATTTTATACTTTAATCTTTAAATAAGATTGGAGAAGATAAATCTATGTTTATACAAAAAAAAAGTTTGCTTAATTAGAAAAATAGTTTTAAAAAAATATATCAGGAAAAACAATACTTTTTAAAATAGGCTTTATGTGTTATTTTAGGCTGATCTGTGGGTAAAATGACATTCTTATACGAATACTTTCAAAAATACAATAAAGAATCACTCGAGAAATATGTATTATCTAAATAATACTTTTTATGAAAAGAACATAAAGATTCATGGGAAAATTTCATAAATATAAATTTTCACCCCTATGGAGACATCAACACATCAGCCCAATCTTAGCAATTAATGCATTTGATTCACTGCTTTTTAGACCTTGATTTAGAGAACAGCGAGTTGCAATAAAGGGAGCCGTCATCTTCAAATGGATCTTTTTTTAGTTCCAGAATCGCATTCAGATTGTAACTGTATAAATATTTCCTTAATTTGTGCGGCGTAATCGCCGAAAACTTCTTGATTATAATAGTTCTTCATAGATCCATAAAATGTAACTTCTAATGAGTGCAGTGCGCTGGCAAACCCAATATATCAAGTTAGAACCTCCTAACCTTTATGGTATGCGGTGCATTTTCTTGTTTTCCTCCAACGCCAATCTGCAAAAGTAATGACTGCTCTAACTCTCATATATTTTACTTTCCAAGGTCTATATTTTATACAGATTTGTAATTCTTATTTAATTTGAATGTCTGGTTAACCAACTTTTCTTTATTATCTTAGGTTAGAAGAAATATTTGCTTTGGACTCTAGTGGATAGTGGAATAATATCTCCAACATCACATTTAAGTTTCTCGAGAAAAATAATAAAATTTCTAGAAAACGTCGCCTAACGACCAGAGTAAAAAATATTTTTACCAGATTCTGATAAAGTATGAAAACCCTTTTATAATGCCACTAAGTTTAATATTTTCCGATAAGCGTTCCCGAGATAATATGTTATTTCCAAGTCAATGCATGTCTCACTCCCACTACTTAGGGGATGGGACTATTCGCCGTCGTCGTTTCACCGTCGCCGTTTCGCCGTCGCCGTTTCGCCGGCAGGACAATTCGCCGGCAGCTGATTCGCCGTGGGCCGTTTTGTCGTGGTGCAAGAAATTTCGGCCCCAAACATTGCAGGTGAGCTCATTATCATGGACCCAAAAAGGTGGATTAGATGCCGTGTTAGCGCTGTTTAACCAATATAAGTCTATAATTATTACAATTTTTTTTATATCTAGCATATACCGAATTGGACCCAAAAAGGTGGATTAGATGCCGTGTTAGCGCTGTTTAACCAATATAAGTCTATAATTATTACAATTTTTTTATATCTAGCATATACCGAATTGGACCAAAAAAAATTAAAATGTTATAACGTTAGACCATTGCTTTTTACGTATTTTATTAATTTCTATTTGACGTCAAAACGGCCCACGGCGAATCGGCTGCCGGCGAATTGTCGCGACGGCGAAACGGCGACGGCTGAACGTCCTAGACCCCACTACTTATTCCAAAAGGCAGAGAACAACGTGGGTTAGAAAAATTATTCAGAATTTACTAGAAACTTATTTAAAAGTGTTTTGAATATACCTTATTTAGGCAAATTTTACAAAACTCCCCTTAACTAACTTGCAATGTTACGCCCCCTAGCGGTCATATGACGAACTTGAAATTAATTTTCAGTGATTCTACTAGCACTGTTTTTTTACGACGAATTATTTCTAAGACATAGCCACTTACTATTACTATTAAAAGAATAATTACAGATTTCAAAATCTAATTGTATTTCTGCTATAAAGAACAGTAAATAAAATTGCATTTTTCTTGACTGTGAGTAGTAATCTTGTCATAAACTGTATATTTAATGGTTTGTCGTGTGAAACGTGAAACAATCCTTGGTAAAAGCTCGAATTCAGCATCGCGCGTCGTAATAAATAATATTAAATGATCTAAAACCGCAAAAACTTTGTCCCTAATGTATTTGTAATGTTGCCAGGAATTCTCGAAATCCTTCATCACTCTCTCTAGATAATAACGACTTGCCATTAGGCCTTGCTTTAGTGTGATGCTAGCTTCGTTGAAAAAGGAGTTAAAACGACTAAAACCTGAACATTGGCAGTTCCGTTTTATTGTTCTTTTGATTCAGATTTTGTGGGAAAAAATCTGATAAAAGATTAAAAGGTCTTGCAAAGCAGATATTTGACTCATTTTTTTTATGACTCTTGCAATGTGATGATTTCTCATGTATTAAGTTTTGAAAATTACTTTCTGAACTGCATCTGTGAGATGCATTGGAAACCTTAATCATTGAAAATAATTACTTTAAAAAACCTAAACAATAGAAATAATACATAAACCACCTTAAGTCCACAATCTTATAATTAACCGCATCAAAATGTCAATGTCAAAATGTCAATTCCTTAAATGGTTATGTAACTGTTTTACTCTAATCAATCCGCACGAACTTTAGCAAGCAATAGGCTAAATGGAGAATAAAAATGTTGCGATTGACGACGGTATTTCTAATATAATCCTGGAGAGGTTCCCCAACAATGTGCTTGTTGTTGTGTCGGGTGTGATTAACATCTCTTTTATTTATGGCTCTTTCCCACCTTGATTTGAAAATGGCGAAGTGATCCCTCTCTTGAACAGTTACAACATCCTAACTATGAACCAGTATGGCTTCAGTTTCAATAAAAACACATCCAATGCTATGTTTGACTTTTTGGCGGGCATCTTTCGGGCTTCCAATGGGTGAAAGGCCTCCGCCGCAGTGTTTTATGACCTGTCAAGGGCATTCGACTGCGTGCGTCACGAAATACTCTTGCAAAAGCCTTATGTCTATGTTTTCGTGGAAGTGTTCTCGACTGCTATAAAAATTATCTATGTAACCGTAAGCAATTCGTCCGCTCGGACGGTGTGTCGTCCAGCAGGCAGCCTATTCCCTTCGGCGTCCATCACAGATCCATATTAGGCTCCATTCTTTTCCTAATTTACATTAATGGGTTATCTCAGCTCAAAATAGCTGGTCAATTTACGTTGGTTTGCTGATGACACTACCGTATTATGGCGCAGTGTGTACGCTGAGCAGCAATTGCGTGTTATTGTATTGGATCTTCAAAAATCAGCAGTGGTGCGAAATGGCCTATGCTGGAATATGTCTAAGATACGTCACATTGGATTACAGTCAATGATTAAGTTTTTGGTGACGACCATATCAGTTCTAGTCGCGGCTGGGCCTAAAGAGCACAAGGGCACGTGCCCACCCTAGGATTAGGAATATTAAAAATAATACATAGGCAATATACATAATACTGTTGATCTCGTGTCGATACTACTTGTTTGATGTTTTCAATGCAATCAAAACTTATTTCCGGGGATTAAGACAATGTAACTTCACACTGTCGGCATTCTGGTGACCCCTCGAGGCTTCAGCAATAGAAATAGATCTTAGGTTTTAAAATCGCGTATCTACGAATGAAAACGGGCGCAACATTTCGCAGCCACAGAACAACAGAAAGAGCGATTAGAACAGAAAATAACAAAAACCAAAAAAAATATATAACCCTAAAAGTTCGTTGACGCTCGAAATAAAGAGAAAAATTTTAAAATTTTGCGTTGGGCCGTTCTTTTATTTTTACGTGCTTGAAAATCTTGAACCACGTGACTCAAGATCTACTCTTTACCGATCTCATCTCGGAGGTAATTGCCGAACGTAACATTTGTCTACATTAAAACCAGCGTAACCTGACCTAACCAACCTAACGTTCCAAATTCGCATTCTTGCCAATTTGTGATTGAGTGGAAATATAATATAAATTTAAATTTATGCGGGAACTTTAAATAATAATCTGAGACGCTTAATAACGCCCACATAATGCAAATTTGTTTCTTTACTGGGGACTGACACTCTGTTAACCGTAATTTAGATATTATTCCCACTCTCTAATTTGACTTTTACTCTGGAATTTTAAATAGAACTGTATTTTGACTTTTAACTCGAATATGTACGTAAAAAACTACGTAGATATACAGGATAATTTTTGATTTGCCCCCTGATTACTTTTTAGTTCGAACTTGTGTGTAAGTACTTCATAAAAGTCCGAATTAGGTGTAGGTATTACTTTTATTGTTCAATTTTTGAAGTCTCAATGTCATAAAACGTGTCATATTTGTGGTGTTAACATTCTTTATCTACTTTCATTTAGTAATATGAATTTTACAGTTCTGTAAATCGTTTTGTAAGGGCATCTATTACAGCACTAGTGCTGTAATAGATGCCATTACATCACTAGTGCTGTAATAGATGCCATTACAGCACTAGTGCTGTAATAGATGCCCTTACAAAACGATTTTTAATAGCAGGTGCATTTTTATTTTTAAAAATGCCTTTTGCCAAATATTTTTATTCATAGATGAAAGTAGATAAAATTTTGTACAATATTCTTGTTGTAAATTCATATTACTACACTCGATGTTTTATTAAACTCGGCTGACGCCTCGTTTAACAACTTTAACATCTCGTGTTGTAATATGAATCTTTACAACACTTATATCGTAAATAACTATTACTTGTTGCAAAAAAAATAATAAACATTAAAGATTACACAACACAATATTTTATGTCTTGTGTAGTTTTCACGATATTAATCTATTATTTCGAGCTCTTTTGTGTCAGGTAAAAATAATTTTCAATACTCGATTTTTGAAAATTAACATAGACTGAACTTTGGCTGTACTATCGTCTATAGAGTCTTTTCTTAGAATTTTGAAGAAAATCCATACATCTAGAAATATTAAAAAAAAGAGCAGCTTTGTCTTGCCGTGACTTAATGGTCAATGATGTCGAATTAGTGGCCCTGAACAAAATATTTCAAAAAAGAATATACCTGCAAACTTGTTGTTCTTAATATGATTTCGTATTTTAGTAAAAATTGGCATTTCTCCTCCAATTTTCTGATAAGATGTAAGGAAGTATTTCTGGAACATTAACTTCATTTCATTGCGGGCAGGACTTCCGCAAACGGCACCTTGTTTCCTACATCTTGCGAGCATCGTTCTCTCTACTAATAAAGTGAAGAAAATTTGGCATCATTATCGGGACGTTGCTTTGTAGGTAATTTAAATAAAATACTTTCTTGCAAGCTCCATCTTAATACTTTTTAAGTTTTATATTGAAAACTTCACTTTAAAAAATCAGTACATGTTCAACATCAAGGATAGAAATTTTGGTTTTAATTAAGAAAAATCAATTTCACGAGACGGTTGCAAACATTTGCCCATAACCGTTTTAAATACAGTAGCAACGGACTTCGTAAATAAGGTAAGCTATTATTGTGTGGAATGAAGGTAGGTACAACAAAATGTCTAATAAAATTGTTGTAGATAAGTATCTATACAGGGCGTTCCAAAAAAAATGGGACACAGCGCAACAGCTCATTCCTTAAGAGGAAATAATGCGCTTTATTGAAACTTGCCTAATCCCAAAATTAATAATAACCCAAATTCAGGGTGTGAATGTTTTAATTTTGTTTTCGACTTTACCCGATTATTTACCTCATCCATTATAAAAGCGGGTTGATTTTCACCTGATTATTCAGCGATAATCTCCCGCTCTCCGGTGAAAATCACCCTTGTCAAAAGTGAAAATCTCACCCGTCAGAAATCGTTAGTTTTTTATTTGGTAAATAATCTTCAAAATACATTTCGGGATTGGGAAATAATCAGAAAATCATTCTCAGATTTTTTGCCATTAGGAAATCGCTCTCGGGCAAGCCCTCGAGCGATTTCCACTGCAAAAAATCTTCGGAATGATTTTCGATAATTTCTCTATCCCTTAATATATTACTACAGATAATTTCTCAGTGAGATATACAAAATTATGGTTTTATATCATTTTTTAGGCTTGACATATCGACCTAACTTTTAAATCGACTACATTACGTCTCCTACGTTACTAAGGTACGCCTAATTGAAGTCACTGGAAGTAACTATTTTCACCTATAATCTCCCTAAAGCATGAATTATTTCCGGGAATTTTTTCAAGGTGCGAATTTTTAAAAATTTCCTTAAAAAATTCGCCATTAAAAAAAATTTACGGAATTTTAATTCAAGCTAAGTAGTGTTTTGTAACTCGAGTTTCTTATAAATAGCGGATTTTCGCGCTGTTTAATCAGTCATTCACGGGGGTTCAACTAGTAAAGATCAATTCAGCTGCAGTCATCATATTTTCTCATATCTCGAGTTGATGAGATATTTTTAATAGTAAATAAAAAGCCATTCTTTGTACTTGCATAAAAGTTTCCTAAAGCATAATCTGGGACTTTCCGGATGCAAATAAAGTGTTGTAAAATAGATGAATAAATATCTTTTACAAAGTTAATAAACTTGTTTATTTTGTGTTTCTAAGTTAGAAAAAATACTTAAACATAGAATAATTTTAAGAAATAAAATATCAAATAAAAGTTAGAATATAACTTTGATATTTTAACTACATTTTAAATAAGCTGTTGGAAGTCAGAAACATGGCTGCAGATTTCGCAACAGTAATAAATACGATGCAAGAAGTGCTGCTACCGTCTTCGCCGAGCGGCTTTCTGGAGGCCTGGATCATCGATGCCGTGGGTTCTTCGTCGTCCCAAGGACAATCAGAACTCCAGAAAGTTAGCTTTGACTTATCCGACGACGCTGCGGAGGTGGCAAAGAGCCCAGACCGAGTTGCCAACACAATTATTGGCTTCCAGGACCTGTTGCCGGCCTGGTGGCGAAGAAGTGGCAAGCGACCCAAACCCCGTGGGTGACTCAAAAAGACCTTTAACAACAATGCCTGAAGAAGAGGATCTCTGGTCGTGGAGTAAAGATGTGCAGCCGTGGGGAATGCTGGGTGAAAATAAAGAAAAAGACGTTTACGTCGAACTAGCTGATCGACAGCGTTATAGAATTTGTGGTGAACGTGCGGTGAAGCTACCGGGGATCGTAGAACCGACGTATCACTTCAGTAGTAAAGGACAAAAAAAATTTTAGGCCTACTTCTATCGGACGCTAATAAACTTAGATCGGTAGCATTAATTAATCGCGGTTTTGATGCCAAATATTTTTATTTCCTTATGCTCTAGTAGAATAAGGTACAGATAATGAAATAAAGTAGAAAACATTATACTTATGCCACACATAGTACTAGAGAATAGAGGAAAAGCCTTTGTTGTAAATAATAGTGGCCACTATATTTTAGTAAATGAAAAGCAATTTTAATTGCATTATATTTTACCTTCCCTGACTCTTGTAAAACAAGGTTTAAATAATAATCTAAAATAAATATTACCCTTTTAAACACGTTTCATGATTTTACACTACTAGAAATAAAGGAAAAGTATTAAAAGAAATAAATAATAACGCATACAAAATTAATTACAATTTTACGCGTTATAATATCACAATTAACAAAATAAAAAATGGCTGTGCAGTAACAAGTTCCTTGTAGTTAATCGCCTTGTTGATGTTCGGGCATCGTAAGAAGCAGAGAGCATATTCAAGTACTTAACGTATTTGGTGAACAACTCTGGCCTAAATCTTGAACAAGAAGATCTCTTTAAGGACAGGAGCAACATTCTGCGTGAAATTATTCAATAATTCACCCATATATCCAGTGTTGAAAAAAACAAAATGGTGTCGAAGTATTACTTCAACTTCATGAAGCATAGACATTTAGTGAAAAAAAGCAACGGCTTTTATTGCAGCTGCCAAGCCAGGGAGATTTCCACTAAGTTTCCCTAAAAAATTAAACTGTTGTCATAGCAACATGTCAAAATGCAAGTATCTGATTGGCAAAAATCAACAGGTATAAAATTTTCGAGATAATCGCATTTAAAATTTCTTACGCAATTGTACCAAAAGTTTAAAAATAATTCTGTACTCGCATTAGTATTTGTCACAGTTGGCAATAGTTTAAAAAGAATAATGACGTTTTGGACACACATCCGGAATTCGCGTGCCGTATGTCAGAATAATAATTAATTTGCTAATATCACACTTTTGAGCAGTATGTCTCAACATATTACAAAATTATAACGGACGGAGGCAGGACGCAGATACCGAGCAATGCTCCCAAATTGCAGGCAGCCAAACCACCAACTATTTAAAAATATTTATGGCCGATTGGAAGAAACTGGTTCGTTCCGAACAAAAAATGATGTTTTGGGCCGCCCAACCAGAAAAGTAAGAAGAGACTTTAGTTCGTGGCGCAGATAATACCGAGATCAGTACCAGAATAATGAAGGCAGGTACAGGTGTATGTAAATCATAAGTTTTTAGAATATTGCATGATGAAGGTATTTACCTACATCACTTTACACCCGCACAGTGTTTACTTGTCCCTGGTCTTCGAGCCAGACTTCAGTTTTCTCATTTATGTTGTTACAGTTTGAAAATTGCATTTTATAAGTTTGATTATCTCTGTTAAGTTTTCGGTTTTAAATTGTTAAAATACATATGTAGACTCTCACCTTAAACAGTAATTGTTAATTAGGTTACCTGTAATAGCCCAAAATTTTCATTATGTTAGTTTCAAACCTTTGTTGTTGTTTACATTTCAGGAATGTTTTGTATCTTGTACGACATAGCTAAATGGATTGATTTCTTCTGTTCATCGTTTAATACTAGTTGCAGATAGGTTTGATTTCAAATCTTTCTTTTAGTTAATTGGTAATTGGTAATTTATAACTATTTAACCTAGTATAAAAGTTGTAGGTTAATCATCTCGAATGTTGTAAGTCAGCTGTGTTTTAAGAAAATCGATAAGAGGTCAGTGTCAGACTGACAGTTTCTGTGCGTTTTCACAGCGACTTCTGGTTAATTTTTGCTTGGTCGCGTGGGTAGACTTTGGTCGCCATTAGTTTTCTGTGTTGTTAAAAGAGCTTAGTTTACGTAGATAGGGTGACTAAGTTTTGTGATTGTTTTGTTTCGGTAACTATGTACGTGGGAGAAAAATAAGAAGCGTCCCTTTCGACCATGGACACTGGAAGTTAGAGCACGTTTGTGGAAGTAGCTCCCCAAGTTTAGTTTTTTTTGGGCCATGCAGGCTAATGTAATGCCGATATAGCATACACAAATGCACTAAAAAGGGTATGGCTTTGTAGTTGCTTATTCCTTTGGGCGGAATGCCGATTTAAAATGCTTTACTGAACTTCAACAGCGGTCTTAGACGCCATCTAGTAAATTGGGAACCCTCGTTAGTTATTTGAGGTAGGTCTTAATTTTAGTATCTGAATTACCCTCGATGGGTGTTATGAAAGATTTCTCTTTCATGTTTGTATATCTAAAATTCGATTTTAGGGTTTTTTTGGTAGGGGCTAAAAGTCCGAGTACCTACAAAGTGATGTACTAGTTTATTTTTTTTGGAATTGCCTGGACGCGGGACGTGCCAGTTGCCGTGTACTATGGGATTTCTTGGAGACTAGCTGTGTAGCAGTTTCCACTCTAGCTGTTTCAGAGACCATGTGTGAGTGTGTGTGAAGTTTGAGTCTTCATGAACCATGGGTAGCACGTAAGGTTTTAGCTAAGTACCATTTTTCCTGAGTATGTTGTAACATAGTAACAACTTAAAATATCAATATTTTGCATTTGCGTATTGTTCACCATACAGTGTTTTGGTCAAGTTTTGCACTTATGTTATGTACAGAGCTTGTGCAATGTAAACGTATAGCGTATGTCGACATAGCGTTTAGATGTCACAAGAGTCTCTAGTAGTTCAAAGCGTTAGGTAGTCTGTTACAGCTACTTTTGTTATAAATACAGTACAATTTATGATTATGAAGTAAATATTTTTGTTTCCCGGCTAAAGGCCATTTGTTTATTCAAATTTAGTACTTGTAACTTCGACATTTTAATTTATCTATGGCCGAGTTGCTAGCATGCTTATTGAGTAACCACAGGTACTCGTAAGATATTGTATCATACTATAACAGAGATTTTATGGTAAATTTAGTTAGTTGTGAGAGGTTCTTGCACAGACCTTGCGGAAATTCAATGTCTCAGGCAATGTCCAACAGTCATTTTTTTTACAGTGTAGGTCTGACAGCTGCCGTCTTGTGCAAGACTCTGTCAAACAGGGTTTGACTTTTTGCTTTCTTTTATCAATAACTTTGTAAATTTAAACCTTCAGAAATTTTATTGTCAAACCTAGTACTATCACTTTAATATTTCATTCCACTTATTTATCTTTTAACTTTAAGTATCTATTGTCCACCAAAGTAAGAGGAGCTTGCATTTATAAAATCAAGTAACCAAGGGCTTAACAACACCTTAAGAATAAATATTTGTATTGGCCTCTGCGAAAATTTGGCTTTTATTTTAAATAGAGTGACATTGCGGACTTGAGTGAATGAGAGCTTATAATAAGCTAGGGTATACCGATTGTGACATAAGTGTTTTCTTTTCTAGTTTGTTTTTATCTGAGGCCAAACACTAGAACATTTAAAGGCTTTTAAGTAAAATAAAACTAAGGTGGCGCCTTCAGGATTTGACTATAACTTACTTATAAGAGTGCTAAACCTCTCGAACTAGAAACAAAATAGCGAACCTACCCTGAGTTGAGCTAGCTAAGGGGTGTCTGAAGAACATCCTCCAGGGCGTAATTTGGGTTTTGTATAACACACTTAAATTGTTTGTTGTGGGTTTAATTAATTTTAAATATTTATTTTTTTTTTATAACAATGTCTAAATCAACAAAATACGGATAATTTTTTTTTAAATCGTATGTAATTCAAAACACAAAAGAGGCCATCTTTACTCGACGGAATATTCAGCTATTAAAATAGGCATGTATGGGAATATGAAAACCCCCATTTGTTGTTGTTGAACATCACTTCGAGCATGAGATTTAGATTAACCGTTGGTGTGGATTTATTGGAATTCACTTAATAGGTCCTTGTGAATTAGCGTCGACTCCAGACAGAGATGCATATTTTCATTTTTTAAAAAAATGAACTTGGAGGTCTTTTTTAAGAAGTACCACTAAGCGTCAGGTGGAAGATGCTCTTCATGCGCTGGCACGCTTCTTCATACGAGTGCCAAACTATCTTGATGAACAGTTTTTTGAACGATGGATAGGCCGAGGTGACCCCTTACCTTGGCCGGCGCGAGCTCCGGATTCTACTCCTATGGACTTCTGCATTTGGGGTTATTTAAAATCTAATCCATTGTTTATGACAATCCAATAAAATTATAAATTCTGTGATTCTGCTCAGAGATGATAGGGATATTTTATTTAAAATCTGACAAACTTTTGTAAACCGTGTTGCAAGATGTATTGAGGTAAGTAGTTGCTAATTTGAGCAAATGTTATCAAGACGTTGGCATTTATAGATTCAAGAAGTAGTGCATTTTCTGTGGCGATATTATGAAAGAAAACAAGGTCTGTCTACAGTATGTCCACGGATAGACATCCCCATAGGAATAATGGACCAAAAATTTCGTTTTTCGACAAAAAGTCATTCTTGATAAAAAGTTCTGCATCTCGAAGAAATGTAGCCTACGAGGAGATTTTTTGATTTTTTTATACAGGGTACCCAAAAAATAAAAAAACATGAAATACCATCAAGAATAAATTAACTTTACTTATCGTTTTAAAGTAAAATCGCAAATAAAAAAAGGTTTTAAATCATATTCAGTGCTTACATAATAAACGTATTAAACAAAAACATTGCACAACAAAAAGAACTGCATTGCAAAGCAAGAACTATTATTTATTCAAATACGCCTCCCCCGTTTTCGACGCATTGTTCAAATTGCCTTCTAATGTGATCATAACTTCTTCTTACCTCCTCGAGGGAAATCATTTGTACTGACTGTAAAATCCTCTGTTTCAAAATATCAACATTACATTCAATGGGTTGCTGAAAAGTTAATTGCTTTAAACGGCTCCAAAGGTACGCGTCTGAAATCGTGAGGTCAGGACTCCTTGCAGGCCACATAACTGGACCGTACCGGCCAATCCATCGATTTCCAAATTTCATGTTAAGCCACTCTGTAACTTCGCGTGCACAATGCGCTGGGCACCCATCTTGCTGAAAGTACATTTGTCCCCTGTACTGCAATGGCAGCTCATCTAACTTATCCGAAAAAAAGGTTTGTAGCATTTCCATGTATGAATTCCTATTGCACGTGTTCTCAAAAAAAAAACGGACCTATTATTCCAAAATACGAAATTCCACACCATACATTAACTTTTTTAAAATATTGGCGATGGGCAGGAATTCTAAATTGGGGATTTTCTGTGCTCCAGTATCGTACGTGCTGGGAAGCCACTGTACGATTTGTTGAAAAAGTCGATTCATCAGTGAATAAAATAAGTTTGTGAAATTGGTTATTTTCATTTAAAATTTTGTCCCCTACCCATAAACAAAAATCCAGTCGTTTCGCATGGTCTCCATCTTCTAAAGCATGATTAAAATGCGGTTTGAATGGGTGAAACTTATTTTGTTTTAAAATTATTTGAATTTGACTTTTTTGGACAATAAGCAAATGTTGAGCTCGTTTCCTTAGTGAGACAAGTGGGTTCTCCTCAACAGATTGTAAGACCACAACGGTAGCTGCATCATCCTCATCAAACAGTTTCTTCTTCCTTTTTAAGTTTTCCACCGACCCCGTGTGTTTGAATTTCTTGATTAATTGTCTAATTGCATACGTCGAAACATAAACTCCAGGAAACTTTTCTAAAAACCTTCCTTGTACATAATTGTAAGAGTTTACACCGGTACCATAACACTGGACCAAAAATATTTTTTGTTCAACGGACAGCATATTTCTTTTAATATTATAAAATGAAATTTTTGACAACTTCATAACATTACAATAATATCATGACGTTTTATCAGATTTTTATAGGATACCTGCATTAGGTGGGATAGGTAAAAAAGGTAAAACTAGAGATTGTTCAGTAAAAATAATACACGTATTAATATGATGCTGGAGTAGAGAAAATCCCCAACTCAGAATTGAATATGATTTAAAACCTTTTTTTATTTGCGATTTTACTTTAAAACGATAAGTAAAGTTAATTTATTCTTGACGGTATTTCATGTTTTTTTATTTTTTGGGTACCCTGTATAAAAAAATCAAAAAATCTCCTCGTAGGCTACATTTCTTCGAGATGCAGAACTTTTTAT
Organism: Polydrusus tereticollis; assembly: GCA_963920685.1. NCBI lineage: Eukaryota > Metazoa > Arthropoda > Insecta > Coleoptera > Curculionidae > Polydrusus > Polydrusus tereticollis. The sequence goes on from OY987326.1 coordinate 202,965,954, forward strand.
CAAGAATGACTTTTTGTCGAAAAACGAAATTTTTGGTCCATTAGTCCTATGGGGATGTCTATCCGTGGACATACTGTATACCACCAAAATAAAATATATTTGTCCTTTTAGGGTGAAATAAGGGTTAAAGAGTATACATAATTTAAATTTTAAATTAGGTTGTACTAGTTTCGACTTTAGAAAAAGTCATCTTCAGCAACCAAGTAATTAAGAAATATGTTTTTTAGGATGTACCTAAATAAACTAAAACAAATTAGAAGAGGGGGAGGAGTGGTTCAACATTCAAATCACCGTATATTGTTGAACCACTCCTCCCCCTCTTCTAATTTGTTTTAGTTTATTTAGGTACATCCTAAAAAACATATTTCTTAATTACTTGGTTGCTGGAGATGAATTTGTCTAAAGTCGAAACTAGTACAACCTTATTTCAAATTTAAATTATGTATACTCTTTAACCCTTATTTCACCCTAAAAGAACAAATATATTTTATTTTGGTGGTATAGGCAGACCTTGTTTTCTTTTATCATTTATAGTTTTAACGATTTTTTGAAGCATTATGAACTTGCTGAAGTGTTCTTAAATTAGTTATTAAATAAGAAACTTTCATCCAAATTAAATTAGCACCTTTGTATGATGAACCGATGTTAGTATCTCCTGATGATGAATGTTTAAGCATTCGAAACATGTAGTGAACTTTTCTTTACATTTACAATCATTAAACTGTGGATGATAAATGCATTGTTTCATTTACATTTCATTTACATTTAAATATAAAATTAAAATAATTTGCAATGCCAAACATGTTTAAAAGTAGCTACTATAATATGTTAATCAAAAATTAGAATGAGCCATTCAAATTTAACTAGTACTTGTTCCCGTCTAATTCTGATATTTGCACGGAATACAATAATGATAATTATAAAACGACATAGAAATATTGCTGTACAATAAAAACGGGAATTTTTAAACTTTACACAATAGCAACCATAAAAAAAGAAGAAAGTTATCTGGCTTCACTCCCTACTTTCGTAAAATTAAAATATACATTTTTCAATCTTCCTGCCGCTCTCTCCAAGTTTTACTGAAAGTTCTCCCGTAGGACAATAACACTATAAAACTCCGATAACGTCCTTGTATACTTTTTCGACTCTTTAAATGCTTTTTTCCTAATTGAAACCGTCCGCTTTTTTACGCTGCTTCCCAGTTAAAAAAAAAAATACAAACATAATCCCTAAGCATTTTGGATTTGAATGTCTAAGGACAAATTGATTTTATACCTGTATCAATTTTAGGGAGTTTCCAAGTTATATAAGGAGAAAAATGTTTAGCGGCAATGTTTCCATTCATTCACGAAATAACAAAATATATTCAGAATTTAAGAGAAAATCGAAAAATGAAATAAAAAATGCGCTGCGGTATTTAAAAATCTTAAGTTAGTTGAAGTTTAAAAGAGAGTCTCAACTAACTTATTTTCTTTTCAGTAGTTCTTCCAAAAACTCTAATGCAAGCTAATCGTGAATAAGTAATACAATAAAATTAATTGTAAGGTAATATTACAGAAAATTATAGTAAAAAACTGTTTGAGAAGTAGTTAATTGCGTTCCTACTATAGCTTTCAGTCATACAGTGCCAATTTGTAACTTGAAATTAATTCAGTAAGTCCAGCATGTCTTGTTGTGTGGTCTTTTTTATTTAAAAAGTATTGATACAGTGTGTCCTAAATTAAAGATGACGTCATCAAGAATTTTTTTAAATAGCAACCCTAGTTTTTTATTTACTATTTTTAAACAGCATATTGAGCAGTAGTAAAGGTACGGCGTAAAGTAAACATCGGTTTATCGTCTTCCGTCTATATTTAAAGAAATCGTTAGTTTAAGTGATTAAAAAGGTCTGAATTTCGGGTAACTATAGTTATCGGACTTTACGAAAACTTTGTTAATGATTTTACGTACCTAATTATTCAGGTTTTATAGTAAATTGGCAAAGTATGCCTTAGTGGGCACTGGTATCGCCACATAAAAACCTGCGTTTAATCTGTGTTTCAATTAAATAAAAATAACTGAATTGATAAAAAACAAAAAAAAAAAAATTTCGTGTGAAGCAGGCTGGAATTTTCTCCGATTTTGTGTGATGCGCTGTAAATATTATCAAACCAGGCCGGAAATGTTATTTTTTGTGTGTGCAAGTTTCATTTTTAAGCACCTTACTGTTGGTTTGGTATCAATGCAGACTACTAGATAGGGCTTTTCTGTTGAGTGCTGCGGACTTTTTCTTTAACTGCTAAAAATAATAAACCTAAAATAAAAAACTGTGAAGTGATTTCTTTGTAATCTTTCTGCGAATGGTGTTATCTGACTTACCACTGAAATTAATTTAGTGGGTGTAGAAATATCGAACATTGGCGCGCGATAAATCATGGAAGGTAAATTTAAGTGTTGCAAAACTTCAGAGTTTAAAAATTATTGTTGTATAATATGCTCAGATATTTATCACCCTAGCTGTCTTGAACGAAGAACAACTTTTGTCAAGATAAATGGACACAAAATATACTGTTCCTATGAATGTCAAATCAAAGACAAAGAAAGGCAAGAAATCCTTGAAAAATTCAATGATGAACTAAAATCATTAAAAAAGGAAGTCAAAGACAAGGACACCTATATCAAGCGTCTAAAGCGAGGAACGCGCGATTTTGAAGAGTCAGTGTCAGAAGCCGAACAACAGTACGAAGAAAAACTGAAAAAACAAGAAGAAGAAATCTGCCGTCTTAACGGGAAATTGATCAGCATAAATATTGAAAGTAAAAAGCTTCAGGGGGAACTACAGAGTAAGAACGAAGTCATAGGCAAATTGAGTAAGGAGTTGAGTGATCTTAATGGGATTAGTAGACAAATGGTTGGAACCATCAAAACTTTAGAGAAAGACAATGAGATATGCATGGCTGAGAGTAGAAAATTAAGAGATAGGCCTCCACTAGAACACAAAGAGGTCCAATGCACACTACAACAAACAGGTGATAATACTCCAACCATGTTGACAAATTCTACAGATAAGCTGGTTACCAACGGGGTAGGTGAAAACAAAGACACTATAGAAGGTAGGATGCTAATTTTAGGGGACGAGAATATATATGGGTTGAGGGATATTTTGTGTAAGCGTCAAAAATACTTTAAAATTCAGTCAATTATTAAACCAAATGCCTTGTTTGAACAGGTGGTTGATAATATTGTAAATGCAACACAATCCTTTACATTACAAGATTATGTACTTGTGTTGGCGGGAACTAATAATTTTACTTCTAAAAAATTTCCTTCTTTAAAAAATCTGCACTCGAAACTTAGATATTGTACGCATACCAATTTCATTTTCATGTCGGTTCCCTATTCAATTGTAAATCACAGCATAAATAGTAAGATATACAGGTTTAATGTTGGTTTAGGAAAATATTTGGCTAGGTTGAATAGATATTCAGAGGGTCACATTAGTTTTGTGGACATTAATAAAAATGGTGTTCAAGTTGCAAAATCTAATATAGTTGATTTGATTCTGCAAAAGGTTCAAAATGACAGGAGTTTTAATCTCAAGAAAAATATTAAATTCATCAAAATCAGTGAGGCTTATCACCGGGTAACTGAAACTGATGGTATAAATGTCGTCGATTTTGTGACTCAGGTCTCACCGAATAGTATGTTGGATTCTGCAACTCTCGCTGCACTTGATGACAAATTGGAGTGTGAAATTCAGGCTTCATCTGAGAATGTAATGGTATCAAGTCAGGATTCACCTAATAGTTTGGTCAAATGTATGGTAGAGGCTTCACCTAGCAATGTGTTTGATTCTGTTGACGATTCTATTGTTGATGAAAGTATAAAGGACAACACAAGTAATAAAAGTAAGGACATTTTTTTATACCCGACTACGCCTTCTATAACAACAACCTAAATACAAAAAACGGTAAAAATGATAGTATCCTTTATCTGAATGTTCAATCAATAAAAAATAAAAAACACGAGTTGGATGTATTTTTGAGTGATTTTAACTTTGAGGTGTTGTGTTTTGCGGAGACTTGGCTGAGGGATGGGGAAAGAATGGCTCTAAACAATTATACTTTATCATCCTATTTCTGTAGAAAGGAAAGCCGTCATGGCGGTGTGGCTGTTTTTGTTCAGAATGATGTAATGTTTAAGCCAATAGACTTAGAAGGTTATTGTGTTGAAAAAATAATGGAATGTTGTGGTGGGGAGTGTAAACTTGCCGGCATAGGTGTTTGTATGATTGTTTGTGTTTATAGAAGCCCTTGTATTGCAGTGAACCTATTCTTGGATCAGCTGGAGTTATTGTTGCATTATCTATACTCTTTAAAAAAACATATAATTCTTTGCGGAGATTTTAACATCAATATTGCTGAAAAATCACATAGTTATTATGATTTTGTATCGTTACTAAATAGTTACCACTTGCAACTTACCATTTTTGAACCCACCAGGGAGACGTTTGTGTCCGCGACTGTAATAGATAACCTAATAACGAACATTGAACCCGAACTCTTTCATTCCCGAGTGTATGACGTGGGACTTTCCGATCATAAAGCGGTCATATTTTCTAACGAATGTGTCAGAGTCACTAAACTTACTTCTAAAAGGGTTTTTTCAAAGAAAAATCTAAACAATAGTATCCAGTATATAAATGGTGTGGACTGGTCTATGCCGAACGTATCTGTGCAGGAAAAGTTTGATATTTTTTATAGCATAATAAGCCCCATAATTAATAAATGTTTCCCAGTGATACGAACTTCCAAGAAAAAATTCAAGCCCTGGATGACAGCAGGTATAAAATGTTCTTGTAAACATAAAAGACAACTTTTTAAGTTTTTGAAAAATAACCCCAACTCAGTATTGATGGGCTTTTATAAAACTTATTGCAAAATTTTAAAAGAATTAATAGCTGAGGCTAAACGAATGAGCATCGAGAGTGAAATTGGAATGTCTGCAAACTTATCAAAAACCGTTTGGAGTATTGTAAAAAGGGAAACTGGTAGGGGGCAACAGGGCGGAAAATGCAAAGAGTGGGTTATAAACATAAATGGTGGGGAATGCACTGATAAGTTGGAGATTGCAAATGCATTTAACACTTATTTTACAAATTTAACAAATTCTTTTAGCTTTCCTGACTTACCACTTCCACATAATAAGTCAATTAATAACAGCTTCTTCATGATTCCAGTAACAATCCTTGAAATAAAGGACATAGTAAATTCATTAAGGAATACTGGTGCTACTGGTAATGATGAGATTCCATTATGCTTTCTTAGGGCACACATAGGTAGTTTGGCCCCTGTAATAACGGATTTAATAAACTCTTCCTTTGCTGAATGTCATTTACCAGATCAGTTAAAAGTATCTAAAGTACTGCCGATTTTTAAAAAAGGGTCGCATAATGACATGACGCACTATCGCCCAATTTCACTAGTTAACGTTATTACCAAAATCATTGAAAAGGCGTTGCATGCTCGCTTGGTCGGGTTTTTAGAAAAAAATAATTTAATATCCTCGTGTCAACATGGCTTTAGATCACAAAGGTCCACTGAGAGTGCTCTGTTTGACATTTTAAATTACATTTATGACAGGCGTAATGAGGGAAAATATTGTATAGCAATAGTGTGTGATCTATCAAAAGCGTTCGATACTGTTAGGCATGACTTGTTATTAAAAAAGTTAGAAATACTTGGTGTGAGAGGTGGAGTGTTGGATTGGTTTCGTTCCTACCTTTTAAACCGAAGTCAGTATGTGTGTGTTCAGGATGGTAATGGTGCGTGTGAATCTGAGATACAGCCCGTTACGTCGGGGGTCCCCCAGGGATCGGTTTTGGGACCACTGCTTTTTAGCATATTTATTAATGACCTTCCAGATCATGTCAAGGCAAAAGTGGTTATGTATGCAGATGATACAACTTGTATAGTCAGTAATAACGATCTAGCCATTCTGGAATCAGAGACTAAGATATGTGTTAACGAGCTGATTCAGTGGTTTACTGCTAATAAACTAAAAATAAATTTGGATAAAACAAATTTCTTGGTTTTCAAAAACAGAAGTTTGGGACGTGTCTGTGAAAATATATTGATTTGCGATAAAAAAATTGAAGCAGTCCCTGAAACTAGGATCCTTGGGCTGACTGTCGATATAGCACTTAAATATGAGACTCATTTAAAGGAACTAAAGCTTAAATTAAATTCAATATGTTACTCTATACGTGTTTTGAAAGAGATAGTCTTCTCAGGAGTGCTTAAGAGTGTATACTATGGGTACTTTCACTCAAGAATGGTGTATGCGGTGGAGTTTTGGGGATGTGAACCCTTAAGTTTGAGCATTTTTCGAGTTCAGAAGAGATGTGTTAGAGCCATTAATAACTTAAATCCCAGAGTCTCATGCAGGGCGTTCTTCAAAGAGGGTAGACTGATGACTTTGCCATCCTGCTTTATATTTAAATGCCTTGTCACTGTTCATAAACAAAAAAGAAAATATCCTTCCACATCTACAAGTACCGCCTACTCCCTTCGCAATGACCTCATCCGTCCGGTTCTTCCAAACACTGCAAAATATTTTAATAGTTCTTTCTATCAAAGTATAAAGTTGTATAATCTGCTACCTGTATCTATGAAGACCCTAAGCATTAATTTGTTTAAAAAAAGAATCAAAAGGATATTGTTGGGTGAAGCCTTTTATGATGTGCAGGAGTTTATAAATTATCTGGGCCATCTCTGATGTTTATATTATACTGACTAGTGTTTTTATTGTTTTATGCTTTATGCTTGAATACTGTACTATTTTTTCGTATGTAAATTTTATGCTGCGCCCCCATAATGTGCGAATTTGGCGTTTCAATGTAAAACATTTTTTGTTGTACTTATTATATGTCTCATTTATTTATTTATTTATTTATTTTTTTTTCTTTTTATATATTTATATACAATATTCATATCGCGACGGGTTTTAATTGTTTCCTTAGTTTTTGCTAGACTATCTAAAGCAATGTTAACCAAACACAAAAATTCCTGTTTTATTGGTTTATTAGATATTAATAATTGACATACTATGTATACGGTTTTATATTTTTTATATTTTTATATTTTAAATTATTTGTAAGATTTTGTGTCTAATGCAATTGCAAAAGTGACAATAAATGATTTTGATTTGATTTGATTTGATTTGATTTGAGTTACGCAGAACTGCGAATTTTCAAATTTTTATTGCTTGGAATATGAAACAAAAATTAATATTATTAACTTTAAACTAAAAAAAAAAACATTCAGTAAAAAAGGTAGTCTCCGTCGTTTGTTAACTGCTCTTGTGTCAAGTTAAAGCAACATTCCTTGACAAAATTATCTTATTCAAACATTGGTACTCAACATATTATTATCTTGAACGCTATTTTGTCCTTTGTTAAAAGTAAGTCATTTCGAAGAAATCATTTTTATTCATTTCAATCAACTTTATCATTCTAACTTCACTGAGAACACAAAACTGAAATCACTGAATACGAAGATTGGAGAAAAACACAAAATGAAGTTCTTCATTTTATTCAGAGAGAAATATTTCGATTTACCACCTATATCCCAGGGTACACTAAGCAAGGTTGAAAGCAGTTTTGAGAAAATGGGAAAAGAGTGCGCTTAATGAAGAGGTCGAAGTAAAACTATTAGTTGTTCAAGAAAACCCTAATATTTTCACCAGGCAGCAAGGTACTAAACACGAAATAAGTGAATCTGCAATAGTAAAAATTCTTCATGCGCATAAATTTTATCCGTACAAAATGACAGTTCTCTAGGAATTGACAGAAGATCATCCTTAGGAGAACTCACTTCTGAAAGCTAACAATGGACTTACTAGAGAGAAATACTCTAAACACAGAAAACATCCTTCTTTCTAATAAATCGATGTTAATGTTAAATGGTAACGTGAACCGGCAAAATTGTCGTTATTGGGTAGACGACAATCTACGCTGGATGAGGGAAGGCCACACTCAACATCCAAAAAAATCAATGTTTGGGTTGGGTATTGTTGGTGATGGAGTTATAGAATCAATTTTCTTTGAAGAAAATGTGAATGGGGCAAGATATGTGGAATTCTTGCTGGAAGAACTAGTTCCGAATTAGTTTTTTTTGTTTTCTGATCCTGTCGACTTTGATGTCTTGAATAGAAACATCTGGTTTCAATAAGATAGTGTGCCTTCCTATTTTGCAAGAGTTGTCCGTGAATATCTGGATGCAGAGTTTCCAGGCAGATGGATTAGTAAAAGGAGACCGATTGACCACCTAGGTCTCTACACCTTACTCCCTTAGACTACTTTTTATAAGGGTACTTAAAAAGCTAAGTTTTTAAGATGAAAAACTATAGATATTTCAAAAATTAACAACATTGAGTAGTCCAAATGGTACTCGGTGGAAGCCGCACGCTGACTATATCACCTATCTCCTTTGCCCTTATTCCTCTCTCTCTCTCTCTCTCTCTCAGATTTATGCAATACACAGTGGCACATAGTACACCATTTTCTTAAGAAAAATCAAATGGTCACATGGTGTTATTTCATTGTTGAGCAATGTAATAAACGAACTAATTTCATTTTAGTTTTCCGCCTAGGAGGCCTGCGACTACTATACTCATTTTTTATTTATAATGTCACTTTATATAATAACTGTACAAAATACTTAATATAAAAAATACAATCTTGTTTCTGTATTGCAGCCTTGAAAAAGGAATAAATAATTTCGAAAGCCTGGCGTAGTAGAAAAGAGTTTTCTTTAATCCGCCCTATCCAGATCCCCAATGGTTGAAACTTTCTGTTTGACTAGTCGATCAAGACTACCTTTCCACATGTTCAACTTAAAAAATACATATATGAGAAAGGGTACCAATGTTTATATTATATATCAAATTCCAGCTATTGCGGAATTGATCTGGATAGAGCGGTTAAAAATGTTAAGGAGTTCAAATCACGAATAAGACATAAGTGTAGGTTAATTTCTCCGGCAGTTGTTAGAAATTTTCAAACCCAGTTTTTTTTTTCATTTAGGATATTGCCAAATAGCGAATGGACAACATTTTGAGCATTTATTAACAAAAGAAATTTAAATCGAACAGAAGTATTTGCTTTTTGTTTCAAATAAATAAAATTAATTTTTGTTTCATATCCTATAAATGACACGGAATAAAAATCTGAAATTTGTCAGTTGTAACTTAGAATGCTGTTAAAAAATAGTAATGACGTCATATCGATGTTTATCGTAAAATTGTGTCGATTTGTCGTCTGCGTAGAAAGTTCAATGATGGTTAGTATTTTTAGTTTATAGCAAGCGTGTAACATCGTCTAACAAGCTTACGCTTTTGACCGATTATTCGAGATGATATAAGTTAAAAGAGTGTTAATTATTATTGAACAAAAAAAACACTATGATGGTCGGATCTCTGGTAGTGATGCTGCTTTCACATTAGCCCTAAATGTTTGCAGAATATTTCGTTGGGTAACGCGACCTCAGAAAGGTCGTTCCAGGGTGCTGACGTTCTCTAGGCGAAGAAATTTTTAAGCGGTGATTTATTAATTATTAATTTTGAAATGACGAATTGAATAAATTTGGCTTCTACTCAACATTAAAGAATCTACACTAGTACTCTCTAGTATCACTCATGTTGTGGCAGTTATAATGTGTTTGTCATAATATGTAATACACAAATTGTGTATACCTGTTAACAACTATTAATAAAACCAAGCAATAAGTTAGGTAGCATATTAGTTATAGTATGTAAACCCTTAGTATTTTAAATCACTTGGGTAGTGTTCTCGCCAAGGCTTCGACAACATATTTAAGCAGTTGTTCACATTTATCCCTACTTAATCCTTTAATCAAGATGTTGTCATCACAGATTCGATCTCAGTCCTGAAAGCGTTGGGTAATATTTAACTTTAAATATATTATACCAAACCTGAAATATGGAATATTTAAAAAGTTTTGCAACGTAACACATACAGCAGAACATTATCCACAACATATATACTACTTATTGAAAAGATTTCAAATCATTGTTGACATAAAAACCCAATTGTTTGAAGACACTTTCATCATTCGCATAAAATTGGGGCATTCTTGATATTCCTTATTGGATCATACTTCATATCCTTCGAATTAGAAAAAAAAATTCTAGCTAATATAGATGTGTAAGATAGAATGCTGCCCTTTACGTTTTAAATAAAATTAATTGAAAATTGTCACGTAGATTAATTCCTAAAATTTTATAATTTATTAGATTGGCGATCCACTTATTTTCCTTATGTGATTTCCCCTTTTTCAGTGAGGCGACACGTCTATCTTCGTTTTATGTTTTCTTTGAAACATAAAAATGGACTCATGTTTTACTATTTAACCAAGTATTTCTTTTATTAAAACGATTTTTAAGAATAAAAAGCTGTTTTAACACGAATTTCCTTTAACTAAAAGAATATGGTTCAGGTCTTATGTAAATATTTGTATTTCGGCAAGAAAATTCATATTCATCCCGAATTGGATGACCTTCTAAATGTAGGCGTAACTTTAAAATTATTACTGAACGTTTTTACAATTGCCCTTATTTACATGTATACCCCAGTTGACTCTAATACCATTATGATCAAATAGTGAAAGCTACCGAGTCCGGCAGTGAGAAAGCACAAAATTTGTCACTATACTCTGTTTGACATTGGGAGAAAGTAATAAATAAGGATCAAGTGGCCATTGCATAGGAGCACCAGCGTGTTTATACATAGTGTTCATTTGAAAACTTCCCACCACTGATTTATCGAAAACCACTGATTAAAAGAGAAAACGCCGAGACACGTCAAAAGATTTGCCAAAGGGGACAACTTTTTAACCAAAAACTACTTCACCCCCTTTTACCCTCTGCCTCCCGGGGTCATCCCCTTAAAAATTTTAAATGACAAGGGGTATCAAGTAATAGTTTGTTTAAAAGGTCTTTCAAAGTGCTTTATTTTGACGTTTGATTTTTTAAAATCGGTCGATTCGTTTTCGAGAAAAGTAGAAAAATCTTTATTTATCTTAATTTGATCAGATAGAAAAAAAAACACACGGAAATATCACTTTATATTTCAATAAGTGTTCAAAAACCAACATAAACAGCAATTCGGAAGATTAGACGTGGCAGCAACCAAATAACAACCTGACTTTTTTTCAGCCATCTATTTATAAACACAGATAACATGGGCGAACTGTATTTATTCTTATACCTGTTTAGTTTTTTATAGTTGCTAAGGAAAAGAAAGAATTTAATTTGCTGTCAGTTATTCAGATTGATTCAGATTTTACTTTCAAAATGGTTTACACACTAGCCGAAAGAGTGGAAATGATTCTAATTTCTATTCTAATTATGGTGCCCAAAATGAATGTGCTCGGCAAACTGTCGTCACATTTAACGCCAGACATCCGGAAAAGATAACTTCGCATAGGTATGTTTTGGACCTTGTTACTAAATTTACTTAAACTGGATCTGCCGCAAATTAAAAACGTAATCATCGTAGAGTTTTAGATAAAGCCGCTCAAGTTGAAGTTTTGGGTCATTTTGGCATAAATCCTAATACTTCATTACGCAAAATTGCTGATGCGACTGGTATTTCATTAGGCTCTGTACACACAGTTACTAAATTACATAAATTTCATCTATTCAAAATGAAAATATTGCAAGAGTTAACCGAAGATGATTTCGATAGGCGAGTTGAGTTTTGTAAACAAATGACTGCAGCGATTAATGATAATACCATTCATGTAAAGAATATCTGCTTCAGTGATGAATGCACATTTTATCTAAATGGATTTGTCAATAAGCATAACTGCAGGTATTGGAGCAATGAAAATCCTCATGCTTTTGTAGGAGGGCATACTCAGTACCCCCAAAAAATTAATGTATGGGCAGGCATTTTAGGAAACAAAGTGATTGGGTCATTGTATATTATTGGGAATTTAAATGGAGGCATTTATTTAGATATGTTGCAAAATACCATCAATCCGCTTATCACTGAAACCATTGAAAACCAAATCGAAGACGATGGAAACCCTATACTTGATGAGGCTGAAATATATTTCCAGCAAGACGGCGCTCCTCCTCACTATGTTCTTCCGGTTCGGCAATGGCTAGACGACGAGTTTCCAGATAAATGGATAGGGCGAAGAGGGCCTATAGAATGGCCTGCTAGGTCTCCTGACTTGACGCCATTAGACTTTTTTCTATGGGGCCATTTGAAATCTATTGTGTTCACTCCCCAACCTGAAAGTTTGGATGAACTTCGTCAACGCATTATCGAAAGCTGTTATGATCTCCAACAACATGTTTTTGAAAATGTCCGTCAGGAATTTGAACATCGCCTATATCATTGTTTGGCCAATAACGGGCAACATTTTGAACACTTAACGAAATAAAAAGTGATATTTTCTTGTGTTTTTTTTTCTATCTGAACAAATTAAGATAAATAAAGATTTTCCTACTTTTCTCGAAAACGAATCGACCGATTTTAAAAAATTAAACGTCAAAATAAAGCACTTCGAAAGACCTTGTTACTTGATACCCCTTGTCATTTAAAATTTTTAAGGGGATGACCCAGGGGGGCAGAGGGTAAAAGGGGGTAAAGTAGTTTTCGGTTAAAAAGTTGTCCCCTTTGACAAATCTTTTGACGTGTCTCGGCGTTTTTTCTTTTAATCAGTGGTTTACGATAAATCCGTGGTGGGAAGTTTTCAAATGAACACCCTGTATGTATATTTAATATTAATTGTTAGAAGTCTATAGTAAAGGACCGTTGATCTTTTGACTGCCATAAAACCCTAATTATCACTCTGGCCATAAGATGCCCTAAATTTCAGATGTCATGTGAAGAAGCCGCTGTGACGGTGAATCACGTGCCATGTTGACATATTAAAGTGAAAATCAAAAAACAATTAGTATTTTCTTTTATATGTTAAATATGGATATTCATCAAGTAACGCTCGAAACTATAAGACTATACTCCTATAGTCTTTTTTTAGTATTGTTAATATTGGAATTGACATTGACATTGATATATCAAAATCTTACCAAATCTACGAGGTTAAGATAGCTCACTATCAAATGCATGGTAAAATTTGTATAGATTCCGTATAATTACGTAAACTCAGAAGGAAATCCTTGAAAACATTTTTTTATGCCTGCCTATCCCATTAACGAACGTCACACTCAACAAAAATAATTTTTATGTTTGGGGGCTTTTTAATTTAAACTTTCTTCATTGCCACGAATGTGAAAAAAAGTTTACCATTAATATCGTTTTTATGTTTTAAAGGAGTTTAATGAATTTAAATAAGAAAATTGGGAATTTTGAGAGAAGAGAGAAATATATCAAAGTGTAATTCAAGTTTTAGAGTGTTTTATTACTCTACGGAACTGCCTAACGGCAAAGTTGGAAGCAAATAAGACTTAACGTTACATGAGACATGCCTTATCTTATTCTCAAGCTTTATAAATAATTTCAGGATGGTGATAAAATATTATATTAAATAAAAAAAAAGGTTTACTTGTCATTTCTCTAAAAATTTAATTTTAATTAAAAATGGATGCATGATCCAAAGCTACCTAATATTTGTTAATTTCTCCAAAACCTTGATATGTCTATAAGGGTAATATTTTTTCGTAAAGGATTTTATACAATATAAATTGTTCTATCAAAAATGAGAAAGAGTGGGTGACAATAACAAAAAATAGTAGAAAGGACACAATTCACATAAATCTTAAAAATTGGTCTAAAAAAGACGATTTCTTATAGAATTAATTATTAGCGCGGTATAGCCAGACTGGCCATAGGAAATCACATAATAATTTTGGCCTCAAATATTCCCCTATTAATTTGACTTTAAAAAATTGTAATACCCTTTTTTAAAGATCCACTATAATAAGCCAATTAGTGACTCATATTAACTAAGATTCTAAGACTAACTTAGCTTAGAATGTCAAGCTAGACTTTACCTTCTATATAAGAATAAAAAGACTTAAAAGACTCTGTGTATTAAAACCTTAATCTTTTAGAATTTATGTTGATATGAACTATTTCTTAAATACCTGTAAGAAATGTGATATGTTACACAATAAGATCAAAGATCCCACTATTAATTCTAAAATTAGTTGCAAGAGGAAATTACATAAAATGAAATCAAGCAATATTTTAAGGAATTAAAGAAAAAAACAGTATTGAGTAGAAATAATGCTAAAGTTGAGGTTTTAACGTTTGATTATCGGCAGAATCTTCCCAGTCGGCGAGGCCTTTTACAAACGTCAACTGTTAATGTACAATTTTTGTATTCATTCAGGGAAGACCAACCAGGCTCATTTTTACATTTATAATGAAACTTCTACCCGAAAATCGAAACGAGGTTATTTCTTTTTTTTTTCACTACATTAAACACATACTCTCCAAAAATGTTAAAGTACTGTACTTGTTTTCAGACAGTGCTGCAGCTCAAAATAAAAGTGTAACCATATTACAGTTTTTGCATCCAATTGTAAGAACATTTTCTTTGCAGATGATTAAACATCGTTTTCCCGAACCAGGGCATACTTAGTTTCTTGCAGTAAGATCATTCTTTTGAGGTAATGGAGAAGTTTTTAAGAAAAAAATAATTAAAGAAATTATGTTTTTTCACCTAAGCAATACTATCAGTAGATTGAAGAGCAGTCCAAAAGTTTTATATATAACCTATAATGATCCACCAAGGTAGTGGTAGTGGTCAATTTGAAAACCATTTTAAGAAAGTTATTATGAATGCTGAGAAGAAACGGTTTAAGATTTCCCAATATCGTATTTTTGAGTGTAACAACAGCCATCTGCATACCATTGCTATTGTATCGACTGGCATTCCTGTTTTTGATTCATTTCAAATTTTAAGGGATAATCTTTTAAATGAAACCAACAACCTAGTTTACAACTCATCGTTATCTGAAACAAAGGCAAAATGCAAGGACGTAATAAAGTTAGCTACTAACTATGTTCCTCAAAACGAAATGAAGTGTTATGTGGCCCTTAAAAGTAAAGAAGTTGGTGACAATGAACACGTTTTCCAGGTTTCTGGCACAGATGACGATGATCAAGCTGATCAATGAACTAAAGTTTTATTTGTATATGATATTAATTATGATATTTGGTTGTTCAAGTTTCATTTTTTTTTTTTTCAAAAGTAAGTTTTCTTTTACTTTATATTAAGTGGAAGGGGCACTATTTTTTTTTAAATCTCTGGTGCAAGTTGGGGGCAGCTCCCATTTTTTTCTGAGTTTTTTTCTATAAAAATAGGATAGCATCAGGAATGGAGTTATATGTTGTATGTCAATATGTCACACTTTGACTAGAATATTATTTTTTTGTTTATTAAAGGGCAATTTGTATAGAACGTTTGTTCTTACTTCCCAAAAGTAAAAAAGTAGAGCATATTACAATACAATATAATAAAAATCTTTTTAGCAGCCGAGCTGGCCATTTGGTTTCAACTAGATCCATAAACTTGAAACATACACACATCAGCCATTACCTGTTTAGGAGAAAACTTTGGGACTCTTCGAAGAGTTAAAACTTATTTGATTGAACACCTTGATGTGACAAAATTCATGCAGGTCTTCGCTGACAAAAAAACATAGCATAAACGTTTTCGAAAGTATTAAAGATAAAGACTAATTTAAGACTTAAGACCCTCAGAACAGTCCATATTTTGTACAGGGTGTGCTCTACTTCGGGTCAACTTTCACATTTTAAAATTAATTTACTCTTTTTTTTCAAATGGATATTTTAATATTTTATCTTGTAGAGTTTCTTGCCCTCTACAACTTTTGTTAAAATGTTCATTAGTTATTTTTGCTCATTTTGGCGTAATATTTTTTTTTAATAAAAAGTCTAAGAAAATTGTTTTTTTGTTTAATTTCATTTCATAGTTAGCCATGACAGACAAAAGCAAATAATAGCAAAAGTAATAGTAAAACTTTATTAAGATGTCAGCTGAGATTAATATGGTAGATTAGTTGTAATGTTATGTTGAAATATACTGTTAAAACGTTGGTTAAAGGAAAATTACATAATTTTAGGTAGGTGCTGCAAAAAAATGCATTTGGCTCTAAAGCATAGCAAAATCACTACGATTTTTACAGTATAGCTTAGAAAGATGGTACTTATTAGTAGGGTCCTCCTAAAGTTAGCTGGTTCCCTGAAAGGGTAGCCCCATATTGCTGATAAAAATGGCTCAAAAAACGAACCGATATCCAAGGGGCTGGCCAGAAAGTCCAAATAATCGGGAAAATCGAGAACGGCAAATGTAAAAGGCAAAGTGGTAGAAAGACTGGTCTAAAAAAAGTGTATGAAATTTCAGGTTATGTGGCAAAAATCTCCCAAAAATATGGATCATATTGTCACAAAGGGAATAATCAAAAAGAATATTTTCTCAAAATAATTCAAAACCTAAATCAATATTTCATAAATCCACTTTAGTCAAGAAACACTCAGTAAAAAAATTAACTTCCCATCATTTATTACTAAATTTATAAACACGCCAATCAAGCCGATTCAGCAAGTCAGCAGGAAACAGAGGTGTTCGACCTATGCATTGACCGTAGTACATCGTCTACCTATAATAGATTAAAAGATAGTAAAAAGAGTGCTGACTTGACGAACCGTTTGAAAGGTATAAAGGCAAATTTGATCAATGACAGAGAAGGCAGTTGTTGGCCGACAAGGTAACTGATCGATTCTACCCCGATTCTCCCCTTTGCGAGACGCCGTTCGAAAGCAGCCCCACGATGGTTATTTTCAAAGTTAATCTTTTATTGTAAGTATGAAACTATAGTTTGTCTCACCTATAAGGAAATGTAACCAAGGGTAATATTTAACCACATCGTAATTGAAGTGTAAAATAATTGTAATGATTTATTCGAAACAGACTAACAGTAAATAAATTAATTTGTTATTGTTATATAAAATTTAGCGTTTTATTCCGATCTTAGGTCAACGTCCCCAGTCGCACCCGCAGGGCGTGACAATATATGAAAATATGCATACTTACTCAATAGGTGCCCCAATCAAGTTCAGGTGTAGGAAACCCAAAAATAGGCAAAGATTTCCTTAATTTTCCACAAGGGCTAAAGATTGACCAGTCTGCAGAGTATATTTGACCGAGTGACACAGATAACAGTTTACCGTCAAACTCAAAAACCCGCAACAAAGATTATAGAGAGTAATCAAAATTTAAGACAACGCAACCTATAATGAAGGAGCAGTATCCCGAAAGAACGTAAAGTCATAGACTTGTGATTTTACGACACACGACAAAATAACTACGATATACCTGAAAGTAATAGCGTTAGATGTTGATCTAGATTTACGGACTTCATACTGGTACTTTAACAGTTTTTAGTTAATAGCTTTCTCAATAAGTTATCATATATCCGATGGCAATACAAATGATATAGAATAATCGCCGCCTTAATTATGACGACCAAAATTTCCTAGGGATTTTTTTGGTATCAAGGCCCTTCAAGATTCTTTTAACATGGCGCCGTCGAAATCATATTTCGAACATTCTCAATTTTACAGTGGGTATCTTGTGTGGAGTTCTTCTCCGGGAAACTAACCGCTGAGTATGAAAGTAATAGTTCTGCGAATAGGTTTGTTTTTTCCTCGGCTGTTGCCACAATAGTGCTGTTCTCATATATTGCTATAGTTATTGCAATTTTTCTTAGTGTCGTTATAATGGAGTTTGTTTTAAACACAAATAAAGAAACATAGTCCACTCTGTTTTATGGATTTTGTCTAGTCTGCGTCTAAGACTAGAAAATTACAATAAAATGTTAATGAAATGGCACTATTTGCTTTCAGCTAATAAGAGAAGACTCGTCTGTTTATGATTTCATCTAAAATTGGGGTTTCCAACTTAAATTTTCTTCATTAAAATTTAAAACGAATATAAAACTGATTAAAAACGATCGACGACCCCCTAAAGTTTACCATTATTTATTAACGGAAAAATGAGAAAGTTAAAAAATATAATCCTTATCTGGCTGACGTTAGAATATGACATGACCCTCATCACAGGAGACCGTTATTGACTCCTGAACATCTAAAAATGGCACAGGTTACTTCGGTCAAAGGAAAGTCAATTTTTAATGGATTAGTCATTAACCTACCACATTTTCTTGCATGTATTTTGTGTTTTACTTTAAATAAAATTTTAGCATATGGGATTTAACGCAAATCTTTACCATTAAAGATGCAGAATGAAATGAATATATTAGTAAGTATTGGTAGTAGGAGTATACAAAACGCTTGGTTGGTCGTTTCGCATTTAGTCTAAAGTTAAAAAGTTGAATTACTTATTATTTTAATTTTGATGTATGCATGTAAATATTAAATAATATTGGTTGACTCAGAGAGAAGAGATTTTAAATATTTTATAAATCAATAAATAAAGAAATTTTTTAGTATCATTTTCCACTATTATTAATTAATATTTTATTTACTTATCTGATAGATGGTAAAATAATAAAAAATATAATTTTACACTTTCCACATATTTTTATTTTGACTCGACATATGTTTCGCAACACAGTTGCTTCCTCAATAGAGTACTATCAAATGGTATTTTAACAAGTATATACTTAGGTGTAAAATTTACTGCAGGTAATTTTTAGGTACGGTTGTTGGAAAAACCAATAATGATATTTACAAACTAATTAAAGAGATTTAAAAGAGGTGATAAATTTTACACCTAAGTATATACTTGTTAAAATACCATTTGATAGTACTCTTTTGAAGAAGCAACGGTGTTACGAAACATATGTCGAGTCAAAATAAAAATCTGGGGAAAGTGTAAAATTATATTTTTTTATTTTACCATCTATTTAAATTAACAATGGATTTCCACCAAGTAAAAGCCGAATCAATTCAATTAATCGTATCCATTATTACACTAGTTTGCGACCAATCAACATACACAATCTCAGTAATTAAACTATTGTGTATGCCATAAAAGATCTGAAACACTGTAAAGACGCGATTGTTGAGACAATTATAATTCAGTGAAGTTTGTGTTCAATTATGGTACGACTTATTCCAGACAGCTCTATATGTTTTATGTTAAACAAAAAAAAAATACAAAATCGACAAGAGGGTATCAGGGTTTCGTCTCGCTCAGTAGTACGAAATTTGATCTCAAAAGAGTACCTACTTGCGCCCATTACTTTTTTTTGTCTACCGCGAAAACCGCAATTCCAACCTGGAAAAATCGTTAACTTTCACCCCAGTGGCACCGTGTGTCATAGCGACCATTAACGCACTTCCTCGTTGTTATCCAGTTGGACGTCAACTACATTGATTTGCAGCCACAAATGTACCTTGAGAAGCACCGCCAACCTGGATTAACCGACAAGAGTTCCTGGTAAGTCGTTTTAGTGTCTCTCAATAAGCCAATGTCGTAATAGTTATTAATGATACTAGTTCGATATGAACACTATGAAACATGTGCAACGTTAAACCACGAGGCGTTAGCCGAGTGGTTTAATTGCACAATTTTCATTAACAAAGTTCATATCGAACGTGTATCATTTAAAATTTAATCTACGACAGTGCAAATAGATTTTATTCGTCTAAATTTCATTGATATCAGATAACGTTTTCGTAATTTTTAAAATTTTCAGGTGTTCATAATAGTCGTTATCATGGTAACCGCATTTTTGACTGTTTCAATTTCGATTTTGACAACGTCATTATTGCAGTCTAATTTTCTATTGTATGCAAAGTGTTGGCCAAAAATAATTTTATTTCTGACCGGTATATTATTAGCTTATAACGTCTTAGTTACCCGGGAATTATAAGGGTCATAACTCCCTTGGGATATTAAGAAAAATTTGACATAAAATCAAACGATTGACATCTAATGTCAATTTAATTGTCATCTATTGAAACATTTATTCCACTTTAAAAATGAACGAAATGTTACTAAAATCGGTCAGAAATAAAATTATCTATGTATCACTGGAATTATAAGGGTCTCAATTACCTCGGGCAATTGCTGTCCCTCGGGCCAAAGGCCCTCGAGACGTAAACTTTGCCCTCGGTAATTAAGACCATTATAATTCCCTAGATACATAAATAACTATAAATATGGGAGATTCTAAATCCGAAAGTGCCCCTTCGGATGTCGAAAATTCGCGCAAAGCGTAATAGTTTGCACCGACTCTTTTTGTTTTTGTATCTTAACATTTGGATGTTATTATGAATTCATAATAACACTGAGTGCTATTATGAAGGTCATAATGACATCCAAATGATAATGCTAAATACGTCATAATGGCACTGTCGTAGATTAATTCTGTAAAGAGTTACGGCTTTCTACAGTTAATTGATTGCTCAAAGCTCAGAGCTAAAATAGTTGAGC
Organism: Polydrusus tereticollis; assembly: GCA_963920685.1. NCBI lineage: Eukaryota > Metazoa > Arthropoda > Insecta > Coleoptera > Curculionidae > Polydrusus > Polydrusus tereticollis. The sequence goes on from OY987326.1 coordinate 202,986,422, forward strand.
CCTCATACGCAAACAGTTTGTATAATTTGGATACTTAAGTAATTAAAAATTAACCTTTGTTGATGCTAAGTGTTACAACTGCAGCATTATATAAAACAATTACGTATTATTTTTTTGTTGCCGTCTTCCATTGAAGGTTGGCGATCATTCTGTATTTTTGAAACTGCTGCACAAAAAAGGATCTGGTTCTCTTCTTTCCGTACAACTTTTTTAAGTTCTTCCACTGTAGTACTAGTTGCAAGAAATGGTACTTTTCTCCCCTTATCACGTGTCTGAATTATTCCAGCTTTCGTCGCTTTATTGGGTTCAAAATCTCGATCGTTGTATCTAGTCACAATAAGACATCTGTGTTGCGTATTCTATCAGTCCAGGAAATCTTTAGCATGCAGCGATAAACCCACATCTCTTCTTGCAGAGTGGGCCCAAAATTGTTCACCCCTCCAATCCATAAAGCAAGGTTGGACATATACAGGGTGTCCCGAAATAAGTGGCCAAAGGAAAACAGTTGAATCTGCATCGGAAAATAATACTAATTTGATTAATAAGCAAGTATCGGAAATTGTCCCCTAAAGGAGCTACGGCTCCCTAATAGGGAACCAATGAAGATGGTATTTTTTAGATTATTCCCAAACAGTTGCACATAGAAACATGAATTTTTGGTATTTTAGTAACTCTTTCATGCCGAATCTAAAATCAAAACTGTCAAAATTTAATGATAGGCGTTGGGGGGGGGGGGGGGGGGGGGGTTGAGGAACAAAAACAAGAGTAACTTTTTTCTAAGTTAATGTTTTTCATTTCTTTTCTGGAATATAAAAGTTTAGGGCTTTCTGGCAAAAAAAGGTACTCTTGATGTACTTCGCTCAGATGCACCATTTCTGAAAAAAAGTCCTTAACGATAACCCTGTTTACCAAGGACCGATCACATTTTCATTAAAACTTAGTAGTAGGCCTTGAAACAAAATAGACATGATTGTTATTTGCCAGCTTGACATTTATTATGATAGTTTATTCGAAATTTTCTGGTATAATTGTGGTTAATTTTTTTTAATATGGAGCGTTTCTCCAATAACAAATTAGCTGATATTCATTTAATTTACGGATATTGCAATGGTAATACACGTGCCGCTGTACGTGAGTACCAAAGAAGGTTTCCGAGAAGAAGACTGCCGCATCGAATAGTATTTTGCCGTGTCCATAGAAATTTAGTAGAGAAAATGGATGATTTAGGCGTTTCCAGGGACAAGGCCGGCCTATGGGAAATTATGATTTCGAGGGAGCGCTAAATAGAATTGAGGAAAATTCTCAAATAGCATTGAGACCGCTGTCAAATATTATCAATATCCCCAAATCAATTGTAAGTATCTAATATTTATTAGATTTGTTTTCACAGATAACAGATAGCAACACGTGAATTGTTTAAAAACATTTTTTTAGCGTGGAAGAATGACCCAAATGCCGGGACTGCATCCGTTTCATTATCAAAGAGTATATGATTTAAGAGCCGAAGATTTTCAACCTCGTAGAAAAGTTTTATGGTCGGATGAAGCAACCTTTTCAAGAGGCAAGGCATTTAATAGCCATAATACTCATTTTAGGGCTCAAGGCAATCCGAATGTGGTTCGAAGGTCTAACTACCAACATAGGTTTTCTTTCAATGTATGGACAGGGATCATAGGAGATGTTTTAATAGGTCCTATTATTTGGCTAGATAGAATAAATGCCCATCATTATTTAAGTTTCCTCCAAGATGAGCTGGCAGAATTGCTAAAGGATGTTCCTATACGTACTCGGTTAGAGATGTCCTTCCAGCACGATGGGGCGCCAGCCCACTTTGGCCAGCTTGTAAGAAACTGGCTAAATGAAAATTTTCCGAATAAGTGGATAGGTAGAGGTGGTCCAGTAAACTAGTCAGCTCGATCGCCTGATCTAAATCCTTTAGAGATTATTATCTATGTGCAATATTGTTTATGCCACAGAAGTAGATAGCCCAGAAGAGCTTTTAAGATGAATTCATGCAGCTGGAAATCGAATTACAGAAAACCGGTTCGAAATTCTTCGTACTACTCAAAATATTAGGAAACGGTCCAGACTGTGTATTCAACAAAATGGAAATGTATTTGAACATTTACTCAAGTAAATGAATGTTGTTGTTGACTTTAAAAAATTCATAATTTTAATTTGATCCGTGCTTGCTAAACAATGTTATCGTTAAGGACTTTTTTTTTAGAAATAGTGCACCTTTTTTTGCCAGAAAGCCCCAAACTTTCATAAAAAGAGACTTTTGTTTTTGTTCCTCAACCCCCCCAAATGTTACGCCTATGATTAAATTTTGATAGTTTTGATTTTAGATCTAGATTCAGCATATAAACGTTACTAAAATACCAAAAATTCATGTTTCTATATTCAACTGTGGGAATAATCTGAAAAATATCATCTTCATGGGTTCCCTATTAAGGGGCTGTAGCTCCCTTAGGGGGCAATTTCAAATACTTGTTTATTAAACAAATTAATATTATCTTCAGATGCAGATTCCACTGTTTTCCTTTGGCCACCTAATTTCGGGACACCCTGTATTATACTTGACTACGCGCAGTCTAAGATTTAGATTTAAATGTCTGCATGCCAGGAGTTGTTTTATTTCGATATGTCCTGCCCAACATCCCACTCACTGTCCAGGTAGTATCCATACTGGTCAACTCTATTTACTTTTTCTTGTTCAGCAGATAGTGCTACAATTGTACAATACCAATATTTTGTTCCTGATAAGCATACATTTGGTCTTCTTTAAATTTGGTGTTACTAGCTTAATTCATTATTGTTATCAACGATTGCATTTCTTCAGCTGAGTTGCTCAGTAAGACTGTATCGTCAGCATAGCGGTTGTTATTTAATTTGTTGGTTCACGATTTCTATAAATTCTTTTCGTCTTCCGATAGCGCCCCGGACAAAATAGCCTAGGGAGTAGATATATTATTATCTATGATGCTAAAATACCCTCTACGAATGTCTGTCTCCTCCGATACATGATTCTTCATCTGTTTTATCTCAAGCTATGATTCTTATGTCGCGCTGATCTATGTTATGTAGGCTCTGTATCATTTTGGAGTCTTGAACTTTAACAAAAGCTTTCTTATAGTCTACTAAGCACCTGTAATTGCATATTTGACAGCCCTAAAATTGAAACTGAAAAGTAAAGCAATTTGCTGCTTTGACGATTAAGGGAGAATAATAAAAGTTTTACCATTGAGCATTAAATTTAGAGTGGTTGCGACTATAAAAAGGAATTTTTATAACTAAACAAAGTAAAGCTCGCCAAGTTAAGGTGTTGTTAGTAGTTAAATTTATATTGCCGAAGTTTTCACGATCTACTGTTTCCCGTTTAGGAATTTATATTATTGGATAGTCAAGAAAATCTAAATGGTTTTAAGGACAATGTATAGATATAGGTTCAACATTTTTCTTTTATTTTAATCTAATATGGGAGTAATACATTGCATTCCTTTGGGAAGTTCTCTAAGCATTGTAGCGTCTATTTTATATTGCAAGGAAAATATGTTATTAACTTTTTGTGCACAAATATATGGTATATAAAACATTCAGTATGGTAATAAAGTAATAATTCTTTCAAGTGGACTGAAATTATTGATAAATTGTAGAAAAACAGGTGGCAATTTTTTTATTGAATTGATATTTAGACGGTTAGAAATAAATAAAATAATGCTAATAAATTTTTGTGCTTAGTTCTAATACTATCTTTAACATACAGTAAATATAAACCTTGCCTATGGCTCGGTTTTTAGAACCTATTTGCCTATACTATATGTACATAAGCGTTTCCTAAAATATAATATCTGGTGTTGCGAGGGCATTACGATGCTACAAGTGGCATCCCTAAATTTGATTTGTAGAGGTAGAGTAATACAGAACGTACAGGTACATTTTTTTAAGGTTCTCGCCAGATTGACAATTCTTCTGCTGACAATCGGATGAAACACTTAAAAAAAATGTCCCCGTACATACGGCAAAAATTCGTGAGGTGATTTCTTGCGCAATGCTAGGACTATTTGTACGTTTATGATTTTCAAAAAACCGCTTTATTTAAAAAATACGGGGCGATAAAGCTTTTGACCACAAAAACCTTAAATACCTTCTCTAAAATTTGTTAGAGTTGCCTACATAAAACTAAAGACTCTACATGGTACAAAAATTGTACAAAAATACATTATTGCCTTTTACTAACGTCTCGATTATTAAAAGCGGCAGTTTTCAACTGGTTATGAATTGAAAAGTTCAAAATTGAAAGAATCCGAGCTGTTCAGTAGTCATTTTCAATTTATAATTATTCAATAAAAGCAATCTTTTTTGGTGTTTTCATTTTACTATTGATTTTAGTCTTCTTGCAAGCAAAAAATATTAGTATTTATTTTTTTAAATCGATATAGTGTTTATTATTTGTGTTGATATTATATTTAGGTATTATATTATTTTTTATGTGTACTATGCCAAAAGCTGCTAGTTAAAACTGAATACATGCTTTGACTTAGATATAATATTTGAGGAGTAGGTATCGAATCAAAGATGGCAATCTCCAGCAAGCATATAATTTAGAGAGAAAATCGTAAATAGTGAATCTCCAACAAAACTTAAAAAATATATTTCTTTATTATTTTAATTATTTTCAAACTAACCCAAAGTGGTCGATAACAATATTTCGGTAGAATATTTAGTAAAGACTGAGAAATACTGACAGCAAAAATTATGGTTACAAAATAATCTAACATAAAATAGACAAAAATATTCTTGCAACTACATAGTAACATTGAAATATTTTATATCTACATTTTCTATTTGGAAAATTGCGATATCATCAGAGCAACTAAGGTTCTTCCTCTTATTTTAAGAATACTTTTGCTACGGTTTCAATCCTTATTTCCGTTGACCTGAAATTTTACCAATATTCAAGTGAAATTTAATAATGTTCCATGACGTTCAAAATGTATTTAATAAATCAATAGGATTTATATTTGAACGTAAATTACTTTATAATAATCAGCAAACTTAGGTTAATTGATGCAAAGTTAATTTGTAATTTTTCCTATGTGACAATAACGCAAATTCATTTTAAGAAAAAAACGGATTCCACTCACAGCCGGACAAATGCCAACTACATCCACTCTTTACTCTAAATAGCGCGTATAGGGTCGTTGTCGCATAAATAAGAATATCTACCAACATTAGGATACTTTGCATCGCATTGCGATTCGGGGTAAGCGTTATATTTGACTTCGTTCTTGTATATTTCGAAAACTACTTTTCGGATTGACTTCAAATTTTCAGGGCTGACCATACATTATGAATGCTTTGTAAAAATTATGTAAAGAGTGTAAGTTGGTATTTGACCAAATGACCCGATTGACGGAAAGAGAGTTTCCCGCGAATTGAAAACATAAATAAGCCATATTGTAACAGACAAGTTGGTTCGTTCTAATATACTTTTGATATAATTTTAATAAAATTTTATTTTATGTAGTTTATAATAATAGTATTGTTTTTGTTGTTTTGAAAAATTTTCTTTCCTCTGTATCTCCGAAACAACGCGGCTATCCAAAAATCAATAAGTTACAATATATTCTTAAAATTACCAATTACTATGCCTAGTGCACACTCTGAATATTTTCTTTTACAGAATGAAAGTCAGTGCTTAGTAATAAATTTTCACCGTTTATATGCCGATGCTTAAAATGTAATAAAAGATAAGGGAAATTTTGGTTGGAAATCATCGCAAAAGAAGGTACAATGGTAAGAATTTAACGAATCTTTAATATAAAAAGATTAGAAGTGAAAAGCGTTTCGAGTTAGTTTATTTCTTGAGCCATGAGTGTAACATTTTTTTTTTTTTATTTTTTTTCCTAAACGTTGATTAAAAGAATAATCTTCAATTTGTACGTTTCTTTTGAGCGGCTACAAAAACGTATTTATTATTCATATATACAGTGTGTTGCAAAAATGTTCTAGGGTTTGCCGCGTGTAATCGATACGCGGCTTAAGTCTTGAAACGATGGAGTCGACGCATGCATGAGGCTTCCGTCTAAAGGAGTCTCTGGTTCAAAGCTTAACTTGACAAGCCAGGGAAAATGTGATGTATTTTGAATCAGTAAATTGATTGTTAGCTACAAAACGCCATTTTTCAATAATATTTTTCCTGCAGTTGAAAAATCTGAAATAATTTCTTTATGTAAATTAAAGCGCCGAATCTAAGCTGAGCAAAATTGGATTATTTAAAATATTTTATTCGTAAACAAAATTAAATTAAGGAAATTCAAATTTGGTTAGCCCCAGTTAAATCCCAATTATCACAGCAAAGTGTCTCGGGGGTTAGCCTACTAGAAGAATTTAAATCTCATTTGCAAGCCACTTTCGTTCAAGTTAAAATATAACATTAATTAAAACGGATAATTAAAGGCAGTTAGAAAGTGTTCTTTCGGGTTTTACTAAGAAGATAAGATGATATCTTAATATGTATTAGGTCTATATGGAGGGGGATCCAAGAAATACAGACCCCTCTTGGATACTTTTGCGCGAGATGATTGTTTTACTCTATTACCTGCGCCGCTGTTTTCTATACTTTTTTTAATAGCCCAAAAGTAAATTACATCTGCCGTTCATGGCAAATAAGTTTGTTCTATTTCTCAAATTTAAATAAAAATGACCAAATACCCATATAAACTGACATAGAAGCCGTGGATTTTTACAAAAGGTTTTGGTCGTAGCTAAAATGTTTAAATACCTACTTTTTTTGCAGTTAGCGTGTTTTCTTTTAATAAATCGTTTGGAGGCAAAATATGTCTTACTTTGTTAAAAAATGCTTGCTTACAGGGTATCTTGGAAAAATATTGGTTTTATCCATGTTTAAGTTTTTAAGAATGAAGTTCTATATAAAAAAAAATAATTTTTCAATTACTATATTTCTAAGGAACTTTCAACGTCCCCCACATGAGAAAGTCAAAAGTTTAGAACATAACGCGAAGTTATCGTTCCATTTTTAGGTTAAGAATGTAGGGTCAAAGTATAGCGGATGGTTTCCAACACACTGTATATATGAATAATAAATACGTTCTTGTAGCCGCTCAAAAAAAACGTACAAATTGAAGATTATTTTTTTATTCAACGTTTAGGTAAAAAAATTAAAAAAAAAAATGTTACACTCATGGCTCAAGAAATAAACTAACTCGAAACGCTTTTTCACTTCTAATATTTTTATATTAAAGATTCGCCAAATTCTTACCATTGTACCTTCTTTTGCGATGATTTCCAACCAAAATTTCCCTTATCTTTTATTAAATTTTAAGCATAGGCATATAAACGGTGAAAATTTATTACTAAGCACTGATTTTCATTCTGTAAAAGAAAATATTCAGAGTGTGCGCTAGGCATATAGTAATTGGTAATTTTAAGAATATATTGTAATTTATTGATTTTTGGATAGCCGCGTTGTTTCGGAGATACAGAGGAACTAAAATTTTTTAAAACAACAAAACAATACTATTACATAAACTACATATAATAAAATTTTATTATAAGTACATCAAAAGTATATTAGAACGAACGAACTTGTCTGTTACAATATGGCTTAGTTATGTTTTCAATCGGGTCATTTGGTCAAATACCAACTTACACTCTTTATATAATTTTTATAAGCCATTCATAGGCGTATGGTCAGCCCTGAAAATTTGAAGTAAATCCGAAGAGTAGTTTTCGAAATATACGAGAACGAAATCAAATATAACGCTTACCCCGAATCGCAATGCGATGCAAAGTATCCTAATGTTGGGAGATATTCTCATTTCGTTAGCAATATGAGAACAGTTTGTTTTTATATTACCTTAAACAACTAATTATACTTAAAATAATTATTTCTTGAAAAAAACTAATTGGGTATTTCAGGTAGGGCCTTATTAAGTAATAATTTCAATACTTATTTTATACAAGCATTTTCTAAAATAACTAGATGAAATTAATTAAATTTTTTTACAAGTCTGCTTTTAAACAGGCTTTTCATAAAATAAAAGTTGGCACGTGGATTTGACATACATATAGTTGTAGCAGTTATTATTAATATTATTACAGTGATAGGGAACATGCCGAGATGATAATTATTTGTGTGTGGTTTCTGCAATGGTAGCGCACTCTAAATGGATAAATATCAGCTTCGAATCCCAAATTGAGTTGTTGCCAACAGATAAGTGTTTCAAAATGTATTTTCAAAAGCTCAGTAAACTGGAATATTTGCAAGTGCATAAATTGTTTCCGAAAAACCGCAGGGCCTCGATATATCTCTTGAAGAGAGTAATTCTTTATACTTTTACAGAAAATCCAAGTGAAAGTATTTTTTTTTTAGAGATGAAGCTCAAATTCACTGAAACAATATTTTCCACAATGGACATGCAGTTAGAGAAAAATCGTCACTTCACGTTCAAAGAAAACTTTCTTTCATGATCGATGAAGTTGATTCCATTGTTTGGTTCTTACTGGATGGGCTCTTTTTCAAGAAAACGTATCTAATGCTTTATATGCAGTTGCTTTAGATGTAGGGTCACGTCTGTATGTCTAATAGGATGATGTCGCATTCCACTTTAGTCTCAAAGTGCGAAATTTCTTGAATATTTGTGTAAACTAACCTGATCGTTGGATTGGCAAAGTGAGCCTCAAAATTGACCACCAAGGTCATCTTACCCTTGGATTATCATTTCTGAGGGGTGGATGATATAAGTCATCAACAATGGTGCAGCTGCTTAACGTGGTACAAAAAAAAATGTAATAAACGACCCAATAAACAATAAGTTAACAAATGTCTTTAATTGGCATACTTTATTTTATAACTAATATATACATAGTGTTTCAAAACAATGCTAAAGTTTTAAAAAATGAGTCGTTATTAGTTATTAAAAAACTACTATGTAATGTAAGGTGGGACTGAACTTAAAGTTAAGTTTGCAGACTTTGCCCACTGTTAAGCGAGAATCCCTATTATCCTGCTTTGAGCTTTTATTGACCTTTCAATGGTGTGATTGAGGGTATAGAAAGAAAAAAACACTACACTATGACTACTCCAAGGGCAACTTTGTGCATTTGTAAAATTCTTTAAGTCTTTAAGCGGTTGTGACGAGTCCGGACTGCTGGCATGCGGGGACGCTACTGACAGCTTGTACGAGGTTTATGATTGTATCTATATATTCTTGGATGACTCTACTCCTAAGAAACCTATAACAACAATGTCAAGAAAGCCTAAATGTCTAAATTAAACTCCTTGACAAAAAAAAAAACGGGCAAATCAAGTTCTGTTTAAAGTCACTCTTAAATCCCTTTTTTAATTGTAGGCGTTTCTATCTTAAGCATTTCTGATGTTGATTTTTTCAAAATTCTTTAATGGATCTGGTGTTAAACAGTGTAGAACCGAGAGTTGTATATTGCCTTAAATTTCTGAACACTCTGTTGAAGTTAATAATGTTTCTTTGTATGGGATTTTTGCCCCTGCGAACTTAAAGATCTTTAAAGCACCTATTCCCGAAAAAGTTTGAGACGACTGATTTTGATTTTTGGGTTGCTAGTTTGACATTTATTTTCTGTACTAAACCTTTAAAACTTTAAATTTCTACTTGATTAGTCGTACTCCTGGATTCTGTATCTTGACAATGATTGTTTTTCTCTCAACTTAAATGTCGATATTTCTTTTAACGGTCACTGGAGACCGCCAAAGAATATAAAAAGGAAGTCTTTTAAGACCATTCCCCCAACCTTGTGAAAAAAACTTTTATTATAATATCTTTTATTTATATTTTGTGTTATATTCAAGTTTTATGTATGTTTATTTAACTAACTAGTAACTATAAGAACGATGATTGAGCTTTTCATACCTTTGTCATTAATGCAATTATACTGACATTGTCAACCATTTTGTTCTCAAGCTGTCAACGGTCGACTATAAAATGACTGAACACGTTGTCACGTTTTCATTTTAACTGTGTTCGTCTCCCTATTTTAATCTTTAAGGGTATATAAAATATAAGATCTGTTTTTTTGTTTTTTAATTTTTTAATAATTTTAATTTAAATAAAACTCTATTGTTTTCCCTACATAATGGGACGAACATAACGCAAGGTGACGGGACCTTAGGTCTCCAATAACTAATTTTACAAATGAAATTTCAACATTATGTAAGTACAGACATTATTAATAATTTTATTTTATTACTAATTACAAATTTCTTTCTTATTACAGAATTTCTCATAAAACAAATCACAAACAAAAATCTTTCTCTAACAAGATCTAGAATGTCCAAAAGATCCTTTTTATATATCCTGACGTATGATTTTCAAATAACGAATATCTTCCCTTTTTAAATTCGACCACAGATTGACAGTGTCTTTTCATAAACTTTGATTTAAATATAACATTCCACTTTCAATTCCAATTTTAGCATGCTGATTACATTCAATTATTAATATCTTGTCAAAATATTTTTAAATAAAAAAAGCTCCATCAACGTCATTTTCCACCAACAGTTTTCTCTCTACTGCTAATAATAACTGCAGCACTACTTTGGTCTCCTGAAGATGAAGGTTACTACCTTTGAAACATGTAGAGACAATTTAATTTTAAAATTGAGCCTTTAATAGCTCACTATTAAATTAGTGGAGAAAGCCTTTTTGACTTTTTTTTCCCTTTCCCTAAACACTAATATGGTGCCTCCTCATGGTAGAGATTTAACACAACAATGACGTTTTGAGTAATGTCTTCCCGCTCTTCAATTATAGGTCTAGTTTTAGACAGTTTACGGCAAGTTAGGTTTTATTCCTTTGAGACTTAAAACTCCAAACATTAAGTTTGTTGCTGAAGACGGCATTTTAAAGCGGTATTACTTTTCGGAAGGGATATTAACCGAAATCTTTTCATAGCTCTTTGTGATTCTAAAGCCTTTCAGACGATTATACTTTTAATGGCGATTAAACGTTGAAACGACTGTTTTATTTTACAATGTTTTCTATATACCGGGTGTTGCATCGTCGAGCGGGACATAGAAAATCCCATGTAATTTTAAATGGGGTCAATTATTGGCTTCCCTAATTATTTTAGAGAAAAATTCTATTTAGGTTTATTAAAGAGCACTAAAACCCACATTCAAGAGAATAACTTTAGATATTTTTGATGAGCCCGTTTACGGGTTATCGCCGATTTCTTTTTAACTATTTCTCCTTTTTATGGCCCCGTATTTGCGGGCACCAGTCAAGGTAAAAGATGACTGTCAAATAAAGTTGTCATTTTGAAATGTGTGCTTTATTGTTATAAAAACTCGTACATCGAAAATATTAAAGGTGTATTTATGAGTACAAATTAATCTGAATAAAACTAAAATAAAGTATCCAATTACAAGGTTAATTATGACATTTTACATGTTTTAATATTTCACTAATTAATAGGTAGGTACTATTAAATTGTTAGAACTTTAGGATTTAAGAAGATGTTCAAATATTCCTCCATTGACTGCTAGACAATAACCGAGGCGATCATAAAATTCTCTTCTTACATTCGCTAGTTGGTAAACTGAAATTCTATTGCATTCGGCAGAAATAGCATTTTTTAACTCGTCTAGATTTGGGTATTTTTTATCTTTGTATATCCTGTTTTTTAAATGGCCCCAGAGAAAGAAATCATTTGGCGATAAATCAGGAGACCTGGCTGGCCAATTTACTGTATGATTTAAGCCAATAACATTTCCATTAAAAGCACGGTTTAAATATTCCCGGACAGCCAGGGTACTATGTGCCGGGCAGCCATCCATTTGGTACCAAACTTCCTGATTTTCCCTGGCGGCATTATGTAAAGTAGGTAAAATATGATCTTCAAGTAGTTCCAAAAAATATTCTGCATTTAAATTTCGTGTAAGAAATAATGGCCCGATAATATTTTCTCCGAAAATCCCAGCCCATACATTAACTTTTTGTGGATATTGCGTCCTTGTTTCCACAAACCTGTGTTGGTTTTCTTTGCTCCAATATCGATAATTTTGAACATTGGGTTCATTGTTTAAGGTAAATGTGCATTCGTCAGTGAAACAAATGTTTTTTAAAAATTCCCTATCCATGTTTGCTCTTTCCATCATACCAAAACAAAACTCCTGTCGTCGTATTTCGTCCCTATCTCTTAGCTCTTGGTGCTTTTCATATTTGTATGAATAATATTTATGTCGTTTCAAAGCTCGTAACGCTGTGGTGTGATCTAATCCTATGTCATCCTCAAGTTTCCTTGTGCTGATCTTCCCATCATTTTTTTCCACGCACAATAAAACTTGCAAGTCCCTATCATTTCTTGCATCTCTTCTTTGTTCCTGCCTTTCTTCACATCTGCAGTTATTTATTACAGTGCCTTTTGTCTCAAATTTCTTGATAGTCCTTTCGACTGTAGATTTTGCAGGTATCGGTATATTCGGATACAGAGCAGCAAACATGTCTGACACATTTTGATAACTATTTCCTTGATAATACCATTTAATCATCAAGATTTTTTCTTCAGAAGTGTAATTCATGGCTAATATTTTCGATGTACGAGTTTTTATAACAATAAAGCACACATTTCAAAATGACATCTTTATTTGACAGTCATCTTTTACCTTGACTGGTGCCCGCAAATACGGGGCCATAAAAAGGAGAAATAGTTAAAAAGAAATCGGCGATAACCCGTAAACGGGCTCATCAAAAATATCTAAAGTTATTCTTTTGAATGTGGGTTTTAGTGCTCTTTAATAAACCTAAATAGAATTTTTCTCTAAAATAATTAGGGAAGCCAATAATTGACCCCATTTAAAATTAAATGGGATTTCCTATGTCCCGCTCGACGATGCAACACCCGGTATATACACTTATACAGGGTGTCCCAATTCTATTTACAAAATATCTTACTCCCTGCTCATAATATAAAAAAAAAGTTCTTAGTTTAAAAAACTATTTTTACTGGGAGTACATTTAAGTATACAGGGTACCTCAAAAGTATAATTTTAATATCAACTTTACGTTTTTAAATAGGACACCCTACATTGTTTGTTGTTAATTACTTCAAAGGGTAGCTTTAATCGGATTATGTGGTTGACTTTATTTAACCTCGCAATTCGGCTTAATCAATCTGTTTTTTTTTAGTTTACCATTTTTTTTTTCTGTGCACTGAAATGGTAAAGTCAACTTTTCCTTTTTTTTCCAGCGGGGTATATTAAATTTTAATTACACATTTTGGTTCGTCGGTCTAAGCTTTGTAAATTCACCTTATAAATTACGAAGTTCTGAGAATGGAAAAAGGATTGTTCAATCCTGGTAACGAAATCCCCAAGGAGAGACCTCTATTTGGCCTTTCGAACGCCCCTTCAAAATACCCAACCGCTTCAAAAGAAGAAATTTTACTGTAATTGCTTAAATTACTTAAGCAGATTAAACTTTCAGGTACATCCTGATGGCTGGGTCCGGTGTTACGGTCGGTTTAAGTATGAATTTTAATAATTTAGTTCTGCCCAAAATAATTCAGTAGAAAATATATTAAACTAAACTGGCTTAGTTAATAACTTAAAAGTTGTTTAAATTTTCGAGTTTTTTCAATAAACTTGTAAAAAATTTTATGCATTTTTTCTTTAATCCAATCTTGCCCACACATAAAACAAATTTGTCTTAACCTGAATAGAACTAACCTATTTTAAACATTATACAAAAAATCATTTTATAAGGCGTATTTAAATAACAGAGGTCTGCATTTGTATCAGGTAGGGGAGAGTGTCAATGAAACGGACACGCTATGAAACGGACAGTTGCTCTAGTGTAAAAACTCTTTAGTATAATGCGGTCCTTAATGAGATTCTAGCAACATAGTCTTGAGTGAATCACACCACAGCTGTATCGGTCTAGTGGTGTACGTAGCAGATGAGCTAGGAAAGAAACCATATTCTTGGCATAAAAAGTAAATATTTATAGAAATTTGTGAACTGCATTTAAGGTAGGCTATTTTAAATTGTTATTTTGGGCTTAGGTAATCTCTTCTGTAACACCTTTAAGAAGCATGTCAGGTAGAAAGCTTTTTGGTTAGGTATTTTCTTTCGACAATGAAAGCGATTAAAGAAATAAAATGGCGATTGCCATGAAGTGGACATGTATTAATGCACTGAAACGGACGTCCGGTTCAATGCATGTGCATGTGTCCGCTTCAAAACCACAATGTGTTTCGTAATAATTTACTTTCTACATCTATCAAATCAATCAATCAATCAAAAATATGCTTTATTGTCCAAGAATACAAATGTTCTTATTGACAAAGCTACCTAAAACTACGCCTAACATAAAATTACAGGTCAAAACAGAAACAGAAACAGAAAGGGACAAAACGCCCATAAGATCACAGAAATATATAAATCATAAACATAAAAAATAAAATAATTACACCCACGACTTAAAATTATGTAAAGATCACGACAAAAAATAATGCTAATTATTTGTATCATTAAAAAATTCATTGACAGTATAGTACGCTTTTCTAATTAAATAATTTTTTGTTTTCCTTCTGAATCTCCTCTCGCATTGCTGACTCCTTAGGTCAATTGGTAGATGATTAAAGATTTTTTTGCCACCATACATTAAAGATTTTTTAATCTGATCGGACCTAGGAATAGGCAAGCTGAGAGTAAATGATTGGCGCATATTATAATGAGTAGAAACAAAGAGATTGTTCCTATATTTTCTATACATCAAGCAGGCAGTCTCAAGAATAAAAATACAGCAAACTGTCAAAATTGCGTGTCTCAGGAATAATGGACGACAAGAATCACGAACTCCAGCCCTGCACATATATCTAATCGCTCTCTTTTGTAACACAAATACAGAATTAAACAAATATTGAGAACAAGAGCCCCAAAAACAAATCCCATATCGAAGATGGGATTCAACTAGTGCATAGTAGGAATTTTTGGCAATGGTAAAGTCTAAGTTAACGGATATAACCCTCAAGGCATAGCAACTGGAAGAAAGTCTTTTACATAGCTGTATTATGTGATATTCAAACCTTAGAGCATTATCTATTGATAGACCCAAAAACTTGCTGACATTAGGCATAGAAACAACTTCATTTTCTAAATAAATATTATCTAAGTTACATTTGAAATTTAAAATATTAGTTTTAGAAATATTGAATGATAGTAAATTAGAATCACACCACTGTTTTATATTGCACAAGTCAGAATTTATATTAAGGTGAAGCCGATCGCTGTTTTGATCGTGCCAGAGAACAGTGGTGTCATCTGCAAATATTGTAAATTTTCCCGTTATGGGAAGGTGGGGTAAATCGTTCACATAAATTAAAAAAAGGAGCGGACCCAAGACCGAACCCTGCGACGCAATCATGTCTCCCGAAGACGTGAGGCCGTATCCTAAGGCTCCTGCACGAAAAAGAAAGCTTGGAGGTCCTCGTAAAGGTAAAACAACTATTATAATGGAAACACCTGAGAAAGGCGGACTTTTACAAGAAAAGGAAGCAGCAGGTTCTAAGAAAAAAAAGTTATCAAGTGCCACCAAAAAACGGATAAAAAGTTTATGCCAGGAATCTAGTTCTGAAAATTCAAGCTTAGATATTTCGCTACATGATTCCAGTGATGATGATGACACATCCCTTAATGATATTAGTTTTTAAAGAAAAGTAACAGAAAATGAGGAAGGAAAGAAAAACATACACATTGAAAATACTTCATTCCTTGATCCCAGTGATGATGATATTCCCCTCAGTTGCCTTAGTTTTGAAAGGGGCCTGATAGAAAAGGAGAAAGGAAAGAAAATCCTACATAATATTCAAAACAAACAAGATAAAGAAAAATGCAGTAATGAACAAGATGCATGTGTGGTTTGTAGTGGCGTTTATAAATTAAGTAAGACAGACTGGCTTAAATGATTTGTGTGCCAAATGTGGGCTCATGAGACCTGTGGACTAAAAGGCGGCCATCATTTTTTTTGCAACAAATGCAATTAATTTATATCTTTAATCATCTAAATGTTATATTTTGTTTTGTTACAAAAGGAAATTAGTAGAGAATTTCATATCTTTAACTACTTTAAAAAAAAACTGTTTTTAACTATGTGTATTATTATATTTGTAGACCCGTCCTTTTCATAATACCCTTTGTCCGGTTCAATACAGCGTTGTAATGAACTGGCCAAAATTACATTTTTTTTTAATATTCTGTTACTTTAAATGGTTTAACATAAATGAATTACTAATAATTAAAAATGCTAAGTAATTTATCACCGTTTTATACTATATATCCTATTTAGTAATTAAAAGAATATTAAAACATATATCAATTATTTTTTGGAAGTGTCCGTTTCATCGACCCTCTCCCCTACTTATTAATAAAAGAAAATAGATTAATTACGCAAAATTTCCTAAAAACTCTTACCGCCAATTAATTAGGCTAGAAATTCTCATTCTTATTAGTACTTAATTACCCCCTCTCAAAATTAAATAAAAGGTGGAGCAATGCCATTATAAATTTTAATATCGTTCGGTATTTAAACGTAAAAGAAAAACTGTAATTTATTTTTTGTAACAGATTAGTTGGTAATATTAGGTCGCAAAATGGCTTCAAGATCAACACATTATAATAATTAGCCCGATAACTTTTTTATGTCTATGAAGACTTCACCATTAATTAAAGAACAACGAAGAAAAATAAAAGAATTTGCTAAAAACACAAACCTACTTTCTCGGAAATTGAATTGAACATCATCTTTAGAGAAATTTCCATCCTCTACTACACATTAAATTGAGGCGAAATAAAGGATTTTGAAGGACAATGCGAAGCAAAAAGGGTGTTTTTGAAACATTAATGTTTTTGAAGCCACAATGAGTGCCGAAGAAAGACGCTTATTTATTTATTTTAGAAATTAGTTGAAAATATTTTTGGCAACAGTCGCAATTCCAATTAGTGAAAAATATGGTGGAAGAATGAGAAAATTGGGAACTAAGGAATCAGTCACAGTATACAGGGTGGTGTAAAAAATTGTCTAAAATTACATATTGTCAAATGGAACACCATATAAAATATAAAAACTGACAAATGAAAGATACTCACACCTTGATTGAGTTCTCGAACACACTCTCTTTTGACTTTTGACATCTTTCATATTATAGTATCTTTAACTTTTCACTATTTAATCCTTATTTATATAGAGCGGGTAAAAGATATGCTAGAATTTAAATAATATCTTTAATAAATGCCGACACTCAGTTTGCAAGGTGTTAAAAATAAAGTCCGTTCAGGTTAGTTAGCCGTAAATAATATCCATTCCTTACGTTCTAAATAATAGGTAACCTTTAGGACAAAAAAAAATCCTTTAATTATTTTTGTTTAGATAAATAATGTATTAGGTATGTTTGATGGTTGAAATAAGTACTTAACTGTCTTTAAACATTAATGTATTTCTAGATGTGTACAAGATTAAGCTTAAAATGCGTCATTTAACAGAAACTCATAGTATGGAAATATAAATTTAATGATGGTCGGACGCGCAGATAAATCCAGAACTCAGCACGAAGTGGTTAGATTATTTAGCGAAAAACATCTAGATTTGCCCCCTATAAGTCAAAGTACGATAAGCAATTTGAGAAAATGTTTGGAGAAAATGGACGTGGAAGATCTACATCTACTAAGAGGCAATCTGCACTGAACGACGATACGAAATTAGATGTACTCTTAATAATTAAAGATAATCTATTGCCCGCAACAAGATAGCTAGGAAGGGCTAGTTATGGTTTCAAATGTTTACTGTAGTTAATGTCCTCTAGAAGATGTTTTTAATTTTGATAATATAAATTAAAAAATGGATCAATTCAGTATTAAGCCGTTTTCTTGAAACACGCATTGCCTGTTTCCTTAAACAAGCATTTTTATGCTGCCACTAAGGCATAAGGGTCACTTTAGTTAGGTTTTAGTAATGACGTTTATATTAATCTATCCAGAAAAATTTTCTACACCCTAAGGATATTGCAGTAAATGATTTAACTATTTTTATTAATTTAACCTATACCCCATGAGTCATTACTCTTAAAAGAAAATTTGGAAGCTTACAGTAAATAGTTGAAATATAGGTCAGTAGTAAAATATACAAGCATCTCCCTTACGAAATACAGCTTGTACAAGAATTTGTAGAATATAATCAAAATAGGAGACTGCAGTGTTCCTAGGAAATGATGGATTTAATTGACAGAAATCTGGTGAACTCACATTATTTTATGATGAAGCTAAGTTTACGTCACATAACCATGTTTATCGACAAAATTGCCGTAATTGGGTAGATGTGAATCCCCATCAGATGAGGGAAGTACATACCCAGTGGCCCCAAAAAAAATAATGTTTAGACTGGAGTTATGGGAATAGAGTGATTAGGCCCATATTTTTTGACAATAACTTAACTGGAGTAGGATATTTATCATTTCACTTTCAAAAACTTGTACCAAATTTAGCAGTTTTATTTCCCAATGCTTTGGATATACACGTGCCAAATGTGGATATCTGATTTCAGCAGGAGGGGTCCGATAGAATGGCCACCGAGGTCTCCGGATATTACCCCACTTGATTGTTTCTTGCTGGGTTACTTAAAGAGTAAAGTTTTAAAGAGAAAACCCGGAAGCATGGTGGTATAAAAAGAACATATAAGTTGTTAGGGTAGAGTTATTACACCAAAAGTTATTCAGAATGTGAGAAATGAATTTTATTTACGACTAGATTGCTGCCAGGAAGTAAACGGACGACATTTTCAACACATTTCAAACTAAGTGTAATACATTTTATTAAAGACATTTTTGAATTTTAGCAAATCTTTTAATTGCTTTGTAAAATAAAGATAAAGGTTAAAAATCGAAAAGTTAAACTATTATAATATGACAAAAAAATACGGGGTTTCTATTTAGAAGGAGAGTTGATCGTGATAAGTATTTTTGCTTACCACGTATACGCGTTTTTCAGTTTATAAAATGCGCAATAAAAATAATAGTTCACGTGTCGAACCGATTTTTAGAAAAACCTCCCAATGTGACAATGCAAAATTTATTCCATGTTAGATTTCTCACTGTACATGTATCAAAATACTTTCATGAACTTACTAATTTCAAAAAAGTCGGCTATGCAGACCTGTAAATCAATCTATATTATCTAAATTATTTCTTATGTTTAATGATAAATGGTAAATAAAGTAAATAATTATACTCTTAATAATTAAGTTTGAATAAAAAATAGTTTTTGTTAAATCTCTGAGCCAACTTTAACAATAAATCACTCCGAGCGGCAGAACAACCGTATCATTTGTCACACAAACTTCATCGCAAACTAAAATGTTGTCATTTTGCTTACCTCATCGTTGGAAGGATCGCGGTGGGCTATTGTGTCCAGATGGTCCTTTCCCTCGCTGTCCTATAAATCTTGCGGCCAACAAAACGCCATTATGTAGGTGAAAGGTTTTGACGACTAAATACTAGACGTGCAAAATACAAAGTTTTAAGATTTTATTCTATAATAATTTAGGTTGTCTGGCAGTGGTTCACTTTGACCTAGTTTGCTAATGTCCCGTCTGAAGACCTTTTAGTTTTGAAGAATGCCTATAGTGTCTAACTCTTCATGTTTTTATAAAGGCGCTTTTAAACCAGTGAAGCAACCAAAATACAAGAGTAATGAGATATACAGGATGTGTAAGGAAGAACGGACCAAACTCCAGAAGTGTATTATACAAACAATGTGAAAAAACCCATATGTTCTTCTCTGATTTTCATTTGATTTCAAGTTATAGCGTCACTAAAAATTGTTATCTAGCATTCAACTTTTATCCAAATTTTCGCGTAATCAGAGTATGCCATGTTCGATAGTCAAACACAATTAGTAACTTTGTTATTTGTCACGGAGTAGTGTAACAGTAATTGAACGTTTATTTTCAATTTGAATGATTAAAGTGTTACAATAGTTATTTATGTACGAAGGGCGTTAAGTAGACTATAAGGCTCGGAAGGCGAGAGCAACTAGCCCGAGGGACAGTTTTCGCCTGATGGGCATTATAGTCTAGTAACGCCTGTGGCGTATACAATACTTTATTTTTCATTAATTTTAAAATATAAATAGTCAAACTCCTGCATTTTTTTTTAACTATTTTCGCCAATTTTTAGTATTTAGTGAGCTTTGATCGGTTGTCATAGAATAAGTTTGACGGTTGCTAAGGGTTGTTTATTTTAAGCGTCTTTTACGTTTTATAAACGAAAATATGGAAATTCCACAAAATATTTCAGGAAATGCTGAAAAAGCTAAGAAAAATTTATTACCGGCAAAGTCTAATTAAAAGCACTGTACGACAAGGAGTATGAAAATTTTCTATAATGGAAAGTAAAAAACCAAATTACGGTGATTACTGGAACAGTAATGATGGCTTACTTTCAGGAATTGGTATGTAAACCCTTTTGCTCATTGGTGATAATAACAATTTCTAATTATTTTTACTTTATTTTAGTCAGAAAAGTATACCCCAAGGAAAACATTAATATTTCAAGATATTGTGAATTAATTGCATTTTTAAAAGTTAAATCAAAGGGATATCTTCCCAAAAAGTCAAACATTTTGGAAGGTGAACCACTTTTAACTTTTATCAAAAATGCGCCGAATGATACCTTCCTGCTGCATAAAGTAGTACTCGTAATGAGAGTTTTGGCGGCCTAAGACTGGATGAGATGGGAAAAATTACCATTGACGAAATTGAGGATAAGGGGCCTGTTATGCTTGTCAAAGTATCAGAAACAAGAACTGATACGCCAAAAAGTTTTACTATAATCAAAGGAGACCAAACAGATGCCTTAAAATTGCTTAAACAGTACCTTGCATAAAGACCAAAAGGAATTAAGGAACGCAGATTTTTCTTTGCATACCGAAATGGTAAATGCATAGCTATGCCTGTGGGTAAAAATACACTAGGACGTGTTTCTTCGATCATAGCAAAATTTTTTAATTTAGAAAACGCCAAGGAATATACAGGACATTGCCTACGTCGGGCCTCGTCCACAATTCTGATCGAGGATGGTGCTTCCTTTGCAACCCTTAAGCTACACGGAAAGTGGAAGAATACTAGCGTAGCGCAGGGTTATACAGGGTCGTTGGTATGTATGGAACCGTCGATTATTTCTTAAAGTAAAAGAGTCAGCAAAAAATATTTTAGATAAAAGTTTTAGGGTTTTTAAGGTGTATTAGAATTAAAAAAAGATATGTATACAGGTTAAGTCATAAAGCCGTAGAGAAACAAAGTTACTTTTTTTTAAATGGAACACCCTATATCTTCGAATATTTTTGAATTTTACATAAAATTACAATTATTTTTCAATACGTGCATTATAAGTCTAAACTTAACAGTTTCCGAGATATCGACTTTTGAAATATGACATATTTGAACTTTGACAGCTTCTAGCTTTCTAACGGTACCTTTTAGAATAAAACGGCTTACATGTCCCTATCTTACTTTTTTATTATCTTTCCAAAAACATCAACTTCCGGTTAAACCGGATGTAACTCAAAAGCCGGAAATACAGTACTTCCGGTTTCACCAGAAGTTGATGTTTGTGGAAAGATCATAAAAAAGTAAGATAGGGGCATGTAAGCCGTTTTACTTTAAAGCGTACCGTTAGAAAGCTAGAAGCTGTCAAAGTTGAAAAATGTAATTTTTCAAAAGTCGATATCTCGGAAACTATTAGGTTTAGACTTATAATGCACTCATTAAAAAATAGTTGCTATTTTATGCTGAATCCAAAAATATCCGAAGATATAGGGTGTTCCATTTAAAAAAAGGTAACTTTGCTTCTCTACGGTTTTCTGACTCATCCTCTATACTTATTTTTTTAAAGTTCTAATACACCTTAAAAAACCCTAAAACTTTTATCTAAAATATTTTTTGCTAACTGTTATACTTTAAGAAATAATCGACCGATTCCCTACATACCAACGACCCTGTATAGTCTGTTACGTCGAAAAACCGAATAGCAGAAATTATAGCTAGCTCCGTTACCGAAAAAGAAAATATGTTAATTAATGTTGCAATGGAGCAGGAATCCAATGCACATCGAGAAACTCAGCAATCGAGTCGCAAAACTTCATAGTTAGTCCAGCTTCTTTCTCAGGAAAATTTAAAAATTGTACATTAAACATAGGAAAAACAGAATAATATTATGTAAAGAAATTGTTGAAAATAAACACAAATTTTGTTTAATATTTTCTTTAATAATAATTACCGGGCACTACGAAAATCACCAAACTTTATCGCTAGCTAACAACGGTTTCCACATCAGAGATAACCTAATAGAAACGTATTTATCAGAGTTTTCAACAAATTGTGCGAGATCGTTAAGCTTCCCAATGCTAACATAACATCTGAACGAGGTACTTGACAAGGTTTAGAAGAAGTAGAAAATATTCTGGACATAATAAAAGAAGATGCCACGACCAGATCACGGAGAATTGGTACTTAATTCAGCATTTCACAGAAAAAGAATAATAAACACACTCCACGGACAAGGCTTATATCCATACCATGTACAGAGAATACAGTACCCAAAAACGGAAGATTATGTTAAACGTACGGATAAATAATAATCATCGTGTTGTATCGCGTTTGATTTTTAATATGGCATTCCCGGAGTACGCTTCAGCTTTTTCATTAATCCTCGAAAAATCGTTTTAATTACAAAACGTGAATCGTTTACAGATGTTTCCATGGCCACTATTCTAAATTCTCAACTCTGCTGAAGAGATAAAATCTAATTAACGTGTGCAAGCAGTATCTATAGGAACGGCTTTACCTAACCTTGTT
Source organism: Polydrusus tereticollis (assembly GCA_963920685.1). Classification (NCBI taxonomy): domain Eukaryota; kingdom Metazoa; phylum Arthropoda; class Insecta; order Coleoptera; family Curculionidae; genus Polydrusus; species Polydrusus tereticollis. The sequence goes on from OY987326.1 coordinate 203,009,329, forward strand.
TAGTGACAAATGATCTAATTACTAAAATTGTGGAGACAGGAAGAGTAAACTCAATATATATTGTGGTATAAATACCAAATTGAGGGCCGAAGCTAGACAAATAAAGTTGTTTTGGGACTTGTATATTTCGTTCTTTAGATAACTAGAATCAACTGTTCATAATTAGGAAATTAGTTAATTATTGTAAACTACATCTAATATTATATTGCATTATTAAACGAGTGTGGCATCAAAGCCTAAAAAGTATTTGCCACGACAAGTGGGTGAAATAATTATTCACTAATGCAACACTGGCCGTTACTTCAGAGTCATACAAGACATGGTGAAGGTTAATTTGCCTGGCAACTAAACGTAAAAGAATTAAAATTTTTCATTTTATATTTGACACTTTTTGGAGGTGTATAAGTATTTGGCATAGTCATACCTAACCAGAAGTTGTATAATATGCATGCAGTTTTGACAATTTTTATCGCTGTTTGTTCTTGTACTTGAATTGGTTTTCCAAAAAACAGAGAACGAGCTGCTACAATACCATATCCGCTCTTCACAATCCGTCTGGCTCTGCTCAATCTATAGGTAGATATACATTTTCTCTGCATTGTTGGCGTCCTTGAATAAAGCATTAATAAATTGAAATGCAAAAATGGGAAAGCATCATTTCCAACCAACACTACCCTTTGATGTGTAAAGAACTGTTTTTGAAAACTCGTTCACTTGCATTTCGTCCATTTGGCGCTACGTCTATACATTTAAAACAGTAATTATTCGCCACTGCCAGAAGAACGATACTGGTAGTTCGCTTCTAATTATACTATATACTGCCATAACTCGGTGGTGCTTGAGCTATGACGTGTTTTGCATCTATATCACCACAACACCCTGGAAAGTTCCATCTGTCATTAATTATTAATAATAATAATTAATAGTTAATTACTAATTGTATATCTTGACACTCGTCTAGATTTGGTATTTGTGAATAAATAAATAATTTTAATGTTGATCTTTTCTTGCAGGAAACAAATGACTTGACCGGAATATGTTGCAAACTCATGAAATAAACTTGATGCACAAGCTAACACTACAGACATTATCAAAACTTTTATCGTATCGCCAAGAGAAATTAGTACTAATGTGCAGTTAACGGACAAAAAGAATTAAATAAAGATTAAAAAAACCCATTGAAAATTCACAACAGAAAAACGAATTCGACATAATAGGCCAACAAATTGCTGCAACAAGTTATAACGAAATATAAAGACTGTAAAAATTCCAAAATTACTACCCACATCACGACTACATCGACATTACCACCCACCGAACAACTCTTATCATACAGTTATATACAGTATTATGTCTTAGTCGCTCCCTGATTTCTACTTACACTCATCCAAAAGCGCTACTATACTGTGTGTCCCGCTTTTCACGAATACACCCTAATATCTCAGTTATTAATAATGAGATTTTCTTGAAATTTTGGTGGTAATTGTTTGTTGGAAAAATTAAGTATTTGGCATTGCGAACATTTTTATTTACCATTGGCTTGCGATGTTAGTGGGGTAAAAAAAGCTCTTTTTTGGAAAAGGACATTAGGGCTTATTATAGATAACTGTTTCTATTAGATTTAGAATTAGGATCCCCAAATACCCCTTAATTCATGTTTTCAAAATCTCAATTACCCTAATTACGATTTAGGTTTTTTCAAAATTTTGCTAAGATACCCGAGCTCTGTTACCGTTGGCATCATTATTTCTAGTTTACTGTTACTGACCTTGGATTCCAAGATGAGATCAAAATCAAATGTAAAGAAAAAGGTTTCCAACTGTGACTCAAATTTAGGCAACGGCGGACGAAAGCGTTCGAATTAGTAGCAGTGAAGGTGTCTAGGAATTAGCACTATACGTATGTATCATTACTATTTTTATTACATAAACAACATGTTTATTGTTATAATACTGGACGCATATAATATACCGAACAATTAGGTTCAGATAATAGAGAAATGTTGTTTGATATATTAATATAGTTACAATTATTATTTATTAGCAAGGCCCATTCGCTTTCTAAGCAACAAAATTAGTTTAGAAAGAAAAAGTTTTGTTGTTCATCCACCTATATTAGTTTCCATATTTTTACCAAATTTAAAATAGCATACAATATTATTAGATAAGTCAAAAGTACTTGCTGTAATTTGTATAAATCTTTTAACTCATTGTTGCGGTTTCCTTGTCCATAAAGTAGAATTGGGCATATGAAAAATATGACCTAACAGATCTACAATGATTGTCAATGAGGATTCTTGCTAGACTAACTATACCTGTAATTAAATTGCTTTGCTATTACCTACGTACAATAAATAGAAATATATTTCATTTGCTTACCTCATCGTCAAAAGGATCGTGTTCCATTCTATCAGAATGACGATTTTCTTTCCTGGTTGATGATTCTTATTACAAGTGAAATCGTCTTACGCCGATGAAATATTTTTGGATCTAAACATGAGAACATCCAAATTCATTATACTTTTATTCTGAGAATTTTGTACGTTTAAAGATCGACAAAAAAGGTGGTTAGGGGTTATAAATAACATTACCCAGTACTAAACCCTGAACTGACCTTTAACTTACAATTATTCTATCTAATCCAATCTGACGAGACTATTTTTACGAGGGTAGTTCGATAAGCCACTTGGTTCGCATACTAAGAGAGCATAACAGCGAGGTCTGTATACTATGTGGTATGGATAAACACTATTGTCATTCAATGTATAACATTAATTGGAATTCGTGGTGAGATTCAATGACTTTCTTGAAACGGAATGAGCTATGGATATTTATGATAAAGTTGGGCCTACACTGAGTAAGTAATGCCATTTCTACGAGACTGTGATACATTGGGTCAACGAATTCCAGCGAGACAGGATAATCATCGAATGCATACCACGTATAGTCTGCCGCACGAGGCTAGCAAGGGAAAATAAAAGCCCTAAATATGGAGCTTTAAGCAGCGTGTCATGGACTTGCGTACAACTTTTTTGAATATCATTTTTTTATTAAAAATTTGGGTTGTGTTAAAACAAAATACAAAAGCATATGAAAATAAAAGAAACTTATCGTAACAGTTTATCTTAAAAATCGCATTTACAATCAATGCTAAGCTAATGACGAACAATCAGCACACGCATTTGTTAAGTATCTCACCCGATTGGGAATTTTTCTGCTGACTGTAATAAAAAAATATATTACACATTTCTAAATGATTTCCGGCAAGGAAGCCAAATTTAATGTCAAAAAATATATAGGTTCACAAATTTGACAGATATGACGTGGTATTGGATTTTTCTTAAAGACAAATGATCAGCATCCTTCTCTTTATTATTCCATCCATTAACTAATATTATAATATCATTTTGTACCTCTCAGATGCAGAGCACACCAAACATTTTTTGGGTGTGTGGAACGTGTGTCAAAGATATGTCGACATCGATTTTTTTTTTAAATGGAAACATACAGCTTATGATACATTATTTGAAAGCTAATATCTCGTACAGTATGATCATAAATTTTGGGGCGATTCTGTCAAGCTATTTTAAAATGGCGACTGTTAAAAGTTTTAAAAAAATCCCTATTTAAATAAGCGGAAATGATAAATCCTTCATGTTTTTTTTACCTTCCAAGGTAAGAAATCTTCGTTGTTTCACGTTCTCACATTTTGTGACATTGTGATGTAAAATTAATTTAGGTATTTCCGAAGTATTATTTTACAATTTTCTAAACAAAAAGGGTTTTGTCGGAAAGGCAGCATATCGAAGTCTTGATATTGTTAGAATGTGGAGATAAAATAAGAAGTCAGAGTGAAGTGTGCACTTTATTTAATGCTAAATATTAAATATTTTAGGCGACGATGAAAAATTGGATATTGTATTATCTCTGCAGGATAATCCGCAGGTTTAAACAGTTTCATTGGCTCAACATCATGATACATCTAGAGGTACTATTGGAAAATTTTGAAAGCAGAAAAATACCGCTCTTATAATATATGTCTGGTTCAAGAGCTTTTAGAAGATGACTATGATAAGCGTTTGTAATTTTGCTTACGCTACTTTCTATTTAAACGGGTTGGTTAACAGACATAATTATCGTTTCTTGAGTCAAGGAAATCCAGGATGTATATTTAAAGCGCATACTCAGCTGCCCCAGAAAGTAAATGTATGGGCAAGTATCATTAATAACCGAATTTTAAGGCCATTCTTTTTGGAAGGAAACCTCACAGCTGAACGGTACCTGGATTTCTTAACCTTCGATTTGAGGCCTGCTCTAGCTGTAATTTTTCCCAACGAAGTAGATCCAGATATACCTAATGAAACAATTTGGTTTCAGCAAGATGGTGCTCCCCCGCATTTTGGTGTCAATGTGAGAAGATATTTCCAGGTCGCTGGATTGGACGACGTGGTACAAATCTAGACTATTTTGTTTGGGGATATTTAAAAGAAAAAGTTTACCAAAATAGGCCAAATAATATTGAAGATTTAACAAAATCAGATTGGAGACACATAACATACCGGCTGAAGCCATTCGAAATTCCGTCGACGGATTTTACCAACATCTGGGAGCATGCCAAGTTGAGGGTGGAGGACATTTCTAGCATTTGACACGTTAAACCACCTTTTTGTTGTGTTTTGTTTTGCTTCGTTACATTTTTATTTTCTCTTTGACAAAATAAATAACAAATAAACCATAACTATTGTTAAGTAACAATGTCACGAAATGTCAGAACGTGAAACAATGAAGCTTTCTTACCTTATAAGGTAAAAAAAACATCAATGATTTATCATTTTCACTTATTTAAATAGGGATTTTTTTAAAACTTTCAACAGTCGCCATTTTGAAATAGCTTGACAGAATAGCGCCAAAATTTATGAGCATACTGTACGAGATATTAGCTTTCAAATGATGTATCACAAGCTGTATGTTTCCATTTAAAAAAAATATCGATGTCGTCATATCTTTGACATATATCTATAAAAAAAAACAAACGAATAACGTCAAAATGTGAGCATATATATAAAAAAACTAAATTAACGTGTCCAAGCATTTTTTTTCCCAAAAGTTACAGGTTAATTATATATTATTATATTATATTGATTTTATTCCGGACTTCTGGGCAGCCCTGTATATCTAGTGTAATATAAATAAATATTGAGATGTGTGCAAGTCAAATCGGCAATATTGCACTTTCTTTATTCATATTCTTGTCATAGGGCAATCCTCGTGTTTCGGATAATACCAAGTTTACAACCATTCAAGAACAATCCAGCCGATTTTTAGCGGAGTTTAATAATAGTAGAGAATACTTGGATTCACCACTGTTCGTCGGAAATAACATAGCCAAGTTACTTTTCAAACCACCCTCGTATATCCCTAAGAATACTGTCATTGATTTGGTTCATCAATAAAGTGTGAAAAGGACCTTAATGCTATGTCATTTGTTAATTTCTTTTGTATGTGCTTGACATTTATACAGATTTTTGCGTATAGTTTTAGGTTTATACTTTAAAACTAGTTTTAAAAAATTATTCTTAGTTACTGGAAAGTGAGGTGAAATATTAACCATGATACTGTGCACATCAATACTATTTTTTTTTACTGATACCTACGTTTGCAAAAGAGAATGCTTTCTCTGCGCGCTATCCCAATGATATAAAATATACAACGAAAAGTGTTCAAACAATTTTAAATACCTCCTTAAACCCCTGAAGTTTTTCGACCACCTTTTTTGCCCACCTATCACTTCGGCAATTTCATGGCATTATCCCGCTCCGATGCCACTTTTATGTTTCGATAGTCTTTTGTTGTACCCGCCAACTTCATTTATCGACGAGAAGATCGACACAACAAGCAGGATACCTGCAACAAAAGACAATTTTGTTAGGATAAATTCGTAAAGTACGGTAAAAGGACGAGGTTTCTTTTGAGGGTATATAAAGGGTTTATTGATTGGTTAGGGAGGGATAACTCAGAAAGTGTTGCATGTTTTCAATTCAGTTAGGGTTTCTGAAATATCAATATTGTTGCCTAATTTGGAAAAAGGAAGTGGCGATAAATTTTTTTTTCTACTGACGTTTTATAATGACCCCTCTTAGATTGTCGCTTTAATTTTTAAATAACCTCCTTTTAGGCACAATTTAATTTATAATTAAAAACTAAACGCAGGCTATAATTTTACCTATTTATTATAAATATTAAAAGTACAGTTACTTATATTATTAAAATTAATGCTTGGGTAAACTAAAACAGTAGGTACGTTGAGATATTTCTCTTTGTAAAATAGATGAGGAATTTGAACTAGAAATAGAAAATGAATCTGCAAAAGCAATATAAATTAAACCCATGCCACTAGTAGAGCTTGCAGAACATTCTGATTCATTAGATTTAACACGTTTGTTGTTAGCGTCCAAAAAATTTTCACCAAGAATTTTTTTAAAAATTTTTCTTTTGTTTTCTAAAGAATCGTCTATATACCCCACAGCCATGGAATTTGACCGCCAACCTTCATGACGCTTTAGCATCAATATATTCGCTCCAGGGTCCGCCAAAAAAGTCGCTGAAGATCTTCGAATGCAGTGGTCTGCATATCCATTTGCCTTTAGAAGCCCCAAGAACTCAGCAATTTTCTTTGGTGTTGCTCCAATGGTATTAAAGCCCACTGGAAGTCTGGAACATTTGGAATTTCTGTACGTGATAAAAAATCTTTCATGGGTTACGTGTGCTGGACGTACTTATTCAAGAAGTTGATGCCGTCAGTAGAGCCTAATTACAAAGCTTCTTGCAACATTTGTTTTAGTGTTTGGAATGGTTATTTTAATTAAAGACTCCGAAATTTCGATATAATTCATCTCTAAATATGTGAGTTCTTCTCTGCGACATGCTTCAGAGATTCCCACAATAAGAATGACTTTGTCCAATAAATAGTTCTTATCGTCTGCTGCTTTGACAAATCTTTCTATTTGTTCCTTGGAAAAAACTTTCGACGTTTTGGGCTTATACCCCGTAGATTTCCTTTTCAAAAATGCGATTAGGTTTGTAAATGTCTTTATATTAACATTTTTATTTAAATAAGCCATCAGTTTATAGCATTGAGTTAGTACTCCACAAAGTTGATGGCTTATAGGCATCGGATATAATCGTGAAAAATATGCCAAAACGACTTTCTCTGATAAGTTTTTTACCTTTTTTTCTTTACACCAGTTTTTGAATGTGCCCTCATACAAACTCCTTGATTTTTGGGGAACAAGGTTCACCATTGCCTCATTTGCGGCATTTTCAATGTCTGAGTCTTCTAAATCACTCATTTTTTACTTGCCGCAGTTTTTGACAAAAAAATTCTTTTGAATTTTTTTTTGACATGAAAGGTGTAAATGAAACACAGGTATTAAAATGTTTGGTAAAATAAATTGAGTTTTTTATTATAAAACGCCCGTAGAAAAGAATATTGTGTACCATTCGTTACGAAACAATGTCTTTTAGTCACTCTGACGTGTTGTCCAACCGGCTTCGCCTCGTAGGACAATTTTCACGTCGCATGCCTAAAATACCCTTATTTCGTAACTTTTAAGACTTTTATATAACATTGGAAATTACGAAACAAATATCATTCTACGAGCAATTTTTTAAAATATTTTTCGCACAATTTTAAGATCGGTTAGTAGCTATTATAGCATTAGTCCGATAATATTTATCTCACAACACTAGTGCTATAAAGTAAACATTCATTTATATACCTATATTTAAAAGTTTATTTTTACAAATTCACTTTATACGCTACGTGAATATGCCCATATTAAGAAATAAAAATAGTTTCATTAGATTTATAAACATTTCCTACACAGGACATCCGACTTTTATGCCCTAAATACTTTTTTCTCCTCCTCCGTTATTTTTTTTTGCGTTAGTTTTTCTTTCTTTTCAATATCGTCTAATTTTGGTTACTTTTTTCTTCTGTAAGCATCGGCGAAGCAATTTAGTTTTTAGACAACTTTTTTAAGGTGTAAAGTGGTCATTAGTATTACCTTCATTATTAAATATTCATAGTCGAGGGTATACAAAATAAATATTTCAACTTATTCCCTGAAAAATTCTCAATATTTTTTTGATGTAGACTTTGGAGTCCTTCTTCAAAACTTCTATCAGTTTTAGATATTTACTTAAATCAATAATTATGTTTCTTTAGTGTTGATATACTTCTTAGCATAGGCACAATAATAAAACAATAGTATTAATTAGTGGTTTCTTATTTTTGCGTTTTCCACAAAATAATCCAGCATAAGAACCACGAGTTAATTTAGGTAGAGTAAAATTTTTATACATTTTCTTCCTTAATTCGTCTGGCAGCAAGTTTCCAAATGTAGTTTTCGCTATTTGAGCTATTTCCAAAGGTATTACTATCAGAACTGTAGAGAAAGGAAAATAAAAATTATGGAAATTGCTAAAATTGGCCACCGCCATGCTACAAGCATAAATTCGCACTTCTTTTCATATTTTCAAAAGCGTTGACCAGCACCTCAGAAGAAATGTTACCACATTCTTGGTTAATTCTTTCTTGTACATATTTCAAATTTTTAACTGGTATTTTAAAAATATTGTTTTTCAAATGATTAAAAATGAAGTTCATAACCGTCAAACAAGGTGATCTGGGTGGAAATTCAATGTCTGTTCGTAAACTGATCAATCTATCGTCGAACAAATTGTGTAAGTAGTTAAAGTAAACGCCACAAATATAACATTATCGTTCACATTTAAATATCTGTATAAAAACTCCAGCAAAAAACGAATCAAAGGAAGTAACAATACCTCCGTTTAAACTTTATGAGTTAACGTGGACGCTAAGAAAGTTCTATCTAATCTAATTTCCTCTTATGAATATTCCAAAAATTTTTCGCGGAAATCGTCCATGCACAGACGCTGATTGCATTGCCACTCACCATTTACTCTAACCCCGTTTCGAAAATACGTTCCAACCATGAATTTTTTGTGCTGTTCCTTAAAACCCATTGCCTCAATTATTTAAGAAATTGGATAAATTAGCAATGAATCAAGTTACTTGTAACAACTCTTAAAGACAATAGAATAACTGATTGATTAATAATGCTGATATTTACTTACATCCAACAGGTATCAAGCTCTACCGCTAAGCAATATGGCCTTAGATGAAACGCACACTTTGATGATAATATTTTTTCTCGCACGGTAGTATTAATCAAACAAACTTATCATTTTTAACTATGTAAATATTGTACAGTGTTGGGCTAAAGTATGGAACAAATTCATTTAAAAATCAGGTATTAATTTTTTGAAAAAACGCTCAGACACGTCGATTATAATTTTTTCTTCAGAATTTTTCGCCTCAAAAAGAACTTATACAGGGTGTGTCAAAAAGTAGATGTAGCAAAATTTTTTTGTATTTTAAATAGAACACTATTTTTTCAGTCGAATTTTGAATTCTACGTCAAATTCTGTGCATAATTCATGTAGCATACCCTTTCCTTATCTCTAACGGTTTTAGAGAAAAATAACATCATAAAACGAAATTTTTCTTTAAAAAAAGGTACATTTAAATGAATTGTCACTACGATAGCAAGTCATGTGTCAATCAAAAATAATTTTAGGTATAATTTTGAAAAACGGTTATCATGGTGCATTTAAATGAAACTCAAAGAATCGAAATTTTAATTTTACTTGGATATGGAGACAAAACAAGAAATCAAGAAGAAGTTTGTAACTTGTTTAGCGCTAAGATTCAGAACGACCGATTACAAGATCTACAGTGAGTAAAATTGAGAAGAAATTCAGGGAAACAGGGAATGTAAAGGATCGTCTACGGCCAGGTCGTCCAAAAATTAGTGAAAACACAAAATTGAACATTTTTTTAGAAGTTGAAGATAATCCCCATAGTGCATCCACTGAAGCAGCCCTTAATAATGATGTGAGCCGACGATCTGTTTTGCGGGTATTGAAACAAGAAAAGTACCATCCGTACAAAATTAGGTTGCTGCACGAGCTAAACGAAGATGATCCCGACCGCCGACTACAGTTTTGTGAAACTATGATGGAAATTTGCAACTTAAATCTATTTTTCCATCGCAACATACTTTTTAGCGATGAAGCCACATTTTTGTTTGAATGGTTCGGTAAACAGACAAAATTTTCGGTATTAGAGTACAAATAATCCCCGTTGGATGAGAGAACAGCACACGCAAAACCCACAAAAAGTAAATGTTTGGGCAGGGATATTTAATGATAGAATTATTGGACCTTTTTTCTTTGATGGAAATCTTACAGGGGACCGGTATTTACAATTTCTTCAAAATGAATTAATTCTCACACTAGCAGCGGATTTTCCAAATCCGAATCAGCCTAATCTACCAGAAGCGTCTATTTGGTTTCAGCAGGATGGTGCTCCGCCTCATTTTGCTCGACAAGTACGAGAGTATTTGATAACTGTATTTCCGGAACGATGGATAGGTAGAAGAGGATCCATATACTGGCCTACAAGATCTCTCGATCTTACACCAATGGATTTTTTTCTTTGGGGTTATTTGGAATCAAAAGTGTATAAGGATAAACCACAAAATTTGGAAGATTTAAAATTTAAAATTAGATGTGAAAATAGGCAAATTAATGAAAATACTGTAAATAATGTTTTAGAAGGGTTTTTAAGTAGATTGGCATATTGTCAAGAAGTTAATGGTTGGCATTTTCAACACTTAATAAAATAATTTTCGTATTATGATGTAATTTTTCTCTAAAACCGTTAGAGATAAGGAAAGGGTACGCTACATGAATTATGCGCAGAATTTGACGTAGAATTTAGAATTCGACTGAAAAAAATAGGGTTCTATTTAAAATACAGAAAATTTTTTGCTACATCTACTTTTTGACACACCCTGTATAATTTCTTTTTGAGGCAAAAAATCCGAAAGAAAAAATTATAATCGACGTGTCCGAGCGTTTTTTAAAAAAATTGATACCTGATTTTTAAATGAATTTGTTCCATATTTTAGCCCATCACTGTATATTATGTATTTTCTTTTAATTTAATACTTAAACTATTATTGATATAGTAAGAAACAAAAAATTATATTTCTTTAACAAAATAAGAGGTTCCTTTTGCACATCATAGTATATGAATGTAATCACGGTTTTTTTATATTATGTAAGTTAGCATGGAGAGACCGGAAGGGAAGTGCATTTTCGAGAATAGAATACAACCCGTTATTCACTAAACCTACACAAGAAGGTTTAAAACCCTGCGCAAATTCATCTTGGGAGTATAGCGGCAAATGATAAAATAATATTCCTGTCCGACGAAACGAATTAGGTAAATGGAGAAAACGGGAAGATAAAAAAGCAGAACTGGACGCGGCAACAAAAAAAGGAATTTATCTAATTTTAAGTTCTGAATAATATGTATTAAACCAAGATGTTCCAAATTAAAAGGAAGGCCTTAATTCGAGATTTTATTTTAAAAATCCGGGAATACATTTTTATATTTTTTATGTTACTCTTATTAAAATATTTGTTTTGGTTGATTCAATATTCTGTGATTAAGCGCAAAAAAACTTCAATTAAATTGTTTGCTATGGTTTAGGTTTTAATCGATGGGTAATGTCTACACTCACGAGGTTGAAAACTGTGTTATTTTCCACTTTTCTTCAAGAAAATCGTATTTTTTACATGCATTTAACCAATCTTGCCGACCCTTCCGCAAATTAATCGTCGGACGAAATATAAAAATGGCTTCCAGGCAGTTTACTGGCACTGCCACGAAATTTCCTAGGTAGACGCAAAAAAAGGTGTATGACTAAAAAAGGTATATGCGGTTTTATATGGGGTTACTGCAAACTGTATTATAGGCTTGTTTTGACGCAATAATATTTTTTCGTCGTTGGATCATGGAGGGATGAACAGATTTAGGTGGAAAAGGTTAGGGTCAAATATGTTTCGGGAAAAGGTCAAGTAAATATCGAGAGAAAATAACCTACCTATGAATATATTTAAAATGACAGGAATTATTTTCCTAAACAAAAATATTACAAGGTGTCCTAATGTCCTGCTTACTCAATAGAAATAGTGCGGTTTAGTAGTGTTCACACGCACAGTTGTAGACAACTGTTAATATAAGGGACTCAGGGACGTTATTTTTATCAAATAAACCAATTTATATCTGGCAACCAACGATATTGCAAAATATTGGCTATTTGTTTACAATATTTTTGTTACCTGCATCCCAGCATTAAATAACGAAAATCAGCAAGACGGTGTTGTTAATCTATATCAGGTGGCACTATCATTGCGACTTTTGCTAGATTTGGAGACATAGTATAATGAAACAACCATACCATAAAAAAAGGCAAATTACACATTATAAGGAAATTCCTTAAAATCGGACAACACTAATGGCATTGATAGGCAGAAAGATAAAAAAATTCAACAATTTCTTGATGGGGAATTATGGATTAGACAGAATTTCGATAAGTGATTTTAGGAACAAGAGGACTTGACCAAAAAACAGTCAATATCGAAGATTCATGAAAGTCATGGTACTGGAAGGATGACATTTGATGACTCTTAATAGTGATTATACCTAAGAATCTAATAGGAGATATATGAAGCGACTTTTAAGGATAGTGTGATATTTCACTGTAACCAAACTTTCCGTGAATAGTCAAATAACCTACGACTTGCACCAAATACGATTTGTATAGGGGAAAACAACATAGTTATAAGACATCAGTAAGCTATTCACCAAAACCTATAACAATTAACTTAGTTAAAGTTAATGGGACATAATAAATGAACAAATCTAAATATACCTAGTTTGTGTATTTTGTAAAACAATATTATATTTTTTATGCGTTATTAGGGGATCAAATTTAACAAAAAAATGAATGAGAAAAACTTTTTTAATTGTGCATAGTATCCGCAGTTCACAATTTTCTGTCAAAGGGATGACCCGTTTTTAAAATGAATTAGATAGAAATATTAAATTATATATTACAATAGCGTAGCAAGAGAGGGGGGGGGGGGGGGTTCCGCCCCGAGCGAAGCTTCCGTAGGGAGGCAAATTTCGAATAAAATTATTAAACGAAGAGAAACGGATGAATAATGAAGTTTCCTATCGTTGTGCGAGTAAATTTAACATCATCTCGCTTGCTCTTGATGTTGCTGCTCGAGGAAGCCCTGGCCTCGACTAACACAATTCTTATATTGCTTGAAACTTTTTAAAAAGCAAACTTATGTGAACTCAACAGTTGATGCTTGCTGGGGTAGTTAAGACCAGTTGAAAGCGTAACCCTGAAATTATTTTTAAAGAATTAATAAAACGTTTGGAGAAACTTGAGCAAATATTAGTAATATCTTCTGGTTTCCCGTCAGCAAGGGTATTCGGCCATTTACTATTTTACAGATAACATATGCCCGTAAAATAGTTTAACACTTATTCACATATACCTAAGAATTTTTGTATGTGTGAGATTAATTTCAAAATAGAAAATATTTTTTTCACCCTTTACAAATTGGCGGAAAGGGTAGTTCTTTGCATTTTAGAATGTATATTCAATTTTTATATTTACAGCTTATAAGATAAAAATAGGAGAATAATTCCCTTAAAATATAAAAAGCCGCTCCTCGTTTAAAATTAAAAGTACTATTATTATATAACTCACAAAGCTTCAAATAACCGCCGAAACACTGCCATCTTCGACATTCGTATTGCGTTGATTTTAAGACAAGTAGGTGGATTTCTTTAGTTTTATATTTTTAGTTATTATTTTAGCGTGATTCTATTCTGCTAATGATTTATTCACTATAAATTTATATTATAATAATATAAATTAGTATAGTTATTTAATAGTTCATTAAAGTTTAAATTTTATACATCATTTTATGGCATGCACTCATGTTATAAAACGAGTTTTCTAACGAGACAACAGCGCTAATATTATAAAACATTTTTATACCATTCTTTAATTTTGCATTTTGTTTCCTCAATAAAAAAATCATATTTAAAAAGAAAATATGCCATACAAATTGTATAATTTTTAACGCGTACATTTTATGTTGGTTACACTGTTAAGATGTCTGGTCTATTCCTATCAACAAAATAATTTAATTGTCTGTGATTATACAACCAATAAAACATGATTCAAAAAGGAGAGTTTATTGATCACAAAACTCGCCATATTATCAACCAAATAAAGCATTTTTGATAAATAGTATCGATAGAATAGTAAAAAAATGTTTGCAATTAATTGTTGAATATGAATAATAGCTGATTTTATGGAATCCAAAACGTCAGTCTCATTTGTCGAAAAACCAAAAAGTGGAATGAAATTCTTAAAGTAACTACTCATTTCCAAGGTTTCTACCTGTCACACCCAGGTGTAAAATTTGTGTGTACGATTTTAATGCTTTCCTGTAAAATTCCGTTATTGGAGTTAGTCGTTTATTACGATATGGTTAAAGAAGAATTTAATGAGGAATGTGAATTTAACCACGAAAAGGGAAACCACGATTGCGACATTTTCCTGCTGTCTTGGTTTTCGGGTAATTATATTTAGGGCTAATTTCTGGTTATGTCTTGAAAGCAAAAAACAGCCTTTGGGGTTAACAAGGAAATTTCAACCTATATTTAATAATAATTAAATGTGGTAAAAAAAGGCTAAATTGGTAAAGGTTATTAAAACCGAGTTGTTTAAGAAACACGTTTTCTAAAAACAAAATTCTTAAATACAAATCAATTAGATAACGTCGCAACGCAGTATGCTAATTTGAAATCAAAGTGCAACAGGTTGTCACTCTCTACTGACGGCAGCTCTTTATGTGAAGGTACTAGGTCGTGGTCCGTTATACTTACATTATACCGATTGTTAGTACTTATTGGAAAGCTATGCCATAAGTAAAACTAGAATGTTACACACAAACAATAAAGTTTGTTAAAAGAAAATTTTAATTTAGTATTGAGGCATTAAAAAAAAGGAATGAATGAAAAGACAGCTTTTCCGAACGCAAGGATTTTAAATAAAAATTGTGTATAACCTCGGGAAAGATTCTAGAACCTTGTAAATCTTTTAATGATGTATGGTTATAAAAGTGTTACCTTCTGTCAAGATGGCCTTACAATGTTGATTTACATGTTAATAAAAATAGTAAAATTAAAAAGGCTAATTGTGAGAACCATGGTGAAGGATTAGTTAAAATATAAAAAATATATCCAGGTGACTTTACAGTACTTTATACCAGTTTGTGCAGCTAGTTCAACTTCAATCCCTTAGGATTTCCCAACTCCTCCTGGTAGGTCAGGTGGAATTGACTTAGTATGGTCAACTGGACCCCAAGCTATTAGGCTATGTGGTGGGCCTTAAAATCCCATGTATTTTTGTTTGAACCTTGATAAGTACCGAACGGCAGGAAAACCGGAAAAATTGGCCGAAATCAACAACAATCCAAACAGCAAAATCAATCAAACAAAACCCCTCTAAAAATGGGGGGGGGGGGGTGAAAGCTCGTGGTTTTTGGCAAAAAAATAGCCTAACGGCGATAGGCTTGACCTTCTTGTCTGAAGAACTTTCAAGAAGCGAGCTTAAAGGCCACGAGAACTCCGACTAAACCCCTTCTCCCCAAAAAAAAAATCAGCTTACTCAAAGTGTTGCCAACTTAACATAACCAACAAAGAAGAAGAGAACAGAGACACACTACAAAAGATCAGAACGATACGAGAGTCTGAGCTTTTACCAGGACATAAATTAAATAATAAAATAAAGACAATAATTCTAAACAACTTTGTTTTTACATAAAGTTGCAAAGAGTGAAAAAAATATTTTGACCATTTGAACTAATTTTCTGTAAACAAAGATGACATAATTTAATAAACAAATTTTGAACCAAATAAGTATATAAGATGCACTTTGTGGAAATATGATTGTAAGAATCAAAGGTAAGTCCCGTTTCAGATGGACGCGTATGGTACGCGCGCGTACTAAAGGTCAAGCGTATGTGTACGCGTGGTTTTACTTTCACATGGGGCGTACAGACGGTCGCAGACAGTGGTAGCAAAAGAAACATGTAAGGGGAAACATCTAGCGTTGTTGCCATTGCTGCATATTGCCTTTTAAAAAAAAGTCTAAAAAAGAAAAGGATATGGGTGCACCCTATTATTGAAAAGCGATTACTGAAAGGTGCGTTCGTTACGTGAACACCCTAGAAAATTCTTTAATTATTTTCGTATGTCAACAGCAACGTTTGATGAATTACATAGCAAATTAGAAAATTATTTGAAGCATCCAAATGTTGTCCGACTGATTTTTGGTTAGAATCGGCAACAAAGACGAGCACTCACAACTACATACGCTCGTCTACCCGTCGTACCATCTGAAAACAACAACTGAACTACGAGCAATCTGCGCCTCGCGTTCCTACGCGGGGCGCACCGGCAGGGCCGTCGCCCGCGCGTATAAATCGAAGCGCGCTCACGGCCATCCGCTCTACGCGTCCATTTGAAAACCTACATTTAAGTTATGATATACGACCTCGCGCGTATCGTACGCACGCGTACAATACGCGTCTATCTGAAACGGGACTTAGTACTAACATTCCCCACAAGTCAATAGTGGCAATTTTAAAATTGCTACAACATAAAACGGTTTAACGTAACGGCAAGTAGTTATATGCAAATTTGTTAATTGATATTTACCGTCAAACGCGGTGCGACTATTTTATCTCTACATTTATATTAATGTTTCATTGTATTGATTGTATAATAACATTGCCGCCACAGTAACCCGAATATTAATGATTTTTGACTGGTCCAACGAATCGCGCGAGCGCGCGCTCATTGATTTCAAGCTGACAGCGACTTCAACGCGAGGCAAGCAAACAGTAGTAGCGTTTGAGACTTGAGGCGAGAAGCTGTTCTACGTGGCCGAGTAGCGGGATCCACGTGTGTTTCTGATACAAGGTGTCACTCTAGATCGATCACCGTACAGTGGTAGTCCTCTAAAAGGTTTTCTTCCGGCTAATAAGGGCAATTACGTTGCGTGTGTTTTGGTATGCGACAAGCTTTCATATCATAACTTTTTAACAAGGGTTCCGTACGAGGATTGCAGTTTCCCGACGGCAGTGATCAGTTGTTCTGACATCTTAGTAAAAGAAAGCTGTTGTAGTTTAGTTCTCAGAAATAGTAAAGCAAAATTGTGTTGATTCTATATTCTAATGCATCAAAGTAAAATAGATATTTTCGTTCAATTCTAAGGTATAAATAATTAAACAAAGACGTGGAGATTCGATTGTCTAAGCTAAATGTAACTAAATACCATGGGTATTTAAATTGACATCAGTTGGAAAGTCTTACGTGTCAGCATGAACATAATAAGTTGTTACTGTAAAAATAATACAAAATTAAATTGATGTAAACATCAAAAAGTTCAACAGCAAATCGTGGAATAAACGGAACATGTTAAAGTAATATTGTGTTTTATTAAGTCAGGCAATATTTCATGAACCATCCGTTTACTGTCGGAGATACAGGAATATCTGAAGGCAGGTCAGAACCCTTCGCCCCATCACGAGTGATGTAGAAACTACAGTATAAACAAAATTTGATATATGAACCTATGAAATGGCGTTATTGTTATTATCAATCTAGTCAGTCAACTTTGCTGGTCAGTCGAAATTATCTTAACATTAATTTTCAAATTTATAGGTAAACAAAAAATTCCTTTATACACGCACATTCACACTGCGGCCGCGTGTCACCTACCATGCCACATGTCATTTAGTATTTCTGTTTTCACTTTAGCCAAGAACGTCTATAAACCTTAATAGCTTTTGACGCTCTATAAACTTAAAATTCGACCATCGCTGGAATACTGTTTGTTGGGGAAAGGTTCAGGTATCTGGTTGTATCATTTAATAACAAAACAAGTATCAACATAGAAAGTACGGCAACGTCGCTGTCTACAATCTTTTAATTTATCTTCGGTGTATCGAAACTACAAATGCACATGGAAACAAGAAAATGTAGTTAACTACAGTTGAGTTCTAAAACGTGTAACCAATAACAATTTCCTCAAATACGTCGTCTACAACGCCCAGACTAAATTCTCAGAAACCGCCGAAGTAAAGCAAGCATCTAGCTTCGCTGAAGGCGGAATAAGCCTACGTGACTGAGCGCAGGGTTTAAAATAGCATGACAGAATGTTACTGTGTACGAGAAAGAGGGATGATATATCGCAAGTAAGACTTGACGTGTTTAGCTTTTCGGGCGGACAGCAGAGTTCCGCATCACGCCTTGCAGGAAGCAGACGTTCTCCTCGCGGCATTTTGCGCGGGTTTAGTTGATTTTATGGTATTAAAACCATGAAATAAGTTGGAAAATTCGCGGAGTTCTATCTCGAAGGGGTACTACTGTAATTACTACATCCCAACTCTAGTTCCGTTTATCTGTTAAAATAACGTGGTCAATTCGCGGTGTTAATTAATGCCCGAAGATATAATAACGTAGTTATTATACCACAACACGAGTCCTGTTCTATTGTGAAAAGTAGTCTCAAGTTCCTAGATACGATAAATTCTCCAAGGTTTAAGGATACATTAGTGTATTGCGATATTATTGTTTGTTTAGTGATGTAATGTTAGTGATGTAGAAATGTATAGCTGTTTTAATGCAGTAAGTAGTTGCTATAGTAAATTCAAAGTAAAAAAAGTGTTTGCTGCTACGTAGAACGGATGTGAAGATGAGTAAATGAAATACCAGAAGTAAATAGATATATTTTGTTTGAGAAAAAAAGCTTTTTATTTCAACTGACATATTTTAAACCACGCAACCTATGAGAAATACAGTAAACAATTTATGTTTGGCTTCAGCATATAAAGGCAGAAATACATATTATTCTTATTTCTTACCAATTTGTTCCGAAGGATAATAGTATTTTTAGCAAAATATATTTTTAAATCTCGATACCACCACTAAGAAATGAAATAGGTCTGTCTAAGATTAAATACCGTTTTAGCCGAAATTGCTTTTATAGCAATTTCGGATAGCTTATTTAAGAATTATTCCATTTAAGTTGCGTAACAAGCTAGATATAATTTAAATGGTAAATAAGGTTGGGCGAATATCTCGAGTTAATTGTATTTTGGTTAACGTTACGTTTAGGCGGATAACCCTTTCGCATATTTTCTCTTAATTGATTTAGTTACAGTTTGACAGAAATTTGCATTTATTAACGAACAGTTGTAATTTATGTAAATGTTAGAAAAACACGATGGTGAAAATCACTGTCTGAAAATATGTTTCTTCTATTGGTTATACACACTTCGGCTTGTCCGGTTGGAGTGTAATATGTTACGGCTAAAGTGTTTACTTGGCTAGTGTATAGATTGGCTGAATAGTATGCAAACTATCTAAATGTCCGGTTATTTTGATCATATTTCGACTAAAATAGCTACGAATATTTGTTGATTTGTATATCATCGAGCTAGGTTACAAACTATACAAGATTTGTCGCCAAAATACAAAGCACAAGAATATTACACAAATTAACGGGATTTTTGGCTAGTTTACAAACTATCCAAAGTATTTGGATAAAGTGTGAACTTAATATTCCTAGTAATACATAATAATCAGTTAGAATTTATTCCCCCGTGTCGAAAGCGTACATGTGTTTCGATACAATTTTATAATTTTAAACGAAAATGTTTTAAAAAGTTTCGCAGCAAAGAATTTGTGCCCAATTTTTATCTAATTGTACTACTTGGGCTTCTTCAAAACAGAAATTATCAGCCTTGGCCTTAGTATATTTAACACAAATAATATTATTCCCAAAAAGAATACATAAAACATCGAGATATAAAAAGTTTGTATGCCTAACCATAATGGTTAATGGAAATTGAAGTAAAGTAACCGAATATTTTTTATTGATTGAAAAAGGGAAATAAAAGTGTTTGCTTAGGACGCCAAAATCATATTTTATAACGATTGCGTAATACTGAAAATTGCTTTGGTTAGATCTGAATTTTGCATGCGATGTCTTAACTTCGTTTATGTTAACGGTTTATCCTGTTTGAGGTCATAAAAAAAATCGTGAATTATTTAACAACTTATACGTACTTTAAAAGGTTCATGTTTTTCCACAAAAATAAGAAGAATAAACATCTTTATTTTGAAACGTTTTTCTCATTCCGGTACTTGATCATTGAAAGATGTTAAATATCATCAGCATAATTTAAGCTTTTTTTTTCGACTGCCGAATTTTCTATTTCACCGACTACTCTATCTATGTGGTAGAATTCGTTACTTAAAACCTTAAATTTTCTTTATATCGTAGTAACAAACACGGCGGCGTTACCCAGAAATTGTCCTTAAAGTGCTTTTCAGAACTTACTAGTCATTATTGTACGCCGTAGTTCCTTTGGTTTCATAAATGTTCCTATTTGGAATGTTAAAGTAATCTCTATGGTAATAATTCCTTAGTTTTGGAACCGCCTAGTTATTTTTGCTACATAAATTTTGCTAAAATAAAAGACTTTTCTGGCCAGAAGATCTTACACACTTTCAGGGGGAAATTCTTAGGCAAGATACCACCAGTAATCCAGAAGAGAACTGGAAAAGTTTTAGCTACATTTAAAAATGCTTAAATATAATGAGTTTTGAAAAAAACCTGAAATTTACCACAAAGTAATGACACCTTATAGTCACAATATCAGGTAACTATTACGTAAAATGGTAAAATCCATCAATTTTTTTGCCTTAGTAAAAGTTTAAACTTTATAGTAAGTTATTTGGTGTCAATTACCAATATTTTACCTAAAGATAGTAGCAGTGACAATAAGCGACAGTTTCTGTGACTTTGATGCTAGTTGGGATATTAACATTGAATAGAAATAATCCCCTTAAATGATTCAATAAATAATTGTATTGAGTCCCTGTGTGTCTGTCCCGCAATGGAATATTTAGAGTTATGCAAATTATTTCTCCCACATATCGCTTATAGTAATTGCTCTCTCCGTCCACTATGGAAACACAACCAAAATCAAACGAATGATCAGATGTAAAATGATATTGTGGCAAGGCCTTTTTTTTAGTTCTGTGACAGTTCATTTCTCTACAATCATAGCTGCTGATAGATTCTATTTTTTAGCTATTGTTTTGTCATGCCAATGTAATACTTATCACGCCTAGAACAGGGAATCTTGTTAACCAAATTGAAAGAAAATCAAGCGGCGTCGGATCTTTCAACTTAGTAAAAAGTGTACTGACCAATTTCGTACTGTAAAAAGTCAACCTGCAGTGCGGGTTGCTTTTTCTAAAAGGTTTTTTTATTTCTTTTTGGACAAACCTCGAATATATGGAAATTTATGATACCTAACGCTAACGGTACTCGCTTACATTCTATCATTACGTAAGTGATTTTTATACTGGTGAATTAGTCTATTGATCAATGATAGTGGATAAGTATTCAGCTTTAAAATATTTATTATATATTGTTCCTATTTTTTTTTTTAAATTACACTGGAGTGATTATTTGGATGTAAGTATTGCTTTGTAATGGAAACTATTAACAAAACTAGAGTTGATTAAAAAATGTTTTTCTCATCACACATGATACCTATGCCTGTACCCTTGTTTTGTTTATCAGTTTTGTTTTGTGATTGTATGTTTCCCTATCAATATTGTAAACTCAGTTTGTTGTGTTGTTTTTATCAATAATTTTTGTTGTGAAATTTTAAATTTCTATGTTACAAAGGAAAAAATTATTACACCTTTACTATATATTAGTTTCCTTCTAATGTATGCAAATCCTATGTTTTAGTGCCCTGAGGATAACCTAATTTTAGGCCGAAACGTTGGCAAATACAATCAGTTCAGTCCTACGTTTGTTTTTCATTTGACCTGAATCCAACCAAACAACAACTAAATTACTGAGGTCACTAAACCCAATACTAATTTATTATAACCTCCTCATTCTGAGAGTGATATTCTGGACTACTTAATTTGTAGGAGCGATATAGCATGTTTTTTATTTTGCTAATTTCTTGATTAGTTGCATGAGTGAATAAATAATTAATTACGCGTCCAGCCGCATTGAGTTTAATATACCAATTCGCAGATAAAGTGCCATTTAAATTCTGAATTACCACAGAATCCAGAAACGAAATTTGCCCATATATTTATTTTTCCATAGTAAATTTGATCTTGGGATGAAAATTATTGAAATAATTTAGGAGGGCTGGAACTACATCACCAGGACCATCCAACAATGTATCATCCACATATAACTTAATGAAGGTCAAATCAAAAGGAAGTTCATTAGTTATGTGAGTTATGAGTTTATTCATAATTAAATTAGCTAGTATAGGGCTTGTAGAATTACCCATTGCCGAACTCTTCAACTGTTAACAAAACGTATTATTGAAAATAAAATAACTTGTATTGAGAAGATGTTCTATTATTTGGCAGACACAAATTTCTGTTTTTTTAAATAAGTATGTACCTAACCCTCTTAAAGTTACATATTACGTTATTTTATTTTCATATAGTAGTTCTTTTATCCTACAAACTTAGTATTCCAGGGTGCCGATTTTAAGAGGCGTTTTCCACTAATGGCTACAGATTAGAGAATTAAACTACCTAGCTACGAAGCAAATTGACAGACAGATAAAGAGCCCCGTAAAACTGCGGGAGATTATTACAGGAGACTTTTGCTTTACAATCTATTTTAGAAGAGATAGTGAATGCTATCTTAAAGGAGATTATATAACTTATCATGCTTTTTTTTTTAATTTTAAATTTTATTATAAAAAATTTGGTTTTAATGCTATTTTTCGCCCTGTAACCTTTTGTGATCATCTTAAATATTTTTACAAAATGTGTTTTTTTCTATATAAATTGAACTTCATTTTCGTATTTTTCAGTAAAATCCCTATAATCCGTAACAGTCAGTAGAAAATGGGATTAGGTCTAAAATCTGTTTATCAAATAAAAAGGTCGTAAGATAAATAGGCCAAGCAAAGCTATATTGGTTTTTCCACTGCCCAGTTTTCTCGGTAGATTTTATCCAAACAGTTTTTATTTGCCAGATGTATTGGAAATAGTATTTGCGCCGGCGATATATACGTAGCTCTTCAGTTCAAGTCTTTGTGTGCTCACAGAATAATGGCAATCGTATAATAGAAGTTGTATGTTAACAAACATGTTTGTAAAAGCTTCTTAAAAGAATGATAGTAGATTAAGGTTTTTAAGATTTATATTGTCATTATTGGTGAAATGAATCGATAAAATGTTGTACATCTTAAAGTCAGATGAAGATAGTGTCGTTGTAACGACATACCGGGTTAGTAGAAAGTACCGGAACGCTTAAATATCTTCAAAAGCGCTAACGCTGCGCTTAAAAAATCGAATGAATAAATTGGACGTCTCAAGTTTAGCAAAATCCTAATTTTTAAAATTTTATCTCTACTAGTTGCTGAGATATGACAACACCGCATTTTCAGTCAAAAGTACTGGAACGCTTAAATATCTTCAAAACCGCTATAGCTGCACGTAAAAAATTCGGAATTTGGCATTTAAAACTTAGTAAGATCCCAAATTTTCTGTTTGCACTATTAGATACTAGCCAGAAAAATTCTGGGACAGTTACCTATTCTAGAATGAACATTAAACTTATCAGAAACGCCCGAACAGTGAATGCCTTATGAACAAGCAGGCGCTGCTTCAGTTTTTTTGAAAACAGTTGCCGTCGCGTTACCAAGCTACAACAATGACAAATTAAACATATCACTGTCAGTTAAGCAGCTTAATAACTGTATTGATTATAAAAATATAATTTTATTATGGCTTTTGTTCTCTCAGAGACCCAACGTATTGATATTTTGATTTTTCGTGGATATGGAAATAAAACAAGGACATATCAAGAAGTCTGGGACTTGTTTATTGAACGCTATTCTAACAAACCCATTAAAAAGTCCACCATACACAGAACTTGTCAACGTTACCAGGAAACAGGGTCCATAAAAAGTTTACCTAAAACCGGACGTCCAAAAACTTCTAAAAATGATGAAAATAAATTAAACGTTTTATTATAAATAGAGAAATATCCAAAAGTAAGTACCAATCAGTAAGCTCTAAATGCCGAAATTTGCCAAAAATCTGTAAGAACTATCTTGAAGAAAAACAAATTAAAGCCGTACAAGATTCATTACACTCAAAAACTGTTAGAGGATGATCCTGACCGCCGTAATGAATTCGCCGCAATCATGATGAAAAATATGAACCGAAGTCCTTATTTTGCGCACAAAATTGTATTCAGCGACGAAGCTACTTTTTGCTTCAACGGCCAAGTTAATAGGCACAATTGTAGAATATGGTCTAGAGATAACCCCCATTGGATGGAAGAACTTCACACCCAATATCCTGAGAAAGTTAATGTCTGAGCGGGAATATTGGGTGACAATATTATCGGACGTTGAATAGAAATGTAGGTGAAATATGGTACCAACAAGACGGTGCTCCGCCCCATTATTTAAGGGTAGCCATGCAGTTTCTAAACAACCAATTCCAGGGAGGCTGATTGGAAGACGTGGTGCATTAGAATAGCCACCTCGATCTCCTGGTATAACTCCACTGGACTTCTTCTTGTGGGATCATTTGAAGAATCGTGTCTACAAAAATCGTTCAGAAAATTTAAACGAGCTCTCCGAAAGAATCCGCACCGAAGTTGCTCTTATAACACCGAATATATTGAGTAACACACTTCGAGAGTTTTATGATCGACTTGGGTACTCTCTGGCAAATAATGGGGCACACTTTGAGCATTTAATTAACAACTAGTGTATAAATAATAAATATAAATAAATTCATTGGAGTGAAAATAAATAGGGCATTCAATTTAAAATAGCGAAACGACTCTCTGTAGCGCAAAACTGAAAAATCTGGCAACAGTGCCGATATCATTCTTTAATTCCGCATTCCGAAAAACCTCAAGCTGCCGAATTTTTTAAGCGCAGCCTTAGCGGTTTTGAAGATATTTAAGCGTTCAAGTACTTTTGACTGAATATGCGGTGTTATCCTATCTCTGCAACTAGTAGAGATAAAATTTTTAGGATCTTGCTAAGCTTGAGATGTCCAATTCATGGGAGTCAAAATAAATGGGGCATTTAATTCAAAATAACGAAACAACTATGTGTGGAACTGGAAAATCTGGCAACAGTGCCGATATCATTTTTCAATTCTGCATGCCGAGAAGCCTCTAACTGCCGAATTTTTTAAGCGCTTTAGCGGGTTTGAAGATATTTAAGCGTTACGGTACTTTTTACTAACCCTGTATACAAAAGGTTGATTATACATTTTTTTTTTCGAAATTCAACATTAGTCAATTCAACAAATATAAACAAACTTATATTTTAGTTTTCATTTTTCTTATTGTACAATAAAAATTATAAATAATAAGGTACCTTAAGAATAAATAAGATGCCAAATTTCCCATTTTTGACTCATTTAACTTATTCAAGTAATTTTCAAAAATAAACGAATACTACTATTCTAATTTAAAAAAAAAATTATGTATTAACATTAGATGATTTCAATTTGACTTAGTAATTGTTAGTCTTCTGTAATGAATTCTAATTTTTCTTTAATGATATCTAGTACAGGACATAACAATCCTAAATAAACTGCATCGTAGAAACTTGTAGCACTTTTCCGAACTAAAAACCTCTATGCAGCTCGACAGCTTTTGTCGCTCTATAGAGGCCAATTTAGACCATCGCTAGAATTCATCCATTTGGGCATTAGCACCTAAACATGCGCTACAAAGGAGAAGCACTTGATCGGTGATAATCATTTGAGCAATAACCTTGAAAGCTTAGAACCTCGAATACAGGCTGCCAACTTTAGCCTCTTTAGGAGATATTTTCATAGCAAATGTTTGCAGGGCGCCATAAAGAAATTTTCCTGCGGTGCTGTGTCATTGAACTCGATCGTAAAGTTTTCTGTCGTTTACACCACTCGTTGTCCTGGGCCATACTCTGTACAAATTATGTCACCAATTAACAGTCAAAAAGTAGTATTTTCAGAATTCTGGAATGTATTAAAAGCGGGACGCTGGACGGAGGCAATAACACCGAGAATACAAGGATTCGATGACCTAATGTCAGAGCCGCATGACATAGACACAGCGAGATATACGTGTCGCCTGACGCCTGATCTTCTCAATCTCCCGCCATTATTTTCTAATGCGCGAAAGTGAATGAAGCGGTTAACTTCATCTCTTTTTGCTCGAGATTTAATTAAAAAGTAATAAATTCTATGATATTCTTGTGTTATGGTGTGTTTTACCAGTGATACTGGTATACTTAAATGCCTTGTTGCTGTCGTGTGCTGGGATGTCAGGGAAATTATAGTAATGGACAGAATTTACACGCATTTGGTTTCTCAGCGGATGCATCCATATCTGATAAATGGGTAAGGGCTATTCACAGGCAAAATTTTACTCCATCCAAATTTAATAGGGTCTGCGAGTTACATTATCCCAAGACAAAACATATTAAATTGTTCTACAGCCATGGATTCAAAATCAAAAACCGGCGAAACTAAAACTGTACCCAACTTTAAAAATTCTTGGTGCAGTACCTACCTACTCAATTTCCCAACTGTCCCTATTATTTATCTAAAACTATAAAATGTTGTCGTGAAGATAAACTCCAAAAACTCGAAGATCAGAATTTCGCAAAAGCGATTAAAAATAGTAAAACTCAGTTTGAAACGTATCAAAAAGCATTTTGATATACCAATTTTAACGAGTTTCTGGTATTCGGATGCTGGTTTAAAATTAATGGTCTGCAAAAAGTTGCATTGTTTGAATTAAAATATTCTCCTCAACCTGTAATAACATATTCTGATATAATAAATTGTGATTTGAAGGTAGTAACATTTTCGTATGGCTGCAAAATACAAATACTTCAAAATGACACTAAATGATTCAAAGATATCGTTTATCTCTAATAATATGAATAAAGTAAAATATTTGTTATTTAATATAGGTAGACAAGGAGTCAGAAAAAATGAGCCTAAAAAACGCGAGGGAAATGATGATACATTTTTAAACGATATTTCAATTAGATAGGTTCCTTGGTGCCAGTAATATCAGATGAGACGACAGAAAGTTTTCAAAATAATTCTGCTTTAGCTGATCTTATATCTGAGCAACTACAATTACACACATCAAGGTCAGATATTGTTATACAAGTAATACTATGATTTTAGCCTATATTCATCAAAAAATATGTCCGCATGTTTACAAATACTTGAGACATTTTGGTGTACTTATCTGTCTATCGACCTTCCAAAAAATGACTGTAGTAAATCTAACGACCAATTTGCCAAGTCATGTAAAATCCGAAAATTAAAGACTGTTACTAAGTAGGCCGTTTTGTTTTGCTTTTTGCTCAGTTGATGACTGAAACCCCTCTTTCAACCCTTTAAAGGTTTTAAAGGTATCCATTTTTTAATGCTAAAACAGCGAGAAACTCATAATATAATATGCGGTCAGCATGAGCTGCCGACTCAACGAGGCACATACCTGTGGTCACGTCACGCGAAGCACCGAGTGCTTGTATTGTCGGTGTTGTTAACAAGGGTAACGCTTTAGATGAATACTCTGAATCAGCTCATAAAAATTATAAAATACCCCGTCATTTTTATGAGCTGATTTTGAGGGTTTGTCTGAAATTACCCCCGTCAACAACACCGACAATACATAAACAACAAATTCAAATAAGTTTCGTATTTCTTTTTGTAATTTAGTCTTTTGTATTAATAAGGTAAAGTAAGATATTAGTAAAGTAAATCACTAAAGAATATAATCTGAATGCCAAGTGGGGCAATCCACTTTCAAAAATCGGAAATAAGTATCTGGCTGAAATGTTGTAAAATAAAAAATTATAAAAAGTAAAGTGACTCTGACACAATCAGTTGATTTAATAGCTTATAAAATATAGTTATTGTCAATCATTTTAACCACTTCTTCAAACCTATTTTTTGACATTTATCAATATGACCGAGACTCGGTTATTGCGGGCATAACCTCATATAATAATATGGATAACATACTAAAGCCCAGGATATATAATATGTATATTTTATAACCATTTCGTCTATCCCGAATAAATTCTCCCTCTATCATCCTCCATCACAAAAATCGGAGTTATGATCCTCAAACACAACGAATTTGCTCAATGTTCTGTAACTAATAGAGATCGTGGACGAAAATGACTTCTAAACGAATTGTTCCTTTTTTAGAGATTTGTTTTGTTGAGAAATATTTCTTGTCGTAGGTATCCGACTTAGTTAAAAATTGCAGGCTCGTTTTTATCCTTTAAGTGAAATATTATCCCAAACATTACGGTTTATATCCTTTATTGGCATAGTTCACAATTTATAGAAATATGATTTGCATATTTACTTTTTAATTTCAGGGTTTTATTGAGAAATATTGCTTGTCGTAGGTATCCATCCAATTTAGTTAAAAATTGCAGGCTCGCTTTTATTTTTAAGTGAAATATTATCCCAAACATTACGGTTTGTTTCCTTCAAGGGCATAGTTCACAATTTATAAGAATATGATTCGCATAAATATCTTTGAGTTTCACCGTTTTGTTGAGAAATATTTCTTGTCGTAGGTATTCATCCAATTTAGTTGAAATTGCAGGCTCGCTTTTATTTTTTAAGTGAAATATTATCCCAAACATTACGGTTTCTAACATTTAAGGGCATAGGTCACAGTTTATAAAAGTATGATTTGGCATATTTACTTTTGAATTTCAGGGTTTTGTTGAGGAATATTTCTTGTCGTAGGTATCCATCCAATTAAGTCGAAAATTGCAGGGTCGCTTTTATTTTTAAGTGAAATGTTATCCCAAACATCGCGGTTAAATTTCATTTAAGGGCATAGTTCACAATTTATAAGAATATGATTCCCATAAGAACCTTCGAGTTTCACGGTTTTGTTGAGAAATATTTCTTGTCGTAGGTATCCATCCAATTAAGTTGAAAATTGCAGGCTCGCTTTTATTTTTAAGTGAAATATTATCCCAAACATTACGGTTTCTAACATTTAAGACCATAGGTCACAGTTTATTAAAGTATGATTTGGCATATTTACTTTTGAATTTCAGGGTTTTATTGAGAAATATTTCTTGTCGTAGGTATCTATCCAATTTAGTTGAAAATTGCAGGCTCCCTTGTATTTTTAAGTGAAATATCATCCCAAACATTACGGTTTATATCCTTTATGGGCATAGTTCACAATTTATAAGAATATGATTCGCATAAGTACTTTTAAGTTTCACGGTTTTGTTGAGAAATAATTTTTTTGTCGTAGGTATTCATTAAATTTAGTTGAAATTGCAGACTCGCTTTTAGTTTTAAGTGAAATATTATCCCAAACATTACGGTTTATTTCCTTTAAGGGGTAGTTCACAATTTATAAGAATATGATGCGCATAAATATCTTTGAGTTTCACGGTTTTATTGAAAAATATTACTTGTCGTAGGTATCCATCCAATTTAGTTGAAATTGCAGGGTCGCTTTTACTTTTTAAGTGAAATATTATCCCAAACATTACGGTTTCTAACATTTAATGGCATAGGTCACAGTTTATTAAAGTATGATTTGGCATATTTACTTTTGAATTTCAGGGTTTTGTTGAGAAATATTTTTTGTCGTAGGTATCCATCCAATTTAGTTGAAAACTGCAGGCACGCTTTTATTTTTTAGTCACGGCATAATTAATCGTTTCCTTTTTTTCTCCAAATCTTGCACAACTCACCGACAGTAATTCCGGCGTCTCTTTCAAAATCTGCAGCTTGTATTTCTTGCAATACTGGACCTTATGGGGAAACAAATTTAACTGTTTTTTTAAGCATGTTGCATAAGATCTTCCCCCTTCTTGAGACAGGCGTCTTACACATTTTGTTGACGTATTTTGCATTATTCTACGAACGTTTGAAACAACTTTTTCTGTTTTTACAGATGGTCCTCTAGCTCCTTTTTTATGTTGTATAGAACTTGTTTCCCTACACAGAGTCACGGTTCTTCTTAGGCAATGATAAAAATCCTCAGCAGTAAAAGCGACATTATGAATTTTTGCGAAAATCGTCCATACATAAATGCTGATTGAATTGCCACTCACCATTTACTTTAACCCCGTTTCGAAAATACCCTTCAACAATGAATTTTTTGTGCTTTTTCGTAAAGCCCATTGCGGGAATTATTTAAGAAATTGTATGAATTAGCGACGAATCAAATCGCTTGTAAGGACTGTTAAAGGTAACGAAATAACTTATTGATTGATAATACAGGTATTTACTGACACCCAACAGGCATTAAGCTCTACCGCTAGTACGGACTTAGATGCAAAGCACACATGATAGTAACTTTTGCTCGCAGGATAAGTTTTATTTGCATTCCTTGCTTTATCGTACATAAATCAATATAAGGTTGAGTTAGGTGTGGACTGTATTTTATTTAACGAACACAAAAATAATAATGATCGAAATAGAAATACTAATTTAGAAAGGGAATCTTACCAATGGTGGTTTTCGATAATTATTTTGTAATTATATTATTTATAAGTTGCGATGAAACGAATATATTTTAACTTATAACGAAATCTTTGAGGAACGAATTATTTATTTTTATTTTTTCACTTTGCATGGACACTTATTTTTTCTATGTTGCCAGGCAAAAGCCAAACACAGTGACGTGTCAAATAATTTTATAAATTAATAGAAAAGTCTGGGGAATTATTCGGTAATTTCAGTGCCACTAACCTGAAAAAATATGAGTATTTTTATTTCTACCATTTAAACCTGGCTTTCCATCATTTTTATATTGTAGTTTGTTGTTGTTTTTATTCTCACAATTTACATGAGATTTATCTATTTTAATTCCTATAAATAACGAACCGTGCATACTCAAAACAAAGCGAAAAAGTATTGTTGTCTACCACTTCATATGATTTAGTTGGTAGCGTGTACAAAATTAAAAAGAAACATGGTCAACAATTGCAATTTTCATTGCCGCAATTAAAAATTGCTGCAATAAAAAATTTCATCACAAAGAAAAACTTGCCAACTATATTGCCACCTTTATAGGCATAAACCTGATGAAACAATTTGACACAGGAGAAAGATAATCTCTTTGCTCTGTACAGGTAAGCCTTTTAAGCAGTAAGAGAGAGAGGGTGCGGTAGTTGTACGGATTAACAATATAATACCTCGGTGTGAAACTGGGCAAATATATGAAGCTTAAGCAAGAGTGCCATTGTTAGAACAGTTAGAAGGATCGGATTAGAAAGGGGTTTGTGTTTTTAGGAAGGTGCGTAAGTCTTTGTTGTTTGAACTAATTGAGCCTTTCTTGATAAACTTTACGAGACGTTGGTGTGGGGGTTGGCACAAAGTTTTGAACTTTGTCCTTTAAGAACGTACTTAGTTAGATGACGAAGGCAACTGAAGTAATTAGATTATTTTAGATATATTGGTGTTATTATACGGTAATGTATAGGGTATGATGGAAATGGTTTAATATTATTTTAATGAGCCACTCCTGGGGTGAAATATGGAGAAAGTTAATATTGTTGTTTTGTGACTCGTGCAAAATACTTTTAAAACTTCTTACATCTTTGCCAATTATTTGATTTCTCGGAAAACTTGTACTGTCTAACTTCAGGGGTCAGGGCTGTTGGGTGGCCAAGGAATTGTTTTCATTACTTCCAATTCAATATGACGTTGGTTCAAAAATTCGACTGCATCACGAACGTCATGCGAAGGACCCCATCTTGTTGCCAAATTAAGTTCCTGGAGTTCATCTTCCCGACTGTGACAACAGGCGCAATTTTACAATTTTAGATAACTAAGAGGGACAGTTGAGAAATTGGGTAGGTACTACTGCATTGCGGTTTAGTCTAGGAGTTTTAAAATTTACAGTTATAGTTTTGCCGGTTTTTAAATCCTTTGCTGTAAAACAATCTATCATATTTACTTTATCAAAATGTAACTCACAGGCCCTACTGAACTCGGATGGAGTAAAATTTTCTCTGTGCATAGTCCTTACCCATTTATTGGCTGCATCCGTTGGAAAACAAAATGCGTGTACCTTCGGTCGATTATTAGCAGCACACAACAAGAATACGGCATTTTAGGTACATCGGTACCACCGGCAAAACACACCACAATACAAGAATATTGCAGAGTTTATTACTCTTCAATTAAGACTCGAGCAAAAAGGGAAGGGGAAGAGTTAATCGTTTCACTCACTATGCTTTATTTACTCTCGCGCACTAGAAAATAATGTCAGGTGACAGGGCAATAAGCGTCAAGCGACACATACACTTCTTTGTGTCTACGTCAAGGGGCAGAGCACCAAGTCCTTGTATTCTCAGTGTTATTGACTTAGCCGGTGGTCGAAGGCCAACGGTACAACAACCTTTTTAATAAATCGCCGTCTTGTATCGCAAGGCGATAAGAATCACCACCCTGTAAAATCCTTCACAAATTTTCCTACTGAGATCCCTTTTGTCCTCGCATTTACGGTTTTCAATTTAATTGCATGGTATTATGCCTCCACTTTATTTCTAAATGAACGTATCAAGCCACGGTGCGTGTTTATTTATGGTCCGTCTCAACTATTTAGATAGTCGACGTGTTTCCAACTTGACTGCCGCCACTTTATTTAATTTTGGACGACAATAATGAATTCCCATTGTTTAACCTTTCCTTTTGAGCTACGACTTTTACGTTTCGAAATATATTTCAGTCGGAGGGTTACGTATTTTATTGACCAAAATTGTATGGGAAATTATGGAGATTTGGGTTTTGAAATGGATGAAAGCTAGCCGGAATTATTTCAATTTGATCAAATGCAACTTATTCTGTTTTGAAATATATGTCTGGCGATGTGGTAGACAAGAGGGCAAATGGGCCACAAATTTGATTTTTCGAGGAAAGTCATTATTTATAAAAAATTTTACTTGCTAAAAAGATACCATTGTCGATGACAAAAAAAAATATTATTTACAGGGTGTGTAAAAAGTTAAAAATTCAAATTTCTTGCAAGAGTAAAGCATGTATCCTTATTCTAACAGTTTTAGCATAATGCTATTTAAGAGATTTGTTGCAAATCATCACATCTTCGAAGAAATTGGTTTTTATTAAGTTTGAATAGCAATAATGTTTTTGTTTTTAATTTGCAATTCGCTGAAAAATTTGGTGTACCTTCGAATTGTTGACAATGTTGTAAACTAATAAAATCTTTAAAAGTTACTAACAGTGGCGCTTTGCTTGACACTGAAATAATTTATTTCTGTGGTACCTAATCGGAGATGATACTTACCTCTGATTAGATACCTCAGAAAGGTATACAAAATTAAAGATACACCAAACTTTTCAGTGAAATGCAAATTTAAACAGAAACTTTATTGCTACACAAACTTAATGAAAAGCAATACTTAAGAAGATGTGATAGTGACAGAAAAAATTCAAAACAGAAAATCACTTTTAATAGAGAAAGACGAAATCACCTGCTGGCGACGACGATATTTAGCTAGACAGTTTCGCGGGGAAAACAAGAATATCTATTATATGGACGAGACTTGGTTACATGAAGGATATACCGTTGGAAAAATATGCCAGGATAAACACATAAAAAGTGCAAGGCAAGCTTTCATGAAAGGATGGTCCACTGTGACAAAAGCACCCTCGGGAAAAGGTAAAAGATTAATAATTACTCACATTGATGGCAAAAATGGATTTGACGGTAGCGGCTTACTAGCATTTAAATCAAAACGGACTGGAGACTACCATGAATACATGAATGCTGATGCCTTTAAAGAATTCTTCCAACAAATGCTAGATCGTATTCTTTCTGGGTCTGTTATAGTCATGGATAATGCCAGCTACCACTCAAGAAAATCCGAAAAAATACCAACATCTTCTTGGAAAAGAAATGACATCATTCACTGGCTTTTACTGTAAATAAGAAGCCATTTCATAAAGATATGCTGAAAAAGAAGCTACTGGAGACGAAATTGCTTCACAAACGAAATATAATGGTACTTCGCCTTCCGCCATATCACTGTGAATTAGACCTCATAGAATTGGTGTGGGCGTAAGTAAAAGGGTGTGTAGCAAGGCATAACACCACTTTTAAAATTAGAGACTTTGGAAACCTCTTGCAAGAGGGAATAAAGACAGTAGATTGTAAAAATAGAGCAAGTGCTTTGAATATGTAATGGAAATAAAAAAAATGTGGGAAGCTGATAACATGCTAGAAAACACTGTAGAGCCCCTTATTATTTCTATGGACCCCAACAACAATAGTTCATCAGACTACTCAGAACATGATGACTAAAATTTAAAAATTAAATTTATGTATTGTACAGGGACATTTTTTAAGTGTCTCCCCCGATTGGCGATTTTCCTGCTGACCATAATAAAAAAAAAATTACAGATTTCTCAATGATTTTCGATAAGAAAGCCGAATTTAATGTCAAGAAATACATAGATTTACAAATTTGACAGCTGCGACGCCATTTTGAATTTTCTTAAATGGCAACCCTCATAAATAACTAGACGAGTAAATTGCATCTGGCGATCCGATTTGAAAAACCTATAGTGGTTGATACTTATTTTCAACCGTTACGGAAATACGAGGGTTCCTAATTTGCCTCCATCGATTTTGTCTTTTAAGTATCTCGCCCCTTAATTAAATAGACCTTCTAAGCTAAACACCTTAAATTTTTTCACAGTAACATAATTTCCCGTGAGCAAGCGATCTACGCTATAGTTTGCCATTTAAAAAAAAAATCAAAATGGCGCCGTGTCTGTCACTTTTTGACATCTGTCGGATTTGACTATAGCGTAGATCGCTTGCTCACGGGAAATTATGTCAATGTGAAAAAAATTAACGTGTTCAGCTTAGAAGGTCTATTTATTAAAGGGGTGAGACACTGGAAAGACAAAATCGATGAAGGCAAATTAGGAACCCTCATATTTCCGTAACGGCTGAAAATAAATATCAACAACTAAATAGTTTTAGAATCGGATCGCCAAATTCAATTGAATCGTCTGGTTAAATACGAGTTTTAAAAAAATTCAAAATGGCGTCGTATCTGTCACTTCCTGACATCTGTCGGATTTGACTATAGCGTAGATCGCTTGCTCACGGGAAATTATGTCAATGTGAAACAAATTAACGTGTTCAGCTTAGAAGGTCTATTTATTAAAAGGGTGAGATACTTAAAAGACAAAATCGATGGAGGCAAATTAGGAACCCCCGTATTTCCGAAACGGCTGAAAATAAATATAAACAACTATAGGTTTTTGAAATCGGATCGCCAAGTGCAATTTACTCGTGTCGTTATTTATGAGGGTTGCCATTTAAGAAAATTTAAAATGGCGTCGCATCTGTCAATTTTGTAAATCTATGTATTTTTTGACATTAAATTCGGCTTCCTTATCGAAAATCATTTAGAAATATGTGATTTGTTTTTAATTATAGTTAGCAGGAAAATCGCCAATCGGGTGAGACACTTAAAAAAATGTCCCTGTACATAGTAGATTTTTTTTATAAATAATAATATTTAAACTACCTGTAGTAACGCCGCTGTTACTTTAATTAGTTTTCATTTCATTTACCAAACTGGTCTTTCTATTGTATGCTTATTAAGGCAACCCTAATTTAGGTCCGATTAGGGGTGTGTAGGTCTGAAATACGGAATTTTTAAAAACTATCACTGCAATTTACCTGAAATTTATAATTAATACTACTTAATGGGTACTGTTATTGCAAATTTACATTTTATTGCTCTCTCTCATTAAGAAATAATTATTATTATAATATATTATGAGGCCACAAGAGATTCTGGTAGAAAATTTAATTATTTCAAGTGACATGGACAGGTATGGCGAATTGCTAAAATTCACCTTTCACCCAACTTTCACCAAATTAGTCTAAGAATGGTGTGAAAATTTCTTGTAGGTATCGATCCGTACTTGGAGTTCCTTTAGAAAATATATGTTCGAAAAGATTCAGATTACTAATCTTCGTAAGGTCTCCTCTTAACAAGATGTCAGAATTGATATGCGGGTTGTAAAGAAAATAACTGTACAGAACATCATGTTTTTCATTATTTAATATCAAGTCCAAGGGATCCCTAATAATCTAAAAGATATTATAGAAATTCTAAGTTTCCCTTCAGTTATAAACGAGAATTGGTCCGTTAATTAATTAAAAATTAAAACGGTTAAAATTGAAACAAAATGCATTAGGAGTTCCAATGTGCTTTTAGATGATTAAGGATAGCTAACAATATAATATTATATAATAAAAAGCATATCATACAATTAAGAAAAAGATCTGCGAAGTAGGGTTAAAGTTAAGATTTTTTTTAGGTTATACATTTTATAACATCAAGAAATAAATTAACTAAACTCTAGACTTTTTGAAATACCTGTTTTGTAACTGGGAAACTGTAAAACAGTGTATTGAAATAAATAAATAAATAAAAATAAATAAATATTAAAGGGAACTTTAACATGCAAATTAAGACACTTTTAAACAAGCAATGCTGTCTGTGGTAGAATATCAAAACAATACAGACGCAGAAGGTTAGCAATATTGCAAAATAATATCAAAAATATGAAAAGAAAATGTATTAAACCAAAATTATTATAGTAATTAAGTACCTTGCAACCAGCAGATTATAAAAGGTGCTTTGAGTTTCTTTTTAACTTAAATAACAAAACACTAGATATAAAACTAAATCAAAATCACAATAAACGTTGGAAATGTCCAGTATTTTGAATCGTTCTACAAGAAATAATTACTTGATTTCTTAATCATTTTGGATGAGTGTCTAGTAAACTAATGATTTTAGATGTGCCCAAAGAAAAAAAACTAAACTGTTAAGGTCTGGTGATCTCGATCGATTCCAACAGATAAATGCTGGCCAGTTAGTTTAACCAGAGCCAAAATAAAAAAATAAAAAAAAAACTTGGTAATAGTTTGAAAGTTGAAGGTGCTTCATTAAAGCAAGAAATCCTATTTTCTCCGCCGAAACAATATTTCCAATGGGACACTTAATTATTGGTAATTATGGTTGGTGAAGTAATGTTAATCTTTATTTCACTATAGGGACAAAGGGTCAGTACTTCTACTACTTAAAATTAATGCGTGTTGTTGAATTTACAAAAATAAAGACATTGGACATTCTTTTCAACAAAATTTAAACGGTTAACTGTACTAATAACTAATATTAACTTCTTAGGTAAAAGCCTGCAAAAGGATGTGAAATGAGAGAAAATAATATTTCTGTTTATGTAATATTACTTAGGTACTACAATTCTATTTTTGAAAATAAGTGATCAAGTTACAATCAATTTTATTTTGGGGTTAAAGGATTACAAACCGTTTTGGAAATATACCAATTAGATTAGGTTAAAAGGTATATTTTACATTTTCTTGCATTATTTTGCTTACTGTTTCAATAAACGTCTATTTAGAAAATTTTGTCATAAAATTTATTTCTGTGGCCCGTTGTCCTTAGAACTTTTAGTGGCATTTAGCATATCGGCTTCCTTTTGTCCCTTTTATCGTAAACGACTTTTATTGTCACAAAATGTTTTAATCAAAATCCTCCTATTCTGACAATCTTCTTTTACTACATAATAAAACATTCGAGAACAACGTTGTTTTTTATTTTGACCAGAGTTTGACGATTTTGATATCCCAACATTACATAATAAGATAGAAAGGTGAGTTGGTAAGAAAGCCTAAACACAAATTATTCAGAGCTTCTCGTCTATATTTCGATGGCAGGTATTTGTAAAAGGTTATGAAATAACCTTGAGTAACTGGAATATTATATTCATGGCTTGATTTTGTTTATATCCGAAATTGATTTCAGGACGTATCCGGAAAAACAAGTACAATACGTTCGCGTTATTAGGAACACAGTGACCTAACATTCAAAAGCACATTTTTACTATAGCTCAAGTACTGAAGCATTTTTAGAGAGTTGTGAGGTATCTCTTTCTAACTAGAAAGATAAGGTTTTCGAGACAAAAACAAAACTGGCAATTGTTAGGAAGTGAAATGTGCATGCTTTGTTTCGTCGGAATGGAAATCCTACATAAATATCTTTATTTTGACTTAAATCTGCTGAATTTAATTGATAGAATTGTTAACTATCTAATAAACATTGTCTCTTAAATATATTATTTTATTTATCAACTTAAATGTAGGCTCACTAATTGCTGTTGTCAAATGTGATGGAAAGCGATTTAAAAATACCGCGGTTTCAGACCTATGTTAATGTTTGTATGAACTTTTTGTCTTGAAATTTAGTAAGAAATATTACCCTTAAGTTTAGCCACATACTTAATTAATACCCTGTGTATGAACACAATCCCCTCCGAAAAAACTTGAATCGAAATGTCCCTTTTGTGCACTATGAGAACAAAGCACCCTTATATGTGGAGTCGATTGTACACCGTAGTTGACAAGGAAACACAGGATTGTTGTATTCAGCGTAGGGACACAAAAATTTTTCAGTTCATAAATTATCACATATTGATGCGTGGTCAGAGCGAGAAATTCAAGTTCAAAACTGTACTTTAAAATTATTTAAAACTCGTGGTTGACAATACTGAATCTTGTATGTGGTTTTAAGTTGGGTAAGACCTTTGACTTTTTTCCAATCATCGTTTACTTTTCAGCATTTTCGTAAACGTTTTTTGGTTATTCAACAGAAGCTTTGAATGTTCATGGGCCGTGTGTGTGCTTTCTTCTGAATTTTTGTACTGCTTTCTTGGCGCCTTTTTCCTGGTCACTTGGACAGTGTCGGGCAGTGCTTCTCCACTATTTCTAGTGCTTCTCTACTGTTGATTGGGCTCGCACATAGGCAGCCAGTCTTTAGGATGGTTGACAATATTATGCGTGAGCAAGTAAGCAACCTTACATACATTGTCATGAATTGTCAAAACCGAAACTGAACTTTACTTAGAATGGTCTAAACAACTGAAATTTTCAATACGTATACAGGACATATTGGCCAAATAAAACAGTAAATGTCATATATAATTTTTTAACACGTCATTAAATCAAAATTACAAAAAGCTTGGCGCCGTGATCACTTTACTATATGCATAAACCGGTAACCTCACGTATTTCTCTTGAATTTTTAATACTTCCCTGGGGGAAAATCATACTTATTAAAGTTAGTGTTCGATTCGTACCTACTTGACTCCCTACTTAAATACTTAATTGATAATTTAAAATCAAATTCAACGGAAAACTTTAAAGGCTTCTTTTAATTACTTTTTCTTTTAAGAGATCTCCTTTTTAATAATAATTGCTTTTAATTTATAATTTGTTAGCAGAATTTCTTTTTGTCCCTTTACTGGTGGAACTTAAAAGTTTCTTCAAAAATTGTTTTACAATTAAAGTTTCGGTCTCAAAGTTAGACGTAAAATATTTAATTTATAGAAGGCAATTTTGAACAATAAAAAACGCTTGTTTTTTTTTTTGATAAAACATAGCCCTGCAGTTTCAACCTTTTATGGCCCTCTGCGAGCGGTGCGTATGCACAGGAAATGAATCACGCTGGTCTTGAATTTTTGGAGATTATACTCGTTCGGGAATACGGCCCCAGGAAAGTCGTTCCAGAATAATGACGTTCTCCAGATGACACCAAACTGGACCACGTACCTGCCTTCGGTGTTCAAGGCTTTCCACGTTATTTGTCAGATCATAGTCACCGATCAAGCAAATGGCTCTTCTTTGAATGGAATCTAGCAATCTCAGGGTATGTTTAGGAGCAGAGCCCCAAATATGCGAACAGTACTCCAGCGATGGTCGAATTTGGGCTTTATAGAGCATCAAAAGTTATGGGGTGTATAGAGGTTCTTACTTCCGAAAAGTATTCCAAGGCTTCTGTGAGGCTGCTTTATCAATGGCCGCAACGTGACTATGCCAAACACATGTTTCTCTTCTGCCAATCTCCTAGGTTTCTATAAACTTAAATTAAATTCCTTTTTTTATAAGAAAAATGGCCCCACACGTGAAACGAATATTAACAAATTAAAAACAAAACCTTAACTTTTTGGCGATAAATAAAATCAAATTTGTTTAATTAATTATATTTCAAATATGTGATTCAAAAATTTTTATTTCTTTTCAAAATGTAATAACACAATATATAACTATTTTGTCTTCAAACTCAACTCAATTCCTCAACTTATATTAAGTTATACATACTCATTAAGTTGAGATAGCTTTAAAAATGGTTATTGTTTAACTCGTTTTTGGTATCCCCCGAAGATGGTCGTTTGCACGCCCGAAATATGTAGGCATTATAGGCAGCAAGAGGTCTCACATCTCAACAAAGACCTGAAAGAAATTCTGTCTTGGGGTGACAGTAACCAAGTAGAATTTAACGCTAAAAAGACCCAGGCGGCAGTTTTTTCTAAAAAACTTAATGTTGAAAAACCGGATATAGTTATGGCGGGACACTTAATTCCCTTGGCTTCATCAATTCATTTATTGGGCGTTAATTTGGATAGTCATATGTCTTGGCATAGTCACGTTGTGGCAATTGCTAAGGCAGCCTCGCAGAAGCTTGGAGTACTTTTCCGAACAAAGAACCTCTATACACCCCAACAACTTTTGATGCTTTATAAAGCCCAAATTCGACCATCACTGGAGTACTGTTCGCATATTTGGGGCTCTGCTCCTAAACATACCCTGATATTGCTAGATTCCATTCAAAGAAGAGCCATTCGCTTGATCGGTGACCATAGTCTGACAAACAACCTGGAAAGCCTTGAACATCGAAGGCAGGTTGGCGACTTGAGTCTATTTTACAAATATTTTCATGGCAAGTGTTCAACTGAGGTTGCTTGCTTGATACCACCCAGAGCGGTGCATGGTAGAAATACACGACGAGCCACTGCAGCCCACCAGTACGTGGTTCAGCTTAGTGTCCCTCGAACGACACTGTTTCAAAATTCTTTCATCTGGAGAACGTCACTCTGGAACGACCACACTGAGATCGTGTTCCCCAACGAGTATAATTTCCAAAGATCCAAGACCAACGTGAATCGTTTCCTGTGCACACGCACCGCTCCTAGAGCGCCATAAAGGATTTATCCTGTAGTGCTCTGCCTTATCATAAAAAAAAATAAAGGGATTAAACATCTTCTTTAATTTAAATAAACCTTGTGGAGGAAAATTTTGTAGTTTTCTCATTATATCAACTGCACTGTAAGTATGGACTATTTCTTTAATTTCAATAATATATTTCTGTACCTCCGAGTCCATTTTTGCTAAGAGTTAGTTATTTATATTAAATAGGTCTTCAAGTACTTCATTAAACAAGCTTTAGGTGATTTTCAGGTCAAATACAATTTTAACAATTTCCTTCTCGATGTACATTTATTTATGCATATTTTATGAAAAAGATTTATTTTTTTTGTTTTTATTTATTTTTATTTAAAAGTAGAGGCAACATTTTGCTAAAGACAGGAGACGTGTGCTACCTAACCCCCCCCCCCCTCCCCCGGGTATGACCATGCTCCTCACTCCAGATAAAAAAAATCTTTAATGATAATGTCTAATAGTACTATTAGAATAATATTAGTTCTGATGAACATTTGCCAAGAAAAAGACTCAAGTTATTAATCTGTGTTCGATATTTAAAGGTGGGTATTCCTTTCAGAGAAACTTGCAAAAGTCATCCGACAAGTCCCACCTATATGATGGCCCTTTACTCAGGGACATTTCAATATAGACTTGGTAAAAGGCCTTGGCAGTAGACATTATCTATTATTAAAACAGGTCAACCTTTCCTTGATATGGGTGAAATTAAAATGGGTTTTCTGTGTTGATAATAAATAAATTATTACTCACTTTTTAAAGCAAATTGAAAAAGAGCTGCGATGATCAAAATTTCAGTTATTACCGACGTTTCAACCTATATTGGGCCATCCTCATAAATCTACAATTTTATATTTTACTTTGGATAAATAAATAAATAAATAAATAAATAAACACACAATACAATATCATGGATAAACATTTACTTTTTAATAGCAAGACCACTAACACTACCAAAATTTACTCGACACTTGCTTGTTGCCTGTCGGCTGAACAGCGAACATCAGCTGAAAAATTATATATAAAAATAAGAAAAACTGCATGCGTTTGGTTATATTGTCATTTATGGTTACGCAAAATATATAAAATAATTTGAACGCAGAAAGTCTATTTTTATGTAAGTAAAAGTGATTTAAATTGAGTTTTCACATTACAGTCTAAAATAGTTTTGAAACGCCACTATATTTGTCAACGGCAATATGAGATTTCTAACCTAGAAACATAAACAAATCTAGTCCTGTAGTAATATACCACGAAATATCGTGTTAAAATTGTGCAACCCTATTCTGGAAATGGGCAATCGAGAAAAAATGCGTTTCGTGTTCAACGTGAATTTTTTAGTGCGCAAAACTGACCTTCTGAGACGACAATTTGGAATATGGTCCAAAAATGCGAACAAACTGGATCCGTAGCTAAAATAAACCCCCCTCCCCCCAGCATGGCTCGTAGAGGTCGTTCGGAAGAAAATATTGCCATTGTTCGCGAAAATCTGGCCGAATATCCAAGCACATCGATTTGTAATCGATCGCAGCAAGTGGACCTTACATATCGACTACACAGCGAATCTTAAAAAAATATTTGCAGTTAGACCTATGCATACAAACTTCAAAAGACTGGAGATCATCAACAGCGCCGTATGTTTGCCGAATCGATACGAAAACAAGGGGTAAATTTTTCAATGAAAATAATCTTTAGCGATGAGGCACATTTTTACGGCAGATTTGTAAACAAGCAGAATTGCCATATTTGGGGATTGGAGAATTCAAAACAGATTATTGAAAAGGAAATGCATCGGCAAAAAATGACTTGTTGGTGTGCCTTTTGGGCTGGAGGTGTAATTGATTTATTTTTTCTCGAGGATCATGCGAAAAACGCTATAACGATTAATGGCGTTCGCTATCGGTACATGATTACAGATTTTTTGTGGAAGCAGTTGGAAGATGTGAATGGTGCCACCTGCCACACAGCAGGAGAAACGATAGAATTACTACCCAGGAAGTTTTCAGGCCACATTATTTTACGGCGACATCAATTGGCCGCCGCGATCATGTAATTTAACTTCCACAGATTTTTTTCTTTGGGGGGTATCTGAAGAGTAGAATGTACAAAAATATACAAAGCACTATTTCAGAGCTGAAACAGGAGATCAGACGCGAAATAACTGGTATAGAACTTGATTTGTGCCGGAGAGTAGTCGAAAATTTTGACAAACGGATTACGACATGCCACATGAACCACGGCGGCCATTTATCAGATGTCATCTTCCATACATAATTGTAATGATGTAAACTAAAAGGGCAAATGAATTTTTTCCGTTGTCTCAAATTCTACGTGTTTTTTTAAATACTTTTATGTGGAAATCCAAATTGAATCACCCTTTATATATCTTTAGTAGTGGTTATCAAGATTATTGTATGTTAATCAAAGTTTATATATTTGGTGTGCCTAAGTAGAATACCACTACTGCAATTATTAAATTACAAAAGAAAATTAAAAAAAATATATCTTAAAATACAAATTATGAATTTTATCCTAAACATGTAATGGTAAATTTTAAATCTGTATTGTAATCAAATTTATATACAATATTTCTAAGAAAGTTTGGAGTATATTTATTAAAATTTATCAAATAAACCAAAAACAAAATTATATAGAACTATAACCATGCTGATTCATGATATCCTATTGTATGTTTACTTATTTATCTATTTATATATTTGTCCAAAATAAAATATAAACTTGTAGATTCCTAGGGATGACCTATTATACGTCGAAATGTCGGTAATAATTAAAAATTTGATCATCTCAGCTGATTAACTGACAAAATTAGTTGTGGTCATTAAATTTCAACAAAAGTTAAATATAAACTTTAAAACTCATGTTTTATTAGTTTTGTTGCGAAAATGGAATAAAACTATCAACGAGGTCAA
The DNA here is from genome assembly GCA_963920685.1 of Polydrusus tereticollis. Classification (NCBI taxonomy): domain Eukaryota; kingdom Metazoa; phylum Arthropoda; class Insecta; order Coleoptera; family Curculionidae; genus Polydrusus; species Polydrusus tereticollis. The sequence continues at coordinate 203,053,522 of OY987326.1, forward strand.
ATTATTCATTTTAAACTGAATAAACTTTTAATGGACGTCTCTTTCCATTAGAAAACTATAAGTTTTACTTGGCACCTGGACGGAATTTCTAAAAGAAACCAGCTTTTCAAACGAAGGACTGCGGTAAATGAAGGAGAAAATAATTTAAAACATTAACAACTTTGACCTAAATTTCCCACAATCTTAATGAAATGGCCTTCTGAAAGTTTTTGTATTCCAAGTAGATCGAGAAGTTAAAAAGTATATTCTAATATTTCGTTTAACTAGAAATGCTAAATCAAAATCAACAAGTTTGATTTTAATTAAACACAGTGAAATGTCATTTATTTTAATTAAAATATAAACACGTACAGGATTTCTACCGAAAAGAAATTGTTCAAAATATTGAAAACGATTCATTCTTGTTTCGTACACTCGCATTTCGTATACATCAAAAATTGACCCGAAATATTCTTGTTTCGTACACTGGAGAAAATATCCCATTTTCAGCTTCGCATTTCGTACACCGACCATTGTAATGGTCTGGTTACCTGGTAACATAGGTAATACCAAAATATATACACTTTGTTACTTTGTTTTCTATCACTTTATTATATTAAATTAATCCTATGGACAGGGTTGTATTTGTATTTTTTAATTTTTTATCATGCATATAATATACATTAATAAAAGCTACCTAATCAAAATATACAATATATGTTAAACAATTTAATACCACACGAATTTCCATTTTTTTAAGTAATTATTCGCTCAATATTTTGCTAAAGCGGCTGTCCAAATCACTGTATATCTTAGAAGGTCTCGGTGTAGATATGTGTAGGTCGCATCGCTGCTGTACAATGTCATAGTAATGCATTTTTTCTGTAAGTACTTTAAAGAGTTCAAATATATTAGGGTGACACTTGCCAATGCGTCTGTTCAGTCTACTATGCCAGCCTTCGACGGAGTTTGTAGTACGGTGTCGCTCATTATAGCATATCCATAACAAGTCGATTTCCAGCCATTGTTCGGCAAAATAATCGTTGAATTTAACAACAGATTCCTCGTTTGGTGCATTCTCCATTATGGGTAGCCAAGCGTTGCTGATAATATGATCTTCTGGTAGGTATGCCATCGCGGCACACATACGTATGTGATCCCGAACTTCTTTATTTTCCTTGTATTGTGGGACCAGTCCAAGTTCTTGTACTTTTCTCTGCGCTTATTGCGGCACGCTCAATGTGTACCTTTTGTGGAATAAAATTAGGTACCTTATCTTGCAGTAACTTAAAAATCCTCTTATAGGTAGTTTCTCTGCGGTTTGACAATTGCGCGTAAACAGCAGGAATGATACGTGTTGCATCTGGAGTACTTCCCAAGTCTACGTGTATGGTGTAGAGTTGATCGAAAAGGGGGCAACAACTTTTAAATGTCCCATCCATGAAGAATTCTTACGTGTGTGTAAGCAAGTGTCCCCATTGCTCGCAAAAATTAGCATTCTGTCTTCTTGGCCATCGTCTACTAATAAATAAGATTTCATTGTTTCAGTCAAGGTAACGTCTTCTCGCTTTTTTGGCAGAACATCTATGCCTAGAGCCCTCTGCCGTTCTCCGTAGAATCAATCTTTAACGCAGTAAAATTCAGGAATATTATCTACAAAATTGAGCCCAGCGTCTTTGGTAACCATTGTGCGAACACGTTTGTAACCATAAACGACACTAAAACTTTAACCTGTGTATCCACAAGTCGACTGGTTCAAAACCTTGCTTTACTTTGAAAATAAAATTTCTTCTGAATTTTACTGCATAACTATTTATTAACAGATTAATCACTTTGTCATTTTATCCCCTAGCATGGGTATGACCTACTAACACATTTCTAACTAGACTCGTCAAACAACCACTTAACTAACTTTAAATATCGTAGACTATTATTCTCACATACTTTCGACCATTTTTACGTGGAGTTTGTACCGGTCCACGGAGCGCAACTTAACTCTTTGTGTTTCAGTGTGACACTGCTTTGTTGACAAAACATTGTCAGTCTCGTACCCCATCCCGACATCTTGACCAATCAGGTCGTAATACGTCACAATCCAAAATGGCTTGTTTCACGTCAAAATACTGTTGCTAGCCAATGAGAATACAGATCTGCTGTTACCATGCACGTGGCTTATATCGCACTTACATTTGCGTGCTGGAGAATAATACAAAATCAGACAGATTTTTTATGCATAAGGTTTTGATTTAAACTTATATTTTCATGGATTTGTACAACGTTGCCATTACTGTAATATGCGGTATTGCCAATTATATTGCATGTAAATATAATGTACTTTTCTTTATTTTTTACCATTAGGTATTAAATAAACACATAATGATTTACCACGAAATGCGGCGTTGCCGCTTAGATTAGTATTACGTTACAATAATTCCTAGAATTGAGTTCCACGCATTTACTTTAACTTTTGTGCTGGGTCACGACAGAAATATGACGTGTGTCCCAAACAACCATTGTTGCCTGTAGATCTGTGGTATTGGAAGCAGTTCTTCTCGAACACGTTTCTTGACCTGTTGCTAGCATATTTTTCGCTATGTCATGAACACATGTGTGGCTTGATTTTGTTTGGATGTACTTGTAGTCCTTTCAGGTTGTCAACATCCCAGGGCATGGTCTCTTGGTGAACATCCACAGTATGTTGTTGGTATATGTACGTTTTATTATATAACGATACACAATGGCTGGTTTCTCTCTTTTCGTTTCAATTACTTGAATATCCATGATGAAAGATATCGGTGTCGCAGTAATACTTGATATGAACAGATGAGAGCTTTAACAATAATATAAGATACAAATTCAACACCACTTATATATACACCATACCGATTATTGCATCCTTTGATGAAATTATTATAGGAAGTTTTTGTTACCTAATTATCAAAGTTAGTATCTGGCACCTGCAAATTTCAGTAACCCTCAATAAATAATAATTATATTTTGTGGCAATAATTTGTTAATGACAACGAAATTTACGTTAGTAGGAACATCTAATATTTTTAAATTATTTTAATGCCATTATTAAATTATTATTATGAAAGTGCCTACCTATAAAGTTACCTACATTACCTGGTACCAACACCCTTATGGTCATCACAATGGTCGGTGTACAAAACGAGAAACCGAAAATGGATTAATTTATTCAGTGTACCAAACGAGAATATTTCAGGAAAAATTTTTGAAGTGTACGAAACAAGATTTCACCTTGAAAACATAGGGTTAATACATTTTCATGAAATAAAGAAAATCAGCGATTCAAAAAAGTCAGGTGCTGCTTCTTCCGATTTAAGTAAGACATCGTTGAAATTATTTAACATTTTAGGAGTTTGAATTTCTCCCAAATAAATGCTTTCTGTTTCGTGTATTCTGGGTAATATTACGTATAAGCTTCCACAGTTTCCAATTAATTTATTTAAATTGAATATTCCGCAGAATTTACAAGGACAGCTGGCTGATCCAAGTTTCCATATTCCGTCAACCATTGACATATTGCTATAGGTGGAAGCATATTATTCCATTTTAAGTAGATAAAAATACATCAACGTTGGTAAAGACCACTCTCGGTTGGGCGATTGCGGATAGGATACCGGAATACCGTACGTCCGCTTCAAACGATTGTCGAACGTCTAACTGGCTACATGTGAACGGTTGTTTTCACTCTACTTAAATAAATAAACGCTATTAATTTAACCGACGCGTGTGAACGGTAGATTGACCTGACTAAATTACTTTACTATACTTAACTACTGGCAACGTGTGAACCTTACTTAAGGCTAGTCAAAGCAGTACTGTCGCCGGCGGTCTGCAATTGTAAGCTGCAGTTTCCAATCTACCGTTTGCAGGCAGTGATGACTATCGGAATCATACCTTCATGGCATAAGAAATTCGACCACAGATTGACAGTGTCTTTTCATAAACTTTGATTTAAATATAACATTCCACTTTCAATTCCAATTTTAGCATGCTGATTACATTCAATTATTAATATCTTGTCAAAATATTTTTAAATAAAAAAAGCTCCATCAACGTCATTTTCCACCAACAGTTTTCTCTCTACTGCTAATAATAACTGCAGCACTACTTTGGTCTCCTGAAGATGAAGGTTACTACCTTTGAAACATGTAGAGACAATTTAATTTTAAAATTGAGCCTTTAATAGCTCACTATTAAATTAGTGGAGAAAGACTTTTTGACTTTTTTTCCCCTTTCCCTATATTTCAACTCCACTTCGAGAATGGACTATTTCTTTAAATTTAACAATCAGTTACGCACACACATCGTCATAGATTAAAATCGGTTAAACTCTTAAAATACATTTAAAATCAATTAAAATCGCGAAACAAAACACTACCACAAAACAATTTAAAACTATTGATCAGAGGCAAACTATTTTTCACTGTGGTTTCCGCTGAACCATAGGTTGTGTTGAAAAAATTCAGTAACTTTTTCCGTTTGTGTTGGTAAATATGGGTCGGCCGTCGCAGGCCGGTCTGGGCCATCGAAGTTCAAAGTATGTGAAGTGGTCATTAAATAATTTAACAGCTGAGACATATCGACGATAGGTTTGTTTTGAATGATCGTTGAGATTGTGGGGTGAACGTGATTGAGATATACTTATTTCGATATTTTCAAGTATATCCAGCCTTTTTCCCCTCTTTTCTGGATCGAAATCATGGCTGGTGGTTTTAAGGTGGGTTCCAAAGAGTGACTTATTGTCGTGTCGAAGTCTTTTCGTTCTAAGATGTTCTTTTATCCTTGTATGGAAAGACCTGCCAGTTTAACCAACATATTTAGCAGGACAAGAATCACATGACAGTAAGTAGACTCCACTTTTGTCCAAGTTTTGTATTTTATCTTTAAGAGATGAAAAACAATTGTTACAGATCAGTTGACACTGTGGCCCAACTTTTTTGATAGAATACAAAACTTGGACAAAAGTAGAGTCTACTTTCTGGCATGTGATTCTCGCCCTGCTGAATATGACCTTTGATCGAAACGCGTAGGAATACATTTTTAAATAAAGAAGGTGATGGAACTTTCCCATTCTTATTTATCCCTCATTGAGCATGTCCCTTCTGGAGAGCAGTTTCGGCTTTATAATTGTTATTATTGTTAATAACTCCATGTTAAACCGGACACAATGTCGATCTACACGGCCTAATTTAGCAGATATTGCTGATATGATAGCCAACAGAATAAATAATAAAATATAGAATTTTTTACCAGCCTGTACAATGTAAAAATCTCATTTCGACACGAAATCATTCGATTAGGAAAAAACTATAGTAAATAAGCTTTCAAACCACGCAAAGCCCATCAAAATTCGTCAACGCGTTTCCAACTTGCAGTGCCTTTAAAATATCATTACTAAGATGTTCACAATTTCTTTTTTTCTCCATGTATAAAATGCCAAAGGGTCTTAATGAGAAAACTGGCGAAGGAGCTCACTCACCATCGATAATGAGAGACGAAAAATATGACTTAACAAAATGACGGGCAACGAAACGTTTGCAATTTTTGCACGGCTCTATTTTACACCCAGTATAATATGCAATTTTTAACTTTTCCCATAAATTGTATTGTTCTACATAATCTAGACTAAATGGGCATTTGCCTTTTTTCTAGGAACTTGACTGCTAACTATAAACGTTAAGCGCTTAAAATTCTTCTAATTACGGAGAACACTTAGCACCTTAAAATTAATACTTTTAGTTGAAAATTCAAGTCTTGCGCTGTAAATAAATTTTTTATTTGGATGAATGACGCTCTGATTTTTTCAATAAAACTCATAAACTAAAGTTGTTAATTATCAGGGATGAGGCGTTGCCTTTTAGATATAACCATGAACTTGGTTTTAAAACTAGTAGTTCGAATATTAGTTGATTTACGTTACTATAGGATTTGAAAGTTTTTGAAATTACCAGCCACAATGGCAGTGTTATTTGCATATCTAATATTGTTAATGCTCCGTTAATTTTAATTCCGTTTTGACCGAACAATCAAACTATTATTATTAGTTAAGCAAGAGAGAGATCTCTTTCGACGAGTTATATTTTTATTGTCATAAATACACATATAGAAATCTTTGTTCTTTCGTATTTTTTCTGTCCCAATTTTTTAAAAATTACTACACATCGACCGATGACTCCAAATTAGGTTCCAAGTACCAATTGTTGATAAAGGGTATTACTGAATGATAGAATGATAGAATAATAGACGTGTTTTGGGCTTCTATTTCCATAATCTATTTTTATTACAAGTCCAGTCGTCTTCAGAAGTCTGCTCCCAATATTATATCAACCTCTTCAAGAACATAATTTTTTTATAAAAAGTCGCAACATTTCGTTAACATAATAAGGGGAAAGGAAATACAATTAGATGTTTGATTGGTCAGCCTCGATGTCAAAAGTCTCTACACAAACGTCCCAGAGAAGGATACACACCAGGTCATACGAAGGAAGCTTGGGGAGGATCAAACCCTTGAGGAACGAACATCGCTACACTTCAGCGCTATAACAGATATACTAGAATGATGTCTTAATAATTCTTGCTTCCAGTTGGTAGATCATCCAGTCAATTGGACGGACTACCGTTGGGACGGAATGGTTTTAAAATCAGGCAGTTGACAAGGTAAAATAAAGTCGAAACCATGGCCAATAATGACAATGGAAGTCCAAAATAGGTCTAGCATTTATAACATCTAACCTTCAAATAGACAAAATAGACCAAAATCCAACTTATCATCACCATCAGAGTCATTGTTAGGTAGATACAACTTATCAATAACCAAAAATAATTCAAAAAATAATTACACATGTACAAGATTTTGTATAGAAAAGTTGTCCTGAGAAAATTCCTAATACAAGGAATTGAAGAAAGATTTGAAGATAATTTAGAGGATCGCCCACGACGAAGTGATACAATATCGATAGCTCAATGTCGCTGAATTCTTAATGGATACGGACGTGTAATGGATAGGTATTTCCATTTTGTTTACACGTTCAACCAGAAAACCAGTCGTTTCTAATTTATTATTGCATATCACCAGTTTATCTGTGATTTTGTACTAGAAAGTAAATACAATAAAATCTGTCATAAGCTAAAGTTAGCTTAATCCTTTTATAAACTTATAACATTTATCGTTGCTAGTTGTTATCAATAATGGTCATTCTTATATCTTTTTCATGTTTCGATAGACTTAATAAGTTCATCATGCCGGACATAATCAAATCCTTTGGAACAATATTTTATAATTTATCTGGTTAAATTGTATTAATATAACACCATACAAAATCTCGAAAATCTTGACATATTCTAGAAATGGGGAAAAAAATCATCAGATGTCGTAAACAGATTCCCATTAATTGTTTTTTGGTTAAAATTCTTTGATGTTAACGAGATTTTTTAAGCCGTCCGTTTCGATTAATGATCGATCACCAGGCATTTTCGCCAAAGATTTATTAGATTTACCCTTTTATTGGATTAAAGCAAATATTTTTTTAACAAGACAAGGAAATTTTTTTCAAAGAATATTAAATGAAACAAGAAAATCTAAGGATTATTAAAATACAATAAAATATACAGCTTATGCTAAAAAAAAATGTTACGGCGCATATTTAGTAAGAAATGATGAATATTTTACTTTTATAATATTAATGGCGTTATCATCTGAATTTGAAAATATAGAAAACAAAAACCATTGCAAACAATAGTGGGATAGTTGTTGTCTATGTTTCTAAATTATTAAATAAAAGGGAGTAGAATTGTTAGATAATCAATTAGGTCAAAGAAATTAGCAAAATAAAGTTGTTTTCAATTAACGAAAACTAATAAATCAATAGATAAAGTTTTTATTTCAATTAAAAATATAGGTTAGAAGTTACAGAGAGAAAAATAAATAAACAAACTTTGAATATGGAAAATGCCGAAGTTCAACTAGAAGTATAAGACTTAAGAGTACATATACTCCCCTATTATTTACACTAAGCATATATTATATAACAAAGCCGAAACTGCTCTCCAGAAGGGGCATGTTTAATGAGGGATAAATATGAATGGGAAAGTCCTATCACCTTCTTTATTCAAAAATTTATTCCTACGCGTTTTGATTAATATCCTTAGGGCGAGTGATAGGTTAGAACGAAAACTTATCAACATTCAACAATCAGTTACGCACACGCATAGTCATAGATTGAAATCGGTTAAACTCTTAAAATACATTTAAAATCAATTTAAATCGCGAAACAAAGCACATAACTACCACAAAACAAATTAAAACTATTGATCAAAGGTAAACTATTTTTTACTGTCTGTGAAATTTACCCCTGATCAATAGTTTTTATTTGTTACGGCCATCACAAAGAATTGGTACTCAATTGGGCATTCCACAAAAAAGAGTACCTAGTAAACACACTTCACGAGCAAGGCTAGTATCCATGCCATGTACAGAGAGTACAGTATTTAAAACCGGAAGTTTGTGCTCAACGTATGAAATTTTATCGGTGAATAAATAACAATCATCGTATTGTATCGCGTATGCTTTTTAAGGATAAAGCCGCATTCCCCTGTGACGGTATCAATAATACTCCTAACTTTCATATATGGTCAATCGGAAATCCCCACGCAACAGTAGAAAGTAATTTGCAACATAAGTTTTCAATGCAAATTATTTTTTGCATTTGCTGACATGCTTCGACTTTGAAACAATCAAACAGTTAACCATGCCTTGATTGGCTTAATTCTTCTACCGCCCCTGCTGCTAACTCCTCTATAGTTCGTGGCGCGTTAATGCCATTAATAATAGTTCTGGCCATAAAATCACACATGTGTTGAATCGGACTCATGTCAGGTCAATTTGTTGGCCAAGTTTTCACATTTGTGCACGATGTAGTGCATGAAGATGACATTTTTAGCTAGTTGATTGCGTAGAGGATTGATGATGATGTGCTTGTGGTATATTAATTATTGAAGGACGGTGGTTGAATATTATGCCCCCCCCCCCCAAATATGACTTTAGTAGAAAACAGCTTCACGGCAAAAATTTAGTTTCTGCTGATGACCTGGATCTCTCCAAACCTATTGCCTATAATGGAGACTTACCAGTTAATCTGGCTTTACCGAAAAACGTGAGCCATCGTTACTAAGTCCCTCCGCTCTTGGACCGAAATGGAGACATAAATTTGTACCATTACCTCTTCTTTAAAGCATCGTGAAGATATCTTTAATTATTATTCTAATTAGATTAGCCTAGTATCTATGTATTACTGTTTGAGGAATATCAATAATAGCTACGTTAAATGGCGAATCTCTCATTGTTTCAAGTGAAGACTAAAAGGAAAGCTTAATGGATTCTAATACTGTATATTTTATGTAAAAAAAAATAATTATGATCTTTAAAATTCGATTAAAGTTTTTATAATAATTAATCACAAAAAAATTAAATGACAATCCATTAATCATATTACTAAGAACATCACAAAAGCAAGCTCGAATAATTTATTGTTCCTATCTGTCCGTCCTAAGCTAGAAAATAGATCATTAATTTTATATTGTATGGACATAACCATTAGATCTTATTTTATCTGCCTTACAATATTATATCTAATATATAGAAACGCGAAAGTTGCAAGGGAATATTTATTAGTAACAAAGTTTTAACTCTAATTAGTATGTATATTGTATATATTAGATTCTTTTATGTTTGTCCATAATAATAAAGACTTATTTCAAGATACTATTAATAACCACTAATAATTTACCCGACATAAAGCCAACCTTTTACCGGAAAAATGTAATTTTAGCTATATACAAAAAAATGTTTCTTACACTATTATAAAAATATACAATAATTTTCTAGAGAGCATACGTAACCTACCTCATGGCCAAGCCAAAACAATTATAACTAAATTTTCAATTAAAAAGGCATATTATTGTCTAAATGAATTTTATAGTGATTCTGATAGATCTGCTATTCTCTGAACGTTATCTTGGATTGTAAATTACATTTTTGCCTGACCTTCTTCTGTGTATTTTCTTCTCTTGTTAAATCTTGTTAAATCTACCATCACTACTACCTTGTGTGTATGTTAGGACGTATGTGTCAGTTATATGTATTTATTTTTTATATACAGTGAAAGCTCTTATAAGCGGACACTCACGGTTCCAACATTTCTGTCCGCTTTTGGGAGGTGTCCGCATATAAGAAAGGTAAATAAAATTTTTTTTAAAAATCGTAATTAAACAAAAAATATACTAGGTAACTTCTTATGTAAAAATATTGAAAAACATATGAACATAATACAACTAGTTACATCAAATAGTAACACATACATACACAAAACTTTAGGTTGATTACAAAATAAAATGACTCCTAACTTAACATTTAAACGTACAAAAAAAGGTTATTTTTTAAAAAAATCTAGTATTTTTGACTGCTTTAATTTTTTAAGTTTTTATTGCAAAAAACAATTTTGAAAATGCGATTCAATATTTTACCTTTCACCCAATTTGCGAACACTTAAATGTTCCTGTTCTGCAACGTTAATTACCTCCATTTTCTGTCTTAAAGTTAAAAGAATTTTTGTTGGCGTCATTGCTATACACCTTCCAAGACACTTACATATAAAAGACACATAACAAACTAATGAAATAACAACCGCAACGCAGGGCATTTACATGAAGGGGAATCACCTACATACTGTACATACTGCGGGGAAACACCAGGGCTGTCGAAAGAAATGAGTGATTTCTATACATATTATGTATGTAATTTTCGTCCGTTGTTGGAGCATCGCGTCCGCTCTTAAGAGCGTTTCGAGCCTGTCGGGTGACAATTATGCTGTCCGTGTCCGTCCGACGGAGCGTCCGTTTATGAGAGCTTGTTTTACATAGGAATTGATACCCCAAAAATTTGGTTCCAGAAAAACTGTCCGGATCTGGAAGATGTCCGCTTATAGGGGCTGTCCGCAAAGGGAGCTTTCCCTGTATTATTATAAATTTTAACAGTTATAATGTAACTTTTGGAATCATTGTACTGCGACAATTGTTTTATGCCTTTTGGCTTTTTCTTAGAAACAAATAAAACATTATCTATCTGTTTTGGCCTTCGAAATAAAACTTCTTTTCTTCAATGTGGACTGTATAAAACTTATATTTTTATATTTTAAATAGGAATACATACAACGGCTGTGTTCAGTCTAACGCCATATTTTAAGAGAGGGAATGACATTAGTTTTCTAGTGTTGCCACTTAACATACCGCCCGCCTTGAAAGGACGTAGCGAGAACTTTCAAAATTCTAATATATAACAGACACTGGCTTATATAAGATCAATCATTTTCTACAGTAATTTTTAACAATAAGTACAGTTACAAATTCGTGAGTAATAAAAGTAATTTGTTAACAATGCAATGGTGCAAAACATATCTAAAAAACATAATTCTAAAATAAACAAAACTTCGTTCAAAATTAATTGTCAATGTCTACAGGTAGCACACAGATTCTATTTAGAGCTCTTTTTATTGTAACAGAACGCACTTTAATCGTTACTACTCGTACGATGCCATCACTTCCTTTATGTAGTTCAGTCACACGTCCTAACTGCCAGAACAATACAGGCGCGTTATCGTATTTTACCAAAACCAATGACCCAACTTTAACAATGTCCATGGAGCCTTTTCGCCATTTAGTTCTGGTCTGCAATTCTCCCAAGTACTCCTTCTGCCATCTGGTCCAAAAGTGTTGTACCATTGCCTGGATATGTTGCCATTTTGACAGTCTGTTTTCTGCCAATTCCGTGAGATCATACTGAGGTAATACTGTCATAGTGCGGCCAATCAGGAAGTGAGCTGGAGTTAGAGCGGAGCAGTCCTGTGAATCTTCAGTTAACGGACATAACGGTCGAGAATTCAAAATACCCTCGATCTGCACCAACAGAGTGCCGAATTCCTCAACAGTCAAAGACTTTACTCCAAGAACCCGCTTTAAATGAAATTTAGTACTCTTTATTCCTGCCTCCCAGAGACCTCCGAAAGTTGGTGAGTTGGCAGGAATAAAATGCCATCTTATCTTATTATCAGCTAGTTTATTACCGATATAATCAGTATTTTCTTGCAAAAAATTATAAATTTGGCAAAGTTCGTTATTTGCACCTACATAATTTAGGCCATTGTCTGAATATACATTTTTTGGAATACCGCGTCTACTTGTGAATCTACTAAAAGCTGCTAAAAAACACTCCGTGGTTAGCTCGGATGCAAGTTCAAGGTGCACTGCTTTAGTGCTCATACATATAAATAAGCAAATATAACCTTTAGAAAGAGTTGCACCGCGACCTTTTTTATTTTTAATATAAAATGGACCACCATAATCAGTACCGACATTTTCAAAAACACCAAAGGTATTTACTCGCACTTCAGGGAGATTTCCCATTAAATAATTATTACCTTTCGGGTTTGCCTTAAAGCATATTAAACATTTTTTGACTACTTGTCGACACGCATTACGACCAGAGATCGGCCAATATCGCTCTCTAATCGAATACAATAACGCTTGCGCCCCACAATGCAAAAGCCTTTTATGTTCCGATTCTAGAATAAGCCTTGTTAAAGGATGGCCATTTGGCAAAATTATAGGATATTTCTTCGCATCTAATTGATTTGCATTTTTTAATCGCCCACCTACACAAATAAGTTCATCCTTTAAAAATGGATTTAAGCTTAATATTTTGCTTTTAACCGGAATAGGTTTTCCCGCCTTTAAATTATGATATTCGTGGGGAAACGCCATAGTTTGTGCATTTTTAATCAATATCTTTTGTGCTCGTTCAATTTCTTCTGGTACTAATGCACCAGTTAATTTTTTATTCTCTTCAGAGTTCTCTTTTTTTAGGTTATAAATAAATCTACAGGCATAAGCTAAGATATGTACAATTTCGAAAAAAGAAGAAGCTTGTCGTGATAAGTTATCTAACAAACTATACGATTCAAAACTAATACAAGACACAGTTTTTTGATCAGGGATTTCACATGGGATTGAAAAATCAAAAACATTCCAAAAAGATTGTTCATTTAAAAGAAATTGAGGACCGTGCCACCATAAATCACTGCCCATAAGAAATTTTGCCGAGGTTCCGCGTGACAATAGGTCAGCAGGATTTTGGGACGAAATTACGTGATACCAATCATTTTTACTCGTCAGGGATTGAATTTCACTTACTCTGTTCGCGACAAAAGTTTTCCATGTAGATGACTCGCCGCGAATCCAACATAGAGTAATCGTCGAATCGGACCAGTAATAACACTTGTTAAATGTTATTTCTAAACACTCTGTTACCTTTTTTACCAAATTTGCCAACAATTGTGCGGCACACAGTTTAAGCCTAGGTAACGTGACATGTTTTAAAGGAGCTACACGACTTTTTGCACATAACAAATTACAAACATATTTACTAGCTGCTAGAGAGCAACGCAAATAAACACACGCTCCGTATGCTCGAGTTGAAGCGTCGCTAAAACCATGTAACTCAATAGTAATATACTGAGAACATACAGCATGCCTAGGTATTTTTACATAATTTATTAAAATCATATTACTTTGAAAATCCTTCCAAACCTTTAATAGACCTTCTGGCAACTCATCGTCCCATTCTAACTTATTTTTCCAAAGCTCTTGTATTAAGAGTTTAGCTATAATAATTATAGGACCTAATAAAGACAACGGATCAAATATCTGAGAGATAACTGATAAAATGGTTCTTTTGGAAATTGTTTTTAATGATAAATTATCTAAATTTATCTTATAATTTATTGAATCACCTCCTGGTTCCCAAAATATGCCAAGCGTTTTATTTGCCTCGTTTTCTCCAATATTTAATGTACTAACATCCAAATTATTATTTACGACAAATTTCTCCAAAATATTTTTGTCATTACACAACCACTTTCGTAGCTCAAATCCTGACTGAGCCAATATATTTGAAATGTTTCCTTGAATATATAACATTTCATCTTCTGAATTAGCTCCCGTTAATAAGTCGTCCATATAAAAGTCGCGTTTAATTACGTTACTGATTATTTTGTTCTTTTCATTTTGTTTTGCGATATCGAATAAACATTTGACAGCCAAATATGGCGCGGACGCAGTCCCATATGTGACGGTGTTTAATTTATAACATTTAAGCTCATCATCAGGATTGGATCTCCAAAATATTTTCTGATATTTTTTATCGTTATTCTTAATTAATATTTGCCGATACATTTTACTAATATCTCCGGTCATAACATATTTATAAACTCTAAATCTGGCCAAGATTTCAAAGATATCTTGCTGTAACGTCGGGCCTATAAATTGCACTTCATTTAAAGATAGACCAGACGTAGTTTTACATGAAGCGTCAAATACTATACGACACTTAGTCGTTAAACTTGTATTCTTCATCACTGCGTGGTGAGGTAAATAGTAACCTTCTTCATTATAGGTATTATTATCATGTTCAGACATGTGATTCAATATAATATATTCATTCATAAATTTCACGTAGTCGTGCTTTAAACTAGGATTATTAATAAGTTTCCTTTCTAATGAATAGAATCGTTGCAAAGCGCTCTCTCTAGACTTACCCAAATTAGTAACCGAGTCTTTAAAAGGAATACTGACCACGTACCTGCCCTCTTCATTTTTTGTCGTGGTATTTTCAAAATATTCTTCACAATATTTCTCAGATTCAGAAAAAATCGTTTTTTTATTAGAAACTTCCTCTAATTCAAAAAATTTTATAATTTGATTATCAACCAAATTGTCTTGTATAGACTTACTAAAACAATTAATTGATTCATTATTAACATAAGATTGTATTGGCATATTTCCTGCCACTACCCAGCCAAATACTGTATTCTGAAGTACAGGTAAGTTTGGCCCAAGTGATCTTTGACCTTGATTAATTACCGACCAAAATATCTCCGATCCCAATAAAAGATCAATCTCTTTCGGTATATTAAATTCAGGATCCGCAAGCTCCAAATTTACTGGTATATTTAATTGGTTTTTATTTAAAGCAAAGCTAGGTAATTTTTCTGTTATTTTATTCAACACAAGACAATTAATATCTCTTTTAAAATGTTCATTAACACACGATCCTATTTTAACCTTTGCTTGTTTGCTTATATTTGACAAGGTTTGCCCTATTCCCTTAACTGCATGATTTATTTGTTCGGTCTTTAATTTTAATTTATGACACAACGATTCCGATATAAAATTACTTTGAGATCCACTGTCTAACAGTGCCCGACATCTCACTACTTTATTATCATTACTGATTTGAACAATAACTGTAGACAGTAAAATATGGGATAATTCGCAACTAGCGGCAACAGCGCTTTCATTCGCGAGCGTTGCTACGCTACAATCTCTCGGTGGCGTGACAGAAGTTTGCTCTCTGACAGCCGACTTGGGTAGGGCATTATCCGCACCAACGTAATTTTGCTGATTGGCATTATGATGTAGAATGTCTGAGTGGAGCAAACTATTGTGAGGTTTTTGACATTTGGAACATTTATTTAGCTTACACTTCCATGAGGGGTGCGTATGTCGCAAGCAATTCAAACATAATTTCCTACTTTTTACCGCTTCAATCCTTTTCTCCGCTGACATTCCCAAAAATAATTCACACTTAAAAATAGAATGTTCATCGTTACAGTAGTAACATTTATATTTTATTTTTTCGTTTATTGCAGGAAGACCGTGAGTACCTGGCCTTCTAGGCCTTTGCATTGTAGATCTATCTTGTTTTGTTATTTCCAACTTTTCTAATATATCACATTTATTTTTAAGAAATTTGCTCATATCTTTTAAATCTGGCAATTCAGCCTGGTAAGTATAATTTTCCCAATCACGACGCGTTACCGAATCAAATTTATTTGCTATAATATAAATAATTAGTCTGTCCCATGAGTCAGTCTCTTCGCCCAAACTTTTTAGTGATCTCAGGTGACTCGTAATTGAATCGAACAAACTTCTCAAGCCAATATGTGACTCGCCAGTCAAATTTGGGTGCTCAAAGATTCCCTGAATGTGATTATGAATCATTAATGCTTTGTTTTCAAATCTCTCGACTAAAAATTGCCAAGCCACAGTATAATTAGCAGCTGATACTTCTATTGATTGAATAACTTTTAGCACATTCTTGTCTAATGAAGATCTTAAATAGTAAAACTTTTGAATATTACTTAATGATTCATTCTCATCAACCAGGCTTATAAAAACATCCTTAAATTCCAACCAAGAACAATATTTTCCGTTAAATGTCGGTAACGTTATGGGTGGTAACCTTACATTCGATTGGGGTTGATTAAAAACTACACTGTTATGGCTTGCATTCGATCCAGCCGCGAATCTTGTTTCAGTATCAG
Source organism: Polydrusus tereticollis (assembly GCA_963920685.1). Taxonomy (NCBI): domain Eukaryota; kingdom Metazoa; phylum Arthropoda; class Insecta; order Coleoptera; family Curculionidae; genus Polydrusus; species Polydrusus tereticollis. The sequence continues at coordinate 203,069,964 of OY987326.1, forward strand.
CATTATTAAATAGTTTACACAATAACCTAGCCCGACTTATCAATTTAAAATATTTATCTTCAAAATCTTCCTCCTCAGCGAGGATTGTCTCTTTATGAGTATTTTCCAAATTTAATATTTGTATAACTAAATCATTAAACTCACCCAGAATAGGTTCTACTACTTCTAACCTAGACTCTATCTCTACTACAGTTTCATCAGTTAAATTATCTCTATCATATTTTATTAAAAATTTATCAAATTTTGTTAACTTACTTTTAAGCGTGCTCTTTTTTGTCTTTAACTGTGATTCCTCAGACATCCTATTGGTGCAGACCGAACAATACCCTTTAACCTATGAATTCTCTTACCGTAGAGGTCCGGAAACCCGTCGTGGAACGTCAAATTTTTCTCAAATTTTCTTCCGATTTCCAGCACTATTACCCCGATATCTTGCTAATTTTCATGCGGCTCGTAATGACCAATGTTTTGGCCTTCGAAATAAAACTTCTTTTCTTCAATGTGGACTGTATAAAACTTATATTTTTATATTTTAAATAGGAATACATACAACGGCTGTGTTCAGTCTAACGCCATATTTTAAGAGAGGGAATGACATTAGTTTTCTAGTGTTGCCACTTAACACTATCTATCTATCTATCTATCTATTTAAATTTTTTTTCGTACAGTATCCATTTGATTCGTACTGAAGACATCAGTAGATAAAGATCTGATTCACATTTTAGCAAAATCGTGTTTTATTGCTCTTGGGTCATTAAAAAAAGTAATTCCACTGTTGTATTGTATTAGAAGTGGATGAGAGGCCTGTAAATATGTAAAAAAATTTAAAAAAAAATTAATACAGTGATTTTAATTTAAAAAATGTTGTTTCAGTGGTGCTTACTGTGCCCAAATTTATGTAACTAAATAAAGGAGTATGTAAAATGAAATTAGACATAAAGCCTTTATTCAGCGAACTCAAATATCATATTATGTTACTTACGAATTTGTAATTCGATATAATAGCTACTCGAGGTAAATTTCATTAAAAAAGAAATGTTATTTATTAAAAAGGTACTAAAATTGATGGAACTTGCCAATGTGAGTGATCCTGCTTAAAAGTGTGTTACTTTATGAATTATTATTGAAAATGGTTACCTTTGATTTATGAGCATAAGTACAGCCGATATTCATACTGTTTACAGAACGTAAATGAAACAATGCAGTTTTCCACCACAATTTTAATGTAAATTATAAGCTCCCAATATGTTTCAAGTGCTTAAGCACTCATCATTTGTTCGTTATCAAATTGTCACCCTGAATACAGGGTATCCCATAATTAATGGTACATAATAAAAATGCAGATTCCTTGGGTAAAAATATTGCGATTAGGCCAAACTTATTTTTGTTCACAAGTTGATAATAACCGAGATACGGGTGGTTCAAGTGAAAATATTACTTTTTTTAACCAGTGTTTTAACATACAAATTTGTGATGGGGAGTTTTTCGGGGCAAAAATTTTAAATTTGTTAAGAATTTCGATGTAGATTGTAGAGGGCGCTCTCTGCGACATACTAGGTACATAGAAACAAGTGTAGGTTACTTTTTTGTACTTTAGCGTATTTATGACTTTATTAACAATATCAATTTTTGCATTAATTTTACGCAATGAAGATTCAATTCCTAATGCATTCGTTTCGGCAAGTGTGAATTGTTAGAATTGTGGGTGTTTTTAGCGAGTTATTAAAGACATTTTTATTAAAAGATAAGTTAAAAGTGCCACTACATAACTTATTTTCTAATAAAGAAATGCGAGACATGGTATGCTTATATGCACAAGATAATTTTAACGAACGCAGAGCACATTAACGATACTTGGAAATGTATTCAAATCAAAGACAGCCAGGTTATAAATTCCTTAAAAACATTTACGACAGACTGGGAGAATAAATAATAAATAAATAAATATATCCTTTATTTAGCACTTGGCTACTTAAACCAGATAACAAAAATAACATTCTTAATAGTACACACCTCAGTTCCTTAAGTATAACAAAAGGTTTCTGTTAAAGATTCTTAGGCTTGGTGCTCTCTTAATATTATCGGGCAGATCGTTAAAATAGCGAATCCCATCGTAAAAAAGAGTTTTTTGCAAAGAGGTTGTCTTTACCCTGGATATAGTATATTGTTCATTTGACCTAATGTTGTATTCATAATGATTTGATCTTTTTTCCAGGTACGATTGCAAATAATCGGGCTGTAATTTATGCTCAATCTTATAAATTAATATCAGATTCGCTCTTTTCACGCACTGCTCAATGTTCAACCATCTCAGTGACCGCAACATATCATTAATTGGGGTATATTTATCACATTTTAGTAGGACGCGCATTGCCTTATTTTGTAGTACCTGAAAGTCTTTGAATTTCCTCCTTAGTGCAAGAAATTAATAAAGAACATGCATATGAAAAGTGTGGCAATATAATGGTATTATACACCAACTTCCTAGTCCACTGAGACAAACAGGTCGATACTCGATTAAAAAACCCTATTTTTTTACCAATTTTCCGACACATATAGTCCACATGATTAGTGAAGCATAATTGTGGATCCAATATAACCCCCAAATACTTAATTTCAGAAACAAAATCAATTACAACACCATTTATGTTTAAAAAAAGGCCTAAATTTTTAAATCTTTGACAGTCTACCCTAGATCCAGCAACCATGCATTTTGTTTTCAAATTATTTAATTTTAACTTATTTTGACACAACCATTCGTATAATATTCTTAATTCATTATTTATTATTGTAGCTACCTGATTAAAATCTTTACCAGAGACAGAAATTAGGGTGTCATCCGCAAATAAATTAACAAATGAGTTCGTTAGTCCCTCCTGCAGATCGTTAACATAGACAATAAATAGAAGTGGCCCCAAAACGCTCCCCTGCGGTACACCCTAACTGCTGTCTCTCTTTGTAGATATTTTATTATTAACTTTGGTTTGATGATACCTATCTGATAAAAAGTCCTTAATCCAGTCCAACGCACAATCTTTTAACCCATACAAAGTCAACTTGTTTATTAAAATGTCTCTGTCAATAGTTTCAAAGGCGCGTTTCAAATCGATAAAAACACTTAAGGTAATCTTTGATTCATTTATATTTTGTCTCAATACCGCACACACATATTGCAGTGCAGACTCGCAGGAGTATTTTTTCCTAAACCCAGACTGTCCCTTGTATAATAGCCCATTTTTTTCAAGGTACTCTCGTAACTGGTCGCACACTAAGATTTCAAGCACTTTGTCAATAACTGGTAGAAGATTTATCGGGCGAAAATCACTCATGTTATTTGGTTTTGACACCTTTGATATCGGAATTATTACACTTGTTTTTAATTTATTAGGGAACTTGCCGGTACTTAAGGATGTATTAATCAAGTATAGTAGAGGGTAACCCACAACACAGAAGAGATCTTTCAGAAGTTTAATGTTTAGTAAACTATCACTTGTGCTTTTGTTTTTCAAGCCATGCACCACTTTTTTAAGCTCCGATATACTTAATGTTTTAAAATAGGCCAGGCTACAGTCTTTTTGCCTCACACCAACATTCCACTGTCTTTTAGTTATGCTGTCTGATATTTTAACTAAACTATCAGCATAAAAAATGTTCATGTATTCCTCTACACCCTGATCATATTGTCCAAAATCGATATTTGTGAAGTCTGCTGTTTGTTTCTGTTTACCAACAAGTTGTTTTAACGTCTTCCACATTTTTTTTCCATCTCCCTTGCAGTTATCAATATTTTTGTCATAGTATTTTTCCTTTTCGCTCCTAATTGTTGAGATCGCTTTATTTCTTTTAATCTTGTAGTCATTCCAGTCATGCTCGTTTTTTGTAAAGCTAAATTTTTTGTATGCAGCTTGTCTTTCACGCTGTGCCTGCTTAAATTTTAGTGTGATTCAAGGATGTTTATGGAGGTGAGTTTTTTCCAGTGGAGCTATCTCATCGACGGTCCTCTGCAGAATGTCTACAAAATCGGAATATACAACATTTACGTCGGTTGACGTATAATTCCAGTTTTGCCCAATTAAAGCCACTACAACATTTTCTATATTTTGAAACAGGATCATTGCGTCCCAAAAAATGTTTTTTATGCAAGATGGTGCCCCAGCAGACTTTTCCAGGCTTGTCAGAGACTACTTAATACAGAATTTCCTAACCGCTGGATAGGTCGTAGAAGTCAAATACCTTGGCCTGCCCGAATCCCCGATATCAACCCCCTTGATTTTTGGGTATGGTAATACATAAAATCACTTGTTTATGGGGAAACGGTCAACACTCGGGAACAACCATGGCAAGAAGTGGAGAATGCGACGGAATCGTTTCAAAAAACGAACACTTATTGTTTAAAATCGGGGAGTCGTTTCATAAGCGGGTAGCTAAATGCACTGAAGTTAACGGCATTCACTTTGAGCAATTACTGTAAAAAATTTTATGTTAAAATATTGGTTTAAAAAAAGTGAATTAGGAGAATGGAAAATAACATTTTGACTTAGACACTCTGTATCTAGGTTATTAATCTCTCGAAGTTTGGCTAAATCGCAATATTCTTACACAAGGAATCAGCAGTTTTACTATATAACATTAATTGTGGGACACCCTGTATAAAGGTATGTATATTTTTATATTCTTATAGTGTGTTAACAATTATTGTAGGAGAAATTAAAACGGAAAACCAATTGTATAAATATTGTAGCCATTATTATTATCCATACGTCTACTCCACAAATATTGGATAGTGGATAAAGGGTAATATGTATGTAGAATAATAATTGTAAACGCATTATTTTTTTTGTGCACCCTGTCGAAAACAATAATGTGGCATCCGCTCAATCCCATTCATCATTTAGTCAACATGTGGTACTTTAATTTTGGCAACAGGATCGCCGACTTCTATACATGTGTCCTAAAAATTAATTGCAATTCAGATTTTATAAATTTGATCAATAGTCACTTTTTTTAAATGGAACGCGCCCTGTATATTATTGAAGTGTTATATAGAGTGAACCAATTGAATTTTTTCCATATAGAGTGTTCCTCTACCTATTTTGAACCGCTTTCGATTTATAAGCCATTTTATGAATAATTACTATTCATATATTCGAGAACTAGACATTAAAGATCTAAATCGATAAGTGTGCCATGATGTAACAACTGCAATACAAAACGATGGTGACATGACATGTCTCACTTTTTAGATTGGGTTTGCTTATGTCAGATTAAAACGGCAAAAATGGAGAATAATAGTTATTCAAATGCGGATATTTTCAATTTGTTTTATATTCACGGCGAGTGTCAAGGAATTGTTTGAAGAGAACCTGCAGAAGATTTAACGCTCTTCTTCCGAATTTGCCGCCAATGAACCCACGGAAATTTCTCAGATTTGAAGGTAATTTTTTAAATTTCGCAAATGTACTCTCGGCTCCAAGATATCAATTTCACCCTGTTACTGAAAACGAAGAAAATGAAATTAACGTTTTGGCGTATTTTCATGCCTATGCCCATACTTCAATAACATGTGCCAAAAATGATTTAAGAATAAATCTGATGTTCGGTATTGAGAATTTGACATAAACACAATATAGATGGCTACAAACTAATCAACAAAAGGTGATCCTCCAAAACGTGTAGATCTTTGTGAAATGTTATTAATTCGAACACAGGAGGATCCAGATTTTCTGAAAAGAATTATTTGGACTGAAGAAGCAAAATTCTCACGCGAAGGAGTCTTTAACCGTCAAAATATTCACTATTGGGCTGCAGAAAATCCACACGTTATAAAAGAAAGAGGTTACCAACAAATATTTAGTTATAATGTATTTTGTTTGTTGATGGATAGGCAATAATCAATCTACATTTATGATGCAAATTTAACTTCTGCAAGATATCTCGAAATTCTAAGAACGACAGTATCTGACTTTTTGGATAATCCACCGCTTATCGATTTGAGAAATTTTTGGTATCAATTAGATGGAGCTCCTGCTCATTGTACCCATGAAGTTTCCGCGGAACTGTATAATATGTTTGAAGATAGGTGGATAAGACGTGGAGGACCATAGAGTTGGCTACCGCGATCTCCAGATCTTAATTCTTTAGACTTTTTCCTGTGGGGTAGGATTAAAGAAGTGGTTTATAAAACAGCAGTAAATTCAATAGAAGATCTAAAAAGTTGGGTAGGGCGCTTTTGGCTTTTGAATAACTTGATCCATTAGAAATTCAAAGAGCTTCTACCGGTCATGTGATGACATGTATTACCGATTGCTTAAATGAAAATGATCAGCACTTTAAACATCTGACGTATTAGGTGAGAATTCCAAAAGTTTTAATTACTGACAAAATCGGTTCTTTTCAGAACCACAATTCATTATGAAAGGAAATTTGTTTTGATCATGGCACACTTATCGATTTAGATCTTTAATGTCCAGTTCTCGAATATGAATAGTAATTATTCATAAAATGGCTTATAAATCGAAAGCGGTTCAAAATAGATAGAGGAACATTCTATATGAAAAAAAAATCAATTGGTCCACTCTATTCAACACTTCAATAATATACAGGGTGTTCCATTTAAAAAACCGACTTTTGATAAAATTTATAAAATTTGAATTTTAATTAATTTTTAGGACACTCTGTATAGAAGTCGGCCATTATATGTTGCCAAAATTAAAGTACCACATGTTGACTAAATGATGTTAAAATGTTACGTTGATTTGACATCTGGAGCCGAAAATATTGAAGTTTTAATTCACATAGTTTCGGTAAAAAAAAGACACAAAATAATTAATATTTAAGAAACGGCAAAAGAAATGGAAAAATATCTTATACAAGAAAGCCTAGATTGCTTTGTGGAATCTAAAAATTAACAGGGTGTCCCATTTAAAATTTCAATGTTGATGTCAGTTATCAATAGATTTGGCACCACTGCAACCGCGAAATTATTTTTAAAAGCTAGAGCGCAGCCTCCTATGGCCGTAGTGAAAATTTCAAAATTATTTTTTTTTTCGTTCTCCAGATACTTCTAACGTACCGTCGAGTATGGAATACCCTGTATAAGATGATCCCATCGCGATATTAATTAATTATCGGTAGTTTTCTGCACACTTTGTATATTGCACCAGCACCGCCAGGTCTCTCAGAAACTAATTCTGAGCATAAAAAATTTTATACAGTTTCTTTTCAAGATAATATAGGACAAAATGAAAAACCGGTGCTCGTTTTAAAAAAAAATTAATTAAGTTTTACTAATATCACAGATACGACAAAACCACTCAAATTGGTTAGTGCAATTTCTCTGGTGTTCATTTGTGTGGTAAACCAATCCCTAAGAAAATGTTTGAAAGTTTTCGGAAGCAATAAAATTTTGCAAAACTCTAATGGATTTAATAAACACCCTGTACGCAAGTTAATGTAGATCTTCCGATCGACACAGACTATCGTCAATGAAATATGAAAGAACCTCTTAAAACCCGTAAGCGTCTATCTCTCTATATTTCAATTCGGAAAATTTGTAGTATCCGCTTCATCTGACTACCAGTTTATATTAAAATTATAGAAATATTCATATATATTTGAGCCAATTAATTCACAATCTGATTACGTAACTACTGTGCCGGTTAACGCCAGCGTGCATATAATATTTCATTTCATTTTTTTTAATACTTTAGATAGTAAGAACAATCCTTTAGTGAACTTAAAACTGGAAAGTAATAACCTTCAAATTGCATTTACTCAGAAACAAATATCAAAATCCATTAGGCGACTAAAAGTGCAAGAATCGTAAAAAAATGTATGTTTACAATGCATTCAACCTCTTAGGGTATGAAGTAAGAACCAACCTAATAAGTATGTTTCTGTAAAACTATTTAAACAAAACAGTAAATTGCAACATATGGTATATAGACAAAGTTTGTGCCGAGCCAAAGTTGTTATTAATTATTTATTTTTTGAGAGGTATCGATTAAAACGCATTGTTAAAAAAAAAAACTAAAAATTTACCTTTGTGTTATTATAATTGCGGTTATCGCAAAACAGTCCTGAATGATGAACCAGTTAGGAAAAGCATCTCGCGACGCACCAGATGCACTTTAATAACACTCCTTATAAATAAGCCACATTTTCACTTTCACTGGTCCATTATTTTTATAAACATGGGAAATCATTGAACATAAACACCCGAAAAACACCACGTTACTGACAAGAAATGTGCAATACTGAGCATGATTCATTAAAAAGATACACACAAACAACCTTTTTTTAGCCCAAAATCGAGTTGAGTTGTTGAACAAAAAAGTAAACTTGTGTTCTTTGTTTTTGTTTTGTTTAGCAGAAGATCTCGAATAATTTATTTTTGAAAATTGTAACATTCCTTGGTTCTACATACTCTAAAAAAATATCAACTCTTATGTACCGGGTGTACACGGTGATAATTTGTAATGTCCCCCCTTTTAACTTTTTTGTTTCTTGCGTTAGATAAAAATGTTAGATATAAAAGTTGTACAGAATAATGTAAGCTATTTGCAGAATAATATATTAATATACAGGGTATTGCAGAAATGAGTCACAGGTTAAAATATTTTCTCCCAGGAACAAAAACTACATTACATTTATTCTTACGACAATTTCCAACAAGTTTAATTTGGAATTGTCAAATCTTGTTACCAAAAAATGCTCGTAAGTATTTACTTATCTTTATAAAAAATTCTCGAAGAGCCGTCTCTCTGCACGAATAAATTAAACAATAATATTCGACAAAATATATCGCTCTTGTCATCACTGTATTTGTGTCGCTATAAAATAATATTATCCTGTTTGTGAAAATACGTTTACTATTTTACCGAATTTATCATTTTTAAAGAGTTTTATTTTATATAATAATAAAATATGTTGTGAAATCGGTAATAACGCTAAACCGTTGCAGTATATTTATATTTCTGTTAATAAGATATCACTATCATATTATTTTACATTATTGTGGTTAACCCATGTTAGTTCTTAGAGAGCACAAAACCTAGTGCGTTGGGCTTTTGTTTGTCTGAGCATGCTATAGTAGTTACTATGAGTATTATACTATAGATTTAGTAAATATAGGGCGTCCGATATTTAACTGTCTACAGCAGAACCACATATTTCATACAAAAAATATTAGTACTTAACCATACTTGCCTTAGTCCACAATAACCGAGATACAGGGTGGCACAAAATTCGAGAAGAATTTGTTTCTTGGAACGAAAAATTTAAATTTCTTAAAACTGTTAATGTTCATTCCAGAAGACGCTCTCTGTCTTTGTTTATATTGTAAAGATCACAACTTTTTTGCGTCTTATGATGTACTGGGATCGGACTATTCTTATTCATCAGACGGTGGCCCACAACAGACCGGACCTTGCTGTGGTAGACAAGAGGGTCAGGGGAACGACTTTGATATAGCAACAAATAACAACAACTTTCTGGTGAAGCACGCTGAGAAAACAGCGAAGTATCGGGACCTCTAGGAGCAAATAAGAAGACAGTGGAATATGGACAGCATCGAAATCATGCCGATAATTGTTTCAATAACAGGTGTAATCCCAAACCAGCTTCTGGAAAACCTTAGAATGCTACAGGTATCTCAAGATCTCTACAAGGATATGCAGAAAGCAGTGTTATTTTCAACAAGCCGAACAGTCACGAAGTATATGGTTAACCAAAGAAGAACCCCACGGGCCCAATGACACGGAGAGGGCCCCTACAGAGCTCAATTCTTTTGATATCGGTGATATATGGGACGAGTGAATGTTCCCCGTAGAGGGAGTGCATGACAGGCCTCACGACCTGTCAGAAAATCAAATAGTAATAATAATAATAATAAGTATATTATAAAGTCAGGTAAAAATGTTACAGTAATATACAGGGTTCCCCATAATAGACTACCCATTTTATATTATTAATAAATTCCCTACGGGATAACTAAATAGGTTGTTCTCTGTGGGATTATCTTCTGTAGTCTTTGGAATTTAAGTAAATTATAAATCAAGTAGGCGCTTGTCACAAATAAATTTTAAATTAATAATTTCGTGGAACGTCATTTTTCTACGAGAAGTTTGTTAGTTTTCATCAATAATTATTTAATTTTTTTGCTTTGAGACATTATTTCAACATCCGTTTGAACTTTCACGGATTACTCAGTCCAACAACGTGTGTTTTGTGTAAAAACTTACATAAAAAGCAATTCGATAGAAGAAGTTAGGCGTGCATTCCGGCGTCAGTTTAATAACAACAATAGGGGTCACGCGCCAAATCGTAAAACTGTTAAGTTATGGGTTCGTCATTGGCGTGAAAATGGTTCTGTCCAAAATTTGAAGAAGCCTGGACGTCGAAGAACAGTTCGTACACCAGAAAATATTGAACGAGTTAGAATTGAGTTTACGAGAAGTCCTAAAAGGTCTGCTAATCGACAAACCCTTATCCTAGGAATATCGAAGGGAAGCTTAGATCGAATTCTTCAAAGGGATTTAAAATTTCATCCCTATAAATACCAAATGGCACAGCACCTTAGCAATCAAGATAAAGAAGCAAGGTTAGCATTTTGTCAAGAATTTTTGGATTTACATCAAGGAGCGATTCACAGTCTCCTAATGACCGACGAAGCAAATTTTTATTTGAACGACATGGTCAATAAGCAGAATATTAGATACTGGTCAAATGAAAATCCTCGTGAAATCTTTACACAGAACCTCCATAATCCAAAAGTTGTTGTGTGGTGTAGAGTAGGATCTTTTGGTATTATTGGCCCTTATTTTTTTGATGAAAATAACCGCGCTGTAACAGTAACATCCGAGTGCTACGTTAATATGCTAGAGTCATTTCTCATTCCAGAATTAAATAGACGAGGATTACTAAACAATGCCTTACTATTCCAATAAGATGGGGCAACAGCTCACCGCCAGAAACTCAATGAGGGTCCTGCGCGAAATGTTTAATGGTCGACTCATTTCTCGATTCGGAAATTTGCCTTGGCCTTCGAGGTCCCCCGACTTAACAACACCCGATTTTTTCCTGTGGGGATATTTAAAAGCCAAAGTGTTTGCGAGTCGTCCAGGTACAATCGAGGAACTGAAAGTCAAAATTCGTGAAGAAGTTGAAGGAATAGACGAAGGTTTGCTACGCCGTGTAATGAACCACTTTTTATCTAATATTGAAAAATGTGTTGAAGTTGGTGGAGGTCATTTAGAAGACGTGATTTTTAAAAGTTAGAATTAAATTAGCCAAATATTTATAAGTTATCATAAATCCCAAAGAGTTAGCTGTAATTTAGTAAAATAAAAAGTTTGTTTTGTTAACTAAAAAAATTTTAATTCAAATATTAAAATGGGTAGTCTATTATGGGGAACCCTGTACAAGATAAGATTACACAATAGAAAAGTCATCCAGACAACTAATAGCAAGTATAATCTTACAGATATATATATTTGGTGAAATTTTTCACTTCTAAGGGTAGATGATTAAAAAGTTTACAATAGTTAAAATAAAGGTAGGGTTGTCCGATAGGTAGCCGGTGTTAAAAGACGTTACTGATATTGTAATACAACTTGGCAAAACATTCATGCATGAATCAATTATATAAGTATCATAGAACGTAGGAATGCCTAAACTTTTAAATGCGGAACGACAACTTTCTATAGTCTCCTAAAAGTGGCAAGTATTCGATATTCGAATAGCATACTTTTTCAAACCTGAATAGCCTGAGCACCAGTGCCGCAGTTCAGTATTCCATATCTTAAACGAATATGAAAGTTTGCGTAACACATGGTGAGAAGTGTTTCTCTCCCACATAGCTATGGCAGGAAACTCAACGTATGGCATACGCTACGCATTTTAGTGCACAACAAATTAATATGGTCATCCCATCGAAGTTTAAAAGTTAAAAAGTTCTTATCTGACCAAGTAATAATTTTTGTAGATATATGTATTGTTTTTATAATAAGGCACCGTATTGCAGGATTAATCCTTCAGGGGCTCTGCGAGCGGTGCGTGTGCTCAGAAAGTGATTTACGTTGATGTTGAATCTTTGGAGATCATGCTCATTGGGAAACACGGCCTCAGAGAGATCGTTCCAGAGTGATGACGTTCTCCAGATAAAAGAATTTTTAAACAGTGTCGTTCGAGGGACACTAAACTGAATATTGTACGGATGGGCTGCAGTGGCTCGCTGTGTATTTCTACCATGCACCGCTCTGGGGGGAATCAAGCGGGCAACCTCAGTTGAACACTTGCCATGAAAATATTTGTAAAATAGACTCAAGTCGCCAACCTGCCTTTGATTTTCAAGGCCTTCCAGGTTTGTTAAATCATGGTCGCCGATCAAGTGAATGGCTCTTCTTTGAATGGAATCTAGCAATCTCAGGGTATGTTTTAGAGCAAAGTCCGAAATATACGAACAGTAATCCAGCGTTGACCGAATTTGGGCGACGTTATGGAGCATCAAAAGTTGTTAAGGTGTATATAGAGGTTATTAATTTGGAAAGCTTCTGCGAGGCTGCCTTAGCAATGGCTATGCCAAGAGAAGTATACGTGCTCGGCAATATTTTTTAATTGAAATTTTTCTTTCCCTATTAGTAGTACATTCGTGTCATCTGCGTAAGATGCCGTACACACGCTGAAGCCCTCATTGAGAAAATCAATTAAAGTAAGGGGCACAAGATAAACCCTTGCGGAACGCCTTGGAATAGACGAGGCTATAGGGTATGTAGTGAAAAGACTGTGAGGGACAACTCTCACCCCGTTCTTATTTAGTTTAGCCAAAAATGCGTCACTATCAAAAGCCCTACAGAAAGTCTCAAACCCGATAATTTTCGATCTAGAGCATCAACAACTTTTTTCTGGAAACCATGTAATGCTGTTTCCGTATTCTTGCCTTTTGTGAAGCCATATTTTAATGCTAAAAGTAAACTATTTTTAGTATTAAACTCAATTAACTGTTAATTCATGACTAGTTCGAAAATCTTTAAGATGCTTGTTAGCAAACTTATCGCTACATAATCTGTATGAATATTAGGATCACTCTTTTTGAAAACTGTCTAGTAGACTGATACTAGCTTTAATTTGCTCGGAGAAATTCCATTGATAATATAATAGAAAGATTGATAAGAAATTCAAGAGTTTTGCTTAATTCTGATTCATATTTTTTAATTCGATTATTTGATATTCAGTCAACTCCGCATGCAGGCGAATTTTTTAAAGGTAATTATATGTCTCTGCACATTCAAAGCACACACCGGTTGCATAATAAAAGTTGCATTGGAAGAGGAACTTTTTGAGATAAAATATCATTATCCACTTTTAATTTATAAGAATGATCAGCATTTGCAAAGAAAGAATTAAAGTTATTCCCAACTATTTTATCGCACAACCTCACACCGTTCTCTAAAATATCTATATTTGAACGTATGACATTTTGTATATTGTTAATTAGAGCCCACATAGCCCTTGACTTATTCGACGATGCATGGATTTTATTACCCTTGTATATAATTTTTACTAATTTAAATTGCTCTTTTCATTCAGATATATGCTCATGATTTTATATCGTGACTTAGCTATTTCACTATAAAGAATAACATTATCTTTAAGTTGTAAGAGATATTTCAATGTACGAGTTTTTATAACAATAAAGCACACATTTCAAAATGACAACTTTATTTGACAGTCATCTTTTACCTTGACTGGTGCCCGCAAATACGGGGCCATAAAAAGGAGAAATAGTTAAAAAGAAATCGGCGATAACCCGTAAACGGGCTCATAAAAAATATCTAAAGTTATTCTTTTGAATGTGGGTTTTAGTGCTCTTTAATAAACCTAAATAGAATTTTTCTCTAAAATAATTAGGGAAGCCAATAATTGACCCCATTTAAAATTACATGGGATTTCCTATGTCCCGCTCGACGATGCAACACCCGGTATAGATTTTAGCACGGCTAATTATCAATTTTATTTTTGATGTAACTCGAAAATTTAACGAGGCCTATCATGGAAAAAATTAAAAATGTCAATTTTCCTTTATTTTTTTTTTGTATATTTCCTAATATTCAATATATTATGCAAGATGACAGCAACATCTCAATAATACACATAATTATTAAGAATAATTTTTCATTTGGCTTATTAATTTAGCTTACCGTAAGTTCACGCGAACCAGGATACAGCACACGTTAAGAGTGAGGTTAACAGGTATTTTACAGTCCTTACACTCTGGATCAGTGAAATCCGTTCCAGACGCGCGCGTCTGACACTATCGACAACGCTGCCACAACTGGCTGGAGCCCCGGTGAGGTCTCCGCATGCGCCTATCCGCAATGTTGTGCTTTTCTTTCAGACGAGGCTTCCGTGTGTCGCCTGCTTCACCTGCGGTCCAGGAAGCTCTCAGGATTAAAACTCTGGAAACCTATTCTATTGTCACTTTACGAGTAGGATATTTGAACAATTTATTTTAAACGAATCAATTACCAATTCGTTTTTTTTTTGTATTAGTGTGTACCTATATAACAATTACTCAAAAAACGTACTACTTATATAGGGTGTTAGTGTGATCATGGTACAAACTTCTAGGGTAGATAGAACACAGGAAAAAAAAAAGTTTATATGAACATGGGTCCGGAAACGCTTCCTCGGGGAGCTGGAGCCCTTTGAAGATGGCTTTTATAAACTAGTTTTGGTCTTGTGGCTCTGGAACTACTTCAGCTACCGCAATTAATTTTGAGACATAAATTACTGTTAGTAAATTTACCTATTTCAGCCTATTGGAAAATGGTAACTTTAACCAGGGGTTATTAGGGTAAATTTGACCCCATTCCTCTAAAGTTTCAATATCTTACCATTTCAATATCAGATTATGATTTTTCCATGCCTTTTACAGTAAAAAATATCCACCTGGTAAAAATTATTTGAGGAGTGGTAAAAAAAGTAGTGTTAATGTTAACACCCCGATCAACATAATTTACCACATTTTTACACTCATATGAGACCAACGTCGTTGTATTAAATTTGCCTATGAATTTACCTCTCTAGAAAGTTATTTTGTTGAATTGGTGTTATATTTCATTTTACACTCTATCAGGAAAATTAAATACAAAGACAATTAATAACACCATATTAGCGTATGAAGAAACCCCGCCAGAAGGTTATTTTAACACATTGAGTGTAAAACTTATTCTTTAATCGTTTTATTACACGGCATCGGATAAAAGTATCTAAACCCGTGTTACCGAAAAGACAGGCGGCAACAAGTGGTGTGAAGTCTTAGAAATTGATAGATGACGCGGACGCTACGAGCAAATTCAACTTTTAAGTCAGTCTAATTGTGCTCTTTGAACGTGATATAGAATAATGTTATATTTAAATTGATATATAGAAACAAAGCAAAGTTCTGTAAAGTGCCAAATGAGGGTGCCTCTTATGAGGATCTTTTTAAATTGGGTAAGCATATTAACGAAATTTAATAAAAACCTTCCTATTAAGTACGCCATATTTAAGAAACTAAGTAGGTATTTACATTGATACAGTTTTCCCTTGATATTTTATATTATTCTGATGTAAGCTTCTAATATATATGTATTTCTTTTTTATATTAATGCTTAGGTACCTACCTACATATCTTACTTCATAGATCTCTAAATAAATATACGATTAATATAATACTCGTCATTTTCATTATTTCATATTATTCCAAAGCATACTTTTATTTAGTTGTTTAGTGTTCTAAGCATACATATATTTATTATGTCATTTGTTTTGTTAAGCTTAACAATGAGGTACATTTAACGTAGATATATATATATGTTTAATTTACTAAATTGTAAACTATATAATAAGTGTGTCATTTTGTTCAACTAGAACAAAATAATAATAAGTGTAAAAAAAATCACAGGGTTTTCCAGTTCTGTTGTAACCATCATTTCGGTTATAAATAAACAATAAATAATACTCAATATTTTCATTCATTTAACAAACCTTTTCCAAGCGTTCTGAAGATTTATAGGGCTACACTTTCGGCTTTGATTCAATCATGTATAAAACTAAGCAGAGGTTAATAATGTAAAACATCTTAAATGCATAATTTTTTACATTTTAATTATAAACGCCCGGTTAGTTTGATACGGGATTAAATGACTTAAATAAAGTGGAAAGTATTCTAGCCCTGGGTAGATTATTTTATTACACTCACTATAGTAAAGTCACACCCAAACAAAATAAAATTTACAGTAAAATACTATGATATTTACACTAATTAGTCACAAATTACCATTAAAAAATGGTTTACTTAGACCTCTCATTATTTCTTTTACACCCTAGAAGGATAGGTTTACAATCTGTGATCTTAATTTACACTCGATAGTGTAAATGTACCTACCCATAAATAAGAAGAATTAACAGTCATCAAAAAGTAAAAAAACCATTCAAAAATCTTTTTTACCAGATATACTCATTGGTTAGTATACCCTATTGAGTGTGGTCCTATATGTACCACCATTGAGTGGTAAATTTAACACTCAATTTTTTACTGTGTACTCTCTGTAAAAGTCGCTAAATCTCACCACTTCTTCGGAAATTGGCTGAAAACATGTTAAGATATAGAAATCAATTATTGAAGTCTTAAAGAAATTACGTCAAAAGAACAATGAGGTTCAGTACAGATATCAAGAGATAAATTATTCAGCGTTATTATTATGGTAGGTAGTACAAAAAGAAACTTAAAATAGTAGTTGTTAAAAATGCCCGCCACCACACTCGATAAATTTATTGCACCTATGCAGCTTGATATAATAAAAATTTCATCTTATTTCATTAACAAGGTAAACTCACTGCTGTCAAGAATTTGTCATTAAATTAGGGTCACGGTTAAGTCATGGAAGATTACGTGTCATGGTGTTCACATAAGGGGGCAGTGGCGGTTCTAGGATTCAACATCAGGGGGGGCTAAAAGAAATCCGAAAAAGTGAATAACATTTTCTTTGCATTATATTAAAAGTTTCAAGAATCTACTTCAGTCCAGTCCAACGTCTCAAGTCGACGAGGTTTGACTTGGCAAAATGTTTCAACGACTTCTTTAACTGAAACGTCAATTTCTCTGTGAACTTTAGATCATTGGGTTTCGCGGGGGGGGGGGGGGGGCTTCAGCCCCTATAGCCCCCTCTGGACCCGCCACTGTAAGGGGGTATCAATATAAGTTCTCGGTCAACATGTGGGACGGCATTGTTGGAGAGCGATTCATTGCACCGATCATGTTGCCTCCTCGTTTAATCAGACAGAATTTCTTCAAGGTCTTTGTTGTGATGTGAGATCTCTTGCTGCCTATAGAGACGTGCATTGGCAGCAGATGTCCGAGTATCCAAAGTAAAAGGTGAAACAAGAGTGCTGTTATCAGCGAAGCTATAAATTGGATTTTTAGTTTTTTTTTTTCAAATGGTCGCTAATGTATAGTAAAAAGAGAGTGGGCGACAATATAGAACCTTGAGAGACTCCGGCGTTGATATTAAATGGGTCTAAAGGAAATCCGTCCATTACCTTACGTAAAAAATTGTCTTTAAGAAAGCTTGACAGCCATGAACCATATTGAATCGGAATTCCGAATGCTCTCACTTTAGTTAGGAGCCCCTTCTGCCATACTAAGTCAAAGTCCTTGGAAATATCCAGTGTTACCATCCGGGACACCCCATGATGTTCTATTGCGTTGTTCCAAACGGGAGTAACATAAGCGAGAAGGTCGTTTATCTATGTTGATCTAGACTTACGGAATCCATATTGGAGGTCACTAATAATGTTGAAGCCTTCCAAGTACTTTAATAACCTTTCGTTGATATTTGTCACTGTAGACGGTACGTAATGGCATCGCCAATAGGACGTAGCAACAGTGTTAATAAAGCAATAATAAAAAAATCTCGTCTTAATTGCTAAGTTGGTATTAGTCCATGGAGGAAACCTCTGTTGATCTGTGACCGAAACCTCCACTATTAATTCACGATTTTTTAAGGCCAATCTTTAAATAGACCAATGTGGATTAATGAAAGTTTAGAATTGAGTGACGAAACTCCAACGCGGAACCCTACAACGGATTAAAGGAATTGGTTTACTTGCCAAACTGTAGGCCACCACCGATTTAAACAAAAAGTCACCAAAAGAATCGAAATATAAGAGGCACTCACCTTTTACAAAAAAAGGGTTCCGACTAACAGTGATCCCGGTACGACCATACAATCTGAAAATATTCCAGGGTTGCTTCTAATTTCAACCAGTTGTCCACAAATGTCTGCTAGAATAAAATCACTTTGCTGAATTAGAGAAAATCGCAAGCCGATCACTAGAATGAGTTTTGAGGGAAGTAGGTCCCTTGTTCTTCGCCACAGCATTGGAACACAATATGCTACACTAGTGCCACTTGAAACGGAAGTCATATCACCCAGATTTAAATCAAATTTGGCGGCGAACTTTAAGTTCCAGGAAAAGGCGTTGACAGAATTGACAACAATATACTTGAAAACAAATTTAACTACAAAGCAAGGCCCTAAATATTTTAACATTCGAATCTAAACAAAACAGGGTAATAAGAATACAAAAGTAACTAATTGAACACCGTCACTGGAGGTTAAATTTAATTAGCAAATGCTATGTTTAGTCAACTAATAAAACATAATTTTTGGGAGAATGCCTCAAGGTTAGACTACCTTTAGGATGTGAACGACTCTATTCAACAAGACCAACAAAATAAATTCGTCCATTCAGACAAAGCAGAACGAAATGCAACAGTAGAAAACGGCTCGTTCTCATGGTATTTTATAAGTTTTTAATTGTAGGTAAATCATTCATTTGCTCAGCCTACATTGTAAAAAAATAACTAACATTAAAAAGGTATAAAGAGTCTGTTAGTAAAAAGGCAACGATGCATTCAAAGATTAAAATTAACAAATACGCCTAACATTCCCATATTTTAAAAACCTTTTAATCTGACATTGTCCTAGGTATTACGACCTTAGTTGTCAAATAACAATTTTGTAAAATTCAGCAGAATCTTAACTTAAAGTATTTTAAACTATTTTATGTTCAAACATCTGTATTAACGCTTCATTAGGGCCTCACTTTTTTGCTAATTAACTGTGCATAAACTGTCAGACTATCGACATCCCGTCACCCGAATCTATAATATAATTGAACTGATACAGTGGTATGTCGACTATAATTCTATGATGGCCGACAATCACAGGTGAAGCTTCAAATACATTCGAGTTAACGTTATAAATTTACACTTTCGCATCTGGTCTGGCTTTATCTGGGTAATACCCAATTAAAATTCTGTAACTTCGATATAATATATCATAGCTTTGTAAGAAGTTTCAAGTAGCTTGAACATACCAATAAACAAAACTCAATATAGAGAAAAGCGCTAAAATCACATATAAAGAGTGAACATCGGCACTTGCGAGCGACAAGACGCAAGAGGGGGTGAGATATAGGAAAATAGCTGTGGGAGAGCAATATCCGTTATGTAATAATAATATATCGCCCTGATATAGATAAAAACCCCGTTCCTTACGTGACAATATCTAATTAAAGAATATAAAATTTATTGTTATAAAATTCACCTACAGGGTTGTCGTTATGTCTAGAAATGGTTTAATATCTCGAACTTTGAAAATAAATACAAAATTTATTACCTGAAGATTGCTGGTGATGGCGATTCATTAGTAATCTTTACAATGTGTCCAAGTTTGCCGTTTTCGTGATACTGTACGCCACTTCATTTTTTTATTATTTTTATTTACAACATTACCAAAACTCCCTAATGCCTAATTACCATCTTGGCTGAGTTTTGACATATATGGCAACACATCTTTTTGGTTGACATTTTGTGGAAACGGTCTCATATCTCAGAAACGGCTTAAAAAAATACCAAATTTATTACCAAGAGTTGTTAGTAATACATTTCGTCGCCCCAGTGTTATAGTGCTCTATATCCTCTTTTGGTTAAAAGTGAACTGAATGCATATTTCTGATTGTAATATATTTGTGTACCATATCCAGTAATGAAGATGCGATTATCTAGTTCTATATCCAAGTGCTCAGTAAAATAAATGTTCGTTCCATATCCATTTTAAACCGCGTGTCGTTTAAAATTATAATGCTCCACATCCAAGCTTAAATCGAATGCGAGTATTTTAAATCCGTCAAAATTGTAGTGTTCTGTGTTCTATATCCAGTTTGTTGCTATTCGCTTTTCGCAGGTAATTAGGTTGGTTTGCTCCGGTAATAATAAGTGATTCTTCATCAGACGACCCTAGGAAACTTTCTTAAAATCCCACTAAGATAATATTTGAGTAAGTTACTTCAGATGCAGCTTAAGATATGCATATTGTATTTGGTGCAAAACTGTGGTAGGAAGTATTTGGAACCTTACTTTTTTTTTGAATCTCTAAATTTTAAACTCCTCAGTAGTAGTTACACAAAATATTCATGATTTTAGGGATTTAGACTCGGCCTTGCTTCAATTTGATAATAAAATCCCAAGTTTTAATTGCAATTCCATGGATATAGAAAATATCTTGTTACGTATATTAATGGAATAAACGAAAGCATCTACCAGTAGGCCGTGACTTATCCAGGCTACAAAACAAAAGTTTCATAATGAAGTTAAGCTCTTATGAACGGTAATATACCGATAGAGGAGGCGTCTTATCGGTAATACCGATGTTTTTAACAAGAAATCGATTTTCTGACAAATTTTTACGAAATGTAATTTTTACTTATAATCTGATATGATCCCGAGAGCTTTAGCTCGAGGGTCTTATCTTTGATTATAAGTAAAAATTACATTGAGTGAAAATTTTCTTGGAAAATCGAGTTTCGAGTGAAAAACGAAGGTATGAAGATAAGAAACCGCCTCTAGAGGTGTATTTTATTGGATAATTTACTGAACATAAAAATGAAGGCCGTCTGATAAAGGTAAATATACAAGTTAGAGGTGTTACTAATTTTTATTTAAGTAAAAAAGCTACAAGCGTCTTTTTGAAAGCGTCTTTTCGAGCTAGCGGTAGTCTTATCGGGTAAGACGACCGTTACCAAGGTGGTTGCTATGAAAATGAGCGTTTTGATTGGTTCAATAAAAGTGAGGTGAATTATCAACAGTAATATACCGATAGAGGAGGCGTCTTATCGGTAATACCGATGTTTTTAACAAGAAATGGATTTTCTGACAAATTTTTACGAAATGTAATTTTTACTTATAATCTGATATGATCCCGAGAGCTTTAGCTCGAGGGTCTTATCTTTGATTATAAGTAAAAATTACATTGAGTGAAAATTTTCTTGGAAAATCGAGTTTCGAGTGAAAAACGAAGGTATGAAGATAAGAAACCGCCTCTAGAGGTGTATTTTATTGGATAATTTACTGAACATAAAAATGAAGGCCGTCTGATAAAGGTAAATATACAAGTTAGAGGTGTTACTAATTTTTTATTTAAGTAAAAAAGCTACAAGCGTCTTTTCGAAAGCGTCTTTTCGAGCTAGCGGTAGTCTTATCGGGTAAGACGACCGTTACCAAGGTGGTTGCTATGAAAATGAGCGTTATGATTGGTTCAATAAAAGTGAGGTGAATTATCAGAATTGTATTCAGATATTATGTTTTGAATTGTTAGTGGTAACTTATTTATTAAGTGTTATTGTTCAATTTTAACGATGGCCCAAAAGTATGAGAATTATAAAAGTACGATAAGCTGGTATGCTTTATATAGAGTCATGAAGGCCATCATGAAGATGCCGATTTATATTTCAATAGGTAGGTGTGCAAGAATAATATAAATTATTATTTGTTATCTAAGATTTCTACAATGACCATGTTTATAGTTATACGGAGTATTTGTTTAAGTAGCATCTTATTATTATCCTTATTTTATAGATATCCTAAAAGAAGGCAGCCAGACAGATTCTCCATACTAAAGAAAAGTTCAGTTGAACATGGAACCTTTACACAGCCTCGACCTAAAACATACATTAAGGAAAATAGAGAAAAAGATGAGGTAAATGTTTTGGTTTATGCAACCGCCACTCTTTCAACTTGCTGCAGAAAAATTGAAAATTAAATTGGTATATTGGTATAGATAAAAGTTGTACACATATGATTTTAAGAAAATATAAATACGATCCTTACACATTTAAAATTGTGCAATATTTATATCCTGCAGATGCAGATCAACGATTAATCTTCTGTGGTTGGTATACAGAACAAATCCGGGCCAATACCAATTTTGAAAAAATGGTAGGGTAAATCGAGGAAAAATGGTAGGGTAAATCGAGGAGAGATGAACCACTTTTTGAAAAACTTTCAATAATTTCTTTATTTGTACAAATTAAGCTTTGCGCGAAAAACTACAACATAATTATACACTTTAGTGATCTGTTTGGTACAGTTTAATGATTAACTTAAGAAATAGTTATAAAAATTAGAAAACTGAAAATTTAAAATGGTCCATCTATCCTAGAAGACATAGGAGAGATGGACCGTACACTAATTTAGTTCTTCCTCCCCTCTTTTAATATTTAGTATAGGGGCGGTAGCGCAGCGTTGGCATGTGTTGACGTAGGATGTGCAGCCATCGTGCAACCATCTAGAACACAGAATGCATTGCAACCAGTCCTCTGTTTTCTTAGTAAGGCGATAGTCTTCGACAGACCCAACGCACTGGTTTTCGAAGTCATCAATGGTTTCATCGCAACTAGATGAATCATCCAAGATTACGTCTCCATCAGATTCTGAAGAGGTAGACTCGCGCCTGCGTTTTTTTTTTGCAACACTCTTTCTGTAGACTGTAATGTTTTCTTTTGGGAAGGTGCTTTTTGCTTCTGCCTTACTGGCTGAGATGTTTGTTTTTGTCGCCGTTTCTTCCGGCGAATACGATTCATGTAATTTGGTGAAGCTAAGCTACCTATTAGGTTAGCACGACTCTTTTTCATCGCTGTTGTTATATGGGGCACAGAAGAAATCTCCTGAAGTGGCTTTCCCGGTATTAGTTCCCCTTCAACAGATTTTTTTGATGTCACACTTTCCAGCTGTTTTCCGGAAGGGCCTGGTTGTGGGGAGTCCCGAGGTGGAGTTTGGAAAATAATTTCTTGCAAAGCTGTGTGGATGCTTCTGTGAGACCAGCTTGTTCCTCAAATTCGTTTCTTGGATGTACCGCAGCCTCATTTGGTGGCGTTAAAAAAGCGTGATCGGGTATTTCGTCTGGATTGTGGGGCGAAATTCCTGTTGCAGGAAAGGCCGATTTGCCTCATGCCTCCCCTAAAAGTTTGCCGAATTGCAACCGATACAACTTCTTATCGGGGTTGCATTTGATCATCCTTCTGCACAGATTACGTCTCCATCAGATTCTAAAGAGGTAGACTCGCGCCTGCGTTTTTTTTTTGCAACACTCTTTCTGTAGACTGTAATGTTTTCTTTTGGGAAGGTGCTTTTTGCTTCTGCCTTACTGGCTGAGATGTTTGTTTTTGTCGCCGTTTCTTCCGGCGAATACGATTCATGTAATTTGCTGAAGCTATGCTACCTATTAGGTTAGCACGACTCTTTTTCATCGCTGTTGTTATATGGGGCACAGAAGAAATCTCCTGAAGTGGCTTTCCCGGTATTAGTTTCCCTTCAGCAGATTTTTTTGATGTCACACTTTCCAGCTGTGTTCCGGAAGGGCCTGGTTGTGGGGAGTCCCGAGGTGGAGTTTGGAAAATAATTTCTTGCACAGCTGTGTGGATGCTTCTGTGGGACCAGCTTGTTCCTCAAATTCGTTTCTTGGATATACCGCAGCCTCATTTGGTGGCGTTAAAAAAGCGTGATCGGGTATTTCGTCTGGATTGTGGGGCGAAATTCCTGTTGCAGGAAAGGCCGATTTGCCTCATGTCTCCCCTAAAAGTTTGCCGAATTGCAACCGATACAACTTCTTATCGGGGTTGCATTTGATCATCCTTCTGCACAAATTATGTCGTTGTCCTCTGCGAATTGTAACGTGTCAAGATTAGTCGTATAAGATGTGTGTCCGTCTACCTAACTATGAGCAAAACCTTTCCGGGTGCTTTTCTGGGGTAGAAGTGATTCTGTAGCCAGTACACGTGAGCCGGGTGGCATTCCATCAGCCCATTCTGCTTTAGCATTTTCTCCCTTAAACACGCAGTAAGGAGACAAATAACCTCCTTCTGCGCTACAGCAGGCAACTACTGTAATTGTTTCACCCTTTTCGCTTGGGCTGATTAAAGGTACACTTTTAGACCCTCTTTCAGACAGCACCTCTCTAGCTCGCGTAGACCTGTCTCGTCTGTATTATAAATGTTCCCTGGCTTGTAAAATAAACCATTATCAGAGAGTACATTATCAAGTTCCTTAAAATATTTATCTACAACGTCTTTAGACATTCCCAACGCTCGACCTATTGAAGTATTTTCAGCTTTGCGAACTCTGATGTCTGGGTTCCGCCTTAAGAATGCTTGCAGTCATACGTAACCCGCTTTACCTAAAAAATCGGACGATAATTTACCACAAACTTTTTACCAACCGCGAGTTTATCTACTAACACCGAATGATTTTGCTGATCCGTTAACACCCATTTCGTCGAACACTACTGCATTTAAGGCAGAAAATTAGGCTTAGCCACATTCCGCTTACGGATGTATTGATTGGGCAATGTCCTCTAACAAAACGCAGGTCTATCTCTCCTATACCCTGCTGATCCGTCTCTTTTAAAAGTGAAGGACAGATGGACCAGTAGATCCTTAAGCAGTTAAACACGTGAACGCTGCGCTTTTGAGGTTAAGTGCATGCCGCAGTACGTAACCGTCTATAACATGTTTAAACTTTTACCTATAACTTACCTCAAGTGAATTAACTATAACACCGTGCAAATTTTTGGAGACGATTCAAAACGAAATATTACGATAACTTTGAAAAATGTGCACACACACCCAATCACCTGTACTTCCCATCAGCAACTGACGCTGATGCATAATTCCACGCTGTCGTAGCAGTATGTGAGAAATCGCGGGTGGTTCGTGTCTCCTACTGGTCCATCTCTCCTCGATCTACCCTAATTTAGTTCGATGAGAGCCATATTTCTAGTGCCCGAATTTTTAACTGGCATAATGCAAGACATTAGGCTAAAGAAAATCAATATATTATTTTCTAAAGGGAGCAGCAAGGGCGCTTTGGATTTAGTGTGTTTCATGCTTCATATTAGGTAATCAAATAACTTACCGGAATTATGAGGAGGGTCTTACGGCAAGTAGATATC
This sequence comes from Polydrusus tereticollis, assembly GCA_963920685.1. NCBI lineage: Eukaryota > Metazoa > Arthropoda > Insecta > Coleoptera > Curculionidae > Polydrusus > Polydrusus tereticollis. The sequence continues at coordinate 203,095,298 of OY987326.1, forward strand.
TGAAAATCTTGGAAGATGTTTTACCCGAGTTGTTAGAAATCTTTTCCCTTGCCCAGGTAAATACTACACATTTTCAGCAAGACTCTCGCGTAATAAGGCTTTTTCTAGAAAATAATTTTCCACAAAGATGGATAGGCGTAAATGGAGCTATAATATGGCCACCGCGATCGCCCGATGTATTGGTGTTGGACTTCTTTCTGCGGAGCAAGACCCGGCACAGAACTGTAGAGGAACTTCGACAGGCGCTACCAATTTAGCATTTCAATTTCTACAAAACCATCCACTGTTAATTTTAAACGCCTTGAGATGAATTACAGAAATGCAACAGCATTGTGTTAAGGAGAATGGCAACCATTTTCAACAATATCTATAAAAAAAAAAACTTGTATTTTATACCACTATTTTATTGTTCTAATGAAACAAGATCCAAGGCCTTCTGCTAATTTAAAGCTTGTTTTTTAAAAAATATAAATTTTAACCTTATTAGGTTTAGACTTATAACATATTTTGTGGTCTTATGTAGAATCCAAAACTATTCTAAGATATAAGATGTTCCATTAAAAAAAAAGTAACTTTGTACTTATTATTTTTTAGTTCTAACAGACTTCAAAAAACCCTAAAACTTTTTTCTTAAGCATTTTTTGCTAGCTGTTTTACTTTAAAAAATAATCGACCGTTTCCATACATACCAACGACCCTGTATATTTTTGGAAAGCTCTTAGTGAGGAGAATGCAACTATGAATAAATATACAAGGCATTCTATTTAAAACAAACACAACTTTGGTATAAATCTCATAAATCGGGATACCTGGATAATAACCGAATACGCCACTGAATTCTACGTAAAAAACTGTAGGTATAACACCCCGTTCTTATATCGTCGACAAGGTATTAGATAACTAAAATAAGATAAACTGAAATACAAAGGGTGTTTGAAAAAGCACCATTCTCAATTGGCCCTCTATCTCAAAAACCAAGAGGACCATGAGACATCCGTGTTTTACGGCATCATTGTTTCACAAAGAAGTGGCACAGGTTTGCGAAAGTCATCATTCTATCTGTACTAATAACGGAGATACCCTTCAAAACTGCCGAAAACTAGACACCCCGTACACTTCACGAAGTAAGCCGCAAATAGGTCAAAATGCGAGGGCCAAAAAGAGTGTCAACCACGTTTCCTTAAATACAACGATCAACTGGAAGAATACAAGAAGCCAAATGCGCCAGCACGCTCGCTGAAGGGTTAACAAAACTGGAACTAACCATTTTGTCATAGGTGACCGACATTTTAATAAGCTTTGAAAAGCAGTGAAAGTAGATTTTGTCGATGTGTCACAAGGTAACCAGTTTGTGATTAGAAAAAAATACAATGGAAAAAACAAATAAATATTATATGCGAGAAATTTAAGAAATAAGTTTTGTTAAAATATTTTCCAAAAAAGACGTATACCAAAATTATGCCAAACTCCCTATTTATTTTCTACAGTGTATAAACCATCTGATAGACAACATCGATAATTTTATTATTAAATTATATTTGCTTAGGCAAAACATCGGTTTACCTTGAAGTAGGATTTTGAAATATATGCATCTTTAAATTTAATATCTTCATTCGGTCAGTAAAGTGAATAACATTGTCGGGAAAGAATAGTCGGTTGATTATGATTATCTCAGTAATATTATTGTTGATTGTGACATCAAAATATTCGTGTTTTACACCTAATTGCATTCCGCATAACCAGTTTCAGTTTTACGAATTCCCTGTGACAGCATGTTCGGAACTTTTTCTGCAAAAGTGTAAGTTTCATAAACAGGGAAACTTTAAAACTCTCGGGGACGCGCCTTTGGTGAGAATACATCAAACCCATGTAATACCAACATGCGCGTTTGTTAACTCGGATGTTTTACGGCAAATATATGGAGTGCAAAGTAAAATAAAAGTGCTGGGTTACGGGTCATTTATGAATTTGACAAATTTAAAATCTATACATTTAGCATACAATAAAATAACGGAAGTCAGAAGGGATACTTTTAAAAATGTGTCTTGCGAATCCATGGACTTAAGTTGGAACACAATCGTATTTATAGATTCTCAAGCTTTTAGTGAAATAACTAATTTATACCACTTAAATTTAAGCAAGAACTTTTTAATGACGTTGCCCCTAAATACTTTATCTAGTTCGCTTAAAACTGTTAATTTAGCTCATAATTTATTTAGGAGAATTATTCTGCATTTCAGACAATTTCAACACTTAACCCATGTGGATTATAGCAACAATATAATAAATAGAGTCGCAATATCAATGGAATACGCTGTCGAAAGTATGGACTTTTCTAACAATCGTCTAGAGAATTTCGATTATCTTGATATTCAATCTGTTGGCACATTTAAAATTGGAGGAAATCGTTTTGAAGATGTTCCACAATACTTAGAAAACCTAAATGCAAAATATATAGATATTTATCCCAACTCTTGGATATGTCAAAACTTATTTGTGCTATGGGAAAGATTATTTAGCTTAAATATTCTTTTAACTTCAAGAAAACCCGAGGGCAGATCTTCGTATGAATGTGTTGGCACGAGAGTTTTAGCATTTTTGAAAGTGCAAGAGAATGAAGATAAGTGGATAAGGTTATGTACTGAAGATAATGAATGTCCTTCTTCTATGGCTTGTAGAGCTAATAAATGTTGGGATCCCTGCAAAGAATCCTTATGCCATAATAGTAGCTCATGTAATACAAAATATCATGAATATATTTGTACATGTCCTGACGAATCATTTGCAAGCCCATTGGACATCTATGGCGAATGTAAAAAGTTTGAAATTATTAAAAGAGCCAATTGCCCCATGGGTTTGCGCATTGGAGACAATCGCTGCGAGCTTCCTAGAACTACATACGCACCTACTCCTGCTCCTTCTAACACATACACTACACAAAGACCATATACAACTCCTCGTGATATATCCACCTTCTCAACTTCTGGAGTGACGCCATCTAGTACGCTTCACCCATATCTTCCGCCACCTACAACACCTCCATCATTAATCATTGGCGGTACAGATACTACAGAGAACGAAATTCCATGGTGGTTTGAAGAAATTCCATATAAGAAACCTCCCTTGTTTAAGGTCAATAAAACTACTCCAAAAGAAGTTTAATTAGAAAGATTGTAGTTAGGGAGGTGGCGACAATGTACGACACGAAATGAAGTGGATGATAAAACAAATCAATAAAAGTAGGTTTTTAGCATTAAGAAATTAATTTTAAAATTGTAGAAAATATATGCAGTTGCTTGAATGGTATTTTTTGTCTATGTTATTACAGAAATTACGTCTTGCAGAAGCCTAGCCCTCTGCCTCTTTTATAAAAAAAATACTTGTTAACTTGTAGAAACAGCTGTATTAAGTCATTTGTTCGTACTTCTTTTTGTTTTTAATTTGTTCATTTCCATACTTACAACAAAAAAATAACATATAATTGATATGCGATGGGCTACACGCTTGGTGAAATGAATATTTCATAGTAGAGGAAATAAAAGTCGTACTTGTTATATTTCACAATTTAATTCAGTTTCCTGACACGTGCATCATTATCAAAGGCATATAAGACAATAATAAATTCTACATGTCATTAAAATAAAAATTAACAGATAACGGGTTATTTTGGTCCTTAATTTACAGGTATTGGCCAAAGGTACAACTAAACTACAGGTGTGATTATAGAGGTATTTACATCTAAGTAATAAAATTAAGAAAATGATATTGTGTATATAATTATGGGTTTTTTCGTTCGTAATTATTGACAGTGTTTATTGCATGTTTATTTTAAGTTATTAAGGTATTAAGTATTAGATTGGCACCTGAAGGTATTTCAATTTGATTGTTAACAACATTACATCGATTTTGTAAGGCTTTTTTGATTGCTAATGCTTCTAATAGGTTGAGATTTCTACCCTTGTGTTGAGTATATATCGGTTTTATTTTATTAAATATTGTGTGGTTATTTATTATACAGTGGTCCGCTATTCCTGTTTTATTTTGTTTTTTTAAAATGGATGTTTTATGTTCTTTAAGCCTAGTTTTAAAGTTCTTACCTGTTTGACCCATATAGATTGAATCACAGTCATCACATTGTATTTGGTAGACCCCGCTATGTGTTTTTTGTCTTTATTTTCAATTTTTGAATATATATATATATATATATATATATATATATATATTTATAGAGAGGGTAGTCGTTGCTGACTAGTTAAGAGATAAACTAGTGAATATTGGGGAGTGCAGCAAATGAAAGAGTACTCTTTAAAGTTATTCCAAGCTTTCGGAAATCATATATTTCATTTCCATCCTCAGGGAGACTACAATTTATATAAATTAAGATTAGGAAACCTAATTAGAACAATAAATACATGATTTTACTTACAACTTTTTTGAGATTGTTCATAAGGATGTTCATAGAATTAATATAGGACATGCGAGAAGAAAACGTGTTAAAACCCAAGTCAATTACAATTAAAATCAAAAATTGGAGACAATACTAAAAACATTGTATATGGACGTAGAAACACACAATTTAAAATAAAATCAAAATTTTGATGTCCACATTTTGAAAATTCGTTACTTAATTTGAAATTATGGAATTATTTAGCGGGAAATCATGACTTGCGTGCCTCCATTTTAAGTGACTGGTAGGTTAGGAAATACTGTCATTTTATCATGTCATTACAATTGTCAAAAATATTTTTAATGCGGTTTACAATAAGAATAATATTAAATAGGGAGAATTACGGATTTAAGTGTTATCATGCAGCAAACCTGAAAAATCGTTAAAATGCATTTATACGAGGTTCGAACTGTTATCAATAGTATTGATTGTACGTAAGTTTTTATCTAAGTGGAGCAGATGTTCATACTATTGGGTTCTTGAGCAATAAATGTCATTTCCAAAAACAGTCTTTTTTTATAATTATTTTGTGAGGTTAGAATCTCAGCTGAGCTACAGTCACTCTTGTGGTTAGTGATTCTGCTAGACAAGGGCCTAGTAGTTTGACCTATGTATACTTTATTACAGTCTGCACAAGGGATTTTGTAGACAACATCTGATAGTTGATTAGACTGTGTTTTGTCTTTAAGTTTGGAGTGAATATAGTTTATTGTAAGTACAGGCTTGTATGCAATCTTTATATCATTGATTTCTCTGAATAGTCTAGAAAGTTTTGGAGTGATATCCCTTACGTAAGGCAATGAAGTAAACTTATAGTTTATTGTCGCTTCAGTTATATTTCTGTTTGTATTATTGACATTGTTCACGTTGGGTGCTTGTGTTAGAGTGGAGGAGGTGCTGAATAGTATCTTTTTTACCAGTGTGACAGGGTATGAATTATTAATGAAAAGATTGAGGAGGATGTTAAGATTCTTATTTAGGAAAGATGGGTGTGAAATTTTCGAAACTCTCGTTTTCATTTGTTTTATTAGGTTCACTTTAATACTATGCTTATGGTAGGAATGGTAGTTTAAATATCTACCTGCATATCTACCTGCACTACAAGGTTTTTTGCAGGTAGATATTTAAACTACCATTCCTACCATAAGCATAGTATTAAAGTGAACCTAATAAAACAAATGAAAACGAGAGTTTCGAAAATTTCACACCCATCTTTCCTAAATAAGAATCTTAACATCCTCCTCAATCTTTTCATTAATAATTCATACCCTGCCACACTGGTAAAAAAGATACTATTCAGCACGTCCTCCACTCTAACACAAGCACCCAACGTGAACAATGTCAATAATACAAACAGAAATATAACTGAAGCGACTATAAACTATAAGTTCACTTCATTGCCTTACATAAGGGATATCACTCCAAAACTTTCTAGACTATTCAGAGAAATCAATGATATAAAGATTGCATACAAGCCTGTACTTACAATAAACTCTATTCACTCCAAACTTAAAGACAAAACACAGTCTAAACAACTATCAGATGTTGTCTACAAAATCCCTTGTGCAGACTGTAATAAAGTATACATAGGTCAAACTACTAGGCCCTTGTCTAGCAGAATCACTAACCACAAGAGTGACTGTAGACACCATCCAGAGAGATGTGCCCTTGCTGAACATGCAAATAATATGGACCATAACATTAATTTTAATTCAGCTGAGATTCTAACCTCACAAAATAATTATAAAAAAAGACTGTTTTTGGAAATGACATTTATTGCTCAAGAACCCAATAGTATGAACAAAAGAACAGATATCCAACATTTAAGTGTAATTTATTCATATCTGCTCCACTTAGATAAAAACTTACGTACAATCAATACTATTGATAACAGTTCGAACCTCGTATAAATGCATTTTAACGATTTTTCAGGTTTGCTGCATGATAACACTTAAATCCGTAATTCTCCCTATTTAATATTATTCTTACTGTAAACCGCATTAAAAATATTTTTGACAATTGTAATGACATGTTAAAATGACAGTATTTCCTAACCTACCAGTCACTTAAAATGGAGGCACGCAAGTCATGATTTCCCGCTAAATAATTCCATAATTTCAAATTAAGTAACGAATTTTCAAAATGTGAACATCAAAATTTTGATTTTATTTTAAATTGTGTGTTTCTACGTCCATATACAATGTTTTTAGTATTGTCTCCAATTTTTGATTTTAATTGTAATTGACTTGGGTTTCAACACGTTTTCTTCTCGCATGTCCTATATTAATTCTATGAACATCCTTATGAACAATCTCAAAAAAGTTGTAAGTAAAATCATTTATTTATTGTTCTAATTAGGTTTCCTAATCTTAATTTATATAAATTGTAGTCTCCCTGAGGATGGAAATGAAATATATGATTTCCGAAAGCTTGGAATAACTTTAAAGAGTACTCTTTCATTTGCTGCACTCCCCAATATTCACTAGTTTATATATATATATATATATAAACAACAAGTCTTTTTGTGGGGAAGCAGCAAATGAAAGTGCACTCTTTTAAGTTAAACCGAGCTTTCGGAAATGTTTATTTCCATCTTCAGGGTATCTTAGATGAGTTTGTTCATAGTTGATGTTATCGTATTGTTTTTCAGGAGATATATATACAGCATTACAAACTGAAGCTTCTAGTTTAGTTTTAACACAATAAAATCCATAGATGGTCTAACATAACAACAATAAATTAAAATTATTAAAATTTTTTAAAATTTACAACGTACTACATCATGATGTCGACATCATGATGTAGTACGTTGTAAATGTAAAACATTGGTCTCTGTCATTTCACAGGTCCTCATCTAGGCCTCTCTCTCTGATCTCGTTATCGATGCCCTCTCTCCAACTCCTTCTCTGTCTTCCCCTCTTTCTTCTTCCGGCTGGTGTCCAGGTGAGTATTTGTTTAGGGAGTCGTTGTTCCTCCATCCTTTGAATATGTCCGTACCACCTTAGTTGTTTTGTTCTTATTTCGTCTGCTATTGTGTGGCCAACTTTCATGGTTGCGCGGATTGTTTCATTGCGAACTCTTTCCATTCTCGATTTTCCTGCGGATCTTCCCCAGAAGTCCATCTCCGTTGCATCCAGCATTCTTATGGTCTTTTCCTTTAGTTGCCAAACTTCGCAGCTGTATGTAACTATGCTTTTTATGATAGTATTGTATATTAGGTGCTTGTTTCGCTTTGTGATTTTCTGATCCCATAGCATGGCAATAGCCTTTCTGCCTTGGTTGTTCCTGTCTTTAATGGTATAATCTAATGTTCCACTGTCTGAAATATTTATTCCCAAGTACTTGTAGGTTTGACATGATTTGATGGTTTGTCCGTCTTCCAAAAGCAGATCCTGCTGTATTCCGCCAACACACATGTATTCTGTTTTTGAGATATTCACCTCCAGCCCCCATTTCTTGTACTCTTCAATAAGTTTCCGAGTCATGTTATTTATGTCTTCGTAGTCTTGTGCCATTATGATCTGGTCGTCTGCAAAACTAAGAGTGTATAAGTTTGTATTGTTAAGGGGTATGCCCATGTTGCTGCATTTTCTCTTCCATATCCTTAGTGCTTGTTCGAGATATATCTTAAACAGAGTGGGCGACAAACAGCATCCTTGTTTGAGGCCCTTATTCGGCGTAAATCCGTCTGACATTTTGTTGCTGGTTTTGACTTTAATGTGGCCATTTCTATATAGTTCTTTTACTGATCTTATTAAGTTGACGTTCAGATTAGTCCCATCTAATGTCTCCCAAAGTTTTGACAATGGAATACTATCGTAAGCTTTCTTCAAGCCCACGATCAGGAGGTGTACTTCCCGGTTGAAAGCTGACATTTTTTCTATAAGCTGGGTTACACAGAACAGGTGGTTCACAGTAGACCTTCTTGCGCGGAAGCCTGCTTGTTCTTCTGCTTCGCTATCTGCATATTCACGCTCTATTTTGTTCTTTAATATTTTTCCGTAGAGTCGGCTGATTGTGGCCGTTACCGCAATACCTCGGTAGTTATCACAATTTTCTTTGGTACCTTTTTTGTGTATAGGCGTAAGAAAGGATAATTTCCATTCTTCCGGAATATCTCCGCCACCGATACAACTTTGGAACAGTATAGCTAGTTGTTCGTATAGCTTGTCGGGTCCATATTTAATTAATTCTGCGGGAATATTACCGGGTCCTGGCGCTTTCTTGTTTTTTAAGGTTTAACATGCGTCTTTTACCTCCTTCATACTAATCCTGGTTGGTGATGCCATAACGTGTACTCTGTCCGAGTTGTCGTTGTCAGGGAACTCTGCTCGATCTTCTTTCAAGAGTTTACCAAAGTATTTATCCCATTTATCTGTGGTGATAGGGGATGTCAGCTCTCTCTTCTTGTCCTGGCGTAGAGATTTCAGGAACTTCCAACTTTCGCTACTTCTTGTTCCTCCTAGGTAGGTATTTATTTTGTTGCAGTTCATTTCCCATGACTCATTTTTCTTTCGAGTTATTTTTCGTCTTACTCAGGCCTGTGATTCTTTGTATTCCATCCTATCGTGGTTCGAGTTGTTGCATAAATAGCGTTGGTATTTTTGTCTTAGAATTTTTGAATTAGCTATGTATTTACCTAGGTTATTTTTATTGACTTGTATGGGGATAAATTTATGGTTTTTAAGTTTTTTGGAGATTTTTGACTTGTGTGACCTGTATATCTGATTCAACTGTATTTCGCGTTTGATGGAAGGGGACGTCCTCGGTAGAGTATTTTTTGTGTTTTTTGTCTTAGTTTTTTCTTTAGTATTTTGCTTATCAGTGTTGTTGGATAGCCGTTGCTTAAGGCTATAGTTTATATTATGTCTAATTCTATATTATATGAAGTTTCTGAAAGTGGGATATCTATACCAACGACAGAATTAAAACATATTATACATAAGGAACTAAACAATAGCCGTACTACGATTAATATTGATTTATGTTCACAAAATGAGGTAGCAGTGAACTTCATAAAATAATACGAAGTTAAATCATGTTTTAATTTCAAATAATATCTTAGTAACCATAACTTCCATGAGAAAAACTTTATTTGCCTTTTCGATTCCTCCTTCTAAGTTCTTTCATTGAGATGTTTCAAAAAAGTTTGATTAAAAAAATTTTTGATTTTGCAAATCTACATTTTTGTATTTTTTGCGCACCCTGTACTACAAAATAAAAGTTTTTTAACGTGAATCGTCTTTATAGAACAAGCAAGAGAAACTATAAGAACGTTTTTTTTTTAACTGAAAATAGAAGTTTTTTCAAATATATGTAGTTAAGTCCATCCGTGGACACACTGTATAATGCCCGCTCATAACCTTTTTGTTTTTAGCATTAAAATAGTGTCTTTAACACATATTTAGCTTTTTTAGTTTACCAGGGGCGGACTAAGCTTTACAACTGAATGCTGAAATTTTTAACACCCTGTATGATAAAGACTTAAAAAAATAAATCTGGGTAGTTTGCAACTTATACTAAAGAAAAGGTACTCTTGTTCATTATCAAATGAACCATTTTCGAGAAAAAGAATAATAAACGAATTCAAGGTTTCTTTTTAATAAGAAGGTCCATGATTTCTATTTTGTTTTTGAAAAACAAAGTGTAATACGAAAGTCATTCAATCAACAGAAAAGTTTCATTTTAAGTTTAATCCGAAAAAATATAAAAATTTAAAAAAACGCAATGATGTAGTAGGAGGCACCTTAACGAAATTTTTTAAAAAATTCGTAAGAGTGTTCAACATGGGCTCCATGAAGTCTAATACGCTCGCCGGCACGACGAATTGGGGACTGCTGTACCCGCCACAGTAACCCAGCCCTGGTCCTTATCACGTCACAATGAAACGTGATTCTCTGTAGAAGTTCCAACCAGGCCAGGCAATAGGTCCACCTTTACCTATCCAACGGTTAAGATAGACGTTATTGAGATACTCCCGCACACCAACGCTGCAGATTTCAAGTGGTAAGTACTGTATTAACCCTTAAAAACCGTTCTGAAGGAACTCCAATAAAACTACTAACTGGGAATTTCAATATATTATTTATAAGATTTCTTTTGTTTGCCTAAACATTCTTCATTTTTTAAATCAAAAAATTATTTTATCTACTTTCATTTAGTAATATGAATTTTACAGTTCTGTAAATCGTTTTGTAATGGCATCTATTACAGCAGTAGTGCTGTAATAGATGTCATTACAGCACTAGTGATGTAATGGATGCCCTTACAAAACGATTTTTAATAGCAGGTGCATTTTTACAGGTGCATTTTTATTTTTAAAAAGGCCTTTTGCCAAATATTTTTATTCATAGATGAAAGTAGATAAAATTTTGTACAATATTCTTGTTGTAAATTCATATTACTGCACTCGATGTTTTATTAAACTCGGCTTACGCCTCGTTTAACAACTTTAACATCTCGTGTTGTAATATGAATCTTTACAACACTTATATCGTAAATAACTATTACTTTGTAATGTCAAAACTAATAAACAAACAACGAGATAAGAATGACAGCGAAAGTAAATAAACTTGTACTAGAGCACTTGCTAAACGGACTAACGCGCAAGTCAGTCGAGCAGTACATGCTTTCAACCAAGTGTCCAAATTATATAGTTCAAAGAATCAATTTGAATTTGTTATATAGATTTTCAGTTATTGATAGAATCCATTGATTAATTTAAGAATGCACTCAATGAACTAGGTACCAGTAAATTCATTTTTTTTTTTGGGTAAATGGTTTAAAATAATAAATACATCTTAAAATAGCATGCAAGTACCTATTTATTTTTATTACTTACGTGGACTCTTTACTTTACTTTTAAGTCCTTTTATATAGACCATATGACCATTTTTTTTCTTACGTTGGTACAAGAAAAAATATGACCGAAAATAGTAATAGAATAGAATAGATATAGTCACAGATAGTGACTTTAAAGGTTTTTAAAGGTTTTTAAAGGTCATAATTTTACATTTGGCCGTGACTGTATAATAAGAGAGACACTTCTTGGTATAGATTAATCAACTATTAAAACCTAAAATATTTAGTAAATATTTAGGTAATATTATAATAAACGTGTTTGCCGTTTTATTTAGCATATTTTATATAAGTCTAGAGGACGTCCTCTAATTAATGGTAGGTACACAACAAGAAAATTTGGCAATTGGGGGTATTTTAAGATGGAAAATTTAGGTCTTATATGAAAATATTCCTTTCTTGTTAAGTTAAATTGGTAAGTAGAGGAACGGAACCATATTTGAGATACCACTTTTTAAAAAAATCAAATTAATTTTGTTACAAAGATTAATGATGTATTTCCTAAGAAGTACTGTAACATAACCTTTATACAAGCTTTTTCAATAAAAAGAAAGCAACTAACATTATTCGTAACTAAAATAAAGTCATTTTTATCAATTGGGGTAATTCTTTAATTCAAAAAATAGGGTTCCCAATTTGAGATACCACGGTGTCCATATTTGAGACACCGAGGCATTATTCAAAAAACCCGTTTCCCTCACAAAACGCACAAACAAAAATTTTACTTCTGATCTTCCCACAGTCTTCATGTGTCCATCTACCACACTGGGCGCATTTAGCCCATTTTTCGCCATGTTTATCTTCTGAGTACCGACCCATACAAAATAGGCACTCAGCGTCACTACCACCACTTTTGTCTGAGGAAGAATCGTTCAGTTTTACACTTTCATTACAGTCTGAACTTGAACTCGAGCAAGCACGCTTTGCTTTTCTTTTCGGCCTTTTGATACCTGATGTAGAAGGTTGGTTAATATTAGATTCAGTAGATTTTATTTTCTTCTTATTCGGTTGAGTTTCATTGGACTTCTTGTGTAACTTTTTCTGTTTCGAAGTCTTTGTTGCTAAAGCAGATTCAAGATTTTTTTTTGGTACTGTCTTCATCCTTTTTTTCTCTAAGCTTTCTTGTAGCTCATCTTTATAAGGAGTCAGAATAATAACTGAGGCTTTTCCAGTTCTGGAATTTACCTTGGTAGTGTTTTGCTTCTTGTACGTAGGTAAAGGACAAATATCCGTTGGGGACACAAGAATATTTTTAGAAATTGCTAAAACTGGACTTGGAGTGCGCTGCTCTCTAACTGGTGCAGAAATCAATGGTGGTCGTCTGTCTATTTCATTATTTTGTTTGCTGCATGAAGCAATTCATACGCATCCAATGTTGTTTATTGGCTCTGTTTCTACAAAAGTTTCTTTAAAATTATTTAAAGCTGTTGAATTTTCTTGAGCAAGGTCATCAGCTTCGTGAGGATCTTCTTGTGCAGCTTGATCTGCCGGAATATGTTCAGCTTGATGCACACCAAAATCACAATCCCTAAATATATTTCGATTGAGGGGGACGAGCCCTGTTTTTTGAAATCCGTTACAAGATGTTTCCATCGTAGCAGCTCGGTTATAGGCCTTGCAAAAAATACCAGCGATTGCGTATGTCGAAGTAATACTTAGTTGATTTTCTCGAAGCCAGTTTTCTATTTCTTGGGCATAATAAGTCTTTAAGGGTGACATAAAAGCAACATCTAATGGCTGCATTTTATTAGTTGAATGTGGTGGAAGGCATATTATTGTCACGTGATTTTTTTTGGCCAGGTCTATAACTTCAATGTTCCGAGTATGGGAATAATGTCCATCCAGTACAAGCAGAACTGGATCAGTAGCGCAAGGCTTTGTAAATTTAATAAAATGTGCAAACCATTTCGTAAAAATATCTGCTTGTACCCAACCCGATATATGACATTCTGCAACTGCACCTGAAGGCGCCCCTATCATCAATTCTGCCTTCATGTTTTTCCTGGGGAAAATAAATAGTGTAGGTATGTAAACCCCCGCAGAGTTCATGCAAGTAATTACGGTAACTAATTTACCCCTTTCTGCTGAAGTTAGGGAGGAAACTTGTTTTTTGCCACGCAAAGAAATAACCCTGCTGTGTTTATGTTGGACCACAGTTATTCCTGTTTCATCAACATTGAATACTCTTTGAAACGGATCGTGGAGTTTATTATACTCGGATTCATAAAGATCAAAAAAAGTTGAGACATTGTCAGCGGTGAAACCTTTAATTCGAGCAGCCGACATTCCTTGAGGTGTTCGCATTGACAGTTCTGGGTGCCTTTTAAAAAATAACCGCAACCACTTTTTCCCCGCTGACTTTGTTTCTCGATTAAAAGGATGAGGTAGGTTATTTCTTATGGTAAGTTGAAATGCCAGTCGCTTAATGTCACGTGCTCTTAACCCAAAAAAACGCTGCTCCATAGCTAAAGCATATTCAACTAATTGATTTTCTAGCACTGAGGAAAGAATCGGTCTACGACCAATCGGCAAGTTAACAAGTTCTTCTGCACTTTTATTTGATTTTGCATACCTCTCCACGGTTCCTTTAGGTACCCTAAAAACTCTTGACGCTTTTAAATACCCAATTTCTTTATTTCTCACCGCATTAACTGCTTTTATCATGTCACTGGCATCCCATTTCTTGTGTTTGGGCACTTTGGGCGGCATCTATAAGTAAAACAAATATAAATTTTATTAGATGTCCTTAGGATCCTAATTTGAGATACTCTCAAATTGGGACTCATATAGTATCTCAAATTAGGAAATATATTTTTTTAAATTACTAACTAATTTTTAGGCTAGGTCTTAAACATAGAAGGAATTTATTGTCAGAAAATAATAAAACTAATATTAATTAAACTATTATTCGGCAAAACTCGCATTGCAATTATCTTACCTTATTTATTTTGTCAATTTTACACTTTAATGAAAAAAACTCTGGACGTAAATTAACAAACACGTGCACCTGTCAACCAAACAACGGACGATCGGACACTAAGAATGCTACACAGTACTAAATCCGATAAAATAAAATAATTTCTTCCATTTTTACGAGATGGCAGCACATACATAAGAAGTTAGACCGCTATCTCAAATTAGGCCCCTATCTCAAGATTGGGTCCGTTCCTCTATGCTAGTTAAAAAGAAATAATGGAAAATTTCATAATTTTTGCTTTCCTTACAGATTAATTACCAAGCGGTTGAGATTTATTGCAAATAATGTAGAATTATGCAATAGTACAGAAAATTAAGTTAGTTATACTAATTTACAAAATTATATTATGACCAGAATAACTAGTTTGGTAAGGATAGTGACTGCCACCTTGCTTACTAGTACATAACACAAACAGTTTTGTTTAAATAACAAAAATTAATAAAAAAATTAGTTTATTTTCGGCAATAAATGCTTAAACCGATTTTTTTAATCTAAAAGAATGTCAGATTTACAAATTGCAATTAACTTTAAATAGCGCACCCAGCACGATAAATAAAAAAACAATACTGCATTTATTTCTAAACACTAATTTGTCTTCAAGGCAAAGGGGTTTCTTTTGTGATAATGTATGTAAATCCAAAATAAAACACTTTCATTAAAATAGCGATTTATGATATAATTAGCGTGCTTTTACACTAGATGTCATTACCCCCGTGGTCCAGCACATTGTGTGTAAAGAACAATTATTTTGCATCGTGTCTCATACAAGATTTCCTTTAAATCAATCATTACAAAAAATTGTTACGTTAAATTTTAATTTAGATCAAAATAATATCACAGGAATTTTTTCATTCTATAGAGATAATAATACAACGACCGTGATATCTAAAACGGTTAATATCAACAAATATTTACAAAAATATCCACCTTTATATATTATATAAGCGAATCTAAGAAGTCTCTTCTTTTTGACGTCAAAGAGAAGTAGAAGTTGTAAAAGCTGTAGTAGCAAATTACGACCGAAACGACTTAAACGAATTTTTAAAAGTGATGCTAAGTAGAAAATATGTGTCTTATGTATGACTAAACTCATTTCAGCGCTAGAGTTAAAATAAAGTCATTCTAGCGCTAGAAGATTTAAATAAAGTTATTTTAGCACTAGTGCTAAAATGAACCACTTTTGACGGTGAAACTCAATGATGTAAAAAAGATTACTTTCGTAACTGAATTACAAATAACCCATTAGTTCATGAACACCCTGTATAAGAAGTAATAAATTAAGCTGATATAATCTGCATTCATTTATGTATATTAGAAAAAACTTAGGAGTTTGTTGTTATTCGAAATCCTGATATTAAAGAGTAAAATAATATATTCTTTGTAAAAGTTACTGAAAAGTATTTTATTATTTGGTAAATGGATGTGCTCGGACAACGGTTACTAGTTAGCCGTCATTAAGAATTTACTGATTCGCCACAGTATGGGCTTGTCGGTTTATAACTGCATAGGTTCAATTAAAATTCCTTTAACAAAAAATAAACATATATTAGCGACACTACAAAAAACATGACGTGTATAAAATTTCCACAATATTTTATTAATATACAGGGTGATTTCTAAGGTGATACTTTTTTTTCAACTGTGTAACAACTACTTAAAAGGAAAAACATTTTTTTAATAACTGAAAAATAAAGGAGATATTTTTTCATACACGTGAGCCATTTTCATTTTTAAACACTCCCAAACTACTTAAAATCTATCACGCGATGAACTGACAACAAATTAAGACTTCTGCTTGACATAAAAAAAAATAAACACCAACAGAAAAAATGTTCAGCAGTCGTATCGTAGGCTTCTTACATTAGCTTACTCCATTATTTTTGAGTTATTTGAAAAACTTGTCTCTTTTAAGTAGTTGTATACACAGTTGAAAAACTATCACCTTAGAAACCACCCTGTATACATTACGGTAAGAAACATATACAGGGCTGTTCAGAAGTCCGGAATAAAATTAATATAGCCTTAACCTGTAACTTTTGGGGAAAATGCTCGGACACGTCAATTTAGTTTTATATATGCTCATATTTTGACGTTATTCGTTTGTTTTTTAAATGGAAACATACAGCTTGTGATACATCATTTGAAAGCTAATATCTCGTACAGTATGCTCATAAATTTTGACGCGATTCTGTCAAGCTATTTCAAAATGGCGACTGTTAAAATTTAAAAAAAATCCCTATTTAAATAAGCGGAAATGATAATTCATTGATGTGTTTTTTTACCTTTCAAGGTAAGAAATCTTTATTGTTTCACGTTCTGACATTCTGTGACATTTTGACTTAGCAATAGTTATGGGTTATTTATTTTGTCAAAAAAAAAATAAAAATGCAACGAAGCAAAACAAACCACAACAAAAAGGTGGTTTAACGTGGCAAATGCTGGAAATGTCCTCCACCCTCTACTTGGCATGCTCCCAGGCGATGGTAAAATCCGTCGACGCAATTTCGAATGGCTTCAGCCGGTATGTTATGTGTCTCCAATCTAATTTTGTTTTTCAAATCTTCAATATTATTTGGCTTATTTTGGTAAACTTTTCTTTCTTTTAAACATCCTCAAAGAAAATAGTCTAGAGGCGTTAAGTCTGGGGACCTCGGTGGCCATTCAGTTGTACCACGTCGTCCAATCTAGCGACCTGGAAATATCTGATCTAAATATCTTTTCACATTGACACCAAAATGCGGGGAGCACCATCTTGCTGAAACCAAATTGTTTCACTAGGTATATCTGGATCTATTTCGTTGGGGAAAATTACAGCTAGAGCAGGCCTCAACTCGAAGGTTAAGAAATCCAGGTACTGTTCAGCTGTGAGGTTTCCAAAGAATGGCCCTAAAATTCGGTTTTTAATGATACCTGCCCATTTATTTACTTTCTGGGGCCGCTGAGTATGCGCTTCAAATATCCATCGTGGATTTTCTTGACTCCAGAAACGATAATTATGTCTGTTAACCACCCCGTTTAAATAGAAAGTAGCTTCGTCCCAAAATAATATGTTCTGTGGAAACCTATTATTCATCTTCTAAAAGCTCTTGGACAAGACATACTTTATAAGGGTGATATTTTTCTGATTTCAAAAATCTTCCAATAGTACCTCTAGATGTATCATGATTTTGAGCCAATGAAGCTGTTGAAACATGCGGATTATCCTGCATAGATAATGCAATATCCAATTTTTCATCGTCTTCTAAAACACGTAGCCGTCCATTCCTAGGCAAGTCCTTTACTGTGCAATGTTCATCAAATTTGTGGAATATTTTACTGCATTTTAGTACACACTTCACTTTGACTTCTTATTTTATCTCCACATCCTAACAATATCAAGAGTTCGATACGCTGCCTTTCCGACAAAACCATTTTTGTTTAGAAAATTGTAAAATAATGCTTCGGAAATACCTAAATTAATTTTAAAAGTTCACAATGTCACAAAATGATAGAACGTGAAACAATGAAGATTTCTTACCTTGAAAGGTAAAAAAAAAACATCAATGATTTATCATTTCCGCTTATTTAAATAGGGTTTTTTTTTTTAACTTTTAACAGTCGCCATTTTGAAATAGCTTCACAGAATCGCGCCAAAATTTATCAGTATACTATACGAGATATTAGCTTTCAAATAATGTATCACAAGCTGTATGGTTCTATTTTAAAAAAAGATCGATGTCGTCATATCTTTGAGAAATGTCTATAAAAAAACAAACGAATAACGTCAAAATGTGAGCATATATAAAACTAAATTGACGTGTTCGAGCATTTTCCCCAAAAGTTACAGAAGAGGCTATATTAATTTTATTCGGGACTTCTGGGCAGCCCTGTATGTTTATGTTAAGAGACGAGAATTTGTCGCAAACTGACAGGAAATAATCGACCTTCTTCCTTAAGAATCAGTGAAAGAATAATTTTGTAGACAAGTCGGATTATCTTCTCACTTCGATTCTCCCGGTTGGAAAGTCTCACGATCCATTATAATGCCAATAGCGGTCATTATTTTTACTTACTAATCAGAAATTATCAGAAACATTAGATATACTAGAGTTCTTGTTACCACGGTT
This sequence comes from Polydrusus tereticollis, assembly GCA_963920685.1. NCBI lineage: Eukaryota > Metazoa > Arthropoda > Insecta > Coleoptera > Curculionidae > Polydrusus > Polydrusus tereticollis. The sequence continues at coordinate 203,113,686 of OY987326.1, forward strand.
CGGATCTGTTGTAAGGAACCTAATTTGAATTTCTTTACTTATCTTTCAGCTACAATAAAGGCTGTTCAGCAATAAATAAATATGCTGTTGAATCTTTAGGTCGCTTTTGCAGCATTTTCGGAGACGAATATTTTGAAAATAGGAATTCTAAGAAGTGATTTTTTTTATGTTTATGGATATAGGGTGTTTCTATTTTCCAATGATAGGTATGCTCGCTCATCATGCTTGCCCTGTACTGACTAGAAACAAAGAGTTCTAAACCGGTCTACAGGTAGCAACAGTGTAGCATCCTATCATTGGAAAAAAAGATTCATTCCTTTCTTTTCCGGTAGATTTTGCAATCTGAGTATGTATTTTAGTACTAACAGTGTTAGTCAAAATACGCCAAATTTTGTTATATAATTCAGCGCTCGTTTGGGCATATAGCCCAGAGAATAGCTGTTTTACCATGATTTGGTTAATCCTTATTATATAAGGTCTCAGCAAGTGGCTAGAGAACAACGTTCTTACACATATACATATTTATATGTCATAAAATAATATCTTGGCGAACAGCACTAAATTAAAATGTAACATGCAGTAATAGGATAGTCTTCGGATAACCCTAATCACACTTAATAATTTATTGCATTTGGCAATAATCGCTTTGCCGCTATCTTACCAAAATCACCGTCTTATACGAGATTTTCAGTTAATTTAACTGCTCTAAATTGTCTTTAACAAAGCGCATAGCTAAAGTTCAGATGTCGAGTTTGAAGCGGACCAAATATATAAGGGTGCTTTATTTCGAAGCTCGCTTTGTTTTCATTTTCCTTTAGATTCCGAGTTCGTCTCGAATGCCCTTTCAAATTAAGCGCAATATTTACGGTTTACCTTGATAACTTTAAAAATAATATATATATACAGGGTGTTGAAAATGGAAGACTGCTTTGTTATTATGGATAACTTACGAACTCTGTTAAGCAACTATAATAACCTATTGTGTGAGGTGTAAAAATCGGCCACCTGATCTGGGGACTTATGTTTACTTATTATACAGGGTGACTCGGATCTAAATGTACATACATCACCAGGAGATAGTGGACATCTTGGGGGTTCTAAATAATCTATCTTTAGTGGGTCCATCTTTCCTCGTTACTTAGATACAGAGTGTTTTATAAGGTTTGGCTCATTTTTGTTTTTGCCATAATTCTTTTAGCACCCGGTATAAAATGTTCATATTCGGTGGAAATATTTTGAGTAGCTATCGCTTCAAAATGCCGTATGAAAATTTTTTGAAATTCTGGTCCGGACTTTAAAAACAAGACTGATTTCATTTTTTTAAATTCAACACCCTGTATATCATATTTTTGTAAATTTTATTTTTTATTTGAAAAACACATAAAAAACTAATTCTAATGACATACTTATCAAAATCCCCGCACTCGCCGCTCAGCCATAATAAATTGCTCTTCTTTAGATGTTGAAACACATACAAAATAATAACTGTTTTTATAACGACAATAATACCAATAATAACAAAAATAACAAAAACATAATTATTTGAGAATATTTTCAAAATGCCCACCATTAACTTCTTCACATTTTCTTCCTCTGATATTTAAATTTGAAACTGCACTTCTGATTACACCTGGTCTATTTTTTATTTTCTGAAATGAAGTGATAATGCGTTGCAAGAGCTGGTCCCGTGTAATAATTTCTTCCTCGTAAACTAAATTTTTCATATACCCCCAAAAAAAGAAGTCCAGCGGGTTAAAGTCGGGAGATCTTGCTGGACAAGAATGGGGCCCCCCACGACCTATCCATCTGTTGGGATATCTATTGTTTAAAAGTTCGGAAACAATTCTTGCATAATGTGGAGGGGCTCTATCGTGTTGGAAATACATTCCTCTTAAATTAACATTCTTATTTTGGAGAAGATTTGGCAAAATGTTTTCCAAAAAGTGTAAATATTGGTTTCCATCTAATCTTTCTTCAAAGATGTGTGGGCCAATCAATTTACCATTGATTATACCTGCCCAAACATTTATGGAAAATCTATGTTGCGAGTGCGACTGCCTAATAGCATTTGGATTTTCTAGAGACTATAGATGACAATTTCTGAAATTGTTGACTCCATCCCTGGTAATCTGAGCTTCATCGGTCCACAAAATCCGGTGAATATCTCTTTGGTGCCTCCTAATCCACTGACAAAAAACCAAACGGTTAGCATAATCACCTGGTTCCAACCTTTGTACCTCTTGGATATGATAAGGATATAAGCCTTCATTTTTTATTGTTGAATGGGTTAATTTTTGCGTTATATGCAGACGTCTAGCAATTTTCCTTGTGGATGTTTTTGGATTTTCTTCAATCAAATTTAAAATGTCTTCTTCCTGTTGAACTGGGTGTCTTACAGGCTGATCAATATTATTTTGTGTCGGAAAATGTCCTTGTTCACGAACAAAAGAAAATACATTTGAAAATGTTTGATGGTTTGGACATCTTCTTCCAGGAAACCTTAATTCATACTCTCAAAAAGCGGCTCGCCCGTTACCATCGCAAAATCCATATACAAATATTATATCAGCGTATTCTTGGTTTGAAAATTGATGGGGCATTTTAAACGAGAAGTAAATGTTTAACAAAAATATCCTCGTAAAGCCCAAAAATCTGACAGGTTACAACTGACAATGACTTATTATAATAATAATAATAATAATAAATAGTCTTTATTAAGAATTTATAAAGAGTAAACCCAAAACAGTCACATAAGTAATCAAATTAAACTAAATTAAATCAAATTAAACCCTCTCTACAAATTCTTAAAGGGTGAATTCTAGCTGATAAGCAGCTACTCAACATTAACCCTTTTTACCGTAGATTTACCAACGTCACTGTAAATCAACAAAACACATGACACAAACCAGTAGCGGATATCTATAGTTTTTTAGACACATCAACAGCACTTTTACAATAATTTAGCACTTACTTCTAGGCTTAATAATAACACACTAAATCAGACCAAATAGTCAGTACATGACAATAACATACAATCATCTGCAAGCACAATTATAGAATATAAAAAGAAAGAAAGAGCAGGAATAAATACACGTTTTATTATGTTTTGTTGCCCCCCAATATTTCGTTGTTCTGAGGTGCCGAGCCATGGTGTCAAATTGAATTGAAAATTTTCAAATTTTAACACGCCGCTATTTTATTACTTTGGTTTATTTCTTATTATTGGTATTATTGTCGTTATAAAAACAGTTATTATTTTGTATGTGTTTCAACATCTAAAGAAGAGCAATTTATTATGGCTGAGCGACGAGTGCGGGGATTTTGATAAGTATGTCATTAGAATTAGTTTTTTATGTGCTTTTCAAATAAAAAATAAAATTGACAAAAATATGATATACAGGGTGTTGAATTTAAAAAAATGAAATCAGTCTTGTTTTTAAAGTCCGGACCTGAAGTTCAAAAAATTTTCATACGGCATTTTGAAGCGATAGCTACTCAAAACATTTCCACCGAATATGAACATTTCATACCGGGTGCTAAAAGAATTATGGCAAAAACAAAAATGAGCCCAACCTTATAAAACACTCTGTATCTAAGTAACGAGGAAAGATGGACCCACTAAAGATAGATTATTTAGAACCCCCAAGATGTCCACTATCTCCTGGTGATGTATGTACATTTAGATCCGAGTCACCCTGTATTTTCTCAGTAATCCTCTTAAAATAATTAGGGTAAAATAAAATAGGCTTATTTTTGGTTTTAAAATTCAGTTAGATGTTTGTATTGGTTTAGACAAGAAGTTTATGTTGCCAATTAAACGTGATAATATCTAAGAATGTTTCGTCCGTTGGAAGAAACCAGTACGACATGTGTATCTACGGGTCGTGATAAAATCCAATTAAAGCGTGACATTTTATCAGTTGACATAAAAAAAAAGTAATCTACGACGGTTACACCACCCTTCTTGAGCGTGGTTTTTCAAAATTTGTCGTAGTGAAGGAAGCGGCAGCTTTGACACGCAGGCCAGTGAGCATAGCGTGTTTTGTTGTAAATAAACCTATAGTGGAGAGAAAAAAGAGGAAAGACTCTTTTACTTTTAAGAAACTGGACGCGACGGATGTCGATATAATTTGTAGAAAAATATATGCCATGTATAGGGATCAAATGATCTTCCTTTAAAAACCCTATTGCAAAGATTAACAAAAGATGATACAGGAATAGAGTGTTGTCGTGAGACTCTAAGGAAATGTATTTTAAGAAACGGTTTTAAAATGAAAAAAATTAACAAACGACTGTAACGAAAGTAATTAAGGAATCGGATCGGTTAAAAAGATGGAGGATGGAATACCTAATTGCAGTCCATGGATATGGACAGGATTAAAGGGTTATTTTTAACATTGAAAATGTTTATATTATCGCAAGGGCAAGTTAGTAGGGGTACGGAATTCGAAATTCTGGTGTTGCATTTGTCCCTGACGTCACACCGAAATACACCGAGCGTAGCAATCGGCCATCGGCCGTCACCACAGGGTGGTTTGGCTGGCGCGGCTGGAGCGCGCTTCAGATCATATTCATATTTCGTAGTGAAAGCGCTTATGTATGATTTATAATGAACGCCGATATGAATTCATACTATAGGTACCATATTTAAATCAAAGCTGCAGCATACCAAGTAAACAAATCAATTTGATTAAGACGTCAAAGTATCAAAACATTTTAAAATTGTATCATTAGTTGGTATATCCGGAAAAAATATTAAAATTAGAAAAAAGTCAGTGGCGTGCATTTTTTTGTCAATAATATCCATTAAGTGTTTCCCGGGACGCCACTGGCCTTAATAAATTTAATCTAGTTAGGGCAAATTAAGCCTCTTATCATTATGAATGACGGTACCAAATTGCAATAAAATCGGGAAAAGGATATTTACAAATATAATAAAAAAAACGATTTTTTTAAAAAAACTTTAACACCCTGTACATCAAAAACGGGGCAACTCCGGACACATGTTCAGGTTAGTACTTCTAAAACACCCTGTATACATACAAATACAATGGTCAAAAACACAAATATTTATATCAAAATATTGATAACAAACATTAACACCAAACGATACAATGCAATAATGCGAAAATCACCGGTAAACTAAATTCAACCCTGTTGCCCAGGGCCTTTTAGTTTTATTGCCGCTTGACCAATCGAAATAGAGTTACGGTTGTCATTAAGTACTGATCAATGTTTCCTTCGTATGCATAATCTTGGATTTGAATATGGTATAGGGTAGACTGGGGCAAGTGTAAAAATGGGGTAAGTAAATCAGAGCGCCAATCAGGCAATATTGAAAGTTTACAGCGCTGTTGAATTATCTACTCCCGGCGAGTTACCAGGTGTTTTTTTCTTTCTGAGTAGTCATTTGTAACATAACTTCCGAATCGGTCCGTTGAATAGTGTGTGATATCTACATAAAAAATTGGTCAAAGGTAAAAACTTATAATATACTTTTAGTTTTATTGCATTTTCTTGTGTTTAGTCAATTGTTGTAGCTTTAAAATCCTATATACCGACCAAATCTGAAAGCGGTTTTTACTCACGAACAGGTTTGCACTTCCCCCAAAAAAAACATAATGTGGGGCATGTGTGAAAATTGTAATGGGGAAAGTGTAAAGGTTAGTTTACACTTGCCCAATTTCGTCCGGGACTTTGTAAATTTAAATAATATTCCCAATCCTTTTAAGAATAATATGCCAGGCATAGATTGGCTAATAAAGTTTAAACAACGTCACTCTTTGAGTATGAAAAAGCCACAAAGCTTAGGGTACTGCAGGAAGAAATCTACGGACCCATTCATAATAAACCAATATTCTGTTTTATTGGAAAACGCTATATTGGAGTTGGGTCTTCAGGATCGTCCTGAATGTATTTGCAATTTAGATGAAACTTCACTGTGTACAGATCCTTCTCGTCTTAAAATTGTTGGCGCGAAAGGCAAACCCTCTTCAAGAATTATTGCTGGATCGGGCAGAGAAAATATAACCGTCCTGGCAGGAGCAAGTGCTAGTGGTAGAAGATTGCCACCATTGATAATATTTAAAGGCAATAATGTATGGAGTTTCTGGATTTTAGAAAGAAATGAACACCTCTTTAAAGACACCGTATATGCAGCCAGCGCCAATGGATGGATGAAATATTTAGAAATTACCTTCTAAAGACTTTTATTCCTTTGGTTCGTGATCAGGCACTATTGTTATATATGATGGGCATGTCTCGCATGTGGATTGCTTATTAATTCAAGCCGCAAGAGAAGAAAATATTTATATACTTAAGCTGCCAGCACATACAAGTCATTTACTTCAACTTCTCGATTTGAGTGTGTTTAGATCCTTTAAGGCAATATAGGAGAGGGAAATAATAACATGGCGAAGACGTCATCAGGGACAATGACTACCAAAAAGGAATTCGCCACATTACTAGTGAAAACCTGGGCTGAAGTAGATTCCGGAATCATAAAAACAGGATTCAGAAAGGGTGGTATGGTTCCATTTAATAGACATGTTATTCCTAAAGAAAAATCACATCGATGCCCTAAAAAGATGGGAGGAACACTTAAAAAATCAAAGATCTGTAACAGATTTACAACCGAGGCCAGAACGCATTGATATTGAAAGGAATGAACACGATGCTGTAGCACCGAATGTAACAGAAAAAACCGCTACTTTCGAACAGTCAATGTTAAAAACAGTAAAGCCTTCTACATCTGGCGCTTCATTTAAAAGGAAACTAGCATCTAATGCAGAATTACTTACAGCTCCTTCATCAGCATCTAGTGCCACCAATCTCAAAGCAATTGTCAGCTCTGATCAAAATGAAGAAAATATACTAAATAATCATCAGGATACTATAACTGAAGCTGTAGTACCAGCTACAACCGAAAATCGGCAAGAAAAGAAGGCAAGTTTTAATGATCTACCACTTGATTCGTTCCGACAGAGTCCTTCTTCTAATCCAAGGAAACGAAAGCGCTTAATTCAAGGTGGCCAAACCATTGCAGGTACTATCGCAAGTAGTCAGTCAAAACTCTCTACAAGTTCATCTACTATATCTAAACCAGCTATAAAAATTGACCGAAAGAGTAAACAAAGTCGGCCAAGTCTGTATCAATTTGAATCCAGCTCTAGTGAATCAGATAATGAAAGTGTACCTTTTATGGAATCGGATCAAAGTTTCACTGTAGAATCGGATTGCGAAGATCAGATTCCTGAAATAAACAAAGACAATATTTCCATTGGAGACTGGGTACTGTTTAAATACACATTACCAAAAGCAAACAAACATTTTATTGGCCAGGTAAACACTGTTGACAACGGCTTTGAAATCAAGTTTACTAGAAAATTAAAAGACAATTTTTTATGGCCACTCACCGATGATGTCGATGTAGTACAGCTAGACGATATAGTGACTCGTTTACCTGAACCGGTAGTAACACGCCGAGGAGGTTTTCATTTTAATGTGAAATTTGCGGGATACAATATTTAACAAAGTTCCATAAAATTATTCGAATTTTTAAACTTTAAGTTTCTTTTCTGTTTTAGTTTCTCCTTGGGAATAATTCCTACTGTTTTAGAGATTAAAGGCAAACATTGGGTTTTGAACGGATAAATACGTTTATAAATATATTATTCTTGTTATTAGGAATTTTTTGAGGGTTATTTTGGATTACTTATTATTTTTCAATGGCACCTTTTAATTTTTCGTTTTTATGATTTGTTTGGCTAACTATTTTCCAACAATAAAAAGTTCATAACTTCCCAGATTTTTATTTTTTTTTAAGCCTGTAAAAAGAAAAATTGGCATAGGAGATATAAACTTCATTTGCACTTTCCCATTACCACTTCTGCGAACATGCATGGAAATTGTATTCCGATTTTACACTTTCCCTTTTTGAGGTAAGTGTAAAATAATCATTCAAATCTCAAGATCTCAAAAATAATTCATGAGTGCCCTATGCAGTATGAAAAGTAAACATATTAAACTATTACTTTCTTACAAAGACACTTTTATAAATATTGTATATTTAAAGTAGGAAGGAAATAAACTTCAACTATTAAAAAGGGCTTCGCACTTGCCCCAGTCTACCCTAATTATAAGCTTTGTAATGTAATGCTGAAAAATAAACAGAATTGTTTTGTACTGCTTTTTTGCTGCAATTGACGGCGAATGCTGTGTCGCTGAGCTGCGGCAGTAAAACCGTGTACATACAAATCGCATTAAACCAGTACCGAGCTACTAATCGCGAACGCCAGCCGCGGCAGCTGACTGCTCCAGAGAAACCATACCTTAGAGGCTCGTTATGCTGGATTTATAAACTCGAAAAGTTGGCGAGGTTGAGGTTCAGTTGGTGTTGGAAATAGGAGTTCAATTTAAACTAAAGGGAAAACTCAGTTCCATTTATACACTCGTTCATGTTGTTGATGTGAAGCTCATGTAAGGTTCGAAAACTTCCCGGGTAGTTCGAGATAACCAATTTTTATGCTCGGAGTTCAGAATATCTAACCTCACAAACTTGATCATAACTTCAACCTCACCAACTTTTCGAGTTTATAAATCCAGCTTTAGAGTTTATAACCTTTATTTTACTATTTTTTATATTATGAATCAATTAAACTTATATCATCTACCTAAATATTACATTCAAATCTATGAGTTTTCGCAGATCTCAAATCTCACAATAGTCACAAGCGTTGCACTCTGCTTCGGCATTTTCAATGTCATCCCCGGTTGCATCTTTGTGAAGGACTGTAAATTTTTATTTATATGAGACGTGGTTTGACGCACGCGAAGGTCCAGATAAAGGTTGGGTAGATTTATCTGGTCAATGCAGAACCAAGGCTCCATCAAATCAAGGTAAGCGTATAACAATAGAGAAGCTCCTAGTCAGCAGTATTTGTGAATTAAGGTAATTTTAGATATTACGTCAAAGCATACAAGTTTTTTATTAAATGTGTCCTATTTTTAGATTGTTTCGGTGATTGGTATTTCTGGTGCATGCCGATGGAAAGAAATGGTAAAATTTACCATTGATAACGTGCAAGACGTAGGATTTGCCATTAACATAAGAATTCCTGATAATACCAATAGAAAACGGCGGTAATTTACTATTGTTGGGGAACAATGTTTAAGCTTATACAAAAAAATATTCATCATTACGCCCAGAAGATATGAATAAAAAAAAATATATTTTTTTAATTTGTAAGTGGTCGGTGCTGTTGCATGGTAATGGGAATTCATAAGTTAATTACTGCTCCTATGGAAGCTGCACTTTTTTTTTAAATTACCAGGTGCAACAGAATACACCCGTCATTGTTTAAGGAAAACTTCAGCTTCACACAGGGCCGTTCCTAGCCCCTCTGCCGCCTTTTTGCAGAGCATCGAAAAGCCGCCCCCTCGACCGCCCGTATATTTAAAACAACTAAATTTTTTAAAGTATTATTTATTTAAATATTAAGTAATATTTAACAACCAATAAAACAAAATATGAACCAAAACTTTAATCTCTTTTTCTAATACAAAATAAAAGTAAATAAAAACTTAATACTCTATAACAAAAATATAAAGGTAAAACAAACAAAATAACAAAACTCATAATCACACTCCCAGTCTGGGTTGCTTTGGGAAAAAAAAGAAATATCTTTCTACTTTATTAAATAAATATTTTTCTGGCTTTTATAGATGCGTACTCGTCAATAAGTTGCGAGTGATTTAACTTTTCACAGATGTCATTTTCAATCGATATTATGCCTAAATTTGTGAGTCGTTCCTGAGACATGGTAGATCTCAGATAGTTTTTTATTATTTTTAATTTTGAAAATGATCGCTCTCCGGATGCAACTGTTACTGGCAAAGTTAAAAATATTCGCAAACTTACAACTAAATTGGGGAATGACGATAATAAATTATTAGTGTAAATAAATTTTAAAATCTCGATCGGCTGCTTTACATCTGTTAAAGATTTAAATGTTGTTAATTCAAAATAAAGTTCCTCTCCAATTACATCTTTTGATTCACCTTGTGTAAATGCCAATTCAAGCTCAATGCATTTTTGTTTCAAATCGTCGGGTGCCATGTCATGAAAGCGCAATAAAAAGTTGAAAAAATTGTTACAATGCGATAAACATTGAAATCTTTCTTCTAATGATATACGGGCTCTATCTATTACAGTGTAATAGAAGTTTATTTTAAATGTCTCCTTTTCGTTAGTTAACACATCGTCTGAAGCTTCATAACTAAATTGAGTCTTTTTTCGTCTTATACGAACTTGAGGAAAAACGGACTCTACGTCAATTTCTTTAGCTAAAGTATAGTTGAAATTTCTAAATAGGTGTCAAAGCTTTGGTCGGATCGCATTTCGTTTATGAAGGTAAGTACTTGTTTTAATGACGTTACGCACTGATTCATATTTATACTTTGGTTTTGCAACATTTTACTGACGACGTCAATTTTGGCCAGTAAATCGTTCCATATGACCAAACTACAAATAAAGGTAAATGATTTAAGTTTTTCTAGTAAACAGTTGGCAGTATGTTTAGTTTTTGCATCTCTTGAATCATCTTCTATGAGGTCTGCTAAAGCTTTACATACGCTGCCAAGTTGATTGCGAAGTGGTCTCAGTGCTTTAACCCTGCTCTCCCATCTCGTATCACTTACTGATGTAAGATTTAAATTCTTAACATTTCTTTTTAAAATATCCCAACGATAAGTCGAAGAAGAAAAGAATACATAGAGTTCCTGAACGATATTAAAAAAATTTATTGTCTCATGTGATATTTTAGCGGAATCGTTTACCACCAAATTTAGCGTGTGAGCGGCGCAAGGAACAAATATAGCTCTAGAATTAATATTTTTCACCCTTTGTTGAAGACCAATATGTTTACCGGACATATTGGATCCGTTATCATGTCCTTGACCTCTCATATCTTGAACATCTAGATCAAACTTAGGCAAAAGATCGTTAACTAAAAGGTTAAACATTCCCTCTCCTGTTGTATCTAAAATAGGATAAAACCCCAAAAAACATTCCTTTACTTCAACATTTTCTTCGTTACAATCTACAAATCTGACTACAATTGTTATTTGCTCAGTATGACTTACATCTGGAGTAGCATCTAAAATAACAGAAAAATATTTAGCATTTTTTAATAACTTCGTAAAATGACGGCAAATATTTTTTGAAAGTAAACTTATGATCTCGTTTTGAAAATGATTCCCCAAATAGTGGGTCATCTTACTATTGGATTCTTTTGTTTTTGTTACTCTTTTTATATGATCAGATATCACGGGGTCAAATTTTGCTGTCATTTCAACAGCTTTTAAAAAATTACCATTGTTTTGCTCGTATAAGACGGAACTTTGTCCACGAAATGCTAAGGATTGCCCTGCTAAAAATTGAATAATGGCAATATGCCTTGTTAAGATAGAACGCCAGCGTTCCTTCTCAAGTTGAAAATAATTTTGCTGTTCTTTGTCAATAGTACATTTTTTAATTAACAAACTTTTTAGCTCAACCCATTTTTTATTAGCTTGCAGATGATGCATGGAGCATAAGCTTCACAGCTTCTGATGTGGGGGCAGACATTACGTGTTTGAGTCGCCACGGGGGTTGGAAATCTGTATTCGTCAACACAGTAGTGTAGCTGAAGGGTACATTACGGAATCGATGAAAAATAAGAAAGGTATTGCAAGAAAAAAAACTGCAACCTAATTTTACTGAACCAATTCCTAATAATCTTAACATTAATATATATTTGACAATAAGTAGTTTATCGGGTGTTCAACACTAAATAATAGCAAAACAAATCAGGATGCTACCATTACAACAACTAGTCTTAATTTTCCTGGAGCAACAATTAATAATTGAAAGTCACATGTTGTATTTCTATTTAAATAAATAAAGTATGTTTATAACTTCCTTGTATTATTCAACATATTTATGAGCACAGTCATACTTGCTCTCAGCGGAAAAAAAAGTACTTTTGCTTCCGTTGTCAAAAATTAGCAGAACAATGTCAGGTATTGATAGCCCTTGAAGGATGCAGGCCGAGATGGTTGTCGTGACTGAGGACCGTGCTTCGAAATCCACGTTAAGCAGGAGCTCCCCTCGGGAATGGCCCTGGCAGCGAACGAAGAGGTGAAAATCCAATAAAATAAATAAAAAATAAAAAAAATCTTGACAATAAAGCATGTTAAATAAGAAATAAAATAAATTGGATACAAATTCTTTGCTGCGAAATATTTTAAAACATTTTGGGTTAAAATTGTAAAATTATGTCGGAACATATCAAAAAATTTTGCGGCAAATTTTTGAATACAATTAATTTAATCAAAACAAATTGGAATATTTCTGCTTCAAAATATTTGCTAAAGAATGGAATCGAATTGTTTAAGAAACTTTTGCAGAAACTAATTTTTGAAAATTCCACAATACTACTTGCTTGTGGGCCGAAACAACATAACCTATAATTTTAACATTTTTAATTTGGATTCTTGGATCACCTATATTTAACCACTTTATATTTGGCCTTTAAAACTATGGAAATAAACCAACAGTATAAACATTCCGTTTCATAAGACACTAAAAAACGGTAATTTTCGGACCAGAACTAAACTGAAATTTCTTATTTTGGATATAACCGAATCGGAACCGTTAAAAATTGGAACAATCCGAATCAAAATATTTCTTTCGGAACCGGAACTATAACGGAACCAAAATTATTTGTTTCATCTGAAACTGAAACCGAAACGAAACTGGTATTTCATTCAGGTTCTGGTCCCTGGTTTAGTCTCGATATGTCGATGGCATATCTAGCATTTTCGCGTAGGCGCATTTCTGAACCGTTTAAATAAGTAATTACATAAATGCATAATTTGTATAAAATTTTTGTATACATTAGTTTCAAATGTTCTGAAAAATTAGCTGATTACAAAAAAATAAGTAATTATTTAACACACGCTTTTGGACTAAAATACATTCCTGCTTAATTAAAACCAACAGAGCCAGAACCAGACATCATTAAATTAAATTATTAATAATTAAGATATTTTGCACATCATCAGTTAAGTTGAATATTTTACGTAGAAAAAATGTTTATTTCCTTGTTCTTGAATTCAAAATTTTGTCATATTTTATTCTTTCTGACAATAATAAACATATCATTAAAATAATATTCTATAACGCGATAACTCAACAAATCTCAGCCTGGCTTTGTTAATTTATTTATGAGTTTTTTTTTTATACGATTAAATTTGCAAGTAAACAATTTGACGAAAGTACACTGAAAACAGTAATTGAAACATTTCATGACAAATTGCATACCCTTTTAGTTGTTGAGATGTATCAAACAGAATACGAAGAATCGTGTTTTAGAAAAAAGTTGCCTGACAGCTAATATGCTATTGGTAAAAAAATAAGTTGGTTGAATCCTTGGGCATATCGATTTTACGCCTAAAAAACTATCTACAAAATGCGCTTGCGAAAATAACATCATTTCGAGGTTTACGTTAGTTCAGGTGATTTTTAAGGAATTTTTAATTCATTTTATAATAATTTAGTAATGCCATTACCATCTGTAGTATAAATATACAGTCCTTGTTCGTTCTCAGGAACGAGGCCACTTGAAAAAATCCGAGAATTTCATAGTAATTAAATTTTCTGCCTTTCTATTTTCATTTCCTTAAAGCAGTCAAGTAGTCCCTGTATGAAAGTATTTTAAAAGCGAAAACAGTGTGGTTTTTTAGCGAGAGTCGTTTTAAATTAAGCCCGGCTTTATGTCAAGGCAAGGTACCTTTAAAAGGAAAAAGTTCGAGTAAAGGAATGAAAAACGGCAGTAGCAATGAAGAAGCAAAGGAAAAAAGTGATACTTTTTCAAACTTCTGCGTTTTATGTAGATTGGAGAGCATTCCCAACTGAAGGTATCTAAATAAAAAAACCAAGACTTTTGTTAAATTTCTATGAGCTCTTACTAAAAATATCCGCCAATAGGAGTACGCAGAGATATTTCGTTTCAAATATAGACTGTAACTATCAATTAAACCAATTCAATCAGTTCGAATACAGTCGATGGCTTCTAATATTGTCACATGTCGATAAGAATCACATAATGTTAGTTTTCTCATTTTTACGAATGAGTTTGAACTTAAGCATTAACATATAAAATTGCCCCCAATAATGAGCAGATTTGAGAGATCATCCAAATTTTACAGAATAATAGGAGTCCGGGGAACCATTGTTATTATTATTTATTAAACACTTGCAGTACCTAACTATTATAAGGGACATAGTATGGGAAAATAAAGTACATGGTATTTTTTAACTTTCTATAACATTTCATAAACTACGAATTTTAGGGTACCGACGAAATATTAGGAACAAACCGAGAAAACCCTTTTTATCCCGTAATTTCCGAATTGGTTCTGAAACTGTAAAAGTGTTGTAGTCAAGAAAAATTTTTTATGGTATTTATTTTTTCGAAGATTAATAGAGTTAGTCGTAATTGCAGAGTCGTCAGCGAACAGATAGAGCTGCTTCAATCTGGTCCCAGGTTAGAGACCCTTTTTCTACATAAATCCTTTCGTTTTTTTTCTTACTTTTATGAATGCATATGGTCTTAAAATAAATACAGGTATTCGGTATATTTTATTGATTTGGACTCATATCAGACCAGGTGGCGTCCAAGGCAAGCCAACGACGAGGCAAAGGCAGTAAGTATTTAATTATGTCTTTGGACCTAGTACCTTTGCAGCTAAGAACACTATGTCCAGCATATTGCAAAAAGAAGGTTGGCATAACATTTTTAATGCCAAATATGTAAATTGACTTTAAGGCATTCTTGGAGTAAAAAGTTGGTATTACAGCAAATAATGCCAACATTATTTTATGGTGGCACTTATTCTATAATAGGTGCTTCAACTTTAAACGTAAAATAATTTTAATATGATTTTATGTTCTATAGCAGCAAAGTGCTAAGTGCAAGCTCAAGTCTAAAAATAGCAAGTAAATGTAAAACGGGCTTGTTAATGCCATAAAAATAATTCGAAAAGAATCCCTAAAGCTGAATCTCATTTGGCTAAAACACCATTTTGCAGTTTGCTAAAATCTGTGTCACTGATGCGAGACTTAACGAAACCCCTTTTACCTGAATTACCATTTTAATTTTTCTCACATAAATTTGCATTTTTAAAATAATTTTTAGGATTTCGTGCTCATGTTGTTATACTAGGATGATTCTAAAATTGATGCTTCTTAAACCGCCAATCAGGCTCATGATTCTTCTTTGGCTGGAATTGCCAAATGTGTGAACAGTATTCCACCGATGATTGAATTTCGGCATGCAAGAGTTAAAGTGTATACAGGGTGTCCCAAAAAGAAGTCCCCAGCTACTTATGCAAAAATTTCGAAATTAAGGCTATCTTAAACGTCGAAATTAGGACATGTTTGTCAGTCAAGTCAAGTTTTCAAATATCAAAGTTAAAAAGCCGATTTTGTTATATTTTGTTTGAATTTATGGAGCTGTAATACAAATTACAAATTAAACAATAAAAGTGATACTTTGCAGCTCTGAGCGAGAAGTTTGGCTACCTCGCGAGAGTGGCAATGTCAATTTGCACTCGAATTACACACATAATTTTTTCTACAACCAGTGCTTTTGTAAAAATGTTTATTAAAATCTATTTACTGCAAAAGCAAAATTACGAATTACAAATAGTACATAATATTTATTTAAATATCGTGTTAGTGGTCACTAGATTGTCGACACCCCTGAACGCCTATTTTTAAAATTGGGTCAAACGTGGGGGAACACCAGATGTTTTATGATGGTTGACAAGGTAATCAGGTGAGCGAGCGTTTTGGTTTCTTTGTTTCTCGGCGAGGGGCTAAGTGAACAAAATGCTCGTTCCTTAGAAAAGTACTACTTTGTGCTTCCTTTTGGAAATGCAAAACTATAGGAGAACAATTTACGATATTAAAAAAGTCGACTAAAAAAATGAAATACGCTGAAAAGATGCTATAAGAATGTCATCTCAATAAAAGCGGCATCTTTTGGTGAAGACATAAAAAACAAGATTCACAGAATTAGTCCTTCTAGAAATAACACACCAGGTAATGGTTGGTTCAAAGCCTTTCTTTGGCATTGTCCGACTTTGCTATCTCGCACAGCTGAAGGTATATCGTCTGCAAATAAGATTCTATGGTTATTATAGATATTCAAAATTATTGTTTTTACTACATTATTTCGGTACTTTTCAAAATGACTACTGTTATAGATATTTATTTCTCGCCTACAATAAAGATTATTAATTTATAAATAGACTTGTTTTTGAATCTTTATCAGGTTTTGATAGATACATAATATTTTTAATTAAGATAATTATAATGGGTATTTTTCTTTTGTAAGTTTGTTTTTAGTTATGTATTGAAACTAGTTGAAGTTTTATTTATATTAGTATAATCGAGAGTATAATATATTTCGTCGAAGAAAAACAGAATATGGTTTTTAAATTTAACTTATTTTAAACCGGAATTCTCAAACGGATGTCAATAATAATTATAGGTATCATTAACCCATGTTAAATATTTATGTTTTTAATAAGGTAAAGCTGTGTACACTTGAATAAAGAGGGAGAAACAATCGTTTTTGTGTGTTAAGTGTATAATCTTCTAAAACTTAATAAAGAGCAGCGCGCTTTCGGCCTTAGGCCATCATCAGTGCTTCTTTGTCAGGAAACAGGAACACTTAATTGATAAAAAATCCTCTTTCTCTAAGTATGCAATCAACCTCACAATGGAAAAACTGATTACAAAAACAGTTAACACGTTAAATTGTAACGACAAACATCTGGGACGAACCACTTTTTAAAATTTTAATCAAAAAATCACCATCAGATTTCTCAAAACCACGTTTCCACGTGGACCGAAAATGAAAAGGAAAAAAAACTTATTACTGATTGAAATTTTAAAAAGTGTTAACTGTTTTTGTAATCAGTTTTTGCGTTGTGGTGTTGATGGCCCACTTAGAGAAAAAATATTTTTTATCACTGAAGTGTTTCCTGACAAAGGCCGAAAGCGCTCTGCTCTTAAATAATTTTTAAAAGTTGTTTAGTAACATTTAATACACAAAAATAATTGTTTCTCCCACTTATGTTATTATCTAAGAGAATTGTGATTTCGCTTTTGTACCATTAGTTAGTGGACACGCGTATAAAATTTTTTTAAATTGGATTTAATAATATATTGCATCTGATTCTTGTTTACATACTATAACGAAGTAGATTACAGGCCATCGCAATTTTTAGTTATTTTATTTTATTTTATTAGTGTGTGGTTTTAATAACATTCTGCTATATGTTGGAACATTTTAACGACCGTTTTTGTTATCGAAGCAACTGCGAGTCATACTCTAACATTAATTTATCTTTATTAGTTGTCATCACTCTGTTGTGTTCAGCCCACAAAGTTGTGGTACGTAATAGATATTTAGCAGGATCCCCGAATTCCCTCTATTGTTAATTTGGCACGTCAACAACACTTCAAGATAGTTTAATGGTAGAATTAATGTTTAACAATGACTTGGTAGTTTCGGCTAGGATTCGAAGAAGGATAGATTTATATAAATTATATGTATACATGCTGAAAATGTATAAATAAAAACAAAATAAAGCACGCAAATGACATAGCACGAGTACACGAAAACAGGGTTAGTTGTATAAAAAGTACACACATGTATTTTTGGTAATTTATAGATATTTAATAAACATGGCGGTATACTATTTGTATGCAGGGTGAGTCGGGAGGAATGGGCCTTACTCTAAGGGTCTAATCTATGCATCAAAATAATAAAAAAAATTTAAATGTTGTTATCCAATATTCATTTGTTTTCAAGTTACAGCGTTAAATAAAATAATAATATTGTTAAACCAAAATATCCAACATTAACATTGTTTTAAATAAATAATTGGTTTACTAAATTTTCAAAAATACCGCCATTAACTTCCAAACATTTCCTGCTTCGTGCCTTTCTTTAATATTGAGTACAGCATTTCTAATGCATCTAATTAATTGCATCCCTAGTATCTACTTTTACTTTGTAAACCTCAGTTTTAGCCAACCCCATAAATTGTAGTCCAACGGCGTGAGGTCTGGCGATCTAGGAGGCCAACTAATAGGACCACCGCGACCAATCCAAATCCCTGGAAATCCTTGGTCTAAATATTGCTTGACCCGACGATCGAAATCAGCAGGCGCTCCGTCGTGTTGATAATACATTTTAATTCTGATGTTTAAAGGAATCCCCTCCAGTAGTCCTTGAAATTCAGTTTGTAAAAAGCTTAAGTAGTAATCCCCTGTAAGGCGTTTTTCCAAAAAAAAGGGCGAATTAAATTGAAAATTACTTTCGACTATTGCGTGAGGATTTTCGTCCGACCATACATAGTGTTTCGATTAATATTGGTGCCGTCACGGGTGAATGTAGCTTCGTCAGTAAAAAGTATGTGCGGTAAAAGATGACGATTATTAATTATCTACTCACAAAATTGCATACGCTTGGCGTGGTCTCCAGGTTGAAGATTCTGTACACGCTGTACATGGTACGGGTATAAGCCTTGCTCGTGAAGCGTATTGATCACTCTTTTTTGGGGGAATCCCCAACTGAATTACAATTCTTCGTGAGCTCGTCGTCGCATCTTCTTCTACTGAAGCTAGAGCATTTTCTATTTCTTCTAAATACTGTTGAATGGCTCGTTCGGATGTTACATTAGCACTTGGAAGCGTTCCGGTCCCGCAGAGTTTGTTAAAAACTCTGATAAAGGTCTTTCTGTTCGGTGTTCTTTCATGTGGAAATCGTTTACGATATTCTTTAGCAGCCGCTATAGCATTCTCATTACACAAACCATAAATTAAAACCATATTGGCGTATTCGAGATGTGAATAAATGTGTGGCATTTTATAAAATTAAAATGATAGAAATCCGACAGTTAACAGTGAATCAATGTAATATTTTATACTGACACTAATAGGATAGTGACAGCACAACAATCAAAAGCAAACAATAATAACATTTATTACAGAAAAGCTAAATTAATGCAATAATTTGTTTTTGCCTTATAACTTGATAACAACATTTGAGTTATTTCTTATTATTATGATGCATAGATTACACCCTTAGAGTTAGGCCCATTCCTCCTGACTCACCCTGTACATATACTTAGACTAGTTCATTTAACAAGGTCGGCTAAAAAACTGAGAATTTATTATGAAAGCAAAAAAGGGAAAAATAACGTGTTTATCCCTTGAGTTTAGGCAGAACTCTCCCCTACAAATATACCCAGTGGCCGTGTGTTGTTTTAATTTTTCTCCATTAACGGACCACCAACATTTGAATCCTCGAGGGTGCTCGCTATTGAGAGATTTTACTGTATATTTTAAATTTTGAACTATTGATGACAATATCCTATAAAGGAAATAAATAAAGGTAATTATATAAATAAATATATGTTGTGACATTTTTTGAGTTCTTGCAGCATGATTTTTGGGATGCTATTTACGGTTTGGCGTTAGAATAGGCGGAAAATGTGTATGTTCAGTTATATGGCGCTCCAAATTATTATTTTGCTCCTGCTAGAGGATGGCTCAATGAAAATTTTGAAAATAAATAGATTGGTCGCAATAGTCCTCTTGTAGCTTGGCCTCCTAGGACTCCAGACTTGACTCCGCTCGTCCAGCGATAAGCTTTAAAGAAACGTATGGGACAAGCATGTTCAGAAATTTTCCATCAGTAAGTTTATTTAAGGGTTAGAAAATTGTATAAAAAATACATTTGAAATTATGGTGGTTTGATCGAAAATATTGACCTTTAAAGTGTTATTAGGTATTGGTTCAGAGTTGTACACTTAATCATGTTTAGTTTAGTTTATATTAATTTTATTGTTGGTAATTATTAGATTCTTATTGTTGTTTTCAAATAATTATTTTGTTTTATTGACATGGCCAGCTGAGTTCTATATTTTTTTACGGGCATTTTAATGAATGCGTATTCAATTATTCATTGCAAATTAAATTTTATAGCAGAAAATACAGTATGCCGCTACTTTTAATGTATCATATTTTTAAAATTGGTTATAAGCACGACACTGGTTGTGTCAAATTATTGAAATTTTGTATTTGGTCGTTTTGTGAGATGCTAAATCGTTTTCTGATATTAGTTTTGGGTCTGTTTATATTATAAGTGGGATACTCTGTAAAATTGTATTAAAGTAACTTAGCTCTATAAAAAAAAAAAATTGTTGTAGATGAAACACAAATGTAGCTGTGCGGTTATATTGTCATTTTAAAGGTAGCCCGCAATACAAAGACAAAAATTAAGGAAAATATAAATATTAGAATATTTGTAACGTCATTGAGCAAGATAAGAAATTTGCATGACTCTCGAGAGACTTTTTGAAATCGTGTAAAAGTTCTTGTCTCAGCCATCACTAATTATTACCAATCCGTTTCAAGGAAACTTTAGACATAAACGATTCGATTTAAAAACAAAAAGACCAACCAAAATTTCAAAGTTTTCCCTTAATAGTATTTTTAAATTAAATATATTTCTGTTTTCTATTGTTAAGCTTTGCCCCGAATTCCGTTCTCCACAATGCTGAATTACTTTAAAAACATTTAATGCAAATTAACCACGGTAGTAGGAACGTCGAGACTTTTAAGCTTAACAAAACTTAAATAAATTGCTTTATTGCCTCGCAGTTTTCGCTTTGGTTTCTTTGCCAAATCAGTAATACCCTTTTCCCCATTTAATCAGAAAAAAAATTGAAGAAGAAAGAAGGTGAGTCGAATCGTTAACATCATTATTTTTCGTAATTTTACATTTTGGATTAGAGTTGCGGGACGGTTCAGGTGGTCTCGAATCAAGAGAGTTCAAGCCAGCGTAACTATGTATTAATGTCCAGTATTGTCCAGGGTAGATTAAGACGACCCAGGCGGTATATAAGACGGTAACTTGAAATAAGCTATTGTGCCTTCCTGACATAAAAAAATACAGTTAGAGTTTAAAACAAATTTCATAAGTTCTAAACTAGTTAATGTACCTTTAGGAAATTCAGTGTAAATAAAATGAGCGCCTAAATATACTTAATTTAAACACACAATACATTCTTAGCATCCACCGATGGACAGACTGACATCAGTCCGAAGAAGTGCTAAGAAAGAATTTATTCCTCCATCAGTTGACGCTAAATCGTGTTAATAATTACTTTTCGTGATAACAAATCCGATTCTGTAATTTCTATTTTGGAAATTCTTACGATACAGCAATTTGATTAACGAATTTTACTCTAAAAATGTGTAATGCCTTTCTCGGTTTTTATGTCACGCAAATTGCAGCAATATTGAAAAGTTAACAGTTTCTTATTTTCCTTTTGCGATATTATTTAAGGTACAGTTGTATCCATAAAAAAAGCTTACAAGCCATATGAGTAGTTTCTGTCATATTTTAGTTGATTGAAGTACGATTTTTTAAATTATTGTTTATTGCATATTGTAATTGTATAAATGGAAATAAGTAAACCAGAAAGTTTGATTTAATGGAAAATATGTAAATGTCACAAAAACTATATTGAACAACAACAGTGAAAAGTGATAAAAAGAATAACCACAAATATAACCTTGTTTGCCGATAACTTAAGTCAAACTATTAGAAATTCGCTATAATATTTTTGCTTCAAGCTCTAACTATCATAGATGAATAATTATTATATACCGTCATTCATTTGAAGTTTGAGGCCCTAAAATTTTGTTAATATACTTCAATTACTATAATTAGAACCTAGACATTTTCTATTGGAATTATATCCGAAGAGCCCAGAGCGATACTTCCACATTATTATTTTGAAGCCAGTCTCCTACAGTATTTTATGTGCGAACTCTATACAGTGATGGGCTAAAATATGGAACAAATTCATTTAAAAATCAGGTATTAATTTTTTGAAAAAACGCTCGGACACGTCGATTATAATTTTTTCTTCCGGATTTTCTGCCTCGAAAAGAAATTGTACAGGGTGTGCCCAAAAGTAGATGTAGCAAAAATTTTTTGTATTTGAGATAGAACCCTATTTTTCTCAGTCGAATTTTGAATTCTACGTCAAATTGTGCGCATAATTCATGTAGCATACCCTAACCTTATCTCTAACGGTTTTAGAGAAAAATTACATCATAAAACGAAATTTTTCTTTAAACAAAGGTACATGTACCTACTTAATGGTAAAAAGGTAAATTTAAATGAATTGTCACTACGATAGCAATTCATGTGTCAATCAAAAATAAATTTAGGTATAATTTTGAAAAACGGTGATCATGGTGCATTTAAATGAAACTCAAAGAACCGAAATTTTAATTTTAATTGGATGTGAAAACAAAACAAGAAATCAAGAAGAAGTTTGTAACTTGTTTAGCGCTAAGTATCCAGAACGACCGATTACAAGATCTACAGTGAGTAAAATTGAGAAGAAATTCAGGGAAACAGAAAATGTAAAGGATCGTCTAAGGCCAGGTCGTCCAAAAATTAGTGAAAACACAAAATTGAACATTTTGTTAGAAATTGAAGATAATCCCCATAGTCCATCCACTGAAGTAGCCCTTAATAATAATGTGAGCCGACGATCTGTTTGAAACAAGAAAAGTACCATCCGTACAAAATTAGGTTGCTGCACGAGCTAAACGAAGATGATCCCGACCGCCGACTACAGTTTTGTGAAACTATGGTGGAAATTTGCAATTTAAATCTATTTTTCCATCGCAACATATACTTTTTAGCGATGAAGCCACGTTTTGTTTGAATGGTTCGGTAAACAGACAAAATTTTCGGTATTGGAGTACAAATAATCCCCGTTGGATGAGAGAACAGCACAGGCAAAACCCACAAAAAGTAAATGTTTGGGCAGGAATATTAAATGATATAATTATTGGATCTTTTTTCTTCGATGGAAATCTTACAGGAGACCGGTATTTACAATTTCTTCAAAATGAATTAATTCCCACACCAGCAGCGGATTTTCCAAATCCGAATCAGCCTAATCTACCAGAAGCGTCTATTTGGTTTCAGCAGGATGGTGCTCCGCCTCATTTTGCTCGACAAGTACGAGAGTATTTGAATACTGTATTTCCCGAACGACGGATAGGTTGAAGAGGACCCATAGAATGGCCTGCAAGATTTCCCGATCTTACACCAATGGATTTCTTTCTTTGGGGTTATTTGAAATCAAAAGTGTATAAGGATAAACCACAAAATTTAAAATTAGATATGAAATTAGGCAAATTAATGAAAATACTGAAAATAATGTTTTAGAAGGGTTTTTAAGTAGATTGGCATATTGTCAAGAAGTTAATGGTTGGCATTTTCAACACTTAATAAAATAATTTTCGTTTTATGATGTAATTTTTCTCTAAAACCGTTAGAGATAAGGATAGGGTATGCTACATGAATTATGCGCAGAAATTGACGTAGAATTCAAAATTCGACTGAAAAAAGTAGGGTTCTATTTAAAATACAAAAAAATTTTGCTACATCTACTGTTTGACACACCCTGTATAATTTCTTTTCGAGGCAGAAAATCCGGAAGAAAAAATTATAATCGACGTGTCCGAGCGTTTTTTCAAAAAATTAATACCTGATTTTTAAATGAATTTGTTCCATATTTTAGCCCATCACTGTATGTATCCTGGTGATAAATAATTATTAACGAATTATTTAGATACGTTTTCAGCATCTAATCATCAGCGACCCAATAAATCTTATTTAATCCCATAATATACAGTACAGGGTGACCGGAAATCACAACAAGTTTTAAGGTATGATCGTATATAAGAAAATATGAATGAAAATTCATATTAATCTAGGTTCATATAAATCTAGGTTATTTAAGGTCAATTTTTTTTCGCCGAATGTATTTTTAGCACTTTTTATATAAAATGGTTCTTTGAATATTTTTACTCAAAAAAAGGTCCGACCTTTTTAAACATACCAGGTATATTACTTATAACTCCACAACCAGCTGCAACTACCCCGCTAAAACCTGTACTTCGTATAATAACCTACAGGACCCCCTCGTTCTTCGCTTTGGATAAACTTCATTCGAACATGGCCTCATATTAGGACTAAAATGTGGTGGAACCTCGTCTTGCATGAAGTACGTATCTATCCCCAGAGCATAAGGCACATCATCAAACAGGTCTTAAAGCACATTTCGTGGAAAGTGTAAGTATGATTCACCGTTTAATATATTTTGTATATATAATTAATAGAAAAATTTTCTTAATGTCTTGATTCAGAAATCGTATATGGGTATCCTATGCACAAGAACTTTTAAGACCGAGCTCATTGGAATGCCTTCTTGCATAGCGAGACTTGGGGTGCTTATTCCTGTTCTAAGAACTCTTTCTTGAGATTCCACAGTCTGAGTGGTACGTGGTCTTACCAGTTGAGTCATCTGGTTTAACAAATATATAACAAAGGATTTAATATAAATTAATGAAAAACGGAATGCCTATCAGGGTACATTTCTTGATATAATCTTCGAGCTTCGCTAACATTACCACTGGCTTTCCATTCAGAAAATGCATATGTGCCATTTATTAAAATAATTTATTATCCACTATTGTTTTTAGTAAAATTCTAAAGCAATAAAACACACACGTCACAAATAACAGGTTGATCAACAAAAACTTGTGACATTTTTTATTGCTTATTAAAGCCCCTTCACACGACTCCATCTGCAGGGTCCGATTTGCAGGGCATATAAGAAAGTGAAAATTAAGTGCTGCTTCCCACACCAGCACACCACCCGAGTAGGAAATATTAGCCGACAAGAAATAAGATTTTTAGGATTCAATACCCATCAAACCCATGGCTGTTTTAAACAGGGCCTGTTTTATGCAGGGTTTATTCTAAACGGAACTGTTTTAACCAGGGTCTGTTTTGAGCAAGGCTGTTTTAAAGAGGGTCTGTTCTAAATACGGCTTTTTAGAATAGATTCTGCTCAAAAAGCATATTCTGTTTAAAACAGACCCGGTTTTTTGGACGTTGTTTTAAATATAGCTGTTTTAAAGACGGTAATTTTTTGCAGGGCTTCTTCTAAACAGGGCTGCTTTAAACAGAGCTATTTTAAACAAGGTATGTTCTAAGCCGGGTTTATTCTAAACAGCCGTATTTAGAACAGACTCTGTTTAAAACAGACCCTGTTTATATCAGCACTGCTTAAAACAACCCTGCTTTAAACAGACCCTGTTTAGAACAAACCCTGCTTAAAACAGGCCCTGTTTAAAACAGCCATGGGTTTGATGGGTATTGAATCACAATGATTTTATTTATTATTGGCTAATATACCCTACTCACCCGATTGCAGTGTATTGTCTGTTTTCTTGAGTTGTGAAGGGTCGGAATGGCTCCCCTAAGTAAATATCAAAAAATCAGAATTGCGCTGACTTTGCTATTGGAAAATAATTCGCGAAGAGAAAAAGAAAATGCTGGGTTAAGAAGTGGCAGAGAAAGAGGGCAACAAGTTTATATAAATAGTATTAAAGAACTAGAACCAAGTGACTTCAAAAACTTTTTGGGAATCGATACAGACACATTTGAAGAACTCCTATTCATGGTATCACCTTCAATTATTAGAAAGCAAGATACTATAATAATTAGAGATAGTATAAGTATCTTTAGAAATTTGTGAAATAGTCCATCGGCAGGGCATATCCTTATATAGCTCAAAAATCTCTCTCCATGCTTGCTTTTTTCTTTCAGACATTTTTGATTTATAAATACTAAAATTTCGCCACGATTCTCTGTCGGATTTAAAACATCACGTGCCACAAGTCAACTACAAGGCAAATTATCGATGAAAATCTACCCAACCGTGCCTCACACGATCAGACTTGTAGAGCGCTGGAGTGGGGAGTGGGGAAATCGTATGTTCACCTCAACCCAATCTGGCTTGGTCGCCTATGTCCAACATATTCAAATAAGGTTTTTAGCCCTTGGTGGAATCCACCAATCCGCCAAAACTTAAGCCATCTACTTTTGACAGCCAGATGCAAAATTCCTCAAACCAGACTACGAGTCATAAACACCAGTTTTGACTGTGTGTGATAAATTAAAATATCAAGTGGTTAATAAAAATGTCGTCGCCTGAGAACCGGACTATTCTATTTTCATTTTTTTTTAAATAAAGTTTTTTTCACCAAATTGTTGTTCAATACCGTTTATGTCAATATATTCCAAGTATGCCTATGCCGTGTGCTGCTACATACTGGTAAATATGCCCCATTAACTTTGAAAATATTAGGACCACAATGTTCTATGTCGTCTCGCCCAATGAGGTTTATGCAATGGACATCACATGAGAACGTTAAATAAATTGGTGTAAATAGTTATTATGATTACAGTAGGGTCTATTAAGGTATGCGAACGTGTGCAAAGATGACGAATTCACACCTTCTATAACGTCGACGACTTTACTACACTGCTTAAGAAGTCATCCAACCGTAGAACTCATTACAAAAAGATTGCCTGGTCACAGTTGTGTTCAAGAATGTGCGCAATGCACAGTGTGTTGGACTGTTTTTTTTTAAATAAATTAGATTGTCATTTTCAATGCTATCAAAAGTGTCATAACTAAGAAGCCATATAAACTTATTCAGATGGACAAAGAACAATTTTTTGACTTTAAAGTTTTTTTATCAAGAATATAGTTCAGATTTCTTATGAAAATAATTTAATTACCTTAGAGTATAATCTAAAGTTCAATGAAGATGATTTGCACTCGCTATCATTTTTAAAAGGCCGTAACATGCGAAATGCATTCAAATCATTTTTACAATGTATTCCAGACCCCGCAGTTCAGCCTTCTCCTGCTGATCTTGCGGAAAACCAAATCACTCATGTCAAAAGCTAGGTAAATCATTATGCTTCTTTAGGTTAACAGTTTCGGAAATGCATCACTAAATAGTTTTAAATAATAATTTTGTTAATTTTGTTTAAGACTCCTATGTAAAATAAGAATCTTTATTAATATCGAAATAACATTTTTCTACTAAATTTGCGTTGTTCTCAGTTTATAAAAGTACCAGGAAGTGGACATATATTTCAGGATAGTATTCAACTAATGTACGTTTCAGTCTAAATTATCCGGTGCTCAAGACAGAGTATTTTATTCATATATTTTTTTACTAAAAATAATAAACAACATAATTATCTCTTTTTAATTGACTAATTTATAATTTTAATTAAAATGTAATTGCAGAAAATATCATTAACCATTAAAATTTCTACACTTCAAATTTAGCTCTTGAAAAATTTAGAGAAATGGTCGTAAAGTTTAGACAATGGTTCTCAGGTGACGATGTGTAAATTATTAATAAAAACAACTAACCTACTAAACTGCTGATCAATTGCGTGGCACGAAGGCAAAGTATGGGTTAAACTTAAATCCAAGTAGCACTAGAAATTTTTGGCCGATATTAACGCGGTTCCCAGATTCTTAAAGAGAAAATGTTTGAAAACGAGACTTCTAGACTCATCTACCTCAACATCATCATATGTCTATAATACAGGGAGTTTCACATTTACCTCGCATCATTTATAAATTTTAAAACGTTCCCAAATTTACAACCGTTAATTTTTTTCCAATTTTTTCCTAAAATTATTTTTGCTGGGCTCTTATATCGGGACGGTTTTCTCGATATTGCTCTAGTGATGACAAATCAAAAAATACGAGGGTTTATTAAATAATTGCATTTATTGATAATTTAATTTTTTTAAAGTACAAAACTATCAACAATGTACTATAGTTTTTGATGTTTCTATGATAGTTAACAAATTGTTATATACAGAGTTGAACAAAATTTCTCATTTTAAGGAAAATTTACAATAATAGTAAAAGCATTGACAGAAGAGCTATATTCAATAAATTTAATATTTTGTTGGCCCTCCTCGATTGCGTATTACATCTCTACATCGATTTGGCATTGTTAAAATTAAATTGTTAATAAACTGTTGATCTAGCAGATTCCATTCCTCCAAAATACCTTCCCTTAGTTGTTCAAAATTTTCGAACCCTCTATCTCTGGACCTCAGTGCCAGTTTTAATTTTGACCAAACGTGTTCTATAGGGTTGCAATTGGAAGAATTTGGCGGCCATATCATTCGATTTACTCTATTTGCGTGAAGAACTTCGTTGACGATTTGAGCCCTGTGTGGCCTAGCATTATCGTCAACTAGGAGAAAGTTCTCCGCAAATGGCATAACGATAGGAATGAGACAGTCGTTTGCATAAGAATAACCATTAATTGTATTATTGGTTATAAAAATTCCGTTTTCCCATTAAAAATTATGCCTCCGAAAACTGTAAGACCGCCACCCCCAAATGCCACTCGAGGATCCATATTTTTCTCTATATACCTCTCATTTTGTCCTATCCAAACAAAAATACGCCCATCAGAACCGTGTAAATTTACCCTCGTCTCATCTACGAACATGCAGTTTCGCCATTCCGCGTTCCACTCCCGGTGTTCCTGAGCCCATTGGCGCCTAGCAGCTCGATGATGTGGTCTCAGTAACGGACATGCCGCTTTACGCCTGGCTCTAGAACCAAATAAAATTGTTTAACGTTTCGTATTTCAACAACAAAAAATGCGTCTAACAACCTTAGGCCAGATTCGTGTAACCTTCTTCTTACTGTTACATTTGACACATTAACTTGAGTCGCAGCACGTAGACTTGCGTTAATTCTTCTGGAAGTATATGTTCTATTTCTTCGGGCTAAGAGCGTTGCATACCGAGCTTGTCGATTATTTAATATCTTAGGCCTGTCGCCGCCATGCCTGTAATTAGCGCTTCAATGCTGCCTTAATCTTCTCATTACTTTCGTAATGGTGCTGCGGTAAACATTATACAGAGTGCCTACATTTTCATGACTCCTTCCATCCAGTACTAAACGTACTACGATTTGAATTTCATTTGAACCTAACTTTGGAGCTGGCATTTTTGGGTTTTTAATAAATAATCCAGCAAAAATGGTTATTTAGGGCAATTAATTCATACACATAACATTATCGAATGTCATTAACATTACCATAGAAACGTTTATTTCACTTTTGCACTATTTTTTAAAAAATCTAAGACTGAAATGAAATTGTTTCTATTATCTCGCATTTTGAGAGGTTATACCAAAAATAAGAAATGTTGTTCAACCCTGTACATGGCAATTTGTTATTTATCATAAAATTTATCATAGAAACATCAAAAATTATAGAACAATGTTGATAGTTTTGTACTTTAAAAAAACTAAATTATCAATAAATGCAATTTTTTAATTAACCCTCGTATTTTTTGATTTGTCATCACTAGAGCAATATCGAGAAAAACGTCCCGATATAAGGGCCCAGCAAAAATAATTTTAGGAAAAAATTGGAAAAAAATTAACGGTTGTAAATTTGGGAACGTTTTAAAATTTATAAATGATGCGAGGTAAATGTGAAACTCCCTGTATTATAGACATGTGATGATGTTGAGGTAGATGACTCTAGAAGTCTCGTCTTCAAACATTTTCTTTTTAAGAATCTGGAAACCGCGTTAAGATCGGCCAAAAATTTCTTGAGCTACTTGGATTTAAGTTTAACCCATACTTTGCCTTCGTGCCACGCAATTGATCAGCAGTTTATTATTAACTATGTAGTATATTTACTGAACTTACGTACTGACGTCGCAAAACACCTTTCTTACATAAAAATGTTCAAGAACCCATAAATATTTTAAAAAAAAACGAAAAGCGAGAACACACTTGCCGAAAAATATATTATGACCTTAATAATTAATCCACTACCCAGAAATTTTAAAAAATAAGCTCCAATATTACTAACTTACATCTAGAAATTCATTTCTGTATTATAACTAGATTCGAATAAATAAAAAAAAAACAAAAAAACACTTCGATGACACCATCTTCAAGTAGGCCTTGTAGCTCCGCATGAAATCATTCACGGACTTAAAAACTTGTGATTATCATTTTCTGATACTCTGTATACAAAATGTCCAGAAAATGTTTGAATAAGCCATTATAACTTTTAATATATTTGTGGTGAAGTGAATTTTAATGTGGCAATTTTTATGCGACAGGTCTAAAAAATTGGTGTGTGGCAAAACGCACAGATAAATGCTGTTTTCGGCAAGTGGAACTTTTCAGTACGGGCTATTAATAACTGATCCATTAGCAGATACATTTCAAAACCAAAATATAAACAAGCAGCGAAAAGACAGCGTCCACCACAACATAAAGAAAGTGACTTTTATTATTCTAAACTTTCAACGCTATTTCAAATTCGTTCCCTAAACATTATACAATAAATCGAAAGAACTAAAACATAGCGATTTTTACAATAAAAGAGACTAATTTTAAATTTTTTTTGAATTATCGAACAAATTTGTCTCTTTTTTTTTATAGATTCTACAAGAAATTCAATTACCGGTTAAATTTGCACCAATCTGCAGCTTCTTTGTTTATTTCGAAAATGCAAGGACCACAATATTTTCAAACGTTTAAAACCAAACACTGCGGAACAATGCACTTCTACTATAATATATGTAGAGATAATTTGTTTTTCTATTATCGAATTTAATCATTTTCACAAATTTCATACATTATTTATGGTTAGATGTGTTATAAATTTTGTGAATAACACTATCACATATATTCCACATATGTTAGCGTATAAAACGTGCCAACTGTGAAAATCAAATACATTTATTTTATATTGTTTAAAGCGCTTTGTCATTTAAGGCGCTTTTTACTGTCCCTTAACCATCCAATATGATGCCGAAACAGACTAATTTCGCAATATGTTCTAAATCAGTTCTGAATGCCTGCTTTGCCGATAGCATAGGATAAATCCCGAAGAGTTCTTTAGCAGTTAAACTAAAATAAATAGCATAACAAACTATAAAAATATATTTAAGTACTACGTACGAACGTAGTTTTTCTTGACGTAATACGTTGCCTCAGGTTCACATACTTTCAACAGTTTTCATCAATCCATCTATAACAATTGACACAATAGATCCAGTCGTCTTTTTTCGATTTATCACCACCTAAACATTCGGTTTCATCTGCTTCCGAGGGACCATCCTCTGCTCTTGTGGATCACAGTCACTAATAGGTATATTTATCTGTAGAATGACTCACGCACAATTTTTTTTCTTTTCCGTTTTTTACTTAATTTATTTTAATTCTTATGCATTGCGTTTTGTTATTTCGTGACTTTGATTGTTTCTCGTTCTTCAATGTGTTCGGGAGATGTTAAAATAGCTATTTCTTGTTAAGCCCGCTTTCTGAATCCCTCAGATTTAGTAGATGTGCTTGGCACCGGGATTATTTTATTGGGCATCAGACCAGGAATGTCTTTTCTGGTGTTGCTTCAAAATTCCGTTGAGGATCATTTGTGTTATTATCATGCATGTTCGAAGTCGAGCTTACAGCTGACTAGCGGTTTATGCAGTGTTACGATTATCAACTACATTGTTGTTTTCTCCATTTTTCTGCATGTCATAACCCTTTGCTCAGCAGTCCACTGTGGTCTTTCCACTATACCTTCTTATTTGCTCTCAGCTTGCATTGATTTAAAACAATAAACATTTTTCATTCCACCTCTAACACGTTCTGATGGCACCATTGCGACCAAAGCACAGGAAAAAGCAAACTTACTGGCGGAACTATTCTCTTCACATTCAACGGTAAATTTTCAGGGAAGTACTCCACCGAACATTACCCCTGTAGAATCGAGAATGCCCGAGATTGTCTTTCGCCACCGCCATGTTAAGCGAATCTTGGGGAGTCTCGACACTAAAAAGGCTTCTGGTCCTGACGATGTTCCAGTCATTGTAATTAAGAAATGCGCTGACGAACTGACACCGGTATTTTGTAGGCTTTTTAACTTATCCTACAAAAAAGGAATATTTCCTTCTTGCTGGAAAACTGCGAGAGTCCAGCCCATACCCAAAAAAGGCAAGAAGACCTTGCCAAACAACTATCGTCCAGTCGCATTGCTCTCGGTTATATCAAAAGTTATGGAGAAGGCTATCAACGAAAAATTACTAAAATACCTGGAAGGCTTCAACATTATTAGTGACCGCCAGTATGGATTCCGTAAGTCTAGATCAACAGGAGACCTTCTCGCTTATGTTACTCATGTTTGGAACAACGCAATAGAACACCATGGGGAGTCCCGGGCGGTAGCACTGAACATTTCCAAGGCTTTTGACCGAGTATGGCATGAGGGGCTCCTAACTAAAGTCAGAGCATACGGAATGCCGGTTCAATTTTGTTCATGGCTGTCGAGTTTTCTTAAAGACCGTTCTCTGCGAGTGGCGATGGACGGATTTCTTTCAGACACATTTAACATCAACGCCGGAGTCCCTCAAGGTTCTATATTGTCGCCCACCCTTTTCTTACTATACATTAACGATCTTTTGAAAAAAACTAAAAATCCTATATATAGCTTTGCTGATGACAGCACACTTGTTTCAACTTTTACTTTGGATGCTCGGACATCGGCTGCTAATGCACATCTCTATAGGCAGCAAGAGGTCTCACATCTCAACAAAGACCTGGAAGAAATTTTGTCTTGGGGTGACAGTAACCAAGTAAAATTTAACGCTAAAAAGACCCAGGCGGCAGTTTTTTCTAAAAAAGTTAATGTTGAAGAACCGGATATAGTTATGGCGGGACACTCAATTCCCTTGGCTTCATCAATTCATTTATTGAGCGTTAATCTGGATAGTCATATGTCTTGGCTTGGCCACGTTGCGGCCATTGCTAAGGCAGCCTCGCAGAAGCTTGGAGTACTTTTCCGAACAAAGAACCTCTATACACCCCAACAACTTTTGATGCTCTATAAAGCCCAAATTCGACCATCACTGGAGTACTGTTCGCATATTTGGGGCTCTGCTCCTAAACATACCCTGAGATTGCTAGATTCCATTCAAAGAAGAGCCATTCGCTTGATCGGTGACCATAGTCTGACAAACAACCTGGAAAGCCTTGAACATCGAAGGCAGGTTGGCGACTTGAGTCTATTTTACAAATATTTTTATGGCAAGTGTTCAACTGCGGTTGCCCGCTTAATACCACCCAGAGCGGTGCATGGTAGAAGTACACGACGAGCCACTGCAGCCCACCAGTACGTGGTTCAGCTTAGTGTCCCTCGAACGACACTGTTTCAAAATTCTTTCATCTGGAGAACGTCATCACTCTGGAACGACCTCCCTGAGATCGTCTTCCCCAACGAGTATAGTCTCCAAAGATTCAAGACCAACGTGAATCGTTTCCTGCGCACACGCACCGCTCCTAGAGCGCCATAAAGGATTTATCCTGTAGCGCTGTGCCTTATCATAAAAAAAAAAATTTAAATAAAAGTATGCGATACATGGCCCTTGAGTCATATAACCCGTAGCATTTCTGAGCTGTCACTCCCAACAGTAAGGGAGAGTTGGCCCACCCAATATTTTCTACACACAAGGCAAATCTAAGGACATGGGCAAGTTGACATTAAATCAATATATAATGGAAATACCCCGACAACAAAAATCGACTTAATAATATATTGCTGGGCCAGAAATTGATCTTTTGTAATTCGTCAAAATATTTTAAAGCTCTCAAAAATTTTGGTATGCCTTTACCAACTCCGCCTTACTCCAATTTAAGCTTGGTATAAAAGATATTTTCGTAATGCAGTTGACTTTCACTCTACTACTAAAAGAAGCTTCTTTAATACCCTTACAAATACAGAAAATTAATTCAATTTGCAACATTTATCTTTATTTGCTGTCAGCAGACATCAGCAATATTCAGCCCACACTACAAATTGTGGTTCGCATTTCCCCTTCGTTCTGTTTACACTTCAACAACACTTCGGAACAGTTTAATTAATATAATCACTGTTTATAAATGACTTGATTTTGCATTAAGGAACGTAAACAACTATGCTTTACTTCTTCTCGTCTAATATTATACTCTTTTCTGCGGCTATGGAATAAAGTATAATATTGCGTAATACTTTATAAGCAATATTACTCATTATTTACAACAGTTATCCGGTACTTACCAGTCTGCAACCAATTACAAAACATATTCTCGGATCAGAGTTTTGCTTAGTTTTAGGTCCACTAGTGGTTTTATCAGCCAAGGCGTCAAAGCCTTGCAATAACGAGCCGTTGAAGATTTAAACATAGCTCAGCTAGTTAAAAAATTAGATCCCTAACCCATATATTATAGTAGTACAGGCTACTATGCGGGAAATGGAAATATGTTGTAGAAAGAGTATAAAATAATCGTTACAATGCAGGCCCATTCATGATTGATGAGTGCGGGGCTCTTGTGGGGCAAAGTTACCCCACAGTCACATAGTGCGAATGCTAGCGATTAAGTGCGGAGGTGGCACGAAGCAATGGATACTTACTACCTTGTTTTCGTCGTGGGCTTGCCTTAGACGCAAACTGGTTTCATGTGAGTCTCAACTAGGGAAATTTACCAAATACCTGTATTTATTAGAAAATGATACAAAAAACAAAACCAGGAACATTTTCCTACACTTCATCTTAAGATTTAAAGCAAGGAAGGTTTATGCAAGTTAAAATTTTGTTGAAAAATAAAGTATTTAGCTTTCCTAGACTTTAGGATTTTTGCTTAAAGAATTCTAACAAAACTACAGTAAATAAGCTTCCAAGCCACGCAAGGTCCATCAAAATCCGTCAACGCGTTTCGAAATTACAGGGCTTTTAAAATATCGCTACATATTAATATTAGCTCACTCAACATCTATAATGGGAGAAAAAATTTTTTTTAAACAAAATTGCGGAGAACGAAGCTTTTGTAATTTTTGCACGGCTTTCTTTTACACCCAGTATAATATGACATTTTTAACTTTTTCGATAAGTTGTGTTCTTCTACATAATCTAGACCAAATGGGCTTTTGCGCAGTGCCAACCGCATAAAAAAAAAAGACAACTTTGAAAAAAGGTAGTAGTAGTAGTAACAAGATTTATTTTAGCAATACTGCTACAATATTATGAATTCTAGTTTTTTTAACAATAATTAAAACATTTAAAATTACAATTTTATGCAGCAAAAATATTTTTAAATAAATTTTATCAGATATTTTGCTTTCTAAGTAATGATATTTTTAAGGATTTTTTAAATTTACCTAAGGAATTTTGTTTCTTAATTAAAGAATCTAAATTATTATATTCGTGAAGTCCTTTAAAAATATTGATTTATATGTCAAAATTTTTGTCACTTTCCCTAAACAAAAATTTTTATTGTTTCTGGTTTGATAGTTATGATTTTCAAAGTTTTGCGTTATAAAGTCTTTTAAATGAGATGGTAATAAATTATTTTCAATTTTATAAACAAAAATACAAACTAGGAAAAATATTAAATTTCTTATATTTAACCATTTAAGTTTATTTAACATATAATTTATCTTCGTGTATTTATCAACATTTAATATTATTCTCATCGCCTTATTTTGTAAAATTTGAAGTCTACTAAAAATTCCTTTATTTGCAGTATATAAAATTGTAGAGCAATACAAATAATGAGGTAAAATTAATGTGTTATATATTGCTTTTCTTGAAAATAAACTTAAATTTTTACTTACTCTTTTGAAATAATTAATTTTTTTTCCAATATTAGATATAGTGTTTTCAAAATGAGCATCAAATTTTAATTTAGAATGCATTATCATCCCTAAATATTTAAAAGACTGAACCATTTCTAATTTTTGGTCATCTATAAAAATATTTATATTTTCATAATTTATATTATTTTCTATTGCCATAAATTTCGTTTTAGAAATATTTAATTTTAATTCATTTACTTTTAGCCAGTTTGATACCAATTTCAATTCAGAATTTAGACTATCTATGCAACTTAAAATATTTTTGCCTTTTACGTATATTAAAGTATCATCAGCAAACATTTGAATATTAGTATTTGACAAAATATTTGGCATATCATTTATATATAAAATAAATAATAAAGGACCTAAAATACTTCCTTGTGGTACACCGATATTATTAAATTCCCTTTTTGAAAATGTTTCATTTATTTTATTTATTTGTTGTCGAAAATTTAAATAATTTTTAAACCATTTATATACAGTACCCCTTAAACCATACTGATATAATTTATTTAATAATTTATTGTCTCAAAAGCACGTTTAAAATCCAAAAATACTGCCAGAATGATTTCATTTTTGTCAACACTTCTCTTCCAATTTTCAATAATATATTGTGTTGCTGTTTCTGTTGAATATATTTTTCTAAACCTGGTAACAACAAAAATGATAGTAAAATATGCTTTTTGGTATGATTTATTTACAAAACGTAAAAATTGTTACTTTCCATAATACCTCAAAAAAGAAAATGTACAGAACTGCCACAGCCCCCTTTACTACAAGCTGCGAAGTGGCACCTGGCCACGCCGCATCAGCTGAAGATCTAAGGAATAATATTATGCGGCGCGGCAGCGGAAGTGTTTTTTCTTTTTGAGAATGTTTTAGTATTCTTTTGGTTTTGTTGCCGATATTTATATTGAAAAATGTACAAATCAGTAACAAATAGTGTTGGATTAGAAAAACAACTTAATTAATAAATAATATTCTGGATAGAAAGATAATGTATTCAGAGTAAAAACAAGATTTTAAAATGTGTCGGTTTTTTTAAAAAAGTAGTAATGGTACTTTTAAATAAGTATATAAGTAATTGGGGCAAAATTATTTCGCAAGTACACACAACCTTTTGTCACAGTTGGAAAGAGAGAGCAAAAGAAGTTTGTTAAGTTCGTAAATAAAGAAGGATTAATCCTATGATTGTCTATTATACTAGGTATTGGGAAAACATGCAAGTGCATTTCAAGTCTAATTAACATAATTCAACCTCCTAATATTACTTGATAATTAGACCAAACCCATAATCGCATTGCAGTGAAAAGTTAATAATGATCGGCAACGCCGCATTTGGGTCATGTCGACTGTTTTAAAGAAATAAATAAAACTCATCTTTAAACATATTATAAAAACTTAACTGAGAATTTACTTCGCATTTAATAATCCTTTCGGTAAAATAAAACAATAGAAAACCCTTGATAACACAGCTTGTTTACGTTTTTATACACCTTCAAATTTCGTCTAGCCAGGCGATTCACTTGACGGCCGGTAAACATCAGGGTTCGGCGAGGCTTTTTCAATTATCACAAAAGGCGGCCGGCGGACGTTGAAGACAATGCCTACGTGCTAGAAAGGTCAGTTATTATGAGATGCAGTAGGAAGATGCTTAGAGGGATGCGGTATTGCAAGTGGTTTTCGCGTGGAAAGAGTGGTTTTCGCGTGGAAAGAGTGATCAACAAAGCGAATGTTTTCATTTTTGGCGAGGCAGTGGGGTTTAGACTTTACTCCGTGACGGAACGTCGGCTCCTCATGTATTTTGGGACATCAGCGCCAACTGTTTTCAAGTAGGTTTTATACTTCACTCCGTGGTGTACGTCTGCCGTGATTTAAATCTCCACGTAATATTTTCGGTCAATCAGCGCCAAGTGGTTTCAAAGAGTGAGTCGAGTTACAGATTATTTTCGTGGTGAAACGTCTTCTTCCCATGAAACAACCTTTGGCAAAGATTGTTGAAATAAAGTATAATATTTTGTTGCGGGTTACACGAACCCCCTTAAATGTGATTAGTCAATGTGGCCGTTAATTAGTTCATCGTTAAGAAGTCATGTGAAGTAGAAGTACGATTTCACAAATTATGTAAACATCTAACATTATCTGTTCAAATGGTATAGTTTGGTAGAATAAAGAAATGCTTTTGTGAAAAAAACTGTTTTCTTGAGAGTGAAATTATTATAAAAAAGAATCAGTGAATCACTCTTTGGAAAAATAGTACTTTTTGTTGCTGAGACTGAGATTTTAAAGCCCAGGCTTTGTACCCTAGGCTTGTTCCAACCAACAGTCCTGGACCAGTTCTTAAGCAGAAATAGAGTCCACAAGATGAATACTACATGTCGACCCCAGGATACCTTGCTAAGTCCTACATTGCTTGTATTGACAGTTTAAAACTGGCTGATGGTTGGAACAGACCTAACATCTAAAACTTGAAAACCATTTTTTGAACTTAATGAATGACATTTTTAGTAATAGGAACCATTTCTGCCCTTTTATATTTTTTACTGGTAGCAGTTTTACGATTTCAGAAAAGGTAGCAAACGATGAACATATTTTATCATATTATGCTAATTGTGTTTAAATAATTTTCATTAGAAACAACACCAATAAGATTTTTGCCTCTACAGTCTAATCACCCCATTGATTAACAAGTTAAAATATTTCACCCATAAATACAGCAGTTGCTTGATATGTTGATAAATGACCAAAATAAATGTATGAAATAACAATTTACATCTAAATCTATACTTACAAAATTTTCATGCTAGAATGTATTTTTCTACTAGTAATTTCTAGCCTAATTCACTTATACCTTCGAGTTAAATGAACCATGTAAACAATAGAGAACTAGAAAATACAAAAAACTCATCGTTTAAATAAGAAAAAACATCCAAAATTCTGCTGCTACAAAAAAATGGTAAACAGACGACAGGCTGGCACCAGCAGTTCACTTGATTTATCGCTTTATTAATGATATTACAGAAACCCCACACCACCACCACAAAAAATAATCACTTATATTTAGTAGGGATTCTTAGAAATCACTTCACTTAAACTTTCTATTAGATATCAATTAAAACGGGATCAAAAATGTAAATTAATTAGAACAACCGAAAGGTAAACACCTCGTTTTGCATGTAAGAAGCACAGACAATAAGTGTAAAGTCACGTGACAAGCCGATCTTTAACCAGCGTTGCAGTTTGTTCTACTTCGTGGCTTGCAGTAAAGAAGGCTGTAGCGGTTCTAACATCACGAGCCGCCACTGCCTTGTATCCTTTATCACAACTTTGACCTCTCATTATAATTATTTTGGAAGACAAGTAAAACTTATCTATATAAAAGATCCTCTCTCCGCGGATCGGTAGCATACTATATTCAGACATTTTTTGGTAACCACAAAAAGTTTACTATTGTTTAACTGCAATGCAAAATCATTAAACCAAAAGCTTTTGTAAAGGTTATAGAAAGGGCAAGACCTTTTCGCAACTGTGGCTGGTTTGCATTGATCGACTGTGAAACAATATGGGTTTTTTAGAAAAGGGTTAGAACGAGAAATCTCACAAAGGAGACTTGAAAAACTTCCGCAAGCCAC
The DNA here is from genome assembly GCA_963920685.1 of Polydrusus tereticollis. Lineage (NCBI taxonomy): Eukaryota > Metazoa > Arthropoda > Insecta > Coleoptera > Curculionidae > Polydrusus > Polydrusus tereticollis. The sequence continues at coordinate 203,153,076 of OY987326.1, forward strand.
ATTTTGTTAAAGGGTGATAAGCGGAATTAAATTTTTTTTAAGCAAATTCATAATAGTTATTTTTTATCGTGACTTTGATATTTGATTGATTGACTTGTTTTTTAGTTTTCAGTTTTTCTCTCCATTTGGTAGAATGGGCAATAATCTTTCTACGTCATTATCGCTCCATATAGGAATTTGACATTTAAAGAGTTGGTATGGTTCAGGAAGATACAAATTTGCTATTGAAAATACTACAAATATCACTTAACTAATGCGTTTAAAACCCATTATGTACTAGCGTGACCATATGGTCACACTGAACGGCCTCTCAAAATTATATTTCTAAAAAGTTCTAAACGCACTTCTAAAATTATTTGATCGATATTATTAGGTTTAGTAGTAACTGTGTGACTTAAGCCGCCATGCGGATTTAAATTTGTCGTTTGTTTGTGCCTGCAACATAATATTAGGTTAGTGGCATATTTTCACAGTTGAGAAGATGAGTGCATCCAAAACGTAAGTACATTTAATTTATGTATTTTTGTTATATTAGCGGGATATATATATACAATATATTAATGTGTATGTAGTTAATGTTATATCCTAGTCGATTTTCCCAAAAGTAATTTCATAACACTCGCAGGACCGGCTTTAGACTGCTGTGACCATATGGTCACGCTAGTTTTTAGACTCCTATTTTTTTAATTATGGAAAAAATCATACATCATCTATTACATATATTAATATATAAAGACCAGCGGTATTTGTTTTAGATTATCTGTCAAGAAATTAGCTGATATATTAGAGTCAGAAAATTTTTGGGATGATGACGAACTTACGGGTGATTATATTGAACCGTCAACAAATAATGAACTATCTGACGAAGATTCCGGTGAGGAAGAAGACAGTGGAGGTCTTTTGAATAATTTGTCTGGTAGGCAGCTGCAAGCCAGAGCCGAAGCAGTATTTGCTAGTGGAAAAAGGCTGGGAGACGATGATTTTGACGAAGAATCTCCTTCTGAGTTTCTTCGTAGGCAGTATGGCAGAAAAAAAAAGAATTGGCATAACACGTCCGAATGCTATCACACAATATAACCAATTTATGGGAGGCACCGATCAAATAGATGCAAATATAGGAACATACAGGATTGGCATTCGTAGCAAGAAATGGTACTGGTCTATTTTCACTTATCTTGTCGATGTTTGCATCCAAAATGCTTGGATAATTGCAAGAAATACTGGTAATAATATTTCACAATTGAACTTTCGTCGAAAAATTGCACAAATATATTTAAAAACATACGGTGCCCCTCCTAAAGGTCCTGGCCGCCCCTCCTCCCATTCAGACAGTTCCCGTGTAGCCCCCGATCTTCGTTATGATCAAATTGGTCACCTAGTTGAATTGGTTCCAAACCAAAAAAGGCGACGCTGTGCAGGCCATAATTGCAGTAGTGTGGGTCGAACTCAGTGCAAAAAATGTCAGGTTGGACTTTGTGTACCTTATACCTTTTCACAGCCAATAAAAATATTATAAATTGGGCTTCTGTATTATTTTTCTAATAAATCCTAATAAAGTGTGTACGGTAATAATAAAATATTTATTTTACTAACGTACCCTATAAGACTAGCGTGACCATATGGTTACACACTCAAACTCCAAAACCCATTAAGAAATATTCAAAAATACCGTAAAACTTATTTATTTACATCATATTTATGTCCAAAATATAAAAGTTTTAGTTAATTTTAAAAAATTATTAAATCAGTCCATAATGGGTTCCGAAAGTAAGGTTAGGTCCACTATTTCAAATGAAACCTTGCATTATGTCTATTTCTTCACATTTTTAAACAATTTTCTTTGCGATGACATATTATTACAAGTTGGAAACTGTTATTAAAATGCGTGTCCTCGTCGCAAACTTATTATATGCGTTCTACTCATCTTAATAAAAATAGTCAACAATTTATAAATTAAAACGATCCGATGATACGCGTTCCCGTCCAGACTTGGTGAACCAAGTCGCATGGCATCCCCTTGATGCGACGACAAAAAACCGACGAGACATGGAACGGACTGTTGACACGCGGTAAACACGGCGATGTCACGCATTTCGGTTCGTGAGTACCGTTCAGACTACACGCGACAACGTTCACGACTGCGCCACGACACGGGGTTTTGTCATAAGTCTGGATGCACCTTAACCTCACTTCCGGTTTAATATTTGTAATAAAAAATCCCAATCCCATGATGTTCTGTGCAATGATTTTACTGTTGCCCCGTACATGCAACAATAATATATACAGGGTGAATCAGCCAAATGGAATAAATTCGATAGTAAATACATGGGGGCGTGTCCGAAAAAACGCTCAGACACGTCGATTAGTATTTCTAGTTGCGCATTTGTTTTAATAAAAACTTTTTATACAGGGTGTGTCATGTAACAGTGGCCAATACTAACTTTCTTATTTTAAATGCAATACCCTGTATACTATTTAATTTTGGGATTCTTCAGAAAATTTTAGACATATTTCATGTAAAATATCCTATACCTATATCTTCAACTGAACTTCAAATTAGGCAAAAATAAAAAAGATGTACATGTGACACGAGTAGAATAGCTGTACCGTTTTCAACCCAAAACTTCATAAGAAATAACATGGACCCGAAAACCTGCAGTTTTATCACCATTTTAGGGCGTGGCACTTTTCCTGGAAGCCACCATCCTCTATTAACCTAAGTGGAACCCAGCTACTATCGCCACCTAGTGTCTGACGTCATAACTACTCGCAGTAGATACAGGATCCGTATTAACCTAAGTGGCCCCCCCCCCCCCGGTATTACCAGGGGACCCCATTATTTGAAGATTCTAACCTAACAGCATTCCCCATGGAACCCAAGTACCCGCGGAGGCGCGAGCCCCAGACCCGCGGCGGAGGAAGCCTCCACAACAGGCGTTGAGCGCGCATGATGATCGAAGGCGATACCGCGAGACCCTATGCATAATTCGCGAGGCTAGCTCAGGCAGGTCAGCGACCCCGAGCGGTGGTCACCCGATGGTTACCCGATGATCGCCCGAGGGTACCCGTCTTAGCCTAAGTGGCGCCCCCCTGGTATTATCAGCCCTCATTATTTCAAGATTCTAACCCAACTTTATGACCCATGGTCACGTGTTATTATATTTATGGGGAGAGATGACGTACCACGTTCTCAATAGTACCCCAACCCAAGTACCTAACCTGAACATCTATCTAAATAATCAATATTGAACGACATAATGAATAAATAATAACAGAAAAAAAGTTTGTGCAGTCAGCGGGAATTGAACCATAATCCTCTGGGGCCGAACCTCAAAGCCTTGCAAAATACGCTACGAGAGCATATACCTTAAAATTGCTAAACAATGTTTGACAACGTGAAACCACGGGGGCACATCTGATTAGATTGCTGGAACAAAAGGTCCTTAAGTGGGGTTATGGTGGTGTTTTCTAATGTACAAAATTAGGGCAAACCATACACATATACTTAGTAAAACAAACTAATTGATATCTGAGTACTACCTGAAGTTAGGCAACCAGTGTTTCACATAAAAATAAATATTATAAGCGTAGGAAAATATTAACAATCTTGTGCATTCACCTATCTGCTATGCAACACAAGCATCAGCTTTCAATATTATTTTACAATCATTTACCCCGAAAGGGCTGCAACGTCTCTTATAGATGGATAGTATAAACTAAAAATCAGTAATTAGTCGAAGCGTCAAGTCTTTTAGCCGATTATTAAAAACAAAGACATCAGATTTAACAAAAAAAGTATTGTAATATAAACTGTTCCGTGTGGAATCAGATTAAACGTATTATGAACCCTGTCCAACAGACCCTGTTCCCCCGGAACAGACCTGTTCCCCCTGGAACAGACCCGATGAACAGACCCTGTTCCCCCAGGAACAGACCCTGTTCCCCCAGGAACAGACCCTGTTCCCCCAGGAACAGACCCTGTTGGCCTCTCTATCACAGAAAACAGCCCCGATAAAGAAACAAAACAGTTAAGTACATCAAACAAATTTATTACCAAAAATATATAGGTATTCACCAAACAATACATACAATACATATCATTAATGAACATTGTTAGAGGCAGCGCGGCATGTAATTAGACAACACGGGATCTAGTATGTCCTTTTGGCAAACAGTATTTTCAGGCGTCATCTATAATTACGTTCACGCACACTCCCGCTATCTGGGTACTACCTGAACTTATGCAACCAGAAGCCCCTATCAGCAAATATTGCCTTCACCAATTTATTAACAAACCTAAGTGTGACGATGATGACAAAATGGTGGTAAACCTAGCTTTTATAATGCACTCAACATTTTATCGACAAACCAGTACTAATGGCATCGCCAAACCAATATTTCACCTTATTCAACATAAAAATTGTCGAAACGGCAACACCGCCGTTCCAATACTGAAAATTTAAGAAAATACGCTTAGGCCATCTTGCAATAGCCGTCCGCAACAGTAACTAGGTAAAACAAAGAACCTTAAGTGTGGTTATAGGGATATATTATTATCGATCTCAATTTATTAACAAATCTTAAACCTTCCAACAGCATTCACCCCATATCGCATTGATAAAAATACCCATATAAATACCCCATCGGAATGTCATTCAGGATTGCATAATTAAATGAAAATCAATCAATTTTAAAACTTTTTTATTTATAACATAAAAATATCACTTACTACCGCCCTGGTATATTACATTAAAGGAATAAAAAATCAGCGTAAAATAAAAAGACATCTGTAATCATTTAGCAACGTTTTATTTCAGAAATATATGCAGTTTTCAAGTCAAATACACCATTACAGCACTAGTTAGCAAACATATTTAAATAAGACAAGTATCTTGCATCAAAAATAATACCTGAACGAAACAAAAATTTAGCACAAGACACATATCGCCAATCTTGTATATAGGTACAATATATTATAAGCTCAAAATTTAGTGAAAATATTTACAGTTAAAACTAAGGATTAGAAACATTTACCGTGCAAGAATAGGCATATCTACATACAATTAAAAAACTAGGACTAGAAACATTTATATTAGGAACATTTACCGTGCAAGAATAGGCATATCTACATACAATTAAAAAACTAGGATTAGCAACATTTATATTAGGAACATTACCGCACAAGAAGGTATATCTATATACAAACTTAAAAACTAACAAAAAAAAAAAAATGAATTGAAAAAGGCATTGGCGGGTATGGGCATTTGAACAGAGTAGGAGTAATGTGCAATATTCGCTTATAGATAGAATATTATCCTTAACTTATACATACAACTTGAAACGAGGGCAAGAGCAAAATTACCTGAAAAACACTACACTTACCAGAGGGCACTCGGTTTAAACAGGGACACGACGTGAACGTGGCCCACATTGTCCCCATTCGATTTTTATGGAAAAACGAATTTTCAAAGCAAAACCAAACTTAAAAAAGAGCCGTATATTATGTTATCTATAGAACTGTTTTCTGATTTCAAATCATTTGTGGTATAATTTTTTTCGTTTGGTTATACAGGGGGAATTTTTGCCTTCTTTTACTGTATAACCAATATGGGCTCTTTTAAAGTTATACAGGGGGAATTTTGGCCTTCTTTTACTGTACAACCAATATGGGCTCTTTTTAAAGTTATACAGGTTAGGATATAATATGTGTGCGTTAGTATTTTGGCCTTCTTTTTACTGTACAACCAATATGGGCTCTTTTTAAAGTTATACAGGTTAGGATATAATATGTGTGCGTTAGTATTTTGGCCTTCTTTTACTGTACAACCAATATGGGCTCTTTTTAAAGTTATACAGGTTAGGATATAATATGTGTGCGTTAGTATTTTGGCCTTCTTTTACTGTACAACCAATATGGGCTCTTTTTAAAGTTATACAGGTTAGGATATAATATGTGTGCGTTAGTATTTTGGCCTTCTTTTTACTGTACAACCAATATGGGCTCTTTTGAAAGTTATACAGGTTAGGATATAATATCTGCGCGTTAGTAGATTATTCTAGTAATAAAAATAATTTTAATGTTAATAATAATATGAGTGCTAATGTTATAATAATATGAATAATTATAATACTAATAATGAACAACTGAACAGACCCTGTTGAACTGAACAGACCCTGATCAACAGACCCTGTTGAACCGCCCCGTTGGTCTGTTGACCTGAACAGACCCTGTTGGTCTGTTGACCTGTTGAACAGACCCTGATCAACTTAGTCATCCACATGCATAAGTGAGCAATGCCCCCATGGTAATGTGCCGGGTGAAGATTTCGATATTTGCCGCTTATCATCATATGGGCTGAGACCGATTTTAGTTTGTTTTATAGTATGTAGCTCATGTTTTTGGGACCTAATTAGACGCTGTGAAATAGGCTTTTCCAACCAAGTTTCAAGGCAGGTGACGTAATCTTCAAATGTGATTTTATTTTTAATAACAGACCTTTTAATGCCCTTTATCTTTTTGGTAACGCCCAAGTTAGATAAAACCTTATCAATTTCCGCCCGCTCTTTGTTTAAATTCTCTAGTTTTACCCGTTCTTGCTCAATCTCGTCTGGAGTATAAAGCAGTTTAATAGCATACATTTTAGACCTAAGACCAACAAAATGGGTCATAATGCGGCCATTGTTCTCATCTTTCATCATTCCCAGCACCTTTTTGTTCACTTGTGGAATCGTATAAACGTTATCACGGGCATAATCTGAGGTATCAAAATAATCGTTACAATCTCGTTTCATTATCTGATACACATCATGGTTTTTAATTTCGTAAATAAGACTATCTGTGTCTGTATACAATACACTACAGGTGTCAAAACGTGGAACCATGTACTCGTAGTGAAAGCCATAAATCGTAGTCTTTGCTAAATCAAGAATACACATGCCGACATAAATCGGCTTATTAAAATAAATTTGTGTTTTTGCAAGCTCGACAATTACTAAATTTTCGGAAACAATTGTGCTGCTTTTAAATTCTGGCCGGGATATTAAGGCTTCTGCGCCATAGCGGCCATCCCATTTCGTTATAAGTTTGACGTCAGAGTGGTTCCGGATATTCTCCATTGTCTTTCCAAATACGGCATTGTTCATAAGTTTAAAAAAATTCTTTTCAAACTCATTCTTGGCATTTTGGCGCAGCCCCGTGTTGAGGTCGATATATGATTTTAGCCATGGAGATTGTTTAAAGGCTAATATTCGGTGTATTTTGCTCAATTTTGCACCCAAAGTTAGAGCTTGCTTTAAGTTTCTATAGTGTATTACGTATTCTGTTTTATTGTGTAGCGTAGCCAAAAGTTTCTCATTCTTTGCCCCAGGTGGTTTTTCATGGTCAGGGCATAATGGAAAATCGGAAAACTTATCATGCAAATTTTCAGGTATTTCCAGGTCCACTTCCAAAATAAACCCTTCGGCAGATTTATCTGAAATTTCACTAATGTTTAAGTGAGATATCTCGTTTTCTGAAAGCCATCTAAAGCCGCCATAAGGTAGATATTGCGACATTGCCCAGCCGTATTGATTATTGACATCAAAGTACATGAGATAGGAGTCTTCTTTAGTTGAGTCATAATTTGGCATGTACTTGTTGTTGGCTTCTGCATACCTCTTTGAACACTGACTTAGCCCCCCGCGAACTCCCTTTTCTATGAATGTTAGCATCTCTAAATCAGTAAGCAGCTCAAGTTTTATCATATCTTCTCGATGAATTAAGAGGGATAAACATTGCCACGCATAACCAGGTAGGGTATACGACCATGCAGGATCAAGGCCATATGTCCTATGCGATATATCCCTAAATGCTTCAAATACATCCGTTAAAAGCATTACATCCGTTTTAAGATATAAGTCAGAGTAGTCTTGCATGGTACGGCAATTAAAAGTTTGCCAAACTTTCTGCGCATTTAAATATTGCGCGTCACTTATAGCTGCATCTTCTAAGCTGTTATAAAACGCCTCTTTAGGGGGGAGTTCAGTCTCATTCAATCTTTCCCAAGCGTTCATATAATCATAAGGGAAAACACCCTTTCGGGTAAGTAAGTTCAGTTCTTCCCCCAGGTATTCAAACTCTGCTTTTAGGTTAGGATATTCGCATAAGTATGATGCAAGCTTATCCAGACCGCTAGCAAGAAAGCGAAAACTATCTATAAATCGAAAATGAACAGTACTATCCATTATATGCTTCGTAAATGAGATATAATTTTCTTTATTTACAGGTAATATATCAATCTTCCCCTCTATTTCAGATAGTGCCCGTATTATCATGTGCCCATCATAGCAACTTAAGTTATGGAATAGGACAGGTATGGTGTGTGAATCCTGGTACTGTAGATTGCAGTGCTCATGTGCGGCGTTTCGATACTTTCCGGTGAAGTGCGAGTGATCTCTAACACGCTTATCGTCTTCCGTAAATGGTTTCTCACATATATGACAGTGAGTAGTGGCCAAAAAACTTTGTTGTTGGGCAGGCGTAAGCGGTTCCAAGGGCAAATCACATAAAAAGACCGTCTCGACGTCTTCAGCAAATTGTTGAAGCTCGCGCATAAACCACTGCATACAGTCTTGGCCTGTGTAACTTTTATAAAATGATAGAGAATCGTCATAATTACATTTTACATAATAACCGACGCTATAAGGGACATGCTCTTGTTCCTTTTGAGTGTTTTTTTCTATATCATCGACTACAGGTATTAGCAAGCTTTCCGAGTCTGCGAATATAACAAACGGGGCTTTTTCCTTATGTTTAAAATTATTAAATTCCAAAATATTATTGCCTTCTACAGGCATCCGAGGTATTGCTAAGGTCTTGTGTTTAGAGCATTCGGACGTGTGCTTATCTAGTGTTATCTGCGTGTGGAAATAATGAAGGCAGCGATCACAAAAAAATTTTCGATGCGTATCAAGACTCAATTGCCTTGATAGCAAGCGTGAAAGGTCTTTAATCCAAACAAAATGGTATTTTATAGGACTTAAATCAATATCATCATCTGAGGAAAAGTAGCTGTCTTGTAAAAGTAGTAAGTTTATATGGTTAGGATGCTTATTTTCAGGTATATAATATGGCACAACCAGATAATTTTTTCCAATTTTTTGCAGTCGATATACGTTAACGGAAATTAGGTTTTGCTTTTCAAACTTTGAAATTTGATTAATTGTCATGGGAAACTTAATACCTTCCAAGTTTAGAACTGACTGAGGGTTTGGATAGCACGATGTTCGTTCAGAATGCTTGAACGCGGGATATAAAGCGGAAACGATGGACCACGCAAAGCACATTTCATCACTGTTTTTTACATTGATGCATGCCCTTCTTTTAGCTATTTGTTTTGGAAGTTCGATGTAAGTTCCGACCCGAAGAGGATTATAATGATTAATAGATACCATTAAATGTGTAATTTTGCGTAGTGCCCACCCAGAATTTCTTTCCTGGAACGTGTCTAATTCAACTAAAATGGGGTTCTTAACATGATTGGCAAACCACTCATTTAAGTTTGTGTTGCCGAAAATAGGGGCATTCGGAGTAGTAATGTACTTTGTATCCTTTAAAATTTCATCTGCTTTACTAATTTCAAAATCCCCACAAAGAGTGGTGTTTACTTTGAGTGCAGTAGTTTTTTTTAGTGCGTTTTGAATTCGCCGCTTAAAAATTGCCAAACAGTCTTCTAAAAATGATCGTACATCAGTATGACGTTTGTTAATAATAACACCCGTCCTGATTCTCGATTGGAATGCCGAATGTAAATCTTCCCACTTTACTCTACAAGAAGCCGTTTCTGCACGACGTGTCCCACTACCCCCACCCACTTTACGGTCCTTTAGTAATGACTGAAACCCCTTAATTTGGGCTAAACACGCTATTATATGAGACTTTTCAGCCACAGACTCAGCGCGTTTCAGGACATTATTCAAGTTCCAAAGAGCGCGAGTACAGTCCCGCAATATCTTACCACATGTAATCGTTGTTAAGTTAGGGGTATCCATCTGGGCCCTAATTAACTCGACGTACTCACTTGGGAACGGCATTTTTTTTTACTCTGTAACAAAATAAATATGGCTCAAAATACGTCTGCTCTCTCTCTAACGTACAAAGATAGAATGGGCTCTGGAGCTCCTGCGTCCTGCCTATAATGCACCCCTATTTATAACCCCGGTTGGGGTGCGTTCAGAAAAGTAGCATACCTTTGAAAAAATAAGGTGCGTTCAGAATTAATATTCGAGGTTTAGTATGCAGTAGATGTACATACAACAAGCAGTTTTACACGTTTTTAAAATATATTACTTGCCGAAAACATTAATATTTTACGGGCTGAAAGTGAAACCTGCGATAAGTTTAATCGCCGTAAAAATGTTTACCAAAACAGACTCTAAAAATTGTATTCCCTCCACGTCACAACCCTCCCAAACTACTATATTATTAAATTATTATTATTATTATTATTTACTGCTAAAGGTTTTGCTGCACCCAACGAGTCCGTTAAAAGGCTACAGCTAGGATAATGGATTCATTGCATAGTCGACAGCGTGGTGCTAAACATGGTAGAAACATTAAACATTATTCTCGACAATGTTGAAAGAGTATTTATACAGAACAAATATTACGCATCCTGTCTACCGGCTACCTTAATAGTTTGGGAGCTTGCTAAAAAATATAAAGTCAATGTTGAACCGAAATGTGGACAACTCTTGTATGATGAAATGGGAAGCAACATTCATTTTTGGAACGTGTTTAAAGAAAAACCTTATGATCCTACCCTTAAAGTGATGAAACATATGATGCCTTCTATCGACGTTAGCAAGTTCCAATATAAAGAATATAAATTGGGTGCAGACCTGGATTCAATAGAAATGTTAAATATTTTCAACCGATTCCTAGAAACAAAATCAACTCACTTTTATTTTTCAAAAGCTCCAGATAAACTTAAAACGATTAGGAAAATTATTCATAGAAGTGTATCTAGATGTATTTAATAAAGATTATGCGTATTTACAATCGTATTAATATTATTACATACGTATCATTTTTACCCAAAAGAAACAGTGTTTTGCTAGAAAATATATTAGGGCTTCTCAGAACTACACCCTGTTTATGGGTATACAGCGTCATCATTATGATTGACGTATCAGTGTTACATTAGTGTTTTTGTTTGTGTTCAGATGATCTGAAACAATATTATAGGTATATAAGACCTGTTTTGTTTTTTCAGTGTTGACGTTGTGATTGATATATAAGCGTTATATGTTTGTTTTGTTTCCGTTAAGACACTGTTTTGTTTCAGTTAAGATATTGTTATGTTAGTGTTGTGTTTTAGGTAGTGTTTTAAACACCCGTGCCGTTGATGAGTACGTCATTCGAATGTCAGAGTTCTGCGAGATAAGATGGCGAACCGAAAAATTAAATTAGCGCTTTTGTCTTTACCGAACGGCCTAGATTTTGGTTTTAAAATGGTTGAAAATGGCTGCTTTATTGGGAATAAGCCCGTAGAATTTGAAAATAACACCCTAGTGATTGATAATGAGAAATATACTTTAACTGTAGGACTTCTGAATTTATTGACAAAAGAACGCCCTATAGGCTATTCCAATACAGAGCTGGATAAATATAAAGAAATCCTTCTTTTATCAAGCGCGCACCGAAGGGGGTTTAATAGTAAAAATCACATAAATTCTAGCAGAAGCTGGAAGTATACAAACATTATTTCTAAGCTTTTTCCACCAAAAAGGACTTATTTAAAGAAAAGCAGAGTGGGCATGATAAACAAAAACCTTGAATTGAACAGTACTATTCCTCCTACTTTGAATGATTTAGAACTTGATTACGATAATGACGTTAACAAGCTAGTGGAAATATTTAAACAGTTAGAGAGCGACAATTTTAATCATAAAAACGACGATAAAATATGGTCTATATTACTAGAATTGGAAAAACTTGGTGTAATCGAATTTTTAAAATAAATACACTACCCCTTATTTATGATCTCAGTATATATCTACCCCTCGAGCAGAATGGGTGTGTTAATTTACCTCATTTTATTTCTCACTGTTACTTCTACAGCTGTACAGGCAACAGACGAAACAGCTGCCCGCCAATATTTAACAGACTATGGTTACTTGGAAGAAAATGCTACAGATAATGCCTTAGTGTCGATATCAGATGGGTTACGGGCATTTCAAGAAACTTATGGTCTCCTTGAAGATGGAACCTTAAATAACGAAACTATTGCTCTAATGCAAAGACCACGCTGTGGCGTCAAAGATATTGCAGATTGGGGAAGAGGCTCTAACTACTTATGGAAAGATTTAAAGCTATCCTGGTCTATCTACCCCCCAAATTATTCAGTATATCCATATAGAGCAGTTGCTGAAAGGGCTTTTCAAGCATGGGAGGATGTTTCTAATTTCCGCTTTAAATATGATAGAAACACCCATAATATTACAATTTCGTTTGCCGACCAACGGCATAAAATGAAAAATGACCTCACCTGGTGTCCCTACAAATTAGATAAACCTACTTTAGCGCACGCATTTTTTCCGGATGGAAGTTTCAATGTAGAGATTCACATGCATTCAAAAGAGCCATGGAGTCTTTCCTCCAAAAATGGTGGGACAAATTTACTAAGCGTTTTAATACATGAGATTGGGCATACTCTAGGTTTAGCCCACACAGCTGACGAGAGCGCGATCATGTACCCGTATTACAAAGCGGAAAATGTGAAAATAACTCAGGACGATATTTATGGTATCGAATACCTTTATGGCAAAAAATCTTTGGCCACAACAAAAATACCCACGTCACCGAATACAACCCCACAGATAAAAACCACAACAATACCTACAAAAGTTACAACCACTCCACAGATAAAAACCACAACTATGCCAATAAAAGTTACAACCACCCCACAGACAAGAACCACAACTATCCAGACAAAAGCTGCAACAACAATCCCCAGCGTACACCCGACCCCTGACGCACCCTCGGTACCCGATGCGGCGCAGTTTCCGACTCTATGTGACTTGGACTCGAAAACAAATAAAGCTTATTTAATCGTTAAAAACAAATTATTTATTTTTTATGAGAGATTTGTTTGGATGTTGAATTTAGAGACAAAACAAATTTCTAATACCCCGTTTCTATTAACAGATTATTTTAAATTTTTGCCAAAAAATTTTAGGAAAATAACTGCTATATATGAACGTCCTAATGGTGACATTGTATTGTTTGCCGATGATCTGATTTACTTCGTAGAATATGGTACGTTCGCGTTAATAAAAACGGAATCAATAGATAGTCTCGCTGCCACAAATGTAAAAACCAGAGTTCAAGCTGTCGTGAACACAAACAAGGGAAAAACCTATTTATTTTTCAATGATATTCTAGTATGGGGCATAAATGAGTGCATGTTTAGACCAGACAATTATCATATAACGTCAGAATTATTTAACGGGATTCCCGCAAAGATAGACAGTGTATTTCGTTACACCGACGGCCGCCTTTATTTTATTCAAAACGACATGTTTTTTGAATATAATGAATTTACCATGAGTTTAATTCGCATCGGTAAAATGGATCTTTCATTTTTTGGTATATCTTGCCCTAATGTAGGCGTTTTGGCGCAGCTTAAAGATTTATTACATAAGATTATATCTCGTAATATAAAATTTTAGTTATGTAAAAATAAATAGAATGTATATTATTATAAACCTAATAAAAATATATTATTATTAGAGCTCTCGTTTTCTTTAATCAACCTATGCCAAACCCGTTTTCTTTAATCGACCTATGTTCCAAGTCCTATACAAGTTGTAAAATAAATTACTTTCCCTATATCTTTTTCGATGCATACGGAGTGTTATGGTCATTATAATTTACTAGCTTGCTATCACTTGTTAAATTAACTTTTACGACACAGTGGCGTAGAGCAGCTGTTTTAAAATTAATTATATTTGCAGGATTATTTGTTCTATGGCCCTATTAAATAATGCCTTATTTAACTGCTAGTTTAATTGCACAGATATTGTGACGTACATACTCAAGCTACAAGAATTGAGTTATAATATTTAAAAAAAGATATAAAAAACAATATAATATTAAATGTGTCGGATATTATACTGATAAAAACCCACATGTAGATAAAATGTTAAAACACACTATTATACAGGTATGAAAAAAATTAAAAACAATTTTCATTTCTTTAGGGCTGTTTTGAAAAACTAATACCCAAACTACTTGGTGCAAATGCCTATATAAAGTAGTTGTATTCTACATAATAACGAATAAGGGTTCGTGAATTCATAATAAAAACAATGGCTTATGTGGATGCGTGTCCATATGAGACGCACTTTAAAAATTACCTAGGTATACTGATATCGTTTTAGGGAAATATTATAAAAAATTTTATTCAAAATAAAAAAGATTACCTTAACTTTCGAGCGTTTTAATACATATTTTACATATAGGCGCACAATTTTGAGCATCACGCTTTAAACGTATGCAAAAGAAAACCAAAAGATACAAACACTTTGAATAAAAATACCAAGTCAGTTTAAAAACCCTCCAACACCATAATAAAATTCAAAAACTTACCTGTTGCAAACTTATAACAGAAACAATTAAGTGCTCTCACCATTTCTGCACTATTTATAAGCCCCTTCTAGAGTGACGCTAAATCCTTGAACGTTTTGTTGGAGTGGGGCTACTTGAATTTTTACTTCTCGATCGTTCTAGAATATTATCTGTTATGGCAAGGTATAGCTATAAATATCAGAAACCACTGCAGGAAAGCTAGTTCACCGATTTCTTCTTTTCTCGAATTAAGGGTCTGAAAAACTAAAAATGGCTGCTAAAATTGGTGTTGTAAACGGTCTAGACCTGGAAGAGGGTAAACTTTACCGTATTCTTGACATCGAGAACAAGGACGGACCCTTTGGCATTTCCACAATCGTCTATCTAGAAGACGATAAAATGGTATATCTCCCTAAAAGGATGACCAAAACCGAGGCAGAAGTGGCTACCATACGTTGCAGCCAATTAGGCCTTGTCCGTACTGGCAAACATTTTGTAGAGAAATACGGATGCACTACCCCTATTTTAGAGATACGCAAGTATTGGTAAGTAAAATATTATTTAACTTTTACGCTTGAAATTACAAAGGTTCGTTTCTTTTCTTTCAGATGCAGGCCTCTTTTAAAATTAATCACTATTTTATCAACCCCAATATCTTTAGTTTTTATTATAAATTGATATAACGTTTTAAATTGTAAACTTATTTTTACTAATATACCTTGGGATTTCAAAATGTTTTTTTAATTTTCCCACAGCCCTTTGAAATGAAACATAAAAATTAATTTTGAACATTTAATTAAGTATAAATATATCCATAAATAATTTTTTCTACCGGATCCGCCCAGACGATCACCTCGTGCCCATGGAGGGGGCCATGCCACAGTTCTCTGAAGTCCTCTGGCATGGCAAACTCCGGAGGGAAATTGTGAAATATGTATATCATCTGAAAATGCCGTAATTAGGCATATAAAAATAATTGTATTTTTTAAAAACATACCACCTCGCCGGGAAACATCTCCCCCACTAAAAACTCTATGAAGTCAATGATTTGTACTGCTATAAAAGAAAACCCCGAATTAAAAAATTAAAAAAAATTTATAATAAAAAGAACTTACCAGTTGACATTATTTCACGTTTGCAAGTAAACGGGTGTTCAATCTATATTTATATAAGTTTTTCCTACTATTAAAGAAATAATTTTTATGATGCATAAATATATGTCGATTTGAGTACGTACTAATTTTTCCTACTAGTAAAGAATTAATTTTTATGATGTATAAATGTATGTCGATTGGAGTACGTACTAATTAATTCAAACACTAATATAATATCATCATTTACGGGGCATTTTGAAAATGTAGATAATGGGCTTGTTTATTCTTTACACTGATTTTAAATATATATACGAGGCTGGTATTAACTACTCTGTTGGGATATTTTAAACGGGGTTAATGGCGGATTAGACGGCTTAACGGGGGATTGATCCGCCTAGCTGGGGCTTGAGGGAAACGAAAAATAATTATTATATGTTCTCTTTCAAGATTAATTTTAAATATATCCCCCAAATACGTACAATCAGTTAAAATGTAGTTGGTCTTCAGCTACGTCATTGTACTAAAATATACCATTTAGGTCGAATGTTATGGCTGTTTATAGATATAATTTATAATTTAAAGACGTAATTTAACGGTTAAAAGTGTTTCATACCCCCTGTATACAGATCCCATTAGTAGTAATATATGCTTGCTTTTATTCACCCACATGATACATTAATTATTTATTAAAAGGAAAATTACTTTCAATGCAAAATTGCATATGTAATAGACCAACAATGTTGATGAAATTTGCATAGAAAACCACTTCTACCTCGCGTTGTGACTCGATTTTATATGATCATTTTATTGAAAGATAATTAATTATGTATTCTGTTTTTATTGCGCGATTCGGTAAACATATCCTTAAACATAATAAAATTCGAAAAAGATCTTATTTTCTCCGATATGACCTTTATATATTACCATAATAGTGCATTTGACTTGAAAACTGCATATATTTCTGAAATAAAACGTTGCTAAATGATTACAGATGTCTTTTTATTTACGCCGATTTTTTATTCCTTTAATGTAATATACCAGGGCGGTAGTAAGTGATATTTTTATGTTATAAATAAAAAAGTTTTAAAATTGATTGATTTTCATTTAATTATGCAATCCTGAAGCTGTTGGAAGGTTTAAGATTTGTTAATAAATTGACATCGATAATAATATATCCCTATAACCACACTTAAGGTTCTTTGTTTTACCTAGTTACTGTTGCGAACGGGTATTGCAAGATGGTCTAAGCGTATTTTCTTAAATTTTCAGTATTGGAACGGCGGTGTTGCCGTTTCGACAATTTTTATGTTGAATAAGGTGAAATATTGGTTTGGCGATGCCATTAGTACTGGTTTGTCGATAAAATGTTGAGTGCATTATAAAAGCTAGGTTTACCACCATTTTGTCATCATCGTCACACTTAGGTTTGTTAATAAATTGGTGAAGGCAATATTTGCTGATAGGGGCTTCTGGTTGCATAAGTTCAGGTAGTACCCAGATAGCGGGAGTGTGCGTGAACGTAATTATAGATGACGCCTGAAAATACTGTTTGCCAAAAGGACATACTAGATCCCGTGTTGTCTAATTACATGCCGCGCTGCCTCTAACAATGTTCATTAATGATATGTATTGTATGTATTGTTTGGTGAATACCTATATATTTTTGGTAATAAATTTGTTTGATGTACTTAACTGTTTTGTTTCTTTATCGGGGCTGTTTTCTGTGATAGAGAGGCCAACAGGGTCTGTTCCTGGGGGAACAGGGTCTGTTCCTGGGGGAACAGGGTCTGTTCCTGGGGGAACAGGGTCTGTTCATCGGGTCTGTTCCAGGGGGAACAGGTCTGTTCCGGGGGAACAGGGTCTGTTGGACAGGGTTCATAATACGTTTAATCTGATTCCACACGGAACAGTTTATATTACAATACTTTTTTTGTTAAATCTGATGTCTTTGTTTTTAATAATCGGCTAAAAGACTTGACGCTTCGACTAATTACTGATTTTTAGTTTATACTATCCATCTATAAGAGACGTTGCAGCCCTTTCGGGGTAAATGATTGTAAAATAATATTGAAAGCTGATGCTTGTGTTGCATAGCAGATAGGTGAATGCACAAGATTGTTAATATTTTCCTACGCTTATAATATTTATTTTTATGTGAAACACTGGTTGCCTAACTTCAGGTAGTACTCAGATATCAATTAGTTTGTTTTACTAAGTATATGTGTATGGTTTGCCCTAATTTTGTACATTAGAAAACACCACCATAACCCCACTTAAGGACCTTTTGTTCCAGCAATCTAATCAGATGTGCCCCCGTGGTTTCACGTTGTCAAACATTGTTTAGCAATTTTAAGGTATATGCTCTCGTAGCGTATTTTGCAAGGCTTTGAGGTTCGGCCCCAGAGGATTATGGTTCAATTCCCGCTGACTGCACAAACTTTTTTTCTGTTATTATTTATTCATTATGTCGTTCAATATTGATTATTTAGATAGATGTTCAGGTTAGGTACTTGGGTTGGGGTACTATTGAGAACGTGGTACGTCATCTCTCCCCATAAATATAATAACACGTGACCATGGGTCATAAAGTTGGGTTAGAATCTTGAAATAATGAGGGCTGATAATACCAGGGGGGCGCCACTTAGGCTAAGACGGGTACCCTCGGGCGATCATCGGGTAACCATCGGGTGACCACCGCTCGGGGTCGCTGACCTGCCTGAGCTAGCCTCGCGAATTATGCATAGGGTCTCGCGGTATCGCCTTCGATCATCATGCGCGCTCAACGCCTGTTGTGGAGGCTTCCTCCGTCGCGCCTCCGCGGGTACTTGGGTTCCATGGGGAATGCTGTTAGGTTAGAATCTTCAAATAATGGGGTCCCCTGGTAATACCGGGGGGGGGGGGGGCCACTTAGGTTAATACGGATCCTGTATCTACTGCGAGTAGTTATGACGTCAGACACTAGGTGGCGATAGTAGCTGGGTTCCACTTAGGTTAATAGAGGATGGTGGCTTCCAGGAAAAGTGCCACGCCCTAAAATGGTGATAAAACTGCAGGTTTTCGGGTCCATGTTATTTCTTATGAAGTTTTGGGTTGAAAACGGTACAGCTATTCTACTGACACGTTTACTAATTTTTTTCCCCTTTTGCTCTTAGAAAATATTGGAATAATATTGCTTCAGCTAAGCCTTCCCAATAATCATTCGTTTCACAGATGTTTTAAACAATTTAATCGCCTGTATGTCATTTAAGTTCTTAGGTAAATGATTATATATTTATAATCGATTTTTTTGTGAGGGTTGAGGATGGCAAATTACGATATTGTCGTGTCGTTTAGGAAGTCAGTGTCAACATTCTTTTTTACAATATATATATAAACATATAATATAAATACATCTCATTGCGCGTTTCTACAGAACGCCGAGCAGTTGCTGACTAGAAAAAGTCCAAATGCAACTCTATCTGAAATGAGATTCTGTAGGCACGTGGTAAATTAATTTTGCAATATTTGAACCAAGTTCATTGACTACCACTTTGAGTGCAAAACATGCCGAAGCCAATTTTCCGCTCAGTGCCCTGATATGACTCTCAAATTTTAGGCCAATATCAATGACAAGGCCTAGAAAGGCAGAAGAAACTTAGTACTAAACTAATTACATTGGTTTTTTCGACGTTTGAAGATATCATGTTCGAATAACATAATTCATTGACCTAAACCAAATCTGAGGTAATAATATCTTTTAACATAGGGTGCCATAATATTGTAGTATCGGCAGCGAAAAGTGTGAACTCCTCCCCAATGTCGATTGACGTAAAATTGTTAATAGTTAGAAGGAAACTGGTTCCAGCACTGAACCCTGGGGGACTTCTCAGTCAATTATATGACCCTTAGAACAAACAGAACCCTTGAAAACTCTCTGACTTCTGTCCTTAAGATAGGATTCATACAAATTAAATATTTTTCCCCTGAAACCATAGCAAATGAGGTTCTGCAGCAGTATCTGATGACTCACGCAGTCAAAAGCCATTGATAAGTCACAAAACACTGCAGCGGCAACCCCCCTCTATTTACATGGAGGTACATATAATCCAAAAGACGAAATATAACATCATTGGTATTTTTATTCTCTTTAACGAATAATATTGTTTTTGTGCTTTTTTTATAGTTACATAAGTGTCACCATTATGGACATCAAGTTTTAACTCCATCTATCAAATCGTTTTCTTTTTTAGCGACAACAGCGATATCCGTTCCATGACAACAATTGTTTTAACAATGGTGTCCTTGTAGGTAATGTTAATAAGACATTGATATTTTGAATCTTTGCCTAAAATAGACATCTTATTTGCCCAAAGCATTCCCACATAAAGCGATAGCTATTAAAACTCTGGTATAATAACGTTAGTGGTAGCTGTAGCTGTGGATGGAACTTTTTACCGAGTTAGACCAGGAACACACAAGTCTTAAAATAACATATTTCTTTATTCGCAATAGTCTCATTTTACAGACTTTCCGACATACGTTAATTTGTTGTAAAGGTAGAAATATGAATTCATGTTAATTGTAGTGAATTAAGTGTTGATTTGTTCCTATATCGGTTTATTTTCTTTCCCTTTGTAGTTACTAGAATTTTTTAAACAATCTGGTGCTTGGAGTGGTTGTCAGTTTAGATGTTTGAAGAAGCTTTAATATAATAAAGCGAAACGTTGGCAAGCATTTGTTAGCCCTCCTTTATTACCCTTTCTTCCCGACTCAATCTGCCCTTTAAACAAAGAATATCATTGGACTAGTGTCTATTCCACCCTTGATACATTAACTTAACACTTTGATATCTCTTGACGCTTTATGGTTGTATCTTTTTCATTTTTCCGTTATTGAAATGGATGAACTGGAATATCCTCGTCATTAAATTCTTCTTCTTGAAGGGTATCCCGCCGATGAAAATTTATAAAAAGTTCTTTAGTTTTTGTATAGTCTTTTATCGGAGTTTCGTTTGACCACCCTGTATATACATCAGAAATAAAATAGTAGCCAAAGCAGTTGGTGGAATATGTGGCTCTATACCGAAATAGGTGGCGTTAGTTTTAGTTACTGAAAAAGTCATGGCCGGCATCTTTTGAGATGCGCTAAAAAGACTAAAACAATATCTTGCAAATAATATGCATGTTTCTGGTCCAACTGAACGAAAAATTCGTAAGAAAGGAGACCTGAAGTGCAAAAGAAATTAGGACAATGCAGGTGCTTTGATGATTGAAACACTAAGAGATTTGAAATAGGTATACATAACAATTCCACTCATATAAATAGTCCCATTTAAAATGTCAAAAATCGTAGTTTGCTGTCGGATAAAAAGGAAGGAAGAGGAAATGTAACTGGATAAAAAAATCGGATATATTTTCTGCTCCTCCAATCGTTACCGTGGTAACAATTACATTTTAAACTAGTTATTAAATCATCTATCAGGCAATTGTCACAAATACTAAATAATTGTTTAAGCTGTTTTAAAGTCGATTTTTAAATAAAAAAGTATTTTTTAACATGCAGCTGTTTGGGACAATTGACGAAAAGGAAATAAATAACGAAATAGAAAATTTCATTCCTATTCGTGGAATTGCCTTACTAAATACCATTCGAGCTCAGATTATGAGCCTGATATTTTTTATGCTTGCTATCTCATACTTACTTTCAGAAAGTAAGTGTTCGATACCAAGCATAAAAAATATCCGGCTAAATCTGAGCTCTTGTGGTATTGCTTGTGGATATTCCTATTAAATCCATAGAAATTTGAGGCTGAAAAACGTGTTCGGTTAAATTAAAAGGTAATAGTTCAGCAGACGTAGATGGGTATTTTAAAGGCCTCGTATTCGATGAAAGGATCCTATTCATTGAAGGAAGTTTGGATAAAGTTCATTGCACTAAAGAAGGACACACCTAATTCAAAAATACAGTATTTTGCTACCCAGACGGCACCCTATATTCCTGGAATATTCCCCTATCTGCCAATAGGCTATAATATCTTGCAATATTCCTGGAATATGCACAGAATATCTCAAATGTATCTTATCTCATAAGAATATTCCATATCTATGCCATTGTAGATATGCCTGGAATATGCCGCGGGTATATTTATAGGATATGCATTGTGAAATATATTCAATTATTTTTTTTAATACTTATTGATAATAATATATATAATATAAATATACCTATACAGAGTGATTGCGGTCTTAAATTATATTTTTACATACCTTCATATAGGTATAAGAACTATTAATTTATAGATAATATAGAGGAAGGTGCATATATGTATGCACCTAATTAAAAAACAAATTTAAATATGAAAATGTTTTAGACTTCATTAAGTTTTTGGGTAGGCATTTTCTGCATTTTATTAGTATTTTGTTAAAAATGAAACTTGATTTTTTTTATTATATTATTTAGTCAATTTTTGGATTCGAGCGGTGATAAACGAATTTGGCGTTTTATACGGTGTCGCTAGATTCCGCGTTTTAACCCTAAATTAAATTCTAAACTAACACATATTATGATTGCAAATAAATTTATACTGCTGGCCATTTGGTTTCAACCAGAGCCATTGACTTAACACACACACACAAATTTATACTGAAAGTTTATATTTTATATACATGTGCTTAATTAAGGACTGCTCTTCTAGAAAAAAATTAGCAATTGTTATTTTTTAGTAACAATTTTTTTAACACAAGTTTAACTAATTTCTGTTGCGTAACTCGGAAACGCTGCCTGTACGTCACAGAACTGACTGAACCTGCTTTACATAATTTTTTTTCACCTTGTTTTAAAGAGTATCTAGTTTTTAGGTTTTAATTTTTTTTATTTCTAAAAATAGAAAAAAATATTAATTTTAGTGATGTTTTATTATACCAAATTTGTAACTCTAACTACTAAACCAACTGATCTGACCTAAATTAAATATATTTATATGAAAAAGAAAAAAAATTAATATTCTTAGCATATGCCATAAATATATTTTGGCAGATTAAAAGATATGGCAGGCATATATTTCATAGTGACCTGGAATATGCATACAATATGCCAGTCATATGCCCTGGCAGATATGGAACATTTATGGGATATTCCAATATGCCAACGGAATATTCATGGAATATGTATGAAATATGTTTGTGCCGTCTGGGTAGCAGCCATTTAATTATGTTATAACTTTTTGATCAATCCTGTATAACTAGCTTCTCTTTTTTGTAATAGCTTCTACAAACCCCATACTTTAGTAAATGGTCCACCGCTTGTATGCTTAACAGCAAGCATGTATCCAGATTCCTATTTAAAATTGCAAGAAACTTAGAATGAGAGCAGCTATAATTTTCATAAAGCAGTAATAATCTATGGCTTCAACACTACACTACCCTCATGTAAAACATAATCTATTATCTCCATAGTTTGGCTGCCAACTTAAAATAATTCATTCTTGCCCGCTCCTTTGTTCCGTCTTCTCCAGTTTTAAAGTTTTCGTTTTGGATTTTTATTTTCCACAAACTAAAAAGTATATATCTTGCTTGAGATTTATTATTATGAATGCTTAATAAAAATCGCTTCTCAACAACGGCAGTTGTTATGGACGACTTTTAATTTAAAACTAACCTGAACCAACCTAAACTACCCTAATTATATCATGATTTTGAGGGAGATAAGATTTAACAAGAAACACGTTAATGTTTATATCGAAGGAAAATTTTCATTACTCATTTAATATAACATTATTATTGACCTCCAAACCTTTAAGCAACCTCACTTTGAAATGTCAAATGGCACTAAATCGAGTGATACATCGTTGCAAGGGGCATTAAAGTGCCCATCTAACCCGCCAAGAAAAGGGAAATCAGGTAATCGGTTTGCGAGTTAGGTGGAAAAGATGTGTATTAAAACAATTAAAATAAATTTGGGGTAATTGTATTTCCCTTTTAAGAGTATTATGTGTTTTATTCTCCAAAGTGCGAATTATTATTGCAACATTAAATAATATTAACGATTGTCTTTATAAGCCACCGGAATAAGACAAATTTGTAGAACAAAAGTAAACAGGCGACAAAAACATTCTAATTTTAAGGTTTGTTTAAACATTAAAATATAACGTGAATCGTTTCCTGCACAAACGCACCGCACTATAATAATTTTAATCTCGGTTTTACAGCGTTTTCGCCTTTTTTTTTAACAATATCGCAAAATGACAAAGGTCAAAAGATCCTTATTTGTATTGTTTAAAAAATGTAGCAAATCGATTAGAGAAAAAAATTTTTTAATTAGGTTTCCTTGAATCCGTTTAAGCTTATTCTCATTTAAACATATTTAAACAAATCAAATTGGAATTGAAATTAAAAATGTTTACGAACATGGTACACCTACAAAGAAAAATTCAGGAAATATGCAGAAGCACAATCTAGATGCAGTTCGAAATACCATTGAAATTATTTGGGAAAATATTATAGATTTTCCTGCAGTTCAGCTTCTGGCTCAAGCAGAAGCTTTTATGGTTTACTTATAGATGCCGCCAGTAAGATCAATATTAGACGAATTAATTTGAACACGGATAATTACATGCTGTCAGAGGTGGGTAACTATTTGAAATGAAATTATTTCAAATAGCTATGCAAAATAGAAAATGGCATTTCTATTTTCTATCTTAAATACTTTTGAAAAAAGTATTTTCTATTTTATATTTGAAATAGAATAATGAACAATTTTCTATTTAAAATAGTTATAGGACTTATAATAGAGGTAACCCGATTTTACTTGATTAACGAACGAGATTCAATGGATGAACTGCAAGCGTTAAAATATTTACAAAATGAAAGCACCGATTTGATAATTTTGGATCAGTATCCTGATATTAAGAAATTCTTCATGAAATACAATACGCCATTACCTTCATCAGTACCAGTGGAAACACTCTTTTCTTATTCAGGTATGAAATTGTTTACGATCAAAGTTTTTGGAGCTTAATGCAATGTCACCAAAATAGCTATGTCAAGATACCTAATTGTTCATACTTTATTATTGAAGGAATGGTTAGGTAAATAACGTTTTTTATTGAATCTGGTATAATTATGAGACCCAAACGAAAATAAATGACGAATGAAAGCTTTAAAAATTATTGAGAATTAAAGCTACCAATGTTTTTAGAAACATAGAAAGCGGTGGGACCTTCGGTGTTACGTAATATGTAAAGTATGTACCCTACGTTAATAAAGAGAAAGCATTTTCTATAGAAACTTATTTAAAATGCCTATTTTCTATTTTATATTTTAAATGAAAATTTAAAAACCATTTTCTATTTTTTATCTTAAATGGCTTTTGAGGCATCTATTTTGTATTTTCATTTTAAATGCATTTTTAAAACCATTTTACCCACCTCTGCATGCTGTTGAAGTTAGTGTAATGTATTTTAATACGTTATTTTAACTTTTTTATATTTTTAAGTTCATTATTAAGTGTAGGTATACTTTTAAGTATCTGTACCATTTCTGCTTCATAATGTTCTTGCTTTTAATGCATGTAGCTCTGTAATTACGTTGCCAATAAGTAACTACATAATCGACAAAATAAAGCTTAAAAGTTTAGTGGGTCCATAATTTAAAAACTACTTTATACAGGGGTACTTATCCTGTATAAAGTGGCATATTATAAGTAGCTTAAGAACCAAATGAGATTATTTTACAGATTTGGTTGTGGATTGTGGATATAAGATGTTTTTCTATACGTTTAGAAATCATTTTTGATAATAAGCTGCTGCCGGATCATATACCGAAAGTGACAGAAACTTCGGAATTTTAAATGAATTACCCTGTATACTATTTTATTTTAAAAATATAGGTAATACTCTAAAACAGTTTAGGTATTTAGTTACAAAATATACCTATCTTTAGTCATTGCAGTTACATAGAAAACTGAAATAAGTTTAATGAAACAGTATATATTTTACTAACCTGTTTGTTGTCTTCAATAAAAATTGGTGATTTTTTGAATTATAAAATACTAAGGCACTGACATTTGTGTGGGGATATTGCAATACCCGAAGGTCTTAGTTGCAAGGTTTACAAATAAACGTATTTGGTTACTTGAAAAAATATCTGAACTTAGAAAATTTTGTTCTTGTTTCTGATTTTTAAACGTTTATTGGAAAAAGTTACTCCCATTCGTTTTTTTTTCTTTTTTATGATAAGGCACAGCACTACAGGATAAATCCTTTATGGCGCTCTAGGAGCGGTGCGTGTGCGCAGGAAACGATTCACGTTGGTCTTGAATCTTTGAAGATTATACTCGTTGGGGAACACGATCTCAGGGAGGTCGTTCCAGAGTGATGACGTTCTCCAGATGAAAGAATTTTGAAACAGTGTCGTTCGAGGGACACTGAGCTGAACCACGTACTGGTGGGCTGCAGTGGCTCGTCGTGTACTTCTACCATGCACCGCTCTGGGTGGTATCAAGCGGGCAACCTCAGTTGAACACTTGCCATGAAAATATTTGTAAAACAGACTCAAGTCGCCAACCTGCCTTCGATGTTCAAGGCTTTCCAGGTTGTTTGTCAGACTATGGTCACCGATCAAGCGAATGGCTCTTCTTTGAATGGAATCTAGCAATCTCAGGGTATGTTTAGGAGCAGAGCCCCAAATATGCGAACAGTACTCCAGTGATGGTCGAATTTGGGCTTTATAGAGCATCAAAAGTTGTTGGGGTGTATTTTATTCGGGGTGCTGCGTCAGGTCACTGTTTTTATCGGAATTGGCCTCCGAGATCACAAGATCCTAATCCATAAGATTTTCACCTGTAAGCTATTTGAAAAAAAAAATAGAAATGTGAGAGTTTCTACTCGGGCTAACCAAACATTTGAAGATCTAGATTTAAATAAAATTAGATCTGAAGGACGATTGCAGACAACAAGCGCGTTTTGAAGTATTTGAAAGTAAACGGCCTACTATTTAATTATCTGTTTTAATATTTTATTAAATTATTTTAGCAGTTTTAATTATTAGTGTTTTTTGCGCTTGTTGAGTGCAGTCGTCATCGGAGATCTAATTTCATTTAGATCAAGATCTTAAACTATACTTGATGTAGCAACTTTTATTTTGACTGTAGGTACTGTTAATTTATTAATTGTTTTTAAACGTATCCCGATGCCCTACTCGTAAAAATCTAATTATTTGAGATCTTCTGATCTCGAATACCAATCCCAAAAAAAAACAGTGAATTTTTGAACTTTTAAAAATAAAGGCCAATAAGTGAGAAACTTCACTGGTTAGGTATACCTACATAAATGCAGAACAAATTGAAGCAGGTAGTCAAATTAGAGAAAACATACAGGGTGCTTAAGAGAGAGTGTTTAATTTTAAAAAATCTACGTCTAAATAGTAACCAACACACTTGCATTTTTAAACAACCCTGTATATTAATCATAACTAAGAAGATAGAAAAGGCGTCCAGCATTGCTTGACTTCCTACCAAATTTCAGTGTCTTAGTATTTCAGGGTTCAAAAATATCAGCATTTATTACAGGTCATTCATGCTTTTTGAAAAAAAAAAGTGAAAATTAATAAAACTATTATCTCCAAAAACGTAACAGATAATAGAGAAGGTATGGAAACATAATGTTACAAATACTAATAAAAACCTAATAGAGATTGCAAATATAGATTTTTTATATGCACGATGTTCCGGTTAAAATAACAAAGTTGCTTACTTTTTGATAGAAGCGACCAAGACGTTTTATGTAAAACATCACCCTAAATCACCCTGTATAACTTCATTTAAAGCGCAGTTTACCAATTGGGAACACAACTCTTAAAGCATGTATTACGCGGGATTTCTCTGTTGCAATTTATTCGACAAGAAATTGTCAAATTACCGATCATTTCAGACGATAATTTTCTCTGTTAAATAAATTGTTGGGAACTTTATGAGTAGGTACCAACCAAAATGCAATGGGCCATTTTTCTGGGAATTGTTTATAAACTAGGCGTAAATTTCCTTACCTTTTCTGGAGCCGTGGGCATACATCCCATTTCCCTTTCGTTATTACAAGTAATGGCATTATATTTAAAGCATCCAATCGCTTTATACTTTTAAGGAGCTTGGTACAATGCAGGCGATGTCTTAAATTATTCATTTAAAATTTTGAACTTTACTGGATAATTAGATTGCAAAATAAGGTATAATTAAGAAATTTTTAATTAGAAAAAGAGTGTAAAACACTACTGCACCGCTATTCAGCTTTTTCACAGATAATAACAAAAATCCAAAAATCATAACCTCGAAATAAAACCGTTGGCAGAACAGAAAAAAATTAAATATAACTAGAACATTACCAAAGTTGGTCATTAAATTTGAACAAAACCTATCTCGTCAATTTCTTGTTGAATAAATTGCACAATAAATCGTAATAAAATGTTAGTGCTTTACACAGCAAAACTTGATCTTGAAGATATTCTTTAATTTATTGCCCCATAATTTGACGCTTTAATAGTCCGTGTGAAACTAGTTTAAGACAACTATTTGCCTCGTTAATATATATAACATAATGCTTGCAAAATTTAATCTACAATGAAATATTGTATACTATAAAGTAAGTTATTAAGGTACATATCGATGGCCTAGCGGACAATTGTGTTAAGTACGAATTTATAGTTTCCCGGTATTTGCAATTTAAAGATTTGTAGCTAATCACAATTAAGGTATATAATAGAAATTTTCCAAATTTTTTCCATACATTTTCGAAGCCCTTTAGGTCATTTTAGGTTATAAATGGATCTTAAGCAATTAATAATTATCAAAATAATTAAAAAAATAAGTTGGAATGTTCTTACTTAACACATTTGTAGTATTTAAAATAAAATCAAAGTCAGTTAACACAAAACGGAAAAACGATCTTTATTTGCACAACTTTTAGCGAATTTAAAAATACAAATTTAAAACAATTATTTAAGTAGTCTCAGTCAGAAAGGTCAGATTCTTCGGTCTGTTTTTGCATCTTAGAAGCTGAAATAGCAGGAATGTCATTAATAAAAGCAGTGTATTCTTCAGGAATTACTTTACTTTTTAAAAGGAATTCCAAATCCTTCTTCTTTTTTTGAGAAACTGGAAGTCTTAAGTTATATTTTTTACTTAAGTCAACTTTGTTAGCTGTTTTTTTTCTTCCGACTCTTCCCTTTTCGTTTACGTCAATTTCCTGGAAGTTCGGAGCAGAAAGGGCATATTTGTACTGAATAATGTATGGGTTCTCATTTTGAAAACGTAACCATTTTATGTTGAGCCAATTAACTTTTTCTTTTTCTGTATTAAGGGTCGTATTAAAAACGTAATCTTTCACAGGTTTTTGTAAGTCAAAAAAATCACCAAATTTTAAATTTTGTACTATGTACGGTGTTGGTCTTAATCTAGACGCGGATATTAAAAGACACCATTCTCGCGTAGAATAAATTTTTTTGTGACGCTTGGCCCTTTCAATTGTGGCGTGCATAGAGTTAGCCTCTAGGTAAGAATGACCAGACTCCATGAACTTCAAGTCTATTATTTTAAGATGATCAATGTGGCTTACTGCAAACAACATTGCAGCCGCAACGTATTTGTTCCGATTTTGACCCCCGCACGTATCAGAAAACGAAGCCACATGGGTAACCGTATCTGGTAGGTCAAAAAGATACTTCAGAATACATGTGCCTATTTCTGCACTACCTTTGCTCCCATGTGTTTCGTCCCAGACGAAGCAATAACCATCTGATGTAGAAGCATCGTATACTGTAAAATTATACACGTTTAGTTTACGCCTATAGTAAATTTGACTGTCTCCTGCATGTGGTATGGGTAAAATCGCCTGGAGATCGAAACTTATGGAACGGAAAGTCTCACCATGCTCACCCGCAGCCTTCTTTTTTATCTTCAGCCTTCATATCCATTGATTCCTTTTCCCCTTGTTTGTGTTTAGTATAATCTTCTATTAGTGGTTCTTTATCCGTAGCTTGATTATACGCATTGCACAGGGTACATTGATCTTTCTTTGGAATGTGGAATGCTAAAGCAGGGTCATACTCATGAAAAACTTTTTGGTAGACAAATAAAGATACAGGCTCTATTTTGTTCTGATTACAGAAATCAGTTCTGTACAATCTGTACATGATGGAAATGTTTAGTTCTGGTGACAGATAAAGTTTTTTCGAATCTTTCCTGCAGTAGTGAGCCTGTACTCTAGGGAACGAGTCAATATGTTTTCGTATCAAATATTTTGATTGATCTGTTGTGGTATTAGGGGGGCAAGAATTTTTTCTTTTGTCAAAACCGTTATACATGCCAGTATCCGCACTGCTATTTTTTGCACAGTTTTCTACGATTCTGTGGGAAATTGCGAAGGTCTTACAAAAAAATTCTCGGCAAACTCTGTGTGATTCTGTGTTTGAATTTTTTATTATTATAATTATTGATAAAATATTTTAACGAACTAACTTAGTTAACTTAACCTCTAAACTAAGTAGTTCATCTTCAGATGTTTAATTTTATTTTATTACATTTTATATTTAAATACTATTAAAGGTTATAAATGTATAAGTAAATATTCTAAAAACATTTTATTATCATAATATATTATTATTATACTATAGCAATAGTAGTTAACTAGGTAAGTAAGTATTTCCTAACGGGCCTTTTAATTTTTACTTTAAAAAGAGCCTATAATATATTTTTAACGTACCAAAACTTACCTTGCGTTAAATGTGATGTTTCATCTATGATTCCTAAGGCATTTTTTAATATTTGAAAGCTTCTGGAACTCATTGTTGCCAAATAAGAAAAGCATGCACATATTATATTTATACAACGGTTAATTAACCTCACTTCTTGGTAACGTTTTAGTACGACAATTGTGCTAAGTAATCACTTAAACCAATATATAAGTAGGAAGTTTGTACTACAAATGTGCTAATTGCCCTTAGCACATATGAAGTAGAGATCTGCTTGCACGAGGTACTTATTCCATTCGAAAGATGGCGCCACAGGGTATATTTTATCGGATTTTAGTTAGCACATATGTGGGCATAGAAAATAGATTTTTTAGTGATTCTGATGCACCAATTAGCCCATTTTATCAAAATAAGCACTTAACACATTTGTCCGCTAGGCCATCGATATATGATAAATAAAATCAAAAAATATATTCTAATCAAGGATTACAAATTTTCAAAAACAAGGGATGAAAAATCAAAAATGCGGGACATTACAAACTTGAAGACTAGTTTAGATTAAGAAGGCACTGGTTCCATTCCAAAACGACCTCGGCAATTGAGACAAAATTTAAGCTAATCTTCTCATATTAGAATATCATATTATTAACGGCCTCGCCAAAAATATTTTTTTATTTGTTCTCATTTATATTTAATTAGGTTCCTACATATACTATCAATAATTATTACAAAGTAATAATAAGAGTACTAATTTGTTCTCTAGCTACTTGCTGAGACCTTATACAATAAGGATTAACCAAATTATGTTAAAACAGCTATTCTCTGGGCTACATGCCCCAACGAGCGCTGAATTATAGAGCAAAATTTGGCGTATTTTAAAATACATATTTATATGTCATATCATGATTAAGGTGAAAACAACACAATTGGCAACATTTACTAAAACTAGGCCTAATCTATAATAAAACTCCGTTTTTTCTTAAAGGGGGACCATTGCTAGTAGTCGTTCTAGGACTTACTTATTTAATTAACTCTCCGCAATGACAGGGAGCTTAATCGTGACCTAAGTTTCAAAAGATGATCTTAAAAATAAACTAATAACGCTTTCTCTGACACAATAACCTAGAAAATCCAAACCTAGAATTTGCACGCCTTAATATTATACACCCTTTTATCATGCCACATTTAAACAATGACTCTGGAGAGAAGTCGGACCCTGGATTGCTGTAACGAGATAATTTCTCCTCTGTTTCCGTTATCCCTTATATTTCCTCCAGGAGCTATGTACGTAAATTACAATCCCTTTTCCCTATCTATTGAATATTACAAGTAAATGCAGAACAGTATAGTTTGGTACACTATACGAGCTATGTTCAAAAATTGCGTGCATTGGCCTTGCTGATGGGACGTAAGCTCGGCTGCAGCCTATTTTTTAATCGCAAGACTCAAAGGAGTCTAAATTTCAAATCTCTAGGGCACGCTTGTAAGGCTCTTTTCCGTAAATTAGTCTTTCTTGCATTGACAAAATGGAAATTGACCAACAAGTCGAACAACGTATTATTGTCAACCCCCCTTACTTACCTGCTTGTATCCATTTCCCAAAAGAAAAATGGTCATGCGTTGCCGGTATTTATAACACATGCAGATTATTTTAAAGGGTGCTTCAAACAACCCTCTGAACCTAGTACATTATATACAGGGTAAGTCGGAACGAACAGACCGAATATGACATGTTCGAGACATTTGACGAATTTGTTGTTTTGACAATAATAAACTCTGACAGTAATTGAATGTTTATTTTCTAGTTTGAATGATTATAGTGTTACAAAATGTCAAGCACCTATCCAAATTTGGAATATGCAAATATTGTGTTTGTTTTTGGTTTCTATAATAAAAGTGTTACCGCTGCTATTGAAAAGACCGGTAAGCTTCCCAGTGCTAACATAACATCCCACGCAACAGTCGAAAGTAATTTTCTACATAAGTTTTCGGTGAACGTGTGGTGCGGTATGTTCCATAGTTTCATTTTAGGGAATCGCCTCATAGGAGACCACTTCCTCAATTTGTTACAAAATGAATTACAGGGACTATTAGAGGATGTTTTTGTAAATATCAGAATGCAAATGTACTATCAGCAAGGTGGAGCTCCTGCACATTTCGCTCGTCAAGTCAAGCAACATTTCGACGGAAGATTTGCAGGGCATTGGATTGGTCACGGTAGTCCTATTAATTATTGACCTCCACGATCTCCAGACCTCACAGCACTACATTATTGTTTATGGGGCTGACTTAGTAATGAAGTATATAAAGTAAAAGTGGACACTCAAGATGCACTAATTCTACGTATTAGAAATACTGCAGCCAATATTAATGAAGAAAATATGAAGTAATTAGGAGAGCAGCAAGCGCTCCTCGTAGACGAAGCAGAAATTGTTTAGGGGTCAATGGTGGTATTTTTGATCAATTATTAAAAAAAAATACTGTGATTAAGAAAATGTTGATGTATGAAATTCTGTTTATTTGTTATTACGCTATAACTTGAAAACAAATGAAAATCGGATAAGAAAATTAATTTAGCTACTACAATTTTGCTTACTCAGCGTTGCTCATCACAGCATCGATGAAGAATGCCATCTTTTTTTTGAAATAGGATAAATAAATTTTTTTTTATTATATTTTGTTTTCATTCAACAAAAAAAACTGAAGTACGCGTTGCAATATGTGTACTATACAGGGTGGCCCATCGAAAACGTACCGCAAGGCATTACAGGCTGGGAAAGGACTTTTCGACAAAAACTAAAAGCACGTCAAGTTTGTCTGTCAAGGGGACAACTTTTGACGCAAGAATCATAGCAAAACCTTGAACCCCCCCCTAAGTGGGGGTGTCATCCACCAAATTTCTTTAAATAATAATGGGGGTCAAGTAAAACCTTATTCAGAAGGGCTCTTAATTTCCTATACATCGCTGCTTACATTTTGAAGATAGATCTACTATCTATCTAGATTCGCTGTTTTTTGGTCATTTGCAGATTCTTCAGGCTCGTCTTAGTGAGATAACAGTTATCGGGTATTTGCTTCGCATTGGGCCAGGTAGTTGCTAGATAGTTGTCTTGTGACTTGTGGTTGAAGTGTTTCCAAATTATTGAACCATTTAAATTTATCAATTATGGTGTACTCAATTGCTGAGGGAGTAGAAATTATAATATAATTAATTAATTAATATTGTTTTTTCTCAGAAACCGTGAATGCGGAAATCGGGTCGCGGAGCTGTTTAACCAACGGCATCATGACAAACATGTTTCTGGTAAAATTGTTCGAAAATTGGTGGCCAAGAAATGGATAGTACGCTAAGTACAAGACAATTGGCCGTTGTGATGGGCGTAAGTCGTACAAATGTCAAACGAGTATTAAAAAAATACAAGTTCTATCCTTATAAGAATTCGGTTAGTACAATAACTAAATGAAGACGACTTTGGTCGTCACTCTCAATTTTGCGAAATTATGACTGAACGAGCGATTAATAATGGTGATAATGTGTGTTTTTCGGACGAGTGTAGTTTTTTCTTAAATGGTTTAGTGAATCGCCACAAATGTCGTTACTGGGCCGATACCAATCCAAGGATTTTCCACGAGACACACACACAACACCCCAAGAAGTTGAATGTATGGGCTGGTATTTTTGGAAATTCCATTGTAGGCCCTTTTTTCCTTCCTCGAAATTTAGCAGGCGATATGTACCTGGATTTACTATAGAAATATGCCATCGACCCAGCTCTAACAAATATTATAGAGAAGGACCCTGCACACAATGAACATGAACTGATTTTCCACCAAGACGGAGCTCCTCCGCATTACTCGCTACATGTGCGCAATTATTTAAATGACACGTTTCCAGGACGCTGGATAGGCCGTAGGGGTGCAATTGAGTGGCCCCCTCGGTCACCCGACTTAAGTCGTTTAGATTTTTTTTACTAGGGGCACATAAGAAGCAAAGTTTACAGCACTCCACGTGACACATTGGAAGTTCTGCGAGGACAAATCATTGACGTATGTCGCGAAGTGACACCACAAGTGCTCCAGAATGTACGGCAACGGCTTGAAGATAACCTGTATCACTGTATGCACGTTGCCGGACAACAGCTTAAGCATTTACTTGACTAATACGGTACGTTTTTAAGTAAAATTAAATCGAGTTTTGCATTTTGCGTCAAACGTATTGTTGGTATTTTAAAGGTCCATATTCTCTAAACGAGTCAATCGATTTTTAAAATGTAAGCAGCCATGTATAGGGAATTAAGAGCCCTTTTGAATGAGGTATCACTTGAACCCCATTCTCATTTAAAAAAATTTGGGGGATGACACCCCTACTTAGGGGGTTGAAGGTTTTGCTATGATTCTTGCGTCAAAAGTTGTCCTCCGGACAAACAAACTTGACGTGGTTTTGGCTTTTGTCGAAAAGTCCTTTCCCAGCCTGTAATGCTTTGCGGTACGTTTTCGATGGGCCACTCTGTATTGTAATGTCTTGATAATTTCTTAATTTTTTACATTGGTATATTATTATTGTTATATTTTATATGATGTTCTCATATTACTTTGTAATCATTTGAGAAATAAATGCGAATAAATATAAAAAAATCATCTTAATGAAAAGGAACTCTCACATAACGTTTTGTACCCCAGGTACTGTAAAAACTAGATCGTTCGATATAGTATACTTCAAAAATGAATTAGATCTTAAAGTACATTATACACAATTCTCAAAATTAAAATTAGAAACTTCTAAAAATGCGATCTATCAACCCTGTTAATGTTTTTCACTAAAAAAAATCCCCTCTCGCCTCCAGTACATTTCAATATTGGTTAACTATGCTTTATATTGTCAAATATTTGCGATTTCTTATCCATAACAAGATTTAATGCCAATAGTAAATAAAACAAACTGATTTCGTTTCAACGACATGCTTGCCTTTTCCACTTCTTGTAAATGATTTTCTGGCGACACCGGATTTTTTAATTATATCGGAACGATATTCCTGAGTATTTCTAACGCCTGTCTTTCAATCTTTATCAATTTTGTTAAAATTGAGAGGATCATATCTCACACGATTAACTTTGACAATCTCAATACAACGACTAACACGAGGCAGCAGATTATCGTGAATTTGAAACCACTACTGCGTTCATTTGAGAAACAACGTTAGTCCTACGATTTATATTGTTTCTCAAATGAATAAAATATTTCTATCCTGCATTTACACATGACTCTTACTTTCACTTAGGAGTTTCTCACTGGAATACGTGTTTACATAATATATGCGGATTTTAAAATTAGTCATATTCAACTTTTACCAAGACACGGACTATATTGTTTCACAAATACCCGATAAATTCCATCTAGAACATTTTAGTCTTTACTATGGATGTTTTTGAAAATACAATTTTAAAATGTGTTTACTTTTATTTGTGCATCCCATAATAGTTGAACGTATAAAGAAAAATAGAAAAAGGCTATGATATGAAAGTCAGAATTTCTAAGCCTGACTAAAATTGAATTAAACAGTACTTTTTCTAGAAACAGAAAGTGACTAAATTTACACTCATTTCCGTGCTAAAGGTTTCACTTTTGCGCACTTATTTGATAAATAGCTATTTAATCAAGCAGTAATAGTATTTTATATTTATATCTGTAGACAGCCAATTTAGATTAGTTATTTAGCGAAAATAATTTAACAACCCTTAACTTAATATATATGGATCTGGGAGAGACTACTAAAAGGCATAATATTAATGATCGAGGGACATAATAATGATCGAATGGACAAATTTTTGAATCGGCATTATAATAATAATTATTATTATGATCTAATAGAACGTTTTCGTCGGTATAGGTATCAATAAATAAATTTTTCGAATTCGAACTTGTTTATCAAAATATGTGTCTACTCGATCAAATGTTCGTTCGAACTAATGCCTATTCGATTATTATTTTGTCCGCTCGGCATATAATGTCCTTTAATTTTGTCTTTGAAATTATGTAAGGATCCAATCTGTTTAAAGTTTCAACTGTATCGATGCAAAGAACCCTAGAAAAGAGGATTTGAAAATTTAGCACGGAAAACCCTATGACTTAAGTCTTAAAAAACGCAATGTTTATAATTGCGGAATATGGAAAGCTTTTTGTAATCATTTGATGAAATTATCGCGAAAAATATGCCTATAACTTATTTACTTTCACTTTTGGCCTTGCCATACGAGAATAATTATGACATTTTGAAAATAAGAGAAAAATTAGAAAATCTACAAAAACATTGATTATATTTAACAAAGTTGAATTATCTAAGTTAAATTAACTAATTATTTGCTTTATCTTTCAATATAAAATCTGAAACAATGTCATGACTTTACTTGAAATAAGAATCTATAACATGATAGCTGTTGAATATAAAAGTTTATCACTACACCATTAAAATTTTATTGACATTCGTCGCGACAGACGTTGTACTGGAAATACAAAATAGAACAGCTAAAACTTAATATAGATGTCAATACCACCTGATATACCTACTAACCCAATAATAAAGTTGAAGCTATAAGGCCATTCTTTATTTTAGGATCTCACCGCACGGAATTTGGCCTGTAAATTTTATTTTCTCGAATAAAAACCAAAAAAACTTAGAAACGTGGTGAAAGACATGAATGAAAATTACCAGTAATTCATTTTCCTGTAACGCGAGGCACGTATGGTTTTTATTACTTGGATAAAAGTTTGAAAAATACTAATACCGCTATATTAAATAAGATTATCACACGGTATTAATATGTTTTAGGTCTTTTGTGTAGTGTTTAACTCATTAATTTAATTTTCTAATTTTGTGTAGATACAATGAATCGGATATTTTACTTACAGATGCACTGATGATGGCCTTTAATATATCGAAATACTTAGGCTTCATGATAAAAATATACTGTTTAAAGTAAGAAGCTAGGCCTTTACTTTCACCACCTCGAACTTGAACAATTAGTGGTTATTTTTTATAAACACAATTTATTAATTAATTAAAAGATGAAAACAAATGAAACTATGACTCAAATACACTGCTTGGAAAAATTAGGAGAACAGTATTTTTTATATCCCTGTAACTTTTTAAGTATAAAGAATATATACAGGGTGTTTCCTAACCTCTCTGAAAAAATGAAGGAGGTGAATTCTCACCTTATTTTAAGACAAAAATGTGGTATAAAAGTTTTTCGCATGTCGCTTCGTTTTCAAAATACAGATTGTCAAAAAAAAATTTTGTATTTTTGTTTTCATTTTATTAATTAATGCCAAACGATATTCTAATGATATTTGTTAAACATAAGGGATTAGAGCACTCTACTTTGGGTCAATTTTAAATTTCATAATTAGTTCATTGGCGGGGATCTGGGTCAAAGAGTACCTTAATTTTTTAGTTATTTTTCGTATTTTTATTATTATCTTGCGTCAAATAATACGAGTAGGCTTTGCTTCGTTCCATAGCAACCACATTTGTTTTCTCCGTAACATTTATCTCCTGTTTAACATCTTTCAAATAATATTCTTTTGAATTGTTTTTGAATTTATTTGTACTACATTACATAATTTTCATAATGGCTGCGTTTACCAATCAAGAAATGGCTCAAATTCATTTTATGTACGGTTTGGCAAATGGAAATGCGCTAGAGGCGAGACGTTTATATACAGAACGTTTTCCTAATAGACGAGTACCGTATTGGGAAACATTTACAAGATTACACCTCAGGTTAGACGAAACAGGTAGCTTTGCAAAAAGCAAAATAGGCGGCCGACCACTTACAACTAGAACCGTACAACTTGAGGAAGTGGTCTTAAACATGGCGGAAGAATCTCCAGACACTAGTACGAGGAAAATCGGGAACGAGTTGCATGTGAGTTACGAAACAGTATGAAGTATCTTAAAGGACTATTTACTTTATCCTTATCGCGTACAAAGAGTGCAAGCTTTGTTCCCTAGAGACATTCCAGCTCGAGCTAATTTTTGTAACTGGTTTCAAAAAAATTCTTTAAGGTTTTTCATTTTTCGGCAAAAATACTATTTACAGATTAAGCGAATTTTTCCAGACAAGGCATCATAAATTTTCACAACAACCATATTTGGGCGGAAGATAGTCCTCATGCTATCATCGAAGGACATCACCAGTATACATTTTTTTTTTTAATATTTGGGCAGGGATTATTGGAGATAGCTTAGTTGAACCGTATTTTTTTCCAAATCAACTTACTGGTGATGTCTATTACAACTTCCTTAGAGATGAATTGCCAGAATTGATGGAAGCAGTGCCATTAAGAACGAGAACTTTAATGCGGTTCTTGCATGACGGCGCTCCCCCTCACTTTGCAGTACGTGTTAGAAACTATTTAGATCAACAATATCCTGCTCATTGGATAGGTAGAGGAAGACCTCACCCATGGCCACCCCGTTTGCCGGATCTGAATCCATTGGATTTTTATTTCTGGGGTCACCGTAAACAACTCGTTTATACTACTCCTAGCAAGCTCATAGTGAACGTAGGACTATGGAACCAAAGATATTTTCCCAATCAATTTAGGGATAAAAAAATATCTAGCATTTCATCACCCGCTCTTTTAAAAATATTATGATGGGGGCGAGTCTAAAATATATTTTCATTTGTTGTGCGAAATAAAATATAAATCTGTATTAATTTTTCATGATTCTATCAAAATAAATGTTGTGAAAAACATAAAAGCCAATCATTTTCAAATTATTTTCCACTGGCGACGAAAGATAAATTATAATGTAAACTATCTCTCGCAAATTATTTGTATAACTTCACTACTTTAATAAGTAGTGAAAAATGAAATACCGATTGCCGAAGGAACTTTTAGTGTACAATGTTTTAAATTATTATACATGGGAAACATGCTATACTTAATAATATTATAATATACTTATTATTTTATTGCGTAACTCCTAGATTAATTTTATGTCCAGATAATTATTATCAAATTATATCCTCAAATTCGTGGTTTTCAATATGAATTGTGATAAAGTTTCAATTATTTTCCGATTTTTAGCAAATATCTCGAAAACGTCTAAGCACTAGATACGAATGAGCGTTCATAAAAAAAATATCAAAACTTCTCCTTATCAATGGATAGCATAGCTACTTTGACTTGATATAAACAAATTTCAACCCGGCCGCCCCACATAATTTAGAAAACTTACATTTTTGAACAGCGGAAAATCCAAAAGGGCTTTGGAATGAAAAGATCTGGTCGACAGTTGATAAGCGTATGGTGCAGTATAATCAAAAATCGGATTGTAGATTTTTATTTTCATATTCTTTTTTATGATTAGGCACGGCACTGCAGAATCAATCCTTTATGGCACTCTGCGAGCGGTGCGTGTGCACAGGAAACGATTCACGTTAGTCTTGAATCTTTGGAGATTATACTCGCTAGGGAACACTGCCTCAGTTATGATAACAGATAACAGAACCATGCACCGCTCTGGGTGGATTCAAGCGGGCAACCTTGCTTGAACACTTGCCCTAAAAATATTTGTAAAAGAGGCTCCAGTCGTGAACCTGCCCACGATGTTCAAGGCTTTCTAGGTTGTTTGTCAGATCATGATTACCGATCAAGCGCTTGGCTCTTCTTTGAATGCAATCCAGCAATCTCAGGGTATGTGTAGGAGCAGAGCCCCAGATATGTAAGCAATATTGCATAAATGGTCGAACCTGGGCTTTATAGAGCATCAAAGGATGTTGGGGAGTATAGAGGTTTTTTTTTCGGAAAAGTATCCCAAGCCTCTGCGAGGCTGCCTTAGCAATGATCGCAACGTGACTATGCCAAGACAAATGACATAGGATAATGCTGTTGCTTATTAGCTACACTTACTTTCATTTTCCAATATTTTACAAGAAATATCAAATAGGAAAAACGCGCTGACGGAGTAAGATCTAGAATATATTGCAGATCATTTATGTGAAGATGGATTAGAATTGGCAGACGATGATGATGACACTTTTCCACCCGACTTTGAAAATATTTTACTAATAATTGATGATGATAATGTTATTTTCGATATTGATAACATGCATATGATCATTTTGCCAGACTTGGAAAATGAATTTGACGTAAGCTCTTTTATTTCTGCTCAAAAGTACAATAATGCCTGAAAATACACGACACAATGTTTTGACTGAAAGTGTACAAAAGAACGAAACAGATGTAGATCTAGTTGAAATAAAATCCACCAAA
Organism: Polydrusus tereticollis; assembly: GCA_963920685.1. Lineage (NCBI taxonomy): Eukaryota > Metazoa > Arthropoda > Insecta > Coleoptera > Curculionidae > Polydrusus > Polydrusus tereticollis. The sequence goes on from OY987326.1 coordinate 203,193,777, forward strand.
GAAAGCAGAAACTAAAAATATTAGAACGTTAAAAATAGCGAAAATCAAGCAAAGAAAATGAAACAGCTAAAGATCAAAAAAAAAATTTACAAAGTTACAATTTAATACTAACATTAAAATCTAGCTTAAAAATCATGAAAGGCACGATCAGTATAATTAAATGCCAGCAAAGCCCCATAAATGGGGTTTTAAAGTATACGTACTTACTCGGGTTTCAGGATATTCATACAATTTTAAAATCTACAATGGTTAAGAAAGCAGTTCTGATGAGATGAGAAGGTTCTGGGGCGTGTGCTATTTTTGCAAGGCGGCTTCTCCAAAATGTATCTGATAACTAGAACTACCATGTATATCTTATGCTAAAATTCCTAGTCGAGGTACTAGCTAAGAGTACGCTACGGAAATGGAAGTAGTTCCAATTTCTTCAGATTTTTGAAAGGATAAAAAACCATGTCCCTTGTTTCAACACTTTCTGGTACACTTCCTAAGGTAGAGAAAAAAAAATGAAAAAGAATAAAATTGATTGTTCCAATATTGCCAAGGAATGTAACAAACACATGGGGGAGTTGATCTTATAGACAGTTTGATAGGCCGCTATCGAATAAAAATCAAATCGAGAAAGTTAATTCTCAAAGCGGTAACACAAAATCCCTTGGTCTTGCAAACTTTAGAGTTGAAGTGGAGAAAACTCTTTGTATGATGCGAATTCGTCAGAATAATTTGAGAGACCGCAAATCTGACTTAAAAAGCAGCTTGAATTGACAAAGCGGTCGAATCAGTGTGCTCTTTCACCCTGGACGATACGAGTAGACGAAAGGTAGTACTGGCCTTTGGTGATAGATAAGCGGGTTCGCTGCAAATATTCCAACTGTTCTGAATCTACTTATGTCAAGTGTGAAAAATATTTTCTTGCCTCATGTTTTAACGAAAACAAAAAATACTTTAAAAATATTCATAACTTGTTGTTGTTCTCTACCTAATTTTCAACATCTGTTTAGAAATAAAGATATGGTTTAAAGTGTTTATATTCTTTAACGTTCAACGACGATGATCCCCAAGTGTGTCTTAGCATATACCTATACAACATTAAAAAAATATTATTCAAATTAGCCATTTCCTTAATTAGTATTAATTATCTATTTCATAATAGGCAAACTGAAGTAAATATTTTCCACAAAAAATATAAAATTACGCATTAAGGATTAGGTGTCTTAGTCATTTCGAGTAACTCGAACAGATCCTCAACCAGCAACGAACACTAACTGACCCTAATTCATATATTATACCACAGTTCGGCACCTTTTTATCTATCAAATTGATGCACCCCAAAATCTGAAAAACAGGCGTTCGGCTAAAAGCCGTTCCGGAATTTTAAATTAGGTGACACTAATTGAGAACGAGTAAAAAGCGTGCCTGAAATATTTAATAGTGGCACGGAATTCCTGTTTCTGGAAAATTCTTCTGACACACTTATTAGAAATTGCTACTTTATATGGACAAGCAGTTCAGTGTAGCAATGGTACATCAAAGATTTGTGGACGGCTGTCGCAATAGCGCGGATGATTTACGACAACGATATTGTTTAAGGTGATATAAGCCTTGTAATACGACTGACAGTGTGATAGGCGAATTGTAATACCTAATTTGAATTCAAACTACAGTCATTACAGTTTTAGATTATTTATTTATTACAACATGATCCGCCTTTATGACCTTTGGTAGTACATTTCATAAGAGCTTTAAAACATAGACATTTCTTGCTGCGACACTGTGTCTTGCTTGGCTTGCAGGAAAACTTTTTAATCCCTGTCCTTCAAATTTTGAAAATAATCTTAGAGCTTCTCTCAAGGAAATTTATTTTATTTGGAATATTAATTATTTCATTAGTTGGGCACTCAGTAATTTCATCCGTAGAAAGCCATCGGTTTAACAAGCCATGTGTTGTACCAATTTGATAAACTCCATTGGAGATGTTCACTATAGTTCCTAATATATTTTTCGGATACAGTGGTCCTCTATCTACTTTAGGAACTTCAATTGCAATATTTTGGCCGATATTAAGAGGTTTCAGTTTTTTATTGCTGGTTTCCAGCACTTTTTGTGCAGCTCGTTTTTGACCCACGACACAATCTTTCCTTTGGATCTTCAGTATTTGTTTACTTTTGCATAAATCACACTTCCACTCTGAGTCACTTGTGGAATTTGACGCACTCAACCAATTTTTATCACATCCTATACATTTCTTAATGGAAACGTCGCCAATATTTTGTTTATGGTAATTGACAAAGTTCGGCTGGGAAATACTTTTATAGTTATATGCAAATTCCTCTGTAGTATTACCATCTTCAACTTAAAGTATTTGTACGTTATGATTTGCCTCTAAATCGTCTATAACATATTCATTTGTTATTTCTTCTAATTCATCAGTATTATTCACATCGATCACCTTAGAAGAATCTCCATTGTTATTGATAGTAGCGTTTATTTGAGGGCTAGCTATAGCATTGTGTAGTTCTTTAGATATTTCATTATGATCTACCGAAGTATTTCCAGATGAATCTTCAAGTGAGGGGTTATTTTAAATTGTTTCCAAATCGTCTTCTATATTTATATTTTCAACAATTTCAGACGGTAGAACGTTTAATGATCCTGTGATAAGAAGAATTATTTTGCCACTGTACGAAATAGCAACCAAGGGACCAATTTGTTGAATTATTATCTTTTAACCAAGCCTTAAGCATATTTTCTACGTCTTGGTTTGATCTTTTTATACTTCCCTAACTTTGTGGGTGTCGCGGGCGTCCGTTGATAATCTTATTAATTAATTATTATTACCAACAATTTCGTGAATAATATGATTGACAAATTCTCTACCATTATCACTCTGTTAAACGATTGGTGCTACAAATTCGAAGAAAACCTTTCGAAGTTCTCCACATACATCGTTTGCACTCTTAGATTTCAAAGGTCTCAGATGAATAAATTTTGTATGGTGATCCTGGTAGTTCAATAAACCACTTGTATTCTCCGTCAGGCGTTGACTGTAAATCTATAAGGTCGACGTGTCCTCGATGATTAAAATCTTTTGATAAAATACGTTTGACTACAAAACCTTTTTAGGAAAGTGCTTTTTTTTTCAGCACAGGTATTACAACACCGAACAAATATTTCTACTGCTGGTCTGGGAATCGCATACTTAGGTTTCAAAGCCATTAACATCTTATCGCGTCCTATAAAACTCTTCATAGGCAATTATGAAAGTTATGTCATCATTTTCTTTGGTTCTTTTTTTGATAACTTTTCTCGTTCCCCCTATTTCTATAGTTTCGTAAATACGTGAGAAATACAGCTGATTATTATTTTTTCTAAGTCCTTGGTCTTTTGCTCCACGAGAGCTAATTAAAATATCACTTACTTCACTTATTTTTTCCAATGTCCAAGGCTTTTTCCTACTTTTTTCGTGTTCTAAAAAGCAAAAAAAATAATTATTATGAAGAACATTAAGGTTATGTTTATGTTTTAGAGTTTCTTACCGTTATAAAACTTTTCCAGTTCTTTGTTATAGTTCTCTTTATGTACAAATACATTGTTCAAAGCAGCACTCATTTTAACTATAAATATTTTGCAAAATATAACACAAAAATAAATAGTAGAGGAAATTAAAGTCCATTTCACCAAGCATGTAGCCCATCACATATCAATTATACAAAAATAAATGAAATGATGAAATCTCCTAATATCCTAATAAACAACGATTACAATTCGCTTGGCACACTGTCAGTCGTATTATCATACGACGGATTTCATTTAGTCAGATACTAAAACAATCGTGCGAATGTTCATTTTAACAATAAGACTAACAAACAGCAGGCGTATTATAATACACATAAAATTATTAGTCATATTGTGATATTCTTGATAATTGCGGTAGTATAATAATATGCCTAGTTGTATTGAAAAAGCCTAAGCGTATTATAATAGGACTAATTTCACAATAAGCCTATACGAACTGTTGCTCGTGGCGACATATCGTGGTAATCGAGCTATCCACTCAACCAGACCAGGGAGGACCTAGAGTAGACCAAACGCTTTAATGGAATCCGCATAAGTAGGTATATACGTCAAGTGGCACTGAAAGCAAATTTATTGGTTTCTGCGAAAAAATGCAATATTAAACAGGCCTAAAGAAGTTTGTCCCTTTTCTTTCCATCAAACCCAATCCTTGAACGCGTTTCGCCGTATTACGGCTCATCGGTAAGGCTATAGAGAGAAAAGCTTCTTTAAGTTTAATGTAATGTTATGTTACCTTTTTCAGCGCCACCTGACGTAGATACTTACTTATGCGGGTTCCATTACAGTGTTTGGTCTTCTCTGAGTCCTCGCTGGTCTGGTTGGGGGGATTGTAGCGAGTTGTAGAGATGTCGCCACATGCAACATTTTGCATAATATGCACCTTTTTTACATTTTTTGTTGAAATACACTGTGATATCCCTTTCCTTTTCATCAAACTCTATGGCCTTGGCGATGAGTCGCATTACGGCGAAACGCGTCATAGAATTGAGACTGAACGGAAAGAAAAGGGACACTTCTTTAAGTCTCTTTTAAACGGGAATAGTTTAATATTAAATTTTTTATACCTCACCAATCATTTATTTTGTAAAGGTCATTAAAAATCGTAATTTCGTAGTATCAAATTAAAAAAAAATCCTTAATAATCATTTCTATTGTATAATATTGAATGGGGTCGCTCTGCTCTTACCACTTCGACTTGCAGAGGTCTTTATGGAAATTCTGCAATAACTTTTTCCCCTTAGATGTAAACTTTTCGGAAAGTTGGAAATTTTCCAGAGTGCGAGTTAGGTATAATGCTAAGTTTAAAGCTCCTTTTATTAGTCACTGATCAAAGGGTTCAAGTAGTCCAATGGCATATTCGATATTTGCAGTATTACAGACAAAGGAAGACGAATAATAATTCATGTTGCCTTATTTATTTGCTCAGTTAACTTTTAGAAAAAGCCTGAACATATTTTTTGCAAACTTTGTAAGATTGAGTTTATCGATATACTCTGTTCAGCTTGAATTCACATGCTTCTGGCACTTCTGTTTGCAATGAAAGTAGCTCTAACCTGTATTTTTTTAATACAATATGGTATTCTTTTAAATTTTTGAATTTTCCATTAAATTTAATGGACATTTTATAATACATTTTTTTTTGCTTAAGATTTTTGAGATAATAGCTATTTATACAACAAGTTACGAAATAAGGGTCTTTTAGGCACGCGACGTGAAAACTGTCCTACGAGGCGAAGCCGAGTTGCACAACACGTCAAAGGGACTAAAAGACATTGTTTCGTAACGAACGGTATACAATATTTTTTCTACGGGCGTTTTATAACAAAAAACTTAATTTATGTTACCAAACATTTTATTACCTGTGTTTCATTTACACCTTTCATGTCAAAAGAATTGACACTTGTCAAAAAAAAGTTCGAAAGAATTTTTTTGTCAAAAACTGCGGCAAATATTAAGTAAAAAATGAGTGATTTAGAAGACTCAGGCATTAAAAGTGCCGCAAATGAGGCAATGGTGAACCTTGTTTCTCATCTATTTTACAAAAATATAAGTAACTGTACTTTTAATATATAATTGATATGTGATGGTATCACATTGTGATGGGCTACATGCTTGGTGAAATGGATATTCCATAGTAGGGGGAATTAAAGTAGTACTTGTTATATTTCACAATTTATTTCAGTTTCCTGACACGTGTTTTAACCCTTGCGGGTCATTACCATCAATCAAAGGCATTATAAGACAATAAATTCTACATGTCATAAAAATAAAAATTGACAGATGATAGGTTATTTTGGTCCTTAATTTACAGGTATTGGCCAAAGGTACAACTAAATTACAGGTGTGATTATAGAGGTATTTACACATCTAAGTAATAAAATTAAGAATATGATACTGTGTATAATAATTATGGATTTTATGGAAGTAGTCCATCTCACAGTGGAGTAATATTTTATTTATGGAATAAAACTCAAAGTCTGCTCCACTAATTTATTAAAATAAATTCATATTATATGCCCATACATGATTCGAAGGCATAAACCTTCATCCTCAGTGGGTAATTATTAAGATGTAATAAAATATGAAGAGACCAATAACATTGTTACATTATAAACTAATGTGGCAGAAAAAATTTTTCTCAAAAGTTCGACACGTTACACAACCGGAAATTAAATTTTCTGTATCACGCGTCATATTTGGCCAAAAAAAACATTCACGGGCCTGATTTTTACTATAGTCACTTGGGAATAACAAAGTGTAACTTGTGTGTCGAACTTTTGAGAAAAATTTTTCTGCAACATAAGTTTATAATGTAACAATGTCATTGGTCTCTTCATATTTTATTACATCTTAATAATTACCCACTGAGGATGAAGGTTTATGCCTTCGAAACATGTATGGGCATATAATATGAATTTATTTTATTAAATTAGTGGAGCAGACTTTGAGTTTTATTCCATAAATAATAATTATGGGTTTTTTCGTTGGTAATTATTGACAGTGTTTATTGCATATTTATCTTAAGTTATTAGGCTATTAAGTATTAGATTGGCACCTGAAGGTATTTCAATTTGATTGTTAACAACATTACATCGATTTTTTAAGGCTTTTTTGATTGCTAATGTTTCTAATAGACTAAGTTTTCTACCCTTGTATTGAATAATATCGGTTTTATTTTGTTAGATATTGATTGGATATTTATTATACAGTGGTCCGCTATTCCTGTTTTATTGTGTTTTTTTACCACTGTATAATAAATAACCACTCAATATCTAACAAAATAAAACCGATAAAATAATATATTCAACACAAGGGTAGAAAACTCAATCTATTAGAAATATTAGCAATCAAAAAAGCCTTAAAAAATCGATGTAATGTTGCATCAAATTGAAATACTCTCAGGTGACAATCTAATACTTAATAGCCTAATAACTTAAGATAAATATGCAATAAACACTGTCAATATTTACCAACGAAAAAACCCATAATTATTATACACAGTATCATTTTCTTAATTTTATTACTTAGATGTAAATACCTCTATAATCACACCTTTAATTTAGTTGTACCTTTAGCCAAATACCTGTAAATTAAGGACCAAAATAACCTATCATGTGTCAATTTTTATTTTAATGACATGTAGAATTTATTATTGTCTTATAATGCTTGATAATAACCCGCAAGGGTTGAAACACGTGTCAGGAAACTGAAAACTGAAATAAATTGTGAAATATAACAAGTACTGCTTCAATTTCCTCTACTATGTACTTTTAATATTTATAATAAATAGGTAAAATTATAGTCGGTGTTAAGTTTTTAATTGTTAATAATTACTTTTAGGCACAACGTGCTTAATAGATATTTACGTTATAAGTCCGGTAAATCAACTTTTACAGTATGAGTGAAATGTTTCGAGACGAGGCGACGAAGGAGCCGAGTCTGGAATTTTGAAACGAATACTGTAAAGGATTTGCCGGACGAATGACGTACAATATTTTATTTCATACTGTTCTGTTGAAAATTATAATTATGTTTTGAAATTATAATGAAGTTTTATTCTGCGTCGTATATTTGAAAAGTGCTGATATTTACTGGTGGAAACATTGTGTGTTTGACATTGATTAAACTAAAACTTACAAATTTCAGTCCGGTAAAGAAATTTTACAGGACTAGTCCGGTAAAAAATTTTTACCGGACTTATTGCTGTAAAACCTTATTTTCTGGACTAAATTCAAATATGTAAAGGTGTGTTTTACAATACAGTATGAAATAAAAGTTTTTTATTTAAGGTTATTTAAAAATCAAAACGACAATCAGAAAGGGGTTATTATAAAACGTCAGTAGAAAAAATTTCTTTAATTAATTGGAAAATGGACGACGATGATCTAATACCTATAAATTAGCGGATGGACTAAAACTATTTCGCAATTGTGTGACTTAAGGATTCACGAATCCCAAAAGATCTTTAAACCTTGCATAATATATACATGGTGGTTCCAATATAGGGTATGTTGCGAAAACATTGAGGCTTCCAATTGGATATATACAAGGTTTTTATTAAACATACGGAGAACATTTAAGGGATTATTTCCTGGACTATTTTAAACATATTTTGTTCTTCGATTATTTTTGAAAAGTCGTTTTGTTTCGAAGATACAGGGCGAGAAAATTTTACTATTTGATCATTTTGTGTGTGTCGAATTTGTTGAGACTGATTGACGTTTGTTGTTTGACGTGCATTTCCTGTCTTTAGTAGTTAAACTTTTGTTAGTGGAGTCCTCTATTATGAATCGCTATATAAACGCCGAGATGACTGACATTCATTTCATTAACGGAAGCTGGGTGGTTGTACATTGAACGATTTCCTGACCGTTATTTTCCTGATAGAAAAACCTAACAAAGTATTTATCAACGTCCATGAAACAGACACATTGTAATGAAGTAGGGGACCAGGAAGGGACAATGACAGTAAGAACGGTAGATGTGGAAAAAAATGTGCTGGACATGATAGACGAAGATAAAGGTACTTCTACTCGAAAACTTTCTACTAATTCTTTTTACCAATGAATCGAATTTCTCAAAAAATGCAATAAGGATTTTCACAAAAACTATGTGTTGCTGAAGAAAATCCACATGAGGTACTTGAATATCGTTGTCAACATCAGTTCTTGTTAAACGTTTCGGTTGAAATTGTGGGTGACTGGCTAATTGGACCGGTATTTCTACCATGAAGCCTTATCGGCGAGGTGTATCGTAACTTTTTGGAACAGACGCTACCTCAGCTTCTGGAGGATATTTTATACCATTGGCAACAAGAAATGCAATGTGGTTTATGCACGATGATGTTCAACAGTCAATCAGGAAAAAATTGGAGTTTTACATTCGGGTTGTAGTAACTTTCAACAGTTCTTGTAGATTAAGAAACTTTAAATGTTATTATTGGATTTTGGTAATACAAGACTACTTGGGATTTCTGTTTTTTTTTTAGGAATGCTCCTGCGACTTCATTTGAATCTTCGCAAACTGTTGTTAGTCAAAAAAAAAACACAAACAATTAAGTGTTATAAAAAAACCAAATTACGCCCTAAACAATAATCGGGTGCCAATATTCACCTTAGGATAACCTAAAATAAACTGCGACAAGGCAACCTATCCACCCTTACTCTGGCAACCCTACGCCCTGGAGGATGTTCTTCAGACACCCCTTAGCTAGCTCAACTCAGGGTAGGTTCGCTATTTTGTCTCTAGATTGAGAGGTTTAGCACTCTTATGTAAGTAAGTTAAAGTCAAATCCTGAAGGCGCCACCTTAGTTTTATTTTACTTAAAAGCCTTTAAAGGTTCTAGTATTTGGCCTCAGAAAAAATTAACTAGGAAAAAAACACTTATGTCACCATCAGTATACACTAGCTTCTTATAAGCTCTCATTCACTCAAGCTCTCAAAGTCACTGTATTTAAAATAAAAGCCAAATTTTCGCAGAGGCCAATACAAATATTTATTCTTAAAGTGGTGTTAAGCCCTTGGTTACTTGGTTTTATGAATGCAAGCTCCTCTTACTTTGGTGGACAATAGATACTTAAAGTTTAAAGATAAATAATTGAAATTAAATATTAAAGTGATAGTACTAGGTTTGACAATAAAATTTCTGAAGGTTTAAATTTATGAAGTTATCGATAAAAGAAAGCAAAAAGTCAAACCCTGTTTGACAGGGTCTTGCACAAGACGGCAACTGTCAGACCTACATTGTAAAAAAAAATGACTGTTCAGTCTGATCTGGCAGCCACATAGACCTACATCCAGGACATTGCCTCGGACAAGGAATTCCCGCAAAGTCTGTGCAAGAAGTGGCAAGAACCTCTCACAACTAACTAAATTTACCATAAAATCTCTGTTAGAGTATAATACAATATCCTACGAGTACCTGTGGTTACTCAATAAGCATGCTAGCCACTCGGCCATAGATAAGCTAAAATGTCAAAGTTGCAAGTGTTAAATTTAGAAGAAACAAATGGCCTTTAACCGGGAAACAAAAATATTTACTTTATAATCATAAATTGTAACTATATTTAGAACAAAAGTAGCTGTAACAGACTACCTAACGTTCTGAACTACTAGAGACTCTTGTGACGTCTTAACGCTATGTCGACATACACTACACGTTTACATTGCACAAGCTCTGTACATAACATGGGCGCAAAACTTTATTAAAACACTGTATATCAAACAATACGCAAATGCAAAATATTAAGATTTTAAGTTGACTACTTTTTAAAGAATAATGAACACAGGGTAATGATACTTAGCTGCAACTTTACGTGCCCATGGTCTCTCAAACAGCTAACGTGGATACTGCTACACAGCTAGTCTCCAAGAATTCAAATGGTACATGGCAACTGGCACGTCCCGCGTACAGGAATTTCCACCAGAAGTAAACTAGTACTCCAGTTTGTACTCGGACTTCTAGCCCCTACCAAAAAAAAAAAAAGAAAAACCCTAAAATCGAATTTTAGATATACAACATGGAAGAGAAATCTTCCATAACACCCAACGAGGGTAATTCAGATGCTAAAGTTTAAACCAACCTCAAATAACTAACGAGGGTTCCAGTTTACCAAATGGCGTCTATGACCGCTGTTGAAGTTCATTAAAGCATTTTAAATCGGCATTCCGCCCAAGGAAATAAGCAAACTACAAAGCCATACCCTTTTTAAAACATTTGTGGATGCTCTATCGTCACTACATTAGCCTGCACGACCCAAAAAAACTAAACTTGGGGAGCTATTTCCACAGACGTGCTTTAACTTCCAGTGTCCATGGTCGAAAGGGGCGATTCTTATTTTTCTCCCACGTACATAGTTACCAAAACAAAACAATGACAAAAATTAGTCAACCCTATCTACGGAAACTAACCTCTTTTAATAACATAGAAAACTAACGGCGACCGAAGTCAACCCACGTGACCAAGCAAAAATTAACCAGACGTGGCTGTGAAAATGCACAGAAACTGGCAGTCTGACACTGACCTCTTAAAAACAGCTGATTTACAACAGTCGAGACATTTAACCAGCATCTCAAATACAAGAAGTTATGTCTATTGATAACTTGAAAAGTTTATCAATTACCAATCAATTAGAACAAAGATTTGAAATCAAACCTGTCTGCAAGTAGAATCAAATAAGGAACAGAGAAATCAATCCACTTGGCTATGTCTTGCAAGATACAAAACATTCCTGGAATATAAACATCAACAAAGGTTTGAAACTAAACATAATGAAAATTTTGTCTATTACAGGTAACTTAATTAGTAATTAATGTTTAAGGTGAGAGTCTACATATGTATTTTAACAATTTAAAAGCGAAAACTTAACATAGATAATCAAACTTATGAAATGCAATTTTCGAGCTGTAACACTGTTTAGGTTTTATCACTTGTAGAAATTTTGAAATTTACTTTTGTCTTGATTATTCGTATCTCTGCTTATTTGATTTAAAAAGTTTTTATACTGCAAAATTTTGGCGCCTGTTCCATTGATTCTGACATTGATTGGATTGGTGGTTGATTGATAGTGCCTCACTACTATTAGTGCCTCTCTACTACGGGATTGCACTGTTTGGTCTAGATCTCGTGTGTGAGTCCGTGATTAATGGGTTTGTCGATACGTCCGTGAGTCTATAATAGTCTGTTATAATTTTTGTAAAAAATTTGTTTATTGTCTGCATACGAAAATCTTGATAAAGTATGCGATTCATCGTATACCTGGGTACATCCGCAATAATTTTTAGTCCCCTATTTTGTATTACCTGGAACTTATTATGCTTCGTTCTGCTTATATTGTACCACGAAGGTGCTCCATAAGAGAGAACCGTTTGACTAGCACCTCGTAGAGTCTACTCAGCCTGTGAAGCAGGGGGTAGATAGAGCGTAATTGATGCAATGCTAGCTTTACTCTATTAATTGAATTGCGCCTCCAGTTCAGTTGTTGATCCAATATAAATCCAAGGTATTTTACCTCCTGGCACCAGTTTACCTGGACTCCATTGACACAAAGCCTTGTCTGAGGTCTACCAATATTGCTTTTCGAAAAATAAATAGCCTTCGTCTTGGAGGGATTCAAGCGAATCTTCCAAGCTGGCAACCATTTCTCTAGCTTGATTATGTGGCGCTGCATCCGGCTGCCGACAACTCGCGGCTGTTTGGTAGGTAAAGTGATTGCGGTATCGTCAGCGAAAAGATAGAGCTGCGTTAATCTATCGCGCGGAATGTCATAAGTATAAATGTTCTACAGCATCGGAGAGCGAGGTGAACCTTGCGGTACTCCCGCCCTGATGTGTTTATTCAAAGAAGGTGCATTCTCTGACGAGGCAGCAAAACTTCTATTCTCCAAAAAAGGAGCTACCACCTTGATTAAGTAGTTCGGAGCTCCAAATCTTATCAATTTCAACAAGAGATATAATGTTATTATTGTCAAAAAATTTTCTCACCCCATCTTCGAAAGAAAGCGGCTTTTCAAAAATAATCAAAGGATAAAACGCTCTTAGAATAGTCCAGGAAATAACCTCTTTAATTCTTGCCGTACGTTAAATAAATACCCTGTATATGTATGTATACATTATCATGTCGCGTATAACATCATACATTTGTTGTATTTTTTGGCAAATTAATTATACTTTTAATTGAGTATCCGCTTATCTATACCTATATCAACGTGCTTCCTTAAAAAATCATCAAAATATGATATAGTTTCGTAAATACGTTTACTTCGAGCTTTCTATAAAAGTTTCATTTGTCTACATTCTTCGCAATGAACCACTTTTTATTGTGAGATTCGCTTATTCTTTTGTAATGCAATTTGATTTTAGAAACTTAACTAAAAAATATACAGGTATTATTTAATTACCATGCAGAGTTGAGATATTTTAAAAACTATTAGACTAAAGAAAAAGAAGATAGTATATAAAATTTCCTTGAAATGTAATCGAAAACTCTAAACCATACAAAAACAACTGCATTTAAAAAATTATTGACAGCTACCTCTGGTATAACCGGTAGATAGATAATTTGGTTAAAGAAAGCATATCAAAAAACTAAAACTTAGAAAGTTTTCAAACAATATTCTCAGCCGTTTTTCTAATAGTTCCATTGCAAGCTCTTAGTAAATCTTCCTGTACAAATTATTTTTTTTTAGGTTTCGCCAGCCCCTTTGAGCCCTCAGTCAGTGTTTCAAAAATCTCTAGTAGTTTAATATTCCTTACTGACTAAACCCTAATTTGTGTTATGGTTTCTCGGGGGATTTTTGCGGTTTCCGGCCGTTTTCATTTGCTTTCTCTTCTGCTACTTTCGTGCTTTATCTGTAAAAGAAATATCCCTCTTTTGCATAAAGGAATATTTTAATTTTAAAAATGCTCAGATTTTATATTATATTTTCTTAGTTCAGGTAGTATAGTAAAATGTTGATTGTGATAAATCATTCGTTTTAGGAGATCAAAAGCTTTTCGAAATCGAAACGGAAAATTCAGGGTATTGGTATTTATTATCAGTAAACGTTAGCGATCTTTTGGAAAAACGATAAATCCAATTACGTATCTTACATAACATACCCTGAGGTTGCTGAATTCGATTTAGAAAAGAGACAAACAACCTAGAAAGCCTAGAATATCGAAATCAGGTTGGCGACTTAAGCCTCTTTGAAAAATACTCTCTTTCTAGACATTTCGGGTCGACCGTGCTTTTCGGGTCATCACTGCTTTTCTATTGTTTCTTTAAGCCATATATTGTCTTGGTTAACGGGCCGAGCCGGATTGGACCCGAAAATTTGGGGCTTTGATTTGAATTCGAAATACTAATTCACACATTTTTAGATTCCTGTGAAATGGCGACAATCTATTGATTTTCATAATAATTGGATTTAAAACGCCCGCAATTTAAAAAATTCTATCTACCTATAAATGATATTATTTACTATTTTTATTTTAATTTCCTTGCGATACTTATCTACCTGTGTGCAATCACAACACGTATTTTACCTTTCGTCCCTTCAGTAGGACAAGTGGGAATTCCTTGCGATCCTCAAGGACGAAAACTGGGGCAAGCATTCATGAGAAATATCGATAAAAATAGAAAATAAATTTACAAAGCGAATTCTGGGATCCATTAGAGTAAAACGATAATTTTAGTTGCCTTTAACGAATTGTCAGATGCTAATCTTTATTTTTTTTTTTTAAATATTTGGGCACGGTTTGCTACACGCGTTATAACCCATAAAAAGTGCTTCTAGGTTTATTTACTTTTTTTAATCAACTAGTGTTTTACCGACTAAAACTAGTCTACAAGACTAATCATTTTTTTGTAATAATAAATCATAAACTTCTCGCTAGGCTAGATGTTTGTTGAAACTTTTCATAGATTCGATGGAATGTTTTTTTTTCTGGAACGTGCATCCGGGGATTAATTCTACGCAGTTCCCGTTAAGCCAATTTAACGCTATTCTTTGATTCAATAAATGTTTGCAAAATTACTTGTTTTTCCCTTTCTCAATAAGGCATATTTATCAAAAGAATGTAATATTTACTTAATATGTCGCTAACTGTCACTAATAAACATTTTGTTGCTCCGTGACCGCATAATTCACAGCCACCTAAGAACCTTACTGAAATCTAGAATATTTATTTTTGAATGTAGCCGCTTAGTTAAAATGCGATTATTTCGAAAACTTTTATATTTAGGTATAGGACATGTTATAAGAAAAATAATTAGAAGTTTTAGGAGATTCTAAAAAGCTAACAATATGTAGGGTGTACCATTTAAAGAAAAAATATTTTAACCTGTGACTCATTGCTGCAACACCCTGTATGTTCATATATTATTCTGCAAATAGCTTACATTATTCTGTACAACTTCTATATTAAATATTTTTATCTAATGCAAGAAACAAAGAAGTTAAAGGGGGGGGGGGGACATTATAAATGATCACCGTGTACCAGGAAATTTTTAACAAGTAACTTTATTCTACTACAGATAGCAGACACTCTAAAAGTATTCTAAAGGTTAGTTGCTTTCCTTCGCCGGATTCATCTCCAGACGCGTTTCGCTGTATAACAGCTCGTCAGTGGAGCTATAGAATCCGACGAAAGAAAACAACTATAAAGAGTCTACTTGACCCTGAAAGATGTAGCCTTTAAGCGACATCTAGTGGCAATCAAATGCATCGACTGGCTCGTTTAACAAGAATCAATCAGAAACAGAGAAGCAAACTCCTGCAAAAACCCGGCGAGCCGGTATTCTCACAGGAGTCGCCGCCAGGAGCGCAGCATTAAAAGCGAATTCGGTATACGGACCGAGTACCAACAATTAGAATTCTAAAGGTTAGTTGCTTTCCTTCGCCGGATTCATCTCCAGACGCGTCTGGAGATGAATCCGGGGTTTTGCAGGAGTTTGCTTTTCCGTTTCCGACTGATTTTTGTTAGGCGGGCCAGGTGATGCATTTGATTGCCACTAGATGTCGCTTAAAGGCTACATCTGCCATTACTCACTCTAAAAGTAAATACGTATACGTGGCTTAGCAAACTAACAATATGCATCTAACCTATGTGAATATAGGGGAAAACCTGTGAGTTAAACAGAATGATCTGGTTTGCGCCTTACAAATTTTGATTGTCATGACTCGTCGTTAGCTACACTATAGTTACGGTATGACTAGCGAGTCTGTGTCTATCAAACGAATGTCAGGTGTATTTGCCTCTTGAAAAAACTAATTTGGACACTGACGTTTATTCGTCATGGCTTTCTACATTAATAATTTTATTGTAGTAGCATTACTAAGTATAATAGAACGAATTTTTACTGATAATTATTGTAATGGCCGATATTCGTAGAAAAACTTTGGAGACTTCAGTAATCTATAAATCCGCACCTGTGAGGATAATTTTGCCGATACTTTGTAGGTACAGACTAAAACAATGAACTATAGGTAACCTCAATAACGGCTAAATGTCTTTAATATGTAAACTGCAAATGGTCCTGGCCAATGATCTGAATTTTTTTTTTTGATTTCTCATCAGTGCATCATCAGTGCGTCATCAATTCTAAAATAAACATTTTAATTAAACAAATTAAACTCAAGTAAGCTTGGGATATATGTCCATAAAAGTTACCATAAGCTTGACTTTATTTAGGTAGATACCTAGTTTGGGACGTTACTCTCTATCTCTCCCATTTCCTACGTTATTGTCTATAATTACTTTACAAAGTTTGCCTTCTTGAAAACCGCAAGATGTTTCCTCTTACCCTGATTCTAAATGAACCACATGCTAAAATATTATAGCAATAGTTTAGGTAATTCATTTTAGGAATGGCCACATGTACGTTTAGTATGAGGCAGCTGTCTTTTAAGTAGCTACACCTAAAAGACAAACTATTTATTTATCTATATACCTAAAGCGAGAGACCTTTCATTTCTGATCCAAAATAAAAATTCTCTAACTAGACGATAGGTTTTTTTTTATAAAGAGTGTCCCGAAATGTACGATTATTTTAAATATCGTGGCATTTTTGTTCTTGTCATAGTAAACTTCTGAAAATTTGATAGC
The DNA here is from genome assembly GCA_963920685.1 of Polydrusus tereticollis. Lineage (NCBI taxonomy): Eukaryota > Metazoa > Arthropoda > Insecta > Coleoptera > Curculionidae > Polydrusus > Polydrusus tereticollis. The sequence continues at coordinate 203,210,436 of OY987326.1, forward strand.
TGTCATGGTAATTTATTGCAATTAATTGCCATGGAACGCTTCACGGTACAACAGCGCGTTGTTATCGTGAAAACCTATTATAAATGTTGAGAATGTTATGCGGAAACAGTTCGTAGAGTGCGAGAAATAATGCACCAAAACATACGACAGTGCAAAGATTGATCAAGAAATTTGAGCAAAGTGGTTCAGTTGGAAACATAAAATCAACAAGGCGGCCGCGTACTGCTCGATCTATTGAAAATATTGTAGCAGTGTCGGAAAGTGTTGATGAGAATCCAGGCACGTCGATTCGCCGTCGGACACAGCATGTGAAAATTACCAAAAGCGGTATGCAGCGAATTATTACAAAAGATTATTTGCATTTGAATGCAATATAAAATCCAATTGACCCAAGAATTGAAGCCAGCAGATCATGGGTTGCGCCGTGAATTTGTTAATTCGATTCTGGAAAACGAAGCAAATGACGGAGATTGTGCGAACACGTTTGTAACAATGAACGACACTAAAACTTTAACCTGTGTATCCACAAGTCGACTGGTTCAAAACTTTGCTTTACTTGGAAAATAAAATTTCTCGTCTACCACTAAGGACATGTTTGTAAAAAGAAAACGATCTTTCTACATCTACTGAAGTTGTAGGGCAAAATTTTAATTTCGGAACTAAGGCAGGTTCAATAGCTAAATTATTTACAGTTTTCCCTGACATTATGTCACGACCTGCTTTAAAATCTTGAAACCTGTGTTTTTTTCTATTAAATTTTCTAATTTTGCCACTACTGTTTTTCCTACCTCAGCTCGTATTTGTTTGCAATTTTGTACATATCTTTCTAATATATCCATCGACTCTGGTAGACTTGTACACGATTCCTCTAGTTGCAAAATACTGTCTGCTCTAAATTCATAGTTACACTTAATATGCGTTAACTGTTGTTCCACTTTAGCACTTTGAAATATTTCTTTAGACTTTAGGATGCACTGTGAATCATCACCAGACATTTGTAAAATTAAGTCTTTCAATTTTTGGAAAATATCTGCATAAAATATTGCCGCACGAATCCAGGTGCCCCATCTGGTCACGACAGGTTCAGGTGGTAATGGTACTTCGGGAAGATTATCCTTGTAAAATTGTACTCTTAATGGGGCCTTTATGAATATCTTTTTTACATTTGCTATTAGATCATTGACCAACGGAAAGAAAACTCTAATAGTTTCCGCAACACTATTTAATTCGTGAACTAGGCAAGTTACATAAATCAAATTTTCGTAAAATATTTTTAAATTCTGTCCAGACTTTATCATATACGGCGCAGCATCGGACAACAGGATAAGAATTTTATCTGTAGGAATTGAATTCGGCAAAAAAGGAATGTGTTAAGGTTTCTTGAATAAAACGTATAACTGGGAGGTTGTTTGTTTTTTCCACTTTTTTTATGACTATAAGGTAAGCTTTTCCAGGTTCTTCTTCTGTGAGTTTTCCGATAATTAAATTAACTATATAACGACCACACACGAATCAGTTGTTTCGTCGACGACAATATACATATAGTTACCTCCAATTTCTTTCTTTATTTCATCTAGCACGGTAGCAAATACCGTTCCAACGACATTCTTTCTTAATGTTGATTCATCTGAAGCATTACATCTTGTATATTTTTGCTGAAAGGCCTTAACTTGCGGGTTGGTTAACTTGTTTAGAAGAATATTAGCAGCCAAGAACGTTTTACATAGATCTTCGTTAAATTCTGACTGGTCATGGTTTCCGTTTTTAAAAATCTCAAATGACTGCTTCAGCGTTGACTGTATGAGACCAGACTTTATCTTGCTAACCTTAGCAATATGAGACGGCGTCTTAATGTGTTGGTCTATTTGAAATTTCTTTGAGCAGGAAACAATTTTTGAACAAGAGTTGCAAAAAACATGGTCGCCGTCCAAAGCAAGTTCTGGGTAAGGCTTAATCCACGATATACATAGTATTTTCACATAATCACCGCTTTCTCTTTCACTTTGTTTGCGTTTACAATACTAACTGCGGCTACGACAAACGACAACCTCAATCATACTGACAAACTGTAACAAATATGAGCAAATAAATAATTATATAAGGTGTAAATAAAGAAATTCTAGTTAAAACATCTGGTCAGAAATACCCATCCACTAATGGTATTTCTCAATAGAAGAATAATGGTTTATTTTATTAGTTTATTACTTTATTAATTAGCCTATTTATTGCCCTCTTATCTTCAGACCCCGACAGCAAAGGCGACACGGCGGCGTGCGATCATAAAAACGTAAGAAAAGAACACAGAAATCCCAAAACATTCTTAGATATGCAATAGTTCTTAAAATATGCATTCTTTCCTTTAAAATCACAAAATATGCAAAAAATGCATATATATGCAAAATGCATAAAATCCGGTCTTTAGTTATCGATTACCTCGAGACACAAAAAACCATCACTTGATATATTAATACTACTTATATGTTTTGGACATACTTAATTCAACGATAATGCTTTCGTAATGGCTGAAAAAGACGATGCTGTTCTTCTAAGACAATCAAGCCCTGTCGCTCAGCAAAAATTGGGCGTAATTCGTTTTGGACTACTTCCGCATTTAGCCTATTCACTCGATTCCTTAACCTTTGGTTTTTCATCTGGTTCCGAAATTGAAATTTTCTCTTGCTGGACAAAAATTTGCGTGCAATGAAGAAACCATTCAGGTCATTAACGATTTTTTTAAGAGCCTGGGCAAAGAACACCGAAGGGGAGGAATCCTGAACTTGAGGAACTGTTGGTCTAGTGTGTTAAAATTCAAAGAGATTATAGCGAAGAATAAAGTATGACATGAAACTCACATTGTTTTCTTGTCATATCTCATTTTGCTAAGATGGGATAGCAATAAATTATTGATATAAACCAAAAACAGTTGGCCGACTCTATTGACTTTTATTATTTGAAATAAGTAGTAAAATATAATAACACTCTTTCAATGCTTATGGCGATAAGATTTTGCAACTTTGTTGTTTATTATGACGAGGTTTATTTTACTCCTTCGCTTTTTATGGTAATAGAGAAATAAAAATTCCTTCGAGACTTCCCAAACGAGAACTCCGCAAAACAATCATCGAAAACGACGATCGAAATTGAAAAAGTTACTAACGAAAATCCCAATGCAATGTACCAACTTATTTTTTCGGGATTACAGTTTGTTTTTCGTTACTTATTAATATAAGGTTATCGTAGATAGGTTATGTTTGTTACGTGTAGGAAACTGGGGACAAATTAGAACTTCTTAAGCAAAATGTGTAGTTTTAATGCAATTGCTAATTAAATAAAGTATTTATAAATATTTGTTGATGCGTCCTTAAAAAATATGTGGTGGGGTTTTTTTCTTAAGCGTAACGGGAATGGACTGAGTAGGGACGCTACTTTTTACTAGGCCTCCTAAACAGCTTCCTCGCCCGCCCCCTTTCCTTATCAAAATGTAATACGAAAATTAGGTTAATTATATAAGCAAAAAGCGTGTAACTTCCTGACTGTGAAATAGGGTGAACTTAAGTAGATGATTTGCTCTTAATGTTTCGACAGTGGGCCGTATAATTATGATGGATCAAGATTGTAGGTCTGCATGCCGCCTAAACTAACCTCCCAGCCCAATACCCCAAAATAAAAATGATAGTAAGTTTGTCTAGTATTGATTTAAATCTATTTGAATAATAAATCAATAAAAGTCATAAGAAGTGAATGGAAGAAATATTAGCGGGCGATGAAGTTCATAATGCCCGGTGATTTTCGTAATGCCCGGTAATTTTTTTATTATTGGAGATACAAAGTTGGTTAAATTAGCAAAGTAGTAGCATTTTTTCTGTTAATTAAAATGGTGAAAGCAGAAAAACAATTGGACATAACGTTTCTGAATAAATAAGGAAATTGTATTTTTTTTTTTAAACGGCACACCCTGTATATTTTTTACCGAAACGTTTGCAAATCGTTTACGGAATAAAAAAGTTCATATGCAATATTGGCCTAAAATTTAAAAAACATCAACACGGCCATGGAAATAAAAAGTGGTTTGCCTTTGGCGTTTTCATCGAGACTGCCACGAAAACAAAAACGAATTTATTTATTTGTTTTAGAAATTAAAACTCAATTTGATTTTTAGCGGAAGAAATAAAAAAAAAACCATATTAAATGTTCAAACACATTACCAGTTTGTTCAATACATTTGCGGGCATTCTTTAATACACGTTTTGCAGCTTTTAAAACTGTTCTGCCATCGATGGATGCTATAATGCGTCTAATGTTGTCTTGAAGTTCGACCAGATTCGCATATTTCGTTTTAAAGACTTCATCCTTGACATACCCCCAGAAGTAAAAGTCTAATGGAGTTACGTCAGGAGACCTTGGGGGCCATAGTATCGGACCATTTGTTGCCATCCACCTATCTCTGAAAAGCCTTTCTAACAATATTCTCACTTCGTGAAACTGATGAGGAGGGACTCCATTGAAAATAAATTTGGTTACGGTCCTCTAAGTTCACATCATCTAAATATTCTTCTAGTAATTCTGACAACATATTAACGTATTCCCTACCGATCAGACTATCTTCATAAAAAATTGGCCCAATAATTTGGCTGCCTATGAGACCACACCAAACATTAATGGTAAATCTTACTTGCGGATTTCTCGGAACAGCAATAAACAAATTTGTTCTAGACCAATAGTACATGTTTTTACGATTAAACATACCCCTATTTAAATAGTTCGCATCATCGCTCCATAAAATTTTCTTTAAAAAGTTAGGATTTTGCCTACACATATCTTGTATCCATTGGCAAAAAATGAGTCTTCTTTCAGTGTCACCAGGTAATAATGTTTGCACATCGGTACTTATAAGGTACAAACTTAAATTTATTTAAAATCCTCCAAATTGTAAACAAACTGACACCACTGTCTCTTACCAAATCTTTAGTTGAATTATTTTTGTGCGCTTCAAAATATGCCAATACATTTACTTCTACTTGGTCACTTATTATAAAGTGTTTTTTAGTCCTTGTCTTTATAAAAACTCTTTCGTTACTTCTAAATTTTCTATACAGCCTTAGAAAATACCTTCTGTCTGGTTGCTCACGTTCAGGATACATTTGACCGTATTGCTCGAGTGCTAGTATACTATTTTTTCTGCAACCAAGATACGCTTCTACATTACATATCGCAATGTTCTAAATGCGTGAACGCCATTTTGTAATATTTAAAAGCAAAAACTAGATAACTTAACGCAAAACTACGAAAATTTTGGCTTAGTTAACAATAATGGCTACCCAAAACGAGGACACTTTAGTTAATTCGTTTTTGTATTCATGGTAGTCTCGATGAAAACGTCAAAGGCAAACCATTTTTTATTTCCATGGTTGTGTTGATGTTTTTTCAGATTTAGGCCAATATTGCATAATAATATAAACTTTTTTATTCCGTATACGATTTGCCAACGTTTTGGTAAAAATATACAGGGTGTGCCATTTAAAAAAAATACATTTTCCTCATTTATTCAGAAACGTTATGTCCAATTGTTTTTTTGCTTCACCATTCTAATTATCAGAAAAAAATGCTCTTTTTATGCGTATTTAAAATTTTGTTTACATCAAAGATAAGCTTCATTAGCACTTTATTTCTCAAAACCTACTCAAGCTAAACCCACTTAAAATAAGGTATCAATACCCCCCTTTAGAATTAAAATTTGTGGGGGGAATGCCACCTGATCTTCAAACAGAAGGGTTGAAAATCCCAAACAAATATGATTTATTAGTACAGAAGAAAATACATCTGCAAGTATGTAAAAGTTTCGGCGGACTATTCTGTATAACGAAAAAAACTAAATAATTTAAATAATAGTTGCACAAAAAGAACTGTGGAAATAGGTGCTTTTCAGGTGTAATTAAATAATTATTCTAATAAGGTATATCGAATGAAAAATGTATAACCACGGGCTTAAAATACATATTGTAATATGCCTAGCAATTACTTAACATCTAATATTTACCAAAGATGAAAAAGTGGAACGGACTAACGTTTTTATTTACATTGCCCTTCTTTAGGTTAATCCCACATAAAAGATGCACGAGATATTCTCTCCCTTTTATGAGGGCGACAACTAGGTCAGGGCACTAATTCTCAAATCAGTAACCTGACACGATGTTGGGGTACAGCCTGTGACCTACCTGCCTTGATAAGGTTTTTCGGCCGATTAAAGGGTTGTGATAAGTCCAAGATTTACGGTATCATATTATTACTAGAACTCTTAAAACATAAAACATATTTGGTTGTTTGGCGAATTTGTTAACCGATGGTAGGATTTCTCGATATACAGGCTATTTCAGAAGTTCGGTACGTAACTTAAGGGGGTGATTCCTTATGATGTTCTGAAAGAAAAAGTTCGTAAGAACATTTACCTACTTTCATTTAGTAATATGAATTTTACAGTTCTGTAAATCGTTTTGTAAGGGCATCTATTACAGCACTAGTGCTGTAATAGATGCCATTACAGCACTAGTGCTGTAATAGATGCCCTTACAAAACGATTTTTAATAGCAGGTGCATTTTTATTTTTAAAAAGGCCTTTTGCCAAATATTTTTATTCATAGATGAAAGTAGATAAAATTTTGTACAATATTCTTGTTGTAAATTCATATTACTACACTCGATGTTTTATTAAACTCGGCTGACGCCTCGTTTAACAACTTTAACATCTCGTGTTGTAATATGAATCTTTACAACACTTATATCGTAAATAACTATTACTGGAATGTTTTCGTATCTTACTTCGTTTTCGAGAGAAAAGATAAAAGCCACTTTATTACAGTACAATACCTATGTATTTCAAAGTTAATTAAAATATGAGGTAAAATAAGTTTTGATGTCTAATTTACCTGTTTTGTCAATAACAAGCCAAAAATGAATAACTTTACTAACGCTGAAATGGCCCAGATGCATTTCAATTATGGCCTAGCGAATGGAAATGCTGAAGAAGCTCGGCGAATTTATCAGGAACGTTATCCAAACAGAGTACTGCCATGTGCCAAATAATTTAGACAGCTCCATGCAAGATTGAGTGAGACTGGGAGTTTTAAACGTAATACGGAACTTCCTGGCAGACCTGCAACAATAATCACGCCTGACTGACGAAAAGGCTATACTTCGAGAGGTAAAAGATGATCCTTCAACTAGTGCCAGGAAAGTAGCAGTACTTCAAACAAGTGCATGAACTGTTTGGAGGGTTTTGCATCTTTATCAACTATACTCATACCATATTCAACGTGTGCAAGCTCTGCCATCCTTGATGCATCATATTTTAATAACAGGTTTCAAAAAATTTTCTATAAAAACAGTTACCCAGAACAAATTAAAATATTGTCTGGTGTGCCTTAAAGATCTATTTTAGGGCCTCTATTCTTTATTATTTGTAGTTCTGATATCTTAAACTCCCTAAAGTACTGTAAGGTTCAGGCATATGCGGATGACACACAAGTGTTCCTTAATTTTGAGTGCCATGACTATATAAACGCATCAAATCTACTAAACGGAGATTTGAATGTGTTAAACAAGCTTTCTTTGGACCACAATTTGAGGTTAAATCCATTAAGTCATCCTTAATGCTTTTTGGGAATAAATATAACGGTAATTTTTTAACTGACAATATCTATATACTTATTGATGGTGTTGTGCTCCCCGTGGTTAAGACAGCCAAAAGTTTGGGAATAATACTGTATGATGAATTAAAGTTTAGAGGGCATGATTGTAAAGAAACTAATTCAAAGGTCATATCCGTCCTTAAGAATATTATACAACAACCGTCATATCCTTAATTTAAAACGGGGGAAACTGCTTTGTGAGAGTCTCGTTTTATCAAGTTTTAACTACTGTGACTTTATTTATGGGCCATGCCTTGATTTGGCAAATAGTAGTAGTAGCAGTAGTAGTAGGTGAGGGGAGGCACACGGACCTGGCAAGTAGACCAAATGCGATCCTTTTTACCTACCCCTGAGTCTTACCCCATCTGCTCAACCACCCAGGCTCTCACCGAACCTACCCGGCCTTCTCATAAAGGTCAGGACGTTACTCCAAGCAAGAGTCCTGACTTTTTCCTGTGGGATCACCACTGTCCCAAAGACTTGTAGTCTGAGTATTTCCAGTGCTTCGCAAGTGCACAGGAAGTACAGTGGTGTCTCCTCATCCTCCAAGCATCCCGAACATATCGGGTTCTCCTCCACCCCCATCGTATGCAGGTGCTTCCTCAACTTGCAGTGTCCTGTTAATAGTCCTACCAGAGGATTCAGGGAACGCCTACTTCTGTTAAGAATCCATTCTAAGTTGGCCTTATCGGGCCAAGTTATGAAATCTTTGGCCTGTCTACACCCCGGCTTCTGCCGCAATTCCTTCTTGGGGAGGTTGGCGGTCCATTCCCTTAAGGCCGCCCCCACCTGCTGCTTTGTTATACCTATTGCTGGCCTATGTCCAGGGACCCAGACCAAGAATACCTGTTTCTGTTCTGCAAGTATCCCACGTGCGCCCGCACACTCCTTCACGAGGGTCGAACTGCTCCTGGGTTGACAGACTCTCTTAACGGCGGCCTGGCTATCAGAGAAGATGTATACAGTCCGCTCTTTACGGTCCATGACCTCCCTCATACTTGCCACCGATTTGGCAGATAAAAATAGAATACAAAAAGTACAGAATACATGCTCACGCCTTATTTTTAGACTTCAAAAGTTCCTAGCCTGCCTCTTTCCCTGAAAACTAAAAATGTGCCTTGCTTCTGTTTGTATCGCCTTGTATTCTTTGTAGTTATCTCCAAGTATTGACCATACCTCTTAGGACACCCTGTATAGCCATGGTTTGAAAAATGTGCCAGCTAGAGGAAATCTGTAACATTCTAAAATATATGTCTTTTCAAGAGGCGTTAAAACTTGTTTCCTTAAATGTAGAGAATATCTTTTATATTAGAATTTCACTATTAAGGTGCTTTTTTTATGAAACACTATAATTAATTATATTTTTACGTTTTTGAATACTTTCTATGAATTGTGATACTCTAGAAGCAAATTTTTTTAAATCCATGCAGTCTGCGCAGTCGTGGGGTTATCAATAAATGGCTAATTTGCTGGTAGTAGCGGGAGAATCACGTGATAACTGACTAATGACGTTTAAAGTAGGGTGAGGGGGTGAGGGTCTCCTGAGCTCTTTTAACGACAAGTGTTTTCTAACAGACTTATGATAAAATTAGGAACTATTATAGGATTATTTTTGTAGAAACCTATTTGAACCGACTTTAACCAGTTAGTTTTATAAAACTTTATTTTGTTTGTTTTCCATTGTGATTTTTTTTTCTCATTGCATACTATATTGTCTGATCAGCATACGCTACGTTTACATTTTGTCAGTGCTAGTTATATTGAATGACTTGTCTAAGTACTTAGTGTACAGGGTGTCTCATTTTCAATTTTTTTCCGGGGATATTATAATTAAAAATAGAGCATTGCAATTTTTCATTTCAGTTTGCTACTTTTTAACGCAATAAAAGGTTATTGGTGTCAAATTTGTCATGTTTGGGTTGGCTTTTAATCTACAGTGTGATTTTGAAATCGTTACTTTTCAGGCATCCTTAGCATTTCCGTTATGCTTTTACTTATCAAAATTATTTTACTGTATCGCCACAGTATAGGCTGGTTGGTTTGTATACTGCCAGATTTAATAAAACACTTAATTGACTATTAAGTTTTTGTATTCTTCATACTTAAATTAAATTTCACTTGCAGACATTGGTGTACATTCGCTTAGCTTGGTAACTTACGGATGCATAATAGGACTTTGTAACGTTAGACACTCTGCACTGTAAGTACTTATGCACGTGTGGGGTTTTATTACTATTATTAAGAAATTAACGAACATTATTTTAAAAAACCTGAAAGGATCTTATATTTAGATAGGAGACCTTCTCGCTTACTTTATCCGCGTTTGGAACAACGCAATAGAACATCATGGGGGTCCCGGGCGGTAGTACTGGACATTTCCAAGGCCATTGACCGAGTATGGCATGAGGGGCTCCTAACTAAAGTGAGAGCACACGGAATGCCGGTTCAATTGTGTTCATCGCTGTCAAGCTTTCCTAAAGATTGTTCTCTGCGATTGGCAATTGACGGATTTTTTTCAAAAACATTTGACATTCTTGCCAGAGTTCGTCAAGGTTCTATATTATCTCCCACCCTCTTTATACGATACTTGAAAAAACTAAACAGCTGATATCGCTTACGACAACACACTTATTTCGCCTTTTACTTTGGATGCTCGAACATCGACTGCCAATGCACATCTCTATAAGCAGCCAGAAGGCTTACAACATCTCAACAAAAACCTTAAAGAAATTATATCTAAAGGTGACAGTAACCAAGTATATTTTAACGCTAAAAAAAAACAGACTGTACTTTTTTTGAAAAAGCTAATGTTAAAGAACCAGATGTAGTCATAGCGGGACACTCGATTCCCTTAGCTTCATCAATTCATTTATAGTCGTCAATTTGCATAGTAAAATGTCTAGGCATAGTTACATTGCAGTCATAGCTAAGACAGCCTTGAGATATTTTTCCGAACTAAAAACCTCTATAATACACCTCAATAACTTTTGACGCTCTATAAGTCTCAAATTCGATCATCGCTGGAATACTGCTCACATACTTGGGGTTCTGCTCCAAAACATACCTTAGACTGCTTGACTTCAAAGAAGAGCCATTCGCTTGACCGGCGACCATGATTTGATAAACAGCCTTGAAAGCTTAGAACATCGAAGGCAGATTGGTGACTTAAGCATATTTTGCAGATATTTTCATGGCAAGTGTTCATCTGAGGTTGCCCGCTTGATTCCACCCAGTGCGGCGCATAGTAGAAATACATGACGAACCACTGCAGCCCACCCGTTTGTAATTTAGTTTAGTGTCCCTCGAACGACCCTGTTTAAAAATTCTTTCATTTGGAGTAAGTCATCACTCTGGAACGACCTCTCCAGGAATTATAATCTCCAAGGATTCAAGATCAACGTGAATCGCTTCCAGCGCACAGGCACCGCTCGCAGAGCTCCATAAAGAGTTTGTCATGTGTGCTTACCATAAAAAAAGAGTAGTCCTGTAATCGTAAGTCGTCGCCTAGTATAGTATAGAGTAGAGAATACCAGCCAAAGATGTAAAATTGTGTTCTCAAGTCAAATATGAAATAAATCTTTCAAAATTAGAAGAATTTTATTTATAAAAGGGAAAGCGCGACTGTTTCACTTTGGTGTTTAGCCAAGAGCAATTATTGTAACAGCACGTTACAATAATTACAACAGGAGTGACGATCAATTACAACATTGCATGATAGTCGATGAGCTGAGAGCCTGAGAAATACCCTGACCTATTATAAGAATCCTAAACAACACAACAGCATGGGCTTGAAAATTTAGCCTGCAAAATCCCCATAACCCGACCTAAGAAACTGGGTAATAAAACTATATTTTATACGACAATAGCCAATGTCACACTAGATAAATGCTATCTAATTCTATTAATATGCTAAACAATAAAGGCCCCTATAAACTAGCAGCTTAACAAAAGCTTTGTTAATCGTAATTTAACATCTTTTATCATTTAACCAAATAGATTTTTATTTACATTTTAGACCGATATCTAATAAACTAAACACCACGTTAACTCAGTTATTTCATCACTTTTGTTGGATCGTGATTTACATCATATTTTAGTTCAACACCTGTGTTTTGTCATGTGGTAAAATAAGGTGAGAATGTATTTAATTATTTGAAGAAAATAAGTACACAGGATACAGTACGTAAAGATAATAATTCGATTTTTTATTTTCTTCATTGCATGTTTGAAGGAAGAGGATTGAATTATGAACTAACTTACGGGTATAGTCGAACAAAAAAATAACATAATTTTTATTATTTTCTTTTTTTAATAAAAATCCAACATTAGACTTATAAAGCCCTATAACTAAAAAAGCACTGGTATACAAATACCTAGTATAATAGATATGTTATTAGTAGTAGAAAGGGAACATTATTTGTGGAGCTCAGAAGTTACTTTAAACTTTTGGTTATTTTTTGGTGGTGCGTTAATTTCTTGGAGAAGTGTATAATATTTCGCTTGAAGAGAATAAAGTATACAGGGTGTAATTTAATTGAGTGCCGATACTTAAGGGTGATAATCTATGAATGATTCTAAGATAAAAAGTTCATATGGACATATGTCCTAAACCTCTTCATTTTTGAGCTACAGGGTGTTAACATTTTAAGAAAAATATAACCTTTTTATCATAATTTTCTTATTACTCTTAGATAATTTTATAAAATTTTGTACACACCTTTTAATCATTAAGGAGCATTTTTTGACCTAACAGATTTATAAAAATTTTTACCAGTGACGTCCGTACGGGGTTTGAACTGAATATTTTTAAAGAAAAAATGGATACGCCACTGCTTTTTCTAAAAACGAAACTTACTTTTGAAATTCTCATTTATTTCAAAGCAAATTTCGTTTATAGACTTACTTTTGTACGACGCACCGTTTTCGCGTAAAAAATAAAAACAAAAAAAAATAAAAAATTTTATTTCAAAAATCGCGATTAATTTAAAAGGAAAAATTCCAAACCTTAAATCGAAAGCGAAATGACAAGAGAAGATAAACAGAATAAAGAACCCACATTATTTACAGTAGTTGTTCGAAGTGTCGTCCACCCACACGTATGCAAGCATGGACTCTTCTTCCCATAGACTGACGCACATTTTCGAAGATTTCCGGGGTGTTTCTTATGGTTTGGCAGCATACTAATATACGATTTCGTAACTCTTCTTCGGTATGAATCGGCACTTAATACACTAAGCTTTTCAGATGCCCCCAGAAAAATTAGTCTAAACTGTTAAGGTCCGGAGATCTAGGTGGCCATGGCTGCGTTCCTCCGCGACCTATCCACCGATTGCGATAGGTGTGATTTAAAAATTCACGCACTCGTAAGCTAAAATGTGGAGGCGCACCATCGTGCATTAGCCACATCTGGTTTCTTAATAATAATGGAAGGTCTTCAAGCATTGGCGGCAGATCTTTTTCAAGAAAGTGTAAATATGATTGTCCATCAAGTCTTCTTGGGAGAAAAAATGGGCCTATCAAATAATCATCAATAATGCCAGCCCAAACATTTATTGAGAACTGTTCTTGATGATTTGATTCTACAATTGCATAAGGGTTTTCATCCGCCCATAAATGGTTATTATGGAAATTTCTTATTGAGTTTCGAGAAAAATTAGCTTCGTCGGTAAAAAGAATGTGCCTGTCAAATAACGGATTTTCCATCAGGTTTTGAAGAAACCACACACAGAAATTAATGCGCATCGGGAAATCTCTAGGGAGTAATGCCTGGACTCTTTGAATGTGATATGGGTATAATAAATTTTCGATGAGAATTTTCCAAACAAGAAAATGTGAAACATTAAATGTTGCCGCGATTTTCCTCGTGCTACTTTCGGGGTTCTCCTCAATTTCGTGTAAAATTCCTTCTTCAAGTTCCGGTGTTCTTACTGTTTGATGGACTCCTTTAGCACTGTGGTCTACTTTTAAAGTTCCGGTCTTGTGGAGACGTCTATGAATCCTAGAAAATGTTCTCGGATCGGGTAGTACGCGATTTGGATACCGCTCTTGGTATATCCGCCTGGCTTCGTATGCATTACCGTCTGCAAGCCCATAAATAAAATGCATGTCAGTTAATTCACTGTTTGTAAAATTTACCATTCTTTTATTATAATTTAACGTCTTACTGTAATAATAATTATTTAATAATGCAAAATCAATGCCAGGCCTTTTGTCTTTATGAAAAGAAACGTCAAAATTGATGTAGCTTTACCCAGCCTACTGATTTTTATTTGATTTGCTTTAAGAGGGCATTTAATATGGTTACCGTTTTTTTCTTTTCAAACGTTCAGTTGAATGTCACTGGTGAGTAGAAAATAAATTGTTGTCCCAAAAAAAGTGTTTCCACTCATGGTGGGTGCCAACCAAATTCAACAAAATAAATAAAAGCAGTCTCAATGAACCGAAGAAAAAAATGTTTTTTTTGTTTTTATTTTTTTACGCGAAAACGGTGCGTCGTACAAAAGTAAGTCCATAAACGAAATTTGCTTTAAAATAAATGGGAATTTCAAAAGTAAGTTTCGTTTTTAGAAAAAGCAGTGGCGTATCCATTTTTTCTTTAAAAATATTCAGTTCAAGCCCCGTACGGACGTCACTGGTAAATTTTTTTATAAATCTGTTAGGTCAAAAAATGCTCCTTAATGATTAAAAGGTGTGTACAAAATTTTATAAAATTATCTAAGAGTAATAAGAAAATTATGATAAAAAGGTTATATTTTTCTTAAAATGTTAACACCCTGTAGCTCAAAAATGAAGAGGTTTAGGACATATGTCCATATGAACTTTTTATCTTAGAATCATTCATAGATTATCACCCTTAAGTATCGGCACTCAATTAAATTACACCCTGTATATCATTCGGAGTAGAAGGAAGGTTCCTTATGTGTTTTGCCCAGTGTGCAGCCCCGGCTAACGCCGTCAAAACTACGTGTCCGATTTAAATCATTTTTTTTTTGAATGACAGGTTGACTCTTCCAGAAAGTTAGTGTACTACTATATTTGCATACAAACTTATTTTTGTATAAATACGGGGTGTTGCAATGATAACCTGATTTTTTCATAAAATTTGTAACACCCTGTGGAGGTCAACAGTTACAATATCAACTTAAAATTATAATCAAACTGTAAGTTTATCTTTTTGTAACATTTTGTTTTTTGATTTACTCTATTATCTTGGTCACAACAAGAGAAACACAATTTTATAGCATAACATGTTTTTATTAAAATTTATTATCCAAATTTAATAACGTTCCTCTTGTAACCTCCTCCCAAGTGTGTCTCAAAGATTCTTTATGGGATTTAAATCCGGGCTTCGAGCTGGCTATGCCATGGTATCGATGCCAACTTCCTCTAAATAATTCCTCACAACTCCAGTATTATGAGGCCTGGCATTATCTTGCATCAACAAAACTCCTTGCCCTATATATGGCGCAAATGGCAGTACATGACATTACTGTGCGACCAGTCAAAGAAATACCTCCCCAGACCATCACAGATCCTCCTCCAAATAATGTGTTATTTGAGAAATTACTCTGAGCATATCGTTCGTTAAGGCGTCGATATACACGCATGCGCTTGCCATTATTGTACAAAAAAAATCCTGACTCACCCGTAAATAATACCTGTTGCCAATTGCCATTTATCTTCTAACTAGTAACGATGTTCCCTGGCAAAATTCAGCCTGACTCTTCGATGATCTCTAGTTAGAGCTGGCTCCTGAGCAGCAATTCTAGATCTCAAATTGTGTTCTCTGCTTCTGTTTCACCACAAATTTGTAGACTATTAGCATCTCGAAGCTGGGTTTGAAGGGTCCGGGCTCTTACAAAACGTTGTCTTAATGCTGATAGTCTTAAAAACTGCTCCTGAATAGGGGTTGTTATTCGATTCCTTCCTTGTCCCTGTCTGCGACCATGACTTTCAGTGTCTCTTAAATCTTTGTACAACTTGTGACGGTTGTATGACATACATTAAATCGTCTACCAATTCTTCGGTAATTCCAGCCTTCCTCGGACAATATTAATGCTTGAGCACATTCTTCGCGAGTAAGATTTCAAGTTTCACGTTGCATGTTAATGCAAGTCTGATCATATTGTGAAGCACGGTTGGGTTGATTTTCATCGATATTGAATGGGGCACGTCATGTTTTAATTCTCACAGAGAGTTGCCGTGAATTTTTAGTATTTTGAATCGATAATGTCTAAAAGGGAGAAGCAAGATTAGAGAGAGATTTTTGAGTTAGGTAGAGATATGACCTGCCTGTGGGATATTTCCAACGTCAATTATTTAAATAGAGATTCGGAGTCAAGAAATGGAAGTTCTTGAAGTGAATTGGTCCTGGTTTTTTAAGAATATTAATATGACTAGACTTTTTTCTCTCTAATAGCCACCTTTTAACCAAACATTTTCTTTTCTTTCTTCGCGAATTATTTTCTAATAGCAATAAATATTTCCACATTTAAACTTGAAGAAGTATATTATTTGATTTCCACATTTACTTAAAGGGGACTATATGCCCTACAAATCGGACCCTGCAGGTTGAGTCGTGTGTAGAGGCTTTAAAACTGTACTGCTTAGCTTTCGAGCGTAATACCTGTTAAGCGTCAGTAAATACCAGCATTATCAATCAATCATTTATTCCGTCATTTGATTAATCGCTAAATTATCCAATTTCTTGAATAATTCACACAATGGGTTTTACGGAACAGCACAAAAAATCCATGGTTAAAGCGTAAAACGGGGTTACAGTAAATGGTGAGTGGCAATACAATCGGCGTTTGTGCATGGACGATTTTCGCGAAAATTTTCCTTACGTTGTTTTTACTGCTAAGGATTTTTATCATTGTCTGAATAGAACCGTTTAGGGAAACAGGTTCTATATAACATAGAAAGGGAGCCGGAAGAACTTGTTTTAAACGTGGAGTAATGCAAGATACGGCAAAAAAGTGTCTAAGATGCCTGTCTTAAGAGGTGGGACGATCTTATGGGACATGCAGAACTATTCTTAAAAATAAGTTAAATTTATTCCCTTATAAGGTCTTGAGGGACACAGAGATCTATTGTCGGTGGTTTACCCATTTTTCACATTGCACCCCTAAAAAAATTGATGTGTGGTTAACGGTTTCCTGAAGAAGAATTGTTAATCCTATTTTTTCCATGACATAGTTACAGCGCAGCGGAATAAGAACAATATTTTAAATCCATTTGTGGAGCAATCACTTGACGATGAACTACGGTTTGGTTATTTTCAACAGGACGGTGCAACCGCCCATACATCCATCGATACTAAAGGGTGATTTTATAAGAGTGTCCGAACTTCTATCCAAGAAGGCTGTGAAATGAACTGTCACTTTTCGCGCTTGTAGTGTCAGAATTATTCAGTATACTCTGGCAAATCATTATGGAAAGAATAACACCAAAGCAACGCTTGAAAATTGTCAAAATTTATTATCAAAACCAGTGTTCTGTGCGCCAAACTTATCGAGCACTTCGTGAATTCTATGGTGCCCATGATCGCCCAACCGAACGATGTATTCGCCGAATTATAGACAAATTTCGAACTCAATTTACATTACTCGATATTAAAATAAAATCCAGACAAAAATCTGTGCGTTCCCAAGAAAATATCGCCGCTGTAGCTGCCAGTGTTGATGAAGACCCAAATTAATTTGTCAATTGGAAGACGTTTGCAAGAAGTTGGGCTTTGTTATTCGACTACGTGTACAATTTTGACTAAAGATCTTGGTCTGGTGCCTCACAAGATCCAGCTTACTCAAGAACTTAAACCGCAAGATCATCGTTTGCGTCGTACGTTCGCTGAATGGTCTCTTAGTCAATTGCAACTTGATCCAGAATTTAACCGCAAAATTTTGTTCAGCGACGAAGCTCATTTTTGGTTAAACGGTTACGTCAATAAACATATTTGCCACATTTGGAGTGAAAATAATCCCAAAATGATTCAACAATTGCCGTTGCATCCAGAGAAATGCACGGTATGATGTGGATTATACGCCGGTGGCATTATTGGGCAGTATTTTTTTAAAAATGAAGCTGGAAACCGCGTGACAGTTAATGGGGATCGTTACAGAGCGATGATTAATGACTATTTAATTCCAAATTTGAATGGTATTGATTTGGAGGGGATGTGGTTCCAACAGGACGGAGCCACATGTCATACAGCCAACGCAACACTGGATTTATTGAGGGAAGAATTCGGTGAGAAAATTATTTCGAGGAATGGACCTGTCAACTGGCCCCCAAGGTCGTGTGATTTAACGCCATTAGATTATCTTCTGTGGGGTTACGTTAAATCATTGGTCTATGCCGATAAACCGGCAAATATTGACGCATTAGAACACAACATAACGCGGACAATTGTAGACATAAGTCCCCAATTGCTTGAAAAAGTGGTCGGAAATTGGATTGACAGAATGCGCTTTGTTAGAAGAAGCCGCGGCGGACATTTAACCAAATTATTTTCAAACATTAATGCCATTAAATGTTATTTCACATAAAATAAATAGTTTAGAGATATATATTATGGTAGTTGTTTAATTTAAATTTAAAGTTCAGACACTCTTAAAAATCACCCTTTATTATCTCGACAACAGTTTGATCAGTTTTCGAACAGACATTGAATTCCCATTTAGATCAGCTTATTTGACGGTTTTGGATTACTTCATTTTTCCTCATTTGAAGGACAATATTTTTTAAACACCAGTTGTAACTAACCTTTACTATTTGTTACCTCGAAAAATTGTATTTTACTTTATTCCGTTATAGTCCTAATAAATTCGGATATTAAACAACTTTTTTTCGATTTTATATTATTAAAAAAAAATCCGTTTAAATGGATAATGATTTTTGTCGGATCCCGTTAACAGAAACCTTTATAGGTAATAAAGTGAACGAACACCTAGTTAGTTGATATTTATTTTAGTTTACATTGTACATACTCGCAACTTGTATGTAATAAAATTTGTGAAACTTGTGATTAAGGTACACAGAGTAACAATTTAAACGAATTTATAGGTTACGTAACGCAGCGTAATTTTAATTAGTTGTACCAATATAAGCAGAACACGGTGATTATAATAAACATTATAAAAGGGTAATTAATTAAAGCCCGTTTAATTTAAAGAAGTACGTTTGAAAGTATATAATTTTGTGTATTATAAACTTAGAGATGAAAGAGATCACATAAATATTGTAGTTTCTTTGGTTAGTATGTTTATAATGTAATTGTAAAATATAATACTTTATAACCAAAGTGCGATATTATAATATAAGGGTCCTACATTAGATAACACGTTTATTTAGAGTAATTTATATCTACAATACCCATTTCTGTTATTAAAATGTCATTTGTTCGCGTAATTTATAAGTCTACTGTTTGTAATTATTATTAGCGTACACGCCCAGAGAAGAATATACGCTATAGGGATCTGGTAAACCATCAGATATACAAAGATGATTATATTACAAAAAAGTTGCAAATTACTGAACTCTGAAACGTCATGTTTTCAAATTTTAAAAATTCCGAATATTTCTCAAGATATTCCTGTTGTTTTCTAGATCTATTTAAAGAGATAATATGTCAAAATAAATTTTACTTTCTCATTGCTACTTTTTATCCTCTACGACAAGGTTTAATTAAATTCTCAATCTGACGTTTCGTTTCTTCAGAGTTCAGTGATGCGCATTAAGTATTCTTTGCTGGGGCACCCTGTATAAGCTTTGATCGGCGGCAAAATTACCTTTTCTAATGCTTTTTCTAATTTTTAAGTGTCTCACCCGATTGGCGATTTTCCTGCTGACTATAATAAAAAATAAATTACATATTTCTTAATGATTTTCGATAAAGAAGCCAAATTTAATGATAAAAAATACATATATTTACAAATTTGACAGATGAGACGCAATTTTGAATTTTCTTAAATAACCACACGATTGAATTGTATTTGGCGATCCGATTCTAAAACTATATAGTTGTTGATACTTATTTTCAGCCGTTTCGGAAATACGGGGGTTCCTAATTTCCATCCATCGATTTTGTCTTTTAAGTGTCTCACCCCTTGAATAAATAGACCTTCTAAGCTTAACACCTGAGGGTTGCCATTTAAAAAAATTCAAAATGGCGTCGTATCTGTCACTTTTTGACATCTGTCGGATTTGACTATAGCCTAGATCGCTTGCTCACGGGAAATTATGTCACTGTGAAAAAAATTAAGGTGTTCAGCTTAGAAGGTCTATAGGGGTGAGACACTTAAAAGACAAAATCGATGGAGGCAAATTAGGAACCCCCGTATTTTCGAAACGGCTGAAAATAAGTATTAATAACTATATAGTTTTATAGAATCGGATCGCCAAATGCAATTCAATTGTGTGGTTATTTATGGGGGTTGCCATTTAAGAAAATTCGAAATGGCGTCTCATCTCTCAAATTTGTAAATCTATATATTTTTGGACATTAAATTCGGCTTCTTTATCGAAAATCATTGAGAAATATCTGATTTGTTTTTTATTATAGTCAGCAGGAAAATCGCCAATCGAGTGAGACACTTAAAAAAATGTCCCTGTACATGTTTTGACAAAAATGCTCACTCAAATCGCTGGATGGCACATATTCTAATAGGCGGCTGCTGACGCGATTTTATTTAAAACATGTGTGATCTAGAACGCTTGGTTTTCAATGTAGAGGATATCCGGATTTAATATAAATTTTCTGATTAAAAAGTCAATTACAAAATAACCCACCAAATATACAGGATACCAACTACAGCAGACACAGTACTACCTGCAGATTTTAAACACCCCAAAATAACAAACTATCATCATTCAATAGTATAACAGTACACAGATTAGTTAATACCCCGCTCAGTCAAACTGACTATGGAAAAGAACTTAATATTATCAAAACAATAGCAACAAACAACAAATACCCGATAAAAATGATAAACAAACTTTTAAAGAAAAAACAAAGACAACAAACACAAAAACTACTTTATATTAGTCTAAACAAAACAAAAACATATAGCATATATATTGTGCGATTTAATACACAGGTAACACAAACATATATACAAAATATCTAAATGATTAAGGCAATACAACATAACACCAATACAGGTCAACAAGAACAACATGAGCCGACATATTTTGAACAGTAAAATTGAGACAAAAAATAACTTATCTGCCAGCGGAGTTTGTCAAATAAATTGCAATAATTGCAACGCTATTTATATAGGATATACAAATAATAACCCTAAAACCCGACTAAAAGAATACACCACATCAATCTTGAAAAAAAAAACCGGAATATCTAACCACTGCACACAAGAAAATCACACAATATCAAATAAAATAAAATTACACTGAATACATAATAAAAGTAAAAGACTTAATATGTTGGAAGATTTATCAATCAAAAAAGCAACTAATAACAAATATAATATTGTAAATAACTAGCTGGAAATACCCTCGAGTACAGACACAATAGTAAATAGTGAAATGATTTAAACGAATAACGAAAATGACACATATTGTAAACATCGTATTAATGACAGTATAATCCGATAATTTAAGACTGTAATTACATCAGCAATATAATAATAATAATAATAATAATAATGTTTATTTGTTATCCAAGAATTACACAATTTATTACAATTTACAATATTATTTGAGAACACAAATAAACAGTACGCCCACAAAGGAAGACCTTGTTCGTGGGACATTACAGAATATTAATAATGATAACAAACTAAAAACAAAATCATACAAGAAGGATATAAGTTCAATTACAAACATATATATAAAAATGTATCACAAAACAGCTTATACCCAAATGGTTAAAACTCTAAAATTTAAGACCTAGAATTCGACCTAAAACAGCAGTGTTTCCTTATAATAGTTTCAGACCAAAAAATGTTCAACAAAATTACCATAATTAACCGTTTTTTATGTCAATGAACCTCGCTATACTATCCCTAGTTTGGCTATTTATAAACTGGATAACATAATATGGATATATAATACGCAACATTCAATGATACTGGAAATTCCCTAAACCATAACTAACTAACTAACTAAAACTACAAAAATTATTATTCAGCACCCACAGATAAATAAAAGTATTGTAAATTAGAACCTAAGTCAGTCTTTGGTAAGCTTTTGATAATGACCTGAAAAGGTCGAAACACTTGTCAGGCAAAAGAATATTTAATAAAAAAGTGAAACTTAACAAGTATTTTTCATTCATTCCTAAATGGTTTTTCAAAGATTTTCCGTCATTTTTGAAATACGACAGTTTCATTTTTTGGTAGCTCGCAGCGCCCTTTAAATCCTTGGCGCCCCTAGGCACGTGCCTAGTGTGCTTAGTGGATAAACCGGCACTGGTTTCAACATTTAAACGCTATTATATGCTGTTTTCGTTCCGTTGACGCAATCAGCTAGAGACTTCATAAAACTAGTGATTTTCAATTAGTTTCCATAATGTTATGCATAGTGTCATTATCAAAATATTCGAATCATTCTTTCCTCTTCAATATTATCGAAATACTTTATATGTTTCACGTTTTACTGACATTTACTGTTGGCACGCTTGTCGTGCCTTTTTTGCTTTTGCTTTGGTCTCGCAAGACAAGGCAAGACAAGACAAGGCTAAGTAGTTCTGCGAGTAAAACCCCCAAAATATAAATAATAGGCACTGACATGTTTCTCTAATCTCAAAATCCATATATTCCATTCAATTTAATTCAATTAATTTCAACAGTACATGATATCCTTAAATATAATATGTAATTTTTCAACTTGTATGTATATTCAAAAGTACAAATAGACACCTAGGTGCAAAACACTTGTATGTGTCAATATTAAATTAGCAACTTAATTCTATCAATAATTTTATATAATCTTCACGAATTCTGTTTTATAATCCAACGCACGTTGCACAAAGGTGTCAACCGTCATAGGAAATCGAGCCAATTAAAACACTACTGCAAATTTTTACATACTACATATTGATTGCACTTTTTACTAAAGGTTTTCCTATTTTTAACTGATTTTATATTGTCCGGTAATAAGTTAAACGATTTTGGCGCTAAGTAATCCATGAACTTTTTATTTGCAGTAGTTAAATTTTTAGGCACTTTTAGTTTGTTGCTCGTTTTGCTTCTTGTTTCAATGCTGTGATCTGCATAGTTCACTTTGGACTTAAGGTGGATTTTCATGCCTACGAAACACGACGGTCCGATATCCGAAATGACGTTTCATTTCGTCCGAAATTCTTGCCAATTTTCATGGCTCCGTTTCTGTCGTTCCGAATTTTGTCAATGGACATACATTTGACGCTTCAGTTATAGGTTATAATTTTGTTTTGGTCCTTTTTGTATTCTCAATTATAGCGTTTAATTACCCATTTGATTTTGTTACGTTTTTAAGCAATATATGTGCGACAACGACGAGCATTATCAGCTTAATGTCATCCAATTCACTCCTAATTTTACCCAATCAAGACAGGTTATTTTACCTGAGTGCACAAAACAAAAAGTTATGTTTAGTGACCTGAGCTGAGGACCTGAGTGTAACTGGAAGTCTTTCACTTTCTAATATTTGTCTACGTACGTTTATTGTTTTTAATAATCTTGGACTTACAATTGAAATACTTTTCAGAATCTATTAATTTAATTTCTTGAAACAGGTTGTGATAAGCGCCTTAACTTTCCCCCCATCCTTTTCTTTTTTGTTTACTTTTCATTCTTAATATAATCAGATAGGATATTATAATATTATAATTAATGACACTGATTTATTTCGTTAATATTAGTTTTATGTTAAAATATTAAAATAGAAACAACAAAACGCACAAAAAAACGTCAAATAGTGAGGTTAAAATTGATACGATTGTCGGACAAAGTTAAAAATATTTTAACTCATCCGACGGTCGGATGAAAGTTGAAATTATTCGGACAAATATTGGCGCGAAAACAATTCAACCAATAGGAACACTTTCGGATCATCGGACCGTCGTATTTCGTATGCATGAAAATCCACCTTTAGACCGATATACAAAATTACATATAGAGTTAATATATTATTATTATAGCGTTCTGATATTTACAGTTTCTTCTGAAAACAACAAATCTGTTGGAGATCTATTTTTTTTTTTTTTAATATAATTTTCAGAATGTACCTTTGAGATATACACTGAACAGCAATATTAACGCACCACTAAAAGTTTCCAACAATTTTGATGTTATATATCTTCTAAACCTATTGTTCGATTTAAATGATTTTTTTTGCACATGATAGGTTTATCCTTTAGGAATATTACTGTTCTCGCAATTTTTGTTAGGAGGTTAATTTTCATGGTATACCAGGTGTAACAAACATGTTGTGTTTTTTCCCAAAATTTGAAACACCCTGTGGAATATTCTAGGGTACGTACAATATTGCATAGTTATTCTAACGTGAGCCACGTGTTTTCTCAACGTTTTGTTTTTTGGTTCAATTAGTTGTGTTCAATATTAATGAAGATAGACACTTTTTTAAATCAGCTTGTTTTTTAATCATAAATCACACTTTTATAGATACCTTGATTAACAAACATAAGTGGGCTATGTAAGCAAATGTCAAAGTAATTGTCAGCAGGGTTTGTATTTTGAAAACAATTTCGATTTGATTTTATTATTGTTAAAAGTTAATAAATTTTGATTTTTCGTTGTTGGGTGAAAATGGTGCGCGTTACAAGAAATTTGACCCGTGACGAGTGTGTTCAAGCAGTGACTTTACATGGCGAAGAAATGAGCTACCATGCCATTGGTTTGAGGTTGAGAGTTACTTATACTACAATATCCCGTGTTGTTCAACGCTTCAGAGAAACCAATGACTACAATAGACGTCGTGGGCAAGGCAGGCCTCGAGTCACTACAGTGGCTCAAGATCGTTTCATTAGACTACAGTGGCTCAAGATCGTTTCATTAGATTACGTGCTTTAGGAAAACGATTTACTACGTCGAGAAATATTTTAATCGAACTTAGGCCTATTCTATACGAGCCACAAAAACGCGACCGGTTAGACGCTCAGTCGCTTGAAAATTTTGCCCATTCTATACGAGCGTGTTGACGCCGCGCCTTTGTAGCGCGTCTAACCGGCGAGTGAAACGCGACCCATTCTAGACTAGCGACAAAACGCCTCATATTTGCTATGGATCCCGTACAAGTTGGGTGTATCGCTGTTCACCAATTAACGTTATTAAGTTTTTTGGCCAAAAAACGTAAAAAAAGACGTTGGTGGGTACACCCGGTTGGTGCTAATCGCCTGACCTTAGGGGTGTTTCATCTTAGCTTTGCAGAACATCGGAGATATCCTGAGAAGTTTTTTCAGTACTACCGGATTAGAATATTCCTTCCTTTTAACATCATAGAGAGGAGGTTGACCCTCGATTTCACAAATATATCGTTCAGTTTCAAACATCTTGTTTGCAAAGATACCAAGCACAACAATCACAGAACTCAAAAATTTAACAACAATGATCTGTACTACTAGTCGTGGACTGCTGAAGGACAAATCGGCTCGGCCGGCCAGACGCTTGCAAGTTGCTACATGTAGAATAAAACGCCGGTCTCCGGCGCGCGACTTTTACGCAACCTCTTGCGTTCAACACGCCGGCACGCCAACGACGCGTCCACACGCGACCGCAAAGTTGCCCGTATAGTATGCCCAATTAACACTCTGTGGTTCTGTGACACACGCGTGTCGCTCGCAGGCAAACGGTCGCGTTTTCGTGGCTCGTATAGAATAGGCCTTAGTGTCGTTCATAACATCCAACCGAGCGTTGATACTGTGAGGAGACATCTTACCGAGCACAACTTGCATATTAGAGTACCAGCGACAGGCCCCGCATTAAACGCAGATCACCGTAGAGCTAATTACAATTCGCTGCGCAGCATGTAAACTGGACTATTGAGGACTGGGGGCATGTTTTGTTTACGGACGAATCTAGGTTTTGCCTGTATAGCTCCGATGAGCGATCGACGTCTAAGAGTGATTCGACGACCAAACGAGCGGCATGCCCAATGCAACATACGTTAAACAACTTTATTTAATGGAGGCTCTGTGATGGTTTGGGGAGGAATTTCCTTAACAGCGCGGACAGATCTTGTTCATCTACGTGGAGGTTCGTTAAACAGCGGAAGGTATATGATATTTTATTTGAGCACGTTGTACCTTTTGCTCCCTATATCGGCAATAACTTTTTGTTAATGCACGACAATGCGAGACCACACGTAGCGCGTATTGTAACTGAATATTTGCAAGAGGTAAATATTCAACTTCTCCATTAGCCATCGCGTAGTCCAGATCTTAACCCAATCGAGCATATGTGGGACGTTAATTGGCAGAAAATTTAGACGTCGTCAGCCTCCCCCAGCTACCTTGCAAGACATAGAAAGGATAGTTTCTGAAATTTGGAATGAAATTGAACAAAATCAAATTGAAAACCTAATTATGAGTATGCCACGCCGATGTGCAGCCGTTATTAGAAGTAGAGGCGGAAACACACGCTACTAATTAATCTTTATTTTTATAATATAATTATTAATCTGTTTATTTCTTATTTTTTGTTAGTGCAATTTTTTTTAAAGTTACTTCTTATGATTTTCTAATATAAATGTATACTGGAATATAAAATCGTCTATCTTCATTAATATTGAACACAACTAATTGAACCAAAAAACAAAACGTTGAGAAAACACATGGCTCAAGTTAGAATTACTATGCAATATTGTTCGAATCATAGAATATTCCACAGAGTGTTTCAAATTTTGGGAAAAAAAACACAACATGTTTGTTACACCCGGTATACCATGAAAATTAACTTCCTAACAAAAATTGCGAGTACAGTAATATTCCTAAAGGATAAACCTATCATGTGAAAAAAAAATTATTTAAATCGGACAATAGGTTCAGAAGATATACAACATCAAAATTGTTGGAAATTTTTCATTTATTATTTCCTGAGCCATAGGCACCACCCCACACAAATATGCCGGAAAGCAATAGCGACTATACAAAAGCTTTATAAACCATCACCAATATTTTTTTGTTTAAGACTTCTCCTAATATGTAGAATTTGTGTATAAGCTCACGTATTTTGTTTGATACATAGTCGATGTGTTGGCCCCATTTCAAAAATTGGTCAATCAGCACACCAAGATACCTTGCATGGGTTACCTCAGCAATATTGTTGTTATCAATAGTGATACTTGTGAAATCAGGTTTACCAGCCCTTGTTAATGAGAATGCAATGTAATTTGTTTTACCAAAGTTAAGCGATAGTTTATAAATTTCCAGTCAATTTTGAAACTATTCTCAAACTTTTTACTGCTTTATTTTTAGCTTCCTCCCAATCGTTGCCAGAAAAAATTAAGGCTGTTTCGTCAGCATAAGATATAATTGTGCCTCCTATGTTCTCTGTCAAAGGGCATTAAGATAAGTGATAAAGAGAATCGGACCCAATACTGTTCCCTGAGGCACGCCAATTTTGATCACCCGCTGCTCACTTACGTGTTATTGATTTTAACCATTTGTGGCTTATCTTGTAGATAGTTTTTAAAGAGGTTAAGTACAGTTCCTCTCACACCGTAATGCGACAGCAGATTTATAAGTTGTTTATGTGGCACCGTAACAAAGGCTTTAGCAAGGTCAATAAATATTCCTAGGCATTTTGTATCTAGGTTTAAATTTTTTGGCACCTCCGACGTGAATCCATACAAGGTATCCTCAGTACTGGATCCCTCCAGAACTAACCCAAATTGATTCTCCAGAGAAAATATCGTGTTTTGTAAAGGATTTTACTAGGCGTTGCTTCATACATTTCTTAAATATCTTTGCAAAGTGAGTAATCAGGCTAATAGGTCGATAATTTTTTATTTTTGAATATTCTCCGCTTTTATAGATTGGACAAATTATAGAAGTCCTGAAGTTCTGTGGAACCAGACCGGTCATAAAAATGGTGTTAATTATATGTTTTAGTGGAACTAAGATGTGTTGGGGTGTATTTTTTATTATATTTGCTGTGATATGATCAAAACCAGGAGAGCAATTGTTTTTCAGAGGTGATATGTGTCCAATTAGTTCATTGACGCTTACTGGATATAGATACATGGATTCTGAAAGTCTGGTTTTTATTTGACACGGTTTGTTAGGTGCAGGAATTTTTTTTTCCATTTCAATTCCAATATTGATAAAGTAATTATTAATGTAATTACTCATTTCATAATCATTTACAAAAGTTAGGCCCTTGTCATTTAATATTTCAATTTTATTAGCCTTTTTGTGTCATTTTCAGACGTGGCGTCTTTTATGATTTCATACATTATGGATGTGAAACAAAAGTAAATAGTCTCATTGGTTAATTCTGATTCAAAGTTAGGAACCGCCACCAGAGGTCTTCTGGTTTACGGTATATTGCCAAGAACATATAAGAAAAATAGTTTTACTATTCTTGTTAATGAAAATATACGAATAAATTTGTTTTAAGATTGCATAGACTTATACACAAATATCTTTGCTCGTTGGGATAGCTTACGATTAGATATAAAGAAATATGAGTCTATAAATCCCTAGAGATCTAAACGTCTGCGGCAGATTTATCTGTTTATATGTTTAAATGCAAAATTAAACCTACTTCAAGGTAGAAAGTAAATTTACCTGGCTAGTTTAGGGCGCAACAAAATCGTGTAGGTATAAATTTATAAAAATAGCGATAAAGTGGTCCATGTAGAAAATAATTGGTAATACCATAAAAATAAATTCGCGGGCTGTTGGGCAAATGCAACACTTTTTCTATGATTAGGAAAGAGAACTATAATAAATATCGTTTAGTGTGTTCTGCACAAAGTGCGTGTGCGAATGAGTTTCAGTTTTTAAATTCCTTGTTTTTCAAAAATAAATTAATGACATAAGTAGGCACTAATATACCTTCTCAAGTTAATAGATATAGCCTTAATAACAAACATTTTAGGCCCCCTTGAAAAATATAAAGTAACCGGTAACCGGTTCTGGCAAGAAAAAAAAATTGATAGATCCATACATAAAACTTAAAATTAGGCAATGTCTATTGTAGCTCTTTTCTTTGAAAAACCTAAAATAAAATCAACTTTTATCCAAATTTTGTATTGGTAACAGTTTAGTTGGATCAGGTTAGTTGATTCAAAAAAGAAACAAAACTAGAAATAGTTTTAATTTACCTTCTTATAATATAAGACTTCTTCAAATCTTGCAAGGAAATCTATATTGTATCATTTCAAAAAATGTCTAATTAAGCTATGTTAATACGACTAAGTCCCGGTACTTTCACCTACGAATATTTTTATTCTCAGAATAATTCCTATAGTTTCAATTGTGTCGACAATTGTTTCCATAGATATTATTTGACGAATAGCGCTATCCATAGATAAAACTATCAAACCTAAGGAAATCAAAGATTTGAATGTACCAATGCCAGAATAAATCCGTACGTTTTGGCAAATTGAAAACCATGGTTATTTTAATCGTCTGATAAATGAGTTAATCAGTGTCAACAGTATCGGCACTAAGACTACCACAAAGTTTTTTAGAACTGCAGTAAATCGAATTATGATAAACATGATAGTTAAGAAGATGTTGGTTTAGCTAACTATCAGGATTTAACTAACTTTCCCCTAGTGAATATTTTATAGGATTAAAAGGATAAACTGTAACTTAACGGGCTACATGTTAGGCCAAGCCCATGTTTTCAACATAAATAATTATTGACACTTGGAAACTTGGTAATCCCTAAGAATGTTTTTAATCTTGTTAGATCAAAACAACGTATTTATTAAATTTCTGGTTAAATATTGCTTCATATACCCGCCAGTTAACAGTTTAGAAATTCGGTTTATTGCATTTGGTAAGTGTGTTTTCTCACACCTAATAAAAATGTATTTTTGTAAATGAAAATTTTATATTTCGTGAAATAATTTTGTGTGTGAATATTTTTCTGTGAACCGCTTTAATGGATTTCTTAATATTTTGCTAATTTTTGTACTTCTAACTAATCTGAATCTAATTAATACAAATTGATAATTTATGGATGATTAAATTATTTTTCCAATAATAATTACTACCTGAAATTCAATTAAAACAAAAAACAGTCCTAGAATTTCAGTTAATTTTTACCTAAACAGCCTTTTGTGATTTATATACCAACAGTGTTGTGATACACATTTTGTAATAAAATATTTTCATGAAATGAGTAAAAAATATCAATGGGTGTGCGTATGTCTGTGTTATTTAGTGGCACTAGTTAAAACCAAATGGCTAGCAAAAAAATAACAATTACAAATGTTCTTATTGTAACAATAAAAACCATAAATTATTAGAAATTGCAAATTCATTATTTTTCTTCCTAGCTGATATTGGTATTTCTCTTAAGTCAGCTCCCTGGAGCTTTTACTTCTTTTAAATTTGTTGGTGCTTATTCTTCTACTATACTGGAATTTCTTTGTCGCGATGATCTTCTATGCATTGTTCTGTTTTCTTCATTGATTTGCTTGCTTATTTTCGCTATTTTGTTCCGTGTTGTTTTTTTTTTTGTTTTTTTTTTTTTTTGGTGTTGTATCAGTTTTTTGTTTTGGTACTTTTCATGACTTTCTTTTTTTTTTTTTGTTTCTCTATTTTTTTGTTTTTGTGTTTTTAGGGTGGGAGCCAATCTTTCAGATATTTAAAGTTGTTGTGTATTGTCGATCGTATGTGTGAGTTTTGTATCATTGGATTTGTCGATAAGTCTGTCCTTTCAAAGTATTTAGTTATTAATTTTGTATTGTGTTTCGCAATTGTTTCCATTTTTAGGTCTCTGTGTAATACAGCTGTCGGTACATGTCTTTGTGCGTTAGTCATAATCCTCATTATTTTGTTTTGTAGTATCTGTAGTTCTTGGTATCTTGTCTTGTTTACGGTGCACCATGTTGGTACACCGTATGTCAGTACAGGTCTAATTATGGTCTTGTAAACTGTTGTCTTTGTCTTTAAATTAAGTTTGCTTTTGGCGCAGACAGAGTAGGGGATACACTGCACCCATTTGTCTGTGTGCTTTTTTAAGTCTAGTCTCGACATTGTCGTTCCAGGGCAACTTTTTGTCAAAGACGAGACCAAGATAGCTCGCTTTAGTATTTTTCTTAATACTCAATAGTTATATTCCAAGATAGGATTATTTTTTTGAATAGACTAAAACATTTCTTTTGCAAAATTTGGATTAAAATTCAGGAGTTAAAATAACTCTTTAAATATATCCCGACACCAAATTGGAGCGGATTTTAAAGAAAATTCTTTTGCGGAAAATATATGTCAAGACTATAATCTACCGAGAAATAAATGCTTACACAAAAGCATATAATTTTTATTTTCGGTGTACTTATTTAAATCAAAAAATGTTAACACAAAAACAAGAAAAAGGAGACAAATTAATTTTTGTAACAGGTAAAGAAGCAATAATTATATAAATAATGAAATATATTAGAAAAAAGCAGCTCTTTTTGTTGATTCTGAAAATTGCTTGCATTAGTTGAAACCAGTGAGTTTGTATTACTTTCATTTGAAAAGGAAAATGCGATTTAGACCCTTAGATAGAGCAATACATCTTCCTTTACCCAAAAATATTAGGAATTGGAGATTTTCGAGAAGAACCAAGAATTACCCTTTTCAAAAACGGTTTGTAATTTTTTTTTGAGGTTAAGAAAAAATTGGATCAAAATTTTACCGGAAAGTGCTCCTCAAATATCCTAAAATGTACATTTTCAGTTTTTAAATATTTTTCTACAATTCATTAAAAATTCTCTTTGGAATGAATTATTTTATACACTTTTTCTTTACATTCAGTTTATTCAAACACCCTATCATTTTTTAATATAAATAATTAAAAGTTTTTCACAAATCGTACTGATTACAAAAAAGTTATTAGACCATGAAAGCTCTCAACAAATCACGGATTTTTAACATTATCAATTTGCGTTTTTGTATGAATTTTGAAATATTTATTTACAATTCGTACCTATTTTTTGCCCATAGGACCCACGGAATTGTGTCAAAATTGACACAATTATTAATATTCGTTTCTAGTAATATATTTTTTTTTAAACTATAAATTTTTAATTTAAAATCAACTTCCTAATTAAAATAAATAAACAGGATGGAAAAGACAGGTAAAAATTTAAAACTTTCAACCAACCATCCCTGACGATATTAATTAACATTTCGTAGCGTTTTTAGCCGACTTTAGTGTACCGGATGTCCCAAATTATGTTTCAGTTAAGCGAAATTCATACTAACAATCTGAAAAGAACTGCATACTTATAATGAAATGATGGATCATGATTGTCTCTTAAGTGAGTCTGCGACTATTACTTCTATTTCTTAATAGGTTGCTGTTCAGCGAGACATAATTTGAGGGTTGATTTCAGAAGATAGCTTCATAGTTAATTTAAAGGGGGGCAGCAGGAGTGAGCCAGCCTCTCGGCAGTCTGTATGGTTTGTTGGGATTGGAGTGAATGTGTGATCGTAAAATGAGGGGATTTAAGGAAACGTCCGTCCGCTTGTAGCAATCGATAATGAGTTTGTCTCTATGTATTTAGTGAAGTCATTGTGTAGAGTATGCACCATCGTATAGCGTGGAGCACCCGTTATGATTATTAGGACTTTGTTTGAAAAGTTTGAAATTTGCGGAAAGCTGACTTATTTGACTGGTGTTTTTGACTTTCAGTCTGGTTTGTGGAAATTTGCCTCTGGCTCTTGAAAAGTAGATACCTTGGGTTTTGGCATCATTAATGCGAATTTTCCATTTATCTAACCACGCCTCGATAAGTTTTATGTGACGTTGCAGCTTAGAGACTACCAACCTTGGCTATTTCGCGGTATCGTCAGCAAACAGATACAGTTCTGTTTGACCGAATTTAGGAATATCGCTGGTATAGATTTTGTACAGAGCCGGCGCCCTGCGGCACTCTGACATGTCGCACAGTTGATGTCGCATTCTCTGACGAGACCACGAAAATCCTGTTCGTCAAAAATGAATGAATCACCTTTATTAGGTAGTTCGGCATACCTAACCTTATTAACTTTAAAATAAGTCCGTCGTGCCCGACCTTATCCAAGGCCTTGCTGACGTCGAAAAAGACAGCTCTCGTACTGAATCGTCTGTAAACGCCATTTCGTATATTTGAAGCCAGTCCAGTCGTTTGGCGAACCGTGCAATGAACAGTCCGAAAACCGAACTGCTCTGTTGTTGTCAAATACAAAATCGTTAATATACGATGAAGTATGAGTTTTTCAACAACCTTGCCAAGACAGAAGGCTGATAGGCCTATAGCTGACTATTATAATGAAAGTAATTATGTATGGAACTTTATTTATATAGGAACGGTCAATTCTATTAGACTACGAAAATTTATATTTACAGGATGTTCCAAAAAGGTGCTTTTTAATTTATGTGATTTAAAAGCTACTTCTCAACTGTCTTGATATTTTTAAAAACAAGTGTTTATAGACAAAAAGTATGGAAAATTTCCACTTATAATATCCCTAGTGTATTGAAGTCTTGCTAGATAGTCATCCGGAGACAAAGCGTGTACTTTCGAAACATGAAACGGGTTAAAAAACTGTTCTTGTAGAGTTTCATGTACAACCCATTTTGTATACCATTGTTTTCGGTTGCGATCTTTCTTATGCTGTTTGAACGGTTGTCAGCAATATCTTGCAAAATGTGTTCTTTTACGTGAAGGTCTCGTACTCTCCTGGGAGGTTCCTCACCGCCACTTCGCGGCAAAAATGACCCTGAATATAAAATTTCAAAAATTAATTCGTTAACTTTAATAATTACTTTCTAATCATCTTTACCTGTTTTCTTTAGGCTTCTATCAACCCTTTGAAAGGTTTTTTGACTAGGCAATGTTCGGACTGGAAATCTTTCAGAATAAAGTCGTCTTGCCATAAATTAAATGCATATCAGAATATTCTTCCATTTTTTTAAATTATTTTTACTTGAAGGCGGTTTTGACAAGTTCCGTCACTAGTAATTCATTATGTACATATTAACAATAACAAACTGATTTTTACCTGTTTGTGTTTAGCATTAGTAACTTTTGAGTGTTTCGCATAAAAATCAATTTATCTCGAAAACCAAAATAAATTAAGGGAGATGCTCTGTATCTCCTTTAAGGGGTACTTTAGGGTTTTTCCTTCCTCTCGAAAAATTAGGAGGTACTTACCAGACACCCTGTATAATATAAAATAAAATTTGTGATGTAATAACTTTCATAACTTTAATTTAAAGAAATAGTCCATTCTCGAAGTGGAGTTGAAATATAGGGAAAGGGGAAAAAAAGTCAAAAAGTCTTTCTCCACTAATTTAAAATTAGTGGAGAAAGACTTTTTGACTTTTTTTCCCCTTTCCCTTTCATAACTTTGTTTTTGTACCTAAAAGAAATAACACATGAACATCATCACCAAAATAATGTTTTTATCCGATTGTGTCAAAAAATGACGTTTTATAGATCAGATATTTGGACGAAAAGGTAACCTTTTCAATAAGGTATTGATTATTGCGCTGGTAGCTAGGCAACCTTTGTCGTCCTAGTCCGAAAAACATTTTGTCGGACGCTAAAATATTTTCAACAGTTTATTTTATTCAATTATTTACAATATTTATATTAAATGTATAATTAGAACAATTTTGAACAAGAACGGGGTGATGTAAATTTGATTTTGAGGATGTGTTATTATTTTTGGTCTCCGTTATGATATTATTCTCCAATGTTGAACTCGATTGGGAGACGGATTGCGACACCTGAGTCGAGACTGACTGCAGGTCAGATTGTGGAATGTTGAATATTTTCTTGGTCAGCTC
This sequence comes from Polydrusus tereticollis, assembly GCA_963920685.1. Taxonomy (NCBI): domain Eukaryota; kingdom Metazoa; phylum Arthropoda; class Insecta; order Coleoptera; family Curculionidae; genus Polydrusus; species Polydrusus tereticollis. Next base: position 203,245,078 of record OY987326.1, read on the forward strand.
TAACTTATTACTTAAGGAATCATCTATGTAGCCCTCGGCTACTCCCGAAGACTTCCAGCCTCCATGCCGTTTTAGAGATGTTATGTCTGCTCCCGCATCTACAAGTAATGTGGCCGATGTTCTTCTGAAACAATGTCCCGTGAATTCCTTGGCATTCGGCAGTTTTAAGTAAGATGCTATTTCCTGAGGTATAGAGCCAAATTTGTGTATACCGACAACTTGCTTATGGCATTTTCCATTGCGATAAGACACAAAAAATCGCCCATCACTCATATTTGTTGGACGTATAGCCAGATAATTTCTATAATACTTTAGATATTCTCCAGTCACCGTAAATGATCTCGGTTTGTTTGTTTTATTATAGGGAATTTTTATTAACAAAGCCGTTCCCAAATCTTGTATGTCATCAATTTTCATATGAGCCAGTTCTTCTCGACGACATGCGCCCGCGATTCCAAAAATAAAATCAACCTGTAATTAAGAAAATTGTTAGTCAGAAATTTAAAATACTATTATATAATTACATTTACCTTCAACATTAAGTATTTGTCATCTGGAGCATGGCAAAGGAATTTGTGAACCTCTTCTCTAGTTAGGATCCTTGATTTCTTTGGACAATATCCAACACTTTTTTGTTTCAACAATGCTCGTAATCTCATGTATTTAGATATATCAATATTCTGTTTTACATTTACCACTGCACGTAGCATAGAATACTGCGACCACAGAGTAGATGACTTCATAGTTTTCGATAATTCCGCCATATAGACCAAGAAGACGTTTTCGGAGAACGACTGTATATTTTTTTCTTGCCGGTAATCCATAAATTTTTTATAAGCTCTTTCATATATTTCCTTAGATTTTTGTGGCAACAAATGTAACATTACTTCCTTGGCAGTTTCTTGAATGTCAGGTGGTGTACCTTCTATAAGATCATCGTCTATTTCCATTTTTAATTGTGTTTTTCAGGTTTTAAAACTAGCAGAACACGAAAGATTAGTTAAAACTATCGCCTGATTGATAAAACGTCAGTTGATAATATTAATTTAATTATTTGTTAGATCCATGGATACGCATATTACAGGTTTCATTGTTCAAACATTCAAGGGACAAAAAATTACAATGCAAGATGAAATATATTGGTTTTCTTAATTTTTACATTATTATATAATCCGAGCAGAAACACAATCGGATAAAAAATAACGTATGTTATACGGACGAAAAATGTATTTCGGACTATGCGGGTTACTGGCCTCGGCTTTGCCTCGTCCAGTAATCTCCCGCAATACGTCCGAAATACTGCATTTTTCGTCCTTGTAACATAATATACTATTTTCTACAAATTATTTTAATCAATTCCATGGATACGAAGGTATACTAATTTTAACTTTTATGTCATTATTTTGATGTTGACACCAAAAGGGAGACTTCCAGTCGGTTAAATATAAATGTATGAAATTTTCAATTTAAATATTTCGTAACACCTTTGACCGTTTTTAGTGTTTTGGGAGTCCCAAATGATTGATTGAGTTGAGCTAAATTTATATTAAAATCGGACAATATTATGTTAATGTTAAATAATTAGATCGTTTTTGGAAAGTAACCTTACCTACGTAATAATAATTTTATAGTGAATTTGAGGATTTTATCAATGATCTTATTAATTTTGGTTTCTTTAGGTTAAGTGATCTGTTTTACGGTAGTAGGTATTCATATGTGTTTCTCGGTAGGTATAGGATTAATTATAGCAGGCCCTCGTACAATACAAACCTACTTAAACAAAACCCAGAATACATAATATATACTTTTAAATAATTTAAAATGTTTATAAAATTATAACAGTGACTACCTATATAAAATATTATTAATTTTTTGCACTAATTTCTCGTAACTTAGATACCTACTATTAAAAACTTGCTAGTATATTCAGGAAAGGAAATTGCCATGCTACTAAAAACTAGTTCGCCAATTTTGTTTGTGGACTCAGTGGTAAAGAAAACTGAAATTCACATTCATTTATTTGCAATAAATAACATGAAACATTATTTCAAATTTTTCAGATGTTTGGGGATTTCCACAGTCTTTTAGTTTAATAATTGTTGAATTTTATTTTTTGTTCCGTGTTTTCTTAGGCACCGTTATACATACCTTCAAAAAACTAATATTTCAGATGCAAATATTGGCGTTTATATTTAAAAATTGCTTTATTTCTACGTTTTTTTTTTGAGCCGGGCTATCAAAACGTAAAATTTGCAAGTTTAGACAGTCCAAAAAAGGGCGTGGCACCTACAAAAATTTTGCCTGCGGCGCATTTTTTTAAGGAACATGGGTGGACCCCCCCCGTGTCACAATCCTAAATACGCCACTGGTTTTGACAGTGCTTATTACATTTTATATGCAATTTCTAATTTGTGTATTCTTTCATTACATTTGTGATTTTCGTGCCAATCTACAAGATCATTTCACAATTAAAATACTATTTCGTTTTCAAAAATTTGTAAAAAACTTAGAAACATAATATTATCCGAATTTAATACATAGGCCCAAATTATTATTATCATGTGCTAGTTAGTGATAACCTCATGACAAAAATTGTCTCAATAATAGTAAGGGAGATCGGAGCTACTTTTTGCAAATGTACTAATATTAAATTTGTTATACAGGGTGTAACTAAATAAGTGTAAAACATTTAAGGGGGTGATTCCTCATCGAAAAAAAGATAGGATCTTTCATATAAACAAACTTTATTGGAGCATCCCTTATTAAGATACAGCCCCTTAAAGGGGTACATAAAATTTGTTTAACAATTTTTTTCACAAGCACTAAAAAAGTTACAATATTGAAATTAACCTGACATTTTCTACTACCAAAAAGACACTTAGCCAGTAATTTATTTGGTTTACCCCATGGTTGTAAGGGGTGGAAAACGCAACCCCTAAAATTTATTTCCAATGCAACTTTTTGCCTTATTATTTGTTTACCATTTAAAAATTAATTTCCGATAGCCTGTTTCATTCTAAACAAAAAATGTTTCTTGAATTTTTTGCCCAAAATAAACCAGTTCGCAGCAAAAAATTATTTTACGAACAACCACAGAGATACATCGTCATAAATGCGAACTGGGTTTATTGTTATTTTGTAGTTACTACCTGCATTAAATGATGAAAGGGGAACAAACAAAACTAATTTATTAATAACAAAACATACAATATGTAGAAATCATAGTAAATGTTCAATATGTCTACCTTCAGACATTACGCATGCGTCTAGACGTCGGCGCATTGAGCCACGTATTCGCTCAAATATTCCTGGAGTCTCTCTTATTACCCTGCATGCATCGATGATGCGGTTTCTTAAGTCCTCTACATCGCGAACAGGAGTACGGTAAACCAAATGCTGTAAATGGCCCCAAGTAGAGAAATCGAGAGGATTGAGATCCGGGGATCGAGCGGGCCAATTCTGTGGTCCTCCTCGACCTATCCACTGATTTGCATATGTTTCAGTTAAATGCTGACGTGCTACTTGACTAAAATGGGCGGGAGCCCCATCATGCATAAAAAACATATCCCTTCTAACGCCCAAAGGAACTTCCTCCAGCAGTACGGGATGCACTTCTCTTAAAAATTGAACGTATGAATCACCATTTAATCGAGGAGGTAGAAAATGAGGCCCAATTAAATAATCCCCAATAACTTCGACCCACACGTTAAGAGAAAACTGTTCTTGATGGTTACTTTCGACAATAGCGTGAGGGTTTTCATCAGCCCATATGTGGTAATTATGAAAATTAATAATCTTGGCCCGAGAAAAACTACATTCGTCTGTGAATTCGATCGTCTTCAGAAAGTCACGATTTCTTCTAATCATTTCCAGCATCCAATTGCAAAATTCAAGACGGTTCGGAAAGTCTCGCGGTAACAGTGCCTGTACTAGTTGCAGATGGTAAGGGTATAAGAGCTGTTCCTTTAAAATTCGAAATACCGTCATATGATCAACATTTAGCTGGAAAGCAATCTTTCTAGTACTGGTAGTAGGTTGTTCTTCAATCAAATTAAGTACTGCCTCCTCAAGCTGTGGTGTTCTTACTTCTCGATGGCGACCACAATCCTGCGTTCTTTTGTCGAATGAACCATATTCTCGTAATCGTTGATGAAGTCGGGCAAATATTCTATGTGAAGGATGCTGCCGTTGAGGATACATTTCAGCATATCTTCTAGAAGCTTCTAACCCATTCCCCTGCGACAGACCGTAAACGTAATGCATATCAGCCATTTCCTCATTTGTGTATGCCATTTTAATAACAAGTGAATTATTAAAGTAACAAATTAAGAACAGAACAACAATACACAATTAGTATTACTTCAATCTCAAAAATTTACAAACTGACAGCTTGATACCAATTTAATTGTCACTATCGCTAATAGCGGCCTACTAGATAAATTAGTTTCGTATTTTCGTTTTATGGCGATATGTATCTAATTTTTTGCTGCAAACTGGTTTATTTTGGGCAAAAAATTCAAGAGACATTTTTTGTTTAGAATGAAACAGGCTATCGGAAATTAATTTTTAAATGGTAAACAAATAATAAGGCAAAAAGTTGCATTGGAAATAAATTTTGGGGGTTGCGTTTTCCACCCCTTACAACCATGGGGTAAACCAAATAAATTACTGGCTAAGTGTCTTTTTGGTAGTAGAAAATGTCAGGTTAATTTCAATATTGTAACTTTTTTAGTGCTTGTGAAAAAAATTTTATGTATCCCCTTTAAGGGGCTGTATCCTAATAAGGGATGCTCCAATAAAGTTTGTTTATATGAAAGATCCTATCTTTTTTTTGATGAGGAATCACCCCCTTAAATGTTTTACACTTATTCCATTTATCTAAAGCATGCCAAAAGGTCGCGAGTTTATTTGCGTACTTGATTTTTGTTGAAATTTTTGTTTACTTAAACTCGGAAAATAAAAATTTTCTCCATATATAATATTGGACAGGTAAGTTAACTAACCTTATATGCGGCCTTTTGGCACGATGAAATAAAAAGAAACACTAATAATAAAATAAATGTTTGCCACTCAGAAGCAATAAATGAAAACAAAATAAATAAATAAAGGAGGGCCTACAAATCGTCATCTAAGTCACATTTAATACACTTATAGAATAATAGGTTAGATCTTCCTATACACTTTTGTAGAATTGTAAGCTAATTACGGCTTATTGTTAGGTTGAGGATATTTCAATGTTACTAGTACCAACTGGTGGATGTCAAATGTCGGACGTCTAGAGGACCCGCCGGTTGCACACCAATCGAAAAATGTGGTAATGTCTCTAATACTGTTTTCGATTTCAACATGTCCAATTACCTCTTTGTACTCCAATACTATAATATATTTTTTCTGGCATAAAATAACAACAAATTACTTAAATTTTGTTTGATCGTGACGAAGATCTTTCCAAGTTCCCTAATTGTATCACTATTATTATTTTATTCTTACTCTTGGCAGTTTAAACCTTTCCTTATCAAGTCAGGCCGGCTTGACAAAAGTTGTCCACTATTTACGTTTATATCATATTATAAATAATTATGAAAATAAGAAATGGAAATGAAGTTTATCTTATTATGCTTTAAACAATTCAAAATTCTGCATTGATGCAGTTTCAGGACCGACTTAAATTAGTTGATATAGTAATAATAATAATACTAGAAAAATAATAATAATATATAATCTCCTTTATTTCAATTTTTTTTAACAAGAAAAAATGAAATGACGTCAATGTACAAAATATTACAACATTTCTTGCAATCTATCACAGTTAAAGTAATCAGCTAAGGAATATGGTTCGAATTTGAATAACATGCAGGGTGTCCCACTAAGGTCGGCAAGATACGATATTATGGAAGTCATAAACCGTACCGCTTCGGGAAAAAATTTTTGTCGACTAAACCGGTAAAAAAAAAATGGTTGAAAATATTTTCAAGTTTCGAAAATGACCGCTAGGGGGTTACAGTTGTTACTAGGATATATCTAAAAAGTCAAATATTATCAGATATCGCTAAGTTAAGGTAGGTACTGCTTTAGTAATGAAAATAAAAAGTTCGTTTGTTTTTGCGGAAACTTGTTCTTAAGCCTTTTTTTGTATCTTTGAAAATGTGGATGGGAGAGGCATATGGAAAAAATACTTTTTAAAATGCTGTATCTTCCATATGCCTTCCCGAAATTTAATCAGCTTAGGCTCGTTTTATAAACATTTTTTACACTTATTGAAAAAACGACTTTGGTCGTGGACGCTAGTATATACCTCGTCTTCTAGGTGGCGCTGTTCAGGTATGACTCAGTTTTTTTAAATTTTCTTAATAAAATTAAATGACATGATACATTTTTCTATTACGTAGCTTGAAGAGCAGTAAGATATCTACATTTTGGTGGAAACCGTGATTCGATATCTTTAGTTGTTTTCGAGTTATTTACAAATGACAATTTTAATTTAAAAAATTAATGTTTACCGTTAAACAAAAGGAATGTAAAGATTCTGTTGCTATAATTTTCCATGAATTTAATATAGAAAATAATTATTAAAATAATTTATTAAAATGTTTAGCATGTTGGTGCATTTATTTTGTATTTATTCTCGCCTTAAATCCAAGAATAAAAACAGTTGATCCAAAGCCAAAAACAAAAATATAAAGATTATTTAACAATTACACTGTAACAGCGTAAAGTTACTTTAATTCTTAAAATTCGAGAGGCCAATCGACGTGAAAAACGACAATAAAATAAAAAAACTATTTAAAGCTACGGAACAAACACAGTTTATTTATTAAATAGAATGTATAAATTAAATTTCTAATATAACGAAAGTAAATATTAAATTAGTTTTTGGTGGTTGGTGGTTGGGTTGTTGGTGGTGCGGTGGTTAGTAAATAAATATAATTATTTATATAACTAATATCAATTTTTCAATTTTTTCATGGACGAATTAGTACACTACAATAGGCTGCACAGAATATGCGTTAGATAAGTCAACGGTTTATTGATTTATTTTTTTGCAGATCCTTTGGGGTATATTCGTTGAAACTGTCTATTAGCACTTTAATATTTAAATCGAACTGATACAATGCCAGGAAATTGACGTTCTTTCATTACTCGAATCAATTAAGTTTTTAAATTTAAATAGTAATTTGTAAATAACTCGAAAACAAATGAAGATATTGAATCACGGTTTTCGCCAAAATGTAGCTACTTTTATACTCTTTAAGCTGAATAATAAAAGAATATATCATACTATTTAATTTTATTGGAAAAATTTAAAAAAACCGACTCTTGTTTAAACAGCGCCAGTGTAAAAGTGTGTATTAAGCGAGCCTAAGCTGATTAAATTTGGGTAAGGCATATGAAAGATAGAGCAATTTAAAAAGTATTTGTTATATAAGCCTCACACAGTTTTGAAGATACAAAAAAATGTCTTAGAATAAAGTCTCCGCAAAAACTAATTAAACTTTTTATTTCCGTCATTAAGGCAGTACCTCAACATTGCGATTATCTAACAAAATTTGACTTTTTGGATATATCCTAGTATCTGTGCACCCTGGCGGTCATTTTGAAAACTTGAATATATTTTCCAGTAATCTCGCTTGGCTGATTTAATCAATTAAAAAGTTTTTTGGCTTCCATAATATCGTACCTTGACGATCTTAGTGGGACACCCTGTATATAATAGTATGGTATAAAGAATTGTTAATAAATATAATACTACTTGAATGATAGATGTGTTTTGGACTTCCATTGTCATTATTTATTTATTATCACAACGTTTCAACTCTCCAGTCGTCTTCATTGAATAATTATTCACCTGTATATAAATAAATAATGACAATGGAAGTCCAAAACACGTATATCATTCACGATACATCATTGTCTCAAACCTTCAAACAAATAATAATACTTACATTGCATATTCAAAAATTTAATAAGAAAGTAGAAAAAAATTAATATTTAAATTAATAATATGAAATTAAGTCTCAAAAACAAATATGTAGGGCTAACTGTTGGTGATAAATTAGCTGAACATGTATTGATATCGCTGATAAGATTGCTCCTATATATTCAGCAATGTTTAAATGCAGGGACTATTTAACTCTTAAAACCAAGTCAATGGTGTACAGTGCCTTCTTTTTGTCTCACCTTCGGTATTTGTTACCCATTTGGGGTACATGTGGTAAAACAGACTTTGATGAAATAAAGGTATTACAGAATAAAACACGTACGGTACTGTATAACTATGATAGACTAACCAATACAGATGTATTATATAGACTATAGAGAATTGAATACTCATAGAATTGATGCATTTTTGCAAATAGAACAGTGTCAGCTTGTGTATAGGATACTAAAAAAGCATCAAAAATCGAATTCTTATATTTAATTAAATTTTAATTGGCAAATGAAGTTCATAACTCTAGTAAAGTTTTCTTCTTGACCTTATGATTTAAATTTTTTTCTTGTTTATTGGGTTTTTAGGTCATTTATAAATAAATAAAGGTTTGGTTTAGGTTGACGTTTCGGTTTCTATTACATTAAACCATCTTCATAATTGTAGTTCTGAAGATGGTTTAATGTAATATAAACCGAAACGTCAACCTAAACCAAACCTTTATTTCTAAAAACCCAATAAACAAGAAAAAAAGTTCATAACTATAATACTAGACCAAATAAAACAACGGCAGTCTACCTCCACAATATGTATTTTAATGTTTATATCCTACATGTTTCGGACATAGAAATGTCCATCATCAGGGATACAGTAGTCGATTACGATAGCTCTATTTTGCATAAGCGATGATCAAAAATATGTTAAAATTGAAATTGTAGGTTCTAATGAATGTTCAAGACTGAATGATATGTGATATTTGAAATTTTGGTCAAGGTATCTTTGAAGAAGGGGATTCCCAGTCTGCAGCCACTAAGACAGGTGGTGAAGCAATTATGTCATTTATAGCTATTTAGAGGAGATTAATTTAAGTGAGGTGCTCAAAGATGCTTCATCTAACCATGTCTGGGGTGTGGCCAACAAAATACTGGGTTAAAAGAGAGAGGTTAGACGTGAGAAACACATTCTTAGGAGATCAACAAGAAATAAAAATAAAAATTATACTATTTTAAGGTTAGAATTTATTAATTTGAAGCCAATGGCAGGTGGTGAAGCAATTATGTAGGTTTGTAGCTAATTAGAAAAATAATGTGGATAGGTGCTCAAAGATGCTTCATCCAACCATGCCTGAAGTATTGGCTAACAAATTGTTAGGTTAAAGGGGGGTAGAAAAATAAACATAACGTTATGATTAAAAAAGGGAGATTTAGAAAATTAAAATTGGATTTTTTTTTTAATTTTCTAAATCTCACTTTTTTAATCATAACATTATGTTCATTTTTCTACCCCCCTTTAACCTAACAATTTGTTAGCCAATACTTCAGGCATGGTTGGATGAAGCATCTTTGAGCACCTATCTACATTATTTTCCTCTAATTAGCTACAAACCTACAGAATTGCTTCACCACCTGCCCATTGGCTTCAAATTAATAAATTCTAACCTTAAAATAGTATAATTTTCATTTTTATTTCTTGTTGATCTCCTAAGAATGTGTTTCTCACGTCTAACCTCTCTCTTTTAACCCAGTATTTTGTTGACCACACCCCAGACACGGTTAGATGAAGCATCTTTGAGCACCTCACTGAAATTAATCTCCTCTAAATAGCTATAAATGACATAATTGCTTCACCACCTGTCTCAGTGGCTGCAGACTGGGAATCCCCTTCTTCAAAGATACCTTGACCAAAATTTCAAATATCACATCTCATTCAGTCTTGAACATTCATTAGAACCTACAATTTCAATTTTAACATATTTTTTAACATCGCTTCTCTCATCATCTATAACGAATATAAAAAGTTGGAGTCCATTTGTAAATAGTTTAAACGAGCATTTTCTAATATTTAGAGATACATAATTTAGGCTAAGCAATACTGAACACTGTATATTATAGTTCATATTCTCAAGGCCAGTGCTTTCATGCACTGTTTAGAAAGTTAAATGTGAAATATTGTATGTAAAATGTCGCTGTAATACATGATTGTTTAAAAAAAAATAATAAAATAGTTTTAAAAAAAGTATAGTAATAAAATGGTTTGTAAATGCTATTACTCACTGGGACGCATTATAATCAACTTTACACATTATTTATGCGCTGACTCAAAGTTTTCGACGTTATTCATTTAATACGCCTAACCCATAACATCTAAAAACTGGGTTAGTATATTAATCTCTCAATAATTATTCTAGATCTTTATAAGCCGATAACTTCTTTGAGGAATTTATTATTTTTGTTTGGTAAATAGTGATTCATATTTTTTAATTAATAATAACAATATGAGTTTTGACATATAATCATACTTTTTAATAATATTCTTCAAATCCATACTATAGTACACACGCCCAATAAGTATGGTTCCTATTCTTTATTCTCTGTAATATTTATATTTGATTACTAAAACTTATAGCCATTTTCACTTTCTTTTTAAAAATGTGACACTTAAAGAAACTAAGAAATCAAAGGTGAGTGTCGGCAATAAATCATATTTCTAAATCCAAGAAAAATGACGGTAATAAATAAAATTATTAAGATGTGTACTTCTGTGAACAAAAACGTCCAACAGGTTAGTTCAAGTATACACATTGTTGCAGTCATGTCGTTGACTAAAGAACTTTGAGAATCGACGCCTTTGTTAAGTTCTTCTAAATACATAACCTGACCTGACTATACTACTTTGACGTTCATTTTTATGACAATCTTTCTTAGTATACTTTACTTTTATCTGTAGCTGTAGCGGTAGTTATGGTATTAGAATATGTTCGCTGGCATATTCTGATCGCAACCTCCAAATATCATTTGTAATTTGAAAATCTCGAGTAACAATTCTGTCATTAAATATTATATTTTAAAAATGATTTTTCTTTCAGGTTACTCACACAACAAAGATGCGATTCCTGATTCTATCACTGCTCTCTCTTGTAACCCTCAGCTTTACCTCAAGCGCTAAACTCGACATCCAACCGAGAGCAGAAAGCAATGATTTTCTCGTTCGGCTAATACTCAACATATCGGAGGAAAAAATTCCCGATTACTTAGTGGACGTTATTTACGATCGACCAATAGAAAAAGGAGTTACACCAGAACATATCTTAGAGATATTTCAAGTAAACGACCTTACTCTTGATGCAACATATGATGTTATTCTGGCCCTTAATATTCCCTCCAGTACTGTGTTCAGCCTTGATGGTCTTAATCATATATTAGAAGCCTTACACTGGAGTTTTACAACTTTCTACAATAGCCTTACCACAAGCCTTGCTTTAAGCGGGACGCCTCTAAGGGATGCCTTACTTGCTCTTCAGATAGACGTCACCAATTTTTCTTCTGGAATCGCGTGGGGAGATCCTGATCCATGGTCAGAATTTATTAAAGGAGTCTTTACTCAGGATACTATCCGATTGGCTACTGAGGCAGCCGGTATAACTGTAGAAGAGCTGTTTGGAGGCGTCAAAGATTTAATTGCGGCTGAGATCGTCGACTGGGAAATTCAAACTCTAATTCAAACGTTTTTGGACCACGGTATTGATCAGCCTGAAGCTGTCACTATTTGGAACACGTTAAATATCACATTGGAAGATGTTAATAACGTGGAGCTCTTTAAAAACATATTGGGTAACTTTACTGAGAGAATTAATAGTCAAACTTTCCTGGGTATACTTACAGGGGAAAATAGTATATACATACATAGAAGAACACATGATTTATTCGACAATGAGGTGGAATTAGTTAATATATATGCAGAAACACTAGTTACACACACCGTAGTGACGGTCACCGAAATAAACGACACCATTTATCAAAATGTTGTTGTATTAGGCTACGATGATTTGCCTGCAGATATTGCTGAGCTGGCAACAATTGAAACTGGATATGTCAATGAAGATATTACCGACTGTGACTATCTCACATTCCAAAATAACGCCCTTTTTTCGGTTGGTGTGGAAGAAGCAACCTTTTCAAATGAAACCTTTGTGATTCCCCGGAATACTGTTAACGAGGTTCTTTTAGGTAGCGCCTTGGTTTGTAACAATACCGTATATGGCTTGGCTAGAGAACTTGTTGGTCAATCGATAATTCTAGATGCCTTTGAGGATTTTGACGATGATTCCAGTGCTACCAAACTTGGGGGTTTCAACGTTCTTACTTTAGCGCTTGTATGGGCTTTCACGTATCTATTTAGGTTTGATTAGGAATAAGAATGGGCTCTAAAACGATATTTTAATTGACTATTAAGTTGTTAATAAATGGGCGCGGTCGGTAACTAAATCTTAATCCTAACAGAAACTGTATATTATTTTTATTTAACAGGTTAGTTAACTAATAACTAACCTAGACTAAGAATATTATTATGCTGTCCCCTTTTTAGAAGTGACAGTGAAAGTACCGCATCCGGTGCCCATCTGTATATTATATATTTAACAAATTAATGCAGTAGTTCTCAAACTTTGTTTTTCGCGTGCCTATCATTCATGTGTACTACAACTGAATCGCGTACCAATTAACTAAAGCTTTGCCTCAGAATAGTGAAGCAGAACAAATTTACAAGGATTTTTGAACGTAGATATCTGTGATTTATTTATATAAAGCCGAATTATTATAGAATATTTTTTAAATCTAAAAATTCAGTGAAGAGAACAATGCGTTATGCTCGTCAAGTCCTGATTCAATTGATTCCAAAATATATTTTTTAATGTCACTGTAAAAAGAAACAATTATTTTCACAGGTAATTAAAAACAGCTATGCTTTTCTGGAGAACGACAAGTATATTCAATATTAGTCTATGGTGAAGTTTCATGCATGCAAGATATGTCTATCAAAGGCTCTTTTATGTATCTGTTTCCATACCACTTTCAGAGACAGTAGCACCTTGAGAACCTCTGCGTACCTCAGTTTGAGAACCGCTAGATTAATGTTAAATTAGGAAGAAGTGACAGACTAAACAGAAAACATACCTTTATCAGCTAATAAAAACTGTCCTCTTCCTCAAACGTCTAATTACAGAATTTTGCTCAAATCTTTTTGTGAACACAGTGCTAAATGTTTCTAGCAAAAATGTTTTTTAATTTTTTACAGTATCGAAAAAATGTGTTATCAGATATGGTCATTAAAGTCAATTATTAAAATTAGACCTTCTATCTTTATGTCATAACGGTGTAAAAAATGATCACAAGCTGCAAAAGTAAAAATTTGACACTGATACAAGTTTAGTCAAAACATACTATTTAGTTCGTAAGATTTAAAAAATACTTAATTAGGTTAATTTAACTGTTTAGAACTAATTTAATAATCGACGTACAAGGTGTCTCACGTATGCGGTCAACTATTTAAATAATATTTAAATAAATAAAACACCATAAAAAAATTAAATACAGAGAAAGATATTGTGTGTGACTCCATTAATGTTTATATCCCCAAAAGCTAATAAAATTATAATAAACGAAAATTAATTAGTGATAATTTTTGATATCTTTTTTATGGAAAGACATATCATGTTTAATGTGAGCCGTTACGTAGATTCACAAAACTATACATTAATTAATTGTAAAATATTTTTATTTTGACACATATATTGTAGCTACTTATAACATAAAATTTATTCTACATACCAAATAATTAGTATAAATGGTAGAAGCAGGTGGGCTAATAAGAGAATATATTTGTGCATGAAGCTCCAAAGTAAATTTATGATGCCATAAAGTATAGAGTCTTTAAAACGACGTCGACATTATTGCTAACTTCGCTATCATAAGAGCTGCAAACTTAGGTAAATCAGCAAAGTAGTTTATTTCGGGTCATTTAAAAAAGATTGGAGTCACGTAATATTAACAAAGATATATTTTTCTTATCAAATTCCCTATATCTAAGTTAACCTTGATAGGGAATGCAATTTAAAACAAAACTTGTTATCATATTGTCTAAAAACAAGTATTAACAGAAATATTTACATTTAAATTCAGCTTTCCAAAATTGGTTTTTAGGTTGGTGAACATGATAAATGGCAGATGCATAAAGCAGCAAAATTTGGATTCTTGCAGAAATTAATAGATATATGACAGCGCTACAAACTACAATAATTCTAATTATTTTGAGACACTTTAAAAGTTTAATAATATAGCCTTTTTCCATATCTTTAACGCGATTTTCCACCGAAATCAACATTTTTTTTTATAAAACTGCTGGTGTTTTATTTGCTAACACTAGTCAATAAGGCTATCTAATAATTTTTCTCTACTAAATCTTAAAGAACGAAATATACACTATTGGCAAGCATTTATCTTACATGCGGAGGTTTTCAGTGTGATAAAACGGTATAGGCAAAGGCTCGAGAGAAATAAAGAGAGACAAAATCATGCTCTAGCCGATTCCCCTTCCACCGACCAATACGCTTTTATGGTAGAGGGGAATACTAGCTGGCACGGTAGGTGGGCGACGGGCGACGGCAGTATCGTATCAGCCAGATATTGGAGCAGTAGCGATTGTCAATCGCATTTTGTGCGATGTTTTACGACGTCGTTTTTTTGCGGTCATGTTTATCACTGGTAGTTCTATTAATACATACAACTAACAGTAATTTTAAGGTGTTTAAATTTTTATCGGCCTTAAGCATAAAAGTAAAATAAAACCTGTTATTCTAAAAAAAAATAATTTCATGAACATTCTTAAAAAGAAATAAAATTAATGGTAATTGTAATTAAAAAATAACTTTAAACAATAAGTATTCTTAAAATGGTATAAAACTAAAAAAGTCATTTTAATAAATGCTCGAAGACATTGCCTTGCTGGGCTTCGCAATACCCGAGACGATCATAAAACTCCGTCCTAACATTCGACAATACCTCCGGTGTTATGGAATTAGTAATGTCGAATATTTTTGCTCTTAAGTCAACTAAATTTACAGCCCTCTCATGTGGATACCTGTAAATTAGTTGAGCTAAGTGGCCCCACATAAAAAAGTCGAGGGGAGTCAAATCCGGTGACCTTGCCGGCCATGGTATGGTACCTCTGCCACAAATAAGCCGTTCAGGAAATGTCATACTCAAAAACTCCTGAACTCGCCTTGCATTGTGAGCAGGGCAACCAACCTGCTAAAACCAAATTTCTTCGAAATTAACATTCAAGGCACGCACAGCTGGTATTATTTCCTCTTGCGATTATAAATATTAATAATCGTTTGGCGGGAAGTAACCTGTTGATCAGGGTACGCAAATGCAATTTGCCCAACAACACCTGGGGCACTTTCAGCTTTGGAATACCATAAAACTATATTAATTTTCTGTTCACGCGAATACATTTTTTTTAAATTTTAATTTACTCCTTTCTATGCAAAAACTCTGTGAATATGAGCCATGCCGTAGCCGCCCCCACCAGTCCTTACAAGTCTTGCATAGTACCGTCACCCGCGAAAGCAAAGGGCAGGGTTTCGATCAACCAGTAAAAATGAAATTATTTATGTTGTCTTCCCCAATAAAATATTAAAAACTTAGGTTCGAAAAGTCTACGTGACAACGTCGCAAAATCCAGCAGTTCCGAGGCCACGCGAAAGGAATACTCTCGTTTGTTCTCGTCGTATTGGAAGGGGAATAGGGGAAATCGCTGTCGTTCTCTTTTTAATCTTAGGCATTTTATAACCATACTATTCTATTGCATTAAAATTGGCCTGCAAAGTTTTACTTTGCCGATAGTGTATGTAAGTATCAACTATAATCTATCCTTTGATGCCTTTTAGATTGTGGAAGCTAGAAGATACACTCTCACTCGCGTTTTGTGCTCTCGTATTTACTCACAACATAAGATCAACCGGTTTGGTACTCTTAAGTCTTCGGACTGAATATAAGCAATGGCTCTGCGTTGATATGTAGGTATAAAGTCAAGCCAAAAAAATAATTTAAAAAATAATTCGAGCATAAGTCACCTTTGTCAATTCAAGAGGGTATATATACATTACTTTACTGATATAACTGAGTTTGTAGCTTTTATCGTAACGAAGTTAGCAACAGGAAAGATGTCTTTTTAAATAACCCGTATAAATTACTTAGTTTTCTTAATATAATACGTGTATATTTTAAGAAATAAAAATGTTTTTTACATGTGCTGTATTTGTTATTTAGTTAGTTCAGGTTAGTCAATTAGCCGTTTTCGAAAAAAAAAAAAATATGGAAACTTAGCTGTTTAACTTTTTTAATATCAAGTCTTGTTTTTTACGTTTTTTTCTATAGAATTTGCGCAAAAAGAGTATTCAGCGAGGCAAGTATTTACTCAGTTAAGGGTAATTTTATAATTTTAAAAACAATATTTGCATAATAGGTACCTATGCAAAGCTCAATGAATGAAAATAAATAAAAGAAATATTAGCCCTTACCTAGGCCTCGCCCTCGCACCAAGAATAAGGGTATTGCGGGAATTTGGTAGAAGTATTAGGTACCGTACTTCACGGCAATTTAACGGTATTCGCGCAATTCGGCGGTAATTTCTAGTATTTCGATATGCTTCACGATATTCGAAGTAAATTTTTATGAAAATTATTTGTTTTCTTGTCTATATAGTTAGTAGGTACCTATTAAAATTCGAATAATATCTAAAGCGGCCTCAAACATAATTAAGTAAATCAGATTTTTTTTTTCAAATTTTCAACACCCTATAACTCAAAAATATAAACTTTTTGTCTTAAAATCATACAAGAAATTAAAAGTTTGTTTACTGTCTGCTGTCATAAGAAAATAATATGAACCATCCTAAAAATAAACGAACAAGTTTAAAGAGCTTGGAGCTCGAGCGGCTACAAAATCAGACGCTTGCGCATTGGCGTTTATTCTTACCTTACCAGTGTTGCCATTTTAAGCGGCGGTAAATTTTAAACACTTTTGTGATTGTGAGGTTAGGTTAATTTGTTGTTTTGTTTGTGTCAAAAACAATCAAAGGTGGATTAGATGCCGTGTTAGCGCTTGTTTAACCAATAAACTCTATAAAGAGACTTGAAAAAGGCGAATTGGAACCAAACAGGTGGATTAGATGCCGTGTTAGCGCCTGTTTAACCAATAAAGTCTATAAAGAGACTTACTTACAAATCTTTAAAACCTCACTTCGAACATTAAAACCGGCAACACGGCAGGTTAAAAATTTTGTAGCCGGTCGAGCTCTAAGCTCTTGTGAACAAGTTTACCAAAGCTTACCTGATCAAGGAAGGCTGTGCTTACTACACAGCATTATGGGTAAAATTTGGAAGCGTCCTCTTGGTGAAATTTTAAAATAGTAATTTTCGGGAAATTGTAGCAGTTCCCTTACACTTGAGTACCCCAACGGCTTCCGGCACCATCAAAGAGTAATTTAACGATATTGATCACGATTTATTTTAAAAAATAACACGAAAATTATTCAAAAACACTAGAAAGAAACACACACGTACAGCGCTGGCGCTTGGATTTTTCGAATGATTTCGATTCGGTCGCTTCCGGCTGAGCATAGCCTACGTCGTGCACGCCCGATCTTTTGCGAAGGTTAGCTTTGAGGAAAAACCCGTGGTTCAACTTCTTGGTATTTTACAGGGGCTTGTCAAGAAATTTTATTTTAATGTAGGAAGTACTAATTTTAGTGGGTGATTCCTGACAAATTTAAGAAAAACTTCATATAAAGGCTCGGCATAGGGGTTTATTAAGTATTATTTAGCAGAATTCTTCATTCACGGCAGTAATATAAGAACCGTTATATATACAATACTTAATTTTTTTTATTCTAAGCTAGGCTTGATGTCCAGAAACTTCATATTCATCATACATATTAGATAATTTAACAGCAATTTAATTGGAGCTACAACCTGTCTTGTTTCAGCGTTTTTAACTTTTGTATGTCGATTGATTGGTCGCAAATGGGGCTATATACAGGGCTGCCCAGAAGTCCGGAATAAAATTAATATAGCCTTAACCTGTAACTTTTGGGGAAAATGCTCGGACACGTCAATTTAGTTTTATATATTCTCACATTTTGACGTTATTCGTTTGTTTGTTTATAGACATTTGTCAAAGATATGACAACATCGATCTTTTTTTTTAATGGGAACATACAGCTTGTGATAAATCATTTGAAAGCTAATATCTCATACAGTATGCTCATAAATTGGTTGACCTTTCCAGGCAAAATACCAAAGCCAACTTCTTCTAACGAAATAAATCATTGATAAAAAAACTTGGCTTCATTACGTGTACAAAAATTAGTAATTAAACTTTTTTGATTACCCTACGAATAAATGATTTAGGCAACAACAACAATAAAACTGATTCCCTTAAATCGAAAGAAAAATTCAACGACGGAAAAACCTACACCAAAATCGCAACGGTTTACAGCTAGAAGATCCAACAGTACCTACAGCTTGAAAACAGACCAGAACATGATTTCGACTGAAAAATGGCTCGACAATAGAGCTGTTGACATTTTATGATGTTTATGTGAAATTTGGCAACTTCTTGTACTTTATAGTCTAAGGTTTCTCCACTTACCACGTTTCTGGATTACGCGGCAGACTTGTTCTTTTGAAATATTAAAGAAGTAAAAAAAAATCAAATTGTAAACTGTGATGATCCATAGACAAATGTAGAGTACCTTTTTTAAAGAGGAATGACCCGAGTATTTAAAATACCTGTTTTGAGCTCTGAAAAATGACACCAGTTAAAATTTTGGCCCAACGAGTGTAGTGACAAGTTCGTTCCTGACTTTCCTGACGATGTAAAACGTCCACTAAAGTCGGGTTCCACTTAACTAGGCGCATAATATGATTTCTAAATCAAATCAGTAGAATTAGAGATTTCAGGTTAGTTTAGGTTAGTTAATAGGTTAACAATTAATTTGAAACTATCAGTCAATATAAAAATGATGGGTACGGGTCTCGTTCCAAAATTAATTTCTCAGGGGTGCGTTCGTATTGTTGCAGACGGTCGACACAATAATTTCATATTTAAAAAATTTAATAACTAAAATGATAATAGAAAATTAGATAAACAATATACAGTAAAACCTCAGACTAGCGACCACCCTCGGGAATCAAATGTTGGTCGGTAAATAGGGGTGGTTGTTTAATAAAGAAAAATTAAAACATCAGAACTTGTCTGCATTTTAGATTGTATATAATTTTGAATGTTTTTGTGTACATTTATCCCAACTAAACTAATGTATATATTATTGCAAATACAAATAATTTATTGGTACATATACATACAATATGTTTAGACAAGTCACAAAAACACAGAAAGTCTTGGACGTTTAAGACCTACACAGAGGATTGTCCATGAAAGTAGTAGAAGTATACCAATGAAGAAAAGGCAAAATAAAATTCCCAGTCTGGTCAAGATAAAATATAAGAAGTACCTAAACTAACTTTAAGGCTACCATGGACCAGTAATTTATGTGGGGCATTTTTCTAATTGAACTATTATTACAGAATTTAAAATAGAGGTTAAAAAATAAAAAAAAAATACAAAATACACACAGCTTCAAAACTCTTCAAATTCTGATTCGCCAAATTTACCTTCAGTAGTACGTTCACTATCTTCTGCATTTGAAATAATAAGTGGTTCCACTTGAACATTCAATACTTTTTCTCTGTTCCACCAATCCAGGATAATTTTTTCTGTATGTTCTACAGCTTTCCTCCAGTAGTCCCCCGTAATATGTTCTAGAGACTTTCTCCAAACTACCTTGTCTGAACTTAGACCATTACCAACATTTTTTTCATAGAATGATTTTGCGCCTGCCCAAATTAGCTCTATGGCATTAAATTGGCAATGGTATGGCAGGTGGTAACCTCAAAACCTCATGACCGTGTTCTCGCAAAATTTCATCAACGACATATATCTTTTGTTTTTTAATAGTTTTTGCTTTCATTATCAGTTCAGATTTTAATAAATCAGGTGATTGATTCTCATTTTCCTGAGCTAACCACTGAAAGACGTTTTTTTCTCCAGGATGAATTTGGCCATTTGGTTTATTTATTAAGTACCCGAAAATGATAAGATGCATTGCCTAGTACAATTAGGGATGGTTCATCCAAATTTAGTATCAGCTTTTCTCTAGCCCACTTTTCAAATAGCTCACAATTCATGTTATCGAGGTAGTCGGCGCTCTTTGATTTAGAGGAAAAAATTAAAGTCGCTTCCTTTATAAAGGCAGTAGATGAGCCAGCATTTAATATAATGTAACGTTTTTCCGAACCACAACTTCTTTTTCATTTTACTGATTTCACTGAGTCGTCTTACCATGATTTAGACCCACTTCCATTCGAAAATGCACAAGTTTCATCTAAAAAAACTACTTTTCTAAACTTTGATAATTTTCAACATATTTTTTCAAAAATTTGACTCGTTCGCTTGCAATTCTTGGTAGTTCGCACAAATATCTTCTATTGCAAAACTGAAGGCGTTATATCAACTCGTAATGCATATAAGTCGTATTTAATATTCCTTACATCCATTTCTTTACCTTCCTGTAAAGTTTCACTCTTCGTTTTCCTTGATCGTCGTTGCGTTTTCCTCATTGGTATACTTCTACTACTTTCACGAACAATCCTATATATTAATCTTAAACTTCGTTTTAGTGCTTCCGAGACTTTCCCTGGGATTTAATAACTCTCAGGTTTCAGTAGCCTTCTCCTGTTCATTTTTAAAATAATCTATTAAATTGATTATTTACCTCATCCATTATAAAAGCGGGTTGATTTTCACCTGATTATTCAGCGATAATCTCTCGCTCTCCGGTGAAAATCACCCTTGTCAAAAGTGAAAATCTCACCCGTCAGAAATCGTTAGTTTTTTATTTGGTAAATAATCTTCAAAATACATTTCGGGATTGGGAAATAATCAGAAAATCATTCTCAGATTTTTTGCCATTAGGAAATCGCTCTCGGGCAAGCCCTCGAGCGATTTCCACGGCAAAAAAATCTTCGGAATGATTTTCGATAATTTCCCTATCCCTTAATATATTACTACAGAGAATCATTTCTTTCACCTGAGGATGCAAAAAACC
Source organism: Polydrusus tereticollis (assembly GCA_963920685.1). Classification (NCBI taxonomy): domain Eukaryota; kingdom Metazoa; phylum Arthropoda; class Insecta; order Coleoptera; family Curculionidae; genus Polydrusus; species Polydrusus tereticollis. Next base: position 203,266,232 of record OY987326.1, read on the forward strand.
TGCAAACCGATTTATATTCGTCATTTTATGTCACAATATTTTTAGTTAATGACACATTTGTCAAAACTAGGGAGCTTATTCACGACATTATGTAATACGGGAGTGTTCTTGAACACATTCTGATAATTACTGAGAACTAGATGTGCTTCTGGCTCCGATTCATAAATAATCAATACGTTTATCGCGTTTTATATTACGGATACCTTTATAATGCCGTTTTAACCTTGGTTTCAGCAAAAAAACACTATACAGGGTCGTTGGTATGTATGGAAACGGTCGATTATTTCTTAAAGTATAACAGTTAGCAAAAAATATTTTAGATCAAAGTTTTAGGGTTTTTTAAGCTGTATTAGAATTAAAATAAAATAAGTATACAGGATGAGTCAGAAAACCGTAGAGAAGCAAAGTTGCCTTTTTTTAAATGGAACACCCTATATCTTCGAATATTTTTGGATTTAACATGAAATAACAATTATTTTTTAGTAAGTGCATCATAAGTCTAAGCGTAATAGTTTCCGAGATATTGACTTTTGAAAAATGACATTTTTGAACTTTGGCAGCTTCTAGCTTTCTAACGGTACGTTTAAGAGTAAAACGGCTTACATGTCCCTATCTTACTTTTTTATTATCTTCCCAAAAACACGAACTTCCGGTTAAACCGGGAGTTCTGTATTTCCGGCTTTTGAGTTACATCCGGTTTAACCGGAAGTTGATGTTTTTGGGAAGATAATAAAAAAGTAAGATAGGGACATGTAAGCCGTTTTACTCTAAAGCGTACCGTTAGAAAGCTAGAAGCTGTCAAAGTTCAAAAATGTCATTTTTCAAAAGTCGATATCTCGGAAACTATTAAGTTTAGACTTATAATGCACGTATTGAAAAAAAATTGTTATTTTATGTAAAATCCAAAAATATTCGAAGATATAGGGTGTTCCATTTAAAAAAAAGTAACTTTGTTTCTCTACGGTTTTCTGACTCAACCTGTATACTTATTTTTTTTAAATTCTAATACACCCTAAAAACCCTAAAACTTTTATCTAAAATATTTTTTGCTGACTGTTTTACTTTAAGAAATAATCGACCGTTTCCATACATACCAACGACCCTGTATAAGTTTCTGTATGATAAATTCATAACGCGCCTAGTTAAGTGGAAGCCGACTTTATAGTAAAATATTAAAGTTTCAATAAATTTTACATGTCGGTTCAAAAGTTAGAGCCGAAAAGGTAAGTCGCTGGGTACCCCTTAGGGGCTCTTTATCTCCGTTAAAGGTCACTTAAGGATTTTTTTTCCATAGCAAATTAGGGTTAATTTGACCTCCCCTATACGCTCCCCATACGCATGCGATATACTTACCAGATACGCTATAGTATTGTCTGTTTCTAACCTGATCGAGGGTGTTATAATATTGCTAACAATTTGCAAAATACAAATTTCATTAAAATTGCTAAAACCATCATTTAATAAATGTATACCCTGCATATTTAAAACAAAATAATACCTGCGGTCCCATGTTAGTAACAGTTTGTTTTATTCGGCTGAAACATTTGGTGTTACAACTGGGGGCTGTTTTTTGAGCACCCTGTACTAAATCGCAAATATAACGTATCTCAGTAAGGTTAAATACAGTATTACACCACAGGTTACACTTCATTTTTGCTTATATTGATAAGATGATAAGAATCAAAAACTTATCGCGTGACTGAATTTTACATCATTTATACAAGTACAATATTTTAAAATTACGAATAAGCATGTTCAAAGCCGCTGCTTCTCTCTTATCAGCTTCAACGTATTTTATGTCTGGTTCAGAGATATTATGTTAATTAATTCTTTGTTTATCTTAAGGTTACAGACAATAAAATAATTATCCTTTTTCATTATTTCTTTGTCAAACATCAAAAATTCTAATAAAAACCGTCAAAGAATCACAGATTTGTCCGCAAGTTTCCTTCTTAAGACACGAGTAAACTCCAAAACCGTCTACTAATTGTCAGAACTTGAACAATTTACTATAAAAATAATAAATGAGCAGTACATCAAAACAGCTCATTCCAAATAAAATTGTTCGAATCTCAACACAAGTATTAAAATACATAAGAAATCAGAATGTTGATTTAGAAACTAAATAAGAATATTTACGAAATGTTTTTAGGTTTTATTATTTCACTGTTTTTTGGCCTCGCACACTTCCAGAACTTTCTGGATGTATTGCGTAATATATAAATCTACTATTCCTAAAAGATAGTTGTATACTTATTACATAAATTTTAAATTTAGTTTTCTAAAGATAAATTTCATACAAAGAAGAGGCAAAAATTTAAAAGCATTTTGAAATTATGGATATTATTTACTGCTTAAAGGTTTTACTGCCATCTGAAGAATTTATCTCTATATTAGACGTTTTCTATAAAATGGTTTCAAATTATAATTTGCAATTTTCTCGATTTATAAGTTTAAGAAACTTTGTTGCTTGGTTTTTGAATACCTACCATTAAGTATTAGTAATGTAAACGTGGAGCAATATTTTTTTACATTTTGTTGACTTCTGATGATGTTATCATTTAAAATATTATAAAGTTTTCTGTGTGATTTTGTGTGATAAAATACAGTTAATAAGGATTGGTGAACATAATACATGCATTGACATGACAACATTCTTGTAAAACATCTTTTCTATAGCAACCTGAGATGATTGTTCACCGTAAATCACAAAATTCATAATTTATGAGTTTTAAAATCGCAGTAATCAAATAATTATATTAAAATTAGGTCATTCAGGTGACTAAATGTATTATAATATACAATACATAATACACCCTTAAAATAGAATACCTACAGCCCCTAAAAAAAAACAATACGATAATTAAAATACAACACACCAAAGTAATAGCACAGGCCTTCGTTTTGACACCTTATTCAATGTGGATTTTTTTTTCCCTAATGAATTTGGGTAGTTTGGTGTCTAATTTAAAATCTGTTTTTAGTAATTTTGTATAACGTAAGGTTTTATTGTCAAAAGAAAATAATGCCGTAAGTCATAATATATAATATTTTATATAAACGGTATGATTTTATAACATTATATTTATAAAATAAACATAAAAAACGAAAATATTAATAAAAAAATTAAAAAACCATAGCCAAAAGAAAACGAACTACTCCTTGCTCTCTTTTTAAAATATTTTCTTTTGCCCGAAAAACTCTGATTGGTATTTTTTTTTCGTATACTCGGTCATAGGAGCATTCCCTTTTCTACATCCAACAATAGTCCGCTATCATTTTTGTATCCCATCGTCCCTGATACCTCTTCTCTATTTCTTTAATGTCTTGGGGAAATCGCTCACTCTGCTAAAATCATCAAAGTTTACAGGAAAATAGTCCAAATCTGCGTGTAAGAACTGAATTTTAGACAGGGAGATTTGTCAGTCAAGAATTGGAAACATCGGCCTGTTTTGTCCAACGCCTTAACAAATTGCATTATTAAACCAAGTTTAATATGAAGTGGAAGTAATAACACTTTTCAAGATCAACTAAACTTTCATGAAGAACATTCTTATGGCCAGGTGTAAATGCTCTCTTCTTTTCCATTTTTAATTTACCCAGTGTTGGTCTCTAGCTCTACTATCCAAGTGACATGAAAAACACATGCATATTTCGTAAATCCAGATTGCTGACCTAATGGAAGGCCTAAAATTTTTAAGTCGCCGCATAATAGCGAGTTATAATTTCCATAGTGTATTCTCATGAGAAGTTCTTTAAGATTTTAGTAAGTTTCTAGTAGTCGAATGGTCCACTGGAACAAAAGTACAAAAATTGCCATTATGTAAAAAAACTGTTTAAGGCTTCTTCTTGACGAGTCGATGAAATGCCTTAGCGGGTTAATATTCGGAAGCACCAAGGGCATTAATTAGCTACAGCTACATTTTTACAATATACGGGTCGTCAATGCTCTACAAAGTATTCGACTAATTCACTCTCGCGATTGCGACAACAATAAAACGTAGTTCCTGAAGCAAGCGGGTGTTTATCCTTTAATCTAGATCCTAGTATTTGGAAAAGATCGCTGGGAAGTCCTAAATCTCGAACTAGATCATTGAGCTCTTCTTACAGGAACAGCTGAGGTAAATTTTGACTTGAAGGAGAAGCTTATAGTCCAATAAACGGAACGCTTAAAAAGGATTTTGGTAAGAAAGCTGCTTTTTTGGTGGAAGGTACATTTTAATGTTTGAAAAGACACTTCGGTATTATTTTGTATTCAACCCTTGCATAAGGGATGGAAAATTACTTTAAAATATTTTTTTGACCCGTGGCTTTAAAACAAAAAACACTAGAAAAAAAGGTTTTAGACAAAAGTTGTAGAGCATTTAAATCTGAATAAAAACGTTTATGATCATTTTTACGATATCTTTAATAGTTGTGGCCTTAGAATCATGTGAACTTTGAGGGTTGGTCGGCGTCTTCGAAATTTCACAAACGCATTAAATTTTCAACTTGGCAACACTGCCCATCGTCTGGCTGAGACTCTATACGGGTGTCTGAAAAAAAAGTTTTTTGGTAGGTACGTTAATTTATTGGAGTATGTTATTTTTGTACTGTTTTAAGGTTTTTATGAGTGAAACATTTTTGTGAAATATTGTTTGAATACCCCTGTGAAAGGTATGTATGAAACTAAGCCAAAAATTTTGAATGGTTTATAGTTATTTTATATAATATGATATTTTTATTGAGGGTGTATCTTGAAAAATAATATTGCCCATTGCCAGTCAACTGTGAAGAAATTAAGGTCAAACGATTTTTGTAGGTTAAAAGAGTAAAGCAAAAAATCAGTTTTAAACAGTTTTTTTAGAGCAACTTTTTGGGTGCCAATAATTGATGGTGTATCAATTTAATATACACTCCTATAATAATAGGTATCACCTATATGAAAAATAGTATGAAGTACTTAAGAACTGTGCAGTGAAATTTATCACTTACTCAGATTTTGATCTCGTCTCTTAGGTACATTGTCTTTCTAAAGTAAAGTAATATTTTTTGTTTTTAAAATTTTCGAAATGAAAACTACCCTATGTGATGTTCCGAGGTATTGGCTATCTACTAACCAAATTTCACATATACCTAAATTATAGATATAAATGTTATTTGCGCACCCTGTATCCGCAAAAAATCATTCGGCATCTAAAAACCCGATAAATACTGCACTAGAGGCTGCAACTCTTTTCCAAAGACGACAGTGATGACATATCGATATTTAGGTCCCATTTATTAAAGACCTGACCAAAAATTGTTTTTGAAATTTGCGAACCTCTTATGGCTTTTAGATTTATGGATTAGAAAAAAGTAGTAATAACCTTTTTTGTGTAATATTTTATGCTCTACAACATTTAGGAAAAACTTTTTTTTATATTATTTTTCATTTAAAAGTTATAACCCAAAAATATATTTTCAACCCCAATTGAAGGGTTTTTTAGCTCTCGTGCAAGGACTGGACCAAAATAACACTGAAGTGTCTTTTCAAACATTAAAATGTACCTTCAATCGAAAAAGCAGCTTTCTAACTAAAATTCCTTTTTAAGCGTTCCGTTTATTGGACTATTAAAACATATCAGTCTCCGCAATAGCTAAGGGTTCGTCATCGTCAACGTCATCATTGTCACTAGCGCTTTGTACCGACATAATATACCGACAAACACCAAAGCTACCATTTAAGTGCTAAGCATTAAACTAAAAGTAGACTATTCGAAGCCCTGGTTTATATAAGTATTCCTAAAAAATTCAGGATTCCCCCATCGCGCGTCTGCTTTTCTTCCGTCTGGTTTATAGATTATTTCGAATATGGGGATTCCCATTAGTATTTCACCTATTAATGCTGTAGTATTACCGGTGCATCTTAAATAAAAACAATAATTAGCAAATTATTATTTTGGAGACTGTATAGTAACAAAATTGTATAGAAAGAAAAACTGTACGTGATAGAAACAAACGACGATTGATTTGGTTATTAGTACGTAAAACTAACTTAAAAAACAAAAATATTCACAATTTCTGAGTAGGCCTGTGATAATTAATGCAATAATTACCAATCTCCAGTTATTATATTTTAACGTTTCGTTTGTTTTTTTATAATAAGGCACAGCACTGTAGGATTTAGGGCGCTCTTTGAGCGGTACGTGTGCGCAGGAAACGATTCACGTCGGTCTTGATTCTTTGGAGATTATACTCGTTGGGGAACACGGCCACAGGGAGGTCGTTCCAGAGTGATGACGTTCTCCAGATGAAAGAGTTTTTAAACATTGTCGTTCGGGGGACACTAAGCTGAACCACGTACGGGTGGGCTGCAGTGGCACGTCGTGTGTTTCTACCATGCACCGCTCTGGGTGGAATCAAGCGGACAACCTCAGTTGAGCACTTGCCATGAAAATATTTTAAAATAGACCAAAGTCGCCAACCTGCCTTAGGTGTTCAAGGCTTTTCAAGTTGTTTGTCAGATCATGGTCACCGATCGAGCGAATGGCTCTTTTTTGAATGTAATCTAGCAATCTCAGGGTATGTTTAGGAGCAAATCCCCAAATATGTGAACATTACTCCAGCGATTGTCGAATTTGGGATTTATAGAGCATCAATAGTTGTTGGGGCGTATACAGGTTCTTTCTTCAGAGAAGTATTCCAAGCTTCTGCGAGGGTGCCCAATAAATGATTTGATGAAGCCAAGGGAATCGAGTGTCCGCCATGACTATATCGGGTTCTTGAACGTTAACCTTTTTAGAAAACTGCCGCCTGGGTTTTGTAGCATTAAATTGTACTTGGTTACTGTCGCCCCAAGACAGAATTTCTTTCAGGTGTTTGTTGAGATGTGAAACCTCTTGCTGCCTATAGAGATGTGCAGTAGCAGCCGATGTCCGAGCATCCAAAGCAAAAGATTAAACAAGTGTGCTGTCATCAGCGAAGCTATATATAAAATTTTTAGTGTTGTCCAAAAGATCGCTAATATATAGTAAAAAGAGGGTGGCCGACAATATATAGAACCTTGAGGGACTCTGGCGTTGATGCTAAATGTGTCTGAAACAAATCCGTCTATCGCTACTCGCCGAGAACGGTCTTTAAGAACGCTTGATAGCCATGAACAAAATTGAACCGGCATTCCATATGCTCTCACATTAGTTAGGAACCCCTCATGCCATACTAGGTCAAAGGCCTTGGAAATGTCCAGTGCTACCGCCCAGGGCTCCCCATGATGTTCTGTTGCGTTGTTCCAAATGTAAGTAACATAAGCAAGAAGGTCTCCTATTCATCTAGACTTACGGAATCCGCACTGGCAGTCACTAATAATGTTGAAGCCTTCCAGGTACTTTAATAATTTTTTGTTGATATTTGTATTGAATATAATGGGTACTGTTAGCCCCCTCTCAATGATTGAATCATGTTGGACTAAAGTTTACTAACGTTTTATGGATTGTATAGATAAAAATAGCCATTTGTACAAAACAAAACTATGGTAGGAATACTTAATCCCATTTAGGTATTTGTTCAGGTGAAATTATGGTTTTCAAAAAAAAAAAATCAGTTTGAAAACGATCCATTTTCGCTAGATGGCAAATGGTCACTTTAGATTATTTTAGACCTTCCATCTTCAGGAAAAGACGTATTATAAATAAAAAATACGACAACAACGTTATTAAAAAAATTCTGGCTGCGAAGAACAGTACTTTAAGTAAATTATCAACAAAAACAAACAAAAATTATTTTAGTAGAAACTACACCAATTTTAAAACAAGGTAAGTAAACAGGAAAGTTTATTTTTCGAGCAATTATCAACCGTGAATAGATCGATATATTTTCAGATTCTGGAAAAAAAAGAGATGTCTATTTATTTTGTATTAAAAATAATTCATGTGAATTCAACAATGCTTATGCCAGATTGGGCCATATTTTATTTTATATCGTACGTACCTAATTACATGTAAACAAAAATTTAATGAGCTATAAGCAGTAAAACATAAATATGCTCATTAACCAAATACTATATTTGACTAAGTGATATTATAATCTGCATTATATTTGGACACTGATTATAACGATTCCAATTAAAAAATATTTTGGAAGTTTGGCAAGCGTGTATGTAGCTTGACAGAGACTGTCCACTGTTTGCTAAAAAATTCAGTAGTCCAATTTTTACGGTTTACAATATTGATTAATGACTTGCTTTAAATGGTAAATCAACGAGTGTATTTTTTATTTAAAAGTCTATGAATATAACGTTCCTTGCAATTACCGGACTTTCTGTACAGGATTTAAAAACGGCAAGACGTTAATATTCAGAGAAAATGTCAAATCCCCACTTAAATATTAATATTCCCTTCTGCCAGATACTTGTTCTTCATTATCAGTAATGGCATCTTATATCCAACATTTTTTCCATTGACGTGCCCTAATGGTATCAGGAAAGCTTTTCTGACAAGCATCATTGACCCAAAACACCCGAGGTGGCGTCGAACTTTTCAAGATTCACCGGGCAAAGGACAATTCCAGAAAATGGTGTCGATTTATATCCTTGTAAATATAAAGTAACTCTTTTATGTGACGATAATATTGGATTTTGTGCTATATTCGCATGGTTATGACAAACGGCTATAAGAAAATTAGTTTTACCTTATAACCTCATATAAAAAATAACTAGTTTTCGGTAACGTGAAAGATTATTTGTTTAAAAATAGTGAATCGTTTAATGAGAGATGTTCATAAATATTAATATTAATGTGACACTGTGTCTTTCTACGCATCTTGCATGTTTAGTAAAAATATAAGGTGGAAGATTTCGTAAGATCTTTTTGAAACTAAATGTTTAAAATTCGAGGCGAAGGCAAAACTTCACAAAGTCAAAATTCTTCAAAATATGTTGCTTAATAACTATTTCCATAGTTTTGTGAACAGTTGATCAAAAGTGACAACGATCAAACCATAACAAATAATATATTATTACTCTTGTATGAAAATACTTTTTTTAAAAACAAATTAATATTTTGGGCAAATAAATCAGGAAATACATACCGAGACAATTCAACGAGTAAACATTGGAGTTGGAATTCTTGGCGAGTGGATCATTTTTCTGAAATAATAATATCTGGACACTGAGGAATATTTAAAACTGCGACAGCACTACGCAAATGCAAGTTGTGATCAAAGGAAAATTAATTTTTTAATATAATGTAAACCAGCTTAAGCTGTCACGTCTTTGAATGCTACGCTGCTTAAAATGTTCAGTAGAAAACGATAAGAAAAATATTATCGTTTCCTACAAATGATTTTTTCAAAACAATAATCTATCATTTAAAATTATAGTAAGCAAACTTAAACTAAATGTGTTTTACGAGAACATAACGAATATAATTTGAATAAGTTTTTCAATGCACGTTTTAATCAGTTTTCTGGATGCTAAATTTCGGAGCACCAATCAGAATTATTAGATAGTAACTTCCAATATGTAAATAAATATAATTTTGAGATTAAACTTTGGAGGAAGCTGGATTATTTTATTTGCATTACATTAACTCCATTGAAAGTATGGACTATTTTTGATTAAAATTTGATAATGCTATACGTTTCTATCATAGTATCCATTCACAATCCTACGCGTTCCTATATGTTGCAAGGAGAAAGAATGTATAATATGTGTATGGAGTGAGAGGAAGAGCATTGGTGTGGTTTAAATCATATTTAGTTGGACGGTTCCAAACTGTAAGTTTCAATAGTAAATATTCCAATCAATTGGAAATTAGATCAGGAGTGCCACAGGGATCTGTCCTCGGTCTCCTATTGTCTTTAACATATATTAATGATTTAACAAATATTGAAATAAAAGGTAAATTTACTCTGTTTGCTGATGATTCTGCAATACTTTGGGCAGGTTAAAATCTAAGTAAACTTGACGCAGATGTAAAGAATGATCTTGTCGTGGTTCAAAAGTGGACAGATGTTAACTTTTTATCTCTTAACGTAACAAAAACAAACATTCTTACTTTTAAATGCAATATCGATGAAGTTAGTTGGAGACCACGTAATCAATAATAATGAAAAAGTAAATATATTTTTAGGGTTATACATGGATGATAAATTAAAATTTGAATCGCATATAATTAACCTCAGCAAATAACTGGGCTCCAACTGCTATGCGATTAGGGTAATTTCTAATAACTTGAATTTCGCTGATACAATGACCGCAAATTTCTCCCTAATTGAGTCCCATTTAAGATATTATTATGGCATAAGTTTTTGGGGTTGCTGTTCCCAGCACTTATTTAACGTAATATTTGTTTTGCAAAAAAGAGCCATTAAATATATGTGTAAAGTCAAAACTAGGGACTCTAGCCGACCACTGTTTCTATCACATAAAATTTTAACTTTTGCCCGTTTGTTTTTATTGGAGACATCTTGCTTAATTTATAAGAAATTTAAGACTAAAATTAATTCAGCCCCAGTACGCAACACTCGTCAAATATTTAAAATTCATTTTTACCTATACCTCATTTCAGTCAAATCAATAATTCTATAGTTTACAACGGTAAGAAAATATTTAATCACCTTCGGTTAAAAATTAGAAGAATCCAAAATCTTAAAAAATTTCGAAAAGAAGTAAAGGCTCTTTTAGTTTCTAAAGCTTATTATTATACCGTAGAAGAATTTTTCTGTGATAGCTCCTAGTGTACTGAAGTCTGTTTTTCTTGTCTCAGTGTATTGGTCTTGTATTGGTGTGATTTTTGTATTATTTTATTTTTCTGGTAATTGTGCTACTTTACTTTTAATTTGACAATCTTTATGTCACTTTTTAATCATCTTCTTGTCACTTTTAGATGAAATTTTAATAATGTTGTGTGTGGTAATCTTTGGGTGATATTGTACTGTTCCTTGAGTATGGTAATAGTTTATTTGAATATTATTTATTGTGCTTTGGTTTTTTAGCAATTTTATATAGGCAGTTAATTTAATATGTAGTGTTTTAGAGTTTTAGTGTTTATTCGCTTGTTATATTTTGTTATTTTGACGCTTTATCTTAGGATTCGTTAGGATTGGGTTGCACCAAACGCATATTGAAAGCCTGATAAAAAATGTGTCTTATTTTTACAGCTTTGTAAATGAGAATGTAAAGATTCTTTGTACAATAAAGCTTTTTTTTAACTTTGACTTTGACTTATGTTTCTATCCTCGTATCCGTCCACAAGTCTATGCGTTTCTATACAGGGTGTTTCAGAAGTACGGTACGGTACTTAAGGGGGTGATTCCTTATAAAATTCTAAGAGAAAAAGTTAATATGAACATGTGCCCGGAGTTGCCCTGTTTTTGATATACAGGTGTCACAGTTTATCATCCTATCAGGCCAGTTGCTTCCTTTTTTCTCTGCTCCCTCATATCATTTATCGAGATATCTAATTTGATATTATTGACCAATCTACCAACTTTTTTGTTAAATTTCAAATTAAAAATTCTCCTGATTTAATTAAAAAATAAGTACTATTTAACTTTTCACAAACGCCAAACTCTTATCTTTTAACGTTATCAACTTATTTCCCAGCATCCCAGTACACGGGTGTGTTTACCTAATTAAAGAAATTGTCTCCTTAAATCATCATCAATCGTTTTAGAAAACATGAAATATTAGAAGCACTAACAATATGCTCAGAACAAAATCATTTTGAATTCAACGGAACGATATATTCTAGTAGAGAAGGACTGATTATGGATAGCCCATTGAGTCAACTATTAGCAGAGATATTTATGGACTCTTTAGAAAACGAAATAAGTGCACACCCTCTTTTTAACAAATTTCCAAGGGAACACCTTAACGAATATTATTGACAATAAAATGTACGCCACTGACTTTTTTCTAATTTTGATATTTCTTTTCGGGTTTACCAACTAATAATACAATTTGCTCGTATATTTATAAGGGTTGCCATTTAAAAAAATTCAAAATGGCGTTGTATCTATCAAATTTGTGAAACTATATGTTTTTTGACATTCAATTTGGCTTCTTAGCGGAAAATCATCGAGAAATGTCAAATTTGTTTTTTGTTATAGTCACCAGGAAAATCGCCAATCGGTTGAGACAGTTTAAAAAATGTCCCTGTAACTATCTAAATCAGTCTTTCTGAAAGTGGGCGATAACGCCCCCTTGTGGACGCTGGAGGCTTTCTTAGGGGCAGTAGAAGGCTCAGAGAAATAAGTGGGCGTTAAGGCAGTCTGGGGGGGCGGGGGCAGATTAAAAAGATGACTAAAACATGCTAACTACGTAGGGAACTGTAATATAGGTTTATATCTTTTTATTATTCTATTGTCATCGGTTCTTATCACGTGTGCGAAATTTCAAATATTTCGGTCGTCGGGAAGTGGATGAAAATTGAACTGAAAGATTCCATTACATTCGTACCCACGCACATACATACAGGTGAAGCTAATAAAAGCGTGTTAATTGAAAGTAGCAAGAAATATGTTTGTAGCAATTAAGTTTTAACAAGCTTTTGTTAAATAATGTGATTTTTGCACTCCTGCAAGAATTGACTGGATTATTTGTGCTTGTTCTAACCTGCTCATTGCCTACAAATTCAGTCACACATCCGGGCGCCTTCGGGAGGCAGCGAACGCGCATGCACGCGTCGACAGGACTGAGCCCACAGACTTCGACCCGCACTCTGCTCCCACGTCGCCCTTACCTCTATATCAAAACTTTTTTCAGCAGCTTCTAAGCAAGACGATGACGGACTTCGAGCTTCATACAATATCTCATTGTTAATTGCTAAAACAGGCAAACCACATACAGTTGGGAAAGATCTAATTTTACCGGCAAGTAGAGGAAAACGGAGAGAGCGAGGCCAGGTGGTGCTGGTGGTGCTGGTGGTGCAACTAACCCAGGTGGTGCTGGTGGTGCAATTTACGATCTAACCCGGGTGGTTCGGTGGTGCGTTTTATGATCTAACCCAGGTGGTTCGGTGGTGCGTTTTATGACCTAACCCGGGTGGTTCGGTGGTGCTGTTTACAAAATAACCCGAAATTAAACCCGACTTTTTACGACCTAACCCGGATGCTTTCATGAGGCGGCTTCTTATCTAACCCTAATTTGAAGCTGAATATTTATGAACTGACCCGAGATAAAACCCGACTTTTTACAACCTAACCCGGATGCTTTCATGAGGCGGCTTCTTATCTAACCCTAATTTGAACCTGAATATTTATGAACTGACCCGAGATAAAACCCGACTTTTTTATGATTTAACCTTAGTGAAACGCCGCTGCTAAAGCGGGATAATTAAATCCCAATTTTTATAAGCCATCCTTAAACCCAACTTTTTACGATGCGACCTGAGCCATCCTTAAACCAGACTTTTTATGATTTAACCTTAGTGAAACGCCGCTGCTAAAGCGGGATAATTAAATCCCAATTTTTATAAGCCATCCTTAAACCCAACTTTTTACGATCCGACCTGAGCCATCCTTAAACCAGACTTTTTATTATTTTCCCTTAGTTGAAACGCCGCTGTTAAAGCGGTATAGTAAAAAACATTATTTATATTTTCTATCTTAGTGAAACGCCGCTGGTGGGTAGTAAAGCGAAATAAAACCCTAATTTATATGGTCTAACAAGATAAGTATATTAAGGCGGCACATTTGTCACCCCGCAATAATTATTTATACCTAAATAACCCTCTCAAACCCTCTGCCGACTCGATTTAAAAAGAAAGGGACATAAACCTTTATTTATTATTCCGAAGGACCCTCATTAAAATTCAGTAGCATATCTAATAATTGTTTCCAATTTTTGCACCACTTATATAAAATACAATAAAATAATTACCATCTAGAACCATTAACTAGCGATTTCTTTGTACTTGAAGTGGATAAATTATAGGACTATCTTGTAATGAGAACAGAGTAATAAAAAGTAAATAAAACTTAAATACGTATAAAATACCAAGCAGGTATAGGTACTATACAACTTGTGTTCGCCATCAGGTAAAAGCCCTCATAATGCTTTTATAAAAATTTCGGATAATATCATAATATAAGTAAATAGGCTACAATTTCAGGAAAAAAGTAAAAAAAAATTAATTCACAGTGTAAAATTGTAGTTAAATGGATTGTAAATACGAAATAATATAAAAAGCTACCTTTTGTTTGCGATGATGTATGCACAATAACTCTATATTATTCGGTCCTTAAACTGAAAATACCCACTAGATAGGTATCATAAGCTGTATTTGTCATCAGGTAGAACCCCCAATAAAATTATGAATATCAGGCGTAGGCAACAATAAGCAAATCACGTTGGTTTTTTAATTTATTATTAATCTGGCTAACTTAAGAAACTCGCAATATAACGACCATCCAAAAAAATCATAATACATTACTGGGTGTGAAAGCAATTGCGCTGCAAAATATAGTGTATACCAACTCTGAGGTAGTTAATTAAAATCCCAATTAGCGCTAAAAAAAAATCAATTAGATATTTACTTTAGATATTTTAATAAAAAAATTCAATATTATTAGCGCCACCTATCCGTTTATGGAACCTACATATAGGCTTAACAAGAATGACAAACTTTGGGAATATTATTTTACATGATTCTCTCGATTATCGCATCGCTATCACATTTCAATATTCTTGGCAACATTTAAGTTTTAAAATTAGCACAATATCAAATCCTGTACAATGAATTAAACAAACACATACATAATTTTAAAATCTCATAATAAGAATATAAACTAAAATTATAATGCGTAGCAGGTCCAAAATCTAACAAGTTTCGACTAGTCAAATGACGTCAGTTTACATCTGCGAAGAATACCCAACTCTCGAACCATAAAAAATGGTCAAACTTTGTCGGCAAATACCCTTCTATGATGCAGGGGAAGGACAGGTAACTCGAGATGTTTATAAAGAAACGTTAAAGAACATTATTTGCTTATTTCTAGACTCTTAAAAATTACATGCAATCGAACAATAAATGTTTTCATCATGTATATTTATGAGTAACACATTACCTTCGACATACATAAATTCAAATTGATAATTACTCGCCTTAGTACTTTTTTAGAAGCTTGAATCTTTGCATATAACCGTCTGAGGATACCCAAACTTCCCCTAACATATTTCTCCGCAACCGGGGGAAAAGAGGTAGAAAAAGTAAAATAACAACTCCAAGTGTCTTTGCGAACAATCGGCAATAAAATAGAGTATTTCAGTTTTTAATTTTTCGTAAATAAAAGCTGGTTAGATTAATAGTCTCTGTGAATATAATAACATAAACAAAGTGATATGCCGTAAATTTAGGAGTACAGTATAAATTATGCCTCTATTAAAATATACCGCAATAACTAACTACCAAAGGATTTTTGATATTTTGAATATATTTGATGCTCATAGCATTATCACATTTCCAAAGGCTCTAAATTTTAGAAAAATGTTCTAATAGAATATGTCTATCAATATAAAGTAAAGGTATGGTTAGGTTTTTTTAAAAAATACGACCTACAACAGTCTCTGCTACAGCATGGCTGACTCTGTAGAAACTTCTGTGAAACCATAATAATTATATCAATAATCGAGTTGTCGTTATGATAATATTTTCCTCCAATATCCGACTCCACTATCCATAAAAGTTATGTTAGGAAATTCATAATTGAGCGCATTGTAATTTTTTAAAAAGAAATTCACTTCACACACAAAGATGTAGCCATTCAATCCATGAAAATAATGCAAGTCAGTATGCGTATGTTATGGCTAACTGTTTAAATGTCTATTCCTTCCACGTTTATCGGAAGAAATACTTTTTTTATACTAGTATTTTAGTTGAAAATAAGATCATAAATCATCTATACAAAACAAGCGTCCCTTATGGATTTGAACGAAAATCATAGATTCGACTATTTTCATGAAAAATAAATCTAAGTACGGAATAATGCAGGAAGATTATCTATTTTCTTGGTTTAGAAAGTGATGTAGTTAAGATTTATAACTTAGGAATAAATAAATTATTATTAATCTTTTCGACCTATTTTTCTTGCATATTTAATTTCTTTGATAGTAAGAACTAATCTTTTTATTTTACAAAGTAAAAAAAAGCTAAAGATCGGCGTCGTCAGTCAGGTATAAGAACTGATTTAACACGATGGTTTTTGTACAAACGTTCACATACAATTGTATGCTTTTTAACCGATTGTGTCGGAAAAAATGACGATTTATAGATTAGATATTTAGACGAAGAGCTAACCTTCTCAATAAAGTATTGATTATTGCCCTGCTAGCTAGACAACACTTTTTATGTTAGTCAAAAAAAAAATTTTTTTTTTCGGACGCTATTACAGATTTCATCGTTAACTAACAAACATTAAGACCAAAAAATTAGCGTGCAAGATGAAATGTATAGGTTCACTTCATTTCTACATTATTTTACAACTCTCAATCGCATTAAAAACAAGATCGAATAAAAAATAACTTATGACATATGGACGAAAAATGTTTTTCGGGCTATTTAGGTTAGCGACCGCATTACGTCTGAAATACTACATTTTTCGAGCTTATAACATAATTTACTATTTTAACGTTAAAATAGGGGAAATGATGTATCAAAATGGATACTTTTTTTTTGTCGGTCACGAGATTATAGTTTCTTTTAAAATGAACTCTAATATTTACAACACAAAATATCCTTTAAACCACATTAGTTTAAAACTCGTCTGTCGCTTTCCCTCTATTGTGAGTTTGATTAAAGTATAGCGTAGTATATATTTAGATGAATTTCGCAAATGTTGAATACTTTCAAAACTGAAAAAGCCGCCCTTTGCAATAAATATCTCCGTAGAGTTAGGTACCCTGCAGATTAAGGGTATTTCAGCGGATAATCATATACAAATTCAAAGATTTTGTCTATTTTAATGGATTAACAAACAATATCTATAGGATGACTTTACTGATAAAAAAAAAATAACAAAAATCCATAAAGTCTAGGCTCACATGAAATTCCATAAAGAGCAGCTGCATAGCCTTATCACATCAAACTATATTTTTATTTCGTTCTATTGTCAAAAGTCTGTGTTTAGGAGATTATCGTTCATTTTAAAATGAACTCTAATATGTACATCACCATAAACTACCTCTTAAGCCGTCGTAAAAATACACTTTTCGATTTACCTCTATATTGATTTTCTAATATTAAATATCTACAATAGTCGAAATTCGCTCGCTAATACCTATGTATGCAAGGTTTCTTCAAAAAATGACAATTTTGTTGTTTAATGGCTTGAAAAAATGGAAAAAGGAGGTTTTTGCATCCATTTATTTCCAGATGAGTGTTAAAAATACTTATAAAACTCGGTATACCGAAGATCAAACATTAATGAGAGGGTTGAGTCCTGTTTGCCAAATCCTGATTTTTAATTTGACGTTGGCAACGGTACAATTTTTTAACATTTATCATAAGAGGCGTATATTTTTGGAGCTTAGATCTACCAGTTTATCCACGCCCCATTTATTGTTAGTGCTTTAGTAATTTTACTTTCCAATTATTTTTTACCAAAACGCATAGTTGAAACAGTGTCTATATCAGACGATATAATAAATTTTAAGGATTAATTTGCTTACAAATACACTTTAATTTATTTAGGCTAAAGCAGCCAGACATATACTGGAACTACGAAAACCCTATTACAATTTGGTTGCCTAGAGAAAATTTTGTAAAAAACATAGCTTTCTACACAAATGCTTGCACATTATGTACCTATCATTTTAAGATACCTGGCGACATCAATGTAAGCATTGACATAATGACGCAAGATATAGATAGGTACTAGAATATTCAAGATTTCTATTAACGATACACTTCAGCATACATGTGAGATGTCATTAATGTCTACGGAAGGCAACAGACATACCAGCTATTTTTACATGGGATTCCATAGACTTGGACGCTTCTTGTTTAGAAATATTTGATGTCATCTTGAGGAGTTCCGTATTGAAGCATCAAACCTACCTGCCAAATAATTGACGAAATATGGGATATCATAAAATATGCCCCCCATCGAACTAAATGATCCTATAAACCAGCTTCACAGACCATAATTTGTGATGCTAACACGATTAATACGCAATAGAACAAGATTAAGAAACAAAATTTAAAGTAGCTCTTTATCACACGAAAATAATTAAATAATTTACGGTTACAGAACAATAATTATTTTAAAAAGCTGTATAACTAAATATATTATGTTATTAGGAATATTCTGTCTAAAGTAACAGCTAATCTTAGTCGAAAATGAGATCGTATTATTGATTGTTGAATTCGTTAGGTATGAAATAAAATTAGAGATTTCGTCTATTTTTTCACGATTAAAAAAGAATACCTCTATTTAGCTAAAAATGAAACGATTACAGTGGTAGATTAATTCACTTTACCAAGCATGTAAACTACTAATTTTGCAATAAATATCTTCTATATTTCTAGGTAGGTTTACTCGAAAATGTGGGGCTATTTTCATCAAAAATCCCGATACGAAATTGAAAAATTTGCCTATTTTTGTCGGTTTACAAAGTGATAGTGGAATATTGGTTTGATCAAAGAACAATAATTATTTTAAAAATGTTGTATAATTAACTAAATGTCGGTGTTATCAGGCAGGCAAGAAGTTATTTATCTGAATCTTATTTGTACCATTAGCGTTTATATACAAATGTTAGTGGTTTTCAAAAATTGATATCTCGGAAATTATTAGGTTTAGACTTATAATACGCTTATTAAAAAATAATAACTACTTTATGCAAAATTCAAAAATATTATAAGATGTAGGGTATCCCAGTAACTTAACCAAAGATTTTCGGTCTTCGTAAAGCTTTACACGTTTCTTCAGCGTACCAAACATTCACTTTTTTAAATATTGACATCGGATTAGGATTCTGAACATAGGATTAACATCACTCCAATAGTGAACATGTTGCGTTGTCACAGTTCCATTCGTTGAAAAGTAAACAAAACCGTTTGAGCTACGTGGGGAATAAATAAAGTTGGCTTGTTGAAAAATTTTAATATTTATTAAGGTAAAAGACTATAAATATATCGATACAACACTTTGGCATTTCTAATACTACAAACATGAATATCTAAAATGTGATATTTACAACCGTCAACTCTCTCTCCCTTCTCTAATTTTGGTACACCAATGCTGTCTTCTAAGTTTATAATATATGGCGTCCTGCAGTTTAATTCCGAAAATGTTTTAACTAAAAATTCCTCTTTAACACATCCTTTAACGTAAATAATGTCGGCGTCTATCAGATTGTTGGATATGATATTATGTAGTTCCTTGTAATCGGTATCACCATAATTATAAAGGATACCATGATGATTTCCAAATAGATATTTGACTTGTTTCTTGCAAGCCTTACTTAAGGTGTCGATTGGTTTAACTGGTTTAAAAAAGTAACTTTTCATACTATTCCCATCATAAATAGCCAATTCTTTCGCGCAAAATTCAGGTATGTTAAATCCTTGAATATCGACTACAACGAACTTCATTGTCTGAAGACTCAAATCAAACAAGTATATTTTCATATTTTTATCGCTCTTAAGTTCGATTTCAAAAGCACACCCCCACTTTTCGATAATTTCACAGTCTTAGCACATAGATCTTATATTTTTATTTACGATCAATTCATCTTTATTCGCCAATCGTCTCAAACGAGTCTGCTTTTGAAAGTAATATAGCCTTAGTATTCAGAAAATATTAATGATATCGGAGCCTAAAACATCCTTGACACTAAAAAATCATTGTGTTTCCTAACAAAACCCATCATCTTGTCTATTTAGCTTGCTTTCCTATTGTTTAGCAGGTTAAATAAAATTATTATTTCGCTCTTTTTGTCTGTACTGAATCGTTAGGGGAATACGTTTCTAGTTCTATAAGAGAGACAGTTAAAATTTATGTAAGCAATCAAAAATCCTTCACTATGAGCTACTTAGTTAAAATTTCATATTTCCTTCCTGGGTCAGGCAAAATTTGTGATGTGTCGGACAA
This sequence comes from Polydrusus tereticollis, assembly GCA_963920685.1. NCBI lineage: Eukaryota > Metazoa > Arthropoda > Insecta > Coleoptera > Curculionidae > Polydrusus > Polydrusus tereticollis. The sequence continues at coordinate 203,286,284 of OY987326.1, forward strand.
AATTTATAAAAATACAAAAAAAAAAAATGCTGGATGCATTTTTAGCGTGACTTTCTATTTAATACCATCTTATTTCAAGGTATAATTCGGTTGTCAAAATGAGAATAAAATAATTTTCCCATGGTTTATGTCATCTTAAAAAAGTCAAAAGGTTATATTCTGTAGAGGGTCAGATACATTTAAATTTAAATATTTTCTCCAAGAAGAATTTTAAGATAGTATTATAGTAAATAAAAATTCTATACCTCCAATATTTCATGGAAACATATCGTGTTCTAGCGACATAACCCAAAAGTACCTCTATTCAGAAACGCATCGTACTTTTCTTGTCAATAATTGTCTCATTGTCCCATCCATTACATTATTATAATCTTAAAGCACCTGTTACCAGCATTATCTGTTTTTATGGTTTTCATAAAACATAGCGATTACCAATGAAAATTAAACGAAAACTTAATAAATAACTTTTTTTTTTTCAACTGAAATAGACTGATTTTCGATGGAAAAATGTTACTTTTAACTAAAAATGAATATAAGACATATACGCAATGATATTTAGAATAAATCAATCTTTTCTAAAATTACTATGAAATATTCACAAAATCGTTTCGTTATAACCAAAGTAGCAAGGCTTGCAGATTTCGTATAGAGTTCAAACGCGATACTGAGATGATCTTTTTTTTTTTTATATTTTTGTAGGATAATGCACCACTACGTTGTAAGTACTTGAGAGAGGACTTTCTTGAAAAATCCTCAAATTTCTCTGCAATTTTGTTCCTTCTAGAGTTAAATTCACACAGAAAACCCCGTATTCTTATCTTTCAGGTTGGTATATTAAAAAGGGCTTATTAGTATGGTTTAGAAAACAAGCAATATTAATTAACGGATGTTTTTTCGTCGTATGAAGAGTTGAAAAATTTTTTTTTCCACTCCAATGGTTACGATGCAGAGAGTCGGGTTTCATCATAATCTTTCAGGGTAGCTCAGGTTTGATTGCATGTAGAGAGTCGGGTTTCATCATAATCTTTCAGGGTAGCTCAGGTTTGATTACATGTACTAAGGTTAGTGCTCCTTGCAATCGGTTTCAGGTTTGACGCGCCCCCCTCAGGTTTGTTCAGGTTTCTCAAACGTTTGAGAAACCTGAACAAACCTGAGGGGGGCGCGTCAAACCTGAAACCGATTGCAAGGAGCACTAACCTTAGTACATGTAATCAAACCTGAGCTACCCTGAAAGATTATGATGAAACCCGACTCTCTACATGCAATCAAACCTGAGCTACCCTGAAAGATTATGATGAAACCCGACTCTCTGCATCGTAACCATTGGAGTGGAAAAAAAAAATTTTTCAACTCTTCATACGACGAAAAAACATCCGTTAATTAATATTGCTTGTTTTCTAAACCATACTAATAAGCCCTTTTTAATATACCAACCTGAAAGATAAGAATACGGGGTTTTCTGTGTGAATTTAACTCTAGAAGGAACAAAATTGCAGAGAAATTTGAGGATTTTTCAAGAAAGTCCTCTCTCAAGTACTTACAACGTAGTGGTGCATTATCCTACAAAAATATAAAAAAAAAAAAGATCATCTCAGTATCGCGTTTGAACTCTATACGAAATCTGCAAGCCTTGCTACTTTGGTTATAACGAAACGATTTTGTGAATATTTCATAGTAATTTTAGAAAAGATTGATTTATTCTAAATATCATTGCGTATATGTCTTATATTCATTTTTAGTTAAAAGTAACATTTTTCCATCGAAAATCAGTCTATTTCAGTTGAAAAAAAAAAAGTTATTTATTAAGTTTTCGTTTAATTTTCATTGGTAATCGCTATGTTTTATGAAAACCATAAAAACAGATAATGCTGGTAACAGGTGCTTTAAGATTATAATAATGTAATGGATGGGACAATGAGACAATTATTGACAAGAAAAGTACGATGCGTTTCTGAATAGAGGTACTTTTGGGTTATGTCGCTAGAACACGATATGTTTCCATGAAATATTGGAGGTATAGAATTTTTATTTACTATAATACTATCTTAAAATTCTTCTTGGAGAAAATATTTAAATTTAAATGTATCTGACCCTCTACAGAATATAACCTTTTGACTTTTTTAAGATGACATAAACCATGGGAAAATTATTTTATTCTCATTTTGACAACCGAATTATACCTTGAAATAAGATGGTATTAAATAGAAAGTCACGCTAAAAATGCATCCAGCATTTTTTTTTTTTGTATTTTTATAAATTTTGTCCGACACATCACAAATTTTGCCTGACCCAGGAAGGAAATATGAAATTTTAACTAAGTAGCTCATAGTGAAGGATTTTTGATTGCTTACATAAATTTTAACTGTCTCTCTTATAGAACTAGAAACGTATTCCCCTAACGATTCAGTACAGACAAAAAGAGCGAAATAATAATTTTATTTAACCTGCTAAACAATAGGAAAGCAAGCTAAATAGACAAGATGATGGGTTTTGTTAGGAAACACAATGATTTTTTAGTGTCAAGGATGTTTTAGGCTCCGATATCATTAATATTTTCTGAATACTAAGGCTATATTACTTTCAAAAGCAGACTCGTTTGAGACGATTGGCGAATAAAGATGAATTGATCGTAAATAAAAATATAAGATCTATGTGCTAAGACTGTGAAATTATCGAAAAGTGGGGGTGTGCTTTTGAAATCGAACTTAAGAGCGATAAAAATATGAAAATATACTTGTTTGATTTGAGTCTTCAGACAATGAAGTTCGTTGTAGTCGATATTCAAGGATTTAACATACCTGAATTTTGCGCGAAAGAATTGGCTATTTATGATGGGAATAGTATGAAAAGTTACTTTTTTAAACCAGTTAAACCAATCGACACCTTAAGTAAGGCTTGCAAGAAACAAGTCAAATATCTATTTGGAAATCATCATGGTATCCTTTATAATTATGGTGATACCGATTACAAGGAACTACATAATATCATATCCAACAATCTGATAGACGCCGACATTATTTACGTTAAAGGATGTGTTAAAGAGGAATTTTTAGTTAAAACATTTTCGGAATTAAACTGCAGGACGCCATATATTATAAACTTAGAAGACAGCATTGGTGTACCAAAATTAGAGAAGGGAGAGAGAGTTGACGGTTGTAAATATCACATTTTAGATATTCATGTTTGTAGTATTAGAAATGCCAAAGTGTTGTATCGATATATTTATAGTCTTTTACCTTAATAAATATTAAAATTTTTCAACAAGCCAACTTTATTTATTCCCCACGTAGCTCAAACGGTTTTGTTTACTTTTCAACGAATGGAACTGTGACAACGCAACATGTTCACTATTGGAGTGATGTTAATCCTATGTTCAGAATCCTAATCCGATGTCAATATTTAAAAAAGTGAATGTTTGGTACGCTGAAGAAACGTGTAAAGCTTTACGAAGACCGAAAATCTTTGGTTAAGTTACTGGGATACCCTACATCTTATAATATTTTTGAATTTTGCATAAAGTAGTTATTATTTTTTAATAAGCGTATTATAAGTCTAAACCTAATAATTTCCGAGATATCAATTTTTGAAAACCACTAACATTTGTATATAAACGCTAATGGTACAAATAAGATTCAGATAAATAACTTCTTGCCTGCCTGATAACACCGACATTTAGTTAATTATACAACATTTTTAAAATAATTATTGTTCTTTGATCAAACCAATATTCCACTATCACTTTGTAAACCGACAAAAATAGGCAAATTTTTCAATTTCGTATCGGGATTTTTGATGAAAATAGCCCCACATTTTCGAGTAAACCTACCTAGAAATATAGAAGATATTTATTGCAAAATTAGTAGTTTACATGCTTGGTAAAGTGAATTAATCTACCACTGTAATCGTTTCATTTTTAGCTAAATAGAGGTATTCTTTTTTAATCGTGAAAAAATAGACGAAATCTCTAATTTTATTTCATACCTAACGAATTCAACAATCAATAATACGATCTCATTTTCGACTAAGATTAGCTGTTACTTTAGACAGAATATTCCTAATAACATAATATATTTAGTTATACAGCTTTTTAAAATAATTATTGTTCTGTAACCGTAAATTATTTAATTATTTTCGTGTGATAAAGAGCTACTTTAAATTTTGTTTCTTAATCTTGTTCTATTGCGTATTAATCGTGTTAGCATCACAAATTATGGTCTGTGAAGCTGGTTTATAGGATCATTTAGTTCGATGGGGGGCATATTTTATGATATCCCATATTTCGTCAATTATTTGGCAGGTAGGTTTGATGCTTCAATACGGAACTCCTCAAGATGACATCAAATATTTCTAAACAAGAAGCGTCCAAGCCTATGGAATCCCATGTAAAAATAGCTGGTATGTCTGTTGCCTTCCGTAGACATTAATGACATCTCACATGTATGCTGAAGTGTATCGTTAATAGAAATCTTGAATATTCTAGTACCTATCTATATCTTGCGTCATTATGTCAATGCTTACATTGATGTCGCCAGGTATCTTAAAATGATAGGTACATAATGTGCAAGCATTTGTGTAGAAAGCTATGTTTTTTACAAAATTTTCTCTAGGCAACCAAATTGTAATAGGGTTTTCGTAGTTCCAGTATATGTCTGGCTGCTTTAGCCTAAATAAATTAAAGTGTATTTGTAAGCAAATTAATCCTTAAAATTTATTATATCGTCTGATATAGACACTGTTTCAACTATGCGTTTTGGTAAAAAATAATTGGAAAGTAAAATTACTAAAGCACTAACAATAAATGGGGCGTGGATAAACTGGTAGATCTAAGCTCCAAAAATATACGCCTCTTATGATAAATGTTAAAAAATTGTACCGTTGCCAACGTCAAATTAAAAATCAGGATTTGGCAAACAGGACTCAACCCTCTCATTAATGTTTGATCTTCGGTATACCGAGTTTTATAAGTATTTTTAACACTCATCTGGAAATAAATGGATGCAAAAACCTCCTTTTTCCATTTTTTCAAGCCATTAAACAACAAAATTGTCATTTTTTGAAGAAACCTTGCATACATAGGTATTAGCGAGCGAATTTCGACTATTGTAGATATTTAATATTAGAAAATCAATATAGAGGTAAATCGAAAAGTGTATTTTTACGACGGCTTAAGAGGTAGTTTATGGTGATGTACATATTAGAGTTCATTTTAAAATGAACGATAATCTCCTAAACACAGACTTTTGACAATAGAACGAAATAAAAATATAGTTTGATGTGATAAGGCTATGCAGCTGCTCTTTATGGAATTTCATGTGAGCCTAGACTTTATGGATTTTTGTTATTTTTTTTTTATCAGTAAAGTCATCCTATAGATATTGTTTGTTAATCCATTAAAATAGACAAAATCTTTGAATTTGTATATGATTATCCGCTGAAATACCCTTAATCTGCAGGGTACCTAACTCTACGGAGATATTTATTGCAAAGGGCGGCTTTTTCAGTTTTGAAAGTATTCAACATTTGCGAAATTCATCTAAATATATACTACGCTATACTTTAATCAAACTCACAATAGAGGGAAAGCGACAGACGAGTTTTAAACTAATGTGGCTTAAAGGATAATTTGTGTTGTAAATATTAGAGTTCATTTTAAAAGAAACTATAATCTCGTGACCGACAAAAAAAAAAAGTATGCATTTCGATACGTCATTTCCCCTATTTTAACGTTAAAATAGTAAATTATGTTATAAGCTCGAAAAATGTAGTATTTCAGACGTAATGCGGTCGCTAACCTAAATAGCCCGAAAAACATTTTTCGTCCATATGTCATAAGTTGTTTTTTATTCGATCTTGTTTTTAATGCGATTGAGAGTTGTAAAATAATGTAGAAATGAAGTGAACCTATACATTTCATCTTGCACGCTAATTTTTTGGTCTTAATGTTTGTTAGTTAACGATGAAATCTGTAATAGCGTCCGAAAAAAAAAAATTTTTTTTTGACTAACATAAAAAGTGTTGTCTAGCTAGCAGGGCAATAATCAATACTTTATTGAGAAGGTTAGCTCTTCGTCTAAATATCTAATCTATAAATCGTCATTTTTTCCGACACAATCGGTTAAAAAGCATACAATTGTATGTGAACGTTTGTACAAAAACCATCGTGTTAAATCAGTTCTTATACCTGACTGACGACGCCGATCTTTAGCTTTTTTTTACTTTGTAAAATAAAAAGATTAGTTCTTACTATCAAAGAAATTAAATATGCAAGAGAAATAGGTCGAAAAGATTAATAATAATTTATTTATTCCTAAGTTATAAATCTTAACTACATCACTTTCTAAACCAAGAAAATAGATAATCTTCCTGCATTATTCCGTACTTAGATTTATTTTTCATGAAAATAGTCGAATCTATGATTTTCGTTCAAATCCATAAGGGACGCTTGTTTTGTATAGATGATTTATGATCTTATTTTCAACTAAAATACTAGTATAAAAAAAGTATTTCTTCCGATAAACGTGGAAGGAATAGACATTTAAACAGTTAGCCATAACATACGCATACTGACTTGCATTATTTTCATGGATTGAATGGCTACATCTTTGTGTGTGAAGTGAATTTCTTTTTAAAAAATTACAATGCGCTCAATTATGAATTTCCTAACATAACTTTTATGGATAGTGGAGTCGGATATTGGAGGAAAATATTATCATAACGACAACTCGATTATTGATATAATTATTATGGTTTCACAGAAGTTTCTACAGAGTCAGCCATGCTGTAGCAGAGACTGTTGTAGGTCGTATTTTTTAAAAAAACCTAACAATACCTTTACTTTATATTGATAGACATATTCTATTAGAACATTTTTCTAAAATTTAGAGCCTTTGGAAATGTGATAATGCTATGAGCATCAAATATATTCAAAATATCAAAAATCCTTTGGTAGTTAGTTATTGCGGTATATTTTAATAGAGGCATAATTTATACTGTACTCCTAAATTTACGGCATATCACTTTGTTTATGTTATTATATTCACAGAGACTATTAATCTAACCAGCTTTTATTTACGAAAAATTAAAAACTGAAATACTCTATTTTATTGCCGATTGTTCGCAAAGACACTTGGAGTTGTTATTTTACTTTTTCTACCTCTTTTTCCCCGGTTGCGGAGAAATATGTTAGGGGAAGTTTGGGTATCCTCAGACGGTTATATGCAAAGATTCAAGCTTCTAAAAAAGTACTAAGGCGAGTAATTATCAATTTGAATTTATGTATGTCGAAGGTAATGTGTTACTCATAAATATACATGATGAAAACATTTATTGTTCGATTGCATGTAATTTTTAAGAGTCTAGAAATAAGCAAATAATGTTCTTTAACGTTTCTTTATAAACATCTCGAGTTACCTGTCCTTCCCCTGCATCATAGAAGGGTATTTGCCGACAAAGTTTGACCATTTTTTATGGTTCGAGAGTTGGGTATTCTTCGCAGATGTAAACTGACGTCATTTGACTAGTCGAAACTTGTTAGATTTTGGACCTGCTACGCATTATAATTTTAGTTTATATTCTTATTATGAGATTTTAAAATTATGTATGTGTTTGTTTAATTCATTGTACAGGATTTGATATTGTGCTAATTTTAAAACTTAAATGTTGCCAAGAATATTGAAATGTGATAGCGATGCGATAATCGAGAGAATCATGTAAAATAATATTCCCAAAGTTTGTCATTCTTGTTAAGCCTATATGTAGGTTCCATAAACGGATAGGTGGCGCTAATAATATTGAATTTTTTTATTAAAATATCTAAAGTAAATATCTAATTGATTTTTTTTTAGCGCTAATTGGGATTTTAATTAACTACCTCAGAGTTGGTATACACTATATTTTGCAGCGCAATTGCTTTCACACCCAGTAATGTATTATGATTTTTTTGGATGGTCGTTATATTGCGAGTTTCTTAAGTTAGCCAGATTAATAATAAATTAAAAAACCAACGTGATTTGCTTATTGTTGCCTACGCCTGATATTCATAATTTTATTGGGGGTTCTACCTGATGACAAATACAGCTTATGATACCTATCTAGTGGGTATTTTCAGTTTAAGGACCGAATAATATAGAGTTATTGTGCATACATCATCGCAAACAAAAGGTAGCTTTTTATATTATTTCGTATTTACAATCCATTTAACTACAATTTTACACTGTGAATTAATTTTTTTTTACTTTTTTCCTGAAATTGTAGCCTATTTACTTATATTATGATATTATCCGAAATTTTTATAAAAGCATTATGAGGGCTTTTACCTGATGGCGAACACAAGTTGTATAGTACCTATACCTGCTTGGTATTTTATACGTATTTAAGTTTTATTTACTTTTTATTACTCTGTTCTCATTACAAGATAGTCCTATAATTTATCCACTTCAAGTACAAAGAAATCGCTAGTTAATGGTTCTAGATGGTAATTATTTTATTGTATTTTATATAAGTGGTGCAAAAATTGGAAACAATTATTAGATATGCTACTGAATTTTAATGAGGGTCCTTCGGAATAATAAATAAAGGTTTATGTCCCTTTCTTTTTAAATCGAGTCGGCAGAGGGTTTGAGAGGGTTATTTAGGTATAAATAATTATTGCGGGGTGACAAATGTGCCGCCTTAATATACTTATCTTGTTAGACCATATAAATTAGGGTTTTATTTCGCTTTACTACCCACCAGCGGCGTTTCACTAAGATAGAAAATATAAATAATGTTTTTTACTATACCGCTTTAACAGCGGCGTTTCAACTAAGGGAAAATAATAAAAAGTCTCTTTTAAGGATGGCTCAGGTCGGATCGTAAAAAGTTGGGTTTAAGGATGGCTTATAAAAATTGGGATTTAATTATCCCGCTTTAGCAGCGGCGTTTCACTAAGGTTAAATCATAAAAAGTCTGGTTTAAGGATGGCTCAGGTCGCATCGTAAAAAGTTGGGTTTAAGGATGGCTTATAAAAATTGGGATTTAATTATCCCGCTTTAGCAGCGGCGTTTCACTAAGGTTAAATCATAAAAAAGTCGGGTTTTATCTCGGGTCAGTTCATAAATATTCAGGTTCAAATTAGGGTTAGATAAGAAGCCGCCTCATGAAAGCATCCGGGTTAGGTTGTAAAAAGTCGGGTTTTATCTCGGGTCAGTTCATAAATATTCAGCTTCAAATTAGGGTTAGATAAGAAGCCGCCTCATGAAAGCATCCGGGTTAGGTCGTAAAAAGTCGGGTTTAATTTCGGGTTATTTTGTAAACAGCACCACCGAACCACCCGGGTTAGGTCATAAAACGCACCACCGAACCACCTGGGTTAGATCATAAAACGCACCACCGAACCACCCGGGTTAGATCGTAAATTGCACCACCAGCACCACCTGGGTTAGTTGCACCACCAGCACCACCAGCACCACCTGGCCTCGCTCTCTCCGTTTTCCTCTACTCCGGCAGTAAAAAAAGTAACAACCACTGTGCCAGGGGTAAATATTATCCGAAAAATTCCTTCGAGCAATATTTCTGTGCAAAGATGAGATGGCTAAAAACACTGAATAATCATTCTGCAGTCATCTGCAGACTTGCCAATTTTTAATTGAGTTGGATGAGTCCACCTTATCAGCTAATGAAGCATTGGTGAGGTTTATTAAAGATAAGAAAGTATGTCAACAATTACTGTTTGCTAGAAAGTTAGAAACAGATAGAAAATGAGAAACAATATTTAATACACTGGAAAAGTTTTGTGACGAAACGAAAATTCTTTTGAATAATATTATTCCAGCTGCTATGTATGGCGCTCTAGCTATGATAGGGCATCACCAAGGCTTCATAGCGTGCTTTAAAAATAAAGTTACTGACGTGCTTGCAGTACATTGCATCATTTATCGCCAGCATTTGGTTGCGAAAAATCTGACTGAACACCGCCATACATCATTGCAATGTGTTACCAGAGCAGCTAATAAAATCAGAAGCAACTCACTTAATGACAGACTATTCAGTCAATTTTGCATTGCCAATGATGAAGATTTCAACTGCTTGCTGCTTTACAGAGAGGGGCGCTGGATGTCAAAAGGTACTTGTTTGACTAGATCTAACAATCTGTTTGGCTCTGAGAGTTCCTGGAGAACAAAGATACAGAATTGCGCGATCACCTCATCTCATCAAAGAATGATATTGGCGTACCTGACAGACTTGTATAAATTGTTTAATAATGTGAATCTCCAGCTTCGAGGCGATGACTTAAACTTGATTAAAACAATCTATCTTATCTGAACGTGGATTCAGTGCTGTAGTAACGTTGCTAACTAAAAAGAGCAATCGGCTCCATGTTGCTGAACATGATTGTATTTAAGTAAACTCGAGCCTTACATTAACAAACTTCCTAAAATGCTTTAGATTCATCGTTCACATTAGAATTTAAATTCAATGTATTTGTAAGAACAGTTTAAAGATTCGAGGAAACCGGGTGTTGCAGAGATAAAGTTCGGTCCGGAAGACCAAAATTGGCAACTAGTAATGAAGAAAAATTAGAGACATTACTTCATTTTGTGCAGGATCCACATTTGTGGTTGAGAAAAGCTGCTACCCAAGTTGATGTATGTTTTAAATCAGTTGAAATTATTTAAAAAAAAACAGTAATTTTACCCATATAAAATAACTTTATTCCAGGAATTATCAGAAGACGATTTCGAACGTAGAATGGAATTTTGCGAAGTAATGATGCAAAAACAGGAAGAAAATAACAATTTTTTTAATCAAATAGTTTTCTTCGGATGAGGCAACATTCATGTTAAACGGGAATGTCAATCGACATAATTATCTTAACTAAAACTAGGGAAAATTGTAACTCAAAGTCACGGTCTCAATATAAAATCTTTATTCACTATCTTAGCAAGCTACATGTTTCTCCATTTCTGGTATCATCAGGTCTATAATAATTCAATAAGAATGTAAAACCCATTTCAAAAAATTTACGATTCCCAACTTACCCAATAAAACACCCTTAAAATAAAGTTAAAAATAAAGATAAAACAAAAAACAAACAACAAAACAACCACACCCTGCATGATACAAACGACATAACATATAGGTATACAACTCAATAATTAAGGATGAAGTGGTCAGCCCATATGTTATTTGTCTGTACAGTAGAAAACGAAGAATGTTTAAAGTAAAACGTCAAAAAAGAGCTGGAAAAAATAAATGTCGTTACTGGGCTGATCAGAACCCACATTGGATGAGAGAAACACACACTCAACACCCCCAAACTGTAAATGTGTGGGCCGGTATTATTGGCAATAGATTAGTGAAACCTGTCTTTATAGAGGGGAATTTAAATGCACAATATTATCTGCACATGCTGCAAAATCAAATTATGCCAGCAATAACCAATACAGTAGGACCACTATTACGACATACGTGGTTCAGCAGGACGGAGCTCCTCCTCATTTTGGGCGAACTGTAAGAGTTTACTTAAATAATACTTTTCCTAACCGCTGGACAGGGCGAAGGGGCCCCATAGAATGGCCCACTAGGTCGCCAGACTTAACGCCCCTTGATTATTTTCTCTGGGGACAACTAAAAAATAAAGTGTATGTGACAGAAGCTGCAGATCTGAACGAATTGAGAAGAAAAATTATATTGAAGAATGTGAATCTATTACCCAAGAAATGTTACAATACGTCATCGACAAATTGTATTATAACCTAGCCCACTGTGGGAGGGAACATTTTCAATATTTAATTAAATAACGACTTACTTAAATTTATTTTTGTTCTTGTAAATTTATTATTAATTTTACTACTTGTATTTAATTTAATTGTTATTAAATTTTTGACAAAACTTGCGCGGGTACATTTAGTACAATTTATATGTTTCTTTAAAGTTTTAACGCAAAACATTCTTATACCAGCTTGTCGAAATGCAAAATGTAGGTAATATCTTACCTACCTATTTATGTCCTTTAACTCAAATTATTTCTTAAACTAATGGGTTTAGCCATATGACATGTTTCATAATTGTTGTTTATAATATATAGAGGAATCAGAGAACGTGATTAAAAAGGGGTCATTCCATTTAAATCAATCAAAGTTTTGTTTACCATGACTGTTTGAGAGTAAAGAGTAAAAAGACACGTAGGTGGCTCCCTCTAGACGTAGAAGCAATGCTAATATCAAATTCCAATTTCGCATTTCAAAAAACTCCTAGATACCAATTTATGTCCCAATACAGACATTATTTCAAGAATTGTTTACGAAAAACAAAAATAAAAATAAATTTTTAACACCCCGTATCTCAAAAATGAAGGGCTTGCCCCATGCTTATATGAACTTTTCGCCTTATAAATAACTGAGGAATCGTCCTGGAAAATATCGGACACTTATTAAATAACACCCTGTATATTGAATTTTTTTTTCATGTCATTACGTTGTTCTAGGGATGGGCAAGAAACATGTTTAAAAAACATCGATGTTTCATCTCCAACATCGATGTTTTAGCTTCGATGTTTTTTTGATAACATCGGTGTTAATTTTAAACATCGCAACATCAAAATATAATCTCAACTCAACTTCCGAACAGTGTAGTATCAAGTTTTGCTTCAAACTTTGCGAACAGGCATACAATTAAAATCTAAACACTTTTCTCAAATAACTTTTTTCAATATCTCGTCATTTAAAACCACCTCTCATTAAAAATATTTCTTTCAATTTTCCCGCCAAACGAGTAGTCACGTAACAAATGTCAAAATGAGTTTTTGGGTTATCCATTATGCAGAGATAATCGGCATAAAAAGTTTTTTCAATATTCCATCAATAATTTTTTTTTTCCATATGTGTCCAACTTTATACCAGTCACTATATTATAAGGACAACCCTGTATATTATGTGACTATATTTTTATTTGGAAAGGAAAATTGAAATAAAATAATATATAATATATAATATAGTGTATAATAACAGGTGTCCTAGTTTTATAGATTTTTTTTAAGGCCTACAACTTTTATATCGGAAGTTTTTTTATATTGTGTGCAACTTTCTAAATAATTGACCGATCCGGGACTTTTACACACAGTGTATATAATACACGTTTAAAAAGAATAGTTGTAATAGATGCTCGACAGATGGTAAGTATAGAAAAATTTGGGGGCCCTAGAAAAAAAATTATTCTCAAAGTGGGCGGTGGGCGCAATAAGTTTGAGAACCACTGGTCTAAACAACTGTGCTATCAAAAAGCAAAAGGGCAGTGGGGTACATAGTTTTTGTTATGGACCACCGTGTATAACCATCACAATTCCAGATAAAATTATCATCGCATCCTGCGGTAAAACTCAAGAATTCAAATTAATAATAATTATAATTGCTGACGAATTGGAAATTTCACGAACAATGCCCCTTACATTAACGACCTTCCGCTCCTCCCTGGACCTTTCTCTCCAGAATCGTTAGGATCCCACTCGTATCCTACATTTTTTCTCCTTGGATTATTCCTGAATGGAATCGAACACGCCTTCTTCGCAAGCGCGATGGATCCCTGACACTCTGGGGTAGGCCGAACGCTACGAAATTCAGTTTAACTTCGGAGTTGCGCCGCGTCGTTCCTCGTTTTCGTCCTTCAGGATTTCCGATTTCAGGATTCACTGAAAAGTAAGTTTAATGTCTCTGGGAATGTATGGCGTTCAATTCTATCAGATCGGTTGAGTATTGAATCATTTTTCTCCTTATATTAACAGTAACAATAATAAGCATTAATCCCATTTTATAGATGAAAATTGTCGTTTGAGGGATAGATTTTTACCGCGTCAATACCCAATATAACTTTTTAATAATTAATTGTTTTGTTGATTCTACCAATAAGCTATACATTTATTTAGAATTATTAATATTATATTTTCAAAATAGCCCTTATTCATATTTTGCGCAGAATATAGGTACAGTAAAAACAACAGGTCAAATTCTTTAAACCTGTTGTTGGTTTAACTGGCGCTCTAGCGCAGAATAGAACTACGTGGCCATAAAAAACGGTCTATTAATTAAAATTTGTATATAGTTTTTATTGACTAAATAACATGTTTTTTTAATTTGATGTTATGCAAGGAAAGGGGTATATTATTCTCACAATGGCGTAACAATGCTGCTTTGGGTCTACGGGTTCCAGTATTGATAATTATGGATTTTGTATAGCACATGAGGGAAAAAAATTAGTACACCCGTTTAAGTAGCTAGAACTAGTAAAACAATTAGTTGCAAAGTAAACGTAAACAAAATGAAATATCTCGGAACGTATTAAACATTTAAAAGTAATACAACAACGAAGACATATATCAGAGACCATCTAGAACATCGTTTCTATGTTGAATTTATAATATCATTAGTAATAATAGAATTGTAGTCAACAATTAACCCATATATGCCTAAAAAGGGGATTCAATGACTTTTCTAATTTTTTTTTATGTAAACTTACTAAAATAATACACAGTTAAGTTAATTGTTGTTTATATAAAAAAAAGTTATACAGGTTTTTGATTTTGAGTATGTACTAAATGTAGGACATTAGGAATATACGCTGATATTATAATATTATGGAGTATGATATGATATGAAACATTTAACATATATACCAATATCACATTTTCTACATCTGGTTGTGGTTTTGGTATGACACTTAGCACATCGCGTTTGTTTGTCCTGAGGCGTTACTAGATGGCTCAATCGGTCATATCTCAATGTCGGTATCTGACTAGACCTACCTCGTTGGCACACAAACTCTTTCTTATTTTGCTCCAGGATAGTGATGGCTACGTTTTTTCTGAATGCTAACTGATCCATTGTACTACCCATTTTCTTATGAATATGCCAAGCATTTGTTAAGGCCATGTCAATACAGTGGGAGATTAAAGAAAAATATCATTTTTTGTCTTTTATTTTGAACACGTTATTGGGCAATATTTTGATCCGACCTATCAATCCCTCCCATATTTTTATTATAAAGTTTGACAACTTGCGGTTATCTACGTATATAAATTTTTTATCTTTTTGAGAGTATCGTTTTACTAAATTTACTGGCTCAATCCCGCCTTTGGTAGAGCCAAAGGTGACGATGCTATTGTCATTCCACTTCACAAAAATAATGTTTCTATCTTGTACTTTTGCGTAGTCAAACTTTCCTCGTTTTTCTTTTTTCATGCTTGGTTTATCTTGTAAAATAGACATTGATATTCTATTTTCACGAATAGTTCCGGTGCCTTATAAACCTTTTTCTTGTAAACTCTTCAACAAAGAAGGAGACGAGAAGAAATAATCGAAGAAAAAGTGAAATCCAACATCTGACCACTTGCTCCTAAGCTGATCAGCATAACTATCTTTATCATTTACATAAGTTGCAGCTCCTTGATATGGTTCGAACCAATTGATGTATCCAAGACGACTTGTGCCGACCCAAAGTTTAAACCCATAACGAATTGGTTTTCCATGAATGAACTGTTTGCAGCCATGACGTCCATTATAAGGAACCACGGCTCCATCGATATTGTAATGTTCTTCAAGAGATACATTATCTAAAAATTTTTTGTTTAGATGACTGAAGATTGGCCTAAGTTTGGCAAATTTATTAGACTGATCCAGGGTAAGATTATGCGAAAAATAAATATGGTCATGATATATTCAAATTTGTCAGGGGACATTGCTTGAGAGACAAGAAAATTGTGTGCATCTTTCGAATTTTCCCAATACATTCTTCTTCGGGAAACTGAAGAAAAACCACTCAAAATCAGTATACCAAAAAAACAATTGATTTTGGATATATTAAGAGTTATATTGGTGTTTTTTTTGTTATGAATATCGATTCGTTTCCTCTACAATACAAAAAAAGTTCACTTGGGCTTTGATCTAGTTGCAGAATATCGGAAGTATCCAAAGGAAAAACATAATCGTTAACTTGTATATCTTCTTTCACATAACGATAATCAAAAAAAATTCAAGAAAAAACATCGGAAAATATAAACTATAAGTTCTCATATTATTATTACAATTTCATACAAATAAGTCATATAACTAAATTTATTTTAGTAGAAATTTTACCTTGCCTTGCAAAGCGCACTCCAAACTCAGCCATTGCAAAAAGTCTATTATTCGCCGTCACCGTTTCGTAGAAATTCGTAACAAAAAAAGCGTATACGATCTGTATTCCTCCGAACCAGCTTGCTAACTAACTATAATTGACACCCTGTTTCTTCACATTACCAAGTCAGAGACAGAAATCGACAAGTTTTAGGTGTACTATACAGGGTGGCGCATCGAAAACGAAACCGAGTCATTTACTGGCAGCTCCGTTCTTTTTTCGAACGCTCAGACCTGTCGCTTTTGTTTTCGAGGGGCACACAAAATTGGCAAAAAATCACGTTAACACGTGCAGCCCCCAGGTCGAGGGTGGCACCACCCCTAAAATCTTAAATAGAAAGGGGGGTCGAATGATACCTTATTTTAAAGGTCCTGCAATTACCCTTATAATGATGTATAATGCATATAGTTATGCATTTAGTTATATGACAGTTTAGTAGTTTTGGAGATTTATTGATTTAAAGCTTAAATAAAACTCTAATACATCATCATTAGTGGAGATCAATACATTTGGCAACAAAGTAGTGTAAAAATGAAAAATGAACTGACCCGTCAGCCAATAAAAACTTTGCTCAAAACATTGCCGCACATTTTGCAATATTTGAGGAATAATTTAAAGGCACTCATTCACTATTATTTGTCGCAAATCTTCAAACGATGTTGGCTGAGTAGCATAGATTTTGCTTTTTAAGTGACCCCACAGAAAGAAATCCAGAGGTGATAAATCTGGCGATCTTGGGGGCCATTCAATGGCACCTGTTCTACCAATCCATCGACCTGATATTGTCGAACACGTAATGCGTAATGTGGTGGAGCACCATCCTGTTAGAACATCAACCTATTCGCAATGTATCGCCGATCATTCTGATTTTCAATTATGGCTGTTAATGCAGGATCTATAGCGTCTTGCAGTAATTCCAAATACATTTCACCGGTCAAATTTCCAGGTAAGAAAAAAGGACCAACTAAATGATCGCCAAAAATACTAGCCCAACATTTAATTTTTGTGACTGCTGTGTGTGTACCTCACGATAAATTCTGGGATTAGAATCGGACCAATATCGGCAGTTATGTCGATTTACTACGCGATTTAAGAAAAAGGAGCATTCGTCGGAAATAGAAAATGTTCATAGTTTATAATTCGTTCACTCATATCTTCACAAAATTGTAATCGTTGATCGAAATCGTCTTCATTAAGTTCTTGTACAAGGTGAATTTTATACGGATGAAAACTATGGGCATTTAGAATCCGTTGGATACTACGTCGACTAACGTTACACACAGTATCAAATTTGCGGGTACTTAACGTAGGATCTACATAAACTTGCCCTAAAACCCCCACTTCCATTGCTTCGTTCCTTATGGGATTTTCAATGTTGCGTTT
Organism: Polydrusus tereticollis; assembly: GCA_963920685.1. Classification (NCBI taxonomy): domain Eukaryota; kingdom Metazoa; phylum Arthropoda; class Insecta; order Coleoptera; family Curculionidae; genus Polydrusus; species Polydrusus tereticollis. The sequence goes on from OY987326.1 coordinate 203,303,813, forward strand.
TTTATTGGCGACTGATCCAGTTTCCCGAAATTCAGCTACAAGTACTAGAACATATTTTCGATGCACGTCACTGTTTTCATGTCGGTCATTAAATATTTGTGCTGTTCTATTAGCGCATTGATTATTTCCGAAAAATATTTCGATAATTTCAACCCTTTCTGCCGTGAAATATACCATGGTTATTTTATGTATAAAGCGTTAAAAGGTATTTTAACAACAAAGTTTAGTCGAATCAATCGCAAACTATGTACTAAATTCCTATTTAAAATAAGTACGAGATATTCCATTCTTATCTTTCTCCAAGAAACAACTTTTTTAACACAAAAAACGATCCAATCGCTATTTTTAACACCAAAATGATAAACAAACCATGGGCGTAGTGAAGAAAAGCATTTACTTATTAGGTAAATGTTTTTACTCAAATTTCTTCTGAAAGAACCTATTAAAGTCTACTTTAAGCTTTAAATCAATAAATCTCCAAAACTACTGAACTGAAGTACATGAATTTTACATCGTTATAAAGGGAATTGAAAGACCTTTAAACAAAGGTATCACTCGACCTCCATTTCTGTTTAAGATTTTAGAGACCAGAGGGCTGCACGTGTTAACGTGATTTTTTACCAATTTTGTATCCCCCTCGAAAACAAAATCGACGGGTCTGAACGTTTTTCCAAAAAAGAAGTGAGCTGCCAATAAATGTCTCTGTTTCGTTTTCGATACGCCACCCTGAATATAGGTCATTAGGCATAAATGGGTTAAAAAGGTTTTATTCGCCTCAAGATGTTCAAAGGTTGAGACTATGGACGATACATCCATTGTTCGAGCCATTTCGCAAGCTAAACAGTTTCTGTTCTGCTATTTTGTTTTTTAGAAAGTTCATAATTTCTTTTTTATTTTGAAAGCGATCTTTCTGCTAATGTCGCGAAAACAGAAAAAATATGAGAAATAAAACAGGCTTTTAAAATCCCTAGAAGGCTCTAAGCTAATTAAAATTACTCAGTAAATAAACAGTAAAAAAAAATAATGTATCGCTAGTTTCACTGGCAACAAATTTGGTGTTATAAAATAAATTTAAATTTTAAGGTTTCTTTTATTCGCCGCCAATTAAATGGCCCAACGCCCAACCCTGCGAATTGGAAGCGTCGCGCAACTCTCTTGGGTGCATGGACTTTATAATTTTTAATCAAATTTAAGTTTGATTTCCGTAACATGTTATGATATTTCATGCAAAGGCAGATAATATAATATTTTACGTTCATTTACTTAATCAGTTAATCATTATTAAAAATATGTTTGATTCATTAATTTAATTTGAAACATATCTATAACTTTTTTAAAGGTAACCGAACTTTTAGCCTACGAAACACCGGTACCTACTTTCGCCATACACTTTATGTGTGTCTGGCTATACAGGGTGTCCAGAAATGACGATGGCAAATTTGAAGGTATAGATTGTAGGGGAGAGCGGGGCACAATGAAACACAAAAATTGTTTTTATTTTTTTATTTTTTGGATGTAGGAATATGGGGATGAAACGCGTTTTAAAAGATGCCCTTCGATATCAGGAACGAACCTATGGTAGCATCAAGACCCCTATTATTAACTGTTTGGTGCAATAATCAACTTAAGTTTTTTAAAAAATTGTTTCATTGTGCCCCACCACTGGGGCACAATGTAACATACATAGGGGCACAATGTAACATGTCCAGGGTGCAATAAAACAATGAGATTGACTTAAAAGTAAGCCCAATAAAAGATTTAAATAATGCTATATAGTTTTATTCCAATAAAAAAAGAACATAAAGTTGAAGCGAAACAATTATTAATATAGTAGTTAGCCAATATTTATATTAGTAAAATCGATTCCGAAAGAAATAAATTGTTTTTGGCGTTGGGTTGATCCCGCAAAAACTGGGTTCTCCAGAATCATCTTAATGCTGTTTTCAGCTACTACTGATACATCTGGAACTGGGGGCTCTACAAATGTGTTATGTCCTTTTATTCTGAAAAACTTCACTTCGTAATCTCTATTTGTGTCCTTTTCTTTCATAATAAGTCCAACGTAGAACTTGGTATTTTGACATTTTAATTTATATTCCACCAGTACATAATCACCTGTAATGGGTGACCTATCCAGATCTATGAATTTGTCTTCATTAAGAATAAAAATTTCTTCATCCACGTCTAAGTCGTCATCAGTCTCAATATAGTTGACTACGTCTTCTTCTTCTTCAGATGATGACTGAACCTCTTCAATTTTTTTGGGTTTTTTCTTTGTGTTTTTGTCATAATCTGTTATTTTCCGTTTGACCGTATCCCTTTTTGCTGTTGATGGCTGGGTTTTATTGGCAATTGCAGTCATTTCTGGAGTACTGGTTGCTATCATGCTTTTTCCTTTTGCTCGACCTTTTCTATTGTTTTTCCTACTCCCTGCTTTGGGAAATCCCCTAAAATCTTCAGGTCCACATAAGGAAGTTTCTACATTACTGCTGGTAGTAGAAGTACTGGGGTCTTGAGAGTTGTTATTGAAACTTGAGAGGTTGGCATCTCCATTGGTTTCCATTGTTGAGTTGTTGGTTTTTTCAGCAGGAACATCACCCGACGGTGGATCCTCATTTACCTGACTACAAGTAGCCGGTAAGTCCGCCATTGGTCGATCGGTAACGTAATTACATAAATAATCAGCATCGGTAAAAACATGTCGATCATATGGGTAAATGCCTGTTTTCTTAAAAGCAGCAGTGATGTTTGATGAAGTCATTCCTCTTTCGTGAGCAATCTTCACAAAGCCAGCAACATTGTAAATAGTTGCTGTTTGTCCAGGATGCTGCATCATCCAAGTATCTATCGCAGCATTGTAATACGTTTTGAATGGCTTAAACACTCCAACGTCTAATGGTTGCAATTTATTGGTGGAATGTGGTGGAAAAGTTAACATCGTCACTCCATTTTCTTTGCACAAATTAAGTACCTCCAACGACAAATGACTTTCGTGATTGTCGCATAATATTAGAGTGGGCGATTGAATGCTGCTTTTTGAGTGGTGTATGAAATGTTTGATAACATCAACAAACAATACTGAAGTCATCCAGCCTGATGGATTAGCCAAACCAAGAGTACCAGTGGGGGCTTCCTGCGTCATGTGAGGCTTAAAGTGTACGCGTAGAAATATCATAACGGGAGGTAGAAAGTTGCCGCTCGCTGAGATAAAACAACAGGTTGTCACGTTAGTTCCCTTTTCAGCACTAGTGCACTTGCTAACCTGCTTGGCTCCTTTTTCGGCAATTATTTTTTGAGGCTTCTGTACTGTGCATGTACCTGTTTCGTCCAGATTAAATACTCGTGTTCCATCTGCAAAGTGAGGATTTTTGTACACCTCTTGTAAATGGTCAAAAAATACTTCTACATTTGCTCTTGTGAAAGAAGTAGCTCGGGACAAACTACATCCCTCAGGCGTTCTTTGACTAAGCGATGGATTTCTTTTTAAAAACCCATAGAACCAATCTTGTCCTGCCGATTTGTTAGCGTCCCATGAACTTGGATATTTGATTTTATTTATTACTGCCATTTCATAGGCAACCTTCTTGCATTCAGCCACTGGAAGACCATAAAACATTTTGGAACACATTAGCAAATATTCCCTCATTTTATTTTCTTGTTCTAAATTAAACACTTGTCTAACATTGTAGTGCGGAACATACTTTAAATTTGTATCGCCCTGATTGTCATTTTTCTTTTTCACATACCTGGATAATGTTACGTGGTTTACATTTTTTAATTCTGCTGCCTTCCTAATGGAGTGACCTTGACTAACGAGGTCTACTGCATCCCTCATGTCATTCTCAAGAAACGAACCTTTATTGGTCTTTCTTTGACGATTTCGAACCATACTGGAACAAAAACAAAAATAATTGTAGAAAATTTGACGATTTATGAACTTAGATGGGGCACCTTGAAACGTTTCAAGGTGCCCCGTCGAGTCATGTTTCATTGTACCCCAAACGTCCATATTTTTTTATTTTATGCCAAATTCACAAAAACGAAACAATTAGAGAAAAGAAAACGCATGCAAGCAATTCAGCAATATATACGTTTCAAGTTATGCTACTCAACTAAATAAAATATTGCGGTTGCTTACCTTAAAATCAAACGATATCCGCACGTAAGAATTTAGTTTTGTCACTAAGAAACACACTTATTTCAACAGCGTCCAAACTACGACTGAAATTAAAACCAAACTAGAATGACCAGTTCCGGTGTCGATCGAAGCGCCACTGATAGTTACAGATTCTCATTTACCCGCCAGAACTTAAAATAAAATCAATGTTTCAAGGTGCCCCGTGTTTCAAGGTGCCCCTTGCTCCCCTACATTAAAAAAAGCTCATAATAACGTAGGTCCGCAAATGTTTCTATACGGAGCTACAGGCCCTTGAAGATAGCTGTTAAAGAAATGATAGAATTCACAAAAATTTGCAAAGGAAAAAAATGTGCCAAGATAAAATGAGGAGGAAGGATTAGAAATTTCATTATAATTTGAAGGTAAATAACTAACCACGATTTTGTAAAATTAACTTAAATGTGTTCTTGTAAAAATCCTACTTTTTCTACTGAAGATGCCAGTTAATATTTTAGTAACTCGAAAAAGAAAATAAGAATCACCCCTCGTAAATATGGATATCATCCATACAAAATTTTGCCTGTTCAGAAGTTGAGGGTTGTACAAAAAGTTAGTAGGCACAATTTTTGCAGATGCATGCTTAAAAAAAAATTAATAGATAACGATTTCTTCAAAAACATATTATGGAGCGATGAAGCTACTGTTACTACGGCTGGGATGATTAATAGGAAAAACAGTCTTTATGGATATTAGAAAACTCTCGTGAAATGTGTGAAATTAAATTCCAAAGCAGATCAGTTCATGTCTGGTGCGGTATTCTCAACACTAAATGGTGAGGCAAATTAGAATTTCTTGAAAACGACATAGAAAATTTACCTAGTCGGCCGTATCATGACATTATTTCAAAGAAGTACAAAGACTAAATTATAAATTCTGTTACAAAGGTATTTATCTAAACTCTAATGTTAACATTATTTACATGTTAAGACTTTTCTGTGTAAAGTAACAATACTATAATAAAATCTTAAACTTAATTTTAGTCTTGTATTAGTAAATAGTTAAAGTCATAACATCTTAATCATAATAAGTCAAAGACAATAATGTATAATGAATGATTAATGTATTTTGGACCATTGTCAAATTTATTTCATCTGGTAAGCATCTCCAGTGATTTATTAGCTTGAGAACGACTGGAGATGCTTAATAGTTAAAATGTTGTACAATGCTAAAGGAAATCCAAAAAAAAATAATACGACGTCATTGTTAAGGATAATTATTTTAATTATTTAATACTAAGAAAATAGTATGTAATAACATCAGAAAATGCTAAATTAAATATTAGACAGTTTTAATAATTAAACATAAATTCTTTTATTATTCAAATGGCAATGAAAAAGGCTCTAATTTGACTGATAATATTGAGCGGTAAGACACATATTTTAATAAATTACATTACATTTCTTGTTAAAAATCGATCTTCTGTCGCTACTGCTAGCTCTATAATACTGCAATATTTTTATAAGGAATGTATAAAAATATGTGCGTAAAAAAGTAAAATAGTAACATTTATATATACCGGGTGTTGCATCGTCGAGCGGGACATAGGAAATCCCATGTAATTTTAAATGGGGTCAATTATTGGCTTCCCTAATTATTTTAGAGAAAAATTCTATTTCGGTTTATTAAAGAGCACTAAAACCCACATTCAAAAGAACAACTTTAGATATTTTTGATGAGCCCGTTTACGGGTTATCGCCGATTTCTTTTTAACTATTTCTCCTTTTTATGGCCCCGTATTTGCGGGCACCAGTCAAGGTAAAAGATGACTGTCAAATAAAGTTGTCATTTTGAAATGTGTGCTTTATTGTTATAAAAACTCGTACATCGAAAATATTAAAGGTGTATTTATGAGTACAAATTAATCTGAATAAAACTAAAATAAAGTATCCAATTACAAGGTTAATAATGACATTTTACATGTTTCAATATTTTACTAATTAATAGGTAGGTACTATTAAATTGTTAGAACTTTAAGATTTAAGAAGATGTTCAAATATTCCTCAAAATGACAACTTTATTTGACAGTCATCTTTTACCATGACTGGTGCCCGCAAATACGGGGCCATAAAAAGGAGAAATAGTTAAAAAGAAATCGGCGATAACCCGTAAACGGGCTCATCAAAAATATCTAAAGTTATTCTTTTGAATGTGGGTTTTAGTGCTCTTCAATAAACCTAAATAGAATTTTTCTTTAAAATAATTAGGGAAGCCAATAATTGACCTCATTTAAAATTACATGGGATTTCCTATGTCCCGCTCGACGATGCAACACCCGGTATAAGTACAGTGTTTTTTCTTATAATTTGTCACTTCTTTAAAAAGTTTATTTTTTGAAATAGAAAAACAAGATATAAAAGTTGCAGGATATTTCCTGAAAATATTTATTTATGTTAACCAGAGAAACAAAAGACGATCGCAAAATTAAAAAAATGGTAGCATGTGGGGTTTTCCAATGGATCACACTATATCTTGTAACTTAATTTTCACATTTCAAAAATGATATACTACGCTTATGTTCGGACCAGCCGTTTTTGAGATATTTCACTTTAAATAATTGCCTCAAGTTGACGGTGTTTTGACGATTCAACAAAAAAATGCTATATTTTATCGCGCTGATCATGGATCCCTATTTAAAACAAAACAAGTAAATTAGATGGCAGTTAATATTGATATGCGTTTGACGTAAAAATACTTTTCAGCGATGAAGAAACACTTCGTGTAGTTTAACTTTATTATTCAAATGAGAACAATGTCTCAAAATCAATGCGTCAAACCAGAATTAAATATCCAGGTAATCGGGTTCCATTAAGAAAAACAGTAGCATATCACTTAAAAAATCATGGTGTGGCATATTAAAAATTAAATGATAGGACCAATAATTATTTGTGAAGTAATTTTGACAGAAAAACGCTATTTAGATTGTTTAATAAATAATATAGAAACTCCCTTGGAAGAACGTCCTATTTGTGAGTATAACCAGATTATTTGGCATCAAGATGATAGTGACCATAGTGTTCGAATGGTTACAGATTATCTAAATAATCGGCCCGTTTTATGGATTGGAAGACACGGCTACATTTAATGATCAGTAAATTGCCAACATCTCATACTACTTAACAATTTGTTTATGGGAGTACTTAAAGGCTAAAATGTATTATAACGAGACAAATAATTTGTCAGAATCACGCCAAACAATTAATTAGTTAAAGTAATGTAAATGACTGAACAGCAATATTAACGCACCACTAAAAATTTCCAACAATTTTAATGTTATATATCTTCTAAACCTATTGTCCGATTTAAATGATTTTTTTGCACATGATATCCTTTAGGAACATTTTTGTACTCGCAAATTTTTGCTAGGAAGTTAATTTTTATGGTATACCGGGTGTAACAAACATGTTGTGTTTTTTTCCCAAAATTTGAAACACCCTGTGGGATATTCTAGGATTCGTACAATATTGCATAGTACTTCTTACGTGAGCCACGAATTTTCTCAATGTTTTGTTTTTTGATTCAATTAGTTGTGTTCAATATTAATGAAGATAGACGATTTTATATTCCAGTATACATTTCTATTAGAAAATCATAAAAAGTAACTTTAACAAAATGGCACTAACAAAACATAACAAATAAACAGATTAATAATTATGGTATAAAAATAAAGATTAATTAGTAGCGTGTGTTTCCGCTTCTACTTCTAATAACGGCTGCACATCGGCGTCGCATACTCATAATTAGGTTTTCAATTTGATTTTGTTCAATTTCATTCTAAATTTCAACAACTATCCTTCCTACGTCTTGCAAGGTTGCTGGGAGAGGCTGACGACGTCCTAATTTTCTGCCAATAACGTCCCACATATGCTCGATTGGGTTAAGGTCTGGACTTCAATTAACAAAAAGTTATTGCCGATATAAGGAGCAAAGGGTACAACGTGCTCAGGTAAAATATCAGAAATATACCTTTCGCTGTTTAACGAACCTCCACGTGGAGGAAAAAGATCTGTCCGCGCTGTTAAGGAAATTCCTCCCCAAACCATCACAGAGCCTCCATTAAATCAAGTTGTTTTACGTATGTTGCATTGGGCATACCGCTCGTTTGGTCGTAGAATCACTCTTAGTCTCTTAGACGTCGATTGGAGCTATACAGGCAAAACCTAGATTCGTCCGTAAACAAAACATGCCCCCAGTCCTCAATAGTCCAGTTTACATGCTGCGTAGCGAATTGTAATCTAGCTCTACGGTGATCTGCGTTTAATGCGGGGCCTGTCGCTGGTACTCTATTATGCAAGTTGTGCTCGGTAAAGCCGCAAACACACTGAGCTCACGTCATGTGAGGTCACGTGCTATCATGTTGTCATGATTTAGCCGTGAGAGCATACTAGAAACACACTACCATCACGTTTTATGATGTGGTATACAAATTGATATATGAATTCGGGCAGTCTTTCTTTGATTTCACTGTGTTTGTGTTGTTTGTTTATTTTGCGTAAATTTTAAAATATAGAAAGCGCCAGCTCAATCAGTTCTTCGGACTGGGAAGAGTAAATAGAAACTGTGGCTGCCTTTATCGTTCTTCTGTAAACTTTGCCTTCACTCAGTGAAACAACAGCAAAAACCAAGAAAATAATGTGCTTACCTGGTATTTCTAACTTCTTTCCAATTTTCTCCCAAGCGGCTTGGCGAATATGTTAATCACGATATTCAGGCAATCCGTGATTATATAAACCAGCATGTTCTCTTACTTTTTCTATCAAAACCTCCTCCATTTTTAAACATAAATTCACCAACAACACACCAGCTCTCTACAAAACCGCCTAAACGAGTGCTCACGTGAGACGAAAAGTGTGGATTTGCAGAAAATAAGCACATGCTAGCACGCGTGCCGTTGGGGATGTAACGTAATTCGCATGAGATGACTTCAGTGTGGTTCTGATGTATTAACATACTATGTAAAACAACGCTTCACACTTTTTGTCTGTAACGTAATAGCACGTGAGCTTACGTGATGTGACGTGACGTGAGCTCAGTGTGTTTGCGGCTTTTTTGTCTGTAACGTAATAGCACGTGAGCTTACGTAATGTGACGTGACGTGAGCCCAGTGTGTTTGCGGCTTAAGACGTCTCCTCACAGTATCAATGCTCGGTTGGATGTTATGAACGGCACTAAATGCGATTAAAATATTTCTCGACGTGGTAAATCGTTCTCTTAAAGCACGTAATCTAATTAAACGATCTTGAGCCACTGTAGTGACTCGAGGCCTGCCTTGCCCAGAACGTCTATGGTAGTCATTGGTTTCTCTGAAGCGTTGAACAACACGGGATATTGTAGTATGGGTAACTCTCAATCTCAAATCAATGGCATGGTAGCTCATTCCTTTGCCATATAAAGTCACTGCTTGAACACACTCGTCACGGGTCAAATTTCTTGTAACGCTCTCCATTTTCACCCAACAGCGAAAAATCAAAATTTATTAACTTACTCGATTTTAAGCAATTCTTAAATAAAATTGAAATAATTTTCATAATAGAAACCCTGCTGACAATTACTTTGACATTTATTTTGCTCACATAGCCTACTTATGTTTGTTAATCGAGGTATCCATAAAAGTGTGATTTATGATTAAAAAACAAGCTGATTTAAAAAAGTGTTTATCTTCATTATTATTGAACACAACCAATTGAACCAAAAAACAAAACATTGAGAAAATACCTAGCTCACGTTTTAATTACTATGCAATATTGTACGAATCCTAGAATATTCCACAGGTTATTTCAAATTTTGGGAAAAAACACAACATATTTTTTACACCCGGTATACGATGAAAATTAACTTCCTAACAAAAATTGCGAGTACAGTTATATTCCTGAAGGATAAAGCTATCATGTGCAAAAAAAATCATTTAAATCAGACAATGGGGTTAGAAGATATATAACATCAAAATTCATTGTTGGGAATTTTTAGTGGTGCGTTAATATTGCTGTTCAGTGTATTTCAATATACTTGTTAAAATATTATTTTAAAAAATTTAGATTGCCTATATTTACTGTGTCAGCTAGTCTCAGTGTCGCCAGAATCCCCCTCAAGTGTTCTTTTTTGTGCAACAATTTATCTCCCTCCGATAAGCATTTGTAGCCCCCTTTTAAAAAAAAAACATGTAATTTGGTCATTCGTTGACAGATGTCTGTGTTCTGCGTATTTTCAAGTCCTTTGAATGTCCAGTGATGACAACTAAAAATCAATCGATTCTGTATGGTTTTCATAAACCTAATATCGAGTTATTTCAATCTTCCCAATTGATTTCAACAATTACTTTTGAATTTTAATATTTCTAATATTAATACCTGGTTATACGTCTTTAATGTCATCATCTTCAAATTAACCTCACTTTAACAATCACGTTGCAGCAGATACCACGGTTGTGATTAGGCACAGGTTATATTTAATCTTTTATAACAACATTTTACTCTTAGCATAGCCCCACATCACCACGTTAGTTAACAACACTAACAATAAATATATTTAATAATTTTTCAACAATAAAAATAATATTTTAATGTTTATATTAAAGTTAAATTTTAAAAACTTCATACAAATTTAAAAACTCTCATAATAAAAAACCTTTCTCCTTCAAACGTTATAGCTCAATTTATTATCTTTATTCACAATGTTTCTTCACTAATCAAAATTTCACATTTATAATCAATTAATCAAAACTTTATTTATATCTGAATCTCAATACAATAAATATGTTAATATGACTAGTTCGTACACGTAAGTCTTCAATTTTACATTTCCCATCCTATGGAGTTGCACTCATTAATTTAAGACAACTTACATGCCGTTACAGTTTCGCTCTACTCGATGTTAGGTAAGTCCCACTTAAACTTTTACTTTATATTCATTATTCTTTTTTAACTTTGCACTATCCTCTTTAGTATTCCCTGATGATGGAGTGCTTAAGCATTCGGAACATGTTAGGAGCTTTTTATTTCCTTTTCAATCATTAAACTTGGAAGGAAGGAGGCATTGTTTCATTTACATATTCAAAAATTACTTGACAGAAAACTTAAAAGATCCTTTTCCCAGAATTAGCTTCTTAGTATATTATGGGTCTTATCCACTGATGTACTCAATTGGTTTCAGAATAATTTATTTTACACTATATAATTTTTTGGTTATACCGAATATATGTATTTACTTTTTTCTTTCTTTTTAGATTACTTTTTGGCGTAGGTTGGTCGTTATAATTTGTGTGTCCTACGTCATCTTAAACCCGAAAACTTGTTTACTCAAAAACACAACTTGTGTTGTTTTCCATTTTAGCGTTTGACTTGAATGGAGGGTTTGTCTTTCCTGGATGATCATTAATATATCTATTCTTTAATCGGTTGGTTCAGAAACTTCTCATTTAATAAATTACTTTGTATTTAATTTGTTTTAATACGTCTTGAATAAAATATTGAGCAGAGGTTTTACCGGTATAATAACAATTTGCCATAGGCAAGCGTTTCCAAAAAGGGACGATTTTTAAATTAAAAAGCAATTAGTGATTTCTTTGGATGGTCTGGGTTAATTCGCGTTTACCAGCTAGTATATGAGGAAACTGCACCTCCCAAGGGCGGTAATTACCCAAACTATGCATCTGCCATTGGCACCTCTACTTTTATTAATTATACAGAATTGTTTAAATTATTAGATCGGTAGTATTTTAAATGCTAATTCAGACGCAAAAACAATGTAGCATCACGTTTTCGAGTTATGAAGTCAATTACGAAGCCAATTACTATTATAGTAAATTGAAGCCCTTGTATATTAAATTATTTCCTGTCAAATTTCAAATTTATTCACCCGGAAGACCAGTGGATAGGTTCATTTGTTTATATCCATTGATCACTAAAATACTTCATAGAAATTGTAAGTAGTTGTGGGCAGTTTCGGGATCCTGCTGAAGATTATGGCTACTTATTTTTGACTCTAAAAGGAAATGGATTCTTGTGTCAAATTTGAATTGTCAATAATATAATATCAAATATAAAGGGTTGTTCATTTAATAAAAGAGTAGTTTACTTCACAATTCGAGAGCATGGTTCTTAATTGTCTTGACATTCTCCTATCTTAATGTACATTCAAAACAATACAGTTTTGTGTCTTTCAGCCGGTATAGAAGCGAGAAGACTCACTTAGTTTTTTTACATAGTTCACACTAGTTCAACGCACTTACCCCATCGTGTCTCTAGGTTCCCGATTCCATTCCTGACGCGTTTATGTTCAAGGCCCTCGAAATCGGCAGTTAACCGCGACCTAACTTCTTACAGAGCCAGAAAAGCTTTGAGTTTCAGAAACGGAACAAAGTCCGAAGGTACTTAATTGGGAGAAAAGCCTGGATACGGAATTACTTCAAAGTCAATTGGATTATAAACAAGCGACACGCCTTGAGCTGGATCAGCACTATTTTGCCTATTTTAGGACATTTCTCCACAATCGCTGCTTTATATCTGACTGAATGGGATGCCGAGTAAGTATACCCCAGGGATAGTTTCCCCTTCTCAAGATAGTCGATCAGGAGAATTACTTCCGCATCAGAAAACAATAACATCATAACTTTCTACGCAAGTAGCCTTTTTCGGAGGCCTCCTCGTACGAGGTCTCCTCCTGTACGTCTATCGTTTTGTGGTCGACGTATAATAGTAATAAATTAAAGTTTTGTCCATCGTATCGTTTTACAACTCCGCAAAAAACTCGCTGGATTATATTTGAACTATTGCAAGCATTCGGTAAATGTTCCAATGAGATTTCGTTTCTGCTCCTAAGTGAGCAAATACGGCACCCAGCTTAAGCAAAGTTGATATACTCTCACTCGCATGGCCAAAACGTATCGTGAACTTTCAACGTTTTCTGGGGTTTCAGCAGATTTTTGGAATCTCAGGTCGTGGTGCACCTTCGACGTTTCTACTGCTTTGCTTGAATTCATTGATTCCAAGTCTAACCATGTTGAAAGAAGAATATAAGTTAGCGATTGTAGATGCAATCCATTTATAAATTTTCAGTAGCTCTTAACGCGGGTGCACTAGGTCATGGTCCACACAAATTCTTATGCCTTCCTTTCATCGTTGGCTTGCCTTGGGCGCCACCTGGTTTGGTATTAATTTAAACCAAGAAAATAAACCGAATATCTGTGTTGATTGGAAGACCATATAATAAGTAAAACCAACATTTTCCCACACTGGCTTTTGAGTTTCATAAAAAGAAGGGGGGGGGGGGGGGGGTAATGCAAATTTTTGTTTAATTGCAAATATCTAAATTTAAGACTAAAGTTAGGTTTTGCATTTACTATTTAATGTTTAAGTTTAAAGTTTACTGGATTAAAAAATGGAACTCATCTTTTCTGGATGCAAGGATTTCTGCTCTCTAGCCTTATTTTAATTGATTTAGATTGACTTAATGACTTAAACGAATAAAAATTATAATTTAATTTGACTGTTAATGGCTAATAATAAAATATTAAAATTGAAATGGTTTGAAGAAAACTTCGGTGAATGATAAAATACATTGTACCAAACTTATATGAGCCTGCTACTCTAAAGTGGACTCTGCTGCCACAGTGCCACATCAGCATGGCCTCATATGGTTCCCGAAAATTAAGTTTGGTAGGCCAGGTGAAATTCTCGTATTCGTAAACAACTTAAGTCAGGCCAACTGTAACCATATGGCATCTCATGAGCTTGCGGTATTAAAACCGATGTGGTTAAGCTTAACTTCAAAATCTCGAAAGGCAGAAAAACCGACGAAAACAGCCAGAAAATTCCCCACTGAATAAATACCCAAAGAATTAAGCTTACCTCTTAAAGGGGGGGTAAAAAAGACTGGTGGTCTTTTGTTGAGATGATTGGCTTATTTTTTTAGTCGAAAAACCAGAATTAAAAGTCACGAGAATTCCAAGAAACCCCTTCTGCTTCAATCAACAGCTGACTCGACAGTGTTGCCAACCTAACATTACCTTTTACGCTTGTACATAGGGAGTTGATATTAAACAGTGTTTCCCAACAAAAGATATATTCCGTTATATTATTATCTCATTTAAATAGAGCAGGACATTTTGGCGCTGGACTTTTTTTTTCGAAAATATAGGCTAATTGGAAAAAATGGATTGGATGGCTTGGATGGCGCGGTGTAGCGCCAATTCAGCCGAATTAGTGCCAACCTAAAAAGAAAATGTGGCGTTAAAATGTCCTGGCGCTATGACGACAGCGCTAAAATGTCACATACGAAATTTTAAAACATAAATACAAAGATATGGGCTAATTGTAATAATTTTAAAATTTCACATAAGTTAGTAGCTATTAGACGAAAAATGAAAATTCTGAAAGGCAGGCAAAAAGCAGATCTCGACAAGCGAATAAACCGATATATTTATGATGGCTCAATTTGTTAGGGCGTTGGTATATAAAACCGAAGGTTATCTTATGGGTTCGAATCTGGCTCGTAGATGAACTTCTTTCTGAATTTTTGTTTTTTGTCTAATATGCCACTAACTTACTTCAAACTAAAGAAAAGGTGTTTTCGATACTTTTAAGATACCTATTCATCGCACTATCTTACTGATATATTATGTATAGTCGTGCGCTGACATATTTTTCCCAAACGCAAAAATGGAAATAATTGTTTGTAATTATATTTATTAAAATAATAATAATAAGCAGGTACCTACTAACTATTCAACATATAGGTATATGAAATATCTAGCCACTAACTAGGAATTATAATATTTTGTCTAATTTTAACCGCAGGTATTTTTTGGATAAAATATTTCTCTACCGAAATTAAATCAAATTACCGGTAAATAACAACGCGAACCACGGACGGAATAATAGTATATCAATTCGATCGGCCATGCCTTTGACATAGTTTGGAACGGCTCGCAGTGAGTAAGCGGCGTGTGGGGTGTATTTTGCAGCACGTTGTGATCTCGCTAGTCTGTCCAGCTCAGTATGTTGCAGTCGCCAATAAATTCCTTGCTGAACACAGTAAACCCTTAAGTTGGTAATGAATATTAATTGTCAAAGGTTTTATTGTGTTATTTTGGCAATTGGTATTGTATCCAATTAAAATATCCTTTTTTAGACATGACTCATAAAATGGACACTATAAAATCATTTGTTGTGAATAGAAGACCAAACATTTGATACTATTATCATTATCAAATTTAGGCAAACAAATTGTACGGCACATTATGTATTTAAATATGGTGGTAATATTTAAAAAAAAATGCATATAACACAATATACATATTTATTAAAGCTATTACCGTCCTTCCATTAGAAAACTCCCCGCAAGCGGCTCACTCTCTAACATAGACGCATACGCCAATATAATACATTAGTATATTATTAATAATATCCCTATTATTCGAGAACAATGCACCCCATGTGTAACATAACCTATAAATAACGGATATAAATTATACCTAATTTTAATACCTACATAACCAATGAAAATTACAAAATGATTTAGAACAAATACTATATCACTTTTATCAGATTAAATTACAATTGGAAATGCGAAATGTACTTTTCGCGTTATAAAGTGAGTGAAATTATATAAAATGAGTGGCATTATACTGACCAAAGGTTTCTCTGTTATACAAAACGGCTGAAAGCGTTGTTAGGGTTCTCATTCCGGGCGACAGGATGACAGTTTAATTTAATAGAATTTGATTATTTTAAATGGAAGTTCATGAATTTGCTGACCAAACCTAGAAGGAGAAGCTAATGGAAAAGGGACAAAAAAACACTTAGGAGAGATGTCTTTAGTATTTTTCATATAGATGGATAAACTCAATGAAACTATAGTAAATTTACGGGTACGTAATTTAAATTTAATAAGAATATAAACACTAATTTCCTTCCGAGCAAAATATTTTCTATTGTAAAGAGCTTAGAGAATCCCTATGAAATCGTAGATATACAGGGTACTAATGTGATCATATTACAATCTTCTGGGGTAGATAGAACACAGCAAAAAAAAAATAAAGTTCATACGAACATGGGTCCGGAAGATGGCTTTCTTAAACTAGTTTTCGTTTTGTAGATCCGGAACAAACCACTTCAGCTACCGCAACCAATTCTGGGACACGAATTACTGTTAGTAAGTTCATCTATTTGAACCTATTGGAGAATGTTAACTTTATTAAGGGGCGTGCGAACCAGGGGGTATCAGGATATTCCTGTAGAGCTTTAATTTCTTGCGTTTTGACATCAGGCTACGATTTTCCTATGCCTTCTACATAAAAAGGGTACTCTTTATAAAAGTCGCTAAATGTCACCGTTTCTTCAGAAACTGTGAAACAAGTTAAGATACAGAAATAGATTATTGAAGTATTAAAGAAATTAGGTAGTAGGTAGTTAGTAGTAGGTAGTACAAAAAGAAACTTAAAATAGGAGTTGCTAAAAAATGCCTGCCACTACGCTCGATATATTTATTGCACCTACGCAGCTAAATAACAAAAATTTACCTTATTTCATTAATAAGGTAAACTCACTGCTGTCAAGAATTTCTCATTAAATTAGTTTCCCGGTTAAGTCATGGAAGATTACACTATCGCTAAATACGCCGAAATACTATTAATTTATGGGGAAGTTCGATCTAATCGCAGAGCTGCTTATCAACTATACGAAGAGCAGTTTCCTAAAAAGGGAATCCCAGCTCACACACTGTTTAAAAGAGTCAATCAACGACTAATGGAAAAGGACTATGCGCACCTCGGATTTTGAGGAAAAGGTGCTTCGGCGATTTGAAAATAATCCTTTTGTAAGTGCTCGAATAGTCGCAGATGTCATGCATATAAATCATGTCAGTGTATGGGAGGTTTATTATGAACAGCTTCTTCGCCTCTACCATCTTCAAAAAGTGCAAGCATTGGGAACAAATGATTTCATGCCCCGCGCGTAGAATTTTGCCAGTGGCTTCTTGACCGGTGCCGGTGTACAAAAGAACCTAAATTTCCAAAATATATACTTTTTACTGAGTTAGAGAACGATTAATTGGACCGATCAGGTTACCTCCTCGTTCAACCGGTACTATTTACCTTAATTTTTTAAGGAATATGTTGCCAGAATTGTTACATGATCTACCCCTAAATATACGATAGAACTTTTGGTTTCAATATGATGAAGCGCCAGCTCATCTTTCACTTCTTGTCCGCCAGCACCTGAATGAAAATTTTAGATGACATTGGATTGACCGCGTAGGCCCTGCCACCTGGCCAGCGCGCTTCCCAGATCTAACACCTTTAGATTTTTTTCGTTGGGGTATATGAAAAGTCTCGTCTATGAAACTCCAGTCGAGTCAGAAAAAGATTTGGTGGTTAGAATTTCTCTCAGACCCATTAATATCTGACCAAATGTGTTCGGCTTTGCCGACATTACCTCGGGAAAGTGATAGATGGGGTGTATCTGACGGTGGGGCTGCTGCTGTGTCATCTGTATTGTTGCAAGATTTAGGTGTTGTGAAGGAAGGTGATACCTCGTCTGGTATAGATCGAAGCATAATCAGACGTGAAAGGAGGAAGTTTAGAAATAAACTTAAATCTACTGATGAAAGAAATGTTGTGCTAAGATCGATTTATTTTAACGCAAATATTTTATAGTTTTACCCTTATTTCGAAATATTCGACTCCACTGTGGCACCTTCAAAAGTGGCTAAAATAAAAATAAAAAAATAATAACATTCTATTGGCTTATAGTAGCAGGTTTTGCACACCCAGGCTTTTCAATTAATTGACTGTGGCACCTCCAGATGTCAAGACTGTGTCCTGATTTTTTTGTGTTTCTTTTTTTACCTTTATGGATATATTTTTGGCTCAAGGTAAACTAATTTAAATGCTAAATTTATATAAAAAAAAATAAAAATATTTTATGGTTTTACTTCTATTTTAAAATTTTCGACTCCACTGTGGAACCTTCAAAAATTGCCAAAATTAAAAAAAAAATTAATAACATCCTACTGCCATATAGTAAGAGGTTTTGCACACCCAAGCTTGTTTCTATAAAAAAAATGTTTTACTCCACTCTACTATACAGGGTGTCTATTGAACATACGGAAAAAAGTAAAGGGGTTATTCCCTGGACAGGCCGTTTAGTTTCAACTAGAACCATAAACTTAAAACACAACAATCCTTGGACTATTCTAAAAATACATTGTCTTTTGATGATTCTTGAAAAATACAGGGCGAGAAAAATTTTCCACAATATCAACATTTTATTACCTAAAATTACATGGAGAATTTCTTAATCTAAAAGAACTGTTGAAAATGATTTCCTCCAGCTAGGATGCAAGAATCCAATCTTCTTCTCATTGACTGCTGAACTTTTTTAAAAAGAACAGGGGCATTTCTTATTGGGTTACACCCAGCAAAGTATCCGATTTCTTAAATCGTCCACATTCTCCACTGGAGTAGTATAAAGTAATGACTTTAGATAGTCTTATAGGAAATAATCCAGGGGGTTTAGGTCCGGGGATCGAGGAGGCCATGTGAGGTCTACCTCGACCAATCCAGCGATCTCCGTTAAAAACTCACGAGCAAGCCCATTAAAATGCCTGCACCATCCTGCATAAACCATATTGCATTTCTTGTTGCCAATGGTTCATCTTCTGGAAACAGAGGTAGCCTCGGTACCTCGCCGGTAAGTCTTCCTGGTAGAAATACCTGTCCAATTAGCCATTCACCCACAATTCCAACCCGAACGTTCTTCAAGTACCTCAAGTGGATTTTCTTCAGCTCATACATGGTTGTGGTGAAAATTTCTTGTTGCATTTCTTAAGAAATTCGACTCATCGGTAAAAAGAATCAGCGTCAGTAGTTGAAGAATTTGAATAAATGTGTGCAAAAGCCATTGACAGAATGTAATGCGTGAAGGAAAATTAGCAGGAAGAAGTACCTGAACGCGTTGTATGTACTATGGGTACAACAAGTGGTCATCAAAGATTTTCCAAATAGCCCCATTACTTACATTCAAATTATTTGCAATTTTTCAAGTAAAAGTACCTGAAGCCTCCTATTCTCTTCCACTTATACTGTTCTTATTGTCATTGGCCTTCCTGGTCCTCCACTTCGTTTCAATATGCCTGTTTCGTGAATACTTTGGAAGATTTTTCTGTCAGGAACGTTACGGTCAGGAAATCGTTCAATGTATAACCGCCTAGCTTGTAATGAATTACCATCAGCAAGTCTGTTAGTGAAATGCATGTTAGTAATCTCGGCGCTCGTATACCGATTTATAATAGACGACTTCACTGACAAAAGTTTAAGTATTAAAGACGTCAAGCAACAAAACATCAATCAGTCTCAGCAAATTTGACATATACAAGATGATCAATAAGAAGACGTATCTAAATGAAATCCACAATTGAACTAATTTGCTTAAATGATAACTACGCACTTTTAAAAAAGATTTTGCACTTTTATTTCGATTACATTAATAATTTGAACAATGCTGCTTTTGAAAAATCAACAGAGACAAACAATATTCTTAGAATAGTCCAGGGAATAACTCCTTCAATTTCTGCCGTATGTTTATTGAGCACCCTTATAATATGCCTAAAAGCATATAATTAAAATGTTGGTAAATTAATGGTAGGACATTAAAAGGCAAAATTAATATCTGTAGAACATCAAAAAGAGAAAATATTACTACAGTTTTTTGTGACAGGAAATATTGTAGCAATTTTAAAATTGTCACTATTGACTTTGTGGGGAATGTTAGACTTACCATTAATTCTTACTGTCATATTTCCACAAAGTGCATCTTTTATAGTTATTTTGTTTAAAAACTTGTTAATTAAATTGTGTCATCTATGTTTACAGAAAATTGGTCAAAATATGTGGAGTTAGAAGTAGTGCGCTCGCTTTTCTGTTGGTTAATTACACAAGACGCTGCAAGCAGGTTTACCACGTATTTTCGTTTCTCTTTCTCGTCAAGTCGCAGAACGCTCATTTCTACTTTTGGCAACTTTATGTACGAACAAAATTGTTTGGAATTATTTTCTTTATTTCATTATTTAATTTATGTTCTGGTGAAAGCCCAGACTTTCGTATCGTTTTGATCTTTTGTAGTGTAACTCAGTTCTCTTCTTTTTTTTTTGGTTATGTTAAGTTGGCAACACTTTGAGTCAGCTGATTTTTGTTGGAGGAGAAAGTTTTAGAGTTCTCGTGGCCCTTGAGCTCGCTTTTTGAAAAATACCTTCAGAGAGGAAGGTTGTTCCTCGCTGTTAGGTTTTTTTTTCCAAAAGATCACGAGGTCTCACCCTTCTTTTAGAGGTAAGCTCCTGTAATTCCTTTTATTCTTTTATTTTCTTGTTTTGTGGGGATTCAGTGGGTAGATTTCTTCTTTTGGCTATTTTTAGGGGCTTCGGTTGTTATTGGGTTTTCACCACTTCACCATATGTGAGGTTAAAAAACCACCCAAACCGGGGGCATGAAGCCTACCAGCCACCTTAGGAGTGCTTCTAAGGGTTTTTAACCAAGCTAAAGTCCACCTGCCCAGCTGAAGGAGCTACCGCAGCAGAAGCGTGCTGGTATAGTCCCCAGAATATTATTTTTTTGTGGTACCGAACTTAATAATCTCGCTATTTCAATTTCATTATTTCCCTTATTGACTTAATTTAAATACTCTTTTACTAAAAATTAATTTAATCTACCCTTTTTAAAATTTAATATATGAGATTTTTTTAATGTAAGGCTATCCTGGCAAGAGGTAACAGTTTCATAACCATAAACCATTGAATGATTTAAAAGGCTCTAGAATCTTCCTAGGTTATACCCCATTCCTATTTTAAAACCTTGCACCCGGAAAGGCTGGTTTCTGCATTCATAACCTCAGAAATTTAAGCAATGTAAAGTCTCTATTGAATCTGAACATTTTATAACAAGCGTAAACCCCAGTTCCTTTTTTTTATTTAATAAAATTTTATTGTTTGTGTGGGAAAATTTGAGTTTTATTTGTTGCATAGATTTCCAATAGTACTAACATTCGGTATATTTTCCCTGGTTTGGACTTCTGTCAATCCAGGTAGCGCCCAAGGTAAGCCAACGACGAGGGGAAGGTGTTAGTATAACGGACCACGACTTAATGCCTCCACATTAAGAGCTACCGTCAGCAGAGAGTGACAACCTGTTGTCCATGACAAAAGGTTGCCACAGTCATAATATTAAAGAAATGTATGTGTTTACTTGTATTCTTGTATGTACCTACATAATTTATGTAAATTATGGGCCCTAATTTTTACCTGACATTTTAACTAGCGAAATATACATAGACATACATTTGAAAATTATCCAGGTATCAATATATTTAATATGTAACCCAGCCTAAGAAGGGAAGGGGGAGGGTGATATGAAATAAACATGTCCTCCCTAAAACTAGAGTTTACAGGTATAAACATTCAGTGATGTATTGATATAAAAGAAAATACGCCTGGACAGTGCAGGGACTACCCTGTATTATATACAATTAATCAGTCTTGAATTTAGGGCAAAATAGTAGAGTAACGGATAATTCATAAAAAATAGCGTTCTCAGATTTAATTTTTATGCATACAGAAAATTAAAAAGACGTTTCCTAAAGAAGGTTTTCAGTAATCTCTTCAGCTAATTCAATTAAAAGTTTTGTCCATACTTAATTAGTTAAAGAACTATTAGTATGTACCTGCCCCATGCGGGCACAACTTCAAGTTAATTAGATAAGACAACCAAAAACTTCCTAGAACGTATTTTGTTAAAGTTTAGGAACAAGGTAGGCAATAATACTTAAATTAAGTTACGCACGAGTACGGCCAAAATCTAATTTGGTAATTGGTTTTCCGCAATATTGATTCCTCATTGAAAATAATGTAACAAAAGCTTATGGCGACTGGCTGCCATACTCTATAGTTATTTTTTTTAATGCGTAAAATAAGTAATTATGTAAAATTACAGCAAAAGTTACTTAACATAGGGTGCCAAAAAATTAGTTAATGAACGTAATGTTTAACAAATTACTACATACTTATTGCATTTCAAATTTAATCTTGCTATACCTACCTAATCTTACATTTCATTTGCATATTTTTATATAAGTTCTGTAAAATATTGTAGTTTTACTAGCAGCTATTTTTTACAATTTTCCATGTAAAGTAGTGGCATTCAGATGAAGATTGAGTCCCTGTTTCATACAAAATCAGCAGAAAAATAAGCCAATAAAAAATACAAAACTTCCCATTATTGCGTATTTGCAAAAATTTATGTTAGACATATTTACAACCTTTGTGCTGCTTAAGCCTTATTATTTACAAGAAAAAAAATCCTAGCAGAGAAAACAGAGGAGGCCAGATTTATTTTTGACTTATTTAGTGGCACTCTCTTGATTATAAAAACTACAAGTTACATAATAATCAAACAAACTTATTTTATACAGACACTAATTTATTAGTTTGTTTTCTATTAAATTTATAGAATCATGGTATTTTGATTTTGCTCAGTAATATAGGAAAAACGAGTATCAGTACGATAGTGAAAAAAGGAAAGGAAATAATTAATTAATCGGTCGTTGATATAAACATAAAATATTTTGTTATTAAGTTAAAATAATCATTTCATGGCAAACTATAAATAATATTCGTAGTTCAAGATAACTATCGCAAAACGTCATTTGGTAAAGGATCCTATCCATAATTGGCTTGGTATTCTTTCAGCAAATTACAGTACCCACTAATTTCAAATTAAAACCTTCTATTTATTTACGATAAATAACATTGACATTTGATGCCAGTCGAATTAGAGATATAAAAATAAACAGTCCCTAACATGGACAAAATTAAATAACAAAGTTATTTCCATCAATCCATTAAAGACATTGACAGATACTAGGAAATACACATTAATTATTCGTGTTCTTTTGACCACCTTGGATCGATTTAGATAAGCTGAAGTTGAAACGCTGTTATATTTAGGTCTGATTTTATCATTATATTACATCATATTGTGGTGGCCGTACAACCGCATGTCCGTGATTTTACCTTCTTGTGCGAAACCGATCTTCATGTTGGCTAAAATTTTGTTGAAAATTAGAAAATCCATTTCCATGTCTAAGATTTACACCTAGTCCTGATTAAGGCACCTATTTGGTAAGTTTACTACCTAATTTGTCCTAGACGCTCGATAGTCTTGAGATTCTTGCACATAACCTCTAAAACTCTCTATTTTTTATGATTACTTTTCCACTTTGCTAATTTCCTTCCTGATTTTCCGATAATTCTGACTTTTCCGTCAGTTTTGACCCGTTGTTTTTTTGACCCTGTGCTTTTTTGAAGGTTTTTGTGGGGTCTATCTGAGGGTAAACTGAAACTGCTACAAAGTCGGTAAGTGGCAATCTCTTAAGAGGACCAGCCACCTTTAGGAGGACCCTGCGGATAAGTACTCCTTTATTTAGACACCAAATATTATGTTGATTTTGATTTTTAATGGAAAAACAGCCACATGTAATTTCTCACTTTACATAAAACTAAGTAATTTTCGCTTTATTCTAATTGAAGAAATTGTTCAAATTATTTGTATGTACACTTTAACAGTATTTTTCGACTAATTCACTGTTTTAAGTAATTTATCTATTTATCTTGAATCTCCAGATATATTAAGCGGAATGTAAGAGTGCTGTAACTTTTTGCTGTAGTAAGTGTTAACCTAGCCAAATTCATATACCTTTACAAATTTTATCTGATTGGTATACTAATGAGATGTTGGATTAATTATTATTAGTTTTGCAATTTAAAATAAAAATACCCCTCTTTTACCATCGACCTTCTTTTTCTTATTAAATACCTTTTATTTAACTAATTTTTTGTGTATGTTGACACTGTGTGTGGTACCAAACTAAGTTGCAGATCGAGTTGCAGACTGAGTTTCAGGCTTCATCGCTACCCATGGTTTGTTCCGGAGACGATTTGTAAAAATGTATAAGTGCTTTTGTTCTAACTAAAGTTACCGTAATTCAGGTACCTGCCTAACGTTCAAAGATTGAAAGAATACATCCTCAAAGAATGTAAGGGAGTATGTACAGCACACTGTGGCGAAATATATAACCATATAATTAAACTTATATTTTGTTCTTGGAACATACTTTAATAATCAGTAAAAATAAAATAATTTTGATGAATACCTAAACCTAGAATACACCCCTTTCTGTTAAATTTCCCCTCAATTTCTCGTTTCGTCTCATGTAATCTTTCGATAGTTGTACTCTACCTATTGAGTCTCTTACTAATTGTGATTATTGTTGTTTATTATAATTATATTATATAGTTTTAGAAACATTAATTTAAATAAGCTGAAAAGAAATGGAGATTACGCGAAAATTTCTATGACAAAAATTAAAAATTGGACAAAGGTTGATTATTCGGTAAATGATAAAGCTCAGTATAACATTCCTAAGAAAATTTTCTAAGCTTATGAAAATTACTAAGATATGCCTTAGGATTTTGCAACGTCTTTTTTTATATTGGAAGGCAAAATTAAACAATTGACGAGTCATATTACGAGCTAAAATCCATCAAACGTAGATTTATTAGCGTTTTATCCTGAACTAAGGACTGGAAATTTTTTAACAATCGTATCGAGAATATTTTACATAATTAGTATAGGGCCTGACTCAAAATGTTATGTCAAATCGAGCACCTGATCAAACAGTTTTTCGCTGGAATTAAAATACCCATTTTTGCAGGTGATACCGCGCATTATAGAATCAATCAGTTATTGATAAATAGGTGCTATTTTAATTGTTGTGTAATATTATTATTTGTAGCAGGTTGGAATTAATTAATGCCTTATCTTCTAAGTCAGGTTAGTTTTAGTAGCTTCTTGCCATTAACTTCTATTCCATAATCTGTGACTTTATGCGCCGAACTTCACTTAAAAGATTGGTTTGGGTAATACCCTAATTAAATTGTAATTCAAGAGTGCGTTAGTTTTGCTTGTTGTTGTTGCTTTTTCTTTTCGACATTTTTTTAAATAGTATATTTCGTCGAGCCCTCCAGCTCAGTGCCTCGCATCTATAACTGGAGGCAGCCAAGTCTTAGGGCGGAGCATATATGTGTGTTTATTTGATAAGCAATCTCCGTACGTCTGTGGTAGTTTGTAATTGTTCTATTGTAAAATTCAATCAAGTGGGAATCTCAAAATCTCTATGTAACATGCTATTAATAGCATAGCTCAGAACATTCGCAAAGATTTTTGAAGCCATGTTCTGAAGTATCTGGAATCTGTTATGCTCAGTCCTGTTTATTATGCACCAAATTGGCACACCATAAGTCAGGACGGGCCTGACCAAAGCCTTGTACAAGTTTAGTCTAGTTCTATATCCTTTTCTACTCTTTTATTTAATAGACAGTGAATAGAAGCCAGCTGCTTTTCAGCCTATTTAAGTCTTGTCTCAGAATTTTTTCCAGTTCAAACTTTGATCAAAAAGTAGACCCAGATACTTGACTTCTTGAACCCAATTTACCTGTATGCCGTTCTCCCTTAGAAGAGTCTTGAGCCTTCGCCCCGTGTTGTTCAAAAAGAATATGACTTTTGTCTTGGCAGGGCTCAGACGAATCTTACAGTCCAAAAGTCATTCTTTCAATGATCTAACGTGTTTTTGCAATATAGATACCAGTATCCGTAGCAACTTAGAAACAAAAGTAATTGCAGTATCATCAGCAAACAAAAACAACTCACTAAATCTATCCCTCGAAATGTCATGAACACAAATGTTATACAGCAACGGAGCAAAAGGGGATCCTTGCGGAACTCCCGCCCTAATGGAGTCGTGCCATCTGACAGGTCATGTTTGAAGTACCTTTCCTTCTGTGTGGTCACCGTCATATTTAAAACATATTTAAAATATAGAAAAGGTACAAAAAATTTGTTAGGTATATTTCATACAAATTATGGTTGCCTGTTAATGGTCTGAGGCCTAGACTGAATTTAGATTTAATCTCTGAACGTAAAATCAAATTTGATATATATATTTCCTATTTAAATTAGTAAATGGGATAATTAAATGCCCAGACCTATTACATCGGGTTAACTTTCGCGCTCCACCAAGGGACAAAAGAAATCATCTTCTTTTTGCACTTGACCATCATAGGTGTAACTACGGTAAATCTTCTCCCATACCTGGAATTCTTAATAACGGAAACAGATTTACCAATGACTTTTTAACACTTATATGTACACACTGTATTAGTATATAAGAGCTAGTTTAGGTTTCAGTTTTTGGTTTTTCTTTTAACTGGTATAATAATTATTAATAATTTGCTACCTAAAAATTGTAATTGGGCCTTGCCCGTCGATTAATAAATAAATATCAGACCACAGTGCCAGAGCCGATTAAATGCTTTCGAAGTATCAAAGAGAGGTTGAAATTATTTTGACGAGGATATAGGATATGGCTTGTTGGTTGCTCATCCTTTATACAAAAAATATTATTATTGTCAGAAATAGTTAATTAAATTAATCAATACAAAATTCCTTTATCTGAAACTAAGCTGCAGAAAAGATGTCACTACTCTTGCATTATTGGTTGTTGACACCGCATATCGTACTTTTTAAGAAAATTCTTGATTCCTATAATACGGTGTCCGCCCATTTACTGATACAGAACAAACTACACGTCTAAGATACGATTTTTGAAATGACTTGAACGAAATTTGGTCATTAGTCCATTAAGTCAATTCTGTAGAACGAAGAATTAAAATTTTCATCAATGACTGTTTCAAGGTTATTGCCATAATAAATTACAGGGCTATAAAGTGTTAACGGTACGAAACTTCAAAGGGTAATACGTAAGGTCGTTTTATGAAGACAAGTTTCTATGAACATATGTCCGGAGTTGCTTTGTTTCTGAGATACAGGGCGTTGAAATTAAAAAAAAAATGTCGTAACGGTGATTTCTAGTTTTTTTTTCTCGCAAACGAAGCCAGATATGAAGAAAACACTAAAAAGTTGTATTTGTAGTTGTTTAATCCGAAAAAATAAAAAAAACTAAAAAAACGGCAGTGGCGTACGTATAATTGTTAATTAACTATAATAATCACATGCTCAGTCACATCAGTGTTGGGTATAACCACTGCCGTCGAGACCGCAGTGGTATAACACAAAAGTTTTTCGCAGATAAAGCCTGTTTCACGCGAAGTGGCAAATCTAATTTGCATTTGCACAATGAACATGTCTATGCTGAAGAAAATCCTGATGCGACTAAAGTAACCCATTATCAGCATGAGTTTTTAGATCAATGTGTGGGCAGCAATTATGGACACTTTCATAATTGATCCTGTCATTTTCCTACCTCGACTAAATGGCGAAAATGATTTGGAACATCTGCGAAACGCATTACCAAACTTATTAGATCCCCTGCCCTTGGAACTTCGAAGAGGAATGTGGTTTAGGTACTTTGTTTAATCAAAATGCCTCAATGAATATGGTGTATTACAGATTTCTTTTTACATTTACATACGGGACATGATGTAAGGAAATGCAAAGATCCTGCTAGAAAAACTAGGTACTTGTACTTGTATCTCAAAGAGTATTCGTCATGGTATAACACATAAAATATTTGTTCATGGTTAGGAAGTTATCTCTTAATTTGGTATACCAATGGGCGAAATATCGGAAGAGTGCTTGGAAGCCATACACAAAGACATTCGCAAAGACAAATTAATGCATACCAGAAAAATCTCCCGACTATAATCCAATATTGTTCATGTGTATTATCATTTTCTTCACAATAATAATTGGCTGTGGTGCCCACTGAGACGCCACTGGACCTGATAATTTCAATCTAGTTAGGGCTAAATAAGCGCCTTATTACTTCAAATAACTGAACCAAATTTCAACCAAATCGGCTTAAGGATATTTAAGACCGTTTGTTTTTTAAATGCAACGCCCTGTATCTCAGAAACGAAGCAACTCCGGACATATGTTCACAGGAACTTTTTTTCTTAAAACGACCTTACGTATCACCCTCTGAAGTTTCGTACCGTAGTTAGGAAACACCCTGTATAATATGTTTAAGAAAATTGCAAAGATACTCTATTGACATTTTTTTTTTTAATAAAATATGTAAGTATGGTGTCCTATTTAAATTAAATTATTTTTATATTAATTAACTACTCTTAATATTCAAATCAATAATAATTACCTTACTCTTTAGCTGACGATTGATAAAAATGTAGAATTGCAAAGTAATTAATTTTTAATCCGTCAGCATAATTTAATGGGCAGGAAACACCTGGGACTAATTAAATAGCCTTATAAATATTTAAAAACGAAAAGGGCGAAAATTACGTATTCGTTAAAAATAAATTACTTGTGTGTTTAAATCCTTGCCAAGCAGATACACCATTGTAGCATGAAATGAATCATTATTTATTACCTTTCTTTATAGTAGTGGAATGAAACAAACTTAGGACCAGCCCCTAATATTTAAGAACAACTGCAATTTGTTTAATGAGAATTAATTCAATACACAATAAGTGTAACTTTGTCACCCTGAATTTTGAAAATAAAGCAGTTAAGATTGTGTCTACAACAAATACTTTAAATTCAATTAATTTAATGAATTAGCCTCAAAATATCACTATACGGGGGTGTTAATGAATAGCACGCAGATATTTAAGAGAGTGATAGTGCTCATCAAAATACAAAAAAACATGCTTAAAATCATGCGGTCATAAAGGCTTCATTCTTGATTACAGGGTGTCAAAACTTAATTTTTTTTTAGTTGTTTTCGTTTTTCTTCCATATTCTCCGAAATAATTATTTCAACACTTATTAGCTTTTGGAATCTGTATAATAAAGTGTCTAAATTTTCAGAGGCAATAGGTATACTGACAGAGTGTTACATTTCTTGCGCCACCAACACATTCAGTCCCCTAAACTTTTTTATGAGATACCCTGTATAAATAGTGATATCATATTTTGACATCGTTTTTTAGTTCTTTTTTTTTAGTTTAGGAACAAATAAAAATATTGCAAATTTAAGACATGAGGACACCTGTAAATTAAAAACAATGAACACCTGTGTCAATTTTTATTCAATACCAATGGGTAGTTTTTTTTAATCTCAATTTTTAAAGATTTCTCGATATTTCAGATCAAAATACCCCCAAACATAGGAAAATATACGCCGCCTCAAATTTTTTTTTTATGATAAGGCACAGCAGTGCAGGATAAATCCTTTATGGAGCTCTGGGAGCGGTGCTTGTGCGCAGGAAACGATTCACGTTGGTCTAGAATCTTTGGAGATTATACTCGTTGGGGAACACGGCCTCAGGGAGGTCGTTCCTGACTGATGACGTTCTCCAGACGAAAGAATTTTTAAACAGTGTCGTTCAAGGGACACTAAGCTGAACCACGTACTGGTGGACTGCAGTGGCTCCGGGTGGTATCAAGCGGGCAACCTCAGTTTCATGTTGCTATGCGATTTTGACATGTTAGAGATACAGATCTTCCTAGCATGAGCTATTTATAGACTATATCTTGGTTTATCGATTGTTTTAGGAAAACTGTTTGGCTTCTGGTCGTGCATCTTCGCTGGTGTTTGATACCGACTTGACTAAAGCACAGGGTTACCATTGAGTTCGTCAGACAGGCTATTTTACGTTTACAATGGATTATAATTATAAGGTGTGGAATTACAAACACGTATTTCCCCAACAATAATCATTATATTTAAAACAAAATTATATCCATCATGTTCCAACATTTGAAAGCCCATAACAGTGATAATGCTAATGAGAGTGATGTCAACAACTAGCAAGTTTACCTTATATTCCTTAAGTATGAAGGCAAGCAAAAGAAAAAAAAACTGTTTTAACGACATAAAAATGTGACACTGCTGACCGATATGGGCAGACTATATTATGTTTTAAAATAAAACTACATAGTGTTGTTCGAATTTGCTGACCTAGGCTAATGCAAAGTTCAGCGTGTTAAACCTCGGAAATCACATGGGCGAATAATTTCCATAAAACCTACTTTATTATCAATTGTAGGTGCATTCACCCGAATTCTAATCCATGAAAAGGTTTTACTATCGACTAGGAAAATAAATTGCTTTTGAGTATTAAAGAAAAATAAACGGGAATAGATGTAATTTGTTTCTGTTAGTGGAAAAGCGTTGCTGTTATTACTTCCGATTTCATTTCATTATTTTGGGGAACGTTGTGCAAATAATTATTGTTAGCGTGAAGCAGTCATATGATTTTAATGGGAATATTCTTGCTGAAAATATTTAAATTTATAATGATTGGTTTGAGCTAAGCGATCGTCGCTGATATTATGGAACAGTTTTAAATTGGAAATCATAATTCGAGAAGGAAAAGAACCTTGTAAGCTGATGAAAATAAATCGGTTTAGAGATCGGTTAACGTGTTTATTGGTATTATATATATAAATTTGTCTGTGCCAATGTGTTGTAATCTTCTTAAAATAACAAGAATCTGTCACAAATAATGCAACTGATGTAGTATGTATATATTTCAAGTTTGTAAGACGTTTATTACTAGAGATCTAAAATTTCCGGAAAAATTAAGTGTTTCTTTTTCCACACAAATTTAAAAAAAAAAACGGAAATTTCGGGAAGAATTAATCATTTCCTATAGAGTAGAAAAAGGGTTTTTATTACTAGACTTGCTTTGTATTATTAGACATAAGTATTCCAAATAATATTTATAAATTGCTTTGATTAAAAAATGCATGATATAAACAGGCATTCATAAATGCTCAGGCAGAAAGATCCCCGAAAAATAAATTAATTTCCCTAAAAATAAACACAGAAACAAAATGAGGTGCTCTATTTATGACTGTGTGAAAAATTTTAAGATACAAGGAAGCCTTGCAGTGTACTGTATTACTAGATCATCTGGGTGTAAACCAAATCATTCAAAAGTTTATATTAGATGATAATTTTTGGAAAAACCTACACCATCTTAAACATATCCTGCTTCCTATAGCGAAATCAATAAATGTGATAGAATCAGATAGATCTCTATTATCAGACGTGCCCTTTGCCTTTAAGTATATTAAAGATGCAGTAATTATTATCCCGGCAGAATATGGCCCGATTAGAGGAAATCTTAGAGAAAACTTGCTAAAATATGTAGAAGAACGACTTGATTTTTGTTTGTAAACCCATTAATTTTGCGGTAAATTTTCTCCTACTCCCTACTATTTAAATGAAATCTCCATCTTCTGCCTCGTTAGAACGAAACTGATCGTTACATGGTATTATTCATAGAAATAAAAGAAATATACTTACAAAAGATAAAGTTTAAAAACTTGTTTCTATTCAATCTAGTATAAATTTAGATGAAAACAAACTTGTATATAATGCTAGACCATTTCGGCCATTAGAACAGGTTAATATGGATACTGAATATGTCCAGGATGACAAACATCAATATGATGCTGTAGAATCTGAATCAAATGATTTCTCTGAAGCCGAAGAATCAGACTCGGACATTGACGATGAAATTCCTTTAAGTGTTTTGGCTAAATGATATTTCCTGTAGTTTGAATTGGTTGTTGTTTATACTTTTTTGGTTAACAAAGAGTAAATATTTTGTTTTTACTACTTTAAAATAAAATACTAGATGTTATATATAAAATTTTAGCTCCTCGTTTTTTTATTTAAATTACATAAAGATACTGGAAAATACATATTGGTAATTTTCAGTCATACATATGCACATTACATCATATAACAAATAATATATTTGCAAGTTTCCCGTTTTGCTTTTTTCCCAATGTGTCCAATGCTCTAGAAAGAAACCCTACTTATCCAAATTTTTCTGTTTTTTTCCACACCGTTAAAGCTCTATTTAGTACTTTTCGTCGCTTACGCGTGCGACAAAGCTTGGTGGGCTCGGCTCAAAGTTCGACTAGACGATCCCTTCAACATGGGCCGACTGTCGAACATGTTGATATTTGTATGTTGTAAGCATGTTCAATTTGTTAACTTTTGACAATATTTTAGTTCTAGCCTTGTGATACGTATCTCAATGCTCTAATAATTATTTCATATATAGTAATTGACTGCGAATTAGTATCTGCTAATAGGTAATCCTTTTGGTGACAGTTATTTCGGATCGAATTTATAGGTTTCTCTGGAATGTAGAGGGCACTTGCGACATAAGAAGCAAAGAGTATTGCAATAAGCATATTATTCTATTTAATTTTTTGGAGCTAGTATTGTAAAATATATTATGATATGGTAATAATATGACTTTTTTATTTAATTTTCCCCACTAGTGCGGAAAGTACAATATTGAAAAATAAAATAGGTGCAAAAAATTACTGTTTTAGCATGGTGGCCACAAAAAGTTCTGTTGTTTACTCGTATGATAGCATGCTTCTATACAAGGTGTAAATTAAGTGTACACACAAACTTTCAGACAACAACCACATATTTGATTTATTTTTGAGACAAAAAAATTCATACAGATTCTCAGATGCAAAATGTTAGAATGTCAAGAAAGATTATTTTATTTTTTGTATTTTCTGAATATTAAGGATAAATTACCTATATTGCGGCATACTAATAGTTAGAGCCGCGGTGACAAAAATGCCTTGGAACTCCTAAACGGATGAAAAGCACGTTTTTGTATAGTTCGAGTGTTGTTCTCGAAGTCCGTGTTGTCGAGTAGGGGTCTGGCGCTCGGCGGTGAGCGGCTATAATATTTTTTTCAGATTTTGACCAGCGGTTTAAAACAACATTTCCCAAACGGATGAAAAATACTGGAGGGCATCTAGGTAACCCCCCAATTACCGGAAAAATATTTTCATCCGGTTTGATCCTTGCCGTAACCTCCAATACAATTAAATGGACAAAAACTCCCAAATTTAAAAAAAATCAGCCGCATGCACGCAACCGGACTGAAATGAATCGTTATTATTTATGTTATTAAAAAAAAAAGTTTTCATCCAAAATGAGCCTGGCTAAACTATGCCAAATAACAAAAAACCTCGCCAGCACGCGTGATTTTGATCCCGGACTTCTCCGTAAATTTTCTGCGAGATTTAGCTGGAAGTTTCGTAAACTTATTTGTCTCTGGTTTAAAAATATAAAAAAAAATGATATGCTCCCGAGAGGCGGTAAAATCTTGAGTGACTATTCAATGGTAAGTAAAAATTTTCATGCATGTTCTGGAAGATCTGGTCTTGGCCGCAATAAATTTGGATGAAAATAATTTTTCAATGTTCTGTAGGTGTCAAAGAACCTGTGTGCAAATTTTCATCCATGTGGGAATTACTTTATCAAATTTTGCCCATTTAAATTTTGAAAAACTGTTATAAAGCGATGGCGGCACATGGAGCAAAAAAAATTTTTTTACATATTCTCAGACACGAACTCCAGCTCCCTGCCCAATTTCAAGTTTAAATGAGCAAATTTTTTTCCCCCTTTTTTCCATTTTTTTTTAGCTCCTGTAAGAGCTCTTTGCAAAGATCAAATCGGATGAAAATATTTTTCCGATAATTGGGGGGTTGCCTAGATGCCCTCCAGTAATTTTCATCCGTTTGGGAAATGTTTTTTTAAACCGCTGGTCAAAATTTGGAAAAAATATTATAGCCAGACCCCTACTCGACAACACGGATTTCGAGAACGACACTCGAACTATACAAAAACGTGCTTTTCATCCGTTTGGGAGTTCCAAGGCATTTTTGTCACCGCGGCTCTAACTATAAGGATTAGCACATCGAATAAAAACATCGATGTTGAGCATCGATGCTAACATTGGAACTAGTCATCGAGGTTGAAAAAAGTTCGAATCAAAAACATGGATGTTTTTTTCTTAATTAAGATTTTAGTCACATTTATTTAAAAAAAAACATTTTTTTTTTCATTTTTTCTGTACAAATACGAAAACAGTTGTACAATAGAAAATGCAGGGTACCACTCTAGGTATATATAATATTAAAAAAATATCAATTTTTAAAATGTTTAGAAAAACTGTTAAAAATTTATTATAGAAAAAATCTAATTATATAATAAATTAATATCTTAAGGATAATCTATCATAATTATTTGCATTTGTTGGGTAATATTTCATATTTTGCTATATAATAGGTATTATACTTTTATGTTTATTAAATAAATATTTCTTTCAGAGAATAAAGCATATTTTGACTTTGACAGTGACTTTGCGTGGGCTATAATACGCCTCTGTGTGTGAATCTGGGAACATTTTTAGTTCCTAGACTAGCTAATCGGTGTAGTCTCAACTATTATTGTGTAATCTTACTGTCAAACTAACATAAACTAACTTAAACTAACCGGCTAGTCACCTTGGTCGTCTTGAATGGATTTTGAAATTAAATAACAATAATTTTTAAAGCAAACGTTAAACCCCCTTTCCTATTAATATATATGCGAGATGTTGCACGTGCCGACATCTCGTGGCAATCGAGCTATCCACCCAACCACACCAGCGAGATCTTGCAGAAGACCAAAAGCTGGAATGGAACCCATATAAGCAGGTATCTAATGTCAGGTGGCGCTGAAAGCCAATTGTCGGTTTTTGCGAACCGAAAACGTGATATAAAAGAAAGAAGTTTGTCCCTTTTCTTCCCGTCAGACCCAATCCTTGGACGCGTTTCGCCGTATTACGGCTCTTTCCTATTACTTTTGCAAAACAACTCCTAGGAATGCTAAGGCGTCTTTAAAATTTTTCTGAATTTGAAAGAAACACAATTAGTATTAATTAAACAAAACTAAATACCTTCACTAACCAGCAACCACTACGCCACATGCTACAAATAAGCAACCCACGCCACAACAAATCTTTTGTAATAATACGTATTATTCATATGACGTTCCAACCATTCAACTACGGTTGAACCGTTCACTAGCTGTCACTTGTCAATTTTAAAAATAGGACTGGCCGACAAGGGAAACTAAAAAAAAACGAGCCTGAACTCGTTGCGCCATTTTAGGAATTGCCTTGAGACTTGATACTACACCTACAGGTTGAGTTGACATTTTATTTCGATATTTCTATATTTAAAATAAACATCCATGTTTCGATGTTTACAATAAACATCGATGTTATGAAGACAACATCGAAACTAAAGCATCGAAGTTAAAAACATCGATGTATTAAATTATTTTCAGTCCAGCCATAAGCGTAGATTTAGGTATACTCCTCAGGATATTTTTAAGGAAAATCACACACGTCACGACACGTCACTGATTTTTTTAAAATTCGAAAATGTTGTCTGTTAGGAGAACAAAAAGCACTCAAAAAATGTCCCTTAATAATTCTTGATACGTTGAACTATTTTCGGAAAACTTTCCCCAATTTAAGTTTTATGCACCCCTCTGGACAACTTGCTCTAAACTTAACAAAACGTTATTACGAGATAGCTCTTATGAAAATAATTGCAGAACAGTTTTAATACGTATTTAGCCTGTAAATGCATACTTTCGTGAAGTTTTATAATGTGTTATTCATTGTTTCAATACCATGTATCTGGTACATCTGTAATAATACTTCCTGAAGCAAAGTCTATCATTTTCTATATTTTATTTTAAGAGTAGACTTTTGTCTCATAATAATACGTATTTGTTGATCTCTAAGCAATTTCAACTGGATGCCACTTAAATTTACCAAGAGACGTGCACAAAACCGAAATAGGAAATTCGCTCAAACTCAACGTTTCAAGGACTATAAAGAGACATTTTTTGTGTATTTTTACTCACCATAACGGACAAAACTTTTAAATTAAAAGAAAAATCATTTTATTAAAAAATCCTGAGGAGTTTACCTAGACATCTACGGTCATAATTGTTGGATTGAAAATAATTGCAAAATGTAATAGAAAACAGAGCTCTTGAGGGCCGACCCGCCAGCTTATATGTATGAATATGAATTTTTTGACTTAAAATCAATCAATTATTTATTTCTTAAAATTTGGGTACAATATACTTAATTAACACTGTGTAGAAAAGTTAATTTATTTTGATCTTAATAATTTTTTAATTAATGTTTTTCTTTCTGTTTCAGAATAATTGTGAACAGTATAAATCTTCTTTCTACCTATCCGATCATCTCAACTCGTTGGTAAGTAGTTTTTTATGATATTATATTTTTAATAAATTGTTTATACAGGGTGTTACAAATTCGAGGCAAAGTACAGGGATCTCCGAAACTATAAGAGATACAAAGTCGGTTAAATAGAAGCAAAGTTCCAGAATAAGGAGCTCAAGAAAATGCCGCAATAAAAATACAAAATTTCCGACTACCTTCGGAGATATCCGAAAATAAACGAAAATTAGCAAATTCGTTTTTATTTTTTCCTGATTACATTTGTTGAAATAAGTTCAAACAAATGTCACATTTCCATTGCCACTTTTTCTCTTCTACAAGATGACATAATTAGTTTTTAATTCCGACGTTTCGTTGGCAGGCCACCATCATCAACTTAATTTTTTCAAATACGGACCTGGAATTTAAATAGCATATTTTTGATCCTTATACCTCCAAAACCTAATATTTGATGTCTTCTAAATGTTATGCAGACGTTTCGTTTCCCAAAAACGTATCAGAAGGGTTTTTGGATTTTTAAAAAATACTATCGTGATGAAAATAACAGTATTTATTTGAAATTGAGCAGATGCGGTGTATAAGAGAAAATTAAAATATTTTGGTCTTTAAAATACTTATTTAATAATAATAAATGTAATAAATTATGGGTAAAGGAAACAGAACAAAAACAAATTCATATTAGATAAACTTACTTAAATAACCTACACGCCACATTAAAACAGGATTAAGGCACTGATACTATCATAAAAAAATTAAGAAAAGGTAAGAATATCCTTTAAACTTATCTCAAATGTTCGAACAGATTGCCGTTTACGTTTAAACACTTTAATGCTTTGGTATTTACTTTTCTTACTGCCCTAAAAATTGATCTTTTGCGTAGAGATCGGCATGAAGTTAAAATTTTTTGACGTAACTCTGCCAAGTTTTCAACAGGGCCATTTTTATATACTTTATTTTTTATTGCACCCCATAGAAAAAAATCTAGCGGTGTCAGATCGGGCGATCTCGCTGGCCACTCCACCACACCTTTGTTTCCTATCCACTTTTCTGGGAAATTTCGATGTAAAAATGCACGTACATCTCGACCATTATGGGGAGGTGTTCCGTCATGTTGAAACCAGAGATGTGGAAGGGGTGCCAACGGGACATCTATTAAAAAATCTTCAAATTGGTTGTTTAAAAAATTAGGATACATATCTGCATTTAAATTATGGTCATATAAAAATGGACCTAAGATTTTGTCCCCACACAATCCTGCCCAAACATTAATGGAAAACCTGATTTGAGGACGAAGTTCTCTATTTTCTCTAGGGTTCTCTACAGCCCAAACATGTTCGTTATTTCTATTAAATAAACCACACATCCGTCCAGATAATGCGATTTAAAAAATTTGGATTTATTGTAGCTTGATCTCTTATCCATTGGCAAAAAGTAACTCTTCTCTCGGCATCTCCAGGATGTAATGTTTGAGAAATATGAATTTTGAAGTTATTTGATTTTAATATTCGCCAACATTTAACATGATGTAAAGTGTGCAAGTTTGCTTCCGACCTAATTTGTCTGGTGGACACAGAAGGGTTTTGGTTTACCTATAGGTACAATAGACAGTATTTATTAAAAAGCATATTATTATAATTTATAAAAAATACTAACTTGGTTTAGAACTGTATCAATTTCCCCATTTGTGAATTTATGGCCATATTTTTTCGTGGTTGAATGAATGACCCATATTCCTTCATATAAAACTCCAGCCTTTTAAAGTATGTGTAGTGTGGTTGAGGTTTTTCCAGATATTGCTCAAAATACATCTGAGTGGATCTATAACAATTTCTTTGGCATAAAAAGTAAATGCGAAGCATATCACTTTTTTCTTGGTTGGAGAATGGCATTTTGTGGCATTAAAATAAGAAATCCACAAACCTTATCACCGCAGTGACGCAAATGTCATTAGTTCTTTATTTTTCATGGCACTCTTGTTTGTTTTACACATACTTGCTGTTTCAAATGTTGGAATTTAATAATGATAAAAGATAAATATGGTTCAACGCCAAAATTATTCAGTCAGTGTATGAATACACCTCAGCAATATTTGCAATTTCGTTAATTGCTTTATTTAAGTAAGTTTGTCTAATTTGTATTTTTGTTTTTGTTCTGATTTTCATCAGGATAGTATTTTTTAATTATCCAAAAACCCTTCTGATGCGTTTTTGGGAAACGAAACGTCTGCATAACATTTAGAAGACATCAAATATTAGGTTTTAGAGGTATAAGGATCAAAAATATGCAATTTAAATTCCAGGTCCGTATTTAAAAAATTAAGTTGATGATGGTGGCCGCCAACGAAACGTCGGAATTAAAAACTAATTGTGTCATCTTGTAGAAGAGAAAAAGTGGCAATGGAAATGTGACATTTGTTTGAAATTATTTCAACAAATGTAATCAGGAAAAAATAAAAACGAATTTGCTAATTTTCGTTTATTTTCGGATATCTCCGAAGGTAGTCGAAAATTTTAAATTTTTATTGCGGCATTTTCTTGAGCTCCTTATTCCGGAACTTTGCCCCATTTAACCGACTTTGTATCTCTTATAGTTTCGGAGATCCCTGTACTTAGCCTCGAATTTGTAACACCCTGTATTTCTTTGATTCCAGTATTTAGGAAATAAAAACAATATAAAACAAGGTAACGTTCGTGACACTATACACTGTAGTTTAAAAAATATATTTTGTATATAAAGGCTTACATTATATCGTTGACCTCATTATGCAGGTCCAAACATCTTCAAACCGCAATAAATAGGTGCAGAGACGGCTCAAAAATATAACTTACAATATATTGATTTATTTTTATTTTCAGATATAATAGGTGGTACAATACAAATTAATGAAATATTAAAATACAGATTTATTCGTTTCAATAACAACAAAGTACACTAGGTATATGACAAAGATTTTTTACAAGTTATTATGATTAAAATTTACAATATTACGATTTAGACTACGCACTAATACAAGATTAACATTGAGATTAAGATTTAAGTACAGTAGAATGGGTGTACATAGAAAATTATTACAATAATGTATTTTGGCAACTTAATTCTTACTTTACTCTAAATTTAGTTCTGTATTACAATCACTACCTTTATCTAAATTTATTATTAAGGGTTGAACATTGACATATAAGAAATTTCCACCTTAATTACATGTTGTATACAGTTTTCTAACTGTCTGCAGAAATGTTACTTACTATGTTTTCTAGTAATTCTACTACAGATCTATTTAATGAATGGGAAATATTATTCCTTTTAATATTTGATTTTGCTTGGCGCCATATTAGTTCGATTGGATTAAATAAACAATAGTAGGGGGGAAGACGCAACACGCAAGTTTATCACACACGTATTCTTTATTAATTTTAAAAGCCTCTGATGCTTCTAGAAGATCCCATTTTTTGTAAGTTCTTCAAAATATATATTACTATTTATTATACAAATTTGGAATTCTGCTTTTGTACTGTTAGAACTAGCAAACATTCTAACTTGACCACTATAATAATTATTGTTCATTACAATAATTACAATAACGCTAATTTTGGGTATGTCCTTAAAGCCCAATTGTATAGGTTGGAATTAACTATATAATTAATACGAAGATTTACCCCCAAATTAAACCTAAAGTTAATCTAATGTAGGTTTTTATTGCAATTCTATAGGATGGGGTTAATCCATAAAACTGCTAACTTCAGAGGGATGGGAATATCAAAATTGCTCTCTGTTTTCATATTTCGTTTGTCAATTGTCATGTTCATATCATTTGAAAGTAACTTTACTTTGCAACTTTCTTTTCATTTAAAATTTTTTGATTTGATAGTTGCAAAGACATTAATATCTTTGGTGATTTGGTACCATATTTTTCTTTGCAGGTGTTGGCCAATAACTTGAATTAGAATGCCTACAGAAGGTTTTGACATTCTAATCCTTGCAATTCTGGATCTATCCAAAAGCCAATATTCTTAATACGAAGCCAAAGAGTAACCCCTCTCTTTGACGAGGCCTAAAAACCCGAGGTCTTCACACATTCTTTACTACGTTAATGTTCCCAAAATCTTCTTCATGATCCAAGAGAAGATAACTTATAACATCGAAAACATTCATATAGGGTTAATATATAATTACGCAGCAGTCGATATTTAATAGATACAGATGGTCATATAGGTTCAAAAACAAACATAGTATGTTAATAATACGCCATTTTTATCCCAAGATTGCGAGTTAACTCATACCCAATCCACGAGTTGAGGGCAATCCTAGGGCAGAAAGTAGCCTCTGGTTATATAATGCATTTTACTACTAACTCCTGGATTAACCTCCACTTTTGAGTTAATCCGAACCTATACAATTGGACCTAAAAAGCCGATGTTTAAACCAATCTTCAAAATGTTGGGCGTCAGTTTCTTGGTGGTATTCTTGAGAAGAATCAGCTATGTTTTAGGTCAACGGAACAAATTAATTTTGTGAATCTGCGTATATTATTGTTATTCCTTTGCATTTATTTGAAAAACCCTTGGTTTGACATTTTTTTGAAAAATCATTCTAACCTTTGCGTGCAGTGTCTTGTGTATCGATCCATGTTTCGTCAAGGTTGATTTTCAGCTCTACATTGTTTAATAGCCGTTAAGTATTAATGACGCTAAGATTCCATTATGGTTTGTCTGTTATCAATTGTGTGATATTGCAAACCCATTTAAAACAAATATTTTTTTTAGGCTTATGCTACAAGAAATATTTGTTTCGTTTTGCGTAGCCTCTTTTTTTAGTAGAGCCAGGGTAGGTACACATTGTTCTTAATACACCTTAATAAATCCAAATCATACTGATCAGTACTTCTAAATGTGAGATGGTCGCTTCGCTTCTTTCTGAAAATGACAGGTTTCAGTATTATATCTTATTCCGAAGTTAAAGCAGACGTCTCGGCTATAGCATCACTTGAATTAAAATTTCTTTTCAGCAAAGATTGGTACACATTTTTAATTATTTCTTTGGAAACGGGAGATAAATGCTTTCTTCTGAAACTGACACTACTAGATGGACGCCACAATCTAATATTTCTACAACCAAAAATCAATAAAAAAAAGTCAATTTGCTGTTTGCATATTATTAGGTGTTAAAAATTGTATAGCAATTAGGGATGTCGGTAATTTGTTCTGATCGAAAAGATCTAAATTTGGGTCATTTTATGGCCCGAAGGATAACTGGGATATTTTGGCAGTAAGAAGAGTAGCGGTATAATGTAAATTTTACTATACAGGACAAAACGATAACCCAAAAGGACCTGAGATAATCGCCAAAAGTTTGTTAATAAAATTGTTAAATAGCGAGAATTCATCATTCTAGACAGTAAATTTTAGTGTTTCCTACCCTCGATAATACTTGCATAAAATATATATTTGGTATAAACAAAAATCATAATGTTAGTATAAAGATATAGAGGGTAAAGTTAAAAACTAATAGAAACTAAATCTATGGATTTCTCCATCGATCGCCCCCAATTGCATCTTATTGTAGGACTTTATAATTTTTACAATAGTAAATTTATTTATAAAATGTTCAAACTTTCAAGCAGAAAGAAATGGTTTATTGTGTATTTGACATTATAAGCGACAATGCCATAAGGCACTGAATCAGTTTAGACTGTGAACTACCTGTACTACATTTTTGATCCGTTAATTTTTTTCTGCGATAGAACAAAATACGGATATGGTTTTGGCTTTGTTATAAAGTTATAATTAAAAATAGAACTTTTGAGAATTTTTTGAGACTGATTTTGTATTTTTATCATTTGTTTCTCTTAAAATAAACGATTATTGGAAATCGAAAGACGTCAATGTCATTGAGTGACAGAAAGTTCTAAACAGTTATTATCCTATATAAAAAGCGAAAAATAAGCATTTTCTTATCCAACTTCCAGATGGAGGATCTGGATAATCATCGCGAGTGTCAGCCGGTGCCGCCGGACAAAGCGGCCGGCAAAAATAGTGCAGATCCGCGAATTAAAAACATTTTGTGTAATACAAACACCGACATACTGAATACACCAGAACCG
Source organism: Polydrusus tereticollis (assembly GCA_963920685.1). Lineage (NCBI taxonomy): Eukaryota > Metazoa > Arthropoda > Insecta > Coleoptera > Curculionidae > Polydrusus > Polydrusus tereticollis. The sequence continues at coordinate 203,346,208 of OY987326.1, forward strand.
CCGCTGCCTACAGACCTAAGAGCTGAGATGGAAGAGAGAGCGAGACTCCTGGATCAAAAATGGGAAAGCGCCTTTCAAGAGTCGAGTAGGAACTGGCAAAAGAAAATAGACGAGTGCGAGGCTCAGATCAGACAATTAATAGAAAATAATTTAGCATTAAAGGTAATCATTGACAAATATGAAGCCAGATCTAATAATATTGATACCTCTCAATCGCCTATCACACAAAACACCATTACAGACCCTTCAGGTCAAACACAAAACACTATTACAGATACTTTGGACCCCTCAGGTCAAAATAAAAAATTACCCAATAATTTCAAAAAGCCAAAACCAGTCATAAAAATTAAAAAAGCAATAGAATCAAAAATGATTGACTACATTGGCGATACAGTCATGTCAGACTCCGACACTGGAAACGACTCAGACAACGACAGACCAGTTAAATCTAAAAAAGACCTCGAGAAAATAACATCCAATACAATTGACATAGAAATGAGGTCCGCAACAGAGTCGGAAAGTGACTCGGCGGGCTACTCTAAAATCAACAGACAAAGACGAAAACGAGCAGCGACAAAACTAACTGACTCGACAAATAAGCGTAAAAATACTGCTGAAGAGTATCCACCTCTGGCGGCAGTAAACACAGATAATTTAAAAATATTCCAAAAATCAAACAAACAAGCAAAAAAAGATACTGCCAGCGGTGGAGGCTCGTCAGCACTACAACCAAAGCAAGTTCAACAGAACAAAACAAACTCTACTGACAAACAAAACAAACAAAATAAAACAACTGACCATCAACAAACTTCAAACAAAAATGAGACGAATACAAACTCAATTACTGACGAGGACCTAGTACAAAGAATACGGGTCCCACCAATAGTCATTCACAACAAAAATATTTACTCTAAGGTAACAGGCCACCTACGAAATAGAGGCATAAATACAGGTAACGGCGTGACAACGGAGCACGGAGTGAAGATCCTCCCGCCTACTCCTCACGACTATAAACAAATTCGGGAATTCTTCATAAAAGAAAAAATCTCACACCACTCCTTCAGATTTGCTGAAGAGAAGGAATTGCACGTGGTGTTGAGAGGCGTTCTAGAAACATGGTCTGAGGAGAAGGTTCTGGAGGATCTTCAAAATCTCGGCCTCACCCCCTCAAAGGTCGTTCGTTGGAAGCGGGCAGACGGCTCAGCCATGCCGCTTGTGCTGGTCCTCCTTCCGAAAACTGAAAAAAGGATTTACGACCTCAAATATCTAGACGGACTACGTATAAAAGTAGAGGCACAACGCGTTAGGCCTACGGTTACACAATGCCATCGCTGCCAGCTGTTCGGGCATTCGCAGCATAAGTGCACCGCAAGAATTAATTGCTTGCGGTGCGGCGAAAATCACAGGGTGACCGAATGCCCGAACAGCGGGGTACTCAGGTGCTGCAACTGTGGTGAAGCACATGCTGCAAACGACAGAACATGTTGTAAACATCCTGAATTCTTACGAGATGCAGCTCAAAGGAAGGAAGCCGAAAAGGCAAAAGCTAAAATACCGCCACCGAATTTTAAATGGGGCACACAAAATAACAGCAAATTAAACGAAAATAAGTCACAACAAAATCAAAATACCTCAAACAGAAATAGCTCTGGAGAAGGATCAGCACAAGAGGGATGGCAAACCATCATTCAGAGATCCATGCATTCTCTCCTGGGCGAGTTCCAGGATAGAATGCAAAAGGAGATGCAAGCGATGATGACGACCTTAGTTTCATCGTGTCGTTAATGGCAGTGCAGTCAGAAACTGCATATTTCAGCTTGGCAACAATTAATATAAACGGTATCAAAGGTAAAAAACTCGAAATAATTGATTTTCTTCATAGATACGACATTGATATTGTAATGATCCAAGAAACATGGCTCAAAGGTGAAAGGTTCACCATTCCCAATTTTGTTACGTTTCGTAATGATAGGGAAGGGCGTCCTAAGGGCGGAACTATTATCTTGGTGAAAAGACATATCATAGCTCAATCAATGCCAGGTCCTGCGAACTGTACCCATATAGAAGGTACATTCATAAAAGTTAAAACCAAAAATATGTGGATAAAACTTGGTTCTGTTTACATCAGTCCCCAAGTTAAATTTAACTTTGCCTGTCTGGCAAAAGTCTTCAGCGATCATGACCCAATTATAATAGGAGGTGATCTAAACGCCACTCACAGAGTGTGGGGCTGTAGATCTCAAAATACAAGAGGAACTACTCTCTTTAACAATTCTCTCGATTTAAATTATTTTATATTGCCGCCGGAGGAGCACACTCACCATCAAACTGGTGCTCTTCCGGAGATCTTGGACATCTTTGTCATAAAAAACACTGGGCGACTCTCTCAACCAGTGGTAGTCAACGAACTGACATCCGACCACAGGCCGGTCATTACTGAATATGGAAATCCTGCTGAAAGGGGGCAGGGCTACGTCTCAGTCACGAAAACCAACTGGAGGCTCTTCAAGCGCCAGCTGGAAAATTCACAAAGACTGCACCCGATCGTCACTGATGAGGATCTAGAAACGGCGGTGAAAGAACTGACCTTCAAAATAAATTCAGCAATGGCCGAAGCGTCAGAAACAAAGGTGTCCAGATTTTCGAAGCGAGGAGATCTCGGTCCAGAGCTCACTCAGCTGATAAAGTCAAAAAATCAGACAATGCGATTAGCATATAGGACTGGCGACCCGCAGATCAAAGCTCGCGCGAACAGAGAGTCTGCGGAGATTCGGCGCCTTTTGCTCCAAAAGGAGGCGGATCTCTGGGACCTCAAAACAAAAGACCTTCGGATTGAAGACAGTTCGATCTATAAATTCACGAGGTCCTTGATTAGAGGGGGCAGAAAGCCTGTCCCAGCTCTCAAGGATCCAAATAATCAAAATTCAATGGTTTCTGATCCGGTAGACAAGGCTGAGCTGTTTGCGGATAGCCTTCGCGAACAGTTTAGCTTGTTTCCAACAGACAACCCCGAGCGCGATCTGCGGGTCGCCAGGACCATTCAAATTTTTAAGTCAACCCCATTTATTCCCGGCGCAGTAGCGAAAGTATCAGCTGATGAGGTCTGGTCAATCCTGAAAACAATGAACGCAAAGAAAGCTCCTGGCTTCGACGGCATAAGAAATAAAGCGCTGAAGAACTTGCCAGAGAATACAGTATTGGATGTTGTAAACATAACAAAGGCAATAATCGAAAAAGGTCGCTTCCCAGACACTTGGAAAAGGGCCAAGGTTGTGGTGATCCCAAAGACGGGCAAAGACCTCCAGTTAGCAGTCAACTATCGGCCGATAAGTCTCTTATCATGTCTAGGCAAGGTCGTTGAAAAATTGATACTTAATCGGATCTCCGATTTTGTATTGAACAACGACATTCTACCACCAGAGCAGTTTGGTTTCAGACCTGCTCATTGCACGGTGCGCCAGACAACGAGGTTGGCGACTAACATTCTCAGAGGGTTCAACCAACGACAGTCAACGGGAGCTATCTTCTTCGACGTATCAAAAGCGTTCGACAAGGTCTGGCATGATGGCCTTGTACTAAAATTAATTAGGTTGGGTATGCCAAACGTTTTAATTCACATTATTCATTCTTATCTTGAGGACAGGTACTGCGCAGTATCATCTGAAAACACAATATCATCGGAAATAAAAATCAGAGCAGGAGTCCCCCAAGGATCCCCGCTGGCGGCACTACTGTATAATCTATACACTAGCGATGTGCCAAAGCACCAATCCACTTCTCTTTATCTCTTTGCGGATGATACTGCGATTACTGCCACCGCAAGATCGCCCTCATATGTAGTAGCTAGACTGCAGCGCCACATTGCACTATTCTCCAAATGGCTCTCTGAATGGAAGCTTCGTCTCAATGCAGAGAAAACTCAGGCCATTTTCTTCTCGAGAGCAAGGCTGAGATTGCCCAAAACAAGAGTGAAAGTCATGAACTCACCCATCCCTTGGGCGAACAAGGTAAAGTATCTCGGCTTGCTCTTTGATAAGAGAATGACCTGGAGATTCACTGCAGAGGACAGGCTTCAGAAGGCTAGAAAACAACTATTTGCCATCTACCCGCTTATCAACAAGCGAAATAAAATTTCTTATAGAACAAAAACCAATCTATATAAAATATTGGTGAGACCCGTACTGACATTTGGTTCCCCAACTTGGTCAACTCTGTGTGCAACGCAGCACCAGAAGTTCCAAAGACTTCAAAACTCAGCACTAAAAATGATAACTGACACACAAAGACACTTTCCGACAGCACTGCTTCACAGGGACTTAAAAATAGAGACTTTAAAACAATTTTATAACAAAATCATACAAAAGTACTTTCGACGGACAGACGTTTCAACAAACGACTTGATACGAGACTCCCACATACGCTCGAGGGCGGATGAGAGGTATCGATATCCGAAAGACTGGCTTCCGCCCTAACACCGTCAAAATTTCTAAATTTCAATATCAACTTCAATAAAAAAATTCAACAAAATCAACTCTTTGACAAAAATAATCCACTCATAAAGTAAATCAAACAAAAAGAGCTCAACAACCAAACCAAGAACCTTCTAAACTGAAAAACTCAAAAGTCACTATGAAAAAAGAAGTAAAAGATCTCTGATCTAACTTATCAAAGTCTTCAAAAAAAAAAAAAAAAAAAAAAAAAAAAACGATTATTGGTATCTATAACTCAGGTTATATCCCTTGTGATTGGTTGAAATCAACCTTCATACCCATACCTAAAAAGCCCGGGGCACGGAAGTGCGCAGAATTACGATTGATCAGCCTAATGAGTCAGGTGTTAAACGTGTTCTTAAAAATTATTTATAGGCGCATACGCAGAAAATGCGAACAAGATGTAAGCGAATTACAAATGGGTTTTCGTGAAGGACTGGGTACCAGGGAGGCCTTATTCGCAAAAATGCAGAGACCAACAGAAGGAAGTATATATGTGCTTCATAGACTATACTAAAGCTTTTGACTGTGTCAATCACACGACACTATAAGAACTGCTGGAAAGAAAAGGTGTCGATGCCCAAGATCTAAAAATCGTACAAAATCTTTATGAACAGCAAGTGGCTTCTGTAAAACTGGAAAACACCGAAACAAGTACCGTACCTATAGGGTGTGGAGTCATACAAGGGTGTGTACTTAGTCCCATGCTCTTTAATATGTATTCAGAAGTTATTTTCCAAAACGTTTTGGACGAGACAGAAGACGGTCTGAAAGTCAATGGGAAACTCGTAAACAACTTAAGATATGCCGATGACACAGTGATAATCGCAGACAGTCCTGAAGGGCTGCAACGCCTAATCGACAGCATATCGACTTCCGGTGACGCAATGGGACTGAGGATTAATATCTCAAAAACTAAGAGCATTCAAATAAGTCGCAATCCGAATAACAACTTCAACATAAATATATACGGTTCACCAATAGAGCGAGTCACAAAATTTAAATACCTAGGAAGTTGGATCAGCGAGGATCTGAATCCTGAGATTGAAATTAGATTCCGCATAGAGCTAGCTAGAGCCAATTTTATTAGGATGAGGAACCTGTTAACCGACAGAATACTCAACATAAGCATAAGATTTAACTTTGTTAGATGTTAGGTGTATTCTACGTTACTGTATATGGAGTCGAGGCCTGGACGCTAAAAGTCAGCAGTATTAACAAGCTGGAAGCATTTGAGATGTGGGTATATCGTAGAATGCTTTGCATACCATGGACCGACCATATCACCAATCAAGAGGTCTTACATAGAATGAATAAGGACCCAACAATTCTCGAAACCATAAAAAAGCGAAAGACAGCTTACCTTGGCCATGTCATGAGGCAGGATAAGTACAGATTCCGGCAACTAATTATGGAGGGCAAGATTGTGGGAAAGCGTGGTCCGGGGCGTAGACAGTGCTCTTGGCAGAAAAACATATGGGATTGGATAGGCTTAGATTCAAACACCCTACTAAGAAGAGCCCAAGACAGAGACGAATTTGCCAGAATTGTTGCCGATCTTCGTTGAATGGAGAAGGCACTTAAAGAAGAAAATAAACGATAAATTCGCCATATTTAATAATTTTGAACAAATGATCTGACACTGAAAACTTATTTAAATACATGGCATGAGGGGTATGTTTAAAGATGTGACTTTTGAAGTACATATCAAATTAGCCCGATTTTGTTGCTTTTAAAATCCCTGGTCGAATTCATACCAGGAAATATTTAAGGATATTAAAACCGAACAAGAAAAACTGCTTTCGTTGTTTTTGATGTTTCCGCATTTAAGCTCTGTAATAAAAATTTTTTATTGTAGTATGTCGTGTATCTACAGGGTGATCTTAAAAAAATTTAAATTCAAAAGATACAGTTAAATTAAAATATTTTAAACAGATAATTATTAAAGTTACGCCCATTAACCACTCAATTTGACTGTGGTATATTTATAATCTGTATAGCAGAACTTGCATAGAACATCGGTGTCGATGATTCTCCAAAATGCCATGTGTTACTTTTTAATCACAACAATGTATACCAAGTGTAATATCTCAAATTGGTCCAAAGATTTTTGATACAAACGGAAAAAGAAACTTGAGCACCATGTAAGTAAGTATATCGATGTAGTTACCTTTCTTAAGTGGTCTTACGAACATAGGTATATAAAGTAGGTTTCTTTTGAAAAAGATACCGTTTTTAAATCAGATATAATCATAGCTGGACAGTCTTGATTCCCTAGGCCGCATTACCTACTTTACTTTACAGGATGGGGATTTTAAATCAAACGCTGCTTATAGCGGGCCTGGAAATAAGATTTTTCTAAAATACAAAAATACATCCTCAAAGGTTTTGTATGGTCTTCGCTTTTGTCATTTAAAACAAAATGGGACAACAAAGAAGGGGCGCAGCCCTAAGCAACTTTCTTTATAAGATTGGAAGATACCATAACTGAAACGTTAAAAATTGAAATACTAATAATGATCTGGTTTTGACAAAGAAAAGTTAAGAAGATGTTGCTGCATTGTTTTATGAAAGTCATCCCGATTTGCCACCTCTATCTCGAAGTACAGTCAACAAAATTGAGAAGCAATTTAAAAAATTGAATCATGTTAGACATGTTCCTTGAAGAAGATCCCCAAGAGTATCGGATGAAACTAAATTGAATATCCTACCGAGTTATCAAGAAAACTCAATTACACCAGCAAGGCAATTATCTCGTGACTACCATAATATTGATCATAAAACGGTGTTAAAGATCACAAAATCTACTGGCATAAAACCATTTAAAATGCCGCATTAGACAACCGACAAATTGATTTAGATTGGATACTTATTCCCGATGAAGTAACATTGTTTACTTTAGAGGGTCAAGTAAGTTTAAAAGTTAGGCCAAAATTAATTTATATTTTAAAGAGAATTAACCCTTGTTCTAGCCAATCACTGTACAAAATCTGAATCTCTAAACCTTTTATTAATTAGTTTTCATTTTAGGTTAATCGTCAAAGTTGCCAATATTTTGCCGACAAAAATCCTTATTGGATTGTTGAATGCCTGTCTCAACGATGCGGGAAGTTCTGGGCTGGAATAATAGGCGATAGCATAATTGGTGCATTACTTTTTAAATGGAGACCTGCATTCAAACTTTCTACAACTACTTTTAATACCACAACTACAAGGAATATTCAACAATTATAGAAATCTAGACCAAAGGATATTTTCCAGTAGGATAGAGCCTCTTGCCACTTTGCAGGAAATGTAAGAGGATTCTTAAATATAACATTTTCAAATAGGTGGACAAGACAGCGAGGATTTATACAGTTACCGGCCAGATCCCCGGATATTACGCCCTTAGACTTTTATTTATGGGGCGATTTAAAGAGAAGGATCTATGTCACCAGATCTAGAAGTCTGTCTCAAGAAACATAAATATGTGATTTCGTAAATGTGACACTTAATTAACTATTTCTATAACGATAGTATCGCTAAATAGGTGTAGTTTGCGAACTAATAACAAAATTAGAATTCATTTGTCAAAATCATATAAATTAGGCAGGAAAGTAGAATTTTGAAATGAATCGAAAACTAAGCATTTTTAAAATAGGACGTTTTCATAAAAGAAAATCAACACAGAACCACATGTGAGGAATGCATCGAATTACCAATCACAGGAACAAATTTTTAAGTGGCATGTGGAACTTATTACTGGATAATATAGGGAAATGTTATTAATTTATCTAGTCACAATTTATACGACATTAATAATTCCCTAAGAAAATTGGTTTAGCTGGATTATACCTCCCTTTTATACATAGAGTGTAGTTCCATTTGGATATTCTAGTATTCTTATTATCATTCTTGTGTTTTCCAAAAGCTCCTGTTGCTGAGGATTGATATTTGACTGTGTACCATCCTGTATGATAAACAAATATATCATTGTTATTATCCTCAATAAATTTCATTGGGAAATACAAAGCACAAGATTTTATATCCGCGTGTAAACTGTAACGACTATCTTTATTCGATACGGAACATAAAAGTAATGTATAAAACAAACAGAACATAATCATTGTACATTTTTATGTAAACCATATAATCAATGTGATTATACATTTTAGTATCGTGTATAATTCTACCATTATTATAGAAAATATGTGTATGAATTTTTATGGGAAAAATATCGTGTTTTATGAGCATGTCTTTGTTTGCAAAACTCCAAACAAACGTGTTATACCTTATAGAGCTCAAGCACGCTTCCATCTAAACAGGGCGTTATGTAATGATCAGGTATAAGCACTATAGGAAAAATCTTATATAGCGCTCGGCGGATAGTGCGTGTGTAAAGAAAGCAATTCACATTACTTATAAATCTTGGGAGCCTATAGTTCTCAGAGAAATCGATCTCAGGAAGATCCTTCGAATATAGTCACGTTTCCTAGATCGGTATGGCGAAACAAAGCTGAACAAGGGCGGGCAGCAGTGATTCGTCGTTTAAACAAAACTATGTAACGGTACAAGTATCGCAGTATTTGAAAGCAAAGTGTTTTAATGAAGGTGAAATTCGGGCTATATGGAGAGTTAATAGTTTTCGGGTGTATTTTTGGCTGAAAAAGTAGCCCATGTTTCTGCGATGATACCTTAGCTATGCTAAGACACATTAGCACTTAATCCATTATTAAAAGTTAAAAAAATATTCGTGAGTCGTCGTGACAATGAGGGGATAATGATTAATTCCTAAGTATTTTTCACGAGTCCTTTCATTTTGGCCACCATCTATTTAAATCATTCGGCTATGGCTAATTTTTTCACCACGCAAAACTAATTATCAAAAGTTACTTTTCTCGCTAAAATGAATAATGAAAAAGGTTTCTATCCTTTATATTTTATGTCATAAACGGTACATGTTTGAAAATTTTCTAAATCTCTTATACATACAAACCCTAAACTAACCTAAAATATTTTAACTAAAACCAAAAGTCCCTGTTATTCTTTACGTATTTTAATGCTGAAGACATTTTAATATAAGGCATATTTATTAAACAAGAGGACTTGTTTCCGTAAAACAATAGTATAATTATTATTGTGTATCTAGGAAAAATAACATATTCTCGGACGAGGTTATGATTTTCCTTTGAGGTGCACATACTATTTTTTTTGGGGTCGGAAACGAAATAGAATAAATTGCAAGATTGTATGATGTAAGAAATTTAAATTCTGTATGGAAATATTAATATAACAATATTCGACTACTGATATATGTATCATTACTTAAATGCTTGTTAACAGTAGTGAACTTATGACTTCTGTGGTGTCAAAAGATTAAAAAATGTTAGTTTGTACACGATCGCAGAAAAAAAAATCCAGGAAGCCCTCATAGAAGGATTTTGTAATATAACTTTCTATTGTACTTCTCGTATCTAATTAAATAAATACATTATTATTATTAGTAGGTATTAGTAGATTTTCTGACAGGTCGCGAGACCTGTTATGCACTCCCTCTATGGGAAACATTCACTCATCCCAGATATCACCGGTATCAAAAGGGTAAAGCTCTGTGGGGGCCATTTCTGTGTTATTGGGCCCGTGGGGTTCTTCTTTGGTTACCCATATACTCCTTGACCGTACGGCTTGTTGAAAGTAGCACTGCTTTCTGCATATCCTTGTAGAGATCCTGAGGTACGTCTAGTGTTCTAAGGTTTTCCAAAAGCTTGTTTGGGCTTACTCTTGTTATTGAAACAATAATCGGCATGATTTCGATGCTGTACATATTCCACTGTCTTCTTATTTGCTCCCGGAGGTCTCGATACTTCGCTATTTTCTCAGCATACTTCCCTAGAAGGTTATTATTTGGTATAGCTACATCTATCAGAGTCGTTTTCCTGTCCCTTTCGTCTACCACAGCAAGGTCCGGTCTGTTGTCGGTCACCGTCTGATCAGTAAGAATAGTCCGATCCCAGTACATCTTATAATTGTTGTTTTCTAAGATTGTCTGTGGTGTATAATAATTATAATATAGAATCTTCTCGTTTTGGGCAAGCTGTGGCTTCACCGCTAACTCCTGGTGTAGGATCTTGGCCACTGCGGCATTCCTCTGTTTGTATTCTGTTGCAGAAAACATTTGGCATCCTCCCATGATGTGTTGGATCGTTTTTGCCGTTTGGCATCCGTATCTGCATTTGTCTGCCTGTACTGAGTCCTCTCTTATTATGTATTTCAGGTAGTTTCTAGTTGGTATGACCTGATCTTGGATTCGGATTCAGGAAACATCCGTTCAAAGATGAGCCAGTAGTTCGACGCAAGACTGTCGACATGATCCTGGGCTGCCTCGTTCAGGTGTCGTCCATGCAGAGGTTTTTCCTTCCATATCTGTAGCGTTTCTTCACTGGCCTTGTGGGGTGCTGGAACATTCTGATCCCTCAGTCTTAAAGGAGTGGGGTGGTTTGCTTCGCAAATGGCATGGTGTAGGTCTGAAGTTTGGGCTTTATTGCGCCTTGATGTCGTGGTAGAGTGGTGCGCTCTACCGCACTTCTTGGGTGATATTTAAGTGTTTTATTAAGTTGAGTTTTGAATTATTATTATATTATTATTATAACTATTTTTTTAAATTTTATAGAATAACATAAATTTGTTTGTACATATTTTCTTAAATTATATTTCGTTCAATTAAACTAGATACTTCACATACTTTTATTAGTTAACTACAAGAGTCCCCGTAATCTATCTAGCATCAGTCTCTAAATTAACTTAAAGCAAAATTACTGGCACTTAATTACGTTTTGCGTGTATTTGCATTCCGCCTTGGTTAATGTTATGTAACTAACTTGCTAACAAACTTGTAATGCTTTTTGTTTAAGTTTCTGTTAGATGTGACTTGCAAGAAAAGCTATTTTAGTCTTGAACAAGACCCATGCACAATTTTGCAGGAGATTTATAACTGCAAACAATTACAGAACTACTGAGATGTAAGCATAATAAAGATAAATTTCCTCATTGTCAACTAGCTTGTATCGTACGTTGTCCTTAAAAACACGACTGAAACCTTAACCAGATCTTAGTAGGAACGTATATATCGAATTAATTTAAATAATTTTTAAATAATCAAATACATTTCGATTACCCCAATTTTTAACTGAAGACATGTCATACAAATATCTGCCTCAAGTCCTCAATTTTAAGGATATTAATTAGTTTGGGTAGTAATATATTAAAGCGATGTTTGAATTTGCAACCTACAAAAGTTGTTGAGCTTGGTGTCCTAAATAATATGGTAAGTAATGGAAATTCAAGTAAATTGGATCAAAATTGTGTTCTAAGTTCATGTAACATTAATTTTGTCCTTCGATTATCGAGCTACAGCCTCCTAAAGAAGGACCTAAAGATGACTAGAAAGTTCTAAAAATGAGCTTCAAATAAAAAACAAGATTTCTTATATAAGTAGAAGTCCTCGACTAGCTTAAGAATATTTTTGCATTCAAGATTATCTTTTAATTGATTTATTTTTAAAATAGCTCCTAAATCCTGGCAAGCTAGGAGTACGTCTCATTTTGCTTCTAATTTTTACAGATTCAGCACTATGGGATTCGAAACACAGCGTATAAATTGCTTTCATCGTACCTCTCAGGAAGAACGCAGGATATGTCCGGTAATGGAAGACGCTCTGATTTGTCGTTTGTCGAGATTGGGGTGCCCCCAGAGTTCGGTGCTATTGTAGAGCATACGTAAACTGCTAGCCAGATGAAACGGATACTACAAATTTTTAAATACATTTCGAAGTGAAATTTTTTTGATATTAATTGATGGCGCACTGGGTTAATTTTTACTGCGTGGCCTATTGGGTTGCTCATTGGTTCGTTAATTTTCTGCTCCCTTTAATTAAAACAATTGTTTACTTAAATTCTTGTGTTTTTATTTCTTAGTGAAGGTTATGGTAGCATCTTACAAAGATTCACGGCAAATATGCTGGTCGATACTTAACGTTCACATTACTAACTGCTTTTTACATTGTTTCCCTAACTATCACTTGAAAGTACATCACAGAAACGCCCTGGTATCGTAGGGAGTTCAATTTTGTACGTCAGATGACGCGGAATCACTAGCTGCTTAGTTCTACTTAAAAGGAAACCATTAATTGCCCAGAAAGGCCCTAAAATCGTGGAAGCGTGCGTAAAAGCACCTGCTTCACAGAGTCATCGTGGAAGACCCTCTAAATTGCCCGAAAACTGCTCTCTTCCCCTTTGTGCCGTGCTTCTTGTCTCTCGATCGACCAGCGCGCGATGCAACTCAACCTATTCTTTGCCCAATAGGAAGCTCGGGTCCCAATGACGTTTTATAAGTACCATCGCGACCCGTTCTTGACTAGCTACGTGACTAAAACCAATAACTGATTAAACAAACTATAACCCTTATGTAATTTACACCCCAAAAATAGCAGAGATTGAAATTGCACGCACACAGTATTTACCAACCTACTCTCTTTGACGTATCGATACACGTGTCCCCAACATTAATAGAGATAGACGCTTACGGTTTTTAGCAGTTTCTTTCAAACTTTATCGACAAGAGTTTATGTCGATCGTAAGATCTAAATAAAATAGAAACTGTTGCATGCAGGTTGTTTATTAAACCCATTACAATTTTGCAAAACTTTTTTGCTTCCGAAAACTTGCAAACATTTTTTTAGGGATTAGTTTACCACTCACAAATGAATACTACACAAATTGCAAAACTCAATTTGAGTGGTTGTGTCGTCTCTCTGATGCTATGAAAATTAAATTATTTTTTTTTAAAACAGCGCTATTTGTTTTTGATTTTGCCCTGTAACATTTTGACAAGAAAACGTATAAAACTTTTTATACTCAGTATTTGTTTATTAAATTCCTTTTTAACTTCTGGGATACCTGCAGAATGGATGTAATATATAGAGTATCCATAAAACTAGCGAGCATTGAATAATATCGCGGTTGGATCATCTCATATAGAGGTATATCTTAAATACACTGCTACATAAAAACGAATTAGAATTTGACAAATCTTGGGCTGGATTTTAAAACATTGGACAATACTTTGGGGCAGAAGTCTCCATCGGCAACTCCTTCTTCCACTTTGTTTCGTCTGTGAACCAGACGGGTAAGCCTTCTTTCAGCTTTGGTTACCTTTCCTTTACGCTTTGGCGGTCCTATATAACCACGGCAAAGGAGCATTGAAAATCTCATGTCACTTTTATAATGTCCATCATTATAGCCTTGACTAGTCAATTTTGTTGCACTTTAAACGGAGCCACAATCGTTTTGCTCTGATTGATATTTTTCAACCTTGAACACCGAAACCTTTATTTGTTAATTTTACTAGGAGTGACGAGGGATGATGTAATCCATGATTTAGTTAACTAAGCTAGATTTATTTAACAATCTTTTTTTACAAGTGAAATTTGAAAATCTCCAATCACAGTGACCTTACGACCTTATTATGCGTGATTCTTGCATTTTTGTTGCAGTTACACTTAATAAAAAATAAGGCAAGTGGATAAGAGTTTTAAAAATTTTCCTTGATATTTCAAATCAATCCCCTATAAGTATAAAAGGATTGCCAAATATGTTATTTAGTGCAGTAAGTCATACGAGCACAGTAAAGATAAATATCAAACAGCCTTTACAAAATGAAGAGATTTTCAGTTGCTATAGTGCTATTTTTGGCTTTTGCCTACGTCTTAGTAAGTATTTTTTTATTTTCTAAAATTTATTCAACTCAATATATAGTGAAGGGTTTAATATCTTTGTAGAAAAATCAGTACATTATAATGTAATTGTTACAAGAATTTTTATTATATTTAAAGACTTGCTGATCAAGTATTATTGTCGTTACTCCTTGTTTTGTACATAAATTTTGGTGTTTTGGTGGTCGCTTAAATGTATGTATACACTATTCAAACTTAACCCTTAACTAATTTCCTTACCGGTCGTAAAGCATATTAACTTTATCATTCAGGAGCGTCCAATAACACATCAATAATATTCTGTAAAATGTAGATATTCCGGAGAATGACCTATACAGATCTATCTTGAGTATTAAAAACACCCTAAAGGATTTCAAAAACTACGTTTCACATGACCCTCAATATTCGTAAGCAATGTATATGGAAGAGTGCCAGACTCAAAATTCATAATATTATTTACTTTGTAAATTTTATAGGTTTATCAGTCTTAGTTCAATGCTTCTTCCCCGAAGGGGTTGGGTGCGACTTATTGTCATCTCGATAATGTGTCCTTCATATTAACAACATTAAATAAACTAATTAATGATAAACGGCATAGTCAAAGATTCCTTGTTCAAAAATATTTACAATTAACCAAACCGACAGATTTGCGTAAGTTCAAAATATTAGGGAGTGAAATTTTATACTATTTTGATTTCTTGAAATAACTTTTGAAGAAAGCAACATTTCTCTTTTTCTAGAACGAAAAATGTTGTATTTTGTGTATTTATCTATAATATTTATACTATAGCGAACAGAGTGGCAAGAAAGTCGCGCATAATGCCTATAACTTTTGAATTACCTCGTATAATATGACACATAAGGGTTAAAGTAAGCCATATACTTACCGCACACCCTGTATATCCATAAGAGATAACATGTTATTACTCTTGTTATTAAAAATTAATAACAAAACCATTTCCTTGCCAAAGTTCAAACTAATTTTACCTTAATTTCTTCCAAAGGCGTCAGCCAAAGAAGAATTGAAAGCAGCCAATAAAAAATGTAACGAGTCACCTGAAACCGCCGCAAACCTTGAAGAGCATAAAAAGTGGCGCGAGGAAGGGGGCCCGAGACCAGCCAATAGTGGAGCTCACACACTTTGCATGTGCCTGGAGATGGGATGGATGACCCCCGATAATAAAATTTCCGAGGTTACTTTGAGGGAAAAATTGGCATCAGTACCAGAAGCTGATCGTAATGTCCTTATCAAAAAATGCGCCGTTGAAAAAGAAAAAGCAGAAGCAACTGCCATCGGGCTGATGGACTGTGTCATCGAAGACCTAAGAAAACATTCTAGTTCCGGAACTCTCTAATTTGTAATAATCCTAAAATTAGGAAGTAAAAAAATATAGTATTGTAAAAAATGTTGCTTCATAATATTAATACATACTTGCAGATCTACTCTTTTATGTATTTTTATTCTTGTGGTGGTACCAATTTAGTGATTGTATGCATTTTGCATAATGCGCCTTTGCACAACTATTTTTTCTTATAGTAAAATACAGGGTACCCGAAATAGTAGGTGTGTGCTAAGTGCAGTCATATATATCAGCCATTTGTAAATGTAGACTATAGAGCCATCAATGTTAAAGTGTATAGGTCAACAAATGTACTTTTTAATGTAATTTAAAGTCCAAAATTTTAAATGCAACCCTGTGTCGAGTGGTACCTGATTATATATTACTTATACCGAATAGTTTATTACATAGCAGATGACGCGATTAACTAATAAAAGGCTTTAACGGGAGAGGACACGCGGGAGCTTGACGTAAGCAAAGCATTCGACAAGGTGACATGGTGGTCTCTTGTTGAAAGTGATAAGACTCGGAGCTCCGAACTACTTAATTAAAGTGGTAGCTTCTTTTTTTGGAACACAAAAGTTTCATTGTCTCGTCAGAGAGAACACTTTCTTTGAATAAACACATCAGGGCGGGAGCGTCACAAGGTTGACCTCTCTCTCCGATGCTGTAAAACATTTATACTTATGACATTTCGCGCTATAGATTTACGCAGCTCTATCTTTTTGCTGACGATACCGGAATAACTTCAACTGCCAAACAGTCGCGCCAGATGCCGCGCCACATAATCAAGCTGGAGAAATGGCTTTCGGCTTGGAAGATTAGCTTGAATCCCTCCAAGACAGAGGCTATTTATTTTTCAAAAAGTAATATTGGTAGGCCTGAGATAAGGCTTCGTGTCATCGGAGTCCAGGTGAACTGGTGCCAGGAAGTAAAATACCTGGGACTTATATTTGATTAATGACTGAACTGGAGGCGCAATTCATTTGATGAAGTAAAGGCAGCACTGCATCAATTACGCTCTATCTACCTCCTGCTTTACAGGCGGGGTAGACTTGGTAATAGGACTAAGGTCAACCTCTAAAAGGTGTTGGTCTGGTCGGTTCTTACTTATGGTATACATTCGTGGTGCAACGTATATCCGTATGCAGACTACAAATGAATTTTTTACAAATATTATTATTACAGACTATTACAATGTACGGACGTATCGACAAGCCCATTAATAACAGACTCACACACGAGATCTAGACCAAATAGTACATACAAGCTACCGAAATACTGGCTCCCTGTTGGTTCCGACATGGTGTACCATAAACAAAACAAAATACAAGAAAATAGAGAACCAACCGAAAAAATAGCAGAAAATGGTAAAGCAAATCAAAAAAAGCAAAAGCCGAATCCCAGTTTAAAGGACAGTCATCTCACAAGGAGAAGGAAAATGAAATGAAGTAAAATATGTTATCTAACTTGCCTGCTAATTTAAGTATCCATTAAGAGTTGACGCCAACGGTTGCTTTACTTTCTGTATTAAAAACTAGGTACTTTATTTGAATTTTTTTTTGTGGAAGATAGGGGGCCCTAGTGGAACCACCAACAAATTTTGCAGTTTTTCTTAAAAGTTTTAAATGTAATGGCATTTAATTTTAGATGATTAAAAAGAGTATGAACGATATTAGGAGCAGTTTATCTGCGTCAGCTCTTGAGCATAAGTCTAGTCTAGAGTTCGGCGTACTTTCTGGTTGAATTTAATATTCTTGGGCGTCACTGATCTTTTTTGACATAGGAAAAAAATCAGAATTATAGGAAAGTGCTCCCTTTATTTTAATACTTTATTGGGTGGGCCTTTTAAATATAAAAAAATTTTATAACGCTGTTACGAAAAGTGGAACCCAGTGCCTAAATTGTTATTCACATGTCTACTTCGTATTACAATCTTTGTACATTTTTTACACTATATTACAAGTCAAATAAAATTAAAGATATGTCTTTAGGTGATGATTAAATAAATTGAAATATCGAATTTTAAAAATTGGGGGACGCGGGGAAAATTCTAGAATTCTTTGCACATGAATAATGTGATTAAAATTATTACTGAAATTAAATTACCACACCTAGCTAAGGTATGATAATTAATATATTATTTATAAAATCAAACTCTAAAAAACATGTCAAATTTTGATTAAAATGATGCCTGTTACGATAATCCTGACACTGTGCCTTAGCTGGATTGCAGGGATGTTACAGGACCTTCACTGGCAGTTCATGACCTGGCTTTGATCAAAGGCCTATCGAATAGAGTGATTGTACGGACCCATGTTCTAAATTGATAGTTATTTGCTACAGCATCACATGTTCAGTCCTAGCTCAGCATAAATTGGAGAACTAACGGCTACGCCTAGGATGTGCGTACAGCCATAGGTATGAAGTATGTTAAATGTTGAAGTAATGGCTTATAGGTGTAGCCAGAACGAAGATAAAAAGAAAAAGGGAAAAGAGAGGAAAAAAGGGGCCCTATAAGGATAACAATATGTGTTCATATTTTTGCAGATATTTTACTTTGGTTATATATTGTTAATTAGTGGACATCCTACAAGGGATTATCTGATGAATTTGTTCACAGTATTCTTTAGATATGCATCTTGTTATGTACTAATCACCCTTGAGGTTGACTTAACGGCACATGTCGACTTCGTGACTTCTGTTATAAGTTTTGTTAACCACCGTATATCCTTATTTAGTCAATGTTAATTTCAATAAAAGTTAACAGTAATAAAACTAGCTTGTCAATAAATCGAATTATATTGAATAAAAAAGAAGATCTGAGTATCAAAAATATCATTCAGTGGGTGCAGATCGCAATAACTTCTACATTAGAGGAGTTAAGAAAGAGGTGTTAAGAATTGGAAGTGCGTGATCTCGCATTTAAGAAAATAACTTCTTTTTCTTAACGGAAACTGATATTTTGATTTCGCGTTTGTCGTCCGACAGTGACAACTAACGAGAGTACGTTCCTTCATTTGCTCTTACGTAATTTACGCTACCGAGTGTACAAGCGTCACGAAATGTAAAACAAGATTTTATGTCAGTCGGGCATTAATCTATCGGCATTATGAAAATCAGCTAATTGTAAAAGAATTAAAATTCGATACTATTGTCATGAATTTTGTAAACAATGAATTCAACCAAAATAATGATTAAGTATTAATTAGATAAGCATTCTGTGAACTGATTATTAATTTTTATATTAGTTTTAAATGACAATATGCAATCGATGGACGAAAATGACTGAATTTTGTTAAAGTTAATTACGGTGAGGCTACACTAAATATTTTGGATAAATATTCAGTTATCTAATTACTGTATCCTCTTAGTCAATTTAATAAAAACTAGTAGCATTTTTATTTGTGTAAATAGTGAGATATTTTAGAATGCTACAAGAGTCCAAAATCGAAAGAATTCATTACAAACCGCATGATTTATTTCTTGAACAGTTCAAATAATAATATCTTACTTTATGTCATGCTTAGTATTAGTCTTAGGTAAATTATATACCGGGTGGCCCACTCTCAACGCATCATTCCATAGCATCTAAACTACTCAACCTTTTAATATTTTTTATAGGGAGGCATTACGTCTACAATTCAAAATTATTTTCAATTATACAGGATCTCTCAAATAGTCAGGGAATATCAAACATCTTCTTTAAACAGAACATTCTATATCTTACACTATTTTTGAACTCTACATAAAATAGCAATTATTTTTTAATAAGTCTAAACACTTCTTGTCCGCGGGCACCTTACGTGCTACAATTAGGGGCAAAATTTCGTAAAACAGGATCAGTGCTAAACAAAAAAAGGATTGTTGAAAATCCTGTAAGAAATGAAGCTGTAGAAGTTGCAGTTTTGGGTCATATTGCCATCGATCCCACACTTAGCACGAGGAAAGTGTCAGATGTATCGGGTGTTTCGCGTAGAACGATTCAGCGTACTTTAAACACGCATAAGTTTCATCCCTATAAAATAAAACTGGTTCATGAACTTAATGAAGACGATGACGATTGCCGTTTGCAATTTTGCGAGTTTATTGGTGAAATGATCATTCGCAATCCACAATTTATTTTTAACATTTGTTTCTTCGATGAATGCACTTTTTTTCCTCACGGTACTGTCAATCGACAGAATTGCAGATATTGGTCGGATTCCAACCCTAGAATTTTTTGAGAAGTTCATACCTACTTAACATCCCGAAAAATTAAATGTTTGAGCTGGAATTTTTGGGGACCGTATTATTGCGCCGTATTTTATACCTGGAAATTTAACAGGTGAAATGTACCTGAACCTGTTGGAAACCAAAATTAACCCTGCTTTAACATATTCCATAAAAGAAAATGACCCTTATCGGCCGGAAAATATTTACTTTCAGCAAGACGGAGCACCCCCGCATTATGCGTTCCCTGTTAGACCGTTTCTGGGTAAAAATTTTCCAGGAAAATGGATTGGAAGAAGAGCTCCTATTGACTGGCCTGCAAGATCTCTTGATTTGACGCCACTGGACTTTTTTTTGGTGGGGACATTTAAAGTGTAAAATTTATGCAACCCAACCCAATTCTTTGGAAGACTTGCGACAACGAATAGTGTACGAGTGCCGACAAATAACTCCCGCAATGATCCACGATGTTCGCGAATATCTTGAACAGTGCCTTTACAAGTGTATAAAGGTTGGAGGTGGACATTTTCAACATTTACTTGATTGATACAAGCGGTAATAAATTTTATTACTTTTAAATTTTCTTTTCTTTTTAGCCCTATTTCTCAGGAACTATTCACTCGATTTAAACGAGCAAGGTTGCGCTGGGACTATCACTCGACCTCCCCTTTCCGTTTAAGATTTTAAGGGCGAAAGCCACCCCGTCGTAGGGCTTCAAGCAGAAGGGTGAAAATGGCAAAAAAATATGTCCCCCTGAGAACTAAGGTTCCTGTGTTCGAGCGAATTTTGATTTATTTATTAACAAGAAAATAAACATGGGTGGAAAGTTTTCGGTGCGCTACCCTGTATGCTGCGTAGGTACAATAATTGTATCGAGCGTGGTAGCAGGCATTTTCAGCAGTCACTATGTTAAGTTTCCTTTTCTACTATTTACCATAATAATAACTCTGACTAATTTATCTCTTGAAATCTATTCTGAACCTCACTGTTCTTTTGACCAAATTTCTTAAAGACTTCAATAATTGATTTTTGAATCTTAACACTTGTTTTCAGCCAATTTCCGAAGAAACGGCGACTTTTACAGAGAGTACCCTTTTTATGTAAAAGGCGTAGAAAAATCGTAATCTGTTGGTGGCAAAATGGCAAGGAATTGAAGCCTTAAAGGACTGGAGTCAAATTAACCCTTATTCCCCCCTGGTTTACACGCCTCTGGTTAAAGTTAACATCGCCCAATAGGCTCAAATAAATGAACTTACTAACAGTAATTTATGTTCCAAAATTGGTTGCGGTAGTTGAAGTAGTTCCAGAGTTACAAAACGAAAACTAGTTTATGAGGGCCATCTTCAAAGGGCTCTAGCTCCCTGAGGAAGCGTTTCCGGACTCATATGTTCATATGAACTTTTTCATGTGTTCTATCTACCCTACAAGTTTGTAACATGATCACATTAACATATATAAACATATTTAGATAAACTCACTTCTTTTCCCAAAAGCATAGTATTACGTTCGAACTGTTATTATGATATAATTTTTCTTTTTACGTAATATAAATATTACTGTTCATCACCTTGACCTTATTACAATATTTTGCTATATTTTCCAACATTGTTTCATAATATGAAATAACCAAAAAAAACTTGATAAGATGTATTAAAAATGGTTTTTAATGAATGTGCTTTTAAAAACATATAAATACAAGAAACTATCCTGAATTAGTTAGTGTAGAAAATTGTAGAGTTAACAGCAAAACCAAAACGAAATGAAGACCTTATCCGTTGCTATTTTGTTGTTTGTGGTCCTTGCCTCCGTTTTGGTACGTATTATTTTCTTTAATTTTCACGAAAATGGTAAAGAGGCTTACGTGCATAATCCACAGTGTGTCTTCTCAGTAGGATGTTATTTTTTTAAATTCCTCTTGAGAATTTCGATGCTGCTCAATTGACTTTTACTGGCCACTAGTATGGCATAAAAAGGCATTTCTGTGAATTAGGGCTTCTCTGGCACACCGCGAAACAATACGCCTCAGGTGTAGCTATCAACCGGCCGGAAATATTTTTCAATTTTCGGTTTGCAAGAGGTTAGCAGGTGATGCATATTCAAATATCCAAATAACAGAAAAAGTCAGTCTTTTGTGTAATTACCACCCACCCCAACTTTCAATCATTATCGAAGGAGTACAAGACAATACTAATTCTACCTGTTTGACTTATATACATTGCATTACAGTCATCACATTGTATTTGATAGACCCCGCTATGTGTTAATTTGTCTTTATCTTCAATTTTTCAATTAGCTATGTATTTACCTAGGTTATTTATATTGACTTGTATGGGGAAAAAAACTTATACCCATACAAATAGTTTGAATTCAGTAGAATCTGTTCTGCTTGATAACTATTTCAGTTATTTTTAATAATCCAAACCGCGGCAGTAGCAGAAATAATTCCTCAGTTCATATTTTCTGTTTCTTATGTTAATTATTGATGTCGCCTCAAAATCCAACACCATTGTTGCTGCTAAATATATGTAGGTAGACTCAACGTCTAAATAGAATATAACGACTCATTTGCGTCAATCTGCAAGCACAAATCAGTATAGGTATGCGGAAATTGTATAAGCCACCAAACGTACCCTTAATAGAAGCGAAAAAAAGAAAATAATATTCTTCAACGTATAATAATTTTCCGCTAATTGATCAACGATCAATTCATTTTTATTGTTAGTACTTGAGCATGACACCGGAAACATTAAAAAGTTTTTTGTCAAAATCGGTACATTGACCAAAGAAAAAATCAACTTCTACTTTGAGAACACGCCTTTTTTAATTGGGTCAAGTTCGCCAGGTAAAGGCAGTTTAGTATGTGTATCTTATTATTGTAAATAGTCAATGCGAAGTGAAGAGTACGAAGTAGATAATAAAGTTAATTATGCAAAATGAAAGAAAAAACGTTCTGGGTCTTTTAAAAGTAAATTGTAATTTGTTTAGTCAGTTATTTATTATATCTATCTACGAATATCAATTATATTTCATAAAATAATATGATACAATTGATAAGGATTTCATATTTTCTGAATTTCAAACGGGGCCGGGGGTTTGAAAACAAAAAAAAAACGAGCCGCACGATATATCTCCCCAGTTTTCAAGGACGGAAAAAGAGACGATTGCAATATTATTCCAGCAACACTACTCGAACTATCCCTTACTTAAAGAGCTACCTCAATTTACGATTTTTGTAGTGCTAAACACTTACGAGGGATTTCATGCCGAATCGGAATGAATATACAGGGTCGTTGGTATGTATGGAAACGGTCGAATATTTCTTAAAGTAGAGCAGTTAGCAAAAAACATTTAAGACAAAAAGTTTCAAGAATTTTTAAGGTCTATTCGAATTTTAGAAAAATAAGTATACAGGATGAGTCAGAAAACCGTAGAGACACAAAGTTACTTTTTTTTAAATAGACGACCCCATATCTTAAAATATTTTTGGATTTTACATAAAATAATTATTTTTTAATAAGTGCATTATAAGTCTAAACGTAATAGTTTCCGAGATATCGGCATTTGAAGAATGACATTTTTGAACTTTGACAGCTTCTAGCTTTCTAACGATACGTCCTAGAGTGACCTAGAGTAAAACGGCTTACATGTCCCCATCTTAGTTTCTTATTATCTTCCTAAATGTGTCAACTTTCGGTTAAACCGGATGTAACTGAAAAACCGGAAATACAGTACTTCCGATTTAACCGGGAGTTGATGTTTCTGGGAGGATAATCAAAAAGAAAGATAGGGATATGTAGGCCATTTTACTCTAAGACTTACCGTTAGAAAGCTAGAAGCTGTCAAAGTTCAAAAATGTAATTTTTCAAAAGTCGATATCTCGAAAACTATTAGGTTTAGACTTATAATGCACTTATTAAAAAATAATTGTTATTTCATGCAAAATCCAAAAATATTCTAAGATATAAGGTGTTTCATTTAAAAAAAAAAGTAACTATGCTTTTCTACGGTTTTCCGACTCATCCTGTATAACTATTTTTTTTAAATTCTAATAGACCTTAAAAAGCTCTAAAACTTTTGTTTAAAATATTTTTTTGTAACTGTTTTACTTTTAGAAATAATCGACCGTCTCTATACATACCAACGACCCTGTATGTAAATTGGTTTACCTTTGAGTGGAGAAAGTCCAGTCAACTCGCGGAGGTTAAAACAACCCTTCCAAGGACTGCTGCGGGGGAGAAATATCTTGCAACCGTACTTCGACACACTTTGGGTATTTTTTGCACTATTGCATAGATTATTATCCGTTTTTATCAACAACTTCTTAATATTTCGTAGATGAATACCGAGGTAAACTTCTACAAATCAATAATTATTATAACAAGTAGGTACCTACTGCTACTTACTACTTAATACACATTTACAATAATGAAATACACACACGCCGGTCAGACCTTGTGTACGGTAAACAAGATGAGGCACAAAAAGACGTAAATTTTACAAAACAAAGTACTAAGACTAATAACAAACGTACCAAGATACGTACCACTGCGAATACTATACGGGCACCTACTTTTTAAGAACAAAATACAATATGACGTCCATAACAAAAAATGAACCTGATGAAGGTATAAAATAGCTGAAATGCCGTATTCAAAAGCCAACTACAGAACAGTAATCTACTTAACAGGTTGCTTTAAAAATGTTTTTATAGATTGCCAAAACAGTGAAAAAAAGCTACAGCATATTTTGGAAAATGAAACTTTTTGCTTTTTTTAAATTTTTTAAACCAACTCAAAATAGAATCTCGTACTAAGCGACTTCAAGTTGCAAATATATTCTTCTCAAACTTTCCCCATTGAATCGTTTTCCTATCTTCTATAGTGGTTAAGATCCCCATATATGGAGGCCCAATTTGGGCCACACTGTACACTGTGGCTCAAATTAAAGGAGTAAGTACACTTTTTAATTGTGAATATTTTTTTCAATTTGCACTGATTTAATTTATTTTTGGAGTGATGAACTGAAATCGTCTCAGTAAAATGTGTAATCTTTATCAAAATATTTTGAACAGGGCCGGATTAACAGTTTTTTTTCAACAAACGTGCGCTTATGTTAATGATGTCAAGACTAACTATCACTTAAAATCGAAAGTAGTCTAAATATTTACAATAAAACATTATGAATATGACGCTCATGATTTTCTATCACCGATTGTAGTCGCCTTCGCCATAGGTCAATAGCTGCATTGATTATGTCCTGGTTAAAATTATTCCATCAGATCTATAAACTTTCCTTTAGCTCTTCAATGGTGTTAAACCTTTGACCATTGTGAACATGTGCCTCTAAAATTCCCCATATGGAATGGTCAACAGGGTTTAAGTCTGGGCTATTGGGTAGTCACATCTCCGGCTTGACGTAATCGTGGCATTGCTCAAACAAAAACATTCTTGTACTCCGAGAGGTATGGGAAGGAGCACCGTCTTGTTGGAACACGTAATCGTCGCAGATTGCTTCAATTTCAGGAAGCAAGTGATGTAAAATTTGTTGTTGATGCGCGTCCGAGTTGAGTTTTACTCCGGCATCTACAACAATGAGACTTGACTTCCAAATTTGGGAACTGCCACAGAGACCATTACGCCAAGTAAAAAGTGACTTTTCTGGATTAAAAGATTTTCCAAAGGGATTTCCCTCTTTACTCGGACATTTGCGTATACCCGATTATTTTGTGTATTCTTTGGCGGCCTCAAGTAAAACATCCTCTCATCTGAAAACAATATATTTGCGATATTTTCCCGAGAACGGAATCTTCGTAGAAATAGATTACATCTTTCTAATCGTTTTTCCTTCACATTGGCATTAAGTTTTTGACAGTAAACTTTTTTAAAGACTTTAAGTTGGTAATAATTTTTTATAATTCTTTGAACTGTAGAACGGTGAATTCTTGTATATTTCGCTATTTTTCTGGTACCTACAGATTCTTCAGGTCGTACATTTTCTATAATATTTCCTATCATGGTAATATTTCCTTGAGTTCTTGGAGTTTTCTTCCAGTCATAGATACTCTGATTTTTAATAACCGCAATGTTTTAGTACATCAATGAACAAAATAAATTGTATTTCTTGAATTTTAAAATCTTTCACAATAAGACCTATACTGAAGAATTTTCGCTAATTAAACTACCAAAAAAACGTATCATCTGAAATTTAAATAAATCAGTTGCCGTTTGCAACGAACATAAGCGCACGTTTGTTGAAAAAACCCTGTCAATCCGACCCTGTTCAAAATATTTTGATAAAAATTACACATTTTACTGAGACGATTTCAGTTGATCATCACACCAAAAATAAATTACGTCAGTGCAAAATGAAAAAAAAATAATTAAGAAGTGTACTCCTTTAATTTGAGCCACAGTGTATATAAAACTTGTACTTTTATACACTATTTTGTTAATAAAGCTGCTGCGTTTTTTCTTAAAAATTCAGTTTTCCTGGTTTTTAAAGCGTTTAGTAAATTTAAGTAAAAGTTAATTTTATCCGGTACCTATTCCTATTAGCCTCATGCATAATAAGTCCCCAACCTTTTGGTAGTTAATTTGTAAGGTAACGCAATGATACGGAACTTGCATTATGTTTTTTTAATAGCACGCAATTTGGACGCAAATATCTCGAAAATACTACTCGTAGCGAGATCGAAAAATATTGCCTATTTTCCTACATTCTTGGGAGCATACAGAGGAGGTTAAAATAACCTTAATTTGTCATAGCAAAAAATTCCTAAAGTGCCCCTTAACGGAAATACGGAGCCCAAAAGGGGTACACAGCGATTTACTTTATTGGCTCTAACTTTTGAACCGACTTGTATAATTTCGTGAAATTTTAATGTTTTGTAGAGGCTATAAAAAGTAATTAAAGTATACTACAGTAGATAGATAGATACTGTAGTATGGTTTAATGGCTCTTTATGGCCTCGATAAAATATTAAAATTTCATTAAATTATACAAGTCTTTAGTCACTTTAGCATTTTTTCTCTATGACAAATTAGTATTATTTTGACCTCCTCTGTATGCTTCCGAGAAGTTAAGAGGTACCTGCTTACCCGACACCCTGTAAAATAAAGATAAACAGGTAATTTTTTATTTAATGTGTGATTACACTAAGGCATCAAAAATTGTGACCATTGTGTCATAAACAAGAGGTTGCAAGCAGCGCTCTCTACAAATCCAAATATCAAATTTTTTGCAAAAATAATACCAATATTGCGGAATCTGTGGTTTTATTGTGTACGTTGCATTAATTAGCGGACATCCAGTAGATTAAATTTACTGAATTAGAGCATGTTAATATTATTTTCTACAAACGTGTTAAAAATGTAACTTTTAACACTGTCTACTAGCCCTAAAAATGTTACTTTAAGGCACGTGTTAAATGTAAATTGTCAACTTTAAAAAACAATTATATTTTATTTACTTACACTTATATTAATAGTACAATTTGAAAAATTTGAAAAATGAATTTCTTCCTCAGTTTTGCTGTTCTTCGCGGTTGAGGACGATTGAACAGAAACAGCAGCATGTCCAGTTGATGTTGAAGCATCATCGGCTGATGTCGTTTGTACTGTAAGCAATTTTCAAGCAATCAAATTTTTATTTTCCAAGGAATCCACGATGTATCCTTCCGCAACGGTTGAGGATTTCCATCCCCCATGCCGCTTAATTGTCGTCAAATTTGGTCCAGCATCGGCAAGTAAGCTCGCAGAGGAACGGCGAAAGCAATGCCTCGTATAGAGTGTTGAATTTGGAAGTTGCAGAAATCTTGCTATAGCAGCAGGAAATTTTCCGAACCTATTAATTCCGACCAGATTTCTGGTACATTTACCTTTTACATATTTTAAGAAGAGCCGCATCGCTGGACGAAAATCAGTATATTTTCGATAAAAATACAAAGAAAATTTTTTAACGATAGTAAAATTTCGTGGTACCTTGGTTTTGGTATCTAATATTTTAATAACTAATAAAGTCTCCATATCTTTTACGTTGTCAAGAGTCAACTGACAAAGCTTCTCCCTGCGGCAGGCACCAAATACTCCTACAATCGTAGCTACTTTCATCAGAAGGTACTCATCATCCGGTGCGCACTTCAGAAACTGTTCAATTTGGTCTCTAATAAAAGTTTTTGATTTTTTGTCCTGGTAACCCTCTCCTTGACGCTTCAAGTAGCCAATCAACTTAAAATGTTTGCTGATATCTACGTCGTTATTTACACGTAGCATAGCTTTAATCATTGAATAATGGGGCCAAAGAAAAGATGACTTCCATACCTTTGCCTTTTCCTCAAAATCGGCCAGGAATATGTTTTCGGAATACTTTCCAGAAACGCCTTTGTTTCACACCATTTTATAAATTTATTATGAGCAATATTATATTGAATTCTTGATTTTCGTGGCAGTAAATCCAAAGTAGCTCTGTTAGCAGCTTGTTCTATGTCTTTAAGTGGATCGATTTCTTGTATTTCTTGCATTTTTGGCAAATCACAACAGTCAGCGCAAGCGTTTTAATAAAACTGACAGGACCTTACAAATTTTCAATTTTTCTGTAAACAAGTCAGCCAACAATGATGGTTGCTAGGTTTTATTGACAAATGTGAACTAATTTAATATAAATATACGTTGCTATTAGAAACTACCTGGATGTAAGAGATTCTAAACATTTAATTTTCAATTATTGTATGCTTTTTATTGCCGTTTGTAGAAAACAAATTGTATGATATGTGTGTTAAAAGTATTTTTAACACTTATATAATAAATAACTATTAATTAAGCATCACATCTTTAAAAACATAATTCAACCAATTTTAAATCTAATACATTGCATGCTTTTGAAATTATTGGATAGCAATAATATATTATTTTACTTAATGCATTATTTTATCCTATTTATTTAATTTTAAAGGGCAGGGAAAAGGAGCAAATAAAGGAAGCTTTAAAAAAAAGTAACGATGTTTGTAATTCCGACCCTGCTACCAAACTGACCAAAGATGAACTAAAAAACTGGAGTAAGAATCACGACGAAAAACCAGCAAACTTGGGGTCTCACGCACGGTGCGTAGCACAGAATATGGGATGGATGGCAAATGGAAAAATAGTTATGGATACTGTAAAACCAGACATTCAGACAATTTTTGCCGATAGAGCGGATGAAATACTTCAAAAACACGCCGTTGAAAAAGATACCGAAGAGCACACCGCCATGAACCTCCTTGGCGCTCTAATGAAATTCAGAAAACATGATGATCATGATGACCATGATAATGAGCATTAATTTAACTGGCATATTAACTATGTAACATAAACAATATGTATAATGTAAAATAAAATATTGTTATCGAATTAACTATACTTTGTATTGATCTTAATACCCACATACAGTCAAGTAAAAGCATGAATATCTCATACTTAGTAGTAGTAGGTTGTGGTAGAAAGAAATACTAATATGTCATACTATCACGTTTCGATACAAAGTACCTATGCCAGTCTGCCGGTCCTCTTTCACACCCGCAAATTTGTGCAAACATCGGGTGGCGAGAATATGATTTTCCTACGAGGTGCACATTATATTTTTTTAGCGGTCGATAATGAAATAGGTTAAATACTGAAAGCAGACTAGATCTTTTTATTTTTAACCGACATTGTAATGTCAAGAATTCCAACATAATTATCACTAGAATTGACGACCCTTACCCTCCGTTATCGATTTCATTTCCCTAGATTATAAGTATTAATTTAAATAACCATATTCCTAAGAACCAGACAGGCCAGTATAATATCCGTAAAGCTAATTATCAGGTTATGTATGATTTACTACTAAATATTGATTGGACTTCTCTTAATAATTCAGCTGATCTTGAAGATTGTTGTAAACTATTTTATGATAAAATCTATGACGTATTTGAGATGTGCGTTCCAAAGTTTGGTGTATTAAATCGTCGTACCTAACCGCCTTGGTTTACGGTTAATATTAAACGCAATATTCGACTGAAGACTATTGAATGGCGGAAATGTAAACGAACTGGCGATGGGTTAGCCTATGAATAGTTTTCTCGATTAAGGCGTCAAATAAAAACTGACATTGTTGAATCATGTAAGGTGTTTATGCTTAGAATCGAAATGCTTTTGTCGATTGTTTTAGTAGCTCGTACCTGGTGCCCTCTGATTCGTCCATAGTTGTTAAGTCGAATTTATCCACATCTAGTATAAATATTACCAGTTTTAACAAGACTGAAGTATTTAACGCAATTAGGCAGATTAAACCCAAGTTAACAACTGGTCCGCGTAAAATATCTGCGTTTATCGTCAGAGGCTGCGCAGGATTCTTTGCTCATCCTCTATCAGTAATATTTAACAAGTGCCTTGACTTGTGTAAAATGCCAAACATCTTGAAATGCTCCAAAGTTTGTCCAGTCTTTAAAAAAGATGATAAAATGGATATCTCTACCTATAGACCTATCTCAATCATTTCTAATTTTTCTAAAGTTTTCGAGTTACTGTTATATAATATTATTTTTTCAAATGTTAAAAATTTTATATGTCCTGTACAACATGGATTTGTTAAAGGTCGAGCGAAAACCACTAATATAGTGTGTATATGTATCAGTTCTTGGCCGAGGCAATTGACCAGCGCCGCCAAACAGACGTTATATATACGGATTTCTCCAAAGCTTTCGATCGGCTTGATCACACCATTGTGCTGCAGAAACTTAAAACTTTTGTATTTTCAGACACCTTATTGTTAACTTTTAAATTATACTTGGAGGATCGAAAACAGTTTATGGCTTATGGTGGGGTTAGATCTATTGATTAGATTGTAACATCTGGAGTACCCCAAGGCTCTATCCTGGGCCAATATTTTTTACGCTTTTTATTAATGACATTATTGATACACTTTCAGTTTAATGTCAGCGGTGCTCTAATAAAGCCGACTGCATAAACTTACAACGTAACCTGGATATTTTAAACGACTGTTGTAATAAGAATAGGTTGAATTTGAATTGAATCAATGTAATGTTATGTCATTTACAAATAAAAATACCACTATTTTATTTAATTATATTATTAATGGGAATACAGTAGCGCGACCTCAAGTATTTAAGGATGTGGGGGTCGTCCTTGACAAGGAACTATCCTTTGCTCCTCAAATTCACGATACCGTCTCCGCTGCCTATAGAGTACTTGTTTTGTTATAGGAACGACAAGGGATTTCCATAATACGGTGCATAATAAAACTTTATTTTTCTCATTCGTTTTATCTAAGCTGGAATAGGTACGCATCAATTGTTTGGTACCCTTATTACAATATTCATATAAATTCTGTAGAGTTCTGTGCAAGCTTGTCAATGGTAGTATTGTTTGTGAACAATTATTGGCAAAACTAAATTTTAGAGTTCCTATGTTAAGTTCTCGCAACACAGATACTTTTTACCTACCAGCGTCTTGTACTAATGTTTATAAGTTTACACCTATTAACTCGATGTGCGCCTATTATAACTCTAATATTAATGCTTATGACATTTTTGCCTGCAGGTTAAGCGCAATCAAGAGTCACTTTTATCAACAAGAAATTCTTAATTTTCTGTTTTTTGTAAGTGTTTCTGTTGCTTTACAGTGTTCTAATTATCAATCTTCTTTTCTGTTCAAACGCATATCATGTCAATCTAAATCGCTTTGCGTTAAATTATATGGGTTAATTGTGTAGTAAAATTTGGTTAGTTTGTAAGTTTTTGTTTGTACCTGTTTTGTAATTGGGAAACTGTTTAGCAGTGTACGTATAAATAAATAAATGAAATAAATTGCAAGATTGTGAATAAACGCAATTCTGCAGGGGAATATTTTAGTTAGTTAATTAAACATACGGCAAAAGTTTAAGCCGTTATTCCCTGGACTATTCTAAGAATATTTTGTCGCCAACACCAGAATCGTTTCTTATTGAGTTATACCCAGCAATTATCCGATTTCTTAAATCTTTCACATTGTCCACTGGGGTAGTGTAAACTAATGACTTTATATGGCCCCATTATAAAGAAGATTAAATTAAAATTATAAAGAAATATTTCAGGGGATTTAAGTCCGGGGATCGAGCAGGCTATAAATGAGGTCCACCTTGACCAATCCTGCGATCTCCGTATGTTAATGTTAAGAACTCACGAGCAGCCACACTAGAATGCGCTGGTGCACCATCGTGCATAAACGGAATTGCATTTCCTGCTGCCAATGATACATCCTCCAGAAACTAAGGTCGCGTTTGTCCCAATAATTTACGGTACACATTGCCGGTGAGTCTTCCTGGTAAAAATACCGGTCCAATTAACCAGTCCCCCACAATTCCAACCCAAGCGTTCAACGAGAACTGATGTTAAGAACGATGCCCTACCTCATGTGGACTTCATTTCAATTTTTTTTTTTTAACAATTCTTTATTTAGACAATATGACAACATTTTGTTAACATAGTTCTATTAATAGTAATAACAACATCCAAATTAAGGTTACCCTCAAAACAATGCAAGATGCATTGGGACCGAAGGTACTGCTTTGTTAATCTCACAGTTAGCAACTACCACCTTTTATATATACATGTATATTCAAAAGT
The DNA here is from genome assembly GCA_963920685.1 of Polydrusus tereticollis. NCBI lineage: Eukaryota > Metazoa > Arthropoda > Insecta > Coleoptera > Curculionidae > Polydrusus > Polydrusus tereticollis. Next base: position 203,378,638 of record OY987326.1, read on the forward strand.
CAAAAAGAAAGAAATAACTTATGCACCAAATATATATATTTTTTAGTTTGTTTACAAATACACCCTGCCGCCTTTCATTTATTAATTCTGTAGGTAAACCATTATACACATTGGAGGCCGCGATTATCGGGCTGGGCAGTAGTGTGCAGTGCTTTATTTGTCCTTGCACTAGCCAAACGAATATCATCACTGTTTCTTAGATTATGTTCGTGAATTTGATTTATATATTGAATCCGGCTATTGCATTTGGATTTATTATTCAAGATTTTAAACATTAATTTTGATTGTTCAAGCACTAGAATTTGGTGTGCAGGCTGAAGTTTAAGCATCTGGTATACAGTTTCGGTATGAGTGTAATAGTTTAAATTAAATAAAATTTTAAAAACTTTATTTTGTAGGACTTGAATTTTATTAAAATTAGTTTGATTACAGGTTCCCCAAACTGGTATCAGGTATCTTATAATTGATAAAAAGTATGCATTATATATTTTATATTTGGAATTTATGGTTAAAAAATATCTGCATCTATAGAGTGCTCCTATTAAGGGAATTATCTTTTCTTTCATGTGGTCAATATGTGCACCCCAGCTTAGCTGGTCGTCGAGTACCAATCCCAAATATTTTATTTTATTAGTTTTTTTAACAGTGACATTATTTATTTGTATGTGAATATTGTCAATTACTTTATTTTTTTGCTTAAATATCATACACCTTATTTTCTCCATATTTATTTTTAATTTATTTTGTAAAAGCCAAATGTAGTACTGCTTTAAATCATTATTAACTTTATTTTCAATATCTGTAGAACTTTTAGATTTATAAATAAGAACCGTGTCATCAGCAAAAGTATAATATTCTGCTTACAATCCCGATAAGCGCAAACTCAAAACAAAAAAGTGTACAATAGAGGTCCCAGTACAGAACCCTGAGGCACTCCACAATTAGTTGTTCTTGTTACACTATTACAATCACCAAAGGTTATATACTGTTTCCGGTTATTTAAGTACGATTCAATTAGATTAAAGGCTACACCCCTAAATCCCATATTTTTACGTTTACTCAAAACTAGTGAATGATCAACAACATCAAAGGCTTTTCTCAAGTCAATAAAGACTGCCAAGGCAATATTACACTTGTCCAGGTCACTTGATATTGAACTAATTACATCTGTTGTGGCACCTAGTGTACTACTATTATTTGTGAATCCAATTGAAAAGGGTCTGGTGGACCTTCTTTTAATAACAATTTCGATAATCTTGAAAAAAACACTAATAAGAGATATTGGTCTATAATTATTCTTCGACGTTCTTAATCCGGATCGGGGAATATACGTAGTAAGTGTATCATTTATTAATACTGTTAATATTGTTACAATATTGTCTTTAAGATTAATTAAATTTTGAACCGTGACACCATCTCTACCAGGAGCAGCTCCCCGCTTAAGATTCATTATAATATCGCCTATTTCTAATTCATTAGTTAGCTCTAAGTACCTAAATACTATTATCACATGTAATCTCATTTAATATCACATCAGAAATAATACTATTTTTTTCAGTTTCAATTTCTTTAACTATTTCTAAGCCTACCTGTGAAAAATGTGTATTCAACGTATCCGCAATTATCTGTACATCTGTAACTATTGTACCATTAAGCTCCAATTCATTTACACTGTCTTTACAGGGACTATTTTTGATAAATTAATGAATTAATAATATTCCACTGTTTTTTTTTTATTTTCACCAGCTTGTTGCCATTTATTTTGAAAAAACTTATTTTTTAATACTTTTATCTCGTTGTTCACACTGTTTTTTAATAATCTAAAGTTTGACTTTAATTGGATATTATTAGGATTCTTTTTATGACATTTATATGCATTATCTCTAAATTTTATTAACTTAATTAGATCAGGGGTAACCCAATCATTATTGACATGATATTTAATGTGTATAGTTGTTTGTGAAACTTGCTTAGCTTTATTAATTACAGATATTTATTCTGCTCCATCTGACAAGTAAGGATTTTTAAAGATTTTTACAGCTGTTAATTCCTGAAATGTTTTTATTTCTAAATTATTAGCTTTTTGTGCAAAATTCTGTTTAAAATTTCCAGTATTAAGATATTTCTTTTGAATACACACCTTCTGTTCAATCATCAACCCAAGAAACATCATTATTGAAGTATTGATCCTGGACTGTGGTGTATACAAGATGTTTGGGGATTCCCGCAGTTGTTGAATTTTGTTGTTTGTTCCACGTTTCCTAATTCGTAAAATAGTATATGTACGTTATACATTTACCTTCAAAGAACTAATATTTAAAATATAAATATTGGCGTTTGTATTTAAAAATGTCTTTATTTCTACATTTTTTCGGGTCGGGCTATCGAAACGTAGAAGTTTTGATATTCCAAGAGAGGGCGTGGCACCAAAAATTTTTTACCTGCGGCCCATTTTTTAAGGTTGAAACAAAGTTGGACCCCCCGCGCTATACTCCTAAATAAACCATTGATCAGGTTAAAAAAAAAATTCATTATTTAATTAGCATCAAGGATATTTTGCCAATTCATTTGAGAACAGTCAGGATATTTTGTATTTATTCGTTATAATTGGCAAATTTATGTTAGCAACAATAATGCCCTAAAGATTAATGCGCGCGAATTTTAAAATACCTACTCAATAAAAAGCCGGCCATATTTGCAGTTGCGTCACGGTCAGGGCAAACTTTAGGTGAAAAGAAATTGCGACGTATTACTGTACTGTTTTAAAAACTTGCAAGTCTTATGAGAAATCGGCATTTAATTTTTTTTTTTGTAATAAAAACTAATATTACAATTAATTATTACAATTGGAGTAACAGTATCAATCTTGGAAAATTTTAGTATTTCTTTCGCATTGACCAAATTATTTGTATCATAATTTTGATTGTTTGCTTTTATTCACTTTAAGAGTGAAGATTTACCACCAAACATCAAACAGAGACTGACAGCTCTTACAGTTAAGGTCAAGGAGAAGTGTCATACAAATGCTACAGGCATTGATGGTGGTGCTGCAAGGGTCCGAGAATACCTCAAGCAAGGTAATCCTACGAATCCACCTAAAAACTTAGACGCCCTCTTGCTTTGCGTTTCCAAAACTATGAAATTTCAAGACGATGAAGGAAAAATAAACAAGACTCATATCAGGGCAGTGATGGGTCCTATTAGTGACGCCTCTGAGATTGAGAAATATATATCTAAGTGCGCTGTCGACAAAGAGAATGAAAAAGCAACCGCCGTACATTTCTTTATCTGTTGCAACAAACTATCAAGAAAAACTAATTAATATAGAGAAAATTAACCGAATTTAAGATTATAATAAAATTACAAAAGAGTTTTGTATCAAAAAATGCCGAGAAAATAAATCCTTACAAAAAAGTAGTTTCACTCGCTCACATTTTTGTGTGAATTAAAGAACCTGTAATTTTCTTCTCCTTCTTTGGATGTTAACTAGGTTAGCAATAATGCAGTGATGCAGCTGTCGTGAATAGTTCTATGTAGATAAACATCCAACCCATTTTCGGAGGCCTCACAACCACGATATCATTTGTCTTTCTGTAGATCTTTTACCCATTATCTTGACTTGTATGATTAGTTGTAACAAGCTGTATCTTTCGCCTTTTATCACATGCTCAAATTACCCCAGTTTTCATTTTTTAGCACTTCGCTTTGTTATGCAACGGGGGACTACTTCATTAGAGACGTACTCCGGTCATGATATTTCATTATATTCCTATTTTGATTTAATTTTAACGATCCGATTATTTTACGCGCTTCCAGCTACAACTTGTGCGTCCGTCATCGTAGTAGTAGTAGTAGTAGTAGTAGTGGTGTCAAATCGACATTTGTTCATTTTTAAAAGAAAATGTATTAAAAAATATTTACCACAATTTGACAACTCCTAGACGGATGTTGCGCAATAAAATTCAAATATACATGGTTCTTCATTAGGCAAAAAAGGTATACCTTGTAGATGTCGCTGTGAGAAACCGCTTTAGAGATATTAGCATTTAAATTGTTCAGTGCGCTAGTTGAATTTTTTTTTAAATTAAATACATAATTTATTTTAATCATAAAAATAAAAGAAACATTTATTATACACACATCGCCAAAATTCTTGGACCCCCTTATGTTTGTCAAAATAAGACACTATTATTATAAGTCAAGAAGTGTATCACAAAGTACATTTAATTTGGTTATGTATCCAATGCAAATTGGGTGAATTAAATTTTTACTGAACAAGAAAAAAAATACAAACGAAAAATAGTGCATAATACAATAATTATCAGAATTTGAAATCTAGAAGAAAACCAATCAAAAATGCATTAATATTTGGTGTGCCCTCCCCTGTTCTGTAGTAAAGTGTTAACTCGCCTGTGCATGGAAACAATAAGGGCGTTAATGGTATCCATTGGGATGTTGTTCCATTCTTCTTGAGCCGCGAGTGTGAGTTCCTGGAAGGTGATAGGAGGATAAATTCTGTTTGAGATTGCTCGTCCAACGAAATCTCACATGTGTTCAATGGGATTCATGTCTGGCGAATTTGCTGGGCACGGAATCTTTGAATATTCTGAATCTCTAGTGCATTTTGTACTCTTCTCGTGCGATGGGGCCTAGCATTGTCATCCATGAAAATGAAATTGACTCCAATTTCATTTCGGAGAGGATAAATAATGGGTTTAATAATGTTTTGAACATATCTATCCCCTGTCATAGTGTCTGCAATGGGAATAAGCTGCGTACGACGACCATGCATTATGCCTTCCCAAAACATTACTGTTCCTCCTTGGTATGGAACGACTTCTCTCGCAAAATATAGTCTTTCTGGTCGCCCTGGCCCTCTCCAAACTCTGTGTCGCCGACTATCACTAAGTAAACCAAATCTGGCTTCGTCCGAAAAAAGGACATTTCGCCACTGAGCTAAAAGCCAGTCTCTGTGTTCCTGTGTCCACTGTAGACGAGCGGCTATATGCCTGGGAAGTAACCTAGGTACTCTTAATGGTCTCGTAGATCGCAAATTGGCTCCAGCAAGTCTTCGCCGTATTGTGGTACTGGAAATGAATCGACCAAACGTTCTTCTCAAATGAGTTCGGACAGCCGAGACTGCTACGGTTCGATTCCGACATACATAACCTGCTACATACCGTTCTTCTCTTGCATTAGTTACCCTAGGACGCCTAGTTTCACGTCTCCAGTCAACGCTGTTAGTTTCCTGTTACAAACGCACTATTCGGATAACTGAAGCGCGGGGAATCCCTAGTCTATCCGCGATTCGATGATTCGGCGGACCCTCATCATGCAAAGCCACTATTCTTGCTCTATTAAACACTGAAATTCTATTGCCAGCATAATTGCAAAGAAAAACTCAACAATCACTTCAACACGCTAAATCGATATGACCCACTTTTTAAACATTGGTATCTAAAATTGTGGGAAATTGCTTTTGTAAACATTTTTAGATGCGTAGCAACGGTGAAATAACTAAAGATTTAATGTACAAAAAAGCAGCCATGATAAATATTTTGTTTTAAAATTTACGAGGGGACCAAGAATTTTGGCGATGTGTGTATATAGGTACTCTTTAATGTATTATATCTACCTACCAAATATCTGCGTTTAAAGAATGTCAAATAACAGTCCATTGTCAACAAGGCACTTTAGTCCCTTGGTTGATACAATATCTTTTGTGCTTTCAGCAAGAGTATTACTAAAACTAGAAAATACCTATAGACATCTGATAATGTCACAATTTAGTGCAAGTTCAAGTTGAGTATTTTATTAATCTACTTTGAAAGAGAGAACTCACTTGGTTACAGTATAAATAAACAAGTTGCCCGTCTGATCAATTTTGCGATATTGCAAATTGCACAAACGTGAACATCCATCTGAATATAAAATTTGAACCTTTTTTTAATTATATATCGCTAGAATGCGCTTTAGTCCTTTGAGATTACATAACCCACTTCAGTTCCCATTTAGTAGTAGTACAAAATAAACACATCAAAACATACTCCCCAGTTGGAAACCAGCTCGACGTAAAAATGTAAGTATGCCGACAGCATTCTAAGCAAGCGACTTGACATTTTCTCGGGAAGCAGGCTGCCATGCCGTTAATCTCGCTGAATGAATTGTTGTGCAAACACCGTTTATACTTAACAGGAATTGGGGAAATTATTAACTTTGTGTTTATTATTTTTTTATTCATAATAAATACTGAAGTTCGTGGAATAAGTCGCTGTGCTGCTACAAGTTGTGTACAAACAATTCAGAAAACTGTGATTAGTAACTTGCAAAAACCAGTAAAACTTACTAAATACAGGATGTCTTAAAACGGCCCATCTATGCTGAATTAAAATTAAAACAAATATGTTTTTCCACTACTAACCTATAACATCGCCATTATTGACCGATTATTAACGTTAGAAATCGTTTTTCTCTACCTTATAAATTATTATTGACCATGGTCAATAATAAGGCATTGAAATCCATTATTGACCGATCTTCAAGAACCTATTTGAACCAGGTAACTTGATTTTTTGATTCTACAACATGAATTCATAAACATAAATAACTTTAAAGGTGATTTCTTGTAATTAGGTAACCAGATAATTATCAATACATATTAGATTATTAGAGATGCTTGATATTGTAAAATATCGATACAATCAATAACAAATATAGGGTACCTGCGTTCAAATGGATTCTTGAAGATCGGTCAATAATGGATTTTTTTCACTACTAGCCTATAACATCGCCATTATTGACCGATTATTAACGTTAGAAATCGTTTTTCTCTACCTTATAAATTATTATTGACCATGGTCAATTATAAGGCATTGAAATCCATTATTGACCGATCTTCAAGAACCTATTTGAACCAGGTAACTTGATTTTTTGATTCTACAACATTAATTCATAAACATGAATAACTTGAAAGGTGATTTCTTGTGGTTAGGTAACCAGATAATTATCAATACATATTAGATTATTAGAGATGCTTGATATTGTAAAATATCGATACAATCAATAACAAATATAGGGTATAAGAGACAATAATTCACCATATTCATTAGGAGGACAGATTCGGGTCGTAATAACAAAGCCACCTCACAAAACAACAAAATATTTTGCCAATTCCAAAGCGCAGGTAACTTGATTAAAAAATACACTTATTCCTACCTATAATTCTTTATAATTATTAATTCTCTAAAGATAAATGTCTTATAAAAGTTTGTAGTAGTGGGAAAAATATTATATTAACCACGGTTTAGACAGCTTATAGCCCTTGCGTCTTAAATCCCTCGTCGCTCCGCTCTTCGTGATTTGAACTTGCCGCTCGGGCAATAATGATAGCTGTCTAAACCTTGGTTAATAATATACTATTATTGTAATTATAATATAACTTGAGAAAAAGAGAAGTTTTTACTTACTGAAAATGGCATTTTTTAAATGACGGTAATTCCGTTCGCGCAACTTCTCAAAATTGTCACTAAAAAGCTATCTTTAAATTTTTTTTTATGTTTCTCTTTATATCGTTATATGGGATAGGTGGATTATTCTAGCAGACAATAATTGACTTACGACACCCTCGAAAGAAGTAAGATTAAAAAAAAATCAATAAAGCTGATTCTCAAACCACTTCTTGCAAAGGTTTTTAGAAGATTCCGTGAAAACTTTGATAATTGCCGCAAAGAATATTGCCGTCATTTTAAAAATATCATTTCAAAAGTAGAAAAAGTTATATTATAATTACAATAAACATATTTGTTTTAATTTTAATTCAGCATAGATAGGCCGTTTAAAGACATCTTGTATTTAATAAGTTTTTACTGGTTTTTCGAAATTACTAATCTCAGTTTTTTAAATTGCTTGTACACAACTTTTAGCAGCACAAGTGAATAAATATTTTCCTTAGATTAATGATAATAAACAATAATTATTGAAATAAACAGATTTGCTATAATCTTGATTTAAAATCGTTAAATTGTTTTGTGTATTTTATGTTAACTTTGTCGAGGAAGTGGTTACAATATATTATGTTTTATTATATTATAACGTATATTTAATAGTATTAGTAACATAGTTTTTGTGCCTAGCCTTTATAGTATGTAGGCTTATTTCGGTTACTGATGTATTTTTTTTGTAATCATGTATTTCCTTTGCCGGTCTTGTCTATGTATTTAAATACTCCAGATACTAAATAAAATTGATATTTAGTATCTTTCATTTGACTATAAAATGGCATTATCTGCCGAAATGTTTCCATAAAATCATGATAATAATATAATCTTCTTAAAAAGTATAAGTCCGGAGCTCAGCTTACGCTGTTTCGTTTGCAATATCGGTGCATATGTGATCAAAGTAGACGACTTTTGATGAAACCTTACTCATTAAGTTCTCTGGCAGATTTCTACTTGATATTAGTTTAGGTGAGTTGTGCGAGTTTTTATTTATCAAACAAGTTACTGCTATAACTAATAAAACTATGGGTCAGGTAAACGATCAAGAACGCATTACTCTGCTTATGATGATATGATACGCGATACGAAGCAACCGACCTTTATAATCAATGTTTTCCTAATCGAAATCACATTTCTGAATCAACTGCTAATACGGTGTTTCATATCTTTACGCATACGGGTACGGTGGAAATACTTGTAGAAACAGGTCGTCCCAAAACTGCTACCAATAACGAGCAATCCCTGGATGCCTTGCTTGCCCTACAAGAAGAACCACATATCTCAGTTCCAAAACTTGGCCCCAAGTGTATTCTGGGCTTGTTTTGATGTGTGTTGAAGTCAGGTTGATCATAACTCTGGAGTTTGTCAATCTCAATCTCAGGACCAATTTATCAACGTTTCATCAATATGGCGATATTAGCCACATAACTTACATGACAACAATCGTTTCAATAATGGTAATCTTTGAAAATTATCTCAAACGAGACATTTATAAAATGGTCCTTGCATGGAAAACAAGAAGCAGTGCGGGTAGTGGGTAACAGCCAAATAACATAGTTAGTCAACCTCTCCAGTTTTTAAAGAGCTATACAGAAACTATAAATCGATATTTAAAAAGTTGGTATTTTGGTAGATTAAAATCGGGGAAATATAAAGCACTAAAACGCGTTAAAAAGGAAAAGGGACGTGGTCCAAGAAATTCCTGTTCACCAACAGGATTTGTTGATTTGTCTCAGGTATAAGTTTAATTTTTTCCTGATAATTAAAATTTGTGGACATTATAATAACAACAGTTACATGCTTGACTAAACGAACGGTTTATAAAACATTTAGACAATTCATCTTTAATTATACAGTGAGCTCAGTAAGGTTGGAATAAATTCGTTTAAAATTCAGGTGATTATTTTCTGGAAAAACGCTTGGACATGTCGATTATTATTTTTAATTGCGAATTTTTTGCCATAAGAAATGTGTATACAGGTTGTCTCAAGAAGAACATATACCGTCAACATTAATTTTTTTAAATAGAACACCCTGTATATTATATTATTTTTAAATTCTACGATATATTCTAAACACTTTTTGTATAAAATACCATATCTCCAAAATCAACGGTTTTCGATATATTGACATTTTTTCTGGTACGAAAACTACAATTAAAAATTAACTCTTTACATCCATTTAGTCTATAATATTTACATAGACTATATTAAATTTTATTTTAATTAATGTTGAAATTGACTGCCACCAACTTCCTGGCAATATGCAAGTCGATCTTAGAATTCTTCCAAAACGTTATGGATTACCTGGGGCTCTATTAATCTAACCTCATGCCTTATTCGAGCTTTAAGTTTATTAATATTGTTAGGTCTGTTAAAGTATACTTTAGATTTTAAATAGCCCCACAGAAAAAAAATCTAGCGGGGTCAAATCTGGTGACCTTGCCGGTCATTCTATTGGACCCCGTCGACCAATCCACTTGCCAGGAAAGACTGTATCCAAGTACTCACGCACCGGGGGGCGTGTGTAATGGGCTGGTGCTCCGTCTTGCTGGTACCATAAGTTATTGTTGGGAATGTCTGGCTCATCTGTATTTGGATGGAGTACAGCAAGTGCCGGTATTAACTCAAATTCTAAAAATTCTAGATACAGTTCGCCATTTAACGTACCATCAAAAAAGAAGGGAACTATAATCCGGTTATCAACAATTCCAGTCCAAACATTCACTTTAGCGGGTATTGTGTGTGGGACCTGTATATAAAATTCAAGTTCCAAAAGTGAGCTATTAAATTAAATTTTGGTGTATAGCTAGATAGTAGGTACTGTCTACATGAACAGACAACAAAATGGTGAAAAGGAATGGACAAAAAATGGAACCGAGATTGATAAAATCCTGAAATTTGGTGAACATAGAGATAGGTATTAAATTTAGGAAAGCGAAATTAAAATTAAAAAAAGATGTAACGGGAAAAACATTAAAAACAAAAATACACTATTATGATAATTCTGTGCACTTAATAAACAAAACTTTTCTAAAATTATTCTTCGTACCATTGTCACCAATCACGATCTATGTTGTTCCATATAAATGATGTGCGTCAGTTTTGCTCTGTGATAAACTCTGAACTGTGATAAACTGTGATAATTTGCCGATCACTGTGGCGCTATACTTTATGTCGCAGGATTTGTAAAGAAGTAGCTACATTGAATATATTAATACGGTTTAATAAAATTTTGCAAAATGAAGTGCCTGGTAATCCTTTGTGTCGTACTCCTTGTACTTACGGTAAGTATTCTATATTATCAAGTTTTATTACGCTACGTTTACCTAACGAAGTGAACACTCCTAGGAGAATGCATACGTGTATATCACAAAGAAAATAACTAAGCTTTTGAATATAAAAATAATATTTTAAATTAACCCCTGCCTTTATCATTCTTTATTAGTAATATGCTTTTATTCGGTGTATTTTTCAAGTTTTAGACAAAAAAGCAATTTGATAATTTCGGATAAGGTAAAAATATCTTGCAGAATTTATATTTTGATTTTAGTATAAATATGTTCTAAATTGTGGAATTTATCTGCATATAAATATAGTACAGTGTATCTAGTTTGATTCTCTACATACAGGAAACTTTTTTTTTATATCAATATTGTGAAAGTTGCTAGACAAATATTATTTATTATATCATAGCCTTAAATAGTGTGTACACTGTAAAAAAGTATAGAATTCAAAAATCTCACCAAAAAAAAATTAAGTAAAAAAAACTATTTACGCCATAGATGTAGCGTTTTTTAAATGGAACGTCCCCTTCTTTGCATGATTTTTGAAAAAGCCACATTTTTCTAATTCTATTTTGGTGAAAATTTTTAAAGTTGCGATAGCATTACTTACATTTATATTATTATATTATTATCCTTAATAATTTTATTTTTCATCTATCAATTATTTACTTATTATACCTTAGAAGATAGTTGCTATAAACAGATGCAGTTTGGGACATTCGGGTCGTGTAGTACGTCGAAGAGTTTTCCGGGGAACCGTCCACCAAGCTTTAAAAATTAAACAACTTATACCTTTCCATATATTCGCACTACATCACTTAATAGCCGCATAGAAAGAACTCGGTTTGTTTCTCAAATGTGATTCGACCACTACGCAACGATACTATTTTATTTAAAAAAAAATGTATGGACAGACGATGCAACATTTAACACATGAGACTTATTTAATAGACACAATACTTATTATTGGTCAGCAGAAAACCCCCCAAAAGAATCAAACCATTAAATAACAAGTTCGATTCATGTTTGGTGTAGTGTCAAAGATAATGGAATCTTATAACGGGTCACTAAACGGACGACGATATCATCAGTTTCTTCAAAACGAAATTGAAAGCTTTTTAGATGAATTACCCTTAAAAAAATATTGGAACTTAATTTGGCAACAAGATGTGACTTCTGCGTACGCCCTATGTGATGTAGTTGAACTTTTAAGCCAACGCCCTAATGAATGGATTGGACGTAATGAAACCATTTCTTGGCCACCCAATAGCCCTGACCTCTCCCTTATAGACACATTTCTCTGGGGGCTATCCGAAAACCATGGTATACCAACAAAAAAACCAAAATATTAAAGATATCATGGAAATAATTGTTACTGAAGTAAGTCGACTTAACCAAGAAAATGATATAATAACAGCAAGCTTAGAAAGGCTACAAAGATGATTCCCATCTTGCTTCGAGAACAACGGTGGTCATACTGAACACCTGAATTATTAGTTAGTTTTGTTTTATTAGTGTATTGTTATTATTCCTAATATTTGCGGATTTCTTTTTCTGTCATATTATACGGATTCATTTTCCTGAAAAAGGTTTTTTTTATTGTTTCTGATATATTTCTATAAAAATGTGCAATACATTTTCTTCTGGCTTCTTTACGCTTTTCTGACGTAATAATCTGTAATTTCTCGTCTAACGAATATTTCATGTTGACAAATTAAAAAATATTTCGAATTTATCTTCACTTTAGAGGCATTACCAAAGATGATTATACCTACATCACCTATGAACCCTATTCATTTAAACAGGTTGTGATAAAGTTATTAAGGAAAATAATATAAGTGTAATAAAAATACTTCAATAAATAGTAAGAGAATACTACTTGGCAAGTGGTAATCATAATATGACATATGAATATGTATACATGTGAGAACTTTGTTCTCTAGCCACTTGCTGAGACCTTATATAATAGGGATTAACCAAATTATGCTAAAACAGCTATTCTCTGGGCTACATGCCCCAACGAGCGCTGAATTAAATAGCACAATTTGGCGTATTTTGACTAACACTGCTAGTACTAACAATACGATAATAATAATACTAACAATTCAATTCAATATATAATATTCAAAATTTTCACCAAAATTGAAGTAAAAAAATTCTTAAAGGATAAAGACGAAATCTGTACCTACACTCATATTTTTAATAATTTAATTTCACAAAATTTGTTATGTTTGTTTTAATCTTTTTTAAAATTCCCAAACAGAAACAATATTGCTACATCAGTCATTGGCTCTACTCTTATAAAATGCTCTATGGGTCAACAAATAACGACCTTAAAATAAATATTTTCTTAATTAGCATAATCTGGATAATTTATCATCCCGGAACTATTGTTTCGTTTTACATTTATAACAATAATATTTTGAAAAACATGAGTCAGGCAGTTGACGGCAAAAAAAAAATTACAGTTAATTATTTTAAGTATACAATAAAGAATTATGAAATATGGAAATAGATAAATATTAAAAAGAAAAATTACTGAAATATTTTTTCCTGGCACAAGACCGTTTATTTTAAGAAAGCATTTTTCCTGGTTGCTTTTCGTATTTTCGCCCCTTCAATTTATTTTTTTACTGTCTTCAGAGATCGCATTAAAACCTCCGTATTTTAAGGGTAGATTTCTACGAGACTTGTTGTTGGACCTAAAAATTTTATTTTCTTCTTCATTTTACAAAGGATTGGTGTAAATAATGCTTTAAACAAAAATGTTCTTTGGTATTTCGAACTTCTTTTAGAGGCTAATTGTATAATCATCAGTAAAATTACATCTTTCTCTAGTTCTTTTCAACTGATAGATGAAAACTTTGGGGTATCTTCTTTCTGGCGGTTCTTGAAAGATACTAAAAAAGACTTAGTCGACAGTAAAATTCGATGGTCAGAATTCAATTGTCTTGCTTATTTGTTAAAAATAATTTTAGCCCAACATTTCGGTCAGTGTGGTATTGGCCTTTGTCAAGTAAATAGTGAAGAAAGTAAAAAAAAAACGTAGTTCAAAGCCTGCAGACTACAGAGTAAAGTGAAGTTTTAGGGAACAAAGAATAAGTTCGTTTACAGAATTGTCCCTTATCCTTTCCGTCAGACCCAATCCTTGGACGCGTTTCGCCGTTTACGGCTCTTCAGCAAGGCTCCGGGTCTGACGAAAAGGTAAGGGACCTCAAAGTGCTTTAACACAGAAATCCAAATCTACAGATGAGAGTTGCAGCACGTAGCTACAACTCGTGGCAACCACACGTTGGCTTCCGGCGACACCCAACGTAGTTTACCCGGGATGGGCCGCCTTGCCAGCGTTTGAACCTATATGGATTCTCGCTGTCCTGGTTGGGTTGATACGTGTGGTTGCCACGAGATGTACCCACGTGCTGCAACTCTCATCTGTAGAGAATAGTATATTTTGTTATGTTCCAAATCAAATAGTACAGATTTGTACAAAGACGCAAAATGAGGCATTGATGAACTCAACGTGGAACAAAGTATCTCTAATATACTCGTATACCCAAAGTCCACAAATGCTGTCATTTAATACCAATCACTAAATAAATATTTTTTTTGTATAAAGTATTTTTTTTCGCTACAAAAACAGTGAACTTAAGAGGCGCCGTTGTTATACAAGCCGCAATCAACTAAATGTATTTGAAATAGCATGGCGATTCCGATACTGGGGTTCTGGGCGCGGAGAAAATAAATGTGGCAACACACAGAGACAGAGTTCACAACTTTAACGATTTGAAAATAAGCGTAAAGTGTGTACCAAGGTATACCGTTTGGTTTAATGACTGCAATAAAACCCCTTTATGGCTTAATAATAGTTTCATTATGTTGTAAACACCCAAGGAAACCCTGTTTACCTGTTCGATTGCCAAACCTACGTTCTTAAATAATTTAGTGGTAAAATTACCCATATAAAACTATCGATGAGTCTGCCAACCAGCCTAATCTACCTGGTCCGAGCTGGCATCACTGTTTATATTACTAAAATGAAATGAGATAAGGGGTAAAAGCTTTGCACAGGGACGGATTTTGTAGTTAAATGAAATGTCATAGTAATACCTTATAGTAGCAATGTTTATTACCATTACTCGTATTATATGTTTATTAATTTATTATAGGTACAAAACAAGTGTAAAAATACTAATAGATACAATATAGAATAAAGGTACCTATACTTACTTATACAAAAAAATTTACATATACCTACTATACAGCAATATACACAGAAGGTTTAATTGTAATTATAAAACGTTTTGTTTATTAATTTATTATAGGTACAAGTGTGAAAATAGTTATAATTGCAATAATTGCATTATAAAACGTTTTAATCTATTCCTAATTCAGTCTCGCTATCACTATCATCCACATTTATAATAACAGGATGTATTTCGCTTTGTTGTGTAGTTAAATAAGAGTCTTCAATTTTTAAGACATGGTTAACCGAGTTTTTCCAGCTTTCATCTGGAATTTCACCAAAAACTTTCTTTATTACCTCTATTACACTGTCACTAAGAGTAGGTGTGCTATTTTGAGTTCTAACTTTCGACTTAACTGATGCCACATGTGTTCAATAGTGGCAGTCGCAATACAGTGTGACCCATTTATCTATTTCGAATATGATGTTTACTATTTATATAAGCTATATGAACAGGTCCATGTAACTAAAAAGTTTTCAAAAATATCCTAATAATTAAGTTGGTTCTAGAAAACCTTAATTAGATAATTTATTAATTTTGAGAACCCATCAAGTAATGTACCTATCTATTGTTATTATAAACTGGCATTAATACGTCTCTGCGTCTAGGCGAAAACGAAAGCCGAGTTTATGAGGGGTTTTATTGCAGTCATTAAGTCAAACGGTATACCTTGGTACACACTTTACCAACGGTGTTTTTGCACTGCCTGAATAATTTGCGCTTTTATTATTAATTTATCCATAGATTTTACGACTTTCTTTCTGTTTTTGTAGTATAGGTATATGTCGTTTACATAGATATTGTTCTGTATACATATATAGTTATTAAACTTTATGTAGTGTTGTTCACTGTTTAAATTAAATATACTATGGATATTAACGAACCTTCAACTAGTTGTCCGCCTACAACAAACTAAGCACATTGGATGCTGCAGAACTATGTGTCACTTTAACGAAACTTTCCTCGCGCACTTTGTTCAGGGATTTGAAGGGCCCTCCTCCAGAAAATGAAAATGACGAGAAAGAAAATAATCGTGAAGCCCAGACAAGAGAACGAAAAAAAAATAGTTCTGGAAGATGCCACAAAACATGCCATTCGCCGCAAAATCCTTGAATTTTTTTTCTTTAATGAAATATCAACAATTAAAAAAATGATAACTGAAATTAAGAAGGCAACATCTTTACCTAGAACATTATTAAGAGTTTTTAAACGAACTTTAAAAGAAATAAAAGCATTTATCGATAGATTTTCGTAAGGACTAAGAAATTCTAGGGGAAATATCCCGGGGATAATTGTCATTTTTGACATTTATAGTTTCAAAACATCAAAACAGTCGACCTGTCAAAATTTTAAATCAGCATAAACTTAGTGTAGTAGGCTATTATAATTAGTTACTATTAGCATTAGAAAAAATATTAATTGTTATTAAAGTATGGTATTATTTAAATAAATAAATATATCAAAATCAACTTTTTAGCAACTACCTAAATAAACTTTCATCAACTCGGGAAATTTCCGATCAAAACATAACACGTGCCTAAAATATTTCCTAATGGAAATTTTTCAAAATTTGGTCTTCAGCCAATTAAAAAAAAAAAAAAAAACATTCGTGCATTGCACCAAAGAATAAATCCCTCACCCTGCGGGTTCGGGATTTTTTCAGGTGCAATGCACTCATGCTTTTGTTAAAAAATTGGTTTCAGACAAAATTTTCAAAAATTTCCGGAAATATTTCATGCACTAGTTATATTTCTACTGGAAAATCTCGTCGTCTTAACGGATCAGGTTTTAAGGGTTGTTGAAATAAATTGAGTTTATAAAATATAATATAACGTTCGGGCGAAATTTAATTACTTATTATTTTTTGAAATGCACAAGCCACTAAAATTCATTCCATTGACGGCGCACAACCCGGAGCTCTCTATTTGCTGGTAATGTCACTGACAGCAATTTTGGACTTGAAGTATAGTTCACAAGTAAAGTATAGAGATTTCTTACTCCTACTTCTTCTTATTTATAGCACTGGTTGTTAAGTTGCCAATTAAATCATTTCATTTAGGTACACCAATAAAATTTTCTTCAGTAGTTGAGTATTTTTTTGTAAACTTCACTTCATTATTAATCTTAATTTTTTCTTTGTTTATGTCGTATTTTCTATTAAAGTTTCTCTTTGAAAAATGTTTTTTTATGCTCTTTTATCTGTATATTATTACACCAGTGAAGCAGTGAATCTATTATTTTTAATTCATTGGCGGTCATTTATACTTGCATATCCGAAAAATTTTATATGCGTTGAAAGTTTCTAGATCATTCTGCGTATCTATTAAAACATGATGCTACTAATTTAAGTATCTCATTTTCAGTCAAGTTACATGTTATATACGTTAATTGAATTTTTGTTTACATTCCTAACAGGTTGTTTCAGCGAAAAAAAAAGGACACATAAATGAAGAAAAAGAGAAGTCGCTGAAAAAGGTTGTAAAAGAGTGTCAAAAGAACCAGGAAACACACGTTAATTCGGGAATTTTAAAAAAAGCTAGAAGACAAAAACCAGTTGTGTTACCAGACAACTATGCTGCTCACAAACTTTGTGTCTTCAAAGGTATTTTTTCTCTCGTGTTTTTTGTAGTTTATAAGTTAAAGTTTAGGTCCGATTTGGAAGGTTTCACCCATATTTTTAGCTGTTAGTAAGTCGGATAGCTAAAACCATGTTAAATCTACTTTCTGAAGAATCCATGCATGCTAAAAGCACAGCTCTTATCTGTGATATTATATTCTTATCTGGTTGTGTCTAGTTGCTCCATATCTTGAAAAATTAATACTGTGGGTAATTGGTAGTGAATGAGGTGAGTAGCCTACCATTTTAATTAAAAATGTTTCGGAGGTCACCAATATTCGAGGACAGTAGCAATTTCCTAGAGAGGTAGAAACAAGCCATTTCCAAATTACGACCACTTTTGTGCAGTTTTATGCTAAGTTGTCACCTAAACAAAAAGTTGTCCGCTAAAAGTTGGCAACACATTAAAAAACATGTTTATAATAAAATAATTAAAAAACTTTTCTGATAATCCCTACGAATTTTATTTAGTATTTTTGAGGATTGACGGAAAAATTAAAAAATAAACATTTTTCTACGATCATTATTCAAAGTAGGATTTTGCGCTTCGAAAAGCCACCGCAAAGTTGACGTTTTCCCCAATATGTTATAATTTGACATTATTGGCGCTCGCCTAAGTTTCTTTACAAATTAAATTAAGGCAGTAATTACGTAAAAAGAAACTGTAGCCTAAATATAAATATTTTAGTAAATTTTCCATCCAAGCAGCAGTTTTCGGGGGTAAGTGTACAAGTGCATCAAAATTACCGATAATTTTTGAATGAAATGTGTTTTTTTATAATTGCAAGAGTTTGTTTTCATATTTTTGCGAAAAAGCCCGACTCCGCAGGAGGAGGGCATTTTCGTAAAATATGAAAACAAACCATTGCAATTTGTAAAAAAAACACATTGAATAAAAAAATTATCTGGTTATTTTTATTCACGAGTGTAATTTATTTGAATATTTCCCAAATTAATTAAGAACTCGAATCAAGTAAATTTAAATATTTTATTTAACAGAAAATACTAACAATAAAATTAAAATGCTAGGAAAACATTCGTTGACATTGACTTTTTTGTCTGCTGTCACTCAATAAGATGACGTTAATTGTCAGAATATTACATTTTTTGACGTTTGTTAACAATAAAATCCCGCTTTGACGTTTCGTCAACAATATAAACTTGCGATGCAATTTTCGATTTCTGGCAGTGCTGTTTTCAATAGTAATATGTTAAGTGCATGTAAAATTGCTGAAAATCATGCATGAAGGTTTGTTGCCCTAGAAACAGCTTGAATGCATTTCTATTGTTATTTACCAAAAAAACCACTTTTTAAGGTAAATAACAATAAAAATGCATGAAAGCTGTTTCTTTAGGGCAACAAATCTGAGTGCATGATTATCAAGCCATTTTACATGCACGAAATATATTTTGTAGACTATTTCCTGAATCATTTTGATAAATTGACGCGAAATTGTCAAAGCAGAAATTTCAACTTGTTGTGACAGTGACGGTTATTCTCGTAGGTAACCAACAATGAAAAACAAGAAGAGTGTAATTTTTAGCTCAATCGCGACCGAGGGCTGATTTTCACCGAAAATCAAGTGAAAAGCGCATTGTAGTTACAGTATATGAGGAATAGTCGCTGTAATTTTGCGAAAATTGCATTTCTCTTATGGGAACTTTAACATATGAGGAAAATATTCGAAATAATTATAAGATTAAAGCCTGCTAATAGTACATAAAATTGAGGAGACGAATGATCATCAAGATTATTTGCGATTGTAAATTCTAAACATTTTTTCGTTTCTAATCAAGTAGGCACAAAGCGGTATATAGAAAAGTTAGCACATATCAGGTTTTAAGAAAATTGCATAATATACACTTCTCCAAGAAATTAACGCACCACCAAAAAATAACCAAAAGTTTAAAATTTTTGTCAAAACTACTTGTCCGATTTGAATGAATTTTTTTTTGAATGACAGGTTGACTCTTCCAGAAAGTTAATGTACTACTGTATTTGCATACAAACTTATTTTTGTATAAATACGGGGTGTTGCAATGATAACCTGATTTTTTCATAAAATTTGTAACACCCTATGGAGTTCAACAGTTACAATATCAACTTATAATTCAAATCAAACTGTAGCTTTATCTTTTTGTAACATTTTGTTTTTTGACTTACTCTATTATCTTGGTCACAACAAGAGAAATACAATTTTATAGCATAACATGTTTTTATTAATTTTAATTTGCGTTATATGCACTAAAGTGAATTGGAGGCTATGAAAAAACATAAGTTACAGTAAACTGTTATTAGCTAAATACAGGTGTTAAGAAGCATTTCGTGGAAGTGTATTTTCAGTGTTACTCCTTACGTTTTTTTTGCAAAAACCTTTATTTTGATTAATATGCAACGTGAAACACGAAATCTTACTCGCAAAGAATGTGTCTAAGCATTAATATTGTCCGAGGAAGACTGGAATCGTAACTGGTTAGAAGCTGAATGGCAACAGGTATTATTTACGGATAAGTCAAGATTTTCTTTGTACAATGATGACAGGCGCATGCATGTATATCGACGCCCTAACGAACGAGATGCTTAGTGTAATTTTTCAAATACCACATTATTTGGAGAAAGATCTGTGATGGTCTGGGGAGGTATTTCTTTGACTGGTCGCACAGAACTTGTGGTCATAAATAATGGAAGCCTTACAGCAGAAAGGTACATATTGGAGGTTTTAGACCAACATATAATGCCATTTGCGCCATATATAGGGCAAGGATTTTCGTTAATGCAAGATAATGCCAGGCCTCAAATTGCTGGAGTTGTGAGGAATTATCTAGAGGAAACTAGCATCGATACCATGGCATGGCCAGCTCGAAGCCCGGATTTAAATCCCATAGAGAATCTCTGGGACACTTGGGAAGAGGTTACAAGAGGAACGGAACTTGAACACTTTGGAAGACGTGGGGAGGCGGCCCTCTAAAGTAAATGTTGCTTCATCAGAAAAAAGTATCCACTCTAAATCAATGTGTCGGTTGTCCAATGCGGTCATCATAACTTCGCAAAATTCTACCCTTCCATCTAAGTCATCCTCCAATAACTCTTGCACTGGCTGCATTTTGAATGGCTTTATGCCAGCAGATTTTGTGATCTTCAACACCGTTTTATGATCAATATTGTGGTCACGAGATAATTGCCTTGCTGCAGTAATTGGGTTTTCTTCATAACTCAATAGGACATTTAATTTGGTTTCATCTGATACTCTTGGGGGTCTTCGTCTCGGAACATGTCTTACATGACCTAATTCCCTAAATTGCTTTTCAATTTTGCTTACTGTACTTCGCGACAGAGGTAGCCAATCGGGATGAATTTCATGAAACAACTCACAAACTTCTTCTTGACTTCGTTTTCTTTCTCCAAACCCGACCATCATCAGTATTTTAATCTTTAAGGTTTCAGTTAAATACATTCTTAAAAGTTTTAAATGAAAGCGTCAAAAATAAAATTTTAATTAGTACCTGCTTGTCAAACGTAACAAAACTGGCGGCATTACCAAGGAAACAAAACAATAATTGATTTACGGTTGACTCTATGCCAACAGGTTAATGGGGCATATTTTTAACAATTGTTAAGCTAAAAAGATGACATTACAGTTTTAATGGTATTTTATAGTTATTTATGTATCTAGGGAATTATAATGGTCTTAATTACTGAGGGCAAAGTTTACGTCCCGATGGCCTTTGGCCCGAGGGACAGCAATTGCCCGAGGTAATTGAGACCCTTATAATTCCAGTGATACATAGATAATTTTATTTCTGACCGATTTTAGTAACATTTTGTTCATTTTTAAAGTGGAATAAATGTTTCAATAGATGACAATCAAATTGACATCAATCGTTTGATTTTATGTCAAATTTTTCTTAATATCCCAAGGGTGTTATGACCCTTATAATTCCCGCGTAACTAAGACGTTATAAGCTAATAATATACCGGTCAGAAATAAACATAATTGTTTACCAAATTGTTTAAAATTAGATTTTATTAAATTTCAGGCATATGGTTTGACAGATGTCAAAAAAAATTAATTGACAAACTCCTTTTTCAATGAGCTTTCCAAAAAGGTGTCACAAGTGGTGTCTTCCAATTTTATAAAAAAAGTTGGTTAGGGCTGCGCCCCCCCCCCCCCCCTTTGGAGCCTAAATTTTTTTTTACATGACAAAAACGAAGCCCATAAAAATCTTTGAGGACGTATATTTGTATTTTAGTGAAATCTTATTCTCAGATCAGCTATAAGCAGCGTTCCATTTAAAGTCCCCACCCTGTATATAGGAGACAACAGTGTTAATTTTATTAGAATTTGATCAGTGGTTGCACAAATATCTGACTGTTTTATTAATACGACGAACTCTTTATAAAATCTTGTTTTAAGGGGTTGGAATTATCAACGAAGATGATACCGTAAACCTCGAAGTTCTCAAGAAAAGGCTTACCAAAAAAGCCAAAGATGATCAAGACGTTGAGACCATTGTGTTGGAATGTGGACAAAATCAACAGGATGCGAAAGGCACAGCGACCCACATTGATAAATGCTTAATCGAGCATAATATTGATATATAAAAATATGTGTTTATTTATGCGACTATTGGATGAAATGCTTGTGCATAGAATGACATCGAAAGTTAATTGCGGCATCAGCTGATACAAATAGCTAATCGATTTCTATAGAAACATTTCATGCACGAGTTGAATACAATATTTCATCTTCAACTGCCAAAAAGGTGTAAAAGTTTACACACACTAAAATAAATTAAACATTTTTAGAAATTAGTTTCTTCAAAAATTTTCTTTTGTTTTGACAAATTTGCAAAAACCAATACGGTTTGTTAAACTAACTAAACAAAAAAGATACTCTCCATCCGAGTCGATATACCCCACCTTTTAGCAGAAATTTAGAATTAAAGATTTTATTATCAGTAAATCAGGTCACTAAACGAGAGCAAAAGTTCCCATGCCTCAAATCTGGTTAAATTGAATCTAATAATAATAATATGATGTCTAGAAGATTATCGAAAAAATAACGCTTATTTCTAATTTTATTCAACTAAATGAAATCAGAAATAAATAAAAAATTTCAAAGCTTACAGCGGTTTTTTTATTAAATCAGTTAGTTTTGAACATATATCCTTTTTGGCAGTTGCTAAAAAGATGTATTTTTCATGTTATAAATATTATATTGTATATAATTGAAAAAATAAAAGTATTGACTGATCAAAAAAGTTACTACTAGCAGGATTTATGATTTATTTAAAAAACGCGTTGGTTTTAACATCTTTGATCAGTAAATCAAAAAAAGAAAAAGAATATGTTTAATGTATTAACAAGTAGGTAGTTGTATATTTATTTAATTTTCGAAACGTTTGTAATAAATAATTAAGGTATATAAGCTGCAATATTCTTACCAGAACTGTTATACCTTGCTATTTCAATAAGTTTTGTGCACCTTGCAATATAAAGCATATTTTGAAATTTATGCACAAGATATTAGTACAGATCCCGCCATTTATCAACTTGAAACAGTGTTATATGGGGTGTCTCCAAAAAATCTGTTCAAAATACTAGCAGAAATCTCTAAGGCCAATAATATGATGAGCTAGCCCAATAGTCGATAGCTTCTGAAATAAAGGATGTCAAAGATATTATTATGATTTTAGGTTTTCAAGTACTTATCCTTAGTTGTAAGGGTTTTTTTGAGCTGCTACTTATCTGATAATCATTTTGATGTACCTTACAGAACGCGGAACTTCGTATACATCTACAACTCCATAACTTTTCTGTGCCTCGAAATATTAAATTTATTATGGTAAAATTTTATTCCTAGGAACCTGATGTTCAAAATTATCAAATTTTGGGCTAGATCAAGATATTTAAGCCCTAGGAACTTTTATGAGCACTTTGTACATACCAACTAGAGACACCCAGAATATACAAGGATAGTGCGGTGTATTTGTGGTCTACACCCTATGACCTCCTGAAAACCAAATGTACAAAGCCTGGGTTTTAAAATCCCAGTCTCAGCAACAAAGAGTACTATTTTTTCATAAGGTGATTCACTGATTCTTTTTTATAATTTCACTCTCAAGAAAACACTTTTCGTCACAAAAGGATCTCTTTATTCTACCAAACTATGCCATTTCAGCAGATAATGTCAGGTGTTTACATAAATTGTGAAATCATACAACTACTTCACATAACTTATTATCGATTAACTAATTAATGGCCACATTGACTAATCACACTTAAGGGGGTTCGTGTAACCCGCAACAAACTAATATAAGCTTACTTTAACAATCTTTGCAAAATGTTGTTTCGTGGGAAGGAGACGTTACACCACGAAAATAATCTGTAACTCGACTAACTGTTTAGAAAAACTTGGCGCCGATCGCCCGAAATATTACGTGGCGATATCACGGCAGACGTACACCACGGAGTCAAGTCTAAAACCTACTTCCTGTTTGAAAGCACTTGGCGATGCTGGCCGCGAAGTTCATGGGGAGGAGACGTTCCGCCACAGATCGACTTCTAAGACCAAAACCACTTGCAACACCGCCTCCCTCTAAGCATCTTCCTACTGTCTCCGATAGCAACTGAACTGTATAGCACATAGGCATTGTCTTCCACGCCCCGCCGGCCGCCCTTTGTCATAGTTGGAAAAGCCTTGCCGCAACTGATCTTCACCGGCCGTCAATTGAATCGACTGGCTAGACGCAATTTAAGGTTATATAGAAACGTAAACAAGCTGTTTTGTATTGAGGAGTTTTCTATTGTATTATTTTACCGAAAGGATTATTAAATTCGCAGTTAAGTTTTTATAATATGTTAAAAGATGAATTTTATTTATTTCTTTGAAACAGTAGACGTGAAATGCGATTATGGTTTTGGTCTAATTATCAAGTAATATTAGGAGTTTGAATTATGTTAATTAATCTTGAAATGCATATGCAAGTTTCCCCAATACCATATTGTTTGCAATTGGGTATTCTAACTGTGCCGTCCTTGTATTTTCTATCACTAGTTCTCTACGTGAAAAGCATCCCGAACTCTTTAATACAAATCGGGATGTGTACGCTCAAGGCATGACCGTCCATACAAGACACAGAGATGTGCTAAGCATTCCTAAACATAGCTCGGTCTTTTTTGAAAGAGGTCCACTTTTACAGAGCCATAAAATCCTATCATATGCTTCCCAATAATTTAGGACAGACGCAGAGTTTGCAAGGTTTTAAAAAACAAGTTAGAGCTTTTCTATTACAAAAAGCCTATGACTCTTTTGAATTTGTTGTTTAATTTGTACCTACTATACAGGGTGTCTCTAAAAGGTCTGTACAAAATCTGAGCACATATTCCTGAGGCCAAAATAAGGCGATTTAAAGCAACTTACTTTAGTCCGAAATTGTTCCGTTTCCGAGATTCTGGGTGGTAAATCGAATTTTTTAAAATTAACGAACATTTTTTAACGTATTACTTTAAAACTTGGTACCCGAGGGTTTTTTGGGATGCGAAACCCGAATACAGACACCTACTCACTATGGCCATTAGAGGGCGCTTCACAATGCACTTCTGATGGTTTAGAATAGCCATAACTTTTTTATCAGTGTAGTTTTTTCCTTTTTTTGTTAAGGAACTGACTTTTCTAACATTTTGAAATAAAAAAGGTACTCTTGTGAAAATCCGTTAAAGTAAGCCGTTTTTAAGATATTTCGGCTTTTAGTGTTCGATAACGCAGCGGAATATTTAAATTATTCTGAAAAAAAAATTTCAAAGGTTATACATTTTTATTTTGTATTAGTGTTTAGTATCATAGTATAGGAAAAATTAAGTACTTTTCGATGAGTAAAAAATTTAATATGGCGGTCATAAGAAAAAATAAAGTTGATGATGGTTACAGGAAACCGAAACGTTGTAACCAAGATATGATCAGGTATGCATCTTTTATCTAAAAAGGGGCAACGAAAATGTGTTTTCGGATTTAAAAAATATTGGGTAATAAAAAAGTTACTACCGATCTAAGAAAATGCAACATTTTGGTTTATTCAAAATATCTCAAAACCCAAAAGAACCAGAATCGATCCATAAGCACCAATGAACTAGATACTTACATAATTGCCTAAAACTTTCCCCATTTAACCGTCTTTCGATCTCTTCTAGTTTCCGAGATCGCAATACTGTCAGCACCAATTTCGGGCACCCTGTATATTGGATTTTCACTAGGGGTGGGCAAAATAATCGATTTCACAATTGTGAAAATTTTAAAAATCAATCAATCGATTATTTCTCGATTAATTGATTATGTTTCGATTAATCGATTATTTTTCGATTAATTGATTATGAATTTTCATAATCCTAGTAAGCAGCTTGCTAAGCGAATTCTCCTGTTGGAATAAACTATCTAATAAACCTAGATATAAACATAATATAATATTATGCTTTTTTCTCTTAAAGAAAAAACAGTAATATAAGTAATATAACCCATAGGTATTATAAAATTATCTTCTACGTCAATCTGCATTATAGGACGGAACTCACACTTCTTTAAAATATTCGGGGAAAAGACACACGCCAAGTCATTGTTGCCAGATTCTTTTTGCAGATATGATATAATTCTGCTCAGATAAAAATTTATAAAAAATGAAAAGTTCACTAGTTCTCTACGTGAAAAAGCATCCCGAACTCTTTAATACAAATCGGGATGTGTACGCTCAAGGCATGACCGTCCATACAAGACACAGAGATGTGCTAAGCATTCCTAAACATAGCTCGGTCTTTTTTGAAAGAGGTCCACTTTTACAGAGCCATAAAATCCTATCATATGCTTCCCAATAATTTAGGACAGACGCAGAGTTTGCAAGGTTTTAAAAAACAAGTTAGAGCTTTTCTATTACAAAAAGCCTATGACTCTTTTGAATTTGTTGTTTAATTTGTACCTACTATACAGGGTGTCTCTAAAAGGTCTGTACAAAATCTGAGCACATATTCCTGAGGCCAAAATAAGGCGATTTAAAGCAACTTACTTTAGTCCGAAATTGTTCCGTTTCCGAGATTCAGGGTGGTGAATCGAATTTTTTAAAATTAACGAACATTTTTTAACGTATTACTTTAAAACTTGGTACCCGAGGGTTTTTTGGGATGCGAAACCCGAATACAGACACCTACTCACTATGGCCATTAGAGGGCGCTTCACAATGCACTTCTGATGGTTTAGAATAGCCATAACTTTTTTATCAGTGTAGTTTTTTCCTTCTTTTGTTAAGGAACTGACTTTTCTAACATTTTGAAATAAAAAAGGTACTCTTGTGAAAATCCGTTAAAGTAAGCCGTTTTTAAGATATTTCGGCTTTTAGTGTTCGATACCGCAGCGGAATATTTAAATTATTCTAAAAAAAAAATTTCAAAGGTTATACATTTTTATTTTGTATTAGTGTTTAGTGTCATAGTATAGGAAAAATTAAGTACTTTTCGATGAGTAAAAAATTTAATATGGCGGTCATAAGAAAAAATAAAGTTTATGATGGTTACAGGAAACCGAAACGTTGTAACCAAGATATGATCAGGTATGCATCTTTTATCTAAAAAGGGGCAATGAAAATGTGTTTTCGGATTTAAAAAATATTGGGTAATAAAAAAGTTACTACCGATCTAAGAAAATGCAACATTTTGGTTTATTCAAAATATCTCAAAACCCAAAAGAACCAGAATCGATCCATAAGCACCAATGAACTAGGTACTTACATAATTGCCTAAAACTTTCCCCATTTAACCGTCTTTCGATCTCTTCTAGTTTCCGAGATCGCAATAGTGTCAGCACCAATTTCGGGCACCCTGTATATTGGATTTTCACTAGGGGTGGGCAAAATAATCGATTTCACAATTGTGAAAATTTTAAAAATCAATCAATCGATTATTTCTCGATTAATTGATTATGTTTCGATTAATCGATTATTTTTCGATTAATTGATTATGAATTTTCATAATCCTAGTAAGCAGCTTGCTAAGCGAATTCTTCTGTTGGAATAAACTATCTAATAAACCTAGATATAAACATAATATAATATTATGCGTTTTTCTCTTAAAGAAAAAACAGTAAAATAAGTAATATAACCCATAAATAAGTATTATAAAATTATCTTCTACGTCAATCTGCATTACAGGACGGAACTCACACTTCTTTAAAATATTCGGGGAAAAGACACACGCCAAGTCATTGTTGCCAGATTCTTTTTGCAGATATGATATAATTCTGCTCAGATAAAAATTTATAAAAAATGAAAAGACGCGCGCCTTTATTTTTTTTTTAATGTGTTCTATAAAAAAGTAACTGAATTCGAATATTTGAGACACTAAGCAAAATAAATTCATTAATTAATTGATTATTAACAGATTAATCGATTTTTTCTCAATAAATCATTTGTTTTTTAATTAATCGATTGTTTTTTGACTAATCGAGTGTTTTTTGATTAATCGATTGTTTGCCCTAATTTTCACCTCTCTGTTCGCTGCCAGGGGACCTCCGGTTTAACGTGGGATGGTTGAACCACGGTCCTCATTCACGACAACCATCCCGGCCTACACCCTCCAAGGGCTATCAACCTCTGGTTTCGTGCAGCCTTAAGTTTTCAGTTGTGACCTACCGACTGGGGAGTGCGTAACTTCACCCTTCCCCACGAGACCTCATCCGGCCTCCAACTGGCGTGAATGGGGAGTTTTGGATGCCGATACATTTTTCACTTTTTCCTTAGTTTGGGCGACGTCAGACTGCAATGCCATGTCGAACCACTAAAATCCAAAATTAGTTGAAAAGTTTGCCGGGCTTGGAAATTTAACCTGCGCTACACCAGTCCCTGTGTATTTTTATTGACTTAAAATCTCTCTACTCTACTTTCAGGAATGTTTTTATCATTTTATTGTATCATATCGTGCAACCGCAAGTCCGTGATTGGCACTTTAGGCTGTGGTGGCGTTAATTTTGACTATTTTGTGTTACATTTAGTGTTGGTTTTGAGACTGACGGAAAAACCGTCATCTGTGTCATTGGGTGAGATTGTACGTTGCACACTGGTCACAGACTAAAGCCTTTGTGGGAAAAATTGAAAAATCTTTTTTAATCTCTAATATTTTTATAGTTAGCTTGGTCGAAGGCACTTATTTGGTAAGTTTACTACGTAATCTTTTCTAGGTGAGCGATATTTTTGAGATTTTTGCCACAAACCCTATGGCACTCTGCGACCGGTGTTGGTCTCGATTGTTGGAAGATTACATTTTTTTGGAAAACACACCCCCAAGGAGGTCATTCCAAAATGATTCCGTAATGATAAGGAGATTTTTGAACATTGTCATTCGAAGGATACCTACCTACAGGTAGACTTGCATTATATCATGATTACAAGATATTTTTTATTTTATTTTTTAATTAAGATAATTTATTAATGATTTTTGTTGTATAACGTCTAATGATATCATAAAAGTAAAATATATTACTTTAATGATATAATACAGTGATTAAGACAGATACTTTGTGTTTGTCTTTTGTTCGAATATTAGTTCAGGTATGGACACCTTTTTTGAATATTAATTAAGAGAGAGCGTTGCGGTTTTCACTTTAGTTTGCTTCTGAGGAATTACGAGGGGTGCGTTAAAAAATGAGATTCTTAAAATCACCCTGTAGATTGGAAACTAAGAGAGCCATAACAAATTTGACAGCAGAATCCATCCATCTGTTTAAAAAAGAGCAAAGTAAAGAAAAAACTGTAAAACTTTATCTTTGACAACAGTTCCCTAAAAATTTTTAAAATATATCCCTCTGTAGAGCTCGAATTCTGTAAATTAAATACAGCAACGTCACCGCTTGATAACGGCAGTATAATAATAAATGCCTCTATTTTGGAAAATATTCATCAATTACCATAATTCCAACATTTTTTCCGAAAAAGAGAAAGTCCACGACCCTGAGTGCTTACATACTTGCCTTTATAGGCATTAGAATGATGACGTTGCGGTATTTAACTTACGGCATTTAAGCTCTACACCTCCCTACTATACAGAGTAAGTGGAGGTGGCGTAATGTCATTTTTATAAAATAATTTATAAATTGGTACATTTATATTATTGTCCAAATTCTCGTTAAAATGTCGACTAACGCAACAGGAGTGGTAGATAATTCTAGCGTTTCTAATCCTGATCGGACAGTCTCGTCCAGCACAACAGTACAACGTTTCCCTCAAAAATGTGTGCTTATTTTGAGTATCGTGAGTTTCCACGAGAAGTTAGAAAGTCTCATAACAGAACAGCAGTTAACAAGGGATTCAAAATAAAAGTATGCTTGACCAATAACCCGACAATTAGTCTTACCTATTCAGCTTGCTAAAGTTTCCAAAAAATCCAGGAGTAGTTGCTACGAAGCAATTAAAGTCCTTCAAGTGCAGTTTTGTTATTAGTAGAGGATCAAACGAATTAACAGCGGCCAAGCCATACAAATAAAATATTTTCCTCGAGAGAAACTACTTTTTCCACGCAGTGACTCAAGAAAAAATCATCAGTCCACAAAATCCAATGGGTGTGAGAAATTTTGCTACTTTTTATCTGAACACTGGAAAATATTTAGAATTGCTCCAGAACTACGTTATTGTAGCATTGGGTAATGCTGATCATGCAGGTGTCTTGAATCTTACGCTTGCAAGCCGGTGGATTTGGATCATTGCAATGGCTACCTCGAAATCCCGATATTCCACCTTTAAAATACTTTTATATAAGACCCACACGAAAAGAGCTTATTACATAACCCATTATGGCCTGTTTGCGTTATGTAATATACTATATTATCGTACTGAGTGATGTAATGAACTCATTACATCACTCAGTCATGTAATGAACTTAATACATTACTCGTTTTTAATCAAGCTATGATTTTTTTGTTCCGTCAGTCACTGTCACTTTTTGTGTAATGTCACTGCATAAATATGAAAACCATTTTGAATACATAAAAAAATCATAAAAAACCAAAATTCTGGGTCTTATATAAAATGTTGTATATCACACGTACGGTAAGGCTCATTACAGCACTCGTGTGGTTACTACGACTCGGTCTACGACCTCGTCGTACCAATATTCCGCACTGGTTACTGTAATGAAGCTCATACCGTACTAGTAATATAAATAACTATTATTGTGGCTGTCTATTCCTTAAACCTCATCGAGCAAAAAGACATAGGATATTTTGCTCCGAATATTTACAAAGTTAAATGGACATAGAGATAAAACAATTTGGTGAAAGAACCTTTATTAAATAATAAAATTGAAATTAAATAGTCTAATTCTCAGCCGACGATATTTTGTATGAATGTCAACTGACGCCACAATTACCGAGTTTGGATGTCGTTCTACATACTTGCATTTTATGCACTACTTGCATAACTAACTATATTTAAATATCAATATCATACTTTAATAAGCATTGCGCAATGTTTGCAGCTGTGCCTTTTGCATCCAATTGGTATTGTCCACATTCAGATACAATCGTCTCAACGTCTTGGTCGTACCGGGCGTCCTTGTAGATCCGCTTCTTAAATAATTCGAGGTTAATTGTGTTATCTTCATTGATAACTTCGATTCCTAAAATCAATGTTTTATATGTTAAGTATTGAGCACAATTTCTTTTACAGTTTATGAACTAGAGCCCAAAATACAATAATAAAAATTGTTAAATCAAAATTTCTTAAAAATAGAAATAAATTTTGTCATTTCACTTTAATTTTATTATTAATTAAATTACTTGTTAAATTCTGTTTTTTTTTAAACACTTTTTTTAACGTCTTTATTTAGTGAAATACTAGTTTCGTACGACATAATTGAATTTTTTTAATTTTTTCGTCGAATGAGCAGTCACGTAACCAATATTAAAATTGATTATATTTCGGTCTTGTCTCGTAAATATGACTATACTGGACGCGCTGAAGAGACGGAGGAATAAATCTACGTGATCATTGCGTAATCGAGGGTTGACTATTTGAAAAGGTCTGACCTGGTTAGACGAGCGGATTTACATAGATAATTCAATAGGTGAAATATTTTTGTATGAAAGTGTAAAAATAATTAAATATATAAGAATCAATTATGATTGCCACATCGTGTCTACATTTACAGAAAAAAAATAAAAAATATGAAGTACGAATGGAATGTCTTTAAAATAATCTGTAGTTCTAGAAAGGGCCGGTTGTTATTGCAGGGAAGCTGATGTGTAAAAGTCAAAAGAGATAAATTTGTTTTCTGCAATAGACTGAACTTAAAAATCAAGAATGTTTGCAGTTTTTTATTAAAAAAGTACTTACTAATTCCTCCAATGCTGTTCTTAAGTTCTAAGTACATATTTAAGGCTTATTTCAGTTTAATTTTCCATTATCTTTAGTATTTTTGACTTTGCTTCCAGCTTTTCGTTTCTTACTTGGATAACAAATAAATACTTAACTTCATTTTATTTATTTTTTTTTTATTTAATCGTTGAACTGCTACACAAAGTCTTATTTATGAGACAAGCTGAAATATAATATTAGGATTAAACGAACTTCAGTAACGTTTCATCCTAATTATGTGAAGTTACGTCGAGGTGAAAAAGGTTCCATCCTCATCTCCTGTATAAAATTGCGCTGAAGAAGCTGTAAGAATGATCTGTGGGTGAACTGAGCATAGTCTTTTTTACTTTCATGAAGCTTCATATACAGTGTGTCCACGGATGGACTTAAGTATAGGGGAACCCGGGGTAATATGGGGTACCGGGGTATAACGGGGTACCGTTATTTTAGCGGAATTCCGCTCCACTAAAACCGCCAAATCGAAGATGTACGATCCCCACTACCAGTTCACTTAACTGCAATAGACGTGGGACCAATTAGCCCAGCGTTAGTATATATCTGTTCGGCAAAGAGTGGTAAGCGCTGTGTGTTGTAAAAGTGGCTCCCGCATTTGGCCAAGGTATGTACATCTTTCGAAAGATTAGTTTTGCTTTGTTTATATCAGATGATTAGTGGCTACATATAATAGGCCTTACTAAACGGATTTCCTAAAAAAATAATTTTCTACTGTATCTTATTTTGATTTGATTGCAGCACGTGGTTTGGGGCAAAACGAGGCGTAAATTACGGGGTAAAACGGGGCACAATTATTTTGATACATTGCCACAATGTTCGTGAATGCCTGATTCTCCTCCTGTCCGTAGAGAATCTCAAAATAATGGAAGAGTTTTGAAAGAGTTAAAGATTTTTCCTCTGGTATCGCCACACGATTTGCAACCGATTCCTAAAGTAGCTTCTGTTATAAAACGCCCTCAGCGAAAACGGGGAAAAACAGCGATTTTAACTTCTAGTCCTTACAAAACAGAATTAGAAAATTCGATTACAGAAAAAACAGCGAAAGCTAAAGCAGTCAAAAGAAAGATAAGTAATACAACACAAAACAAAACAAAAAGTAAGAGAAAAGAAAGGATTAAGAAAGAAAAAGCAAAAGAAAAAATGATAAAGAATCCTCAAGTGATAAAGACGACGAGATATGCTTTTACTGCGACGAATTTTATAGTAAATTCACTGAGGGATGGATTTCATGTCGTCTCTGCTACAAATGGGCTCATAATTCGCGCGCGGGAATCGACAGCGATGACGATGATACTGTTTTCCACTGTGAATTTTGTATGTAATAATTTCTTATGTTTAATTTAACTATATTTCCCGAAAAGGAAAATTTTGTATTTTTATATTTTCAAATAACAGTTTATATTTTAATAAATAAATGGTATTTTAACACATTACATAATTCTTTAATATTATGTACCCCATTTTGCCCCGTATACGGGGCAAAATGGGAAAAAGCCTACTTTTAACAAAAAAATTTTAAAAATTGCGTTCGCATTTTAAATTGCTCCTGTATGTAGTCAAGTGAAAAGATAAGATATTTAGCTAACTAAATTTAAAATGACGAATTCAATTAAATTCATGTTCTAAAAAAATCAGGGTTATAAAATTAGGTACCCCATATTGCCCCGGGTTCCCCTATATGTAAAAAACATTATTTTCAGTTTTTCGAAAAAAGTCACGCTTAATAATTTCTTTTGCTTGTTGTATAAATACGATTCACATTGAAAAAATTTGATTTTGTTGTACAGGGTGCGCAAAAATCATGAAAATGTAGATTTGCAAAATAAAACATTTTTGAATGAAACTTCCTTCAAGCGTGAAAATGAAAGAGCATAGAAGCATAAATCGAAAAGCCAAATAAAGTGTTTTTATAGAAATTATGGTTACCAAGATATTACCTGATATTAAAGATAGACCTAAAACAGAATTTTTAAAACTAATAATTGTTGCCAGAAAAATCAAAATTTATTTAAGTTACTACATTGAGATAAATGACAAACAGTAACGTTTTATTTAACATGAAATCCTCCAACGTCAACACATTTCTCCATTCTTTTTCGAAATTCGTAATAAACATTGTGAATAATATCTTGTGTCACTGTAGCAATGGCGTCAGTGATTCTGTTTTTTAAAATATCAACATTATTTTGCATGTCAGTAGCATAAACTTTTTGTTTAAGATACCCCCACAGGAAATAATTTATCGCGGTGAAGTCCGGAGGCCGCGCTGACCAGTGTATCGGTCCATGGCGGCCCATCCATTTTTCGGGGAAATGTTCATTAAGCTAATTTGTTATAAGCCGTGTACTATGCGCTGGGCAGCCATCTTGCTGGAATATCACCTTCCTTCTAAATTCCAAATTTTCTTCCTCCAATTGTGGAAAAAGGTATTCACTAAGAATTTCCAAACAATAATTTGCGTTAAAGGAAAAATGGAGCAATTACTTTATTGAACGTTAACGCACACCATACGTTAACTTTCTCAAATTTCTGACTGTTTGTGCAAAGGTTAAAGTAGGGGTTTTCGGTCGCCCAAAAGCGACAATTTTGACTAGAAATTATACCATTTGTTGTGAACGTAGATTCGTCACTGAATATGATATGATGGTGAAAATGACGGCTTGCCAGTATATGTTCACCCATTAGTAAAGAAAATTCTAGTCGGTATGTATCATCGCTTTCTTGAAGTTTATGTAAGTAAAACTTATTTGTGGACAGAATATTGTGTACGTGACTTTGAGATATACCACCCACCTCATTGGCTCTTGCTCCAAAAGGAAGTCGGGGATTATTGTGATCTGATTCTAAGACCAAAATTGTTGCAGCGTCATTTTCATCTAAATTATTTTTTGTCTTTGTCACATCTTTAACATTACCATAAACGACGAATTTACGTACCAAATTTCTTAAGGCATTAACAGAAACGTATACAGCTGGAAATTTTCGGTTGAAAATTTAAATTCCGTATTTATAGGACACTTCTCCAATACCATAACACTTGATCAAGTTAATGCGCTGTTCTAGGGTAAGCATCATTCTGAAGATGTTAGTTGATAGATGACAATTAATGTAGGAATGACAGCATTATGTGAAAACAACAATATTGATTTATGTTCACAAAATGAGGTAGCAGTGAACTTCTCAAAATGATACGAAGTTAATTCATTTTTTAATTTCAAATAATATCTTAGTAACCATAACTTCTATGAAAAAACTTTATTTGCCTTTTCGATTCCTCCTTCTAAGGCCTTTCATTCTGATGTTTCAAAAAAGTTTGATTAAAAATTTTTTGATTTTGCAAATCTACATTTTTGTATTTTTTGCGCACCCTGTACAACAAAATAAAAGTTTCTTAACGTGAATCTTATTTATGGAACAAGCAAAAGAAATTATGAAGAATGTTTTTTTTTCCAAAAAACTGAAAATAGAAGTGTTTACAAGTATAGTTAAGTCCATCCGTGGACACTTCATGTCAAAAATATATGTTCTGGAATAGTCTATTATCTAGATTAATATTTTCGCACATTATTTATTATTTTTTTTACTGAGAAACGGCGCATTGCCGAAACACAACTCAGGAGAGCCCTTATGTTTCAAATTGTATGTTGAATTAAAGATAATGTTTTATTTGGGAAAAACCATTGGCGAACCATTTTTCTTGTCAAAAATATCTAAGTCCGTGCCTGTAGGCACGCCACTGATAGAGCTGAAAATTATTTTTGTAATAAAATACAAAACATTGACACCCCGTATTTTCGTAACACATCATTTTTGTACCATAGTTTATAAAGCAAGCTGTAATTAATTTTCGTGTAGATTTACACCCTTAAATATTCGCATATCATTAAGGAACACTTTGTATAATTAGATACAACACAAAATATTGATTTTTTTAAATATAATAATAAGAAGTAGACAACGCATAAGTAACTGATAAATCTGTGTTCTGACCATGCAAGATTTCTTTAGAAGCTTAGATTTAATAGATATTTACATTATAAGTCCGGTAAATCAACTTTTACAGTATGAGTGAAATGTTTCAAGACGAGGCGACGAAAGAGCCGAGTCTGCAATTTTGAAACGAATACTGTAAAGGATTTGCCGGACGAATGAAGGACAGTATTTTATTTCATACTGTTCTGTTGAAAATTATAATTATGTTTTGAAATTATAATGAAGTTTTATTCTGCGTCGTATATTTGAAAAGTGCTTATATAAACTGGTGGAAACATTGTGTGTTTGACATTGATTAAACTAAAACTTACAAATTTCAGTCCGGTAAAGAAATTTTACAGGACTAGTGCGGTAATAAAATTTTACTGGACTTATTGCTGTAAAACCTTATTTTCTGGACTAAATTCAAATATGTAAAGGTGTGTTTTACAATACAGCATAAAATAAAGTAGTTTTACTTGTCCAACTTACTTAAAGATTTTGGGTAAAACCTTAAGTTTAAATCGGCCCGAAATCTTTACTTACCAACATGAACAGACTTACAAAGTTAACTGTTAAAGAAAAAATTTACCTCTATAAATACACAGTTTGTGGGCAGCATAGTTTGCTGGCACATCAGTTTGTCTTCCTAGTCTGATTCTGTTAAGAACTCCTGCGGGAACGCGTGTAAGCAGACTCTTTTGACATTCTACAAGAGCCGGTCTCATCGACAAATCATTATCATTAGCTACTGTTCTTTTGGCTGAAACAACCTGTCAAGAAACAAAAAACAAATCAAAACTAAAGCTACTCAGTTTGCTGAATTAGTATTTTTTTTAATGCTGTCTGTAATGAAAGCAAATTACACTTTCCTTAATGATGTTTTACAAGAAAGCCAAATTGAATGTCAACAAATATTTAAGTTTACAAATTTGAATTGAATTTTTTTAAATGGCAACCCATATCAATAAATGCATTTCGCGATCAAATTTCAAAAGCATATAGTTGTTAATATTTATTTTCAGCCATGTCGAAAATACGCGGGTTGCGATTGCCTTCATCGAATATGTCTTTTAAGTATCTCACCCCTTTAATAAATAGACTTTTTATGCTAAAAATTTCAGTTCTGTTTGCAGGTACATAATTTCCGGTGGCCGAGCTATTTACGGTATAATCAAATACGACAAATGTCAAAAACTGACAGATACGACGCCATTTTGAATTTTTTTGAATGGCAATGCTCATCAATATCCACACGAGTGAATTGCATCTCCCGATCCAATTTCAATAATTGTTAAAATGTATCTTCAACCGTTGCGGAAATACCGATAATTGCTTTCATCCATTTTGCCTGTTGAGTGTCACCCCTTTACTATATAATTTTTGCTGAAAGTTGAATCACTAAGAGTAAAATAGGCGAAAAAAATACTTTCTTAGGGTCATGTCTTATGTTACACTATCACTTTACAAATTACTGTCACCGAATTAGTGAAAATTAGATAAAAAATAAAAATTCTCAAAAACCGTGCCGCAAGTTTTCTCTGCAGCGGCGGTACACAAAAGAACAGTAGGTAGCCTTGGAAAATAATCAAGAGGTTTCCATGGCAACAGAATCAGTCATGACAGTTGATTTGAAAAACAGACAGTGGTTTTTTGTCATTCTGATGTTACAAGTAATAATGTATTGTGTGTTGTGTTCAAAATGTACCAATATACCAAAAAAAGAAATGGCAAACTTTCAGTTCATCTATGGAATAGCTGCAAAAGCCGCAAGACGAATGTATCAGGCGCGATTTCCTCAGCGGGTGGTTCCACACGTCAAAACTTATATTCACGCAAAGCTTTGTGAGACTGGCAGTTTTAAATGGATAACAGATTTCCCAGGAAGATCCGTAAGAATTCGATTGAAAGAGACCCGCAAATTAGTATACGAGAAATTGCCCGTGAACTGAATATTACACACAAAATTGTGTGGCAAATTTTAGAATCTGAACAACTGTACCCTTATCATATGCAACGTGTGCAGCCTCTAGTACCCAGAAATTTTTCCCTTAGAGTACATTTATGCATTTGGGTGTGTAATAGATTTTTAAGGACCCCGGATTTCTTAAGCTCTGTACTTTTTACAGATGAAGCTTTGTTTTCTCGAAATGCCATCATTAACTTTTACAATAACGATATCAAGGCTGAGGATAATCCCAATGTTATCATAGAAAATCATTTTGAAGTTCAATTTTCTCTAAATATTTGGGTTGGAATTATCGATGATCATCTTATTGGACCATGCATTCCACAAAGACTAACTAGCGAAGGGTATTTAAACTTTTTGGAGTACAAGCTTCCTGAACATATAAAATTAGTTGATTTAAAAATAAGAAATAGGACGTAGTTGATGCACAATGGAGCACACTTTAGTTTGGTTGCGCATCAATTTATGGACGAGAATTACCCTAACCGTTGGATAGGAAGAGCAGGATCGGGAGCCTGGCCTCATAGGATCACCAGATTTGAATCCTTTGGTTATTTTCTGTGGGGTCACTTAAGGTCTACAAAACTCCAGTTCAAAGTGAACAAGATTTAAGGAACGGAATATTTGAATCGTGTGCGATATTAATCAGAAACCAGGTATATTCGAGAGAGTTCGTTAATTAATGTTAAGGCGAATTGATGCATACTATAGGCGGCTGTTATTTTCAGAAATTATTGTAAATGTAATTAACTTATTTGTAGAACTAGTTGAGTCTTTGTCTTGTAAATGATCTAAGTTTATCACATCACAACACAATCAATGTAAGATACATTTTTTCGTTTATTTTGCAGAAACTGTTAATTTTTTCAACTTACAAAATTCCAACGCAGCTTTAAATTTAAACCCACTTTTCTCCAAAACGGTTGCTTTCAGCGACAAACAGTAAGAGTACTTTTTGTATGTAAAATTGAATAGAAAATAGGTCTGTTTAGTTAAAAATGACATGCAGTGTGACATAAAAGACTTATGGTTATTTAAATTCAGGTACAACACTGTATGTGGCGCCGTCTAATATTAAACAAAAAACTAAGTAAATATTTAAGTTTCTCATCATCAACACTCCCGTATCCCGAATTTCATCAAATTGCCATGTTTCTGAACATAAGTATAATAAAAAAAAAATAAAGATTTTTTTTGGAATCCCTGTATCTCAAGAACCAAGCCGTTGCGGTCTCATGTTCATATGAACCCCATATCTTAAAATTAGTCAAATATAAAAAACAATCGAAGTTGACCATCGGATTTTGATATCGATTTTACCTATCCTACTACCTTCAAGGAAATACAAAAAAGATAATAAAAGAAATTATATATATGAACTAGTGAGAATAATTATTAGTATATCTGGCTTCTGAGAGAAGTTTAAGTCTCGAAAAGCAATTTATGTTAGGGAAAGAAGCTTTAAAACAAAAAATACACTGTTTATTATTATTCTTACCACAAAATACAATTTTTAGGCACAATTCTCTTGCAATATCCTACGAGCCTTGCCAAATATTCCCTACATTAAGACATATGGAAGTTTTATCGTAATCTCTTGAGACTGTACAAAAATAAAATAAAGAGGCGAAAATACATAAAGAGAGCAAGGCAAATGTGATCTTAGAAAAACGTCCTTTGGCAAAAATAAAAAAATATATGTAATTTTTTTTCTTTGATATTTGTGTCTATAATTTCTAATCTAATTGAATCGTTCGTTTCAAAAACGACCTAAGTCAATTTTTTATGAAATTCACTTTTTACCATGAAATGGTTTTTCATTTGTAGACGCACGTTCTGTACAAAAACGACACATTTTATGGCATTAACAGATATCCAATATTTTCACAAAATTAAGCATTTTTTCCAGATCAGGTTTCTTTCTACCAACTAACAAACACTTTGGTTAATATAAAAGCATGATATCTTACCATAAATGTTCTAGTTTAAGTAGGATTTTATATCTGTAATATAGATAGATAGGCATTAACAAACATGCTACTACTACTAGGTTAATTATTCATAATGATTATGCATATATTTTTTTTTTGTTCTTGGTTTTTTTTTTTTTCTCTTTCTTATTGTTAATCAAGAGAAAAATCGTCTCCTTGTGCACACACAGACACACAGTCCATATTGCACATATATTTTTTGTTATATTACCAATACCTATTGTACATTGTAATAATAAATAAATAAAATAAAAATAAATTACCTATACACTCTAGATAAGAATTATTCCATTATGTCTAATGGTTTAATTCTTAGATTTTAGCGTTTTTTAGAATTATAAGTATAACTATAGTAACTGGCCCGTTCATTATCAATCGTATGAAAGGCATTGAAAGGGGGTTCCTATTCTAAGAATCAAAAATAGTCATTAGACCATCCACATTCATCTCTTTTGAACACAATTAAGATAATAAAGAAGCTGTTGTAGTTCAACGACCTATTGATGGTCTACTCTAAGCTGTCACACCTCTAGTTAGTTAGGAAACGCATATAATTGCGAAGACTTTAAGTTTTTTATTTCCTAGCATATAATTACGTTACACTACCACCGACAGAAAAAGCGTATTCAAATAACTATGTCCCAATAAACCCAAAAAAATAGAAGTTCAAACTAGTATAAGCCATTTTATAACGAAATCGTGCGATGGACAACCACATAGATCGTAGAAAACGAAAGCGTAGAAATACTTGACAAAAAAAGTTATTGTATTCATTATTTATATTGAAAACATGCTGACACTTCCATTTAAAATGCTTTTATCAATAATAAAAGTTTTCAATAATAAAAGTTTAACAGTTTTTTAAACATTTTTCAATTTGCGATTTTTTAGATATAAACAATTTTTTAGAATCATAAATTATAGATTCCTTTACAATACTTGAAGAAGTAATAGGTAAACATATATTAAAGTCTTGTCTTGTATTATAAGTAGGTAAATTAATACTATTTCTATGTTTTCAAATGCTTCAAATTGACCTTCCATTATCGTTGGTCAAAAAACTATATAATATATATAGATCGCAACAGATTCATATTCGGACTAACGATGAAATTTGTTATCCACTCAAAACAACAGTAGCATTACTACAAGGAGGTATTCTGAGTCCAATAAGTTACATAATTTATAGATAGGACTTATAGTCTATCTTTAAATGGCGCGAAGTAATGAATGCTCATTTGCTCGAACCATTCTTCAAAGAAAACGGAATTCATATCTTCGTGATAATCTCCTGTATTCTTAGATTGGAACATCAGTAGACCAACTTTAACAAAGCCTTCAGAACTTCCAATATGGGTTATGATAAGTCGATGTCCTTTTCCAGATGGGGGTCTTAATCTTGTGGACAATCATTCCAAAAAAGCTTGCTTTGAATTTTAATAATTTCATTCTGCCAAAATTTAGTCACAGTGTGGCCTTCATTTAGCCAAGTTTCGTCTAGGTAAAATATTTTTTTGTTTTCTTCTTTAAATTTTTGGATGCTACTTAAGTAATTCATTCTCCAACACACGATATCGCTTCTGTCTATTAAAATCGATAGCCGATTATGTTTTTTCTATCAAAAACCTATTTTTTTTTTAAAGAAACTGAACTTGTCGACTTATGCTCTGCTTTAAAACGTCATCTAGCTCAAGTTTTGGTCGTCCAGGAGAAGTTTTTGGAGGTTTGACGCCAACACTTTTTTCTTCTTTTAAAAGTTTATATATTGTTGTTTTCCCAACGTTAAGCATGTCTGCTGTAAATTGCATTGCATTTTCAAAACTCAACTCCGCATTCTTACTTTTAATAGAGCCGTAACAGTTAACAATTAATTTTTTTTTTCATTTACTGTACATGGATCGACTCTAGGGCGTTTAGGCAATTGTTCAAAATTCTCCATATTTAATTAAAAAAACACTGACACTTCACATTTTGACTAGTTTCACTGAGAAATGAAACCCAAGGTAGGTATATATAGATATAAATAGGTATTTATATTTAAATTCTTGGACCTTCTGTTAAATTTTAAAAGTGTTTTCTTTTTTCTTGGGTATGGGTACAAAATGTTAATTACTTAGTGTATTAATAGGCGTTCAATAGGTTATACATATATAAAAGTATTCAATATAACCTATTGAACGCCTATTTATACACTAAGTAATTAACATTTTGTCTCAATCTCATCCAAAATGAAAAAATTGTTTCACATATGACAATTTTAAATTAAAACATACAGATTTCTATTGTTACAGATGTTCAAAATCTGATGAAGGCCCACGCTACGGCCGAAACGTAAATTTAATTACAATTAAAGAACTTTCGAGACTTACATGGTTTCATTTTAATTCTTGATTGATTTATCAAGGGACCTAATACCCAAGAAAAAAGAAAACACTTTTAAGATATAAATAGGTATATTATTCCAATACAAGCACCCATAAAGACATAACCATATAATTAGCAAACAGGTAACCAGAATTTAGGTACAAAAAGATAAGGAATTAAATTATTAGAGCAGAAACGGAATAAGTACCTAGACTCTAATTAGTTTTGATAAAATTGCTCTCGAAAATTCCAGGTAAATTATTCTAAGCTTAAAAAATTTAATATTAAAATATGTATTTAAGGACAAAACTTGAATTTAATGTCGATACTTGTACTAATTCTGCACAAACTGCTAAAACTTTACGCTAGCTTAGTGAGAATGGCCTTGAAATTTATTCATTCAGTTATATGCCATTTTCTCAGGAAAAGAACACAATACCCAGAATATATTAGCAGAGCCGGTTGAGCCACCTTTAAATCTCAATTTTATAAGGGATAACTTTCTGCTTAAGATAATATCTAAAGGGTGTTCACTCGTACACAAAATTAATAATCATTCCGCTCTCGTCTACACTCATTCGTATTGGAAAGTTAAGAAAATCCTTAAAACTAGTCCAGAGTTATTCATGGATAACACAGAACAAAGAATTAACTTATTAAAACCATATTACTCCTTAATTTGAAATAATTGATTCTTGCATAAACAACCCCCCAAAAGTAATTTTTAACTATGAAAGAGAAGGGGTCAATCCTTTAATTATCAGGAATACATTCCTCGCGGATCAGTCATTAAAATTCGTCAATTATGATTAAATATTTACTGATGGCTATCTTTTAAATAATAAAAC
Organism: Polydrusus tereticollis; assembly: GCA_963920685.1. NCBI lineage: Eukaryota > Metazoa > Arthropoda > Insecta > Coleoptera > Curculionidae > Polydrusus > Polydrusus tereticollis. The sequence goes on from OY987326.1 coordinate 203,421,825, forward strand.
AGGCTGCGCGTTCTATCACAAGAATGCGAAATTAATAAAAAAATTCAAACCTCCAAACGGTACGTCTATTTATTCAGCAGAACTTTGGGCTATTTTTGAATCACTAAATTATATAAATGAGCTACAGGCCACAGGAAATTATGTAATTTTTTCGAATAGTGAGAGTTCCCTTATCAAAACTAAAGATAGTAATTTTACGACGGATAATAAAAGCTGCTTAATTAGTAAAATCCAAGTTCTTTACAATAATTCGAAATATGTAGGTTTAGTTTTGGGTTATGGCCCATATCGGAATTAAAGAAAATGAATTGGTGGATCTAGCAGCAAAGGAGGCTACGGTTAACGGAATACCATCAGAATTTAAACTTACACACATGGGCCTTTTAAAGGTAGCAAAAGAAAAATAAGTAAAATATTGGCAAACAATACACTCTAATAGCGATAAAGGTATGAATTATAAGAATAATTTCAATAAATTACCTAATAAAAAATGGTTCCTCGGAGAATCCAATAAAAAGTTTATTAATACAATGTCAAGAAGCTTTCATGCCCTCTACCCAAAACTTAAGAAAAAAATTGGTTTCGAAACAATGAAACTTGTTAATGTGGCGAAATTGGTGATTTGCAGCAGTGTATACTCATTTGCTCTATATTCGATAACCACAGGAATATATTTTTTAGAAATATAAGATCAATAATACCTCAACCTTTTGTTATGTTGATTTAACCCAAATTATTGTAGCAGATGATGTTGTTGTTTATAACGCTGTGTTTGCATTTGTAACTAAGGTCAAACTTGACTTGTAAAAAAAATATAAAATACAATATTAAAAAAAATTAAATAAAAAAAAATATAGGTAATTGAGAACGAACGTAACGCCGGTTGCACATTACACGTTTTCGCCCGTACGGGAGAAAATCGTACGGGCAAATATTTTTAGTCGACTATGAAGAGTATAGAGGTCTTTCACATGGTACGGTTAAAATACGGGCACGATTTATAGTCGCATTACAACCGTCCAGTGCCACTGTAGTTGAGCGGTTACCGTATCGTCTCTTTGCTCAGTGGACTACGTGGCTTAATGCATGCTTTCATACTAGACGGTAGGGATGTTCCGATACGCTGAAAGTATCGATCTTTTGTATCGATCCGGATCGTATGGTAGAGTATCGATGCAATAAAATATCGGTTTGAAAAATATCGATACCCTAAATATCGATACTTTTTCGATCCGCGTTGTTATTTTTTGTTTTACGATTTTTAACGTTTAAAAAAAAAAATAAGCGGTAATGTTATTTTTCCTTAGGTAGGTATACTAGTAACTGGTACTATTTATAGTCTTCAAGGTCGGACCGGGCATTTTCCGCTCGAGGTTTGCTGTTTTGCAAACCGCATCATAAAATTAGTAAAATTGTGGGTTTTGGAATTTTGGGATGTATCGATACTATCTGAACGATACAGGGTAAACTATTTCGATGCTCATTATATATCGAATAAAAAATATCGATACAAAATATCGGGTATCGGAAGGTAAAATATCGATACTCAAAAATATCGTATCGTATCGCGCATCCCTACTAGACGGTTTCAGTCGTACGGGAACTGCCTAGGGTGATCCATCGTAACTACACTGTTTCAGTTGTTGTGTTTTCTTTGGCGGGTTTTTACTGATTATGGAAGTAATGGATGCTGAAATTTTAATATCACTAATTGAAGCAAAACCTGTATTATGGGATAAAACCTTAGACATATATAAGGACCGCAAAAAATGCCTGGGGGGACGTATGTTTGGCATTAAAACCAGATTTTGAGAGTATTAGTGATTCGGAGAAAAATGCATTCGGTAAGTAGGTAATTTTTTATAAATGTAATAGTATAACCATACATAATATATATTAGCACATTCAATTTTTGACATTTGCCACGGTACACTTCCAATATCAGACATGAAATATCTGCAAAGAACACTTCTGATATTGTTTGCTACCAAGCCTCCCCTTGCAGTAGATTCCTTAGCCAAATCTTCTAGTCCTGTGATTGTTATTGTGTCCTCAACAAGATATCCGTCTGTCACGTACATAGTTGTGCAATATGATGCATGCGTTGCCAATGAGTACGGCAAAATCTGGCTGCACATTGATATTACGATGAAACACACGCCATTTATTACTAAGAATGCCAAAAGCACATTCTACATATCTTCGTGCTCTGCTCAATCGATAGTTAAACACCCTTTTCTCAAGTGTGAGGCGTTGTCCTCCAAAGGGCCTCAATAAGTGCTTGTGTAAACCAAATGCTTCATCTCCAACAAAAAAGTATGGTAATTTAGGACTTTCTGTCCCTGGAAGAAGTATTTCGTTAGGTAATTGTTGAGTATTATTTTCTATTAACTTCCACAAGTTGGACCTCTTAAAAATTGAAGAGTCACACTCTTCGCCGTAGCTACCTACATCTACATAGACAAATTTGTACTTGGAGTCGACTACAGCCATTAGCACAATGGAGAAATAATCTTTGTAATTAAAATACATAGATCCTGAGTCAAACGGACAAGTAAGTCGTATATGTTTACCGTCGACAGCGCCAAGACAGTGTGGAAAATTACCAGTACTTTCAAAATCGGAAGCGATTAGTTCCCACCTGTCACAATTTGGTGTTGGAATACACTCTTCCCGCATTATTGACCAAATCGCTCTACAAACTTCCTGGACAATTTTCCTTGCAGTTGAAATTCCAACCCTGTGGTTGCAGTGTAATTCAGTAAACGTACAGCCGCTCGCCAAATATCTAAAAAAAAAATAGTTTTTAACAATAATTAATCTGTATTTTTACAGGTAAAGAAGTAATCAAAAGATGGACCAACCTCCGAGATTGTTATGCAAAATCGAAGAGAGATGCCAAGGCTGCTAAGAAAAGCGGGTCAGAGGCAACCAAGCGCAAAAAGTATGTGTTTTCAGATCAACTGCAGTTTTTAAATAAAATATACGATGATCACCATACGGTTGATAGCATGCTGTCCCCAGAAGGGGTGTAAAACACGCTTGCAGAAGATGAGGAGCCTCAAGGTACCGCTGAAGATGCCCTTCTTCCTAAGACTACTGTAAACGTGCATTCAAATCAGACGAAAACCAGAAAACAAAAAAAATCAGATAAAGTTGAATTAAAACTCCTTAAGGCTCCAGAACCAGTGACACCTTGTAGTAAAATGTCTTTTCTGCAAAGTTTAATGCCTCACTTGAAGCATTATACAGACGGAGAATTTCTACATTTTCAAATGGGAGTTCTAAATGTTATAGAAAATATAAACACAAAGAAGGAAAGAAATGCACTCTTATCGCTCACCCTTTTCTTATATGCCTCAGCCATCATCAGTTATTCAACATCAATCATATTTACCCGCTCAACAATCCTCATATCCCCTTCAACAATATCCACCTAAAATTTCAAATACCTCTGAAAAACATCACTCACCTCCTCATCAGCTATATCGATCAACAGAAGAATCACAGTCAGCAGTGCAACTCCTCCAGACTTTTTGCTACAGCGACTCTGAAGCTGAGAATTTGGAAAGTCCGACTACACCTTCAGGTGAATCCACCCATTCAGATCAAATCGATTTTGGGACATAATGAGGAATATACTTTGCTTAATTACGTAGTTGCCTTTTAAGGCCAACTTTTTCAAAAACTTTGTTTTATTTAGAAGACTTACTTTGTCGTAAATATAGTTAGAAATTTTGCTTACGTGTTTTTGTAGGGTACTTCAGTAAAACATTATTAAAATATTGAATAGGTATTATTAGGCCGTACACGTATACACAAACGTATAATTGCTCTTGTTATATCAATAAAACACAACAGTACACATCGCAGAACTAAAAAAAAACATTCGGTGTTAAAAACACTTACCTTAAAGTCATAGCAAGCATTTCAATAGGTTGTATACAATTTCTGAATTGTGTGTTTTGCCGTTGAAGGACGTTCTGCAGTTTCGTCAAAGGAGTTGGTTGACATACGAAAGTAGTTGAAGAACTTCCGGTCATCGTTTTTCAGGTCGTCAAACAAGGTGTAGAATAAACCCACCTCCTCACGTCTCTGATTAATAGGATGCACCCAATGGAGACGATTGCGTCTTTGTCTTTTTCGACGTCCATACAATATCCAAGCTATAATTTGTTCCCGATTCATAGTGACAAGATTACACGGGTAAACTTTCCACAAAACTGAGGAAAATATATTTTCGTACGTTTAAAATCATCACGATAGAATCCCGTACGATTTTTTCCCGCACGGGCAAAAACGTGTAATGTGCAACCGGCGTTAAGGTTAGTTTTAAAATTTGTTCCAATTCATTTAAAATGTATGTGTTCCTTTTTGCGAAAAAACTCTCGGGCCCGTCAATTTTTTATTTTTGTTGTGCAGTTTTTGAAGCTTACTTCATGTATACAGGGTGTCCCGAAAACAAGTAATGACGGTTTACTTTATTTTTTTAAATAGATACCCCTATTTTATAACATTTTTTAGGATTCTGCCAAAAATTCTAAACATATTTCATGAAATATATTTAAATGCATCCGTTTGCGGGAAAACTGGGGTTAAATCTGGAGATCTGGCCGGCCATTCAATTGGACCTCGTCGGCCAATCCATCGTTCGGGAAAACCGTATTAAGGTACTAACGCACATGGCGGGTATAATAGGCCGGAACTCCGTCTTGTTGATACCACAAAAAATTGTTCGGTGCATCAGGATCTTCTGGATTAGGGTATGATGTGGCAAGGCCCGGAACTAGATCACTTTCTAAAAATTCTAAATATGTTTAACCTGTCAAATTTTCGTCAATAAAAAGGGTCCCAAAATTCTATTTTCAATAATGCCGGCCCAAACATTAACTTTTTAGGACAATGGATGTGGCATTCCATAATCCAGCGTGGAGTATGCTGTGTTTCATTTAAACAAAACGTTGCCTTATCCGAAAATACAATTCGTTTCGAAAATTGTGAATGAGTATTGCACATAGTCATCATTACCTCGCAGTTAATTGTGCATCTTCTAAAACCGCAGGTTGACCTTTCGCATAAATAGCTTTTGCCAGACACTTTGACTCGCAAACCAGGGGACAACCGTCACTGTCAGTGTAATAACCTAACTATCAAAGGCTTTATTTACAACAGTGTTCATGATCTAAGTAATAATAATAAAAAAAATCATCTGTTAAAACCCGAATATCGATTTTTTCGCTCTCGGCTGAATTTAAGTATATGACATATTTTATAAAATATATGTAGAATGTTATGCAGAATCCAAGAAAAATATTGGAAAATAGGGTATCCATTTAAAAAAAAATGAGGTAAACCGTCATAACTTGTTTTTGGGACAACCTGTATACATGAAATAAGTTTCAAAAAATGCACAACAAAAATGAAAAATTGACGGATCCGAGCGTTTTTCGAAAAAAAAAACACACATCTATTTAAAATGAATTTGTTCCAACCTTTACGTCCTCACTGTATATAGAAAAGTTTAAAAAGAAAGAAAGAAAAAAGAGAAAAGAAACAAAACGACAAGGAAATAGAACAAAAATCAAAAGGAAAAAAAAATGATAAAAAAATATAAAAACGTAGTATAAAGTTAAAAAATGGCAATACTACCTAGAATCAAGGGAACAAAGGAAAAAAATGGGTTACTCAATTTAATCTTTCGGATAGACAGCAAAGAGAAGCGTTTCAGGATTGTAACAGAGAAATTAAACCTAACCTACTAAAGAACAGTATTGGTATAGCTCAGGGGAGTATACTGGGCCCTATACTATTCATTATGTTTTTAAATAATCTTGGTAGGTAGCATCGAGAACAATAACAAACTATGCAGATGACACGAATCTCCTTGTTTCAGGATCAAATACCCAGGATCTTATTAACAATGCAGAAACTGCCTCTGTTATGACCAGTACATGGTTTTCCAAAACAAATTAATTTTAAATGAAGAGTTAAGAGTGAATTATTTTCAGGACTAAACACAATACATTAGAAGCACCTAATAAAATTACTTTAGGTGACAAAGACTTTTTTAGAAAATAATTAAAAGCTTTTAGGTATTACTATAGAAGAATTTTTGTCACCGGGCAATCATATTAACAGTTTGTGTCTGAAACTTGGTGGTATAGGTTTCGGAATAAAAGTGGTGGCTAATTATATGAACCTGAATACCCTAAAAACTTTATACCGCGCAAATTTTGAATCCGTTCTGAGATATGGCATACTGTTTTGGGGAAGCTCTGAACTAAAAACAGTTTTTGTATAAATAGATAATAGAAACAAGTTTAAAACTATGAATGCCAATAGTAATTACACAAGAACTAATTGTATCCTCGTTACAGCATAACTGTTACAGGAAAAAATCCTTATTCCATGCGTATCACGCTCTAAAATGCCAAATAATATAAAATGTATTAGTACTATATGAAAATTAAAAAAAAACCTTGAAAAATACCAATAGAGACTAAGCTTTACTAATTAGTAGACTTTTTAGACGAGTGGTAAATCTATTCCATTTTGTGACGCCATTTCTTTGTTCAGCATAATTTGAAAAGAAAGAAGTATTGACAGTATCATTTTAAAAGCAATTATTAATGCACTTATTATTTACAAAACAAGTATATTTATGTACCTGGTATATGTATGTATGTACCATTGCGATAAAAAAAAAGTAGTACAAGAATTAGTAGTCCCAGATAGAACTCTTGGTCTATAAGGATATCGAGAAGTGGATATCGTCGTCACTATGAAAACAATATAATTATGCCACCTAACTTTTTAGGCGTTACCATGAATTTGGTAATCTACTATATACGTGGCGAAATAAAAGTATTGTAATAAAGGTGCTTTAAAAAATTTACCTACCTTTTAAAAATGGGCAATTTTTCAAGTTTTTAAATAAAATAATAGAGTATGTATAACAACTATCGATTTATATATTGAATATAAAAAAAATCCAATAACAACAAAAGCCAAAAGTGGAAAAACAGTAAAAATACAAAATTTTAACCAAAAGTAAACATTTCTAAATGCAACATCCTAAAATAATATATACTTAAAAGCAGCTGTTTAATATTTAGTCATTGCGCCGTTGTTTTCAATTACTTTTTGTAACCGACGCGGCATACTTAAGACTAAGCTTCTTGTATACTCTTGGGTTATATTATTCCATGCTGCGTTTATCCCCTGGCGCAGTTCTTCTTCATTTCTTGGATGAAAGTCATGTTTATACATGAACTTGGTCATTTCTCCCCAGACATTTTCTATGGGATTGAGGTCGGGGCTCTTGGTAAAACTTGGATGTTATTTTGTCGAAAGTAATCTTTTACTATGCGGGCAGTATGAATGGGAGCATTATCTTGTTGGAAAATATAATTTTGATCACCGAATATGGCTTCAACCGATGGCACCATAACATTATTTAATATGTTGCAATATGTTCCTGCAGTTAGCCGCCCTTGCACAAATTGACAAACTCCTGGGCCTCTAGCACTAATGCAACCCCACACATTTACGGAAAAACGTCCACTTTGATTTGTCTTGTGCGTATATCTTTCATCATACCTTGTGTTTATGGGTCTATATACTCGGACTTTTCCATTGTTACAGGACTGGAACGTTTTCTCATCTGAAAAAACTACAGACTCCCACAGTTGGTTTTGGTATTCGTGAGCAAATTGTACTCGTCTTTGCTTATTTAGTTCTGTTAAATATATTTTGTTTGCAGAACACCTATTTTTGAGTTCAGACCCCCGAATTCTTCTTCGAGCTGTAATTGAAAATCCAGGAAAATGGGTTTCTTCTTTAGCCTTAATAGCGGTCCCGAATGGGTTGTCCCTTAAATAATTAATTAAAGTTGTATCTTCGTCATCGGTGGAAACTTTTGGGCGACCAGAACCTGGGTTTCTCACAATACTTCCATGTTCTCGAATTTTGGATTTAGCCAACAACACTGTTTTTTTGTTTATCCCTAATGCGCCTGCAATGTCCCTTATGGGAACCCCATCCCTTAATCGCGTAAATATGATCGATTTTTGCTCTGAAGTTAAAGGCATTTTTTAAAAATTACATGACACTGACACAAGAATTCTGGTGACACTGAGTTATCACTACTTTTTTTTTATCGCAATGGTACATATGTCTGCATTAATAAAAATAATGAATTCATTATAATATTTATTATCATTTATCGTTTACTGCTAACTTCGCCTATAGCGAACCGTTTCCATCGGTCCCTTGAGGTTGCTTATAAGCAGACATTACTGCCGAAGTTGATGAAAGGAAATACAGAAAAATAACATCAACATAAAGTTAATGGAAAGAGCTAGTAAATAAATATATATTTAAGAGTTATGGTGAACGATCAAGAAAACATTGAAGGTTAAATCAATAAAAGGTTCCAAAAAGCTAGACGACTGTTTTTACGCTTGACTGGCATGCACGCAAGTTTTGAACAGAAAGGAAGTGCACAAGATTAAAAAAAAATACAAATAGTCAAGTACCTCCGCCTGCAGATTTGTTAAAGAATACAATATCATTATATTAGCTGAATATCCGTTATATTTCGATAAAATGGTTATTATAAGCTAAAGCAGAATTTCCTTAATTAATTAATCGTATATTATGGAGATTACAAAAAATATTTACCAATATGCTGCAAACCACAAGCAACACAATAGCAGCGGAAAATCTAATCATATTTGTTCAGTTGTTCACGTCAGTATAGAACCTCTTACTAAAGTAACTAGTAATTTTTTTTAACTTGTTCGACTTTATAGCAGCTAAATGATTTCTTAAAATAACTTATCAAATTGTATTCTTTTAATTTTGTGTCATAGGCAAAAGTACACGTGTAAAATGTTTATCGGCAGTAAGGTCGAGGTGACTGTTAAGATATATTTATTATATTTATTGCCAAAAATCTTCTTTAATGAGATAATTTAATTTACAATAAACCAAAAATTTTTAATATAGTCACCGAGCCATAAGTTTCCATTTGTTAAACTGTCTACTATATACTTAAGCCCATTATACTTGATATAGTTGAAACTTGGAACAGATCAAGTGTAGAAGAGTCTCAGGTTAGGGTTAGGGAGTTATCTTTGCGTCAGAAAACTCATTACTCCCTAAAATTATTTCGATAATAGTAATTTACGTAACAAGTTATGAAAGTGATATTTTACGGGATGAGTAGGAACTTCGGCCTACGGCTCGTCCTGGAATCCTGCAAGTCCCGTAAAATCACTTTTGGATAGTGTTACGTACAATATTTTTTCTGTTGCCGTTTTATATGTTTAAAAGGATATCGATGGATAATAACGCATGAACTTTATATAGACAATCACATATAACAATCACTCTTATGAATACATTACTACTGAATATTAATGACACAATTATGACAATCACTTGTATTAAAATTATTAGGGATATTTACAGAGGTGGCAGTGTTGAAATTAGAATTAAGCGCATCAGTAACTGTACTAGTTTTCGAGGTATTAATTTTGTTACGGCCCCTTTCAATCTCTGAAGCTATGTGAATTTTATTTCTTAAAAAAATTTTTATGTATCCCTCTGCTACATTAATGATTTTTATTTTCATCCTCCGTGTCTCTTTAAGTTGGTTATACTACCACCACTTTCAGCGAGTAAAGTGGCTGAGTTTCTGCGTAAACAGAGCCCGGTGTATTCTTTGGAATTCGGTAATTTAAGAAATTCAGCAATTGTGCAGGCGATTTTTCCAAAAGTGTGAATACCAATAGGTTGTATAGTACATTTTCCGTTTTCATAATAAACCAATAATTTACGATGTGGTGTGCTTGCTTGGCGTAATGACAAATATTTTCTGTATAAAGAAATATTATTTTCTCCAATGACGACAAAGGTTCTTTCCATATTCGTTTTAGAATTAGGAATTTTAATCACTAACATGGTTGTCTTATCTTCTATATCATCCAAACTCATTTTACAAAGCTCTTTACGACGACAAGCGCCTGCCAAACTAATTATTAATAAAATCTAAAATAAAAAAAAAATAATAACAAGGAAGAAGAGGAATTAGATTTAAGTATATTACCTTTGTCATTAGGTAAATATCATCTCCAGCTTCTGATAAGAAGTGATTTATTTATTCTTTATTCAATACTCTTGATTTTTTTGGTTTGTAGCCAATAGATTTTCTTTTAAGGAAAGCAATAACTTTGGGATAGCTGCTTATTTTAATACTTTAATATTATGGGTCGATACTTGGTGGAAATCCATAATAATTTTGTTATATTATTTAAAGTAAAACACTTTTTTACTTCAATTTCCACTTTATTTGACAATACGACATGTTTCACTGCACTGCAGCTTCGTCAGGTAATAGCTGCTTATATTTATATTATCTTTAATATTAATTGTGGACTTAAGCATCGAGTAATTGCTCCAGAGGCTTGATGGCCTTAAGATTTTAGATTTTACCAATAAATTTGCAAGAATCACTTGTTCATTTATAGTATGCACATTTTTATTATTGCTCCATTTTTGAAATAAATTGTAGACCAATTCATACCTCACTCTTGACTTTACCGGCAATAATTCATAAGTAGCCGCTTTAGCAGATTTAATAATCTCATGTGGAATCATTTCAGCTTCACTTTCACTACTTATTTCCATTTTTTGGATTTGAAAAGCGAAAAAACACTCACCAATGTTACATGACACGCGCTGTCATAATAAAATACAAAGTTTATGTAACAAGAATCGTCCCGAAAGTAAAGAAATCGTTTCGAAAGTGAAGAAAATCGTCCCGAAAATAGCTACTTTCAGTACCATTTGTGTTAAGTGGTACTTTCGATTTAATAAAAAATCATACCGAAAATTTTATTTTCGAGACGGCTGCAGAAAAAATATGTTACTACAGCTATAAATGTAAAATTTGCACCGTATTATAAAATTCTTCAGATTCCGTTCTAATTTCATAAAGAGGGCATCCAGGCATAGAAAAACTATGCATAATTTACTTTGATATTGTAATAAATGTTTAAAGACGTTGTAATCGTTGACGATATAATAAATACCTAAATTTTAACTGCGCGTTAAATTTTAATATGAAATATGAGCTTGTATCTAACGAATTTTAAACGCGCCCCGTATTTATTGATCTTCTAAGATAATTTTTTTAATCGTACAAAAATAGATTTGCCATTTGTTTGCAGAAATACTTGCATAGAGCTGTTCTAGCTGACATTATTTTCTAAATTTTCCAGATGTAAATATGAAGATACAAACGATGTATAATATTTTCAACTCTTGCCATTTTTTAGTTTCAGAATGCTGCAACTTTAAAATGTCGTCTTATTAGAATAATTTTGTGTTAATTTTAAAATATACAAGGTTGGGCAAAGTTTCGGAATGGCCTAATGGGGTCATTCAGCTTTTTTTGAATTATATTGTCTGAAAGCTTTTGTAATTTTAATGCAAACTGCAAAAATTTTAATTTTCTGACGCCTCTAAAGCCTTTAAAATAATCGACTAGCAGAAACCAATGTGTGACGTCACTCTCTCCTATAGCAAGTATAGTCGCGCTCGTTGCCGCGGTTACTTGCTGTATACGACTAAGACGACAGGTAAAGTAAGCGCCACAAATATAACATTATCGTTCACATTTAAATATTTCTATAAAAACCAGCAAAAAATTTATAAAAGGAAGCGACAATACCCGGGTTAATACTTTAACAGTCAACGTGGACGCCAAGAAAGTTATATCTGATTACCTCTTATGGATATTCTATCAAAGCCTAGTTTCCGTTTCTCATTGGCTGAATCAGTTAGAAATTGATATCACCATGTTAAACTCGACCTATCAACAGTATTTTTGATTGACATAGTTAAAAAGAGAAATATGCAGGGATGGTTCACGTCTGTACGAATCATACCCGGCGGCATCTGGCTTTTAAGTTTCAAGTAATGCGCTCGCCGAGACACAATTTAAGCTGCAATAGTCCAGGAAAACTGTACTTTTTGCTATGCTTTTCTGAGAACAAAAAGCGAGCAAGCTGCAGTCTTGCATGGGTGTAGGGTACCACTAGAAAAGCTTAACTTTGAATTTGCACAGTTTTTACCCCCTTAACTTCGGCGCCATCTTGAATCAAAGGGTTAAATCGTTTTTTCGCTTGTAACTTTTGTTATTCTTGTACTAGAAAAAAAAAATAAAAAAACATTTTGTAGGGGAAAACAATATCTACAAAACCGTGCCTCCGAAAAATTCATCAACTCATTTATTCATACTGAGAATTTCATTATTTACACAAAATAAGCATATTGATATCAGTTTTTTGGCTATTTCTAATATTACAATTTGCCTGGACTACACAGCGCATGCCGCATAGAGACGGAATTGCTAGAGTTTTTATACAGAAGACAGAAATGTAAACAATAATGTTATATTTGTGGCGCTTACTTTAGCCATCTACATCGCTCTTTCTCCGTTGCTGGGTAGCGGAGTTAGTTGACATCGATAGGAGAGCAAAAAATGATTTTTACTAATTGAGGAACTGGTCCTATTGTGGGCCCCCATGTTATTGTTTTGTAATAAATTTTTTATATCTTCTTTCTGATGGTATATGAAAAGGTTTATGTATGTTGTAGAGACCTAGTAATTAAAGTCCAACATTCATTTTTCTTATAAAAACGTATATTATATCTAAAAAAAAAATAATAATAAAATAGTGCACATTTCTGACGTTTGCCCAGAAGGTATGGAATATGAGCCCCCTCAAAAACTGTAATAAACTTTTATATTATATCGACAGATGGATAAAGACTCCACAAAATAAAAATAAAAAACATCTGCAGGAGCAAATTCCTGTTCTTCATCCGCTTCCGAACTTGATTCTTTGCCTTTAACTATAGTTGTTTTCTGGTCTTCTTCTGAATTTCTCTCGATTCTACTGGAAGTAGTCTCTTCTTTCCCTTCGTTATAACTTGGGATTTGAAAAACTTTCGTCCCCTTGTAGTCATCCGCTTTCTAACCAGTGGTTCAGGTGAAATGTCAAATGGCGTGACGAAGGTTCTTGAATAATCATTTGATTCCACACGCCTTGATTCCATCATTGCCGGAGCCTCCGACTCTTTTCCCCATCTTGGTTTACAATCTAGGTCTTTAGAACAACCTGATTGGGGATCCAGGTCATTTGAACAACCTGGTTGGAAATCCATATCTTTGGAACCGCCTGGTTAGCGATCCAGATCTTTGGAATACTCTGGTTGGGGCCTAGATCTTTTGAGCAACAAAGTTAGGAAGCCAGATTTTTTAAACACTGTGGCTTGGATCCTGAATGAACATCAGTAATAATGAATTGAGATCGTGGTTCTTGCAGCTGACTTTCTAAGCCTGAACTACATGATTTTCGGCTTCAATTTTCTCGGCAATAAGATCAGCACCCTTTAAAACACATTTATTGATTGGACAGATTCCCTCACTCTGAATCCATTAACAGCTAACTCCGCTGTCTGGCATTTCAACAGCCCATTACCAAGTAGTTTAGCCAGATCAAGCGATGCTTGCCAGGTGTTACGGCTCTGTTGTGTACTCTTAAACAAGTCCTGATTTCTTCACTATAGTAGGTTTTGAATTACCCCATAAATGTCTTGTCAAGCGGCTGAAGTTTATGAGCCAAGTGTGGAGGAAGGGATATGATAAAGATATGATTTTCTCTTGCTAGTTATATTATGTCCACATTCCTGTTATGACTGTAATGTCCATCCAATATGACCAACACTGGAAACTCTTTGGTTAACTTCATAATTTGAGTGAAGAGATTTAACCACGTGGTAAGTAGATTTTGCTGGATTCAGCCACTATGGTGAACTGCGTAGTAAATTTTTTTTTTAATTGTGTTTGTCTCCCTATTTCCATCTTTGAGGGTATATAAATTAAAGATTTTGTGTTTTTAAATAATTTTTTAAAAAGCTTTTTTAAAAATTTTTAATTTTCTTATCAATCATGATTGATTACTTCTTACAAAATACGAGACTAACTTAATTACGGGTGATAGGACCTTAGGTCCTAAGTACCCCCAAAGAATTTTTATAATATGTTTTAAACCTTTATAATGAGTCTTTAACAAAATGAATTCACTCTCAAGTTCTAACAAAATATCTCTTTCTTACCTTTAAATGAATTGAAATGTCCCACAATTCCATTATATATATCCTTTCTTGAAACTTTCATTGAAAGAACATCATCTTTCTTTTTTTTTTTTTTTATTTATTTTTTTTTTATTTTACTATTTTTACGGTTCGTCGGCGTATCTGAGGCCATCTTGAACCGGTCATCGACCGTACGGTTTTTAATCGTGCGGTCTACCGACTGGGGAGTGTGAAACGGCACCTTCATCCTACGAGATATCCGATCTCATCCGGCCTGTCCGGCGTGAATAGGATGGTTTTGATGTCGATTCATTTTACACTCTTCCCTAAGACAAGAGCACGCGGTGTTTCCCAAGCGGTCACCCATCCAAGTACTAACCGCGCTCGACACCGCTTAACTTCGGTGATCTGACGGGAACCGGTACTTTATGTGTCGCTAGGCCCTTGCACCATCTTTCTTTAAAATCTACTAAATATGACAAACATTTCATAAGTACTTTTAATTAAAATTTTGACTTAAGATTTCAGTATGCTGATTACATTTAATACTTCTTAATACATTTTCAAATTTCAAATCTTAAAGCTCCATCAACGTCACTTTCCACCAATAATTTTCTCTTTTTTGCTAATACCAACAGCAACACCAATTTTGTCTCCTGAAGATGAAGGTCACTACCTTCAAAACATGTAGACGATTTTTTATTATAAAATTGAGCCTTTGATTGCTCCTTATTAATTCAGTGGAGAAAGGCTTTTTGACTTTCTTTCCTCTCCCTATATTTCAACTCCACTTTGAGAATGGACTATTTCTTCAAACTAATGATCAAGGATGAAGCGGTAAGCCCATATGTTATTTGCATGTACAGTAGAAAAAAGAAGAATATCTGAAGTAAAACGTCAAAAAGGAGCGGGAAAAAAAGGTAGGATGTGATAAACTCCAATTGCCGTGTTTGTAAACAACCAAGTCAATCAACTAAATTGTTAAAAATCAGATATGGCTCGAAATTAAATACTTCGTTAACGCAGGTGGGTATTGGGCTCATTTTTGCTTTTGTAATTTCAAGTTTCTCCAATAAATCCAACTTTTTACCTTTTTGGCATTCATGTAAAATTTTTGCATTTTTAGATGGGGAAAATTGGTGACCTGATTCTAAAAGGTGGTTTGCGAAGGCTGATTGTGTGTTACATATATCGGTGTTACGAGATTTTCGAACCAATCTCAAATGCTCTTGGATTCCCGTAGATATGTTTCTACCCGATTGGCCCACGTAGATGGACTGGCATTCATCACACTAAAGGGAGTAAACTCCTGACTTCAAAAAGTATTCCGCCTTGTCCTTGATTTTGACAAGGTGTTGCTTAAGTGTATTCGCTGTTTTAAAGACTAACGAAACGTCAAAGGGTTTAAAGAACTTAACCATTTGAAGAGATACATCCCCAAAGAATGTCAGTGATTTATAATATGTATTTTTATTTTCTTGTAGTTTTGAATGTATTATATTTTAATAACTAACCTATATTTGTTCACGAATTTGTAATAAGTTTTATTGATTGAACTCCACGAAAATTCATTGTATATTGCTATCTGTTTGATTATATTGATTTCTTTATTAAATGCACTCCTGGATAATGGCAAATTGAATAGTCTGTAGAAAAATTAATTAAAAGTTGCGAACTTGTGTGAATATGGTGAGTTGGAAGTATATTGAACTACGTTATCTGTTGATGACGGTTTTCTATAAATTTCAAAGTTGATTTTATTGTCAAGTCTTGTTAATAGTAGGTCTAGGAAAGGCAATCTACCTTCCTTATCCAATTCTAAAGTGAAAGATATTTTTGGATGTAAATCATTAACAAATTTTAGGAAATTACTGAGTTTAAGATCATCACCTTTCCAGATGATAAAAATATCATCTACGTGTCTTTTATACGTTACAAGGCAGATTAATAACTCGCTCTCCATAATTGACCCCTCCAGATTGTTCATAAAGACTTCACTAAGAAAAGGAGAGAGAGACAAGAACCCATCGCCAAGCCACACGCACCATTTAGAAACAGGTCGCCAATTTTCCCCATCTAAAAATGTAAAAATTTTACATCAATGCTAAAAAGGTAAAAAGTTGGATTTATTGGAGAAACTTGAAATTACAAAAGCAAAAAAGAGCCCAATACTCACCTGCGTTAACGAAGTCTTTAATTTAAAGCCATATCTGATTTTTAACAATTTGGTTGATTGACTTGGTTGTTTACAAACACGGCAGTTGAAATTTATCACAACCTACCTTTTTTTCCCCGCTCCTTTTTGACGTTTATATGGGCTGACCACTTCATTCTTGATCATTAAGTTGTATACCTAAAGTCTGTGCGTTTTAAGAAGTCCGATATCGGATTAAATCACCAAGGGATGTTATCGCTTTTAAAACAGTAAGTCGGTTAAGTTACAATATCTTCGCACCTTCGCTATACTTGATCACATCGAACATCCCACTGGTTTACTGTATTCTATTACTGGACGAAATCAGCGGTTTCAAAACAAAATTATCTTAGAATTACGCGTTGAGCATAAATAATAATTATATAGATAATTAAATTATTTTGCTATTATTATAGTTAAATCTATATAATAATCGCTATTTTCCAAGAACCAATTAAAATTTGCTCAAGTGCGGGATGGTTAAATATGTTAAGCCCTCAAATATGGACATCAAGTTTTGAGATTGCCGCCCTACCATTGTCATTACAACGCAATTGAATTGGTATGGGGTATTAGCAAGAACTATTATGACAAACATGCCTGTAAAAATATCGGTAAGCCTAGCGTTATAAAGTTATGGGAGGAGGCGCTTAGCCAAGCGGGCGAAGAAGAATGGCGGAAATGCATTGAACACACAGAAAAAATTATTTTTAAATCTTATGAGACAGAACAGGTTATAGACGAAGTAAGACCGTTAATTATTACGAATGATGATGATGATGACGATGATGTTGATTCTTATGAGTCTGAAAGCATGGGTGAAATTTCAAATGCAGAGGAAGACTACTTTTAGTAGTACCTATCTACAAGTAGGTACGTTCTGTCGCAAGACTAGAAAATCGGTTCTTTTTAGAACCAAAACTTAATAAAAAAGAATTCGTAAAACTAATTTGTCTGAATACTACAAAAGCTAAAAAATTATTATTTTTCTTTACCTAAACTAATTTTTTATTTACTTTAAATTATTTTATTTAGAAAATGTAATTCATCAACATCCAAAATTACCTTCAATATAATTTATTGTTTGAGAGCCACCGACATAAAGCTCGAGAGGTTTTATGGCTTAGCGGACTTCTTAAAACGCACAGACTTTATATGCAGTGGCGTGTCCAGACTTTACCACAATGGGAAGCTGTAACCAGGGCCGCCGAAAGTGTTGCATTGTCTTGCGCCGCAGGGGAAAATTTTTGGGGTGCCACGCCCTTTTTTGGGTAAATCTTGACAAATTATTACGCATATGAAGTGCATCAATTTAAAATTTATTTTTAAATATTTTAAAAACAAAAAATTTGAAATTTTTTTCCCATCGGGGATGATATTTAGAATTTCCGGGTCCCCTTATTTTCACAACCAGTTAGCCATTCACAAGTTTTATATGATTCTTTTTGAAAATGTCTAATATAAAGTTTAGTTTTTTTTGTTAAATTAGGAATAGATGGAGTGGGCCTACCATTGGAAATAATTTGTTTTTTTTCCTCAAAAATATAAGTGGAAAATCCTTTTACCACTATCATACTCACACAAAAGTCTATTTTCACCTTCAGCCGAACTTGAACTAGCAACAGGATTCATAATTAAAATAATAATCTGTTTGAAAACAGCGTACTTTTTCCAATATTTATGCACGGTTTTAAATTTCGCCTAGACACGCGCCACTCTGATTTGTTCAATGCAGTAAAACAATATACGGCAATACCAAGTAATACGCTGCTTTGCAATCGCTTCCCGCAATCCGCGGGAGGCAGTGTAGCGCGAATGGCGCGTCGGTATGTCTCGAAATTAATCGGGCATCAGCGTGAAGTGGTCATCGAGGCAAGATAGCATATTATTATGGAGTTCTCTGATCTAGGGTGCTTTATGAAAATGCGGTCGGATTCGCCCGATTTACAAATAAAATCTAGGACAATTTTAAAAATTAATTGTATGTTCTAGTAGGATTGTATTGGATTATTTCTTTTTTTAAGTAAATCGTTTAGGGGAAGCTGTGCTTCCCTAGCTAGTGTGCTTGTTTTGTTGTTTGTTTTTTATTGTTATTTTTAAATTTATTTTAAGGGTGTTTTATTGGGTAAGTTGGAAATCGGTAAAATTTTATGACCTATGTTTTACGTTCTCGTTGAATTATTTTAGACCTGATGATGCCAAAAATGGCGAAACATGCAGCCTGCTAAGGTAGTAAATAAACATGTTATATTGGGACCGTGACTTTGAGTTACAATTTCCCTAGTTTTTAGTTTAAAACGGGTCTCTTCGAGAATATGGACAGTTTCTTTGAGTATGTCTAAACCTTAGTTAATAATATAATATTACTTCGATTCTGTTCTAAACCAGTTTGAAATTTCTTTTTTCCTGCTTCTTGCCGCCCCCAAAAATGTATTAAAGAATAAATTAAAGATTTCAAATAATCAGTTGATTTATGATTTACCCCCTAAATTTTTGTTTTATTTTCAGCCTTCGGAATAGAACTTATCTGAAAACATATTTTTTCTCGGCATGAATTTATTTCCCAGTGAAAATTTGATATTATTTGAAATTGTAATTTCACGGTCTTTTTGAAACTTCTCCACCGCAATCTTAATGCAATCAGATAAGCAGGCTCCTTTTCCATTTCTTAGAACATCATTGTTAAAGGACGAATAAAAAGTTTTTCGTTGAAAACTAATTTAGAGTAGATGCTATCTACAGGGTGTTCTATCTATACTTTTCACTAGATATTTTTTAGAACGGGCTCGATTCTTATTTAAATAAAAAGGGATCTCACAAAACGACACAAGTTTAGGTTATGTGATTTTATATTATTAATACAAACATCTTAATTATTGTATATATTTTGAAATAGGGTGTTCCGCTACAGTCGGCCCCGGCTGTATCTTGAAATCCAGCTGTCCAACGCAGGTGTGTAAGGGTTCTGATGGGTATCGGTTATAGAGACTGATGTCTTCAATGCTTTGTGAGGCTTTTCCGTGTGTTTACATCTATCAGTGCCTTGTTTACATCATATCAAACATTGACAACGTTGCAACGCATGAAAATATCCATAGTTACTCTACTCGGAATAATAAAAATGTTGTCGCGCTTTTAGCTTTACTAATGAATACTTGTTTGTTGCTTATTTTATAGACTATGAAAAGGCCTTTGACAGGGTGCGCCATTCTAAATTGATAAGTATGTTGCGAGAAATCCAATTGGATGATAAGGACATCCGTATAACCGAAAATCTATATTGGGGACAAACAGCTGAAGCACGAGTCGGTATGCAGACTACATCTGGTGTGAAAATTCAAAGAGGTGTACGACAGGGCTGTATTCTCTCACCCCTCTTGTTTAATCTTTACTCCGATAAAATCTTTAAAGAAGCCTTGGAAGAGGCGGAGTGTCAGCCAGTTTAAATATCTAGGAAGTATATTGACGGACACCTTGGACCCCGAAGTTGAGATAAGATGTCGGATAGAAATGGCAAGAACAACTTTCCAACGAATGAGAACACTTTTTTGTGACGATAACCTGAACCTTAAATTGCGCCAGCGTATGGTGAAGTGTTATGTATAGGGTGGAATGCTGGACCTCAAAGGTTAGCTCAATAAATCGGCTAGAAGCATTTGAAATGTGGATTCATCGTAGAATGCTGCGTGTTCCGTGGACTGATCTGCTGTCCAATGAAGAAGTATTGAGACGAGCCAGGATGGAGAGACAAATAATGGTCACAGTAAAATGTCGCAAAATTGCTTACCTTGGCCACATCTTACGCGGAGAAAAGTATCATCTTCTCCAGTTGATCATGAAAGGAAAAATAGAAGGCAAGCGGGGTGTTGGACGAAGGCAAATCTCCTGGCTGAGAAACATCAGGGAATGGACAGGCATCCGAAACGCTGTTGACCTGTTCAGGGTTGCAGAAGATAGAGACGCACTCTCTGCAGTAATCGCTAACGTTCGGGCGACCGGACATGGCACATAAAGAAGAAGAATGAATACTTGCAAAATAATGTTAGTGATAATATGGCCTTTTACATTTTAGATTAATTGAATTGTTATATTTTAATGTGTTACTTGTGAAATGGTAATCTGTTTTTAATGGTTTAATTCCTGTGGCTTGTAATGTACTGTTTATTGATATGAGTTCCAAGATTTTTTTTTTCTTTATATTCACCGTTTTCACTTGTCATGTAAAAGCACTTATGTGATATTGTTACGAATAAAACTTATCTATCTATCTATCTAATTTTACTTTGACATTTTACCGCTAGAAGGCGTATTTTAAACTCAAAATAAAAAAATTAAAATCTCTCTTAAAATTAACAGAGAAGGTAAGTTACATAAAACGGTTTTGTACTCTTCTATTAACACTCAAAAATTATAGGGAAAAGAAACAAAGTCAAAAAGTCTTTCTTCACTAATTTAATAAAAGAGCAATCAAAGGCTCAATTTTTCGTCACATTTATAATGGTTTAAAAAATACTTTTCAAAATTTTTATGGGGTACTGGAGACCTAAGGCCCAGTAACCCGTAATTAAGTTAACCTCATTTTGTAGATAAATTAATCAGTAAATAAAATTTATTAAAAACAAACAACCTTTGATTTATATACCCTTAAATATGTAGAAATAGGGAGAAAAATACAATCAGAAATGAAGACCAGAAACGTGTTCTGTGTCACTTGACTCACAGTACCCCATAAAAATTTTGAAAAGTATTTTTTAAACCTTTATAAATGTGACTTCAACAAAATGGAAATTGTACTTAAAGTCTAACAAAATCTTTCTTCCATTCTATTAAACAAATATCTTGATATGAACTAGAATGTCCCATAAATACTCTTTATATATCCCTTCATAGAAACCTTCATAGAAAGAACATCATTTTCCTTTATAAGCTACAAAATATGACAAAACTTGTACCAATACATTTCAACTAAATTTTATCTAACATTTCGGTATGCTTATTTCGTTCATCAAGTTTCATTCATCTCTTAATGCATTTTATAAATTTTAAAGCTCCATCAACGTCACCTTTCACCTATAATTTTATCTCTACTGCTAATACTAACAGCAACATTTCTCTTGTCTCCTGAGGAAGAAGGTCACTATCTTCGAAACATGTAGACTTATTAACACAAAAAAATTGCGCCTTTCATTGCTCTTTTATTAAGTTAGTGGAGAAACACGTTTTGATTTTCTTTCCTTTCCCTATAATTTCAACTCCACTTTGAGAATGGACTATTTCTTTAAACTCTAAAAATTATTTATTAAATATTTTGTACTATCTTCAAAAATAAGCAGTGGGGGACGGTTGACTCGTGCTGTAGAAGAAGTTCCAGCATACGATATCCAATCTTATCGAACTTGGTCTTGTCTTAAAGCTATTTGATAGCCGAGTTATGAAGGTAATGATTAAGTACCTAGTATTATTACTACAGGTTTAAAAAGTATAACTAAAATTTTTTTTCGACAATTTGGTAAGTAATTGCATTCATTTTAACGAGCTTTCTTTTCCTGTAACAAAGCTAAGTATTTTAGTAACGACGCCTATTTACTTTTTTACTAGTTCGTAACTACCTTATGATGGTAGTATTTTTTCAAGTGTTAATTAGTTCTAGGTGAATTAATACTAGATGTTGCGAAAAATTGTTGAAATTTGCATTGAAATCAAATTTTTCAAAAAATAATATATATTTAAACATAACTTAAGTTTGAAAAACGATTTCGACTACCAATTTGCTCCACTTTTTGACAATTTTACGAGTTATAAGACTAGTAAAATAAAAAGTTAGCCTTTCATTTAATTCTTAATGGAAAATTAAGGAAACTACTAGAACGCTCAAATAACGCTGAACGGTTCAGGCTTAAACTAAAATTTCTTCTGCAACACAAGTCAAGCCGCCCCCTCCCCCTCCCCCTCCCCTTCCCTCCCCTCCCCTGGTTTGTAATAAAGATAAGTAAGACATTAAATAATATTATATTTATGTTTCAATGTGAAATTACAAGTCATTTTAAAATTAAAAATTATATTTATGGTTACAAAAATATACGAATTATTCGGTACCAATAAAAATTATTCACTTAATATATCAATATCACAATCGCTATCATCATCTGTTCTAATTATTACTTGTGCTATATTGTTTATATGGATATAGGATTTTTCCACTTTTTCAAAATGTGTAACAGAATTTGCCCAACTTTGTAAAGGGATGTTAAAAACTTCAGTTTCTATAAGCTCAAGTACCCTGGAGTTAATAGTAGGGCAAATCTTTTACGACGAATGACAGATTTTAGTTGGTCCCAAACATGTTCGATGGAATTAAATATACAATGGTATGGTGGAAGCCTTAAAATTATATGCCCTAGATTTTTTGCATAATTATCACAGAAGTATACTTTTTGTAGTTTTAAACTTTGTAAAACCTCAATTAATTGCCTTTTGGTGTAATCTTCCTGAAAATAAATGTCATTATCATACATGTAGTTTTGGATTGTTCCTTTTGTGTCATTTGAGGAGGGAGTCTTGGTCAACTATTTGATGGCGCGCTTGTTTAACACTTGCCGCTTGAGTCAACCCAACCCCTTTCCGGGGTATCATATGTGTCGAACCAGGTTTCATCCAAGTAAATAATCGGCCTTTGGTGATCTTTGTAAATCCTAATTTTTTGTAGATATTCGGATCGCCACTCCCGAATTCTACTGGATAGTGGATTCCATTAAAAGTTGTATTTTGTTAATTTTCTTAAATCTAAAACCCATGTGTTGCTTTCCGACTGGGTTATCTCCTGAGATACATTGGGCTCGCACATATTTTCCAGGACTCACACACGATTAAACAAACGCTGTATTACACATGAGGTAAGAATAATTACTAAACTTAAAACTAACTAGAGTGGCTATATATACAGTCTTTAGAACGTAATTTGTTATGGGATTAACCCTCTCATTTTGAATCAGGTAAAATCGGTTTAAAATCACCAAACTATTACTTTAATAATGAAATTACGTCTTCCGGATTTGCAGTTTACTTTAAGACATTTTTAGGTACGGACCATAATTTACCTGCATTTATTCATTCATTCATTGTTTGTTTATGATCACCCTTGGATAATCCCATTTAAAGGCAAAGTGTAACTTTCTTATATCTCTGGACAGGCTTTACCTCGTTTTTAAATCATCCTTTTTCTAGTTATTTTCAGTAAAAAAATATATTTTTTATTATTTATGAATCTGCGAGGTCCTACGGACAATATTTACGCTACCTATATCACCTTTTTCTATAAGTACTATGTTGTAATTACTGAATTACTTACTGAATGGCAGCACGAAATACGTTGAGAAAATGAGGCGAGTGATGAAACGTTCATCGAGAGATATTCTCTTATATTTCAAGTCGTTGTGGCGATAGACGTGAATTACATTTGACTTGACGTATTAGTGGATTATACTGCTTAAAATACCTAGCGATAGTGATAAAAAGTATGAGCATGCATAAAGAAAAAATATTAACATTATTAACATTTTTGGTGTCGAAAGCAATATCATGCTTAACACAATAATTGTAGAATTTAACCTGGCCCATGAAGACCTTTCTTGTGGGTTATTAATGAATCGAGCAAAGGATAACCACAAAGTCAAGATATTTCAAAGATTTTTCTATCGGGAATTTTTCTATTTGGAAATCGTTCTTCATAAAGCCTAATGGCTTCTAAGGCATTACATGATGCAAGCCCACACATTAAATGCATACCGGCATATTTATCAAACGCAAAATCCATCACTAATCAACTAGCCATGAAGAAAAAGAGGAAAAGATATCGAAAATTTCCATACACTCTATTTTCAACTGATACTGGAATAAATATCCTTATTTGAATCTGTACATGTCAAAGAAACCAGAGCAACAAAAAAAGAATAATTTTCTCGTAAGCAGTTCATTTTATCGATGTCGATAAAGTACCTTTTTTCTAAGGTTTAAATCAAATCGAATTAAATCAAAAAAATCCTTTATTGTCCTAAGAATATTCATCTTGTTGACAAAGGTAATGAGGGTACAAGGGTAACAAGGTAATAACAGACGGAACAACAACTTTAAATGAAATGAGACATGGTTAAATGGTTAAAATCAAAACAACATAAAATTAATAAATATATTAGAAAACAAGCAGTTAAGAATAATAATTCAAATGTAATTAGTCCAGTTAGCCTACGTGATAATTTTTTATCTCAGCACGTCGTCAAAATACTCATCAAGAGTGTAATAATAATATACTTTTTCTAGTAATAGTTTTCTGGTTAGTCTGCTATACCTCCCTAGAGACTGTTGCCTTCTCAAATGAAGTGGTAAGTGATTAAACATTTTTTTTTCGCCATAAACTAAAGCATTTTTAATTAGGCTAGATCCTGAAATTGGTAAGTTTAGGAGAAATGATTGACGTGTGTTATAATGGGTGGGGAGAGACAGCTCACTTTGATATTTGTTAAACATTAAGGAAACAGTTTGAAGGGTAAATATACAACAAAGTGGTAAAATTGAGTTATTAAGAAACAAAGGACGACCAGAATCACCAATCTTAGCACCACACACATATCTGACTACACTTCCATGTAACACAAACACAGATTGGAACAAGTACTGCGCGCGAGATCCCCAAAAACAAATACCATAACGAAAATGGGACTCAATCAGAGCATAATATGAGTCTTTTGCCAAAGCAAAACCCAGATTGTTTGAGATAATCCTAATAACATAGCACCCAGAAGATAACTTTTGACACAAATTTACTATGTGGTTCCCAAATTTAAGATTGGTAACCATGTACAGTCCCAAGAATTTACTAATATCAGCAAATCGCCTGGTCCTCCAGATATACATTATCCAGACCACAGCTAAATCGCAATATGTTAGTCTTTGAAATATTAAAGGATAGCAAATTCGCATCGCACCACTCCTTGATTTTGCAGAAATCATTCCTTACATTTAAAGAAACCCTATTGGCAACCGTGTCATGCTAAAGGATGGTCATGTCATCGGCGAATATGGTGAACGTTCCCGCTAGATCAAGATGGGGCATATCGGTAATATAGATGAGGAAAAGGAGAGGGCCAAGCAAGGATCCTTGAGGAACGCCTTTATCTAAGCTCAATTCTCCAGAGTTACTGTTATTAAAGACAACCGTCTGAACACGACTCGCCAAATACGATCGAAACCACTTCAAGGCCACACCTCTAAATTCATAATAGACTTTCCAAAAATATTATTGTTGTGCCTTTATCGTATAGAGTATAGAAAAAATAGCATTGCAGTGTTAGAGCTAGTCCGTCTCTTGCAAACTAAATTAGTCGAATGAGAAAAAAGTGGCCTAATTAAACCTAGTAATGCAACACTTATTTAAAAACAAACAATTTTCAGGAGTGTCGTTTATGGACCCGTTATTCGGGTTCTTGAAGGTATTTTTACGTCAGGATTTTATCCTTTGACATCTGTTACTTATTGCGTACAGTTTAGGTATTGTCGTTTATAGAAATTTTGATATCGGCTTTTGCCTTAATTAATTTTGGTTATTGCGTTCTCTTTTAAAAGTTTTTGTCTGCAAAGTTTTGGCGCCTTTTTCTATTATATATCACATAAGTGCCTCTCTACTATGGTTTTGGATTTGGACCAACAGGGAGCCAGTCTTTTGGTAGTTTATATGTCATGTCTTGTCTAGATCTCGTATGTGAGTCTGTGATTAGTGGGTTTGTCGATACGTTTGTGCGTCGGTAATAGTCTTTAATAATTTTTAAGAAAAACTCGTTTATCGTCTGCATTTGAAAGTCATGGTGAAGTACTCTGTTGGATGTATATCTAGGTACGTCCGCGATAGTTTTTAACACCTTGTTTTGAATTACCTGAAACTTATTAGGCTCCGTCTTGCTTATGTTACACCACGAAGGTGCACCATAAGTAAGAACCGGCCTGACCAATACCTTGTAGAGGTTGACCTTAGTCCTATTTGAAAGTCTACTCCGCCTGTAAAGCAGGGGGTAGATAGAGCCTAATTGACGCAATGCAAGCTTTACTCTATTAATTGAATTGAGCCTCCAGTTAAGCCTTTGGTCAAATAAAAGTCCCAGGTATTTCACCTCCTGGCACCAGTTCACTTGGAGTCCATTAACCCGAAGCCTTGTTTCAGGCCTGCGCACGGTCCTGAAACAAGGCTAAATTAGTCGAATGAGAAAAAAGTGGCCTAATTACCATCATATTAAAAAAAATATTAAATAGTACTGCAAGACTTATTTTAAAACAAACAATTTTCAGGGGCGTCGTTTATGGACCCGTATCTCCGTAGAGGGGGAGCCGTAGGAAAAAAAATGTACTTATAGGAACTTGTCAAATTATTTTTATGTATTTTATATGAATCCAGGAGATTGCCCACGTACTCTTGGACACCCTGTATAGTAAAAATGAAACGCCATAATTTATAATTTTATATTAAAAAAATTACATCTGTTATAGAATCAAATGTTTTTGTACTAATGACCGTGTTGGTGGTCATGATGTTCATGAGATTCCGAAGATTCGCTACTTTCACTGCTGTGATGCTTGTGACCATGCGAACCGAGAACATGTGCTTTGTCCAGGCACTCGTTAAGTTTCATTGCAGTTTTTTCCGGAGATGTCTTGTCGACGGCGCATTTTCTAGTTATAGAGTTTACCACTTCTTCCTTTGTGAATACATGTTTAACGTGAGTTTTTACACCTTCAACGTTAACTGTACCATCGGCGTTCATCATATGCATTCCCTCTGCCATACAACGCATATGTTTGCCGAAATTTTCTGGGAGGTGAACTTTTTCGTGCTTCCTTAGTTTATCGAAAACACTTTCGTCAACGTGCTCTGTTTTCTGGCATTCTGCGTGAACCGGACCTATGTTATGGATGTCGGCATCGGTAGCTTGCTCTTCGGCCTGAAAAAATGTAATATATTATACAGGGTGAGGATTTTAAAGTGTTACAACGCAATATCTGAAAAACGGCTATAAATATTTTAGTCAAATTTTGGGACGTGGATAGGGAGGTTGGGGGACAAATTTTAAAATATTTTTGATATTTACCCCCCCTCCAGATTTGATGTGGCTAGTGACAAATTTGAAATGTCAAATGGAAAGGTATTTTTTTTTTGATAATTCGATTCCTCGTCAATAACTACGTAAGTGAGCAGAAAATTGTTACATTTGCTCTACTAGTTGCTTAGTTACGAATTTTTCAATAAATAAAATAGGAATACTTAAAAATGATAATTCCTTAAAAAATCTAACGACGATCATGCTTCAAAAGGTGTTCGAAATGACCCCCATCCATTTCTAAACATTTTGCAATTCTTTTTTGACATGAGTTGCGCACGCGAGTTAACATTTGAGGCGTTACTAAATTACATACTTGTTGAATACGATCTTTCATGTTTTCTGGTGTGGTCGGTGGTGTAGCCATAACTTTCTCTTTTATAAATCCCCACAAGAAAAAATCTAATGCGGTTAAATCTGGTGACCTTGAGGCCAATTTACAGGACCACCACGACCAATCCATCTGTTTCCAAACATTTCATTTAGTGTATCTCGAGCTTGTCGGGCAAAATGTGGCGGAGCACCATCTTGCTGAAACCATAGTTCTTGTTGATTTCCATTATTATTCAGAAGTTGTGGCAAATCGGTTTGTAAAAAATTATTATACATTTCTCCATTTAGGTGACGGTCAAAAAAATGTGGTCCAATGACTCTATCTCCGACTATGCCACACCAGGTATTAACCGACCAAGGATGTTGGTTTGGCAGAAATCTCATCCAGTGAGGATTTTGCAGGCGCGGATACAGGGGGGGGGGGCAATGGGGGCAGTTGCCCCCCCCTGAGACCGACCAAAGCACATAGGTAACACGATGTATACAAGCAATAACCAATAACAAGCTCTAACCTGTTACAGAATAGATCTACCTTTTAACCTTTTTGCAATAAATCCACCTTTTGACTTTTTCCTTTTTTTGCATAAACTTTAAAAAACAAACAAAAAATTCCCTTCAACAGCTTTGCACCTGGGTTCACGACTTGAAAGTCTACTTTTAAACCTTCTGTACTCTGTACTTTAAACTCTTGAAAGTCTACGCGCTAACCACTAGAATATTGGTATCCTTCCGCAGTTCCGCAAGTTAATTTTAATTACTTATTGATGCGGTCCCAGACCAGAGCTACGCAAACTGTCGCAAACGCAAATTCCCAAGAGGGTATAGGGTATCTGATCTGGCAGCGTGCAGAAAATCTAGCCGATCAACTGGGTGTCGAGCTGAATATTCCTCGGATCCCTCGCCATGCTGGACGCCAAATTTATCGTGCCAACCATCAAATGAATTCAGCGGAGGAATACTACAGAGTATCAATCTATGCACCATTGCTAGACTTTGTTCTCACAGATCTGCGAGAAAGATTCTCAGCCGAAACCTTGGACATCTTTCAGCTATCAGTTTTCATTCCAGAAAATATTGTCAAAAATTCTGCTGGTGAAAATGACATACTTAAGTATAAAGTCCCTCCTCGACCGCTTTGGATTGCTTCTTGAAGTTGACAAGGGCGCTGCTTCTTTTCTGCTAAAAGATGAATTGTTGTTGTGGAGAGAGAAATGGATTCAAGAACAGAGCTTCAGAAAAGAGCTTCCCATAAGAGCTCTGGATATATTGGCTTGTTGCGATAAGGATGCATTTCCTATAATACATGAATTTGTACTAATCCTTGCAACCCTTCCGGTGACAAATGCATCTGCTGAGAGGTCATTCTCGTCGTTGCGGCGCCTTAAAACATATTTAAGAGCAACCATGACTGAAAACCGCCTCCTCGGTCTTGCCCTAATGCACATCCATAGGCATGTTCCCATTGATGTTGAGAAAGTAATTTCAAGATTTGCAAAAGCTGGCCCTAGGACAAGATTGGAATTTAGTATTTAAGTGCATACTTAATTACTTCAAATTAAATTGTTTGTATTTCATATTTTTTTTAGACAGCTTTATTCAAATCAAATGCATTATTACATAAATAACAAATTAAAATTTTATGAAATTGTTTGTTTACAACGAATTCTCTGGAAGATAGGTAAAATCGCAAAAGTTAACTCCCCCACTCCTAAACGCACGGGGTTGCTTTTGTGATTTTCTTGAGGATTTTGTGTTGTATTTTTTATTTTCCCACTTGAGAACCAAGCACCATGATTCAAAAAAGGGCGTGGCACCCAACAAATTTTCGCCTGCGGCGCTATTTTTTTAGCGCCTTCGGCGCTTTTCCATTTTGCCCCCCCCCTGGACAAAATCCTAGATCCGCGCCTGGGATTTTGAGGTGCCCAATAGTGTAAATTGTGCCGGTTGACCTTAAATTAAGAAAAGCAAAATTGATTGAATCAGTATAAAATTAAAAATAAATCTAAATGTATGTGAATATTCTCTAAACACCCGTTAACGGGTGTTTAGATATGTATTTATTTATGTACACCCATCAAGTAGTGGATTACATATTTTTGATTATTAAAAGTTACATTAATCCATATTGATTTAAATAATTACCTGACCACAATTGGTAAATGTAGCTTCGTCAGAAAATACTATCTTTCTTAAAAATGCATTGTTTTCGTGAATTAAAGTTTGTAACCACGTACAAAATGTAATCCTATTTTGAAAGTCTTGGCCATACAATTCCTGATGAATAGTTATGTGGTAAGGGTGAAAATTGTGCTTGTGTAAAATAGCCAGTACCGATTTTTGGCACATTCCTGAATCACGAGCAAGTTCCCTTGAACCAACATGAGGATTTACAGCTATTACACCCAACACTCCAACGGCCATATCGTCATTAGTTTTTGTTTGTCTTCTAACTCTGTTCTTATTTTTTAGGATTCCCGTGCTGCGGCCTCGATCTTCTAATCGCTTAAATGCCATTTGAGATTTTTGAATGGCGGGAAACCTAACAGTCCACAATTGCGCCGCTTCCCGGTAGTTTTTTCTACATTCTCCCAGAATTAACAACATGTCTATTTCAATGTCATAAGATTGTTCCATAATTGCACTGAATAATGAACTTTATCAGATTATCACTACTTGTCAAAGTCAAAAGTGGTTTCCTAGGATACAACATAATTAAAGGTTTGGATAAACAATAATCATAGGTGTCATGATTTAAAATGTGTAGTTTTAAGTATTCCTATTTTATTTATTGAAAAATTCGTAACTAAGCAACTAGTAGAGCAAATGTAACAATTTTCTGCTCACTTACGTAGTTATTGACGAGGAATCGAATTATCAAAAAAAAAAAATACCTTTCCATTTGACATTTCAAATTTGTCACTAGCCACATCAAATCTGGAGGGGGGGTAAATATCAAAAATATTTTAAAATTTGTCCCCCAACCTCCCTATCCACGTCCCAAAATTTGACTAAAATATTTATAGCCGTTTTTCAGATATTGCGTTGTAACACTTTAAAATCCTCACCCTGTATATTAAATTTTATTAAAAATTACGCTGCCAGGGTATTTTAAACTTAGATCAATTACCGATAAACACAAAAAAAGAATTGACAAGTATAGATTTTTGTAGAATAAGCTACTCGACATGCACAAATGCACAATTAAAATTATTATTTTTTACAAAATTGTGTAGGACGTCATGTTATTTTTTTCTTTGTAAGTAAATCGTAAACATATTATATACAGGGTCTTTCTTAATAATATGCTAATATTTAAGTAGGTTATCCTTGGGTTCATTTTGAGAAAGGAACTTCATATGAACAAATGTCCTAAAAGTTTTAACTGTTGAACTACAGGGTGCTAAAGTTTTATATATATATATATAATAAAGTTGCTGGTGCTTGAAAATAACCTAAACTCGAACATGACTGCCCATTTGCAATGGTACAAGTGGTAGGTTTGGTGCCTGACAAGTTTCAGCCCCAAACTTTGCAACAAAATAAAACCAGGATGTTCGAGAAGCTCCAGAATCCAAGAGACCTAACATTTTGCAACTTAAAATCGATATTTCCAAATAAGAACGTTCGTCACCATGTGCGTGGGAGATAATAAAGTCTAACAGATTTTTATTAGAGAAACTTATGTTGTCGGTCGGTGAATGATGAGGGATGGGAGTAATCTTACGACGTTTCGACTCTCCCGGGGGCCGTTTCCCGACGCAGAACATTTTGGACAATTTCTAATAGACACGTTTGGTGCACCACAACGGTAACAATGGATCCTGCGGGGGTCTGGACATTCGCGGTTTGAATGGCCTAATTTGTTACAGTTCCAGCATGTGATTGGCCTAGGATTAAAGGGAGTTCGAGGTGGTGTTCTGACCTCATCAACAGAAAAAGGTATAGAGGGGTGTCTAGGGGACAAAGCAAGTCTGGGTCAATTACTGTTCGAACCAAGGAAAAATAGGTTAGTTCACACACTGGCGGTGGCATAGAATGACGTCCTAAGGCCTTGCCCATTCAATTGCAGATATTCCAAGCCAGGGGAAATGAGACAGAAGTACCCAAACTTAGTTTTACATAAAAAATCAATTCATAATCCATGCAATCCATTATAAATTATATTAAAAGAAAACCTATAACCCAAAATATCTTTGCCATTCAAAAGACGGTCGTTGAAGTTCGGTTGCTGAAGTATTATGGCCCTAACATATTTCAAAAGAAGAATTAACCTAGAAAATTCAGTTGCCAACCTGACAGGTGAACATAAAATTTAAAACAAGGAAATATATTTGAAATACATAATGAAATACTAGTATAAG
Organism: Polydrusus tereticollis; assembly: GCA_963920685.1. NCBI lineage: Eukaryota > Metazoa > Arthropoda > Insecta > Coleoptera > Curculionidae > Polydrusus > Polydrusus tereticollis. The sequence goes on from OY987326.1 coordinate 203,454,023, forward strand.
TCTCGGATATTGTATTCCAGGGAGATATGTGATTTAAAATAGGAGGATAATGTAGCCCTGCTTGGTCAAAGACAACGAAAACAGAGAGCCGTTGACCTTAGGTACGTATTTACTTTAATACAAAGTAAAGCTAAAATGCAAGTCAGAAATGTGATATGAGGTATTAGATTATAATAATTTTATTCATTTGTGACAAAATCGGATTGTCACAAGAAAAAAACTTTTTTGTTATGATAACTTTGGCACGGCCCTATATATTTTTGTGAAACGTTGTACGCATCTTCTATGCATCAAAAGGCATTTTCTGCTGTACAACATGATTTTTTATTCTTGCCAGTGGCGTTCGTGCGAGTTTTGCACCGAATCATTTTAAAGGGAAAAGTGATACGCCACTGCTTTTTCTTGAAGTAAAAATTATTTTTAAAATCCTCATTCCTTTCTGAGGAAATCTAGTCTCTTCATGTTGTTTCGTTTGACGTATGGTTTTTGCATAAAAAAATAAAATTGATTAATTTTTATCTCGCTAGACCATGCACTTACGAGAAAAAACAGTTTATGTAGCTTTAACCAATAATTTATTTAAGAGAATCATTTTTAAATGATAAAATAATGACATATTATAGTAATTTAAATACATTTTAGAATGATATCACAAAATTACTCTAAACGCACAAAGAAACAAATTAAATCAGATGTTAAAAATGTTCACCTCCTGCAAATATGCATGCCTCTGCTCTTTTTCTCATAGACTCATAGACTCACGTACTCTTTGGAAATTACCGTGTGTTTCTAATAGTTTCGCAATAAACTATGATGCGATTTCTCAACTGCTGTTCAGTATGAATTGGTGCGCTGTAAACCAATGTTTAAAGATAACCCCACAGCCTCTCGGCATCCAGCAAGGATTTTTTCTTGAAACTTGAATACAATCATTCACATTCACACAAACATCCATGCCCTTGCCCGGATTCGAACCAGGGACCTATCGGTTGCCCGGCAAGCCCTCTACCCACCGAGCTACCGAGGCCGGCCTAAAATGGGAACATCTTTCATCAAAGCTGGCAATTCTTCTTCGAGAAACTGCCGGTAATTATGCCCATTCAACCTCTCATGATGAAAATAGGGTCCAATATAAAAAATCACCGCATATTCCAGCCAACACGTTAACGGAAAACTGCTCCTGGTGACGGAATTTCAAGATTGGATGTGGGTTTTCTTCAGCTCAAAAATGATTATTGTGAAAGTTTTGGATGGCGTTTCTAGAAAAGTTGGCTTCATCGGCTAATAAAATTTCAGTATCAAATAATGGGTTTTCAATTACTTTTTGAAGAAACCATTGGCAAAAGTTCATCCGTAATAGAAAGTCGCGTGGGAGTAGAGACTGTGAACACGTTGGATATGGTAGGGATATAATAAAAAGTCATTGAGAATTTTCCAAACAAGAATATGTGAGATATTCAAACTGTTTCCAATTTTTCGTGTACTTAAGTCGGGATTTTCCTCGATGAAATTCAAAACCGCTACCTCAGTTTCTGGTGTTCATAGAGTACGTTGTACTACTTTTAGATGATTGCCTGGTTCAAAATTTCCCTTTTCGCACAACAATGGTTGAAAATGTTCGTGCATCCGGAATATTTCTATTTGGAAAGCGGTTTTCGTATAACCGCCTGGCCTCCAGTGCGTTACCATTAGCAAGTCCATACATGTAATGCATATTTGCAAACTCAGAATTCGTGAAATGGACCATGTTTTTTAATAATACTATTAGTTTTAATGACTTAAATTCTTAACAACTAGACTAGGCAGACAACTGTCAAAACTGTTTATGTTTACAAAACAAAATCTGCTTCTTACCTACTAGATACGTTTTTAACCTTGATAATACCCAATTTCATAACAACATGCAAATAAATGAATTTTATTTTTTTATGCGAAAGTCATACGTCAAACGAAACAATATGAAAAGATCAGATATTTTCAGAAAGCCATGAAGATTTCAAAAAAAATTTTTACTTTAAGAAGAAGCAGTGGCGTATCACTTTTCTCTTTAAAATGATTCGGTGCAAATCCCGCACGAACGCCACCAGCAAGAATAAAAAATCATGTTGTACAGCAGAAAATGCCTTTTGATGCATAGAAGATGTTTCACAAAAATATATAGGGCCATAACAAGGTTATAATAAAAAAAAGGTTTTTTTCTTAAAACTTTAGCACCCTGTAGTTTAACAGTTAAGACTTTTTTAGGACATATGTTCATATAATGTTTTTTTCTCAAAATGGTCGGCAAACGAGACTGTGTTCAAATAGCTTAAAACAATTATTGTATGTATATCTAAAATTACTTTTCTAAAACGTCCGGCAAAATTAACAACCCATTATTAATTCTTATGCAAATTGATTGGCTTTTATGACTATGATGTGTCCCAAATGCCTCTTATAATATTCGTTTTCAGCTCCCTTAGATTTCTGGGTATATTTACAAACACTTTATGTTTTAATTCCCCAGAGAAAATAATCTGGCGCTGAATGCTCCTGATATTATCCGATAATTGTTGTAAATAAGGCGACTAAACTCGAGTATTTTATTATTTTTTCAATTATTATTCTTTTCCTGAACTGTTGCCATCTACTACTGGTAAAAATTCATCTTTTTACTATTCTTCGAGTGCATTTTTTTCTCGAGCCCTGTATTTATAGAGTTAATAAAATGTTTTATTTGGTAGCGATCCGACTAAACAGTTTTTAACAAGAACCAACCTAAACTAACCGGATAATTTATCATAAATCATAAAGTTATAAATTGTCTTTTACTATAAAAGGATTTACTATACAAGTTTTAATTTTTGCAGTAAAACATATTTAAAAATAAACTTACCAATGCGGCCAGGAAAAGGGCACTAACAAAAATAAGATATTTAATCATCGTTATTTCTTTTGGGTTACGCTTCTCTAATTACAGTCGGGTAAATAAACAGTGTACTTTTTGGAATTCCTATTTATAGATATGAAATCCCTGTCCAAATCATTATCAAACTTGGGTTTATTAAGGTTATCCTCTCGGTTATCCTGCTGCTGTTGTCAGGCTGAATTTAAATCAAAATATATTTATAACTTACATGCATTGCACATTGAATGCATTAAATTTGTTTTCATATAATTTATTTTTAAACAAATGGAAACTTTGATTAGGTGCATGACAATATAAAAAATAGGGGAACGTTGACGAAGCGGGTTAGCTGACGGAAGGAGAAAATCAGAAGGAACGTAAGCAGTCTCAAATAAAGAACATAGATCCATCTTTATTAATAGTATAGCTACAAGCTACCCACGTATAGTATATAGTATGTCGCTTTAGTCTGTAGCTACGTGGTATCCGTAAGGGAGAAGCAATGTCATACGTCAAGCTCCTTGACAGGAAAAATCCATGGGCGTGCTATGAATATTTTAATTTAAATTTAAAAATACTAAAAATTTCTTTTTTTTTTTTAATAACCAGTAAGTACGTACTACTTTAAATTAAAAAATAATTCTAAATCCTTGCTTTTGTATTTAACAATACCACGCTTGGGTCAAGTGAAACCCGCAGCCAGCAATTCTAATACAGTGTGTATCAGTCAAATGGAATAAATTCGATAATAAATATATGGGAGCGTGTCCGAAAAAACGCTCGGATACGTCTATTGGTATTTCTAGTTGCGCATATTTTTCTATAAAAACTTTTTATACAGGGTGTGTCATGTAACAGTGGCCAATACTAACTTTCTTATTTTAAATGCAACACCCTATATATTATTCAAGTTTTGGATTCTTCAGAAAATTCTAGACATATTTTATGTACAGTATCCTATACCTATCTTCAACTGTTTCGGAAATATTAAGTGTTTTCAGATTTATTGCAAAAATTAACAACACACTAAAAAACTAATAAGTAATACTGTTTATTTCTTGATAAAAAAAAACATTATTGTAGGAGATGTTAAGAATGCTCGCCGCGAACGTCTTGGCAACATCCTAGTCTTAAATAGAAATTTCTTCTAACGTTACTGAACATCTCAGGCGTGACCGATCTAATCGCAAGCGCTATTCTTCTTAAGTCAGCTAAGTCGACGGGTTTAGTTGTGTATACAGTATTTTTGACATAACCCCATAAGAAGAAGTCTAATGGCGTCAGATCAGGGGGTCGTGCTGGCCATTCCATCGATCCACGCCTCCATATCCACCGATGTGGAAATACTCGGTTGAAGTACTGCCGGACATTGATTTGGTAATGGGGCGGTGCTCCATCTTGCTGAAATCATATCATATTCGCTGGAAGTTGTGGGTTTGCTGGATGATCAGGATATAAGTTTGTCAAAGTTGGCAAGATATTATTTTGGAGCAGTGCTAAATAATTATCGCCATTTAAATTGCCATTAATGAAAAAGGGACCTATGATATGATCTCCAACAACTCCTGCCCAAACATTAACCTTTTCAGGATATTGCGTATGTTCTTATCTCATCCAGTGAGGATTTTCCATAGACCAATAGCGGCAATTCTGACGATTAGCATGACCGTGCAGTGTAAAGGTGCACTCATCGGAAAACAAAACATGTTCTAATTGGATCACATTGTTATCTAACATTGCCATCATTTGTTCACAAAAATATGTTCTCCTATCAAAATCGTCTTCCATGAGCTCATGAGTAGGTATCATTTTATAGAGATACATTTTATTTTCTTGTAATGTTCGAATAATCGATGAATGGCAAACATCGAACATTTCGACTAGAAATATGTGGGTTTTCCTGAAACTCAAGCATAGTATCTAATTTGGTATCATTACTTATTGCATTGGCAGCTTTTTTTTAATCTGCTCTACATGTCCAAGCTGGCGAAACTGCTTTTCTTTTTTACTTATTGTCCCTTGAGTTATAGGCGGCAAATTTGGAAATTTTTCATTAAATAAGCGAGCAACTTCCATTTGTGTCCGTGTCTTATCTCCATAACCAATCATCTGTAGAATTGTTATTTTGTGCATTTCTGTTAAATAAACCATTTTTCTGACATGCAGTTAACGAAATATAAACGACTATAACACTGACAACTACTGTCATGCAGACAGATAACAATTTGCTAAGGTCATGCGTTTTAAACAAAAGTGAACAAAACTATTTATACCTTTTTTTTATTTCATGTCAGTAAAAACATTTTAACAGCAATTTTCAACATCTCCTACATTAATGTTTTTTTTTGTTTTTTACATTATCAAGAAATAAACAGTATTACTTATCAGTTTTTTAGTGTGTTGTTAATTTTTGCAATAAATCTGCCTGTTTCAACCCTAGAAAAAACAATACGATAGTGAGTCTGTTGCAAATTTACATTTGCCTATAACTAATAGACGAGGTCTTTTCTTGCCGAGAGACGATAGCAACTTTTCGGGATTATTTGCTCCTGTCGAAACCCTGTCTACATGCGTCAAAAACGGAACAAGAAAAGGAAACTCTTTTTAGGTAACGTTCTTGACTTTTTTAGATTTGACTTTTTTAGAAATGAAGGTAAAAATAAATAAATATTCTTCAAATACTTGCAGATATGCGTGTACTGAAGTTTGCTCAATTTTAATAAATTAATCTAACTTTGTTGAAATGCCAAGCAAAAACACTAAGTTGACACGTAAGACATTTTTGATGTAGGGCCTGATAGTATAGCGTGGATTAACCAACCCACAAAAGTACATAAACCATAGAAGAGATAAACAATGCTTTAAACTTTAGTTGTCAACTAGATAAAGTTAAAAGTATGGTTCATATTTGCGGTGCGCTGGTCTTAATATAGATCAAGAACAATGAAAATGGTTGTATTTCAATATCTTTTACTAAAGCTGGACAGTGGCTAGCTAGCCATTAAAGTTATGTATCCTTACAATTAAGTACCTAGTTTTTAGGTGTAGTTTTCTTTTCGATGTACACATTCCGTGTATGTAGCTGCAAGAAGTAAATAAATGCCTACTAAGAAGCAGTAGTTCAGGTTAGTTTCGTGGATAGAAACAACAAAACAATTATAATGGGCTACTCAAAAGAGGTTCGGAGTAATATTCTCTCCATAACTCCATTTGGACAAAATTTTTGAATGTTAATTTCAAAGTTAACGTTATAATTTGAATAATTCATTTGATGTTTATATGACAGACGGGGCATACAATTTATAGCCACGCTACATTACATTGTAACAAATGCAATACAAGTTAAAAATATGCTTAGGTCACTTTTGCCGAAAATTCGATTTTTACATTATTGGAAATGTAACAATATTTTCTCAAAATGAATAAATTTCGCTAAATAACAGCTTTATAAGACTAAAAAATCAGACATAAGTGACAAAATAGTACAGTTTGTATCTAATAGCAAAAATACCATATTCTCGGACGAGGAACTTCAAGAAAAAAATTATTATGTGCGATTGCTTAGTAAAGGACACTTTATTATACTATTTAGCGGACATAAAGTGGTACTGTATTGTACTGGTGCAATAAAGTAGCTGTATTTTACTTTAACTTCTGATATTAAAATAAGAAAAATTAAAATATTTTTTTATTCAAAAGAGTCCTTGGCAAGTGAGGACATATTTTAAACTTCTTCCATTTTCACGAACACTCTTTTTTGACAACCTTATTTGATACATTAGAAACAGAGCGCAAATAATTTCTAACCCTCAGGAACCAGCTATATGTACTTCTAACATAAATAGCTATTAACATGACATGCATTATTTCTGGCTTCGACATCACAAGTATTATAAACATTAGCAATAATTGCAGAAGATTGGGAATGCAAGGTTTTTCCACGAATATATGACATTTCAAAAATTTTTAACAAAAAGAGAAACGTCAAGAAAAATTCGCTCTATCATTAACACACGTAGCCACATCTCCACCACTGGTTGAGGTTAAAACGTGGCTGCACAGGCATGTTTATATTCGATATTGAATTATACGTTTTGCGTCTGTTTAATGCTGTTAAATAAATAGAGATAGCCATGATCCTTTTAATCAGGTGACAGTTTCCTGAAAGGTTTGAAATTTCACCAAAAAATAATTCCGCCAATCAGAATAATGCATAATTACATGTTGTCAGATTTGCTAGTAAATATATAATAATTCAATTAATATTTGAATTATGTCGGTTAATAAAAATTAGTTGGGAAATACGTTCTTTAAAACATAATAACATAATAATAGATAAATTATTTTGATTGATTCAACGAATCGTAGCGTCCAAGACTCGAGATGAGAAGCTGCTCCACGTGGCTGCCTAGCGGGATCCACGTGAGTTTCTGACACTGGATGTCGCTCTGTTTTGATCATAGTATAGTGATATTCTTATAAAAGGTGTTCTGTCGACAAAAAAGGGTAATTACGTCGTGTGGTCGTGTGTGTTTGGGTATACAATGAGCTTGCAATTAACTCTTTCTTAAAAGCCTTCCGTACGAGAATTCAATTTTTCCGACGGCAGTGATTATTTAGTATGGCATCTTAGTAAAAGAAAGATGTTGTAGTTGAGTTCTCAGAATTAATAATACAAAAGTGTATTAATTCTACATTACAATATTATTTACCCCAATATCAGAATAAAATAGACGTTTTCGTTCAGTTATAAGTGAAATAAGACAAAGATGTGTTTATCCGATTGTCTAAGCTAAATGGAACTAAATCCCAAGGATATTTAAATTCACCTCAATTGCAAGGTGTCTGACGTGTCAACATAAAGTTGTCACTGTAAAGATAATGCAATGTCAGATTAATGTAAACATCAAAAAGTGACCAAATCGTGGAATAAGCGAAATTTTAAAGTAATAATGTGTAAATCAGGCAATATTTCATGAACCATCCGTATACTATCAGAAATATAGGTAATGTAAAAGCAGGTCAGAATACCTCGCGCCATCACTATTAACATAAAGCAGAATAAAGACAAGTATTGAATTGCGTTGTGCTATATTGATGTACTTAGACTGACTTCAGAAAATTAAAGGTGTGTTTTATATAGTTCGATATAACATTTTAAACATAACCGCTTGGATTAAAATGGGTCGGATAAGTTGACTAGGTCGTCATATTACCCTATTTTGTCTTTTCTGGAGATACAGCAGTTTGTGTTTCTTTTTTTTTTTGGCTGGAACGTCCATGCAGATACTTTAATTCTTGGAATATCATCGTCGGATAAAATATCACTTATTTGAGATATCGTTAAATCACAATTAGTCACCACCTGGACGAAGCCAAAAAAAGGGAGAATCTGGATAAAGCCATGCCTGAGAAAAGATTTAAATGAAGGTTTATGTTAAAATATTAGTTAGTTTTTAAATCTGAAAGGGGACATAGAATAATGCGAAAATGTATTATAACAAGAACAATCTGATGCCTGATGAAAAAGAGAATTTCCAAACCAGAGAAAAGGAAAACCAGAAAAAGAAACAAAAGAAGAGTTTAAATTAAAGAAGCGAGAAGCTGACATAAAAAAAATTAAGATGAAATACGAATGGCTCTGTGAACAAGATCGTAAAGGAATTGCCTATGCATGCTGTAAGATTGCGTGTGATTTCTGCTAGTAAATCATCTTACCTCAATATTATTAGTCATCTTGCATAACTAATAATACTAGTAGGGTAAGATGATGATCTGGCACTAAATACTAAAAATGTTAAGTCTTACCTATTATTTAAAAAAAAATAATATTTTCTGCTGATCGCATAGTCAATGGCCAAATAGTGTGTCATTATTACAGGAAAAAACAGAATGTTCAAAATTGTGAGTATTAAGTTTTGTATTTTTTTTAATGGATCATCCACGTACCCCACATTCCCCTAATCGCCAATCTCAAACTATTTACTATTTGTTTGCTTACTTATTTTGCTCCAAAGGAGCATCTTTAAATGTACTGATTAGAATTGTTTATTAATAGTAGAAGAAATCGAACAAAAATATGTGAACTGAAAAAATCACTAGATAAAATATTAATAACATAACACTTTACCAGTGGCAGATCTCCCTCCTAAGAAATTTAAACTAAATTTTGAAACTTAATTTTAATTTGAAGTTTAATTTCAAAACCCATATTTAACAGGAAAATGAACTACCTAACAATTTTTTTCTTCTTAAATTAAAATTGAATAAAAATGTATTAATTGCAAACTGATTAAAAAATTATGAAAACCTTTAGAACAAGCTTTTCTTCTCACTTTATTTTCTTAAATGATTGACTACCAGGGGCGTGCGGTGAGTTATGAAGAAAGGGAAGCACCGCCGGAGGCGAAAAATTTTTTGAGGACCACGCCCAAATATTGGCAATTTTTCGACGTTTAAATACAGGTAGAATACTGTCATGTAGGTACTGTCGAAAATGTGTCATTATGTACCTATGATTTTTTAATATTTCTTCTATTTTCTAAATGGCTAGGTACCTATGTTTTTTTTTATTAATTTTTACGTAATTTGCCCGTCGACAACCAATTCTTTAGTGACCCAACCCTGCCTAAGAGTCGTTAAAAACAAGTTAACAAAATTTCATAACAGAAACTAATACAGAAAACTATCTATACATTTTTACTTTGAATTCACAGTTTGATTTAATTTTAAACGGATTTTTTAGCCGCCTTCACTTCTGTCTTTAAATTAAAATCTGGTGTAGGCCTACCTGTTGCAATAATATTCCTTTTTCATCAAAGAAAAGCGTTGAAAATCCTTTTTCCAATAACTTGCATACAGAACAGATACACTTTACATTTCCCGAACTCGATGGGCCGGCAATTGGTTGCTCCATGACAAAATAAATCAAGAAGTAAGATAAACAAAGTCAAGTCAGACAGATCCTCTACCGTGTAGCGCGTATTCCTGGCAAAAAATCGCGGTAAACAATCGTAATCGCCGAGTACAAACACGTGGAAACTAAATATTTTGGCGGCTTCGTTCCGGCGTCGCATCGCGGCGAAGGAAATACCGAAGTCTAACGATTTACCCTTTACTTGGCACGGCAGACCATATTAATTATTACTCGTATACGCGTATAGAGTGTAGTATACACGTATTGAGATCACTTCGATTCTTCGATACATTTAATATTGCGTTGGTCAGGGATGCATACAGGGCCGGATTTGGTTTGGAAATTAGATAGAAATAAATACTTGGGTATTTTAATTGTATGGATAGGTATAGATTAATATAAAATTTGTTTTGTCTTATGTCTTATGAAAGCGGTAGGGGAAGCAGTGCTTCCATCGCTTCCATGGACCGCACGCCCCTGTTGACTACACAATAATTAGTGACTACAAATAAAAGACTTTATTAAGAATTTAGTAGAATAGATACAAATAATGCAAAAATAAAAAAAAATTAAGTGATAACAACCAAAAATCGTTAAAGGAAGAAGTTACACTGAGGCAAGAGTCATAAGTAACTGTAGCTAGCTGTAGCTACCCTAAGATACAGAGGCTATAATATGATTACGGTACCGTTATCCAGCATTTATGTCTTCATTTAGTAAAAGAGCTTTAACTTTCTGACGAAAAATGGAAGCTGAGCGTTATAGGTGAAGCATCGTTGAAAAAGATGTGTAGTATACTAGGGCATGGTAGGCGTGTTCAACCTAATGGAAATAATTTGGAGTTCATTTTTCCGGATGTTTCTTGTTGCTACTTTTCTTATCGTAAATGTTTGTGGTGATATCCTTGCATTTTGCAGGTCAGTACAATTTTAACGATTGAGAGGTACACGGTATACCGGGTGCTCCATTTAAATCGCCCATCTTTAAAGCTTAACAACTTTAATGCTAATTATCCTATTGCTAATATTCAAATGTTCTTTTGTATAGAGTACCTGCTAAATTCTTGTTCATACATTTATACAGGGCTAACCACAAAGTCAGAATGAAGTAAAATTATTAAAAATTAAATTTCTATTCAGAAAAACATAGGGACCTATCATTTTTAGGAAAATAAGGTAAATCTTTAACAATAAACATTTAGGTAAAGGTAATGATAATCCCTTAGTGGTTTGTTTATTGTCAATATAAGAGTTCTGCAGGCCAGTACAATTTTAAATGTGAAGAGGTACACCATAGGACAACGCGTCTACTTCATCTACGTCATCTTCAGCTTTAGCCCATTTTCACTTAAGTGGAACGTGAACAAGCAAAACTGTCGCATCTGGGCCAGTGAAAGGGAAATCCATAAAAAGTCAATGCATTCTCAACGTATCATAGTTTGGTGCGGTTTTTACTCAGGGGTATCATCGGACCATTAAGAGGGAAGAAAAAAAAAGCAGCTACAGTAAATGGAGAGCGATACCGAACGATAATAAAAAAAAAGATTTTGGGGCATGAAATAATGATTATGGATTTAAACAATATATGGTTCTAACAAGACGGTGCGGCATTCAGAATTCTTTCACAATATGGGGACGTTAATTGGCCGCCTAGATCATACGACCTGACGTCGCTGGATTAGTTTTGTGGGGATATTTAAAAAATAAAAAGAAGAATCCCCAAACACTCGTGAGATAACACCAGAAATGTGGTCAGTTGCCTTGGATAATTTCTGCAAAAGAATCGTGTCCTGCTAGAGGAGTCGCGGTGATCATTTGTTACCTATTGTGTTTCACGTATAATTGTAATTAATCGTACTACTTATTGCAATTAAAAGTTTAGTGTATTGTTATCAGAGTTTCGTTTTATTAAATAACAACATCCAGAAACTTCTATTGGAACACCCTTTATATCATAGGCGTGCATCTTTTTATATAAATGATATTTTAAACATCCTATATTTTTAAAGAGACAATTTTAAAATATGATTCTTTTTGTTTTTAATAAAACTTATGGAATCACCCACTGAAATATCCCAATTAATGAAACAAAAAACATTTTTTAATTTTTATATTAATTAATAAATCAAATCACTACTCTTTTAAAACTGTCCAATATTAATTTTGTATTTGCCGAAACAGCCAAACAAAGCAAGGGCAGCCTCTGATGGAAATTTATCGATTGAGGAACATTCTTTCTCGGCTTGTACAGCGTCGCTGGGACTTGAGCGAGCCACAGCATCTTTAATATTAGATTTGATTACATCTCCTTTATCGTCTAGGTAACCGAGTTCATTCAACATACAGTAGGCGTGATCTCCAAAGTTATTGGGAAGAGCTGGACTTTCTCCTTTTTTCAGTTTTTCGAAAATCTCTTCGTCGACGAAGAGGTCTGGGTCACTTTGACATCCCTTATGAACTTTGTTCCATTTATCTTGAATTGGGTCAGCCTGAAATTGAATAAAAAAAAGTTAAAAAATTAAGAGCTTGTATTCAACTGAAAGAATATAATTGAATAAAACAACAAGGTCTGTAATAATATTTTGATTTTTAAGCCATAAGCCCTAATCATCAGCATCGAGCAAATTTCGACACCTGGTGGCATACTGTTAAAGTTCGTGGAGCAGGTGAAACCTTTCGGTCGAGGTTGATGATAGAGGCGTAAGCCCTCGAAACATGTACCTCTTTTTTTAATTTTAAATAGTGAAGCAACATTGTTATCTTATTGAATTATACATTCACTCTACTTTCATACAGGGTGACTCGGATCTAAATGTACATACATCACCAGGAGATATTGGACATCTTGGGGGTTCTAAATAATCTATAAAATGTTCATATTCGGTGGAAATATTTTGAGTAGCTATCGCTTCAAAATGCCGTATGAAAATTTTTTGAAATTCAGGTCCGGACTTTAAAAACAAGACTGATTTAATTTTTTTAAATTCAATATCATATTTTTGTCAATTTTATTTTTTATTTGTAAAACACATAAAAACTAATTCTAATGACATACTTATCAAAATCCCCGCACTCGCCGCTCAGCCATAATAAATTGCTCTTCTTTAGATGTTGAAACACATACAAAATAATAACTGTTTTTATAACGACAATAATACCAATAATAAGAAATAACCCAAAGTAATAAAATAGCGGCGTGTTAAAATTTGAAAATTTTCAATTCAATTTGACTCCATGGCTCGTCACCTCAGAACAACGAAATATTGGGGGACTACAAAACATAATAAGTCATTGTCAGTTGTAACCTGTCAGATTTTTGGGCATTACGAGGATATTTTTGTTAAACATTTACTTCTCGTTTAAAATGCCCCATCAATTTTAAAACCAAGAATACGCTGATATAATATTTGTATATGGATTTTGCGATGGTAACGGGCGAGCCGCTTCTCGAGAGTATGAATTAAGGTTTCCTGGAAGAAAATGTCCAAACCATCAAACATTTTCAAATGTATTTTCTTTTGTTCGTGAACAAGGACATTTTCCGACACAAAATAATATTGATAAGACACCCAGTTCAACAGGAAGAAGACATTTTAAATTTGATTGAAGAAAATCCAAAAACATCAACAAGGAAAATTGCTAGACGTCTGCATATAACGCAAAAATTAACCCATTCAACAATAAAAAATGAAGGCTTATATCCTTATCATATCCAAGAGGTACAAAGGTTGGAACCAGGTGATTATGCTAACCTTTTGGTTTTTTGTCAGTGGATTAGGAGGCACCAAAGAGATATTCACCGGACTTTGCGGACCGATGAAGCTCAGTTTATCAGAGATGTAGTCAACAATTCCAGAAATTGTCATCTATGGTCTCTAGAAAATCCAAATGCTATTAGGCAGTCGCACTCGCAACATAGATTTTCCATAAATGTTTGGGCAGGTATAATCAATGGTAAATTGATTGGCCCACACATCTTTGAAGAAAGATTAGATGGAAACCAATATTTACACTTTTTTGAAAACATTTTGCCAAATCTTCTCCAAAATGAGAATGTTAATTTAAGAGGAATGTATTTCCAACACGATGGAGCCCCTCCACATTATGCAAGAATTGTTTCCGAACTTTTAAACAATAGATATCCCAACAGATGGATAGGTTGTGGGGGGCCCCATTCTTGGCCAGCAAGATCTCCCGACTTTAACCCGCTGGACTTCTTTTTTTGGGGTATATGAAAAATTTAGTTTACGAGGAAGAAATTAATATACGGGACCAGCTCTTGCAACGCAATATCACTTCATTTCAGGAAATAAAAAATAGACCAGGTGTAATCAGAAGTGCAGTTTCAAATTTAAATATCAGAGGAAGAAAATGTGAAGAAGTTAATGGTGGGCATTTTGAAAATATTCTCAAATAATTATGTTTTTGTTATTTTTGTTATTATTGGTATTATTGTCGTTATAAAAACAGTTATTATTTTGTATGTGTTTCAACATCTAAAGAAGAGCAATTTATTATGGCTGAGCGGCGAGTGCGGGGATTTTGATAAGTATGTCATTAGAATTAGTTTTTTATGTGTTTTTCAAATAAAAAATAAAATTGACAAAAATATGATATACAGGGTGTTGAATTTAATAAATTGAAATCAGTCTTGTTTTTAAAGTCCGGACCTGAATTTCAAAAAATTTTCATACGGCGTTTTGAAGCGATAGCTACTTAAAATATTTCCACCGAATATGAACATTTTATACCGGGTGCTAAAATAATTATGGCAAAAACAAAAATGAGCCAAACCTTATAAAACACTCTGTATCTAAGTAACGAGGAAAGATGGACCCACTAAAGATAGATTATTTAGAACTCCCAAGATGTCCACTATCTCCTGGTGATATATGTACATTTAGATCCGAGTCACCCTGTATAGACTACGTTTAAAAAGTCAACGAAAATAGTTAAACTATACGTTAAGTTAGATTTATAAATTCCTTGCCTTTACGAGCTAACCTGAAATAAAAAAACAACGTGAACGACAGCGACAGTTTATATAGTTCATGCAAGACAATTCCTCTTGCACGTCATCAATGAACTGATAATTGTAAGTTCGTAAGAAAACACGAGGAAATTAATATTGGTCAAAAATTGTAGAATTTCATGCGATATTGAATGTACTAAAAACTAAAAGTATTTTTCTTTAATACGAACCCACAAAGATATATTGCGCTCTTAATACATAAATAACTATTTTATTGATATAAAATTAAACCCTTAAGAATGATAAACTGTCATTTGAGAAATAAACATATACATTTCTGACCTTGAAGATGTACTAAATTAAACTAGTTAATTTCCAATATAATAATATTATGGTAATAAGAGCCAGACATTGTTTTGGATATTTTTGTTTAATTAATTGATGCAAGGAAATTTATTTTTATGATTTTTGATAATACTGAGGAATCTTATTCTACAAGTTATTCTATAGTGCGCAATCATTTAGGGGAAGGAACTTAAGGGCTGTAATATACTTTATTTACAACCATACATGTAATGTTGACATTACTAACCTTATTAAAGGCTTGAATGTGTCACATTACCTACGTCTACTTCCCTCTTCCATTTCCCTCACTCATTTCCCTCATTGTTTAAATTGTTTAAAGGTATGCTCCATTACTATGGCACTGCAACCAGAACATATTTGAATGACACAACCAGCATATTTTTGTATGGCGTCAAAACAATAAATGGCATATTTTGACATTTTTACTATATTTGAAAAAATCAAATATCTAATTTTCAATTAACGGTGTGGTTGTAAATAAAATAGTATACAAACCTCGGAGGGAAGTTTTCATTACTGTCTCGAAATTAAAGTTAACCTCGACGCTTCGCGTCTCGGATAACTAACTAATCTCTCGACAGTAATGAAACACTTCCCTCTTCGGTATGTAATGCACTATAAAATGGGCGCGTGACAAGTTAAAGTTTCTCGAATCTAGATACTAACCAAAAAGCGTAATGTTTAGGATGTGGTACCATTAACAGCAATAGAAGAACGTGTTCCCACGACATTCAAAGAATTATAACTACAATAAAGTTTAACCAAGATATCATATGTATATTGCGTAATATACAGGACGTAGTACCATAATCTTAGGATTAGAATCCTAAGATTACGGTACCAGGAAAAATAATATGAGGAGTTCTATAAGCAGAATTCAGAATTCGGATAAAAGAGCTAAAAATCGGTTAGATGAAACTGAATTAAGAAGCTGATGCCCAAGCAGGTGCTACTCTTTATCCAGATGGAATCGCGATGTTTGAACAATGGGCGATGGAACAAATTGACAGTGAGCTCCTGTCTTATACACGGTCGAGTCTTGATTTGGTTTGTGCACACTAATTCGAGATGATTGAGAAAAATATGCATGTAGCCTGCTCTTGAATATGCTTGGAAGAGTCATTCTTATCGTAGAAGTACAATAATGTTATTGTCTGAAATGGCTCCCCTATCCAATTTATTTATATTGCTTTGACTCCACTAAACGTATGAAATATTTCTTCAATATTAATTTAATAGTAACATGTAACACTTCCTTATTATATTTCAGTATATCGTCAAAACTTCACACTTATGCTTAATTTTTTTATGCTATAGCATATGTTAAAGGAGTATTGACAAGTTTTATTTTACAATATGAATAGAACGTATTGCCATAGCAAGTCCAAGTCGTAAGACCACCTAATCCAATAAGAAATGCATGCTCCAAAGAACCATTTTAAGAAATCACTCTAAATTTTAAATTCCATAATAATTGTTGCAAAGCTATGTGTACCCTGAATAGCTACTTCTCAGTGGATGAAAAAAACCCAGGGGTAGGTAAAAAGAATCGCCTTTGGTCTATACTTGCCAGGTCCGTGTGCCGCCCCTCACCTACTACTACTACTACTACTACTACTACTACTACTACTCTTCCTCAAGAACAACTTAATAATTCAATCATGAACATGACTAAATTGTGCCCTCTAGTAACACTAGAGGTTAACAAACCCGTTATTTTCATGACATTGTTAAAAATGAATTTCCAAATTCCAATTATTAATAAAAACAGGTTTTTCAATTTTTGCATCAACATGTAAATATTTTTGTCATCTCTAATCCACGCCACAATTTATTTATTCTGATTTGAACGGTACAACAAAAGCTGTTTGACACTCTAAAAAAAAATTAAGTAACTTATTAAGCATTATTACATTTTTTTTGGAGAAATTTAACATATTCTTAGATCATTACGGTGAGATTTCGTTTATTTTGACGTTATCAAATTTAACTGTATCCCCAGCTCAGCAATATTATTTAAAGTAATGTGTAATGGTAAAATTAGTATAAATAGTAATAAAAAAGTTTAGTGATTTATTTGCGCTTCCCTTATCACTGAATTAATTCATCAATATACAGTGAGTCCCAGAAGTAACGCCTAATTCATTTAAAATTCAGCGGTGTGTTTTTTGAAAAAACGCTCGGACCCGTCGATTTTTATTTCTTAATGCGGTTTCTTTGATGTTGAATTCATGTATACAGGGTAGCCCAAAAATAAGTTACGACCATCAACTTTTGCATCGAATCCTAAGTATCTTTCATGCACCGTATCCGGTACCTAAGCTCAACAGTTAGCGAATAATTTACCATGAAAAACCACATAAAGAAATAAAAATTGACGTAAGTAAATGAGTTTAGACAGTACTTCTGGGACTCACTGTATAACGGTGTTTTTATCTCGCATTTAAAAGTTGCTCTGGTTTATCCGATTCTTAAAAACTAGATAACAAAATTCTGGAGAACTATCGACCTGTGTCGCTGCTTAGTTCTTTATCCAAAATGTTCGGGAGAGTAACATATGATCAATTACCTTTGTTTTGAAATAAATATGACTTGTTGTCTAGCGCGCAGTACGGATTCATATAGACATATTTATACCGAGACTACAAGTAGACAGTGTATCCAAACAATTTTTAATCATAATAATATGGATAGTGGTCGATACACGGCCGGAGTGTTCTTTGATCCATCTAGGGCATTTGATACTGTGTATCCGAGTTTTGTTGCTAACAAGATGTATAACCTGGGCATTAGGGAACAATTAAATAAGTGGACTACCGCAATTGTGAAAAATAACTACTAATAATTATTCAGATGGCCAGAGAAGAAAAAGAGAAATTGCATGGTTAACTAAACTTGCTTAACAAGCGAAACAGAAGGAAGACTTGGAGAAAACCAATTTCAAAATTAGTAAGTTTTTTCCACACAAGACACTACTTCTGATAACAGTGATTTCCTACATTCAACAAAATCAAACTCAGTCAAATCAGAATTAGAAAAGCAAGATAATGAGGATGAAGATCCAAAAGAATTAAATCCTGATACGTTTCAGTCAGTGTCGGTACCATCATGCTCGAGTAAGCAAGACGAATTATCCGAAGAAGCGCCCCTTTCTAACGATTCAGGTCTTTGGCTGAGGGTATTGTCTCCAATCCAGGTGCAAGAACTTGTAGAAAAGGTCCAATGCATTATCAAAATAAAACTAACTACATATCCTAAAGACAAAACTCGAATTTTGTTAAATGGTGAAAAGGTTCAGCGTCATTGGATACTATATTCTACTGAAAAAAATGCAGTTTTCTGCTTCTGCTGTAAAATATTCAATGACCCCAACCCCAACAATCTATTGACTTTTAAAAACACAAAATTAAGTAACCAAGATGGTTTCAATGATTGGCATCATTTAAGCGAACATTTGAAAATCCACGAAAAAAGTAAATCCCATTTTCAAAATTTACATGTCTGGTCAGATTTACTAGAAAGATTAAAAACTAATCGAACCGTTGACTCGGAAATGCAAAATTTAATAAAGAATGAAACTAAACATTGGCGCAGTGTCATTGAAAGAATAATTTATACTATTCAATTTTTGGCTAAACAAAACTTGGCTTTTTTGGTCCTAGTAACAAATTTTTTGAAAGAAATAATGGAAACTTTTTAAAATGTATAGAAATGATAGCAAAATTTGATCCAGTCATGTCTGCACATATTAATAGATTTCAAAAAAATTCCACTTTACCTTGGAGATAAAATTCAAAACGAACCCATTAAATAATAGGTGACAATATAAGAAATAATATTTTAAACGAAGTTAAAGAAGCAAAGTTTTCTTTCTATATTACTTGATTGTACTCTGATGTAAGCCGCCAGGAGCAGATTTCTGTTTGCTACGTATACGTTAATTTAAAAAACAATAATTTTAGTGTCGAAGAACGTTTTTAACATCTCGTCCTAGAAGTGATACAACAGGTAAAGGTTTAACTAACTTTTTACTAAAAACTTTGGAGAATTATGGTTTAGACATTTATAATATGCGCGGCCACGGTTATGATAATGGTTCATATATGAAGAGTAAACTTCAAGGTGTACAAAAAAGAATTTTAGACATTAATCCATAAGCAAAGTTTGTAGCTTGTTGTAACCACAATTTGAACCTTGTCATATACGTTGCTGTGAAATCCAATATTTCTTGTATAATTTTTTTTTCTGCCTCAACCAATCGGTGGTGACATTAAAGCCTTTGTCAGATACTAGATGGTCTAGCAGAATTGATGCAATAACCCCTCTAAGATTTCAATTGGCCGAAATTTACGATGCTCTTTATGAAATTTTTTCCGGAAATAATTTTGACAATACTACAAAACATCAAGGTACCTCCCTAGGTAAAAAAATTAAAAATTATGAGTTTGTGTGTATGGTAGTCTAGATTCTAAGTAAAGTGGATGTTGTTACTAAGATTCTGCAATCAAAAACATTTAATATTCCCCATGCTTGCAAAAGTTTAAATAACCGCAATGAATTTGTTAAACAGTATCGATCTGACAAAGGCTTCAGTGATTTATTAGTAGATGCCAAAGAACTAACTTCTTGCTCAGAAGTTGATGCAAAATTTATATCCGCAGAAATTTTAAGGCCACGAAAGAATAAGAAACAATTTTCTTACGAAGGTGACGACCAGCCAATTGAAAATCAAGAAATAAAATTTAAAGCAAGTTGCTTTTTCGGAATGCTAGACATTACTCTTTCATCCATATATGAAAAATTTAAACTATTATCGTGTGATTCTGATGTTTTTAATTTTTTTGTGGAATGTTGAGGATTTCAGCAAAAATTCTGATCAAGATCAATTTAATTTTTGTAAAAAACTAGAAGAAACCTTAACTGACAAAGATCGAAACGAAAAAGATATAGACGGAACAGAACTTTTACACGAATTACAATTTCTGCAAAATGGCAACAAAAACGCGATTGCAATAAATAACCTAACCCACTCATTTCCAAACATTGCGATTGCTTTGCGCATATTATTAACCATTCCAGTTTCTGCAGCTACAGCCGAGAGGTGATTCTCTAAATTAAAGTTGATTAAAAATTATTTACGATCTAGAATGGGCCAAGGGCGGTTAGAAAATCTTGCTATCATTTCTATAGAGTCTGACTTTTTAAAGCAACTTCAAATGGAAAATCTTGTTAATAAATTTGTTAAAAGTAAAGCTAGAAAAGTCCAATTTTTGCAAGACCTCTCCATCATGTATCATGAACATGTATGATCTGTTTCAAAACAATCGCTATTTTATTTCTTTATTATTTTTAATATTTTAAATTCATGTTTTGTAACTTTGATACTGCTTTTGTTTTATTGCTGTTGTGTCGTAAAATATTTTTTATGTACTTTGTCTTTGTCACAAATAAATATAGACATCAGTACTAAAAAGTATAGAGTTTTCTTCAAGAATTTCAACGCTCAACTATGAGAGAAGGGTGATAATTTTAGGTCAATATTATAATATCCATTAAAGGCGCCTATCATTATTTCGCACGACGGCGCCGAAAATACTTGGCGCATCCCTGTGTAAGGGCACACGATTTAATTATTTTAGCAACTTTCGTTTTGACTGTTGGCCAATTAAAAACAATCAAGCATCATCTAAGGACAAACCAAAGAGAACCTAAACCCAAGGACTTAACTATTTAAAATTCAAATAGAGCGGGTCTTACCAAAACAACTGCCACTGCACAACACAAAAATATAACAAATTTCATTATAACGTAATTACTATTAAGTATGTACTACAGTTTTACCAACAACAAACAAACGACTACAAACTAGCTTCTTCTCGAAAGGTATTTATAGAAAGAAACATAACATCAATTTCTGGTTTTGCCAGCCATAATAAAATTAATTCAAAAAAGCGAACTTTCAAGAAATGTTTCTTTGTTGATTATACCTATATTAAAATGTGTCTGTACTTGGACGGGTTATTTAGCCTGAACTTGAATACTTGCAGATACCAAGAAATAAAATAATTATTGCTAATAAAAATTGATTTTACAGGTTTCTAGTAATAGGCTAGGTACATATCGCGAAATGATTTTTCAGCGTAAAGTCATAGAAAAAGCAACAACAACAACGTAATTTATGTTTTGTTTAAGGAAATTAGTGGTTTTAGTATTTCGTTATTAGACAAAAATCCCCTTTTTCTTCGCACAAAAATTTTTCTTATAGTCCATTGTACATTTTTTCCCCATAACCAGACTACTCTCCGGATGCATTCGAAGTGAGTGGGCCAAGCCAAAACTACACGAATGTACATAGCGGCAGTTTGAGGAATCAACAAGCAAGCTTTTTTGCCTTGAATACTTATTTAAACTCGATTTGAATTATTATTCTTGATATCCATACAGGGAGAAATGACGATGAAAAATTTTAAGGTATGATTCTACATGAAAAGATATGAGAAAAAGTTCATTTTAACATAGGTCCGGAAATGCTTCCAGAGGGAGCTACAGGCCCTTGAAGATGGGGTCATAAAAGTGGTTTTTATTTAATTTATTAGGATCTACTTACAATACAGGAATTAACTTCTACGTATAAGTTAGAGTGATTGGAGGTCACTTTTTGAAAATATCAGGTGACCCATATTGCAACCATTGGCGTGGGAACAAAGGGGTGGTTAGTTATTTAGGGTCATATTTTTTTTCGCCGAGTGTATTTTCGCTATCTTTTAAATAAATTATGATTCTTTAAACATTTTTACGTAAAAAAGGTTCCCTTAGTATAAAGTCGTATAGTCGACCGTTTTTGAGATAAACGGACTTTAATGCTCAGATTTTGTTTTTTTGAATAATAATAATTTTATTAATAAAAATACCAACAAATCAATAACAAAATAATAAACAACGCTGTCCCTAAATTTTTAAATCCTTTTCAATGTTATTATAACTTTTATAATAAGTGTTGAAAATTATTTCTGTTCATTTCAATGCATCCTCGAACTTGTTTTCTCATAGATCTTCTAACTTTTCTAAAAATACCAGGTTTATTTCTTATAACTTCACAACAAGCAAACACCCGCTGCTCCAATTCTTTAACGCTGCGAACTGGTACTTTGTATACTAAGGATTTTAGGTAACCTCATAAAAAATAATCTAATGGATTTAGATCTGGAGAACGAGGTGGCCAAGCTACAAGGCCCCCTCGTCCTATCCATCGCTCAGGATAAACTTCATTTAAATGTGCCCTCACATTAAGACTGAAATGTGGTGGAGCCCCATCTTGCATAAAGTACATATCTGTCCTTAGAGCATAAGGCACATCATCAAGCAGGTCTTGTAGCACATTTCGTAGAAACTCTAAGTATGATTCACCGTTTAATATATTTGGTAAAATGTAGGGCCCTATTAAATAGTCCCCAAATATTCCCGCCCAGACATTAATGGAAAATTTTTCTTGGTGCCTTGATTCAAAAATCGCATATGGGTTTTCGTCTGCCCATACGTGGTTATTATGGAAATTAATAATTCCGTCTCTAGTAAATTCGGCCTCATGAGTGAAAAATATTTTACTTATAATGTCGGAATCTCGGTGCCATTTTTGTCTTAGCCATCGACAGAATTGCATCCTGGGTTCAAAATCTTCGGGTTTTAGAGCCTGAACTCTTTGAATGTGGTATGGGTAGAGACACTGTTCATGCAAAATTTCTGAAACCTAGCTCTTTGGAATGCCTTCTTGCGTAGCTAGCCTTCTTATGCTTATCACTGGATTACCTGCGACTATTTCAAGAAGTCTCTCTTCAGCTTCGAGAGTTCGAGTGGTACGTGGTCTACCAGTTGAGTAATCTGGTTTAAAAGATCCTTTTTCACAAAGTCTTCTATGTACATTAATGAAAAATTAAATGCATGGAACTTGCCTGTCAGGGTACGTCTCTTGATATAATCTCCGCGCTTCGAGAGCGTTACCATTTGCTTTTCCATACAGAAAATGCATTTGTGCCATTTCTTGAAATGAGTAATTATTCATTTTTCAGCTATTTAGTGAAATTCTTAAATAGTAAAAACACACAAGTCACAATAACGGGTTGTTCAACTAAAACTTCAAAAAGTGACAAAGTGAAGTTGCTTATTAAACAAGTTCAAATGCATTTGAATTAAGCCAACTATGATTTGTTGCGAAGCGCTTGGTATCCTATGCGTTACATTTTTAAATGAAGTTTTTGGTGGAATCAACAGGTAAATTTAAAAATGTACCCAATGTAGTAGGTATCAGTAAATTCGTTTTTCTTTTTGGCAATGGGTGTAAAAGAATAACTACATTTTAAAATAGTATTGAAGCATCTTCTTATTTTTATTACATAGCCTGTTTACTGTATTTACGCACTGCAGTCGTCCTTTTAAGTCCGTTTGTCTCGAAAACCGTCGACTATACGACTTTATACCCAGGTAACCTTTTTTACGTAAAAATGTTCAAAGAATCATAATTTATTTAAAAGATAGCGAAAATACACTCGGCGAAAAAAATATGACCCTAAATAACTAACCACCTCTTTGTTCCCACGCCAATGGTTGCAATATGGGTCACCTGATATTTTCAAAAAGTGACCTCCAATCACTCTAACTTATACGTAGAAGTTAATTCCTGTATTGTAAGTAGATCCTAATAAATTAAATAAAAACCACTTTTAAGACACCATCTTCAAGGGTCTGTAGCTCCCTCTGGAAGCCTTTCCGGACCTATGTTAATATGAACTTTTTTACATGTCTTTTTATGTAGAATCATACTATAAAATTTTCCATAGTCATTTCCGGACACCCTGTATAAGTTATTATATTAAATTTATAAAAATAGCTAAAAATCTTTTTGACGCGCTTTAGATACTCGATTGATACCAATGCTAAACGGAGCCTGCAAGTGTGGCCAGTTCTCGCCGTTTACGCCTGGCGCTAGAGGCCAAGCACCCTGCCAATACCTAATTATTATAAACTAATACGCTACATTCAGATTTAGTTTAAAATGTTGTTAGATCAGGAAACATCTGGCATTGGTTGTGATTTTACAGAAAAAGAAATATACTCTGTTGCTTCATGCGACAGAGTAATAAAATATAAATTTGCAATGACAGAACCCTTTAAGCAGGGTGGACAACTTAAAGGTTGCATTGTAAATTTTTGGCAAATTGCAATGATAGTTTTTGAAAATTCCGTATTTTAGATATTTAAGACCTACACAATCCCGAATCGGTCCCAAATTAGTGTCACCCTAATTTGCATACAACAGAAAGATGCGTTTGGTGAACGAAAGTAATGTGACAACGGTGTTACTACAGGTAGTTTGTTAGAATAATAAGTATAATAATAATTATACTAAATTATAATTATAGAGATAATTAAGATATTACTTATTCTAATATTAGGTAAATAAAAACTTATATAGAAGTAAGAATAATATGAAAATAGATAAATTGGAATAAATATTAATATTTATAAAAAGAATCTACCGTGTACAATACAACAACTTAATTTTTAAATTTTAGTCATCATGTTCCGAGTAGTCCAACGAAATATCATCCTTGGGGTTCAGAGAGATAATAGGGGGCTCTGCTTTCTAGCATGTTTTCAGCTTCCCACATTCTTTCTTCTATTTCAAACACATGTTCGACGCACTTACTCCATTTCTCAAAATCCACTGTTCTTATTCCCTCTTGCAAAAGGTTTCCAACGTCTCTCATTTTAAAAGTGGTGATATGCCTTGCTACAAATCCTTTTACTTGCGCTAACACCAATTCTAGGGGGTTAAATTCACAGTGATATGGCGGAAGGCGAAGTACCGTTATATTTCGTTTTCAAGCGATTTCGTGGACAACAAATTTCGTACAAAGAGGTTTACGCAACTTTCCAATCTCCAGTAGCTCCTTTTCCAGCATATCTTTATGAAATGAGTTCTTATTTACAGTAAGCCAATGAACGATATCATTTTTTTTCCAAGAAGACGTTGGCATTTTTTCCGATTTTCTTGCGTGGTAGCTGGCATTATCCATGACAATAACAGACCCAGGAGGAATAAGATCCGGCATTTGCTGGAAGTATTCTTCAAAGACATCAGCGTTGATGTCTTCCTGATAGTCTCCAGTTCGTTTTGATTTGAATGCTAGGAAGCCGCCATGGACAAATCTAATTTTGCTACCAATGTGAGTAATTCACTGGCCGACAAGATTTTTCTAACACAGGTCAGATCTTTATTTTTAAAATGGAAATACCGTTCTAATAATAGAAAAAATATTCGGAAAGCCCCAACACGTACCATTTTTCAATAGCTTAATAAGACCATTTTATATTAGCAGGTAGTCAATTTAATTAGGGGACGGTTAAAATGGATGCATTTTATAACAGAAAAATTACCTGAACTGTATTATTTACAATATTAGACATAAAATCAACATTAAACATTAGTATTCTGTTCAGTTTCGAAGTGAGTGGTTCTCTGTGTATAGATAAAAAGTGTTTTTAAGAAAGAAAATGTCGAGTCAATCGCGCCGTAGTTGCAAAATTTCTCCTGACAGATTTTGTTACATTTGTGGAGCATTTATGGTGAAATCACAAGCCAGGCCATTTTCTGAAAATGTAAAAAAAGCATACCTTAAATATTTTGGTGTTTTAATTGGAGATCAAGACAAGCAGTGGGCTCCCCATGTGTGTTGTGTTAGTTGCAGCGTGTCATTGGTGGAGTGGATGAATGGGAAGAGGAAAAGCATGCCTTTTGCAGTTCCAATGGTATGGCGAGAACCCACTAATCATGTTGACGATTGCTACTTTTGCCTGACAAAGACGGAAGGTTATTCCAAAAACGGAAAGCACAAGATTGACTATCCAAATTTGCCGTCTGTCTGTTCCTCATAATGCAGATTTACCAGTGCCCATTGCGCCTTTAAATCCGCGAAATATTGTTTTGGAAGATATTGGCGACAAAGCATCATCAGACAGCTCCGGGGAACAGCGTACCGACCCTGATTTTACTCCAGGGCCCAGTTCCGGCGAGCCATGATGGGTGATTACTGTTGGTTTTTAAAAAGAGAAGATATGACCCCTCATAAAAGGAAAAGATAAAATTTAATTAGTGTGTTTAGTTAATATTTGTAATGTTTGTGTTTTTCTTAGATGTAAGGTATGTTTAGTAGGTGAACCAGTATAAATAAAGTCGATATACACAGTTAGAAAATTCTAAAATTATTTTTTCAATAGATCTTAAATATTGTAACATTTAATGTGGTACTATAATTGTATAAATGTAACAAGAAAACGTTACGTGTTACAACATTTTTTTTTTCATTTTCGTATATGCCATTTAGCTTTGTGTTACAACAAAAAAAAAATTTTTTGTTGACCTGTGATTAATCTTTTACCTTCTCCCGAGGGCGCTTTTATTCCAGTGGACCATCCTTCCGCGAAAGCTTGCCTCGCGCTTTTTATATTTTTATCCTGCCATATTTTACCAGCGGTATATCCTTCATTTAACCAAGTTTCGTCCATATAACAGATATTCCTGTTTCTGTTCGAAACTGTCTAACTGCCCTCAAATATCGTCATCGCCAGAAGATGATTTCGTCTTTCTCTATTAAAAGTGATTTTCTGTTTTGAATTTTTTTATAACAAAAATTCATTTCCTTCAAAGCTTTACATAGTTTCTTCTTGCTCATGGGTGAAATGAAATCATCATTTTTCATTTCAGACATTATTTAATTTTGTACAAGGTAAGTATTTTTTTTTTAAGTAAAACGAGTGTATGATTCTTCCGATGGCAGTCTTTTCATCCTCATTTATTACAGTTTATTTTCTTCCTGTACTTCCCTTTGGTATATCTTCGTGCACAAGTCGGTATATTGTTGACTGTCCGACTCCAGTCATATTCAATCACATTTCAACTATATTTGCAACGTTGAATTTTGGTCGCGAGGAGCGTTGAACCCATTGAGAATAATAATTTTCTAATTTTTAGAAAGCGCAGTTTTACTAATCCGTTTCTCAGTAACAAATTCAGAAACACTAGCCATTTTCAAGAACGAAGTTTTCCAACAACTGCCGGAAAGTAACTAAACATTTGAAATTTTTGAAACAGTGAGTACTGTGCCTCTACCTACCAGACCTCGGGACCCCTAGCAATATTCATAGGCACAATAATATTAATTGGACTACACCTATGGATTACAGAGAAGACCACTGAGTTTTATAGATCAATAATGATTCGTTACTCCCTCGCATTAGGCAACAGACTATAGAGTAATCACGTTTTATTAAGCATGATTATGTACATGATTTACAATACAAGAAAACTGTAAAGGTAGGAGTTTGGAGTGCGGGTTTTTATCTGAATCGCCAGAAAATTTAAAAAAAAGAAGCAAAAAACGATCTGAAAGCTTAGAAAAATTGTTTTCTTTTTAATAAAACGCCCTGTACAATTTTTGTTTTAATATGAGATCTTTCTCTCCTGATTCCAAAAATATATGGTTTGTCTATGTTTTATTTGGAACAATTGCTTAACAGAGTTTTAATGATATAGAACTGTCAATGTAAAAATAAAATTATTATATTTGCGATTCTCGAGGGTAGTTTTTCAAAATATGAAAGAAACTTCAGCCAAAATTCAAAAAGAAGCGGACCTTGCGTGTTCATTTATTATTTCCCACAAGTCAAGAGACAGTTATGACAAAGCCTTATATGAATGCATATTTTACCACAACCCACCAGTAAGTTATAATCATAACCCACTAGTGAGTTATGGTTGTCGCGTGTGAGTTACAAGCTACATTATTAGCCTAAAATCGAACTAATAATGTTCACTTTATGAAAGTGTTGGATAAAATATAAATCAACTATTTAGTCTCTAAAAAAAATACAAACAAATATACAGTATGTCCATGGAAAATTACAATTGGTTTCAACTTGTAACCTTTGTCTTTCCAATTCAGAGCAAGTAGTTAAATTGGTGCATAGAAAGTTTCCAAAGTATCGACAGAAAAAGGAGTGGTCGATTTCATCAAATAATTTTAATGACTTGACTGGCTCTATCTAGAACTTCATTGAAAATAGAGAGATCCGGGTTGGGCGACGTCAGGGGAATGAAATTGCGCCCAATCTGACAACAACTCGTTTATTTTTTTCACATATTTTTCTTAGTTGACATTGTTTTAGGAACTATAGGTTTTTTTCTTCAAATAAAAAAGTAAGCTTATGTCAAATGTTAAGGAAATAACCCTATAGAATCGGGTTTTAAGGGTTAATGAAATAAATTTAATTTATAAAGAATTATACGAAAATTTCATCATTTATTACGGCGAAAATATACCTGAAATTAATATCTTTTAAACAGTTCGTTTCAAAAACTCTCAGTGATTTTTTAAGTATAGACGTGCCCTTTTTAATTTCAGCCATCTTTTTTTTATTGTGGATATTTCGTTTATGAAAAATTTCATGGATTTTGGGACGAATTGCGTATTTTGTGGCATCATTCAAGATTATTTTTTCCGTCCTCTTGTCTTGGCTCCTCGACTATTTTCTTTCTCGTCATTTTCTTGACGAAAGCCTTTTAAAACTCTAAATACAGTGCGCGAGGAAAGTTTCGTTAAAGTGCCACATATTTCTGCAGCATCCAATGTAGTAAGATCAGGATTTCGTTTCCGAATTCCATGGTATACGTTTTTAACTATTATTCGTTCCTTTAATATTAATTGAAATTTTTTACAATAGTTGAGGTTCGTTAATATCCATAGTTTACTCAATTAAAATAAGAAGTATACAACACTAAAAAATAAGGTTTAATAACTATATATTCACACAAAATTATATTTATGTGAACGACATGTATACTGCGAAAACTGAAAAAAACTGACAAAATGTATGGATAAATAGTTAACAATAACACAAATTAATCAAGCAGTGCTGCCGGCACGCCCTTTTTCACATTTTTCAGGTTGTGAATTCCGGCTCTGCGTGTTGTCACATTTATTTTCTCCCCAATCAAAATCTTAGTATTGGAATCGCCGTGCTATTTTAAATACATTTAGCCGACTGCGGCTTGTATGACAACGTCGCCTCTTAAGTTTGCTGTTTTTGAAGCGGCAACGTACCTGATATGGATAAAAAACATTTACTTATACAATTAACGAGGACTAAACTATTATCAAATAAAATGATATTCTTGGATAAAAGTACTTTCTGCAAAAATATTTCATAAAGGATTTTTCCCGAAAAATATTTAGTTCTGCAGGTTGAGGAATGCTGAACAAAATGGCAGCATAATTTTTTAACTTGATGAAGCTCCCTCTGATAGTGCCACAGTTCCAACCTGAATTCCTTGCTTCCAGGACGGTGGATTTGCTACTTCTCGCCAAAAGATTACTTTGTTGGGACTATCTATCTTCGAAACTATTTAAGGCAGATCACACAATATAGAAAATTTTTGCAACAGAAGTATCGAGGTTTCATGCACCATACGACTGGCACTCCGCATTGAAAAGTAATCGCCTGAAGTCGATAAAGTATCTCGCTATTTTGTTTGATGCCCTTTAATTTCGGGATATTTATTGAAGGCAATTTAAAAAATGCGCGTTGTGATAGAATATTGGGCTTTGCTGTTGGATATGGGCGAGAGAAATATCTAACTTATTACAATTAAATTTAATGGGCTAAAGGGCAAAACAGAGGGGCAGGCGTTACGGCAGACAGTAGCCCACCAGGTTAACAGCATGGGCTTTAAGAAGAAACAACAAGGAAGAAAGGAGAAAGATAAAATGCAATTTGTTTTATACAATGTTTTCTGTGTTTGGTCGTGAACACTACTTTAGCGAAAAAAAAATGTGTTCGATGCATTTAAATAAAAAGCTTATTGCCAAACAAAAAATACTTTTGCAATTAGTAAGTATACTAGTAGGTGCGTGTAGACAAAGTAGTTGTTATCTCAAATGGCCTAAAAAATTAGGCATCATCTGGTAAAGGTTAAACTAATTATATTCCCCCCTCACAAATAGAGAAACGCTTATTAAGCCTTATGGGAGCAAACGCAATTAATGGAGACAATGTAGCAGAAATAGGGTTTGGAGAAAAACAATATTAATATGAAAAATTAATTTTTTCCTAGTTATTTATTCTTCAAATTATTGTAGGTTCATCTCAGATACCCAGGGAATGTGAAACGTCATAAACAGATAATAAACCTGAAATGGAACGCTCTTATTGCATCTTCCATACCTTCCACTAGAGATGCAAAACCAAATGCTGATACTGTTTATCGCACTAGAGTTTTATTAGAGCAAACATCTAATGAAAATGCCTAGAAGTGTTCATTGGCATAATGAGATATCTCAATCGATAAATCTCTTCTGACTGAATTCTGATTCTTTAAAAATCATTGCAAGCACCATTTTGGTGAAACAGGGTGGGATTAAAACTAAATGTACTTTATCTTTGTTATGTATGTTTTCGTTAAAGTTCTTAATCCATATATTACGGAATTTTTATCTTTTAGATTTTTTGTTCAGTTGAATTTACTTTGTTCGTTCTTTAAGTTAAGGCAATGTGTTTTACTGAAATGTGTTCCTTTTCAAACATGTTTAGTTTCAGATTTCTCTTTGTTCCGTTCAACTAATCTAAACTTTTGAAATTTTTTTACGTTTGTGGATAGGTATTTAATGTGTGATAATAAATGAAAGCTTAAAATCACATTATTTTTGAGAAAAACAAAATATATTGCAGAAAAAATCTTTGCTACGTTTTGCAAGCAGTGCGTCAGCAAAGAAAGCAATCTACGTTTGATTTTAATCTTTGAAGGATAGATTCATTCGTAAACAGGACCTAAGGTCGTTTTAAAGTGATGACGTCCTCCAGATTGAAAAATCATTGGACAGTGTTATTCGAGAAGTACCAAACCATCCAAGTAGATAAAAACAACATTTAATTAACTAAACTATATTTACATTTCCTTATTTTATTATTTTACAATTGTCCAATGTTAATATTGTGTTTGCCTAAACACCCAAACAGTGCAAGGGCGGTTTTTTCTTTAGTATCCTGATCTGCGGAGCACTCGTTTACAATTTGGTTCACTTTGACTGGACTGGACACAGATCTTTCTACTGCTTGTCTTAAACCATATTGCAATACGTGGTTTTGATCGTTCATCAGATCCAGTTTGACCAACATGCAGTTAGCATGGTGTCCGTAATTTGGAGGAAGGTGTGGATGTTCCCCTCTTTTCTGTTGTTGGAAAATTCGATCTTCTACGTAAAGACCGGGAGTGTTTTGACATTGCATGTGTACATTATTCCAACGAGTCTGTACGAGGTTAGCCTGCAAGAAACGATTATTGTTAAAAATAGGTCATATGATTGAAAATTTTTATAACTTTAGTAAAATTTATTTTCCAGGTGACATCATTCTGTTTAATTCACAAATATCCGGATATCTTCGTCATATTTGGAAGCTTATCACCTAATCTGGATATACAGGGTATTATATAATGCCATGTACTTCTTTTATAGGTGATTTCTATACCAATTTTAAGTTAAGAAGTTTATATAAACATATCGCATCATCGAAAGAAATGACACCAATCAAAAGTTTTAAAATTTCGCTTTTTATGTGCATTGTGGCCCAACACATTTTTTTTTTTGAATCGGGACAAATGACAAAATTAAAAAGTTCATACCTTCGCCGCATAGCCTATGCATAAATTTCACTAAGGTAAAGCCACATTTTATTAAATTATTATTAGCGGAGAATTACTAATTGGTTCGTTTTTCATGTTCTTGGTATTATTTTCTGATCGACAGTTTTTCACCTTTGAAATCTGAAATTTTTCTGAAATTTAATTCTCTTTATGTAGCTAATATGGATTTACGGTCTCAGTCAGCAAAGATCCTGAGTTGCCATAGTGATTGCCCTAAAGCTAACTAACGTTTTATTTCAGAATTATTTTCATATCTACTAATATTCTAGAGTTCAATTTTGTTGAATATATTTTTTGATTTGTTGTATTTACGAAACCAATCTTTAAAAAACCTTAGTGTAACAACTTTCCAAACCAGTAGTTATTTCCACCTTTGTTTTAATGCATTTTATATCACATACTAATTCCAACAAGGCACTATTGATTTTGAGAGTTTTCTTTTTAATTATTTTATTATATTTTATGAATTTGACAAATAAATCTGTAAAATAACATTTCAATGTCATAAAATACGAGATTATCAGAAATAAATGGTGAACGTGACATAGGTCAAAAGGGGTGGTGGGCGGTAAATGCGAGTTGATTTCATTATTTAATACTAGTTTAAAATATTTAGCCAGTTTATTTTCCTTCTCCTGTAAAATTTATTTTGACTTGAGCTCCTTTTCTTGAGGGGTGTGATAATAATAAAATATGTCCTAAAATACTTCTTTTCGATATTCAGAGCAGTAAAGTTTTTATTATAGCATGGCTTACAAATACAAATTAGTTTCTTCTTTTAGGTTTATTAACGCCGACCATATGATAATTAATATCTTAACTATGTTCTACCAAACGGTAAGTTCTATCACAAGTTAATTCTTTTAAAAAATTAGTGACGTGACTATTTTTTTTGTTTAAAGTTTTATCAGGACGTAGCCATAACTGGTTAAAGAAATGTACGGGCAAAACGTGTGTCTTTATTTCATAATAATCTATGCGTTTTAAGTTTATATCTCTAAGATTTCAAGTATTTTTCTAAAATAAAAAAAAAACTTTAACACTTCATGGCACGCACATTACGCTAGACTTTTCGACTTAAAATTGGTCTAGGAATAACCCATTAAAATAAGTAGTATATGATACTAAGTAATACAATGTACAGTGTAATTTATAAGTATTTAAAAGTTTTATCTAATTAGCAACTAACTAATGGCATACTTTTAAATGTGTTAATGAATACAACAAATTACTAACATTTTTAAAAAACCTTGCTGAATTTCCCGTGCCCGATCTTTCTTTCTTAAAGAGTAGAGTAATAATATTTTCTTTTTTTTATTGTTAAGACCTACCAATTTTATTATTAATTAGTTTGTTATTGTTAAGTTGTATTAGGATGTCACTATTATGGACCATTATGTATAATTTTGACCTATTTTAAACGAATGTAATTGGCTTGAGAGTATTTAGTTTTATTCGGCATAACATAAATTTCGTTGCGATAAAACTAGAAGTTCGCAAAAATATATTTTGAGCACAAGAAATATTTCAAATTGGCTTTCCATTTTTCCGATAGTAAGCACTACTGTATGTAAATTTTAAATGGAACCCTTCATGTTTTAAGAATCTCAAAAACTTATTTCTAAACGAATTTTACTATGGAAAATGCATATTATTAAATAGATTAGTAAAGTTATCGAATGTATTATCACACGATGGTTTGGGATTACCGAATAATACTTTTATTTGATATTAAACGTGTTAAAAATTAGAAGTAGATACGTTGTATGTACAATAATAAATATTTTCTTTCTGAATCACTGCAAATACAAATTGACTTTTACTGATATTTAAAATATTTTAAAATGAATGAATAAAATTTAAAATCCATAAAAAAAATAATAAAAGGTGGCTTTGAAGAACAGATGCCTTTTGTGATAGGATTAGACTGTTGCCTTTACCTGCGTATTGATATATTTGAATTTGTAACTGCTTTTAATGTGTCTTTAAATTATTGCTAAAAATTAAATCCTATTAAAACTCGGAACGAACAAATGTATATGATAATAAATATATAGGTACCAATTACTGTGCCGAATGTTGAAGAAATGCTACTGGCAACTCCAAGGAATGCGACATATGCCGCCATTTTGAAAACAAATGGCAACCATGCAATCATAAATGTTTCTAATAAAAATATATGTATTTCATTTTGTAATAACTTAGAAAAAGCAATCTTGGATTAAACAAATAAAAACGGAACATTTGGACACACATACATAAGCATATAGCACGTCATATATACTTACTATATATGATTATTACTATACTGATTATACAATTAAGAAATATTTTTACTACGATATGTAAATTATCGGGTCTCTATTTATAATCCAATTAATAAAAACAAATTGGTAAACAATATTATTTCAGTTAAAATAAAAGTAACATAAAACTAGCTTTTGTTAGACACGAATTATGTGTTCAACTATATTTTAAAGGACTTACAGAAGCTACTGCTGCAACGGCGCACAAGATTAAAACAGTTTTCATTTTTTTAATTTAAATTGTATTTTATTTTGAAAGACTAGATCTTGTTCTTGTTGACTTTCTTTGGTTTATAATTATTTTCGCTGACAACCCGGTTTTATATGGCTCTGTCGTTGACCTGTAGGAAAATCCAGTGATTACGGTTAACCCGGAGTAATCAAAGGCAAAAATACGAAGTAGTAGAATTCATCGCATGTCAAATGATAACATCATAATTCTTGTCTTGTACACAGTAAAAATATAATTTTTCTTATTAAAAACAAGTAGCATTCACTTGGTTATTAAAATATGTATATATTGTATATAGTATTAATAGTATACAGTATACATTAAAATTATAGAAGCAGAAACGGTTGGTGTTTCTCATCGCCTTTTTGTCTCAGATGCGTCAGTTTCAAGTGGTTCTTTTCTTTTCATTGTAATTTTAATGTCAATTACTAAGTTAAACTCCTGAGCAGTATAGCAAGAATCACTTCTGCTAAGCCTAGGACCCAGTTGGTTAGTCTGGCTGTTCTTCCCAGATGGATATTTTTTAAAATATCTGGTGCTACTTGTTATTGTTGAAAGTGTATTTTATGGCAAGCGGTGGGTAATTAAGATTATTTTAGGCTTAGCTGCTTGCTGTCTTGTCTATTCTTTTGAATTTTTAATGGCAATTCCGATAAGAATACCACCAGTTAATAATAATGAATTAATGCGACAAAAAAGATATTAATAGTGGTTGTAAAATAACGTGCACTGTTTAAATTTCAAATTTAAAGGCAACTTACTATTATTAAAAAGTTATTTATACAGGGTTTTCGTTTCAAAACGCCACAAATGTCCGATTCTTCGGAAATTTACTGAATACTGGCCTTGGTGCTTTGGTCGAAGTAATAAACAAATCTTTTGAGACGGGTGTGTCCCCTTTCTTTTTTAAAACTACCGTCGTCGTCCCATTACCAAAGGAAGGTAATTTGGATGATCCTGGAAATTTTCGGACCATTTTACCACTCCCCACCCTGTCCAAAATAATGGAGAAGCTTGTGAAAAATAGAATTATTGGGTTTTTGACGAGACACAGAATTATGGTCGAGTCGCAGTTCGAGTTTCAGGCAACTAGATCGACCAACGATGCCATATTTTTCTTCCTGGAGAACCTTTATACTGGCTTAAATGAGGGAGATGCGGCGGCAGCAGTGTTCTGTGATATATCTAAAGCATTTGACTGCGTTAACCACAGAATACTGCTTGATAAGCTGAAATGTTATGTTGTTAGGGGCGTTGCTTTTAGCTGGTTTGCCTCTTACCTGTCTGATAGGAAGCAGTTGGTGACTGTGGTGTTCTGCAGGGTTCGGTGCTTGCCCCGGTCTTATTTTTACTCTATATGAATGATTTGGCGAGGATTAGTGTCCGCGGTACCTTTACCATATTTGCCGATGATACTACCATCTTGTGACGAGATCGGGATTCTGATGAATTGAAGCTTGTTGTACAGAGTGATCTGTTCCTTGTTAAGCGGTGGTGTGACTCCAATCTTTTGTGTTTTAATGTAAACAAGACCAGCATTCTTACATTTAACTTTTCCTTTTCAGAATTAGTGTTAGAAAATAATTTTGTAAGGAACGCAAATGTTGCAAGGTTCTTGGGGGTTTTAATTGATGACAAACTTAAATTTAGGCATCACATTCTTGCATTGTATGGGAGATTGGCGTCGGGTTGTTTTGCGGTGAGAGTCGTCACACAACGAACAGGGAAAACATATGGGGCGAACTTTTTTTTTTTTTTTTTTTATGATAAGGCACAGCACTGCAGGATAAATCTTTTATGGCGCTCTAGGAGCGGTGCGTGTGCGCAGGAAACGATTCACGTTGGTCTTGTATCTTTGAAGATTATACTCGTTGGGGAACGCGATCTCAGGGAGGTCGTTCCAGAGTGATGACGTTCTCCAGATGAAAGAATTTTGAAACAGTGTCGTTCGAGGGACACTAAGCTGAACCACGTACTGGTGGGCTGCAGTGGCTCGTCGTGTATTTCTACCATGCACCGCTCTGGGTGGTAGCAAGCGGGCAACCTCAGTTGAACACTTGCCATGAAAATATTTGTAAAATAGACTCAAGTCGCCAACCTGCCTTCGATGTTCAAGGCTTTCCAGATTGTTTGTCAGACTATTGTCACCGATCAAGCGAATGGCTCTTCTTTGAATGGAATCTAGCAATCTCAGGGTATGTTTAGGAGCAGAGCCCCAAATATGCGAACAGTACTCCTATCACTTGCCGCTCGGGCAATAATGATGGCTGTCTAAACCTTGGTTAATAATATACTATTATGTTTCGTTTGACACTGTAATTTCAAATTTGATCTTTCTTGAGTCTTCCCAAACATGTTCTGATATTAATTAATTAAGTTCCAACTTGTGACACCTTGTTGATTTCTTTTGTGTGTTAGTAGTATGTGTTTACATTGTGGAAATTGTTTATATATATATGACTATTATTTTACATTGTATTCTTTACGTGCATTCTAATACTTTATACAAACTTTGTTGATTAGAACCAAAACATTCTATCAAGAATAAAGTATACCTAATTGAATTTGAATTTTATTATATATAAATGACTTAATTTAATAATTAATAATGTACTTTTTATGTGCTGCATCTCCCTGCTTCCCGTTTTATATAATTAACTTGGCTTGTCTGGGTTTGTTTAATTTTTAATGTTGTATGTTCATGCTCTAATATATTTTAATTGTCTCTTCCTTTTTATTTTCTAATTTTTCAATAACCATATTTTTAATTTACCTAAGTTTTTATAAGATACTGTGATTTTAATTGTAATTTAATATTAGTAGTATTGCTTTCTCAATAAGTCTTTGGATTTTCTGTCAATAAAGCTTATTTGAATTTGAATTGAATATAAACAGTTTGAACTGTACCTACTTTAATATTGAACTACACTTAAAAGTAAAAAAGTTGTTGAACCAACAGTATTTTAAACTGATCTTAGTTCAAATACGGAGTTCAGCTGAACAGCCAAATGTGGGCGTTCAGTTGAACTCCGGCTGAGGGATACGTCCATCCATTTGTAACAGTCGATAATAAGTTCGTCAATATATTCTGTGATTGTCGGCATTCGTAAGTCATTTGCAAAGTATGAATTATCGTGAAATGTGGCGCATTTGTTATAGTCCTTAAAACTTCATTTGGGGGGGGGGGTCTAAATTTTTCTTAACGTTGACTTATTTACAGTGCACCAGGAGGCGATGTCGTAAAACTCGTAAATATGTACTGACCGAACAATAGTCTTATAAATTTACGTCTTTGTATGTATATCTAGTTCAAATCTACTGTTGATGAGTACTATACCTTTGTTAGTCCTTAAGCAAGCCCAAATCAAACAAAACCCTTAGGTTATGTTATATTATGTCAAAAATTCAAAAAAAAAAACAAAAGCAACTAGATATTGGTAGTGCCAACATAAACTGATCATACTTCAGCTGAACTTAAATTCAGTTTATATTAAACAACGTAATAATGAATGAACGTAACTCACAGGTTGATCGGCGTTCCGTTCTTTGGTTCTCTTCAGTACAGGGCAAGCATGAAAAGTGAGCGTACATATATGTACAGCGCCATCTTCCAATACGGTATTTTCACTTTAATTTGGTAGAAACTGCTAGAAGATGGCGCTACCCATATTTTACTGACTACGCAGATCAATATTGTAGCTTTAAGGGGTTTCGATTTTCCAATGGTCGGTATGCTCACTTGTCATGCTTGCCCTGTTTTGACAAGAACCAAAGAGTACGAAACTGGTCTGCAGGTCACAGCATCGTACCATACTACCATTGGAAACAGAGATTAATTCCTTTCATACCGGTACTTTCTGCAATCTAAGTTTGTATTTTAGTGATATGTTAGTTTATATACGCCAAATTTATAATTCAGCACTTGCTGACCCAAAGAAGAGTTTTAGCATAATTCAGTTTATTCTTATTGTATTAGGCCTTAACAAGTGGCTATAGAGAACGAAGTTTCTCACATAATAATATAACATATTTATATATGAGAAAAAGAATCTTTGTTTACTGGGCTTAAAATGGTGGTGCGCGTTGATGCGCCATAGAATTCAATGACAGAATAAAACGTCGCGCATAAGAATGTCATAGACTTGGTGCGTAAATTTGAAGAAACTGTATGCAATATTAAAAGTACATAGGCTAGGGGCTTAGATCAAGCTTGACAGGTTGAGGTACTCGGTCGCTGTAGATTTAACTTCTACTATTTAGAAGGTAGCCAAGCTGATAAATATCTTTAGTCATCCCGTGCTCAGCATTTAAAAAAGGAATTTATTCCTTTACGAAATAAACATTTTACATGAACTCATCGACGACGATTACGACAGAAGGATAAAATTTTGTTAGTTAATGCGTCAAAGGATTGACGACCTGCAAAAATATTTGCTTTAACGACGAATCAACTTTCTTCAAGACAATGATTCTCCGCCGCTAAACTTCCTCAGAAAATCAATGTTTGGGATAACATTCTTGGAGACGACTTTATTGGGTCAATCTTTTTACAAGAAAATTTCAGTGACAAAGTCAATTGTATTTGAATTTTCTGGAAAATGTTATAGGTCCTCTTATTGTACGAATGAAAAGCTTTTAGAACCCTGCCTGAAAGAATTAAAGACCTCAAAAATAGAATAGTACTGGAATGCAGACGCATTACCACATAAACTTCCAATAATGTTAGAGAATAATTTATGATGGTCGCTAATAACGGCGCACATTTTGAACATATTTGATAAAATAATTCCTTCAAGCTAAAAAAAAGGTTGCAAAATTCCCGCTAACTCGCAAACAGGTTACCTGATTTTACATTTTTTAACAGCGTTGGATAGACAATTATTTAATGCCCTTAGCAACGAGGTAGATATGAGTCGATAGGTGGTGCCATTTAGCATTTCAAAATGAGATTGACTGAAGGTGTGATGATAAATTGTAACACGTTCTCTATAGGTAGCTTGTATTTAAAGTTGGGTGTCAAGTCAACGTGAGATTATGATCAGTACGTTAATGGAAACGTCTCATCTGTCCGCTTGTATTGTTATTATTTTATTGTATTTGTATCTCATTGTATTGTACGTGATCTAGCACGAATACGGGTGCATTTTGAATTGTTTGCGCGCAGTCTTGTTTTAACTGCACCATATTGACGCCCCATGCGTCAGGACTGGTCTCACCAGAACTTTACAGTGGTTTGTTTCTGCTTGTCTGTTTATTCTGCTACGTTTAGAGTTGGTTGCGTACCCCCATCGTTTTAGATAAGTTTATTTTTAGGTTAATTTCTTCCAATTTCTGTTAGTTATTAAGTTCAACCCGGTGCGTTTACAGTATAATTAATATTAAAAGTTTCCGTATTCTCCCAACTCCCTAATTTCTATGTTAAAATATCAAGTATTAAAAAAAAATTAAGCACCATACAGGGTGTTTCATAATTGAATACTAATGCTGAAGGACAATAATCATTGGGTGATTTTAAGACACATAAAAAAAAAAAACAGTGTTCTCGACTATCTAAAATTTTTTTTTTTTTTTTAATTTAGGTAGATGTAAAGTGACCATAAAAATAATTTTTTTCCAGGATAAAGGTGTTTTAAGTTTTCATAAGTGGCATCCCTGTTAACATGCCCTGCAATATTTTTAATAAAAAAAAATGATACGTCACTGGGTTTTTTAAAATAAATATTATTTTTAAAATTGCCCTTTATCTTCTCATAAAAATGGTCTCTACTTTTTTTCGTTCAGCAGACGGTTTTCGATTTGAAAAATAAAAACCATTAATTTGCTCAGAAATAAAGCGGTCGCAGACTTATGCTCATATTAAGAATTTTTCTTGCCATCATCCAAGAATTATCATCCTATAGAATCAGCATATTCAATTCTGAAACACCTTGTATATTATTAATAAATATGTTTTGATAGATATCTACTATTTAAAAATACTAATAATATCAGCTTATTACTATCTCCGGACAAGAAAGTTTTGACCTTTTAATTGACAACATATTTACTTTATTAAAAACATACGTTTTAAAAACAACTATAATCAGATAGCAGGGTTTTCCTGACAAATCTCAAGAAAAGCGAATATTTTAATGACTGTCCGTATATTAAGTTCCGGGTGTCCCACTAAGAATGGCTGTCGGCC
This sequence comes from Polydrusus tereticollis, assembly GCA_963920685.1. Classification (NCBI taxonomy): domain Eukaryota; kingdom Metazoa; phylum Arthropoda; class Insecta; order Coleoptera; family Curculionidae; genus Polydrusus; species Polydrusus tereticollis. Next base: position 203,494,638 of record OY987326.1, read on the forward strand.
GTATCTCAGAAAGTGTTAGTCGTATGGCTTGCGGAAAAAAAATATATTAGGTAAAGTAGTCATGAGAAATTGCTGGAAATTATTTTCAACTTTCTCAGACTGGCGCTAAAGGGCGCAACAGTAACGGTAAATATGAATCACGAAGTTTCCTTAAAAGTCGCCTAGTTTAGGTATCCCGAAAATTACACTCTTAATGAATAGGTAAATCCCAAATTAAGTAGTCTTTTCTAAGTGTTAGTCGGCATTAAAGATAGGTTGAGAAATACATTTTCTAACCAGATAACCTTGGAAAAACCATATTTAACTAATAAATGTTTCATACAACAGATTTCCTTAGTAAGGTCGGTAACTTGAGGGTATAGTTCCTCACGATATTTCAAGAAACAAATACTCTAAAAATAAATGATATGAGATATTCTCTGAAAATACTTTCAATTATTGGATTGAATTTGCTGCACGTTAGTATGGCATTAAAGACATTTTTATTTCACTTGTCCACTTCCACCAGTGGCGTTCGTGTAACCAAAGTGGACTAACAATAATAATATTTATGATTATCTAATTTGGGCACAATTATATATTATATAATAGTAAAGACACTTAAAGAAGTTTGTCTCTTTTCTTTCTCAAATATGTACCTCAAAATAGTAGGTTAAAAGAATAAAAATATCTAGATAGTGACACTTACAATTTTGAGGCATAAGAACGGGACGCTTCTCTGGTGACAGCACACTTGTTTCATCCTTTACTTCAGATGCTCGAACGTCTACTGCCATCCACAATTCTATAAAGAGCAAGAGGTCTCACACCTCAACAAAGACCTGAAAGAAGTTTGGTCTTGGGGTGGCAATAACCAAGTAGACTTTAACGCTAAGAAATCCCAGGGGGTAGTTTTGTTCTTAAAAAGATAATGTTGAAGAACCGGATATAGACATTGCGGGACACTCGATTCCCCTGGCTTCATCAATTCATTTATTGGGCGTCAATTTGGATGGCCATATGTTTTGGCATAGTTACGTTGCGGCCATTGCTAAGCCAGCTTCGCAGAAGCTTGGGATGGGTTTCTGAACTTTTTCTTGTAGTGCCTATCCATTTCGGATGTTAGCGCTCATCATGGCGATCCTCACTTTATCCACTGCAGCCCGGAACAAACCCACTGTCGCCGTGTCAAACCATGTCCTTAGGTTTTTTAGCCACGATATTGTTCTCTTTCCTGGTCCTCTTCTCCCTTCGACTTTTCCCTGCAGTAATAGTTGTAGCAATTCATATCTTTAGCCATTCCTCATGATATGACTAAATATTCGAGCATTCGTGTTTTTATTGTTGTGATTAGCTCCTTTTCCTTCCCCATCCTTCTCAGAACTTCCTGGTTGGTAACGTGTTCTGTCCAAGGATCTCTCAATATTCGTCGGTATAGCCATAGCTCGAATAACTCGATTTTCCTGCAGGAAGCTTCGGTTATGGTCCATGATTCCACCCCACACAATAGTACCGAAAAGACATAGCATCTCAACAATCTGATTTTGGTTGTCAATAACAGATAATGACATCTAAATAGTTGTATCATTCTTAGGAATGCAGTTCTGGCTTTCTCAATGCGGCATTTAATCTCTAAAGAGTGATCCCATTTCTCGTGTATTGTTGTTCCAAGATACGTGCACTTATTTACTCTTTCTATCTGTTGATTAATAATTAAGAGTTGATCAGGTTGAATGTTGTTTTGCGAGATAACCATGTACTTGGTTTTCCATGTATTAAGAAGAAGTCCGTAGTCGAGGCTAACTTCAGTTACTCTATTCATAATGTTTCGAAGGCCCTCCATGCTATCAGCAAACACCACCGTCTCGTCTGCGTACCTTATATTGTTCAAACACTCACCATTCACCTTAATGCCAGCATCTACCTCTTCTTAAGCATATTGGAATATTTGCTTTGAGTAAATGTTAAACAGTAGTGGCGAAAGTACACAACCCTGTCTAACCCTCTCTTTTGATCATTATTTCGTCCGAGTCTTCCCCTTGGCATCGTATGATTGATGACTGATTCCAATACAGGTTACTTATAATTCTCAGGTCCTGCTTATTTATGCCAATCGTTTTTAGGATTTTCACAAGTTTCCGTGCTGTACCTTATCAAATGCCTTCTGGTAATCGATAAAACACGCATATATATCGCATTTAACGTCTCTGCATCTCTGGAATAGAACTTGGGTGCTAAACAATGCTTCTCTGGTTTCCACTGCATTCCGAACACCGAATTGTGTGCGTCCCATATACCTTGAATATTCTGTGGTGGATTATTTTCGAAAAGAGTTTTAGTAGGTGGCTCATGAGACTAATAGTGCGAAAATCGCCACAGTGGTTTGCATTGGATTTCTTTGGCAGCTACACTACGCCCATTAATTATCGAATATTCAAAAATGCACGCCCAAATTAATAAGCTGGTATTTTGTTAATAATGAACCAATTTTGAATTTTTTTTTCTTAAATGATAGATATAAGATTCTAGAGTTTAAGGCAGACTAGTGTACGTGCTGATACGTCTTATTGTACGGGGTAGCGCATAAAATCTAGATGCATGTAAATTTCCTAAAATTTAAAACTGACATATCTTACATAAAAATTGAATTTTATTTATTTTTTAAACTAAACCAATTAGACATCTATCTGCGTTAGAGACTGGCCAAAAAGTTTCGCCATGCCACTAGAGGCAAAGAAAAAATTACCATTTCTTCCGAATAAATTATGTTGCTGATAAAATGTTTGGTAAACAATCAATGCGTCATTTTATATCTTTTGGCTTTTGCTAAATTTAGAATAAAAAACATGTCAACAAATAAAGTCTATAATACAGAGTGCAACACAAATATCTATCCATTTAATTCATTTACTTGCTGCATTTTATTTGCTTAAATATTTAATTCAGACGGTTAGATGAATAGCTATGCTAGATCTCGCCGTCATTAAAATATTTATACTGATGTTATTTGTCGTCATTTAATAAATACTTTATTTATTTATTTACAGAAAATTAAAAATACAAAAATAACGATAGAAATACAAATTTTTTAGTATCGGGTATTGCCTCCACGAGCATTGAGCACTTCTTGACACCGTCGTGGCATGCTTAAAATTAGATTTCTTATAAAATCTTGGTCAATATTCTGCCATATTCGATGCAGCGCTTGTTTTAATTGTAGAAGAGTTTGCGGCGGGTTAACTTCCGCACGGACTTGCCTCTTCATACGGTCCCACACATGCTCAATGGGGTTTAGGTCCGGGCTTCGAGCTGGCCAATTCATTACAGAAATTCCAGTGTCAGCTAAATACTCCTGGACAATTCTGGCGGTATGGGGACGCGCGTTGTCATGCATAAAAATAAAATGTTCCCCAATTGCAGGAGCAAAAGGTATTACGTGTTCCTGCAGAATTTCTGTAATGTATCGGTCGGCCGTTAAACGTTCTATAAAGGTTAAGTCCGTTTTTTCCTCTAATGATATTCCCCCCCAAAGCATTACTGAGCCCCCTCCATAACTAATAGTATTTTTAAAATTACACTGTGCAAATCTTTCACCAGGCCTTCGAAACACTTTTTGACGCCTATCATTACTATACAGACAAAACCGGGACTCATCGCTAAATAGAACATTACCCCACTCACCTTCACCCCAAGCCACATGTTCCCTAGCATATCCTAAACGTGCACGTCGATGTACTGGTTTCAATTTAGGGCCTTGCGCTGCCTCGTATGGCCTAAGCTGAACCTCTTTTAAGCGATTTCGGATCGTTTGCTTGCACACTCGCATAGGACCATACGTATTTGAAAACTGCGTCTGTAATTGAGTGCTGGTAATGAAACGTTGTCTTGTACACTGCAGACGAACAAACCTATCTTGGTTATAGGTGGTTTTTCTTGGTCGACCTTGTCCTTGCTTTCTTTGGTTGGAGCCAGTTTCTCGATATCTTCTTAAAATTTTGGATATTGTTCCCTGAGTTTTGGCTAAAATTCTAGCAATATCTGCTTGAGAAAGACCCTGTTCATACAACCCCCTAGCATAAGAACATTGTTCTGGTGTTAAAAATCGATTAGCGTTCATAATTACTTAGTATGGTAAACTTTAACAACTTTAATGTCAAACATACAGATATCATTTACTTACCATATCCTAGGTTACCTAATAATGAACTGGATATTCCTGTATCTGAATTTGTATTTGTATAAATTTTCTGTAAATGAATTAAATGGATAGATATTTGTGTTGCACTCTGTATTATAGACTTTATTTGTTGACATGTTTTTTATTCTAAATTTAGCAAAAGCCAAAAGATATAAAATGACGCATTGATTGTTTACCAAACATTTTATCAGCAACATAATTTATTCGGAAGAAATGGTAATTTTTTCTTTGCCTCTAGTGGCATGGCGAAACTTTTTGGCCAGTCTCTAACGCAGATAGATGTCTAATTGGTTTAGTTTAAAAAATAAATAAAATTCAATTTTTATGTAAGATATGTCAGTTTTAAATTTTAGGAAATTTACATGCATCTAGATTTTATGCGCTACCCCGTACAATAAGACGTATCAGCACGTACACTAGTCTGCCTTAAACTCTAGAATCTTATATCTATCATTTAAGAAAAAAAAAATCAAAATTGGTTTAATATTAACAAAATAACAGCTTATTAATTTGAGCGTGCCTTTTTGAATATTCGATAATTAATGGGCGTAGTGTATATAAAAATAGATTTAAACCATACCTTGGGTATTTCTCTCTGAAGTAAAAAACTCTAAATACACCCCAGCAGCTTTTTATGCTCTATAAAGCCCATATTCGACCATCGCTGAAATACTGATTATATATTTAGGGCTCTACTCCTAAACATACCCTGAGATTGCTAGATTCCATTCAACGAAGGGTTATTCGCTTGATCGATGATCATGATCTGACAAATAGCTTAGAAAGTTTTAAAGAGCGAAGACAGTTTGGTGACTTGAGCCTCTTTTACAAATATTTTCATGGCAAGTGCTTAACTCTGGTTGCCCGCTTGATTCTAACTGAGTGTGTGGTGTATGTATTTGGTTCTGCCCGAGGCTGCCCATAGATCGACTGCCGTTTGTGATCCAATACCTCGCGTTCGCACAGTATATGTTTGACTGTTTCGGTCTCTTTATTGCAGAGTCTGCATTTCAAGTCCCCGTTGTACAGTCCCATTTTGTACAGTCGTTCCTTGACTGGTGCATGTCCAGTCATGAATCCCGTAATTATTCTCAGCTGGTTCCTTCTCATTGTAAGCAGTTCTTTTGCTTTCTTTTGGCATGGTCTGCCTATGAAGGCTTTCCCATGCGCTTGTCTGGGAATATTTTCCCAGTAGTTGTTATGTTTCAGTTTTATCCAGTCTCTGATTTGTCCTCGGGCTGTACTTTTTGGTACTCCGATGATCAGTTCTGTGTTAGGTATCTCAGCCTCCGTTCCTCTTTTTGCGAGTTCGTCTGCTTATTCGTTGCCTTCTATACCTCGATGTCCCGGCACCCAGACCAGTTTTACTCTGTTCTGGTCTGCCAAGATCTCAAGTTCTGCAAGGCATTCCCATACCAGTTTTGACGTTACCTCGGGCTGTGATAGCGCCTTGAGGGCTGCTTGACTGTCTGATGCAATATGGATCTGCTTGTTCTCATAGGCTCTCCTATTTATTTCTCTTGCACATTGCAGGATTGCGTAAACTTCTGCTTGGAACACAGAATTGTGTTTTTCCAGTCTATAGCTGAGTCCCTGCCTCATATGCCTGGAGAAGATTCCTGCACCAGTTCCATTAGCGGTCTTAGATCCGTCAGTGTACCAGATCTGTCCCCGCTGTATGGCCTTTGGTTCTTGGTTTTCCCATTCCTCCCTTTCAGGTATTATTACCTCAAACGGGGTTTTGAATGAGTACCTTTTCTTAGTGTGGTCCGAGTTGACGTTTAGTACATTCCTCTCCACCACCCTAATGATACTTGTGTGACCCGATCTGATATTTATATCCTCCGGTTCCTTTTTCCGTCTATAGGCTGCAAGTCTGGCCTCCCCCTGTATCACAAATTGCAGGGGGGGAAGGTCTATAAGCGCCTCCATTGCTGCCGTTGGAGTCGATTTTGTGGCTCCAGTTATGCTTAAACAGACGAGTCTTTGTATCTTGCCGAGTTTCATAATAGTGGTAATCTGCTGTGTCTTGGGCCACCACACCAGAGCGGCATATGTTATTATGGGTTTAGCCACCATGTTATATAACCAATATAGCATGTCCGGTTTTAGACCCCATTTCTTTCCGAAGGAGCGTCTGGCCACTACAAGAGCGGTCTCCGCTTTTTTTGTGATTTTTTCTAAATGAAGGTTCCAGGTAAGTTTCGAGTCTAATGTTACCCCGAGGTACTCGACCTCACCCTTCAGTTGGATGTTACTTCCACGAAGGCTTAAGGGGCCTAGTCCCTCCAGTTTGCGTCTTCGTGTGAATGCTACGATGGTGGTTTTGTTGGGGCTGATATTCAGCCCTTCCGCGTCCGTCCATCTTGTTACCAGGTTTAGAGCCCTTTGCATGCGATCTCTAACCGTGGTGTTGAATTTGAGGCCGTGTTCCTCCAATAAGTATAATCTCCAAAGATTCAGGGACAACATGAATAGCTTCCTGCGCGCACGCATTGCTCGCAGAACGCCATAAAGGGTTGATCGTACAATGCCTGGTTATAAAAAAATGAGAAGCATATTTAAAAGCTCGATAATTGCTTAATGCGGTAGAACGCAATCATGTTCAAATCAAGTTTCATCACTTGGTTGGTCATCGACATACTGTTTAAAGCCTCTACATGCGACCCAATCTGCAGGGTCCGATTTGCAGGGCATATAGGACAGGGAAAATCGGGTGCTGATCTCCACACCACCCGATCTCGCAGTGTGCACAGAAAACAGAAACAAAGTCAATGTATTTCGAATCTTAAGTCGTAAAGGTCAAAATCACAGAACATAAAGGTAAGTTGTCAAAATGGCTCTTAGTAAATGTCAAGAAATCGGAATTGCGCTGAAAATATTTTGCGAAGAAAGAAAAGAAAATACTGGGTTAAGAAGTGGCTATTAGAGAGGAAAAGGTTTGGACATATGAATATTTCTTTTTGAGAATGAAAACCGAGACATTTAAGGAACTGCTGTCTCTATTTAAATAATAAGATATGGAAACATCCCACAGGCAGGGCATGAAATCTCTCTTCAAGCCTGCTTCCCCCTTCCAGACATTATTGATTTAAATTACAAAATAATGGCGGCAAATCTGTCAGAATTAATACATGATGTGCCCCGTCAAATATTGATGAATCAACTCAACCGTGCTGAACCAACCGTCCAATCAGGATTTTGTCTGTCCGACATGCCTGCACACTACCCAATTTGTAGGGTCCCTGTAGATTGGGCCCTGCAGATTGGGTCGTGTGTAGAGATTTTTAGGGTACAAAAGTAATTAGCCGAGGTATTAAACTATATTAAATTGTAAATATCTTTCACCTATAACATTTTCAATTTAAAATGTTTAGTAATGTATAAAGCAACTTTGGATGGGTAATATGTCTTCTTATTCAAAATATTTTGCAAAGTTTGATGACTGATGATATTATCTAATCCAATCTGGCGGCTTGCGCTATTGGGATTATCTTATATTTCCATCTACTTTCGGTTAGCCACTTCTGTTTAAATTTTTTTTACATGCCCATTAATTTCATATTTTCTAACAATTCTTTCATTTTATATGACGATATTGGAATCCGATGTGAATGTGTTATGAAAAATGCATTTTTTAGAAGAAGGCACGATAACTAACGAAAAAAATCTCAATTACTGTGTATAGGTACTAAGGCTAAAAGAAGTTATGTGAAGAACAACTTGAAACTGCAAGTTTTAAATACTCCTTTAAACTTTGTCAACTATGCTAGGACTTTGCGCCTAATGGTCGATGAAGAACTACGATTTCGTGAGCATATAAAAATTCTTAATAAAGAAGCATTCGCTTCACTTAAACTTTTATATAGTAATCGTCGCATACTATCTACTCAATTAAAGAAAACTCTGTGTGAAAGCCTGGTGTTATCACACTTCACCTATTGCGACTTCATCTATGGGCCTTGTCTCTGCGAGGAGGACAGATACAAAGTGCAGAAAGTACAAAATACATGCTGTAGACTAATTTCTTCGCAAATATGATCACATTTTGCATAAGATAACTGAATGCAATTGGCTTAATATGAATAATCGCAGAATACAACACCTTGGTAACTTCGTACACAGATTACTTAACTCACCCGACTCTTCTAATCTGGTAAAAAGTAAATTTATTTCTAGAACAACTGTACAGGGACATTTTTTTAAGTGTCTCACCCGATTGGCGATTTTCCTGCTGACTATTATAAAAAACAAATAACATATTTCTGAATGATTTTCGATAAGGAAGCCGAATTTAATGTCAAAAAATACATAGATTTACAAATTTGACAGATGAGACGCCATTTTGAATTTTCTTAAATGGCAACCCCCATAAATAACCACACGATTGGATTGCATTTGGCGATCCGATTCTAAAACTATATAGTTGTTGACACTTATTTTCAGCCGTTTCGGAAATACGGGCGTTCCCAATTTGCCTCCATCGATTTTGTCTTTTAAGTGTCTCACCCCTTTAATAAATAGACCTTCTAAGCTGAATACCTTAATTTTTTTCACAGTGACATAATTTCGCGTGAGCAAGCGATCTACGCTATAGTCAAATCTGACAAATGTCAAAAAGTGACAGATACAACGCCATTTTGAATTTTCTTAAATAAAAAAAATTAAGGTGTTCAGCTTAGAAGGTCTATTAATTAAAGGGGTGAGACACTTAAAAGACAAAATCGATGGAGGCAAATTAGGAACCCCCGTATTTCCGAAACGGCTGAAAATAAGTATCAACAACTGTATAGTTTTAGAATCGGATCGCCAAATGCAATCCAATCGTGTGGTTATTTATGGGGGTTGCCATTTAAGAAAATTCAAAATGGCGTCGTATCTGTCACTTTTTGACATCTGTCGGATTTGACTATAGCGTAGATCGCTTGCTCACGCGAAATTATGTCACTGTGAAAAAAATTAAGGCGTTCAGCTTAAAAAGTCTATTTATTAAAGGGGTGAGACACTTAAAAGACAAAATCGATGGAGGCAAATTGGGAACGCCCGTATTTCCGAAACGGCTGAAAATAAGTGTCAACAACTATATAGTTTTAGAATCGGATCGCCAAATGCAATCCAATCGTGTGGTTATTTATGGGGGTTGCTATTTAAGAAAATTCAAAATGGCGTTGTATCTGTCACTTTTTGACATCTGTCGGATTTGACTATAGCGTAGATCGCTTGCTCACGCCAAATTATGTCACTGTGAAAAAAATTAAGGTGTTCAGCTTAGAAGGTCTATTTATTAAAGGGGTGAGACACTTAAAAGACAAAATCGATGGAGGCAAATTAGGAACCCCCGTATTTCCGAAACGGCTGAAAATAAGTATCAACAACTATATAGTTTTAGAATCGGATCGCCAAATGCAATCCAATCGTGTGGTTATTTATGGGGGTTGCCATTTAAGAAAACTCAAAATGGCGTCGTATCTGTCACTTTTTGACATCTGTCGGATTTGACTATAGCGTAGATCGCTTGCTCACGCGAAATTATGTCACTGTGAAAAAAATTAAGGTGTTCAGCTTAGAAAGTCTATTTATTAAAGGGGTGAGACACTTAAAAGACAAAATCGATGGAGGCAAATTGGGAACGCCCGTATTTCCGAAACGGCTGAAAATAAGTGTCAACAACTATATAGTTTTAGAATCGGATCGCCAAATGCAATCCAATCGTGTGGTTATTTATGGGGGTTGCCATTTAAGAAAATTCAAAATGGCGTCTCATCTGTCAAATTTGTAAATCTATGTATTTTTTGACATTAAATTCGGCTTCCTTATCGAAAATCATTCTGAAATATGTTATTTGTTTTTTATGATAGTCAGCAGGAAAATCGCCAATCGGGTGAGACACTTAAAAAAATGTCCCTGTACATAATAGAAACATCAGATTTAGGAATGGGTACACAATGCCACAACATCGAACAGCAATGTTTAAAAGAAGTTTTTCATTTAATCCCATCAGTTTTTATAACTCGCTGCCTGAGGAATTCAGATTATATAACATTAATAAATTTAAAATCAAACTCCGTAATCATTTGTTAAATAGACAATGATATGCTTGTGGAAACCTCGATAATTTTCTTGTTTCGTACGAATTCATTATGCTTATCATGCTTATTCTACTTTTTCCTTTATTTTTGTATTTTGTATTATATGTATTATACTATGAGCCTACCTTTGGTTAAGTAAGAGTAGCCAGAAGGCTAGACTTCGCCATACTAGGCTCTGCCTCTATTATTTACTTTTAAATTTAGATTAGATTAGATTCCATTCAAAGAAGAGCCATTCGCTTGATCGGTGACCATAGTCTGACAAACAACCTGGAAAGCCTTGAACATCGAAGGCAGGTTGGGGACTTGAGTCTATTTTACAAATATTTTCATGGCAAGTGTTCAACCGAGGTTGCCCGCTTATTACCACCCAGAGCGGTGCATGGTAGAAATACGCGACGAGCCACTGCAGCCCACCAGTACGTGGTTCAGCTTAGTGTCCCTCGAACTACAATGTTTCAAAATTCTTTCATCTGGAGAACGTCATCACTCTGGAACGGCCTCCCTGAGATCGTGTTCCTCAACGAGTATAATCTCCAAAGATTCAAGACCAACGTGAATCGTTTCCTGCGCACACGCACCGCTCCTAGAGCGCCATAAGGGATTTATCCTGTAGTGCTGTGCCTTATCATAAAAAAAAAAAAAAATTATTTATAGATATTTACACATAATTCCTTTGTTAATTTGCTATGCATTTTGTTAATAAAGGTCATTATTATTATTATTTATTATTAACTGTTTCAATAATATAAAATATAATAATATGTTTTATCTGTTTAAAAATTAACCAAAATACAGAAAATGCTCTAATATTAGTAAAAGCGTCATACAAGCTTGAGAAATTTTTTTATAGCCTCAAGCCACATATTTCAAGTGAAAAATGGAAAAATTATCGAACCGATAACTTTTATGATTAAGGCAGTCGCCATTTCGAAACGGTTTGGCAATCAACATGCAACAATATCCTCAAAATGAAAAAAGGTTTTAAAAGAATAATTTTTCTGCTGTCTTGTTTTCTTTTTTTATACTAAACACGATAGCTCGAAAACAAAACATGATGTTGTTATAAATGTTATTATTCTTGGAAATTTATATTATTGGTATTTCCTCTGCCATATTTATGATAATATCTATCTGAAATGATGTTTACATGTAGTGAACTGGTAAATATTTTTTTAACATTATTTGACTCTAATAAAGACAAAATTATAGATATTCATAATCGTTTTTTGACGAAACTATAAACAATTACAGATTCTTTTTATTAGGTTTATAGAACTTTTTGGTTGCTAAAATCGCTTACCCATGTAGGGACGTTATTGGGAGACGGAGTGCCCGTGTACTAATTCACAACAAAGTCTAGGGGTAAAGGGTGAACTGAAGGACGCATTTTCTCGAGCTTGGCTTGATACTGTGATATTTTTTACGATGGGCGTTAATGATATAAATGGTTTTAAGAGATAAGACCACCTTTTCGTCTGTTTTAAAATTTGTGTGTGTTCTTTTTATTAATCCACCTTATTTACTTATAATTTTATTATTTTGATTGCCAAGTCACTTTAACACCCGTGTTCAAGTTTGTTTTTTTTTCCAGGTCGATCATCTTGAAACTTTCTATCAACAAGCAATTTTCTGCTGGTAAGTAATATTATGTTTAGACTAAATTATTAAGTTGAATTTACAAGAAATTCGCGTTAAACGTTACCACATAAAAAGACAATAACTATTTAATAAACTATTTAATAGCAAATTCAATACCTCCCCATGATTGCCAAGTCTCCTACTAAAAGATACAAGTAGTTGTCCCACTTTAATACAACGCGATGTTGCAACATTGTGAGTTATATTGGACCAAACATTTTTAAAGTGCAGAGCAATTCTACTTTTAAACTTTTAAAAATGATTTTTGGGACTTGCAGATTCAGGTTTGTCTCTTGTTACTGTCACTTCCGGTTATACCGAAACTAGCTGTTAACTTTACTTTTTTAAATGTATCATGCTATTTTTATTATATTTTTAGATTTCTTATTAAAGTGTTAGTAAATTTAATAAATGATATATTTCTTCTAGTTGTTAAGATATCTGCACTTTTTGTAAGTATTTGGCAATTATCACCCCAAATTTTTTACCTTAGCTTCTGAACTAAAAATTTTATATCGTTATAGGTAGGTACTTGATTTGTATATAATTGATTTGTGATGGGCTACATGCTTGGTGAAATGGATATTCCATGGTAGAGGAAATTTTATTAAAGTCTTGCTTGTTATATTTCATATATATTCGTTATACTTGGCAAAAAATGTACGGGATGGTAAACCATCCTGGACAATTTAAGACATATTATGAAAAAATCGAACATTAAAAACTTTCTTATTTTAAATAAAACACCGTGTAAATTTTTATTCAATTTAAGATTTAAACCGCAAATACTATCTTTTAAGTGTGCTATGTTAGTATGCCTTGAAATACACCAATTTTTTTAAGCTTCACGAAATTAAGTTCATAGATACAAAGCAGTGAGTTCAGTCATAGTAAAAAGTGTGCAAAAGGGACGCTATATAATTTAATTACTGTTTGTTTCAAATCGAAGCTGGAAGGTAAGACATTTTTGTTTGTGAAATAATATACATATTCAAATTATACAGTTAAAAATGATTTTCCAAAAAATATATAAAAATATTACTTTAATTGTAACTTGCATTTAATTTATGGACAAGCTCAGTCCATTTCTCTGGAAACAAGAAGAATTTATGCTGTGAGATTTCCAAATCGAAATTAACGGATCGAAAAATATTTGTAAGAATTGACGAGGACCAAAAAATTAGAAGCATATTCAAATCCCCTCCTTTATGAATTGGAATAATAATAGCTGTTCTAAGACATTGTGGAAATATGCCGTTTTCAAAAGAAATATTAGGGAGTTTTCGTTGTATTGGCAAATTCAAATGGTTAACCATAACGAATACGAATACGAAGCCGCTATTTGACAGATCGTAAAAATAGTTTTCGTTCAATTCGCTTAACGTTAACGTTAAGTCGAATTCGACAGTAAACTTAACAAATATAACATAACCTATCTTTAATGGTTTGTGTTCATATTTTCATATACGTTTTGTGCTATCTTTTTTGCTTGGTTTTAATTTCCTAGTACCCAAAATTCTAAAAGATCATGATAGACGAAATGTTGCTTTTATTGGACTCATCCAGTGATTCGGATTTGGATGATGCCCTTCTCTTGGAGGTGCTTGATCGGCAGGACATTACGCATGCGTTCCGTTTTCGCTATGGCTTTGTCTTCCGTACGTTAGCTACCGCCACTTATCTGTAACGATAACGATAAAAAGGTTTAAAGCAATCGAACAGTACAAATGATTAAGTTCGTCAGAATATAATAAAGTATGTATAGGTACTATGTTGTTTTTTCTTCTTAGATCATTAATTATGTGGATTTAATGATTTAGCAATATCAATTTCAAAATAATCTTCCTTGGCATTTTTAATTACCTCTCAATATATGTTTTTATAAGTATTAAAATATGAAATGAATGAACATTTGTTATCGCTGTATCCAGGATAGCAAACAAACCAATGTCGCTGTAATTATATTATTCCAACTTTTGAATAATGAATGGCAACAAATCAATTTTTTCCGGAAATGGTGAATTTAATTTCTTAAAAAAAAATGCCCGAATTATTTAGAAAAGTATTTTTTAGTTTTCCAAAAATCGCAATTCTGACATTATTAGTGCGGTACCCAGTCCGTTCCTGGCTTGCCTGGTTAGGTACAACAATATTAAATTCTAGTATGAACTTTTTATTGGTTAAATTTAAAAATTAAAATATACAGGGTTGTTTAAAAATTATAATCGAAAATTCAATTAATTCAAATTCCTATGAAAAAAGGTTTCAATTTGTACCAAAATTTGTCTCACATATAATTATTATGATTATAATCAGTACACTGCTAATGAAGTAAGCTACAAAGCTTATGTGTAGCTAGCTTATAAAACAATAACCATACTAAAAAATGTGAAAAGATTTAGTGTTGCTAACCTAGACAATCTTTAAAGAATTCTCATTAACAGGAAGGAAGAAAAATAAAATAGTTTTTCAATTGTGTCATAAGCAAATAAAAAATTAGTTTAAAGTTCTCATTTATAGTCCGTCTTAGGAATCTGTGGCTACGATAGCTGAAGAGACAGGGGGGGTAAAAGGTATAAAAAAAGTCAGGTTTAACTGTTGCGGCATAAGCGTGCGGTGCCTCGTTCATTCATATAAATATTTTATAAGTTAATAAACTAAATTTACTTCCTCTTATTTTAATGATTAAACTGTCCACTCTCAGTGGCAATAGGTAAAAAACAACGCAGTGGAACACACATTTTTTAGGCATTATTTTATTCATGTGTCCACAACAATTATTTCATCGACTAGAAACGGCCGCCGGAAATCCGTGGGCGGGAAAAAATTCATACGCGGCCTAATCATCATAAAATTAGGTTATTTTTATTTAAAATTTATTGGTAAACTTAGCAGACCCGGTATATGCGTCTTTTTTTTTATTCGCATTCCTTCTATAGCCACAGAACCGGAAGGTGGACTATACTTGCACTTAAAATGAATTATTAACCATTTCAGCAAAATTACATACAAAAACGTTGTTACAAATCAGTATACTCCACAGAGAGATCATTTACACATACCTACATTTTTTTTTCTGTATTCAATTCCCATAGGTTGTTTTTAGGATTAAATCATTATTGTCAATTACCCGTTGAATAACTTGTAATTTATGAGACTTTATATGTGGATTACCTCTAATATCTTTCTATATTTAATAAGTTATATAACTTGATCCTAGGTATGCAAGCGTATATGTTGTTTTTGTCCTATATCTAAAACTAGGAACCCTAACACTCATGCTACTTAATGTTCTAGTAGCTATATTGGGAATTATGATTAGTGCAAAGTTGTTTTTGTTTCTATGGATATAAACCACTGGACCTTTTACGTATAACTGTACAATAGAGGAGATTTTGAATTCCTTAAAAACTATAGCGGAAGGACATATTTTTGGTTCTTTTAAATTATTTTTATAATCCCCTGTTGTGTTTTTTTTTAATCCATCCTGTCTGCAGAACTCCAGATCGCAATACAGTATTGAAGAATAGTTTGAACTATCACATACTAAACAGTTTTAATTGTTTCTGGATTTTCGATATTTTGCAATATTAATAATTTATATATTGTTTCAAACATATGTGTTTTTCTGCAACACTTGAGATTGTTTTTATTGATACATAGTTGGGGTTTTATGAAAGGTTTAATGTAAGTAGATTGTTACAAAGCGAATTATCAATTATCAGTACAATATTGATGGGAATAATATGTTTTTTATTGATGCAAAATACAACAGAAATGATGGTGTTGTGATTTTTAAAAAGTCTAATTTAACATTTACTTTAAAACATATATGCCACTATGAAAAACTCTGCCGTAACCATAAGTAGTATTTCTTTACAACAGAGAAACAATACTATTAATATAATATGTTTGTACAGGCCGCCAAATACAACTAAGCTGCAATTTCTTCAAGACATTGAACTCTATCTATTCAAATGTAAGGGAAATCAAACAGACATACTTCTGGGTGATATTAATATAGACCTACTAGACAAAAATGATAATTTCGTACACCAATATCTCTCATTGATGAATCACTTTGGTTTTTGTCGTGCATAAATTCCCCAACCCGTGTCACTTCTGAAACACACTCGTGTTTGGATCACATATTTATTAGAACTAAATTAAATACGAATTCACATAATTGTAACTCCTATGTATTGTACTCTGATATAACAGATCACTATCCTGTCATGTTGAACATAAGTGTAAAACCGAAAATAAGTGACAAAAGCAAAAATAATATGATAACAACATAAGCTAAATCATTAAATTTTTGATGACTTGGTGAAAGCAGTGAACTGGGACTCGATTTTAGGTACAAATGATGTAACTAAAGCTACTGATGAGTTTTATAAAATCATTACAAATATCCGGGATAGCGCAACAATAAAAAAACCTATTTGAGACAGTTTAGAAAACGTAAAACCTGGATTACCCATGGTATAATATCAAGCATAAAAAATAGAGAAATTATGAAAAATAAAACTTGTCACAAATTATAATGAAATTAATAGCCAAACTTATAAACAGTATAGGAACAATTTAAAAAGAATCGTTCAGAAATTCAAATATGTCTATTATAAGAAAAATTGACAATGCCGGGCATAACATGAAAAAAGTATATAACTAGATATCTAAGGCCTCAGATAATCAGTCAAATAGCAAAAAAACTATTCCACAAATTAGTAATAATTCCACTGGTTTCTCTACACATAAAGATCTGGCTAATTACTGTAATGAATACTTTATCAATATAGGAATAGATATGCTTAAAAAAATCAGAAACCTGTCAATGAATTCAGGGCAGAACCTAATACCTTTTCATCAATATTTCTAGAACCTGTCGATAGTAATGAAATCATAAAGCAAATAAACAGTCTAAAAAATGACAGTGCCCCGGGCATGGATAAACTGGATAACAACACTATCAAAAACTGACCTATATACTTAATTTCTCCTCTTGTACCTATAATTAGTCTAATTTTCAGAAGTGGCGAAGTTCCAGAACAATTTAAAATTTCAATAGTTACTCCAGTTCACCAATCTGGAGATAAATCAAATATAAGTAACTATCGCCCGATTAGTCTTATTAACAGTTTTGCTAAAGTGTTCGAGAAATGTCTTAAGGACAGGATCTTGCGTTTCTTTGTTGTGAATAACACCCTCTTAAAAAATCAATATCTCTATCAGCTTACGAAGCATGTGACTGATACGTTGGAGAGCAATGAAAAATGTGTTTCCGTATTTCTGGACTTGCCAAAGCATCTGACACGGTGCCTCATGACCTGCTTTTGGAGAAATTACATAAGCTTGGGATTAAGGGCGTCGCGTTGGTTGTCTTCCAAAGCTGCTTAAGAGATAGAAAGCAGTTTGTTAAAATTGACAATATCTTGAGTGATCCATTGGATGTTAAGATAGGCATACCACAAGGTACTGTACTTGGCCCAATTATATTCATTTTGTATATAAACTCCTTAACAAAATTGAATTTAAATAATGGATCCATAATATCCTATGCTGATAACCCTGCTGTCTTTCCTGAAAAATTTTGGCAATAGGTAAAAGATAATACAATAAATGGAATTTATAAAATAAAGGACTGGCTTGATACTTTTAAATTATTCCTTAATGTTAAAAAACAAATTATATAGCCTTTTTATTAAGTGAAGCTTTTCGTCCCGCATTTGGACATATTACAATTGATAATTAAGATGACTTAATTAAAGCGGTGCCATCGACCTAGGGATTATTGTTGATAAACATTTGAAATGGGACCAGCATGTTCTTCACTTGGCAAAAAATGTAAGAAAACTAATCTATAAATTCTACATCCTAAGAGATATCTTGAGTAAGAAACTACTAGCTGCAGTTTATAAAGCTCTTGTCAAGTCCTTAATAAGGTATGGCATAGTTGTGTGGGGTGGTCTGTACAATAATGCTCTAAAATCCTTAAATTTGGCACAAAATTATATTCTTAAGGTACTTTATAAAAACAATAGACGTTTCTCAACACAACTTCTTTACACCGGAGATGTATTTAATGTACGATCTGTGAATGTTCTTGAGGTGTGTTTGTTTGTTTATAAGAATCATGAACTGAAAAATTACATTTTTCATCCGTATCATACTAGAGGCAAGGCTAATAGAAAAATTATCATACCGAATAGCAACACTAATATTAATCTTCGATTTGTCAATTATTTGGCGCCAAAAATTTTTAATCCTATACCATTAAACATAAAGAATGTAACTGGAATTAAATCGTTTAAGATAAAATGCAGAGCATATATTTTTAAATATATGGAAAGTTTTATGACACTTTTTTAGAGGTCAACAGGGCAACAAGAACTTACCGTTCTACAATTCAAAGAATAATAAAAAATGATTGCCAACTTAAAGTTTATTGTCAAAAACTTAATGCCAATGTGAAGGAGAAACGATTAGAAAGATGTAATCTATTACTACAAAGATTCCGTTCATGGGAAAATATCGCAAAAATATGGAGACGATGTTTTACTTGAGGCCGCCAAAGAATACACAATATAATCAGGTATACGCAAATGTGCGAGTAAAGAGGGAAATCCCTTTGGAAAATCTTTTAATCGAAAGAAGCCACAACAAATTTTACATCACTTGCGTCCTGAAATTGAAGCAATCTGTGATTACGTGTTCCAACAGGACGGAGCTCCTTTCCATACCTCTCGGAGGACAAGAATGTTTTTGTTTGAGCAGTGCCCGGATTACATCGAACCGGAGATGTGGCCCCCCAATAGTCCAGACATAAACCCTGTTGACTATTTTATATGGGGAATTTTAGAGGCAAATGTTCACAATGGTCAAAGGTTGTTGGAATAATTTTAACCAGGACATAATCAATGTAGTTATTGATCTATGGCGAAGGCGACTGGAATCGGTGATAGAAAATCATGGTGGTCATATTCATAATGTTATCCTGTAAATATTTAGACTACTTTTAATTTTAAGTGATAGTTAGACTTGATATCATTAGTTGTTAATATTATTATATTTGTTAATTAAGATTGAACAAAATAAGTTCTATTTCTTAAATTTTAAAATCTTTCACAATGAGACCTATACTGGTGAATTTTCGATAGTAAACTACTAAAAACGTATCATCTGAAACTTAAATAAATCAGTTTCTGTTTGCAACGAACATAAGCGCACGTTTATTGGAAAAAAACCTGTCAATCTGGCCCTGTTCAAAATATTTCGATAAAAAGTACACATTTTACTGTGACGATTTCAGATATTTAGTGACTTAACAAAAATGTGATTTATCATAGTATTACTTTTAGAGGTAACTCCAGTTGCATTATTTGAAATTAGTGATAAGAAACCGAGCTCATTAAGAGTAGTAAAATCTTGGCACGAGGTGTTTTGTAATAAGAGATTGCTATTTATGTCTCCAATAAAAAGTTGATGTTCTGATCTGAGGTTGTGCAAGATATTAGTGAAATGTGAAGGAACAATGATTATATGAGTTACTAGTATTAATTTGACCTACCCTGTACGCTGACAAAATATTGTCATATACTTACCAGACACCCTGTTTTAGTTGCTGGAAGTGGCCTATATTCTCGCAGCGCCCTGAAAGCGTTTAAAGTAATGTTATAGAATAAACGTAAAAATTCACGCTTTCTACTCTCCAACAGCGACAAAACATAAATTCAAAAATACTAAGGAAGACAATTAAGTAGGTAACCAAACCCATCAGCATGCATATTTTAGTTGTCAAATATAATTTAAAATACATCAAAGCCAAACAATGGATAATAATACTAATTTCATACTCCATTACCTACCAGCATTCGGCTAAAACATCAAACATCATTTCAATATCTAAAATCAAAATCGTACCTTTTGTCTTTCGTGCTTATATATAAAATAATGATGTATGGTTTAGAAAATCAATTTATTGTGTGTATTTCAAATAGGTACCAACATATATTTATCAATCATTAAATGACTAAAATGACACCATTCCTGTTGATGTCACTAATTGTTTTTGTTACAGTAAGGGTGAGTATTTTTTTTATTATATAATATTTCGTACGAAATGGTTATTTATGACCCTAGGTCGAAATTCAGGCGTTTAACGCCATCTAGAAGATGTGGTGTGAACCACCAAAGTCGGTTTTTCAATTAGTGTAAAAAATTATCTTTCAAGCGATCGCAAGCTGATTCAATTTAGTTGTGGGTTAACCTGAACAAACTGTCGCAAAAATTAATAGCCTTTTTTTTCGTTATTTAAACAATATTTGAAAAAACATGAATTTTAGGTGTATCATTGTCATTACGCCCTCCAGCTGTCATTGAAAATATTTTCCATTAATCCATCCTTATTTAGTTAGTATTTTTTTTGCCGAAATCGTAAAGTTTATGTGGTTTTATAGAACCGGATTAATT
Source organism: Polydrusus tereticollis (assembly GCA_963920685.1). Classification (NCBI taxonomy): domain Eukaryota; kingdom Metazoa; phylum Arthropoda; class Insecta; order Coleoptera; family Curculionidae; genus Polydrusus; species Polydrusus tereticollis. The sequence goes on from OY987326.1 coordinate 203,515,017, forward strand.
TAAGAATGGTAAAGAAATCGTTAAAGTCGTTGGACCTTTACATTTAACCAAATCTCGCAGAAACAGGCATGCAAATTTGTTATTAGTTAGTGATAATTATGGAAATAATCATTACTGCTGAATAAAAAACGTGTCTAAACTGATCTCAATGAAGTAAACAGTATGGAAAAGTCGGGTAGAAAGAGACACCTAAGCTTTCCATTTTTTTGCTAAAAAAGGAAGTGAGATAAATAATAACTGAGACCTGGTTAATGATTTAAATACATGGAGTAACATAATTTTAATCGGAAAAATGAAAAATTTTTGAAAAACAACCTAATTTAAATCATTTAAATTAACCTATTTTTTTCAAGTCATTTAATTATTGAAAGTTATCTGGGACAGTACAGGAATAGGGAACTTCACTGTTTCCAACATGTTTCGAACATAAAAATGTTCATCATTAGGAGATACCAGAACAAAATCATACAATAGAAAACAAAAGTAAGAATAAAAGCAAATTGAACTTACCAGTGATCGACAGAGTAGTTTTGCTAATTAAAATTGATACACTACTATTGAAAAACTACTCTGGACGATAACTAAGTAAGTCCACTGCAGCTCTATTCTCACTTTAGCTTTCAGGTGCAATTCGTTCGATGCTCATCATATTATGTGAACAGAATCCTATTTAATTAAAGAAATCCAGATAGGTGCGATGCGTTCCGTCCGTGCGAAGCCCATTAGTGGATGCATACCTTTATTTATATATAATTGATTTTATATTTCATGTATTTATAAAATTATAAAAATGGAAAAATACGCCAGGAAGAATAAACTAAGTTTAAGAAGTTCGTCCCTTTCCTTTCTGTCAGATCTAATCCGTGAACGCGTTTCGGCTTATAACGGCTCATCGGCAAGTCCATGTTTGTTTGGACGGGTTACCGTGAGATGTCGCCACATGCTACATCTTACACACGTTCATTTATGAAAGGAAGAGTGAAAGAAGTTAGTTTAGATTATATTATTGTGATTATAAACGATAAAAAAGCAATGCCCTGGGTGATAATTAGTGGTTTCTATTATTAGTTGGTTTTCATCGCACCTTCCAAAAAATGTATTAATTTTTAGAAGGATTTTTTTGTGAATTACATCATTTTTTTAATTCTACATTCTACATACAATTCTCCATATACATTACAACGATATTTTACATTTCTGGATCGACGTAAAAAGCTTTTTTCCATAGACAAGTTGAAGATAAACATTCATATAATGAGTAATATAAATTGATTCTGTATAGGGTATTATTAAATAAAAACCCGAGAACAGAGTAAAAATAAAATAACATTCAGAAAGTTACCAAAATTGAAACTCTAGATATCGAAAGGTGACACAAGCACTTCTTTCTATATCTACTAATGGAATTTAAAACTTAGCAGTCTGTTAGCTATTTCAGATGCCTAGTCTCTGACTTCATAGTTCTAGAGCTGTTTACCATTTTTGAATATTTGAGCCACGGTCGAACTCCGTACTATAGTACTTTAGTCCAAAAGTTTACCATATCCGAGAGCAGGGCCGTAGCTAGGCGTTACCCATAGGGGGGGTTTAGGTAAGAAAACTCTGTCAATTTATTAGAATTATTATTAAAATTTACGGTGGTTAACAAGGTAGAACTGAACATTCGTTGTTATGGGGGGGGGGGGGGGTTTGAACCCCCTAAACCCCCCCCCCCTTATCTACGGCCCTGTCCGAGAGGTCTCAAAGTTCTGTTTTGATTTCTTTAAATAACTTTGTGAAAAACAAACTATTTGCACAAACTTTGCTATTTGGTGGATTTTAAGACGAAAACTTTGTTTGTTTAGAATTTTGATTTACAATTGGGGCCCTGGGATTACGATTACGATGCTTTGTTGCGACCTAGTGTATTCACGGTTTAAATTAAAATATAAGTTATTTACCCCAAATAGGTCAACAAAAGTGTTATTTGTAGTTTTTGCTCTGAGCAAATGTTTTCCAGATATTTGCGTTGAAATTGCTCAGTGCGCTCTAGTAAAAAAATACATATTATTGCGTTACCTTTCAATTTACCTATCAAAAATACATACAATATAGTGGGTATAGAAATTTGGTAAGGATAATTAGCAATAATACACACAAAAATTATGATGTTCTTTAATTTACTCGTTTTCTAAAAAAATAAACCGCACTTTAAAAACAAAAATATTTTTATTATTGTAATCACAAAAATAAAATGAATGTTTGTTTCCAGCATAAAAAGTCCAAAGTGATTTTTTGATTTTAAGAAAAATGTTGCATTTACAAAATATCACATCTAAGTTAATTGGCGCTCTAAACAATTTCAAAGCAAATATCTCGAACACGGTACGTAATGAAAATAGAAAACAAATGTCATTAATTTTTTTATTCCAAACATGAACCCAGCAAAGTGCAAAAGTTGTGACCTTTTAAAAGGAACCAAAGCATCGCAGACAGGCTCCTCAACAATCTACTACAAATTTCAAATTCTTGCTGTAGAAAACTACCAAATACCAAATTTTGTGCGCAAACATTGGTTTTTTTCGAAGATGTTTGAAAAGATACAAAAAAAACTTTAAATTTTTTACACTCTGATTTCGGTTGTGGTGAATACCTTTTGATTAAGTTTAGTTAAATAATTTTATTTTTGTAGTATAAAGAAAATGTAGCTTTGCTCTGTATCATTAATCAGCGGATATTCCGGACATATATCTTATGTAGTTAGTATACTATAATACTACTCCTCGTAGATACTTTACATTCGTTCGCCATTCTATCAAGAAGTACTCGGGTAAAGATGTTTAATACTAATACCTATTATACCTAATACATGGATCATAATCGACAGTTTTGCCGAAAATCATATTTTAAGCGTAATCGACGTATTGTTTTTTATACGCATAACCCTGTCAAAAACCAGAATGTCCAATAAACCGTTTATATCATATTTACAGATCGTCTCAAGTGCCAAAAAATGATATAATAAAAATACCCTTTACCCTAAGATAATATTATAAAATCGGAAATCCGACAAGGCTTTATTGCTAGGTAAGCAGAATTTGAAATACAGTATAAACTGATTTTTCTTCAGCAGTTATAAATAACACGGGCTTTAATATATCCCATTTATCTTATGGTGGAACTGGTTGGAATGCCAGCACTTGCAGGTTTTCTTATAAAAGAGTGTTTTCTTCGAGGCTCTTGAAATAGGTAGTCATTGACTGCCTGAACGGCTTCTTTAATGCAACCAAATTCTTGTCCAGTTAGGGGTTTTGAGTTTCAGAAATGGATTGTAAAGTCCGAAGTTGTCAAATCCGGTCAATAGGTTGGATGTAGAAGGAGTTCAAAGCAAAGTTTTAGGACTTCTCGTAAACGCAATTCTAACTCGTTCAATATTTTCTGGTGTACGAACTGTTCTTCGACGTCCAGGCTTCTTCAAATTTTGTACAGAACCATTTTCACGCCAATGACGAACCCATAACTTAACAGTTTTACGATTTGGCGCGTGACCCCTATTATTGTTATTAAACTGACGCCGGAATGCACGCCTAACTTTTTCTATCGAATTGCTTCTTATGTAAGTTTCTACACAAAACACACGTTGTTGGACTGAGTAATCCATGAAAGTTCAAACGGGTGTTGAAATAATGTCTCAAAGCAAAAAAATTAAATAATTATTGATGAAAACTAACAAACTTCTCGTAGAAAAATGACGTTCCACGAAATTATTAATTTAAAATTTATTTGTGATAGGCGCCTACTTAATTAATAATTTACTTAAATCCCAAAGACTACAGAAGATAATCCCACAGAGAACAACCTATTTAGTTATCTCGTAGGGAATTTATTAATAATATAAAATGGGTAGTCTATTATGGGGAACCCTGTATATTACACAAAAGTAAAATATATTACTTTTTGTGAGTGACCCCCCCCCCCCCCCAAACGAGGTTCTGGATCCGCTCCTGGGTGGAGCGCCGTCGTGCATGTACCACATGCGATATCTTTCTCTAAGTGGAACTTCCTCTAATAGTTGAGGTAGATCGTGCTGTAAAAACCTTTGGTATTCTTCTCCAGTAAGCCTAGGTGGAAGAAAATGAGGTCCAATGAGGTGGTCATTGGCAATTCCAACCCACGTATTGACAGAAAACTTTTCTTGGAAATTATTTTCTATCATGGCATGTGGATTATCTTCGGCCCATACGTGGTTATTATGAAAATTCATAATAGAATCACGAGAAAAACAAGCTTCGTCCGTAAACAACACTTGACTTAAAAAAATTGGATTTCTTACCACTTTACTTCGTAACCAATAACAAAAGTCTACTCTCAGAGGCAAATCCCTTGGCAATAGAGCTTGCACACGTTGCAAGTGATATGGATATAGCTGCTGATCTCTTAAAATTTGCCATACTGTTACATGGGTAATGTTCAATTCGTGCGCTATTTTTCGCGTACTGGTATCAGGGTTTCTTTCAATTTCGTTTAGAACAGCTTCTTCAATATGAATTGTTCTAACCGTTACGGGTCTCCCTATAACGACCGTAGACCTTTTAAAAGTTCCTGTCTCAGAAAGCCGTGCGTGGAGTCTTATAAATGTTCTTGCGTTAGGTACCGCCCGTTGAGGAAATCTTTCATGATAGATACGTCTTGCAGCTTCAGCATTACCATGAGCCATTCCATAACAAAAATGCATGTCTGACATTTCGCTATTAGTAAATTGAACCATTTTGAACGGAAAATAATCACCGAAAATAAGTTCTAAGAACGACAAATTAATAATTTAATTACCTTATAAGTAACTGTCAAGTTGTTTGCCATACTGCAATAATTGTTTTTCAAAGCACACTTTGTTTAATAGAATAGTTTTCTAAAAACGGTTTTAAGTCTTAAACGCGTATGTAGTCTATTATAATTTTTCAATTTGTATCTCGAAAACGGAGCTCTTGCGGACCTATAATTATATGAACTTTCGGTCTTAAAAGCAATCAAGGATTAATTCCTTAAAGTTTCCGTACTTACTTAATTAACACCCTGTATATACCGGATGTCCTGATAAAGTTCGCAACCGGTAATATCTAGGCGACTTAAGGCATCTAGTGCTTCGAAAAAAGAACGTTCGAATAAAAATGACAACAAAAATCGTTTGAAATTATTTTCAAGCTTTCAGATTTGGCACAAAAGGGCCTAACACACATAATCAATTTGAAATGTCTAATTTTCTCCAGAATTTCCTAACTAAAGAAGTTTTAAATATGCACATGGTAAATTGCACGTGACTTTGCATATTTTTTGCGTCACACCATTTTATCTCTTGAATTTAAAGTAAGATAATTTTCCTAAATTAAAAATAATTAACAAATTCTGATACCAGAGAATTAAACAAATCGTATATATTAACCACAACCTATAACTTTGGTTAAAATAGAAATTAATAACTTATTCAATACCAAATACAAAAAGTCAAGACAAGCCAAGCCTACACCATGAACACTACGTGCGTCGTGGAATCACATAGACTTTTGCCAAGCCCTGATTACCGAGCAGAGCCTATGCGAATATCGACAAGCCCAAGCCACGAGCCAAGGTCGCCAAGCCACTCGCCGTAGAATGCCTTCTTTAGGTTGTGCTCTATTTGTACTACTGTTTAATAAAATTGACAATGATCTGGGGTGGGGGGCGGGGGACATACCCTCTTTACTGTCTTTACCTCCCCTGGATGCGCCACTGGACAATCAATGAGATTGATATAATTTTTTTTTTACTTTGAGGCTGATGAGCTCTTTTCCAAAGAAGAAATCGCCCAGCTACAAAAAGTCCACAAAGAGTGCAAAAAGGAATCCGCCGTAGAAAATACCGTATTACAACAGGCATATGCGAGAGGCGACTATGCCGACGACCAAAAACTAAAAGCCCATCTGTTATGTTTTTACAAAAAGCTGAATTTCCAAGACGAGAAAGGGGAAGTGGTACCTGCCACTCTTATAAAAAAACTCACGGAACATTTTGAAGATCTAGATTTTGTTTTAGCAGCTGTCAGACATTGCTCAGAACCAAAATTGGATCCTGAGGACACAGCGATAATTCTAGCCAAGTGTCTACATCAATTCGCTTCCGCGGGTTTGGATATGAATCAATTCCTTTAAACTGTTAACTTTGTAAAATTGTTGCTTTTTACTATATCAAACCGTTTACGATTTTGTTTTCATTGTCCTTAACAATGGTAATATAATTACCACTTTAAATATACATAATAATATAATATATACTAGTAGTGTAATTATGTGGTCTTGCTCATATATCCAACGACGTGGACACAACCATCCATTTATATTTCATAAACAGGTCTAGCATATGACACCAACATTGCTAGCGTCAGGGGGATGAGGGGTATACACTTTGGATTTTAATTATAGAAGCTAAAGTGATGAAACAAAACGCAAAACAATGGAAAGGTACCTATATGTTGTTTAGGAAGTGAGACAAATAGCAAAAAGGTTAAATGTCTAAAGCGTTATTGCGAGACATAAAACATTCCTATGCGATTTAGGAGAACAATTTCTATATAACAAGAAATAAGTCAATATACTTATGCATAGAGGCCTAATAACCAACAACGTGTTGTTGTTTATTAACAAAAAAGGTACGTTAAAGAATGATAATCGCCATTCATAATTACATTATTCCTAATTATATGCTAATATTTCAAAGCGGGATTATGTGACAATCTTATGAAAATGCTACATTTGAGCGTATACCCTTAGCCTTTCAACGTTTGAACTACAGGGCGATAAAGTTAGTTGTAATCACGAAATCATCACCATTAGAAGTCCCTTAATAGTTTTATAACTTTGTGGTGTGACGGTCTGGTGTCTGAAACGTAATGGATAGTAAGCGGAAATAGTAGCCGCAACGAAACCACATCACTTAATATCACTTAAAAGTGACAGTCACCTTCCAGTTGTTATAACAGTTTTGGCAACGTTTTGGGAACATTTCCCAGACCTTCATGTGGTGCCATTTGATTATATATATTTGAAGTGGTTATCGCCACGTTCTTGCTGAGTGATTTTCACATTTCGCATGAGATTAAAGCCACTACAAAACTGCAATAACCTTAAAATTCACTATGAAGTAACCGGTACCTAATAATTACCTGCTTCCTATCTGATCTTCTAAATGGTGAAGAGAAATGCCTCCAAGGCATGATTGGTGTTTATATAAATTAATTTATTACAAGCTTTGTGCAGGGTTATGTGTCTAAAGGGGGTAATAACAGAAAGTTCCGCAAAAAGAATACTTTCCGACATTCAGCAAAGTTATAGAGAAAATTAAAACAAACAACAAACAGAATGAGCCACAATAGCTCTTAAACTCTGTATTAAATGAGCTGCAATTGTTATTAAAACATAAGAAATGTACAAGTTCTCAAGCTGTGATTTCATTTTCAGTATGAAGGAATAGTGAGAGATGATTTTAGGTACGTTATGTAAACTAACTTTCTCCCACTGCACTGATAGGGAACGACACAATAACATAAACAAACACCTTTATACTCCCTTTAAACAGTAGAATCTAAGACGCGGGAATTGCGATAAATTGATATGAAGCAATGTGGTATTTTTATGTTGCGTATAATAATATAATGTCTTAAATGCGAATGTAACCTTGTCTTAATACAATAATCGAGACCGAAACTTTTTGTTTACCTTTTGCTTGAATAGTATAATTTTAAAGTTATGATAACTTTAAAAGTGGCGAAACTAGGTCTGCAACGTGGTTGCGATGCTCTAATATCTTTAAAATGGCAAATCAATGCGGCTGCAGCTCTTCATGTGGTGGAAAAGTTGACGGTTTAGTTTCATTGGCACTCGTTCGATGAACGGAACTGTAGAGTGGGACATTTTAGTTTCGGGTACTTTAAATATAAAATCAGATTTATACTATTTCAAAGTATTCTTCTTCAAAACCAGACATGTTTACACAGATATGTTTAAGGTCGCTATTATGGAACACAAAGCATCCGGCGAGTAGGCCTAATGGTCCCTTCCCTCTTCTGTGATCCACCCTAAAGTATATCTTTCTTAGGAAGGCCAGCAGCTTTTCCCGATTCAGGTTACTTAACTACTCTCGTGCCAGTGTTGTCGCGCCAAGGATAAGCCTTCTAGAACGACCTCTCACACTTGTACCAAATGATACCAGATCTGCTCTCCAGCTCTACAGTTAGGACAGAGTGAAGTTTCCTCGATGCCTGGAATGTGCAAGTGCCTATTGAGCCCACAATGACCGGTTAAAATGCCCACTGGGTCTGCTAGAGCTGCCCGCTCCTTTGACAACAACCATGTTGCCCGGGACGAGCTTTCCTCCGGAACGTCTGTCTATAGGCTTCGTTTCTTCTCCAGTTCGCGGTTACGCGACTCCAAGGCCTCGATCCTACACCAGGCCATTCTCTTTCTGCCTCCGGTAGTATGCTTAACTGCATCTCCCTTATTGCTACAACACTATACGCCTCTCCAGTGGGATAACTTGAGTCTTCTCTTAGCAGTGGAGACTTGCCAGTGGTTTTCTTTCCCTAAAAATCTCGCGGTTCTTGTTTTATCAGCTTCTTATGCTCTCTTCCGGGAGGAGTATCCTTTTTAGGTCTAGCTCTTTTCCCGCTTTTAACCCCCTGGGGTGACTTTTGCTGCCCCCGTGAGTTTTCACCATGTCCTGTTGGAAGCTGGACCTGTTCCTTTAGCTGCCGTTTATAGTAACGTAATTACAAAGTTGCTGCTACCAAAAAAATGTTCCCTATTTTAGTCATCCCTACGTAATAAATCCCTCTATATCACGTAGCCGTAATTTTGGTTATCCAATTGTGTTTTATACTGGCAAAATACCATGCCAACTAGCTCTTCTCCACTGGCAAAATAGGACTCTCCTTAATAAAATCAACATGATATGATTACAGCGCCAATATTTTGTTGGATTACCTTAACCACTGTAAAAATATACATTTTGGTCAAATCAAAATATGCTTTATTGTAATAATGTATTATTTTTATCGACAAAGCCTTTTTTTTTAATTAAATTAACAATAAAATATAATAATATAGTAAAACTTAAAATATCGAAATAAAAAAAAAATGCAAATAATTACGACAGAGTATCACCACAATATTCATCTAAAGTATAATACGCTTTCTCCAATAATAAATTTTTAACGTTTTTTTTAAACATTTTAAAATTTGACATTTTCTTAATAAAATCTGGAAGATAACTAAAAATTTATTTAGAATCATATATTATGGATTTTTTTACAAGCCTTAAAGAAGGAATATGTAAACATATATTAAAGGTTTGTCTTGTATTATAAGTATGTAAATTAATATTATTCCTATGTTTTTTATGAATCAAACAAACTCTTTCCAATGTAAAAATTGAAGTTAGTGTTAAAATTTTTTGTGGGATAAGTAGAGTTTTACAAGAACCTCTAGATATAGCTTTGCACAAATATCTGATAGCTTTTTCTTGTAAAATAAAAATTGAATTTAAAAGGTATTGACTTGTATTTCCCCAGAAACAAATTCCATATCTCAAAAGAGATTCTATTAAAGCAGAATAAACATTTCGAAGAACCGCCATTTAATTTCATGATAAAGTACTCTCAGAGTATAATATCCTGCAGCTAATTTTCCACATAACTTTTTGATATGTTCATTAAAAGAAAGATTTTGAGTAATATAGATTCCTAAAAATTTTATAAATGGTGAACATTTAAAAGTTAATATGATTGTTTTAGTGATGTTAAATGAGAGTAGATTAGAGTCACACCACTTTTTAACATAATATATTAAATCTTCATTAAATATTTTAATTAATTCGATACAATATTTACTATGCCAAAGTATTGTTGTATTATCAGCAAATATGGTAAATTTACCATTTAAAAAAATTGACGCAAGGTCATTTATATGTATTAAAAATAGTAATGGACCGAGAACTGGACCTTGAGGTACTCCACAATCAATTTTATTACTTTTTAATTTCTTATAATTTAACAATACTACTTGAGATCTTTCAGATAAATATGAATTAAACCATTTAAATGATATACCTCTAAAGCCATAAAGCTCAAGCTTTTTTAATAATATACCATGGTTAACGCAATCAAAAGCTTTAGAAATATCACAAAATATTGGTGCAGCAAAATCTTCTTCATTTAATTCAAGAAATGAAAAAATAGCATCACTAGTATTTTTATTATTTCTATATATAAATAGTATATATTTAAATATTATATATTATATCGAATATCATTTGAGAGAAAATTGTGTTTGGCAAAATGTGTCTCTTGTTTTCATTCGAGTTTATTGTTATCTGGCAATTTCCTTCCTGGCATTTTTGCCAAAACCACCCACCTGCAGTTGGTGGTTTTGTTGTAAAAAATGTCATTTATGCAATTTGCTTCTTTCAAAACAATTAAAGGTGGTTAAGAAAGCATCAAATATTGTCGCGTTTTGTTTTTTTTTTCTTATTTCTAAATTATATCGTGTACAAGCAAGTGATTGTTGTATTTTGTAACATATTTCGTAATGGATTTTGACAGCCCTTGTTGGAAAAATCAATAAGATATATTTAATTATTTTTTTTTTGAGGCTGATGGACTGTTTTCTAAAGAAGAAATCGCCCAACTACAAAAAGCCCACGATGTGTGCAAAACTGAATCCGGCGTAGACAATACCGTGTTACAACAGGCGTTAACGCAGGGCGACTATATCGACGACCAAAAACTAAAAGCCCACCTGTTATGTTTTAACAAAAAACTGGAATTCCAAAACGAGAAAGGAGAATTGGTACCTGCAACTCTAATTAAGAAACTGGTAGAACACTTTAAAGATGCGAAGGTTGTTGGAGCAGCTGTTAAACAATGCGCAGAACCAAAATCCACTCCTGAAGATACAGCGATAGAGCTAGCTAAGTGTCTACATCAATTCGCTCCCGCGGATTTGGATATGAATCAATTATTTTTATAAACTGTTTAAAAATGATTATTAGTCCGTACGTTGCTTTTTACTAAAATAAACAATTTACTAATTGGTTTTCATTATTTTTAACGGAGATAATAATATGATGATTACTTTAAATATCCATAATATAGTATGTACTAATAGTATATGGGGCCTTACCCATTTATCCAACGGCTTGGGCACAACGAATCATTCATATTTCATAAACAGGTGTAGCATATATGATGCCAACTTTGTTATGGCCAGGGGGATGAGGGGTGCATACTTCTAGATATAGAAGCCGATGAAGCTAGTGATAAAACAAAAAGTAAAACAGCGGAAAGGAATAGGTTGTTAAAATAGTTAGACAAATGCAAAAGTCAGCAGAATATTGTCTAAATCAAGGCTAAATGTATAAAGCGTTTCTGCCAGACATGCAGAATTTTCATGCGATTTAGGAAACAATTCAGATTGCTACAAACTGCTGTGAGATGGCGCTACCTATATTGTACTGCTTACGCAGATCGATATTTTAGCTAGAAGGTGCTTCGATTTTACAATGGTCGGTATGCTCACTTGTCATGCTTGCCCTGTACGGTCGAGAACCAAAGAATTCGAAACCGATCTACAAGTAGCAGCCATGTAGCGTCGTACCATTGAAAACAGAGGTTCATTCCTTTCTTTCGGGTAGTTTCTACAATCTGAGTTTGTACTTTAGTGCTAACAGTGTAAGTCACAGTATGCCCAATTGTGCTTTATAATTCAGCGCTTGTTGCGGCATATAACCCAGAGAATAGCTGTTTTAGCTTAATTTGGTTAATCCTCATTGTATAAGGTCGTCTCAACAAGTGGCTAGGGAACAAAGTTTCTCACAATATATACATATTTTTCTAATTTGGTTTCATCAAAAAGCTGTTTCGATATCGTATTTAGTATCGTAATGAACTTTTTATGAAACTTCTTTATTTTTCTAAGGTTGGTAATGATGGTCACAAATGTTTTATTTTGCTGTCGTGTATGTTTGGTTGCATTAATTCTATGAAATGGAGATGAGTTAAAAAAATATCAAATAATCTTACAATCCTAAATATTGTAATTTTACGGTTACGATATAATATTTAAAGTGGCAACGCAATTTTAGGAAAGTTGATGATTTAGTCTCATTGGTCACTGGTTTGATTTACGAAATTATGGAGTGAGACAGAATGATCTTAATTTACTGTGTTAGTGAGATAATAAAATACACTGAACAGCAATATTAACGCACCACTAAAAATTTCCAACAATTTTGATGTTATATATCTTTTAAACCTATTGTCCGATTTAAATGATTTTTTTTGCACATGACAGATTTATCCTTTAGGAATACTACTGTACTCGCAATTTTTGTTAGGAAGTTAATTTTCATGGTATACCGGGTGTGACAAACATGTTGTGCTTTTCTCCCAAAATTTTGAAACACCCTGTGGAATATTCTAGGATTCGTATAATATTGCATAGTAATCCTAACGTGAGGCACGTGTTTTCTCAACGTTTTGTTTTTTGGTTCAATTAGTTGCGATCAATATTAATGAAGATAGAGACTTTTTTATATCAGCTTGTTTTTTAATCAAAATTTACACTTTTATGGCACCTTGATTAACAAACATAAATAGGCTATGTGAGCAAATGTTAAAGTAATTGTCAGCAGGGTTTGTATTTTGGAAATTATTTCAATTTAAGTATTGTTTGAAATCGAGTAAGTTCATAAATTTTGATTTCTCGCTGTTGGGTGAAAATGGAGCGCGTTACAAGAAATTTGACCCGTGACGAGTGTGTTCAAGCAGTTACTTTACATGGCGAAGGAATGAGCTACCATGCCACTGGTTTGAGGTTGAGAGTTACCCATACTCAATATCCCGTGTTGTTCAACGCTTCAGAGAAACCAATGACTACCATAGACGTCCTGGGCAAGGCAGGCCTCGAGTCACTACAGTGGCTCAAGATCGTTTCATTAGATTACGTGCTTGAAGAGAACGATTTACCACGTCGAGAAATATTTTAATCGAACTTAGTGCTGTTCATAACATCCAACAAAGCATTGATACTGTGAGGAGACGTCTTACCGAGCACAACTTGCATATTAGAGTACCAGCGACAGGCCCTGCATTAAACGCAGATTACCGTAGAGCTAGATTACAATTCGCTACGCAGCATGTAAACTGGACTATTGAGTACTGGGGGCATGTTTTGTTTATGGACGAATCTAGGTTTTGCCTGTATAGCTCCGATCGATGTCTAAGAGTGATTCGATGACCAAACGAGCAGTATGCCCAATGCAACATACGTGAAACAACTTTATTTAATGGAGGCTCTGTGATGGTTTGGGGAGGAATTTCCCTAACAGCGCGAACAGATCTTGTTCCTCTACGTGGAGGTTCGTTAAACAGCGAAAGGTATATTTCTAATATTTTATCTGAGCACGTTGTACCTTTTGCTCCTTATATCGGCAATAACTTTTTGTTAATTCACGACAATGCGGGACCACACGTAGCGCGTATTGTAACTGAATATTTGCAAGAGGTAAATATTCAAATTCTTCATTGGCCATCGTGTAGTCCAGATTTAAACCCAATCGAGCATATGTGGGACGTTATTGGCAGAAAATTAAGACGTCGTCAGCCTCCCCCAGCAACCTTGTAAGACATGGAAAGGATAGTTGTTGAAATTTGAAATGAAATTGAACAAAATCAAATTGAAAACCTAATTATGAGTATGCCACGCTGATGTGCAGCCGTTATTAGAAGTAGAGGCGGAAACACACGCTACTAATTAATCTTTATTTTTATAACATAATTATTAATCTGTTTATTTGTTATTTTTTGTTAGTGCCATTTTTTTAAAGTTACTTCTTATGATTTTCTAATAGAAATGTATACTGAAATATAAAATCGTCTATCTTCATTGTTATTGAACACAACTAATTGAACCAAGAATCAAAACGTTGAGAAAACACTTAGCTCACGTTAGAATTACTATGCAATTTTGTACGAATCCTAGAATATTCCACAGGGTGTTTCAAATTTTGAGAAAAAACACAACATATTTGATACACCCGGTATACCATGAAAATTAGCTTCCCAACAAAAATTGCGAGCACAGTAATGTTCCTAAAGGATAAGCCTATCATGTGCAAAAAAAATCATTTAAATCGGACTATAAGTTTAGAAGATATATAACATCAAAATTGTTGGAAATTTTTAGTGGTGCGTTAATATTGCTGTTCAGTGTACATTAAAAATTCTAATATAACATTTATTGATTTTTAATGATTTTGTTCAGTAGATTTTTGTGACACGATGTTTTTCTCGAGACTACATTATCAGATTGTTTCATACTGACAAAATAGTTTCCTTGACTCGCCTTGACATAATCATTTAATATTAAATAGCTATTATCCATAAGACGCCTCTTCTATCGGCATACTACTGTTGATAAATATTTGGAACAAAATTAAAAACAAAATAATGACTTTGACGCCCTGCAGCCATCATTTTTTGGAACTAAGATAAGTTGGCTAGATCGTCATATTTTAGCCTTACGAATTTGATGTAGTATTTGGTGCAGACCCTTTATAGACTAGCCTATTTTATGTGATGATAGACGCTTATGATATAGCTGACATGATAAATACATTTTCACATTTTTTCAAGAATCATTATAAGCCTATCTATAATATGGCTGCTCTACTTCTACTTTTTTTGGCTAAAATTTTCGCCTGCGGCGCTGTGCCTTCTTTCTTTCACTTAATGATAAACCTCTAATTAAATAAATAAAGATCAATTTATTGGACATTAAAAAATATAAAATCTTCTGAAGGGTAGAACGATCCTCATGGGCACTTTGGGATGTGCGCTTACATCTCTTTGTGAGACTCGATGGGTAGAGCGCATAGGTATCGTAACTATAGATCCGACACGCCATTCATAAATGCTATAAAATTGTGATGCCAAAATCGTTTGGTGGCAAGACGCCGTGAGGAGCTAGGTGGGGTCGGGAGTGGGGATTACTCTGAATTTACATATGCATGCTACAAAACCACAGAACAATAAAGGTTAGGTTGACAAAACTCCAGGAAAACCCACAGAAAAACGCTGTCACAAATCCGAGTATTGCCGAGTCAATGCGGATGGCCACGAAAATGATGAGATCTGGGCGGATTCTTTTTTGCTGCGTTGCCATACTACAGATTTTTTACAAGGTTTTAGGCAATGTCATATATTTCCCACATCATGTTATTCTAGTAAATCATAGAAGTTAATACTTTTAACAGAGTAAGCCCAGAAAACTACGTTTTCTGTGGCGTAAGTCTGGCAAACCAAGTGGAGGGGAGCAGCTTGAGTGTTACTTTACACTGGAATACAATGATAACAACACGTTTATTTGTTATTGTTCGGTCTAATAGTTACGAAGTCTATGGTAGAGCGGCATGACGGGGTACCCAATTTTCTGTTGACCTGGTCAAAATTGTGGAAACTCTGGGCAAGATTTCAGAGTGGCGTGACTCGAGCACAGCTGGCCAGGCTGCTTCATTTGCGATATCTTTATGTAACTCTCAGTTCATCGTCTCAATATAGTGATGTACTGCCCCTTATGCAGTCTCTGAGTAAAGTGCTTCAGAAGACGGCGCTCGATCCTAATGGCGGTATTATTCTAGTAAATAACACAGTTTCCATTCTTACCGACTGGAAAACATGGACGCTAGCTTTAGGAAATCCTGGCAGCATGCAAAAGATCTAGCTAATCGGCCGGCTCTCGGGCTGGTAATTTCTCGGATCCCTCGAGGTGGTGGACGTCAGATTTATCGTGCAAACTATGAAATGAACTCAGCCGAGGAATACTAGAGAGTAGACAACTATTACTAGACTTTGTACTCATAGATCTGCGAGAAAGATTTTCAGTTAAAACATTGGACGTCTTTCAGCTATCAATTTTAAATCCAGAAAATATATTCTGCCAATCAGGATGTCGCTCCTTTTCTGCTGAGAGATGAAATTTCGTTGCGGCTTGAGAAATAGATGCGGGAAAAGGAGCGGGCAGAATATTTGCCAACAATTGCTGTAGACCTCTTGGCTAGGTGCGATAAGAATGCATCCTTATCGCACCTAGCGATAAGGATACATTTTCTATCATAAATAAATTGAGCCGCCTCCTCGGTCGTACCCCTTTGCATATGCATAGAAATATTCCAATTGATATTAAAAAGGTGATCACTAGGTTTGCGAAAACCTTCAGGAGCAAGAAGTTGAAGTTCAGTATTTAATACAATAACTAATTAGCTAAACATAATAAATGCCATACTTACTAAAAATATACCTTGGCCTTAATTTTGTATTTTATTTATTTTTAGAAGCTCGAAGAACAGGTGTTATTTTATTAGTTAGGGGGGGGGGGGGGGGGGGCAGGGCGAAAAATAAAAAATAGGTCAATTGATGACAAGATATGGGCGTGGTCCCAGAAAAATTATTCAATTCCTCCCCCCCCCCCTCAGCGAAAAGCTAAATTCGCGCCTGAGACTAACGGTACTTTGCTCCTCAGGTGGATTTTTAATGTGGTACTACCATACTACGAATTAGGAACACTTTAACCCTGTAAACGAAAAATGACAAAAAAAATCGATGTGTTCCATAAGAATTAAATGTTATTATACTTTTCCAGTAAATGTTAGGTTGTATTAAAAGTATTGTGTTTTTCAAAGCCGACAGAACGATAATGTGTTTTCCTTATTTAGGTTACACCTCACGCCTTGTGGAGTAACCAAAGGTTTATTAAAAGCTCCGTCAACTAAAAAGAAATTAATAGACGTAACTTGCATGATAAAAAATGTGTTGGAGGTCTAACTTGGACATAGATTTATGTCGCAAGACATATTCTTTAGTCAAAGTAATTCTTAAAATAACAGTAGCATGCTTTAGTCCAACAAAAGATGCTAAAAATATAAAGAACTACTTTACAAAATTAAAGCGGTTTCACTGTCGATGTCTTTGGCAAACGTCATTTATCGTCTTAGGATTTCAAGACTGAAGCTAATTGTATTGCAGTTTAATAAATTAAGAAATTTGGCTAGTTATTTTTTTGCGCTCTGGAATGCTGGAAACATAAATAGTTATTTTGTCAAAATTCTACAACGCAAAACGCATTTACATTATCAAAAAAAGTCACAGGAAAGTACAAGGTGCTGTAGGAAATCTTTTTAGTTTCTTTTTAAACAAAATCCTTAATTCACGAAATCTATTTACTTGACTAATTTGCATCGTTTTACCTCGTTTGTTCATAGAGAATCTGAAAAAATAAGTGAGGTTGGTGATACCAGGGAAAATTATCATTTTCTTTGGTGATACTGTTCCTTAGCGTGTTTCTTTGGTTCCGCTTTTCTGTTGGGTCGGAGAACACTCCTATCAGGTTCAGCACATAGCAAAGTTATTTGTAACAACAATTATTATGTTCTTTATTTCATTATGTAATCTATGTTCTGGTTAAGCACAGAGTTTTTTATTGTCCTAATCCGTTGTAGGGTGTTTCTTGTTCGTCTTTATCTTGAGTTATATTGTTAGGTTGGTAACTGTCTGTTTGTTTGTTTTAAGAAGAAGGGATTTCTTGAAATTCTCGTAGCTTTTTCTGTCTCTTCACTCCCCTTTTAGAGGTAAGCTTTCTTAACTGTTATCATTAGTTTTGTTGTTTTTATATTGGGTATTCAGTGGGTAAGTTTCTGCTCGTTTTAGGGGTGTTCGCCTTTGCTTTCGCTCATGATGCCTAGTTACCACGCTAAGTTTTAACCACGTTTGCTTACGTTTTTCCCATATTTCCATACTCACGGACGTCACAGACTTTATAAAACTTGATAGTAACATATAAGGTTCTGAGTATTTCTGTGCAGCTTCTAAGGATTGTACTTGGTTCGCGACATCTTGGAGTTGCAATGTACTATTTTCTAGTAAACGGTGTCGAATATTGTTTGAACTCAATCCACTTATAAAAGAATCTCTTATATAATCATTACAGCTTTCATCGACGGCTTTAAAATTGCAGTCCTTACTGCAACTTGTTTTAATTCTTGCAAATATTTACTTATGGTCTCACCAGGCTGTTGTTCTCTAATAGCAAATAGTCCAACAGGGTCTAAGAATACGTCATTCTTAGGCTTAATAAAAATAGAACCTAGAGTTTAAAAAGCTTGTTCATACGTTTATAATCGATAATAAAATTTTAGTTTGTATAACTTCGTGATAAAATTAATGAAAAGTTTGTCATCATCGTCTATGTTTGTGATTGGTGATATGAAGTTGTCATATGTTACTTTCGAATTGGTTCGTTCTTGAGCAGCTATGGGAGGGTTCTAATCAGTGTCAAATCTTTCAGATAATAGAAGTTTATCCATTCTAGTAAAATAAATTCGATACTACGCTTTATTTAATTAGAACACAGCATGACTTAAATAATACATTTTGACAACTATACATAACAATTTAGCCAACTGGTACAACAAACAAACAGGAGTAATATATAGCACAGTCGGTACCAACGTTATAGAATATAAACAACCTTATAAAACAAAATCCCTATAATAGCGCCATCAGCGTCAGGTTGAAGAACTAAACGAATGGGAAACGACCTTCACCATTTAAGTTATCCCAGCCTGGACTTGACTCTGACTACTTTGAAATTTTAAAACCTGAAATCATATAAACTTAAAATCTAAAGTAACAAACAAAATATATTATTTGGGTTGTAACCTGGCATTGCAAAACTTATGAGTTAAATAGTGTATAACCATTAAACATGCACTAAACTATATATTAAAATGACTTCTCAAAACAAGTTAAAATTTAATAAAATATTGCAACCTACTAGAGTAGCTAATAGATAGCTAATATAACTTTAAAAGTTAAGCTGGCAAGAGCCGATGCCATGGAGGGTGATTAATGGTCCCGCAACATAAGAAGCCCAGTAAAAAGTTGGCCTACTTTATGCTCCAGGAAATGTATCCAACTTAGCTTTTCATGTAAAGGAGCGATTACGGGGCTTTCCAGGAGACGGCGTTTAGTTTAGGTAATCTGTTTTCCCCCCCAAAAAAAAGAGCTTACTTCCGGTTGCTCTTTATTTTTATTAGATTTTTAAAATGGCAGTGTATAAAAATTTAAATTAGATTGCGAAATGAAAATATAGTGAGTGGCAAAAAATATCGTGTAATATAAAATAATATTATTGCTGAGTCTCAATCGCCTCGTTCTACTGTTCACTTGTCAACAAAGTGGCATTCATAATCTTTGTTTTCTTCATATTTTACGCCTCTTTTGACCACTTAAAACCTGCTGTTGATTTTATGTCATTTATTATTGTCCAGCGCACTGGTCTATTTAATTTCTTAACTTAAAATAAAAAAAGTAATTTCTTAATTTAAAATCATGCCATAGCAGCACCAATTTTTTCAGTCGCTTAAATCTGGGATAATCATAATCTGGTCTTTCTATTAACAAAAACCTACCCATTTCTAATCAATATATTCTCCGCCCATTAGGAATTTCCATTGTATCCAATCACTTTTTGAAGTTATAAACTGTTTCTATTGTTTTCCAAAAACTTTATTAATATTCTAAAAATGTTTAAATTTTCATATATTAACTGTGCCATCTAGAAACAGTGTCGTAACTCTCCCAAGTATAGAATTTTAGTGCGGCGTCTTATCACCCTCCGATAGACATTTATAACCCCTATTTTAACAAAACCATGTAATTTGATCATTCGTTGACAGATTATGTCTATGTTCTGTCGCTCCTCAGGTACTTTATACTTCCAATATTTACAATCTGCAGGGACCCTGCAAGTTTAGTAGTGTGTAGGCATGTCGGACCCACAAAATCCAAATCGGACGGTTGGTTGAGCACGGTTGGGTCGACTTCATCGATATTTGACGAGGCACGTCATATATTAATTCTAACAGATTTGCCACAATTTTTTTGTATTTTGAATCAAAAATGTCTGAAAGGAAGATGTAGGCTCGGAGAGAGATTTTTAAGCTACATGGGATATTTCCAACACCAATTATTTAAGTAGAGACAGCAGTTCCTCAAATGTATTCGTATTTATTCGCAAAAAGTTTTTAAAGTCAATTGGTCCTAATTCGTTAAAAATATTCATATTGCTAAATTTTTTTCTCTCTAATAGTCACTTCTTTTTTTTTTCTTTCTTCGCGAATTCTTTTTTATAGCAAAGTCATCGCAATTCCGATTTTTTGACATTTACTAAGAGCCATTTTGACAAATAACTTTTATATTCTATGAATATGACCTTTACGACTCAAGATTCGAAACACACCGACTTTGTTTCTGTTTTCTGTGCACACGGCAAGATCGGGTGGTGTGGAGAGTAGCACCCGATTTTTCCTTTCCTATATGCCCTGCAAATCGAACCCTGCAATTTAACGCTGTCTGCGATAAATAAATTAAAACTGAACTGTGTCCGAAAACTTTTAGGATACAAAATACGTAGATATATTATAGTCGGCATAATTCCATTTTTGGGTGCCAACTAACCTGTCCCATCTCTGACTTTGGTTATCCTTCTGCTTCTGATCCATTTCTCACCCAGCATCTGCCTTTTCATTGATCTTTGGGTTACTGCTATTTTATTCATTTGTTGTTTTGTTAATGTCCATACCATGTTAATACTGGGAGAATACACTGAACAAATTGTCATAATCTTAAACTTTAACGTATATTTTTAGTTTTTAGAATATGCCAAGTAACCTTTTAAATGCTGCCTACGCTAATCTTTTTCTACGATATCTCGGCAATATGGTGTTCCTTTCTTAGTTGCAGTTAGTGCAAACCTTGGACAATATTATAGCCAAGTAATTCAAAGCTCCTGCGATGTTAACATTTCAAGCCCTTGATGGATGTCAGTTTTTCCATTCTCACACTGCAATTCACATAGGTACCCCACCGAATAATATAACCTATTCGAATTCAAGACCAACGTTATACTATCTTCGCAGAACTGTCGCGAGTATTTTTTTGCAGTGATATTGCAAGGCCATGGAATATTATTTCAAAAATTAAGCATCTTGAAACTATTAAAGACTACCAGACACCTCTCTAAAAGTTCCTGAGACCGTACAGGTGAATATTTTTTAAAGAGGCTCAGAAAATCCTATAATAATGCACTAACATAAGTTGTTTAAAATCTTTTTGATATAGCCGCTCCTCCAAAGTGAGATAGTTTGTACTTTAAATCATCAAGTTAATTAATGTTGTCGCTCCTCCCTGTATTTTAACCGAAAGGGCAATTTATGTGTTTTCACTAGAGCTCATCAAATCCACTAAAAAAGCTTTTGCCCAGATTAATTTGTACATGTATAATGTTTTCCCAAACGGGGAATATATTTACATACAGTTATTCAAATTTCGCTTCACAAAATCGCGAATTTCAAATCTAAAAATCAAATTTTCTCACACTTTGGCACATCGCGGGTTTTTAGGTAAATAGCATAGAATATACACGATCAATAAGAGAGTTGTACAGATTTTAACATGCTCTATAGCGGCGCGTTTTTGCTATACATACAGTTTAGGTAAGTCCTTAAAAAAAATTTCTTTTATATTCATTGGTCGTTTTAACTTTGTACTTTCCTTTATAGTATCCCCTGATGATGAGTGCTTAAGCGCTCGAAACATGTAGGGAACCTTTTCATCTATCATCATTTTTAATAAACTGTGGAGGAGGACTGCTTTGTTTTATTTATACAATGTTATTTATTCTTTAAACCAACTATGTAATCTAACAATAAACTTTTCCATATTTTTAATAAAAAGGCATTTTTCGTATAAACTAAACTGCAACTATAAAAATGCTTAAAGACATCTCATGGTGAGTGCGAACTTAAGCAAGCAGGAGCTGAGCTCGTATAAAAAATTATGCGCCGTCAACTCATAATATACGCTAAATACATAAGAGAAAACAGGAAAACACTAAACACACATGTATGCGTGTGCGCTAATCCTTTTACGTAAAATTATCACAGTTACCCCCACTTCACCATAATGTATTCTAGCTATTTTAACACTTTATAAACCTCCACCGTATATCCTGGTGCGGAAAAAAACATTTTCAATTTCCCTAGAAGAATATTTATTTAAGTAGCGTGTTATAACGCACGTTAGACACGCAAGAAAAGGTTTAGCCACGAGACCGTGTTAGGTCAAGTAACTAATTTCCTTAAGTGACCAATCCAACACCTTTTTTTAAATAAATTGATATGGAAAAAAATAATTTGATAATTTATTTGTAAAAAATCATTATACGAGGTCATGTAATAGTCTGTGTCACATAGCGTATATATCGTACACTTTGCAGTGGTGGATTAAGGGGCGAGGAAAGGGAGGAAGGCTTTCATATATTTAGTGCGTCAAAAATTATTTTTACCTGTCAGTGTAGCTACTGTCGAGACGATTGTCTAAATTCCCCAAGCCAATCCTCGGTGTTGCCACATCGCGTGGATTAGATGGCAACCCGAAATACATCGTGTTGCCTGCAAACAGACGACACTATCAAATTAAGAAGTCAAAACCTTTACTATAATATGAGTAAGCATATAAGAAATATTCATAGGATAACAACAAACGCTCTTTTGTATGACAAAAGCGAATTTTAAATGTTTGGAACATGATTGCAACAATTAATTTCAGCAGAGCAATGGGCTAACTGGACTTTACTGGCTTACAATTTAATAATTGAGATGATCAAAACTTCGATCAAAGATTAATAAGGCAAAGTTGTGTTATTTTGTAACCGAGGACCAAACCCATTATACATATATATATATATTTAAATTTGATACACGTCACAATCAAGCACCTTACATCGGAAATATTTGTAAGGCAACTTATTCTCAATATTAGTAATTCAGTTAGAAAGTAGCTACTTAAATATTTTTGTTTTTCTATACTCATACTATGAAATGTTTATATAATAAAAGAGTATACAATTTCTATAGTAAACAATTCATTATTAATAAAAATATTTTTCGAAATAGATATATTATATATGCTGGATAACAACTGGGAGGTGTTTAGAAGGAAAACCATCAGGTGAAATCACTCCATAATATTAACAACATTGTTAAAAAATATTTTATTAAATAATTAGTTTTGGCTTTTTTACCTGCTGGTTAAAGGGTTAGTGTTAAAGTGTATAGGTATCAATAATTAAGTCATTTGAAATAATAAAATAAAGGTAAGAGGTAGATATACAGGGTCGTTGGTATGTATGGAAACGGTCGATTATTTCTCAAAGTAAAACAGCCAGCAAAAAATATTTAAGACAAAAGTTTTAGGGTTTTTTGAGGTCTATTGGAATTTTAAAAAAATAAGTATACAAGATGAGTCGAAAAGCCGTAGAGAAACAAAGTTACTTTTTTTTTAATAGAACACCCTATATCTTAGAATATTTTTGGATTCTACATAAAATTACAATTATTTTTTAGTAAGTCTATTATAAGTCTAAACCTAATAGTTTCCGAGATATCGACTTTTGAAAAATTATATTTTTAAACTTTGACAGATTCTAGCTTTCTAATGTTATACCATAGAGCAAAATGGCTTCCATGTCCCTATCTTACTTTTTTATTATCTTCCCAAAAATGTCAACTTCCGGTTAAACCGGAAGTACTATATTTCCGGCTTTTGAGTTACATCCGGTTTAACCGGAAGTTGACATTTTTGGGAAGATAATAAAAAACTAAGATAGGGATATGTAAGCCGTTTTACTCTAAGACGTACCGTCAAAAAGCTAGAGGCTGCCAAAGTTCAAAAATGTTATTTTTCAATAGTCGATATCTCGGAAACTGTTAGGTTTAGACTTATAATGTATTTATCAAAAAATAATTATAATTTAATGGTAAATCCAAAAATATTCTAAAACAGATGGTGTTCCATTAAAAAAAAGGTAACTTTGTTCTCCTACGGCTTTTTGACTTATCCTGTATACTTATTTTTTTAAAATTCCAATAGATCTCAAAAAACCCTAAAACTTTTGTCTTAATTATTTTTTGCTAGCTGTTTTACTTTAAGAAATAATCGACCGTTTCCATACATACCAACGACCCTGTATACAGGGTCCTGCAATAGTGCGTCAGGCTTCCATAGCTCCTATACGAATTTAGTTAGGAATTTCATTCATATGCTAACTTATACTGTATCATACGGGGTACTTCAGGAAAATATTTTTTTATATACAGGGTAGCCCAAAAAAGTGTGGACATAAAAAGTTTTGATTTTTTAAATGGGATACCCCATATTTTTTTGCATATTTAGATTTATGCTATTGTCCTTTATAAATGCCTAAAATTTTGTTTGATTTGCTTTTTTAGTTTAAGAGCAATCAATTAAAAACTAAAAAAAAACATATTTTGCAGTCGTGAAAAAAATATCAAAAAAACAATCTAAAATTAGTTTTTCAACCACGGTATGAAGTGAGTTTAATGACAAGAGGTTTAAAGATACTATGAATCGAATAGTATTTATCTATTTTATACAGGGTGTTCATAATATGGTTTCAAAAATGACACATTTCAAACCTATTTTTCTCAACTTTTCCAAATGGAACACCCTGTATATTATTTCGGTATTTTATATAAAATACACAAGCAATTTTTTTTGTAGTTGAAGCATATAAGTTATTTCCAGCCGTTTTCGAAATAAATGCAAATTTCATAAATTATGTTGATTAAACAGAGTTTATTTTTAAAATTAAGCGTAGGTAGCATGAAAGAACTCCTAGAGAATGCTACCTTTTATGTAATATTGATGATTTTTAATTTTTACTATTTTTGGAACTTGCTCCATAATAAATATTTTTTTTATTTTATTCTATATACTTAGTATGCAGTATAGGTAGGCATATTTATGTCTAGTTTTAATGTAGCAAAGTAGATAGTGTAGAACTTGAATACCAGTTATAGAGTTATATTTTTGTACTACAGTTTTGCTTGTAGTTTAACAATATTATAGTTTTAAAATATACAATATTTTATATTTTGATTTTTAAAGACCATCTACTCTCTATAATCACCTAACCAGTTTAACTATCAATAATGCATGACATACATTTAAAATTACTATAGTTTTACTATAACTATACTATAATAAGAGATTTATAATTCAGCGCACTATTCTGTATATAAACAAACTGACATTATTTTCATTAACATCAATTCTGACTTAAGAGTAAATAGAATTTCTTTTCCACGCCTAACGTAGAACATGCGCAGTGGCCAAGGGTTATACAACAACGTGGCAACACCGAGGATTGGCCTGTGGGACTTAGACAATCGTCTGTCGAGTAGTTGCGGATGACACTCCCCTTCTCTCTTGGGAGCATCAGAAACGACGAAATTTGACTCTTTGTCCTTTACGCCCCCCCTAAAGAAAATCCTTGTAAGTGAATGAAAAATAGATCTGACAAGTTCTACAGTTAATATTTGTTTTCTACGATCGTGCTAAAAGTTATTATTCTTTGGCAAAAGTTTATCTTTTTGCACTAGTGCAAAAAATACTTTGAATGAATAGGGTTCATTACGAGTTCAGTATAAAGATTAAATTTTTTTCTTGGAATTTGAGTATAAGTATAAACATGGTTACCATAGGTACTTAGGTTTATCTGATATTAATAAAACTTGTCGCCATATCAGAATTGTTGGTATAACTTCTTTTATTCTCTCAAAGTATATTGACTTTAATTCAGAATTTTCGCTCTAACTATTCAGTCAGAACTAGAAGCGCGAAAACTTGAATTCAAGGTTCTAAAATTTAAATTTTCGTGCTAGACGCCGACCCCCGCCACTGCTACATTTAGTTCATCAACCAGTCGCGTATGGCGCTACCAGGGAAGCAATTTAGTATGTTAAGTTGCCTATCTATCCCTCCCATAAGCTCATCTCTCTCGTCTATTGATAGAGCTGCAAAAAGGGAATGACTTATCTGGAGCAAAGACTCCATCATTGTACATACAATTAAAAAAACTTATAAAATTAACCGATTTTGTATTCTGTTACGAACCAAGATTACAAAAAGAAACGTAGCTTTACAAAAATAAAAGCGAGAATGAGTAAAATTGGACTTTTGCAAGCAAAAGTCAAATTGTATCAATATAAAACAAAATTACCAAAAACAAAATTTCAAGTAAGGAATAGTTATTTATGTACCAAGAGCATTATAGTCTAGTAACGCCTATGGTATATACAATACTTTATTTTTCATTAATTTTAAAATATAAATAGTTAAACTCCTGCTTTTTTTTAAAACTATTTTTGCCAATTTTTAGAATTTAGTGAGCTTTGATCGGTTGTCATAGAATAAGTTTGACGATTGTTAAGGGTTGTTTATTTTATGCGACTTTTCCGTTTTATAAACAAATATATGGAAATTCCACAAAATATTTTAGAAAATGCTGAAAAAGTTAAAAATTACTATATTATTACTATAATTAGTTAAAAAAATTACCGGCAAAGTCTAAAGCCCTGTACGACAAGGAGTATGAAAATTTTCTGCAATGGAAAGTAAAAAACCAAATTACGGTGATTACTGAAACAGTAATGATGGCTTAGTTTCAGGAATTGGTATGTAACCCTTTTGCTCATTGGTAATAACAATTTTCAATTATTTTTACTTTATTTTAGTCGGAAAAATATACCCTAAAATAATAGCCTTTGGACAAAATATTCCCAGGTGAAGTCTGAACTAATAGTAAAGGAAAACATTAATATTTCAAGATATTGTTAATTAATACCATTTTTAAAAGTTAAATCAAAAGAATATCTTCCTAAAATGTAAAATGTTTTGGAAGTTGAACACGTTTTAACTTTTATCAAAAATGCGCCGAATGATACCTTCCTGCTGCATAAAGTGGTACTCGTAATGGGAGTTTTTGGCGACCTAAGACGGGATTAGATGGTAAAAATGACCATTGATGATATTGAGGATAAGGGGCCTGTTATGCTTGTCAAGATACCAGAAACTAAAACTGCTACGCCAAAAAGTTTTACTATAATCGAAGGAGACCAAACAGATGCCTTAAAATTGGTTAGACAGTACCTTGCATTAAGGCCAAAAGGAATTAAGGAACGCAGATTTTTCCTTACATACCGAAATGGTAAATGCATAGCTATGCCTGTGGGTAAAAATACACTAGGACGTGTTTCTTCAACTAAAGCAAAATTTCTTAATTTAGAAAACGCCAAGGAATATACAGGACATTGCCTACGTCGGATCTTGTTCACACTTCTTATCGAGGGTGGTGCTTCCCTTGCAACCCTTATGCTACACGGAAAGTGGAAGAGTACTAGCGTAGCGGATGGTTATGTAAAGGAAAGCATCACGTCGAAAAACCGAATAGCAAAAATGATAGCTAGCTCTGTTACCGAAAAAGAAAATATGTTAAATTAATGTTGAACTAGAGCAGGAATCCGCATGCACATAGAGAAACTCAGCAATCGAGTCGCAAAATTTCATAGTTGGTTCAGCTTCTTTCCCAGGAAAAATTAAAAATTGTACATTTAACATAGAAAAAAACAGAATAATATTATGTAAAAAAAATTGTTAAAAATAAATACAAATTTTGTTCAATATTTTCTTTAATAATAATTACCGGGCATTACGAAAATCACCGGGCATTATGAACTTTATCGCCCGCTAATATTTCCTATGATATTATGATGATATTTATAGCAACCGTTTCTAAGGTATGATAAGTAAATAATTGATAGATGAAAAATAAAATCATAAATGTAGACATATCAGGATTTTGATGCATATACGTTAAAAATCATAATATCGGCTGATGCAACCATGATTCAAAATTGCAGGGTGAACATGCATAGGTACGGATCGGCCTTAACATTTGCGTGTTATTATGAATTCATACTGGCTTTTAGTTTTATGATAAAGGCCATAACGACATCCAAATGAGGATGCTAATTGTGTCATAATGATACCGTCAAAGATTATTAAAAACATTTGTTATCTCTAACGAGGTAAATTATGCCAGACTTGATTAGCCATATTTATAGCATCCATGCGCATGCTGAAAGTTGCACTTTCCCGAACTATTGCCGAAAGTTTTTCAACACTGACGCCGGAAACAATGCATCAACAATTGCATATCTATATAGCAAATTTCCTCACGCATAAAGAAAAAAACATTGTACCTTTGCGTCCTTCGATATAGTATCACTTTCCGAACTTGTTAAGTCCATAGCTATTAAAAACCTTATAACTACTGTCCCTGCAAAATTACTTTTATTACCCCGGATCTAGTGTGAAGACAAGCGAAGAGACAGAATATTATTTGATAAAGAGTCAAGTTATGCCACCGGCATACCTGTAGTAATTAACGTAAATAATGTTACGGAGAAATTTTCAAGTCATTAATTGAAGACAATGGTTGTCTCTTGCGACACACTATTTAGAGCATAAAAAAATTCAATCCTTTAAGTAGATATTGTGTCGATTTATTTTGTTCAACTCTATATGTTTTTTAGACTGTATAAAATGAATAGTTTATTTTCCCAGACCATGTACTTAAATAATTTATCACTTCGAAACAAAGAAGACAGAAACGAATAAAACGTGGCACTTTTGGCACCCTAGCTTTATATACACGTAGTAAATATTACTATTCTCTCATTTACCCACAGCTACATGGCCATAATAACTACATTACAACCTAAATTATTCTGCTGTTGTTTCTTCAGAAGGCATTCCACTTTTAGACATTTCGGAAATGTTGATAGGGGCCGCTTACCAAATGAACCCCATCGCTATCTGTAATTTTATTGTTCCAGCTATCCAGTAAACCAGAATAAGCGAAATTAGAGTAGTAAATGGTTAGTGTATTTATATTCAGAGCAGAACCAGAACGTTTTTTTAATGCGTTTTATTTAACCTTTGTCATTTAAACGCAAACTTTAGTTTTCGAATAATAAAATATGACTGGCTGGATAGTTTTTGCTGGTTGGACCCTCCGAAACAAGTATCCAATTTATTGTACCGGGTTATTGCGTATAATGTACCCCCCTGTAATTTTTTTATTTGATATAATTAAAAAAAAATAAAAATACAGCCGCTTGGGTGACTTGAACTATTATCTCTTCCGGTATAAAAGAAGTAATTAAATTCGATAGTACACAGGGAAAAACAAAAAGTTTAATTTTTTTAA
Organism: Polydrusus tereticollis; assembly: GCA_963920685.1. Lineage (NCBI taxonomy): Eukaryota > Metazoa > Arthropoda > Insecta > Coleoptera > Curculionidae > Polydrusus > Polydrusus tereticollis. The sequence continues at coordinate 203,544,272 of OY987326.1, forward strand.
ATTGGAACACCCTGTATAAAATACATATATACCTAAATCCAATAGTTACAGCAATATTTGAATATAAACTCAATATCTACCGATTTTTAATAGTTGGCCATGCATAGAAAATAAAAATGATAAATGTCAATTCTGCCATATTTATTAATGAGTATTGACATAATATATGCTGTTGTAAGTAAGTTAATTTCTGTTTGTCGATAGTATGCCCTATTCCGAGATAAAAAAACAAAATATTTTAACTTATTATATAGAAAACAATAATAATGCTCGTGCTGCTATAAAAGAAATGAGGCGAGAAAATCCAGGGATGCATCTACCAACTCGAAGAACATTTAGGATGATATATAGGAAATTCCAAGAGACGTCCAGTTTACATAGAAAGAAGGAAGTAAGTGATACGAATAAAAATAGCGAATTGAACATTCTACTCTCAGTGGAAGAAAATCAACATGTGCCCATAAGAAATATTTCAAGAAACTTACGAGAAACTCAAGAAAACATTGCCAATACATCTTACGGAAAAATTCAAAAAACAAATTGCTTTAAGCCCTATAAAATAAGACCAACAACCAAACTAACCCCCCCAAGGCAAAGAGCAGATCGGGTAACTTTTTGTCAGCTAATGTTACAGCGTATAAACATAGATAATAATCTCTTAAGAAAAGTACTGTGGACTAATGAATCAACATTTGTGACAACTGGTACGATTAATAGGCAAAACACGAGGCATTGGGCAGTACAAAATCCACATTCGTACAGAGAGTTTCAATTTCAGGGCCGCAAATCCGTTAATGTGTGGTGCGGTATCCTTGGCAACACCGTTATCGGACCTCATTTTTTTGGGGAAACTTTAAATGGGGAGAGATACTTACACTTCCTAGAAAATAATTTGGAGGAATATTTAGACGGGTTGCCCCTTCGGCGCTTGCAACATATAATTTTTCAGCAGGATGGCGCACTGCCCCATAAAATAGTTAGAGTAAGAAACCACCTTAATGAGAGATTTCCGGAGTGCATAGGAAGAAATGCACCTATAGAGTGGCCTGCTAACAGCCCCGACTTAACCCCAATGGATGTGTTTCTTTGGGGTTATTTAAAAGCTCGTGTAGGTCTCCACAATGCAGAAAATATTAACCAATTGAAGAACTTAATAACCAACGAAATAGCCGTTTTAAACCGGGATCACCCTAATTTTACAATGGATTCTTTAGAAAAAATACGCAGAACTCTAGTTAGGTGCCTTGAAGAGAACGGACGGCCCGTTGAACAGTTCGCCATTTAAGTTTTCTGTAGGTTTTGAAGTCATGTTTATCTGTGTTATAAATTCATTTTATTTAAGTAAATATAATAATATTTAATTTGATAATAAGCCACTTCGTGACAAATTAACTTTCATATTTAAATATCTGGGTAAGTGTTGGATTTAGGTATAGGGTATATTTAACAAAAGTTATTTAGAAATGTTAGTAGAATTTAAAAATGTTTTTATACAGGGTGTTCCAATTTAAAAAAATTAAACTTTTTGTTTTTCCCTGTGTACTATCGAATTTAATTACTTCTTTTATACCGGAAGAGATAATAGTTCAAGTCACCCACGCGGCTGTATTTTTGTTTTTTTTTAACTATATCAAATAAAAAAATTACAGGGAGGGGGGGTACATTATACGCGATCACCCGGTACAGTAGCGATCTATATTTGTAAATCGTCATTATTACGGCTTAAGTTAATTCTTAATATCGATTGTCAAATCAGAATTTACCGTCTAGTTATGGTAAAATAGGAAATTACAATAATATACAGTTGATGCAAAACAAAAACAGCTGATAATTGTAAATCCGCAAGAATACACAAGGAAATTAAATTTGGACAAAAAGAATTGAAACTTTATGCAATATTGAATTTACGACAATTAAAGTATTCTTCACGAACCCACTACTTATAGCAATATTTTGTTTATTTAAGCTTGTAAAAATTAATTTAATTTAAATTTTATTGGCGGATAGTTGGAAACACAACTGTAAATGCGGTGGCGCCAGTTCATTTGTTGACTTAGTTTGACGTTTCATGCAAGACTAACCTTAATTGTTCTGTGGTTTCGTGCTGAACGTCTATTTTGAAATAAAAACTCCAGATCCTTTCACAAATAGCATTAAAAACTGTTCTATTAAGAGAAACAAAAGTCCACATACATATCTCTGTAGATTACGTTGTTTACTATTTGTGAAAAGTGCCGAAGCATTTAAACAATCGATGCAAAGAGCTGCCCTAAATTTGAATATCTCCACTGTAAGCGCAATTTCAACAACAGTTAAAGAAAATAAATTATTAGAATCACCTTAAAACAAACGTTATAATTCAAAGAGAGTTGTAAATGTGTAAAGATTGGATATATAATAAGTTCTATCCGTAACACTACCTATTTATGGAATGTACGAAACAAGTAAGTTGTATTATTTAAAAATTATAATATTTTACATCGGTTATTCACAATCTGTAACTTTTTTTAGAACATCATGTAACTTTGATAACTTTAAGTTAGAAATTAAAAGATACAGAACTGTTTGATGGTTGTCTTAACTCTTTAATCTACGACAGTGCCATTATGACGTATTTAGCATTATCATAATAGCAATCAGTGCCATTATGAATTCATAATAACATCCAAATGTTAAGATACAAAAACAAAAAGAATCTTCATATTTTGCGTAGGTCTGTTCGTACACCTGCCTTGACTTTTCGGGAAGTAGGGAATCTATTACGCTTTGCGAGATATTTTCGACATCCGAAGGGACACTTTCGGATTCAGAATCTCCCATATTTAAATTATTTTTGGCCAACACTTTGCATACAATAGAAAATTAGACGGCAATAATGACGTTGTCAAAATCGAAATTGAAGCAATAATCAAAAATGCGGTTACCATGATAACGACTATTATGAACACCTGAAATTTTTAAAAATTACGAAAACGTTATCTGATATCAATGAAATTTAGACGAATAAAATCTATTTGCACTGCCGTAGATTAAATTTTAAATCATACACGTTCGATATGAACTTTGTTAATGAAACTGTTCATATCGAACTAGTATCATTAACAACTATAAGAAGCCTCTTCAAGAAAATAGGCTTCGGATGGTAAAAAGATGAACTGAGGCGTGGGCTTATGGAACTTTCCCATGTAGCTTTCAAGCGACTGGTATTTTTGAAAGAATATATGAAAGAGAAGAGATTCTTGTACCAATTCGTTTTCTTGGATGAAACATGGATTTTTCAGAATGGTACCATTGGTTGATCTTGGCAAGATGAAAATAAAAGAAGTGTTAGATCTACTAACGCTGATCGTAAAAGGTATTATGCAGTAAACAAATATATAAACTATGGAAAATGTTTGTATATTTATCTTGTTTTAAAAAAAAACTGTGTAATTCCCTCATTCGGATATTTTGGTTACAAGCGGGCAACACTGTCGTCAACTGACGTCACTCGAAGGGTATGACGTGCATCGGTTTTTGTTTTGCATTAAGTACAACTAGTTTTTGGGCTTTTACCACTAGATTCTGGTAATTCATAAGATCATTCAATCTTAGCTTTTACCAGTTTTCAGGCTTTTACGGTTGCATAATATACAGGGTCCTGCAATTAGGAATTTCATTCATATACAGGGTGGTTCAAAAAGTGTGATTACATAAATTTGTAATATTTTTAAATGGGAATCCTCTGAATTTTTTTTTATTTATTTTTGCTTTTTCGATTATTGTCTAAAAGTTTATTTTATTTGCTTTGGTAGATTAACACCAATAAGATAAAAACAAAAAAAAGTTTTTCATCACTGGAAAGAAACTCAAGAAAACCATCTGAAAGTATTTTTCTTTAACTCCGGCACTATGTATGGCAAGGGATCCAAAGATACGAAAAATTGAATCAAATTCAAAATAAGGTTTAAAACACATTTCATTTTATTCTTTTTAAGTTTTTCGAATGGAACACTGTTATTAAACAAAACTAACCTAAAATAACCTTACATATATCGAACAAGGAATATCAAAATGTGTTTAATTAAAAAACATTCAGTTCGTTCAAAAAGTTCAATAATTATTATTAATTATTTTTGCAGCGCCTTGATAACGCTTTAACATTAAGCGAAACATCAGCAAATGGGGAAAAATTTTCTCTTACCACAACTGACCCAAAACTTAACTTTATTTCTTTAAAATTATGTTTGTTATCTAACCAAATCTAGGGTAAAATTGTGTCAAATTCATATTTGATGATATGCTAAACTGATAAATATTAAAGTAAGTAAACAAATACAAATTTATTTTTTTGTTAACAAAATTAACAAAGTAAGAATATAGAAAAAGGGAAATAAAAATAATAGAAATTGCTTAAATTGGCCACCGCCATGCTTTAATCATAAATTCACATGTCTCTTCATATTTTTAAAAGCATTAACTAGCATATATTACCACATTCTTTGATAATCCTTTCTTGTAACTGTTTTAAATTTTCAACTAGCGTTTTAAAAACATTGTTCTTCAAATGAGGAAAAATCAATTAAAACCGGCAAACAAGGTGATCTGGGTGAGATTTTATGTTATTTTATTTATAATGAGAATTTAATGTCTGTTCGAGAACTGATGAATTTGTCGTCGAAAAAATTGCGTAAGTAGTTAATAGTTGTCTTGTTAAAAATAACCAAAACGTAGTTCGTAGTCAAATAATTGCTCCACAAATGGATTCAAAATGTTGTCCCTGCACCGCTGTGCTGTAACTGTGTCATGGAAAGAAATAGGACCAACAATTCTTATTCGGCAGACGGCCAACCAGACACTAATTTTTTGAGGGTGCAATGAGGACTCTACAAAAAAATGACGATTTTCACTACGCTACATGCATGTAATCTGAGAATTCACATAATCGGTGAACCAGGCTTCTTAGGACAGGCATCTTATACATTTGGTTGGCGTATTTTGCATTGTTTCACGAACGTTTGCAACAAGTTCTTCTGCTCTTACAGATGGCCTTCGAGCTTCTTTTTTTATGTTGTATAGAATCTGTTTCCCTAGACAGAGCCACGGTTCTTGTCAGGAGGATTTTAAAAACACTTTCAAATTACCTTTCACCAACTTCACGACTTTCCCTCATTAAATTGTGTAGATATATACTTGCCATTCTTAACATCACCAACTTTAAGCGTTCTTAAATATTAATAACAGAAAAAAACAGATATTGAACAGCAATACATTAATAAAATACACAAAACCAAAATCGCTGTTTACACATCATGCTGACGTTTACACAAAAATAAAGATTAGTTTTTCTGACGTTTGCCGTCGACGGCCATATTGAAAGCCCATTGTGATTCCAATGTGACCTGTCAAGACTGCCTTACATTGTTAAAAAAAAAGGAGAATTTATTAAATTCATTCTGTGTGCGTGTCAGCAACAATTTATTCGCTAGATCCAATCGATTTAATTTTTCTTGTACACTATTAAAAATATACGCGGCTTGGTGGCTATTACTTACATCAGCTGGTAAACCCTAAAAATCTCTCAAAAACCTCCCAATTTAACGCGTACCTTATAATGATAACAAAGAGTAATTGCGTTACTCTTTAATGATGGATAATTAATTGTGATCGACACGAAATACATGTGGTTTCATCAACTTCAATACAAATACAAACAGAAATGCAAAGTTTTAGCTGGCTCCTCTAAAATATAATGGTTCTGGAGAGCCCGAAAGAGTTCTTTTAAATTGTCGTAGCCAACTTCGCACCACGAATTTTGATTTTTCCTTTATGATTTGAAAATGAAAGACATGACCAACAAAAAATTTTAATTGTGATTTCACTTCCCGTAAACCATGCATATTTTTTAATATAAATTAAGCAAGATCACTTTCTGCTTTAGTTTCAACTTGGCTTTCCATGTCGTTGCGCGCCTTACTCTAAATTTTTCGGAATGTGACAACACTCTGACCTATTTCACCCTAATTTAGTCCTTTTCCTTCAAGAATAATCACAGAAACTTCGAAAACGGCAGATCAATATACAAAATCTTTCCTGTCGATAATGAGTAGGTATTAGACATAACCATATAACCATAACCTCACTTTAAATTTAGCGGTAGGTACGTAGTTGCCGACCCTGGGTTTTAACTTCGGTTGTTTTTCGATACATGGTGTATGTTTGGTTGCCTACCCTCAAGCCTGAAATTCTAGTCTTCCTTGCTGTAAATGTAGATAAATTATATAACATACTGTCTGTTCTCTTTTTGACACTAGGTCGGGACTGCCGACCCTGCCGCGCCTGAAAAGCCGCCACTAGATTTAGGAGATCTATTAGCCAGCTATTTATTAATTTTTAAATGATATAATTATTTTCAAAATATCTGTACATTTTTTTGCTCGATTTTTTGTCATGTTCTTTAATTATTTTATATTAATATTCTTTTTTATATAAATTAGTTTATACATTTAGTACCTGATAATAAAATATTTATTTTTCGATACGTAATTAAATAAGAAACATTGTTATTTTTACAACAAGCAGATTTATTACCCTATTAAGCAGTGGTAAGTATCCCGTTAATAGAACTTTTCAAAACTTTTGTATTTTAACTTTTTTACTAAACCAGCAAAACTTGGTGTAAAACAATGAACTTTTAAAGAATCCCTATTAACCCTAAAACCTTTTCGGGGAAATTTAATGTCCCATTGAAGAGAAATGGATTCAAAAAGTACAAAATGCGGCGATTCGTTTCTCCTGGGAATATTTCTATACCATTACTTGAGTTAACGCAAGTAAATTGTGCTTAGTAAGTGAGTCTTTCTTTTTAATGTGAGTTATGAAAAGCAATTTAATTTCGCAGCAAAGTTTAATTTTATAGGAGAAGTGATGTAAAGGCCGTCGTTAGTCTGTGTCTACCAAAACCATTTAAAGAATGTGTTGACAAAGATAGCACGCCCATGGATTGTCGCTGGTAAAGAAGCTTAACCCATGGCCTCGCTTCCCCCTTACGGACACCGCGTAGCTACAGACTGAATCGACGTAATATAGTTCCAAGTTGTCACTTTAAATATTAGTATTAAAAATTTTATTCTGTTTTTCTAGATTAATTTATTGTTTTACTACGGTATACCAGGGTGTGTTAGAACATACGAACCATTTCTTAGATCTGGTAGACTTTATGATCATACGCTCATCTGCACTTTTCTCTACTGGGTTGTTTAAAATTCATATTTCTGCTAAAAGTTATTTTTAGGAAAAACGCTCAAACACGTAAATTGATTTAAATTATTGTCATCTTTCTGTAATTTTTTTCAACCCCCTTCTTTTAACTTCCTAACGTGTAGCTACCTTATTTTCTTTTAACGGCAACCTAGGTCACATGGGAGCTCTATAGTGCAGTCACTTAAGCAAAAATAAGGGGTCAACCTCGGAATGAGAGATAATAAGCTGGAAACTCGTATACACCTTCATTTTGGTGTTCTAAAAGGTGTCTCAAAAGTCTCATAAAATCTCGTGTCTGCGTCGTAAGTTATTCAAGGTCAAAGGTTACAAAAATCAGTTTTTCGCGATTATCTCGGTTTTTATAGATCCAATGATGTAAACATTTATTATAAAAATTATAGAGCATAAAATTTGCGACAAATTTTGTTAAAAAAATTTTTCATACGCTCAACCGTTTTTAGGATAGAGGGCAGAGAGCCCGCAACGCTCAGCCATACTCACTGTAATGCAAGGTCAACCGTGAATCTTAGTGAATAATACCTCGTGTAATAGATATTTACGATATAAGTGTTGTAAAGATTCATATTACAACACGAGATGTTAAAGTTGTTAAACGAGGCGTCAGCCGAGTTTAATCAAACATCGAGTGTAGTTATATGAATTTACAACAAGAATATTGTACAAAATTTTATCTACTTTCATCTATGAATAAAAATATTTGGCAAAAGGCATTTTTAAAAATAAAAATGCACCTGCTATTAAAAATCGTTTTGTAAGGGCATCTATTACAGCACTAGTGCTGTAATGGCATCTATTACAGCACTAGTGTTGTAATAGATGCCATTACAAAACGATTTACAGAACTGTAAAATTCATATTACTAAATGAAAGTAGATAAAGTAATTAAATCATTGAAATATCACTAACAATAAATAATTTGTATTATTGTTAATGATATGCTGTCAATGTCAAAGCACAAATCTATTCGTCAAAAAGTCTTAACAAATATCCCCTTTCTAAAAAACATATATTATTTTTACATGCATTTAGTGGCTGTGACACTACTTCTGCGCTGTTAAAAAAAAAAAAACCTTTCATTAAATCTCTACAAAAACTTGCCAATTTCGACCAACTGGCTCAAGTTTTTGTACAAGCAAACTGCCCTGTACAGCAATTATATGAAAATGGATTACGCATCTTACTAGCGATATATAAATATATAATGCTCCTAAATCTGACGGAAATATCGATCATCTTCGATATACTCAGTTCATAAAGTCTACAAAGCTTCATAAACCTGTCCAGTTGTCCAATCTCCCACCGACAAGTGCAGCAGCCCATCAGCATATAAATCGTGTTTATTACCAGGTTCAAAAATGGTTGGGGCAAGATTTAAAACCCCAGGAATGGGGTTGGGTGCTGCAAAATGAACTCCTGGAGCCAGCAACAACAACATTACCACCAGCTCCTGAGGAATTACTCAATACACTTATTGTAATTGTAAGAATGGATGTGGTGTACGCTGTGGGTGCAGAAAATCGGGGTTGCAATGCACTTTAGCTTGTGGCCAGTGTAATGAAAAAGCTTGCCTGAATGCTGTTCTATCACAAAGCGACTCAGAGGAAGAGAGTGCATGTGACCCGGAAATTCTGGAACGCCTGGACGCAACGATTCAGGACAACGAAGATGATGGCAATGAAATAGACATTTTCACATGCCCGGAAGATGACGACGATGAAGAAGAAGGAAATTAATAATTTTGTTCTTTATTTAAATAATTATAGCTTTATATATTTTCACTTCATTTCCATTCAAATTGTAAGAAATATATAGCTACTAAATAAATATAAAATTACAATACACTGCGTCCATAAAGTCTTGCACAAATTCATTTAAAATTCAGGGGCTTACTTTTTTTAAAAACGCTCGGACACGTCAATTAGTACTTTTGTTTGCGCATTTTTTAACGTAAAATGTTTTTATACAGGGTGTCGCACGTATGAGGTATGAGGTCATCAAGGATTTTTTTTAATGGAACACCCTGTATATTATATCAATTTTGAATTCTATGATGAACACTTAACACCTCTGGAAATCACGGTTTCCGAAATATTGACGTTTGAAAATTTATTTTAAACACATTTATTGATGACCTCATACCTCATACGTGCGACACCCTGTATAAAAACATTTTACGTTAAAAAATGCGCAAACAAAAGTACTAATTGACGTGTCCGAGCGTTTTTAAAAAGTAAATACCTGAATTTTAAATGAATTTGTGCAAGACTTTATGGACGCACTGTATATTCACTCGTTTTATTTCTACATAAAATCTGCTATAAATAAATTAAAATAAAATTAGGATATACAATAAGTATTTCATCTGATTAGTTTTTAATTACACAAAGTAGATAAGTGTTATTAAATGAATATATTAAATATATGCAAAATGTTATTAAACATAATGTATTAACTAATAAATAGTACAAATTATTTATTGTTAATGATATTTCAATGATTTAATAACTTTATAGAAGGTATTATTCACTGCGATTCACGGTTGACCTTGCTACAGTGAGTATGGCTGAGCGCTGCGGTCTCTCTACCCTATATCTCAAAAACGGTTGGGCGTATGAAAAATTTTTTAAAACAAAATCTGTCGCAAATTTTATGCTCTACAAATTTTATAATAATCATTGGAGCTATTGAAACCGAGATAATCGCGAAAAACTGATTTTTGTGACCTTTGACCTTGAATAACTTACGACGCAGACACGAGATTTTATGAGACTTTTGAGACAACTTTTAGAACATCAAAATGAAGGTGTATACGAGTTTCCAGCTTATTATCTCTCATTCCGAGGCGAAACCCCTAATATGACTGGAGTACTAGTAAAAGGTCTTCAAAAACTAAATCCCAACAAGCACTGACCTGATTCGGCTTATTTTATCAACTACTGAAAGTGGTTAGTTCAGGTTAGTAGTATTATCTCTCATTCCGAGGCGAAACCCCTAATATGACTGGAGTACTAGTAAAAGGTCTTCAAAAACTAAATCCCAACAAGCACTGACCTGATTCGGCTTATTTTATCAACTACTGAAAGTGGTCTCCACCTTCCACTTGACTTGCACCAAGTCTATGATCCGCACAACGAACACTTTCGGCCGGTAAATTACTTATCGCTATCATGTAGGTCCTCAATGTTGTTTGGTCTATTCTCAATTTCTCTATAAATACTCTCATAGAAAGAAATCCAATAGCGTAAGGTCCTTGGTGGTAATTAAATTAGACTTTGTCGATCTATTCAGCGATTCGTAAAAATTTCATCTACATCTACATCGATAGCCCCCCCGAAAAATTATTCGTTTCGGATAAAATTTACTTGAATGTGAAACTAATATCTAGAATAATTTAGAATGTTTAATTAATCATAATTATGATTATACATGTCATGACCTTAAACGTTTACACACCCTACGAAATAAATTAATGCTGTTAATATACAGAATTTGAACTATGAATGTTACTGTGACCCCCCCCCCAAAAAAATCTTACGCTACGCCACTGTCGAGAAGTTCCTGTATAACATGCACTTTATATGGATGATACCCCTGGTGTTTTAAAAGTATCTGTACAAAAGCTCTAGTAAAATCGATAATCAGCCCTATGATCAAACACACAAGTTAACTTTTGACGTACCGTTTCTATGACAACAGTCAAAAAAAGCCTACTTGTTAATTTCTTAATGTGGTTCAAGAACAGGTCATTTTAAAGTTAGCGTCTAGAGTCAAAGTACTTCCCAACATATTTTGTTTGACTTAATGATTGCAATAAAACCACTCATAAACTCGGCTTTCGCTTTCGCGGAGACGTATTAACCCACATTTATTTTTAATGCCAGTTTATAATAACAATAAATAGGTACATTACCTACTTGATTTGTTATCAAAATTAATGAACTGTCTAATTAAGGTTTTCTAGAAACAATTTAATTATTAGGATATTTCTCAAAACTTTTTAGTTACAGGTACCTGTTTATATAGCTTATATAAATAGTAAACATAATATTCGAAATGGATTAGTACCTATCTATTTTACTTTGAAACAGTGCGGCTGTCCCATCTCAAAACACAGTAACTGCATTTTTTTAAAAATGGATAAAAATCGATTTTTCTAAAATTTGCAGGCCGCAGGAAATTATTAAAATAAATTAAATAAAAAAGTTACAGTTCCTTAGAGAAACCCTATTTACATTTTTTTTCATGTAATTAAATAGAGTAATTTGACTTAACAGTACAGGTCGGCAATCAAAAAACTAATTGAACATAGACTTTTTTAGATAAATAAATAAATTAGCTCATATCAAAACACAGTAACTGCCCTTGCTAGATTTTGTAATAACCACTTATACTCTATTTCAAAAAACAGTAAGTGTCATTACTGTGTTTTGAGAATATAAATTAAAAATATAGGAAGACAAAAAAATGTTTGTTAACTGCCATTACTGGGTTTTGGAAAAGTAAAATAAAAATATAAGAAAGCAAAAATATCTTTATTTTTTGCAAATTATACAAACAAAACTTCAAATTAAAATAAGTAGTACCTAATACTAAACTAATACAAAATGGACGGAACACTTAAAATCAAAAACTGAATGAAAGGAACGAACTTTAAAAATATATAGGTACGTATATAGCGCTTGGTAACTAGGTATACTTTTATAACTTATATTGGTAACAAAACGAAAACTAAAACTAATGGAAGGAACGAAAATTAAACTTTACAAATCGGAATCGACTGCCTCCATTTGTTCCTGATTGATCAAATCTAAAGAAGTTTGCGATTCTTCTAAATTTTGCCAAAATATCTTTCTACTTTCTGGCATCATTGGCAGCAAATTTTTTAAAATAACAGATTTTTTGTCACTCGAAATTCCACGAGTATGTAAAGGTTTTGGCGTAAAAGTACTTGGGCGGTGCTTTTGTTGAAGAAAGTTCAACTTCTTGTACTCATTGTCAAAATCGGTTTTAAATTTCATGCACGTACTGCCCCTTGTAAAGCGAACCTCTACCAAATTTCCTAATATAAAACTGTTTAAAGGATCCTCTGGATTCTTTGTTGTCCTTTTTTTATTTTGCCACAAGTTAAATTGTTTTAACTCAAGAACCTCCAATTTTTTTCTACTGTATTTAATAAGTTCAGTAAATTCTTCGAAATCATAAACATTTCTTTTTCTTAATATTTTTTGCTCTATATTTCCATGAATGCCATCGGCAGTCATGTGTGTGTGTCCCTTCGTTAGGTACTTTATAATGATTTCTTCTGACCCGCCAGCACGATTTACTTCGGTAATCAAGGAAGTATACCTATATAACCCAATTTTTATTCTGGGCCTTACAGTTATCAGCCCAGAATACTAAATGAGAGACATCTCTTTCTTTTCGTACAACTTCTAAAAGAGCGTCGACAATAGCCTCAGCTTTTCGTCTGCCTAAGGCTTCGTGCCACAGTACACAGTAGCTTTTATTTCTGGATTCTTTATTTAAAGTAGCAAACGTTAGGTTAAAGACGACAAGTCGGCTAGTGAATATGGCAGTTTTACTTTGAGGCATAATAGGCAAAATAATAACCTTTTGCAAGTCCATAGAATAGATACGTTTTGTTAAACTAGCTGCTGTTTCTTGGGAGTCTTTTTTGTATTTTAGGTTTGCCTTTGAGGCTTTAGCACGGTGAGAATTTAAATTTTCTTGAGTTGTATCATCGCCATTATTTTCTAACATATTATTAATATTTTGCATTCTTCACAGCAATCTGTTTTAGGTTGGCAAAGTGAAGTGCTGGCAGTTACATGGTAATTATGATGGTGGGGGTAGCACTTTCTATACAAATTGGAGCAGATTTCCTATATCAAAACACAGTAACTACAAAACCCATATCAAAACCCAGTAACTACATAGTAGTTACTTGGTTTTGAAATAGGTTTTGTTAGTCAGTTACTGTGTTTTGAAATAGGAAAAGACTCGGTCGAATGTCAGTTACTGTGTTTTGCACCTACCGCATCTTCCTTACTTATGAGCCGATTTTAGTTTTGAAAATATCAAAAGATAGAGCAAAACCCCGTAACCTCAAATTACTAAACAACTCGATTTTGAAAAAAATGTCAGTTACTGTGTTTTGAGGTGGGACAGCCGAGTGTGCAACAAGTTACTATTAAAAGTATGTGGAGACCTTGGGAATCTTCAGCTAATACGATATCTAGCTACCCTAAACATTCCAGGAAGCATTTATCTTCTGACGCCAAAGTGATCGTGCAAAATGTATATGAATCGTTATGAAAGAGCAGCCATCCTAAAGTAATTGCCATTAAAAATACCAGTGAAATGACGAGTTCCATTATCTACGGTACGAGATATTATACTAAAAAGACATTTTAAAAGAAAAGTTCGCAAAGATACCCGAAAAATTAAGTGCGTAGATGATTGACAAAGATGTTATTCGCAGGAAAATTTACCAAATGTATCGAGAAAATGTTGTGCCCACGTTAGATTCTTTAAAAACACGGTTAACAACTGACGATACAACGATATCATGTAGCAGGACAAGTCCTCACCGCGCTTTGCAAGAGATCGAATTTAAGTATAAGACAATAAACAAGAGACAAATTATTATGGAGTCCGAAAGATTAAGAAAAATGAGATTTCTGTACCTTAGAGAAATGAAAAAATTTAGATCCGAAAAACGTTCAATAGTTTATCTGGATGAAACATAGTTTAACAGTCATGAGACTATCAAAAAGGGATGGGTTGATTTAACTGAAAAATGCCAAAATAAAGCCTCTTCAAATAAGGGAAAACGAATAACAATAATTCATGCAGGTTGGGAGAATGGATGGATCCCTAATTGTCTATTACTGTCGGCAAAAAATAAAAAGGATTTAAGTCTGGACTATCATAGATACCAACGCCGCTCTTTTTGAAAGCTGGTTTAAAGACAGTTTCCTTTCGAATGTACCAGAACACAGTGTTATTGTGAAGGACAATGCAAGCTACCACAGCCGGCAACTGGAAAAAGTGCCGAATGCATCGAGCAACAAAATCCGCAATAAAGGAGTTCATGTTAAAAAATGACTGGTACTTCGAGGAAACGTGTAGTAAAAAGCAGCTGTTAGAAGTGTTAAAGGCATTTGGTATTAGAAAAGAGTTTGTGTGTGATAAAATGGCGGGAGAAATGGGTCAGGGTCACACTGTGGTGCAACTGCCACGCTATTAGTGCATTTTTAACCATATTGAACACATGTCGCACCAAATTAAATCGAAAATGAGAACTGAAAATAGCACACCTACTCTTAGTAGCAGTGTAATAGAGCTAATCAAGAAAGTTTTCGGTGAAATTCCAGATGAAAGTTGGAAAAATTTGGTTAACCATGTCTTAAAAATTGAAGACTCTTATATAGCTACACAACAAAACGAAAAACATTCTCTTATTATAAATGTAGATGATAGTGATAGAGAGACTGAATTAGGAATATATTAAAACGTTTTATAATTATAATTAAATCTTCTGTTTCCTAACCTCTCTGAAAAAATGAAGAAGGTGAATCCTCACCTTATTTGAAGGCGAAAATGTGGTATAAAAGTTTTTTGCATGTCGCTTCGTTTTCGAAATACAGGGTGTTAAAAAAAAGTTTGTATTTTTTCTTTCATTTTATTAATTAATGCCAAACGATATTCTAATGATATTTGTTAAACATAAGGGATTAGAGCACTTTATTTTGGGTCAGTTTTAAATTTTACAATTAGTTCATTGGCAAGGATCTGGGTACCTTAATTTTTTAGTTATTTTTCGTATTTGTATCATTATGTTGCCTCAAATGATACGAGTAGGCTTTGCTTCGTTCCATGGCAACCACATTGGTTTTCTCAGTAACATTTGTCTCCTGTTTAATATCTTTTTTCCACTACTAACCTGTAACATCGCCATTATTGACCGATTATTAACGTTAGAAATCGTTTTTCTCTACCCTATAAGTTATTATTGACCATGGTCAATAATAAGGCATTGAAATCCATTATTGACCGATCTTCAAGAATCTATTTGAACGCAGGTAACTTGATTTTTTGATTCTACAACATGAATTCATAAAGGTGATTTCTTGTTGTTATATAGGCAACCAGATAATTATCTATATACATATTAGATTATTACAGATGCTATTGTAAAATATCGATACAATCAACATTTTTTTTCTGCTTCCATCCTTAATTCTGGAGGTGTATACATTAATAATATCACTTACATTTTGTTCGCTCATTTTTTAAAAAAAACGGAAAACTCGTGAAATCTGATGACATAAATGAACAAAAATTGACATTAACAAAGCCACCTGACAAAACAACAAAATATGTTGCCAATTGCAAAGCGCAGGTAGCTTGATTAAAAAATATACTTATACTTACCTATAATTTTTTATAATTATTAATACTATAAAGATAAATGTCTTATAAGAGTTTGTAGTAGTGGAAAAAATATTATATTAACCACGGTTTAGACAGCTTATAGCCCTCGCGTCTTAAATCCCTCGTCGCTCCGCTCCTCGTGATTTAAATTTGCCGCTCAGGCAATAATGATGGCTGTCTAAACCTTGGTTAATAATATACTATTAAATAATATCCTTTTGAATTGTTTTTGAATTTATTTGTACTACATTACATACTTTCATAATGGCTGAGTTTACCAATCAAGAAATGGCTCAGCTCCATTTTATGTACTGTGTGGCAAATGGAAATGCGCTAGAGGCGAGACGTTTATATGCAGAACGTTTTCCTAATAGACGAGTACCGTGTTCGGAAACATTGACAGGAAACGGGTAGCTTTGCAAGAAGCAAAATAGGCTGCCGACCACTTACAGTTAGAACCGTACAACTTGAGGAAGAAATCTTAAATATATCTCCAGGCACTAGTACGAGGAAAATCGGGAACGAGTTGAATGTTAGTTACAAAACAGTATGGAGTATATTAAAGGACTATTTACTTTATCCCTATCACGTACAAAGAGTGCAAGCTTTGTTGCCTAGAGACTTTCCAGCTCGACTTAATTTTTGTAACTGGTTTCAAGAAAATTCTTTAAGGGTCCCACATTTTTCGGCAAAAATGCTATTTACAAATGAAGCGAATTTTTCCAGACAAGGCATCATAAATTTTCACAACAACCATATTTGGGCGGAAGATAATCCTCATGCTATCATCGAAGGACATTATAAGTATACGTTTTCTTTTAATATTTGGGCAGGGATTATTGGATGTAGCTTAGTTGGACCGTATTTTTTTCCAAATCGACTTACTGGTGATGTCTATTACAACTTCCTTGGAGATGAATTGCCAGAATTGATAGAAGCAGTGCCATTAAGAACGAGAACTTTAATCCCCCTCACTTTGCAGTACGTATTAGAAACTATTTAGATCAACAATATTCTGCTCGTTGGATAGGTAGAGGAGGACCTCACCCATGGCCACCCCGTTTGCCGGATCTAAATCCATTGGATTTTTATTTGTGGGGTCACCTTAAACAACTCGTTTATACTACTCCTATTGAAACTGAAGAAGACCTTCGACTGCGTATTATTGATGGTTTTAATACGAGCAGTTCCGAAATTTTCCAACAAGTAAGAGACAATTTAGCACGTCGTGTACATCGGTGTTTACTGGCTCATGGAGGGCATTTTTAGCAATTTATTTGACTTTAAAAGTTTTTAAATCAATTATTAAAATGATTATTATTGCTTTACTAATTTTTTTTAACAGCCTGTGTGTCGAAAAAGAAGCGACATGCGAAAAATTTTTATGCCACATTTTCGTCTTAAAGTAAGGTGAGGATTCACCTCCTTCATTTTTTCAGTGAGGTTAGGAAACACCCTGTATATGTAAATATATTTTTTTAAGTAGGTATAATAAATGTTATTATTACTTTTACCTAAATGCGTTAAATTATGAGATGTGTCAGAAGTTACTGTACTAGAGCAAAATACATAGTACATACATCATACATCCTATATCAGAAATTATTTTAACCCCTTCGAACATGTATAGCAGAGAGCTGAGTTTTTTTGTTAACTGCTCTCAATTGCGCCACCATCGCAGTACCTAATTATAGACAAGTGTCATGTCGGCATATTCATTATTAATTACTGTTATTAAATACTAACCATTTAATGTTAATAACACTGTTAGGTAGTACTTTATATCAAATCAATGTGTCAAACATCATTCAGCTAAAATCGTTTTTCAACTAGTTGGTTTAATCGCATAGTAATGAGGGATTCATAGAATAAGTAGTGTACCTACTACATACACTGGTCATTTTTAGTTTCAGGCAGTGGCGGCTCGTGGGTGTACAAGGGGGTGAGGCTACAAAATAGCGCCGCAGGCGAAATTTTTTCGCGATTTCAAGGTCATTGGCTTAAAATGAATAGTTAGGAATTCAACCAGCAATATAATTATTTTGATTCACGAGAAAAATATTGAATTTGCTAGGTCAGGGTCAATTTTTCTCAGTGCATCCGCTATTGTGTCTCTATTTTGCTCTTGTAAGAACTACTACAGAAAAAACGAAATATATCAGTGATATAGTTTAATAATCAACTTTTTTATGTACGAATAGGCTCAAACATCGACAAATACAAATCTTAAGGCGTACCCGACGAATGTCTTAACAAAAACTGCCGTTTCTAACGGTACCCTTCAAAATATCTAAAACTATGCCCTATTTAAAGTCTAAGCGTCTATATGTTTACATTAACACCATAAAAACTAATGGCCTTATGCCAGTCAGTATTTTAACCCGCAGACCCGCCTCGAAAATCTAAAATCACGATAGGTTAACAATCACAAACGAATGGCACGCGTCGTAATTCGTAACCTAACGGCAAAGGGTTTTTCCAACGATCTAATTAAATCTAATAAGCCGACACCTGATTCTACGAGAAGAAAAGATAGATGAGCCTGTTAACAATAAAACATTGCCAAGTTTGAAATAGGCACTGGGCACTAGGCACCCACCTGTAATTTTTAATTTTTATCTGTTTTTTGTTATTGGGATTTAATTGCATATTTATTAATAATATCTTATAGAACAATGAAAACATTTATCAATCATTTCTAAATTATTTTTTTATGTTTTTAAAAATAAAACATTTAAATAATAAGTAAATAAGTCAATAAGTAAGTGTCCTTGTTCAATCAACATTTTGCAACATGCAAGCCATTGCAAGCTACTGTAAAAATAATACGATATAGGCCCAAATAAGTGGGCCTCACTCGCGTACAAAATTTGGCTATTATCCTGTTGTGCCCAATTAAAGCGGTGGAGGTGCCGGGTTGGAGAGCATAGCGTTTTATAAGCGATTTGTGACGTAAAGAAAGTTCAAATTTTTGGGATTATAATTTTCTTTTTATGCGGTCGGGCAACGATTTCAGTGTTTAAAATTAATGTTGGATGGGGTGCGCGCTAAATTTAAAAGATAATATGTTGAACTTTGATGGTAATTCAATGTTCTATAGTTTTGATACTTTTAATGATTGAAAATTAGTTAAAAAACGTTTTATATTTAAATAAATAATTTATTAATTTTACATGTGAGGCCCGGCCTCAGTTGCTTTATACGACGAGCCGCCACTGGTTTCAGGTACACTCTTTGTAGATCCATGCGCAAGGGTTTAAACATGCGAACATGGAAGGGGTGTCAATCAGGCACTATAGCTTAAGAAATCGATGACTAATAAAAGGGATGTTGCGAAAAAAAGTATACTATTAAATTTCGCCTAACCGATTTCCAGTAATTCACAAGGCGATATGAATAATAAAGCAGTTAAGTGGTTCAACCTCCAAAAACTTCAAAATTAATCAAGATGATAAAATTCCAATAATTGGTTAGGTTGTTTCTAAAATCACACTTAATAAAAATTGATATGTCCCTTCAACAAAGAAAAAATAAACAGATAGACTTTATTGAATTGTTTTATATTTATCAATTACTTATATTGTTTATCATATCATTACACGTGGGCAATTAGCCGGACTTTTACTTCCGCTGCCATTAGCAACATCTAGTTAACAAAAAATGCAAACTTTAACGTCGTAAAATTAGTAATAAAATGTCAGGATTCTTGTTTGAAGAAAAATGTCATTTAGAACTTATTGGACGAACTTTTTAAAAAAACTTTATTAATCTTGGAAACTTTTCAAGAGAGTTAAGGTCTTTATCAAGTAAAATGAATTCTGAATGTACCTATAAAAATACGGCATCGCATTTTCTCTTGAGAATATTTTTATGTCATCACTCAGTTAAATGCAGGTAAATTGCGCTCTTGAGCGTCTTTCTTCGTGAAGTGGGTTAATAGATAGTAATCTACTTTTACAGAAAATACGTCTTGATTTGCAGAAAATCTGCTACTTTACACCAGAAGTGTTATTTTGATTTTTCTATTTAACTCATTCTATGATTGCGCCGGGTTTTTGTCTAAAATTATTTAAATTTATCGTATTTGATCACGTTTGGCTTATACAGTGTGTCCGCTTAAGTTCTGTACATATGGGAAACTTTTTTAATATTAATTTTACGAAAAAAAGTGACTCTTTATAAAAAGTTTTGCTTACTGAAAACAATAATATTAGGCTATTCAAACATTAAATAGTATGTACAGGATGATCAAAAAATTAAAAATACGAAATTGACCTACGAGAAAAGTACCCTTAATTTTAATTTTAGAGCAAGATGGAATACGAAAATGTTGATTGGCATTAAAAATTATATCTGTTTCTACTCTCAGTAGACTATTATTGAAAATAAATTTTACACTTTCAATTTCAATTTCAACGGCATATTTATCTAATTATATATTCAAACTGATGTTTCAGACAAATAACATAGCTGACAAGCTTCAAATTCAGGTGGGAAATGGTGGCAAGATAATGGACATGCCGTTAAGAATTAGGATTAAAATTTTTAAGTTTACTTTCAATGATAGTCTACTAAGAGTAGAAACAGATATAATTTTTAATGCCAATCAACATTTTCTTATTCCATTTTGATCTAAAATTAAAATTAAGGGTACTTTTCTCGTAAGTCCAGTGGCAAAAAAAATGTGCGCCACTGATTTTTTGCAGTTTTTGTATTTTTCTCACATTATGCAACTAAAACAACAATTTTTTTATTTTTCGCATTCTTTCCATATCTTGCTCCGTGTTTTAAAAAAAAACAATAAAAATTACTTTAGTGCATGTTTCTCAGACAACATAATTAAAAATATAATTGATATGTGATCAAGCGCGGATCCAGGGAGAGGGTCATGGGGGTCATGACCCCCCCCCCCCCCCAAACAAACAGAGGAACACAAAAAAAATTATATAATTAAAATTGGGTATAACCAACGATGTATGCAGCGTTGCGCATTTTGTCTCATCGCAGTTTGAGTCCAGTCTCTAAGTAGAAGCCGCAGTAAATACCCCTCACCCCCTTTCCTGTTGATTGTTTGAGACAGACGATAGACCTTTTTAAAAATGACTGGCTACGTCCATCTTGAGTTAAGTCGATGGGTAAAAGAGCTCTTTAATAGGAAATCTGAAAACTTCATCTATTTATTAATGACATGATTTATTCAAAATTAAAAAGCAAATTTTCAATTCTCAGTGAGTTTTCAAGGTTTTTTTAAAAATTCTTGAAGAATTTCGTCTTCAGTCAGTTCAATGTGAGTATGGACCCTTCCCCCTCCCCCCTCGCCCTTGACCATATTCTGGATCCGCCACTTTTTTGTGGTAAATTACTCTATAATTTTCAATAAGCGTAGAGGAATGCTTTCAGCGGATCTAATAACCTATTATTAAAAAAAATAAAAAAACAACAGTTTTTTGTAAATTAAACCAATAATTATATTGTCTACTGTGTACGGCAGCTTATAGTCCACATTTTAATAAAATTGGCATTATGATACGATATTTTAACGTTGGTTAATAATATATAATAGGTAAATACTTAAGAATTTGGAATACCTAGAAGTAACAGAGCAGCTGTTAAATAAAATATATACTTATATTTTGAGGCGTATGTATTTGTATACCTACCTGTAGGTATATGTCATGTATGTAAGTTTGTATGACTGTCTGGATTTCACATGGTTTTCAACTTTATTGAGAATATTTTTAATTAAGGGTGTTAAGAAAGAAGGGGATCATATTATTTTCCAATGCATGATAAAATTTAATTATATTGATCCGTAATAGTTATTTATATTACTAGTACGGTATGAACTTCATTACAGTAACGACTGGGGAATATTGTATTCAAAATGGTTTTCATATTTATGCGGTGGCATTACACAAAAAGTGACAGTGACTGACGGAACAAAAAAAAATCATAGTTTGGTTAAAAATGAAAAATGGGTTATGTAATAAGGTATTTTCGTGTGGGTGTTACATTACATTATTTTTTTGAAGATTTATTATATTATAATAGCATTAATACACAAAAGTGAAATATATTACTTTTCTGTTAATGACCCTCCCCCAAACGAGGTTCTGGATCCGCTCCTGTATGTGATGAGCTACATGCTTGGTGAAATGGATATTCCATAGTAGAGGAAATTAAAGTCGTACTTGTTATATTTTACAATTTAAATTTAAAATTGACATTTTTAATTGTGAAATATAATACAATTTAAATTTAAAATTTACATTTTTAATTGTGAAATATAACAAGTACGACTTTAATTTCCTCAACTATAATAAAAAATTACTTTTACAGGGTGTTGCAATGGCGTGCACAGAGGTAACGCCGGAAATTAAAAAAACAAACAAACAAGAATAACGCGTTATTAAAACCACACTCTAGTAAATGGTACGCTATTTTTTTTAGTAAAAAAACATTTAACAATAATTAACACAAAACTTACAATAGTTGCCAAAAATGTCCTTCATCAACTTCAATACAAGCATTACCTCGTCTTAACATCGATTACCGAACACGTTGAAATATTTCCGACGTAGGTCTTATCTAATCATAAAAAACCGGTATCCGTTGGATTAATTCTTTTTCAGTTTTGACTGGAGTTTTACAGCTTAAAACCCTTAAAAAAAAACACTTTAAATAATTACGTATGCACTATTTAAAGTTTTAATTTTTATTTATTTTTTTATTTAATCAATGTCAGTTATGCCAAATTCAAGATTGTTTGAAAAATTGTTTTTCCTTCTATGGCGCACTTACTTTTTTGTTACTTTCACAACACTGCAGTAATAAATAACGTTATTTGTTTTATCGAAAACAGGTTCTCTGAGCAAAAAAATTCTAAAGATGAATTTCGTTTCATTTTAAATGCTTAATCATAAATAAAAATAACTTTAATCCATGTAAGGACAACAATAAAAACAAGTTTTAATTATTTCAAAAATTTTTTATTGATGGCAACATAGTGATTTCTATGTTTTTTTCTCAAAAACGAAGCAAAATACGAAAAAAATCCTAAAAATAAAAAAGTTGTAGTTTTACTTGCCTAATGCGAGAAAAATGCAAAGATTGCAACAAAATCAGTGGCGCACATTTCCTTTGTCAAGAATCTTAGTTAAGGTGCCTTCCGGGACGCTACTGGACACAAATTCTAATCTAGTCGGAAATAAATTAGCCCCTTGCTACGCTAAATAACACTGTCAAATTTCAATAAAATCGGCTAAAGGATTATTAAGATATTTATTACAAACCGAGCTTTTTTTAAAAGTTCTAAACCCTGTATCTTGAAAACGAAGCATTACCGGACCTATGTTTATGTGCGAACTCACGTTTGTAACTATGAGGTACACAAAACTTTAACCTATATCTGCACAAATCGACTGGTTCACATTTGTTGAAAAATTGGAAAATAAAATCCTTTTAGAATTTTACTGCACTACTTCTTTATTAAAAGACTAATAATATTCCTCCTCCCTTCACCCTAGCATGGGCTACAACATTACTAACAAGACATGTTAGGTAAACCACTTTCGTAAACACTTAACAACTTTTTAACGTGAAGGCTTTTCTCCTACACCGAGCGACGATTTGCCTCTTTAGACTTCCACCTGACACTTTAACACAATTAACTACTTTTAACAACTTTTTAACTTGATGGCTTTATCCACTCACGGAGCGGCGACTTATCTTTCTAGATGTTTGCCCGACACTGCTTTGATTACATTTCAGAACATATATTAACCCTATTCAAACACCTTGACCAATCAAATGTTAGCACGTCAAAACCAAAATGGCAACGTCCATCCATCAGGCCACTATCGATCGGCCAATCAAATAGCTTATACTTGCTTCGCCGACTGCGGCGTATTCTTAGAATTACCACGTGGAAGCTAATATTATTTGATAGTTTTAGAGATTATTATAAAATAGCAGACAGTTTTTTACATTATTTAACTCGAACGTATGTGTTATAGCTTTGTACAACGATGCCACCACTTTGATATGCGGTGTTGCCATTTATATTGCATGTGAAATTAATGTATGTTTTTCCTATTTATTGCATTTAGTGGTTGAAGAAAAACATAGTACTTTAACACGAATGCGACGTTGCCGCCTGGCTTAGTATTACATTACATTATATCCCCTAAGATTGATTTCAACCTTGTTACTTTATTTTCCTACTGGGTCACGACAAAAATATGAAGGGTGTCCCAAACAGTTTATATAAACTTTTCGTCTTAGAATCACTCAAGGAATCGCTCCTTAAAGTTTGGCCACGTGCTTAAATAACACCCTTTGTACCCCCTTCATTGCCTTTAAATATATAGGTAAATTTCCTTAATCATTCCTGAATGCAGATGATCAGCAGCTTTTAATAAAGGATTCGTCTAACTTCTAATAAAACAATATATTATTATGGGAAATTTTTATTTCCCTAATAACAGCCATTCCCCAATAATTTAAAAAATCTTTAAGATCTTTGCCTTGTGTAATTAATCAATCTTACAAACTACAATTTTATTGTGTTTTTCTACTTTAAAACTTAATAGGTACAAAAACAATGGCGATGTAAAAATTACCAACCAGACACTTTTTTCAATTATTTTAATTATATTTTATAATATCCTTTTCCCTTTAACAAACTAATAGCTATGGTAATATCCTATAATGAATCACACTTTTACATTTTTTTTAAGCTGAGTGCATTGAAATAGAATTTTTATTTTTACAGTAATACAACGTAAATTTGTTTATTTTTAGTTAATGACAATATAACCTCGATCTAATTTTTGTTTGCAGCCAGTGTCACTCTCTGAATATAAAAAAAAATTGTTATACCTTATTCATGTCTAAAAACGTATGTTTTCTAAGATAGACGGCGTTAAGGATGTGATTTATACACAAAGATGCATGTCACTGATGATTTAATGAAGTTGATTTTTTTGTAGTCTTCATTTCATACCTGACATAAGATGACACTTCGAATTTTTTCATTTAGCGCTCATTTTAGGAGAAAATATTATCAAATTTTTAAAATCTGCGTTATAATAATAACGTTTGGCTCCTAAAAGGAGCGTTAAATGTGTATGCCAGGTATTAGGAAGGATTAAATGTTTTTAAATAATGTACTCTTCAGTTAATAAAAAACATTTTCACGCACTAGTTGTTACTTAATATAAATACAAAGGTGTTTTATTTATCTAGGTATATTAATGCAAAATATTATTTCAAAGAGTGTTTTTTATAATATTTCTTGTTTCGGTTATTAGTTTATTAAAATGATAGGTATGAGTTAATAAGTTTATAAATTACAATACTCGGTTAGTAATACCTTATTTTCGTAACAGCATCGCAAACCATGTATTTAATTTTATATGCATAGGAACCATGTAAAATTTATAAAATTGTTTTATTTTAGATTGTTGCAACATTCTATGTTTAAACTTTTTTCTATATACCTGTTTAACGACCTTTATACCTTTGCTTTAATCTAAGATTGCCGATTTTTCAGATAATAATGTTATTATACGGGGTAATAAAAAAATCAACTTTATAAGTAGAGAATCGTATATATGAAGTTAAAAAAAAATCGTGTTATATGGGTTTTTTTTAATGCATAGTGGTTCAATGATTATCTATCTATCTATCTATCAATCTATTATCTCTACCACTAAAGCTGAGAAACTAATACGTATAGATCGTCGTTCCAGTATGTGTCTACCAAGTTTTAAGGAATGTGTATGAATGCTGTCAAATTGCTTTACGAAATGTAATAAGTTTTATAGAAATTATGCTTAATACCCCCTATGAATTCAGAATGTAACGTAGTTGTTAAGAGTAAGAAAAAATTGTCATTCAAACTTAAAAAGTGGCCGGTATTTTAATTATATTTAATCTGTTTTACACTAATTTTAATTAACTGGCAAAATTAAAATATTAATTGGATTATCTACTTACGAGCAAATCTGACAACATGTAAAAAATGCACTATTCTGATTGGCAGAAAGATACGCCTCGCAGCCTAATTCTGACAACCAGTGGTGAAAGTAAAGACGAAGACTACGTGTTTTATTACTAGAGCGAATTTTTCTTGATGTTTCTCTTTTTGTTAAAAATTTTTGAAATGTCATGTATTCGTAGAAAAACGTTGCATTGCTGGTGGTAGAAAAAAGTCTTTAGCATTGCAGCGGGCATTGCACGAGATTGGTCTCACCTTTTTCCCCCGATGTGATTCTTACAACGCAACGCACGTCCCTTGCTCCTTTTTCTGCTAAAACGTGGCCAGGACGTCTATTTAACTAAATGTCTGTTTTATCAACATTATTGAAGGAACCAAGTTTGTCGAAAAGCTCATTTTCTTCTAGTGTAGCTTACAGTTTAGGATATTTCCCCACATCTGCACGGTTCATTCCATCACCTCGTCCGAGGGGCATGCACTCAGCCTTTCTCTGTGACTCAATGCACAGAGCGAAATAGAGTACCTAATAAAACAGGATTATTAGAAAGCAATGAAATCATATCATAACAGTAGTACCATTCTTAATAACTTATATTAACTTATATGAAACAAATAATAGCTGAAATAAAATTGTTTTTTAAGGAACCTTATACAGAATTGTTACCACGATACGTATTGGGTATAAACCCCGGCAGTAATCATTTTAACAAAATTATCATAAAGAATGCAATTTAATCAAATAGTCTTATTGAGAATAAAAACGATTTTATACATAATGAGTTATACAGGATCGTTGGTATGTATGGAAACGGTCGATTATTTTTTAAAGTATAAAAGCTAACAAAAAATATTCAAGACAAAAGTTTTATGGTTTTGTAAAGTCTATTAGAATTAAAAAAAGATAAGTATACAGGATGAGTCAGAAAGCCGTAGAGAAATAAAGTTACTTTTTTTTAAATGGAACACCCTACCTATATCTTACAATATTTCTATATAAAATTAAAATTATTTTTTATTAAGTGCATTATCAGTCTAAACCTAATAGTTTCCGAGATATCGACTTTTAAAAAATGACATTTTTGAACTTTGACTTGACTTTGAACGGTACGCCATAGAGCAAAACGGCTTACATATCCCTATCTTTCTTTTTTTATTATCTTCTCAAAAATGCCAACTTTCGTTAAACCAGAAGTACTATATTTCCGGCTTTTGAGCTACATTCGGTTTAACCGGAAGTTGACACTTTTAGAAAGGTGGTTAAAAACTAAGATAGGGACATGTACGCCGTTTTACTCTAAGACATACCGTTAGAAAGCTAGAAGCTGTCAAAATTCAAAAATGTCAGTTTTTAAAAGTCGATATCTCGGAAACTATTTTGTTTAGACTTATAATGCATTTAATAAAAAATAATTGCAATTTTACGTAAAATCCAGAAATATTCTAAGATAGATTAAAAGAAGAGTAACTTTATTTCTCTACGGCTTTCGACTCATCCTGTAAACTTAACTATTTAAAATTCTAATAGACTATAAAAAACCCTAAAATTTTCATCTGCAATATTTTTTGTTTCCATACATACCCAACGACCCTGTATACCGAATATAAAACGTTTTATTTATTGTACACATTATGATGATTGCCCTTATAAAACGTTTTGGTACCTTCACGCAACATATCCAAAATGACCGATGACAATCGCATTTCGCGTTTCAACGAGTCAGTTGTATTTCAGACTATCTAATGAGATGTACAGGGGCGGATGATTTCTCGGAAAAGTACTCAAAATTAAGGATATATCAAAATAATGTGCAATGAATTGTGCTGGTATTACACCTTTTAAGGTAAGTTCTTGCTTTTGAATAGTTTTTCTGAAATAATCTATTATTTATACAAAGAAAAGGCCTTAATTTTACCCCTATTATTTTTTAATTAATTTTAAAATACTTTATCTTCCAAAATTGCAATTCTAAATGCATTTTTGTATTCTACACCGGGGTTATAGGTAGCATTATAGAAGCCCAAATAGAATATTGCTAAACATATCTTATTTTAGGACATGAATCAGTGACGCGGCTTTTCCATAATCAGGCGATGGAGAACCGATGGCTTGTATTTTAAAACAGATCCAAGCGAAACAAAACTACACCGAGCAGAATTCCTCAAAGTCCGATTCCAATGGCGTCCACATAGTTTTGGTGCTTGTCGTACCACTTAGTTGGCGCAGATAGGAATTGAACACTTGAACAGTATACACGTATCTACTATAAAATTTAAAAAAATATACGTCGGTGTTCCTACCATTTTAGAATTAAGACAAGATTAGTTAAGTGTTCGTAAATTGTTTTGTAAATATATTGCTTCTAATAAAATTGTACAAGTCCAAATAAACACATATTTCATTTTTATTAAACTAAATTATATCCACATCCGCTAAGGCGCATACCCAATATAATAACGTTTTATAAAGAAAATAAAACTAATTTTAACGGTTATAAAATACCTGGTAGAGGCACGTTTTATAGTGCCAAACAAACAATTTTATTCTTAATGGCAATAAGACGTGCTAATAAGTACTATAAATCAATACCATATTACGGATATAAAGCAGTCTAATTATCGTTATATACCTGTCTTAGCAATCTCTGGTGTATAAAGGCTATAAGCAGGTGCTGCTGTCTCAAATCGTATTAAATGATTATATAAAGGTCATGAGAATTCTTATAAGGAGTAAAATACTTTTCGCACAGTGTGGTGAGATTTATTTACAATTTTTACAGCAAAATTTGAATAATTTATTGCAAATGTGGTACATGAATGATGGTGCTCCACCTCCATATAACCGTATAGTTCGTCAATAATTAACATGAGTTTTTGGTCCCCAGGGTCTCTAGACCTAAATCCCTTAGACTTTTACTTCTGAAGACATCTATAGAAGAACAAGTTTATTCAACGTCATTAAGTACTAGAGAAGAACTACTAGCGAAAATAACAAAGCATAACTAAGTCCGTAATAATGCCGAAATATTATGTGCAGTGCAGCGGAAGAATATTCGAAAACTAAGGAAATATATTGAAGTACGTTGAGCCCATATTAAACATTTGCCAAAATAACATTAAAACGTTTTTATTATTTTTGCGTTGTAAACTAATCAACCAACTCTATGAAAAGTTTTTGGACTTGACAATGTCTGAGCTGGAAATCTTTCAGCATGAAGTCTTTTTGCCTTCTTACCTGTTTATGTTTAGTATAGCCAACTTTTGAGTGTTCCGCATAAAAACCGATCTATCTCGAAATCCACCAGTTCTATCAAAATTAATTAAGAGTACCTTTTTCGAAGAGGTAAGAGCAGAGTATTTAAAAAATCATTTTTCAGCTCTGTCAAATGACACCGGTCAAAACTTTGGACCAACGACTGTGGTGGCAAGTCTGTTCCTGACTTCCCTGATGATGTAAAACATCTACCTTAGTATGGTATAATGACTCTCTGCATGGCCTCTATAAAACATTAAAATTTCGTTAAATTATACAAGTAAGTTCAAAAGTTAGAGCCAAGAAACTAAATCGCTGGGTACCCTATTGGGGCTCTATAGGCACTTTAGGAATATTTCTCTTCTACACAGTAAAAAATTGAGTGTATAATTTTACACTCAATACACACTCAGAGTGGTGTATATAAGTCCTGCACTTTGAGTGTAGATGTCACCGATATCAGTGAGAGTAAATTTTTCGCCATTCTAATATACACTAGAGGGTAAAAGTTACTCAGTAGGGTGTAAAACTAATACACTGTTAACACACTAAAGAGTGTAAAAGTAAGTCATTATAGTGTAAAACTACTCTAATGTAGTGTAAAAAAATATTTTTAGTACACCCAAGAGTGTAAAATATAATTTGAGAGAGTGTAAAACTAACTGAACGCCGAATAAAAATATCTTAATACATTGTCAAAATAAGTTATTAGCGTGTATATCCAATACACTCAAGAGTGTAAAACTTAACTAATAGGGTGTAAAGATAATGCAAAATTTTGAAAATGTTTCATTTATATTTTAAAAAATATAGCAACAATTTTAGCAAAAGAAAAAACTAAACATATGCATATTTCAATATTAGCAAAGTTATGAAAATAAAAACAACTTAACATAGTTAGGAATATTTTAAATAATTAATCAGTGGCCCTGATTTATCCTATTTTACAGTTTAGTAACATTATATTTTATACTCCTCATTAGTTTACTAGTCTATAGGAACTAGATATTGTTGTCTTATAAAATATCACATTAAGCAAAATCAGCATTGCAAATATTAAAAAAAGAAAAGACACTGAGGAGAATAATGGTTATATATTTTAAGCATTAGAAAAATTAATAGCAAAAAGGAACAATAGCTTTAGCTGATACTTGGGTGCAGTTTGTAAAAACATATAGCCACTATTCTGTTTGAACTTAAACTAATAGTTTACATATTATTACGCAAAAATATGTTTACGCACTATATAAAATTCTGTAGATCTCTAAGCCTGCTTAACCTCATACGGTTCTCGAAAAGATATCAACTGAACATTTAAAACATTTATGTCAGTTAAAGGACGGACTACATAATATGCATTTAAATTTTCACAAAAGAGTATAGTTTTCCATAATTTGACAACAAAAATAGGGATTTCGTCAAATAAAAACATTTGCCAAATTTCTTGAAACTCTGGTTTGTTTTGTTCAACACACGTAAAAATAGAAAATGATGGTTTATATATGAAACCATATTTAATGAATTTTGTTTCAGTAACATAAAACTCTTTAGATATCTCACCTATCTCAACAATATCTGCATAGAAGGCAGTGTCTTTAACTTTGCAGTATTTGCTTTTATTTTTATATTATAATTTAAAAATATACATGTTTATTAACACTGAGGGTTAGGTAGACATAGAGCACAGTTAGCATATAGAACAAGAACGGCAAGAACTACGACGAAATCTATACATTTTATATGTCCTTTGAAAAATAAACATTTATTTATTTATTTATTTATTTACGTCACACCACGAACTACAAACACTAAAATGGCGCGTCGCTGAATTGGCCGCTGGCCGGTCGTCTCCCTGTCTGGAAGAAAGTGAATTCGTGGAACTACTTTGTGCTTCTAGGATCGCGATTCACACTAAATATGCACAACTCTTTAAATATACACTCAGAGAGTGTAAATTTAATTTCGCAAATACTATTTACACCTATAAAGTTTCTTTTATTGTAACTCAAACACGTTTTACACCCGTGGGAATGTTTAATCACCCAACTAATGATAACTACCCGCTTAAAATTTAACCGCACTAACCGTTTATTTGGGTGTTAAATAGTGGTAAATAATATTTGCAAGAGTGTAAAAGTATACACTCACAATTTTTACCACTCTGAAATTACTTTTACCCGCTTCATATTTTTTACTGTGTATGACAAATTAGGATTATTTTGACCTCCTCTGTATGCTCCCAAGAAATTAGAAGCTACTTACCGGACGCCCTGTATAGTCACTATAAAACATATTAACAAAAAAACTATGTCTACAAAATTTGTTCTAAATTTTGAATAAATAATCCCAATACTTATAATAAGTTTTAAAAAATTAGAACTTTTTCAATATTTTGTCCAAGGTATAATATGTTTTAATTTGTCGGAAAACATTGCATCACCCTATGTTGTGAGACTAATACTAAAGAAAATACTTTAAATTGGATATATGCAGACCAGTTTAGTTTCACTTTAAATTTAATTTAGAGCAAGTTAAAAGTACACCAAGACACAGGAGCGTTTGTACACAATTTAAAAACAACTTAAATTTAATTCACTTTAAACTTAACTTAAGCAGTTCGCCAACTTTTGTCTTCTAAAATGAAATTAGGTGGAAATTCAAATGTGCATGCGCTTTTGTGCCTGCTCAAATAATTCTTAAATAAATCTAAATGAAACGCCAGCAAAATTCCCCTAAAAAATTTGAATTAGGGTTAAATTTTACGTTAAAGATGTACGCATAGACCAGACTTTACTTAGTTCAGGTGAACAATTTCAGTTACCTGTTAATTTACATATTTTGGTACGATATAATGTAAATTGTAATCATTTTTAAAATTTCGAACATCCTACCGTCGGATATCGGATACATGAGAGCGTACCTCATATAAGTCCATATATTATAGGAATATTTCTCTGTAGTGTAACTCGACATTAAGGTGCAAGGTTCAACTTTTTGCACCTGATTATTGGATCCGGATGGAGAGGAGATGGAAAACTTGCATTAAACAAAAGAAATAGAAATTATATAAAAGCTACATTTTTATTTATATTAACGTCAATTACATATCGGGTGATATCTAGTACACACATTATAACCGATTCACATCAGTGATAATTAGTATCGTCAACCATGAAGACCTTTGTTGCAGTTATCGTTATTATAGGAGTTTCTCTCTGTGTCAACGTAAGTTGCTATTATACTATTATAAACAACCGGGCGCTGAAATGCACTTAGACGAGGAAATTAAACAAATTATATTTTTTTGTATGAATTAAATGTACAAAGTCCTTGATTATATTTTGGTCTCTATTTTATAGATAAAGAAAAAAGTTTATATATAAAAGTGTTGCGGCTTTTCTGTATTGTTTTTTGACCTAAACAAAATGAAATGAATGAATGAATGAAACTAAATAATTTAAGTCCTTTGAATAATTTTTGATTTTTGGAAAACTAGTATGTATTTGATATGTATTTTGTAGGAAAAGCCACATTCCCGGACTCCGTATTGCCAGTCGTCCGGGAATGTTTAGCTTTTCCTACTAGGCATACAATGTACTATTGTCAACAGAAGAAGGCCAGACATTTTTGATAGTATTGCCAATATAACATCTGAGCATACAAATTTGCCAAATTTGGGTTGCCTATTTTATTTTTAAATTAGGATTTTGATTGACAAATAAAAATAGTAAAAAGTGCGTGTTTTATAAAGCTATTATCGCGTTTAAAAACTTAGCTTAAGCTAAGATTACTCGTACTTTAATAATCTAGTATAGGCTCTGAATGTTTTTTTATATTAGCTTTCTGTAATGTAGTCATACCTAATATTATGAATAAATTCGTACTTTTAAAGAAAAAACAAGTATTATTTATAATTAATAATAATTACTATTAAAATAATTACAGAACATTATTTTTAAATAAATTTGATAAGAAGCATTCCACTCTATAGGGTTTTTGGAAGTAATTGCAGTTATCACATTAAAATTCCGTTTTCCAAATTTCCTTATCTCCTAAGCATTCACATAGCTTCTTCACCATTCTTGCATAAGATTACCGACTAACACAGTCCTGATTTCACTTTTTTTTTTAAGTTTGAACATGATGGTTAAATAATTATTATTAATTTGCGTTGTATGTATTATACAGGGTATTAAGTACTGTCCGTAACTTTAGGGTGTAATCTATAATATGTTAAGAAAAAAAGGTACATACTATAAACATGGTGTCCATAAACATTTCCTTTCCGAGGTTTTGAGGGTGTTAAACATTTTTTTATTAAGTTTTTCTTAAATACTGCGAAAATGCTTTAGAATATTGAATAAAATTGTGCTGTTGGTATAGCCCAAGAAATAAATATTTTTCTTTTCATTAGTTCGCTTCTCAGCAATAAACTTTCATTGTCTTTTTTTCGGTTGAAGCATCTTTCTAGGGTAAAAAAAAATTTAATGGTTATCATGTCATATTCTAACATATTATTATGATTATAGGAACTTTCTTTTTATATCGTAAGAAAGGGCGTCGTACACACACACCCTGTATATATCAATATCCGCGAGTGTCTATTTTTAGGGATTTATGAGAAAGTGTGGATTATCAGTTTTGATAACATAATATACAGGGTGTGCAGAAATGCCAGAAGATTCTATATTTAGAGAGCGTATGTTTCTTTCTCCTATAAATGCATGTTGAGATATTCCTCCCCAGGCCGCTACAGTCCTCCAAATGTTTTTTTTTTTATTTTAATTGACATTTGGCTGAAAAGCCATACAGCCAGTCTCACAGTAAAATTTTTTAATATTTCAATTAATATTGAGAAGTAAACACATAAACAAGGACACACGCTTCACGCCACTGGGGTCTGTCAGGGCGACTTTTTATTTAAAAGACAAACAAAAGGACCACTCAAAAAGGGGTGAAACATATAAGAAAAAGTTATGGATAGTAATTCTAATGTTTTAACCTAATAATTCTATTTTAACTGTATGTAAGTACTAAGTACTCAACAAGAACCTTATATACTTTTCTATTTTGTAAGGACAAAAGGTAAAGGATATTAGAGAGACATTCAATTTTACACACCTGTATTTGGTAGTTGTAAAGTATGCTGATATAAGCAGAATATTTTCTGCATTCGAAAAAGATATGTTCTAGATCGCATCTAACTTGGCACAAGTCACATTTATCAGAGGGTAAAATACGGATCTTATATACGAGTAGATGTGCTGGGTAGCAAGCATGTCCCAATTTTAGGCGAATAATTGTGGTAATGAAGCGTCTTGAAACAGTTAGGTTTTTATGCCAGTAATTATTAGGGATACTTTCAACAAGTAGCGAATACCTTGTAGGTTATGATCTGCAGTAGTTTTTCCAGCGATCGTCCCATTTATCTCTTATAAAACTCTAAGGATGCTCTCCTTAACCAGATAATCAGCATGCTCATTACCGCTCAAACCAGTATGAACTTTGACCCAGACAAATGAAATATACTTTTTGCGCAGTGTATTTCGTCACAACAGTTTTCTAATATTCCATATTTCGGGGTTCGTTTTATATGTCCAAGGTTTAATATTACCCAAAGCTTTAAGGGCCGACATTGAGTCAGTAAGGATGACAAATTCTTGATTGGAGGATTCTAGAGTAAAGTTAAGGGCTTCGCGAATTGCCAAAGCCTCTGCAGTAAAGATACTACATCGCTTACCAATTTTAAATTTAAATTCACCCTTTATTTGCGAAATATAGAAAGCTGCTCCATTACCATCCGAAGCTTTGGAATCATCGATAAAAACTAACATGGATTTGTTGTACAGTAAAAGTTCAGTTTTTAAAATATATTCATTAAGTTGCTTGTTATCAGTAAAGGGAGGAAATCTAATACTAACTTCTTGGATATTACTGTAGTACTCATAATTTGAAGTGCAAAACGATGGGATTGTATTTAAAATTTGATTTGAAGTCCGGAAATTTTCACAAAGTGGAGGAGAGTTTTTGTGCTGCCAATACTTATTTGTTAGATCATAGTTACTAAGCTTAGCTATGTTATTGAGTAGATCTGTATCAAAAAATCTGTGCTTGAATATAAATTTAGCACTAAGTGCTTCTCTACGGAGACATAGGGGCGGTTCTAAAGCTTTAACCAGGCGATGATCTCATAGCTCCTAAACAAACCCTAAGGACTTTATACTGTAGTCGATCTAGTTTTTGTAAATAAGTATTACATGCTGAACCATACATAATACTGCCATAATCAATGATAGATCTTATATATGATTTATAGAAAATTAGGGCAGTCTGAACGTCATATCCCCACCAAGTTTTCATAATGGACCGCAAGAAATTAATGCCTTTTTCGCACTTAGTAGCAAGATAGTTAATATGCTGCTTCCAGCTTAACTTTGTATCTAGAATGATTCCCAAATATTTGACTTCTTTCTTAAATGGTATAGCTAAATTTTGTAGATTAACATAGTCAGCGTTAGAGGTATTGTGTCGTGTAAAGACACAAAAAACTGATTTATCAGAAGATATTTCCAACCCATTAATCCTTGTCCAAGTTTTTATTGAAAAAAATGCGCAACTAGAAATACCAATCGACGTGTCCGAGCGTTTTTTCGGATACGCCCCCATGTATTTGCTATCGAATGTATTCCATTTGGCTGATACACACTGTATATAAGTGTACGATTTATGCAAAAGCATCCTTACGGCTTAACAAAACAAAAAACAATAGTTTTAAACATATTATATCATATTTGATTGCTGAAAACACGCTTGTTCATAAATAAGCAACAGTTTCTTAAAACTTGACGCATATTTATATAAAATCGAGCTTTTAAATTTTAATTTACTTTAATTTTGCTAATCCAGTGGTTTTTTTTTATTCAGCCCCATGATTTAAGGCATTAATTTATATGAAAGTTGGTATAAGGACGCAAACATTACATTTAACAGCCATTCCAATACAAATTGGATGAAAATGTAGTTTTTACGTCGTTATTTGAACTTCAATAATTAATTATTAAAAAATGAATGGTCCTTACTTCATAGGGCTGACTGAATAAACTGTGTAACCACATACATTATATTTAAAATACGCCTTTTCATTGCGAATCTCATTCATTTAAAACTATGCGATAGGCACTATAAGAAAAACGCGGTCTTTATAACTTTTATATCTTAAAATGTCATCAAATTATTTTTCCAACGTACATGTAACTAATAATTTTCATATTTTTTTTAGGTTTTTTACGATTTTCAATTAGTGTATAATGGATATAATTAATAAAATTACCTAATTAAATAATTTGAAATTACTAGATTTATGTAAAAAAATAAATAAAAAAAATTTGAAATATTAACATTTTTTCAACATACCTACATTAGAATAAACTACATATACAGGGTGGCCATTTGAAAACGAAACAAAGTTAATTTTGGGCACCTCAGGTTACTAAAAAAAAACGCTTGGACACGTTGATTTTTGACTATAAGGGGAACCATTTTTCGCCCCCTGAAAGTCAAGCCCCTAGCGGGGGCGACAACTACCCCCAAAATTTTAAATGGAATGGGGGATCGAGTGATACCTTGTTTTAAGGGTATTTTTATGTAGAGTATAACCCCAGAGTTTAACATCGCTATCTACCTACCTACACCGTACACTTTTTTTTAAACCTGTGGTGCCTAAAATTGGCTTTTGGCTTTGCTTCGTTTTCAAGTGGCCACCCTGTATATATGTGTATGGGAGAGCATGACCAAAAATGACCCCTAAGACAAAATTTGCCATTTCAAAAGTGTGCAACTACTTTTATCTTTAGGAAGGAAAGAAAAAACGTAAATGAAACTAAGAAAAAAACCGTTCATTTTTCACCTGAAAATGATAAAATCATTAGAAATTGATATAGATACATCGATAATAAAAATATTTTGCATAACCGCGTAATTATGTTTGGATGGTATTATTGCAACCTTTTGTAATTTTTATGGTTTGCGGTTTGAAATAAAATTGTGCATTTAATTTAATATGAGGTCTGAAATTTATGTGACCTGTATTATTGCATCCAAGTGAAATAAATGCATATTAATGTTCAAGGTTAATTAATGTTCGAACATAAAAAATAAATCGTTTTGTTGTATAATAACAATACTTTTACGCTCTTTAATAATAAATTTTACTGAGCGAACTTTCAGTTTAAATGAATTAATTAAATGAGAAGTGGAAATTTATAGGGATAAAGATTCACCTGACATTCATTGTCGTGCGATGAGCCCTTGTCCCCCCCTAACCTGGGCAATTAAGAATATTAACATTATATTAACAATACTTTTTTTTGAAGTTGGTTTTAGCTGTTTAGCCATTTAGCCAGTTGTGTTATTGATTATACATATAATTTCACAATATAATATTTAACAAACACTTAAAAACGTTATGTCCAATGGAGAATCTCGGGCGATAATACTGAATAGTTCTTTGATCAATGTATCCGCAAATGTAGGGAATATGTGCACTGTTGCGTAACCCTTAAGGAATAAACCTTTTTGTTAGTTCTTAGAACATAGTTTTGTTGGACGCCCATCATTTGACAAGTTAGTACCTAATTCTAAAATTTATTTGTCCAGCTACTAACCTAGAAGAAATCTTGTCATGCGATGGTAGTAACCAGGTAAAACTCTAAGTACTAGAAAACCCCAGGGTCTTTTTTAGAAAAGTAGATGTACAACGTGTCCAAGATAAGGAGGGTCAGTACAGGAATCTTGGAAACCGTAAGAGATACGAAGTCGGTTATGTAGAAATAAAGTTACGCATTTACGTGCCTAATAATATGCCGTTTAGAAAGTTTAAGAATTCCGAGTAGTTCCGGAGATATCCGGAAAATGCCGAAATTTTGAAAAATCGTTTTATTTTTTTCCTGGTTTTTTTTTTAGAACGAATTCTAAAGTGATTTGCACTTTTACATTGCCACTTTTTCCGCTCTATCTAGCAGCGTTAACTGTTTTGTAATCCGACGAGTCGTCCTCGAGGGGCCATTATCAACTCTCTTTTTTGAAATACGGTCCTGTTTTCCTGATATTGAAATTTAAGAGCTATTTTCTTTCGAATGCAACGATGTATGACCCATTGTGGTTTAATGACGTTTCGTGGGTTTTTTGAACAACATCAGGAGATTTTGGGATACGGTCCTGTACTTCTCCTAATTTTATAAATAATATCTCATAAGTAAGCTCTAAATTTTTACTTATGTTGGACTAGGTCAATAAATAACAAATAATTAAATAATAAACTACAAATAAGTGAACAAGAAATATACAGAAACATTATTTCAAACTTCTGTTGATTCGGGATTTGAAAGAAAAGTAGGCGTTTAAAACAAAAAAAATTAAGTTGGTGACGCGTTATTTGTTTCACTTGACATTCCCATTGTGATCACTGTCAACATTTGAAAGCGTTTTAAGAGGTTTTGTATTTTTCAGAAAATATGGTACATAATTTTACAAATGCTGAAAAGTTTGATATTCTATCGTGTTTTATTTCATCTCAAAAAAACTGTTATGTGGGAGAGCGCATGCATTTGGAGAAGTATCCAGAAAGGAGACAACCGAATAAAAGAACATTTAGTAAGTCAGTGACTAATCTCAAACAATACTACGGTTCATTTAAAAAACTAGTGGTATCTCGAAAAAAGCCCAGAAACATAGAAAAAGTCAACAACGTATTATTAGCTTGCTAGCTAGCTTGCACATACGGATGTTTAGTCATCTAGGTGTGACTTAATCTAATTTTTAGAATGTAGTCAATATAACTCCTGATTTATATACAAATATTGTTACATTGTTAAAGTTTGAAAAATAAATGAGTATGAGCTGTTGTTAAAAACCCCGGAATATCAACTCGGCAAATTGAAAAAAATTTACGTGTAGCGAAATCCACAGCGCAATTCATTTTACAGAAAGAAAGTTTTCGGCCATACAAATACAGAATTTGCCAAGGATGCAGAAAGACGGCGAATATTTTGCAAGTGGTACACCAGAAAATGTCAGGAGACCCACAATTTTCCCTACAAGGTAATATGGTCCGATGAGAGCATGGTTACTAAGAATGGAATTTTTAATAGAAGAAATGTTTATTATTGGTCAAAAGAAAATCTTCATTTATACAAAGAGTCCAGACACCAACATCGGTTTGAATTTAATATGTGGGCTGGAATTTTAGGTACAAAAATATGAAGCCCATTTTTTTATCATTAAAGTTTAACTTCTGAGCGTTACCTAAACTTACTCCAAATCGATTTGGAGGAAGCTCTGGATAATCTGCCTATGATGAAATCTTACGGGTGTTTGTTTTAACAGGATGGTGCACCTGCACATAATTCTAGAGCAGTTAGAGAGTACCTTTCTCTGCGCTTTCCTGGAAAACTGATTGGCACGTATTCTGAAACACCATGGCCAGCACGTTCGCCTGAGATGACAGCATTAGATTTTTTCCTCTGTGGGTATGTTGAGAATTATGTTTATAAACACTTTTCGAAACAGAAGACGAACTTAGAAGGTTGGTGCTTGAAGCCTTTTTCAAAGTATCACGCCAGAAATGTTGTCAAATGTTTTAGAATCGACAGTTATATGATGATATTTGTGCTTAGAAAATAACGAAAATCATTTTGAACACCTGATTATGTAGTTCCTAACTTTTTCGTTGTTCGTTTTATTACTTACTTACTTAATTTCTTTATTTCCTATTATGCGGCAATTACAATTATTACTAATTACTAACTACAGACACAAATTGAAATGACGTCATACAGCAGAAAAATCTAGACCTATTCAATTCCATACATATTATTAGCGACTTAATTATATACCTATTAACTAAAGACAAAAACCTATTAACTAACTTTACATATTTCTAAAATCATCCAGATTATAGGATTCTAAATCCAGTAATTATTTCTTTATCTCAGCTTTAAAATTACTGTTTTGGTATGTTTTTTGTTCACTTATTGTTGTTTATTATTAAATTATTTGTTGTTTATTATTAAGTTATTTGTTTATTGTCAAATTAATTGTTATTTATTGAACTAGTCCAACATAACTAAAAATTTAGAGCTTACTTATAATATATTATTTATAAAATTAGGAGAAATACAGGCCCGTATCCCAAAATCTCCTGATGTTGTTCAAGAAACCCTCGAAACGTCACTAAACCACAATGTGTCATACATCAAATTACTGTAGAATTCGTTCTCAAAAAAACCCAGGAAAAAAAATAACTTCGACTTCGTATCTCTTACGGTTTCCGAGATCCCTGTACTGGCCCTCCTTATCTCGGACACGTTGTATATTAAAGGACCAGCTATAGTCATGGTGAGACATTCGATTCCCATTGCTTTATCAATTTATATGTTAAGCGTCAATCTTATAGCATACTCGCGTTTCGGCTCCTGCTAGCACAGTCTCGCAGAAACTTGGCGCACTTTTCCGAACTAAGCACCTCTATACGTGCAACCTACCTTGGACGCTGTATAAAGCCCAATTTTGTCCGCTAGAATACTGCTCGTACATTTGCGGTTCTGCTCTTAAACATACTCTGGGGTCCAAATCCAAAGAAGAACTATTCGCTTGATCTGACAAACAACCTTAAAAGCTTGGAACTACGAAGGTACGTTGGTTAGTTGTAACAATATTAGTACAGTATATTATACACTTGCTAGGGGTATATTCTCCGAGGAATAAAAAATTGTAAACATCTGCCCACTATTTAAATCCGGATTGCGAACATCGAAGAATAATTATAGACCAATATCTCTCATTAGTGTTTTTCCAAGATTGTCGCAATTGTTATTAGAAAAGGTTTATGTCTTTTGTGACTAAATATATCACCCAGACCTTTTTCAATATGGATCTACACATAGCAATAGTACACTAGGTGCCACAATATGTGCCACGGGGCGAATTTCCTTCCTGTTTAAAAAATGCGATTGTCGTTCCCTTGTTTAAAGGGGGAAGTCCTGAGGATCCTTCAACCTATCGACCTATTTCACTCCTTTCCACCCTTTCGAAAGTAATTGAAACAATTGTAAAATCCAGACTACCTAATTTTTTAACAACTAATAACCTTATAACTTAATCTTAGTTTGGGTTTCAGTCATCCAAAAACACTGGTGATGTTATTTTCTCACTCCAGCAGAACATTTTTCTTAATTTAAATTATGGCGATGCTGTCACGGCAGTATTCTGTGATTTTTCCAAGGCATTCGACTGTGTGAATCAACGAGTGCTGATGCGAAAGCTTCAGCACTATGGCATTCGTGACACAGTGCATGGATGGATCTCGTCATATCTTTGTGGGCAATCGCAGGTTGTGTCCATTGATGGAAGATGCTCTGGTCTGTCTAGTATTGAGTTGAGGGTGCCCCAGGGTTCTGTGTTGGGCCCTATCTTATTTTTATTGTATGTAAACGACCTTACAAGTATAGCAATTAGTAGCCAGTTTACACTTTTCGCGGATGACACCACTCTTCTGTGGCATTCAAGCAGTGAAGAGTGTCATAAATCAAGATTTTCAAAAAATTAAAACTTGGTGCGAATGTAATTCTTTCTGTTTGAATGTTAAGAAAACTAATATTTTGACTTTTGGCTTTGACTATAATGATCTTGTTTTGGATAACAAACAAATTGTATGTAAAGCAACCATAAAATTTCTTGGACTATTTATAGACAAGCTTAAATTCAAGAAACATGTCATTGAATTAAATAAGAAGTTAGCATCGGCTTGCTTTGCTAGGTTGTTCAGCGGCAAAGATGGTATACCACTCGCTGCTTGAGTCCCATATGAGATATGGTATTGCATTTTGGGCATTCTGCAATCAAAAGCTTTTAAATTCTGATTTCGTTATTCAAAAGAGAGCGCTTAGGTATATGAGTGGGGCAAAATATCGGGACCATTGTCGGCCATTATTTAGAAAGTTTGGTATTTTAACGGTTATATGCCTATTTATTTTAGAAACGGTATGTTTAATACATAAGAGATCTTCAAGCAACAATCCTCAAAATGTATACAGCACCAGGCAAAGCTCTAACCTTCGGCTTTCAATTCCTAGATCGACATAGACTAAGCGCTCTCTAATTTACAAATGCATTAAAGTATATAATCATTTGAGAGTGGAGTACAGATCTTTGGATTATGTGCGTCTCCGCAGAGCGGTAAGAGACCTTCTGGCACAAAAGGCGTATTACAGCCTGGATAAGTACTATCGGGATGAAATTTGACACTTCTTGTGGACTTTATGATAATGTTTTTTTTTAAGTTAAGCTATTTTAAATTGTTGTTTGGTCTATTTTTCACGTCTGTTTTTATTTTTTTAAACTTTTTGATATCTATTTTCTCTAAATTTTATTTTGTCTATTAATGATTTTTTACCTTTTGACATCGTCTTAGATCGTAGGATAAATTTATCATTACTTGCTTTGTCTATAATATGTAATGTATTTTTGACAATAAAGCATGTTAAATAAATAAAAACAATAGATTTAATTGGTTCAATAACAAGTGACCTGAACAAGGGTAATATTGCCTTGGCAGTTTTTATTGACTTAAGAAAAGCCTTCGATATTGTTATTCATTTACTACGTTTGAGTAAACTTTAAAATATGGGATTTAGTGATGTAGCATTTAATCTAATTGAATCGTTCTTAAATAACCGGAAGCAATATATAACCTTGGGTGATTATAATAGTGTAACAAGAACAACTAATTGTAGAGTGCCTCGGGGTTCTGTATTAAGACCTCTACTGTACACTTTGTTTGTTTGGAGTTTGCGCTGGTCGGAATTGCAAGCAGAATATGATACTTTTTCTGATGACAAGGTTCTTATTTATAAATCCAAAAGTTCTGCAGGTATTGAAAATAAAGTTAATAATGATTTAAAACAATACTACATTTGACTTTTGCAAAATGAATCGAAAATAAATATAGACAAAGCAGGGTGTATTATATTTAAGCAAAAAAATTAAGTAACTGACAATATTTACATGCGAATAAACAATATCACTGTTGAAAAAGCTAATAGAATAAAATATTTGAGATTGGTACTCGATAACCAGCTAAGCTAGGGTGCACATATTGACCACATAAAAAAAAAGATATTTCCCTTAATATGAGCACCGTATAGTTGCAAATATTTTTTAACGATATAATAATTATAAGATACCTGATATTAGTTTGGGGAACCTGTAATCAAATCAACTTTAATTAAATAAAAATAAAGTTTTAAACATTTTAGTTTATTTAGACCCTTACACTCATACTGACACTGTATAACAAATGCTTAAACTTCAGCCTGTTCACCAAATTGTAATGCTTAAGCAATCAAAATTAATGTTAAAATCTTAAATAATAAATCCATGTGCATTAATTGGATTCATTATATAAATTAGATTCACCAAAACAATATAAGAAACAGTAATGACATTTGTTTGGCTAGTGCAAGGACAAATAAAGCATTGCGCAGCCCGATTAGCGCGGCCTCTAATGTGTATATTGGTTTACCTATAGAATTATAAAATGAAGGCCGGCAGGTTGTATTCGTAAACAAACTAAAAATGTATATTATTTGTGCATAAGTTATTTATTTATTTGATTTTTTAAATTATTTAAATGCATATATAAATGATGGTAGTTGCTAACTATAAGATTAACATAAGCAGTAACTTCGGTTTTGAGGATCACCTTAATTTGAATGATATTGTTAGTATTATTAGAACTATTATTAATATGTAAACAAAATGTTGCTAAATAGAGGATTGATAAAAAAGAAAAAAAAAAGTTAGTTCTCTCATGAAAATTCCTGAAGCTCTAAGTGATATAAATCAAACAGATTATTTTTTTACACGCTAAATCAGTATTACAATGGTAGTCTTTCCAACATAGTCCAAGTCCAGTTTCATAATCTTAACAACGCTTTAATTGTGCGTATAAAATTATATTACTTATTTTCTATATGTACCTTTCGCAGCCTTATAAATTTTGGTAAGCTGTAACATATTTTTCAGTTACACAGGCCTGCGCTATGAGATTTTTTA
Source organism: Polydrusus tereticollis (assembly GCA_963920685.1). Taxonomy (NCBI): domain Eukaryota; kingdom Metazoa; phylum Arthropoda; class Insecta; order Coleoptera; family Curculionidae; genus Polydrusus; species Polydrusus tereticollis. Next base: position 203,588,332 of record OY987326.1, read on the forward strand.
GACCTCTATTACTGTTGACATTGCATTGGTATATATTATCACGCTGTCTAGTATTGTAACTATGTATACTATTTGTGAATATAATTTGCGTATTACAGTTTTGTTTTTTGTTGATAACCTTGTAGATATGTTTATATTGCTCTAATTCTAATAGTTTCTGAAGGTTTAAGACATTAACAGTTTCATATAAATCGCTTGTGTACATGAGTCTATCAAAATTTAATTGAATTTTAAATATCTTATTTTGTATAATTTGTGCTTATTAAACACATGTAATGTTATAATTAAATATGCATTACAAATCTTAATCTTTAGTTCTATTCGTAAGATAGTCTCTACATCTATAGAGGGCACCAACCATTGAAGTAATTTTATTAATTACATATTTAATGTGTTCGCTCCTATTTAAATTTACATGAATATATAAACCTAAATACTTAATGAGGAAATTTAAATTTAATTCTCTAAATTTTTAATTTCTAAATTTGGTTAAACACCTAAGTTTAACAAATTTAATATCAATACAATATAAAATAAAAAATTTTCCTTCATATGCTTTAAATTAATTTACTGTCTCATTAAAATGCTTCTGTTTCTATTTAAATTTCACATTTCACTCAAATTTTTAACTTTACAATAATTTCAACACAACTAGCTAGTTCATCCCAAGTCTTCAACTTTCACATATTACTGTATCACATTATAAGTTGTACTCATTACTTTGAGACAACATACATCGCTTTTAAACTGGATGTTAGTATCCCCTGATGATGAATATACAGCGAATACAAAAGAGGCCCCAAAACAGACCCTTGGGGTACCCCACAAAAATTGCTTAACTTAGAGCTGTTCTTATCACCTTCCCTAACATACTGTTGCCTATCAACTTAATAAGATTTTATTACATACATCACAAATTCTGCCTCTAAATCCCATACGATTAAGAGCTTAGAGAGCTTTACTCAAGTGCACAAAAACAGCAGCTACAATTTTCCCACTGTCTAAAGCAGCAGACTATTTATCTGTAAGATCCACGGTAGCCGGTAGCACTTAAAGTATTACTGCCCTTAAATTATAATATGAAGTAAATTTACTAAATCATTGTTCAAAAACGGCAACTACTGTTCACCATTCAGCCTGGAAGGTAATTCAAAAGGTCCAATAATAAAATTGCCACACCAAATGTTTACAGAAAATTCATATTGAAAATGGCGTTCTCTCATGAGGAGTGGATTTTCCAGCATGACTGTTTCTCCAGTTAAACATATAACATCTGGTAAAGGTCGCTTCGTCTGTTAAAGGGATTTTATTGATGAACATTGGATCTCGACTTTGTTTATGAAGTAGAAACTGGAGTCTTGCTTGTAATCATTTGGTAGCAAATTTTGATCAGAATTAAAATTATATGGATATGATGTTTCTGTGTATAAAACATTGAGTTTTTTTTAATATCAGTAACATTCACTAAATGCCTGCCACTTATCTTCGAATTTTCATCAACTCGCACTAGAATTTCCTCCTCTTGAGCGACAGTGATTACCTTAGGACGTTCAATGTGACTTTGAGGATGAAATGACCCAGTTTCGCCTCAACGACCATACAGTCTTTGAAAAATATTTGTGTCTAGGTGCCTCCTGTTTGGATATTTTTGGCGATATCGTCTTGTTGCTGTTTGTACATTGAAATTTTCGTGAGCCTAAATACAAATAATGTCTCACATTTCGCTATTTGAATATTTAGCATGTCTTGACATTATTTAGGAAAAAATTATTTAATTCGATTTTGCGAAAAGTTAATGCGTGAAAACAACTTTTACATCGATCAATTGGTATAATTTTTTTATTATTATGATGTGTGCTGTCTTGATATTCTTGCTATTCAAATGTCCATAGCCTACTTCGTTGGCCGCAAACTGTTTTCTGGGCGCGGATTTCTCTATGCAACAAAATATTAAATTGCAAATATCCCGGATTGTTTTAGTGAAATATGGGCGCTCTGAAATATATAAAGTATACCTTTTTTCATTAGAAATGACCATTCTATCACCAATTTGAATCGGGATAGTAGTAAGTAAAGTACCCGCAAGAATTATTGGGCGTGTAGGGTTTAACTGGTACCCTTTACAAGTTATTTGAAAGACAGGCATAAATTCATGTTACTCGCCATGCAAAGCTCCCAACTAAAAATTTTTGTTTATATCTCGAAAACAGCTTGAAATTAAAAAAAAAATGAATTTAGAAATTAAACTTTAACACACTGTATCATTAACGACCAATATTTTACTGAGGCATGTTTAGCTCAAACCTATTAATTTCATTTATAGCACCCATGATTATTCTATGGCGCATTCACCTAACCGGTCTTGACACTTAATGCAATAATATTTATTATTACAAATTGAATACATATTATTAAGTTTTTTCGACATTTATTAGATAACAGATATAATTTTGTTTTAATTATTTTTTTCAATGCCAGTAATATATTTTTTAATTCTAAATTACGTAAAATAATTGGAACTCAAAATGCCCCATAACCTGTTCCATAACTTTACCTCGATGGTATTCAGTATAATGGCAAGGCATAATTCAATTAACTAAGTTAATTATGTAAATCGATTACTTGATTTTCTGTAAATAATTTCAGTATCCCATTTTAAAAATTTGAGGTGTAATAGTTTATTCTTACCTGCTTTCAAAAGTAGGAACATTTAACGTCATTTCAATTTTTGTGCTCTTTATATTACTTCTCACTCTACCAATGCACTAGATGAATAAATTGTGATACTCCTTTACCATTACAACTCTAGACATTACATTAATATTGTTATCCCTTTTAACTACATATTAATAAGACATAGTGATTTTGTCCGCTTTAATTTGCAGTTTATGCTAGTTACTTTATTACCCATATTAAATCCTATAGTTGTTATTATGTAATAAAAAGCCACTCAAAGTTATCCGCCGAAAACTAACTAAGGGGATCAAAGTAGTAGTGAATCAGCCAGTAAACATTTATATAAAATTGTTTATTGTTGTAATAATTTAAAAGAATACTTACATCATAACAGCACCTAATACATGATGATATACGTAAACAAAATCATTAAATGAATTATTATAAAGATAATAGGAGTAGGGCTAAGTATAAGAGTATAATAAGTATTTTATATATATCTTAAAAAAAAAACTTTCTATTAATCTATTAAAAAGAAAATTAAAATACCTAGTTATCTTAAAAAAATGTCCAGAAATTGGTGAAAGTTTACATACTTTAAGGTAAATAAGAAAAAATCCCTTAACATGATGAAAGCAACGCCCTAGGTTTCTCATAAATACTTTCATTTTGTATCTCTCACTGCAAGCATCTGATAAGACACCTTTAAACCCCAAACATCACTCTAAGCAATACTTTGCTGGCATCTACATTTCCCTTCAATTAGGTTTACGTATCCAAGGTTTTAAATACGTTAGAAATGTTGGAAAAAAGATATTGAACTTATTTGAAAACGTTTTAATATAAAAACTAATTAAAATATTTGTTTCTTTATTGTGAAACAATTAAACTTTAATTTAACAGGGGATATAAAATCTATTTTGTTTACATAACAGAATTTAAAAATGCATAAAGTATACATTGCAGATTTCACTGGGGAACAGCAAAAATGTTTCCGAGATGAAAATAGCAAAATCTTACTTATTTTATTCTACTAACTAACAATCTGTCTTGCAAAAGTCTCAGTTAGCTCCGGTTTTATAGATCCATGCTAATTATGATAATTACCTACCTGCCCGTAATGTATGGGAAAATTCGACTATTAAATGAAAAGTACCTGGATCTATTATAGCAGGTGTACTTTATAAGGGGTCTAAATACATATAACATAAATCCTAAATTGTTAGTTAGTTGTATTTCAACCACCAGTTGATTGAGAGCTGTTTGTATTTGAGGAATTAGAGAGTTTTGAGCGACATGTCGTGAGTTTGTTTAAATAAGCCGGATCATTTTTGTTATATATTATTATATTATGGTAAAGTGACTTTTGTGAAACAAAAAGGTACACTTAGCCCTTTAATACAAAGGCTTACCACTTTATTTTGGCTGTAAAATTGGAGACCAGGATAAAAATTGGGCTCCCCATATCTGCTGCTACAAATGTGCGTCCAACTTTCGCGGCTGGCTAAGTGGAAAAAAGCGTAAGATGCCCTTTGCTGTTCGTATTATCTGGCGAGAACCGAAAGACCACGGAGAAAAAAAGGCTGCGATATAGTATCCAAATTTACAATCCGCCATACGCCCGGTGACGATACTGACGAGTTGACTGTACCTAATCCCCTCAGGAATATAGCCTTGATTCTGATGATGATCCAATGGATTCAAACGGCAGTGTACTGGAAAATGTCGCCGGCCCATCAACCTCGCAATACTCCGATTTTGTCTGTGAACTTCCCAGTAAAAGCCTCACAAAATAAGTCAAAGTGAATTAAGTGAACTTATAAGGGATTTGGAATTGCCTAAGAAAAAATCCGAACTATTGGCCTCTCGATTGCGACAATGAAACTTAATTTAAGATGAAGTAAAAGTTTCTGTGTACCGAAGCCGTCAGAAAAACCCAACACCATTTTTTAACATGAAAAACAATTTGGTAGCCTGTAGGGACATTGACGGATTAATGGCAGCTTTAAATCTCGACTATGATCCAAAAGACTGTGTTACTCCATAATGAAAACAAGTTGCCTTCAGTCCCAATTGGTCATGCAGTCCACATGAAAGAAACGTATAGCAATTTGAAATTGTTACTGGAGATCATACAATATGAAAGATATAATTGGCAAATTTGTGGGGATTTAAAAGTTGTGGCAATTTTACTTGGAATACAGCTAGAATATACGAAATACTGCTGCTTTCTCTGCGAATGGGACAGTCCAGCACGATCGAATCACTACATAAAGAAAATTTGGCCACCGAGAGAAAATGTAGCCAGCGCGCCATTAGTTCGCCCAGAAAAATTTTACTACCGCCAGTTCATATAAAATTGGGACTGGGAAAATTTTGTGAAGGCCATGGGCAAAGAAGGCCGTGCTTTTAGTTATTTAAAAGAAAAGTTCCCTAGAATCAGTGACACTAAAATTAAAGAGGGAATATTTGTGGATCCCCAGATTGGAAAACTTTTCGGAGATGCGCAATTCGATTCCATACTTGAAGGCAAGGAAAAGGACGCTTGGAATGCCTTTAGAATGGTTGCAACAAATTTTTTGAAAAACATGAAAGCAGAAAACTATAAAGACCTGGTTGCCCAACTTCTTTATGTTACCAAAACCTAGAGTGTAATATGTCGTTGAAAATTCATTTTCTGGATTCTCATCTGGATTACTTTCCGGAAAATTGTGGTGCTGTAAGTGACGAGCACGGTGAGAGGTTCCACCAGGATATTTCAAACATGGAAATATGGTATCGGGGAAAATGGAACTGTGAGATGTTAGCCGACTACTGTTGGACTATTACGAGAGGTGCCCCCGAGGCTGCTTTCAAAAGACAGGCTAAGAAGCGTAAAATGACTGATAAAAATGTGCTATTTAATTGCTATTGTTGAACCAACAACATATTATTTGTATGTTCATGTTCATTGTAAATGCATATAAATTAAAATGTTCATTATTTATGCCTATACATTAAAATTTTGTAACGAATATTCCAGATTTTTTTTGCGAGCTAACTAAAATCTTTAATAGGTATTTTTTAGTTACTTACTTCGTGTAGTTTAATAAAAAAAAATAGGTTTTGTTCAGGAAATGAAACAAAAGTCGAACTTTGTTCCCTTTAGAAAGCTTTTTATCAGGAACAAATGCTACCCAGCAATCATTCTGTCTGCATTAACCTGTTTAAAGATAAATGCATTTTTTATAAACTAAAAAAATGGTGCTGCTTTTGTATGTCTTGCCAAAAGTCTTATAGTCAACTTACGACATTCTAAAACATGGCTCTTTGAATATAACAACAACTCACCCTGTAGTTGGGAGGAACACAGAAAATTCTGGGAGTATATTATACACGTAAATATGAGTCAGAAAACCCCAAAAGTTGTAATCCGATCTTTATTTATTTAAAGTTACAACGTTTTGGAAAATTCTTTACAGATTTTTTTGAATTGCGATTTTTCTGATAAATATTCATTTTATCCTGCTCGCTCATGAACAGAACCCGTAGCTCGACGAGCTTATGTTCTATGTAAGTATAAGCATTTAGAATACGTCGATGTGTCGCAGCCCTTTAGTGTAATCAGCCGTTTCATGAAAAGTCTGGTATTTTCATGAAACGCTGCCAAACACTGAAACAAAAAAATTGTAGACGTTACATGAAACGTCAGCGTGTTTTGGCCTCTTGATGAAAACGAGCAAAATTACGTTAAGTGACTGACTTTACTGGACTTTTCATGTAGCGCTCCGAATCTACTTTGCACTTACTGAATTAACAACGAAATAACTTACTACAAAACAAAATAACTTTTACTACAAAGGAAAATAACTATTATTACAAATAAGTTATCATAGCGGCTAGCTACAGTACAAGAAACAAAAATACGAACGAAAGTAAAAGCCTCAATTATTAAAAAAAAATAAAAACGATATGTTACTTATTAAAGCACGGCAAGCTATTACAACGGCTATTACAAAGTCGCTTTTTTTTTACAGATACACTTATTCTTAGTACACTGTTGTTTGCTAGGTTTAAACGAACATTTAAGTATGCCTTGACCACCCGATTCCAATGCCACAGCTTCTCTTAAGCTGAGTGATTTTTCCAAGGGGATTTCCTCTTTATTAAGAAATGCTGAACTCGCAACAGAACCAAACCATCCCTTTATAGTACCGTGCTTACCAGCAACCTGATTTACGCCATTTTTCTGATCTAATATCAAATAAACCATATTCCTGGAATCTCCTGGACCTCTGTCGACTTTGGGAATATTCAATAATACACAATCGCCTACATTAAAAGTCGCCATTTTTTTTGCCTATTTACTTAACATTTTTTTGGCTGCGTCTTCAGTTTTATTTCTAGCTTCGTCGCGTTCTTCAGAAATGTTTTTACTGGCACAACGTAATTTGCACAGTACTGAAGATCCTTGTTAACAAACTTCTGCAATATTAACATCACGTAAACAATTTTCGGACATTGATTCTTGACATTCGTTTATATTTTTTTCCTCCTGCACAGCATTGGTAATATCAGCATCTTCATCAGCGAGAACTTCACGTGCATTAGATATTTCGACAACTGAATCTCCTTCATTCATAATTTTCATAAGCTCTTCTTCCGTAGTCAGTGTTTTTGCAAGCGCTGAGGGAATGTTACTAGACGATCGATACACCAATTTTAGGTTCACAACCTAAGAGTGCTTTATACGGGGACCGTCCTATTGTTCTGTGAAATGAGATATTTTTTTGCCATTGCACAAACTAAAGCCCTACCGACCATTTTTGCAATTCGTGTCAGACATCCAAGCTCGTATCATGTTTTCAACATTTTGATTTGATCGTTTAATGCTGCCTTGACTCTGGGGGTGTCTAGGACGACCGTGTACTATGATACAGTCAGGCCATACATTTTTCAGTTCCTTCTTCTTCTTCCGATGCCGTCTTCTCATTGAAGGTTGGCGACCACATTTCTGAATGCGTCTCTGTCCCGTGCCACATGGAATAGTTCTTCAACATTCATTCCTGTCCACTCTCTTACATTACGAAGCCAGGATTTTTTCTTCCTTCCTATTCCTTTCTTTCCTTCTATTCTTCCCTGCATTATGTTTTGTAGCAGTATATATTTGTCGTTGCGCAGAATATGACCTATGTATGCTGTTTTACGGATCTTGATAATTTTTAGTAGTTTCCTTTCCTGTCCGATGCGCCTCAGTACTTCATCGTTCGTTATTCTATGTGTCCAGGATATCCTTAGCATGCGTCTATATATCCACATCTCGAACGATTCTAGCCTTTTGACGGTTTGGGCTTTTAAGGTCCAGGTTTCTACCCCATATAGCAATACCGACCATACATAACACTCCATGAACCTTAGTCTAATTTGTAGGCACAAACTTCTATTGGTTAACATTAAAGAATAAGCACCAAATGTTTTTCGAGCCATTTCTATCCTGATCTTGATTTCTTCGTCTGGATCTAGTAGGTCATTAATGACTGTTCCAAGGTATTTGTATTTTTGGACCCGCTCTACTTGTTTTCAATTTAGTGTGATAACAGGGTGAATATTAGAGTTTTTACTTATTACCATGAATTTTGTTTTTTCTATATTAATGCTAAGTCCTACTTCTTCACATGCTCGGTCAACTCGCTCCAGTAGGGTTTGCAGGTCTTCTGCACTCTCCGCCATTATTGCAGTATCGTCTGCGAATCTAAGATTATTAATCAGTGTCCCCCCAATATTCACCCCTTCTCGCCTTTCCTCCAGCGCCCTACGAAACACAAATTGGGAGTACAAGTTAAACAGTTGTGGGGAGAGGACGCAGCCTTGTCGGACGCCTTTCTGGATTCTTATTTCGTCCGTCTCCATATCTTCAACCCTCACTACTGCTGTTTGGCTAAAATATAGCCTCTTTATTATACGGATATCGCTTTGATCCAGATTAATACTTTTTAGGTTGTCGATAAGTTTGTCGTGTTGGACTTTATCAAAGGCCTTCTGGAAGTCAATGAAACAGACGAATACATTTTTATTATATTCTCTACACTTCTGTAGCATTACTTTTAGAGCAAAGAGAGCCTCTCTAGTTCCTAATCCCTCTCTAAAGCCAAACTGCATCTCATCTAGTTGTTCTTCACATTTGCGATATATTCTCTGTTGGACAATTTTTAGGAGGATTTTTAAAGTGTGACTCATCAGGCTGATCATCCTATATTCGTCACATGACTTGGGATTGTTTTTTTTAGGTAGCGGAATAAACACTGATTTAAGCCACTCTTCTGGAATATCCCTTGTTTTATATATTCTATTTAAAAATTCTGTAAGGCTGTTCAAGTTTCTGCCATCCAATGCTTTCCACATTTCTATCGGAATGTTGTCGGGCCCTACAGCTTTGTTGTTTTTTGCTGTCTTAATCGCGTATTCCACTTCCGATTTAAGAATAGCTAAATGGTCCTCCCGGCCATCTTCTTCCCATGAATCCTCTCGGTCCGCCGCAAACAGGTTTGTCACGTATTCTTCCCAGGTTCGCTTTTTATCTTCCTCCGTCAGCTGAATGTCTCCATATATGTTTCTTGTGATCATTGGTATTTTTTTTCTCGTATGCCCTGTAAGTTCTTTTAATTTTTTATGCATATTAAAGGTATCGTGCTTGTTATTTAGTTCCTCCATTTCACGGCAGTTTTCTTCCATCCACTCTTCTTTGGCCCTCCTTATGTCATGTTCTATTTGTCTTTTTAATTGTTTGTATTTTTCTTTGTTGGTGTTTTTGTGTTTACGTCTTTCTTCCATAAGGTTAATGATATCCTGGTTCATCCATGGTTTTTTCGATGTTTGATCCCTTCTGCCCACGACTTGCTCCCCCACCTTCAGCATTGTTGTTTTAACCTTGTTCCAGGCGGTATTTATATTTGTTGTTGATGCCTCGGATAAATCCCTCGCAATTAATTCGTTGAACTGTATTTGATATGGCTCTTTTTTGAGATTTTCCAAGTTTACTTTCTTTGGTCTTATCGATTTTCGCAGTTTCCTCAATCTCATTTTTACATTGGCTAACAGCAAGTTGTGGTCAGTATCACTGTCCGCACTTGGATAGGTTTTTACACTCTTTATGCTGTTTCTAAACCGCCTGTTAACACATATAAAATCTATTTGATTTCTAATAAGGTTGTTTTTATTATCGCCAGGTGATGTCCAGGTGTAAAGTCGCCGAGGGGGCAGTTCATAAAAGGTGTTTGTGATGACCAACTCTTTTTCCTGGCAGCACTGTATGAGTCTGTCGCCCCTTTCATTTCTATCTCCCAGTCCAAAATCCCCCACTACATTGCCAACTCGGCCCTTACCGACCTTGGCGTTAAAGTCTCCCATGATTATGTTGAGTTCGTGCTTCTTCAGGTTTTTGCTTAGTTCGTCCAAGTCCGAGTAGAACTTTTCTACAGTTTGTTCTTCGCTCTCGGCTGTAGGAGCGTATATTTGTATAAGGTTTGTATTTATTGGGCTGGTGCATATTTGAATCAACATCATTCTCTCATTGAAGGGTATGAAGTTAGTGACGTGTTGTTGAAGCTCCTTTTTGATCATAATGCCTACACCATGCCTGTGTTCTCCGTTGTTACATCCTGAGTAATATAGCACCACATCGTCATGTTTGCATTGTCCTGCGTTTGGCCACCTCACCTCACTAAGACCCAGGACCTCTATGTCCATTCTGTGCATCTCTAGAGCGACGTTTGTTATCTTCCCAGCTTTGTAGAGAGTTCTGATATTCCATGTCGCTATTCGGTTCAATGTTGTGTTTTTATTCTTATTCCTATTCCACCCGGGGATTCTTCGCACCCCTGTCCCATTAAAGGGACGCCGGGGACTCGGGGCCGTTTCTCTTTCACTACTTGTCATTGTGGCTATTCTTGAGAGTTCCAGTTCCAGTGAAACCTTATTTACGAACTCGCGGCCGTTGTCGTTGAAGAATTTTAGGGGCTATTAAAAGAAAAATACTTAGTAAGTTGAAAGCAACTTCCTCGGCACGTTTGGTTTCTATTGGTCGTAAGAATAAGAATTTTGTGGCATGATCTTGATAATTCAATATCCATTTGTATTGCTTGTCGGGAAGCGACTGGAAATCCATTAGGTCCACTTGCCCTCTTTCAATAAAACCCTTGCTTACAATGGGACGTACTACAATTTTTTGTCTGCTATGTTTCTTTTTATTCCAGCTTTTGCAGCATTGAACGAAACATTCTATGGCCGGACGTGGGATAGTAAGTTTATATCTCAAGGCTACTTCCAGTTTAACGTGATCACCGTGCCGTGTTTTGTTAATATGATAATCGTATAATTTATCATTATAAATCTTCGTACGCTACTACAAATTCAATTTCACCTTCGCTTTCATGTTTCTTTATTAAATGTGATTGGTAAGTAATTGTCATAACATCATATGTATGTAGGAAAAAGTATTCGCGCTTTTCTTTTCTTCTCCTAAAACAAAGACCTATTTTAGAATAATTATTAATAAAATTAAAAAAAAGAAGTTTTTAAAAAACACGTTTTTAACACGAACTAAAGAGTATATAAAAAAAAATATATTTTTAAAAACAAACTTTTATTTCTGTGAACTAAAATGTAAAAAATAAGCAATTAGTTTGAAACAAAAATTATATTACGAAAATAAAAGTTTGTCGCGTAGTAGTACAAGTAGTACAAGTAGTACAATATATATTTATGAATCCCACTGATGCCTGGCATATTCGCGACAAACTTTACTTTCATATAATTTTTGTTTCACACTAATTGCTTATTTTCAACAGCATGAATTAATGCATAGTTTACAAATCACGGGTCAACGAGAAACTCGGGGAATCCTGGGCATCACCTAACCTAAAAATTTATAATTGGGTTTAAAAAATCACTTACAGTTTTTGCTTAGCTACTACAATTTCCTGTATGACTGCTTCAATTTTCTGATTTGTGTAAGGCTTTCGCAGTGGTTTTTGGGAATAGAACTCTTCTAATTTCTTGTAGAATTGCGTTTGTTGTATAATATTAGAACTGCCTGCCGTCGCCATTTTCAGGTTATACAATACTCATTTTATTACATCAAGTGCAAAGTAGATTCGGAGCGTTACATTAAAAGTCCAGTAAAGTCAGTCACTTAACGTAATTTTGATCGTTTTCATCATGAGGTCAAAACACGCTGACGTTTCATGTAACGTCTACAATTTATAGCCTTTTGGCGTAATATTTATTTGTTTCAGTGTTTGGCAGCGTTTCATGAAAATACGAGACTTTTCATGAAACGGCTGATTACCCTAAATGGCTGCTACAGATGCATCTCATGGAATAAACCAAACAACCATATTTGCATGTAATCGAGATTTAAGTAAATATGTGGCAAATTAGAGAATATCGTGCATCCAATGGCAAGCTACTGTTTAAAATTTATAGGCAGAAAAAGATATAAATAATAATAAAGCAACTTCATCATATTATATTCAAAACATTTTAACTTGATTACAAATACAAATATAATGTAAGCGTTTATGTTTTTTGACTTGTATTTTTGTGTAAAATAAACTCCTAAGTTAATCCGATACGTAGTTTTCGAAATATACGAGATCAAAATCAAATATAACGTTGGCGAGGCGGTGACGTCATTACCTCCCATAGCTCGTCCGCTTCGAACTTTTGCAACGCTCTGTCTGTGCATATACAAGGGAGATGCGCTTACTGTTTCTTTGTTCAGTTAAAGCAGAAGCTTATTATTGTTACTACGTTTAATAGTATATTCCATAACAAGTAGGAAATGCCATTCCATACGAGTTCTAGACTATAGTTTCTCACTTAAAAAAAAAAAAAAAATTAATATAGATTATCCGATCTCATCCGGCCTCTCCGGCGTGAATAGGATGGTTTTGATGTCGATTCATTTTACACTCTTCCCTAAGACAAGAGCACGCGGTGTTTCCCAGGCGGTCACTCATCTAAGTACTAACCGCGCTCGACACCGCTTAACTTCGGTGATCTGACGAGAACCGGTACTTTATGTGTCGCTAGGCCCTTGCCTCCATGAAGTTGTACTATCCTTAAATATCAATAATTAATAAACTATTTTCTTACACCTAAAAGACCAATGTAGGCAACAGACATTCGTACCCTGTTAAATGTTATTAATAGTATCCTAAATGAAAAAACTGATAAAGCATAATATAATACTTAAAAAAAAAACTAACATACTATCAAATAGAATTATTATGATATTGAAAAATCTGTTACGATAGAGATTTTGTTGAATGATAGACATGTTTTTGACGTCGATTATTATTCAGTTTATCATAAAGTTTCAACGGATTCCCCCCCTCGAAACAATCCACACACTCAAGTAAAAAATAAACAAATCCGCTGATCAAGCTTGGATCCACAGCCACAACTTATAGGCATAGACATAATATGAAATAGGCAAAAGGGGAAAGAAAGTCAAAAAGTCTTTCTCCACTAATTTAATAGTGAGCTATCAAAGGCTCATTTTTAAAAATAAAACGTCTCTACATGTTTCGAAGGTAGTAACCTTCATCTTCAGGAGACCAAAGTAGTGTTGCAGTTATTATTAGCAGTAGAGAGAAAACTGTTGGTGGAAAATGACGTTGATGGAGCTTTTTTTTATATTTCTCTTATAAGTCAGGATATATAAAAAGAATCTTTTGGGCATTCTAGGTCATCCTGACTTATGACTTTCAAATGACGAATTTCTTCCCTTTTTAAATTCGGCCACAAATTGACAGTGTCTTTTCAGAAATTTTGAATTTAATATAACATTTCACTTTCATTTACAATTTTAGTATGCTGATTGCATTCAATTTTTTAATATCTTTTCAAAATATTTAAAAAAAAAAAGCTGGATCAACATCATTTTCCACGAACAGTTTTCTCTCTACTGCTAATAATAACTGCAGCACTACTTTGGTCTCCTTAAGATGAAGGTTACTACCTTCGAAACATGTAGAGACGTTTTATTTTTGAAAATGAGCCTTTGATAGCTCACTTTTTAATTAGTGGAGAAAGACTTTTTGAATTTCTTTCCCCTTTTCCCTATATTTCAACTCCACTTCGAGAATGTACTATTTCTTTAAAATAATATGAAATATTTGGAAACCCTTGTTTAGTTGATCTAAGTTTAGATTAGGACCATCTAACAATGTACAGTTTCCCAACTGTGTTCAGTATTCAGCTAAAGACGATGTTTACCTTGTGATAATATAAATAATTAAAATTGAATTCCAAAACACCTATATATAAATAATATAGGTTAGTTCAGGTTAGTAGTTGGGTACACAATTGTTTCTAGCTGTCAACAAACATCAGGTTATTGTTTAAAGTACATCAGAACTTCCCCTGAAAATGGTACAAAAATACTTTATACAATATTAAATTTTTTACAGGCCCAACTCACCGATGAACAAAAACAAAAGTTATTAGCAGACGGTAAAAAATGTATTAGCGAAACTGGAGTAGATACCGAAGTAGTCAAGAAAGCTCGCGAAGGAAATTTCAGCGACGATCCAAAACTAAAAAAATTTGCTGAATGCTTGGCAATAGAATTGGGATTCCTAGATAGTTCTGGAAAAATTCAAGAACCCGTTGTGCGAGAAAAACTGGCTGGGGCTCTTAAAGATCCCGCCGCTGCTGATAAACTTATCAAGAAATGCTTGCACGAGAAGGAAGGCCCTGATGTAACTGCTTTTGACGCTTTTAAATGTTATTATGAAAATACTCCTACCCACCTCAGTATTTTGTAAAGTCTCTTTGCCTGTTGAGTATTATTTTAAACCATTTTTATGTACGTACTAATTAAAATTTAGCCAGAATTAGAGTTACTCTAATAGAGCTTGTGATAATCATTTTTGTAGTATTTTATTAGAGTCAAGTATGATGACTATATTATTGAAACTAACCTAAAATAAAATTGGGCCAATATAAAAATTTCCATTTGTCTTTTATAATAAAAACAATAATAACGAAGCGTCTTTTATTTATTATAATTTGGAATCTGTACCTACCGGTGTAACAAGTTATCAAATAGATTTTTTTTTTATTTTGGTTACTAATTTGTTGTAAATGAACGTCACTTTAAAAAAAATGTGTAGATACAGGTATTGATATAACAGCAGAGTTTACATCTGTTAGATATTGACAGATATTAACCCATTAGGAGATTATTAGTAATGATCTACTGATTAAATGAAAATTGGGTGTGCGACCAGCCATTTTGGACATACGTTTCTTTAGCTATTGATGTAGCAATTGTAGCATCATAAGTTATCACTTCTTTTTAAAATGGCGGCGTAGGATACGATTTCTTTAAATTTTAAATTGAAACTGTCGCCTTTTTTTCATCTAGCAACCTTTAGTACAAATTAGGAAACATGATAATTAATTTTTCATAGAATAGGTTGTCTTATTATTATTAAGCATTTTCAAGCTGATTTTTCTCCATGATTTGTAATGGAAAGTACCAAATGTCAAAATAACTTAAAAATACGATGCCTATTCCTGTAAGGGACGCCGGCTATATCTCAGGATCCGTTAATCGGACGACTCTGAGAAAAAAAAATTATTGGTAATATAGCCTTAACCTGTAACTTTTGGGGAAAATGCTCGGACACGTCAATTTAGTTTTATATATGCTCACATTTTGACGTTATTCGTTTATTTTTTTATAGACATTTGTCAAAGATAAATATGACAACATCGATCTTACTTTTTAATGGAAACATACAGCTTGTGATACATCATTTGAAAGCTAATATCTTGTACAGTATGCTTATAAATTTTGGCGCGATTCTGTCAAGCTATATCAAAATGGCGACTGTTAAAAGTTTTAAAAAAAATCCCTATTTAAATAAGCGGAGATGATAAATCATTAATGTTTTTTTACCTTTCAAGGTAAAAAATCTTCATTGTTTTACGTTCTGACATTTTGTGACATTATGAACTTGTAAAATTAATTTAGGTATTTCCGAAGTATTGTTCTACAATTTTCTAAACAAAAATGGTTTTGTCGGAAAGGCAGTGTATCGAAATTTTGATATTGTTAGGATGTGGAGATAAAATAAGAAGTCAACGTGAAGTGTGCACTTTATTTAATGCTAAATATCCAGAAAATCAAATTTCACAGGGCACTGTTAGTAAAATATTCCACAAATTTGATGAACATGGCACAGTAAAGGACTTGCCTAGGAATGGACGGCCACGTGTTTAAGGCGACGATTAAAAATTGGATATTTCATTATCTCTGCAGGATAATCCGCATGTTTCAACAGTTTCATTGGCTCAAAATCATGATACATCTAGAGGTACTATTGGAAGATTTTTGAAAGCAGAAAAATACCACCCTTATAAAGTATGTCTTGTCCAAGAGCTTTTAGAAGATGACTATGATAGGCGTTTGCAATTTTGCGAAGAAATGATGGGACAGTGTGACGAGAATAATATGTTTCCACAGAACATACTATTTTCGAATGAAGCTACTTTCTATTTAAACGGGCTGGTTAAAAGACATAATTATCGTTTCTGGAGTCAAGGAAATCCACGATGAATATTTGAGGCGCATACTCAGCGGCCCCAGAATGTAAATGAATGGGCAGGTAACAGTAATAACCGAATTTTAGGGCCATTCTTTTAGGAAGGAAACCTCACAGCTGAACGGTACCTGGATTTTTTAACCTTCGAGTTGAGGCCTGCTTTAGCTGTAATTTTTACCAACGAAGTAGATCCAGATATACCTATTGAAACAATTTGATTTCAGCAAGATGGTGCTCCCCCGTATTTTGGGCTCAATGTGAGAAGATATTTAGATCATAATATATTTCCAGGTCGCTGAATTGGGCGACGTGGTACAATTGAATGGCCACCGAGGTCCCCAGACTCAACGCCTCTAGACTATTTTCTTTGCGGATATTTAAAAGAAAAAGTTTACCAAAATAGGCCAAATAATATTGAAGATTTGGAAAACAAAATTAGATTGGAAACAAATTACATACCGGCTGAAGCTATTCGAAATTCCCTCGACGGATTTTACCATCGTCTGGGAGCATGCCAAGTAGAGGGTGGAGGACATTTCCAGCATTTGCCACGTTAAACCACCTTTTTGTTGTGTTTTGTTTTGCTTCGTCACATTTTCATTTTTTTTTGACAAAATAAATAACAAATAAACCATAACTATTGTTAAATCACACTGTCACAAAATGTCAGAACGTGAAACAATGAAGATTTCTTACCTTGAAAGGTAAAAGAACATCAATGATTTATCATTTCCGCTCATATAAATAGAGATTTTTTTAAAACTTTTAACAGTCGCCATTTTGAAATAGCTTGACAGAATCGCGTCAAAATGTATGAGCATACTGTACGAGATATTAGCTTTGAAATGATGTATCACAAGCTGTATGTTTCGATTTTAAAAAAAAGATCGATGTCGTCATATCTTTGACAAATGTCTATAAAAAAACAAACGAATAACGTCAAAATGTGAGCATATTATATAAAACTAAATTGACGTGTCCGAGCATTTTCCCCAAACGTTACAGGTTAAGGCTATATTAATTTTATTTCAGACTTCTGGGCAGCCCTGTATATACACCACTAATTATGTAGTTATGTAGCTATGTAAATATATGTTAGGGTTATTTTTCACTTTAGGTTGAGTTGATCAGTGAGGTATTCTAGAATATCTCATCTGAACTTCACCGTTTTCTAAACATACCGTTTTGTTTTTAAATTTCTTTTGTATGGGATGAATTATTTGTGTATTCAGAAACAAAGACATTTATTATTATTATTATTAAATGGGCTGAAATTAAATCCAAACAAATGCTTAAGCTATTACGTTCACATGCCTAAAGCAAAATCTTTACGTTGACTACCCAATTGATGATGGAGCGTGTCGATCAAAACAAGAGGACTGTTTAATTCCATTAAAAAAAGATCGGCGACCGCATGATTGTTGGTTGGTGATGGTTGTCAACCATGACTTGTATAGGTATTTTCGTGGTAGATGTTTAACCAATAGTGCTGGCTTAATTCCGCCCAGAGCAATGCAATGTAGAAATATAGAACTTCATTTGGACAACCTCATCAGCCCTTCCTGGGGTCGTGCCCTTCGCACACGCACTGTTTATTTTAAGAATAGAGATGCGAAGCAATACTTATAGTCAGATATTTTATTCACTTCGTTATAATACTCTTGTTTGTTTCGGAAAAATTACAAGACAGTTAAAAGACCCCATAAATTAATGTCCTAAACAAAAATTTAAGTGCCACTTTATTTACTTGTAGTAAATTTAATAATAAAGAACCAACCTGCCCCAATATTGTAACATCTAGAATAGAGCAATTATCTAATTGAAGCGGACCTATATAAAAAGAATTACGTGCACCGAGGGCATACATCAGTCGTCATCGTTAACGTCGTGTAAGAGAAGCAAATTGAAGTCAGAATGAAGGTGCTGTTTGCTGCTGTGTTTGTTGTTTTTGCTTTAACTCAGGTACGTTACCTAAACTTAGTTTTTCTATTCAAGTAATATTTTCTTTATGATATGGCAGTTAGCTAATATATTTAGCGGATTTATTTTGGCACTCACCTATACTGTCAATTGCCCGTTCGATGCTTTTTTGTTTCACAGATGTTGCAAAAACAAAATTTGTTTTATATATTTAATATGAATATGTTTAATATATTAAAGATAATAATAGTTATTTATGGTACAAGTGTGTTATGTAATCTATAAGTCACGCTGGGAAATGGTTAGCCCTTGAGGCCGTAGGCCAAGAGGGCTAATTCCCAAGTGACTTATATGACTTAACACAAGAGTGCCATACAAAATTTTATCCAACACTTTATAGATATTATTATAAAATAGAAAATTATATTGTTTCAATGTAAACTGGAAAACCCTGTATTATATTTTAATTAATATATTTTTGAATGACAAATTTGACACGTAAAAGTG
The DNA here is from genome assembly GCA_963920685.1 of Polydrusus tereticollis. Classification (NCBI taxonomy): domain Eukaryota; kingdom Metazoa; phylum Arthropoda; class Insecta; order Coleoptera; family Curculionidae; genus Polydrusus; species Polydrusus tereticollis. The sequence continues at coordinate 203,607,030 of OY987326.1, forward strand.
GGCTTAGGTGATTTTTGTTGTTATGGAATTGATTAACAACAAAAATTTGAAGGCAGTAAAAGAAATTATTATTTTGCTATTTTCGAGGGTAGTTTTTCACAATGTGGAAGAAACTTTAGCCGAAACTCAAAAAGAAGCGAATCTTGCGTGTTCATTTATTATTTCCCACAAGTCATGAGACAGTTATGACAAACCCTTAATATGAATATGAATGCATATTTTACCACAACCCGCCAGTGAGTTATAATCATAACCCACTAGTGAGTTATGGTTATAACCCACGTGTGAGTTATAAGCTACTTTATCAGTCTAAAATCGAACTAATAATGTTCACTTTATATGTAAGTGTTGGATAAAATACTGAAATAAAAGCTGCTCTTCATCGTAGCCGATTAAAATCACCAGTCGCAAATTTAAATTAAAGATTTTTATTAAAATTCGATATTTAATCGAGAGAAAAAAATTAAGATATTATGCTTAGAGTTTTAAGTATCGTAATAGAGGATGTCTAGAAAAAAGATTAAATAATCACGCTTCAAAATTATTTGTTATTTATTTTATTTAATTAAGATAATATTTTTAACAATTTTAATAATTTAATAATAACAATGAAATTGTTGGGGTTTATATTTAATTTTTTTTCAACCTTTTGAGATTCTTACTGTCAGATTAAACAATTTAACTAAATTTGAAACATGATAACTTCATTTTTTTACTTGCCTTTAAAAAAAAACTGATTTATTAATAATAAAACGTTAAATTTGTTAATGATAAATAAATTTCAGTAAATTAGAATCACATACAAAAATTGTTATTAATAAATTTTGATAATTCTAAATTGTATATTTTAAATAATTGTCTTCCACGACTATTTCTAACAACATTGTAAAGGAAAAACAGTATAGAAAAAGGATTAAAAGTGGAAAACTGCTGTATTTCAAAAGGCAATAATAGGTGCTTAACAAAAGTTGTGGGTGTATTGGTGAAGAATACATAAAAATATTTATCATTAAAATAATTAAAAAGATTACATTTTTTAATTTAACTTTACGTTAGGTTTGCCTCTTTTACATATGAGATTACGCGAGCGGTCTACAACCGTAGACCAATTTTCTTTGTTTAAAATTTTACCTTTATAACTGGATTTTATTTATATCACAAGTTCTGTGCTTTAAAATTATATGTTTGCTGGTGAGAAAAGTAAAGAAGCTACCGACATTTTTGATTTTTATTGGCACTGTAGAATATTTTTCAGCTAAAAATATAATAAAAAATTCTCGTTTATTTTTTCGTAATGTGCCAATATAGGTTAGGTTAGGTCCAATATTTTTTCAGCTTCAATAAGATACACTTTTAAAGTATATTTGGTGTACTAAACCAATAATCTACAATAATACCGACAACTTTTGAAATGGACAGGTGTATGAACAAAACCTTTTAAAATTATTGACCACTATTTAAAATACGATTGTAGGCGGCGCATCTAACAGAGAGTTAAACTTCTTTAGTTGTGGAATTATATGTGAAACACACTGTATCTTTTGTTTCAAATATTTGATTGACGTATTATGTGCTGACACCGAAAATAAGTGTGTCTTTGTTGTCTTTGTTGAAATAAATATTTCTCTCGTTAAATTACTGAGCAAATAATTCATACTGGAATATAGCAATTCTTAATAAAACCCCAGATATCTAAAAAACCAGAAGGCTTCAATCTCTCACACCTTTAGTTAGGAAGCGTTTTTATAATACATAGAATTAAAAAATCACATTGCTTCAACCGCCTTTTTCTGGCAAACACTATATAGCATGTAAAAAATATTTTCAAAATATGCACACTTACCAACCACACACACAGTACGATCTAAACAGTTTTTTGGAAGATTTATCCAAAAATGTATACAATTACTTTATCGTATCGCTGACCCATCCGCTATACTCAGGACTCTAAAGCCATAGTAGTTCATAATAATGTTCATACACAATTATTTTACCATTTAACATGCTTTGACATAAAAGCATACCTATTATAAACCAAAGGACTAAAAAGCCTTAATTACTTGAATGATTGAACTCCATTAACGGGATTAAATGCGTCACTTTAGTCCCTTGATTTATACACTATATCTTTACATCCGGGAACAGTATTACCAAAAATTAGGTAACATGTAGGTATAAATAAATATAAGAACACCTGCATGATAATGTCACAACTTAATGCAAGTACCAGTTGAATATTTTTCAACTTTCAAAGACAATAATAGTCACTTAGATACAGTATAAACAAACAAGTTGTTATAAATAAGTCAATATATTTTGTACCTTTTCTAAAATTATATGTTACCAGAATGCACTTTAGTCCCCGTTTGGCGGGACTAAATTACCTACTTTAATGCCGGAAGTACAGAAAATAATTTTTTGTCAAATAATACATCAGACATCAAATTTACTTGTTGTTAGAAAGCGTCACCACTTGAGTTTTCGCAAATAAAGTACTACATTAGATTTACAGGTAAATAGTGGTCAGAGAAATACCAGTTGACAACGTGGCATATTTTTAAAATTTTATGTGATTAAGAGCAAATAAAAACGACACTAATACACTTTATCTTTAGGTCAAGTCCCAGACTGACAAACAAAAGGAGCTATTAGCTCAGCACTACAAACAATGCCTGGAACTTTCAAAAGTAGATCCGTCCGTTCTACAAAAAGCACGTACCGGTGAATTTGCAAATGACCCAAAGCTTAAGGAACACATTCTGTGCGTAACCAGGAAGATTGGCTTCCAAAATGAAGGTGGCGAACTACAACGGGAAGTTATCAAGAGAAAACTTAAAGAAGCAGTTAAGGGAGACGAGGCCAAAACTAAGATGTTGATGGAAGCATGTGCCATTGCCAATCCTGACCAGAAAGCTCAGGCTTATAATGCTTTCAAATGCATGTGGCAAAAAGCCCAGATCAATTTACTTTAACACGTTTTTGTTTTTGAGTATACTATTAGAATTGATGTAATTAAGAAAATGAATAATGTCACAATAAAAAGTTAACTCAGTTAATAAGTTTTTGTTTAGGTTTTCCTTGATAGCCAATAATTGTTTGTTAATTTATTACCAACTTTCGGATTTGAACATAATTAGAAGCACATTCCTCCACATCTTATATTTAACTCTTATACTCATCTCAGAGAAGATCTGGAGGAATTCTATCTCTGGATGAGAGTCGTAGAACTTCATGCTACAAGAACCCTGGTAGCAGTCTTTCCATAAAAAGTTAAAATTAAAGAACCTTTTATAATCCCGGGGCATTCGATTCCCTTTTACTTATCAATTCGTTTATTGGGCATCATTGGTGGTAGTAATCAATCATGGCCACGTTGGGGTCACACCTAAGGCAGCCTCGCAAATATTTGGAATACTACTCCTACACTCACTACGCCGATAATGATTACTAATCTTATAGCTTTTATTTACATTCTATAATCTAAATGTTTCAATCAATATTTATTAGGTTATATCTATTCTATTTAATAGAAAAAATAAAACGCACTAAACCCGCAGGGGCTTACTGAGCTCTGAGGATTACAAAATTGGAGTGGAATAATATTTACATTAATACTTAGCTAGATATGTATGTTCAAAAACATGGTACATAGTGAGTAAGGGTATTTTTAGATTATACTGGGTTATGATAAAGAAACGGATCAGCCTTTTATATGGAAAACCAAAAAATTGTGTGGATGAAACTTCTCTTTTTGTAAAAATTTAGATACGGTGGTTTGGTGAATATCGTAGTCCCGTCCAAGTTGTGTGCCTGAGCTATGAGAATCTTCCTGTAGTGATAATAATATGTTTATTTTTTTCTCAACACAAAACCCAATATAATCAAAATTTCAATGCGCTCATCTTCGGCGAGGCGCATTTTGATGAAATATCGGCAGAGCAAAATTCAAATTTGATTAACATTTAGTAATTTTTTGACGTCTTAAACTAAAATAAGAAATTGGCATAGTCAAAAGATTGTGACTTAATCAAAAATCGTTGGGACCCGTTAAATTTGTTTTTTTGAAATGCATTTTTTTTGTAAAGATGTGGTACAGGGTAGATCATAAAAGTGCTACATGTGTCAACTTTAATTTTTTTTAATGAAACATATTGTGTATCTTTACAGTTCCATATTCTGCAATCAATTCTAGACATTTTTTGTTAATCATGCCCTACACTTATTTTCAGCCGTTTACGAAATATTAACAATTTTAAATTTTAATAAATAATAAATAAACAAACAACAAAGAATGAAAAGAAACTATTTTATAAGATGTTCAAAATGTCCTCCACCAACTGTTCTGCAGTAGATCAATCGATCTAGAAATTCCTGTTGTACATTTAGTACTACTTGTGGAGATATTTGTCTTATTACTCGTCGAATAGACTCCTTCAGTGTATCTACCGAGATGGGTTTAGATTTATAAACTAAATTTTTGACGTAGCCCCATTAAAAAAAAGTCCAGTGGATTAAGATCAGCCGATCTGGGTGGCCACTCTATTGACCCCCGTCTGCCTATCCACCGCCCAAGAAAAAATTATATTTAAGTACTCCCTTACATGAACAGCATAATGCGGGGGAGCACCATCCTGTTAAAACCATAAGGTTAAACTTGGTAAATCAGGATCATTATCATCTGGAAACAGAGTGGCAAGAGCTGGAACCAGATCATTTTGAAGGAAATTTAGATATCTTTCTCCAGTGAGACTCTCATCAAAGAAAAATGGTACGATTATCCTATTTTCAACAATGCCCGCCCAAACATTAACCTTTTCATTATACTCGGTGTGATTTTCTATGAACCAGTGAGGATTTTCCTGTGCCCAGTATCTATAGTTTTGTCTATTAACCTGACCATTTAAAAAAAACGTAGCTTCATCTGAAAAACAAATTCTTTGGACAATTATTATCTGTTAGCTCAATTATTATTTCACAAAATTGGTTTCGCCTATCAGGATTATCGTCCAATAGCTCTTGTACAAATGCTGGTTTGTATGGATGAAACTTCTCTCTTTGTAAAAATTAAGTTACGGTGGTTTGGTGAATATCGTAGTCTTGTCCAAGTTGTGTGCTTGAGCTATGAGAATCTTCCTGTAATGATAATAATAAATATTTAAAGAAATAGTCCATTCTCGAAGTGGAGTTGAAATATAGGGAAAGGGGAAAAAAAAGGCTAAAAGTCTTTCTCCACTAATTTTTTGTGGAGAAAGACTTTTAGCCTTTTTTTCCCCTTTCCCAATAATAAATATGTTTATTTTTTTAGCACTATCTTTAATAGTACGGGAAGTTCTACACTTACTTGCTACCCTAGACACTGTTGATTGGCCAATAGGCGGGCGATTTGAGTATTTTTTTATTAAACATATCACGGACTTCCCTATGACTCCTACTGTTATCTCCACAACCCAATATAATCAAAATTTCAATGCGCTCATCTTCGGCGCGGCGCATTTTGATGAAATATCAGCAGAGCAAAATTCAAATTTGATTAACACTTGCTGTCATTTTTTGACGTCTCAAACTTAAATAAGAAATTGTTATAGTCAAAAGATTGTGACTTAAGTTCAGAACGTTGCTATGTCGAGAAACATACCAATGGTGCATACCAGCATTAAAGTGTAAATATTTCGTAAACGGCTGAAGATAAGTATAGGGCATGATTAATGAAAAATGCCTAGAATTGATTGTAGAATATAAAAATGTGAAAATTTACAATTAAGTTTCATTAAAAAAATTAAAGTTGACACATGCAGCACTTTTATGATCTACCCTGTACAACATCTTTTGTAAAAAAAAAATGGATTTCAAAAAAATAAATTTGACGGGTCAGAGCGACTTTTCATTAAGTTGGCGGTTTTCCATATAAAGGCTGATCCGTTCCTTTATCATAACCCTCTGTATATTATAATATTATAATATATTCACCCTTTTAGCGTGTGGCTGTATATGAAGTGTTACAGAGGAACGGTAAGTAACTTAAGGGGGTAATTCCCTATGATATTCCAAGAGAAATAGTTCATAAGAACATGTGTCCGGAGTTGCGCCGTTTTTGATATAGTTAAAGTTTAAAAAAAAATCGTTTTTTTTTATAATTTCTTTAAATATCCTTTTCTCGATTTTACTAAAATTTGGTACCGTTATTCACAAGAGTTTTTGAAAAAATTTTTTAATTTTAATTTAATTGTTTTAATTAACTTTGAAATACATTGGTATTTTTTTGTACATACAATAGAGTTTTCTATTTTTTCTCTCGAGAACGACGCAAGGTTCAGATTCAGATTCAGAAAACAAATCTGGGAACAAAAAACTTATATTATTAGTTGTTAAATACGATAAAAAATATCAAAATTAGGAAAAAGTCAGTGGCGTACATTTTCTTGTCAATAATATTCGTTAAGGTGCTCCCCTGGACGTCACTAGACTTAATAAATTTAATCTAGTTGCGGCTTGTTAAGCCGCTTATCATTATAACCAACGGTACCAAGTTTCAATATAGTCAAGAAAAGGATATTTGAAAAAATTGTAAGAACACTATTTTTTAAAAGAACCTTAACACCCTTTATATTAAAAACGGGGCAACCCCGGACACATGTTTATATAAACTTTTTCTCTTAGAATATCATAGGGAATTACCCCCTTAATTCAAGTACCGTATTTCTGAAACACTCTGTATATTACTCGGAATCTTACAGCCTACCTTGGCGTAATCGGTGATCGACAAAATCCGTTGATGGTGTTTGATGCGTACAGACCTTAAATAAATTTAATGTAGTTACCAGGTAATTTTTATTTTTGTTGAAAAATTACCCAAAACGTATTTAGTTGTTTCTTTTTTAAATATTGAAAAATAAAACGAAATGTTGCACCATGAATGTAAAATGAAACGAATTTATTAGCCACGTTGTGGTTAGTTTACGAAAAGGGTAAATTTAGAAAGGTTCGTGATAAGTATTAAAAAAAATATATTCAATATTGAATCAAGTACGGTAAAAAATGTTGGTTAAATAACTTTGCTGTCACCCTCAGTTAGCTAAATTCGTGGTTGCGAATACCGCAGTTTTATCGACAGAACCTAATAAGTTATGGTGTCACGCTAGAGTAATTCAGTTGACTAGTAATAATGAATGAGTAATCAGCGTTTTAATAAAATTAAAATAGAGTACGGTTTTAATGCCTTATTTAAAAAAAAAAAACACTGATGCCCAAAGCCCAAAGCCCAAACTGAACCTTGGCTATGGCAAAACAAAGAGAGCTAACAAAACCTCAGTTAACTCAAGCTAAACAAAAGTTTTAGTTCAGGTTAGTTTCTTGGCCTTAAAGGGCAAAAGAAAACACCTCCTATATTGTAAGATTTTCCAATCCATCTCGTTACGCGACCAAACTGAGACGTTATTATTTCAGAAACGATTATCTGAAGATTTTTTTAGAGGTTTTTTCCATCCACGATACTTGCATCATTCTACGCCATCGCCAGTAGAACATTTGGACCACATCGATGGTGAGCTGTATAACATTCCGAGAGAGCCTAGCACTATAAACCCTATAAAAAGACGGATAATTTCATCTTGATGTGGAAAGTTATGTTAGGATTTATCCAAAGTTTCGTTAGCTGCGACTTCGCACCTTTAGCTATTGCTAGCCGCCTTATAAATTCTTGTGTGCCGCCCCGTACTTACATCGCATTGTATTTACTGGATGTACTCTAAATATTTCTTTTTTTTACTATTTTATATAAGAATTCCCATTCAAAACTAGCAGCAGGTCTTGTTAACTTGCAGCCATCTTGATAACTGAACTTACACAAACGGTCAAAGTGACACTACCATACATCTGCATTTTCAACGCAGCATCGAAAACGGTAAGTGTGACGCTTCCCTGGAAGAAGTCCATCACTGTCGACAAAAAAATTATATCCAGTCGTGTTTATTAACTTTCTCTAAAAAATCAGCCGAAGATTTAAAACTAAAAAAAGGGAAACAGTAGGGAATAGGTAAAAACAGTAACAGGACATTGATAGTATAGCCGCCCTAAGATTTTAAGTCACTGGTCTTTTATTGCAAAATGTATTCCAAATGGTGTTCTATTGAAATTTGCCGCTATGGCATCCCTTGTGATAGTAAATAACCGACAACTTTAACAAGATATGTAACGGACTGATGACACGCTTTAATACCATGCATGACACGAGGTTTTGTCACAAGTCTTGACGCAGATTTTTAAGTATGGTTTCTTCGATTTAGCGGCGAAACTTGGGGCAAAAATATCAACCTCCGTTTTAGCTAGAAGTATTCCCCCTATGCCCTATGGAATCCAAATGTCTTGACACCAAAAAAGCTTTTGGACCTGACGAAATTCCAGTCATCGTAATTAAGACATGTGCTGATGGACTGACACCGGTATTTTGTAGGTTATTTAACTTATCTTACAGAAATTGCTGGAAAAATGTGCGAGTCTAGTCGATACCCAAAAAAGCAAGAAGACCTTGCCAAACAACTATCGTCCAGTCGCATTACTTTCGATTGTATGCTTTATTCCACAATAATTAATTGATTTCCCGACCGCAATAAAATTTAAACCCAGCCATAAATAAGTGCCTTTTGAAAGGGTACAAGTCCTGATTACCTACTAATTTCAATAGTTTAGGTTAGCTATTTTCAACAAAACAACAAATATAAAATAATAGGTAAGTATCTTTATTTTTATCATGTAATTAAATAGCTATTAATATTTATACAAAAATACTAATCTACAATATTATAATATCATCTATGCCGAAACTAATTATTAAGGGCTTTACGTTACCATTTATTATGTTATTATATTGGTATATTAGGTAGGTTAATGGCAAATTGCAGGTGTTCAATATAAAGCAGAGTCTTTTCATCTTAGTTCATCAGTCGTTTGGTGTTTGTCAAGCTGTTCGTTAAAGGTATTTTCGTGTGTGTTATCGAGCATCCAAAATATGTCAGATCTGTGCGAAACTTCAGTAAAGTAACGAAGAAAAAACTTTATCATTTGATGCCAAAAACATCATAAAGAACGTTTACTGTACCCTTTTAGAAAAAGGGTATGACCGGAGTGCAAGTTTTAGTGAAACGAGTATTTTGACCAAAGTTGCATTAACGACAGTAAAAGATATAGTGACCAAACCCATCCAGCCAAGGAAAAAACGGTGTGACAGCGGAAAATTGAGAAGCATCGAAGAAGCTGATAAAAACTCGATTCGGAGGAAAATTTATGACATGTACAGTAAACAAATAGTCCCAACAATAGATACGCTGTGTGACACGTGATCCAAGTCGAAGATTCCTATAACATAATTAATAGTAACGTAAGTCCCTTAATAATTAGTTTAGGCGTAGATGAAGACGATAGTGATAGTGAAACAGAGGTAAATATAGAGTAGGTTAAGTTAATATTGTTATATTATAATATTGTAGATTAGTATTTTTGTATAAATATTAATAGCTATTTAATTACATGATTAAAATAAAGATACTTACTTATTATTTTATATTTGTTGTTTTGTTAAAAATAGCTAACCCAAACTATTGAAATTAGTAGATAATCAGGACCTGTACCCTTTCAAAAGGTCCGGTGCCTACACAATAGATATTTGTCAGGCAACTTATTTATGGTTGGGATTACGACTGAGGGTTGTCATTTATTAGTATGGATTCCGTAAGTCTAGATCAACAGTAGACCTTCTGGCTTATGTTGTTTACGTTTGCAGCAACGCAATAGAATATCATAGGGAATCCCAGATGGTGGGACTGGACATATCCAAGGTTCTTGACCGAGTATAGCATGAGGGGCTCCTAACTAAAGTGAGAGCATACGAACTACCGGTTTAATTTTGTTCATGGCTGTCAAGCTTTCCTTAAGACCGTTCTCTGCGAGTGGCGATGGACAGATTTCGTTCAGACACATTTAGCATTAACGCCGGAGTCTCTCAAGGTTCCATATTGTCGCCCATCCTCTTTTCACAATACATTAACGATCTTTTGGAAAAAACCAAAAACCCTATATTCAGCTTCGCTAATGACAGCACACTTTTTTCATCTTCTACTTTGGATGGTCAAACATCGGCTGCCAATGCATATCTCTATAAGCAGCAATAGGTCTCACATCTTTCCTCGATTCCCTTGGCTTCATAAATTCATTTATTGTGCGTCAATTTGGAACTAATAACCCCGATACACCACAACAGTATTTAATGCTCTGTAGAGAACAATTTCGACCATAGCTGGAGTACTGTTCGCATATTTGTGGCTCTGCTCCTAAACATACCCTGAGATTACTGGATACCATTCAAAGAAGAGCCACTTGCTTGATCGGTGACCATGATCTGACAAAGAACCTGGAAAGCCTTGAATATCGAAGGCAGGTTGGCGACTTGAGTCTATTTTACAAATATGTTCATGGCAAGTGCTTAAATGAGGTTGCCTGCTTGATTCTACCCAGAGCGGTGCATGGTATAAATACACGACGAGCCACTGCAGCCCACCAGTACATGGTTCAGCTTGGTGTTCCTCGAAGGACACTGTTTAAAGATTCTTTCATCTGAAGAAGGTCATCACTCTGGAACGACCTCACTGAGGCCGTGTTCCCCAACGAGTATAATTTCCCAAGATTCAAGACCCACATGAATCGTTTTATGCGCACACGCATTGCTCGCAGAGCACCTTAAAGAAGTAATCCTGCGGTGCTGTATCATAAAAAAAGAGACACACGAACAAAAAATTAAACTATGAACCTGAAATATAAATATTTATGATAAATAATTTATTTTCCAAAGTTAAATTTTTAATATACTTGGTATTTGACATATCACTAATTACAAATATATTTTGTTGCAGATATTATACGGTTAAACGTCCGGACAGAATTATAACTACAAAACTACAAGGCGCAATCGAAAGGTAGGTTATTTGAGACATGCTATAGAAATTAAATTGTCGGTTTATTGGACGTATTCCTTCTATTTAATAATACTTTAGAATTACTTATCTATTTTTTTATATGAAATCATATTCATTATTACACCAGTGCAATAAATTAAACTGCACCATCTTGTGTGCTTTGAAAAAATCAAAACACTTAAAAGACGCCATTGTGTAGTACAAATTACATTTTTATTGCTGTAAAATTGTCAAGTATAATAATTGGTGTAATGGTAAATTATATGATGGTTAATTAATATAAAGTTCCTGTGCTACATATTTTATTTTGGTACACAGCAATTTCCTTATGAAAAAGTGTTAGCAGTGAATCAAACTTACTAACTTAGGTTCCTTTGTCCAAATGTCGACAATAACCGATGTACAGGTTTTCAAAGCTCAAAGTTATTTTTCGATATTTGTAAATAATTTTGGATACAACAATTTGGGTATTCTATTTAAATTAAAAATTCTTAAGGGCTTTGATAAAAATTGTAGAAGACTTTTTGTTTACATTTAAAATGCGACAACAGTTGATATGTAACAAATCCCTACCCACCGCTTGGTAGTTAGTTTGTAAGGTAACGCAATACAGGGTGTTAATTATTGTCATGCAGATATTTCACAGGGTGATAGTACTCGTCAAGATAAGAAAAAAATGCAAATATATGCATGGTCTAAAACGCGTTATTTTCGTTATACGGAGTGGCAAAGTTTCAATTTTTTTTCTCGTATTTTGCATTTTTTCTCTTATATCCTGTTCTAATTGTTTGAAATTTGGAACATCAATCATTTTTTAGAACCTCTACAATAAAGTATCAAAATGGTCGGTCGCAGTATACAGGGTGTTACATTTCCTTGAATCGGCTACAATTTTATCTTTCAGAACTTTTTTTTGAAGCTCCCTGTATGAATTTCGGTATGAAATTTAAACTCTCTGTTCCTTTGTTTAGCGTTCTGGTCTCTTGCACTATTCTCGTATCTGGACCGTTTTCGATTTATTTGTAGCCATCGATGGAAATTAAGTATAGGCGAAATAAAGCAGAGTAAAAAGCTGTTTTTATTTGTATGTATTCTAAGTAATTATTTTCATTTTTATATAAGATCAACCGAAAGTGTTATTAACAATCAGATAAAAACATCACAAATTAAAACAAAACAATTAATTAGTTAATCAAATAAAAATAAAACAAAATTATAAAAACTGTTGAAAATGCCCGCCTGTTGCTAAAATGCACGAATCAAGTCTTCGCCTCATGGACTGACGGACTCTGCCAAATATTCCAGGAGTATGATGTCGCATGAAGCTATTATTCTGTTTCTTAAATCCTCCTCTGTCTGGACTGGGGTCTGATACACTAATGCTTTCAGCTTAGAGTCCCCAGAAAAAGAAATCCAGGCTATTCAGGTCTGGGGATCTAGGGGGCCATGGCTGAGGTCCCCCTCGACCTATCCAACGGTTGTTAAAAATTTGATTGAGAAAGTTTCTCACCTCTATGCTGAAGTGCGGTGGTGCACCATCGTACATGAACCACATTTGGTTTCTGACAAGAATTGGTACCTCTTCTAGCAGCCGTGGGAGTTCCTCTTCAAGAAATTGACGATAATATTGTCCGTTTAGCCTTATCTCTCTCCAATAATGCCGACCCACACATTTACTGAAAACTGTTCTTGGAAATTATTTTCGCGAATCGAATGCGGATTCTCTTCTGCCCAAAAATGGTTGTTGTGAAAATTGTTTATGGCATTCCTTGAGAAATTTGCTTCATCGCTGAATAAAATCGTGTTTTCAAATAACGGATTTTGGGCTAGCATTTGTAGGAACCATTGGCAAAAATTAAAACGTAGTGGAAAGTCACGTGGGACAAGAGCTTAAACCCTTTGGATGTGGTAAGGATACATTAAGTTGTCTATAACATTTTTCAGACAAGCACAAATGAAATGTTAAGTGTTGCGGCAATTTTTCTCGTACTAGTAGCAGGATCATTTTCTACTGCATTCAGGACTGCTTCCTCGACTTCAGGAGTCCTAACCGTTCTGTTTGCTCCTGCTAAATAAGTGGATTTCTTGAACAATCCATTTTCACATAGTCGATTATGTAGATTTGCGAATGTCCGTGGGTCAGGCAGTATTCGATTTGGATACCTTTGTGCATACAGTCGTCTGGCTTCATAACAATTGCCATCGGCAAGTCCATAGATTAAATGCATCTCTGCAAATTCTTGATTTGTGAATTCATCCATCATAAACCAGTTCAAAACAACTCCGGAAACGTCAAACAAAAAAATATTTATTACAAAATGTCAGAAGGACAATAAACAGAATAATTAACAATTGCCTACCCCAGCCTACTATTTTTTTCCTCATATTTATTATTGCGCTATTTCGCCTACACTTAATTTCCATCGATGGCTATTTTTGCAAATAAATCGAAAACGGTCACAGATACGAGAATAGTGCAAGAGACCAGAACGCATAACAAAGGAACAGAGAGTTTAAATTTCATACCGGAATTCATACAGGGAGCTCCAAAAAAAAGTTCTGAAAGATAAAATTGTAGCCGATTCAAGAAAATGTAACACCCTGTATACCGCGACCGACAATTTTGATAATTTATTGTAGAGATTCTAAAAAATGGTTGATGTTCCAAATTTGAAACAATTATCACGGAATATAAGAGAGAAAACGCAAAATACGAGAAAAAAAATTGAAACTTTGCCACCCTTTATAACGAAAATAACGCGTTCTAGACCATGCATATATTTGCATTCTTATTTTGACAAGTACTATCACCCCCTGAAATATCGGCATGACATTAGTTAACACCCTGTATAATGGAATTTTAAGTGTATTTTTTTAACTCGCTCACTGATATCAATCAGTACACGACGAGCCACTGCAGCCCACCCGTACATGGTTCAGCTTGGTGTTCCTCGAAGGACACTGTTTAAAAATTCTTTCACCTCCCTGAGGCCGTGTTCCCCAACAAGTATAATCTCCAAAGATTCAAGACCAACGTGAATCGTTTCCGGTGCACACGAACCGTTCTCAGAACGTCATACAGGAGTAATCCTGCCTTATCATAAAAAAAAAACTAAGAATACTTCACGCCGACATGAGACTTGAGACACTAAAAGCGCAGGATACAAAACTAATCACAAAATATTAGTATTCGAACGAACGGACGTATCTGACAATATTCTTATCACGACCTCACACATTAGATCACAAGCACTTGACAGATAGAGACACCCAACAGACTAGCCCCCACCCTAAGAACCGAAATACGTCAAGCAATATTATAAAACATAAAACTAGAGCAATTAGTCAATGAAAATCATAGAAAAAAAAATATCGAAGAAGATCAAAAAAGTATCAAGAAATAATAAAAAAAACTGATGTATTCGAAAAGAAACAAAGATAACGAACAGAGTAAAGGATCTTTCGAGTTGAGTTAAGAAACTAACATTCTAGAAGAAAAATATTGGAAAAGCAGTATTTTCATTCAGTATGTAAATATACTAAGTGCAACAAAATGTCGCAGACAGCGCTCTTTACAATTCACATTAAAATGTTTGGAAAATTAATTTCAATTTTCCTTCCTAAAAAGCCCCCAAAAACCAAATTGGGCGGCGTTTCTGTGTACCATTAATTACCGGACACCCTGTATAAATGTCATTGCAAGATTTTATATCCAAAAATGATACAATGGATGTCAAGATATGATAATATTAATCTAGTCTGTAATGGCTATTTACCCCTTCGAATGAACTACTTCACTCATTTTGGCTGGAATACCAAACTTTATCCATACACTGATAAAACTGTGCTCCCTTAATCAAATAATCTGATTTATTTGGTGAATAATTATTGGTAATAAATAAATGTGATTTTAATTAACTAAATTTTATTTAACTGAAATAAATGAGAGTGCTTCGTTTTATTTGCAAAATTATTTGACTGTTGGTGGATTTGTGTCAAATAATAGAACCCTTCAAACAAATATCTAAAAAAAAACACTAAAATAACAAAATCTAAATAACTAATTATTTAATCGAACTAATTTTTATTTAGGAATTAAATCCCGTTAATCGCTAGTTAAATCACCCAATAGAGAACTATTTAAATGTCTAGGTCATTTAAACTAAATAATTATGTATTTACATTAAATCCTTAATATAAAACAACCAAATATTTACAAATAACTAATTATTTAATCGAAGTACATTTCAAGTTGAGAACTAAATACCTTTAACTTTAATTTAAATCATGCATTGCCGAACTTTTCAAATAATTTGGTCATCCAAACTAATAATTAAGTATTTAAATGAACTCCTGTCGCCTACTTTCGGCTTTGAGTAATTTGATTGGTTATACAAAAGTGGCCTGATCATCGCGTTTTTAGTTATTGGTGTTCCATTTTGTCTTGTACAAATTTATGAGTGACAGTGAAATCTTCTTTGTTAGTGGCACAGAAGTTAGTGGTTCCATCAAAAATTAAAACGAAGATATGGGGAATAAACGTAATATGAATAATTATTTAGAAGATTGGGGTATATCCCATATGTTTGATACTTTTCAAGGTACGAAACTATATTTGAATATTTTAGTTACGCATGAAACGAATTAAAATAGTAAGATAAGAGGCAAAGAAAAGATACTTGTTATACCTAATTTGAAGTTTCGAACACAAAATCTCTTTAGAAAAATGTAGCCAGGTATTTATAAATCATGGCTACCTAGGTTACAAATAAGACAGTTTTTCTCAATTTTCACCATAATTCAATACCTATCAAACCTCCTAACGTAAAAAATATAATATAATTAATATAATATTAATAATTATTATTGTACCTAATATTTGCAAATTTGCCTTTATTTAATTTTTTATCAAAGTTATTAACTTCTCTATAATGTTTTATTGACGTATATTTTAAGGGGAACAACAGCTAATGGTCGGTTTATACAGCAAGATAACATAACATAAAAATAAAGTAAGAGTTGAATCTACAGATCTGCCATAAGACGTTTATAGAAACATATAACATAGCATAAAAATAAGAAATAAAATAAGAGATGGTTATCTTTTAATTATGATATTTTTATGTAAAAATCGTTGTGCGCGTGCGCGTAATTTGTCGTAACCTTTATTTTCGGCAAAAATGTGTTTTTTCTGTTGGTTTGCCTTATTATTTGAACACTATAAACAATTTGATAAGGTTTGTGATTATTATGGTATAGGTACTGATTAAACCATATTCAATAGCAACATTTCAATATTTCTTATTTTTATGTGACGTCTGTATAAACACGTACTTGGATAAAATAAGAACTGATTTTAATGAACATTCTGACCTATTGAAAATTAAAAAAAGGTATTTAAACCAAATAAATTTATATTTGGTTTAAATAAATATAAAAGACTGTATAAACACGTACTTGGATAAAATAAGAACTGATTTGAATGAACATTCTGACCTATTGAAAATTAAAAAAAGGTATTTAAACCAAATAAATTTATATTTGGTTTAAATAAATATAAAAGACAAGTTAAACAATTATGTACTTGAATAAAAAAACAATCACTTTGATGGAAATTACCGGTTTATTTAAATAAAATCACTTAAATTGTTTAATTAAATAACGTTGTTGTTACGGCAAATACATGTAAAACAAAAGTAAAATAAATATATACTTGATAAAATATATACAAATATCAATCAAATAAACATTTTGTTAACTTAACTGTAAACCTATTTACCTTAAGTCATTGAAACGGCTTATTTAAATTAGGTTAGTATTAAGGAAATAAATATTTGCTTGATTTTGTATTTAGTGATTACTTCCAAATAAAAAGTAATTTGTATCAAATCAGATGATACTAATTGAGACAAATAATCCCTTGGTATTTTTCAAATACATATTTGTTTGGCTAATAGTCAATGATAAATTTTTTTAACTCAAATAATTAATTTTATCAGTGTATGAGTAATGACCAACATTCAACGACCATTAAATAATACACCTACTATTAATCATACTAACTGATATAATTTAACCCTTTCCTTTATTTTTGTAATAGGCTTTAAAGTAACTACTTGGTTTTAACTATTTTCGTGAATATCAATTGTTTATAAGAAGGCTTTCTCCCTAACTTTAAAGTATTTGCAGTTTTGTCCCTTAACTTAACAAAGAGACCTCGCAAGAGTAATTTACTTAATTACTGAAAAGCGTGTCACCCAGCCGCAAGAATTAATATTATATTTAATTTAGTCGACACTGAAAAAATGGATTTATTATGCCGTTCTCGTTTTAATATAAGAAAAATTGTTTTTAGCCTTATACCAGCCATTATTTTAATGAGATGAGATGATTCGCAGAAGGAAGCAGTAAGTAAACTTTTTTTTTACAGAAATATAAAATCATGGGCCCCGATAAGCACGAACCATTATGGAAAATCGATGTTTAATCATTTCAGCTAAACATTTTGACGGCGACCTCGCACTCGTCACAAATCACGAAAACCTGAATTTTATAGTAGAGATATTAAAATATTTGGACGGTTCTGTTTTTGATACTGTAACCACAATCTGAATATGAGCCATATTTCTTGGTGGAACTTGTTTATTATTGGACGCCTTATCTAAAAACTCGATTTAAATTGATGTTTAACGAATAAAATTAACTCAATCACTTTTGCGTTCCTTTCCTCACGTTGCCGCAGATTTACTACATCTCAAGATATTTCGACATACTATCAAATAATATAATACGAAGTGTGTTTGTGTTTTTCTCTATCATTTTCATTTTATTCCGGGTGTCGATCGTCTCCATCAGTTTTTTTATTACACTTTTGTCAATTTTGTAATCTACTTGATCTGATTGAACTAGATAGTTAATGACATCATTTAGTCCAATTATAGGATTAGAGGAGTATTTAATCTAATCAACGTCAAAAAAGTCAAAATATGCTTTATTGTCTAACAGTAATATCTTTATCGACAAAGCTTTTAGAAATTTAATCAACAATAAAATAAAATATAATAAAATTTGAAATATGATTTTTTTTTAATAAACAATGCAAATATTTATGGCAAATTATCATCAAACTAATTATTTATGGTAAAATGAGCCTTTTCAATAATAAATGTTTAACAGTTTTTATAAACATCTTAAAATTTGACAGTTTTTTAATATAAGCTGAAAAATAATTTTAAAAAATTTCAGAATCATAAATTATAGAATTCTTTACAAGACTTGAGGAAGGAATAGGTAAACATAGTGTATTAATGTTTCGTGGGTATTATAACTAGGTCAATTAATTGTAATTCTATGTTTTGTTATTTAAATCAAACAAACTGTTTCCAATATAAAAATTGAAGTTAGTGCTAAAACTTTTTTGTGAGATAAACAAAAGTTTTCAAGAATCTCTGGATCTTGCAAATACCAACTCTTTTTGTAAAATGAAGAAGATATTGACATGCATTTCCCCAGTAACTAATTCCGTATCTCAAAAGGGGTTCTATTAAAGCATAACAACCTGATGCTTATTTTCCACATAACTTTTGTGTTTATTAAAAGAAAGATTTTGAGTAAGGTAAATTTCTAAAAAGTTTCTAAATTTGGGGTTGGTAATTATTATATTGTAAAAAACATTTCAAAGTTAATATATTGGTTTTAGTGACACTAAAAGAATGTAAATTAAAATTAAACCACTTTTTAATTTTTACTAGACCTTCATTAATTATTTTAATAAAACAATATTTACTATCCAAAGTATTGTTCTAACATGAGAAAACATGGCAATTTTATCATTTATAAAAATTGACCCAAGGTCATTTAAATAGACTAAAAATAGTAAATGACCGAGATCTGAACCCTGAGGTACTCAACAATCAATCTTTTTAATTTTTTGATTTTTTACGATTTGACAATACTACTTGAGATCTTTCGAATAAATATTATAATTTAGACCACTTTAATACTTCTAATGCCATAAAGTTCAAGATTTTTGAATAACATGACATGGTTGACTTAATCAAAAGGTTTAGAAATATCACAAAACATTGCTGCGGCAAAATCTCATTCATAAAGCTTGAAATAAAGATGTTCAAAAAATAAAGAGATAGATATAGTAATTAGTATTTTTATTTTTGTGAAATGCATGTTAGTTTAGATATAAAATAATAATTTTATTTAAAAAGGAAATCATTCTGTTTATTTTTTAACAAATTTTTCAATAATTTTGGAACGTGTTAGAAGTAAAAAATTGGTCGAAAATTAGAACCATATTGATAATCACCTCCTTTATGAATTGGAATAACAATAGCGGATTTAAGATATTGTGGAAATATTCCGTTTTCAAAAGAAATAGTTATCGGTTTGATTAAAGCTTCTAAAACAGTAATAAACAGTTGTAAAAAAATGTTAATAGATAAATTATCACATGAAACAGAATTTTCTTTTATTATTTCCAAATTAATTACTTTTATTTCATCAAGATCGGTTGGACTAAAGAAAAACGTATCACTAATTTTAAAGTTCTTCATGTATGAAAGCTGATCAATGCATGAATGAATATTAGTACTTAATGTTCTTTATTAAATCATAGTAAAACCATTTTAATGGCCATCGACCGGGGTCCTTCAGCCTATGAATGAATATTTTCAGAAATATTTGAAGCAATCGAACAGCAAAAGTGATTAAGTTCATCAGGTGATAATGAAGTACTATTAAGTATAATTTTTTTCCATTTTTCCTTTTTATAAAAATATTTTCCTATTTTGGAATTTTCATTCTTCTAAAAAAAAGCATTATTATGTAATGTTAAAGCAGAAGCAGATCAAGTTTCTTACGTATGCATTTTAGTTAATTTAACCACAGTCATAGAACAAGAAAAATATATAAATTAAGTTTTATGATCCTGTTATCCTATAATTTTAGGTTTGGTTAGGTTACCAGGATCAGGGAAAATATGAAACCTAGTTTTAATTAGTCGACGTTTTGGAAAATGTATTTCCTTCTTCAGGGCTCTGTAACACAATGAGAGAAAAAAAAAATTTTTAATAGGTATAAGTTAGCTTGGTAAAGCCTAAACTGTCAGTTTTATTAAAACATATTAAGGGTACCTGTTTTGAAGAGGAATGACCAGAGTATTTGAAAAATCAATTTCCAGCTATGTCAAATGACACCGGTCAAAATTTTGGACCAGCGAATTCGGTGGCTAGTCCGTTCCTGAATTCCCTGACGATGTAAAACATCTACGCTAGTATAGTTTTATGAGTCTTTATGGTCTACAAAAAAATATTATAATTTCATTAAATTTTACATGTCGGTTCAAAAGCTAAGCAGTTGGGTACCCCTTTGTGGCTCTGTATCTTCGTTAAGGGGTACTTTAGGAATCTTTTTTTCTATGACAAATTAGAGCCAATTTGAACTATTCTGTATGCTCCCGAGAAATTAGGAAGTACTTACCGAACACCCTGTATAATACAATCCACACTTTTTGTCCAGGCAATTTTTAAAATGTTAAGTTTTGCAGAGGTGTCTTATATGAGTGAATAATAATTACCCCCCACAAACATATTATCTACGCTGGATTTTAGGTTAAAAAAACTAATTAAATTATTTTTTTGGTTTAATGCATTTACTTGATAACTAAGAAATTCTTGAATTACCGGGTACCAAAGTTCATCACAAATAAATTATAATTCAAAAAACACTAATTGCTTTAGGGCTTCGACCGTAAAAACATTTGAAACTTTCAATGGAACTGTTAAGGGGTGTGTCCCGAATCTTAAAACATTTCTCCAATATTTTCTCGGTTTCCTCCCAGTTGAAAATTTTAGTTAAGCCGTTTCTAACGAAGTCCCGGTGAAATTTGCCGAGTTCGTTCATGGCACCGCATTTTTTGTTAACGCGAAAAAACTATTAGTTTAGAAATGGATCATCTTGAAAATCCCCGTTACGAGCGCTTAACACCGTACTGTTGGAGACTTCTGTTTCCTTAGAGCATTCTTTTATAACTCGTCGTCTTTTTCCTGTTGGTGTTTGGATGAAGGCTGGAACTATAAAAAAAAATATAAATGGATTTATAAGACGTTGTCGCAAGTATACAGCAACCGGCATAATTTAATAAGACTTAGGTATTTTCTTGGATTTAACGAAGGCTTTTCATACCATAGATTAGACGAAGTTGGATCACGGGGTAGATCACTTAATTTTATAAATAAATATCCAACAAGTAGAACGCAACACGTTAAAACCATTTCTATACAGTACTACTACAGTTACTTAACTACCTGTGTGCTATAGGGTACCGTACTGAGACCTATAATCTTTATGATATACAGGGTGGTCAAACGAGGGTCGGGTAAAAACTGTTATGAAATCTAAAAAAAAAATGTTTCTCGTAGATAGCAGATACTTCGGGTGGCCAAGACGCATAGTTTAAAAATCTTCTACATTTTACAACATGGTTGCACATAAAGTTTTTTTTAAAGAACTTTTTATATTTTTGAATTGACACCCCATATTTTACAATTTCCAAGTATAGTTCCCAATATTCTGATAACTTTAATTTAGGATTGTAAAGGTAAGAAATTAAATTTAAAAAAATATATATATATTTTAACTGTGTGAAACGGCAGTGGCGGCTCTTGTATAAGAGCGCAAAGGTACAGAACCGCCAAATTTTCAAACCAAATAATCCAAACCATAAGGTAATACCAGTTAATATATTTGAAACCGTAATATAATTATAATTACCCATAAATCAACACCTGAACTATATTAAGTCTACACTAAATGCTCCTAATGTATACTTTTTCCAAAGTCAGTTTGATGAACAAAAACTTGATAAAAGCTTCGACCGGGCTTCAAACGGACCGGCATCATTATCGGGGTTGTCAGATCTTTCTTTAAAAATTCTTGAAGTTTTTATTATTAAAAGTATTCTTTTACATCAGTATTTAATTGATAGTCAATAGCTTTCTTGTAGGCTAGTTTGCAAATCTACTTTGAACCAAGAAATTTCCAATGTCAAAGAAAGAAATAACAAGTCATTCATGAATATTATAATACTTTTTTTATTACTTTAGAAATAGTATTTATACAAAAATAATTTAAATCAAACTAAAAGGAATTTTACTGTTGTTCAACAAAAAAAATAAACAATTAGCGTCGAAGAAAACAAAATCATTAGATTTGCGCTTTTTTGGGCAAACTCTTATTTTAAAGGAAATGCCTTTAATTAAGCTTTGATTTGACAAACATACCTATCTTAATTCTGGCATTTTTTTGAAACATCAATTGGACGGCGTTATGCAGAAAGCTACCAACCCACAATATACCAGAAATTGGGTTGAGTGCGGATTTCTGTAATAAAATACGCGTTCTGCATTCTGTAAAAACCTATCAAGCCTCAACTAATTATATACCCTATGAAACTGTAAAATGCTAACCCATATATTTATTTTGGTCAAACTTTTAATTTGCAGAAACCTACCAACCCACTTGGTATTATTTTAATATAGCGTCAGATGCATCCAAGTGGGTTGGTAGCTTTCTGCAAATATCGGGTCCTTCAATTACAATAATCTAACCTAGTTTATGTTTTGTTTTTAATTAGCACGTTTAGTGGTGTGATTAGTAGTGATCCAGATAGTTCAAAAAGAAGTTTTAATACAAAGTAAAAGCGTCTGGTACAAACAAACTAACAGATGAAAGAATTCAGGCTGTTGTTAATCATATTACCAAAATACCTAAATACAGTTCACATTACCGTCGGGAGGCGGAATATTTACCCCATGGTATCACAATACAAAAAACTGTATGACATGTACAAACAAGAAGAAGCTAATCCAATAAGCCTAATGTCATACAAGAACATATTCTAGACGAAATTTAATTTAAAAATAAAGGCATTAAAAAAAGACACCTGCAACGTTTGCGATACCCTGAAAATGAAGATGGACAATGAGAAGAATGAAGAAAAAAAAGAAACGTTCAAGCAGGAACATAACAAGCATTTACAAGTAGCAGAGGAGGCGCAGAAAATGAGAAGAGATGATTTCCAGATAGCAAAAGAAGAAATAGATTATGAATGTTTAAGTTTTGACTTAGAGAAAACACTACCGCTTCCTAGAGTTCCTACAGGCATCGTCTTTTATAAGCGCCAGCTGTGGGTATATAACGCGGGTATACATAGGTACTGCTACGTTTGGGTAGAAGGTTCAGCTGGAACAGGCGCCCAAGAAATAAGTTCTTGTCTTATAAAACATGTAAAAACTAAGTTACCTCTAGAAGTTAAACATTTTACGCTTTGGTGTGATTCTTGCGGCGGGCAGAATCGAAACATTAAGTTAATACTTATGCTTAAATCGATATTGCATGGTACACACACGAACTTAGAAAGCATTACCGTTAAATATCTTTGTTCTGGTCATAGTTTCCTGCCAAATGATACTGACTTCAGTGACATTGAGTCATCGCTTATACGACAGCAAAGATTGTACACACCAGATGACTACATCGAGGTAATGCGTTCTTGCAAAAAGAAGAGACCATTGGTAGTCACCCAAATGTCTGTCGAAGATTTTTTTGGGCGTGATGAATATTGAAAAGAAAATCACGAATAGAAAAATTACAAATGATAAAGAAAAAATTAATTGGTTAAAGATTAGGTCAATCAAAATAGAAAAACAAGAGCCATTTTGGTAAATGATACAGCAACATGATTTTTCACAACCCTATCAAAAAATTTTGATCAAAAAATCTTCTCGGGGTAGACCTGGTAACGAAGAAATCTTTAGCGACGTACCACTGTGGCCCAACGGAAAGCCTATCGCTGAAGCGAAATTGCAGAATTTAAAGGAAATGATGCATCTTATTTCTGCAGATGCATTGCCTTTTTATCGAAATTTGCAGGGTGCCAATATAACTGAAGATGGTGATGGTTACAATGTTGAAGATTTAGATTTTGAAGTTGACGATGTAGAATAAAATATAAACTTTATAAAATTAATAGTTGGGAACTTAATTATCTTGTTTTTTGGTAAATAGAAATAATTTTCCATAACACTACTTTTGTTTTAATTCAAGATTATTGGTAATAATTCCTCGCTTTCTAAAATGCAAAAACCCACCAACCCACAAAAAGTCGTTATTTTTACCTTTATATTATATATTAAATATTTAAACAAACACTAAATATCAAAGGACTTATATAAAATGAAAAAAAGTTAAAAAGTAGTGTTTAAACATCCTACAGATTTTTTTAAATTAATAAAAACTTTAAAGCTGATTATCTTAGTTTGTCACCATTGAGGGTTGGTAGCTTTCTGCATAACGCCGTTCAATTTAAACTTGCTTAATTACATCATTCAGCGATAAATGTATGGATTCTCCTGCAAATTTGATAATGAAATTTGGCTATATTAGTTGAATCGGTTTTAATAACTATCGCGACGCCCCCGACATGACCCATCAACAAAACAGGCAATCTCCGCCTCCATTGTAATGGCCTCTTTCTGCTGGCACTCCGGGCTGGTTGATTGGAGATTTCGCCCACTGCATTGAAGTTGTCTGTTATGGCGGACATAATGTTTGACTGAATAAAGTAAATGGGGTTTTTTGGAAGCTTTTCCCCAAATGCCAAGCCGTACTCCAGTTAATTATCGTAAACGCGTGAAATATCTTTGAGCCAGGGCAATAATACACTTGCATAATATGCTGTAAGGTCTCCACCGGAAAGTTGTTAGCTCTCCTAAAATTATAAATTTGCGCTACTACCAAGGCCAGAACAACGGCCCAGGAGCTTCAGGTTTAGAAAACTAGAAGTTGTACATTGATAATTTTTAGTACAAAACCCAATGTTGGGTAAACTTAACGTAAACTTATGTATGTGTATTATGTATATCAAAAACGGGGCAACTGCGGACCCATGTTCATATGAACTTTTTCTCTTAGAATATCATATTAGTTACGTACCGTACTTCTGAAACATCCTGTATAACTATATCAAAATGCTCAGGATAATACTATATTTTAAAGTCATAAATAGGGTGAAGTGGGGTAACTGTGGTTTGGGGTAACTGTGACACCCGTTAATTTTTCTTTAATTTACCAAGACAATATACATTTTTCCATAAATGTTCATTTAATGTTACTTATAGTACCTATTGCTAAATTCTTGGGTCATTGAAGCTTTAAACAGAAATTTAATTAACTTAACATCTGACCTCTATCTTTATGCTTAATAAATTGCGTCATACATGAGTCCAATTATAGAAACGCATTTCAGTATAAAAGTACGTTAATTTCCATTGCAGGCTTGTTCAAGTACCTATGAAGCGCCATCTAACGCTCGGTAGCCCAAGTGTGACAAGAACCGTTTTCTAATTTAGAAGGGATCCACAGTTACCCCTACATTTATAGTAATCCGGACAACTGTGGACTGGGTATAGGGGCAACTGTGGTTTCATGTGTGTATAGGGGCAACTGTGGTTTCATGTGTTTATAGGTTAAAGTCAGGGTAGTGTAATAAAAAGTATTATTTAAGTGGAAAAAAAAGCCAAGGAAATATGTTAAAAAGACCAATAATCGTGGTGTTGGCAGTGGATATTCAAAAGAAGCATTAGAATTGGCGATAAGAGACGTGAAATCGGGAAAATATTCACTAAAGAAGAATAAAATGAAATTCTTTTAAAACAGGTGTCACTGGAGGTGGTAAAACTGCTCTCTCGAAAGAGGAAGAAGAGATTTTGCCCTCTCGGATAAAGACTATGAGTAAGTGGGGGTTGGGTCTCTCTCGCAAAGAAATAATGAACTTTGTGCAGTTATATGTTCAACAGAATAATCTGCAAACGCCATTTAAAAATGGTAAACCTGGTGAAGATTGGTTTCTCAATTTTGCAAAGCGTAATCGACTTTCTATTAAGAAACCTGAGCTAATTGAAGCATCACGTGAAAGACAACAAAGTGATCCATTTATCATTTATGATTTCTTTGATCAATTAAAAGTTATCATGGATAACTTGGATTTGCATCAATCTCCCGGAAAGATATGGAATGCAGATGAGACGGCATTTAACTATGACCCTAGCCGTACCAAGTTTGTAAGTGGGGTCGGAGAAGAACAGTGTTGGCATGTTAATGCCAGTGGATTCATATTGCCTCCCATGATACTCCACAAGGGCAAAAGGTTATGGGAAAATATGTTCGGTACAGATGAGTATCCGGAAACGGCTTACTACGTATCTGAAAACGGTACGGTTGGATGACTGAATCAATATATTTTCTATGGTTCAAAAATATTTTTTTTAAAAATTGCGTAGAAAGGCTTTCTCTCTTGATATACGATGGCCATTCGTCACACATTTCACCTGAATTAGTTACCTTGGCCTTTGCTGAAGATCTGACAATTCTGGAATTACCACCACATACTTCTGCAATTTTGCAGTCTTTGGGCGTCTCTGTCTTCAAGAGGCTCAAATTATCATGGGATGCTTTGTTAACAGAATTGGCAGCGCAAAAATTTAGGTCAACATCTAATAAAAACTGAATTCTCCAACCTTTTGGGAAAAGCATGGCGCAGTATTTAAGAACCTGTCGTGGCAAGTGGGTTTCGAAAAACGGGTATTTTTCCCCTTAATCAAGATTCTATTTGTAAAGGAAAGTTTGATCCGGAAAAGTTAAAACGATCTTATGAAGAGAAAAATAATAGCTGACGCCAATACTGATGAGAAAACTCCAAGTAGCGAGCAAATTCCGACTACAGCTACAGCCTCTAGCAGCTCTACTACAGAAAACCAAAGCGTCATTGCATCAACTTCCGTTGCCGAATCTTGGGAGAAGGTTCTACTATCTGCAGTAAAACCTTCTCCAAAGGAAAAGAATAGATATCGCTGAAGTGATCACCACTAAAACTTATTTAGAGCACTTGAAGTTGACAAAAACTAATAAAGGGCCGGCAAAGAAAGCACCCAATAAGAAGCCCGAGTTAAGCAGCGACGATGAAGAACTAGAACAAGTTGTTTAAGCAGAAAGTGGTGACTCATATGAACCTCCAAATGACAATAATGAAGAGGAAGCAGCACCTCAAGTTCAAAAACCCACTGAAGATAATGTAATTCCAGGAAAATATATTGTGGCACGAATGAAAAAACGAGCAGTTACTCATTCTATTGGGCTAATATTACAGAAGAATGCAGCAAAGAAAGTCATAATAGTCAGATGCTTAAAACGGAGCGCAGGAAATATTTTCAAATTCAATGTGGAAACCGAGCCTCTTGTGTTTCATTATAAGGACATAGCTGGAATACTTGGAGCTCCAGAATCAGAAGATACAGAAACATTCATTTTCTGTGAAGACTTAAGCAAGTTTAAAAATATTTGAAGTTGAAGAAATAGTCCATAATTTCAGTGGAGTTAATGTAATATAAATAAAACTGAGGACTGCTTTGTTTTATTTATATTAAAAATATTTGTTAGCTTTGTGCTCTGTATTCTTAATTTTTAATACATTTTTTTGTTAGCTTTATTCTCTGTATCCTTAATTTTTAATACATTTTTTCGTTTCTGCATTTAAAATGTTATTTTAGTTTTAATCCACAGCCACCCCTTTCATTAATACCATCCTTTACGAGCTTTTTCTAAGCAAACCACAGTCTCCCCGCCAAGGTCCACAGTTACCCAAAATCTAGGGTTAACTGTGGACCCTGAGATGTCGAAAAAAAATTGTAAAATTGTTTCCCGAACTATTTTTTTTTTCAATTCTAATGGATTTAAGATACTAAGAGAACTTTAATGTTATGTCTTCGAACAGAAAAACTAGCATCTATAACCGGATGGACTTGATAAGCGACCGCAAAGTGAAACTTTTTATATTTGGTCCACAAACACCCCACCTCACCCTATATACAGGGTGTATCAAAAAAAAAAGCCATTGCTCGTGTGCTGATTCCTTACCTAAAAATAAGACAAATAGTTTCTATCAACATAGGTCCGCAACTGATTTATCTTTGAGATACAAGGTGTTACAATTTTTTCACGGAGCAAAAAATATGTACTCCACTGCCGCTTTCTCTTTTGATAACACAGTTATGTAGGCAGTGTAATGTCTATGTCAAAGTACCTTTTGAAAATTGTTTGACTTCGGCTTTGTTTAGGAAATAGATGCAATTTTATCAAACTGATATGGGCATAGCGATATGCAAAGAAATGTAATTAATTTTTTTAATCGAAAACAGTTGGTCACACGAAGAAAAGTCCAGGGACGATTGTTGCTAAGTGATAAAGCGGAATTTTGAAAATTATATTTATTTTGAAGAAAAACAGTGGCGTATCAATTTTTCGTTAGAAATATCAAAATACATGTTAGCCCGGACGCTACTGGTAGAAGTGGAGCAAATCTTTGTTATAAAATAAATGTGTTTCTATGTCTAATTAGCACCTACTTAAATACAAAATGATATCTAAAGCAGTTTCAAAAGTATTAAGGAAAAACCGCTCTGCATTTCAAATTTAAAGCTCTGCATCTCAAAATTAAAGCGGCTGCACATCCATGTTGATAAGAACTATTAGTCTTATTTTCGGGTAAGGTATCACCGCATTAGTGATGGCAAATGTTTTTTGAAACACCCTGTATATACCTATCTGTTACCCTTCTCGAGATTTAATTAATTTCCACTTCTAGATCTAGATCCAAATGAAATTAAATCTGCCACGTAACAAGTGCCGTCAACAAGCGCATTTAAAAGTGCTTGGAAACCAGCGGTTTAAGCATCTTATTTTAATAATTCATTAAATTGTTTTAGCAGTTTTAATTACTATTGTTTCTTGGCACTTTTCAAGTTGAACCAAATGCAACGACATTGTGTTCAATTCATGTAAATTTTTTATAACTCATAGGTGAAAAATTCGAGTACTTCGTTAAACTTGCTGCATGTCACGTTTATAATTATCACATTGTTCAAACAACAAGTGAATAAATTCTTAATAATTGAATTTGAATTGCTTTTCCATAATTTTTGCAGATTTGTTCCCCTACAAGGGCTAAAAGTACTAGAATATCCAAACGATAACAATAGTGACATGATACATGCTATATACACTCTATAGTGTGTCATTTGACAAATATATACTTTTAAATCATTTTTCAAGTGGTTAACCAAAATACTTGTATTTTTAAATCACCCTGTAGAACGAAAAAAAAAATGAAAATCAATTAATATTTAGTTTTATTGATTGCCAAATGAAACTATTTTGCTTTTGATAATTCATCTATTTATATTATTTATTATTATATTTATTTATATTATCTATTACTCATGAACTCATATTTAAATAATTGTAATCAACAAATTTCCATCCAAAACATACTTTCCTCTAATGCGAAAAAATGTATCTGTTGTGCCCCAAGATTCAATTATTGACCCTTTGTTTTCTATTATTTATACGTCTGACATATCAAAGTCATTAAAATATTGTAAGATACAGGCATGTGCAAATGATATACTCAGATATATTACTTTAAATAACTTTCCTCGGAATAGGTATAAAGAGGCATATTTAAATATTATTAGTAATCTCAAAACTATAAATGACCTATCTTTTACATTTTCTTCATCCTGTAAAATCAAACATTATATTTTTCGGTAACAAGAACAACAGCGATTTTTTTAAACAAAACTTAAACACAAAATTAATATTTACAGAATAACATTAGACTGGGGAGTTTAGGATACCACAAATCAATATTTTAAAAAATACTTAAGTTTCAGACTTAAAAAACTAAACAACAGTAACAGTTATACAGGGCGTTTCAATATTATACCGACAAATTGACAAAAGATAATGAAAAAAGTTCCCATTAATGGAGGTCCAGAAACCCCTCGTTTGTAAGATATAGGGTGTTAAACTTTTAATTTTTTTTTTGGTTTTTCTTGAAAAAATTCTTAAAAATATTTTAGCTACGTTGAGCATATTGTCCGTCGACTGGTTTGCCTTAATTGTTCAATCCAATGTTGTATCTTTGGTTACCTCTTTAAAACTAAGTTGTCCAGGAGAGTTTTTCCATAGGCAAATCCTAGAATTAAAAGCAGTTTCTTGTGGTGTACTCTGTAAGAGAGTACACTTATCGATAAGTTTTTGAACTACGATGGGATCTTTAAACAACTTTACAGCTAGATCTCTAAATTTATCGACAAAGAAATTACCAGATTCGTTCATAATTTCATTTTTTTTATACATGCAAAATGTATATTCTTTAAGTTCTGAGTCGTCTTCAAACAATCCTTCTCGACTTTTCTGAACTAAAACTGTGTCAACACCAGTTATTTTGACGCAATCTCTCTCATTTTCAATCCATTTTTCAGCTATCTCGTCCGGAACTGGGATTTCTCTAAAAAAGATTTCAGGAAAGGCCTATAAACAAAAAACATTATTAATATATTGCACTATATATTTTTTTTCTATTTAAAACATTTTAAGTTTTTAACCTCTAATGAGTACAAATATACAGGCAGTAAGATCTTCAAAATAAAAACAATTTTAAAAAGTAAAATAAATATTTAACATGAGTAATTTTCTGTTTTTTGATCTTTAAAAATTTGAACACACTTGCATTATATTTAGTATAGTAAAAATCGAAGAACCTTGACAGTTTTTATCCTGGTATTATTTTTTTGAACACTTTTGATGCGCTATAAAGCCCAAATACGAGCCATGCATCGCCTAACTTATGTTCACACATTTGGCACTCTGAAACTGCCCAAATTCATCCAAAGGAGAGCTATCCGCTTTTCCGCAAGCTTACAACATCGAAGACCTTTTGGTGAATCGAACCACTGTTACAGATATTTTCATGACAAATGTTTATAGTTACTGTTGTTTCTTGATTCAAATTAGAGCGGTACATTTTTTAACATTTTTATTTTATTATAATAAGCATGTTCGATATTGATTGTTAATTTGTAAAGACATTAATCAATGTTTATAGTCTGTCGAAGTAGCCTCTAATCTTCTGACGATACAATATTATTAAATTGATGAAAATAAAATATTTATACTCTTATTCAGCCAATTTGAAACTATTTACAAACAGTAGACGTCTCAAGACGAGCCTAGTGCAATACAGACCCATACACTTTCCTCCCTTATATTTAATTTACAACCTTACACCGCCTCCGATCTGTGTTGGTACCTTTTAAAGTTACGCCTTTGTGAAAATAACTATATTTTTCTCTTTTATTTAACAGCACTGGCTTAATTCAGTCATATTGTACTACATAAATGGCATTAGTAATAATATGAAAGACGCAAACTCTCGGACGCAAACTATTTCTTATTAAATCTGTATTTACCATAACCATGGAATATTTCTTTCGCCAGAAGGTACTGGCAACATTTTTTTCCTTTACAAAATTATGTATTAACTTGATTTGAATCTGTTGTGCACAAACTGTTTACTTACCGGTGAATTATTGTAAACACACTGTAACATTATAAAAGCCGTATTTTTAGGAGAATCTTGTTGTACAACGCATTGCTCAGCCAGATCGTCAATGTCGCTACGATCCTCAATAAAACTCTCAAAATATTCGTAGAACTTCTTCTTGTTAATAACATCATTTTCGTCTAGAACTCCTTGCTTTTTTGTGACGCAATAAATATAATTTTTAAACGTCGAATTTCGATACAAAATGCCTTGTTTAAGGGCATTGTCGATAGCTTCTTCCCCTAGTTCATCTTGAGCACTACATTCTTTGTGGATGGTTAGCGACTTTTGTGTCTGTTCATTGGACAGATAAGCCTTTTCTGGATCATCCTGCAAATATTTCTAAATATAATTTGCTGTTTATCCATTAAAAAATGAATAATTTAATTAACATAATGTCGATTACACATGAGTTAATATAAAATACTTTTGTTTAACATCCATATTTTATATTTTAATGGAACTTGCTTAAGAAACGGGATTTAAAATGAATTAAATTCCAAGGCAAAATTATATTTTTCTACGAAGGAATGTATGCTAATTTAAATAAACTTCAACTAATTTTACCACGCAGGTAAAAGCGGCAAAACTAATAAAGAAAATCACCTTCACACTTCTTACCAGACTAACAAGTATATGGAAGAAACACACACACAAACACGCCATATTAAACTGGAGCTGGCAAGAATGCGTGTTGTCCAAATTTTTACATGACTCAGAAGTACAAGATAGAAAAAAAGTGGATACCAACAGCAGAAAACAGATAAAAGCTGCAAGTGATTATTGACCATGTAGGACAAAAAACGACATAAGTTTTACAATTTCAAAATATTTACCTTATAAAAGTCTATACCAGGAGCACCTCTTCCAAAAGAGGTTAAAATATGGCTTGCGGTTTTCTCGGGACTTTCCTGCTGCACTGTACACTGTTGTATCAGTTTAGATTTGATAGATTGGTCCTCGATGAGGGTGCTCACTTTTTTTTTGGATCAAGTCTTTCTGAATGACACCCATGGCATCTTGGAAGCCGACTTTTTGTGATAAACATAATAGAAATTTATTAAAGGTGGGGTTGGCGCTATAGATACCTTCGCGAGCTTTGTCTAGACAGACGTTGATGAGTTTCTGCCTTTGTGCATGTGGAGCACCCTGTAAAAAAGAATCTTGGTTATAGTACTACCTTATATACACCGTGCGTTCATAATGTATGAAATAATGGACTAGTATTTTATTTCTGACTGATTCCTGTAAGATTGGGCCGATTGATGCATTAGATTGCCACGAGATGTCGCTTTACGTAACATTTACGTTAGCCTTCTACTTTTTAGGGTTTCTTCGGTGTCGTTTCTTGTTTCTTTCGTCAGCTTCCAGTTTCAAATAATCGGAACATGCTCATAACTATTAAACTTTGACAACGATATTTATAAGACTTGATGAAATAATAGCAAATTTTGAGATTTAATCAAGGAATCGTATTTTGAATAACGTATTCTAGAATCTTGGTAACTAATTCAACAATTTTAAACTGTAGGTAAAGCTAAAGCTAATATAATATATCTATACTAGGGTTCTCAAAAGTACCTGAATGTACTTTAACGCCCGATGATGTATAAAATATTTGAAGTTGAAGTATTCAAACTCGCCAAACAAACCTATTTAATAAGTAAATTCGTTTCTGTGAATACGATATATAGAAAATACTGAAATATCATGTTTGTTATAATAATTAATTAGAACATCATAAACATCACTAACATAATTAAAAAGGCATTGTGCAATATTAAATTATTATCTTTAAATCACCATATACTTAATAAAAATGCAGAATTCTACTCTGCGAATCGCTAGATTTTCGCACCTAAGGTACGAAGATGTAGTCCATGCTTGCTTGGCACAGACTCCAGATGGTTAGTTTGTGAGGACAGGAGAACAGGAAGTATGTGAGTTATCATATAGACCTACTCCTGGTGGGTAACTGACGTACACATACAAGGACCAGTGTTAGTGAATTTTTTGATGGATATTATACACTGAAAAATATTGGTCTATTAAACATTTTAAACTTTTTAATATCCGCTAGTATTTTTGATTAATTGTAGCAAGAAAAAACGTTTACGTTACTTACCAAAACTGTTATATCAACAAACTGATTGGATTAAAAAAGCTGAGAAAGCATATGCAACGCTCTGGATCCAGGTCCGTATCTTTATATAGGTATATATAATATTAGAAAAGGCTCGAATTGTAATAAAACGATAATGTGTAGTACATTATTGTTAAAAATAAAAAATGCGCTTAAAATTTGACAATATAAAATTAAGGCCGTATTAGAAAACATAAAGTTGATGGTGATTGCTTGGAAACGAAACATCATAAAAAAAAATTGTGATGCAATCTTAAGGTTCATTAAAAATTGATGTGAAAAAGTTTTGTCCGCTTTGCCCATTAACGCAGAAAAAAAATAAAACTAAGACTTCAAAATTTCAGTTTTCTTTAATGACTCAAAACTTAAACATCTTCCCAAAACTTTTCCGATGTCATAGTCGTAGTCCCTTAATTGCACAACTTTTTCTCCATTTACTCAACCTCATATCTCCACAACCAAGATACCTATAGAGGTCCTACTTATCTTGGACACCCTGTATAAGAGCGATGAATTTTCTCTGTTTCAATTCTAAACATTTAGCACGCAAAATCATATAACCCGAGTTACATAAAAACTCACGTTTCTATCCAGGTTTGAGATCCTCGTAGGAATTGCACTCTAACGCCCTGTATTTTTATAAACAGTTAAATTTTACAAAGTCGAAAAACCGCTTTTTAAAACAATTTATTTCGGTGTTAGAAGCTTAAGGTATAAAGAGAAGAATGATAATTAAACAAGTTTTACATATATATTTATAAGCTAGGTTAAAAATGCTATCGGCAGTTTCTATGGGAACATCCTCGGTATTCTGTTCACATAACTAAACTGTTTGGTTATAAAATACCAAACGAGAGAAACTAACAAAAATAAATAATTTTTTGCACAAGACTTACATTGACTTGAAGCCCCCCGCACAATAATAGACAAATTAAAAACGTTTTCATCGTTTTTCCACTGAAGACCTAAAAATTAACTGGCAATTATTTCTGCGGCAATTTTTAAGGAAACCCAACTGCGTTAAAATCTTTAGCTTGAATTACAAGAAACGAAAGATGGTTTAAGCATGATTTTGGAAATTCCATAAGCAGGGTCGTATTTGGGGAAAAAACAACTTTTCCTATTAAAAAAATACACTGTAAAAAATATTTACATCTGTTAAGATATTCAGAGTCCTTGACCACGTAAATTCCATATTTGAAGCCACTCCGATTATCTAAACTTTTATCTTAGAAAGAACTTGAGACTCTTGAAATATTTTTCAAATTCTCTTGACTCCAAATTTTCAATCCTTTTATAAGACATATTTTTTAGCACAAAATGCATGATTTTGAGAGCAATTCATGAAATATTTTGTTCTAGCAGGGTACGAAAACTACTTTCCGCACTAATATGTTTGTTGAAAGTTGCACTTTTTTCGCGCAAGTAGGTCCTGAGAGTTTTCTTTAACACAATCAGTGGTGCTAAACGATTTTTCAATATTGACAATACATCAACTATCACGTACCCACATCTCAATTTTCCTTACTCTCATAGAAAATATGCTGCACCTAACATATGCAAAAAGTATTACTTTTCGCACAAAATAGCGAATTTCTAACAGCGTGTGGAAAGTCTTCTAAAGAAATCTACTTTACGCACCCATTTACGAGCTGAAAGTTCCACCATTCCGCACAAGAACAACACTGCCACAGGAAACTATGAGTTAACAATCACAATATCGTAATGTCCTTGGCGTTTACAGGAAACACATTCGTCAACTGCAGTCGCGTGCGGAAAAGTATCACTTTGCGCATTCATTCTTTGGTAAATAGCTATTTTGTATAAACACAGATGCGTTAATGTAAGCAATTTTGCGATTATTGAACGAAATTACTTACCTTTGTAAAAATTACCTCCATCCTCAATACCACCAATAACGCCAATATATTGCTAACATAAGTATTGCTTAAATATTTTTTTATTTATCCGCCTTTCTATCTCTTGTAGTTTCTGAGATCGCAATATTATGTCATCATTAATTTTGGTCACATTGTATAATACACATTTTATATTATGAACACTTCCATGTCAAAAATGTAATTATTCACATTTTCGTAAATATTGAACGCCCCAAACTGTTTTTTTAGTACCGCTCTGACTTTTATTTGCATACAAACATTCATACAAGTTCAAGCTGTATCCTTGGTCAAGACTGAAGCAGGTTTTTTATACCTTCAATGTACGTCGATTTACCAGATTATAAATTATTATACGTAATGGGGGAACCAGGGGGAATGGTGTCCCCTAAATGTTTGGATTGTTTTTCTTGATACAGTTTCAGGGGAATACACTAACTAGCTTACTCAATGCTTTATTAAAAAGTAATAAAATGAATGAAATAGGGTAAAAGTTAAGAAAAAAACAACTGCGCTATCATTACTCCATGTACTTGGGATAATGCTAGTATTTGGCCAATTTTGCCCTAAGAAAATTTCTAAACACAAAAACAATATATGAATAGATTAGTAAGAAATAAAGGGCGGAATATATGCACTTATATTTATCCAAAATATGCGCATATATATGCCTTGTTTGCCTATGAAATATGCAGTTATATGCATTTTGATCACCAAATATGCATACTGGTATGCAATATTTCTTAATTTATTATAGTGAAATAGGGTAAAGAAACACACTGGGTTCCAAAAAAGATGTCTATTTAAAAAAAAAACTAGAAAACAAAAGTAAATAATTGTTTAACCTGAAATTGTATAAAAGGCATTTACTACTAAATATTTTTCAAAATTTTCAACTAAAAAGGATTGTCTTTTATCAGCAAGGATATGTTTATACAAACAGAAGCTTCCTTCAACATCTACTGATGTAATCGGACAATACTGCAACTTAGGTAGTAAAGTATAACGCCAAGATACAACTTCGTTGGATGGTTTACCTTCATAAATGCTTTTTACTGCGATTAAGTATTTAAATCCTTCATTCATTTTTACAGTTACCTACATCTAATTTGTTTCTAACTTGACCCCCTACTTTACTGGAAATGTTGTTACATTTAGCGGAAAAAGTTTCAACAATACTAATTGAGTCCATTAAACTTAAATTCCTACTCTCTAACGAAGATATTATGTCCGATATAAAACTGAAATTAACCTTAATAAAAACATAATCTTGACACTTGAACATTTTAACAACTCTCTACTTTACACAACACACTGCAAATCGTCATCTAAATCCAAAATTAGTTCTGTAATATCTTGAAAATGTTCTGCGTAGAATATTGCTGCCTTAATCCATGTTTCCCACCGGGTAATTACAGGATCTGGAGGTAAACTAACTCCTGGTGATCTCTCCTTATACATCTGCACTCTTAGAGGTGTATATAAAAACACCTTTTTTACATTTAAAATTAATTAATTTACTAAAGGATATTCAGTTCTGACGGCTTCTGCGACTCGGCTTATTCCATGTAAAAAACAAGTCACATGTACCATACTGGCGTAAAAGATTCTTAAGTTTTGGCCTACTTTTACCATATACGGTGCTGCATCCGAAAAAAGCACTAAAAACTTCTCATCTGGGACTGGATTTGGTAAGAAAAAGTTCGATAGGGACTGCTGAATATATTGGGTTACGGTCACATTATTAGTTTTTTGTCCAGCTGCTTAGAAGCTATTAAATATGAGTTTGTTGCTTTATCTTCTTGAAGTGCTCCAATCATAAGATGTGCGATATATCTGCCACAAACATACTCGTATATGCTTTCATCAACAATAATGTAAACATTTTTATCACCCAGTAAAGCTCTAATTTTTTCTAAAACGGTTTCGTATACTGAATGGGCATTCTTCTTTCTACGCGTGGATTCGTCAGGAATGCTTTGTTGACAATATTTTTGCAAAAATCCTCTAAATTGCGGATTTTTCAATTTTTTTGAGGATATTTGCTGCGACCAAAGCCTTGCAAAAGTCTTCTTAAAAAATTTCCTTTTCAGATTTCGATTCTTCTCGAACATTTTGAAATGCGTTTTTTACACTCAGCTGAACTGACTCAGATTTAATTTTTTGTAACTTTGATTTATGCAGAGCGGTGTTTTCAAATGTTGATCGATTTGAAACTTCTTTTCACAAACAATAATTTTTGCACAAGCTTTACAGAAGACGTTTTCTCCACTAAATTCTAACTCTGGGAAAGTTTTAATCCACGAAGACGTTTTCGCCACACAGACATTTTGAACACAAATTTGAAGTCACTAGCTCCGCACTGAAAATACTGAAATCTTTTGACAAACTGAAACAGAAGTACGTATTACAACCCGATATAAGTATATTTTATTATGCAGGTAATAATAAGGCATTATTAAATGAAAAAAAATAACCCCTTAAATATGTTATAGATGATATCAAATAATCAACTTAGAGGTACTAAGACTTAGAGGTACTAAGACTGTGTCGCTGGTGTCTTTTATATCTTGTGTCCTTTTACTTTTCCTCAGTTCAATAAAGTAGTCGAAGATTGTACATGCAACGAAACGTTTAAGTCTACCGAGTTTTCATGACCGGGCGTTTTTAATTTTTTAATAACGCCGAAAACATAAAAATATGCTCATAAAATAATAATTTGTTAAAAATATGCATTTTATTATAAAATTGACAAAACATGCAAAAAATGCATATACATGCACTTTGTATATATTACGCCCTTTAGTAATAAAACACAAATTAATCAAGCATTGCGTCACGCTTATTTTCACATATTTGAGGTTGTGAATTCCGGCTCTTTATGTTGCCACACTTATTTTCTCGACGATCAGAATCCCAGTATGGGAATAGCCGTGCTATTTTAAATGCATGTAGCTGATTGCGGCTTGCATGACAATGTCGCCTCTTAAGTTCGCTGGTTTTGTAGCGGCTATATTTCTAATATGGATAAACAATATATTTTTATTCTGCCGCTTCCTAGATTTGGTGATTGGTATTAAATGAGCCACTGACAGACTTTATCAATTTTAGATTATAGGTGCTTTTTATATTAAAAATGTTTTGTTGCGACACTACTCAGAGGTCAAAAGAGTCAATATTGATATAAATTGACTTGGGAAAACTTGTACCAAGCTACAGACTTAAGGTGTAATCCATCAGGTGGCTATATAGAGAATAAAGTTTCGTACTAATATTGCATAGGTATCCCTTTTTTTGGTCAGGACTTCAACAGGTTGGACTTAAAGCCATTCTGACTGCACGAGGGAAAAAATAAAAATTAACAGAAAATAACATCATTAAAACTTCCAAAGTGTGACGCGGTGTAAATAAAAGAGAAACTAGCCCTGTGAGGTGTCCTGCTACGTTTAAATTTTTATTGATGGCTGAGCAAATAAATCCCAACCTAAGTATTTTGTAAGCTATAAATTTCACAGAGAAAAATCTGATATCCGTCTTCGCTTTCGCTCTCTTATTTATTTTCCTTCTTCCTAAACTTCGGCAAAGTGTTGGCAAACATAATATAACAAGATCAGAATTGATGTGTTTCGAATTTAAAATTTAAATTTGTGCTTTTTCTTTTAGAAGGGACATTAAGTTGTTATCCTTAACGAGTATAAAACACAAGCCTGTTTGTTTATGGTTCTATAATTCTCATTAGATTTTTTTATAAATAAACACAAGCAGAATAGTCTTTAAAAGGCGCTTTGCGAGCGGTACGTGTGCAGAGGAAGCAATTCACGTTAATTAAGGTACAGGATATCGCAAAATCCCTTCACGATTTCAAATTATATAAATGGTGAACTTTTATTTCAGATCTCATATCACGTGTTTGAAACTTCTTTTCAAATTATTTACGGAAAATAGTGTACGACAAATGATACACATGAGCCCATGTTAGCACATTTTTCACAACATATCGCATTTAATATTCGCTCCAAGTAGTTCCAGTAGAACAAATCTAAGGCAGTGAGATTAGGAGATCTTGTTGATAATCTTAAGTCTCCGTTTCCCAATCTTGATTAATTTCGGGAAATGTGTCCTTAAAAGAGCAACTATAGCTTTAACAATGTTGTAGCTAGAGCCGTGGCATCATTTTCTTGAAACCAGTAATGTTGATCTTCTGACGTTACCTATTATGTGCCTCTACATTCACCTTGAAAGAAATAGGAACTGGTTATTATTCTTGCTGAAATTACACACTATACTGTTAGCTTTTCATTGGTGAACTAATAAATGTAAAATATACCTACTGTACTCCAATACTGCGAATTTTATTTACTTACTTGCACATATGGGTAAATGGTGCCGCCTATAACGCATTATACAGGTATATTGAATCTTGCAGGCTATATTATAGATGCCTTTTAAAGTTTTGTTGCCTCATTTATTGTAGCAGCTGTTTTTTGTATTCAAATTGCGTTGCAGTGGCTTTTTTTTATAGTAAAGAACGTGTTCGTCTTAGAGTTTCTGGTGCTTCAAGGATACTTTTATTGCACACGTTGTTCTTTTCAACGAATGTTGCGGCTCAGGATCCTGCTGCCCTCCTTGCGTCTCCTACTAATCCTGTTATTTTAAATGTGACTGTGAGTGAGGCTGGAAGAAGCAAAATATCTGATATTGAAAAATCACACCGCTTATTCCATTCTCGGTACTGTCAGTCGGTATTCACTTGAAGATTACTGGACAAGTTTCCTAGTTGAAACATCATGATTGCATAATAACAATGGAAGTACCTTGTCATAAACAATACCTAAATTTAAATGAATAAATCAACTCTACAATAACAAAATAAACAGCTCAATACGAATTCAAACGACCCAACAACGAAAACGGAAATCTAGTCAATACCACTTCCTTTTTCCCTTTGTCGCCTAAAATATTGTGCGTAACTTTGTTTTCTGGGCTTTTGTGATACAGATTTATATGTGCGAACCCGTTACCATAACTCAACAAACCAATCTTGTTTCTCTTTGTCTTTTTCGTTTTTCTTTTGATTTTTCCAGACATACTAATGCTTAATACGAGGCCTTCGTTTCCCGAGGGATTTAGGACCGGATTTTAAATTGTTCGGCTTATACAGTATAATGTAACATATTTATGTGGTTATCTCTATAAGTTGGTTAAAAAAGAGTCATGCATTATTCATGTCAAAACCGGTTTAACGTTAAATAAGCGTTGGCAATGGTCGGTGCTGGCGTCCATTTGCTAATCGAATGTTCACAGTAAAGTTCAAAAGTTTTCAGCCTACGGATGTCAGAGAAATGATGAAGTTAAATCCAATAACTTTATTTTATTAGGACTGGTTTCACTCATACTTAGAGAATAGAAGCCAGGTCGTTGCTACGGGTTCAGCAAGGTCTGATAGCAGGTTGATTGAGTTCGACGTTCCGCAGGGTTCGGTATTGGGACCGGTTCTGTTTCTCACGTATATTAACGATTTAATAAATGTGGACATAAAGGGTAAAATTACCCTATTCGCAGACGATACTACTATCCTTTGGCATAGTGATAACGCCCAATCATTATATGAAATGGTGTCGTCTGATCTTCTTCAAGTCAAGGGTTGGTTCGACTCTAATTTGCTTGCCCTAAATGTTAAAAAAACAAATATTCTTGGTTTCAAATGTGACATGAGTGGTCTAAGCATTGGGGATTGTTCCTTGTTGAACCTGTCCCATACTAAATTTTTCGGTCTTGATGTTGACAGAGATCTCAGGTTTGGACCACACATAACCACACTGAGCAAAAAAATAGCTTCGGGATGTTATGCGATTAGAACTGTCTGGAGAGAACTTGGCTTGGTAACAGCCAAAAACGTATACTACGCCCTGGTTGAAGCGCGCCTTCGATATGACATTGCTTTTTGGGGAATTTGTTGTCAGGGACTTTTAAATATTATAATTGTGTTACAAAAAATGGCTCTCCGCTGCCTTTACCACATAGGGCATCAAGAATCTTGTCAACCATTTTTTATCTCGGGGAAAATTTTGACTTTGGTGTCGATTTTTATATTGGAGAGGGTTATTTTAATATTTTTAAAAAATAGGGAGAAATTTAAAGATCCTGATCCTTATTATGCCACTCGACGTAGTATGGATATACCTTTACCTATATCTACATCAACTTTACTTTAACTAAGAAGTCAATAATTTATGAAAGCAAAAAGATTTTCAATCATTTACCAGTAGCTTTGAAACAGGAACAATCCCTGAAATTGTTTCGAAAAAAGATAAAGACGTTATTAGTTGGTAAAGCTTACTACACTTTGACTGAGTATTACTGTGATTATTTACCTCATCCATTATAAAAGCGGGTTGATTTTCACCTGATTATTCAGCGATAATCTCCCGCTCTCCGGTGAAAATCACCCTTGTCAAAAGTGAAAATCTCACCCGTCAGAAATCCAGCGATAATCTCCCGCTCTCCGGTGAAAATCACCCTTGTCAAAAGTGAAAATCTCACCCGTCAGAAATCGTTAGTTTTTTATTTGGTAAATAATCTTCAAAATACATTTCGGGATTGGGAAATAATCAGAAAATCATTCTCAGATTTTTTGCCATTAGGAAATCGCTCTCGGGCAAGCCCTCGAGCGATTTCCACGGCAAAAAATCTTCGGAATGATTTTCGATAATTTCCCTATCCCTTAATATATTACTACAGAATATTTCTCTCATGTGTAAAAACTACCATATGAAGCGGGAAATTTTCGGGTGTAATACCACGAGTGCTTTAAAATTATCCGGTTAGTTTTAAAGCACGCATGGTATTTAAAGGAATATTTCACGAATCCAAAAACATTCATTTTGTATAAATTCATTTAAATAAATAATAATAAATAGAAATTTGTCAACAAAGTGACACTGACAAGTGGTATTTTCGCAACAAAGTGACACTGACAAGTGGTATTTTCGTTTTGGTGTTTTTGATTTTGTATATCCGCTGTAAGTTTTCGAAAATACCACTGTCCTTATGGGATTTTTTATACGTGAGTGGAATATTCGACGAAAATTGCCCAGTAGGTGCGAAAATGTCCCGTCGAAAATTTCCCTATAGGTCCGTATCTAAGTAACAATAATTTAATCTCATTTTTACAATTGTGTTTTCCACTGCGATTCATGCAATTTTTAATTTGTTTATTTTCATATACCTAATTAAATATAACGTTTAAATAAAAATATTAAATGTTGTGCTTTCATTTCACGTACTCGAGAAATATTCTACCGAATTACATTCGTGCATCAAAATAGACCTGATAATTTTTCATTCAAGCATGTTGTCAGTAAAAAACTGGATTCGGTTATTTTCATATTTTGTTTAAAGAGCCCTCCACCTTCGGTGTCGGGCTCTTTTGCCAAAATATGAAAATAAACTCATCCAGTTTTTAGACAACATGCTTTCATAAAAAATTATCGGTAATTTTGATGCACTTATGAAATTACTTACGATAATCTTTAAAATAACGTTTTAATCATGCATCATCTTTTAAATATGTTATTTGTATAATTTTATAGAATGGTGGTAGGTAATTTTAATGGTTTTGTTTTCTTCCTTTTCCTTTTGAACTGACTGAACTTAGTTGTAACCTTGGATAGGTTTGTTCGTCTATATTTCATTAATTGTTTGCAGTTTTGCGCAGGTTTTACATTAGATATATACTTTTATGTATGTGCTAATGGTATTATAATGTATTATTTCAGTGTTCCCCCGCAAAATTTTTTTCTGGGTATTTATAGCTAATGTGTATTTTGTATTTGTAGTGTATGCATTTACACATTGTCGAATTTCTACGATTCCTTTGATTGAATATTGTGTAAGTGGGTACTAGTTATTGTTCTCTGGTATAATATTTTTATGACTTTGTATGAATTTTTAACTAATAGTTTTGTTGTATTTTTATATTTAATTGAGCTTTGTCAATAGGAATTTATTTTTGGACAATAAAGCATATTTGAGTTTGAGTTTGAGTTTATTTGTTAAAGTATTCCCCCTGAATACACTTTATCGACTAGTCTCCCAATGCATATGAAGCCAAAAACACGCCAATTGAACCTCATCGTCGCTGGAAAATTTATTGTGGCACTCTAGCAATAGTCAAAATATATTATTCCATGAGATTTCGTTAAGGTCAAAGAACGGTGTGATTCGAACCTGCTGTCTCTAAACGTTGAAAAAACAAATGTAATTAGTTTTGTGTGTGTTATGGAGGGTCTGGTCATTAGTGACTCACCCCTTGAGAATTACCCAAGTACCAAGTTTCTGGGCCTTGGCATTATTAGTGGCCTTAAATTTAAGAATTGGCTTCCGGAATGTTTTGCCGACAAAGTGGCATTCAATTAACTTGGTTCAAATATTGCAAAATCAGTTTACCAGGCGCTTATAGAGTCTCATCTCAAATATGGAGTAGCATTTTGGGGGTTTCTAGTCAACAACTGCTCGGTGTTTTTTGTTGTTCTTCTGCAGAAACGCGCAGTGATATATATTTGTCGGACCAAAGCCAGAGACTCATGCAGAGCACTGCTTTTGCAAAAAAGTGGTTGACCCTTGGCCATTTTTTGAAGTGCTGAAAATAAAAAAGTAGGTACTGAAGGAATTACAAACAGAAAAATTAGTTCAGGTTAATTCAGGTTAGTTACCTGATACTTTTTGCAATCTTTAAAATAATTTCAAAAATATTCTATCGATAAAGATTCGTTGGTTTTTAACCAACTTATCCCTTGGCTTTTTCCCAATATTTGTAATAACTAATTACCGAAAAATTATTATTCATAAATAAAATAATAAATGCATCAACACTAGTTTTGTCTCGGAAAAATGACTTAATTGAAGTAACATATGTTGTATGTCATCAAAAATGTTTTAATAGTAGATATTCCAACAGGATGCGTAGTAAAATCGTAATTAAAAATGCATTAAAAATGTATTTGTAATTTTAAATCAGACAGTGAAAAACTAGGGAGACCACGACTTAATTATTATTTTCAAAATTTGCAAATTAATATCCATATCTATGTAATTAATAACCATATTGTATACAAATGTAAGTACTGTTTCTCTATAAAAGCGACTGATGCCCTAAACCTCTGGGTTAGTT
Organism: Polydrusus tereticollis; assembly: GCA_963920685.1. Taxonomy (NCBI): domain Eukaryota; kingdom Metazoa; phylum Arthropoda; class Insecta; order Coleoptera; family Curculionidae; genus Polydrusus; species Polydrusus tereticollis. The sequence goes on from OY987326.1 coordinate 203,651,722, forward strand.
ACGATGGAAGTGATTTTACTATTTTTTAGTTTAGTGACTTTTGTCACATGCCAAGTAAGTATTTTTTATAGTAGGATACTCTAAAATATATTGCAATTTTTAAACTTTTAGAACTAGTTTAATAGGATTTTGAAAACTCAGAATTGACTAAAATAGAATAAAAGAAGGGTAATAAAAGATTTAACATAAATATCATAAACATAATAGTTGTTATACGCCAAACAGTTATTCTGTACTAGGAATTAGCGAGAATCTCCAACAATGGCAGCTTATTTTTTTCCATCTTGAAATGCTCTCCAGAATTGCAGATATATTCCAAGGAACTTGATTTAAGAAAATTGAAATGAAAACTCAAAGTATCCACGAAAACCATTACAGAAATGCCACGAAATTTAGTTATTGCAATACTTTTGACGCTACCAAACGTCCAATTTAAAAATCACAAGTTTTGATAGAACTGCATGTGTTTTACAATTATGTAGTACCGGAAAATATTTAAGTGCTTTTTGTTGCAATGCCAACTTATGTCTGATAGTGTATGTCCAGCTGATGTTTTATTATATTTCATTGTAACTGAATTGAGTATTTCATAAAACCTCTAGCGTGTACCAAATTAAGTGCGCACCATTGCTAACTTTTTTATTATTGGAGATACAAAGTCGGTTAAATTAGCAAAAGAGTAGCATTTTTTCTGCTAATTAAAATGGTAAAAGCAGAAAAGCAATGGATATAACGTTTCTGAATAAATAAGGAAAATGTATTTTTTTTAAATGGCACACCCTGTATATTTTTACCGAAACGTTTGCAAATCGTATACGGAATAGAAAAGTTCACATGCAATATTAGCCTAAAATTGAAAAAACATCAACACAGCCATGAAAATAAAAAATGGTTTGGCTTTGACGTTTTCATCGAGTCTGCCATGAAAACAAAAACGAATTTTTAAAAAAATATAAGTTTGTACCTTATAAGTACCGACCAGTGCAAACATTATTACCTGGTCACACTCAAAGAAGACTCATTTTGTGCCAATGGATACAAGATATGTGTAGGCAAAATCCTAACTTTTTAAAGAAGATTTTATGGAGCGATGAAGCGAACTTTTCAAATAGGGGTATGTTTAATTGTAAAAACATGCACTATTGGTCTAGAACAGATTTGTTCAAGATTTAGCATTAATGTTTGGTGTCGTCTCATAGGCAGCCAAATTATTGGACCAATTTTTTATGAAGGTACTCTAACCGGCAGGGGATACGTTAATATGTTGTCAGAATTACTAGAAGAATATTTAGATGATGTGAACTTGGAGGACCGTAACCAAATTTATTTTCAACAAGATGGAGCTCCTCCTCATCAGTTTCACGAAGTGAGAATATTGTTAGAAAGGATTTTCAGAGATAGGTGGATGGCAACAAATGGTCCGATACGTTGGCCCCCAAGGTCTCCTGACGTAACTCCATTAGACTTTAACTTCTGGGGGTATGTCAAGGATGAAATCTTTAAAACGAGATATGCGAATCTCAAGACAACATTAGACGCATTCTAGCTCCATCGATGACAGAACAGTTTTAAAAGCTACAAAACGTGTATTAAAGAATGCTCGCAAATGTATTGAACAAAACGGTGGTGTGTTTGAACATTTAATATATATTTTTTTTATTTCTTTCGCTAAAAATAAAATCGACTTTTAGTTTCTGGAATAAATAAATAAATTCGTTTTTGTTTTCATGGCAGGCTCGATGAAAACGCCAAAGGCAAACCATTTCTTATTTCCTTGGCTGTGTTGATGTTTTTTCAATATTGCAAACGTTTCGGTAAAAAAATATACAGGGTGTGCCATTTAAAAAAAATACATTGTCATCATTTATTCAGAAACGTTATGTCCAATTGTTTTTCTGCTTTCACCATTTTAATGAGCAGAAAAAATGCTACTACTTTGCAAGTTTAACCGACTTTGTATCTCCAATAATAAAAAAGTTAGCAATGGTGCGCACTTAATTTGGTACACCCTGTATACTTACTAATATGTTGTGCTCTTTGAGAAAGTTAATAAAAAGTTATTGGTTGACCTATTAGATAATTAAACGTCTAATAAAAAATATCGGCATTTAAAATATAATTTCATTCGGATTAAAAAAAAATATATAGGGTGTTCCATTGGAATAAGTTGAGTTGACACAAATGTTTAAATTAGCCGAATTTGTCAAGTCAACAGGAATACCCTATATATAAATGGTATTTCACGTAATTTGGGTGCTACGAAGACCTTACTGGTACACCCTGTATATGTAAATAAGAGTATTATTTTAATATGCAATAAGTCGTAGATATTTAGAACGAATTACTGGCAGTTGATACCTTATCGACATGTATTGATAATGTTATCACCAATATCTCGCAGGAATTGTATTGCGTTAATGTGGTGGAGCCTCACTTATCTGACCACAGGGGTATAATGTTTGAAACAGTGATGAGTGAAAGGATTTGCACCACGCCGCTGTGGAGGCGATCTTATAATTCACAGTGTCTTGAGGGCTTTCGCCGGATGGTTAGCTTGATGGATTGGCTGCCTTGCGCCGACTCAAATTTACAATATCTCTCTAAATCTTTTACCGACAATTTTGCAGCTCTAGTCGAACGCAATTTTCCTTTAAAAGGAATCCACAATCCCCATAAAAGGGGACCTGTTAAGTGGTTTACGGATGAGTTAAGGCGTATGAGACATATTTTGGACGCAGTATTAATTTTTTCTGAGAGTGCTTAATATCCTGAGGCTGTGGCTGTTTACCGAGCTTTGCGAAAGGATTATAGACGTGCTCTTGTAGCAGCAAAAAGTAAAGCCTACGAACGCTTTATGTTGGGGTCCAATAATCCTTCTAGAGCGGCCTGGAGATTGATAAATTATGAGCGTAACGCTTCAAGAAATAATGTTAACTCTGTTAATGCTGACCCGAATTGCTTTAATGATTTTTTCACGAGGATAGCGGATGAAATAATAAAAACCTTGCCAAGGGTGGATCTTGATAGGTATGACATGACTTCGACCATTCAGATTCATAACAGAACCTTTATTTTGCATGGAGTGACACCTTTGGAGGTAGCCGGTGCCATTGCCTCTATAAAGAACTCATGTGCCACAGACGTCTATGATGTTAATAGCGCCGTATTGAAGTCGGTAGGTGACCTCATAAGTCTCCCACTCTCGGAACTGTTCAATGAGTGTATGGGGGCGGGGATATTTCCCGATTGTTTTAAGTTATCTAAGGTGGTGCCTTTGCTCAAGTCCGGTGATGTGGATGTTCCCTATAGTTATCGCCCTATTTCAATCATCCCATACATTTCAAAGGTCTTTGAGATGATATTAAAGAGTAGACTCTGCAACTTCTTTGAGGTTAATAATTTGTTGAATAACAGTCAGTTTGGATTTCGCCGGGGATGCTCTACGATCATGGCGGTGACTGAGGTTGTGGGTGGCATAGTTGAGTGTCTTGAGAAGGGAAAACAGTCAGCTGTAACGCTTTGTGACCTAACCAAGGCATTTGATTGTGTCAGTCATTCTCTCTTGTTGCAGAAGTTGAAGCGTTACGGCGTCAGGAGTGTACCCTTGTCCCTTTTGGCTTCATATTTGGATGGTCAAAAGCAGTGTTTTGAGCTTTGTTCGGGACGTTCTCACTATCGACCAGTGAGGCATGGTGTCCCACAAGGGTCTGTTTTGGGACCGTTATTATTTATAATATACGTTAATGACTTCTTCAGCTTCATGCAGCCCCTCAGATGTTCACTTTATGCAGACGATTCCACCATTTGTGTATCTTGTTCCAAGGAATCCAGCTTGGAAGTGGAACTAAATCCGGCTATGTCAAGGGCTGATACATGGTTTTCTTCAAATTTCTTGAAGTGTAATCCGGATAAATCTCAAACCCTCGAATTTTCCGTTTTTGCTAACGCCAATGCTCGACCGGTCAGGATGCTCGGCATCACGCTGGATAGTTCTTTGACATGGGCTTGTCATGTTGACTTCTTGTGTGGAGGACTCTCCAGCGTGGTGTTTCTTCTGAGGCGGCTCCGGCGTTGTTTTTCTGGGAATATCCTTAGGAATGCCTATTTTGCACTGTTTCACTCTCGCCTTGTGTATGGAGTGACCTTGTGGGGATATTCTTCTAGTGCAGGGAGAGTATTTAAACTCCAAAAGCGAGCAGTTAGGGTTCTTTGTGGTGCTGGTATAATTGACCACTGCAGACCACTTTTCAGGACAGCGGAGATTTTGACACTCCCTTCCATCTATATATTCTATCAGCTATTGGAAGTGCATAGAGGGAGGCATCAGTTTCGGACTCATGCGGAGAACCACAATTATCGCACTCGCTCTGCTAATCTCTTAATTGAACCAAATTTCAGACTATCTAAATCTAAAAAAAATTCAATACAGATTCACCTATACAATATCCTACCCTTGGACTTGAAAAATTTGGGAAATGATCGTTTTAAAAATAAGCTAAAGGAAATTTTAATTAAGAAGGCTTATTACTCCATTGAGGAGTTCGTTCAGGAAGCCCGTACCTTGACCATCTGACTCAAGACTCTATATTGCTCTTTTAATTTAATTTTTTTGTTAGTAACATTGCTTTTTGTTTTGTTTCTTGTGTTATTTTCTTATTCTCTATTTTTTAACTGTACTTACTGTTGTTCTGAATTTTTAATTTTGTTTTATTTTGTAAGACTTGCTACAAACTATATTATATTAGTAACGTAGTCAGAATAAATAAATAAAATAAATAAATATTGCCACTTAGTTAAATTTTACAACAAAATAGTTGTTAATTTAAATTGCTTTGACGAACCCATATTTTAATAGACAATATACATTATTGAAAAGTACTTAGTTATGAAAACAATATTTGTATTCCATTTCATTTGCTTCCTTCATTGATCCTAAATGGAGTTGTAAAATATGTGATCTAATTACTTACATTTCCTGAATTCAACGATGTGTAAACGAGTGCAGAGTTTTGTATTATATTTAGACCGCTATCTAGAACAATACGTTAGAAAGAAGAAACAAAATAAAATATAAAAGTTTTCAGGTTTTTACACAATAATCCGAATCTATGACAGTTTTGGCATTTTCTTGCTTCAATTATCATAAACTAAGAATTTAATCCATACATACTTCCAATCAACTAGGATATTCTACAATAGAAAAATTCAACATAATCAGTTAATATAATATAAATAACAGAAATTCATCTAGAATTCTTATGGAAGACATATTTTGCTTTTTTAATACTTTCAATAGAAAAGTTTAAATCGTTTTCCTGGAATCTTACGATAATCTAAAATTGTAATTTATTTTGTAAATGTTGTAGCACGTTAATCAATAAATAAGTAAATAAATAAATATGTATATTTTTAAAATCAGGAACAAGGGACTTATATTTTTAATAAAATATCATTCACGGTGTTCCATTTACTAAGCATACCCTGAGGTTGCTAGACTCCAATCAAAGAAGAGTCATTCGCTTGATCGGGACCATGATCTGGCAAGCAACCTAGAGAGCCTTGAACATCGAAGGCAAGTTGGCGACTTGAGTCTATTTTACAAATATTTTCATGGAAAGTGCTCAATCGAGGTTGCCCGCTTGATTCCACCCAGAGCGGTGCATGGTAGAAATACACGACGAGCACCTGCAGCCCATCCGTACGTGGTTCAGCTTAGTGCCCTCGAACGACACTGTTTAAAAATGAAGCGACCTGCCTCAGTCTCCTACGAATATAATATCCGAAGATTTGAGACCAACGTGAATCATTTCCTACGCACACGCACCGCTTGCAAAGCACCATAAAGGATTGATCATGCAGTGCTGTGTCTTATAAAAAAGAACATGGGTTGTTTATTTGTTTTTTATCGTATTTCTGTTAAGGTTCTGATGGGCTCATTTAGAATTTATTTTTATTACATTTTCTGAAAGATTTTCTGATTGTAGGGCGACCTGCAAAAAAATTTAATTTTCTGACGCCTCTAAAGCCTTTGAAATAATTTACGAACATCTACTCGCGGAAAACCGCTCGGTGACGTCACTACCTTCTAAAGCAAGTCGGGTCGCGCTCGCTGCCGTAGTTACTTGCTGTTCACGACTAAGAAGGCAAGTGGTCGTTTACATCGTTCTTCCTCCGTTGCTGGGCAACGGATTTGACATCGACAGAAACGAAAAAAACAATTTTTAATAATCTCTTTTTCTTTTTTTCTTCTTTTTAGCATCGTGTTGCAGAAAGTCTACAACTCATATGGAATGGCCTGTGCTACTCGTTATGTATGTATGTATGTATACAGGGTGCTGATAAAGTCTGGAATAATCGATTTTTCTTGAAAATGCAAAAGTTTTTTGAAAAACGCTCGGACCCGTCGATTTTATTTTATTCCTTAAAATTTTTTGACGTTCTTCAATATTATACCGGATGCGCCAAAAACGCTAGGCAAGTGTCAACTTCACTTTTTCAAATAGAATACCTCTTTTTTTCTCCAATATTCAGATTCCTCTCTAAACTCTAGAGAAGTTTCTTATAACATGTTGTATGGCTAAAGTCAACAGGAATTGAAATACAGGGCCCCCAATAAAAATGAAGGTATAATTTTAAAGCTTGTTTTCCATGACAAATACTTAGGCTAGGAAAAAAATTTTAACAGAAAATTGGTAATACAGTGAAAAATCTAAAATATTATTTGAGTAAGTGTTGAAAATGGTGTCCATTTACGGCTCTACAATGTCCCAATCTCTCAACAAATTCTAACTGTACATTATGTACAATTTCTGGGGTAATTTGTCTTATGGTTGTTGTTATACGGGTTTTGAGAACATCAATATCTTCTGGTTTATTTTTGTAAACCCTTTCCTTAATATAGCCCCACAGAAAGAAGTCCAATGGCGTTAAGTCGGGGGACCTCGCAGGCCACTCTATTTGACCCCGTCGACCCATCCAATGATGATGAAATAACTCATTCAGGTATCTACGGACTTCGGCCAAATAGTGGGCTGGTGCACCATCCTGCTGAAACCAGATAGTTGTATCATGTGATTCAGGAATGTTCCGATCGGGAAATAGGGCAATCAACGCTGGAGCGAGGTCTTCTTCAAGAAACTGCAAATATCTTTGGCCAGTCAAATTTTCCTCAAAAAAATAGGGTCCTATAACAGTATCCCGAATTATTCCTGCATACATTAATTTTTCTCGGCCGCTGGGTATGAATTTCTCGGAACCAATGGGGATTTTCGCGGGGCCAGTACCGGCAATTTTGACGATTTACCATGCCATCCAAGAAAAAAGTCGCCTCATCGGAAAAAAATATGTTACTCGGAAACAATGCATCGTTAATCAAGTAATTATCCATGAGAATTTCACAGAACTCATTCCTTCTGTCAGGGTCGCCTTCCAAAAGTTCCTGTACTCCTTGACATTTATATGCGTGCCATTTTTCCTTTTTCAGGAGCTTTGCCACCGTTGAATTGTGGATATTTTCAAAATTTTGAGAAATGCTTCTTGTGCTCAAATGTGGTCTCTCTTCCAACGAAACTAGAATATCAAGTTTGACATCGTCGGAAATTTTGGGTCGTCCACTTCTAGGTTTATCCCTAACGTGACCAACTTCATTATACTTCTTAACAATTTTGGAAACAGTTACCTGATTTATGTGTTCTCTATTTGGATATTTATCATTAAAATACTCACAAACTTCTATTTGTGTTCTCTCTCGATCTCCACATCCTACTATTATTAATATTTCGATTCTCTCAGCATCCGTTAGAAACATTTTTATGGGTAAAAGTGACAACTTTGGAGTAAATATTAAATGTTTTGACATTTACGTCAGTAAGTTATTATGTAGAGACCGGTAAAAAGGTAAATACCTAGACCTTAAAATTATACCTTGATTTTTATTGGGGGCCCTGTATTTCAATTCCTGTTGACTTTAGCCATACAACATATTATATGAAACTTGTCTAGAGTTTAGAGAGGAATCTGAGTATTGGAGAAAAAAAGGGGTGTTCTATTTGAAAAAGTGAAGTTGACACTTGCCTAGCGTTTTTGGCGCATCCGGTATAATATTGAAGAACGTCAAAAAATTTCAAACAATAAAATAAAATCGATGGGTCCGAGCGTTTTTCGAAAAACTTTTGCGTTTTCAAGAAAAATCGATTATTCCAGACTTTATCAGCACCCTGTATATGTTTGTGGCTCTAGTAAAACCAAATGGCCAGCGTCTCTCTTTGTTTAAGAATTTTCTTTCTCTTGTCTCGCGTTTATATCCAATTTTCCGATATTTCTGTTTTCTCTTTTACATAAACTCTGTTATAATATACCTATTCTATAATACCGTTATATTTATTTGAGATTTGCGATGTTGTATTTGTATTTTTACATTTCTTTCTCTTTTTATTTTTTTTTCTTTTTTTATATAAGTAATATGCAATATGTTGTTTGTTTTTTTCTTCTTTTTTCATAGATTTATTTGAGCTTCCAATATGAATTGATATAAAATTATATATACATTTATATTACTAAGTGCTATTAAATAGTTTAAGTTTAATGGCATTTGAACGAATCCTGGCACTTGTTATAGAATATACCTTAAAATGTAGTAATCATAAGATTCTGCTTTTGCTGAACAAAGAAACGATAAACGCATATCCCTTGAATATGCACAGAAAGTTCAAAGCGGACGAACTGTGGCAGCTAATGACGTCACCGCTTCGCGAGCCTTTAATTTGATGTCGTATATTTCGAAAACTACTTATCAGATTGACTTCAAATTTTAGGGCTGACTATACCTTAAAAATTCTTCATAAAAATTAGGTAAAGAGTGTAATTTAAGGTTTGACCAAATGATCCCATTGAGTAAAAAACTGAAAACTTTTGGTCTTTATTATATTTGTTGTTCTCTCTCCAATATATTTCGCCATATATATAAGGGTCTAAGTATAAACGAAACCCCTATACATACATTCGAAGATTATTAAATATAGATAATAAAAATATGGATAGAAATACAGTGTGTCCCGAATTCGTGACTCTATAATATGAGAAGTTTGCGCAATATAAAAAAGCGGGTAAATTGGGAAAGTTTTAGGGTAAATTTGGAAAATTTGCCATAACTTTCTTATTATTGAAAGGTATTGTAATCCATAAACACATTTTTATAGCCACTTTTTACGTAAATTACGACTGCTTGGTCAGACTTAGTATTTTCCTATAGCGATCATCTTAGATCTTTAAATAGTAACTATTTAATTGCCTTTTCATTGATGCGTCCCTTGCCTACAAAATTTTAAGTAATTTGTTTAAACACAATTTTTTTTCGACGTTTGGCAACGCTGTCAATAATATTTTTTTTTTCCTTCAGTACTGAAAGCTTAAACGGATACTATTGTAAAAATATCAAGGACAGGCTTGTTTAAATTCAGTAATTATTGTATTGTAATATTTTATACAATAATATTTAAATACTTCCTCATTTAGAAGACCAATAATTGTTTGGCTCATATTTATCGTTAACTATAACCTAAAATGAGAAAGGTACCTTAATGTATTATAAATCAAATAGTTCTGAAGGTTCGTGAAATAATCGCGATGGTTTTTCGGCACACAACACTGCAGCAGTAAGAACATGTTTGACGATCACTTTTGGTCAAAAGATCATTTCTGGCCAGCAAGATCACCTGAGCTTAGCTCCCCTGGACTGCTATGAAGGTAGTTACGTTAAAAATCAGGTCTAGGAATTTCTTGTTTAAAGTAAAGTAAGGTTTTTTTTGTATTTGTATTCTTGAGACATTACCCATTTATAAATTTCCAGTAGTGAGGGTAAAATTGTGGAAAATTTCATATTTTACGCCAGAAATCATTTTTAAACAAATTATAAGTGGCACATGTCTGAAAACGTAACTTAAGAAGAAATCGTACCATCGAAAATTATAAGATGGCCGTTATAAAAAAAATAAATTTGATGATGATGCCAGGAAACGGAAACGTTGTAGCCAAATTTGATAATCGTTATTTGCGTAAAAGGTGGCTATGGAAATGTGTTTGAAGGTATCATAAATTTTTAAAAATAAAGAAGTTATGGCAGATTTTCAAAAATCCTCCATTATTGTTTTTCAAAATATGTTAAATATTCAAACCAGAAAGCTTTCCCTATTAAATGGCCTCTTTAGGGAGATCCCCATAATATTAGGACTCGAATTCCGGACATACCGTTGACGTAAATATAAACTAATAAATTATTATTCTCGTAGTTGCTAACTATACGTCCAGAAGACCTGCAAAAGGTAATAAAATACAATGTGGAATGTCAAAGACAATCTGGGGCCAAGCAACAGGATATATTAGCTACGATAAAAGGACGGTTTTCCAATGATCCTAAACTCAAGGTCCACATCGAATGTCTTTTAGAGAAATTAGGATTTATTGAACCAAACGGAGACCTAGATGAAGGAATCATTAGAGAAAAATTATCTCAATACGGTTTTGATGAAGGAAAAATCGACAGTATTCTGAATAAATGTCTTACACGGAGAGATACGACAGAAAATTCGGCTTTTGATGCTATTAAATGTTTTTCAGATAATCGAAATATGACTTGGTCAAATTAATATTTATTTAGGGTACCTATACTATAATATATGGTGGATATATTTCAGGATGTTATTTCAAAGATAACTGGCTTTAATATACATATTTAAATCTAACAATAGTGTAACCAATACCTCATTCTCTACGGCATTTTATCGTTTGGTTAATTTAAAATAAAATAGACCCAGATCATTTAAATATCAGCCTTTGGAATAAACCACATAATATGATTTCTAAAAACTTTCATTACTTTATAACGATTATTAAATTTTATGATCTACAACCCTAATAACTTTTACATTGAAAGTTGATTACAATATAAAGGGTAGAACCTAAATCTAAAATGTGAGAAAAAGTTCGGCACCCATATTTATCAAAATAGAATTAAACTTAATAATGAAAAAAATTACCACAAACTTATAAACTTAGTGAGACACCATCGATATGGTTTGGGTTTAATTGTATTTATGGGGTCTATATGCGCATGAAAAACCTGTACTTCTCGTCTTTAGTCTTTTACGTATTTTTTTTAAACAGTGTCTCCGAGTGACTAGTTGTAGGAAATGTTTTTGCAACTTAGAGTGATTTCTAGTGCATTTAACCTTCTTAATACTTAGAGATTTATCACCCCTTGAACTACTAACTGGGGTAATTTTGTACCCCAGCATGTTGTTGTTGCTTCATTCGTTCGTTTGAATGGCCTTAGTTTCGGAGACTATACGATCATCGTTGCAGAATAGGTTGCTCAAAGAATAAGACAGATATTTAGTCAGAAATGTTGTGGCCGGATATCCAAATATCTTATTCAATTTGGGAAAACGTTTTTAAAAGGACGAGTAAATCGATTCACCTCTTCATAGAATGCTAATAATCAACAATTTGTTGCTAATTACCAAAATCGTCACTCGCTTATTACATCTTGCATAGAACATAATGAGTGTGAGGTATTGTTGGTGACACGCAAAATATCTATCTGTATTAAGTAGTTCGTTAGCTAAATATTAAAATATAAAATTACCGTTTCGCTAAATTAATTGGTACTTACTGTTGATATCCAAGCTTTTGAAACTATTAAATTGAAACATTTTCTTCAACGTATCTGAAAATTGGCCAGTTCATCGAAAATTTACTGTTACGACAGATATAAAATTGATCATCAACTTTGCCTGATTTATTTAAAGGTCTATTCCTAATAATTATAGCGATGTGTAGTATTATTTATAGTAGGTAAAATGTTTTTTTTACAGTTATATGATTTTGATAAGTCGCTTTCTTGTTAAGAATAATAAATAATGTTAATTTTGATGAGATTTGAAAATGACTGTTAAAAGTATAATTTGCTCTATATTTTTACATTTTTTAGTACCTTATATTAATTATTGGAATTTCTAGTGGCTAGACTACTAAGAAATTGTTACTATTGAGCGGTTTAAGGAGCAAATATAGTTTTCATCAAAAACGAGGAAATAACTCGACAATGAAATATTTTTATATAAATAGGTGACCTAAATTTCTTTTTTATCATAAACAAATCAAAAACATACTTTTTCCTAAAAGGAGCAAATTTTATAGCTATACCACGGAATGTTTTAATTTATTGGTTGAATGGTCCTAAGAGCCCTCTCTAAATCCAATTTCAGTTGAATAGGCCATTTCGGCGCGCAATATTGGAAATGCAGAATATCAATAATATTCACGCGTAAATCTATATTTTATTGGGATATATTGGTAGTTTACTTTCAATATAACTGAACTTGGCATAGGATATATTATATTATAATGGGGCAAAATTTTTATTTTTTTTTGTATATTTCATTTTCATTACTATACAGAAAATACTTCTTTTAACATAAATCTTAAACATAACATAACTGTTTCTGTTTTTACTAAGCCATGTCACGGAAAAGAATGAAACAAAAATCTTGCTGTACTGCATTCACGTTTCTATTCAACTAAATTAATATTTTATTATATACAATTTAAAATAATAGGCTTACAAAACGCGCTTATAAACTAATTAATTCATTTCTTTTTTGTTTCAAGTGGACAATTTATCAATGATAATTTACCTCTTTATAGCTTATCACATGACTGTTATTTAACAAGCCATGTTTCTGCATTTTACAAATTATTCACCAATCACAAGTGTTTTGTCTGATTGAAAAGCACCAAGCACTTTAACGACAAGGGATAATCCTGTAAAAAAAAACACGAAACAAATTCAATATCAATATTCCTTATTATTTCAAAAGTTGTTCGAAATGTACTCCATTCACTTCTTGGGAAAGAGTCAATAATTATAAAACTCATTTCGCAGACTGCTCAAGACTTGAGGTGGTATTAATCTGATTTAGTGTCTGATCCAATTTTTAAGTTCTTCGATGTTTCTAGGCTTTATAACATATACCTTGCTTTTTCAATAACCCCATAAATAAAAATCTAAGTAAGGCGACCCGGCTTACTATTCAATAACACCACGTTGCCCAATCAACATGCCATGAAGAAGGTATTCAGGTAATTCCGCGCGTTAGTCGCATAGTGCGGAGAAGCCTAATCCTGGCGAAAGAAAATAATTTCGTCAAAGGTATTATTTCCTTAGGGGAATGACTCAATAATTTTGGCCCAAAAGTTTCTTGCAAAAATTGAAGATATCTTTCGCCGTTCAAATTTTGATCGAAAAAGATGGGGCCAATAATCCCATCTCTAATGATTCCAGTCAACACAATTTTTTTTCGATTTTTTCGCAATTCTGATGGTTAACCTAAAATAACATAGTCATTGAGAATGCACCTTTAATTAGCTTTAAAAAATATACCGATAAGATCATTTCATAAGAAGACGAGAAAAGAATACATAGCTCGCCATTTAAGCTGAAAGTGGCTTCATCAGAGAATGAAATCCAATCTGCAAGAATTTCACCACCACCAATTATGTTCATCAATGCTTTACAAAAATCTGCTCGCCGCTCAGGATCATCCTCTATCGTATTGTACTCTCTATCTACTCTATGTACTCGTCCACGCGTTGAGACCGGTGTCGAGGTACAATTCCCACATGTGCGTGCGTTCTGAATTGTGTTAATTTTGGACACAGCGCTCCGATTTAGTGGTGGGAAGTCAGGATGCCTCTCTTGAAATAAAGCGAAAACTTCGGATTGAGTATGTTGGTAATCCTGACATCCAATTATCATGAGAATTTCTATTTTTAACGTTTCAGTTAAGTAAGCTATTTTGACGGGACAAGATTTTTTTTTAAAGTAGACAAATAAATTAATAACTATGGAAATTTTGGTTAATATCAGTATTAATTGCTAGGTGATAATCCTGAACCTTAAACAAAATATCAGTTGACAGTTGTTTTAAGTGTCTGTTGAATGAAAGTTTTAAAATTCTAATTTTTTTATATTTTGAGATGTTTTGGCAGATTTTTTTAAAATTGCATCCCAACTGTTAAAGCAAACGTCAAATAATTAGCATGATCAATTTTCTTTTAAAAGTGCTTTTTAACAAAGTAACATAAATGGTATCATCTCATTTAAGAAAATAAAGTGGGTTAGGTTTCAACTCATGAAGAAAGTTAAAAAAAAAAAAATTCTAGATGCAAAAATGTAGCTCACAAAAAAATTTAATCATTTTTTACAAATATTCTTTCCTAAACTTCTAGCCAATTTGTTCCAGTTAAAATCCCTATCTCAGCTCAAGCCTATAAAAAAATTATGTCACATACTTTAAATTAAGCTAAATAATTGTATTTTTTTTATAAGACCCCTAAAACATGTAGTTTTCTAATAAACATAAATTTAAATTCTTTACTTCGGAGCTAAATCAAAGTAAAATGTGTGTGTGTTTTCCATTTATTTTACATATGGCGCAACCAGTAAAAATGAACGATTATCTAAATTGCAAACTTGCAGAAAACCGTTTTACTTTGTTTATTCTTTTCATTTTTAGAATTAGTATATTTAATAGACTAATTATTATAAATCGAATCGAATTGTAAGCCCACTAAAAACCTAGAATTACCTTTTAGTTTTGTGTTTCAATACAAAATATTACATAGGTTAAGTTAAACAACGCTCATATCTGTACAAACTAGATTACAGTATAAAAGAATTTAAAACAAATTCTAACCTACTGGGTCTCTCAAAAGTCCCTCATAGAATTAATATCAATTAAAGGAAAACGATCTAGGAAAAATGCTCGGACCCGTAAGTTATTATTTTTAATTGTGCATTTTTTGACATAAAATAAGATTATTCAGGGTGTCTCATAGAACAGTTGTCACGTCTTTGAAAATTTTTTTAAATGAAATGCCTAATTTTTTATTAGGTTCTCAAATTCTACGAAAAATTCTAAATATATTTTATGTAGGACTTGCTATCCCGATCTTCAGCTGTTTCCAAGATATTGACATTTAATTTTTTTTTATTAAAGGTAATACTTTTAGTACATAGGGTAAACCCGGGAGAGATGGCGCACGTTTTTTTAAGTCTGTATAAAAAATCAGGCTTTCAATATTTAATGGGTATTACCTTTTCATTTAATTAATTTAAATGGTATAAAAGTTCGGAATATCAAAATACAAAACTTTATTCAGTTTTGTTAACCAAAAATAATTTTCTTTCAAATAACCGAAAAAGCCATCTTACCCCCAGGGTATGGGTGAGATGGCGAACATAAAAAAAAAGATAAACAACTAAATTTTTAAATTTTCTCGTCTGCCACATCGCAGGCAATAGTTTTGGAAATTCGTGCAACCCTCATGGAGCCACTTGTGACAAGAAGCGCACTGCAACCAGCCTTCTTGGCTAGTAGTGTTTATGTAGATCTCCCCACAACCAACACACTTAGCTTTGTTATCGTCGTCATGGAAGCTGCTTGAATCGCTTTGTAAATCAATGTTGACGTCACTATCTGAAGAAGAAATGTAGTATTCTCTGGATTTGCTTGTTTTGCCTTTATTGATTCGTGGCTTTTTTATTGCGTTTTTTTGTTGTTTTACCTCTGTATTTTCATTTTGTGATAATAATTTATGTCTTAGTTCATTTAGAGGCGTGTCACTATCCGACGATGAGTCGCTACAGTTTCCTTGTTTTTTCGGTTAGCGGTTTTAAGATGATTCCCATGTTTCTTTGTTTGACTCAATTTCATTTTATTTTCTGTTAGTGTTTTCTTTTTTAAAATATTTTCTGGAGATGTTAATATTTCACCAAGCTGACGACTGCGCTTACGTACCATATTCACTTTCGAGGAACTAGGAACCAGATGGTATCTAACATTTTTCCCGGGGTGTTCTTCTCCTGTTCAGGAATTTTGGTAATTTCAGAATCGATAACATCTTTAGAACTTTCGGCATTAATTAAGTTGTCTCGGCTAAGGTCTTCTTCAGGAACTGTGCGCTCGCTAATAGATTGGGTGAGATGGCGCGACCCAACTATCCCAAGCCGTAGGGTGAGAAGGCGCACGCCATCTAACCCAACGTGTAGTGGGTGAGATGGCTCGGTCACGTGCTTGTCAACAAATAACCGTTTAGATTATTTTAAGGTTAGAGAAGAAACTATGGTGATATTTCTAAGCGATATTGTTATAACAATATAAATCTCTAATCAATTTCACTCTTAATCTATTAAATTACCTATTGTCTAGAAAAAAAAATAGGGCATGCTAAAATATATTATGGAAAATTTATTACCTTGTTACCAAAGAATCGCCGTGATCTACACGGCACAAGTCTTTACTCACAAATGAGGTTCTGTATCGACGGCGGTGTTACCGGCTTTTAATATATTTTGGAAAATATTGCGGTGCGCCATCTCTAACCCGCTGCGCCCATCTCTACCGGGTTTACCCTATTGTATTTTAAATTAGAACATATTAAATAAATCAGGTATCTTACTGTCATCAACTGTCCTTAATTATGTCAATACTGACTTTGACCTAAGTAATTTGTCAATTACCTAAAAATGTTAACAGAAAAGCAGCGCATCGAAATTTTAATTATGTTGGGGTGTGGGGAAAAAATAAGAAGTCAAGCTGAGGTTTGTACTTTGTTAAACGAAAAGTATCCAGAAAACCAAATTACCCAGTCGACTGTAAGTAGGGTATTACATAAATTTGAGGAGCATGGTACAGTTAGAGATTTACCTAGAAGCGGTCGACCACTCGTTAACCGAGGATAAAAAAAATCGATTTAGTGTTATCGCTTACTGAAAACCCCCACTCTTCAGTTGTTACTTTGGCGTTAGATAATGAAGCAACTTGTAGTACAGTACATCGATTTTTTAAGAGCGAAAAATTACATCCCTATAAACCTCTTCTTGTACCGGAACTACTAGAAGATGACTATGATAGACGGCTTGAATTTTGCGAAGAAATGATGGTAAGGATTGATACTAATAATGCCTTTTCAAGTAATATTTTATTTTCTGATGAAGCTACATTTTGCCTGAACGGGCAAGTTAATAGACAAAATTATCGATTCTGTTCTCATGATAATCCGAGATGGTTACTTGAGACGCACACTCAATATGCTGGTAAGGTTAATGTCTGGGCAGGCATAATAAATAATAGAATTTTGGGACCTTATTTTTTTCAAGAGAACCTTACCGCTGAATGTTATTTGGATTTTTTAATATTTGATTTAATTCCGGCATTAGCAGCTATTTTTCCTAACCAGATGGATTCATATATTCCAAATGAGATGGTATGGTTTCAACAAGATGGTGCCCCTCCACACTTTGGCGTGGAGGTCCGAAGGTACCTAGATGAAACCTTTACAAACCGTTGGATTGGTCGTAGGAGTACTATATATATTTAAAGGAAAGAGTGTACCGAAACAGACCTAACAACATTGAAGATCTCAAAGAAAGAATAAGGACAGAGACAAATAGAATACCTCCTGATTTTATAAGGAATACAGTAAACAGATTTTACCATCGCCTAGGGGCGTGTCAGGTAGAAGGCGGTGGACATTTCCAGCATTTGTTGCGCTTTTAGAATTTTCATTTTAGTAATACATAACAAATTTTTATGGATAACCTTTTTGTTTCAATTTTCAAATTAAATGTCAATATCTTGGAAACAGCTGAAAATCGGGATAGCAAGTCCTACATAAAAAAATATTTAGAATTTTTCGTAGAATTTGTAAACCTAATAAAAAAATTAGGCATTTCATTTAAAAAAATTGTCAAATACGTGACAACTGTTCTATGAGACACCCTATATAATATTTTTTTTAATCAAAAAATGCACAATTAAAAATAATAATTTATCGGTTTCCAAGATCGTTTTCTTTTAATTGATAATAATTTTATGCGGGACTTTTGGGAGACCCAATATATGTTATTATGATTTTACAAACATTTTAAAATACAGTTAAGAAGCGAGTAGTTCAACTGTAAAACATAGCGGAAGCAAGAAGGACGATAGCGAAGATGCTGCCAGGGGCTAATAAGGTTATATTATGTAGGTGCGCCTCGTTAAAGCTTCTATTAGAGGCAGTAGAAGTTAAATTACGAAAGTTAGGCTTGATATACTTTTATTTAATTCCTGCCATCTTTATACATTTTATTCCATAATTAATGGGCGCAGTGTATGATAAGGAATGTGGAAAAAAATTATATTTTCTGACGTGGGACGTTTAGGGTTTATTGATTTGGTGTACACAACCTAGCATAATATGAGCCATTATAAAATATTAAGGTATTTTAAAATCTATCAACCAAACATAAATCGACAGCAAGCATTTTGAACCATGCGTTATTTAAATTTATTAAAGAAAGCAACACTGTCTTCTGATTTTGACTTTTATTTGTTAATATGATACTTGTTTCACCGTCACAGGGGCTTCTTCAAATGTGAGATATTCAAACAAATTGGCCTCAAGATCTTAAACCTTAATTATAAATATTACAATATTAGGAAATTCCAGCGGTTAGCAATTAGGTTAAATATTTTAATACTGTTAGATAAATGGAAATTGAAAGTTAACTAGGTATGTAATAAGTTTAACAATGGGGAGGTACAATTATCTAATTTGTCATTTAACAAATAGGGAGAACTTTTCAATTTGTTTACTTTAAGATCCTCTAATAAATTAATTCTTATACCGTTCAACGTGTAAAGTATCGAAATTGTTATTAAAAATATGATTTTCGGATTTTAGGTGGTCTGTTTATGTTGAATGTTTATTATTTTTAGTAAATAAGTCCTAATGTTCCTTGAGTCTAGCTGGAAACAAACGTCGTCCTGTTTGACCAATATGCGATTTAGGACAAGAGCCACAATTTAATTTATAAACACTATTTTGTCTATCTTTTATATTCTAGTATTTATTATTATTTGCTTTATATACTGTTTTGATTTAAAATTTACTTAAAAAACTGATTTTTTGTACATCATTTTTGAATAAATTAACTAAAAAAACGTTGTACGTCAAAAAATCTTGATACAATAGAGGGTTTGTACCAAATTTAGTAAAAATATGTAAGTTATCAAGCTTATTTAAAAAGAAAATATTTGTTTCCTAAAACTGTACCTCCCTGTAATTGTCTTAAAATTCTTCCAAGAATCACACCCTGAAATATTAGCATATCATTATGAAAATAAAAACGCCAAATATGTGGCGTCCGTAGATTGGTGAATCTAGTATAGAACAGCCGGAGGGGGTACAGGTACAACCACAGTGCGGAAATGAAAATGAAAGAAGACACTTATCTTTAGATTCTAAAGAGATTATAAAAAATTTATATAGAACTCTCATAGAACGTAAAAAGTTGAGTAAAATGGAATGTATTGAAGAAACAGCCACATTGACTAACATTTCGGAAAAAACAGTATGGAAAATTGTGAATAAACCCATCACCGAAAGGAAAAGAAGGAAAGATTCTGGGACTTGCAAAAACTTGGATCGTAGCGATGAAGATTTAGTCCGACGCAAAATTTATAAGATGTATGAAGAGCATACGGTACCAATACTGGATAATTTGCTGAAAAGACTTGAGATAGATAACACGGATATCAATTGCGGTAGGACAACGCTGTGAAAGTGTCTTCAACGAATTGGCTTTAAATTTAAAAAAGTCGATAAACGGCAAGTTATCATGAAATCGCAGCGACTTAAGGCATGGCAATTTGAATATTTGACAAAAATCGCTCAGTACAGAAGTGAGAACAGACCTATTATATACTCGGATGAAACCTGGTTTAATACCCATGATACCCCATCAAAAGGTTGGGTCGATTCTAGTGACAGGTGTAGAACAAAGGCACCATCAAACAGAGGAAAGAGAATAACCATAGTACATGCAGGGTCCGAAGATGGTTGGGTACCAAATGTACATTCATTGGCAGCCAAGAATATAAATGACTCCTGTTTGGATTACCATAACGATACCACAGCGGAGTTATTTGAGGATTAGTTCGTAAATAAGTTAATTCCTAATGCTTCGCCAAAAATTATTTGTGTCAAATCATTCATGCTTGAAATACAATTCAGGGCGGGCCTGTATAGACCCCATTCTAGTTTTAAACAGGCGTCAACACGAGTCGGTAAGCCATTCTCCTGAATCTGTGAACGGACTTTACCTATTCTTAACTAAATAATGTATGTCAACCTGGAATTTAATAAATTTTCAATAATATGTGACCAAATGGCATTATTCAATAAATCTAGGGTCAGATTCTCAGATTTATATGTTCTCGCACATGTGCTACCATTTGCATTTTCGTTTCAATTTACGATAATGGAATGCTTTCGCATGATCTATTGGAATAAAAATAAAAGGACATTTTCTATTAAATGTATCGTATACATTTTTTGTAATTAGGTACAATCAAAAGTAAACGTATTAAAGGATATTTAAGTAAACAGTGCGAGCCTTGGAATAAATTCAGTAAATCACACAATACAGCCTTTTTTGGGAAAAATGCTTGATATCAATAGTAATATTTTTTTTATAGAAAAAGTATTGTTACAGTGTATCCCAAATTAGATATATGACGGTAACGAACAATTTTTTAGATGTCAATTTCTATATTTTAGGTCAGATTTGTGATCTCCAAGAACAGCTGATTTCAAAAACATACTTTAGCACAACATTCAATTTCTCCAAGTAATTCCTAGATATTGGTTTATCACTTGGAACCATAGAAACATTGGCATTAATTTAATGAGCTGCTTAATATCAAATTTACGAAATAAAATCAATACTGTCATTTTTTTTCCATCAACGACCTTATTTCAAAAAATTAAAATTACTATCCCATTTTTAAAGAAGTTTAGTAAAGCACATAAATGCGGATTTTCAATATGGTTCTGAAGAAAAGCCAGGTATTGGGCTGCAATTAAATATTCTTTAATAAATAGAGGGCCTATTATAAGTGTTCCTATAACGCCCAGCCTTACGTTGATCCCAAATCTTTCCTGAGACGCCCCTTCCCTAACTAGATAATTGTTTTCAGTTGCCCAATAACTGGTATTATTTCTGTTGAACATCCCCAAGTTGGTATAACGGAATTCGTCATATAAAATAATTTGTAATTTTAAAAGTGCTGCTCCACTTCAACTTGAAATACTACAATTATATCACAGTTCATTATTTGGAAGCCATCCTGGACAAAAGAAAACGCAACAATTGATAAAACAGGATTTTTACTGGCCAATAATGAGGAAAAAGTCACAGAATACGTGGAACAATGTAGATCATGTAATCTAAGAAAAACCAATTATCAACCACCATCCGCTCTACAAGAAAATCCAATACCCGCCCTATCATGGGGAAGAATAAGCCTAGATCTTGTGGGACCTTTGAATAGAACCATGCAAAATAATAAATATCTACTGACATGCGTAGAATATTTAACTCGCTACCCTGTGTGCATACCGTTACCGGATATAAAAGCTGAAACTGTAGCTAGGGCTTTTGTAGAAAATAGAATCTGCCAATATGGAACTCCTAGAGAACTTTGTAAACTACTAGAAATCCGTAAGCTAAAAACAACACCTTACCATCCGAGTGGAAATGCTGTAGTTGAACGATTTCATAAATCAATCAAAACAATGATTGGTCATTTTGTTACTGAATATAAGGACAGTTGGGATTTAGTATTACCTTACTGTTTGATGGCATATAGAAACTTGCCACACGAGGGCACCAAAGAATCGCCATTTTATTTACTTTTTGGACGCGATATGGAAATTCCTGTTCATTTAAGTATACGAGAGTAAAGAGTGAAGTACGATTTAGACGAAAATTATGTGAGTGAATTCATAGCCAGAATGCAAACTGCCCATGCACTTGCTAAAAAGAATCTCTAAGCCAGTATTAAAAAACGATGCGATAAAGACAATCTAAAGAAGACTAGAAAAGAGTTTCAGTTGGGAGACTTGGTCTACCTTTACACACCAGCCATCCCTGAAAAGAAACTAGCTTCTAAATTCTACAATAAATGGACGGGACATTACAGGATCATAGATAAGAAAGGACCAGTAACATTTAAAATAAAAAAACGTAATAAGTTACAAAATCCCAATCTTCGAATGTAATCGCCCTCATAAAGACGACGATGGATTTGGTATTTGAAGGATTTATAGTAATATTTTCCCAATATTTTCCTAGCACTCTCTCAACTGAGGCCTATTTGATTCTCAATTTGCATTCAAATGATTTTCTCACCATGGAAAATACTTATCGCTCAGGTGCTCGCGTTCGAAAAATCTCTGTACATACAGAGCCTTCGCCTCTCTTCAGTTTTTTCTAGCCTCTGCGTAGATTAGCAGCATGTCAATTTGATGCTGACGCGTAAAAAAAGACTAAGTTTAACTTTCCTTAGAAATAAGTCACTTACAATAAGAGAGTTTGTTCTTCTCCTCTACGTCGTAGGAGGAGAGAGGCTTGGACATTTACGATTTGCAGACGACATTGTCCTAGTGTGTGACCGTTTGGACGAAGCCAGGGAACTATTGAATAGGCTGTATCTTTCCTCCTTGGAAGTCGGACTAAAGATAAACATGTCGAAAACCCAAATAATGACTAATCTCGTGCCCAGTGAGAACATCTCTATTGCTGGAGAAGCCATCAACCAGACAAATTCATACAAATATCTGGGACACGAGATCTGCATAGGAAGAGACAACCAAACTATTGAACTTGACCGCCGTCTAAGACTAGCATGGGTAGCATTCGGCAAGCTAAATTATGTTTTCAAATCATCTCTTCCAGTATGCCTTAAAAGAAAGACTTTTAACCAGTGTGTATTGCCAGTGTTGACCTACGGAGCGGAAATATTAACACTGACAAAGAGAACAGTGCATAAAATCTGTGTGGCACAAAGGGCAATGGAACGAGTGATGTTGGGCATTTCCCTCAGAGATAAAATCACAAATCAGGAATTACGCCGACGAACAGGGGTACTAGATGCAATAGAGAGAATAACGACTCTGAAGTGGAACTGGGCAGGTCACGTCGCTAGATTATCGGACAATAGGTGGACAAGGCGAATACTGGAGTGGAGACCAAGACAGGACGCATATCGAAACAGAGGCCGACCACCAACAAGATGGACCGATGATTTAAAGCGCTGCCAAGGTAACTGGATGCAGGTGGCGCAGGATCGGGACACATGGAGAAGGATGAGGGAGACCTATGTCCAGCAGTGGACACGAGAGAATGGTTGATTGATGATGATGATGAATAAGAGAGTAAGGACTAAATTAAAAAATTATAACGATAACGCCGTAAAACAGTTAAAATTAGTAAACAGATCTGCGGGGATCCACTGCTAAAGTCTGTTCAGAGATATAAGAAAGTGACTAACTGATCCCTATTAGGAAAGACCCGAGCCAGCTGTAAAATTGAAATATGGCCGAACAGGTCCGTATTTTGCTTAGAATTTAATCATGGTTTCTGTAATAAAAATAAGTAAGACAATAAATAATATTTTATTTGTGTTTAAATGTGAAATTATAAGTTATTTTATTATTAAAAATTATATTTATGATTACAAAAATATACAATTTATTCGGTACTTATAATAATTATTCACTTAATATATCAATGTCACTATCGCTATCATCATCTGTTCTAATTATTATTTGTGCTATATTGTTTATATGGATATAGGATTTTTCCACCTTTTCAACATGTGTAACAGAATTTGCCCAACTTTGTGAAGGGATGGTAAAAACTTCAGTTTCTATAAGCTTAAGTACACTGGAGTTAATAGTAGGGCAAATATTGTTACGACAAATGGCAGATTTCAGTTGGTGCCAAACATTTTCGATAGGATTAAATATACAATGGTATGTATGGTGGAAGTCTTAAAACTGAATGCCCTAGATTTTTTGCATAATTATCACAGAAGTATTCCTTTTGTAATTTTAAACTTTGTAAAACCTCAATAAATTGCCTTTTGGTGTAACTTCCTGAAAATAAATGTCATTATCATATATGTAGTTTTGGATTGTTGCTTTTGTGTCATTTGAGGAGGGAGTCTTGGTCAACTACCTACTGTGGTAGCTTGGCATTGTCCATTAAATTTACGGTATTCGGAGGTATATTTGGAATTAGCTTGTTTTTAAACCAATCTTTAAATAAATCAGCAGTGGTGTCCTCATGGTAATCCAGAGAAGAATCTTCAATGTCTTTTGCAGACAGAGAAAGACCATTTGGAATCCATCCGTCTTTAGATCCAGCATGCAAAATCGTAATTCGTTTACCACTTTTTGATGGTGTGATTATTTTACACTTGCCGCTTGAGTCAACCCAGCCCTTTTCCGGGGTATCATATTTGTCGAACCAGGTTTAATCCGAGTAATTAATCGGCCTTTGCTGATCTCTGTAAATCCAAATTTTTTGTACATATGCGGATCGCCATTCCCGAATTCTACTGGATTCCATTAAGACTTGTTTTTTGTTAATTTTTTTAAATCTAAAACCTATGTGTTGGATACACTTCCATAACGTTGTTCTGCCACATTTAATGCCGGTTTCATCTTTTTCAAGCCTCCTAATTAAATTATCTAATGTAGGCACGCTTTGTTCCTTGTATAGCTTGTAAATTTTACGCCGTATCATATCTTGATCACTTCTATCAATTTCGAGAAAATGCCAGTATCGGTTCTTTTCTTCCTCGCTAAAATGGGATTATGAACAATTGGCCGTTTCTTCTAACGCTGCTTGCTTGCTGATCACACGTTCAATAAGAGTTGAATAAACATTGTTTATAACTTTCTTAGTTTCCACAGGAAAGTGTTTTCTGCTTTTCGACGGGGTTATCTCCTGAGATACATTGGGCTCGCACATATTTTCCATGACTTACACACGATTAAACAAATAAACAAACGCTGTATTACACACGAAGTAAGAATAATTACTAAACTTAAAACTAACTAGAGTGGCTATTTAAAATCACCAAACTATTACTTTAATAATGAAATGACGTCTTCCGGATTTGCAGTTTACATTTTTAAGTACTGACCATAATTTTCCTGCATTTATTCATTCATTCATTGTTTGTTTATGGCCATGGATAATCCCATTCAGGGCAAAGTGTAACTTTCTTATATCTCTGGACAAGCTTTACCTTAGATGAAGCTAACCTGAATAAATTAACATCATTAAATTTGTTGCATGTTGGAATATTGGATACTGTAACTTAACTTTTAATTGCCTATATCTTAAGAACTAGGTAAGACAGAGGGAAGCATAAATAAAAAATATTTAGAAAGTAAGGTATTTTTGAAACTAAGATTTAAAACGGGGAGTGTCATTAGTATTATTGGGGAATTTTGTGTTTGGATGTCAAATTTTACAGCACTTACTTCCGGTTAAACCGGAAACTGTGTTAGATAATTGCAGGATATGATACATGTTATATGATTAGAATTCTTCGTAGAATGCATGTGTTTAAAAATATACAGTGTGTTCTATTTAAAATGATAAGGTTGTGTGCAGTTCCGGTTCAACCAGAAATGACAGTCATACGTTTGAATTTCATAATAATGTTTTATTTTATAAGGACGTGACAAGCTGAGTAGTCGTTGCCACGCGGTATATCCACCTACAATTGCAAGTTCCCGCCTGCCATATTACAAAACTTGTGCCTAAAAGCATCTCATTATAATATATATAGCGAAATATCATGAACCTGGTATTGACCCCTAAATAATTTGTCTGTTTTAACCATTTTTAAGGGTACGCTTGGTAAATAACGTACTTTAAACGTGCCAATTATTGCGGGCGTGCCAATGATAGTCCTGCTTACCATGTGGTAAATTACTTTATATGATCATTCCCTATCACTGTATATTACTTGTTAGTTACTTGTGACCGAATTTCACTAACAAAAAAGTCTTCATACAAGCAAAAAAGTTATTATTCTTGGAAGCGTCAAGTCAATTTCATTTCTGCTTTAAACATCAAACCATGCATAGTTTACCTGTACCGCAACGTTAATTTTATTTGCCAAGGGATTTACCGAACTGCCTTTAGCGCCTTTAACGGCATCGTAAATTGTCTGTTAAGCTTTTGGTCTTTCAACCGAAAATCTTTTTATCTTATCTCAGAAAAAGCTAAAATAAACTAACAAAAAAACTTTTTTTATGCTCGGCATTATTGTTGAGTTGGGTTTATGCTATCAAGTTATATTATTATTATCTACTGCTCTCACAAGCTAAATTATTGCTTTAATAAATATTTTATTCATTATTGTGTCAAGAAAATAGTATTGAGATTTACACAAAGACCAGATTATTGTAAGCAGTATGGGGTACTTGAATAAAAAGATAATATGTTAAGTACTAGTGGTATTGAGAATATTTAGTTTTATCTAAAGTTTCTAAAGGATTTTGCCGCAGTGCTTGGACCTAATCATAAAAATCAAATAGGGACTTAAATAAATGGAAACCCATAAAAAAATGTTCACAAATGATCCTCTCAAATTACTTTCATTGAAAAGAGAATATTGAAAGATTCTTGATATTTTCCCATTTATAGAAAGTACGCCAAATAATTTTGACCATTTTGACTTAAAACGAATGATAACTTTATAGATTTGTTTAGTCAAGTTTTTTTTTCGACGCAAGGAAATGTGTTCCACAATACGCTTGACAATCCACAAGCTTTCATATGGGTGAAGGCCTAATATGCAAATTTAATCAAGTACTTTCTAAGCAGTATGTAAAAAGATGTTAATATCCTATATCTCTGATAGGCTATTTGAAATGGAGCTGGATGATTTTCTCGCAACGGATCAAGATCATCATCAACCAATAGACAAACCATGGAAAATAAAGCTCAGCGAATTTAAACCAGTCCATGTAAATTTAACTAAACTAAAAGCAAGAGGTCTCACATCTCAACAAAGACCTGGAAGAAATTCTGTCTTGGGGTGACAGTAACCAAGTAGAATTTAACGCTAAAAAGACCCAGGCGGCAGTTTTTTCTAAAAAAGTTAATGTTGAAGAACAGGATATAGTTATGGCGGGACACTCGATTCCCTTGGCTTCATCAATTCATTTATTGGGCGTTAATTTGGATAGTCATATATCTTGGCATAGCCACGTTGCGGCCATTGCTAAGGCAGCCTCGCAGAAGCTTGGAGTACTTTTCCGAACTAAGAACCTCTATACACCCCAACAACTTTTGATGCTCTATAAAGCCCAAATTCGACCATCGCTGGGGTACTGTTCGCATATTTGGGGCTCTGCTCCTAAACATACCCTGAGATTGCTAGATTCCATTCAAAGAAGAGCCATTCGCTTGATCGGTGACCATAGTCTGACAAACAACCTGGAAAGCCTTGAACATCGAAGGCAGGTTGGCGACTTGAGTCTATTTTACAAATATTTTCATGGCAAGTGTTCAACTGAGGTTGCCCGCTTGATACCACCCAGAATGGTGTATGGTAGAAATACACGACGAGCCACTGCAGCCCACCAGTACGTGGTTCAGCTTAGTGTCCCTCGAACGACACTGTTTCAAAATCCATTTATCTGGAGAACGTCATCACTCTGGAACGACCTCCCTGAGATCGTGTTCCCCAACGACTATAATCTTCAAAGATTCAAGACCAACGTGAATCGTTTCCTGCGCACACGCACCGCTCCCAGAGCGCCATAAAGGATTTATCCTGCAGTGCTGTGCCTTATCATAAAAAAAAATAAAAAATAACTAACAAATAGCTAAGAGATTAATGATAAATATATCGAAATGACTCTTGATGCTAAGCTCTGATAAGACCAATAATATTAAATTCAAAATTATTAATCTACAATAAGATGTTAATAAACAACCAAGTTTTTAACCGATGCAGATGTGGTGTAAGTAACAAATCGATACAGACCTTCCAGAATAAAGCGCTACGTGACATAACGAATTACTCTTTGTATATTCGCAACTCATCGAGAACCTGGCATTAAATTCAACCGACGAGCAAGGTCGCGAAGCTAAGTCCTTTGCCATCAGCTCTGGTCTCATCCAACTCGTAGATGAACTAACTCGGATTCCAGACCGAGATGGTGATGTTGCTACTTTGTTGGATGTTTTCTTCTTAACTTCAAACCCTGACTGTCACCGTGAAGCCTCTATTAGGAACGTCTGACCACAACCTCATTTTAGCACTGAACAAACTAACAATTAGTGCCGAACAGCCTCCTAAATCACCCAAGATCTGGAATTATACATCAGCTAAGTGGAATGACCTAAAGGACCATTTTCGAACCTTTCCTCTGACGGTCCATCTATCTGTGCTAGAGAAGTATCGAATGTTATACTTAATGGCATGGAAGCCTTCATTCCTTTCTCGAAAAAAGTGCCCTTTCAACGGTAAGCCTTAGTTTACTAAAAATTGCGAACAAGCAAACGATAAACCCAAGCAGGGAAGCACACAACCAGAGGATCAAAGACAAACTTCTTCAATGTCCCAACAACTTTTGATGCTCTATAAAGCCCAAATTCGACCATCGCTGGGATACTGTTCACATATTTGGGGCTCTGCTGCGACTTGAATCTATTTTACAAATATTTTAATGGCAAGTGCTCAACTGAGGTTGCCCGCTTGCTTCCACCGGAAACGGTGCATGGTAAAAATACACGACGAGTCACTGCAGCTCGCCCGTAGGTGGTTCAGCTTAATATCCCTCGAACGATACTGCTTAAAAATTCTTTCATCTGGAGAACATCAATGTTCTGGAACGACCTCCCTGGTGCCATGTTCCCCAACAAGTATAATATCCAAAGATTTAAGACCAACGTAAATCATTTCCTGCGCACACGCACCGCTCGCAGAGCGCCATAAAAGATTAATCTTGCAGAACTGTGCATGATCATAAAAATAAACTTCAAATAGTGGAAGTGCAAATAAAATACAAAAGGAAGTAAATTCTACCTAAAAACTTTGACGTAGAAAAATTAAAAAGTAAACTTGTTCAATTAAACATTAAGAAATCTAATTTTAATCCAAATACACTGTATTAACACATTTTAAACATCTTTAATTCTTGTTGTTCCGATCAGTCAATTAGAATTTTCCAAACCATGGTTTGGGTACTCAGGAATTAAGAAAAATGCTAAAATTAAGAGACAAATATTATTAGAAACTCAAGAAATATTCAGATCATTCATACAGAATGACATACACATTATAATAAACTAGTCCTAAAAACTGTTTGAAAAGTTAAGCAAAACTACTATAATGAACAGTTCATTGATACTAATGAACAAGCCATACGGAATAGCATTAATCAGATATCAACAAATAGATCCCATAATGAGAAGCAACAATGGCAAATCTATGAAGAGTTCCGTAAATGTTGGTGAAATCATATCAAGCAAAATTCTAAATATACCAATAACTAGTTCTGACAAATAAAACGAACTAACAATGTTTTTGGATGTAGAAAAAATTAATAACAAAGATATTGAAGATATCATTGATGGAATTAAGGTAAAGAAAGCTAGTGATTTTTACAACATAAATATGAAAATTATAAAAACATAGCAAATTATCAATTTTTAGAAAATAAAAATGTGTTTTTTCCAGTCAATATCGCTTTTGTCTTTAGAGATACCGAAATCGCAGTATCAGATGTAATAACAAAAATGAAAACTCATGTCGACAATAACAAAAAAATGTTGTCTGTTATCACTAGACTTATGTAAAGCCTTCGACAATGTTAATCAAAAAAATTAATGCAATGTCTGTATAATATATATATTATGAATCGTTAACTAATCGTTTAAACTGAAAATAATAAAAGCATTAAAAAGCTATAATTTGTGGAGTACCACAAGGCTCTGTATTAGGACTGACCCCCTTTTTGATTCACATGAATTCAATAGGGGATTCAAAAGGGGATATTAAACTACTAAAAAAGACATTTTGTTCCTTTAAAATATTTAAAATAAAAAAATAAAAAAAAAATATTTGTCTTATTTATTCAAAAATTCAATATTCAATATCAATCTTGGGCTCTCCATGTAGAATTAATTTAAATCCATTACAAAATAAAGTAATTGAATGTATACACAACTTACCTTTTTTAGAACCAATATTAAATTTATATCGGCCAAGAACATGTCTGGACCTCAAGCATTTGTATAAATTCAAAATTAGTACATTAATACAGATAATAAACTTAAAAATAAAAAATTCAAATATAAAGATTAATTACCTTTCATCAACACGATACAATACAATGTAATAATTTCGCAATTACCCAAATCAGATCAAATTTTAGTGAAGGATCAATGTTACATGAAGGAATTAATATTGATAATCAACCAACGTTTTTTAGAAATATCAAAGTAATAAAGAAATTTAAAAATAAACTACCAAAATTAATTCTGGAATAATGATTTAGTTAGGTTTGTGATATAGATACTTTGTTGTGAAACTAAAATACATTTATTTATTACTTCAGATTATAATATTTTAAGTTTGTATTAAATTCCCTCTAATGAACTATAACAGTTTGTTGGGAATAAATAATGGAATTAAAACATTAAAGATCAAGACAGAAAAATGTTTTTAAAACATTTAAAAGTGTCATGTAATTTCGTCCATGCCTTTTTATACTTCAAATAAATACTTATTTTGCTTTTTCTTGACATAATTTGGATCTTGGCCATCAAAATACCGGGGTCGCAACTAACCTAAACCAAACACGGTTGACACGTCGGATATTGGAATCTACACGACAAATAGCTATTTCACCTAAATTGACAGACGGGCAACTAATTTGAAACCGACTTTTAAATTACAAAGATGCGCGCTAGCGATGAAATTTACTTTTTCCTGGAATTTGCGATTATCGGAAATTGATATCAGGACCGCGGAGATTTACAGCGGAATCCAATTTTAGGTAATAATTTGGCTTCTAGGAGGTAAAAAGTTATATTACGCTCGATGTTACACCGAGATGCCATCTGTGGCATTGTAGGATTCAAATTCTCAAGTAAGTATTATTAATACTTGTAGAGTGTCTTAACAGTAACTAAACTGACACTTAGAAAGAACTAAATGTATTCGTAAAATAAAAAAAATATACCATGTTTAAAGAAATATATCGCTCCTGACGCTACAAATAGAGTATGTTTTCCCTCGGTCCTTCAAACACATTCTTCAATCCATGGCGGGATTCGGGGTAAACCCAGTGGCGTAGCCAGCATTTTGGGGCGGGGGGGGCGCAGATTGCGGAGCTAAAGCGCCGCAGGCAAAAAATGTTTGGGACCACGCCCAAATTTCGTAGGAATTCATCTTCTTCATGCTCCTTAGGGAACAGGGGTCTGGCCCCAATTGAAGTTAAAATCCGCTATATAAAAAAAAAAAAATTTAATGTGATGGGACGCTCTCAGAACCGGTTTTATTAAGTTTATTCCCATCGCTCTTCTTTACTAAAAATAAAATAATACCGATCTTGTTTTTTAAGAATTATTTTTTAAGTAGTAAAGGGGCGCCAGGCCAAGGGGGGCGGGGGCGATCGCCCCCCTGTGGCTACGCCACTGTGTACCTATCATAATCTATATCTAAATTAAGTTGTTAAAATTATGTTAAAAAGAGTGATCTAATTTAATTAACTAACGAATTAAATGAATACTACTTGACCAGTGGGAATCACAATATGACATACAAATATGTATACAGGGTGCTATTTAATAAGTGTCCGATATTTTACAGAACGATTCCTCAGTTATTTATAAGGTGAAAAGTTCATATAGGCATGCCCTTCATTTTTGAGATACCCCCCCCCCCTCCCCGTTACTACGCCACTGTTTCTGAGATAATGTCTATATTTGGACGAAAATTGGAATTTGAGGATATTTCTTGACTTCAATATGAGAAATTTAAATTTGATCTTAGTTTGGCCCTTAATTGTAGGGGGCGCCATCTGCAAGCAAAAACTACCGAAAAGAAACGAATAAATCTCTGTTTCCAAAGATAGTATGCTACACTGTTGCTAGCTGTAGCCCAGTTTCGAGCTCTCTGGTTCTCGTCAGTACAGGGCAAGCTAAACTTTCTTATAGAACAGTTATACAAATGTTTCAATATCCTTTTGACAGGGAAGCAACGTCAATGTCAATGTAAATTAACGTTGGTAACAGGTACAGTTTATATTAATATTAACGGTTTGAGTAAAATTGTATTATATTCAACTCTTAATATAATAATGTACAGTGTAAATGAACAGAAATAAGTTATGATACTTCAAATATGTGGCAAATTTTACGTAACATCCGAAAACAAAGTAAAAAATGGGAGATTCAATTTAAAAAATTTGTGTCACGTGAAATCTATTTTTGAGTCTCCATACATAGATGAAAATTAGTTTGAAAAATCTGAAAGTAACAATCGGCAGGTTCGAGCGTATTTTTGAAAAATAATCACCGAATTTTTAATGATATTATTCCAAATTTTTGAGCTTGCTGTATATTTCCCTAGTGCATAACGATCACAAATTAGGATTCCAATCATTATACTATTGTTCGGCATTTTGTTTTAATATCATTAATAAATGGAAATAAATAGATACTCTCGATTTTATGTCCCACCTAAGAACGTTAATTAAACCAATATAAATATAAACACTTGATATTACTAGAAATTTCCCGCAGTTATAAAACAGCCAATTCTGCCAATAAATGTTTTTAAACCCCCCCATAAACTGACCCTTTTAACTCCAAACAATATTGATATGTCAAATTTTATGAGCACAGCTTTCATAATGGCTTTTTCATCGAAATTGCCCTTTATCCAGCAAATTTAGGAGCCCTAAAACATCAAATTAAAACGCTCTGTTACACGTGTAATGAAATTTCCCTTTTGCGTTCAAAATTTCAACTGCAAAAGGTAAAATAACGGATAATTACATTTTTTTTTATTTTGTACAGTACGTATTTTTTTATAGTTGTTTAATCTTTATAAATTGCTATGGCATTTATATTTTTAGAAAACATACCTCTTGATTTTCTAAAAATTCACGTTGGGCACAGGATAGGGTGAATGGGTATCCTGAACTAATAGTAGAGAAACCATAATTTCATACTTTTGAGGGAGCGTACGTCTTGAAAAGCTCTTGCATCTCATCATAGGTATGATAAAAAGAGTTAAAACCTATTTTAATAAAAACATAATTTTTGTTAGGTTTGAAAATAATAATAAATAAAAATAATGTATTTGTATTATTTATGATAATTGGATTATACTCGGTAGGTTACACAAGAAAACAATTCTGTATACTATTTGTTAAGGGAGCCATACATTATTAAATAAATTGCGCAATCATTTGTCATTGTATGGCAACATTTAATGCATTACATAATTGTTTGATTAATTTTAAAAATGTTAAAAATAATTTGTGCAATGGGAAATTTCGCGCATGTGTTGTGCTTTGGTGCACAATATTTTTCAATTGTCGATATCGATCAGTTGAGTGGTAGTATTGATTTTACAAAAAATAGATTCGGTAAGATTTGGAGAGATTTTATTGCGTATAAATTTATTCCCAAACAATTTTTGCAGGCGATAATAATAGGTAGATTCAATAGCACTTAAGGACACCTTCTCTATACCACTCGCGCAACTTGTAACTGAAGTTTGAATAAACCATAATGAAATGAAGATATATGGATTACGTGGTTAGGTAAACACAACGTTGCACAATAATCGGAGTTTGTTTGATAATGTATGGCTCCCTTAACAAATAGTATACAGAATTGTTTTCTTGTGTAACCTTCTTTTACAGTTATTATTCTTAATATCTTATCTCAATATCTGATACATCTATATCTTCCGAAGTGTCCTTTTCGATACTAATAATTAGGGTTGAGCATTTATGCAAGTTGCATATTTTACATATTTTATGCAAAAATTCGAATTTTTGCATATTTTTTGAAAACTGGCTTATGTATGCTGATTTTAAGTTATTTTTTATATTAAGTATATAATCGGAATCGCTATTATCAAGTAATGAATAATAGAGTTTGGGCCCAAGATATCACCTTAATTATACTAACAGGTAGGTATTATATTAATGGGGTTTAACAATTTGCGATCCCTAATCCCTCGATTATTCTTTGAAGGTAGGATGGGCTCGAATTTAATTTGTAATTAAGGTAATATAATACTTAAAGTAAGAAAAAATTTTTAATTGTTTTCTTCGAATTCCAAGGCAAGATTAGGCATTTCGACAAGTAAACTATCTGGTTATGTTCTGTGTTTAGTACGGGTTAGATCGAGTGTTAGTTAAGTGTGAAAAAAGTTGCTTAAAAGTGTTTTTCCGAACTTAAACGTAAAATATGCCGAAAGTAAGCAGTGTTTCCATTTGGATAAAACCTTACAAAGAATTGTATCTCGATATGGATAAAGTCTACTGTACAGCCTGCGGAAAAATGGTTTGTATTATTGCTGTTATTTGTAGAATAAGTTGATATAAAAAAATACTTTTTCAAACTGAAAAAAATATCTATTGCAAGAAATGAATAATAATATGATTTTAATACAAAATTTCGCGCTTTGATAAAAAACCATTAATCTCTTGTCATGAATATTCTATAAGAACTTGAAATAAATGATTTGATTACTCCCTTTGTTAAAAGTAATTTAATACTTGACCCAAGACACAAATTTCTCTTCAGACAAATAAACTATTTTCGTCTGTGTTGAGCAAGCCTAACTTTTGCTCAATTTGGTTGCAGGTTGCATGCGAGAAAAAATTTCAAATCGACCAACATGTGAAAACAGCTTCCCATGCCACTAAGGTACGAAAAATAAAAGTCCCTGGCGAGAAAGTGCAATTATCTTTATCCAAATGTTTTGAACTACCCTCCAGAAAATTAAGTGAACAAGAAGTGTTCAATGAAGATCTTTGCCGTGCGCTGGTGGCATCAAATATACCATTGGCAAAATTGTCAAATGACAATTTTCGTTCGTTTCTACAAAAATATTGCAAAATTAATATACCAAGCCAGACAACTTTGAGAAGAAATAATATAGACTCTTTATATTTAATGGTGCTGACAAAAATAAAAGAAGAAATTTCAAATAATTATTTTTATATTTGTATGGATGAAACCACAGATTCGTCTGGGCGTTATATGGCTCATCTAATAATTGGAGTTCTTACCGAAGAATCTCACTCAAAAGGATTTTTAATTACCTCCAAGCAGTTGGAAAAAACGAACGCTTTAACAGTGACTAGGGTTATACAAGATGCATTGGCGCTCTTCTTCATTCCTGATGCTATTCCCATTGAAAAAATGTTGCTTTTTCTGTCAGATGCTGCGCCTTATATGATTAAAGCAGGACAAAATTTAAAAATATTCTATCCAAAGATAATTCATGTAACTTGTTTGGCGCATGGTATTAATAGAGTGGCAGAGGAAATTAGAAAACACTTCCCACTTGTGAACGAATTAATATCAAACATGAAAAAAATATTTCTTAAAGCACCACTAAAGATTCAATACTACAAAGAAAAACTTCCTGGCGTCCCACTTCCCCCTCAGCCAGTAATAACAAGATGGGGTACCTGGTTGGAGGCAGCTTTTTTTTATGCTGAACATTTTATTGCTTTGAAAGAAGTAATCAGTGAACTGTCCGACGAGAAGTCGCAGGCTCTTGTTGATGCAAAAAAGTTATTTGAAAATAAAATATTGCATCAACAGCTCGCATTTATTAAAAGCAATTATACCTGTGTGCCAGAAATCATAACACAATTAGAATCAAATAAGTTATCCCTAACTGAATCTACAAATTGTGTTACACCTGTGGAAACATCTTGTTACAGTGTGAGCGGAAATATTGGGGACAAGATTAAAGAAAAATGTCGAAGTGTTTTGCAGAAAAATGACGGATTTATTTTTTTAAAAAGTGTAGCTAGGGTACTGTCTGGTGGTTTTGTAGATAATTTTGAAGTAGATCCAAATATACTAGTCAACTTAAAATATGCTCCAATTACTTCCGTGGACGTAGAAAGAAGTTTTTGTGTATACAAATATATGTACTCGGATAGAAGGCATAAATTTCTAATTGAAAATTTTGAAAAATATTCGGTTGTTTATTGTTTTCATAACATTATATAGTTACGAAGCTTAGTACATAAACATGTACCCTACCTATCTGTTCAGAAATTAATGTAATGACACCTACTTTCATTTTAATATAGTACTTTGATTTTGTAACAATGTGTTTTATTAAAAATTTATTTGGCATATTCTTATATTTTATATGCATATTTTGGCAAAAAGACTTGCATATATAATATGTGCATATTTCCTCCTTTTTGGTATGCATATTTGCTCAAGCTTACTAATAATAGATAAGTCTTAAAGCCTTTCCTGTTCCAATGTTGATCTCAGATAATTTTATATTATTTTAAGTTTTAAAAAGCTTCTTTCCCCGCTAGCCACAGTCACAGGTAATGTTAAAAAAAACTCGTATGACAATTACTAAATTTACATTCTGTATTCCTATTTGACTGATATGTTTTAAGGCAATTATTTAGGTCGTTGAAAAAATTAAAAGCTGTGTGATGTTGTTTTATTTGTTCAAACCTTTCCTCTATTTTTGATAATGCAGTGTCCAATATTACAAATATGTCTCCAGTGAGGTTTCACCTTTTAGATTCGATGATAAATAAGCCCGAGAAGAACGCAAAGAAATTGACCAGCTGTCTCCGATTAGATAGTTCTTTGAAAATTTTAATTGCAATTTGCCAAAACATTTCCCTCTTTCAGTTTGTACATACAACTGTCGATAAAATGCAACCGGCATTCAGAAGTCGATGCCCTTTACGGATTTAAATGTCCAGTAAAGAGGCAGTATCAAGGGAAATCAATATGGTCGATGTTATTATTGCGACAGCAAGAAAAATTGAAGAACGAAATACTGCTGTAAAATGAGCGATCAATATTTATGTTTGGACCACATTACAACTTATTCGCAATGGGTGTCACAATGGCGTATTTAGAATCGTGACACGGGGGGGGTTCATTTATCTCGCTTAAAAAAATGCGCCGCAGGCAAAATTTGTTTAGGTGCCACGCCCTTTTTTGGACTGTCTAAACTTACAAATTTTACGTTTTGATAGCCCGGCTCAAAAAAAACGTAGAAATAAAGCAATTTTTAAATATAAACGCCAATATTTGCATTTGAAATATTAGTTTTTTGAAGGTATGTATAACAGTATACTATTTTACTCACCTGAATTAGAAAACACGGAACAAAAAATAAAATTCAACAATTATTAAACTAAAAGACTGTGGAAATCCCCAAACATCTGGACAATTTGAAATAATGTTTCATGTTATTTATTGCAAATAAATGAATGTGAATTTCAGTTTTCTTTACTACTGAGTCCACGGGGGGGGGGGGGGGGGGGTCCGGACCCCCCCCCCCCTAAATACGCCACTGGAGTGTCATAAATTATAGCAGTGGCCTACATTTACAATTTAATTTCGGATTCTTTGACCAATGTTAATCATTTTGTTTCAATAGTGCATGTTAATAACGAAAGGCACAACAGTTTGGTACAGTCATGAAATAATTCCTACCAAAAGCTGTCCTATTAGGTACTCGATTTTGCGATCGGTTTATTTTTTATTTATATTTAATTACTTTCATATCAAAAATGAGAAAAACTCACTGAAACTAGGTTTACTGGCAAGGCTGGAGTTTCTTGGTATTGGATGCAAACTGTTACAGCTGATGTCTTCAGAAAAGAGTGTTGAGTTAAGAATCGCGAAGTCTCTGTCATATCAATCCTAAACTAATAGTGGCGTACCTTAAAGCTCGATACTTAAACCTTTACTATGTAATATCTTTATTGCGGACCTATCGACCATATTTTATCACAATGTTTGTAGACTACATAATATTTTTCCCATCGCGCTTTAAGGAAGCTGACTTACCGCGAGGAAACTATAGGAGGCAGGTGTAAGGAATAGCGTATGCCGTTAAACTAAATGAACTTTACTCCACATCGGGTACTGGGTTGTTTTACTAGATATAATAACGAGAGGGCTAGCGGGCGCTGCACATTGGTAAAACCGATGTGGTTATAATATGATGTCCGTAACATTAAAAAACCCGAAACCTGTTTTGGTGACTAAGATATATGAAACTAAAATTTCCAATATCATCCCATGCCATATACTGACAACAAGAGAATAATTAAATTTTATTTGTGGCATCCATCGTTTTTTTAAAGAAGAAGCCCAAGGTTGTAATTCATGTTAAAAACAATACCTAGAAAATTGTTTTTAAAGCATGTAACATTTTCTTCAATAATAATATAATTATAAAAATGTAAACATAGAATTTATGTCAGCTAACTATATCTTATATTTTAAATAGAGATAAATTTGTTAAAATCGTAGATGTTTCATTAATAAGCGGTTTATTATGACTGCGTATGTTTAATAACAACGCTGGACCATAGTTAAACAATCTCCGACCAATATAATATTATAACCCTGTCTTTTTTTGATAAAGATGTGTAAATATTCCGTTTTTGTATTTATATCTGTGTTGGTTAACTCGTTCAGCCTAAATGGTAAGTACAATAAAAATAAAATAAGAAATGAACAAACGTGTAGGTACAGCTATACAAAAGGAAATTTCATTCGTATATTTTGGGGGGAGATGTTACATAATAATGATGATACTGAATTAATGAACTTGAGCCTGTAAATGTCGCATAAGGAAGCTATGGCCTTTTTAATATGACCTCACCTGCTTAGATGAAAAAAAAAAATGATACGTTCACACTAAAATAAAGACAATAGAAGTATGGAAGTCCGAGAAAATCGGATTTTAAACTAACACAATAATTACGGCATTAAAAATGATCTTTTAATTACATAGATACAAAATAGTCTAGTCATTTGGCGTGCTAATTTTGGATATACTATTTTACATTGCGTTTTCTTCCCCTCACAAACGCTTTTGAAGGAATTTCAGTAATAAAGATTATTAAAAAAACAATTATTAAGGATGTAATAATAATTCAAAAATCCAAAAAATTACAATAAAGCTCAATAATTAAAATATTACAAATCCTTATAGTTCGAACTTTTTTCGCTACATTTTTTAATAGAAACTTCTTGTTTACGATTTTCATGTCCTCTAGTCGCACCTTCCCGCTTCAGCGTTAAGCAATAGTCAGCAATCAAGCTGATAACCCACTCTTGTCCCGGGTCCTATTTTTCGAAATTGGGGAACAATCTCCTCAGAAGAAATGTGGGCAGAATTCCACGCAACGCCTAAAATGGAATTCTTGAATACACTACAGAATAAAGGCCTGTAAACACCAAATTGATCAAATGAATACCAAATTAGGTTTTTGAAAATATCATATTTTCGTTGTGTTTTAATGGTACTGTCAGTTAGCAGGGCCGAATTCTCCATTAACATTCCACTACTTATCTCATGAAGAAGAATACAACAGCTTCAGCTTACGTTATTTTCGGAAATAAAAACTTTTCAACGCTCCAGAATATATTTTCCATTTATCACGTTTTTTGTACCTGGAAACTGGCCTATTTGATAATAAATCAAAAAAGGTCTTTCAATATATCAGATATGTCAAGGTTCAATTC
Source organism: Polydrusus tereticollis (assembly GCA_963920685.1). NCBI lineage: Eukaryota > Metazoa > Arthropoda > Insecta > Coleoptera > Curculionidae > Polydrusus > Polydrusus tereticollis. The sequence continues at coordinate 203,691,440 of OY987326.1, forward strand.
ATTTAAGGATGTCCTGAATGTTAAAAAGGCGACAACGGACGTATAGAACAATAAAAAAAATATAGGACATAAAATAGAAATAAAGGAAACAGTTTTTTTTGTTATAAAATTATTTCTTTATTATAATATACTTTGCTGTCGGATTCGCAGCTTCAACGCTATACTATTAAATAGCTATAAAATAATACAGAGTGTTTTCTAACCCGGCTCATGGGATTCCCCGTGTTAAACTTTTAACCTTACGCCAGAGTACGTTGTACTGAAACAATATGTAACATAGCTGAAACACGAACCAGCAGTTTAAGGGTGCAAGTTTAGGAATAGTCCATTTATTTTTGCGCAAAAGAAATATTTTGTAACATAATCTACTTCTACGATAAAAAAAATTTACTCTCTGGAATCTTTCACCACTCCACTTCAACTAACCTAAAGTAACCTGAACTAACCTTAAACTTTATAAGAGAAATGTCGACGCAAGAAGTTGTCGATAATTTTGCCGATTGTGAAGTCAACAACATCAAACGGTTTCACTAAAATTTTGCAATTACTAGATATTGTAAGGGCTCACGAAAAGAGAGAAAGTAACGCAAGTGTAGAATTTAAAATCAATGCACTGTAGAATAATTGGCCGTTACACAACTGGTTTCAAAAATCCAGAAGTAGTCGTTACACATTGTTGCGTTTTAAGTTGTTTCTAGAAACTTTTAGGGCCAGTCCAGCCTGTCCTAGTTGACTGACCATTTTGATAAGGGCTCATTTTGATGTTACCTATTGAACAGAATCTTATCAAAACAAAAAACGAATGCTAAAGAAAATATGTTGATACAAAAATGGCTAAACATCTATCTATACAGTGGATGTCCTACTTTCTTAGCCTTTGAACTTGCAAACTTAACGTAGCCAAAACATATTTTTAAAGTTAAATCTAAATTAATGTAAATGAACGATAACTATTACAATTCTTTTAAATTATTTTTTAGTTGCGTAGCATGGGTTTCTCCCGCCCGTTGCAGTCCCCCCCTAAATTCGGCCCGAAAAATGAAAAAAGGGTAGAAATTCTGAAAAGTGAATATTTAGGGTGGATTAAACATAAATCGTTTAAACTAAAATTTTACATTCCTACTTTTCTCAGAGCAAATACCACTATCAATCAATTTCGATTGCATCAGTCACTTCCTGCTCAGGACTCCATCTTAGTATACTCAAGGACGATCGTAATAATATTCATTGTTGATTAGGATTTCAAACCTATCTATAAATGAGATAACAACAAAAAATAAAGTTTGATAGTTTGGTTGCGTGATAATCAATCCGTATCCGTCTTATTATTAGTAACTATCCGGTTAGTCTTTGTTTAAGAATTTTATTCGAAATTTGCCGCCTGGGGGACAGCCCTAACGCGAATGTTTGAAAATTTGAAGTTGGCGGGAAAAAGGAAATGTCTTTCTTTAAGCAAGAAAACTGAAATAATCGAGGAAAGTGAAAAGACTGGTTTACGTACCAGGAAATGGCTGAACAATTTAAAGTGGATAAGACCCAAGTGATTATATTGCTTCAAGATAAAGCAGAAGTTAGAAATGTGTTACAAAAAGGTAGCAATGGTGAGCAAAAAAGAAGAAATTTCTCAAACCGAAGGACTAGAAGTGAACTAAGTTATTTTTAACTGGTTTTGAAAGGCACCAAACAAGTACTTACCAATATCCGGGCCCATAAGTCAAACAAAAGCCCTTAAATCTGCTTAATATCTGGGACTAGATAACTTTAAGGCATCAAATGGATGGTTAGAAAAATTCCGTCGTCGGCACGATATTACCTTCAAGAAAATAATATCAATATCGAAGACGTAACTACATGGAAAAAAAGGCTATTGACCATTTTAAAGAATTATGCCCCAAGGGACGTATATAATGCAGATAAGACAGGTCTCTACTATCGTGCATTGCCAACAAAAACATATTCATTGAAAGATGATAAGTGTGCTGAAAGAAAAACAGTAAAACAACGATTTACAATCCTGTTCTGTGCAAATATAAAAGGTGCGAAGGAAGAACCACTTATAATAGGCAAAAGCTTCGATGTTTTAAGGGCGCACGTATCTATAAGTTACCTCTCCAATAAGTTTCGAACAAAAAAGCGTGGATGATAGCAGACACCATGACAACATGGCTTCACAGATTTGATACCAAGATGAAGAAGCAGAATAGAAGAGTGGTATTGTTTCTGGATAATGCAATGTCTCATCCCAAAATTACACTGGATAATGTCAAACTTATTTTTCTTCCACCCAATACTACCTCACATTGCCAAAGGTTGGACCAAGGCATTATTCAGAATTTCAAAGTGCTTTACAGAAGCTACCTTATTATATTAAGAGGCTTTTAACATGTATAGACAGTGGTTGTTCTTTTCAAGAAATCGAAAATAATATTACCATAACCAACGCCTCGATATACCAAAATAAGGGACCTGGCCCTGATGGCATACCTCCTAATTTCTTAGCAAACTGTGTATACTCTTTGTCCAAACCTATTTATTTGTTTTTCAAACTGTCTCTGGACACTGGTATTTTTCCTGAAGAGTGGAAATACAGTTTTATCACGCCCATATTTAAATCTGGGTCTCAGTCAGATGCTAGAAACTATAGACCAATTTCAATTTTAAGTACCATACCTACCTAAACTTTTTGAAAAGATCGTATGTGTTCATATTAAAGGTTTCATTATGAGGGATATCAATCAGGAGCAGCATGGCTTTTGTAAGGGTAGATCAACAGCCACAAATATGGTGATTTTTACTTAGACTGTTTTGAGTGCTTTGGAAAGTGGTTGCCAAATTGATGCCATCTATACAGATTTTAGTAAGGCATTTGACACCGTGAATCATCATATTTTGGCACAAAAGCTGCAGTGCTTTGGCTTTGCTGGGAATTTACTTAAGTGGATAATATCATATATTAGTAATAGAAAACAGCTGGTAAAGGTAAAGGGTTTTGTATCACAGGAAATATGTGTCACTTCTGCTGTGCCACAGGGAAGCCATTTAGGTCCTTGTTTGTTCGACATCTTTATTAACGACCTTTCACGGGTGGTCCTATTCTCACGGCCTTTACTTTTTGCTGATGATTTTAAATTGATTCTAAAGGTTAATTCTCATGATGATGCTGTGAGACTACAGGATGACTTGAATAGGGTGAGTGAGTGGTGTGTTATCAATAAATTGGATTTAAACATAACAAATAGCAAAATAATGTCATTCTATCGCAAAAAGCACCCAATTGTTTTCGATTATAGTCTTAATGATCATGTTTTGGAAAGAGTTACCATAGTCCTTGACTTGGGTTTATGCTTGGATGTCATGGTCATTATGAATACATTGTCAACAAGGCATGTAAGATGTTAGGTTTTATTTGTCGTAATGCAAAAGATTTTCGGAGTATGAGTAGTTTAAATAATGTTTTTAAAACTCTTGTTAGGTCAAGCTTGGAATATCTCTCTTGTGTGTGGTCACCAAAGTATTTAGTACATATTCAAAGCATAGAAAAGATTCAAAGGAGATATTCCAGATATATTTCTTTTAAATTTAAGTTGCCTCCACAATCCTATGACGGTTTGAGGTGGAGACTGGGTTTGGATTCGTTATCCGGGCGTAGATTGAAATCTGATATATATTTTTTATTTGAATTACTAAATGGAATAATTGATGGTCCAGATTTGTTGCAAATGATAAACTTTCGCGTCCCATCAAGGAGTACAAGGGATCATTCCCTCTTTGCTGTTGATCGTCATAGGTGCAACTACGGGATATCCTCTCCTGTTACTAGAATGGTTAATGGTGGCAATATGATTGAATATGACTTTTTTAATTCCTCCTTTGCTTCCTTTAAGAGAAGAGTGTCCGAACTTTCACTTTGATATTCCTGTTCTTAGATTTGATTGTACTACTTTTATAATTACTTTTGTTTACTTTATGGACTTTTTAACACAGTGTTAGTATATTAAGATTGCTTTGTAAAATTTTCAAATAGGATTTTGCCCGTCAATAAAAAAAATAAAAAAAAATAAAAATAAATATGAGCTTCAGTGGCCTGGCGCAATTTGTCACCGGTGACAATAAAAAATGCTTTATGAAAGGATTTATGTGTAATACAGATAATATTGACAACTTCAAAGGAGAAGATAATATTCCGCTCGCACAACTGTTAATATTAAGGACATATTTGTGAACTTTAAACAATTTGCCTCTATTGATAACGATCTGCCAACAGAAAGTGCAGAATTGACTATCATCGAGTGTATTGAAGAGATCCAAGAAACGGATGAAACTACTTCCAACACTGAGACAGAGGAAGAGGAACCTGAACTTGCTCCAGTGTCGAAAACATCAAGCATATCTGAAGCCTGCGCAAGTTTGAGAGATTTGGAAAACTTTTTTAATAATGTTAACAATTTTGACGAATCTACAAGCATTTCTCAATTGCTATTAAAATGTGAATCTGAATTTTATAAAAATAAAATAAAAAATATGAAGCAATGATTAATTTCTCATTATTTTAAAAAATAAGGATTTTAAAGCAAACATACAGTACATTGAATAATATATATGTTAGTATGCAAGTGCAGTGTATACGATACGTTGTAGGCTTATTGTAAAATCAGTCGTATTATGATACGCCTAGTCTTCTTCAATATGTCTAGACGTATTATAATACGATACAAAACTATAGGAATCTCACAATTAGACTGGTAATTTTATTCGTAATATAATGCACCGGCCACTTGTTAGTCTTATTGTCAATATGAACCTGTGCGTGATTTTTTTACAATATAACTAGATGAAATCCGTCCTATTATAATACGACTGGCGGTATGCCAGGCGAATTGTAAAATAATATATTCCAACAAAACAAGTAGAAAGACGGTAAAATACATATAAAAACTATTGTAAAATTAAGATCCGTACATCCTAGACATTTTTGAATTGAAACGTGATTATCATTTTATTTATTGTGAGTAACCAATTGCGCCTGAGACGGACAGAGGTATACTTTCATTTTATTTCTTTGCCAATTTGTGTAGTAACATCATCACCAATATGAATTACTTTAATTCCATGGTTTCCCTCTAAATAAATTATATTTTCTTCTAATTCGTATCTAAGTATCAATAGGCCGTCAGTATTATTTAAATTGATCATGGTTTCATTGATAACATTAGTTAAATCAACAGCATAATTTAAATCGGTCATTTTTCTTTATTGTTATTGTTAGTAGAATCATTTTGTTAGCTGGTTTTATCACCGTGTAATCCATCGGATGATTTATAATGCCCAACAGAAGTACCTTCAATGAAACCTTAAAATCAAAAATGAATTAAAATTGTTTCCAAATCTTCTTCTGTTCTCTAAGGGTTTCAGGGGGTAAATTAGTAGAAAACAATCAGACCTGGAAATCAAGCTCAAATAAAGCTTTGTATGGAAAGCGCTTAATAATCCTGTGATAGGAAGAATTTTTTGTCGCCGTACGAAATAGCAGCCAAGGGACCAATTTGGTGAGTTATTATCTTTTAATCGAGCTGTTTGCTACATCTTCGTTTGAACTTCCGACTTTTCCTTGATTTTGGGGGTGACGAGGGCGACCGTTAATAATTTGGTCGATTGATGTTGATTACAAGATGGTAATTTAGCCACCATTTCATCAATAATGCGATTGATAAGAAAGAAATTGGTTTTACAATTCGCCGGGCATACCGTCCGTCGTATTATAATAGGACCGTTTTCATCTAGTCATATTATTTATAAAACAATCACGCACATGTTCGTGTTCTCAATAAAAGTAACAAGTGACCAGCGTATTATAATACGCCTTAAATTACCAGTTTAATTGTAAGGTTCTTAATGATTTATATCGTATTACTATACGCCTAGTTACATCGAAAAAGCCTAGGCGGATTATAATACGACTGATTTTACAACAAACCTACGACATATACATATTGGTAAATTGGCTTCATCTCATTTAATTTTCGTTCTGATAAATTTAAACAAAAATATTTAAATTTTTTTACATACTTACTGATATGTAGAGATACCTATTAATAAATAAAGACTATAAGATGCCAACCAGTTGTTTTATTTATTCTGTATTAACTGACCACCCCTGTTAACCGACCAATATTTGATTTCCCGAGGGTGGTCGCTATTGGGAGATTTTGCTATATATTTAATTATTTGCCGCACTTTGCGTACTTCCCGGCACTTCATAAATGTAAGAAGAGATTCCTATTATGAGATTGCTGATTCTTCCATTCTCTCTAAATTATTGTTATTGGTAAATTGCATAAAAGTTTAAACGACGACAAGTCAATAGCAGAACTGAGATTATTATCAATATAAAATGTGCTGAGAAAAATTAACAAATTAATAGGAAAACTTTACTTACTATAATTTGATAAATAAATCTCTTGATAGTATCTAGTATAAATAGATTAATGCATAATATAGAATTACCTTTATGCCCATCTCTATTTTATAATTGTATATTTGGTTGCTAACCTAAATAGCTTGCATCATAGACATCGTAACTATAGATCCGACACGCCATTCATAAATGCTATAAAATTGTGATGCCAATTGCCAAAATAGTTTGGTGGCGAGACGCTGTGAGGAGCTAGCTGGGGCCGGGAGTGGGGATTACGCTGACTTTACATTATGCATGCGGCAAAACTCCAGGAAAACAATATCCCCTATGCCGAGTATTGTCAAGTCGATGCGGTGGCCACGAAAATGATGAAATCTGGGCGGATCCGTTATTGCTGCGTTGCCATACTACAGATTTTTTACAAGGTTTTAGGCAATGTTATATATTTCCCACATCATGTTAATCTAGTTATTCATAGAAGTTTTAACAGAGTAAGCCCAGAAAACTACGTTCTCTGTGGCGTAAGTCTGGCAAACCAAGTGGAGGGGAGCAGCTTGGATGTTGATTTATTTTACACTGGAATACAATGATGACAACACGCTTATTTGTTATTGTTCGGTCTAATAGTAACGATGTCTATGGTTTGCATATAAGTTTTAGGGAGTTTTGCAAAATTCATTTTTAAAATAGCTTTTCTGTATTGGTATATATGGTAATTAAAGCAAAAATTGCAAACTTAGTTACTAAGTCACTACTCCAATTAATACTGCAGGCCATATATCTACCAATAGAAACATTATTACTCAATATACATCAATGACATTTTTTAAGGGTTACAAAATAATCGTGTCAAACAGTGGCGCAGCCACTGGGCGAGGGGGAGTTTTGGGGTTAGCGCCCCCCCCCCCCCAGAGGGAGAGGCAAAATAAATGTTTCCAACAACTTTTACTTCTGTCGTTTTTAACCCTTTATATTCTCTTTGTTGTCTAACTCCTCCTCTGAACCTATTCTTAGCTGCGGCACTGGTGTCGTTTTTGCTCTCAGTTACATTTTTTACTGATCACTCAAACTTTCCTGTTTTAAGCCATTCTACTCTTTGAAATTTCGACTTGGATATTTAACGATTAAATCTCTTGAGCAAACTCGCACAATTTCAAAACAAAAAAGTTTCTGTGACAGCTGGAAAATTTAGCCGATAAAAAACGAGGTTTTGCTATATTACCTTCGACTAATTTCTTACATTATTAAATTAATCACCTTTTAATGCGCAAATAAAATATATTTTCCGTCGAACTTGTATTAACAGGTTTGATTAATGTATACAAAATCGATTATTAATGAGTCTCATTAATCAGTGATGCCTCTATTATTAAACGATTTTAGTATAAAGCAATGAAACTGAAACATTAAATTACAAAATAAGATATTCAACCCAAGGTTTTGTGGCATTAACATTTTGTCACTGTCAATGCTACTAAGTTCTAAAATCTGTGTTGTAAAATATTGACGGTACAATATCACATTTACCAAAGAAAATTATGGCTACGCGTATAACTATAATTTTCTATGCTATTACTTAATATATAAGATATGCAAATGCGGTGCTTACTTCTGAAAAGAAGACGAACGTTACAGAAAGTCCGAAAGTGTAAAAAAAATTTAGATCATTCCTTTAATTTAAAAAAACTTTTGTCTTATACCACTTAACAAATCACCCTCCAACTTTATAGTATTTTTGTTCTTGTTATAAAAGTTTTGTGTTAATCTTTTTTTAGCTAAATGCTTTAATTTAGCGGTAACGTGACTTTAAATACAAAGTAGGTATGTAACTTTTAGATTATTATTGGAAAGATTACACAGGAAAAATACCAGAACAGGCGATACCTGGAGGACGCGATATTAATAATGAAGTTACGTACATTGGTATGGTGTATCTAAGCCACTCAGGAGTTTTCCCCGCTACAATTCATGTAGGAGATAAAGTGTTATATGTTTCGGCTGATAAAATAAGAAAATCGGAAAATTTTATTCAGGTAGGAAAACCTTAACAATAAACCACTATACAATACTAAGAAAATTTAAAATAAATTTGTTGGATGGATGATTTGGCACAATTTAAGTTATAAATTTTAGTTATTTTTGAATGCCTTTCGGCTTTACTTTTTTAAATAAGAAAACATCAATGCTTACACCTAATCACCACCAACTTTTACATCTTTAATAAATTGGGATCTTTAGCTATAATGATACTAATTAACTCACAACACAATAATATTGTCTAATAATTAAAGTAATACTTTATGAAAAACACAACAATACATTTTCTCACTATTAGAAAATTTATATTTATAGGCTTTTACATAATTTTTGACAGTTTTTCCTATTAGCTTATTTTGTTTAGAATGGCAGTTGGTAGCTATTTTAAAAATCTAGCTTAAGGAGTAAAAACTATTTTATTCGTCATAATAATATACAGAATGTTTCAGAATAAGATGCTGATCCTTAACGGTGTGAATCCTGAGGTGATTTTAAGAAGAAAAGTTCAAATTAACATATATCCTTAAACTATCAACTTTCGAACTACAGGGCGTTAAAGTTTTAAGAAAAAAATCGTTTTTCTATTATAACTTTAACAACTTTCTAGCTATTTGTATGAATTTTTCACACATGCCCTCTAAGCATCAATAGCCATTTTTTGGTGTAGAAAAATTTTAAAAATTTTTAACCAGTGGCGTCCTAAAAGGGTTTGGACTAGACATTTTGGAAAAATATTATGTCCGCCACTGCTTTTCTCAAGATAAAAATTATTTTTAAAATACTCATTCATTTTAGGCCAAATTTAATATCTTGTCTTTTTATCATCCGACAAACAGTTTCCGACAAAAAAAATAAAAAGCAATAAATGTGCCCATGGTTTATTTTTTACATTAAATTAAAACAACTAACATTAAATAACGTGTGAACAAAAACGAAAATAATTTAGATTAGCTGTTGAAAGTGGCCACCACCTGCAAGAATGCATGCTTCAGCTCTTCTCCTCATTGAGTCTCGTACCCTTTGAAAAATTCCTGGCGTATTTCTGATAGTGTCGAAACAAACTATTATGCGGTTTCTCAACTCCTCTTCAGTATTTATTGGGATGCTGTAAACCAACGTTTTCAGATGTCCCCACAGGAAAAGATCTAGACTGTTTAGATCAGGAGATCTAGGTGGCCACGATTGTGTTCCTCTGCGCCCTATCCATCGATTACTATAATGTTGATTTAAAAACTCTCGTGCTAAGATACTGAAATGGGCAGGTGCACCATCGTGCATAAACCATATACGATGTCGAGTTAAAATAGGGACGTCGTCTAGCAAATTTAGTAAAGTGTGTTCAAGAAATTGGCGATAATTGATTCCGTTCAATCTGGCTGGTAAAAAATAAGGCCCAATTAAATAATCACCAATAATTCCAGCCCAAACATTTACAGAAAATTGCTCTTGGTGGTGGGATTCCGTAATGGCATGTGGGTTTTCTTCTGCCCAGAAGTGATTGTTATGAAAATTTTGTATGGCGTTCTTGGAAAAATTAGCTTCGTCCGTGAACAAAATTCTGGCATCAAATTGGGGATTTTCGGTAACCATTTGAATAAACCATTGGCGGAAATTGATGCGTAATGGAAAATCCCTAGGAAGTAGGGCCTTGACCCGTTGAATATGGTACGGATATAACAAATAACTTTGAAGAGTTCTCCAGACTAGGAGATAAGTAATATTTAAAATATTCACAATTTTTCTGGTACTTATATTAGGGTTTTGTTCCACTAAATTTAAAACAGCTTCTTCGGTTTCCGGTGTTCGTGTAGTTTGGTGTGCCCCTTTTAAGTAGTTTTTGTCTCAAAAGATCCCGTTTCACAGAACTTTCTGTGAGTTCCTGAAATCGTTCGTGCATCCGGAACTAGTCTATTTGAATAACGCTCTTGGTATAATCGTCTGGCTTCGAATGCATTGCCGTCAGCAAGCCCGTACAGGTAATGCATATCCGCAAACTCGACATTTGTAAAATTTACCATGATACTTTATACGTTTAAAAAGTATTACGTTTTTAAAATTTAAGTTAAGTGGAAAGCCGTGTACATAAATAAATAGCTGTCAAAACTATTTGGCATTAAATATTTCGTTATTGTCATTGTTTCCTTAACAAAGTTCATAGCCTACTTGTCAGAAACCATAGGCACATAGCGAATGCGCATTTAGGGCTTTTTATTTTTTTTGTCGAAAACTGTTTGTCGGACGATAAAAAGGCAAGATATTAAATTTGGCCTAAAATGAATGAGTATTTTAAAAATAATTTTTATCTTGAGAAAAAGCAGTGGCGTACATAATATTTTTCCAAAATGTCTAGTCTAAACCCTTTCAGGACGCCACTGGTTAAAAATTTTTCTCCACCAAAAAATGGCTATTGATGCTTAGAGGGCATGTGTGAAAAATTTATAAGAATAGCTAGAAAGTTGTTAAAGTTATGATAGAAAAACAATTTTTTTCTTAAAACTTTAACGCCCTGTAGTTCGAAAGTTGATAGGTTAAGGATATATGTTAATTTGAACTTTTCTTCTTAAAATCACCTAAGGATTCACACCGTTAAGGATCAGCATCTTATTCTGAAACACCCTGTATATGAGCAAATCAACTCACATGTGACTCAATGCAAAATCTTCCAGTCACACAATCCGGATTTCGCGCCTCTCACAGTATTACTACCGCCTTACTTCAAGTCTCGAATGACTTATGTAGAGCGATTGATGAAGTGTCTTATATTATTAGATTATAGTAGGGCGTTTAATGTTTTACAACATTCTATTTTGCTGCAGAAATTAAAATATTATGGTCCTAGTCAGAGTGAGATAAAGCTTATAGATAGCTATCTGACCGGTTGGGAACAGAGAGTAGTGTCAGGAGCGGAAATCCCGTCTAAATTTTTAGCTACCAACAAGGGCGTTCCTCAAGGAAGTGTCTTGGGACCTCTTCTATTTTCCCTTTACACTGCGGATTTTTCGTATTATCTTAAACCATGTCCTTCGCACCAGTATGTAGATGGCATAGAGATCTAAGTGGTATAAGTCAATTTTCTGAAGCACATGGACTAATACTTAATAATAATAAAACGAGAATGCTTATATTTGGAAGAAATGGGGAAAACATTACCATCAACAACAACCTGAATATTGTACTCAACGGTTTACGTTTAGTACCCTCAAAGTATTACAAAAACCTGGGTATCATATTGGATACAAATCTAGGCTTCAGTCAGCACACTATCTTTTTAATACAAAAATCCTACGCTAAGCTTAAACTCTTGTATAGGTACAAAGATATTTTGAGTGTTAATGCTAAACTGAGGCTGACTTATCTTCTTGTCCTTTCTCCTTTGGCATAATATGGTGACGTCTAGTACTGGCCAGCCCTGGCCGTCAGAGATAGGAATAGCTTGCAACGGGTGCTAAACTCTTGTCTTAGATACAGTCTTGGGCTGCGTAAGTTTGATCACATTACACCCGCTTTTCTGAACTCTACTTAGTTGTACCTTCATGAAAGATTCTTTATTCACTTAGCATTGTCGGTCTTCAAAATATCTAAGGATCAGACACCCATATATATGATAAATTAATTAAGGGGAGTGACGTTTATGAAAGAGCTAGGCGCACTCGCGTTCTTTATTCCACTCCAAAGCCTAAAACTGCATTATTCCAACGATCTTTTACGTACAATGCAGTCAAAACGTTTAACTCGCTGCCCATCGACATCAAGTCTTGCGTATCTGTTGACGGGGTACGAAGAAATCTTAAAAAGTATGTAACCGATGGAAGAAGCTCATTTTTTACATTTTTACACAACAGAATTTACGAAATTTGCAATTATTTCGTAAACGGCTGTATTGCAAAAAATATTTGTTTATGAATTCTACGTTGCATTAGTTAAAAATATACAGGGTGTTCCATTTGAAAAATTTGAGAAAATTGAGTTTTTAATGACTCATTTTTGAAACCTTACTTAGAACACCCTGTATAAAATTGATAAAAAATCTTCTATTCATCGTATCTTTGGACTCCTTGTCATTATTTCTGTACAATGCCGTGATTACCAAAAATGTTTTCAGATTTTTTTTTTGGTTTTTCTTCAGAGCTGCTAAATTATTTTTATCTTAGTTTTTAATTTATTGCTCTTAAACTACCAAAGCAAATTGCATAAAATTATAGATATTTATAAAGGATAATAATACAAATTTCAGTTATAATATATATCAGATCAATCAATCAATCTAATTTTAGTGTATATTCATATCACAGGAGTATTTATAGTTTATTGGTCTTAAAGAGTAGTTAGGTAGAATATGTCTACTACACCTCGCCACCAAGATATAATATTTTGTTCTTTATCTATTTTTTTTTTCAATTAAATAAAGAACTGTTTGTTTATTTATTTATTTATTTATACAGGGCGTTGTATCTAAAAGAATACACCTTTGTTCAATCCCTTTTTTTTTTGGCATATCCTGTATAGTAATATAATAATTTTCTTTATCGGGTCGTGGACTCGGGCAATAATACCTAACTTTCCGGGTATCTAGCTCCCAAACTGGTCATAGGATCAGCTTTACATAAACTACAGTTTCCCAAAGTTTTAGCCAAATCCACCGAAAGCCATTTCCCACAAGGTTTGTGCAGGTCCCTTTCAATAGAATCAATATTAGTTGTATTGTTACAATATTTATTAGCGATTTATCAAAGAGTTTATGTTTTATAAGTTTAACTATTGTTTGCCGCAGTAAAGTTTCTCAATTTTTTTTTATAATTGAGCTATTTGAATAAACCTCTTTTAAAATCGATATTATTTCTAAATCTCGATTCCGTCTCGAATGTTTCAGATAAGAAATGTTAATCTCACTCAATGCAATAACTAATATTAATATTTGTCACTCACTAAACATTTTAAACATTTTTAGATCTTATGTTCAGAAAGTCAGGAAAACATTCGTTGGATTCCAGCGAACAAAACTGATTTCCATTTCATCACCATGAACAAACACTTGATTAGGGGCGGTACTCAGGACAATAACTGGCTCCATATCGGCAGGATAAACTATCAAGGAGAATTGATAATAGGAAAAGTGTTATCTGGAAGAGCTGGCATACACGATGCCGTGTTAAACTTTATTCACAACGATATGGAAAAAGTAGGGTTCTCGTATGAGGTTCTAACTTTTGAAAAAACACGCGATCCTAAAAAAGACACTGAAGTTGTGGGGTTCGACTCAGATAGAATGGTTGTTTAAAAGATAATAAAAATTTTGTAAATAAAATTCCAAAAATATAAAAAACCTAACAGAGGTTTTTAGAAATTAATAATTAAAACTGCATTTTTTATGCACTTATTTCCTTCTTCCGCTTGTAAACTTTTTGATCGCCCAGTTATCTATTGTGCACGGCTTGTAAACTAACCAAATGGGTAATGAAAAGTTTGAAAAGTCGTTAATAATTTAATGTAAAATATCTACTATATAGGCAGTCGTAAAATTAGTATAATATTTTCCTGTCCAAAAAAACAATGACAAAAAGAAAGTTGGTTAAATTCAATCTTCAGCAACTCAAATATTTTGATAATAATGTAAAATAAAATTGAGGGCGAATGGTTGGTTGAATTATTCAATTTGTTTTTAGATTTGCAATATTTGAGTATTATAGTATAATCGTTCTATACAAGAAGAAACAAAAGTATGGGTTTAACCCTTAAGTTGTGAATTCCCCGTTGAAAAATTGAGTAATACAATATCCTTTGTTACCAAGTATCTTCATTTTTGACATATATTTTTTCAGTCATTGAAAATTATTCTTAACAAAATTAATAATATTTATATCAACTATGGGCTACTTGTAATTTAAGTAGGGTTTTTTTGGGGGTCGTGACAATCCGGGTTCGAATCCCGGCTGGGACATGGATGTTTGTAAGGCCCAAATCATATTAGTGGAACAGCCCAACTTTCATGACAATAATAATTGCTTCAACACTAGCGTCGTTGTTGATAGAGACAGCAGGGCATTCATAATTTAAGACAAAGGTTTATAAATTATAATAGGTAAGAATGTAATGGTTGAACATAAATAAATATACAGGGTGTTAATGCAGTATTTGATTAAATTCGAGTGTGTACCTCGCTAAATTTTAAGACAGAGAGTTTACATAAATATAGATACCGTTCAAATTCTAAAATGCAGGGCGTTTAAAAAAAAATGTGTTCTCCATAATATATGTTTGAGACCGCTTGAGATAATATCTTGAATGTTAGTAGTATAACTGGGCATAAAACATATTTTACATAAAAAATATTTGGATGCTTTCACTAGTTGCATCCGCGCTAACATATAGTTTGATATTCTAAACAAGAAAAATAATACGGTACTGTTATTTTCAAAATGAATATTATTATCATAATTATGTCTTAACACTGCAAAAATTGTTCCTAAACTTTTTCGCGTGACGTACGGTTTTCGATTAAAAAAATAAATTGCATTTAGTTGCATATCAGAGTTTAATAAAATTGCGTTTATCTTCTAAACTGTTAGACATTGAACTGTCTACATACATATGCTATCAAAAAAGAAATAGGCAGTGTACATATTTTTGTTCCGCCTAAAAATTTCAATATCCTATGTCACAAAAATAAAGCGGTTGAAGAGCTATGTTTACAGAAAATAATGTAAAGCTTCATTGGACGAGTCTGTTTATAGCAGCGCATAAATCCCTATTATGTATTAATTGGTATGTTTAATTTCATAGCATGATTTTTCGCGAATACTAACCTTAACCTTAAACCAAGTCTGATTATATAAATATTCAAGAAACAAAGTGAACCAGTGTTTTTATTTTATATCACAAGTACAATAATGTAAATCGCAGTAAATAATATAATTTTCATAAAATAATATTTAGCTTTTGAATGCAAATATTTTGGGAACCATCCTTAAAACCAACTTGACATGTTGACACTATCTGTAAAAAAAATTAACAAGCTTTTCTCGAAAGTAATACCGCAAAATGTTTTGGGATTACCGAATATTACTTTTGCCACGAAAAAACGTGTTACATTATTTGTAAACCCACCGACACCAAAGGTGTCACTCGTTCAGAAAACTGTCCCTTTTTGATTAATTTTTTAATTGAAAAATTCATCTTTACTGGACACCGCACTTGGCCGGAAAAACAACATAAGGAAACGGTAATAGATATTTAAGTAAGTAGCCCAAAAAATGCTATTTTACTGGACAAGAAGGCTAATTTTTCATAAAATCTTATTCCTTGTACTGTCGCATTAAAATGTGTTGAAAACACGCTGAGTGTTAAAGCAAAGTACGCCACTGATGGCATTCTTGGAAGTCTAATTGATGTATATAGTGTATATATAACGCTTATGTAGCTATCGCACGATGCAATAACAAACGCTGTGCTGTCTGCGTTTTTATTAGTTCATTTATTTCCCTCACGTATACGTAAATATCCAAGATTCATCATAAAACCCACATAGTAACAGCGCGGCATTGTTGTCATATGTTATCAGGCGCTTCACCAAAAATAATCTCCTACCAAGCTGCGTGAGGAAGGGAGACAGACTCGAGAAGGGATGAGGCAACGCAGCCTCCAGACGGTCGCCAAGCAGAGTTTGGCTAAACGCATAAAATATAAGTTTATCAAGGGGACTGTTCCCCGAAAGTTCGGCGGTGCATGTCGCACGACTGCTTTTAAAAAGTAAAGCACGTCACCGAGTGGAAATTGTCCACATTTCTTGTACTATGTAGTTAAAGTTAACAAAAACAAGGTTCAACAAGTTAATACAATGTGAAAGTATTGAGTATTATGGAAACGTATGTGTGAATGCAATTTGAAGTGTAACTAGTAATTTGATGTAGTGTGTTCTCAGATAGTGGGAAGTTATTAAGTGAATATTGTAAATAAAACGTTAGTGCTACCTTACGAATAAAATGCTGTTGGAATTAAATACAGTGTTTTATTAAATCGACAGATCTACACCAGAGCCAGCTACTCAGCCTACGGATACACAGTAATAACAAAATAAGTATTAAAGGCTGAACCAAAGTTGATTTTAAAACAAAATGTATTTTCTTGTAATTATGCGTTACCAATTAACCGATGCCTTATTTTATTCTAAATAAAGGACTGTATTAACTGAAAATAAAGTAATTACTTTGTCATGTTAATGGTTTCAGTAAATTAGTACTAAGATCAAGATTATATTTTATTGTTATCCACTTCCGCCAAGCAATTTGTTTAGGAAACTAAACATGGAATAATTCTACATTGTGTTTGGGGCAAGTGGTACTTAACATTAAGGGCTGGGTGGTTAGTAGGGCGCCTTTGAATAAGGGTTTATTTAATATCTTTTAAGTGCTTTGAAAGTGAGGGATGAGTTTTGTGTGATGTTCACATTTTAGTAACAGTTTTTGTAGCGGGGTAATTTTTACGAAATTAACATCACCAGGCGATTCTTTGGACTATTTTATATCAAAATCAATCAAATATATATTACAGAATTGTATAAGGTACATCAGGTATACATATGAAATATCCTTATTTTCTATTTTAAAATTCAAAGTTATTTATTTACAACTACACCTAAGTGACTTAACACCTGTATGTGTAGCAACGCTAAACCCATTTTAAATATAATACTATACTATTCTATAATATAAATTCGTGTGTATAAATAAACTTAAACCTACAAGGTACATAATAAATACAACAGTATTTCAAAATAACGCCATAAATCTAACTAAATTTTGAGCAATGAAAACTCTGCAACCGAAAGCAAATTTCTTCTGGTTAAGCAATTGTCTTAGGTCAAGGGGCAAAAGATTATATAGTTTAGGTGCTAAATAAGTAAAAGATCTTAATTGCTTTGCATTATTGTTAACTGGCATTTCCAGATGTCTATTTACATTATTTCTAGTCCCATGATTGTGATTAACATACGGTTGTTTATTAGTCCTATGAACGTAGGAGCAAACTGACAAACAGTAAAGTGAGCGAACATCAAGAATATCCTGCGAATATAAAAGACTTGTAGAATAGTCCCTATTAAGTTTAAAAATAACTCTTACAATATAATTTTGTACAATACACAAGGGTCTTAAGGAATTCTGATATATAGTCCACCCCACACCTCCAGACCATGTCTCATCAGTGACTCAACCAGGGCCCCATAAATCAATGTTAAGAGATTGGTATTTAAAATTTCTCTTATGATATAAAATTTATATATTAAGTTCCGAATATTTTTGGCTAATCTATTTACATGATGATCCCACCTCAAATGTTTATCGATTGTAACACCCAAATACCTGATTGAGTCAACCTCTGCTATGCTTTCATTTAAGTTGTTTATAAAAATGTTTTGAAAGATAGGGCGATTTGCCGCTGTAAGAGAGAAAGCAATGTATTTGGTTTTAGAGATGTTTAGAGTGAGTTTAAATGTATTCAACCAGTCCATAATTGTATTGATACCATCAATAGCATATTTTTTAACTGCAGTCCAAGAGTCACCGGATCCTTAACGAACTTGTGTATCATGTAACAGTGGCCAAAACTAACTTTCTCATTTTAAATGCAACACCCTATATATTATTCAATTTTTGGATTCTCCAGAAAATTTTAGACATATTTCATGTACAATATCCTATACCTATCTTCAACTGTTTCGGAAGTATTAAGTATTTTCAGATTTATTGCAAAAATCAACAACACACTAAAAAACTAATAAGTAATACTGTTTATTTTTTGATAATGTAAAAAACAAAAAAAAAACATTAATTTAGGAGATGTTGAAAATACTCGCCGCGAACGTCTTAGCAACATCCTAATCTTATATCAATCACTAGTAAATATACTTACATCCCGTGAAGTATATAACATTAATTTGTTCTCCTCCCCGGGACTCCCCGCAGAATTTATTCCTGGATTTTCATTAATTGTTCGATACTTTTCGCATGAAATGGTTCTTTAGGCTCGATACTCTAAAATCCTTCTCGAGATAAACCAAAATTAAAAATTTAAAAACCTTTTAAGCCGTCATTGCACTATCAAAGATATTTGACAATGATCTTTGACATAATATCTTTTATAAAATATTTAAGATTTAACAAAAATTTAATTTGTGAAGAAATATGAAATATTTTATCATATATCTAAATCTTTGTTAAATAATATTTTTTTTATTGTAAGACCCGCCTTATAATTTACAATTAATCAAATAATTTAATTTACTTTATTAGAATTCAAATTGCTAATTTTTCTATCTGAAATTGTCGAAATTAGTATTTTGGATAGGATGGATTCAATCCCCATATAAAAATCGATATTACTTTACAGGGTCGGGGTTACAATTATGTTTATTTCTCTTACTTGTAAAAATGGTCAAAACTCAATTTTTCTTAATAGAATACCCCGTAAACTAACCTGAACTAACCCCTAACCATCGAGTACCAATATTTGTCAATATTTAGCGTCATCTGAGGTAAACGGGAAGCTGTAAAAAAACTTTGAAGGTCGGGGTCGTATGCGAACAACTTGAACTGTTGAAAGAAAAGAGTAAATTTTGGAAAGAATCGAAGAAGAACCAAGTATCAGTATCCGCCATTGGCGCCGATTCCATGGGTGCTCTGGGTGCGCAAGCACCCAAACTAGATTTGTAATGGGAGCAAAGCACCCATACAAAAATTATTTACGTAGATATCAGAACCAAAAATTGCGAATTGTCGTTCATTTTTTGTCTATTTGTGTCCTTTTTATGTGCTTTTTAATTAGATTTTTATATTATGTTTTGTTGTCATTGTCTAAGTTTCCATTAGAATAATTTTTGATCTATAATGTATATAAGTACTCAATTAATAAATAAATTAAACTACAAAATTTCTTTTTATCAAAAGTTTGGGCTTACAATTAGAAATTGCTTGCCTGCGCCGTTTGATCGATTTTCTTCAACCCTCCACCACATTGCATAATTATTTTAATATGATTATTATCTATGTCCTTTGCTAGAGCACCCATACATAATTCCAAAAACCGGCGCATATGGTATCCACCACTAAGAGCAAGAGCTGATTGTTCCTAAAACTATTGTAAATGATATTACAAAAAAACAGTTTTTAGATACATATCACGTGCGCAAAGTTAAGGAGCTTTTACATCTTGTGAATTAATTGGAAACGAAAGAATCCGTGATCCAAATTTGTATGGAAAATTGGGTTTCCTGACGACACATTATCAATTCTTCTGGGAAATATACCTCTTTTACTTCGCAGGGAAACATGGTATATTTATGATTGTGTCCCGCCACATTTTCTCGTTGCTGTTCGGGAATAGTTACACGACAAATACTATACCCCCATCAATGGATTGGAGGAGACAATGATTGGCCACCATGTTCTCCAAATTTAAATATGTGTGACTTCTTTTAGTGGACGCTCTTAAAAAAAGAAGTTTACAATACTCCGTTAATTACTCGTGATGACGATTGGAGTGAATTTCCAATTCAGGCAACCTTTATACTAATTCAGAGAATTAAACAGAGTCCAACTTTATTTTTTAAATTGTACTAATAAATGTAGTCAGTTGTTGAATTAGTATTGATATAGAAAGTAGTCCACTTAACATACTTCAATTTGATATTAAATTAAAGGCACGCGTTGCAACTCATTTTGCTTTATTTTATATTTGATAAGTGGATAAACAATTATTAAATTCGAAAAATATGTTAGTAACTCAACTTGTTAATTACCCCACAGAAATCTCATTGCTAGAAAACGCATCTTATTCTCGGTAATAGACAGTCAGATAACCATTTTAAAAATAGTCTGGGATAGATTTTCTTGCCATAATTTTAAATATGCAAGCATAGCAAAACTTAGTAAGTCGATTTACTAAAACCTGACTTCTGTCAAAACCCACAAAACAAATGCCACCCCTCACTCTAACTATTTGTATTGTATTTGCCTTTCCATAAACTGCAGAAATACAAGTTTTTATTAAAAAAAAATTTCAATTCTTAAATAAATCAGCCTCTAATATTTCTCTAGGTATAACACAATACTCAAAAAGTAAATGTTTTAATATAATACTGTAACAACTAAAATCACAATAAATTTACTAAACTAATTCCCCTGTTTAATTAATAATTATTATGCTTTCTCTTCTTCACTTTTCTCTTCGCTACTCGCTTCGGCGGACTTCTCGTTTATTTCCGGATGGGTTTGTTCAAAGTAGCATTTGTGAATGAGATAGACAGTATCGCAGGCATCTTTTCCTTTTCTTGTACACTTTTCGACAATCTCCAAAGCTTTTTTCTTGTCGGCTTGAGGAGGAAGTTTGGCTTCGATGACGTCTTTTTGTACTTCACCTTTGTCGTTTACGAATCCCGCTTTTTGATAGAAACATTTTGTGAAACATTTAAGGGCTTCGTCATCAGTGAATTCTCCCAGGTCGGCCTTTTCGATCAGCTCCGGATTGACTTTGGTTTCGTCGATGCATTCCTGTCGGTTTTGGATTATCCTTTTACGCTGCTCTTCAGTAAAATCCTAGAACAATGTTAGCAGGTAGAGTAAGTGAAAGAAAAAAACGTTTGAATTAAAAGTTGTAGGAAAGTAATATAATAAGAAAATTGATGAGTAGTTTTTTTTTTTAATTTAGGTTCACACTATAACAAGGGATTTTTTAAAATATAGTTCCTAAAGGGGGTCAAAATGGGATCAAAAATTATAATATAGTATGTTGCGGTGAGCGAAACTGTACGGGATACTGGATATATTGTTGAAAATAGAATTTTAAGCCCACTGAAATATTTAGTAATTTAGGTACTAATTTAGAAATATAAGGATTGAAAATTGTAATTACATTTCTTTTGATTTTCCCGGTCATGACTAACTAGAAAAAGGAATATTACAATTTTTTTTATGAAAATTTAAATACAAATCAGATTATTGTTTAAAATATGTAGTTAATAATTAAACATCTTAAGAGGGGCAATAATTTTACGCTTTTTACATTAAGAAGCAAAATTAGCTTGTTAAACTTCTTTTTTACTTAATATTTGTTCTTGCAAAAAGTTAAGAAATAAAAGGAAAATATAATTAACGACTTAAATTCATATATTTTCTGTTGTTCTTTTCTCTTAGTAAATACTCCAGCAAATTGCATGGATTCTTTAATCACGCCGGCATTTTGCATGAAAAATTGTATTAGGGAATTTTAATTTTTGTGACAAATACTGTTTTTCTTTTATTTCATCAAGCAGATAAATAATTTGTTTTAAAATCTAAAAAATGTAGAAATACTATGCGAAATATTTTACTGGATTTAGGCAGTATCGCCCATCAAAAAAATTAAAATTCCGCCATTAATGGGTTAAGATATTTTTAAAATTTAGATTTTTGGATGATGTTTTTAATCAATTATCATGTCCTCCGAATTTAATTACGAAATCATAATGGCGCAAACTATGAGTTGTATTCCTCGCGTATAATCCCAATTTACTTGCTTTTACTTGATGCTCTAAAGTGAGAGTAATAATTATGAATAGGTGGATAAAGGTTTGTCTAACGGTAGCAAATCCAATTTTTTAAATTATTCGTTACCCTAGTGATATATAGTTTCGGTTATTACTAACACGTCTGTCTTACACGAACCAGACAGATTTATTGTGAGAAATTTGTCAAGTTTCTCACAGCGAAGGCTGTTAAAAATACCGGAGAATGATAAATCATAGAGAAATACATTTTCCAGAGTGGAATACTTGACGCAGTAGAACTAAGCTTTAAATTAATTGTGAATTTTAAACATTGTTAAAAAATAAAGCGCTTAATTAATAAAATTATTAGAGATAATAATGAGTTCAGGGTGCAATCCCTTTCTATATTTTAAAAAGTAATGGTTATATAGATATATTTATCCGGCAACATTTATTTTCCACAAATAGAGAGGATTTAAAAAAAATTGTTATTGCTTAAATTTTACTGCACGTTGGTATAGGCATAGTAAGGTATATCTGTGGCTAAGATTTTTCGGCTTCCGTAGCATTCTTGTGAATGAAATGATGAAGTATTATCAAAAGAAAAATGTTACGCCATTGGAGTAGCTTATACAAAAGTATATAAAAATATTGTACAAGTCAATATTTTTTATGCTTATAAAAATATTTTCCGTCACAAATACAGTAAGCTTAAAGGGCGGCGTTATCATACAAGCCGCAGGCAGCTAAATGCATTTAAAATTGCAGATTCCGATACTGGGATTTCGATCGTGGAGAAAAAAAAAAGTGGCAACACACAGAGGCCGAATTTACAACTTTAAAGATTTGAAAGTAAGCGTACCGGCAATAATTTCGCACTGCTTGATCAATTTGTGATTTTATTCTTAATTTATCGATAGATTTTTTGAGTTTTTTTCAGTTTTCGTATTATAGGTATGGGTCGTTTACATCGATAGTGTTTTCTGTAAATATATAGTTATTAAACGTTATTTAGTTTTGTTCCCTACTTTCAATTGAGTAAACTATGAATATTACCAAACCTTCAACTAGTGTCGAAAAAGCCTACTATACTAATTCAAAAAAATTAAATTATTGAATGGAGGCGAAAATATTTGTAAAAAATTGTATTACACCGACAAAACATGGCTCAATGAAGGGCACACAGTTGAGAAAGTATGGCAAGATCTAAATATTAAAAGGTCAAGGCAGGCATTTATAGATGGATTTCCGCAAAGGCTAAGAAATCCTAGTGGAAAAGTCGTCGTCTTATAGGATTAGGTTTTAAGTGTTGATAAAATAATTTGTTTTTTTTTTAAATTACATGACGTTCCAACAAAATTTCATCATTTATTATTTTTTTAAATGCACACGCCACTGGAATTGATTCCCCTGACGTCGCACGACCCGGAGCTCTTTATATGCTAGTGATGAGTCACTGATACAAATTTTAGCCTTTGAGTACAATTAAAAATTAAATGTTTAAAATTGGATTAATATTTTATTTAAGTCGCAAATAAAGAATATTTTTACGATGTTGATGAAAATAAAATCGGCGACACCCTTAACGTGATTTATTTTTATTTTTTTTTTTAATGATAAGGCACAGCACTGCAGGATAAATCCTTTATGGCGCTCTAGGAGCGGTGCGTGTGCGCAGGAAACGATTCACGTTGGTCTTGAATCTTTGGAGATTATACTCGTTGGGGAACGCGATCTCAGGGAGGTCGTTCCAGAGTGATGACGTTCTCCAGATGAAAGAATTTTGAAACAGTGTCGTTCGAGGGACACTAAGCTGAACCACGTACTGGTGGGCTGCAGTGGCTCGTCGTGTATTTCTACCATGCACCGCTCTGGGTGGTATCAAGCGGGCAACCTCAGTTGAACACTTGCCATGAAAATATTTGTAAAATAGACTCAAGTCGCCAACCTGCCTTCGATGTTCAAGACTTTCCAGATTGTTTGTCAGACTATGGTCACCGATCAAGCGAATGGCTCTTCTTTGAATGGAATCTAGCAATCTCAGGGTATGTTTAGGAGCAGAGCCCCAAATATGCGAACAGTACTCCAGTGATGGTCGAATTTGGGCTTTATAGAGCATCAAAAGTTGCTGGGGTGTATAGAGGTTCTTTGTTCGGAAAAGTATTCCAAGCTTTTGCGAGGCTTCCCTAGCAATGGCCGCAACGTGACTATGCCAAGACATATGACTATCCAAATTTACGCCCAATAAATGAATTGATGAAGCCAAAGGAATTGAGTGTCCGGCCATAACTATATCCGGTTCTTTAACATTAACTTTTTTAGAAAAAACCATAAAGCCGTGTTGAAGTACTGAGATTCTTCTAAAAACAGATCTTTACATATATAGATTATAGATTCGAATATCTTTGCTAATACAGCGGGAATGGCTATGGGTCTATAGATTTTAATATTTATGTTGTCTCCACTTTTAAAGACCGGACAAATTTTTACTTCTTTTCGTAAGTCTAGAAAGGTACATGTTTTAATTGACATATTATAAAGGATCCTTAACGAACTTGTGTATCATGTAACAGTGGCCAAAACTAACTTTCTCATTTTAAATACAACACCCTATATATTATTCAATTTTTGGATTCTCCAGAAAATTTTAGACATATTTCATGTACAATATCCTATACCTATCTTCAACTGTTTCGGAAGTATTAAGTATTTTTAGATTTATTGCAAAAATCAACAACACACTAAAAAACTAATAAGTAATACTGATTATTTTTTGATAATGTAAAAAACAAAAAAAAAACATTAATTTAGGAGATGTTGAAAATACTCGCCGCGAACGTCTTAGCAACATCCTAATCTTATATCAATCACTAGTAAATATACTTACATCCCGTGAAGTATATAACATTTGTTCTCCTCCCCGCAGAATTTATTCCTGGATTTTTATTAATTTTTCGATACTTTTCGCATGAAATTATGGACAGCTTTGACCGGTTTCTATAGCATCATAAGCATTGTTATTTTATCAACAACGTCAAGCTGACAGTTTATTATCAAAAATTAAGAGAAATTGAAATTATTGATTTGTATAACAGCCAAATGGATATAGAAGAATCAGCAAATATCGCTTGTCTGTCCCAAGGGTGGTAAGTGGACTTACAGCCCGTCGTCAAGGGCAATCGATACCTTTTTGGTAATTGTCACTTACGTCCTTTAAAACAGTGTCAAAATGCGTTGTTTGCAATATAGGGAGGAAAAAAAGTATTTTTTATCACATAACAACAATACAAAGTAAAAATAAGGTTGAATGTTTTTTATGAGCAATGATTAATAATGTTGTTTTTGATAATAGTTAATTATCAAATATGGTAGGTGTGGTGAAAAAAATTGTTTATCAAAGTAACCACTCGAAAAGTAGTATTTTCGGTTCAGGTTTATGTAACTGAACCAAAGTCGATTCTAAATGATGCTGATCAAAAGGTAAGAGAAGGGAGACAGAGACTATTTACCAAGCCGAAAATATTTTTAAATGCTAATATCTTAATAACGGTCCTATAGTTGCGAAAATTTTAAGGGGTTATAATTTTGAGCAAATGTAAGGCATCAAGTTTGATAATGCTTACTTTTTAAACTACAGGATGTTAAAATGTATAATTGTTTTACTTAGTCATCTTATTTGCGTTTGAAGAGAAATTTCGTGCATGTTAAAATTGTTGCATTCCCCACAAAACAAATTTATTATTATATGAATTAATTTATGTACAGGGTGTCCCAAATTCGAGCCTCATCATTGGTGTCTCGGAAACTAGAAGAGATACGAGGTCGGTTAAATGGAGGCAAAGTTGCGCGATTTGATGCTGATCAAAATGCCACCTTAAAAGTTTAAAAATTCCGACTGATTCCGAAGATTTTTGGAAAAAACCGAATATTCGCGATTTCATTTTTATTTGTTTATGACTCTATTTGAATAGATATAACAAAATAAATTTCACATTCTCATTGTTACTTTTTCTGTTCTACAAGATGGTGTTATAAGATTTTTAAACCGACGTTTCGTCTTTGAGCTGCCATCATCAACTTTGTTTTTTTTAAATACGACCCTGGATTTTTTTTAAGAGTTTCTAAGGTCTCAAAGCCAATGATGTATCGCACTTATTCGAAAAATTTATATTACTGGCATTTTCCATAAGAACTCATTTGTTAGGAGAGAGACAGAAACGAAAACTTAATAAAACTGAATAATGAAAGTTAAAGCAAATATTCAAATTGTAATCCGCCCGCTTGGATGCATTTTCGTGTCAGTCTGTGAATTTTATGGATGGCACGCTGAATAGTCCTTGCGGGGATAGCCCTTATCTCCCTTATTAGGTCTTGACGTAAAACTTCAAGGATTCGTGGTGTGTTTCGATAAAGACGGTTTCGGAGAAATCCCCAAAGAAAGTAATCTAGAGGGCTTAGGTCTGGGCTCGTAGCTGGCCAACGTACGGGTCCTTGGTTTCCAATCCATTTATTGGGGAACAGTGCATTTAATAAATTTGTAACGAGTCTCCCATTATGAGGTGGTGCACCATCTTGTTGCCACCATAGTTGACGTAATACGTCCAACGATTCTTCCATTAAGGAATCCAATATATTGGTCCTTATTAATTCGGCATATCTTTCAGAAGTTAAATTTCCTTCAAGAAAAAACGGGCCGATAATTTTATTGTGCCACATACCGACCCATACATTAAATGATTGCCGTCCCTGAGGTCTTACTTCTCGATTCTACCTTGGGTTTTCTATTGACTAATAGTGTTCGTTATGTCTATTAAATAGTCCATGTGTTGAAAACCTGCATACATCTGTCCATATAGTTTTATTTAGGAAGTCGTCATTTTCATTAATTCTATTTTGCAACCAGTTACAAAATTCTAATCGTCTCTGAGCATCGCCAGGTCTAAGTGTTTGACTAATATGAATTTTGTAAAGTTTATATCCACGATTATTTAAAGTTTTCCAAACTCTTATTCGCGGTGATACTACTTCGTCTGAGAAAACTCTAATTGAAGCTCGAGGATTATTATTTGCCTTAAAAAATGGATCGATTCGTCTTCCATACTCAACCCTTGGTTGAACAAAACTTCCGTATTGAGCTAAATTATTATCAATATTAGCAAAATAACTATAATGCGGCTGCAGTCTTTCCGTTTCCAACAAATAGCGCTCACAATCCGTTTTTGAATTTCGATTCGAAATATAATAAATCCTTATCATGTCTCGTTTATCCTCAGAAGAAAAAGGCATTTATGTTTAATACGCGTTAACGATTAGTGAACAGTGAACTGTCAAAATATTAGATAATTTAAACATAAACAAATGAACTAAGATGGCCGGCGCGCACTCTGCACCGCCACCTTGATAAATTGCTAAAATGTCTGTAAATATAGCCTAGAGCCTAGGGTTTGAGGGTTGACACATTAATTATATTATTTATTAAAAATTAATACAAATGAGTTCTTATGGAAACTGCCATTAATATAAATTTTTCGAATAAGTGTCATACATCATTGGTTTTGAGACCTTAGAAGCTCTTAAAATCCGTAATAAAAAATCCAGGGCCGTGTTTAAAAAAACAAAGTTGATGATGGCAGCTCAAAGACGAAACGTTGGTTTGAAAATCTTACAACACCATCTTGTAGACCAAAAAAAGTAGCAATGAGAATGTGAAATTTATTTTGTTTTATCTATTCAAATAGCGTCATAAACAAATAAAAATGAAATCGCGAATATTCGGTTTTTTCCAAAAATCTTCGGAAGCAGTCGGAATTTTTAAACTTTTAAGGTGTCATTTTGATCAGCATCAAATCGCGCAACTTTGCCTCCATTTAACCGACCTCGTATCTCTTTTAGTTTCCAAGATCTCAATGATGAGGCTCGAATTTGGGACACCCTGTACAGGGACATTCTTTTAAGTGTCTCACCCCTTCCTGCTGACTATAATAAAAAATAGGGAACACTTTCCTCAATGATTTTTCGCAAGCAAGCCAAATTTAATGTCTGAAAATATATAGGTTCACAAATTTGACAGATTCGACACCATTTTGAATTTTATTAAATGGCAAGCCTTATCAATAACCACACGAGTGAAAAACAACAAAAGCATATAGTGGTTGATAATTATTTTAAGCCGTTTCGAAAATACAGGGGTCCTAAACTGCCTTCATCGATTTTGTCTTTTAAATGTCTCGCCCCTTTATTAAATGGACATTTTCCATGTCCAAATTCCCAATTTTTACACGGTAACATAATTTAATTAGCCAAAATGAGAGATCAATCATAAGAAAAAATTCCTAGCAACCAAATTAATGTATTCATCAACTTGTAAGAGATGTTCATAGCCAATGGAGCCAATTTTGCTACATCTTCCAAATAACTAAGTTTCGGGAAAACGCTGAAACAAGGAATAATTTACTTACTTTTTTCTCATATGTTGATGTTATTTCTTGGTTTCATAGGTGAATATGAAGAGACAGTGCCATTTAAATATTTTTTAACTGGGAATTTCCATTAATATAGGGTGACTCATCCTAATATACAATGCGGTCTTTATGGAAAAAGAAAAAAAAAAGATTGATTTAAATTCAGAATCTTAATCCCGTATTAAGGGAATGAGAAATGCAATTCACTCGTTGGGTTATTCATGAGGGTTTCAATTTAAAAAAAATGAAAATGCCGTCGCATCTGCCATATTTGATTATAGCGTAAATAGCTCCGCCACGGGAACTTATTTTACTGGGAAAAAAAAATTGGGATTTTCAGCTTAAAAGGTCTATCTATTAAAGGGGCGAGATACTTAAAAGACATAATCCATGGAGGCAATTTAGGAAGTCTATGTTTTTGAAATCGGATCGCCAAATTCATTTCACTCGTTTGGGTATTGATGAGAGTTGCCATTTAAAAATTTAAAATGGCAGTATCTGTCAAAGTTGAGAACATATATATTTTTTGACATTAAATTTGGCAGCAGGAAAATCGCCAATCGAATGAGACACTTAAAACAATGTTCCTGTACAGGGTCATTTTTTATAATTGCGCACCCACCTATGTGAGAGAAAAAGCTTTTAGTACAAAAGTTGCATAATTTCTCCCGTGGTATCTTTTAAACTTCTCAAAAAAAGAACATACGCACATAGCAAAGTTGGAAAACAATTGCAACTTTTTTTTTTAATAGGATACCGTATACCTATATATTTTTTACCACAACGAAAGATCACTTTCCCCTGATTTCAAAAATGTATAACATATCAACATTTAATTCAGCTGTTTTTAAAATATTTCAGTTTACAATTTTGATAAATTGAATTGATGATAATCGAGTTATTTACTTTAAACTGAAATTTATACTTTATAATTTATGATATACAGTGAAGTAAATGACTATATGCTGTCTGTATATCCGCCACGACTTCTGACACATTTTCTAATATTTGATCCGTATTGAACATGAAGATTTCTTGTTCAATTCTTTGTCTTAACACTCGTATATTTTGGGGTCGTCATAATAAATTCAATTTTTTAAAAATCCCCACAGAAGAATATCTAACCGACTTAGGTCAGGGCTATTAGCCGGCCATTTCTTACTGAATATGTCAATTTAACGTATAGCGATAAATATGTCAAGTGGAAGTAGGCGGACGCCTCGAGAACTCGATTATTATGAATTCAATTTATCATTTCAAAAACAGCAAGGACTAAATGTTGATATGTTATATATTTCTGAAATCATGAGAAAGAGATAATATTTCTAGTAGGATTGTAGTTACAAACGCAAACTGAAGTTTTTTTTTTTACGAGAGGTGTGTAATTACTCGGTATCCGTAAGGTTGACATGAAGCCATAGGTTAAGCTCCTTCAACAGGGATAATTAATTTTTGTCTGCACATTATTTAAAAATTTTTGGTAGACACAGACTAAAGCGACAGTCTATACACGGTATTAAAATTTTTGTTTTTATTGTTAATTAATTGTAGTTATTGGTTTTTATTTTTGTATATAGAAACAAACTTTGAAATGACTGTTTAATTATAATCCTTAAGAGAAATGAAATAATTAAATCATTTAGAAAACAAAATATTATATAGGATTTATTAGCAAAAGTTATTGGAGGAGCAGCATCACCTGCTTCAATTTTGAAATAGTTATGACAAAACTGACATTTTGATTTGCCTCGGTATAATGTTATTTAAGCGAAAAATATAAAATGCCAAAATAATATAAACGAATGTATTTACAAACGGAGTAAAAAATTATAAAAATAGGATTAATGATACAAGAGTAATAGAGCAACAAACGTAGCTAAAATGTTGCAGTGAAAACTGTACAAATATTTAATAACGAAAGAAAAAAATTGTAGAATAAAAAAAATATAAATTTTAAACGACATCGACAAAAAAGCATTCATAAGCTAGACACTATGAACAAATGAAAGACACGTCAATTTCTTTGGCAATGATTAAATCTTAAAATTCTTTTGGTGAAATATAGACATTTACAATAAATATGTGGTTCGTTAATCATATAATATCTATGTAGCTTTACGTTATTGTCTAACACCTCCTTAATGGTATTTGGAATGTAATGTTAATTTTAACAAGAATCTTTTGTAGGCACACCACTCAAAAAGCACTCTGCGTTGTTTGTGCATGATCGTAAAAAAAAAGTAGTATTACTTATGAGGTTTACTTGTCCTACTGCAAACTTTGTTTTAAAATGCCAAGAAGATTATTTTGTGTATTTCCTCAACATAAAAACTTATTCATAGGGATAATGATATCCATTTTATTAAGATTTACGCGAATATTTTTATTATATAACTTTAAACAAAAATTTGCCATATACCCGACACAAAAAAAAATCTAAAATGCACGGTAATCACAACACAAAAAAAGCACAAAACACAAAATTTCTACTTTCCAATTACCTGGCAAAAAATTGAAGAAATAAGCGCGAAAACTATTGATAACTTCAAAAAATTGTACATGTTTGCTTCTTTACTGTAATTGTTATTATACCTACAAATTGTAATTAAACGTATTCTGCAAATGGTAATTGTTTATATACGCGAATGCTGTTACCAGTGCGAGGTCGGGAATTTTGCTGTATCTCCGCTACCGAACTAGTTGATCCATTGTGTTGCATTTAAAGAATTAAATTAATGATACACCATAACAATGTCGGTTTTTCCATTTTTTTTATGCTAAAACTATGTCTTTAATTAATTTGTTTGATGCCCATCTCAAAATACAGTGTATTTTTTTAACCGGGCCATCGTATTTCGCGTGCTATAAAATGTTCAACCCTATTTTGGGACCTGTTCTACTAAAATGTCTACGGAAAATCAGATAACTCAAAAATTCGATTAATTTGGGTGAAAACCATATTTTAATGCACCCTATAATGGACACGTATAGAAATGTACACACCTAGCAAATATATTTCTGTTCCACTTTAACTCATTTTCGTATAGAAAATATTTTGTTTTTTGTCTAGCCTTTAGAAGGCCAGACGGCAATTCATAACTATTTCTAGATCCACGTGATTCAATGGCGACGTGCATCATGCTTGTATCATTTTCTCTTCGACATGAAAACGATAAGAAGCGAGATCCTAAGGGTGTTTACCATTGCATGAAGCAAATGTATTTCGACGTGTTTGATTAATCACAGTTTTGATAGCGCAACGGGTTAAATCAATCAGGTGTGGATTAACTCTTTTAAATAATCTAGTATAGAGTTTTTACAGTTGACTAGTAACAAACAAAATTATAGCTATTCTTTACTATTATACCTAAATTTATTTATAGACTCCAACGATGTAAACAACAGGTTTGTTCCAACACGACCAAGAACCGTCTCTGAACGAATATTTCCCTCATATGTTAAAGTTCCCATAAGAGAAATGCAATGTTCGCAAAATTACAGCGAATATTTTTATACTAATTTTAATACTAACTTAATACTTTACATTATATTTTTAAATATATTTAAAAAATAATAATAATAATATTATATTTTCTTTACCAACATTGGAGGCGTCTTTTGCATATCCTGGTATATGGGTATTTAAGTGTAACCACGGTTACCGCAAAAACTTTTATTATTGAACTTACTCATGTCAATCTGCGACATTTAAAAAGTGAATTGATTACAAATCAAGATTTCTTTAAAGATATGGAACGTTTTGGTAGTCACTCTATAAAAGAAATTTATACAAGCATTACCAACAGCACAATACAATTTTTCGGGCTCTTTCGAATTTAATCAAAAATGAAAATAAACTCATTCAGTTACAATACAACACGCTTTCAATAAGAATTATCGGTAATTTTGATGCACTAGTGGTATTATACCCGAAAACAGCACTGCCAGAAATCGAAAATTGCATCGCAAGTTTATATTGTTGACGAAACGTCAAAGCGGGATTTTATTGTTAACAAACGTCAAAAAATGTAATATTCTGACAATTAACGTCATCTTATTGAGTGACAGCAGACAAAAAAGTCAATAAGAGAGTCCCCCGCCGAAATAAGCTCTCGCTCGTTTACTGCATCAACCACCATGTCTACGAATTCAAAGCATAATATTGTTAATTACAATAATTGTACTTTTCATTGCAATTCTTGTAATTTTTAAGCATTTTAATTTTATTGTTAGTATTTTCTGTTAAATAAAATATTTAAATTTACTTGATTCGAGTTAATATATAGATAAATTACACTCGTGCATAAAAATAACCAGATAATTTTTTTATTCAATGTGTTTTTTTTTTACAAATTGCAATCGTTTGTTTTCATATTTTACGAAAATGCCCTCCTCCTGCGGAGGCGGGCTTTTTCGCGAAAATATGAAAACAAACTCTTGCAATTATAAAAAAACACATTTCATTCAAAAATTATCGGTAATTTTGATGCACTTGTGCACTTACCCCCGAAAACAGCACTGCCAGAAATCGAAAATTGCATCGCAAGTTTATATTGTTGACGAAACGTCAAAGCGGGATTTTATTGTTAACAAACGTCAAAAAATGTAAAATTCTGACAATTAACGTCATCTTATTGAGTGACAGCAGACAAAAAAGTCAATGTCAACGAATGTTTTCCTTTCATTTTGTTTTTTGTTTTATCCTACGAGCTGGTCTGGCGTGGAGGAGAAGGCCCAAGGTGTTTAACAAACTATCTTAAAGAAGAACTGGATCACGCGGGTCAGAAGACGGGACGAATAGAGTACAATCCGCTTTTTACCAAGACTACTCAAGGAGGAGATAAGCCCTGCGCATCCTCGAAATGGTTGGTCAGGAATAAAGTAAACCCGAACATCTGCCCTATCCGACTATATAAGAAATTCATGCAGAAAAGGCAAGCAATAATTACAATAATTGTACTTTTCATTGCAATTCTTGTAATTTTTAAGCATTTTAATTTTATTGTTAGTATTTTCTGTTAAATAAAATATTTAAATTTACTTGATTCGAGTTCTTAATTAATTTGGGAAATATTCAAATAAATTACACTCGTGCATAAAAATAACCAGATAATTTTTTTATTCAATGTGTTTTTTTTTACAAATTGCAATCGTTTGAAAACAAACTCTTGCAATTATAAAAAAACACATTTCATTCAAAAATTATCGGTAATTTTGATGCACTTGTGCACTTACCCCCGATAATTTCCAGCCTGTGAATTAAATTTCCACAAGAATTAAAAATTACTAAAATAAATCCTATATTCAAGTCTGGAAGCAAGGATAATATGAATAATTACAGGCCAATATCTGTAATAAGTGTGTTTTCAAAAATAGTTGAGAAAATAATAAAAATTAGAATGTATAATAAAATATATATTCACAAATATGTTACGGTTGATCAGTATCAGTATGGTTTTGTCAAAAACAGTAGCACCCTTAGCGCAACAACAGACTTTGTAAATTACATATCTCAAGCACTGGATAAAAAACAAATAGTTATAACGATATTCGTGGATCTAAGGAAAGCATTTGATGTAGTTAGTCTAGAAATATTATTAAAAAAACTTTACGACATGGGATTTAGGGGGACTATATATAATATTATAGACTTACTTAATGGATCGAAAACAGTATGTTAAGCTTAACGGGGTTAAGAGTGAGGTACTTGGCAGCGAGTACGGAGTACCGCAGGGTTCAGTTCTAGGACCTCTGCTCTATTCACTTTACGTATTGAATTTAAAATATGGCAATCTCAGGGCTAGGTATTTTACATTTGCGGATGATACGATCCTGGTGGTGTATACGGGTGACGAAGAGAGGGCATTGAATATTATTGTTAATGATGATTTAAATTTATATCTTAATTAGCTGTATTATAATAAATTAAACATAAATATTGATAAAACGAAATATATGATTTTTAAACAAAAAAATTAACAAATTGATAATATGCATATTAAAATAAATAACTTAATTTTAGAAGAAGTTCAGGATATAAAAAAATATCTAGGATTAATAACTGACAATAACCTTAACTGGTCTCAACACATAAAACTTCTATCAAAACAAATATTGTCAATGATACCTGTAATATACAAGTGTCGAAATTATCTTACTAACAAGACTAAATTGAAGATATACAATGCCTTCTTTTTATCACATTTTAGATATCATATACCGATATGGGGAACATGTGGGGAAACTAATTTTAAGTCTGCGCAAATACTTCAAAATAAAGTACTAAAAATTATTTTTAATTACAATTGGCTAACCAGTACTGAAATACTATATAGAGAGTTAAAAATATCAAAGCTAGAAGTAGTTCTTAGATTAGAGCAAGCAAAATGAATGTATAAAGTCATAAATAACAAACAAAGATGTAATATAAATATTTTAATGTCCAATAATGTACATAGTCACGAAACCAGATCCCAAAATAATATCTATTGTAGAACAACTAAAACAAATATAGGATTAAATAACCCGATTGTACAAGCATTAAAAACTTATAATAAAATACCCGAAGATATCAAAAATCATAAAAAATATTATCAATTCATTAAGCATGTCAAATTACATTTAGGATTTAGTTGAAAATGTATCCAACATTTTTAATTTAGTTTAAAGTATTCTCGAGGCCAGGGCTACGAAGCACTGATTAGAGAAATAAGTTTATGTAAAATATATTATGGGAATTCAATAAATAATAAAATTTCAAAAAAAAAAAAATTTGAACTTTGCAATAGATTGTTGCAGCGGTAAGTTAGTTGAGCGACCGTTCGGGGACAACCGAAATAATTAAGTAATTTAAGCTACGCACTACTACGCAGAATGTGATTTTTTTCTAGATTTTTGAAAAATAAAATAAAAATAGAAATTAGTAGGTAGGTAGATAAAAACTTTTAACATGTTGTCAAGTTGGGACGTAGCTCAGAATTTTATAAGTTTAATAGAATTGATTAATTTCGTTAATAAGAGCATTGGTTTCGGGGATCCTAACCAGTTAACTTCGAAACCTGGACGCCCTGTACAAGCAACGATTGTTTGTATTTAAAAATGAAGTATTTATCTTTTACCATCAAATATCCCAGTGCCTTTGATACTTTCCAGTAGCCTGACCTGAACTAACCTAAGCACCTTATTTCCGTCTCGATTTTTCTTTTTGTAGTAATATTAATACTATTATACCTTTAGTTGGCCTAAATGTGAACGTCACGGTCATGAAAAATTGGAAATTAATTTATTAAATTGCCTACACAAAAGGTTTTTTGGAGGTTTTGTGTATTGTTTGTTTCATTGGTTCTGGCTATGTTTTTAATTACTAATTAATTATAAACATTAATACGAGCATAATTAAATGGTAATTTGCTAAATAGAAGAAAAAATTTAAACAATTCAAACTCAACTTTTTAACAATCGTCAAAATATGCACAGCAACAGATTTTATTAACGTATTATTTATTTTATAGAGCTATTAACATCCAATCTATAAAAAAAATTCTGTTGTATAATTTGGACAAAACTTTTATTCTTGATTTCCCAGAAAATTTCACGACCTAATTTAATTGAACTAATTTCATTTTGACATGGGTAAATTTAGTACAGGCCATTACAAAATTTTCAGCTTTGATTATATCAATCATGATTATAATTTGTCAAAAAATATTATTTATTTTCACAGTGGTAATGATAAATAACGCCTGTACCTAGTGACGATACTTTTGGTATTAATTAACTCACGTGATAGACGATTTAAATAATCATGGTTTCTAATGTGCCAAAACCTTCAAATTTATATTGACATTGGCACATTCAAAACCCTGATTACTATAATCGGCCACCAAATGAAATAATCATTAGCAAAAGTACCGACACCTAGTGTGACACATCTGCGTTGAGTCTATAACAGAAAGCCGTACGTGAAATATCATATTTATAAGAGATGTTGGTAAATAATTGAATATTAGTAAAGTTTTGCGGTCACCCAAAAATCTCAAGACAACTATTTGAGTGGCAACCTCTCTGAAACAGCAATAAAAGCTGTTCAGAAAACCATTCTTCTAGAAATCAAGAGGAACTCCGACAAAAAAAAGAATAACTGTTATCTAAGGGAGAGCGCCCACCAAAGATGTGAACTTCAAGTGCATTAGGTTGGTATGAAGTGCGGAGTACCATGTTTTTATATGCAATGACGCACAGAGAAGCCGTGCGCAAGAAGTGAGTCGCCTCACTATGCAGTGCCGCACGGCATGCGTGCTGAAAAATTGGACGTGTTCTATTTTCACTTGATGAGCGCCAAATTACAGCTTTTTAGGTTATATCTTGACATTGACATTTCCAAGACGGTTTACCCCTGGACAATTATTTTAGTGTTTATAATTTTCATAAAAATGCGTGATGATCAACAATTTAATATTGAATACGGGCAGCATGTAGAATGCTAAAACATCTTCATCATCGGACGATGACATTGTGACAATGACATTACGGACACCTCACCTCAAGCAATTCACTGCTCCGGTGGGCGGTCCCCCTAAGGATTATATAAGTAATTAGTTCTCAGCATGCCTAGACTGATTAGAGAAATAAGTGTATGTAAAATATATTATGGGAATTCAATAAACAATAAAAGAAATTTCAAAAAAAAAATCAACGAAGTTAAGCAATGTGAAATGTAAATAAATTAAAGTTACAAATTAAATTTAGTCAAACGTTGATATCTTTAAATAGTATACTGACCACTGCTTCTTATTATACATACAAAATAAATAACTACTATTGGATATTCTTTATTATAGGCATTACGTTTTTCCATTTCCAACTACGCCTTATAAGAGCAATAATTTCTAGAACTTTCAGCAACACCACTATTATAAGTTGCTTTGTAATGATGACGGTAACCATTGTATTAATTATGCGAGTAATTTTATCGATATTCTAATTTAATGAATTAAAAATTAATATCTAGTAAAGTGAATGTTATTGTTCGTTAAGCTGTACTCTGGTAGCACAAAAATTGTAATAACTGCTTTAAAAAAAACGTTATAAATATTTATATAAAATAAGACCATTACTAGGAGTCAAGGGAACGTTATGTAATAAAAATTGTTAGAACGAATGACTGTGATAAGTAATTTAAATAATTTCTAAAGAAAATGTCTTTAACAACAACAATTAAATTAAAAAAAAATATATTGCGGTGATGAATCATTTTTCTTATTAGTTATTAAAATAATTAGGATGTCATGAGTATGAGTAATCAGTAAAAGACAATAAAAAATAAATATAATACCTTAATAGAGTTATTCATACAAAATAAAAATAATTGTGTAATACAGGATGTTCCAAATGTCTTATTAAGAGAAAAGTACCTATTATTTTAATTTAATTAAAACTATAGTTGTCGTACCTTAGAAAAAGGTGTCAAAGTTTGTCTCACTTGACAAAATTTTAATTTTATGGAAGTAGTCCATCTCACAGTGGAGTGATATTTTATTTATGGAATAAAACACAAAGTTTGCTCCACTAATTTAATAAAATAAATTTATATTATATGCCCATACATGTTTCGAAGGCAAAAACCTTCATATATAAATTTATTTTATTAAATTAGTGGAGCAGACTTTGTGTTTTATTCCATAAATAAAATTTTAATTGGTCCTTAATATAATACTATTACGTATAAGGCCCGATGTCCACTACCTGCAAATTCTGGTGGTACGCAGTCGTTTTTAGAGGTCTGAGTAATCCCTCAATATGGAAAAGCGCTG
The DNA here is from genome assembly GCA_963920685.1 of Polydrusus tereticollis. NCBI lineage: Eukaryota > Metazoa > Arthropoda > Insecta > Coleoptera > Curculionidae > Polydrusus > Polydrusus tereticollis. Next base: position 203,729,681 of record OY987326.1, read on the forward strand.
ACCTGGCATTGATTGCATTCGACTGATGACATTGACGCCAAGGTAGATATATAAAAATAAAGGTACCTATATAAACTAAACAATGCTGGGCCAAGGATGCGATCTTACGCCGTCCAGCTGAAACACCAAAAAATGTATAGAAACTTGTCCACGTTTGTTTGTGTTCTATCTAAATCCGGGAAATTGCCCACATATTCTGGAACACCCTGTATAGGCGCGACGAACACTAGAGCAAACAACCCGGTATGTGGAAAGCTCTTAGTCCGAAAACCTATGTTAAATTAATTAGACTTTTTTAAGTTTCGTTTAAAATATGAAGGTTGCCTAGTACTTTCTAGTAAAGCGGCAATACGGTATTGTCCAAAATATTTAATCTGGATAGGGTATGTCCGGTGTAAAATCACATTTTTGGAGCAGTCCTGATTCGCCTTAAACGTCCAATGTTCCATCCACCTGGAATTACGCTAATATTAGGTACATTTATGAACTATATTTGATTTTCGTGCAACCAACGACAAACTTACTGAACATTTTTTTAGTTCCCTGACATTTGTACTGGTATAATATTGAAACGCGACTAAATAATAATAATATAATTATTTAAATAATAATTCTCTGCTTAAAATATTATATGATATAAAATGAATGTTTTTGTTTCAGAAACATGACAAGTTCAGGAGATCATCAGAAGAAATTGACCCTTGAAAAAGTTACTAATTTTATGAGGCAGTACCGAGATCCAAACTCAAGAGAATTAAAGAAGCTCTCTGCTAACCAGTTTATGGAGGTGTGGAGTCACTACGATAAGGATGGTAAGATACCTATGTATTTCTTCCATTATTCGATGATTCGAAACATCAACGACGTTACTAGAGTACAATTCGTTGACGAGATTTAGATACAAAAGTAAAGTAGGAATTATTAAGACAGCATTCCAGTAGGTTCATTATAACGTTGATGAGTAGTAATGTTCGTTCCTCAAGGGTTTGATCATCCCCAAGTTTTTTTCGGATAACCTGTGTATCCTTAAGTGGGACGTTTGTATAGAGACTCTCGACATGGAAGCTGATAAATCGATCATTTGGTTGATGATGTGTTATGTCTTTATAGTGGTTGTAGAATTGGAAGTAGAAATCTGGATAGTTCGTATGTTGCAGAATTTCTGGAGCTTGTAATGGGTCGAAGAGGCATGTTATGTTTGTGTATTTATTATGAACCGTTAAAATGCTACCACGTAGAAACAATGAATGTGATAGTTTGGTGAGAATCGACAAATGAAATAAATAAAACACGGTTCTGTTTTAAGCACCAGATTCTTTTGATTTTTGGGATGCCTCCAAGTAACAAGAAAGCATTTCACAGAAGTTATTTCAGGGCTATGTAGCACCATTCTCGCATAAATACTTTGCCATTGTTTATAACCTGAACTAACCTAAACCGTATAAATGTATTTGTTTGCTGTTATGAGGTGTTAAGCGCGCTCGTGTTCTATCTCGAATATATCGTTCATGTTTCTTGAGTGGACGGTATATTATCCCTTTAATGGTAGTAGTGGGATCCTTAGGGATGTTATGGTAGTTTCCTTCTTCTAAGACTTATTCGATTCTTTGGTTGTAAGTGTCAACATCCATCACGACGGTCGCATTTCCCTTATCTGCAGGTAGAATCTTGATGTTCATATCTTTGCCTAGTTTGCTTAGTTTATTGTAAAGTAAGTGTGAACTTAAGTTAAGACCATACAGTAACACATAGCTGAATCCATCTCGGCCATTCTCTGCTAACCTCTAGGTAGCATAACTTAATACTCTTGTAGCGTCGTAGCTTGTTCATTATTTACTTGAAGACGACTGTAGATGTTTACCAGTTGAAACGTTGTGAAAAAAATTATTAATGACAATGACAAATTCAATACACTTTTACCATTATAACTAAATTGTCACAGTTCAAGTTTATTTTTAAATAAATCACTTGAAATCAAATGAAAGGCACACGGATAAAAATATCGCATTACAAAAAATTGACATACTATGTGTTATGTAAAAACTTCCAAACACTCTGTATTTACCTGTAGCTAAATATTAACTTATAGTCGATAAACATTCCCAAAAACTTATTATATAGGATTAAGTAAAAATGTAAATGTAACGCTTAATTCTTGATACCTTTTTTTATGAAACACCCTGTAGAGGATATTAGCTGCAGATAAAAATGGAAATTTAAGGAAAATTATCTACTTATCTTTTCTAACTCTTTTTGTTTTTTTAATAATTTTATATTTATTTACCGCCACACGAATTCACATTTAACATATAATGCAGTTTTTTTTTTGTTATGCGATATGCTTGTACCATCGTGACAATAAAAAACTAGGACAGCAAAATTTTCTTTTTCTCCAGATCATTAAAAATTATTTACTGTCAAGCCTGGTACCAGTCGAATTACATGTAGATTGTCACTTTATCATTAACTCGTCAAGCACATTCTTCTCTAAGAATATGCCACAATTAACCCCCCAGCAAAAGGCTATTGTTTACAGTCGGTTGCAAGATGGTCCTTTTATTAGGAATCTTGCTGACGTACTGGGAGTAGGCAAGAATACAGTGCTGTTCCCAAAACAAAAAATAGCAAGGCATGGGACTATATTTATTAGATAGGCAGGTTCCCCTAAAACAGGGATGCACATACCGCGGCCCGCTGTCGATATTTATGCGACCCGCCAACGAATTTTAAAAGCGATATTTATGCGGCCTGCCAACGAATTTTAAAAGTATTCTACTCGCCGCGCTCCGGTCTAAGCATATTGTTACGAGACTAGAAATCTGTCGCATCAACTAGATTACTTTAAGATTCGCGAAACACGTCGGTAGTATCCCCGAACAAAGTGGAAGGTTCTCGATGTTTGGTAACTCGTATAAATACGACGCATCGCCAGCTACCGGGGCAGTTAAGTTTTAATTACGGACAAGCGAACGTTATACTGATTGAGAACTGTAATCTGTGACGAGTAAATATGTCGTCGTTCGAACTTGGCCTCTACCTACGTAACAATATAATATCAATTTTGATATGGATAAACCAGGCCCCAGTAAGAAACGTAGTCGTAAGGTTGAAGATGAAAACCGACAGTTTCAAGATATTTGGACCGAAAAATACTTTTTTATTTCATCGCATAACAAAATTGTCTGTTTAATATGCAAGAGTAGTGTTTCTATTCCGAAGGAATATAACGTGAAAAGGCACTACGCATGCATCCTACTTTTACCAAATTAACTGGCGAAAATCGAACGCAAAGAATTTCCACTTTACAACGGGAACTAATAGAAGCTATGTTTACAAAACCAATTTAAGATGCTGAAACAGCTACTGAAGTTAGCTTTGAAATATCTCGAATAATAGCGAAAACTTGTCGACCTTTTAAAAATGGTGAGTTTGTTAAGCAATGTTTAGATAACGCCGCAAAAAAAATTTGTCCGGAAGTTTGAAAAAATTCAGTTAAATCGGATGACTGTTCAAAGAAGAATTACCGCATTAGTAGCTAATATAGAAGAGCAATTATCTACGAAATCGAGAAGTTTTGAGTATTTTTTATAGCACTCGACGAATCTACAGATTATAAGTTCCACTGCTCACTCTTAATATTTTTACGAGGTGTAACGCAAAATTTTGAAGTGAGTCAAGTTTGTCTTAAACGTTTATTTCGATTCGTGACAAATAGCGCTGTAATCGCCAAAATGCATCATGATGATTGCCAGAGGTAATTAACGATAATACTAGAGTGACAACAACATTGTAGCGCTAACAACTGTAACGGTAGTTTTTAATTTGTTTCATTAAGCTCTTACTGTTTGGAATCTTATTTCCCTCGTATTTATTATTTTAACCTTTTATTTGACAAGAAGTCATTATTGATAGATTCATATTTTTGACTCTCTCTCGCTTATTTACCGATGACTATTAAAGCGCGCGAAATTCCCGGATTGGTTCATTCCACAAATCACCGAAATAAATTTATTTCGGTTATTTGTGGATTCATTCAAGATGGAGCTTCGAAGGAAGCAAGAACTTGGAAACCTGATAGGTAAGATCCTTAGGGTTAAGGGTGATAAATATCTTAAATTTTACCCATTCCTGCTGTTGAGTCTACTCGCGGCGACCTGACACGAGAGTAGTACCCAAAACAGCGGAGCCCCTTTTTTCTATAAAACCAGCTGTAGAGAATATACGTGGTGACCTGACCCGAGTATAGTTCCCCTTAATAGAAGGATCATAGAAAACTTTGATTCTTGTTGGTATATTATATTCAAAATCATTGGCTTGACTTGTCAAAATTACATTTTAGGTTTTATTCATATTTAAAGTTGACAAAATCGCCAGAAGAGGTTAATCCTATTTGAAGCTGATAGGAGTTGGCAAAGTCACCCGAAGTTGACAGAAGTTTTAAGAAGAGGTCAATCTGTACAAGGAAAAACACAGACAAATATCTGTTATACAACAATAGCATTACAGTAATTTCAAAAGTCAGTGACAATCACCGTCCAATGTGACTGTTACTAAGCATAATGTATTTGTCAGAGAAAGAAAGAAAGAATAAATATTCTCATACGGTGAGAAAACAAGATCGTATAAAGAAACTGGTCACTTATCTAATAAAACTCATCCAGATCGTCAACCCATTGCTTGAAAAACAGTGAGTGGATATCAAGAAACTGGTTCTGTAAAAGAGCGACCGAGACCTGAAAGGCCAAAAAGTGCCACGAACGATGATAAAACTTTGGAAGTTTGTGTGCGCATCGTTGAAAACGTCCATACGTGTATAAGAATGGTTGCCCAACAAACGAGCATAAGCAAATCAAGTGTGCATAACATATTGATGGTAAATAAATTTCATGCCTATAAGATAAAATTAACGCAAGAACTTCTTGGGGACGACTTCAATCGCAGATTAGAATTTCGTGACGATATGATGAGATAATGGGACGAAAATGGCCAATTTTTTTCCTGGACATGCTTTTCTGATGAAGGCACATTTCAATTAAGTGGGAAGGTCAGTAGACACAATATGCGATATTGGTCCGATGACAATTCTCATTGGATGAGGGATTCCCATACACAATATCCACACAAAAACTAAATGTTTGTGCTGGAATATTATGCAATCGATTTGTCGGGCCATTTTTAATGGATGGTAATTATTTGACAGGTCAAAAGTACGTCGATTTATTGAACAACCAGATAATACCGGATATCCAACACATTGCTGGTACAGTCTTTAACAATGTTTGGTTTCAGCAGGATGGGGCTTAATGTCATTTCGCATTGATTGTAAGCAATGTATTAAACTCTTTGGATCCGATGTGTATTTCTCAATATAAACAGTTTTCAGACTTTTTGGTAACCCGGTATATGAACGCAAAGAGCCATACTTCTTTGCTAATTTGATTAAGCTCATATCTCTTCCAATAACAAAGTTCAAAAATGTCGACTTCCACTTCCCTTTGCTGAACCCCAACTTTTAATAATTTTAATGTCTGTTCACGTAAAACATTTTTATTAAATAAAGTGAATGTTTTTTTTATGTTCTAATAATACTTTTGCCAAGCCAAGGAAGGGATTTCTTATATCTGCAATCGATTCTTATTGTACCCTACAATATAAGAAAACGAGATCTCTTTCGTAAAACTTATTACTTATACTCGAAATCCGATCCATGGCTGATCACAATTTCGACAGAAAGTAAACTTCGAAAATTATAAATTCCCCGAAGTACATTTTTTAATTAAAAAAGGGACAGTGTTAAAACTTTTACATACCCAAAGGGTAGACCGGCATTCTCTTCAATTTAATGAATATTTAATCTTTATAGAAGTATTTTAATTAAGAAGAACAATCAACCTTTAATAACGTTCTAGCGATTAAGAGGATTCGTTCGACAGGTTCGTAGTAACCGAATTTCCTTTTATTGGAAGACATTGCTTGAAGAGACAATATTTTGGTTATTTTGATTTTGAAATAAAACAAAATAGTTACACAGGACTGAAAGAACTATACTGAAAACGCAAATGTGTTTCAAGAAGTAACTAGTAAGCCGCTTTTGGTCTTTGGTCTCTATTTGCAACTGTTCAAGAAGAATCCAGCAGCTAGATATTTTGCTGCCATTGGTAACGATGGATGAACTTTGAGTATATCAGTCTACGCTGGACACATTACAATAATCAAGACAATGAACTGTATAAAAAGACAAAGTAAAAAGATTTCCATAGTTAAATGCCATTATAGCAAACAGCAATCGAAAATATTCGATGTTTGAAGTACATTATCCAGAGAGGTCATTTCCAGCAGTATCGACCATAACCAAACTCATTCAAAAATTTGAAAGTTAATGCGAAAGAGGGAACGAAGGCAATAACCCTGCAGATGAAAATGGAAAAGATTTAAACATTTTACTATACAGTGTATTTCTTAATAATATGCTAATATTTAAAAAGGTTATTCTTGGGTCCATTTTGAGAAAAAAAATTAATATGAACATATGTCCTAAAAGTCTTAACGGTGGAACTACAGGGTGCTAAAGTTTTAAGAAAGAAATCTTTTTTTATAATAACTTTGTTATGACCCTATATATTTTTGTGGTACGCATATTCTATGCATCAAAAGACATTTTCTGCTGTACAACATGATATCTTATTCTTGCCAGTGGCGTTCGTGCGGGATTTGCATCGAATCATTGTACAGGGAAAAGTGAAAAAATAAAATTCATTCATTTGCACGTTGTTATGAAATTGGGTATTATCAAGGATTAAAAACGTATCTAGTAGGTAAGAAGCAGATTTTGTTTTGTAAACATAAACAGTTTTGGCAGTTGTCTACTTAGTCTAGTTGTTACTTATTTAAGTCATTAAAATTAATAATAATATTAAAAAAACATGGTCCATTTCACGAATTCTGAGTTTGCAGATATGCATTACATATATGAGCTTGATGATGGTAACGCACTGGAAGGCAGGCGGTTGTAAAGTCAAATCTGGTCTTATCTGGCGGGTTTACCATTTTACAAAGACATACTTTCAATTTAATAAAATGGGAAATTCCGTCCAGTTCGGCTCAATTTCGGTGTCGGCCATAGGCGCAGGTAAACTTTGTGCATTAAATTATTGATGATTACTAACCAAGAATTTTAGAGAAATAGGTTAACGGGTATTAAGATAAAATAGCATTGTTTGTAATATTAAAATTTTAAGTAATTGCGTAAGAAGATTAGGAAAGGTATGTTTTCTGGCCTGAAGTGTCAAAATCAAAATATTTTGTAAGGATTAGTTAGGTAGTAGATTATAAAGTTACGTTTTGCGTTTAACGAGTATCATTTAACAGGTACGGAGTTTGGCTCTCGCCTCTTTGGCTGGATCATATAAATAGGTGGTAATTTGGAATAAACTTTATATATCGTGTGTGTGAATGACCTTAATAAGTATATTTGTTTAGTTTAACGCATTAATATTTGCTGTTAAGCCGTATATAGTGTTCACAGTATTATAAGATTAGTAATAAAATGGCGACATTCACACCAACAAAAAGATGTTCCAATAATTATCCACTATCAGTGAGTGAAAAAGTTATTATTTTAAATGTACATGATTGCATCAAATACGATTATCCGAATTTTACTGTACAAGAAACTGTCGACCGATGTTCCCGAATGACTGGAGTTAAAAAGTCCACCGTTTTTAAATTATTGCGAGAGAGAAAGACAGCAGCTCAAGTGGAACCTTCCAAGAAAAGTCCAGGCAGACCAGTAAAAGTCCTTGATGAAGACACCAAAAGTGTAGTTCGAAGAAAAGTTCACTCTTTTTATTTTAAAAAAGAAATACCCACCCTAGATAAGGTTCTAATGGAGCTTGGCCAGGATGACAGTATTTTGTTTATAACTAGAAAACTTTTATGGACTACTTTAAAAAATATGCATTTTGTCTGGGAAAAGCATAACCGTAAATCACTTTTACTGGAAAGCGATGAAATTGTTTGCTGGAGACGATAATACTTGAGAAGTATAAAGCAGTACAGAAGAGAGCAGTAGAAAATCTTTTATCTTGATGAAACGTGGATTAATGAAGTATCAAAATTGTGGCAAGACTAAAATATAACCAGTGCTCGCCAAGCTTTCATGGAAGGCCTGTCAACGAGTATTAAGGTGCCTTCAGGTAAAGGGAAGAGACTAATAGTCGTCCATTTTGGAAGCGAAGGGGGATTTTTAAAAGAAGGTTTGCTAACCTTTCAGTCGTTGAATATGGGAGATTACCACGAGGACATGAATTCGAAGGTTTTTGAGGACAATTTGGTAAAATGATAAAATATCTTCCAGCTGATTCAGTAGTAGTTATTACGCAAGCTGTCATTCACGACGCACAGGGAAGACTTCAACTTCATCTTGGAGAACACAAGAAATTATCGACTGGTTAACCACCAAAAGTACTGAATTTGAAGATAATTTGATAAAGAAGGAACTATTAGCTATAGCAAATTTACACAAACATCGTTTTTTGAAATATGCCGTGGAAGATATAGCAGAAAAACATAGTGTAACTGTGCTGCGCACACCGCCATATCATTGCGAACTAAATCCTATAGATCTTATATGGGCGCAAGTGAAAGGATTTGTAGCAAGACACAACACAAAATGAAAGACGTTAAGCTACTGCTTGATCAAACCATTAAGGAAGTGACACCAGAGAACTGGCGAAAAGCAGTCCATCATGTCATTAAAGAAATGTGGGATCTTGACAACCTGATCGATCGAACCGTCGACCCGTTAATTATAACGTCAAAAGGAGATGACAGTTCCTCAGATGACGAAGAATATTATGATTTTTTATAATGTTCATAATGCCTAATTTTTATTCTGTTAAAACTAAATTCTTTCCTTTTACGAATATCATACCAGCACGCATTTGTCACACCATTTTCAGTGTTTGCGAATGGATAACAATAGGCAAAACCCATAAATTGACCCAAACCCGTAGGTACTACCTGCTCTTGATGAAGAGAAAAAATTTTGCAATGAAATCAATGCCAAATTATGAAAGTGGCTTAAATATTCGTTGGGTCACTCTGTAGTCCCTTTGCATACCTAATGAGCTTTTATTACTCTACACCTCCCTGAAATAGACTATTATTAGTTTTTGTTTATGAATAAAAGAAAATTTACGTTAGCCGTGCATTCAGTGCTAAATTTAGATGCCTTCAAGATAAAATAATTTAGATATTACACATTAATTAACCCAAAAATGCGTTTTTTACTTATTCCTCCTACTTTTGAGAAGCAAGAAACATCAATTAAAAAAGGGCGTGGAATGCAATCAGCTAAGAATAAGTTTAGAGCTAACAATTTTCATACCCTGTTGCAAATAGTAGAAGGGTCAATATTATGTACATTCTACTTCATCTTGAGATTCCAAGCTGTACATAAATCGACATTCGAATCTCGACCTTGCATTCGCAGCGAGTAGCTGCGAACGCATCGTCCACAATCGCATAAACATGTGTATGTTTAACAACTAAGCACATGCGTGCCCAAGTTGTACGCAACAATAAACGTCGATATTAAAAAATAATTTGCGGTTAATTTAAGTGGAATCCTTAAAAAACTTTTCCATTCACAAGCTTTTAACGCTCACTTTGAAAAGCGCGCTTCTCTGCTTCAACCCCGCATTTTGAAACGATTATACCTTTGTTACCTAATTACGCCGGATAATTAACCTAATCAGTAAATTGTCGCAGGAATTCCGCTTTAGTTTACCTAAGAGTTAAACGTTAATTCCGAGGTTAAATTTATAATTCCGCCAATATTGTTTGAGTAATCGATATTCAAATTGTAGCCTATTGAAGGTTTAGTCTAATGAGGTTGGTAAGCAAGATGTATACCCAGCTTAATTAGAGTTTTAAATGATTGATAAAAATACAGAAGAATTTTAATTTAGTTTGTTTATTGGTGTTTGCAAATATCCCCGTTTCATCTAAAACTACCATCTTTTTAAATTTACACTTGTAATTTTTTTCTTCAAGTCTTAAAAAACTAAACTGTACGGTGTGGTGCAACGATCCACGTAATATAGGAAATCACATGCAAGTGGTCAAATATAGGCTTTCTTGATGATAATTTTAGACCGATAATTTATTTTCATTTATTTAAGGAATTAGTTTGACGACTTAACTTAATACGAAATTTTGTTGTAATTTATTTAGTAATTAAGATATAAAGCTGGTTATAACTCACTACTGAGTTATGACTATAGGTCGGTTCTTATGCCTTAGGTCAGCTTGAATGCGGTAACTTTTTTTTAGTTTTTTGAAAAGTTTACCCTATATAGAGCCAAATTTATACGACAATTGTAGGTACGACACTTGGCATGTAACCTTAAAATTTAGGATACAGAAATTTAATAACCCTTACTACAGATAGTCCCCTAAATTTGCTTCACCCTTATTATTTACCCAAGTCCATTAAGCAGGCTAGAACTCTAGACTGATTTAAGTCCTGTCTAAAGCAGTTTTTGCATAAGCATAGCTTTTACAACCTTAGTGAATTCCTGCATAAGTCTGAACCCGGACTGAATTTTGTCAGATACAATTATTGTTCTTGTTAAATGTATTTGTTGTCTATTTTTATTTTTGTGACGTGTCCTATCTGGTTATTGTAACAGCTTAAAGGAGACAAGAGAGTTCTTATTCTTACTAAGCCAATAAAATGACAAAAGTATGAAACAGTTCTAATTTAGTGGCTGCATCACATGATGCCAAAGTTGGATTGTTTTAGTGGAATGGTTTCACTGGTAGTCTGGTTTAAATGGACCATAATTAATTCTCGTTTTTCATGTTAGACTTTAAGCTACCAAAGCTCCAGAATTGAGCCGAAAATAATACATGCATCGTCAATTTACTTGTTGAACGTGTACCTTATCTTATCTGGCTCACTTCATTGAGAGAGTACATTATTATTGAATACATTGAAATTAAGTAAAACTAAAACGTTTATCGGTTATTAACTGTTGCATTCGCATGATAACAATGATTTTGACTTTATGAAAGGCGCGTTTATTGCCAAGAAAAACATTAATAAGTATGTGAATCGTCGATTACGATCAAATAGGACTAAGGTATTGGTCAGGCCGGTTCTCACTTATGGTGCACCTTCGTGGTGTAACATAAGCAAGACGGAGCTTATTAAGTTCCAGGTAATTCAAAACAAGGTGTTAAAAACTATCGCGGACTTACCTAGATATACATCCAACAGAGTACTTCACCGTGAATTTCAAACGCAGACGATAAACGAGCTTTTCTTGAAAATTATTAAAGACTATTACCGACGCACAGACGCATCGACAAACCCACTAATCACAGACTCACATACGAGATCTAGACAAGACATGACATATAAACTACCAAAAGACTGGCTACCTATTGGTCCAAATCCAAATTCATAGTAGAGAGGCACTATATGATATATATAATAGAAAAAGGCGCCAAAACTTTGCAGACAAAAACTTTTAAAAGAAAACGCACGAACCAAAATTAATTAAGGCAAAAGCCGATATCAAAATTTCTATAAACGACAATATTTAAACCATACGCAATAAGTAACAGATGTCAAAGGATAAAATCCTGACGTAAAAATACCTTCAAGAACCCGAAAACATAAAGCTAGTTTATACACCGTTAATGCGCTTTTTTACTATCTGGCTTGTCACCTTGTTGGCTATTTAAAAGCACGCATGACTACACGCTTTATCTCGTACACTCGCTTGCGTACATCTGGACGTCTATTCTTCAACTTAAAAGAAGTGAATCCTCTCTCGGGAAAAGTGACTATATTCACATCATATTGTCAGATTGTATATTTTTGTTAACTAAACACGGATGCTTGCCGACTCACTTCTCATATTATGATCCCGTTCTCTTACAAAATTCCTAGAGAACGCTTTCTCCTAACTCTCGGTAAACAGTCATTTTTACTTTCAAGAATACGGTTTAAAGATTGTCAAGAGAAGTAAAAGACAGATCACTGCTTTTGATATGATCATTCACTAAGATCGAGAATAGATGGTCTGTAGTTGTGTTTCCATCAAGGCATCTCACTGAAACCATTCTCATTACAGTATATATAATATTCCGGATTGAACCTTCTGCCATTTGCAATAAAGTATGATACTTATTCTTAGGTGATTCTTATAGGCTCCGGATCTTCCTCTTCTAACAGGGTACTTAAAGCACCTAATTTATCCCTGCTTTTTCCTCACAAATTTCCTTTTCCTTGCCCTGTGACACTGATTATTTTTAAGTCTTCCTATAATATAGCCCCAAGAACTATAGCGTCACAAATATTCTTAGTGTCCGTCCCAACAGAATATTTTTTTGTATTTTCTGCAGCCTATACTAAACTTTTTTACTATCCAGATAGTAAAATCAGCCAGCCAAGCAGCTAGTAAAGTTGACCGGTCTTCAATTTTACTCCCAACATATTAGCGAGTAAACTATCCAGATAGTTTATTCGCTGCCTTGATTACACGGAGCTAGTTTACTGGCAGCTACTAAAATAGCTTCATGTAATCGACCCTTAATGCACGACGCGACGGCGATATTTTGATAATCCCTATGGAGCGATAATTGTTATTTAACAAACTTTGGCATAAAGTCATTAATATTGCTAAATAATATACCGATCAAATATTAAATAAATTGGATATGTTGGCAGTCGAAATAATGTCCAAAATTAAAAAAAAAAATGCCACTATTTTTCTAGCTATTTCAAATATAAATCTAAACAAACCGTACATTAATGCAATTAAAATAAATTCTTATTTTAGGTAATGGATATATAGAAGGCACAGAATTGGATGGATTTTTGAGGGAGTTTGTATCCAGTGCCAATGCGACTGATGTTGGTCCAGAGGTATGAGAGTAACTACTTAAAATATTAAAATACTATCAAAATTAAAATCATTAATCCATTAGTATTTTTTCGGTCTCTGCTTACACCATCTATATACAATAACATTGTTTTATTAGGCTGTTTCAGATGACATGCTCATAGAACTAAAAGCCTGTTTTATGGAGGCCTATGACGACAACCAGGATGGAAAAATTGATATTCGCGAGGTAAGATTAAACGTATACAGGAGATTCATGTATTAAAATAATTTCAACTAGTTTAGAAAACGCTTGTAAAGAAGAGGTATTTTAATTATTAGTTGAAAATTGTTTGTCGTACAAGAAAAACTCAACACACTGTTTTACTAAAGAAATGACAAAGAAATAAATACATATTTTTAATAAAAGCAGTGGCTTACCATTAAATTTATTTCGTGAAAATAATTACATCTAAATTTTTTTTAACACGTACTGTATCTCGGAAAGAAAGTATTTGCGGACCCATGTTCATATGATTTTTTTTATTATTTTGGGACGACACGTAAACCCCTAAATTGTCTTGTTGCTATTTCCAAACATCCTGTTTTAAACTGCAAAAATATAACTTTCTCCATGTCAATTACCCAATTCATTATAATAATTCATACTCTTTTAAAATATGGTCTCGTAAAACTTTAAAAAACTTACCCTGGAGCGACCCTTGTAATTTTATTTTAATGTCTAAAAACAAAAGACGAGTAGATCTGGCGCCCTAAGGGTTTCGTGCCCTTGCCGATATATTATTTATATTTGTTGCGGAATAATCCTCACTATACAGGGTGTCCCAGATAAGAATGCACTATACAGGAAGCTCGTAAACCGTCGGACATCTTACAGAGATGATTAAATTACAGAAAAGTTGCGAATTACTAAACTCTGAAACGTCATGTTTTTAAATTTTAAAAGGTTCTAATATTTCCGAAGATATTTGGGAAAACCAGAATTTTTGCATTATTGTTTTTATTGTTTTCTGATTCTACTTGAAGATTTATATTGAAATAAATTTTACATTCTTATTACCACTTTTTATCCCCTACAACAAGGTTTAATTAAATTTTCAATCCGACATTTCGTTTTTTCGCAACCATCATCAACTTTGTTTTTTAAATAGTCCATAAATTTTATTTTACGCTTTGTAAACTGTGCTGTTTATTTTAAATTCAACACAACATCACACTTATTTTCTGTTAGACATTTCGAAGTAAAAAACTCATCGTCAATGCAATGGAGCATCTTATTTAATTGCTATTGTCTGTATTTAAACTCTAGTTGACTTTGGAAACAATTATTTTTATTTTACATCATTTAAAATTATATAGGATTAAATTTTAAATACATAAATATTAAACATGATGGCACATAATAAAAAGAAACTAATACCAAACTATTAGACACATATGATGGACAATTTAAATATTATAGAAGTTTATCTAAAAAATGTAACATATAGGTATTAATTAATTTTTTTTTTAAACATTTTTATGATTGAAATTATTTTTCATTTAGAAAATTCCATTCTCGCTCTCCAAACCTAAATACTACCAATAAACAATTTATTCCATAACGTTATTTAATATTTCTGTTAGTTACTCTTCCTATTTCGGCTCGAATTGCAGCTTCTAACTCATTATTTCGAAAAGTTCTCCAGTAAACTGCATTACCAAGGAATCTCCAAACAAAGTCCATTGATGTAATATCTGGCTCATCTGAGAATCGTGTTATGGAACCACGAGTGACAATTAAATTGTTTTCAGAGCGTTCTCTCAAAGATGCCATATTATTTCTGGAATTAGGAGAAGGAGCCCCATCTTGTTGAAACGACATATTATCGGTTACTGCTAGGGAAAGGTCGTCAAGAATATCTGCGATGCCGTTTCTTTACAATTGTCCATATCTTCCCGAATTTAGTGATCCTTCATGAATTACGGGTCTAATAATTATTCGTATTCCCAAAATACCGCAACACACGTTGAACTCAAAACGACGTTGATATCTGGATTTATGAACTCGATTTTCATTTTGTGTTGACCAATAGTGACGATTTCTTCTATTAAACATACCATTATTAAAAAAATAACTTTCGTCTGTTCAGATAACATCATAGGGAAAATGAAGGTTCTCATCGCATTGCTTAATAAACCACTCGCAAAAAGTCATTTTTCGCTCGTAATCGCCTGGAAGTCAAGTAAGAGAGATGCTGAGTTTATAGGGATGGTATTTTCCTGTATGAAGAATTCTTTGCGATACTAATTTAGGAACAGTATATTCCAAATAAAACATACTAAATAGGAAAATATTTCCTAGCCATCTGATTTAAAACCTTATACTATAAGGCCGTATTTGGCTAACACAGTTAGCGCTACAATACTTAGTATTACAGCGCTAACTGTGTTAGCCAAATAAGATTCTAGGTTAGGTGATCCCATAAGGGTTTTGTTTTTTCTTTTAATGTACTGAACATTAAAGAGCACGTGGTATCTTATCATTTAATAATTTCTAACTCTGTTTTTATTATTTCAGCTGGCTCAATTGCTACCAATGGAAGAAAATTTTCTGTTGCTGTTCAGATTCGACAATCCCCTCGAATCGAGTGTCGAGTTTATGAAGGTACGTAAAATGTAAAGCCTGTTTTAATCTGCTCCTAAAATTCGATTTGATCCCTTGTATTAAATTATTACCTACAACGGCGAGCTCAACTGGGATCACAAGTTTAAATAGCTGAATACTAGAGTAAGATTAAAATACAATGGAAAATTAAGGGGTAGGATTAAATTTTACAACTATCCGGGTAAGCTAGACACTCTTTAGTTTTAATTGGAAAGTAGGTACTTGATTTATAGCAATGTTCTAAACTATCTTTTGCACACATATTTTTTAATAGAATTGCTAATGAGTTGCAAATACTCTTGGTTCTACAATTTGTGTATTTTCTTACATGGTACTCATCTGATCTCTGATCTTTGACTTTACGAAAAGGTTGCTCTTAATAAAATACGGTTAAATAGTATGTATAATAAATACGAATTCGAATAAAATTTTATGAAAAAACAACTTTGATGTCCCTTGTCGAAAATTTTTAGAATATGACGACCAGAAATTTAAATATAAAGCCAAGCTCAAACATACAGACTCCGTACCTAGTTTATTTTAACATTTGTTTTTATTATTTTTCAAGATTTGGCGAGAATACGACACAGATGGCAGTGGATATATCGAAGCGGACGAACTAAAGGTAATAACATGTTTTTGTAACACATTTTTGTGTTCGTAGATCCGTAATATAAGTTCCGTTTTCATCCTATTTTATTGAATGTTCTTCAGGCAAGAAGCGAGTTTTACCGGAACAATCTAGACATCGAATTGCTCAATAAATAGGATTGACTTTTGATGTGACAAATACTAGTTTTATATATTATTCTGATAATTCACCTCACTTTTATTGAACCAATCAAAACGCTCATTTTCATAGCAACCACCTTGGTAACGGTCGTCTTACCCGATAAGACAACCGCTAGCTCGAAAAGACGCTTTCGAAAAGACGCTTGTAGCTTTTTTACTTAAATAAAAAATTAGTAACACCTCTAACTTGTATATTTACCTTTATCAGACGGCCTTCATTTTTATGTTCAGTAAATTATCCAATAAAATACACCTCTAGAGGCGGTTTCTTATCTTCATACCTTCGTTTTTCACTCGAAACTCGATTTTCCAAGAAAATTTTCACTCAATGTAATTTTTACTTATAATCAAAGATAAGACCCTCGAGCTAAAGCTCTCGGGATCATATCAGATTATAAGTAAAAATTACATTTCGTAAAAATTTGTCAGAAAATCGATTTCTTGTTAAAAACATCGGTATTACCGATAAGACGCCTCCTCTATCGGTATATTACTGTTGAAAAGAAAAAGAAAGTTATGAACTTTTACGAAAGCAAGATGATCAGCTCTCAGCATAACATTAAAAGACTAGTTTCAAGCTCAAAAATGAATTTATATATCTATGAAGCCCTCTTTAGTCCAATGTAACATCTAAAATAAAGCAATTGTAAGGGAGTTTTATGCTGGTTAATTTTTTAGGGCCACAAAAATATTTCAAATTAAAAAAATATACAGGGTGATTCCTAAGTTGATACTTAAAGTATCTAAAAGAAACAACATTTTCAAATAAACTGAAAAATAAGAATGTTACCTTAATTTATTACAAAATGCGTCAAATACGGTCTGACTTAACACATTAACGAACATAATATGACCCTATTTGGTGCATACCCTAGTTTCTACACAGACCACGTGACCCTAATTGGGCATAGTTGATAGTTATGTTTCAATTCATGTGGGTCTCATAGAAACCCAGCTACATGGTTTTTAAATGTGTCAATAAGTAGGTCTGGTCCATAGGAAACAAAAAGTTATCTTGGCTTAGATTTCTTTTCTGTATTTTTTATGTTGGAGACCTTATAAAGAAATCATAATTTCTCTTTTTTTTATCTTTTCAATGAACTTTAGAAAAAGTACGTATTGATGAAACAATGGTTTCATTTCGGGGAAAGTTAAATTTTCTTCAGTACATTCCAGGCAAAAGACACGAATACGGTGCCAATTTATTCAAACTTTGTGTTGATGGAGGCTATACTTATTCGATTAATAGATATTTACGTTATAAGTCCGGTAAATCAACTTTTACAGTATGAGTGAAATGTTTCGAGACGAGGCGACGAAGGAGCCGAGTCTGGAATTTTGAAACGAATACTGTAAAGGATTTGCCGGACTAATGACGTACAATATTTTATTTCATACTGTTCTGTTGAAAATTATAATTATGTTTTGAAATTATAATGAAGTTTTATTCTGCGTCATATATTTGAAAAGTGCTTATATTTACTGGTGGAAACATTGTGTGTTTGACATTGATTAAACTAAAACTTACAAATTTCAGTCCGGTAAAGAAATTTTACAGGACTAGTCCGGTAAAAAAATTTTACCGGACTTATTGCTGTAAAACCTTATTTTCTGGACTAAATTCAAATATGTAAAGGTGTGTTTTACAATACAGTATGAAATAAAATATATTACGGTGGTGGTGATGTTCAAATCTCTGATAAGCCATTAGCTACAAGAGTTGTCATGGAACTGATGGAACCTCTTATCAATACGGGTAGAACCCTTTTTACCGCCAACCTCTTTACACGTGTTGGTCTAGCACATGAGCTGAATAATAACCAGACACATTTAGTTGGGACCCTGCGTCAAAACCGGAAACCGAATCCAAAGGTAGTAACAAGTGCCAAATTAAAAAGGGGTGAAATGAAGATGCAATAAAGCATCACGAAAGTTGTAGTAAGAGAATGGAAAGATAAGCGCGATGTTTTATTTCTGACAACGAAAGCTGTCCCAGAAATGGTTGAAGTTCCAACAAAAATAGGTAATTAATTAATTATGAAACCCTTTCGGTTTGTTTAGACCAAAATTGTTTCGAATTTAATGGCAATATATATGTATCTAGTGAAGGATTAATAATGGGGAACCCTTTAAGTCCACTGTTAGCAGAAATTTTTATGAACGATCTTGAAAGTAAGATTCATCCAAATAATCTTGACAGTAAATTCTTGTACTGGTATAGATATGTGGATGATATTTTAGCTTGTTTTGTTGGTACAGATCGTCAACTTCAAACCTTTCTTAACTTTATCAATAATTTACATCGTAACATAAAATTTACTCTAGAAATAGAAAAAGATAAAACAATAAATTTTCTAGATTTGATCATAACAACAAAAAACAATAAACATGACTTTGGAATATACCACAAACCTTCTCATACGGATATTACAATACACAATAAATCTAGTCATCCATACTCGCACAAAATGTCGGCATATAATTCATTTGTCCATAGACTAATACACCTTTATCTGAAGATAATTATTTTAAAGAACTGAACATAATTAAACAACTTGCAGTAAATAATGGGTATCCGCCTAATTTAATAGACGAATTAGTCAATAAAAAACAATTTAATAAAGCAATCAGTTTAGTTTATCCAATAGTACAACCAGAATCCAACCTAAGTTATAAAACCCTTACCTATACAGGAAAACTTACCGACAAAATTAAAATATACCTAAAGAATCAAAATTTTAAAATTGCCTATAAAACTAATAATAAATTAGGTAAATTTATTAAAAACAATAAGACGAAAATCAAAAAAGAACATAAAAGTGGAGTTTATAAACTAAAGTGTGGAAGTTGTCCAAAAATATATATAGGTCAAACGGGTAGAACTTTTGAAAAAAGAATTAAAGAACACAAAACGAGTTACAACAAAAAACATACCAATTCTCATTATGCCGTACATTTAAACGATGAACAACATAATTTTGATGACAACTTTGAAATTTTACATCTAGAAAATAAATCTTTAAAACTGAATTTCTTAGAAAGTATGGAAATTAATAAACACAAAAACCTAAATATATTACTTAATGACCAGTTGGACTTGAATAGATCCCCATTGTTAAATTTAAATCTATAATGTTTGGTTTTCCCATCATTAATAAATAACTGTAATTGTCTGATATTACACCCTTCTAATATAGTAAAATAGGTTTATGTAGATTTGTTTATAATTGTATTGTAAAAATACCATTAAACTAATAGGTTATGTAAAGAGATTAAGATTAAGTTTTATATTTAAGTAGAACCATTTTTATTAGACAATTTGATTTCTCCATCCGAAGAAGACACTGTGTTGTCGAAACAATTGTCATGGTACAATAAATTATTTAGTGAAGATTTATACACATTGTTGTATTATTTAACCAGTTAACCAAAATAGGTAATGTTTTGAGACCATCAACCATAGTAGATTGCAATACAGCCAAAGGGCTTATTGACATTTCCGATCAAAAAGCTTCCTATAGCTCTCCAGTACCTACGCCGCGGGATGAAATGGTACTTGAAGATTATTGTTGAATTGTTGACAAACAAGCAAGGTCATAAACGAATACTTTAAGATTTAAAATACCAGAATTAAACAAAAATATATTCCTCAGAAATACTTCAACATTCACTACATGGCAACATTGGAAACCCTACTACGTGACATTGGGTTTGCATTGGCATATTCTCGATTCGATTCTTTCGCGGACGTGTATGGATTTGACCAGCTTTTCCTCGAGGAGAGTCTTATTGCATTCGCTTGCAATGGGGCGTCTGTTATGCCAGGTAAAAAAAAAGGAGTTGCCAAGCGATTGCAAACTATTTTTCCAAAATTAATAGTTTGGCACTGTTCAAACCACAGATTAGAGCTTGCTGTTAATGACTGCGTAAATGAAGTATGTGATATAAATCATTTCAAGATATTCTTTGACAAGATATACAGCTTGTATAATCAATCCCCAAAAAAATCAAAATGAACTTGAACGTAGCAGCTACTCTGGAGACTCAGCTTTTGAAAATTGGAAGGATCTTATCAGTCCGATGGGTTGCTTCGAGTAAAAGAACAGTTAATGCCATTATACAAAACTATCAAGCTCTTTATTTGCACTTTGATAATGCTTCTACCGATCCAACCAGAGATGCAAGAGAAAAAGCAAAGTACAGTAGTTTACAAAAATACATAAGTTCAACAGATGTAAAAAATGTTTCCTTATTTGCTGATGCACTTGATGAATTAGCAGATTTATCAGAACAGCTTCAAAGGCAAAATGTAAATCTAACAGAAGCGGATAGTTATGTGCGCGTCACAGTTTTCGAATCTATGGCTACCACACCAGGGCTGCGTTGCGTTCAATTCAAGAAACTCACTCGTATAAAGGCATTAAGCTTCACGAAGAAAAAAGTTGTACCTATAAATCCCGCTCAGTTTTTTACAAGTTTAGCAAATAATCTAAGAAACAGTATGATTTCAATTTCATCGTCAAATATAAGTTCAACAGGTAATGATCATGAGCTGAATGTTATAACATACATGAATTTGTTAGAGATCATTAAAGTTTTGGACCCAAAGAACTGGCCAAAAAGGAATGATGGCGCAATCATTGATATCCAACATGGAGATAATGAAGTGAGGAACATGTGCAAACTATTCCATTTAAACGACTATGAGCATCAAATAATACGTGGATTTAGATCGTATAAAATGTGTGAACAAAATGGTGAAATACCTGACGATTTAAAACCACTACTAAAAGTCATAGCTACCATTTCAATATCAACCAGCGAATGCGAAAGAAATTTCAGTAGCATGAATGAAATTGTAACAGCACTACGATCCTCCTTGAATGTTGAAACAATCGCTGCCCTTTTGTTTATAAATTGCGTTGGCCCTCCGCTAACAAGATTCAACCCCGAGAAATATGTGCGTTCATGGCTTGCTAAAGGTAAACGTTAAATATACCCCTTATTTATTTAAATCTTCATCATTATTCTTGTTTTAGGACGGCACTCAGCGGAAGATACAGCCAGCCGAAAGAGAATGCGTAAAGAAGATAAGCGATATGATTGTTTGTGGAAATTGCTATAGTCTAACAACTATTATAGAAGGTGGATACTTGATCCTGTCCTAGTTCCGTAGTCAATAGTGTTTATGTTATTATTCCACAAATATTTGAATAAATACTATCATTTGATTTTTTTTTTTTTTAATATTGAATAGATATGCCAAAAAATGTGCGTTCCGGTTCCTAACTGAGTCCATTTCGAGCACTGCAGTTAACCACGCTGTCTCACGCCGTACGATTTCATTTTAAATAACTTTAAAAGCTCGGTTTTCAAAACCCCTTGCGAAAAATTTGAAGACCTAAGGGCTTGAATTAGAAATAAATTTCGGGAGATTAAAAACATCCCCCATGTTTTCGATTCTGTAAAAGGTAAAATGGAAAAGCTTTCTGTTCTGCCGTGATTGCCATATTTAATTTTCGGGGGTAATACCACGAGTGGTACTGATAATTTTTTTATAAAAGCATATTTCTATAATTTATACAGAAAACATACTGAATAAAAAAATAACGCGCTTGAGAAAGTTGTAATAAAATTTTGAATTATTTATCGCTGTTCGAAGGATATTCGGTGAAAAGATTTAATGATATTTTAAATTGTCGAACAAATTTTGTACCATGGCAACGTATGATGATATTACTGACAGCTATCCATGGGCTGTTATTAGTGTAATGATATTGTCATTGGTTGCTTTTGCACACGTGATTTCAAGTAGACGTAATTAATTCGGTGACTGTTACGTCAAAAAATGTTACTAAAAATAAGTACTTTAGAACTTAAAAGTTGTTTATTTTTCATCTATCAATTATTTACCTATATTACCTTAGAAGCGGTTGCTATAAATATCATCATATAATATCATAGGAAATATTAGCGGGCGATGAAGTTCATAATGCCCGCTGATTTTCGTAATGCTTGATAATTATTATTAAAAAAATATTGAACAAAATTTTTATTTATTTTTAACAATTTTTTTACATAATATTATTCTGTTTTTCCTATGTTAAATGTACAATTTTTGAGTTTTCCTGAGAAAGAAGCTGAACCAACTATGAAATTTTGCGACTCGATTGCTGAGTTTCTTGATATGCATGCGGATTCCTGCACCATTTCAATATTAATTAACATATTCTCTCATATACGGTTTTTCGACGTGATGCTTTTCTCCATATAACCCTCCGCTACGCTAGTACTTTTCCACTTTCTGTGTAGCTTAAAGGTTGCAAGGGAAGCATCACCCTCGATAAGAAGTGTGGACGAGGTCCGACGTAGGCAATGTCCTATATGCTCATACCTCTTCAACCTTTAACAACCCTTATAAAATCCCATTATGCCCAACATTATACAGGGTTAATATTCGATATTTTTCATTTTTTAACGTATACAATAATATCCACATCTACTATATTTTACAGTGTCAATAAGTGTTAGTGTCTTCACCTACCCTCACAAGTGTATTTTTAGTGCAATATTAAATTTCTCTCCGATAAACATTTAAAGAAAAAAAAAAACCCCTTTTCGACATAACCATATATTTGTCATTTGTTGACAGATGTCTGATTTTACCATTCTTAAGCACTTTATTTATTTAGTGATGACAACATTTGAGTATGTTAGATCTTGTATGGATTTTGTAAACCTAACATCGAGCTGATTCGAATCTTCTTTTCCTTTTTTAAAAAATCAATCTTAATTTTGACATCTCTTATGGTAATACTGGATTGCATGACTTGATTTTTAAATTTTAACCTCTTTTCATTTCCCACGTTTTGCGGAAGTACCGCGGTTGTGTTCGCACTAAGGTTATATTGAATTTTTTAACTTTTGAAAGTTTTTGAAATTTTAAAAAAGTTTTTTTTTTCATATTTTTAAAAAAACCTTTCTGAAAAAATGATTATGTTTTATCATCCTTCTAAAATATGGGACAAAGCCCCATATTATCACATAAGTTAAATTAGACAAACACCTCATTTAATATAAAAAAAATCTTTCATTAGTTTTTACACAATTTTTATAATATAAAAAATTTTTTCTCTTAAAATAAAACCTATGATTTGATAAAATAAAAATGAAAACTTCTCTCCTCCAGAGTCCACATTACTTCTTGATTTAACTTAACATAATATGTGTTACTCCTCTAAACTTAACCATTCAAGCTCATGATTCTTAATTTTTAAACAAACTTTCCTTTAATTACCTTCAGATGTCATAATCTTCTATTATCATACTTAAAAATGTTACACTTATTTATATTACGAAACTTAATCTTAACTTTACTTCTCATTCAATTTATTTAACCATTTAATGCTCCAAGTCTCCAGCCTTTCTGTTGTACTCATTTATTTGAGACAACTTATTATTTCGAAGTTAAACTCGATGTTGGGTAAGTCCTTTTTTATCTTTTTCTTTTCATTCTCAAATTTATATTATCTTTTCAGTATCCCCTGAAGATGAGTACTTAAGTGCTCGAAACATGTCGGGAATCTAATAATTTTTATGTTAAAAATTAAACTGTGGAGGAAGACTGCATTGTTTTATTTCATAATGTCCTAAATATTCCTTGGCGTTTTCTAAATTAAGAGATTTTGCTATGATTAAAGGAACAGGTCCTAGTGTATTTTTGAACACAGGCATAGCTATACATTTACCATTTCGGTATGTAAGGAAAAATCTGCGTTCCTTAATTCCTTAATCCTTATATCATCAATGGTAATTTTTACCATCTCATCTCGTCTTAGGCTGCTAATAACTCCCATTACGAGTACCACTTTATGCAGCAGGAGGGGGTCATTCGGCGCATTTTTGATAAAAGTTAAAACTTGTTCACCTTCCAAAACATTTGACTTTTTAGGAAGATATCCCTTTGTTTTAACTTTTAAAAATGCTATTAATTGACAATATCTTGAAATATGATTGTTTTCCTTTACTATAAGTTCAGACTTCACGTGGGAATATTTTGTCCAAGGCTATTTGAGGTATATTTTTCCGACTAAAATAATGTAAAAATAATGTAAAATTGTTATTACCAATGAGCAAAAGGGTTACATACCAATTCATGAATGTAAGCCATCATTACTGTTCCAGTAATCACCGTCATTTGGTTTTTTACTTTCTATTCTAGAAAATTTTCATACTCCTTGTCGTGCAGAGCTTTAGACTTTGCCGGTAATAAGTTTTTCTTAGCTTTTTCGGCATTTTCTAAAATATTTTGTGGAATTTCCATATTTTCGTTTATAGAACGTAAAAGACGCTTAAAATAAACAACCCTTAGCAACCGTCAAACTTATTCTATGCCAACCGATCAAAGCTCACTAAATACTAAAAATTGGCGAAAATAGTTGAAAAAAATGCAGGAATTTAACTATTTATATTTTAAAATTAATAACAAATAAAGTATTATATATGTCGTAGGCTAATTACAAATTCAGGCGTTTTATAAAACGCCTAGTCGTTTTATAAATGACTAGGTATACTGTAAAATGAAGAATAAATTCTGAATTTTTGCAATCCGACTGAACTTCTTAGGCGTTTCATAAAACGCCGAATTGCCCTCAGGCTCATTGTAAAATGAAGGTGTGGGCGATTATTTTTACAATGCGCCTGGAATAAAACTAGACATATTTAGGGGTATTATAATAAGACTGCTATCGAGTCAGGCGAGTTGTTAGTTTAACTTCTTTATGCTGTGGTTTGACATGTTGTAAACAATCGACGAGTTAACAGTATTTTCCCATTGTTTTTACTTCAGAAACTTTCGTTTCAAGATGTTAGAAGACTCAGAAAGTGATGTGTTTGTTGATAAAGAGTTACCTATATAAAATGATTTCTTTAAGAGAAGCTTTAACAAAGTTTTCTAAATTCGGACAGCAGGGATTCAAAAAATGTTCCTTCAAAGCAAGCAAAACGCAGTGCCACACAAATAAGTGTTTTTGTTTTAAGGCTCACTTGAAATGCAATAGTAAATGTCATTCAAGCGGACCGTTTTCAAATAAGTAAAATAATATTACTTTTAAATTATGTTAGATTACATTATGTAAATATATACCTAAATTTCGTAGCGAATGTCGGAACATGTGTTGTAAGAGTTACCCATTAATTTCTTTTATGATGTAATGACAAAAATAAAGTGTCCAACTTACTATTTATTTGTTTGAAATATTATACGATCAAGCAACAATATAAATCGGGTTTTATAAAATGCCTAAGTCCTTTCCAGTCTTTTACAAAACGACTAGTTATAATCAGTCATATCCTAAAACAAACGAGATTGAAGAACCGTTTACAATGAGCCTGAGAGTAATTCGGCGTTTATGAAACGCCTAAAAAGTTCAGTCTGATTGTAAAAATTTAGTATTTATTCTTCATTTTACAATATACCTAGTCATTTATAAAACGACTAGGCGTTTTATAAAACGCCTGAATTTGTAATTCGCCTACGACATATACACCACAGGCGTTACTAGACTATAATGCCCATCAGGCAAAAACTGTCCCTTGGGCCAAAGGCCCTCGGGCAAGTTGCTTTCGCCTTCCGGGCATAATAGTCTAGTTAACGCCCTTGGTACATAAACAACTGTTAAGTTACCTTTCAAGAATAATAATTCAAAACAGGGGTGATTGATTCCACGGTACACTTTGGGAAAGTTTTTTTTTTGATCTAATGGTATGTATAGGGTGTTTCAAAAAATATGGAACATTGCCCATGAGCTACAAAAAAATAAGATTATTTTTACTATCAATATTGATCTGATTCCACAGTTGCATGCTGTTTATTTTAAAAAATTAGACGGCATTGCCAAAATCTTAAAAACCACTGGTAAGATTTTAATCAAAATTGAGGACTTTCAACAGGCGACACTGTCTGAGATATTAATCGAATAAATGATATATGGGTACTTGTACACATATTTTATTCAAAAGAAAAGTGATTGGCCATTGACGATTTCATTTTTTTCTATGCCGATTAAAACTTTTTGCGATTTTAGCTAAAAGAATGTATCTTAGCAATTTTTGTTTATGCTGCCATTCTCGAAATAATGGTGTTTTTTGTAAATCTATGGTAGATACATTTCATTAGTCTTTTCTGTTTCTGCAACACGTAATTCGCGATATCGCGGGCCGTGATATGCCTCCCTAATAGTGCGACGTAAAGTGTCCTCATTTATTTTCGTAGCACATCTTAAGATTATTGATTTTTCACCTTGCACCTTTACAAACGGTGTTGTTTTACTTTTACGGTAAAAACACGAATAAGGTCAAACTTTTACAATATTTTCTCGTGAACTTTAAATAAATCCCCGTTTTATTTTCCAGAATTTCCTGCGAGATTTGCTCAAGGAAGCCAAGAAAATAAACGATGTCTCCGAGGACAAGCTCATTGAATACACAGATACGATGGTCAGTAACGAGATTGTAGTGTAGTGTTTTCTTTATAGACTAAGAGCTAAAAACAAATTTACTTTAGGTCCTTCCATAATCATGAATATGAGCTTGCAGACCCTTAAAAACAAGAAAGGAAAAGTCAAAAGCGTTGACGCAAGGAGTTTTTAATTTTAATCCGATTTAACTCGAGAGTATAAAAAGATTACAACTAAGTATTGTACAGTAGAACCTCTCTTAACGCACACCTCTTAATAGCGGACACCTTTCTTAACAGATACTTTGATAAGTTTAAAAACGTTTCTATTATAAAACTGTATAAAAACACCTTCCAATAGCGAACTCTCTATATAACGGACACGGACACTTTCTTGAAAGCATCCTTATCTAAAATACATGTATGTTTATCTCCCTAAAACGGACAATTTGCGCTAGTACAAGCAATAACTTAATGAGCTCTTCTATTTGGTACCTTTTCTGAGTTTTTCACCTTTTCGTGAAATGGATGATACGCCGTAAAGGATGGCATACACAAACTACATACTATGTATGTAATTATGACTTAAACGTATGTGCAGTTTTGTATTTGTTAGGGGTTATTATATTTTCGTCAGTTAAATTTATTTCGTAAATAAAGCACAGCGTCGAGTTCTTGAAACATAAACAGTGACAATTGAGACGGCGACGCGAAGAACGTGCAAGCCAAGCACAATATTAAAAACAATAAAGAAGTTCGAATTCAGTTTGGATAGAAAATTAGAGATTCTTATGTTTTTCATATCATAAGCAACGTGTCGATATAGGCCCACCATTTTATTTAAAATAAAATAAAATGTTTATACACCGAGTTTTTTAATTTATTTTTAAAGAGTAACGCGATCTGTTTGGATTCAATACAACAGCGTACTATTCAGAGAGAAAATTAGCACAAAGAGTCTTTCTGAAACCTTTATTTAATTGATCTTGTTCCTTTGAGGTTAATACTTTGCGTTTTTAAGTTTGAAAATATGTCGCTAAAGAGAAAACGTTTATTTTCAAAGGCGAAAAAAAAAATAACAGTAGAAAGTGAATGTGTTGGGGCAAGCCGGGCAAGTATCAGAAAACTGGCAGAAAAGTTTAGGGTGGGAAAAACAGTAATTTCCGAAATAATCAAGAACAGCACAGTTAAAAAAAGCTTTTTGCAGAAGAAGGAAATAAAGATCAAAAATAGATGTTTCTTAAAACTATATACCTGGGCCTTTAATGCAACAAAGAGCTTTTAATGTCGCAGAAAATCTTAAAGTTAAAAATTTTAAGGCGTGTCTTAAAAAAGTTTGCATCAAAAAACATTTACAATGCCAACGAAACAGGTATTTATTACTCTGCTATGCCAAACAAAAGTTATGCAGAAAAAAACATGACAAGGGTATAGGAAAAAAGATTCCAAAACAAGGATTAACCATTTTATTCTGTGCAAATATGGATGGAGAAAAGGATGATACCCTTAATTTGTAAAGGATAGACCCACGATAATTTAAAGAATATAATGTTGGGCAATTACCTATAGAATAGACGTCCAATAAAGAGGCTTGTTTAAACACCACAGACAACAACATGGTTACAGAAGTTCGATAAAAGAATGAAAAACAAAATAGAAATCCGATCCTATTTTTAGACAATGCCACTTCACATCTAAAAATAAAATTAAAACATGATCAGATTAGTTTTCTGCCTACGAATTCAACATTCCACCGTCAGCCACTTGATCAAGACATAATCCAAAATATTAAACTAACCTATTGGCATTACTTAGTTGGGAGACTTTTGTCATTTACTGAGAGCGAAAATTATTTTAAAGATGCTGAAAAAAGCATGAATTTAACCAGGCTTAGTTTGGATTGCGGCTGCTTGGAAAAAAGTTTCAGCCAACACAACTTTAAAAAACTGTTTTGCAGAAGCTGGATTTAAAAAAAATTATTTGGAATGTGACGTTGACGAAGAAGATTTCATTCCACTTGCTCAATTATTTCCTTCTATAAAAGAAACATTTGCTAACCTCAAGCAATATGCCTTGATTGACAATAATGTTCTAATTGAAAATCCTAGCATAATTCTTCTCGAGATTATTGATGAAATGACAGTGACGATGAGAGTATTTACTTGAATTTGGAGGAGAGTGATCTTGAAGAAACTCTGGAACCAAAAACGATCATAAAAGATATGAACGAACTATGCGCCAAAATTTTTGGTCACTTATAATAGTACTGGCATGGCTTTAGAAAATTCCAATGTTCTGTTAAGGTACGAGTCCAACATTTCAAAATCAAAACTTAAGAATATGAGGCAAACTTCGATCGTAATTTATTTTTAATTAAGTGTCGTGTGCTGTTTTTGTACTACGTTTACTTTAACATGTATTTTTTTATATGTATTCCTACACACTTACACGTGTTATTAGTACATACATAATATATACCGGGTGTCCCACTAAGAATGGCTGTCGGCCGTATCTCAGAAAGTGTTAGTCGTATGGCTTGCGGAAAAAAAAATATATTAGGTAAAGTGGTCATGAGAAATTGCTAGAAATTATTTTTAAATTTCTCAGACTGGCGCTAGAGGGCGCAACAGTAACGGTAAATATGAATCACAAAGTAACTTTAATTGAAAGATGATGAGGCGAGGGGACTCATGTAAATCAAGCACCCTGATAGACAAGAGGCGAGGGGACATTAATCAAGTACCCTGAATGGAACAGAAAACTACTACATCCACGTCGTTATTTCTGGGATACGTTAAAAGTAGTTTTTCTTTACCAGCGATTTACACTTCTACAGGTAACAATTTCCCAATTATTAGCAATTTGCAAAATATATAAACTTTTTTTAAGACAAAAGTCAAGGATTTACAATGAAAACGTAGTATTTTTTATTGTAAACGTACTGCAGAATCGTTTGCATAGGTTCTTACTAGGAGAAATAGACTAGCCTGAATTTAGTCTATTGCAGAGTCATCTGTCGTGAATTGAAGGAAATGTTACAGGTTAGTTTCTACATATTTTTAGCCGTAAAATGTGAATCTACAATAAAAAAAAATTGGGGTTCCTATTTAACATTTTAAAGTTACCCCCGCCCCATATACAAAGAGACAGGAGGAGGACATATTTTAGCACTAGTGTATTTCCTCCGGGGAATGATTAAATTTTGGTTATAGAAATTTATTTTGTAGAGTGCTTATTTCTCGAAATAATTGAAAGTTCCAGGTTAAAAAAATCAAAAGGAATATAAAAAATGTCACGATATGCAGACTGCTCGTATTTGCTCGATTTGGTTTCCTTAATGGATTTTTCACAGCTGGTGATTTTTTACTTCGGTATGTGTCGTATCTAGCTAAAACAAGCAGAGGCAGAGTTGTACTTCTCTCGCTAAAATTGAGTAATTGAGGTATTTTAACTATTTTACCTATAGGTAAGTTGCATACAATTCAATGTTAGTACTTTAAAATAAATATCCGCTTAAATTAATAATGATTTTATAATTTTCTAGTTTTTATTATTTTTCAAATAATTAACGTTGTAAAAATTCAACTGATCCGATCCTGGCTGCTATATCCAATCGTCATTGGCGGTATGTCAATCTCTTGACGGGCTTTTTATTCATGTGAACGATATGACCTATTGTTGGCGAGGACTTTACTTTAACGGAGTTTTATGATTGATAAACGTGTTTTGGAATTCCATTGTTCAAACTACGCAAAGATATGCATATCAAGAATCTACCTGCAGATAAGGGAAATGCGTCCGTCGTGGTGGATGTTGACACCTACACCAAAAAAATCGAAGAAGTCTCGGAGAAGCGAAACTAGTAGGGCATTCCTAAAAAATATACCGTACACTGAAGAAGCACAAACGAAATATTCCAGATATAAAACGAACACTCTTAATATCGCATCACAGCAGACTCTTACATTTTTAGGGTTCACCAAAAGTACACAACCACAATATGCCTCTGCGATACATTACCAGCTTCAGAAATTCTCCAACATACGAACACCAATATATAATATAATACCACATAACAAGACATAACCAAGAAAATGGAAATTCTACAGCCAACTGGACGGACTACCGATGGAATCATCCCTCTCCCCAGTAACCGCTAATTTTTACATGGAATAATTTGAAAATCAGACAATTAAAAAAGGCAAAAATAAAACCAAAACTATGGCTACATTAGTTAGACGACATATTTATTTTTTGGAATGGAAGCGATAATAAACTTCAAGCTTTTTTACATCACATAAATAGCTTGGCACCAGCAATTAAGTTTACCATGGAGAAAGAAGAAAACAACAAACTACCATTTCTAGACGTCATTGTACAGGGTGTCCCACATTCGAGCCTCATCATGGGGATCTCGGAAACTATAAGAGATACAGCATCGGTCAAATTATGGCAAAGTTGCGGAATTTTGTGTAGAGCAATATGGTAAAAAAATATCTGAGCTATCTTTTTTAGTTTTAGAAATATTAAAAAAAAACAAAAATATTGAATTTTGGTTTTTTTAAATTGGACGACTTATTTTATCCGCTACAAAAAAACAAACACAACATTGTTAAGGCAACTTTTTTCGCTACATATCGTGGTGTTCTTAGAATTTCGTTTCAACGTTTCGTTTTCGTGGAACTATTATCAACTTTAATTTTTTAAATACGGACCTGCATTTTTTATTTTATTTTTTGAAATCTCTTTAAGCCCTGAATTCAACCATGTAGCGCACTTAATTATATCTAGACGTTTTGATGCCATTATTACATCATCAGGAATGTGATAATTAATTTTTAAATTAATACGACCCTGGAATTTATTTAAAGTATTTTTTTAAAGAAAAAAATGCATTTGCATGCCATGTAATAGTAGCCAACTTTTGGAGCAAACAATAGCCCATTAACCAATTTATTGAACGCCAATATCTTGGCATTCGCCAACTCAAGCCTGATTTTCGGTTATCTAGAAATAATGATGTCTGATTGTCAAACAGGTATTTAACAAATTGTTTAAGACACCTCACAAGATATTTTTGTTTAATTTGTTTTACTCACAAGAGGATATAATATGAATAATATAAATTTTTTAAATAAAAGAGAGTAAATGAAAAATGAAGAAATCTTATAACACATTTATAAATGAATAATATATTATGTAGGAAATAAATAAAAACGGAAAATAACAGAAACAAAAAGTAAAAAACTGATTATATTAAGTGTTCAAACAAGTGCTCTTCCTCTCGAATGCATTTTTGAGTAAGCCTCCTTAATTTAAATATCGCCCGTTGAATAACCCGTGCGGGGATTGCCCTGACTTCTCGGATTAAATTTCCTCGTAAAACATTAATATCGCGTGGCGTATTACGGTACAGACGATTTTGTAGGTACCCCCAAAGAAAATAATCCAACGGATTTAAATCAGGACTTCTTGCTGGCCATCGTATAAAGCCACGATTTCCAATCCATTTATTTGGAAAAATTTCGTTTAGTAACTCGGTTACTTCTCTTCCATTATGAGGCGGAGCGCCATCTTGCTGCCACCATAAGTGTCTTAAAGTCTCCAAAGGCTCGAGATCTAATGCGTCCAAAATATTATTATTTATTATATCCAAATATCTTCGCGAGTTGAGGTTGCCTTCATAAATAAAGGGTCCAATAATTTTATTGTTCCACATTCCAACCCACACATTAAAAGAAAGTCGTCCTTGAGGTCTTACTTCCTGACTTTGTCTGGGATTTTCCACAGACCAATAATGTTCATTGTGTCTATTAAATAATCCATTGGTTGTAAAATTGCATTCATCAGTCCAAATGACTTTGTTTAAAAAATTATCATCTTCATTTAGTTTGAAGCTAAGCCAATTACAAAATTCAAGTCTTCTTTCTGAATCACCAGGCCTAAGCGTTTGACTGATATGAATTTTGTATGGTTTGTATCCATGAGAATTTAAGGTTCTCCAGATCCTCATCCTCGGTTTTTCTAGTTCGTTGGAGAAATGCCTAGTTGAAGCGCGAGGGGCATAATTAACCTTAAATAAAATTTTCTAAATAGAAAATTTGGTAATTTTTTAAAATAAATTAAAACTTACCGAATTGATAATATTTTGTTGTTCTTCCGGTTCCATACGTGTTCTATAGTTTACTCTTGGTTTATTGAAACTACCATACTCGGCTAAATTTCTATCAAGTGTAGCAAAATAAGTATAATGAGGCTGTAAGCGTTCAGGATAGTCCTGAAAATAACGCTGACAAGAAATTTGTGAATTCCTATTGGAAGAATAATAAACTCGTAACATGTCGCGTTTTTCTAAAGCAGAAAACATAATTTTGCTGAAATATTCAACATAAAAATATGGTGACAATTGTCAACATAATTAAGCCGCACAATCAAGTAAGCATAAAGTTGACGTCTAAGCCACCTTTGTTTTTTTTTTTTAGTTTTACTTTATACTTTGTTATTATAAAAACTAAAATATATGTTATATATTATTATACGAAATTAATTCTTTATAACTAATAAATTCTGGCTCCACTTATATGTTGTATTTGGTAAAAAAAATAAGTAACACCAGGGCCGTATTAATTTAAAATTAATTATCACATTCCTGATGATGTAATAATGGCATCAAAACGTCTAGATATAATTAAGTGCGCTACATGGTTGAATTCAGGGCTTAAAGAGATTTCAAAAAATAAAATAAAAAATGCAGGTCCGTATTTAAAAAATTAAAGTTGATAATAGTTCCACGAAAACGAAACGTTGAACGAAATTCTAAGAACACCACGATATGGAGCGAAAAAAGTTGCCTTAACAATGTTGTGTTTGTTTTTTTGTAGCGGATAAAATAAGTCGTCCAATTTAAAAAAACCAAAATTCAATATTTTTGTTTTTTTTTAATATTTCTAAAACTAAAAAAGATAGCTCAGATATTTTTTTACCATATTACTGGGCACCAGATTCCGCAACTTTGCCATAATTTGACCGATGCTGTATCTCTTATAGTTTCCGAGATCCCCATGATGAGGCTCGAATGTGGAACACCCTGTACAGAAAAGCAGCAGGTCAACACATTTATTATGCCTCACTCTCTGCCACTCCCAGTACAAGAACAAGAACTGAAATTCAAAGAAAAAACTTAGTGTGTCTTTATTTATTATAACAAGAACTCAACATTGTCAACATAAGTGAAACTAGTGGACCAGGCCATCAAGAAGCGCCAGAATCACACGAATAGACAGAAGGATAACGTCAAAGCTGGACCTACCAGAAATGTGCCCCCGAAAAAATTCAAAGATTAGGACAACAATACAACCCTGCAACCCCTTGAAATAAGGATCAAAGAACATCGAAGTCACACACTGAAAGGAGAAACAAACAGATCCGGTTCAGCATAGCATGCTTGGATCCACGGCCATCACTTATTCAGAAGCAAAAATTATACTTAAGGAAGAACATTGGAGAAAGAGGAAATTCAATGAAGCGGATGTCATATTCCAGAATACTGAATGCTTCAGTCAGTACACCCTCTTTAGACTTAAGAAATATTTGGAAACCCTTGTTAAGTAAATGTAAGCTTTGATTAAGACCGTACAGTAACACATGACTAAACCCATCTAGGTCATGCTCTGCTAACCCCTAGGTAGTATAAATACTATTTTACTTGTTCAATATTTACCTGAAGACCACTGGAGATGTTCACTAGTTGTAACGTTGCGAGAAAAATAAATAATGCCAAGTCCAAAACACTTTTATCATTCATGAGAGATCATTGTCTCTAACCTTCAAACATTCAACAGGGTTTGCAAACTTATTTTTACATTGACTGTTGAAATTCCCAAACTTAATCTTGCTCCCTTACTATCAGTGCTAATACGTACTATAAGAAATTTGGGTGTATAAAAGTACACCATAGAACATTTTCTCGAGAGGGTCATAAAAACTTTATCTCTGGTCTTTTATTGCGCTATTACTTTTGGGCCATTTGATCATTTTTATATTCTATTTAGTATGGCAATGGCTATTTATTTTTATTAAGCTATGAACCAAATATAGACATATTCAATTATTTTAAATTTAACTTGTTGATTATATTTACTTCAATATTCCGTCAATGTTATATAAAATAATATTTGTAAATGATTTTTAGTTCAAAAATTAAAACACATACGGTTTTAGCCGGTATTTAAAAAGTGTAAAAGGCTTATAAATTATATAGGGTTGTTCACAAGTCCTAAATAAAGTTATTTTTAAGAAAAACAGTGGAATACGGAAATTATTTAAAATTGTTTGATGTTATTTTTAAGAATTAATTAAATAAATTAATATTTTAGTCACATTTATTTTAAAGAACATTTTTTTTTTATTTTTCTGTACCTACAAACACAAAAATAGTCGCACAATATAAAATGCAGCGGCACTCTTTACGTTGTTGTTTAATATTATTATATGTAATGCTCTCTTTGAGACCTCATGCACAAGGTAAATCACGTGAAATGGACATAGCCTTTAAGTATTAGATATAAGAAACAAGATGCCACGTCAGTAAAGCGTGGGCTATAATACCACTCTGGGTGTGAATATGGGGACATTTGTAGTCTCTATACTAACTAATCAATGTAATCTCAAATATTATGCTGCTAGAAAACCTGCTGGTAAGTTTTATCAACTTGATTAGATTTTCCAAATAAATATTAAGTAATCAAACACAAATTTTTGAAGCGAACTTTAAACCCTTTTTTCATTACTTTGGCAAAAATCTCATCCTCCTCTAAGGCATCATTAAAATTGTTCACAATGAAAGAAACAAGATAGGTATGAATAAAACAAAACAAAATACTTTCACCCACCAACAACCACTAAGCCACATGCCACAAACAAACAACCCACTCCACAACGCCACAACTTCATAAATTTATTATAGTAATGCGTATTTTGTATCGTCAATTTTAAACATAAAACAGGCCGACAGAGACACAAAAAACGAACAGGGAAAACCCCGTTCAATTACGAAACTGAACTTGTAGCACCATTTTTAAAATTGCCTTAAGACTTGATACTACACCGTTCGGAAGTTGAGATTTTATTTCGATGTTTCGATGTCTAAAATAAACATTGATGTTTTTTGCCCATCCCTAGAATAGGGTATTTCACTAATTTAAAGATCATGGTACAGTACTTAATTTACCTAAAGGTGGCCGACCATCCACCTTAACTGCAGATAAAAAAAAGCTTGATATACCTACTCGTACCAGTAAGTGAAAATCCGCATTTTTTAACTAATGCCTTAGACCTTTGTTGGCGCCGCCTTTATTTGTGTTGGTCAAACATAAATTGTTTACTGTATCTACATAGGTTGCTTGGTTCAAAATATGTCAGTTGAAATAAAAGGCTTTTTCTCACACAAACTATATCTATTTACTTCTGTTATTCACTTACTCACCTTCACATTTGGGCTGCGTAGCAGCAAATACGGTGTACTGTTACAACTTAGAACGTTAACTACTTACTTCATTAAATCCTCTACACATTTTTCATTACTAACTAACAAACAATAACATTGGGACACAATACTATATTCTTACACTTTCGAGAGGCTGCTACGTTTCTCTCTTGTCTGGATATAATAATCACATTAGTATATCTTCGGGATAACTCCGCGAATTGACCAACCTAATTACTTGGCTTGAATACCGTAAAAACAACTGAAAACTCGCGTAAACCGCGCGAGGGAAACCGTCTGCTTCCCACGAAAACTGTTACAGATCTCTCTTAGTTTGCTTCCAGTCACGTAGGCTAAAATGTAGCTATGAAAGCGAATTCAATAATCTCGAACTCCTATCCATTTTCCGGTCTAGAGCCTTTGAGAACGTGGGAAGGGGACGCTGTTTCAATTAACACGTAAGTATATCTGGTTGCATAACATTAAACTCTTCTTTTGGTCATGTACGCTTGCTTTACTTCGGCGGATACTCTAGGAAATTAGTTCAGGCGTTGTAGGCGGCGTATATTCTCGGAAAGATTGCAGACAGCAACGTTGCCGTTCTTTCTATATTGATACTTGTTTTGTTATTAAATTATACAACCAGATAACTAAACCTTTTCCCAACACCCTTAATATCGATATTACTAGAGCATTCAAAAAGCGAGGAGTATCATCCATAGAAAGTACATGTTACAGAGGAACTTCTCCAGGACGATTCTGTTAGAAAATGATGGCAAGATGCGAAGAAAACAACATTTTTTTCCAAAATATTATATTCCCTGTTCAGTTACTTTTCCAATATTAATTATTATCCAGATATTCCCATGAAAGAATATGGTTTCAACAAGATGGCGCACTGCTACACTTTGTTGCAAATGTTCGCAGATACTTGGACGAAATTTCCAAATCGCTGGATAGGTCGACGGGGTTCAATTAAATGGCTATCAAGGTCTCCAGAGCTTACGCCATTGGATTTCCTTCTATTTTACGGAGAGAGTGTACCAGAATAGACCAGAAAACAAAGATAGAATAATGAAGGAGATAAGAAATTTACCGGCCAAAAGTGTTCGTCGTGCGGTAGATAGTATTTACTATAAATTTAGTGCATATCAAGGGGAAGGTGGATGCCACTTTCACCATTTGATAAAATAAATCGAATCAGGTGAGTTCCTTGGACTATTTTTACAAGTGGGAGATGAGAAAACCAATACTTCTTTGGTTTCATGGAATGTGCCCTAGGTTGCAATAAAAAAAAATAGGGACTGAAAATATTACAGAAAGGCGAATAATAATTTAAATCAATTCCAGTGTTTCAGCGTTTTTCATAAAAATAACTTTATTAGAAAAAATGTTAATTGTATGCAGGACTTTTGAACAATACAGTAAAGGTGAGTCTTTTTCTCTCGTCAGATTCATTCCTAGATGCGTTTTGACGTATCACGACTCGTCAGTGAGGCTATAATCTGACGAGAGGGAACAGACCACGAAAAGCACTTATGTGCAAAAACCGACGGCGACAGTGTCGCTTTAAGTAACCATCTCTCCGTCAAAAATATGACTTTGAACTACAGGTGTTCTTGATTTCAGTTACAAGTATTTGATGCCAATAAGGATGGTCGCCTACAGTTGTCTGAAATGGCCAAGTAAGTATTTTTTGAGAATTAGTTCACATAAAAAATTAAGGTTCTGAACGAAACAATGTGTTCAAATGCATTATTGTAAAACATTAGTATCAAATTTAGTGACAATATTTAAGTGTTTGAAGCAAAAAACTGTTTTTTTCACTTAACTAATAGCGTAGACTTAATTTAAAAGAAATTACTTTTTTTACATTAAAAAGTTTAACAGATTTAACCAGAATTATTGCATTATACCTACCTAAAAGTTCCTTATGGGGAATATGTTTTAGGAAATTATTGTAGCCCTTTACATTAATCGTGAGGATGCTTGCTGTTTGTAGACAAAGGTAGTGCTTGATAATGCTGACTTTTCTCTACATCTAAACTTTTCTTTACAGCTTCAATTAGTAGCTTTTGATATAGAACTTCTTAGAAACTTCTTAGAAAGTCTTAAGGCTGAGAGAACAATAAATAGCTTAGTATCTAATAATAAAAATACTTGCTTTAATATGAATTGAATATTTTTGATATGCTGAGGGATTGATATTTGTTGGATTTGGTATTCCGGCAAGAACATGTTTGAGAAACATAGGGAATAAGTATTTGCTGGGGTTTGCTGTATTAATAAACTATGAATATTTCGTAATTTTGCCACCACATGTGATTGCATAAGTTAGGATTGGCTTATTAAAATGTATTCAAACTTGACACATGAATTTATTGTATCGGCCTCTTTAAAAAATCATAATACAATTTGTCTCTGAAACCAAAGGAAATGATAATATTATCGTTTTCTTTGCTGAAACGTACAGGGGAGCCAATATTTAGCCACAGCAAGATTTACGTAGGATTTCCTATGTTGAACTAAGCCATGCATTACCCGGTATAGGATAGGATTTATAATTTATATAAATTATATTTTAGTAATTTAAAACTATACAAAAGTTATTTTTGACATTTTGCGCTTAGATTAGCCGTTTTCCATAAAAACCAACACTTATAAATTAAAATAAGAAATATTAGAATATAACCTACTTACTGAAATAAAAAATATATCCTTAAATATTTAAGCAATACTTTGAATGATTATTTACCTCATCCATTATAAAAGCGGGTTGATTTTCACCTGATTATTCAGCGATAATCTCCCGCTCTCCGGTGAAAATCACCCTTGTCAAAAGTGAAAATCTCACCCGTCAGAAATCCAGCGATAATCTCCCGCTCTCCGGTGAAAATCACCCTTGTCAAAAGTGAAAATCTCACCCGTCAGAAATCGTTAGTTTTTTATTTGGTAAATAATCTTCAAAATACATTTCAGGATTGGGAAATAATTAGAAAATCATTCTCAGATTTTTTGCCATTAGGAAATCGCTCTCGGGCAAGCCCTCGAGCGATTTCCACGGCAAAAAATCTTCGGAATGATTTTCGATAATTTCCCTATCCCTTATTATATTACTACAGAAAATATACTCAATAATATTGGGGTATAATATGTTTTCTATTATCGCCATAAAAGAGTTGACAACAATAATTGACCTTAAAATTGAATTATTTATTTTCCAGGTTACTTCCCGTTAAAGAAAATTTCTTATGCCGACAGGTGTTCAAGGTAAGCTACTTTCCAACGTCCAGTTTCTACTTAATAATTACTTTAGTTTTTATTAAAAAATCTTTGATATTTATGCTATAAGTAGTTTTTTCTTATCTTTCACATTGTACACGTTTCGAACAAATTAACATAATATTACTTATCATAAAAACGAAGTATTCCAGGGTAGGTCGTTGATGACCTCTAAACACGTAAATGAAATAAATAATAACTATATTTTAAACAACAGCTACACTGCAAGCAAGAAATGTTATATAATAAAATATTATTTATTTTATATATTCAGGGTGTACAGGGATATTGACTATAAATGGACCGTCCATCTACAGAGTGTCCCGAAATTAAGGGGCAATACTTTACCACCATATTCTCTGGCTAGAAATAATAGAATGGGAAACCCTGAAATCGTTTTTTTTCTTAATATTTTCAAACCCGTTCATAATTAAATTTGGAAATTAGGTATGGTTAGAAACTTTTAACGATAAATCAGTCTCTGAGTTCAGAATTTCAAAAAAAAATTTAGTCATAGGCGTCACATACCGGGGTGGTTAAGGGTTAAATTAATCCCATTCTTTCAACCGGTCGGTTTTTTTAATATTTTCTTAATAAATTTCAAAGTATTCTGCGTAAAAAAGGTATCCTCAGTTCACCTTGATAGGACTTACAGTTTTTGAGTAAAATCGTTTTTAAAAAAATCACGTCCATAAAGGAGATAATTAATAAGAATAGGAATTAAAGTGAAATTTGTGAATAGAAGGCCATCGATTAAAATTGATATTTGTTTCCTTTGATATCTCATGTCAGATATTGTCTGCTGTTATTACTGTTGTTAAATTAAATATAATAAATAAGAAAAAAATTTTCAAACCACAAGCTTACCGATATCTATTTTCTTTACGGATACTGTAATGGACGTTCCTTTGCTGCGGTACAGGAATATCGCAGACCCTTTCCGCAACGGAGACTTCCTGGGCGCAAAGTCTTTGAGAGGGTTCATAGACATAGAATGCGTTTTACTTTACCGTATTGATATCCCTAATTATAACGAACATTTATTTTAGATAGGAAGAATGACTCAGATGCAAAGTCTTCACCAATATCATTACCAGAGGGTTCAAGAGCTGTTGCCTAGAGATTTCCCACCCAGAATCGAGTTTTGTCGGTGGATTTTAGGACATCAAAATTTGCTAATCAAAATTTTGTGGTTCGATGAGGCAACATTTATTAGAACTAAAGTGTTTAATACTCGTGATACTCACTTTTAGAACATTGAAAATCCAAGAGCAGTCCGAAGAACTAATTGTTAATATAAGTTCTCCGTCAATTTGTGGGCGGGAATAATTGGTCCAATTGAAATGCCCAATAATTTAACCAGCGGGAGATATTTTGCCTTTCTTCAAAATCAGTTAGCAGGACTGTTGGACGAAGTACCCTTAAGGTTCAGGTTGGGGATATATTTCCAACACGAGAAAATAATAAAAAAAAACGACTGGTTGGAAGAATGGGATTATTTTAACCCTTAACCACCCCGGTATGTGACGCTTATGACTAAATTTTTGAAATTCCGAATTCAGAAACTGATTTATCGTTAAAAGTTTATTACCATACCTAATTTCAAAATTTAATTATGAACGGGTTCAAAAATATAAAAAAAAACGATTTCAGGGTTTCCCATTCGAGGGCACACAAGCATTTCTGCACTTATGTTCATATGAAAAAATTCTAATATTTTTAGCCGGGACGCCCTCTATATGAGTAATTTGACGAGTTACATAAAAATGTAAATGTAAAAGTTTTTTTTATAAATTGTTTTACAGTGTTACACAAAAAACAATTGAGCATCACTTTGTTATACGGGTCACAATTTAAAAACGAACAGCATTTAATATTGCCTCTACCAATGATAGTATAAAAATTTGGCGAAACACGTCAATTGATATATCAAGGGGGAAATTTTTTAAGGCATTTGTTGTCGTGTTACTTTCAATCCTCTGACCCCCAGGGCACCTACTCCTAAAATTTTAAATGGCAACCCCTATCTCTTTTGCCATTTTTGTGTTCCTTATAAAATTCTACATAAACTGTATTATTTTTTTTTTCAAAATTATGATTATTAACCTCACAAATTAATGAAATGTATTTAAATAAACATTTAAATTTGAAGAAGTAGTCCATTCTTGCAGTGGATGATGAAATAAAAACCTCTTAGTCTTCCTCCACAAATATTGTATTAAATTAAATTGTCAGGTGTTAATCCCTACATGTTTCGGATGTTTAAACATCCATCATCAGGGGAAACTAGAAGAAATAGTATATGTGTAAATATAAGGTCAAGTTCAGTTCATAAGAAGACTTACCAAAGTCGAGTAAAAATATTGAGACTAGTAACCCCAAATTAATGGGCATAACTGTTTTGTTTAATGAAATGCAGAAGAGTTCTGATGTACTAGGTGGAGTTAGGAGATAGTTACATGTTTTAGGAGGAAAACTGTAAAAGAATATTAATAGAGTACAACATTCTTCAAGAATTTCAACTGTAAGTTATTATTAATTATAAAGAGTAGAGTAAAGTGTTCATAGCATTAAAAAGAGTAGTATTATATTAGTTAGGTAGAAAACTACAGAAT
This sequence comes from Polydrusus tereticollis, assembly GCA_963920685.1. NCBI lineage: Eukaryota > Metazoa > Arthropoda > Insecta > Coleoptera > Curculionidae > Polydrusus > Polydrusus tereticollis. The sequence continues at coordinate 203,771,874 of OY987326.1, forward strand.
GTAGAGCAATTTACTTACAAAATTAGTTTTTAATTAGTGGAAGATCATTAAGTTAAATCAAATTATTATTTTTTATTGGATGAGGATGAAGAGATTAACTAACGTAGTATATGAAGTCTAAAAGATTTTTTGGGCTTACGCCCGAGAAGATGTATTTGGACATCGTCTATTGTAAAATATTAAATTAGATTAGGAAATATGAATTTAATAAAAGTTCTCCACACTATAACACGTGTAGTGGATTGAGATAATGAAGTTGACGTAAAGGTCACTCTATGACAGTATTCAGAGTTGGTAATTGTTCACCTTACTCGGTAAATATATGATAAAAATCAGTGTTGAAAAGTTGCTCGATTTTGGTTTACAAAATTATGTTTTAGTTGTCGACACTAAACTAATAAAGTGCTTGTTTAAGGTACAGATGCACTAGAAAAATCTATTGGCGGATTAACAACACTCACGAAAAATATAACCGAGAAGATCCTGAAAACACTATTTAAAGAGGGCGCACTAAACATATTAAGATAAAATAATTATAATTAATAATAGTAAAGTTTTCTTCTTGACCTTATGATTCAAATTCTCCTTCTTGCTTATTGGGCCCTCAGGCCACCCACAAACAAACAAAGGCCGGCCCAAGCCGACGCCCCGGCCCACACTACACCACCTTTTATTTACACATATACCTACTATTTCTTCTAGTTTCCCCTGATGATGGATGTTTAAACATCCGAAACATGTAGGGATTAACACCTGGCAATTTAATTTAATACAATATTTGTGGAGAAAGACTAAGAGCTTTTTATTTCATAAAACATTTAAATAATGCAACTCCTTGAAAAATTATGATAATGATAATGAAATACTGAAAAGTTCACCTTTCCTACTTAATGAATTGTTCAAAATGGGTTCCATTCTTCTCCAAGCACAAGTACAGCCGGTATTCAAACTGGTTTCGGACGTTTACAAGAGTTTCAGGTAAAATAGCTCTACACCCCTGTACAATTCTTTGTTGTAATTGTTCAATGGAATCTGGTTAAGTTTCAAATACAACGGATTTCAAGTGACCCCATAAGAAAAAATCCAGCGGTGTCAAATCTGGTGACCTAGGTGGCCATTCTATGGGCCCGCTCTTACCGATCCATTGCTCTGGGTAATGGTTATCCAACCACTCTCTTACTGGGCGTACATAATGCGGTGGCGCTCCGTCCTGTTGGAAGTGGAGCAAATGTTCATCTAGAGCACCATTTCCATTGGCGCCCCTTTGATTTTCCACCTCACGAATTATAAGAGGTTCTATAGCTGTGTCTAACATTTCTGCATAAATTGCACCATTTAGATTTCCATTGATAAAGAGGGGACCGATGATACTATTGCCTAATATTCCCGCCCAAACATTTATTTTTTGAGGGTATTATGCCCCTCTCTAATAATGTGAAATAATACAGTTTATGTAGAATTTTATAAGGAACACAAAAATGGCAAAAGAAATAGGGGTTGCCATTTAAAATTTTAGGGGTAGGTGCCCTGGGGGTCAGGGGGTTGAAAGTAACACGACAACAAATGCCTTAAAAAATTTCCCCCTTGATATATCAATTGACGTGTTTCGCCAAATTTTCATACTATCATTGGTAGAGGCAATATTAAATGCTGTTCGTTTTCAAGTTGTCACCCTGTATATGACATAAGGTTGTTAGTTTTTACATGGAATATATTGTTTTTTAGTTTTAGTTCTATATTCAGGTATTCATGGTGTTATTTAATAAGTGTCCGATATTTTACAGGACGATTCCTCAATTATTTATACAGTGAAAAGTTCATATAAGCATAGTTCCGCAACCGCTCTATTTTTGAAATAGAGGGTGTCACAACTTCTAAGCAATGCGAAAAATATGTGAGCCACTGCCGTTTTCTTTTTGATAACACTGCTATGTAGGCACTTTAATCGCTAATGCGAAGTACCTTTTGATAATTTTTTGATTTCGGTTTTGATTAGGAGATAAATGCAACTTTATGAAACTCTGATATGGGCATAGCGATATGCACATAAATGCCATTTATTTCTTTATTATTCTTTTTCTCGAGAACGATTGCTCGTAGCGACTTCTACCAAGTATGCTTTTTTCACGTATAAATAGAAGAGAAATCTACTGTTTTGTTTAAAATACAAGTACGTATAACAAAGTTGTGGCTCCCCAAAAGAGAAAAAGACCTGTAGGTGGCGCCCCCTACTATTAAGGGACAAACTAAGATCAAGTTTGTATTTCTCCTATTAAAATATCCCCCAATAGTGATTTTCGGCCAAATATAGACATTATTTCAAAAGTTATTTACGAAAAACAAAAATAAAAATAAATTCTTAACACCCTCTATCTCATGAATAAAGGGCTTGCGGATCCATGCTTATATGAACTTTTCACCTTATAAATAATTTAGGAATCGTCCTGTAAAATATCGGATACTTATTAAATAACACCCTGTATACAGGGTGTTACTTAATGATAGGCGATAATTTGAAGGGCACATTCCTGAACCAAATTCAAGTAGGAAAGTTCATATAAACATGTGACCTAAAAAGTCTGATTTTTAAAATACAGGGTGTCAAAGTTTAAAAAAAAAATCGGTTTTTTATCAATATCTCAAAGATCCTTATGTCGATTTTCGTGAAACTTGGCAGTGTTGTCCGGTGTAATTGCATGTCGAAAAACTTCGATTTAAAACCTAACACCTTTATGTCATATATCACAAATGTGATGCTCAATATTTTTTGTGTAACACCTGATGCCGGTACCGTTGACACTGCTTAACTCATTGAGTTAGTCAGTGTCAAAAGTACCGGCACTATATCAGCTAAGTAGGATGACCTACAGGATCATTCTCCAAATTTTCTTTGACGGAACGTTTATTTTACCTCTGACGACCCATCCATCTGTGCTGGAGAAGTATCGGATGTCATTCTTACTGGCATAGAAGCCTTCATCCCCTTTTCAAAAAAGAGCCCTTCCAACGGCAAGTGAGCTGTTAAATCAAAAACTATTTCTATCGGCAATGGCGTAAAAACCCCTACCGGAGAAAATCGTACCATCTTTGTTAACGCTCGAAACCAAAACGATAAACCAAAGCAAAGAAGCGCACATCCAGAGAATCAAAGACAAGCTTCTTAAATGCCCCTGATGGATCAAACTCATTTTTGTCGGTAGTCATAATTTTACCAAGTTAACCATTCCACCCCTGTTGGCACCATTGCGATCAAAGCACAGGAAAAAGCAAATTTACTCGCGGAACTATTCTTTTTACATTCAACAGTTAGTTTTCGAGGGAAAACTTCACCGATCATTCCTGCTGTAGAACTGGAAAGCGTAATTTACTTTTGTGCACTTTAAAACTCTACCATGAAATAATGTGTTTAGTAGTCAGATAAAAATATAGATAGAAATGCACCTCTAATCCCTGATATGATAAATACATGAATAAAAAATAAATAAATTTTCCTATAGTTATTAAAAATAAACTCGAAAAATAGTTTTGACACCATGTTTCTCAGTAGTTGTAAATTTTTACATGCAGAATCTGTGGTTTAGCTGTGTAATTAGCTGACACCCTGTATAGTATCAATTTAAATATATAATTAGGTATTTGGAAAACGAAACTAAATAGGTACCTACATTACTAGAATAGTTATACGACATTTTTGTGAGCAGTGTATCCGCTATATGTATACAGTTATATTTATTTAAATATTCATTTAATAAGTAAAATATTTACATATATCGCGTTCTTAATTATTAAAGAAATACAGTAAATTGTTTCAAGTTGTATTTAAGTATTTAACATTTAATGGAATAAAATTATTAGTATTTTTATAAAAGCTGTGAAATTTTTTGAACCAGCAACAAGTTTGGAGTTTTTAATATAAACAGGAGAAAATTTAAGAATTCATAAGTAAAAAGGAAAACCTCTTTTATGAAAATGTTTGGCTTATATTTTTTAAAGGCCTTTAAGGGAGGCATAAAGTATAAATACCTTCTAAAACCAAAATAAAAGTTTTGGTAAATTATTTTGTGATTGATTAGAACGTAGTGTTGCAGAAAAACAAACCTTTTTAGGCATTTTCCGTAAAATTAGGCGAACATTTTTTTTTTAGTTTAAAGATTTTTTTTACGTCTTTAAGTAATGCCAGTAATGCTTAATACTTGATTGTAGAAACTTTTCTTTTTTTCTTTGTATTTCATCATAGCCATTTAATATCATTGGGTTTTGCGTGCTAAATTCCTAACAGAAACGTCCGGGCGGGTTTTGATAACTTGTGTAGATTTTCGTGGTCTCAACCACTTAAAGGTAGAGACATAGCTGATAATGGTTTTGAAAATGAGTGCCTTGCCTTTAAGAATAATGTATTTGGGTTTTACGATAAAGCAATAGAATATTTAAATAATTGGATTAAACCATTTGATGAATTTAAAATATTTAATTTGTTAAATCTTAAACACCAAGGAAAAATTAAGAACTGGGAAACTGATATAATTTCGTCATTTTTCCTACCTTCTGGAGAAAGGAATAGATATTGATGATTCAAAACTCTTTGACCAATTCACAGCATTAAAAACATATTTTGTAGAACCAAATGATCTGATCTCCCACAAGCAGTGGGTCAAATACTGTTTTTCTTGCAAATCCTCAGAAGTATATTCTGATTTAATAAGAATATGCCAGTTGTTCTAGTCGAGAGAATATTGTCTTTGATTGCTGCTCAGTGGACCAAAGAACGAAATAGATTGAAACTGGAAACTATAAAAAAAAATATGATTGTTACAAAGTTCAACTTAAATTACACTTGTATAGAACTTTATAATTTTTTATTGCAACCAGAACGATCAAAATGACGTCCACTCGCAAATTAAGTACCGTCCGGAGAGAGAGAGAGAGATGTTAACCCTACCTAACCTCGTGCAGTAATCTGACTAATTAAAAAGATAATTCAGCGGTCTTAAATCAGGTCAGCTTTATAACTATCTTAAAAATAGGGTAAAGCAGATAGTTGTTGGCACCTAGACAGTGATTGGCACCTTTAGGAATATCAATACATTTGTGCGCGTGTGTGCAGTATTTTCGAGAAGCTTAAAAATAGCCCAATCAAATAAGAGAATAATATATAGGATATGCCCTTTAAAAAATTATATGTTTGCTTTAAATCTCAAAAAGTAAGACCCTCAGAAAAAAAGTAAGCACGCAACTGGATTCTGTCTTAGATGGAAATCTAAATTTTTTGATAAGTTAAAGGGTAACCGAAATAGGTACAAGGGGGTGGTCAAAAAGCAAACAATTTCGAAAACACCCTGTAGCTTAAAAACTAAGAAAGCTATCACAATTTTGTTTGCGGCATCTCTTGTTTCACGAAAAAGTAATATAAAAGCCGTAAGTCTCTATCTTTACTAATTACCGAGATGCCGTGCAATTGTTGTTGCCTTTCCTTTTAATTTATAATATAAATAATTAAGTTTGAGACGAAACGGATAACAATTTATTAAATACGTTTCTTATACAGTGAGAACGTAAAGGTTAAAATAAATTTATTTACAATTTATGTTTTTTTTTTCAAAAAAACGTTCAGACCTGTCTATTTTTTTTCTGTTGTGCATTTTTTGAAGTTTATTTCATGTGTAAAGGTTGTCCCAAAAGCAAGTTATGACGGTTTACTTTATTTTTTTAAATAGATACTCTTATTTTATAATATTTTCTTGGATTCAACATAAAATTCTAAACATGTTTCATAAGATATGGCATATACTTAAATTCAGCCATTTGCGAGAAAATACATTATTTATTAGCGAAAAGAAAAGAAAATTCAAAAGAAACTAAATGTCACTTTATCGAATGTTGGAAATGACTTCCACCAACACTCTCGCTGTACCCGAGGCGATCTTCAAACTTTTGCAAAACGTGATTAACTACGTAAGGTTCTGTGCAACTTATTTCGTCACTTATTCTGTTCTTTAAATCTTCAATATTGTTTGGATTGTTAACATATACCTTAGACTTAAGATAACCCCAGAAAAAAAATCTAAAGGGGTTAGATCTGGAGATCTGGCCGGCCAATCCATCGTTAAAACTGTATTAAGGTACTCACACACACGGAGGGTGTAATGGGCCGGAGCTCCGTCTCGCTGATACCACAAAAAATTGTTCGGTGCAACTGGATCTTCAGGATCTGGGTATAATGTGGCAAGGCACGGTACTAGATCATTTTCTAAAAATTCTAAATATGTTTCATCTGTCAAATTTCCGTTAATAAAAAAGGGTCCCAAAATTCTAGTTTCAACAATTAACATTAAAAATATTAACTGGTATGGTTTGATCCGTTGTTAATCAGTTTCATCCACTGTTCACAAAACTAAATTGTAAGGAAATAATCATTGGGCAAAAGTTCTTCAATATATTTAACTTTATAAGACTTGTACGTTGTGCAGCTCTTTTTTAATTGATTTGTAGCAGCAATACGTGGATTTCTTGGCAACTTCAGAAAGCTGAGTAAGACTAGATTTTTTTACCGGCCAAGCGTACTTACTTCCAATTTGAATTCTTCGATTACTACAGTTGTGTTTCTTGGTCTCTTCCCGTGAGAAGTCACTTCATTTGGGGCCCTAGGAAGCATAAAGAAGTTGAATTCCTATTTTTTGCCTGCGATGCTTTACCTCCGCAATCGGCGCCCCTTGCATAGTTCGCCCCCCCCCCTACGCCACTGTCTAGGGTCAGTAGTATAATTAAGTGATCGCAACCACACAACCCCATGGGCGTGCGACCGCACGTTTACATAGTTACATATTCCTACACGATTGGGATTGCCGCCACACAAACCTGTATAAATAGATCTAATTATTTCACATATTTACATATTCCTACACGATTGGGCTACCCGCCACACAAACCAACGGCTTGCTAACACCGCATTCACATATTTACATATTCCTACACGATTGGGATTGCCGCCACACAAACCGTGCGGCCGCACGCCCATGGGGTTGTGTGGTTGGGATCACTTAATTATACTACTAGGGTCATATTCGCAATGTATTTTGAGCTAACTTTAACCAGCATTTTTGTTTTAAGATCACATATCTTTATAGGTATTTCATTATATTTTCTATGTACTATATAAGTTATTTAACGCTATAAACAGAAGCTTTCTTCTCTATTGCTTTATGCCTCCCTTAATAGTAAAGGAAAAAATACTAAGTTTATGTTCTATGGACACTCCATATTACACAAATCTTCTTCTCTTTGGCTTGTCCTATCTCTGCACTTGTGATGCACCCAAAAGTATTAATATAGCAAAATTTCAAACCAGCAAGTGAAATTGCGCAAAAGTTGCATTTGAAAAATAGCATTTCCTCTTTAGTTAATATGCACCCAAAAATAATAAAGCAACCAAATTATAAAAAAGATGAATAAATTACAATAGATTTATAAAGTGGGTTGCATGGAAAAAACGAGTCAATTTTAAATTATTTTGAAAAATGTCATTATGTTCTTGGAATTCAAGCATTTTAGTAAATTATTACTAATATGAGTATCGATTTAACTACTTCATGCAACCCATTGATAAGATTATATATTGTACACAGTTTTTAAATTACAGACATTTTCAAACATCAGAGAAAAAAATGTGGCACATGTGTCAATTATGTCACATATAAAATTAAAATTAAAGAACAAACTTTTTATTTTCATTCGAAATTAAAATAACATGTTTAGACTTGCCTTTTAATCCTCAAAGATCTTTATCAATTAACATATTTTATTTTATTTGTTAAAACAAGGGAAAACAATTTCATATTTAGGCATCCTGATGGTAGAACATGCACAGGCTAGGTAAAGAAATATGATTTTAAAAGAAAATAATTTAGAAACAAACGTTTAAAAAAAAATGTAATGGCATCTCCCATTTACTTTTTCCAACGCGAATGAAAGTTAATTTTTTTTTTGTTTAAATGAAGATATGATTCTACATTTCTTCTATATATTTTGGTAGATATATTATATACCTACATTAGAATGTGGAAAGGATGCTTGTTTGGCTAAATGAGAAATAGTCAAGGCCGAAAAGAAAATGTTTGTGAAGTTAAAAAATGTGTACGTAATTTACATGACTAAAACAAACCTATTTAAAAATAGCGTCTAAACTATAGCTGCACGGCTTTATCTGTCTGTCTTTGTGGCTATACTTTTAGGAAGGAATTGAAGTAAGTAAGATTTGTACACTCTTTTGTTTAAAGGGTTACATCTGCTTCTAAACTTTGACAAATTTAAAACAGTACGTTGATCTCAAATTAATTGGTAATACTTTAATAAACCTACTTTGATCATGATCGAAATTTGTTCCCTAAAAACGAAAAAAAAATAGGTTCTCATTTTAAAAGACTTTTATAAAAAGCAAGAGTCTATTAGAAACTTGATAGGAAAAATACAAAATGTATAAATCTTCACTTATATTATTTATTCCACACTATAACAATTGTTTCGACACACAGTGTCTTCGTCAGATAGTAGAAACTGAATAACAAATTATCCTTTTACAATATAGAGCACACTCCCAAGTTTAGGTTTATTAAACGATCAGCTCGACTTAAATAGTTCCCCACTGTTAAATTTATAATCAGCTGGTATTTCCAGATGTAATCATAACAATAGTTCAATAATATAATTTATAAAAATAATTAGGAAAAGGTGTGTATTCATAATTTAAGTTTTATACCTTAATAACATAATTCTATTGTTAAGCATAAATTAGGGTACCTAAACTTGGGAGTGTGCTCTATATTGTAAAAGGATAATTTGTTATTCAGTTTCTACTATCTGACGAAGACACTGTGTGTCGAAACAATTGTTATAGTGTGGAATAAATAATATAAGTGAAGATTTATACATTTTGTATTTTTCCTATCAAGTTTCTATAATGGATCTTCATCAAGTAACGGCTACATCCATTGAATAAGAGTCTATTAAATGCATACTCGCATATTTATTTGCGATGTTGATATTTAGTGTGTAATTCTTTGATATTTTTATACCTAAAGTATGAGATAGAGGAAAACTTTTAATACACTTCTCCAAAATATTAACGCACCACCAAAAAATAACCAAAAGTTTAAAGTAAATTTCTGTCAAAACTACTTGTCCGATTTGAATGAATTTTTTTTTTGAATGACAGGTCAACAGACTCTTCCAGAAAGTGTACTATTGTATTTGCATACAAACTTATTTTTGTTGCAATGATAACCTGATTTTTTAATAAAATTTGTAACCCTGTAGAGTTTAACAATTACAATATCAACTTTAAATTAAAATCAAACTGTAGCTTTATCTTTTTGTAACATTTTGTTTTTTGATTTACTCTATTATCTTGGTCACAACAAGAGAAACGCAGTTTCATAGCATAACATGTTATTATTAAAATTTAATATCCAAATTTAACGACGAAAAGCAAAAAAACAAAATGTAAAAAAAATGTCAGTAGCGAGTATTTCCGCCTCTGACACAAATAACTGCTTGGCAACGACTGCCCATACTTAAAATAAGCGACCGTATATCATTTTGGTCAAGTTCTTCCCATATTTCAATCAGTCGCCTTCCCACGTCTTCCAAAGTGTTCAAGTCCGTTCTTCTTGTAACCTCCTCCCAAGAGTGTCCCAGAGATTCTTTATGGGATTTAAATCCAGGCTTCGAGCTTACCATGTCATGGTATCGATGCCAACTTGCCCTAGATAATCTCACAACTCCAGCAACATGAGGCCTGGCATTATCTTGCATCAACAAAAATGCTTGCTCTATATATGGCGCAAATGGCATTACATGTTGGTCTGAAGCCTCCAATATGTACCTTTCAGCTGTAAGGCTTTCATTATTTATGACCACAAGTTCTGTGTGACCAGTCAAAGAAATACCTCCCCATACCATCACAGATCCTCCTCCAAATAATGTGGTATTTGAGAAATTCCACTGAGCATATCGTTCGTTAGGGTCGATATACATGCATGCGCCTGTCATTACTGTACAACGAAAATCTTGACTCCGTAAATAATACCTGTTGCCATTCAGCTTCTAACCAGTTACGATGTTCCTATTTCATCACAAATCTGTAAGCCATTAGCATCTCGAAGCTGGGTTTAAAAGATCCGGGCTGTCACAAAACGTTGTCTTAATGCCGATAGTCTGAAAAAACCGCTCCTGAATTGGGGTTGTTATTCGATTCCTTCCTTCTCCCGGTTTGTGACCATGACTTCCAGTGTCTCTAAATCTTTGTATAACGCGTGAAACGGTTGTATGACATACATTAAATCGTCTACCAATTCTTCGGTAATTCCAGCCTTCCTCGGACAATATTAATGCTTGATCACATCCTTCGCGAGTAAGATTTCGTGTTTCCCGTTGCATATTAATCAGAATAAAGGTTTTTGCAAAAAAAAAAACGTAAGGAGTAACACTGAAAATACACTTCTATGAAATGCTTCTTGGCACCCGTATTACAATTTACTGTAACTTATATATTTTTTCATAGCCTGCTACTCACTTTAATGCATATAATACAAATTAAAATTAATAAAAACATGTTATTGTTATAAAATTGTGTTTCTCTTGTTGTGACCAGAATAATAGAGTAAATCAAAAAACGAAATGTTACAAAAAGATATAGCTAAAGTTTGATTTGATTTTAAGTTGATATTGTAACTGTTGAATTCCACAGAGTGTTACAAATTTTATTAAAAAATCAGGTTATCATTGCAACAGCCCATATTTATACAAAAATAAGTTTGTATGCAAATACAGTCAACCTGTCATTCAAAAAAAAAAATCATTCAAATCGGTCAAGTAGTTTTGACAAAAATTTACTTTAAACTTTTGGTTATTTTTTGGTGGTGCGTTAACTTCTTGGAGAAGTGTATGTTAAAAACAACGAATATCTATTTACTTGCCAAAGTGCATAATATTTTAAAATTATTTCCAACCAGACACGATATTTCACAAAAACAAATTTATGTCTGTTATCCCGCCATGAATGGTTTAAAAAATTTTTAAAATGCGCCATTAGCAAGCAAGTCATTTTTGTACTTCAGATTTTCCACTATCTATTATTGAAGCTAGATATCAAGGAAATACGCACAAAATTAACATCCTGTTTTGTTACATGGGAACTAGTTTTTTGAAAAATACAAATTAAAATTAACTGGTTAATCAAATTATAAATTGACTTAATATCATGCCTGCAGTTTAGTTGCTGTCAAGGCAGATATTTTCTTTTAAAAGCAGATATTTCCTTTTAGTTTTAAAATTTAGTTTTTGGCATGATTGCATGAGAGTTTTTGTTAGCTGTTGTGGAATATTGACATTTCTGTATTTTTTCAAAATAATGTAATTTTAAAGAAGATAGGTACGCGATAACATTAAAAATAATATTTCAATGAGGGCTGCTAATAACTGTAGTAGGTAAAGTAAAGGTAAAGTACTTTCCAACCTATTTCGCTTGGCCTAATGGCTGCAATGTAACCCCTCATAAACTCGTCTTTCGCTTTCGCAGAGACGTATTAACCCACATTTATTTTTAATGCCAGTTTATAATAACAATAGATAGGTCCATTACTTAATTTGTTGTCAAGATTAATAAACTGTCTAGTTAAAATTTTCTAGAAACAATTATTAGGATATTTCTAAAAACTTTTTAGTTACAAGTAGAAACCTGTAATGACTTGTACTTTGAGAAAACGTATAGTAAAAAACAGCTGCTATAAGCGTTAAAGGCATTTAGTATTAAAAAAGAGTATGTGTGTGATAAAATAGCGGAAGAAATGGGTCACACTGTGTTGCGACTGCCACCCTATTATTATTGCATTTTTTACCCTATTGAACACATGTGGCATCAAATTAAATCGAAAATGAGAACTGAAAATAGCACACCTACTCTCAGTGGCAATGTAATAGAGCTAATAAAGAAAGTTTTTGGTAAAATTCCAGATGAAAGTTGGAAAAATTCGGTTAACTATGTCTTAAAAATTGAAGACTCTTATATAACTACACAACAAAACGAGATACATCCTCTTATAATAAATGTAAATGATAGGGATAGCGAAACTGAATTAGGAATAGATTAAAACGTTTTATAATTACAATTAAACCTTCTGTGTATATATGTAAATATATTTTTTAAGTATGTACATTATTATATTATAGTATTATATTACTTTTACCTAGATGCGTGCGAAAAGTTGCCCTTTTCCGGACGCAAACTTTTCATATTTGTTTTGTACTTATAATAAATTAATATACAATACATATAATACAAGTATTGGTAAAGATAAACATAACATTGTTAATATAAGGTATTACTATGGTTTTTCATTTAGCTACAAAATCCGGTCCTGTGCAAAGCTGTACCCCTTATTTCATTTCATTTCAGTAATATAAACAGTGATGCCAGCTGGGGTCAGGTAGATTTCACTGGTTGGCACGCTCATCGACAGTTTTATATGGGTAATTTTACCAAGAAATTCTTTAAAAACGTAGGCTTGGCAATCGAACAGGTAACGGGGTTTCTTTAAGTGTTTACAATATAATAAAACTATTATTGTAGTTATTAGGTTAAACGAAATATGTTCGGATGGACTTTACGTCCCCATACTTTTTGCGTCGCGATCATCTTCATCAAATCTCTTCTTCGTGAATCAGTTAGGCTTTCAAAACTAATAATAATATTAATAAACTTTATTCAATTACAGATAAACCTAGTCATTGCAAAGGCAAGAGTGCAGCTTAATGGAGACTGTTAGCTGATCTATACGCCTATCCTTAATAATTAGACACCTCTCGATTTATTATTTAGGTCGATTTTTATTTGTTCGGCGTATTGATCGAAATAAAAAAAAATTAAAGCTTCTGAGAACTTGTTGTTAGTCTTAGTTGTTGCTTGATATTTCCTGCACAAGCACTGCATGCTTCTATCATCGAGCTTTTAGTTAGCTAAATGAATACAATGCTTCTGGCAACAAAAATTATTGGTATATTGTTTGACAGTAAAATGCGATACTTTATTTTAGTAAGAAACTATACTTACGACTTCACTAACGCTTTTGTTTTATTCTTTATGTTGTCCTTAAAACTTTTCTAATTATCTCCATTCTTGGTGGTTATTTTAAATTTGAGATAACTTAGAAAATGTATTGAGTAAGTTGACCTTAATTTGGATTTCTAAATATACAAACGAAGATCTTATATTTAATAAATAGTTTTATAATGGATCTAATATGATGTGTGTACGAGTAGATCTAGACTGTTAGAAAATTCTTCTAGTAGCAGCATTTTGAAATTATCATAATGGGTTAAAAGAAAAAGAGAGGGCAGAATTTTTTAATTACAAAAAAATCTGTTTCTTTGGTAAGTTTATCATTCATTCATTAGGATCTAAAATTTTACAAAAATATTTGTCGCAGGGGCGTTAGTGAACTTCTAGTTATGTACCTAGGATCACAAATTTCACTAATTTATCACAGGATTGTGTAAGCATCCATGGAAACGCCTTATTAATAAAAAAATCTTAGCATCTATTTACATGTAACCTCATACTCTTCTTTGATATATTTTTATATTATTTTTTTTTTAATTAGCAAATTAGTCGGCCTGCGTATAATAGTTTTGTACCAGAATAGACAAACTTCTTGAATATCCTAACGGAGCAAGGTAATTTTGTTCGGTAGTTAAGGCTGTCAGTCAAAACTTTACCAAGACCCATTCCACCACTAACACGTTCTGATGGCACCATGGCGACCAAAGCACAAGAAAAAGCAAGCTTATTCGCGGAACTATTCTCTTCATATTCAACGGTTAATTTTCAGGGAGAAACTCTACCAGACACTCCCGCTGTAGAATCGAGAATGGCCGAGATTGTTTTCCGGCAGCGTCCCGTTAAACAAATCATGAAGGGTTGTGACGCCAGCAAAGCTACTGGTCCTGACGAAATTTCAGTTAAGTTGTAAAACATGCGCTGATTAATTAACACGAGTATGTTGTAGGCTTTTTAGCTTATCTTACAGAAAAGGAATATTTCCTTCTTGCTGGAAAACTGCGCGAGTCTAGCCCATACCCAAGAAAGGCAAGAACACATTGCCAAACAACTATTGTCCAGTCACACTGCTTTCGGGTATAGCAAAAGTTATGAAGAAAGCAATTAACGATAAATCATTAAAGTACCCGCAAGGCTTCAACATTATCAGTGACCCCCAGTATGGATTTCGTAAGTCTGTCTAGATCAACGGGTAAGACTCGCTTATGCGGTAACGGAAGTTATGGAGTGCCGATTCTATTTTGTTCATGGCTCTGAAGCTTTCTTAAAGACTGTTGGTTGTTGGTTCTCTGTGGATGGTGATGAACGGATTTCTTTCTGAAACATTTAACATCAATGCTGGAGTTCCTCAAAGTTCTATATTGTCGCTCACCCTCTTTTTACTATACATTAACGATTTTGTCAAGCTTTATTTAAGACCGTTCTCTGCGAATGACGATGGAAGGATTTCTTTCTGACACATTTCACATCCATGCTGGAGTTCCTTAAACTTCTATATTGTCACCCACCCTTTTACTGTGCATTAATGATCCTTTTGAAAAACTAAAAGTCTAATATATAACTTCGCTGACGACAGCACACTTGCTTTATCCTTTACTTTGGATGCTCCAACATCGACTGCCAATGTACATCTCTACAGGCAGCAAGAGACCTAAAAGATAGTCTGTCTTGGGGTCACAGTAATCAAGAAGAATTTAATGCTAAAAAAATCTAAGCGGCAGTTTTTTTTTTTAAAGTTCATGTTAAACAACGGGATGTAGTCATGGCGGGACACTCGATTCCCTTGGCTTTATTAATTCTTTTATTGGGCGCCACTGGATGGTCATATGTCTTGGTATAGTCACCTTGCGGCCAGTACTAAGGCAGCCTCGCAGAAGCTTGCGATACTTTTCTGAAGTAAGAACCACCATACACCCCAACAACTTTTGATGCTCTATAAAGCCCAAATTCGACCATCGCTGGAATACTGCTCACATATTTGGGGCTTTGCTCCTAAACATACCCTGAGATTGCTGAATTCCATCCAAAGAAGAACCATTCGCTTGATCGGTCACCATGATCGGACAAACAACCTAGAAAGCCGGGAACTTCGAAAGCAGGTTGGCGACTTGAGTCTCCCTTACAATTATTGTCATGGCAAGTGCTTTACTGAGGTAGCCCGCTTGATTCCACCCAGAGAAGTGCATGATAGAAATACACGACGAGCCACTGCAGCCTACCAGTACGTGGTTCAGCTTAGTGCTCCTCGAACGACATTGTTTAAAAATTCTTTCATCTGGAGAACGTCATATCTCTGGATCACCTCCCTGGGCCCGCATTCCCCGTTACATTGATGCACCCAAGCGCTATTTTAAATTTGAAAACTGGTACTGAATGCGACTAGACAGTCCTAAAATCTAAGGGTACTGTTGGCCGCAGCCTTTATTTGCGTTGGCCAAACATAAATTGTTTACTGTAATTTCCATAGGTTGCGTGGTTTAGAATATGTCAGTTGAAATAAAAGGTCTTTTCTCACGCAAAATATATCTATTTTCTTCTGTTATTCAGTTACTCATCTCCACATTTGAGCTGCGTAGCAGCAAATACGGTTTTACTGTTACATTTTAGTATGATAACTACTTACTTCGTTAAATCAACTACACATTATACTTCACTATTTACAAACTATAATATCGTGATACAATACTACTTCTTAAACCTTCGAAAACTTATCGCACAAATTCAAGTATTTCCGACTTTTTTTTACGATAGATAAACTGAACTCGAGTTGGGATGTAGTAATCACATTACTACACCTTCGGGATGTACCTCCGCGAATTTACTAACTTATTTCATGGCACCATAAAATCAACCAAACCCGCGCAAAACTGCCGCGAGGAGACCGTCTGCTTCACACGAAGGCTGGTACGTATCTATCTTCTTCTTCCAGTCAAGTAGACAGATACCTTAAGTACTAGGCCGGCGGAAGGTGTGTTGTGAGTGTTGAGACCATCAGTACTCGAGTTTTTTTATTGAATTTTAACAAGCACGTATCCAGGGGGGGAGGGGGGAAATCCTGAAATTTGAAAATAATGATCTAAGTTTTAATGTGTGATTCGCTTTGCTCTGAATTAATTAAAATAAGTCCACATTTTTGAATGATTTTCGTCCTTGAGCCCCCCCCCCCCGAATTTCTGGATACGGGCCTGCGAACGGCATCAAACAGTTTCTGTTATTACAGATTATTATACCGATTCTTGGGATCTGATTTTAATTGCACGGGGTACTTCTGTATTCGACCCTCGGGTTTTTGATTTTATGTGGATATGAATGATGTATATATAATTTTAAACTGCATTTATTTAAAGCGCGTTTAATTTACATTAGAGGTCGAGTAACCTTCACCTTATGCTAAGGTCATCTGGCACTGATGACTAGCGTTGTATAATAGGTGCCAGTAAAGCATTATGTAGGAATATTATGTACTTAATCTATATTTTGCTTTAGCTTTTCAATTAATGGAACTTCTTTTTATATTTATAATAAATAAACGTAAACAGCTTCAGAAACAAGTTGGATTTACTGACGACTTATTTATATTTAACTAAATATCTAACAGTAAAGTTTTCTTCTTGACCTTATGATTTAAATTTTTGTCTTGTTTATTGGGTTTTTAGGTCATATTTAAATAAATAAAGGTTTGGTTTAAGTTGACGTTTCGGTTTATATTACATTAAACCATCTTCAGAACTACAATTACAGGAAAATGTGATTATTAACTAATTTTTAGGATTAAAAAGTAGACAAATTAGTTAAAAATTAGTTAATAATCACATTTTCCTGTAATTGTAGTTCTGAAGATGGTTTAATGTAATATAAACCGAAACATCAACTTAAACCAAACCTTTATTTATTTAAATATGACCTAATAAGACAAAAATTTAAATATCTAACTATTCCCGTCTGAAATTCAATTTTAACATTGTCAGCTCCGTGATATTTGCACAATATTAATATTGCACTAGCAAACAATATCAAATGTGGGTATAATATCCACATGCATATTTACATTAATTCCCTTACCATAAAGGCTTTGTGCAAAATGGATTTCATGTTTCATTTAGCTAACATTTGACTTTAAACTTACTGTGAACCCGGGGATGAAATAAGCGAATATTTGCGAGTTTAAATTGGAAATAATTCATTTTGTTTTACAACTTAATGCGAACAGTTCAAATAACCATGTATCGTGGATTTCCATTGCATTTGTACCTTATTTCACTTAACCCGCAACATTTAAATTATTCAAGTACGTATTCCAGTCATTTGATGTGAATGCGAATAGGCTTTCCATGGATTTTTCTACTCAATCTCATTTAGGTGTTACCTAAATAAAATTAATTATAGTAATACTTACTAACATTTCATAGATATTTATTATGTTTTTGGGAATTTTGGGGCATGCCCGTATTCTCCGTTTGCAAAAATATACTAGGCGATTTAAATACTTGAAATTATTTTTAAATCGTGATAAACACCTTGAAGTGCGGTAAAATATACAGTAATATTAATTCGTATGTTTTGCTGAATGTTGGACAACTCCTTCACCATAAAATTATAAATAACTTTAAGGTACTCACAAATTTTCTATTTCTGGCAGAATTTTTCATATTACTAGTTTAAGTTATCGATAAAAATACATTCTTCGATACTACCAAAGATCTAGCCAAGACGAATGATACCCTATAAAAAGAAAATTAGTTTAAAGCTGGATTTATAAGCTCAAAAAATTCGCTGAGGTTTAGTTGGCGTTGAAAATTAGAGGTTATTTTAAACTAAAGGGAACACCCAGATTAATTTGTAAACTCAGTTCCTGCAAAGTTCGATAGTTTCAAGAGGTTCCCGGGTAGTTCGAGATTTTCCTTGTCCGGAGTTCGGAAGTTCGTTTCGACCAATGGATATTTTAAAGTCACGTGGTTCGTTGTTTACGTTGCCATTCCGCCATTTGTTTCTTCTTTTTGTTGTCTTAAGCGCGATTTATACTTTGACGCTTGACGATCACGTTTGAAGTTTGACGGTGACGCTTGTAGAATTCCATTTTTGGTGCATTTATAGTTTGACGCTTGACGTTCAACATTTTCGTGTCATAACCTCATTATTTTGTTGTGTTCAGCAGCAGCATTACTTAAAAAGAAACAAAAGCGAAAAAGGCAGTATAAAATTAGACCCATAAACAGAAGACGACATAATAAAGTACAAATATTATACAAATATGAAAGAGCAGTATTGACAGTTAACTATCACGTGCAAATACTGTCGCATCCTATTGGCTGTTACGTCATATTTTACGGAATTTCTACGAGCAGTGAGCGTCAAAAGTTAAAATTGGTTTATCTTGAGCGTCACGTCAAGCGTCAAGCGTCAAAGTATAAATGGGTGTATATATTTCCTATTCTTCAATCTTCAACCGACCACGTCAACGTGATCGTCAAGCGTCAAAGTATAAATCGCGCTTTAAGGTTAGTTTTGTGTTGTGTGCAGGAAAAAATGGATAGTATGGAGAGTAATGACACTATTTGTTGTTACTCGACTTAATTCAAACTTATGAAATATTTTAATCCGTTTTATTCCACACAAATTTTAACCATTCAAACAGAAACTTTTCGAACTTCGCTACTGACTTTATAAATACCATTTTCTGAACTGTCGAATATCGAACCTCACCAACTTGAACATAACTTCAACCTTGCCAAATTTTCAGTTTTTAAATCAAGCTAAAAGTTAGTTGATCATCTTCGAACGTTACTATTCTTAAAACAAGGATACATGAGTATTATTTTGGTTATTACCTCTTGTGCTGTTATTAAGAAGTTTGTGGTTATGTGTATTTTACCCCCAAGTCTATTTGGGATAAATAGTACTTATCTGGGAGCTCTCCCGATGCGTCATTGGCGAACGAAAATATTTAGCACGTTTTTTTTAAATCCAATGTAAAATACAATCCAACAAACTCAGCAAAACGATTATTTTAATATTTTAAAGTCAAAGTAAACTAGAATACGTTTTACTTTCCCACGCGAATGACGCAGTGGCCTTTTCTTAGTTGATTCTTATGAGAAAAAATTTGTTAAAGATTTTACCAGTGTTATTTTAAATAAAATTACTTTATCCAACACATGACAGTTATGACTGTCATTATCAATGTCATTTTAGACAAGTAAACTATCAAATAACACACTAGTGAGTTTCCCTTTGTCTTAAATATTTTCAATTTTCAAATTGACCAATTCATCGCATCTACAAGCACCGCTAATCCCCATTATCAAAGCCACTTTCATCAACAAGTACTCGTCGTCGGGAGCTTCGTTCAAAAACTTCTCTATTTCAGGTCGTTCTAATGTCTTGTACTTCTTTGGTTTGTATCCCTGTGATTTGCTTTTCAAAAAGCTCGTTAGTTTGCCATATTTTGAAATGTATTTTTTTTATACAGGTGAATAGTCGAGCGAAACATCGTGTATTTGGTCCATAGCGACGATGGAGCTAATTTTTTTTGCAAATGTAAAAAATAAGCCAATAGAACATTTTCATCGATACCTCTATCTTCCGTGAATTCATCCAAGACTCAAACATTTTGAACTCCTTGTCGTAAGCATCTCGCGACTTTTCTGGCAAAATCTGCATCGCTGCTTCTTCCGCTTCCGTAAGGATATCCTCAGGAACGTCATTTTCATCGGTTTCCTCCATTTTTTATAGGTTTTTTTCTTCAAAAAAGCTTCCCTTTTCTGCAGGGAAAACTGGCAAGTGTCAAAATTTATTTAAACATTTGCTAACAATGTATCATGCCCATGGCAACCAAACAATCAACCAATTTTGACCAAAATTTAAAAAAGTCACTGTCAAGTCATTCTGACATTTATAGGGTACTGAGACGCAAGTTGCTTTGATTTGATCACGAAACTTATTAATTATTATCTCATAAAAAAACGATTTCTTCGACTTGTTGGATAAAACATTGTATGCCACTCGTGTGTTATGTTTCCTAAATCACTTGAGAATTTATACCACTCGGCCTGACGGCGTCGTGGTATAAATCTTTCTCGCGTGACTTATTTTTGACATAACACACTAGTACCATAAATAACTATTATTATAATTTTTTTAATTTATCGGGTATACCAATATTCTAAAAAATTGCCGAGGATGGGGACGCCTAGGTTCTACCTGTTCAAGAGCATCATGGATGTAGTTACGCCACTGTCTTAAATCCAATATAAACCACCAAATTTGTTTAAATGGAGTTTAAATTCAAATTAACGGAGAATGCGGCCATGCCCGATCATTTAAACAAAATAAAATCACTTTTACCATTTACATAATACACTGTACAAGCATACAAATAAAAAATATTGGTTTTAAACTTAACTTCAATTCTTATCGAAATCGAACTAATAGATAATTTCTATACTGTATGTAAAAAGACAGTGTTGTGCGGAAACTGTATTTGTATGAATTTCATAAAATGGGCAATATGGGCAATGTAATAATGTGGCTTTCATTGGAGTAAACTTTTATTAGATTCGTTTTTAAATATATTTTTTCTAATACAGGGTGCTACTAAACTCACCAAAGATGACATCGAACGAGTGTTTGCTCTATATGACAGGGTATGTAAATATACGTAATATTTTATATCTTTAATAAGTAATGAAGAACATGTCACATTTATGTTCTTTTTTGTGATATTTTAAAATTTACATATTTTTGATATTATTGTTGGTTAGAATCGTTTGTTTTTTAAAGATAAATAGTTTTAGTATGTTAATAAGGCAAACCAAGATTATTAAAAAATGAAGGTAAAGTCTGTTCAGAGATATAAGAAAGTGACTAACTGATCCCTATTGAAATATGGCCGAACAGGTCCGTATTTTGCTTAGAATTTAATCATGGTTTGTAATAAAAATAAGTAAGACAATAAATAATATTTTATTTATGTTTAAATGTCAAATTACAAGTTAGTTTCCACTTGTTTAACATGTGTAACAGAATTTGCCCAACTTTGTAAAGGGACGTTAAAAACTTCAGTTTCTATAAGCTCAAGTACACTGGAGTTAATAGTAGGGCAAATATTGTTACGACGAATGGCAGATTTCAGTTGGTGCCAAACATGTTCGATGGGATTAAATATACAATGGTATAGTGGAAGCCTTAAAACTGTATGCCCTAGATTTTTTGCATAATTATCACAGAAGTATTCCTTTTGTACTTTTAAACTTTGTAACACCTCAATTAATTGCCTTTTGGTGTAATCTTTCTGAAAATAAATGTCATTATCATACATGTAGTTTTGGATTGTTGCTTTTGTGTCATTTGAGGAGGGAGTCTTGGTCAACTGCCTACTACGGTAGCTTGCATTGTCCATTACAATTACGCTGTTCGGAGGTATATTTGGAATTAGCTTGTTTTTAAACAATTTTTCAAATAAATCAGCAATGGTGTCCTCATGGTAATCCAGAGAAGAATCTTCAATGTCTTTTGCAGACAGAGAAAGATCATTTGAAATCCATCCGTCTTTAGATCCAGCATGCAAAATCGAAATTCGTTTACCTCTTTTTGATGGCGCGCTTGTTTTACACTTGCCGCTTGAGTCAACCCAACCCTTTTCCGGGGTATCATATGTGTCGAACCAGATTTTATCAAAGTAAATAATCGGCCTTTGCTGATCTCTGTAAATCCTAATTTTTTGTAGATGTTCGGATCGCCATTCCCGAATTCTACTGGATTCCATTAAAACTTGTCTTTTGTTAATTTTTTTAAAATCTAAAACCAATGTGTTGGATACACACCGGTTTCATATTTTTCAAGCCTCTTAATTAAATTACCTAATGTAGGCACACTTTGTTCCTCGTATAACATGTAAATTTTACCCGTATTATATCTTGATCACTCCCATCTACCTTCGAGAAAATACCAGTATCGGTTCTTTTTTTCCTCGCTAAAATGGAATTATTCACAATTTTCCATACAATTGATGTTGAAATTTTTGTTAATGTGGCCATTTCTTTTAACGCTGCTTGCTTGCTGACCGCACGTTCAATAAGAGTTGAATAAACATTGTTAATAACTTCCTTAGTTTCCACAGAAAAGTGTTTTCTGCTTTTCGAGATACATTAGGCTCGCACATATTTTTCATGACTCACACACAATTAAACAAACGTTGTATTGCACACGAAGTAAGAATAATTATTGAGCTTAAAACTAACTAGATTGGCTATATATACAGTCTTTAGAACATAATTTGTTTTATAAAATTAACCCTCTCATTTTGAATCAGGTGAAAATCGGTTTAAAATCACTAAACTATTACTTTAATAATGAAATTACGTCTTCCGGATTTGCAGTTTACCTTAAGACATTTTTAAGTACGGACCATAATTTACCTGAATTTATTTATTTATTCATTGTTTGTTTATGGCCACCCTTGGATAATCCCATTCAAAGGCAAAGTGAAACTTTCTTATATCTCCGGACAGGATTTACCTACATTTCTAACAGTTCTTTTCGCAGTAGTAATTAGTTCAGGTAAGTTCAGATTAGTTCACGTCGTATCCCTGCCAAAAGTCACTAACTAACATATTATCACTTTTAAGATAATTGAATATAAAGTTTTTATTCAATTTTTTAAATTGATCTATAATTTTTGTTAGATAAGCTGAACTTTTAAAGGAAGCTAATAATTTATGTTATTAGTCTCAATAGCATTAATTCAATTATATTTTGCGCAAGTGTAATTTCATGGTAATTACGTCATTAAGTGATTTTTTGCACTAAATAGATTTTAGAAAATACAATTCGTTTTTTATCAGCCCATTTCTTATCAACCACTATAATTATTATAGTCGAAAATCTTATTAATTAACCACTATCTTCATCTTC
The DNA here is from genome assembly GCA_963920685.1 of Polydrusus tereticollis. NCBI lineage: Eukaryota > Metazoa > Arthropoda > Insecta > Coleoptera > Curculionidae > Polydrusus > Polydrusus tereticollis. The sequence goes on from OY987326.1 coordinate 203,794,894, forward strand.
ACCTTCGCCTTTGACAGGTTCTACAGTATCATCTAGTAGGATGTTGGTAGTTGGTAGCGATTGATATTCTTGAGACATAGTTTTAACAGATCTTGCTGTTTAAGAACACTTATGGACAGATAATCATGATACACTTTTTTTCTTTTAGTTATGGTATTTCGATCACCTCTCTTGAAAACGTTTAAATTAATATGGGATTCAGTGTGGCTATAACGAAACTTTATTATTCTCGGGCTTTCTTTTATATCGTCATCATTTTATCTGAAGCCACTTGATTGTATTAACATTATCAAGCATTTACTCAGATCCTTAAGGTCAAGGATATCAGGAAACTTTAACTTAAAACTAACTAACACTTACTTACTCGCTTAAGGATTTTTCACATTATCAATTTCAATGCTAGTTTACTCAATGGCCTTTACGGCATACAAATAACCGATATTAATGATTCGTTTGCAGTTAGTGACTTCAAAAATTGAAATATACAATTAAAATGCAGGGCGCAGTTAGTTAATTTTATCTCTAAATATCGGTATGTTCTATCAATTTTTGCCTTTTTTACCACATGTATTTTAAAAAGCTTCAACTTTTTAAATTTTAATATTTAATTTTCATAATTGACCTTTTCTTTAGGACAACAATGGCACAATAGAAAACGAGGAACTCAGGGGCTTTCTCAAGGATCTATTGGAACTTGTCAAAAAGGTAAGCGTATAACCTGGGAGGGCCAATTAAAGTTATTAAAAAGGAGCTTCTGATAACACCGCGTTTAACTTCACCTTATTAGCCTACCTTAAAGGCACCTAGCTTAATGCTTGTATAGTAGAGTTTACGTTATATCGTTGTTCTTTTGACTGCCATAAAACCCTAATTATCCCTTTCGCCTTCAAATATCCCAAGTTTACATATTTTTGGGTTAAGTCGAAGTACAAATTATCTGCATCCCTAAATGCTATACCATTTTAAGTTGGTATAAACATCTAATAATAGCAAGTTGATTTTTACTAATTTAAATTAAAATTGGTTTTCCGACAAAAGAATTTTGTAATATTAATGTTTGGTTTACCGGCGTGTGATATTTTTTGTTGTATTAGTGGTAGAGGACTTATGCTGAGAGTATGGCATGTTCTAGTGTTACTTTCAGAAGAAACCATTTGTCTACCGATGCCAAAGAAATAATTAAAAATGTAAACCAATTTTTGCTGAAAAGAGATTTTAATTCAAGTGATGCTTTAGCCGAGAAGTCTGCTTTAACTAGTACTTCTTTATTATTAGTACAGGATATAGTACTGAAACCTATCATTTCGAGAAAGCACCGAAGTGACCGTGGCACATTTAGAAGTATTAACGAGAATGATTTGGATTTACTAAGAAAGGAAATTTATCAAATGTATGAAGGACAATCTGTACCGACCCTGGTCTTCCCAAAATAGAGTAATACTAACGACAAAACAAACATTTCTTGTAGCATTTCAAGCCTAAGAAAAATTTTGCGTAAAATGGGTTTTAAATATCACACAATTAATAAAAGCAAACGTTAATGGACTGTCAACGCTTACGGGAATGGCGTCATAAATATTTAACCACTATTAAACAATATACAGGATGTTTCAGAATAAGATGCTGATCCTTAACGGTGTGAATCCTTAGGTTTTTTAAGAAGAAAAGTTCAAATTAACATAATATATCCTTAACCTTTCAACTTTCGAACTACAGGGCGTTAAAGTTTTAAGAAAAAAATCGTTTTCTATCATAACTTTAACAACTTTCTAGCTATTTTTATGAATTTTTCACACATGCCCTCTAAGCATCAATAGCCATTTTTTGGTGTAGAAAAATTTTAAAAAATTTTAACCAGTGGCGTCCTGAGAGGGTTTGGACTAGACATTTTGGAAAAATATTATGTACGCCACTGCTTTTTCCCAAGATAAAAATTATTTTTAAAATACTCATTCATTTTAGGCCAAATTTAATATCTTGCCTTTTTATCGTCCGACAAACAGTTTCCGACAAAAAAAATAAAAAGCATTAAATGCGCATTCGCTATGCGCCTATGGTTTCTGACAAGTAGGCTATGAACTTTGTTAAGGAAACAATGACAATAACGAAATATTTAATGACAAATAGTTTTGACAGCTATTTATTTATGTACACGGCTTTCCACTTAACTTAAATTTTAAAAACGTAATACTTTTTTAACGTATAAGTATCATGGTAAATTTTACAAATGTCGAGTTTGCGGATATGCATTACCTGTACGGGCTTGCTGACAGCAATGCATTCGAAGCCAGACGATTATACCAAGAGCGTTATCCAAATAGAATAGTTCCGGATCACGAACGATTTCAGGAACTCACTCAAGTTATATGAAACGGGATCTTTTGAAACAAAAAACTACTTAAAAGGGGCACACCAAACTACACGAACACCGGAAACCGAAGAACCTGTTTTAAATTTAGTGAAACAAAACCCTAATATAAGTACCAGAAAAATTGGGAATATTTTAAATATTACTCATGTCCTAGTCTGGAGAATTCTTCAAAGTTATTTGTTATATCCGTACCATATTCAACGGGTCCAGGCCCTACTTCCTAGGAATTTTCCATTACGCATCAATTTCTGCCAATGGTTTATTCAAATGGTTACCGAAAATCCCCAATTTGATGCCAGAATTTTGTTCACGGACGAAGCTAATTTTTCTAGGAACGCCATACAAAATTTTCATAACAATCACTTCTGGGCCGAAGAAAACCCACATGCCATTACGGAATCCCACCACCAAGAGCAATTTTCTGTAAATGTTTGGGCTGGAATTATTGGTGATTATTTAATTGGGCCTTATTTTTTACCAGCCAGATTGAACGGAATCAATTATCGCCAGTTTCTTGAACACACTTTACCAAATTTGCTAGACGACGTCAATATTTTAACCCGACATCGTATGTGGTTTATGCACGATGGTGCACCTGCCTATTTCAGTCTCTTAGCACGAGAGTTTTTAAATCAACATTATAGTAATCGATGGATAGGGCGCAGAGGAACACAATCGTGGCCATTTAGATCCCCTGATCTGAACAGTCTAGATTTTTTCCTGTGGGGACATCTGAAAACGTTGGTTTACAGCATCCCAATAAATACTGAAGAGGAGTTGAGAAACCGCATAATAGTTTGTTTCGACACTATCAGGAATACTCCAGGATTTTTTCAAAGGGTACGAGACTCAATGAGGAGAAGAGCTGAAGCATGCATTCTTGCCACTTTCAACAGCTAATCTAAATTATTTTCGTTTTTGTTCACACGTTATTTAATGTTAGTTGTTTTAATTTAATGTTAAAAAATAAACCATAGGCACATAGCGAATGCGCATTAAATGCTTTTTATTTTTTTTTGTCGGAAACTGTTTGTCGGACGATAAAAAGGCAAGATATTAAATTTGACCTAAAATGAATGAGTATTTTAAAAATAATTTTTATCTTGAGAGAAAGCAGTGGCGTACATAATATTTTTCCAAAATGTCTAGTCCAAACCCTTTCAGGACGTCACTGGTTAAAAAATTTTAAAATCTTTCTACACCAAAAAATGGCTATTGGTGCTTAGAGGGCATGTGTGAAAAATTTATAAAAATAGCTAGAAAGTTGTTAAAGTTATGATAGAAAAACGATTTTCTTCTTAAAACTTTAACGCCCTGTAGTTCGAAAGTTGATAGGTTAAGGTTTGAACTTTTCTTCTTAAAATCACCTAAGGATTCACACCGTTAAGGATCAGCATCTTATTCTGAAACACCCTACTTTGACGAAAATGGTTCAATACACATGACACTGCAAGTAAAGATGGAATGATTTTTCAAAAAAATGTCAAACTAAGACTTCTTCAAATAAAGGCAAAATAATAACAATATTACAGCAGGCTAGACACTGACGCACAACTTTTTGAAGATTGGTTTGAACATCGACTTCTTAAAAAGATATACCCAAAAATAGCGTTATTGTAATGAACAATGCTAGTTATCATAGTCATCAAGTAAAAATGTTTCCTAGTTCTAACAGTGCAAAAGCAGAAATTCCAATTTTTTTGATAAATAGTAACATTTACTTTGAAAACACTTACAAAGAATGGGATCTAAACAAACAAACAGAGTAAGTTACATTTCTGCTGACAGTTGGAAAAACAGTATACAACATGTAGTTAAGGTGGAAAATTCTTATATTATTATGTTTATGAGTACTAATGTCCAACTCTTAGTAATAAGTTTAGATGAAGATAGAGATAGTGACACAGAACTAAATTTAGAGTAAAGTAGAATTAAGTTGCCAAAATTGATTATTGTAAAACTTTTCTGTGTACAGGGTGATCGCGTATAATGTTACCCCCCTTTAACTTCTTTGTTTCGCTATTAAGAAAAAACTGTTAAATACAAAAGGCGTAGGATGTAATGTAAACTTTTTGCAAAATATATTTTCGTAGATACAGGGTGTTGCATAAAAGCGTGACAGATCGAAGTTATATTTTTTTAAATGAAATACCCTGTATATTGTTGCATTATTGGATTCTACGGACAATTCTAAACATAATTTATGTATAACACTATATATTTAAATTGATCCGTTCAAAAAGTTTGGAATAAATTCGTTTAAAATTCAGGTGATTATTTTCTGGAAAAACGCTTGGACATGTCGATTATTATTTTTAATTGCGAATTTTTTGACATAAGAAATGTGTATACAGGTTGTCTCAAGAAGAACATATACCGTTAACATCAATTTTTTTAAATAGAACGCCCTGTATATTATATTATTTTTAAATTCTACGATACATTCTAAACACTTTTTGTATAACATACCATATCTCCAAAATCAACGGTTTTCGATATATTGACATTTTTTCTGGTACGAAAACTACAATTAAAAATTAACTCTTTACATCTATTTAGTCTATAATATTTACATAGACAATATTAAATTTTATTTTAATTAATTCTGAAATTGACCGCCACCAACTTCCTGGCAACATGCAAGTCGATCTTTGAATTCTTCCAAAACGTGATGGATTACCTGGGGCTCTATTAATCTAACCTCATGCCTTATTCGAGCTTTAAGTTCATCAATATTGTTAGGTCTGTTAAAGTATACTTTAGATTTTAAATAGCCCCACAGAAAAAAATCTAGCGGGGTCAAATCTGGTGACCTTGCCGGCCATTCTATTGGACCCCGTCGACCAATCCACTTGCCAGGAAAGACTGTATCCAAGTACTCACGCACCGGGCGTGTGTAATGGGCTGGTGCTCCGTCTTGCTGGTACCATAGGTTATTGTTGGGAATGTCTGGCTCATCTGGATTTGGATAGAGTACAGCAAGTGCCGGTATTAACTTAAATTCTAAAAATTGTAGATACAGTTCGCCATTTAACGTACCATCAAAAAAGAAGAGACCTAAAATCCGGTTATCAACAATTCCAGCCCAAATATTCACTTTTTGCGGGTATTGTGTGTATGATCCAGTGCGGATTTTCCTTAGCCCAATATCGACAGTTTTGGCGATTCACATGCCCATTTAGAGTAAACGTTGCTTCATCAGAGAACACAATTCTTTTTAAAATTTGAGGATCTTCAATGTATCTGTTCATCATTATTTCGCAAAATTCTGTTCTTCTATCCAGGTTATCTTCATTAAATTCATGAACCAACTGTACCCTATAGGGATGCCATTTATTTTTGTGTAAATAATTCAATACGGCTGCTTGACAAATATTATTTTCCGTGGCAATACCGCAAGTAACACTATGGTGGTTTTCTTGGACATGGACAACTAAGAGGACATTTAACTGCACATCTTCTAAAATCCTAGGTCGACCTTGAATATAATTGTCTCTAACATGCACCAAATCCCTATATTTTTTTACAATTTTACTAACAACAGATTGAGATATTGGTGCTCGGTTTGGGTACTTATTGTTAAATAGCTCACACACTTCTGTTTGGGTTCGCATCCTATCTCCATAGCCAAGCATCATTAGTACCTCTATCCTATCTTTTTCACTTAACCGCGCCATTTTTACAGAATTACTTGAAGTTAGATAGATCTACACAATTTAAAGAATTTTTGACAAGAAATAAATGTCTGTGTCAAAATAAACTAATTCAGGTAACAGGTTACAGTAATAATAAAGAAATGCGCAATTAAAACTAAAAATCCACGGTTCTCAGCATTTTTTCAGAAAAATATTAAAATGTAAATATATCGAAAACCGTTGATTTTGGAGATATCGTATGTTTTACAAAAAGTGTTTAGAATGTATCGTAAAATTTAAAAATAATATAATATACAGGGTAATCAATTTAAAAAAGTATAACTTTGATCTGTCACGCTTTTATGCAACCCTGTATCTACGAAAATATATTTTACAAAAAGGGTAACATTATACGCGATCAACCTGTACACACATTGTACTGCATTTAAATATTAAATCTAATTTTAATATTGTATTAGTGTGTAGTATACCTAAATCGTAACACTGTAAATTTTAATCATAAGAACTTGTAAAAATCTTCCTTGTATACCTAGTGTACTTTGTTGCCGACTGTGAAACTTAATTTTATTGAAACGAATAAATCTGTATTTCAGTATTTCAATATCTTTCATTGTAAAGTACGATACACGATAAATGGTCATGATTAACTAACGCCTTTATACTTTATACCTGCTTGTCCTTCTATTTTGGTAAATAAACCATGTCGGTCCAGGGTGGTAGTAGGAGCATTGAAACAATGTTTGTATAATAATATGTACAAAAATTTATTGTGTATTGCTAACTTTGGCGTAAATTATTAATATGCGTAAAAGTAGTAAGCCGTAATATATAATTTTTATTATACAGGGTGTCATACGTAGAAGTTCCACCCACATTTATTTTCTTTAGTTTTTTCGGAATAATTTTTCTCTTGCTTGAAAACGAATGGTATAGGCTTTTTTGGCATCTGTGTAATTAAAAAAAAATAAAAAATAAAGGGTTTGCTTTCTCCTTCTGCCAGAACCATCCTCAGACGCGTTTCGCTGTATTACAGCTCGTCAGTGAGACTATAGGTTCTGACAAAAGGAAAAAGCATAGGTGTCTGTTTTAAAACAGAAAAAATGGGATGAGACGGAGAATGAAGCCAGATGGCCATGGAATACCCAAGCTGGGCGTCGGTTTTAGTAAACAAAAATCAGGTATGCTTAAGAATTGGTGTTCTTTACCAGCACCACGAGATGGAGCCATCTGGCTTCATTCTCCGTCTCATCCCATATTTTCTGTTTTAAAACAGACACCTATGCTTTTTCCTTTTGTCAGAACCTATAGTCTCACTGACGAGCTGTAATACAGCGAAACGCGTCTGACGATGGTTCTGGCAGAAGGAGAAAGCAAACCCTTGATTTTTTTTAAGTTTTTCGGTTACTAAAACCGACGCCCAGCTTGGGTATAGCGCTGCCTAGAGAGGACTCCTGCAATTGTGACTTAATGTCTTTGCAGGAGATCCTCTGATATTTGTGGCTTTGTAAGTCCATGTCAGAGGGCGCAGGTATGCTTAAGAATTGGTGTTCTTTACCAGCACCACGAGATGGAGCCATCTGGCTTCATTCTCCGTCTCATCTGTGTAATTACCGGGTTGAAAATACGGAACTTCTACTATCTACTATCATCCCCTGATATACTTAAAGGTTTTACGTTTGCCCAAAATTTTTTATAATTATTTTCGACTTCAAGTACATGATTAACGCACGCTTTTCAACCGCTCTCTGGTATTAATTTACACTTAGCTTTAATTACTTTAATTACATTAGCGGACATTTGTTTGCGGTTTGAAGATGTTGGGACCTACACAATCGGGTTTAATCGGTTAATTAATTTATTACAGTAAAGGTCAATGATATAGTGTAAACTGTACTATATCAAAGTAGACCAAAATGCAGCTGCCTCTAAATTTTGAGCCAAATGCTATTAACTTGCCCCGGCGCACACTTACATTTATCGTGGTATCGTCGTTATTATTGGGAATTTTTATATAATTTTTTTTTTCTAAACATTGGACAAAGTATAGAGACTAATAATCAATATTAAGAAAAAAAAAAGATTTCTTGAAAATTCTAGAGATGAGTAACCACCTAATCGACATTGACAACCAAACCCAAGAATCATCTGAATTATGAAATGAAACATTAACCTTATGGTGTTGCAAGTCACAAGACGCCTCAGTTATCTTCTGAATCTGGCACTAATTAACATTTTTTTCTAAATAGACCATTTAAGTGATATCAAATTGATATCCTTATTATTTTTACGATAATATAATAAGGTTGTTAATTTAAGGATTATGACGCTCAAGACCTTCAAGACTTCGAAGAGACAATCCTCAGAGGCGTAGACTACAACCAGGACGGCAAAATCAACAAAAAAGAACTGACGATGATCCTTCTTGCCATTGCGAAACACAATCAAGAGGAGGAGCCCGCAGCATAAATTTGAATCACAAAACGAATAATCTCTAATTTTAAGATTTTAAAGTTGCCAATTTATCGACGTTAAAACTAGCACAAATTTTTAAAACTAAAGAGTTTTATAATAAGTGTCTAAGAATACTCGTTAATGAATAGAACTTGTAAAGCTCATTATAACTCTTTTAGTCGTGATTCTTCATATATTTTTTGTAGATGGCGAACTTTGACATCTATATATTTATTAAAATTGTTCATGCCATGCCAAAAGATCCGTTATGAAAGTAACAATAGTACGCACGAGTGTTTATAAGATACTTGCAACTTTCGCGCTTGGACACTTACAGGAGCTAATTTTTATTGAGTCTGTCATAAACGAGCCAAACGAAATTTATGTAGTTTTTTTAACCGGAAAAATTATTTCTGTTTTGTTTCTTTTTTTTATGATACTCAATAGTTTTCTGATACAAAGCCTCCACCAATAATTAAAAGTTTCTGCTGGCTCTGTTGTCTGAGATACAAATGAACTTTTAAAATTAAAGTTGTAGGAATGGACATAAATCGCCAGAATCTGTCACAAGAAAGTATAAGTCAGTAACTCGTATACATATTTTACGCCATTCCATATATTTTTCGATAAAACAACCTATATTCGGTGCCGGATCTACAATAAAAGCGCCCATAGGCACTTCTTTCCAAGCGCCCCCAAACAATATTTTTATTGATATAAAAAAGGAGCTAAGGTTAAGGTTAGAATTTCTTGGCCAACAGAGTTCCGCTAGTACGTTTTTGTTCGATTTAGTGTCGAGAATGATCTTTCTCCCGATGTATTTGTAATTGGTAGTGTTAAAAAAATTCTTTACACGATTTCGACATTTGGGAACATAGTTGCCAAGTTTTGGCTTTAATAAATTTAAGATAGTGCTTGATATTATTGATATCGTCAAATATTTAAATTGGACGATCTCCTCAATAAATGATAGATGAGTTTTGGACTTCCATTGTCATTATTTATTATTATCACAACGTTTCAACTGGTGAGTATCTCCAGTCGTCTTCAGGTGAATAATGAACAAGATACGAAACTACGAGGGTATTTATACTACCTCCTGGTTAGCAGCGCATGACCGAGATTGGTGCAGTCATGCGTTACTGTATGGTTCTAAACTAAGCTTACATCTACTTAACAAGGGTTTCCAAATATTTCTTATGTCTAAAGAGGGCTTACTAAAGCAGTCTGGATTTTGGGTTATGACGGCCGCTTCTTTGAATTTCCTCTTTCGCCAGTGTTCTTCTTTGAGTATAATTTTTGCCTCTGACCATTGCAGGTGATGGCCATGTGTCCAAGCATGTTCTGCCGCACCGGATCTGTTTGTTTCTCCCTTCTTTGTGTGGTTTCGGTGTTCCTTGATCCTTGTTTCAAGGGGGCGTAGGGTTTCACCAACATAGGATTGTCCGCACTCGCAAGGTATTCTATATACGCAGTTCTTCGTGTCCCTTTGGCTGGTTGGCTTCGTCTTTGTCAGGTGGCTTCTTAAGGAATCTTTGGAGCTGAATACTGTTCGAATTTTGTATTGCTGTCCTAATCTTCGGATTTTCTCGGAGATTCCCTTGACATATGGTACCTTTATGGTGGGTCCAGTTTCGACGTCATCTTTCTGTCTATTCATGTGATTCTTACGCTTCTTGATAGTCTGGTCTATTAGTCTCGAGGGGTAGCCATTTGTGTTGAGGTCCTTTTTTGATGGTGTTGAGTTCTTCGGAAAGAGATTCTTCGGAGTTACAGAGAGTAAATGCTCTGTCAACAAGTGTTTTGACTATCCCATGTTTTGTGGTATTTGAGTGGTTTGAGGCGTAATTAAGATATCGACCAGTGTGAGTTTTCTTTCTATATACCGATGTTTGGATGGTGTCCCTGTTCTTCTGTACTATGACGTCTAGAAACGGTAGTTTATTGTTTTCCTCCTTCTCCATGGTAAACTTGATTGTTGGTGCCAAGTTATTCATGTGATGTAGAAAGGCTTGGAGTTCGTCATCGCTTCTATTCCAAATAATGAATGTGTCGTCAACGTAACGAAGCCATAGTTTCGGTTTTATTTTTGCATTTTCAATTGCCTGACTTTCGAACCATTCCATGTATATATTGGCGATTACTGGAGAGAGGGATGATCCCATCGGTAGTCCGTCTAGAAAACTGTAGAATCTATCCTTTTCTTGGAAATAAGAATTGTTTAGACAGCATTCTAATAGGTCCATTATGGCGTTGATGGGTAGCGATGTTCGTTCCTCGAGGGTTTGGTCTTCTCCAAGTTTCCTTCTGATGATCTCAAGTGTATCCCTCACTGGGACATTTGTATAAAGGCTCTCGACATCGAAGCTAACTAATCGATCCTCCGGTTGTATTTCCTTTCCACTTTAAATGATTCATCTAAAACATGAGAATGTAAGTTTCGCAATAATTTTAAATCCGTATCATTCATAGTTTTTATATTATTTAAGAACTCAAAAATGTTTTCTATTTAATAATATACTTGGACTCGACGCTCGAGTCCTTGATTCAAGGAGTCCAGAATATTATTATAAACGTTAATCCTAAAATCACTTTTTCCATCAAACGTGACATCTATGCCAGCGCCTTCATCAAATTGTCTTTTTCTTGTTTTGTGTCTTCCCTGGTCTTTTTTGTAATTATCTTCTTTTGCATACATTTTTCCCCTCTCTTCATAAAAATTATAGTTATCTGTGATAGATCGAAAATACCCTATTAATGATTTATAAATTTTTACTGCGGTAGATACATCTGTATCAATAGTTTGGAGTGACTCACTTGATCACATTTTTCCAACACGTCGGACCAATATACAGTTAATATTCCCATTTCTAATGAATAAGAATCATTGAGTAGCTCCGTGGCCTCAGCTCTTGTTATCGGTTTTTTAGAACTATTTTTGGATATAGTTGATAACGTTTTACAAAATCCTTTCAAGGAAGTTGTAAGGGCTTTGCAAGCATCTGCCCTGACTGACCAACGAGATATTGATAAAGCTTTGGGAAGCATAATTTTAGAAGGTTTACCTTCTGTGGACTGATTGGTTTCTTGTAATTGCTTTTCCTGTTCTAAACTATTTTTTAATATACTCCATCATCCTGTAGACACCGAAAAAATTGTATAAACCGTTTAAACAAATATAAGATATTCGGTTACACCCAAACAACACTCTGCGGCTGCTGTTCCCAATAAGTTTAAGGAATGTGCAGTGTAGGGCCCAAAGGTCACCAAACGATTCATTTTTTTTATACGTGCTTGAAGACCACTATAAACCCCTGATAAGTACTATCAAACGATTGTCCCCTGCATTCTTCAATTTTAATTTGGTTTTCCTCAAGGGTGTCTAAAATGCATTTTTCCATGTCGGCACTTTTATGATTTTGAACAAATGTTAAGAATCGCTCCACTGGTATCAGTAACATATCGTACAATAACTGGTTTGAATGTGTAATATCCGGGGTAGACTCTACACTAATGTAGTAGTTCAGGTAAAGTTATTCTTTCTTTTTTGTTTTTCCAGGTATCAATTAATTAAAAAGCCAAAACGCTGGCGCCCCTAGGCAATTGCCTAGTGGTAAATCCGGCCCTGCCTATATTGTATATTACTAGGTATGATTTTTATTTTAAAATTATATATTTTAAATCGTTACGGATGATTTAAAAATACTTACCTAGTTTAAACCAATCAAGTTTATTATTTTTGTTCGAAATATATCGCCCAAATGGATGGACAAGTAGATAACATTTAGATTTCAAATTTCGCTTTAAAATGATTTATACCCAAGAAGAAAAGTGTAAAGTAGTAATGATAGTTTATTTATTTTATAACAATATTAGAAATATTAAAGATGGCTGTTATATTTCCAACAAGAATCATACATTTTCGATTAGTTTAAAATAAATATTTCAGGTTGTTGAATTTCAAAATATGGAATGGTTTAAAAACACACATGAGCCTTGTCAATTGTCTTTTTCTTATAAGAAATTCCGGCGATTTAGGCCCATCCCTAAAACTTTTATTCCAGGGTTTTTTTCCTCAACAGCAGAGAAACCGATTAATTTTACGAGAAAAGTGTGTATACAGGGTGCCCCATTTTTGTCACTTTTTGGGGGTATTGGAGTTATTATTAAAGATAGAGTGTTGCGGTTTTCACCTCGTATTTCCGTTATGCTTTAGCTTATTAAAAAGGTAAAACTAATCTTGATGGAATTTTCTTGCGTTGAGTTCAGTGGCGCAGTCAGTTTCTTTTTCTAAGAAAATTAGTTTTTGAGATATTAACCAAACTAATAATTTTTTTAAATAGGACGCCCTATATTTATTTTTCGTATTAAGGATCATTTGGGATTCCTAAAAATATATAGTTGTTAATATTTATTTTAAACAACAAGCTCGAAATTTCTTATTTAATTATTGACTTTTTTTTAAACAGTACGGCATGATGCCAAATGCCACATTTTAACAATAATAATTATTCTAAAGATTAATAATAAGTACATAAAAAGTCAATTATATTGTTTTTCATTATGTACTAGCACTTATTTATTAATATATTTATACCCACTTCAAAAACAACACTATATTATTATGAAACCCAAGGATTGAAATTTGAAAACAAGAAAAAAGCAGTGAGAGTTAAAACAATGAAGTTTTTTAAAACGTGGTTTTCAAAATAGCGGCCGCTTTTTAAAATATTATTTATTATTTCTTCTAACTATATTTGAAGAATTATTATAGGTCTATTATGAAGAGTTTGGAAGGCCAATTAATTGCATCACGAAATTCCGATCTACTGTAGTATAAACTAAAAAATGTATCAAAAATAATTAAGTCTTTATACATAACTGAAAATGTAGACAAATTTTAAAGTAAGTAAATATAATTATCAATATCTTGCATTTATTTCAAATAAATTGACCACGCAGCAAGTTGTTCAAGAACACAGCAAATAAAGTAAATAATTATCCATACTAAATTTTGGCAAGCACAAATCAAGCTTAACCACTATAAATGTTAATTATTTTATAGGGTGTTCCATTTAAAAAATCATAGATTCGGTGACCGTTCCAAAAACATTTTTTTAGAGAAACGTCATTAAGCTCCAAGTAAAAAAATTCTGCCAAGATCCGCTGTACAAGGGGTGCCTAAAAAACGAAGAATTTCAAAATCACCCTGTAGATCAAAAATTTGACACCGGAATCTTTCATCTTGTAATACAAAAACTAAATTGGTTTTGTAACTACACACCTTTAGTTAATATTATTATATAGGTAATATAGTAGGTATATCTAAATAGATAATAAAAACTACTTAGCTCTAGTATGAAAATCGTTACAAAATATGATTGTCAAAATCAGGATATCAACAGATAGTTGTAAAATGTTGCTTTGGTCTACCAAAACTAATAATTGTCATTCTTTCTTTTTCTTATTTTCCTACAAATAAAATATTTTGAATACTTACGGATTAAATCAGTAAAAATGAGCTTTATTGGTAAGCCACTTAAATTAGTTTAAATCTTAATGTAGAGTAAAAACACCAGTTTGGAACACCAATTTTAAAAATCTTTAATAGTTACAAGAAGTAATATTAACTTGTTAGTGGTATATATTGTATCTAGATCAATAAAAAGTAACTAGGTATGGTCCTCGACAACTATAAGTATTATTGTTAGCATTTGAATAAAAAAAAAGTCGTAAATGAATTGACACACACCGCCAGTACCGATTGAAAATAGCGGCCAAGATCAAATTCGTTGCGTGTTGCGTTTAACAACATTATTTTGATATTATTTGAGAGAACCCCTATAGTTGACTAGCACTATAAACAAGCTAAAAATTAATATTAACATCAAAAGTTGTAAAATATTTAATCAACTATTAACAGCTGCGAGTCATACTAGGAAAAATTAAAGTGGCATTATTAAAATGCATATCAAAACCCTTTTACAAAAAAATCATGTGAATATACTCGAGCTGTAATTTATGAACTATACTTTTACCGATATACAGGGTGTCCCACGACGATTTTCCCAGCATATTGCTCGGAAACGGAACCAGATAGAAAAAAAAGTTCAGGAACAAAAATTGAGGGCTTGTAAGGGAGCATCTAGGGAGGATAATTTTAGATATACAGGGTGTTTTAGAAATAGTAATATTGCTGCCAAGTCCATTTTTTTAAATGGAACACCCTGTATATTGTTAGTTTTTTGAAAAGCTTGTTTCAAGAGACATTGAACCATACCATACTTGTTACGTTTCTAATTTAAAATGACTGAAATATGAGCGGTTTATAACACTTTATTAAATTATGTAACAATCAATCGAAAATAAGAAGATAACTAAACAAAATTAATTGCGAATCACTCTCACTAATACAATATTCAAATCTGTTTATAAGATTTCTGGTACACGCTGCTGTAATCATAGCTGGAGTAACAGTTCGACAAGCTGCTATGATTTTGTTTTGCAAATCTTCGTCATCTCTAGGTTGGTTTACATACACAATTTCTTTAAGATATCCCCAAAGAAGAAAATCTAAAGGGGTCAAATCCGGTGACCGTGGGGGCCACCGGATCACAACATTTCGGCCAATCCAGCGCGCAGGAAACGTGGTATCTAAATAATTTGTAACTTGCCTGTCAAAGTGAGGGGGAGCTCCATCTTGCTGCCACCACATAGAGGCTCTTTCATTGATTGGGATATTTTCAAGTAATAAGGGAAGTTCGTTTTGAAGAAAATTTAAAAATCGTTCTCCATTTAGTGTCCCTTGGTAAAAGTAAGGACCTATAAGATAGCCATTAAATAAACCGCACCAAACGTTAACCCCCCAAACTACCTGAAAATTAGTCTCCTTCATCCAGTGAGGATTTACAGATGACCACGTAGTAATTTGCCTAGTACAACCTCTCAAATAGTGCCGTTCGGAACCGGCGATAAACTGTAGGTCCCATATACCTGTGAAAAATCTGAAAAAAGGCACACATCACAGGTATATGCGAGAGGTCGCCTACGCTCGAATGAGCATGGCACATAAAGAAGAAGAAGTAGTGGCAAATGTGGCGATTTACTATGCCGTTGTTGTGGAACCTACTTTCATCGCTCCATAAAATTTTGTTGAAAAAAAGACGGTCTTGTTCAAATTTCATTGACATCTCAGCAATGAAATTTAGGCGGCGTTCAGGATCTTCAGGTGTTAAGCCCTGCACCAGATGAATTTCTTTAATTTTGTAGGGGCGGTATTTATAATCTTTTAGTGTCCTTTCAACTGTACTTTTTCCAATACCTAATTCTTCCCCGAGGAGTCGAGTTAAGACATGTGGATACACTTGAACATAGGCCAAGATGTTAATATTGTTGTCTTCTGTTCGGACTCGTTTTCTTCTTGGTGTTTGCGCCCTACCACTGGGAAAGGAACCACTTCTTAATTTTTGTTCAACATTACGAAACGTTCTATAGCTTGTTATTTCACGATTCGGGTATCGTTGACTATACAGATTTTGAGCACGTCTTCCATTTTTGTGACATTCTCCGTATATCAGGAGCATGTCGACATACTCGTCATATGTAAAAAGCGAAGGCATTTCTCACTACTTAAAATAATTAACCATGAAACTACTTCTGATTCGTGACATGACAGCCCCCGTCATAGTCTTCAATATTTCGCTGGTGGTTATTGTTATTATTGCATATCTGTTCATGCTTACGTAATTGATCATTTAATCGCTCATATTTCAGTCATTTTATATTAGAAACGTAACAAGTATGGTATGGTTAAATTTCTCTTGAAACAAGCTTTTCAAAAAACTAACAATATACAGGGTGTTCCATTAAAAAAAATTGACTTGGCAGCAATATTACTATTTTTAAAACACCCTGTATATCTAAAATTACCCTTCCTAGACCCTTACAAGCCCTCAATTTTTGTTCCTGAACTTTTTTTCCTATCTGGTTTCGTTTCCGAGCAATATGCTGGGAAAATCGTCGTGGGACACCCTGTATATTCATCTTAACTCTTTGGATATAGTTGATTCTTGATTCTAGATGCGGTACTTATCATTTCCAAATTGTTTATTTTTATTAATTCTGTGTTTGGATGAAAGGCACCTTAAACATTCATTAGTTTTAAGCAGAACAAATTAACCTGTATAGCAAAAAACCTGTCTTTTCAGTCAGATTTACAATGTTTACTATATCAGTTCTCATCGTGCTATTGATGCATGTTAACGAATATTTTAGCTAATAAAATAATGTTGTGTGCCCCTGTTTGCATATTATAGAGAATATTGTAATAAGTGTAATTTTTCAAAATCACTATTGACAGAAATTCCTGTTTTTCAAATAGCCTAAAGAAATACCCAATATAGGTCAAAACGTCGCCAATTTTGAAGTAATAGCAATTGTTATATTTTATCCTTAACCCACTTATACTGTGCTAAAGTTTAGTATTTTCTTAATCCTTCTACAAAAAGTCGAGGGTGAGAGCAACAGAAAAAATTATTGGATATATTAAAAACAAGAAATTTAAAAGTGTTAAAGTAATATTTTACTACAATTTCAACACCTTTATCTCATTAGTAGCAACACTCTTGCACATTTAGGCCCAAATTATAAACGTGCTGTTTTCGATAACAACCACATAAAATGACAACCATTTTATTGTTCTTAGGTCCAAGTTATAAATGTCCTCGTCTCCCTAACTACAAGATAACTTCTTATGATACCATTTTTGGAACAATTGTTGTCATGGAAGTTATGTGACTGTTAGTGTTGACAGAGCATTGATAATTTGGACCTTAGATTGATAACTATTGTAGTCCAGCATTCACAGTTAAGATTAATAGACTTGCTAAACTCTCAAACCTATTTTTGACTGCTATTTTGTTGTAAAATATCTTTTTTACATTATGAAATGCCTTTTTAGCTCAATAAAAAAGAAAAAATTTGATGTCTCATTAAAAAATATAACAAACACGAACACAGAGACACAAGTTTGGTAGAATATTAAAGTTCAACATTAAAAATCAGCTGTGTCGAGACGCCTAATTAAGGACGTTTTTACACTGACAGTTTCTTCGCGAGGTATTCCAGATTTTATTCATCAATTTTATTTATGTTGGCATTATGCTGGCCATGGTCTGTATGACGTGGACGATCCAAATGTCATTAAACAATTTTAAGCAAATAAATTATAATTTTGGTACCTATTTCAAAGATATTATTTATGTAATAAGTTGCAAAATGGTTGTGTTTTAAGCATGCGACTCAAAAATTGTCATATGAGGCCTTAGACCGAGTATGACAATACGTCAAGCGGTTATAACACTGGCATTTCGTGACGTATTTCTTACTAGATTGTTTTTTATTAGAGTTTTGTTAATCGAGAATGATATATTTTATAAATTTAATACTGGAATTTAAAAAAACATTTTTAAAATTGTTGATAATAGGGCATGTAAAAAAGTGCAATGGCAACTCTTCTATCGCAAAAAATCTAAAATATTATATTCAACAATCTATGCAAAGTTTGTATACTCAAAAACACTTCTTCCAAAATAGTAACAACTTATTTGAGGTCAAATTGACGTGAGGTTACCGTTCTACATTACAAATTTTTTTTTTTATTAATACTTCATAAAGAAAATGTAAACCGGCATAAAAAATAGGGTGATTTCATCCAGTTTAGTTGACTTTCGCGCAAATACAAAATTAGTTAAATAAACCCACTGTATACTGTACCTTAGAATGTAATAGATTGTAAGATTCGTAATGTTCCTGTAAAAATCTACTTTAACTTATATCAAGCTGTAACGTAAAACTCCTATAATCTAAGATAGCTTCTCTTGTCGCTATAATATCAATGTAAAAGACTTCTTAATAATTTTAGATTTAAAAATCTCTATTTTCACACGCACTATTGTAAACTTTTTTGAATATTTAAAGAGTATTTATTGATATATTATATATTTTATTATAGATAATTTATTGTTGTTCAAAAACGACGTATTTGACTATACGATTAATGTAAATACAGGGATAATTTGCAGTATTACCTTGCTTTGTAATTTTAAACTTAAAACCTATTATTAGAAATCACAATTTTACCATATCCTATTGCACACTATGACTACGACAGTGACACTTTGAAGTTGTTTTTTCAAATATTGCAAAATCCTTGAGGGTTTTTATTTGAATTATATTGTCTTTGAATATTTTATAATATCAATCAATATAGAAGGATGGTATAAATCAACAAGCCAAAAATGATTGCCCAAAATTATACATAGGTATTTTTTGTTCTACCACCAGGGAGAGTTTTTTGAGTCGGATCAAAAGTTGAACCACTAGTATTTGCTTATTTATACAAAGTGTCTACTTATTAATAGAACAGAGAGCAAAATCACAGATCTTTTAACACATATTAGTGTTTAAATAAACTTATCTTTGTCCAAACGCTCATAACAAGCAAGAAAGTTGAAAGTTATTTTCCGTTTTTTTTTATAGCAAATGCTCTAGCTCAAATGCCGGAGACTGGGGAAGGGGGGTTGAATAGAAAGGCGCGTCACTGTTTTTAGAAACCCACTAAGATAGTATTGGGACCTCACTCTCAACTGAACTCCATAAGGTAAACGAAGAAAGATGAACTAATTTCGAATAGGTGCGTTACGGACAACTTAAATAAATCACTGTGGTCATACAAACAACCTATATTATGTTGGTTGTCTCCGACACTTTGTGTAAATTTGAAAGATCACGACATTTTTACGCCTTAGTATGTTTACATTTTAAAGAAAGAACTTGTTTGAAAAGTTGAGAAATATTTTTGTGAACTTTCGGACTAGTGCTGCTATTCGGTAATGCCTCTCTGCAGCGATGTAATATTACATCGCTATGAAGTTATGACAAAGGTGAAAGGTTAATTCAGTAATGTGAGGAGAACAATCTCACAATTGCAAACACGTGGTTCAAACTCCCACCAAGACGACTATACACCGGGAAATCTCCACAGGACAATGATCATAACATTGTTAGTAATAAAATAGATTGCATCTCAATTACCCGTAGGTTTAGAAACCCTATCACTAAAGTTACTACAATGCCAGGTGCTGATATCGTATCAGACCACAAGCCAGTATATGCTAACATCGTTTTACGCCTTGTCAAACCTAAAAGAAAGAGCTTCAGGAGGACACTAGACCTACAACTACTAAAAGATGAAACAACAAGATCTTAATAAGGAATTAGATAGTGTTACCAGTACAAACGACGTTGAAAAGCATTGGCTTGATTTTAAACAAGCCTTTAAAACCACGAACGAAAAGCTTCTCTCAAAGAAACAAACAACAACTAAGAAAGAGTGGATGAATAAAGATATTCTAGAATTAATGGAAGAGCGAAGGCAATGTAAAATTCGGAACGATCACAATGGGTATAGAACTCTTCAAAGAAGAATACGAAATGAAATTAGAGTGGCAAAATAGAATTAGCTGCATGAAAGATGCCAAGAGGCTGAAGACCTTAACAGACTTGGAGATAGTTTTCATCTTTATAAAAGGTCAAAGAAATAGCTGGATTGTACAATAATAGACCGCTAAGTTTTATTAAAAATGAGCACAATGAAATAGTCACAGAACCCGGAGAATTGTTGCAAATCTGAAGGAAATATACAATCAGTCTTTTCAACGACGACAGACCAGAGAACCCCACAACGGAAATATCCACTTTATCAGGACCAAGCATACTAAAAAGTGAAATCATACACGCCATCAGTTTAATGAGAAATAACAAAGCTTCAGGTCCTGTATGTATGTACTCAGAAACGCTTCACTTAATTAACGAACCAAATCTTGAAACGATCGTAAGATTCTTCAATAACATCTATGACACTGGACACTTCCCTGAAGGTTGGCTCCACTCCACGTTTATCACCCTAGCAAAATCAATCGAACAGCGCAACCCCGTGTAAAGATTACCGCCTTATCAGCTTAATGAGATACTGTCTAAAACTTTTCCTTCGAGTTCTACACACAAGGCTTTATTGAAAATGTGAGGAAGTAAGTGGAGTGAGTCAATTCGGATTTAAAAGCGGATTCGGAACTAGAGAAGCTATATTCAGTCTCCAGACATTGATCTAAAACTGCCAGGATCAAAGAAAAGATGTCTTTATATGTTTTATTGACTATGAGAAGGCATTTGATAAAGTTAAGCACAATCTCCTGATAACATTCCTCAGAGATTTGGGACTGGATGGAAAAGATATAAGACTAATCGGTAACCTGTATTGGCACCAAAAGGCAGAAATTCGAATAAGCAACGCTGGAACAACTGAAGATTTTAAAATTAAAAAAGGCGTTCGCCAAGGATGTATCTTATCCCCAATGTTATTCAACCTGTACGTGAAAAGGGCATTCTCCGAGGCAACCTCACATAACCCCTTTGGAATTAAAGTAAACGAATCCCCATCATTAATATCCGATATGCGGATGATACCGTGATATTGGCAGATGATGCACATGATCTCCAAAATCTACTAAATCGGGTCAATGAAGAAAGCCAAAGGCTAGGCTCAAAAACTAACATCAGTAAAACCAAGTTTCTGATTGTTAGTAAGAACGATATTCCACACACTCGAATACATATTTCCGAAGAGAACATCGAATAGGTCACACAATTTAAACACTTGGGATGCATGATTAACCAAGAATGGGATCCGGATCAAGAGATAAGATGCAGGATCGAACAGGCTAGAGCAACCTTCATAAGACTTCGAAAATTCCTTATAGACAAGAACTTGAATTTCAACCTTAGATATAGAATGGTAAAGTGCCATGTCTGGTCCGTTCTCCTGTACGGTGTTGAGGCGTGGACGTTGAAGGTATCAATCATCAACAAAATTCAAGCCTTCGAAATGTGGATCCTACGGCAAATGTTGAAAGTGTCTTGGATCGATCACTTGAGAAATGAGGACGTTCTCCAAAAAAACAGTCTAGCAGAACGAGAACTTCTCGTAAATATCAAGAAAAGAAAAATAGGTTATCTCGGACACATACTGCGCGGAGAGCGATACCACTTTCAACGCCTCATTCTTCAGGGTAAAATTGAAGCGGCAGAAAAAAGTATCGTGGCTGAGAAATATCCGTCAATGGACAGGAATAAAGGACTTCCAAACACTACAGAACGCTGCGATTAATAGAAGCATATGATAAGAAAAAGATGAAAGCCTACGCAGGAATCTGCACAGTACTAAAAGAAGAAGAAGAAAGTTGGAATAGGTGGATGTACGAAATAATTTTATTTCAATCGAAAGCACGCTGCCTGAGGGATAGCACCAAACTCAACGTGCTTTCGATTGACATAAAATTATGATACACAACGTCCCAGGGATATTCGGTCAGAAAATTTTTTGATGAAAAAGCAAAATAACTGGCAATAAAACAATTATTTATTTATTAAAAGTACAACTGGTAAAGGTACAGTTATTAAAACTTAACGTAGCATAAGATTGGCTATTTTTTAATAGACTAAAAATTCTCATTGCCAATACGTGACATTTTGAAATTTATTTGGAATATGAAGCTGTCAGTCTTGATCATAGACAAGAAGGATGCGCTCTTGATGTCACAATGATTGAAGTCTTGGTGTCATTGTCGTTGAAAACTACCGGAAGTGTTGTTATCAGTCAAATGTTCATATGATTGAGTGATTTGTGTGATATGACAAAGAATAGCAAAATCTTATTGGCTGTTGGAACTGTCAAAAAATTTTCAAAGAAATTTTAGTTTGTGTCATTCGTCATAGCCATGAGTTAAAGAATAACAGCATAAGATGAGTTTGGTTAGATACTAACATTGTTTACATAAGATGAGATTTTGCTTTAGGTCATTAATTAACAGACAGCCTATAAAATACCATAATCTAATTTTGCTTTAGATTTGGTTCCTTTACAATTCAGATATTATTTAAACCTACGCTCTTTGTATTCACATTTTTAATTCTCTCTACTCTAAAAACTCATATTCATTTACCTGCCTAACTGATATCACTACACAACTGATCGAATTTTCGAAACCAACATGAAACTTCTATACGTTTTTATAAAACAACGACCAAATGAGATACAACTAACCCCTCCATGTGTTAAAGTCTGTATATTTAATTAATTTATTCCATAAATTATACATATTATATATAAGACCTAGGGTGAAATTCAGTTTAAAATAATTTTAACAAGGAAAATTAGAATATAGGTACATAGGGAATTATTCATTTTTTTTTAAATAATAAAAATTAAAATAATATTAAAAAAATATTCGTTTAAAAGTCATTCAAATTTTAAACAAAACTTATAAATGTTACTTTAATAATCACAATGCAGCCCCTGGACGACAAAGCGATCAAAGATTTAAAGGACACATTAAATCCCCAGGAATTGATTCTTTAAAAGTAAAATTAACCCTTTAAAAAAGTACCTACTTGCATATTGATGATTGATAGATCAAACAAAATAAGTGGCTTATAATCTGTAGTACAAGTTAAAATCCGTAAGTCACTTTGTTGCTAAGATTCTAATTTTTAATTCAATTCTGCCTCTGATACGCCATCACACGATCAGAAATAATGGCCGAATCTCGGTCTTACATACAATAACATACGGCACATACTTTGCGACTTACAATATTGTTTGTTATAATTCTAGGTATAAACAATGTTAAAAAAAATAATAAGGTATTTTTTTACGGAATAGAAAAGAAAATCATCCTTTTTTACAAAACAGATTTAGGTATCTTTTTCCCTTGTGCTGCAATATTCTAGTAACTTTTAATACTATTTATTGAAGATATTTGAATTGAGATATCATAAAAATATTAATAGTTTCTATTGGTGAAAACAATTCAATTTAATTTTGTGTACATCTATTACTGGAATAATCTAATCACATAAATTTGTAATTTTACCATTCAAGTCTGTCTAGGTGTGAGTGAACGAGTTTTCTGATTCTTTTCACTGACATGTTATCTTGGTACAAACTATTCAACTATGGTTTATACCAACAAGTTTTTTAAACTGAATTTACTCAGTCCTTTTTCATTTATTTCTAAAATATATATTCTAATGTCCTATACATATTTCCTTGAGAAACTGTCCATCAGATTTAATAGTCTTTATAAATGTTATATGTAATGTAAGAAAATAAGTAACTGTAATTAACGTATCACTGCATTTTACTTTTCAAATATTTGTAAACTTGTTTTTCCTGCAAAAGATTAGTTTTCTAAGTATCAGATTGTAAAGATTTTGTTGTCGAATAAAATGCTATAAATTTCTATTGATATTTCATTTTACCGTTAATCTACCTTTCTCTAGTTTTAGTTTTCTTCCCCAATTATTTTGTAGCAAATATAACGCGGCATAAAATTTGAACATAACCGTGCATTATTATCTTCACCAAAAAAAAAATAATAAAACTATACAAAGTTCCTTTGTTCTTTCATCTTTTACATTCTTCTTAGAATTTGCTTCTATTTATATTGCATTTCTAGTTCTTCGATTTATATTGTCAACAAGACGGCGGCTCATATAAACTCCACCTACGATTTTCACACTTCTCCACTAACTGTACCGTAAGAGTCTAACCCACTGCGCGCTTCCGGTCAAGATCATTCAAACTATCAATCAGCACTTTTCGTGTAGAAAATACCCGAGCGCACAGTGCACTGGGTTAATCCTACATACTTAGGAGTTACCCGCTTTGGAGTCCAGCCTACCTTAATGTTCTGTTAGCATATTACCTACATTTGGTAACCTAGGAAATGTCCGGCTACCTAGACTAAAGATTTACCTGGGTTGTCAGATTTTGAGAGATTAGAATATTATGTCAGTAGAAGTGATCGAGATTCTAATAAAGAGTTATAAAACTCAAGTCAAGTATGGCTATTAAAGAACCCTAATAATACAAGGTGGCAGCGGTGGGATAATGTGTTCCGAATGCAAGGTTTGTCGTGCCTATAATATATAAAGTGCTCTTCTAAATACCAGAAATGCGATGGCAATGTCAGAGTCAGAGAAATGGTCGGATGCGTCTCAAAGACAAGACTCAGTTGTAATAGCTCAATGTCTATCAGTACCGGTATCTATAACAACTAAATTTAATTTTTCAATGCCTGCTGCAAGGCCGCAGTGGCGAAAGAGATTCAAAAGATTTATGTCTGTATCGGGGCAAAATCAAAAGTCGGAGGAGAAAATCAGTATATTAATGTATGTGCTAGGCGAAGAAGCCGAAGAAATTTTACTACAATTTGCTAACGTTCCAAGCACCTATTGCGATACACTGGAAGCTTTCCAAAATCATTTGATACCTCGAAGAAAAAACTATTTTCGAAAGGTATAAATTTAACACTCGTATTCAACAGCCGGGTGAATTGGTGGAATCCTTCATTACTGCTTTACACTTAATGGCTGAATACTGACAGTTTTAAAAGAAGAACTAATTCGTGACGGAATAGTAGTTGGCATTATAGATCGCAGAACCAGCGAAAGGCTTCAGTTATAAGCCAATCTTACGCTTAACGATTGTATTCTTACAGCAAAGCAAGCAGAGCTTCAAGCCTTCCAGAGTAAAGAAATACAAAATGACACTTGGTCGAACCGTGGAGTAGTTGGAGTTGCAGAGTTTCAGCAGCCTGCAGGATTGGAAAGCGATATTGCCGGATTGAACTTCTTAGCTCGGAAAGACAGGAGGAACGAACATAATCAGAAGAGCTGTCAATATTGTGGATTATCAAATCATATACGTAGTATATGTCCAGCAAATAAATCTGTCTGTAGGAAATGTACCAAGATTGGACATTGGGCGGCAGTATGCAAATCTAATAAGGTCAGATCTATTCATGTAGTTGATAGTGGAAATACTAATTTTATTAATCCTTGCTCTAGTTGTTCTAATCGCTGTAACAATTGTTTTAATAACCATTTAGGATCCGTTCAGATTAATCATATTTTTGATAAACAGTGGATGATTTCACTTAAAGTTTTAGAGTTAAATAAAATTGTTACCTTTATGATTGATTCAGGTGCGGATATAACTTGCATATTCCTGGCGCTTTTTTCCGTTGCCTTGGAGAGTGATAGTGCCTCTCTACTATTAGTACTTCTCTACTATTCACCGACGGGAAGACAGTCTTTAGTACATCGCATTTCATCTTGCTCTCCTATGTGAGTCAGTGTCAGAATAAGTGTGTTTGTCGAAGCGTTCGTACGTCCGTAATGGTTGGTAATCATTATTAGAAAAAACGCCATAATAGTTGGTATGCGGAAATCCTGGTGCAGCACGCGACTCAAATAGTATACATGGGGTCATCTGCGATAATTTTTAGCCCCCAATCCTGAATTACCTTAAACTTATTCAGTTCCACTCTACTTATGTTGCAGCACGAAAGGCCCTTTACCTATTTACAAGTCTAAACTCCTTCTGTAAAGCAGGGGGTACATAGGGCATTCCTGGCAATAGACCATGTTGAATCCGAGCCTTATTTCTGGCCGACGTATGTGACTTTTCGAAAATAATATGATTCAGGTGAATCTTCCAAGCCGAAAGATCGATTATGTGACGACAATGCGCGGTGATTTAGTAGTCACAGTAATTGCTGTATCATCAGCGAAAAGATAGGATGCGTAAATCTATCTCGCAGAATATCATGAGTATAAATGGTATACAATATCGTAGAGAGAGAGGGGAGCCTTGGGGCACTCCCGCCCTGATGCATTTAATCAGGGAAAGTGCGTTCCCTGACGAGACCGCAAAACTTCTATTCTTAAGAGAAGACTATTACAACTACCTTGACGAGATAGTTCAGAGCCCGAAGCCTTATCAACTTTAACAACATACCGCTATGCCATACCTTATCGAAAGCTTTACCTAGGTAGAAAAAAATCGCTTCCATGTGCGCTCTCCTATTTTACAATGTTAGATGGTTAATACGTCGTTAACCTAACTATGCAATGTTTGACCCGTAAACTAAACTCTTCGTTAGGCAAAACGTTATGTAAAGATATATAGTCATTTAGACGACCTAAAATGATTTTCTCGGCAATTTTCCCTAGGCTCGATAACAGATGTTGTAACTCGATGGCACTGTCGGGTTTTCGCCTTTTTTATGTATTAAGATAACTTTGACGTACTGCGAGGAGCCATAGGAAGATAGATTTCGCAACGCCGCATTCCTTAAACCGTCAAAACTCGGGGCTTCTTTAGTATTTAAGACATTAATTAGGGACTTTACTTTGTCTATAGTGACTCGGGGAGAGTCCTGAAGCAGATGATTTGTCGTTCTATAAATTTGTATTATTCTGGAGACCCTCTCAACGCATGGCGCATCGTTGGTTTAAAGCTCGTGTACCTCTAATCAAAGTCCTCGTAATTTTGTAGGTATAATTATTTTCTTCCATAGATAGACTTTCGATTTTGTCATCCCACAGGTTCGACTGTCTTTCTACCAGCATTTGTCTGATTAAATCAGATTCTCTGTTAGTTTCCACCTTAAACCGAGTTTCTCCGGTATGATACACCCTATTCTTCGATATATTTTTAACTTAAATGTGATTTATAATATCGTCTGTTAAAGTCCCTTCTAGGGTACTTTTTCCAACAAATATAACCTCTATAGGTTCTAGTCCAACAAGAATTACATCCTGAGCAAATGTACGGCTCATATACCGCTCTAAAGTATAGTTAAAATAAACAATTAAAACAACCAATTTTTATTTGCTTTTTAATATTCTTAATAGGATTTGTTTGATTTAAACATCATTACAAGGTACAATACCGAAGACCATTAAGCTAAAGAATGAAGTATGCATGACTTGAAATAATTTGACGTCATTTTTCCGTCGGTTATGTGTACGGTCAATCCGTCACACCGTAATGAGTTTTATTTTTCTGGTGAATTCAAGCAATAATAATATTAAGAAATAATGAAAATGAATACAGTAATAAGAGTAAAATAAAAAAAATAGGACAGGACGAGTGTTTCAAAACACATTATTTGTTAAAAAGAAAAAGTTTTTACTAACTTCAACAATAAAACGTCTTTTCAAATTAAAGTTCATCGGGACTAATTCACAGAGCAATAAAATAATAAATAAAGAAAAAACACTATAATCATTTTACCCTCATTTGGCCAGTTACGCGGTAGGTATGTCAAGAGAGAATTTAGATACACAAGGGTTTCTTAACAATCTTCAAACATTTTTTGCCAGTGGCACTATTTTTATCATCTGGATGACATACAACTTATTTTTTCTTTATGTTTGGTAGAATTGTACGGATTGCCCCCTAATCCAAAATTCTGGTTGCGCCACTGAATTGTGGCGTTGCTTGCAGAGGATTGCAAAGATGCGTTTGATGTTCACCTAATCCTTGAAAAAAATATGAACACTGTAATTTAAGAAAGGCCACTTCCAATATTATTGGTTAAGTGCTATAGAACAGTGCTTACTCATGTCAAACAGAATTATATTTTAATTCTATAAACTTTGCTCATGTTCAGGATTAAATTTTCCTCTCAAATTATTATTTTAATTTTCATTGCAGCTGATCACATTTCTATTGCCAACAGAAACAACGGTAAAAACCGAAATTTCGAATATTTTTATTTTTTTTATTGCGATTTAATTAGTATTTTGTGTCATTTGCTGTATCTCTATCAGGTATACACACAGGAAACCTTATGCCTTCCTAATGAGGTAAATTTTGTATCAACGGCATCGCATAGAGTGTGGCTGTAAAACATTCTTAAAAAAAAGATTTATGAGATAACCTTTCATTTTAAAATCACCGATAATTCTTTCAAAGTTTAAGTACAGCAAGAAAAATTATTCCTCGCGCATAAGTGGATAACTTAAACCTGAACGTAAATTAAAATTTAGAGGTGACCGTAATTAAAATGACAGTGTAAATCCTTTTTTCAATACCTATTATAAAAAAAAAACTGTTAAATGATTAAGTAAAAACAAAACCTGAAAATTTTTGTTTTGCAGTATTGTTGTCTCTTATTTATGGATTTCGCTTTAGATATAAACGAAAACCCTATTAAATGTGTAGGTTAGTACTAAAATTATAATATAAACTGTGACTGTATTGAAACGTCCAGGTTTTTAGTTTATAATTACACAGTGCGCGTCTGGAGTCCCCCCCTCCCCCGTGTTAACTTTTAATTAACAAATGTGAGAATAATGAAATTTTGGTACGTTTAATAATAACTAAAATACTACTTTTTTAGTATAAATTCTGGGCTCAGTTTTCAAAGATGGCGACAGGGCGTCATTTTAAATAAACATTTTAAATGGCAGTGATACCTCGTTGGAAAGGTATTTTCAATCTATGAACGATCCCCAAGTTTGAAAAGATTCTATTTATTAATTTCAAAATGGCTGCCACTTTTGCCAATGTGGGTTTAATTTGATTATTAAGCAATAAAATTGTAAATGAGCAAATGCCGCATTTTGATAAATATTAGCTGCAGCTATGAAACTTACTTCCCCCCTCCCTTGTTTTCGAGGATGAAGAATTACAAAAAAATAGTCAAAACCTTTTTTACCCCCGAAACCACCCTTTTTCGCATATTTTTCGTGGTAATGTGTGTTTAGAGGGAATGATAGAGATTTTCATGAGAGTTTATAGACAAGGAAAGGGAAATGATAGGGTCGGGGCTATAACAACCCTTGGACCAAGGGCCAAGGAAACTAACGTCTCATAATCTTTTCCAGGTCTCTGAACGCTCTTAACAATCCCAATCATACCCCACCAAACACTCATATCCACTAGAAAGCGGGGCAAAAGGGTGGTTTGTGCCCGCTTGCGGGGGTTGTTGGGGTAAAAATAATGGTGACTCTTTTTTTGTGTTCCACACCCTCGAAGACACGAGAAGAAGTAGGTAGGTTTCGTAGCTGCCATTTCATTACAATAGATCACATTTTTTTTTATTTGGAATGCAAAGTAGGCTTTGCTTCTTCACAAAAAACTGGTTTGTTTTGACCTGTCAGTAAGTTGTGTAGCTTATATTACTGTGGTCGTTAAAGTCAATTATTTAATTAATTTAAAATGTTTCGTCTAATGGAAGAGAAAATAGAGGCAGTTTTGATTTTTGGGGAGGCGCAACGTAGCTATCATGCTGCTGAGTGCATTTTCAATGAACGTTTTCCTGATCGGCCAATTTGATGGAAATATTTGCGGAAATTAATTCAAAAGTTCCAAACAACTATTGTATTGTATAAGTATTGGAAATGCTGAAAGAAGTAGACGGCCCTCATTAGAAGAAGAAAAACAAATTCAGATAGTGGCTAAAATGATTATTAATCCAATGCAGCCGACATCGCTTGTAGCAGCTGAATGCGAAGTAAGTACTAAAAGTATTCAGAGAGAATTGAAACATTCTAAATTGCATCCCCTACAAATTGAAAATGTTACACAAGTTAACAGAAGATGATCCGGATCGTAGACTAGAGTTTTGTGAATTAATGGGTGCGAGATTGAACCGTTACCCAAATTACCTTAAATGTATTTGTTTTAGTGATGAGTGTACTTTCTTTCTAAACGGAAAAGTTAACCGTCAAAATGTTCGGTATTGGAGCGATGTAAATCCTCATATTTACAGGGAATGTAATACCCAGTTCCCTCAGAAACTTAACGTTTGGGCAGCTATTTTGGGAAACCATATTATTGGGCCACTTTTTATCCAGGGAAATTTAACTGGACTGGTGTATCTGGATATGATTGAAATTACCGTAGAATATTTGATTCTGGAGTGTATTGAGGAAAATCCCGATGAATTTGATCACATGACTATAATATTTCAACAAAATATAGCTCCCCCGCATTATAGTAGTTATAGTAGAGATGTTAGGAACTCCCGTGTTCAGTACTGTCCCGGGCGCTGGATTTGTTGTCGTGGTGCTCTTGAATGGCCTGCTCGCTCACCGGACTTAACTCTTATGGACTTTTTCTTGTGGGGATTTATTAAGTCCAAAGTATTCTTAACCTAGCCGCAGTCATTAGACGATTTGCGACAATTGAGAATAATTCTAGTGTGCGCATCAATTAGTCGAGAAATTTTTCATAATGTTCGCGAAGAATTTGACGATAATTTTGGTAGTTTTTTTATTGTTATAAAATATTAAAATAATCGCCTAGCCGCCCGTAGGTTCCTTTACTATTACTTAAAAATTAAATTAACCCGCATTAACAAAAGTGGCCGCTATTTTAAAATTAATCGATAAAATCTTTTCAAACTTGGGGATCGTTCATAGATTGAAAATACCTTTCCCACGAGGTATTACTCGACCCCACTTGCCATTTAAAAATTTTATTTTCAAAATGGCGACTTTAGACGCACACTGTATAAAGCAAAGGACTTTGAAAGGACATTAACTTAATTTTATTAACTTAAGAGTCCTCTGGTACAACATAATTTATTTTAGCAACGATAAATTTATTCGGAGTTAGCGGACTTAATAACCTTGCCCACTTTATGGCCACATTTATAGCAAACATCCTTGTCAACATCCAAACTGTTGATTGTGAGATTGGTTTGGTGGTCCACCGATTTAGACCTGCAGTGGCGCCCAGCTGGAACGTCGAGGCTATCTTTTGTGGGCGAGCGGGAGCCACTGTCGTATTCTGGAAAAACAATAATTGAAGATATTTTGGATTAAACATAAAAAATTATAAAAAGATATTTTTGGATGCATTTCAAAACAATAATTATATTTTAAATAATTTTGTCCACTAGCTTGAACAAGAAGAGTAATAGTTATTTATGTATCTAGGGAATTATAATGGTCTTAATTACCGAGGGCAAAGTTTACGTCCCGAGGGCCTTTGGCACGATGGAAAGCAATTACCCGAGGTAATTGAGACCCTTATAATTCCAGTGATACATAGACAATTTTATTTCTGACCAATTTTAGTAACATTTTGTTCATTTTTAAAGTGGAATAAATGTTTCAATAGATGACAATCAAATTGACATTAGATGTCAATCGTTTGATTTTATGTCAAGTTTTTCTTAATATCCCAAGGGTGTTATGACCCTTATAATTCCCGCGTAACTAAGACGTTATAAGCTAATAATATACCGGTCAGAAATAAAAGTATTAATCTACCGCACAAGAAAAACACACATGATTCCATGTACCATAATCGGTTCAGATCAGCTAGTTTTCTTCCGGTTGAAGCAAAATATAATTTATTTGGTGTTTCTTATTAAGAGTAGCGTTATTTCATTTAGATTTTCTGCCAAAAATAATAGATTCCTTATTGTTGTTTGGAAAATCGTTGGCCGCCCATATACTAGTAATAAGTTAGAGGAGTAAAAATATGAAGTATTTGAAAGTGAACAAAAATGGATAGATTATGTTTTCCACTCCATCCTATTGCATCTCGCTCATTGTTCTGTTGGTGTCACACTTCCCGCTTGGACTGGTTTTTAAATATTAGCCAGGGGTATGAAGCTTTTCATTGGGCGTACGCCAACGTAGGCTTTCAGAGTGGAACACGATTTCTGGTAAGGACGAGGTATAGCCCGAGAAGAGCCAACAAATGAGAAGCGACAATATGACATTTGGCGAAATCAATGTAGTGAGAGGTAACCCGGATAACTGTCATAAGTTTAAGATGGCCCGTTAGTCCGGTAGTCGATGAGTTATCGTTATCGAGTTTAGTTGTCTTTTTCGTTGAAATAAGTGTATTGTTTAACTGTTTATTTTTGTGAGTGCTGTGCTATTATAAAACTATGACTGGTAATACCTGTGCGTTTCGAGGGTGTCACTCAAAAGAAGGTCAAGGAATAGGCATATTTTCATTTCCAAAGGATCCTGAACAGTAAGTACATTTGCACCGCTATGATACATTTGTTTATGTTTGTTTTGTTGTATTTATCTGCTGTATTTTATTACGTAAAAGGTATATGGAAAAGACCTACCATTATTTATTACGTTATTCAAGTGAAGTTGATATTAAATGTATAATAACAAGTACCTTTTTAAGGAAAGCGATGGGAAGGAAAAAATATCAAACTAATCTAAAAGAACATGTTTTTATTTTCCTAACAGATCTTGTGTTTTTCTGAAAAATATTCCTGAAAGCACAAGTACTTATTTTCATTTAGTAGTTTTTATCGAATAATATCATATTTTCACACGTAGATCAGGTAAAATAAGTAAAGAGTAAGTAGTAATAGATACATTATAAAAAAATCATAGGGTTTTCCGAACTTTACAACTTATTTTGTTTAAACAAAATAAAATATCATATTATCTACCTACCGTTTAAAATTCAAAAAATGTAAGAAACAGTAACAAAACTGCGGTGCAATATTTAAAAAGAAATAAAGGGATACATAGGAAAATACTGTTTTTCAACTTCTGTATTAGTAAGAACCTCGGTAAGAACCTACTTACGCACTTTCTACTTTATCCGTAAAACTTTAATTACACACACTATATTGTAAGAAGCCAAGCTGTGCGTAAGATCAGTTACGTAATATAATGTCTGCATTAACAAGGGCAATTTTCGCTAACGCTCGTACCGTAATTTTTGAAATCGTGTGTAATAGGCTTCCTACCACTCTTGGTATGTAATAAACTATTTGATTTCGTTTTTAAAATGTACTGTCAGTAAGTAACGCACAACCGATAAAACATTTCAAAAATATTTTTATTTTACTTAATTTTTTTTTGATTTTACGAAATTTGCTGGAAAGCCAATGAAACACAGAAGATAATCATGAAATAATTATTTCATACAAGGTACCCACATTTTTTATTTCAGTGTAAAGCATTTTCTTCATTGTTTTAGTGCTTCTTTTAGTGTAATAACCCGGACAACTGTCAAAATTTCAAGGTGAAGGACATATAATTTGGTCCCCATTTAATCAATGCTAAACTCGGGGTTTTGTCGCTTCTCGTTTATTGGCTCTTCTCGGACCGGACTACCAGTTGTAGAGGCGGCGGCATCGAAACAGATGACTCGAAATGTCTTTATGTTGTATCTTCCCTTTACATGGGAAACGTTCTTCTTAAATTTTTGGCGACAACGTACGAAAGAATGAATTCAATGAATATTTATTTTGTATTCCAGCAAAACAATGAGCGAAATGCGATACGATGGAGTGGGGGAAACTTAATCTACCCATTTCTGTTCACTTTTTACCCTTCTAACTTATTTCTAGGATATGCGCGGCCAACAGATTTCCACACCAGTATGTTTCATTTTTATCTTCCCAGTTATTCGAAATGCTTCTTGCCCTTAATATATAAATTACAGAAACTGATATACCCACCTGATGGACTGCTACTTTTTTCTTCCGTTTCTATAAAATCCTCCACGATGGGCAAATTATTACTTTCTGCAACTGTTTTTTTTGTAGGTGACGTCTCTATGCCGTGAAACAAGTCCAATCTTGAATCTAAAGAAAATTGTTTTCCCGACATTAGAATGCCCTTAATTCGTCTTCTCATGGCTGAAAATAATTTTAAGATTATCATTACACACACGGAATACTGACTAGAACATAAAGTCCTTAAAAAGTTACTTAGTTCTTTCAGTAATAAGATTAAGAATAATATAACTTTCAGGTTAGATCAACCAAAAACTACCTCGCAGAAAGCTTTGAAATGTGTCAGCATGTCGTTGATAATTCATTTTTTATGTCAAATTACTCTTATCAAAAATTCTACCTGGACTATCCTGAGCATCTTTTCTTAGCTTAATTGTTTTAGAAAACTGTTCCAAAACATCTCCCTGGTCATATATAGCAGCGAATGATCCATTTACAATTTTTGGTGACATTGGGACATTGGAGAGTAATAAACTCGATCCAAAATTTTCGTTCTTGTCTCTGGTTTCTAAAAGAACATTTTACATTAATAAATAGGGATTTCTAAAAAGTTTTTGCGTATCAGGGTGTACGGAGAAAAGGCACCTTGGAGGTATGATTGCTATGTAATAGGTTGTGAGTATAATGTACTTTTTCAATTTTTCTCACCCTTTGTTTTTAGCATATTGCGATTATTTTTTAACTAGATAATCGAACAAATACTTGGCACAGGGACTCATCTTGATGATTCCTATTATCCTGCTATAAAACACCCGTTTTTGTCCAGTGGCGACTTGTCATAAAGGGCAACTATAATTAATCGATTCCTTAAGAACTTTTATTTTAATATAAATTATTTCATTCGCCGTTCTCGCAATAGTCAGTTGAAGAAGCCGACTAGATATAATTTTCCGATCACTAACCCCAGACCATATTCATTATACAAAACTATGCCCAGACAATAACTCGAGCCAAGCGCGCGTTGCGCCGTCTCCAAGTCTAAAAGACGAAATCGCAAATGACGACGGAGATTTACAGCTTAAGAGGGCTGTCTGTGTACATGCAGTCTTCGTATTTCAAGCTTCAACTTGTACGAACAGTGAAAGCTGGGAAGCCTAATTTAAAGAAAATTAATAAATTAAGCAATTTATTAGTGAAGTGTTGAGGAAAAAGTTTGTAGAACAGGAAAGACCTCTTTCTAATTTGATAATAATGAAACAACAAATGCTTCTGTACCATCGAAAATTTTAGTATCCGAATTATTAGCATGACCACAAGACTAGATTTTACATACTATTAACTTAAAACTTAAATCAATGTACCAATGTAGTAGTAAAATTTTTTTTTTTTTTTTAATTGAAGTAGTAAATACGTCAGCAAAATTATATCCGCATATTTAAGACCCACATTTCCGTAAGGCCACTAGCCGCTACTGACTGTGCCACTAGAGACTGCTTTTCCTAAAACTCATATTTTATTTTTAGCAAATCTTTATTATCTTGACAGGTTTTGCAAAAGCGAATGTCATGACAAAGATAATAAAATACTAAACGACGGAAGCAGGA
Source organism: Polydrusus tereticollis (assembly GCA_963920685.1). NCBI lineage: Eukaryota > Metazoa > Arthropoda > Insecta > Coleoptera > Curculionidae > Polydrusus > Polydrusus tereticollis. The sequence goes on from OY987326.1 coordinate 203,830,343, forward strand.
AGTTACCATGCCTCAAACTTAGTTTAGGTTGACGTTCTCAGTTCTCCCGTGCCAAAGTTATGATTTTTTGGCATGGCTTAAGCAAGTTCATGTCGCAGAAGAGTTTTAAACGTTTTAGTTTAGTAACTTTTAATCACAAGAAGGGACCAAAACCAAACCATATAATAATATCTTAATTGATAGTGAGGTTCTCTCTGACAATATAACTAAGAGTCATAAACTTTCAACATCCCATTGGTATATTAAGAGCTAAGGGTTTTAGGACATAGGTATTTTTTTACAACACCCTGTATATACTAATATGTGCTGAGTATGCATATGTTTATAGTTATTACTACTATCATCCATAAGAACAAGAATCGTTTTTAACCCAGGTCTTTGTTTTTAACATAGCTCAGATATTCACAATTATGGTACATGATCGACTCATTTAAAGGCGAGTACTGACTTGAATGTGCAGACGCTGAGTCGGGACGTATGCACAGGCATGCGTATGTATCGACTCAGGGTATATATTTTAATTTATTTTTACTTCGCACAGTCGTGTAGACTCAGTGGCTTCATGTCATTCTTACGGATTCGTGATGACAGAAGTTATTATTGCTGAGGCTGCTTATGTGATGATTTCAAATTGATTAAAAAAAGAAAGAGTTAAAGAGATTCTGGACACGCGAAATATATAGAACCCATAAACGTTGTGAGGGCTCTCAACACACATAGCATTTACATTGCCAGCGAATTCAGAAATTTATTAGAATATGGTCAGAGGGTTTTGAATATTTAGTTAACAACATTGGGTGAAAAATTTCTAAAAACGACACCACGACACAAACGGTCCCAAAAGTTTTCCTGCCCTTGCTTTTCTGGGCTTAAAAAGATCACAGTAAAGAGTATACCTGTAATTTTCTTGTTTTGTTGTATTGAGCTCTATCTTTAACTTCTCGGCAATTTCGTTCCAGGCGTCTGCCTTTTTAGTTTTAGAGAAGTGGTAGGAATGCTTTGCATCCCACAAAATATGATATTGTTTAAAAAGATTTAATAATCGTAAGCAGTCTTACCCCACTCCATTATATATAAAATAATCCTTTTTTCTTCTACAACACTACTCGCGCCAAACTCGAAAGACGTTAAACATGCGTTGAGTCGTCGCGAATGATACGTCCAGATTTGAAAGTGCATGTGCATACGTCCCAACTCAACGCATGCATATTTACGTCAGTTCGTACCTTAATAAGAACAAGTAGGTACAGGCTTAATAAATCTATAATTAATTAGCTTTTTCCCCAAATACCAGCGGTATTCAAGTTTGGATTCCCCCTGGGATAATAAGGTCTCATAGCATGCTTAAAAGGCCCTGCCGGTAAGAGTGTGTAGTGCGATAATAAAAATAAAGTGTGTAGCCTTAACCAATGGGCCAATGTCATCGGCCCCGGTGAAAGCTCTCGCCTGTCGGTTCTTGGTTTAGACCTGGATTTAGATTAGGATAGGATTAGGCAAGAATAGAGTACCCATGTTGGGTCAATAGTTAAGGTGCCATTGTAATTATAAACAAAAGAAGAATAAAGAAGTTTTAATTAAACTTGTATTGAAAAAAGTTCTTGAAACTCAGGCATTTTACTCAATTACTGAATACCTGGATATTGTTAATCCTGCTTGTGCAATTTTTAATATATGATTTAAATAACATTTTTCTTCTACTTTTTATTGTTTGATCTATGACTTAATTTATTTGTCATTTTACAACGTATGTGTGTGTGTGTAAGATGACTGTTTATAAATTAATTATGTTATAATTGCCTCCGTTCTATCGCAAAACTATAACTTGCTACAATTTGTACTGTATACAAGAACGTAGTAAAATAAATGATTATTTATTTATTTATTTATTTATTTACTTATACTTTACTAAACTTACCCAAATGAAAAAATTAAAATTTGCTCATCTCATTTTATTGTTCTATTATATAAAGAGTTTTTAAATTATTAATTATATATATTATATAAAGAGTGATATGTAAATAATGTCATATATTTTAATAAGTGACTACTGGGGTGGTCCTGAGACACACCTTATAATTTCTTATTTTATTCGAAGTTATTTCTTGAAAAAACCCCAAACCTAACCAAAGCAAACCATCACCGCACCTGATACTTTATTGTATGTTCTGTCTAAGAGTTAATAACATCGAAGACAGGTTGGTGAAGAAAAATGTTCAAGTAATAGTGCCCCCTTGATTCCACCAGTGCATAGAAATAAGCGACAGACCAGTACGTGGTTCAGCTTAGTGTTCCTCAAACGATACTGTGATCACTCTGGAACGACCTTCCTAAGGTAGTATTCTTCAACACAACAAGGATAATCACCATGGATTCAAGACCAACGTGAAGCATCTTCTTTGCACACGCACTGCTCGTAGAGTCCCATAAAGGATTCTTCCTGCAGTATTTCTGATCATTAACGAAGAATATATAAATAATAATAATTATAAGAAAGTTTCACGCAAGAATAAATAGCCTTATTTTGTTTAATGTACATATGCCTGCAAATGAGCCGTTAGGACTGTAGAGCAATAAAATCTTTTAAATCATATCCAAACAATTAAATTAATTCTTGATTTAGTTGGACAGCACTGCCTTTCGTTTAACATTTTTTGATTCAACTACGTATGTAGTAGAGCACAAATATTTCTTTATCGCAATAAATTTTCCAAAGATGCCAGTTTTAAGACCGTATTAATATTTGTGACTTATTTATTGTAACATTAGCTTCGTTCGTACAAGCAAATTGCCAACAGATTGCCAATTTTTGTATGCGCATGCGCAGTTTGTGATCGATTGTGAACTGGTTGGAAATTTTGCGCTCTGCGAACGTGCCAGGAGCAACTGACAGATTGACTGGCAGATGACAGGAAATTAACCTATAAATATATTAATTATTGGTAAAAACAAAAACAATAAGCAAACATCAGGAACAACAAAATTTGCAAAATGCAAGTTAGGGAAGGTATGTTTTACTTTTTCTCTTAAATTACATTATAAATAATAGTTGAGAATTGTTCATTTTTAGATTCTGGTTTGGACGAATTTATAATTTTCCCTCAAACAGAGAGCCAGCAGGAAGTTGCAAGTTTGGGGTTACAAATCAACGACGCAGAGGGGCGTAATTTAAATGATGCTAGGTCTGCATTTTCTTGGACCAGAGCAAATACTCTTATTTTACTAGACTTTTATAAAAAATATCGTTCACATGTTGGAACTTTCCAAATTAGGAACTTCAAAAAGTTGTGGGAAACTATTTCCCACATATTTAAAGGGAAATATGGTATTGACATCACGGCATCTAACTGCGAAAATAGATGGAGGGTACTAGAGAGAAATTTTAAAAAATGGATCGATAATAAAAACCAAACTGGGGCAGGGCGAAAGTTTTTTGAATATGCAGAAGAAATGAATGCAATATTGGGGAAAAAAAAGAATATTAACCCCACCGTTCTTATATCAAGTAGTACTATATCAGAGCTGCCAGACATAAATCAGGAAATTGAAGAAACGACTCCCAGAACAGTAACACTGGAGGCAAACGCAGATGATGCAAATAGCCAAGATAATTTTAACCTAGGAACCCCTTTATCTACAGCAAGTAGAAAGCGAAAGCTACAGTTTCCAAGAACCAGGATTACTAAACCAAAAAACAATGATTTTCTGGAAAGAATCAGGAAAGATAAGGAGGAACGGCACAAAGAACGAATGGAACATGATAAAGAAATATTTGAAAGGATGTATGCCCTTGAAGTAAAAAAGCAAGAAAGCAGAGAGAAACGGAATGAACTGTTAAAAGAGAATAACAATTTGCAACGAGAAGGAAATAATGTGTTGGCTAAAATATTAAGGTCAAGAAGCCTACAATTGTGATATTTTTGACTAAACTCGATACAGTTTTCAGTTGTTGTTACCATAAAAATCACAAACTTTTCGATTTTTAATGCTGTTTTTTAGTTAGTTGTGACTGTTACATTTTGGTCCTTTTTTATATAGAATTATTGTTTTTAGTTTAATAACTGTGTTTACTGATTTATTTTTATAACGACTTACACTTCCATGGGGCTTAAATTGTAGACTATTGGTACTTGAAATTGACACAAAAACTCATTATTTATGGATTTTGTTAACATTTTTTAAAAAATCTTTAAAGATCTTATCTTTAAACAGGTAAACTCACTGTGATTATTTATGTAATTGAGACTTTCAAACTATTGAATTTATAAACCATTATTTTACCATTTTGTAATACGTAATGCAAATTTTTGTGTAGGGTACAGCGTAAGGTAAGATTTGTTCAAAGTTATAGAAACCCATTTTTCTTTTATTCCTGGTTGTCTTTTTGTTCTTCTATATATGCAAAACAAATATGTATTATGTGTATCTAGTGTAAATAAATACATTGTTTTTTGTTACATGTTTTATTTACATAAAAAATTGGTAACAAAAATATTTAAAAGAAATGTGCAATAACTACCAACAAGGAAAAAATTATTTTAACTGCATATTCTGGAGTATATATTTATGACTGTTTTCCAAATAATTGTCATTTTTTGGTTTTGCTCTTCGATGAAAGTATGCATAATATAACTCATCATCACTAGACGAACTAAATTCATTGCCTTCAAACATCTTTTGAGGTTAATTTTGATTTTTGATTTACCAAATACGCCAAACTGCGCAAGTCCTCAACTAAAAATCCGCTCGCCGTCAGCGAATTATTCTGACGGTTGAAAACCCATCCATAACCAACAATCGGGCCTGTGCGAACATGGGATTTTCTATCAGCGGTTTGCGATCTGCCATGTGCGAACGCTTTTAAACAAACGCGCATGCGCTAACAGTTTGCCGACGGTTTCTGACCTCTGTACGAACGAAGCTATTAACTTTGTTCATTGTTAATTCAAAATTTCTATTGAAATGGACGATAACTCCTCATTGTAGGAACCGATATGCACCTTGCTTATGGAGCAGCAAATTGTAATGGAAGAAAAGCTGCACGCTTGTATGAGCATAGATATTAGGAACGCCGCCAATCTCATCATACAACCTTTGCGTCCATCCATCGTCGCCTTACAGAAAGTGGGAGCCTAAAACGTCCTGGTGGTGGTGGTCGTCCAAAGAACAACTAGAACGGTTGCATTTGAAGAAGGACTTTTACACCGTGGGGAGGAAAACCAGCCTACAAGTGTTCGCGAAATTGCACAACATATGGGATCCTCCAAGTCGACGGTACAGCGTGTCTTACATGAACAACTTCTCTACCCCTGTTAATAGTTTAATAGCGCGTACAAGGTTTAACTAATGAAGATTATCCACATCGATTAGCTCTTTGCCAATAGTTTCTGGGTCATAATTTAATAGAATCTCACCTCGGGAGAATAGTATTATTTTCTCATGAGGCATATTCTACGCGCGTTTGCTATTTTAATAGTAGAAACAGCCACATTTGGAATGATGAAGATCCTCGCGCTGTGGTCTCTAAAAGACACCAGCAAAATTTGTTTGTGCGTGGGCTGCTATTTTTGGAGAGACTTTAATAGTTCCCTTGCTGCCTGTCCGTTTAAACGCAATCATTTATCTCCATTTTTTGCAAAATGTGTTGCCTTTATTATTAGAAAATGTCCCCTTAGACATTAGAAATAACATGTGGTTTCAACATAACGAAGCACCTCGACATTTTAGTTTGAACGTGCGCCAGTATCTGGACCAGCGATTTCCCCGCCGATGGATTGGAAGAAGAGGTCCCGTGGCCTATCCCGCGCGTTCTCCCTATCTGAACCCCCTGCATTTTTTGCCTTTCCTTTCCAATAATGGCCAGTTGTACACATGTAGAAGCTATTCCCGGAATATTCCATGGAGTCCGCGAGTCAATGAACCGACGGTGCAGTCTTTATATTGAAGCAAGTGGCCAACATTTTGAATAATTATTGTAAACCATTATTTAATAAGAAAAAGTCAAGCATGACCAGAAAGTGATTTATTAATGTCGTCCTGAACATTCTTTGTAAATTAATATTAATTATTTATCACTGAAATAAACAAAACTGACCAGAATCATTTTTTCTTCTTTCCGCCAGACGGCTCATTTGCGGAGATAATATGTTTATTAAACAAAACAAGTTTGTTTTGATGTCCTCTACCCCCTTAAAGTTTATCGGTATATTTTTAGGACACCCTGTATAAGATTCTTCGCATTAAAGCTTTGAACTAATTTCAGTTTTATTATATTTTATTTTCATGTTGTTAGTTTCCTTTATTTTGTTTATTCCATTCGCACTTAAGCTTTTGGGGGACCTGCACTTGAGAACGTTTAGTTGGTTTTGACACTTTGAAAGTAAACTCTAAAATTTGGGGTACTGCACAAGTTTGTCGGTCAAAAACGAAGGATTATGGAATGGGCGTTTTAAGTGACGTACTCTGTATATATAGTCTGTTAAATTTGCATAGTTTAGATTTATTTTTTCAAAACAGAATTTTTTATAAAGACTCTTTTTCGTAAAATTATTAATAAAAGTTTTCTGTCTGTAGAGAACTTAAGCAGGCACCCCTTTATTATAAATTAATAAAAAGTATTTTGGGTAGTTTCTAATAAGTGATATAGCAAAATTGTCTTACCTCCTAAAGGAACTTTCGCTCGTCTCGTAAACTTTTCCCTTTCCTGCAGAATTTCATTGGTCACGCCCACAATTTCCTTCCAGTCGTTGATTATATCCTCCAGAGTAGTTCTCGGCGATGTCACTGTGAAACGAATTACATATTTTCCTTTTAAATTCGCAGGTACGCAATGTATCTTTCCTCTCGAGTTTAGTCTCTTGCAGAGCATTTCAGTAATGAAGTTGTCTCCGACCAATCGGAACACGACGAGGCCCAGATATCTTTTAGCGGGAATTTCAAATCGCGGATCGTTGCGAACGAAGCACTCGAATTTTTCCGCCAGTTGGACGCCTTTCCTGATGTGTTGCTGAAGACCGGTGATGCCGTAATTGCGGATGACGAACCATAGTTTGAGGGAACGGAAGCGTTTACTGAGAGGAATTTGCCAGTGCTAAAATGAAAAGTAATCTAATTAGGAAAACTCTTACTTGACGAAAAAATGCCAAAATCAAGAAATTCTATTTTCTACAGGAACTCGGAATTACTAGCAATTATTGTCCGTATATCCACGCAAATTAGCAATTAATTGAAACAGAAGTAAAAGAGGAAATAAGTAAGAGCAAATAATATTTGTTCGTACATGCTTCTTTGGTAGTAATACTAGTACCTTAAGAAATATACTTACCATATAATCAATAGCCAGGCCTAGAAAAAAATTTGGAAAGGATTATTGCTACCGATTTTCCTTACGTATTAAAGATAATCCCTACCTGAATATTCGTGGGTTAAGTACAATGGATTCACATTAAATGCCCCATGCAACGCACTACTATTTTTTACCCTAAAAGACATTCAGAATTAAAAATACGTTCATACTTCTTATTGTATTAATGTGTAATTTTGTGTCTATCTTAACTTTATCTTATCGAATACATATAAATAGTTTAGTGTAAACTACAAGATCACCTAACAGATACTGAATGAAAAACATTAAGAACAAAAAACAAAATAGCTATAGCGTGTATTTTTTTCATAAATATAATGAATATAAAAGATGCTTTAACTTCAAGCTAAAAGTCAGTTATAAAAATGTATAATGAGATTTTTACTTTTGTGTTTTGAATCTTCGCCTTTTTACACGCTTTGGTAGAAAAAATATCAGTTTCATTAATGGCACCATTGAATTTTTAAAAATCTGATTAATTTGGAGTTTATTAACAAGTAAACAACAAAAAATTAAGTGACCTGGAAACTGCCAATTATTATATTGTCAAAGATACTCCTTCATGATCCTTATTGAATATCTAAGAGGCGATTGATGCAATTGTCAATCGTTGGGCAGAGATTGATTGGAATTTCGATTGAAGCTACTGATGTGTTCCAATTGATGATGTAACTGCACAATTGACAATCGTTCGGTCCATTTCATTATTTCCAACCTCCGAGGGGCAATAGTTGATAAAGATTTGTCCAAGTCCTCCAAATCTATGCCAAAAGCTAGATATCTGCATAACGCATTACCGTGCCCTATTTTTTGATATTTAGTTTAATTAGCTCTAAGAATGGATCAAAACGTACTTGGTCCATTCTGAGAAAAATATTGTACTCGTCTGGATTACAAATCAGTTTAAAGTACTGTCTTTTTCTTGAAAGGCAGCCAAAGTTCAGGCAAGAAAGCCCAAATCTTTATTTTGATACACGTCATGACAGGAAAAAAGTGTCGTGTACCTGAAAACGTGTATTAGTTCAAAAGTACCGGTCTGAAAAAACTAATTAAAACTGTGCTTAGTTTAGAGCAAGAACTTAAAATCAATTCGAACAGTAAAAATCAACCATAACAATAAATGGAATCCTTATCACTGAAAGATAAGATAGATAAGATTGAAGACTGTCAAAAACAGACAACGACCTTCGTGTCTTAACAAATTTAATAGCCTCATCAGAAAATGTATTATTTTGAAAAAAATGTTGTTTTCCTAGCATCTTGCCATCGTTTCCTCACAGAATTGCAATCTCTCTTCGTGATCGTCCTTGAGAAGTTCCTATATAACATGCACTTTTTATAAGTGACACTGCTGGCTTTTAAAAAGTCTATGTACGTAAGCTCTTGTAATATCGATATTAAGCCCTGAGGTATTAGTTGAACAATGCAGATTGTTACTTACTAATAGAAGTATATCAAGGTTTGTCTCTACAGTTAAGGTGGATGGTCGATCATATTTAGGTAAATCACGTACTGTCCCATGGTCTTCAAATTTGTGAGACATACTACTCACAGTTGACTGCATAATTAATCCCTCAGGATAGTTAATATTAAATAGCATGATGTCGCGACAATCTTCGCATACTTGGTGCCTGGCATCGAGTCACTCTGTGTTGGGTCCCTGGTCATCACAGCATAGATGGCAATGAGTCTGCTGATGCGCTCGCCAAGGAGGGCGCGGGCATGTCCGCCGATCTAGCAGAGAATGCCGTGGCTAGGCCGCTGGGGTTGGTCAAAGAGGAGATAGATCGTACAGCCAAACAACTTGCAATAAGCAGATGGACAGAGCTAACAACCTGTAGCATCTCCAAACAATTGTGGCCCCTACTTGATAACAAGAAAACCGCAGCGTTGTTACAACACAGTCGGAAGGACTTAAGAAATATCACTGCCGTGGTCACCGGACACTGTCTTTTCGGTAGACATCCAGAACGTATGCAAATACCAGCTAACGACTTCTGCAGAAGTTGCAGAGACGAAGAAGAGGAGGAAAGCATTCAACATTTTTTGTGTGAATGCCCTGGCCTTGCAAGAAGAAGGTTTAATGCCTTGGGCGAACCATTCTTTAATAATCTGGAGGAAGTAAGCAGCTTACAACTAGGTCGACTCACTAGGTTTATCAACAGGCTGGTTTGAGTGCGCTGCCAGGATTCTTCTACGCCGTACTTCGCACTAGCCATCAGGGAGCTGATGCTGATAGGTTCCGCAAAACATGTGTGGTAACACAACGGTCCTTATAGGACTACGTGATACTGTCTGGATAGACCAGAAGTCTGCCACTCTAACCTAACCTAACCTAAATAGCATACAAACTTCATTCTGAGTTCGTACCTTGTCTCCCAGAAAATTAAAACATTAATACGCTGCTTTTCTGAGAGCATCATAACTTAAAAACACGGAACGATAGGGAACTAGACTACCCACATACTAACATTTGGTTACAATATAAGGAAGAATTTTTAATTTTATTTACAAAAGACATAAAAAAAACATGTTTTGCAATTTAAATATGGTATTCTTTTTTAAATGTAGTGGTCAAATGTAAATAATGTAAGCCTATAGTAATTATTAACTGATTTTTGGAAAAGTTTAATTTCGGTGGATTTTACCGTAACGAAATGAACAAACCCCTACTTTGTTGATACCAAGGGATTCAGTTCTCGAAGACCTTTTCATAGAGCCTCACTGTGACCTAAGTTGCCATTAAAAAAAAAAGTTGGGGTAGCTCGAGATTAGGGGGTTAAAGATAAACAACAATTAAAATTAATTTCCTTGTTTCAGCGTTTTTCCTAAGAATAACTTATATATGAAAATAGAAGTATGAGTTTTGTGTAGGACTTTTAAACAACCCTCTATATCAATAGCACTTCAACTAAATCCGTTAATATTATTCACCGACTCCGAGCCACTTTCAAAACAACTGGTGTGTGTTACAAGTCATTATAAATAAGTTTTGTTACTTCTTGCACTCACCACATTGCTGTACAATCAAAGTGCACCATAAGCCATTTGGAGGGGTTAAATGCTATAGAATTTGCTTTTTCTATCCCTTTTAACCATTTTCGGTATTCTGGACAAATAAAAGCTGACCCAGCATAAGCAGCATCCACGTGACACCAAAGAAGTTCGTTGTAACATACCTCGCTAATTTCTTCGAGATTGTCAAATGAACATGATCCTGTAGTGCCCAAGGTGGTGCAAACCTAAAATATACAAGATACTAATGGAACATAAAGCAACTAGAAACTAACCTATATAGGAAGAGTGAACCAAATGGTATAAAATAGCGCTGACTAAACAGCAGCGTGCCCAATAGTGAATCGTTAATTTTCATTTTAAAATACGAAACCTACTATCGCTGAGACCTTATACATTAAGAATATAACCAACCATGCTAAAACAGCTATTCTCTGAGCTACATGACCCAATTAGGGCTGAATTACACAGCAAAATCTGTAGTATCTTGTCTAACGCTGTTGGATAATTAAATACAAACTCAGATAGTAGAAACTACCACAAAAAGAAGGAGGTTTTATTTCCAATGATAGGATGATGCTAGCTGTAGACTGGTTTCGAACTATTTATTCGGCAGTACCGAACAAGCAAGCATACCTACCGTTGGAAGCCATAAACCTCTTATAGCGGGAACATGAATTCAGCGCTCGTTGTGGCATATAACTAGCTCAGAGAATGTCTGTTTTAGCGTAATTTGATAAATCCTTATTGTATAAGGCCTCAGCAAGTGGCTAGAGAACAAAGTTTATCACATATATACATATTTATACGTCATATTATGATTCCCACTAGTCAAGTACAGTATTCAACTACTACATGAACCAACAAATTCTTATGTCATATGAAAAGAAACACTACTCACTGTGGAAGCCCGCCCTTGACAAACTCCCGTGGAAATTTTGCATTTGCACTTTGGGAAACACATTTAACAAGCAGGTTAGGAACGTAAGGAGAATGCATTTTCTAAGGTTTGTCCTTTTTTTCTTTGGTCAGACCTATCCCCAGACCCGTTTCGCCACTTGACGGCTCATCAATAAGACTACAGTTTTCGGTCAAAACCGGTAATAGGCGTTTCACGCCACCTGGTGGCGCCGCCTGCGATTGTGACCCTTGTAGGTTCCCTCTTGGCTTTTAAACATTTCTAAGTTCCTACCATTGCGGACCAAGTGATGTGTTCGAGCGCCAAGAGATATCGCTATATACACTACATTCTCACGTCAAACACACACGTATTTGCAAAACATAAAGAATATATTTTGAAAGCAGGCGGAATGAATCAGTTGAAGGAGAAACTCACCAATACTGTTATAAGAATCTAAAGAAATTCTATATACTTAATTAATTCTTCTTTCCAATATCATTATTTGCCAAACTCTGTGTCAGAACTTGCCCAAACAACTTTTCCACCTCCAACACGTTCCAAATGCACTATTGCGACCACAGTAGATTTAATGACAAAATTACTGGCCGAACCATATTCTTCACATTGAATAATTAATTTCCGGAAAAAAAAAACTCCACCCAACATTCCCGCTGTTGAATTAAGAATGTACGACATTGTTTTCCGGTAACGCCCTGTAAAACGACCCTTAAAAGGTCTTAACCCAAAGAAAGCTTATTATCCTGGTGAAATTCCACTCATAATGCTTAAGACATGCCCCGATGGATTAAATCGGTATTCGGGGATAAGTACCGATCGCAGAGCGCCATATCGGATTTTCTCTGCGGCGCCTGTGCTTGATTATACAAAAATTAACGCCCAATTTAACTGCCTTCATTCAATAGAATGCGAGAGCCATTATGGTTTGCAAACTCATTTCCCAATTATATAAATTGTCGAAACACAAATAGCCCAACGGACAATGAAAAATCGCATAAATCCATCTGAAAATCCAAAAACCCAATTATCAGTTGTTGCAAGACGCAGAAATAAGTCATCCAAGATAAATTTCCAAACAAATCAACCGATGGTCTTAATTACAAACAAGGGACTTAAAACCTCCGCAAGCTCAATCATTTTAAGACGATTTCACCAATTAGTTTTTCTGAGGGAAACTTTTAGCTAGATACCAGCGGTAATCCCTCTAGAAATAATTTTTCAAAGTCACATAAAAGACAGTGGATGTCTTGCAAAACTTAATTGTAGGCTTAAGTTACAGAAATTTGCAGGATAATATTTACGTTGACTTATTAATTGCGGAAAAATCTTATAATTAAATATTCTTCTTTTTACATAGATGTCAGATTAACTTGAAACTTTGTGCACTAATCTGTACTAACCATAATCTAAGCTAAAAGGCTTCAAATACATATTATGGTATACAGTGAGAACATCAAACATGAAATAAATTCTTTATTGTCACTTTGGTACATTTTTCTGAAAATCGTTTGGATACGCGACCTATTATTTTTTTATTGCACACTTCATGAACTAAAATATGCATATACCTACAGGGTGAGACAAGAAATGCTTACTATGGCCAACTTTTTTTTTATTCTTTTCAAATCCCAATCATCATAACATTATCTTGATTTGTTAAAGTCTTCACATAAGTTTACAATTACAATTGTACAGTTTTTATTTATAATAATTAAATAAATTCAATAAAAGTTTAAAAAAATTGCAATTCTCGACCGCTTATGAAGAATTTTATTATGATCTTTACAAATAGGAACGTAGAAATCAACTAAAATAAAATTAGAACCCAAAACAGAAACGTTTAATAAAAAACAAATAAAAAATTGTAGGGTCATTTATTCGCAAAAAAAAAAAAATATTAATCAATATTTTAACAAAATTTTCATAATTTGAAAGTTTAAAAGGGGGGTTGCAAACCCATATATACTAAATGCAACACAAAGTTAAACTCAATATACAACTTTCTGCGTTCTTTAGAAATATAACAAAAAAATGCGGGGTTTCCATTAAAAAGAAAGTTGGACATGATACGTATCTTTTGACTCACCCTGTATACGCGTATTTTAGTTTATAAAATGCTCAATAAAAATAATAGTTTTTGTGTCCGAGTGACTTTTAGTAAAACCTATCAAAGTGACAGTACAGAATTCATTACATGTTAGATGTTCTTATTGTACAGGGTGTCTGTAAAAGGTCTTTGCAAAAACCTACCACATATTCTTCAGACCAAAATTAGCCGATTTAAGTACACTTACCTTAGTACAAAGTTGCTTAGTTTGGGCGCTAGACGGCGCTGAAGTGACAAATTTTAAATCGTTTTTCTGGATTAATTCAAAAACTGCTCATACTATTTTGCCGAAATTTGGTACGTTGGCATAGCTTTATGGGGCAAAAAAAAACCATGCCACAATTCTGATTAATATCAGTCCATGGGCGTAGAACCTGGGTTTTTTATTAATTGCTTGTTTCAGATTTCAATGCCAATGGAACAAGAGGGGTTTGGGCACAAAATTCAGATGAACCAATATTTGCTACAAAAAAGGTACTCTTGATAAGACTCGATTCCTCTGACGGATTTCGAGAAATTTGAATTTTATTACTTAATACGTATTAGTTTTTACAAAAAAAGAAAAAATAACTAAATCATAAACAGAAATAAATAGAAATATCATAAAAATTGCTCAAAATGTCCACCATGTTCATAAATACAAAGATTTATACGTCGAAGAAAATTAAAACACACTCTTTACAGAACTTGTTCATCGCCCTTAAGAATATTTATTGCATCTTGAATACGTTTCCATAGTTGTTCTGCGTTATCTGGAGTTCTCCTGTAAACCACTGTCTTAAGATGCCCCCATAAGAAATAATCCAATGGATTTAAGTCCGGAGATCGTGGTGGTCAATTTACAGGGGCATTACCTCTACCAATCTATTTATTTGGGTACTGCTGATTCAGAAAGTTTCTAACATTTAATGCAAAATGTGGTGGAGCTCCATCGTGCATAAACCACATATCTCTCCGAAGTTGTAAAGGTAAATCTTCTAGCAAATCTGGCAGCGTATTTTGTAGATGTTGCAAATAAATTTCCCCGGTTAATCTTTGTGGGATAATGACAGGACCAACAATGTAATTACCAATTATTCCAGCCCACACATTAATTCTAAACTCATTATGAAAACGTTTTACCTCGATAGCATGTGGACTTTCATCCGGATAAACGTGTTCATTATGAAAATTTGTAATCCCTTTTCTTGTGAAACATGCTTCATCATGTTGGCAAAGTTGAGATTTTCTTCTCTCTGCAATGAACGAGCCGACTAAAAACCAGGCGCATTTCAGGAGCATTAGGTCAAAGTTCTTGAACTGGCATCTTATGGTATGGATATAGCAACTGTTCTTGAAGTACTTCATGAACAATATCTTTGGACACTCCTATTTCCCTACCTAGCTTCCTGGTGTTTGTTTCTGGATCTTCTGCAACACGTTCTAAAATGTCTTCCTCGACTTCAGGAACCGTTACAAAACGCTGTCTTCCATTATCAATGGCTTTAGGAGTAAATTGGCCGTTTTCCCGCAGGCGTCTTTCAACAGCAGCACACGTCAGGTGGCTTGGTATACGACGATCTGGAAAGCTTTCGGAGTAGACTTTGACACATTCTCGACCATTTCTTTGGCAATATCCAAATACCAATATCATATCGGTATATTCTGCATTAGTGTATTGCACCGCCATGATAATTCATGAAAATTAAAGTTTTCTAATAATTAATGCAAGCAGATAAACTGATGGAACGTTAGCAATAATATTAAATGTTACAAATTTGACAATAATGTTATGTTGTCAGATAAAACTAATAATAACCAACAATAAAAATCGTTTGTAAGGTGTAAGGTCGTGTTGTACATACCTGAAAAATACCGTGCGAACAAAAAGCAGATGATTAGAAAACTGTTCAAGAGGTTTTTTGTAGTAAATAAGTTGGTTTAATCTAAACCTTAAACTTAAAACTATTATCTTCCATTGGCGTAGAAATCAAAAACAGAAAAATTCTGTAAAACCCAAGTACTACGTGGTAAAAACTACTACGTATTGAGTAATAAAATTAAATTTCTCAAAAACCATCAGAGGAATCGAGTCTTATCAAAAGTACCTTTTTTGTAGCAAATATTGGTTCATCTGAATTTTGTGCTCAAACCCCTCTTGTTCCATTGGCATAGAAATCTGAAGCAAGCAATTAGTAAAAAACCCAGGTTCTACGCCCATGGACTGATATTCATCAGAATTGTGGCATAGATTTTTTTGCCCCATAAAGCTATGCCAACGTACCAAATTTCGGCAAAATAGTATGAGCAGTTTTTAAATTAATCCAGAAAAGCGATTTAAAAATTGTCACTTCAGCACCGTCTAGCGCCCAAACTAAGCAACTTTGTACTAAGGTAAGTTTACTTAAATCGGCTAATTTTGGTCCGAAGAATATGTGGTAGGTTTTTGTAAAGACCTTTTACAGACACCCTGTATAATAATATGTGAATATTTATTTTTTTCGGGAAAAAGTTTCAGATGAAGTACCTAGTTGGAATTTGGTAAATACCTATCAATAAACAAGGTGATTTACCATTTATTTATATTTTTCATTCTAGATAGGAACAAGAAAATACTAGCCTGTAGGCTATTTTAAATACTTTTTGCAAGGATGTCAACAAATGTCTTGGTTACTATACAGGGTGTTATTTAATAAGTGTCCGATATTTTACAGGACGATTCCTCAGTTATTTATAAGGTGAAAAGTTCATATAAGCATGGGTCCGCAAGCCCTTCATTTTTGAGATACAGGGTGTTACAAATTTACTTTTATTTTTGTTTTTCGTGAATAATTTTTGAAATAACGTCTATTTATATTTGGACGAAAATTAATATTTCGGGATATCTTAATATGAGAAATTCAAATTTGATCCTAGTTTGGCCCTTAATTGTAGCCACCCACAGGTATTTTTCTCTTTCGGGGAGTCACAACTTTTTCGTGCATGTATGTATCACATTTCTTAGAAGAAAAATCGATTCCTCTATTATTTTTACGCGAAAATGGTATGCTTGGCAATAGTCGCTACAAGTAGTCGTTTTCGAAATATTTCGCTTTAAATTTATATGTGTTTGTCAAAAAGTGAAACAATTTTAAAAACTTTTTTTTAATCAACTTAGAAACATTTTAAACGGTAATCTTTAAACAACAATAAACAACGAAACACTAGATATAAAACTAAACCAAAATCACAATAAATGTTGGAAGTGTCCACCTCCTTGCTGTATGCACGCATCCAATCTTCTTTCGCGCACTCTTTGGAAAATTCCTGGAGTGTTTTGAATCGTTCTACAAGAGCTAATTATTCGATTTCTTAATTCTTCTTCATTTTAGATGGGTGTCTGGTAAACTAAGGATTTTAGATGTCCCCAAAAAAAAATCCAAACTGTTAAGGTCTGGTGACTTAGGGGGCCATGGTTGAGGCCCTGCCCGACCTATCCAACGGTTACCGAAACTACGATCTAAAAGTTATCGCGCTAGGATGCTAAAATGTGCCGGCGGCACCGTCATGCATAAACCACATTTGATTTCGTAGTCTAAGCGGCACATCTTTCAGTAAAATAGGCAAAACTTCTTCAAGAAAATGACGATATCTCTCTTCGTTAAATCTTCCTGGAATAATGAATGGGCCTATTAAATAATCCCCAAGGATTCACATCGTCAATCACAAACTCATGTTAGCAAAACTTATAATAAAAATAAAAATATGTTGGTTGCAAAAAAGATTTTTTTTTTTTAAGTCCTAGTTTTTACAGCAAAATCAGCAGGTACAAGTGGGTATTTTTGTTTTCTGCCCACACACGAATATCATCAGGGGTACCGCATAGCTCAATGCTATCACCATTATTATTTATACTCTACACCGCAGATCTTTTTATAAAAGTAAAATACTAAATCCACATACACTTTCCAATAAACAACTGCCAGTAAACATTAACTAATCTAAATGAAGATCTAAAAGTAATCTCAGAGTATTTAAAAGCTCACAATCTTCAAATTTAAACCTCGAAATCTTATTAAGCTATTTAGAAAATACATCTCATCTCACTTTCACACGATAGCAGTCCTTAATGACGTAAGCAAGGCATTTGACGAAGTCTGGCATGATAAACTTCTACTATAGCTATTAAGAGCAGGTAGGTATGTCCAATTACCCAATAAAGGTAGTCATTTCTTTTCTGGAGGACAGCATATTTGCTGTATCAACACAAAATGCCACATCAACATATCAGGGCTAGAGTTCCGCAAGGTTTCCCCCTCGCACCGGTTCTGTATAACATCTATACTGCCGACATACCCAAGCAAGGGCAAACTCCAGATCGCCATGATTAGTGTCGTTAGTGATTTCTAGCCTCCAAACTTTCTTTAGATTTGGTTCGCTAAATGGAAGATTCGTTTGAATAATGCGAAAACCCAAAAAAGTTTCAACCTCCGGACTGCTCGTAAGCAATATCAGAGTAACCCGGGCAAAGTAAAATACCTGGATCTCTCCTTCAACAAGAGAATGGCTTGAAATATCAACGCAGAGAGATTTTTGAAAAGGACAAATCAACAACTGGGTGCCATCTCACCGCTTCTAAACAGACACAGCAGCCTAAATATACGGACGAACACAAAGGTGTTCAAATTTATTGTTAGATCTGCACTTACTTACGATATAGAGACATGGTGTACTATTAACACACGCCGGAACGCCCAGATTGATTCACAATGACTCACACATATCGACAATGACTGAACATATCGAGAAACTAATAACAGACTACTTCCAGGAAAGCAGACGTATCACAAAACGAAACACCTCTATAGAAGCTAGATCTTACCTTGTACAGGGAGTTTCCTCAAATTTGGCTTCTAGCGACTTTATTATTCCAGATAGAAAAAAATTGTTCAGATAAAAATTGTAGGGTATCATCCAAACCGTCCGAATTTACTACTTAAAGAAACAATTGAGCATTACTGGTGAACTTTTTGACTTATTGTATACTTTTTTTTAATGGAAAACGCTACATATTATGTATTTGTTGGATAGCGCATAAAACTCTATTTTCAAAAATATATAAGTTGCTTATAATTACTTAATCCATTGTTGAAATATCCGCTATTAAAAAATCAAGATATTACTAATTTACTATATGAAATAAATCATAGTAACCATTGGAAAACGAAGTTATCAAACGACATTACTGGCGGCATGCGACATGGAACATTTATTTGTCAATTAGTTTTTAAATTTTAATAATATTAAGTCGCAAAATGGGTTATACTGAAGAGAGAAAGAGGGAAATAATTAATTTTTTTTTAAGAATAATAAAAATGCCGGTGCAGCACAAGCCGATTATCGAGTTTTTCGCCCAGGTATGCCGGTGCCGTCAAGAGGCACTTTCTATAACATAGAAAGACATTTTAGGATTCACAAAAATTTGCAAAGGAAAACAAGATTTGTGAAGTTAAATGAGGACGAAGAATTAGAGATTTTAATATATTTTCAAGGTTAATAGCTAATTAGGACTTTTAATTTTGTAAAATTAATTTAAATTTGTGTTTGTAGAAAATCCTACTTTTTCAACAGAAGATGCCAATAATTATTTCAATAAGTCTAAAAAGAAAATTAGTACTACCCTTCGTAAAGATGGATATCATCCATACAAAATTTTACATGTTCGGAAGTTGACGGAGGAACAAAAAGTTAGTAGGCAAAATTTCTGCAGAGACATGCTTCAAAGGAAAGTAAGGAATAATGATTTTTTTAAAAAGATATTATGGAACAATCAAGCTACTTTTACCACGGCTGGGATGTTTAACAGGCGAAATAGTCATTTATGGGCATTAGAAACCCCCCCGCGGAATGTGTAAAATTAAATTTCAAGGCCGAATAGCAGTTCATGTGTGGTGCGGCATTCTCAACACTCAAGTTATAGGTCCTATTTCTTACGAATAAAATTTAAATGGTGAAAGATATTTAGAGTTCCTTGAGAACGAGATAGAAAATTATTTGGAAAATTTGCCTATTCGTCAGTATAATGACATAATCTGGCATCAAGATGGAGCGTCACCCCATAAAATCGGAAGAAATGGCAGCATTGGATGGCCACCCAATAGCCTTGATTTAACAATTTTAGATTCTTTCTTTTGGGGTTACGTGAAAAACACAGTTTATAAGGAACGAAGCGCATCGCTGGAGGAGTTAAGAATTAGAATAGAAGATGATTACACAAAGTGCCTAAATAATAATGGTGGGTATATAGAAAATTTGTAAAAACTTTATGTTGTTAATGTTAAATCAAAATTTTTATTGTTTTGGGTTGTTGATTATTTCAATGGTTACTGTGATTTATTTCATATAGTAAATTAGTAATATTTTGATTTTTTAATAGCGGATATTTCAACAATGGACGAAGTAACTATAGGCAAAGGCAACTATATTTTTGAAAAGAGAATTTTAAGCGCCATCCAATAAATACATAATATATAGGGCCTTCCATTAAAAAAAAATATACAATAGGTCAAAAAGCTCACCAGTGATGCTCAATTGTTTCTTTAAGTAGTAAATTCGGAGTGCTTGGATGATACCCTACAATTCTTATTTGAACAATTTTTTTCTATCTGGAATAATAAGGTCGCTAGAAGCTGTCAAAATGTGAGGAAACACCCTGTACGTACACACTATTAATAAAGACGATTTTGGATTTTACTTTAAATCGAAAGTAAAAGTCATTATGGCTGGAATAAGTAGAACACCTCGCCACCACTTTTCTTTTCTGAGGAATAAGTTACCTACGCTTATTTACAAAAAAAACTTTGTCATTCTCTATTTACTATCAGTACAGAGCTCGAAATATTAACTTAGGTTTCCATTAACTATGATCTAAAATAGTAAAAGGTCGTCGGTTTCACTCTATCTTTTTTAATACTTACCCAAAAAGGTATAAGTCCTTTGTCTCTGTCCTGTTTTATTGCTTTTAATAATTTTTCCCCACGCATTGAAAAATGTTCATCACACTCTATGTATCTTAAAGTAACTAGGCCGATAAGTGCTGCTTTTTCAACACTAAAAAAATCTTGACTTATTAGCAACTAAATATAAATATCCAATGAACAGATACAATATACAAAAAAAGGTAACTCTTACAATAAACAGAAAATATGAAATAAAATATGTAAACTTTAATAGAAATAAAGTAAGTTGCTTGCTTCCTTTAAACAAAGTATCATATACCGGGTGTTGCATCGTCGAGCGGGACATAGGAAATCCCATGTAATTTTAAATGGGGTCAATTATTGGCTTCCCTAATTATTTTAGAGAAAAATTCTATTTAGGTTTATTAAATCTTTTTACCTTGACTGGTGCCCGCAAATACGGGGCCATAAAAAGGAGAAATAGTTGAAAAGAAATCGGCGATAACCCGTAAACGGGCTCATCAAAAATATCTAAAGTTATTCTTTTGAATGTGGGTTTTAGTGCTCTTTAATAAACCTAAATAGAATTTTTCTCTAAAATAATTAGGGAAGCCAATAATTGACCCCATTTAAAATTACATGGGATTTCCTATGTCCCGCTCGACGATGCAACACCCGGTATATGTTATTTTTTATAAAGCAGAGAATGATATTTAATACAAGGATAAAGTTATACATTTAAAATAAATATTTAAAAAAATATATACCTCGAGTGAGCCTGATCTGAACAATAAGCAACTAGTTTGCCATTTATTTCGTGCTTGGCAACTCCTGGATAGAGGTCTTGGTACATTTTTATTGCAACAAATCTTCCCGCTAGTAGACTTATAAGAGTACACTCGCTAGCAGTGGTCTAAAAAATAATAATTTAATTCAAGAGATATGTGAAAATTATTAGTTAAGGTTGAAAATATCCAAAATAAAATATAAGTACGATTTTTTTACAAAATCTTGTATTTGTAGTTAATCTTAAGGTATAAAGAATAAATAATAGAGTTTAATACTAATCAAACCTAAACAATAACGTTCTCCTTAATACTTTACTTTTTCTAAAACGATCATTGACGTAAAAATGTGTTTTAACCACTACACCCGGTTACAAAAATAAATAGATATATTAAATGAATAATAAATTAATTAATTATATTTTTTTTCTGTAATATACCGGGTGATGCATGGCCTAGTTGAACATAGGAAATCCCATTTACATTTTGAGGTGGCTAGATATTGGCTCCCCTGTACACTTTAGAGAAAAATTGTATTATAATTTCTTGAAGACGCCGCTATAATAAAATAAATCATTTGCCAAGTTTCAATAAATTTTAATTAGCCAATTCTAACTTATTCAATTAGATGTGATGACAAAATTACGAAATTCTCATAGTTTGGGTAACACAGCAACACCAGAAAATTATTATTTGGTATTGACGAATGTAGCGTCAGTTTATAAAGATGTAAAATTTTAAAATCTAGACCGGCTTAAAATTTGTATTTCGTTAGAATGTGACAGAGTTTTTCAATATCAACTCAGTAATGTTAGAAATGAATTTTCTGATCGGTTAGGATTTTGTTTAGCTGTTAATGGAAGGTTGTTTGGACATTTAATTAATTAATGTTTTTGTGAGAATCTGTAGTCTTAGGTACATACCAATGCAGTTGAACATTACCGTAGCAACGAAATAACCACTGACAGTTATCCAAAATGAAATTAGTTCATATTTTAATTTTCGAAAGTTTGCATGGTTTTTGGTCGCAATTGTCGCAATAAACTATGGAAAGCAACAGGGATAGTGAGTTTGAAAATGTGCCTTACGAAATTTCCAATGCAGAAGCTGCTGCTACAGCACAATTATTGCCTGAAAAATCAGGTACCAGTCCAGGTACGAAAACGTTTATGATTTGTTCACAAGATGGGTGGATATGAAGAAATGCAAAACTATTACAGAGGATGTAATTTTAGCTTACTTGGCGCAAAAATCTGAAACTGTCAAATCCTCTATCCTGTGGAGCATGTACTCTATGTTGAAAAGTACCATTTTAGTGAACAAAAATGTAAACATAGCCACTTTCCCAAAGGTAATCGCATTTCTTAAAAGGAAGAATGTTGGTTATAAAGCAAAGAAATCAGAAGTCTTCAGCAGCGAGCAAATCAACAAATTCATTAGAGAAGCAGATAATGAAACATATCTAATGCTAAAGGTAATTTTAACAAAATATTACGATTGTAGGATATAAAAGTATCAACTTAATTTGCTTCATTTTCAGGTAGCAACAATTATTGGGTTAGCCGGTGCGTGTAGACGGGAAGAACTAACAAAAATGTCAATTGATCTAATAAACGACAAAGAAGACATGTTGCTTGTGAAAATACCAGATTCTAAAACACATATTGAGAGAAATTTTGTTGTAGTTGGGCAAGAAAACCTGCTGTTGTATAGGCAATATTTATCTTTACGGCCATCCCAAACTCCACATAACAGATTATTCGTGAATTACAAAAAAGGAAAATGTTCGATTCAGCCCGTTGGTATCCACAGTTTTGGGAATCTCGAGTAGGCAAGGCCCTAGAATAGACCGCCGGCCCGCCAGCTGCAATCCATCTAACCCGGCCTAGACGGCGTACCTTTGCAGGTGTGTTTTTTGTAGGGCTTGGCGAGTGTTCAAACCCGAGCTCTCCGCGGCGTCAGAATACTACGTAACCTGAATCAACGAAATGTCACACACGTGTTCTAACGTGTTTGACCTTGAATGACCTTTGTCGCACACGTGTGCGAACCTATTTGACCTTGAATAACCTTGGCTTTGTGTTTGTGTACGTGTGAATGTGTGCGATTGTTTGCCTGTCTGTCTATCTGACGGTCTGTCTGTCTGTCTGTCTGTTTGTCTGTCTGACGGTCTGTCTGTCTGTCTGTCTGTCTGTCTGTCTGTCTGTCTGTCTGTCTGTCTGTCTGTCTGTCTGTCTGTCTGTCTGTCTGTCTGTCTGTCTGTCTGTCTGTCTGTCTGTCTGTCTGTCTGTCTGTCTGTCTGTCTGTCTGTCTGTCTGTCTGTCTGTCTGTCTGTCTGTCTGTTTGTCTGTCTGTCTGTCTGCCTGCCTGTCTGTCTGTCTGTCTGCCTGTCTGTCTGCCTGCCTGTCTGTCTATCTCTCTATCTGTCTGTCTATCTCTCTATCTGTCTGTTTGCATGTCTTTTTGCTATGCTTAACCTTGAATATGTAAACGATGTGTGTTTTTGGCGCTATGAAAGCATACGTATAGGTGTATATGTGTTTTATGTCCCCGACTATGTACACAAGCCGGTTTTTACCAGACAAACTATGCAATTGTAGACTACGCCGTAAACCTGTATGAACCTATTAATCTTCTAAGTGCGCAATAACTTTTTGTAATTATTATATTTTTATGTTTCTCCATTTACACTGATTGTCTACCAAATATTTAAATACCTAGTCAAACTTAAGTATGCCTCTTCTTGGGGGTATAATATGCGGGGTTAACTTTGAAATAAACTGAAAAATAGGGACAGTGATGTGGACAAGTATCACTCAAATAATTATGTTAACTACACTAATCATCCCTTGCTATACCTTTTTGGAATCTGTATAACGTATTTACCCTATGCTAGCAGCGTTGTTTTATATCGGATTAAAATACTCGTAAAGTGAGAGAAAACGGTACTAATAACTATTTATTTATTTCACATTTTCGTAAAATACCGTATTTAAAAAAAAATTACTCTCTTTACGAAATATGAATTAAAATGATGTAGTTAACGTGTAAAGTAGAAAGTATTATACCATTATTTGATTCAAGAAGTAAACAAAAAAAGAGTTAATCTTGATTCTCCCTTACGCTATATAATCGTACTCAACATTAGAAACATTACGGTAGATTAACAATGATAAAAACGGAAAAGGTAATAAATCTGACTGAATAGCATGTATTTTAAAACCAAAATAATTGTTATACCTGTATATACTAAATCTACTTACTAAAGTGTAATTATGTTTTGTTTTTGGAATTGAATAAAGCTCAAGGAATAAAAATGTAATTAATTTTAAATACACTACCAGTATGCTTAAATTTAAGGACAATATGCAATAAAATTCTGTAAGCAATTACAATATTATAGACATTTATGATCTTATATGAAGGTAATGTACAATATCGACAGTCTATATTGAGTCAAGTATTCATTTGAAGGCATTTAACACATTTAGTGAGCATAAGTGAGCTACCCAATTTTCTCTACACTTTACCATTTTGTGTTATGTAAATAAAACGAATTAACACCAAATTAACACAAAAAGGGAAAAAGGTTATACTTAAATCTAAATAGTCATACGTGAATTTAAAGCTTAGATATGTTACATGTGCTGAGTATTTATGTTTATTTAAGGGAAGGCGCCGAGGGCGTACAAATTTTACTTTTCAGTCATTTTTACCAAAACATGTAGCTATAATAGATGCAGCCTGACATTCGCTGAAAATACGAAAACCTTATTGCAATTGAGTTATCTAGAGTAACTTATTAAAAAAGGGCTTTTTTACACTACCTGTATCTATTTCTCTATAAATTTACTGGAATCTCGATTAAGAAATATGACGCAAGATATACTAGAATCTTCAAGATATTCTGTTGACTGTGTAATTTCAGGAAAATAGTTAAAAAAATTATATTTCATAAAAATTGCTTACTAGCGATTTCTTTGTTCTGAATCCTGTCCATTTGCTCGTTCGTATTTTAAGATCCCTCGAAGTATGGGCTCACAAGCTAATACTAAATTACAAGTAAATAGAGTATAATTTCAGGAAAAGAGTTAAAAAAATTACGTTTCATAGAAATTGCATAACTAGCGATTTATTTGTTCTGGAAATGGATAAATTATAGGACTATCTCGTAATGAGAACAGTAGACAATAAATAAAACTTTAATACGTATGGCTCTATATCATTCGACCCTTACTTAAAATACCCACTAGGTATAGGTACTATACAACCTGTATTTGCCATCAGGTAAAAGCCCTCATAATACTTTTATAAAAATTTGGAATAATATCATAATATAAGTAAATAGGGTGTAATTTCAGGAAAAAGAGTAAAAAAAAATTACATTTTATAAAATTGCTTAAAAATAGAGATTTTCTTATACTGGAATATGATATAATATGGGACTTTCTTATAATGAGAACAGTAGACAATACTTCAAACCTTGGTGTATACTGTATACCTTCTTTCATAAATCGATTGTAAATACGAAATAATATAAAAAGTCACCTTTTGTTTGCGATGATGTATGCACAATAACTCTATATTATTCGGCCCTTATACTGAAAATACCCACTAGATAGGTATCATAACCTGTATTTGTCATCAGGTAGAACCCCCCTATAAAATTATGAATATTAGGCGTAAGCAACAATGTAGCAATCTTAACTTATTTTCAACACGAGCATAAAAATAAGGGGATATTAAATATTTTGCAATCTAAATTCTCAATGTCAACAATAACCAAATCACGTTGTTTTTTTAGTTTATTATTAAATTCCTTAGAATAATAATAATTATCATAATACATTACTCGGTGTAGAAACAATTGCGCTGCAAAGTATAGTGTATATCTAATATCTACACTACTGAGGTAGTTAATTAAAATCACAATTACTACATATAAAAATGTTCAAACGTCCTTGCAATAAATCACATAGGTACGTACACTGACTAAAAAGAAATATATGCATGAAATAAGAACTAACCAAAACTTTTATGTGGTTTAACCTTTTTGCCTAAAATTATGGAAAACTTCTATTGTGTACTACTTAACTTAGGTAATCTGCAAATACAAACGTATACAACTATATTGTGTTACTATCACTACTATAGGGGAAGCCTGCTGAGTTTCCAGGTAGGTATGTACATTCGTGCGACTTCAAAGGCTTTTCTCCCATTATAATATTTCTTTCTCGTTCTAACACAAACGGGGTATATATAGGTACTCGATGTGTTTAAAAGCTGTGCGGATAATTCACGGTTCGTAAAAAATCAAGGTATAGTACCTATCAACATTATTTTTTAAATTTGTTACGAATTTACAGCAAAAAATTAAAAATTGTCAAATCGAAAATTTTTATCAGTTAAACGCAGAATGTAAATGGTCCTTTCCGTTAACAAAAATCAGTAAATAGTGCATAATTTACAAGTATATCTCTTTAAATGTGAAAAAAAGCGAAAAAATATTCTGGTGTGCTATTTAAATCAATTTACTTTTTAAAGTTAGTACAGGTTAGTTATTGCATATGAATAAATGTGAATGATATTTGAATTTTCTATTTAGCCTGGCTGGCCAAGTTTCATCATATAGTCGTCCATTTATCAGTAATCCAATAAGCCCTATCACCACGTCAAGGTACAGATACATTGATAGGGAACCTTCCACCCCTTTTAACTTCTCTGTTTCTCATTATTTATCATTCTAATGCTCTTTAACTGCTATATCTAGGCTGTATTTTAAGTAAATAAAATAAAAATGAATACTGAAAATTTACTGGGTCTAAAAAAAAAACAATTTATACAAATAAATATTACTGTGTACGAAAATCGGAGATTTTGACTATTTTTCTCCAAAAATATCATATTTATTCTTTTAAAGCTGGTAATTTTTCGGTTACAGAACAATAATGACTTAAAAAGTTATAGGTATAACTAAAAAACTGCATTACATAATTTAGGTATCTGTTTAGTTTGGATCACTACCGCTACCAAAAACTACATGAAAAATCCTGAACATACAGTGCCATAACTCTAAGGACATTGTTAAACATTTTACAATTATTTACAGTTATGTCGGTTATAATAAAATTGATTTTATATTTGAAAAAGTTCTCTTCACGCTTAGGTACACTAACAGACTTTAAACTTTATTACAAGGTTATAAAAACTAAATATATTAAAAAACTGCTTTTTGATTATAATATTTCCCTTATTTTTTCAATTTTTATATCTGTTATTTAACAGTTCATAGGTATAAATTCTACTATCTGAGAAGCGATAGTTCAGTCAAAATGCAAGGATTTTCTTTTCAGTGTGATGGCTACATCAAGTAAATTTTTGTACTAAATATGTTAGGTAAATGGGCTTTTCTATTAGTTAGGTGCAGTTTTCAGTCTAAAGTTAATACCTTTTTTATTTAAAGTGAGGAAAGACAGAAGCATATTTTTACCTAATGGTTGTTTACTCTTGACAGAATGGATGATCATTCGTCAATAGATACCCAAAGAATTTTTAGGTATTTTGTAATTATTTATAGCTATGTCGGCTATAGATTCGAGTTTATACTCATTGAGTAAAATGATGCGTTTTATTAAATTTTGATATCATAAAATAAATATGATTAGAAAAATCTGATTTTTGATCATCTTATTTTGCCTTCTCTCTCTTTTAATACTTTTCATATCGTATTACGTATTGTTTTATTCATTCGTTCTTAGATTTAAATTCTATTAGCCGAGAAGCGAGGGTTGAGTCAAAATGCACGTTTCTTAACAACGCGTTTCCACCCTTTTTTACATTGCTGAACTTACCCATGCACCTGCAATCTCGAAGGGTTTGGCTACCCACGCATAAGAAAATATTAGAGTGCGAGAAAAGGATCGATTTCGTGAAACAGAAGATATGGGTTAGACCAGCGTGTGAAGAATTTTTGCTCCCCCTTCCATTTTATGTTAACCGATTCGACCTCGACTGATAAAACACGTAAGGACATGTTAGAGTGTAAAAAGAGGATGGATGCACTTCCGTGAAACAGAGGCTTAAGGTTATTATAGAAAACGTACGGGTGGCACCCGCAAGTGAAGAATTTTGACTCCCCCTACCATTTTAATTTAACTTAATTGTCCTTGACTGAAATTGCATAAAAAGTCGAAATCGTAGATACGTCTCTTTTTAGCCCGTTGTTCCTCATATATGCAGCATTAGAGGTGTACCTTATCCTACTAGAGTATATTATTATATGTAAGTACTTTTTTGTGTCTCTACATACTATTATTTAATTTTTGTTTCAAGCACTCTGTGATCACGGACATAATAAAATATTATCCTTTTTCTTGTACTTCGGCTGGTGAGAAAAAGAATATACACGGGATGATTAGTATTTTTTTACATTTTATCTGTTACATATGCTATTGGGGTTCAAATTGTTAGGTGCATCCATTTTCTCACATCTAATTAATTAAGTAATATCTATATAAAAAATGAAATCAATTAACTGTGGACGAATTGTGGAGTTTAATGTTCTTCGCTAACTTTTTAACTTTCAACGTTAGTAAATGGGTACAGGGAATATATTAGAAACTAATTTTAAAACTTTTTTACTCTAAAATGCAACAGAAAATGTGTATATTGTATTTAGAAAATTAACTTTTACTCACTCAAAATGTATAGTCTCAAGTAGTTTTACTCTAATTTCATTTTGTAGATACAGGAATAGTCATTTTTTAAAACTAATGATAAAGAACTTGGGTTCTAACTTCTATGTAGTCAAATATTTTTTCCTAAAAAGGTGGCCCTGAGCTACTTAAAATTCTAAATATCTCTCTTTCTAGTTTATAATTGTTTCGCATAATTTTAACCAAAAACTAAACAAAATACTCTTACCTGTTACAAGATTTCTATTTAATGCAATTTTTTTCATTTCAATCTTTTACCTTCTAGGATCTGATATTCTTTATCTAACTTAACACGTTCTTCTTGAAACTCCTCACATGACTCTTGTAGAGCAACCCTCCATTGTTTTTTATTACGTTTTCCCCGACATTTCTGAATCGCGTTAACCCGAGCTATCTTAAATCGTCGAGTTTTCAATACACTCTCACCAAATTTCGCCTTTTCTCTGATGACATGTAAAATGCAACTTAGTTTGATGAAAGTCCTTTAAGCAAATAAATTTGCCTTGTCGCTTCACGCAGGATTTCGGATTTAGATCATATAAAACATTTCAAAAATGAAATACAGTATATTTTCACTTAGAATCACAGTAAAACCACCTGTATTTTTAAAAGTGTAAACGAACACTGACTACCTAAGGGTAGGTGAATACCTGATGTCCTATTATTTCAGCTTTTAGTGAACGCAGGCCTGTACCGAGAATATTCCACGTAGAACGGTCTTCGAAATTAGTATTCGCTACAGAAATTACTGGGGCTTATACCTAAAAATTTACCCTTAGTTTTTACAAGTAATGTTTGGTTTATAAATGATTTTATAGACGCTATTTTATTATCTGTAAATAAATTTTAATATATTCAGAAAATCCTGGTCTATTTACGATAAAAGATCGCTAAAACTAAATAAGCTTAGACTTATACTGTAAATAAAAGCTTGCCATTTCAATTTTAGCTTATCTTTCAATTGTTATTTTGAAAATTATGTTCTAGGTCGGATAGTGCGCAAATTCTTTTTTCGTGGTGTCGTATTTTTTATTGGCAAAAAAAAATGATCTCAAATGTCTCTAATATCGCAGCTTTTTATATTTGCTTACAATTTACATTTATTAAAGTCAGGCTGCACTTCCTACAATAAAGTTTTACTTCGTAAGTACAATAATTTAACACTCTTAAAAGTCCAATCTGAACTATATGTTTAGTTTATCTCCATCTCGAAAAATAGGTGTTTCAGCTCAAGTATCCTACATTTTCTAAACCTTTCGCTTCATGCAATGGAAGTTCTTCTGACAAATCTGGAAGTTATTATACAAAAAAATATAAAATAAAAAAATGTTTGTTTCTATTTTTAAAAAGTCTATCGTATTTTCTTAAATACCATTTACAAAAAAGAGTGGAATCGAAGAACTTATTAAGACTATGAGACAATGATTTTTTTTATTAGAAATGGGTAAAAATCACAACCCCCATGTTTATCTTGCCTTTATAGCTGATTATCAGGAAACTGTTTGATTAACGGTATATATAAAAGAATAAAATTAATGTGTTACGATTCTCACACTGAAAAATAATGTTTGTAAAATAATTGATAACAACCTTTGATGTCACTACATCCCTGCGCTGAATCTGAAACTTTTAAAAACTCGGGAGTAATAAAAAGATATAAGTTAGTAGTACAGGTATCATTGCTCCACAGTTTTGGGAACATTAGTTCGACCTATTGAAGTTTTAACTTCTTTTCTGCTAGTGTTAATAAGATAAGAAAAGGTAAAATTTGTTTCACACCTGCCTCAAATTCGAATACAATGGAAACAATAATTTACTCTTAATTCACCTTTTATTATATCTTTCCCTAGAAATGGTCGAATCGCTCGCAATAGAGTATTGCCTTTTTATTTCATTAAGTTATTTTTCTTAAACATTTTAAATAACAACCAATATGCATATTTTTAATAATAGTCTCAAAATATTACATTCGTATGATTTACCTTACATTCTGTTCGAAAACTAAAATATTTTTTATTGGTTTTCATATCAACTTTTCCTAAATAAAGAATCGGATAACCATTGATAAAAATACACACTTTTTGTGTAACAGAATAAATTTTTGAATTCTTTAAACCATCATTTCAAACCATTACTTATTAATTT
The DNA here is from genome assembly GCA_963920685.1 of Polydrusus tereticollis. Lineage (NCBI taxonomy): Eukaryota > Metazoa > Arthropoda > Insecta > Coleoptera > Curculionidae > Polydrusus > Polydrusus tereticollis. The sequence goes on from OY987326.1 coordinate 203,861,306, forward strand.
TATTTCCCGCTCATTAACAATCATATCTATATTTTTTATTTTCAGAAATTTATATGCAAAATAATAATACATTTTAAGTAAAGCTGGTATTGCATAAGCTGATTAATATTACTTGTGACATTTTTCAATAAACTCTTTTCTATGTTCAAGCAAATAAAAGTTTTTTATTAAGTTATTGCATTACTAAACTTTTTTTAAATTTACCACGGGTAATGGAAACGGAAAAGATTTTTCGCCTACAATATTTTCAGATTAACCGAGGACTTCCAACTTATATTATAAAAGTAAATCTACGAGACTCATTGGATTTTTCTTCTGACTTACCTTGAAAGCGAACACATATGTTCTCCAATATTGTTCCGTTTTCAAGAGCTCACTAGCTTAGTATGGATAGGAAACGAAAGACATACATTTTCTATTTAGTAAAGTAACTATGACATTCAAATGGAAAGCATATCTGCGAGTTGTGTTGACTTCTTTTTATTTACCTCCGATGCATAACTTCTTACCAATATTTATACATATATTAAATGTTGTTTATAAGTAAAAGTATTACCATAAACCATAAACTTACAAATGGGAGAATTTACTTTTCACAACCTCATGGCTTGAAAAACAGTTAGGAAATAGTAGGCTCAGTTTATGCCTCTTTATAGATAAATGCTCTTTTTATCGACAAAACAAAATGTAGCAAGGAGATTTTCCTTTTTCTAGATTGAGCGCATCATTTTTCTATTTAAGAAGATAGGGAAATTTTTCAAGAGTGCTTACTTTTAATTATACAAGTATACCTTAATATTCAACCCTTTTTTTATCAGATTGACACAGCTTGTATGTAATTTTTACTGAGTAATCAGAAATCAGACTTTATAAAACCAGGTCCCACGGGTTTGCTGCCAACACTGTCGTATTTTTAACCGCAGAAACTAGGAAATAGCAGGTATTCAGAGCCCTGCTTGGGACACTTACTCTGTCAGTTTATGTAAACATATAGATATTTTGCTTAATATTTTTATCTACATTCTTGGACCTTCTGTCATATTTTAAAGGTGTTTTTTTTCTTGGGTATTAGGTCCCTTGATAAATCAATTAAAAATAATTAAAATGAAACCATGTTGAGTCTCAAAAGTTTTATAATTCAAAATAAAAATTACGTTTCGTTCGTAGCGTGGGCCTTCATCAGATTTTGAACATCTTGATATGAAAGATTTTCGTCATCTCACAACAAACATGTTGTCACAAACGTTTAAAATTACGGAAACAAGGGAATTAAAACTTTACAAACTTAAGCGTGGCCATGTTATGTTATCAACTGTGTATATGGGTATAGCCACACTAAAATAAGAAGAATAACGACTGAACCTTTGTTGTAGATCTCTGCGGCGATTCATTTAAGAAAATAAGAAAGGAAAAGGAATTTTCAAGGCAGTTTACTATCAATAGTGCTACTACCATATAGTGCAAATTTTCCTAAAAAATATATCGGGAATATAATAATTCGAAATAATAAAACCGTAGCGTAAAATTAAAAAATCGTCTGAGTAAGAATAATATCTTTGTAGTGCGCCTGCGTAGTATTAACTCCAAATTTAGTATAAAAGTGCTGCTGCTGCTGAAAAACTTCAGTTTTACTTCGAGAGTAGAGCTAACTAGAACGTTCCGTTAAATTGTTGTTGTAATTTGTTAGTTTTCTGCATTTATTATATTCAACGGACAGTGGAGAAAAAGCTTGAAATATTCCAGCACAGAAATAACTAGTTGTTTTGGAAGTGAAAAATACCTCAAAGAAAAAAAATGGAGAAATTTATTATTGTCAAGGAGGTCGTAAAACACGTTAGACGTTTTCGATTATCAGGCCGCACTATTGACTTTAAAATAAAGGAGATTCCAAAGAATGAGGAACCGGTTTCTTGGACTAAAGCGGCCATATCAGATATTGTAGATCTTACCACTAGAACCCTAAAACCGAGAGATAAAATTGGATTTAGCTTTTGCTCGAAAAATTTTTCAAGAGGTGAAGGGTGGTTACCATTTAAAGAAGTCGGCAATGTAGAAATTGAAGATGTTTGGAAAATTATTCAAGGCGTTTACCAGTCAAACTCTACAAGCTTCGATACAGACACATTTTGCCTAGGCGTAACAACTGTACGGATGCCTGAAGGGAGAGGAAGAAGTAGGAAAAGTGGAGACAAGACGTTCGTTGAAGAATCTGCAAGACGAAAGGGCATAGTACAAATAAAAAATGATGACAACCTTTGCCTACCTAGGGCACTGGTAGTAGCCTTAGCTCACGTAACGCAGAACCCTGAATACGTCAAAGTTCGACGAGACATTGGTAAAATTCAAAGAGCAAGAGCAATACAATTGATGAACGAAGCGAGTGTTATAATTTCTGAAGAAGGTGCGGGTATTTTGGAGCTTCGGAAATTCCAAGATCATTTTGGTGAAGAGTACAAAATTGCAGCGTACCAATATGGAACCAGAGGACGAGATGTAATTTTTGAAGGCAGTAGTAGTGGAAAACACTTAAATCTTTTATACCATGCAGGACACTACAACGTTATTACCTCTCTAACAGCAGCTTTTTGCTGCTCATACTACTGCGAAGCATGCCATGTACCCTACAGTGACAAAAACAAACACCGTTGTGGCGGTACATGCGCTAGCTGCCAGCAATCTCCTGCCTGTCAACTGGGAACGAAAATTAAATGCGAAAACTGTCTACGCTCTTTCAGAAGTAATCGGTGTTTTGAAAATCACAAGAAACCAGACTCATATAAAAAAAGTAAATCAGTTTGTGAGCAATTACGTCATTGTCCTTCGTGCCTCAGAACTATAAAAGACAATAGAGAGCATGCGTGTGGAGAAATATTCTGCAAAATTTGTAGTAAACATCAGCCGCAGGGCCATCTTTGTTTTATTCAACCTGATACACGGAAACCAACATCTGAAAACACATTGTTCGTATTTTTCGATCTGGAAACGCGACAAGAAAAATTATTAGAAGACGGTTCTTTACTACATGAAGTAAATCTGTGTGTGTTTAAACAATTTTGTGACAGTTGTATTGACAGTCAGCCATGGTTATGTGAAAAATGCGGAGTGACCAAACAAATCTTAAAAGTCAATCCTCTAGACAGATTTGTAGAATATGTTTTAAATCAGAGAACCCTTTTTAAAAATGTAATAGTGCTAAGTCATAATGGTGGAGGCTTTGACAATCAATTTATTCTAAATAAGCTCATAATGGAGACCGATATTACACCAGAAGTGATTATGAGGGGTACTAAAATAATTTTAATGCAAATATTAAACGTAAAATTTCTGGATTCCCTTAATTATTTCCCTATGGCACTCTCTAAGCTACCTAAAGCATTTGGTCTAGAGGATAAATTTAAGAAAGGCTACTTTCCACACTTCTTCAATAAAATAGAAAACGAGTCATATGTTGGGACTCTACCATCAATCGAATATTATGCTCCGGATAATATGAAGCCGGAAGAAAGAAATGCATTTTTAGAATGGTATGAACAACATAGGAATGAAGTATTTGACTTTCAAAAAGAAATTGTAGAATATTGTGTTGCTGACGTGGAAATACTGTATGAAACTTGCAAAAAATTTAGACAACAGATGATAAGTACAACAAATGTCTGTCCGTTTACCGAGGCCACCACCATAGCTTCAACATGCAATAAAGCATTCAGACGTAATTTCTTAAAACCTGAGACTATTGGCATTATCCCCAAAAATGGGTACAGGTTCAAAGATAACCAATCTCTAATAGCCACAAAGTGGATGATTTGGGAGGAGCATCAGCGTAAAATAGAAATACAGCATTCGGCAAAAGAAAAAGAGGCCATCATCAGTGGAGTGAAAGTAGATGGGTATTGCTCGCAGACCAGTCAAATTTTTGAGTTTCACGGCTGTTATTATCACGGTCATCCAGAGTGTCTTAAACATCACAGAGATAGTCCTCTCCCCGATAACCCCACAGAAACATTAGATGTTAGGTATGAAAATACAGTAGCAAAAACTGAAAGACTGAGAATGTTGGGGTATGAAGTGATCGAAATTTGGGAGTGTCAATTTCGAAGACTGATGGAAGAAAATCCGGTAATAAAGGAGTTTACTGAAAGTCACCCTCTATTATTCTATACCCCCCTAAACCCTAGGGACGCGTTTTACGGGGGTCGAACAGGAAACTGTAAAACATATTTCAAAGTCAGAAATAATGAAAAAATAAAGTACCTGGATGTGTGTTCTCTTTACCCATGGGTGTGTAAATATGGAAAGTTTCCCATCGGTCACCCTAAGCTTTTCATCGGAGACGATGAGTGTAGAAAATTAAATTTGGATCAAACAGATGGTATAATAAAATGTAAAATTTTACCTCCACAATCCTTATATCATCCAGTCCTGCCCTTAAAAATGAATGGCAAATTGATGTTTGTTTTATGCAAGATATGCGGCGAAACCATGAACTATACCGATTGTAATCACGATGATGATAGCCGTTCTCTTGAGGGAACATGGGTGATAGAAGAGGTGAAAAAGGCTCTTGAAATGGGTTACAAGATTTTAAATATTATGGAAATATGGCAATATCAAACAGAAATATATAATCCGCAGCAAAGGACAGGTGGGTTGTTTGTTGAAATGATGAACAAATTTATTAAAATTAAACAAGAAGCTTCAGGATGGCCCATAGATTGTACAACTTTGGAACAGAAGACAAAATACATTCAAAATTTTTACGACAGGGAGGGTATTAAATTGGAGTTTAACAACATTATGAAAAATCCGGGTCTACGTGCGCAGGCAAAACTAATGTTAAACAGTTTCTGGGGCAAGTTTGGTCAATCTGAGTGTCAAGCTAAATGTAAAATAATAAAGAGTCCAGAAGAGTTTTATTCAATGATGACCAACCCGTGTTTGGAAGTTAACAGCGCCCTACCTATTAATGAAGACACGCTGCTTGTAAATTACCAGTTTGCAGAAGAAAGTTATAATCCGCTATCTACAGTTAGTGTGGCAATAGCTGCTTATGTTACGGCTCAAGCACGTTTAAAACTTTACTCGTATCTTGAGCAGTTAAGCACCCGAGTTTTGTATTACGACACTGACTCTGTAATTTACAACCACAATGAAGGAGAGCCCGAGCCTGCGACAGGGGAGTTTATAGGTGACTTAACTGACGAGTTGGTCATTTTTGGAGATGGAAGCTATATATCTGAGTTTGTATGCGGCGGACCTAAGAACTATGCTTATAAATTATTTTCTACTTTAAACAACGAGGAGAGAGTAATATGTAAAGTAAAAGGAATTTGCCTTAATTATCAAGCAAGTCAGCTTGTTAATTTTGATTCAATAAAAGGAATGATTTTAAATGCCAATAATGAACCCATAACAATAAGATCCAGAAATATTAGGAGGACCAAGAAACATGAAATAATCACCAAGGAAGAGTCCAAGATATATAGACCAAATTCAACAAAGCGTTTATTTTTGAAAAATCATGATTCTATACCATTTGGTTTTAAGAAACCTAGATTAGAAATAGAGAATACTACAGGGATATGATAAAGTATGTAATAAAAAGTGAACTGGAAGTAATTACAAATTTTAATTTATATGCAAAAATATATGTATCAATAAATTTTATCGTCTCAAACCCACTTTTGAGTTTTTTGTACAGACACCTTTTAATAACATTTAGAGCAGAATTAGACGAATGAAAATGAAGATAATAAGGAACCGGAGGAAGGGCGGGCCCCTATCAATGTATCTGTACCTTGTCGTGGTGATAGGGCTTAAGGAATGCTTACACATTCTCGAATATATTATGAAACTTGGGCAATATACGATAATACTCACTAAAGCAATTTCTTTATAATTTATTCACCTTTTGCTAAGTTTTCCTTCAAGTATATCCAAGTATTTCTATGTATTTTTTTTCGTGGTGTAAGCAGTCTAAACTAAACAGATACCTCTTATTTCAATAACTACATTTTTTGCTTTTCTCAAATTTATATCAGAACAGGCATTAAATTTACACTGAATACGCGTCTGATTAACAGAAAAACCCAATTACCTAACATGTTTAGTACAAAAATTTACTTGATGGATCCAAAACTGCAAATAATTACAAAATATCTATCAAATTCTTTGGGTATTTATTGACGAATGATCATCTATTCCGTCAAGAGTAAACAGTCAATAGGTAAAAATATGCTTTTTGTCTTTTCTTACTTTATATAAAAAGGGTAATAACTTTAGGCTAAAAACTGCCCCTAATTAACAGAAAAGCCCATTTACCTAACATATTTAGTACAAAAATTTACTTGATGTAGCCATCACACTGGAAAGAAAATCCTTGCATTTTGACTGAACTATCGCTTCTCAGATAGTAGAATTTATACCTATGAACTGTTAAATAACAGATATAAAAATTGAAAAAATAAGGGAAATATTATAATCAAAAAGCAGTTTTTTAATATATTTAGTTTTTATAACCTTGTAATAAAGTTTAAAGTCTGTTAGTGTACCTAAGCGTGAAGAGAACTTTTTCAAATATAAAATCAATTTTATTATAACCGACATAACTGTAAATAATTGTAAAATGTTTAACAATGTCCTTAGAGTTATGGCACTGTATGTTCAGGATTTTTCATGTAGTTTTTGGTAGCGGTAGTGATCCAAACTAAACAGATACCTAAATTATGTAATGCAGTTATTTAGTTATACCTATAACTTTTTAAGTCATTATTGTTCTGTAACCGAAAAATTACCAGCTTTAAAAGAATAAATATGATATTTTTAGAGAAAAATAGTCAAAATCTCCGATTTTCGTACATAGTAATATTTATTTGTATAAATTGTTTTTTTTTGAGACCCAGTGAATTTTCAGTATTCATTTTTATTTTATTTACTTAAAATACCGCCTAGATATAGCAGTTAAAGAGCATTAGAATGATAAATAATGAGAAACAGAGAAGTTAAAAGGGGTGGAAGGTTCCCTATCAATGTATCTGTACCTTGACTTGGTGATAGGGCTTATTGGATTACTGATAAATGGACGACTATATGATGAAACTTGGCCAGCCAGGCTAAATAGAAAATTCAAATATCATTCACATTTATTCATATGCAATAACTAACCTGTACTAACTTTAAAAAGTAAATTGATCTAAATAGCACACCAGAATATTTTTTCCCTTTTTTTCACATTTAAAGAGATATACTTGTAAAGTATGCACTGTTTACTGATTTTTATTAACTGATAAAATTTTTCGATTTGACAAATTTTAATTTTTTGCTGTAAATTCGTAACAAATTTAAAAAATAATGTTGATAGGTACTATACCTTGATTTTTTACGAACCTTGAATTATCCGCACAGCTTTTAAACACATCGAGTACCTATATATACCCCGTTTGTGTTAGAACGAGAAAGAAAATATTTTAATGGGAGAAAAGCCTTTGAAGTCGCACGAATGTACATACCTACCTGGAAACTCAGCAGGCTTCCCCTATAGTAGTGATAGTAACACAATATAGTTGTATACGTTTGTATTTGCAGATTACCTAAGTTAAGTAGTACACAATAGAAGTTTTCCATAATTTTAGGCAAAAAGGTTAAACCACATAAAAGTTTCGGTTAGTTCTTATTTCATGCATATATTTCTTTTTAGTCAGTGTACGTACCTATGTGATTTATTGCAAGGACGTTTGAACATTTTTATATGTAGTACCTAATTGTGATTTTAATTAACTACCTCAGTAGTGTAGATATTAGATATACACTATACTTTGCAGCGCAATTGCTTTCACACCGAGTAATGTATTATGCTCATGTTGAAAATAAGTTAAGATTGCTACTTTGTTGCTTAAACCTAATATTCATAATTTGATAGGGGGTTCTACCTGATAAAAAATACAGGTTATGATACCTATCCAGAGGGTGTTTTCAGTATAAGGGCCGAATAATACAGAGTTATTATTTCGTATTTACAATCCATTTAACTACAATTTTACACTGTAAAATTAATTTTTTTTGTTATTTTTTTCTCCCAAATTTATGAAAGAAGGTATGCACCAAGGTTTGACGTATGTATTGTCTACTGTTCTCATTATAAGAAAGTCCTATATTATATCATATTCCAGTACAAGAAAATCTCTATTTTTAAGCAATTTTATAAAATGTAATTTTTTTTTACTTTTTTCCTGAAATTACACCCTATTTACTTATATTATGATATTATCCCAAATTTTTATAATAAGCATTATGAGGGCCTTCACCTGATGGCAAATACAGGTTGTATAGTACCTATACCTAGTATGTATTTTAAGTTAGGAATGTTAGGATCGAATAATATAGAGCCATACGTATTAAAGTTTTATTTATTGTCTACTGTTCTCATTACGAGATAGTCCTATAATTTATCCATTTCCAGTACAAAGAAATCGCTAGTTAAGCAATTTTTATGAAACGTATTTTTAATATATTTTAACTTTCTTCCTGAAATTACACTCTATTTACTTATAACTTGGTATTAGCTTGTGAGTCCATAGCTCGAGGGATCTTAAAATACGAGCGAGCAGATAGACAGACAGACAGACAGGCAGGAGGCAGGCAGGTTTCAGTACAAAGAAATCGCTAGTAAGCAATTTTATGAAATATCATTTTTTTAACTATTTTCCTGAAATTACACAGTCAACAGAATATCTTGAAGATTCTAGTATATCTTGCGCCATATTTCTTAATCGAGATTCCAGTAAATTTATGGAGAAATAGATGAGGGTATTGTAAAAAAGCCCTTTTTCAATAATTTACTCTAGATAACCCAATTGTAATAGGGTTTTCGTATTTTCAGCGTATGTCAGGCTGCATCTATTATATCTACACGTTTTGGTAATGTATGAGTGAAAAGTAAAATTTGTACAACCTCGGCGCCTTCCCTCAAATAAACATAAATACTCAGCACATGTAGCATATCTGAGCTTTAGATTCACGTATGACTATTTAGATTAAAGTATAACCTTTTTCCCTCTTTGTGTTAATTTGGTGTTAATTCGTTTTATTTACATAACACAAAATGGTAAAGTATAGAGAAAATTGAGTAGCTCACTAAAATGTGTTAAAATGCCTTCAAATGACTACTTGAAATGTCTTGAAATGACTACTTGACTCAATATAGACTGTCGATATTGTACATTATCTTCATATAAGATCATAAATGTCTATAATATCGTAATTGCTGACAGAATTTTTTCTTTAAATTTAAGTCTAATACTGGGAGTGTATTTAAAATGAATTTAATTTTTTTCCTTGAGCTTCATTCAATCCCAAAAACAAAACATAATGACACTTTAGTAAGTAGATTTAGTATATACAAGTATAAGAATTATTTTGGTTTTAAAATATATGCTATTCAGTCAGATTTATTACCTTTTCCGTTTTTATCATTGTTAATCTACCGTAAATTCGATTTTATGTATATTATAAGTAATAATTTAGCCGCCTGACCAGTGACAATAGAACCTTGTAACCGCTTGCTTTAAGCAAAAGTTTTTATACAGTTTCAAAATAGTAAGTCGAAATAAACATAACTTTTTAACCTGAATCAATATCCCTCAATTTTTAGAGCTATTACAGCGCAGCAAAGGGGGATATGCAGATTACGTTTTTTTTATCTTTATTCTTTATTTAATCAACTGAGAGTAAAATATTTTCTTCTTGCACGTTAACTACATCACTTCATTTGATATTTCATAAAAAGCCCCATAATTTTGAAAAATACGACATTTTACAAAAATGAGATATAAATAAATTACTTATTATTACTTTTTTCACTTTAAGAGTATTTTATCATAACCAACACCGAAATTTGTATGTAAATTTTGTCATGGAATCCACAAATGTGTAATACGGCTGTTTTCGTGTGGACCTGCACGACATATTATTAAGTACATACATGAAGAAATACGCGGAAATTACAAGAATGTAACGGATTTGTATAGCCTGTCGCTTGTCTAAGATAAATTGATCGTGTTGAAGGGGAATTACCTGCTCCGCCAAAACTCCTAAGTACACAGTTCTTGAAATCAGAAGAGAGGATTGTGGTACTTAGTTAATCTAAGAGCTGCAGTTGTATTAGATATTATAATATACCTATTAGTTGCGGTACATTTTGTGTTTTCTTACAATCTGCCAAAGTATGCTTTTCATTATTAATCAACTTTAAATTATATTGAGACTCTACTGATGTATCTCCATAATGTTGGTCATCTTTACAGTTTATTTACTTATAATCTGATATTAACCTAAGAGCCTATAGCTCGAGGGGTCTTAAAATATGTACGAACAGACAGACAGACAGACAGACAGAGAGACAGACAGACAGACAGACAGACAGACAGGCAGACATACAGGCAGTCAGACAGACAGACAGACAGACAGACAGACAGACAGACAGGCAGACATACAGACAGTCAGACAGACAGACAGCCCGATAGACAGACAGACAGACAGACAGACAATCGCACACATTCACACGTACACAAACACAAAGTCAAGGTTATTCAAGGTCAAATAGGTTCGCACACGTGTGCGACAAAGGTCATTCAAGGTCAAACACGTTAGAACACGTGTGTGACATTTCGTTGATTCAGGTTACGTAGTATTCTGACGCCGCGGAGAGCTCGGGTTTGAACACTCGCCAAGCCCTACAAAAAACACACCTGCAAAGGTACGCCGTCTAGGCCGGGTTAGATGGATTGCAGCCGGCGGGCCGGCGGTCTATTCTAGGGCCTTGCCTACTATCTCGGATTAAAAATTGCAAAATTTTTAAATTTACCCAATCCTAAAAATTACACAGGCCATAGCATGCGTCGAACTTCAGCGACGATATTTGCTGATAATGGTGGAAACATCACAAATTTGAAGAGATACGGTGGCTGGAAGTCTACCAATGTCGCTGAAGGATATATAGACAATTCACTAACAAGCAAAATTAAAATTGCCAAAACCATTCAAAAATTATCAGATGAAAGCAATCAATATGAAACGGAAACTTTACCTTCTTGTTCTGACTACAAAAGACATTTAAATTTACCAAGCATTTCAAACAAATTAAATCCTTTCAATATTAGCAATTGCTCAAATGTATATAAATATCAATATAAATAAGAATTATAACGTTTCTGTCAGTAGTACCTATCTTCTGTTTGAATTTCAATATTTAATACAAATAAGAATTAAAATGTTCGAAATTTTGTTCTGCAAAGAAATATAATAAAGAAATGTGTCTCTTTGATTTGTTATTCTACATGGTTGCCGAAAAAATAGTGTACGCAACACCGAAAACAGTTTTTTTGAACTCGCAGACTTCCAGGACTCGCCTACGGCTCGTCCTAGAATTTTGTCAACTCATCCAAAAAAACAGTATTTTCCGGACTTGTTACGTAAATTACTATTATTCGTTATGTCCAGCTTTACGTCAATTTTTGACAATAGCGCCATAGAAATTATTTTGTGGTATTAAACTATGAAAAATTCGTAATTTTGCAATCACACTTAATTGAATAAGTAGGGGTTAGCTTATTAAAGTTTATTCAAACTTGGCACATTGGTTTTTATATCACGCGGCCTTTTCAAAAAATTACAGTACAGTTTTTCTCTAGAATGTACAGGGGAGCCAATATTTAGCCACCTCAAGATATACATGGGATTTCCTATCCTCACAACCCATAAACCAAACCTAAAATTATTCAACAGGATCATAAAACGTTCAAAAACAATCTCTTTTACGTCTATCATTTGACGACAAGTTCCATAACAATTATACATGACATGTAAACTTTCTGAAAAATTACCTGAATAACTCCTCCTCCATCACCGCCTTTTCCGTGAAGAAAATCGTCAGGTAAGCCAATCATTTTTCCAAGCCAATTCATTACAACCATTTCTAGTTCTGTGCAAACTGGACTAGATGCCTATTTGAAATAATCCTTAGATCCGAATTATCAATACCCCGGTAACTTTAACTACAAGATAACTCCAAGGGATACAATCGTTCTCATGGAAGTTATGTGGCTGTTATCACTAACAGGGTATTGATATCTCGACTAAATGGAATATTATGCTTATTTCATTTTACACATTATATGAAAACTTTGGGTTAAACTTAAAAATAGGCACTGTGTGCATCTTTCCTTCTTAGCTCATTTAGCTATCTAAGAGCTATGTTTCTAAATATCTAAAAAAAGTGTTTTTCTTACCCATGTAAATCCCACGCAATTTATAGCATTACTCAACATTTCTCCCAACATGGAAGGGTAACTATTTAAAGCAGGAAAGTAAGCATGCATATGGGGACTTTGCCAGTGCGTCACTCCGGGCATTATCACAGTTTCGACATCTTTAAAGATGGCCTCCCACGACTCTCCCATTACGGGTGCGGCATCTGGAATTAGTTCGCGAATAAATCCAGGTTTCTTGTCTGGAAACACTCTGCGTTCCCTGATATTTTCTAGGTAGTCAGCTATATAGTCAACTAATTCCTTTCCTATGAGAAGAGAAACAGTACTTAAGTATGTGTAGATATCGTCATAAAAAATACACGCAGACTGACCAGGTGTGAAGGGGGATATGGGGAGACTATAAAACATTCATCTATATTAGTATTTCAGAATACTGGGTAGTCACATTTTTGGATTAGGAAGCTCTTAAGTTTAGTTTTCAAAATATTGAGACCAGAATACACTACCCTTGCAAGGTATTTACAGCATACTCAAGAGATTTTCCGAATTTCGTTAGCTTGTGCTTAACTATTGATAAGTGGCTTGAACTACTGGTTAGGTATGAATGGAAAGAAGAGTTACGTTGATATTTGAAGACTTGTAATAAAAACCGGGCTCTGTACCAACCAATCAATATTTTTGATATACATGGTGGTCAACGAAAACTTAACACCTCGATTTTACTGCTTTAAAATGAAAATGTGGAAAATCGCTCGGACGCGTCGATTTCTGATTCGAGGGGGAATAACTTTTCCGCTTTTTTCATCTCCGTAATTTCAACCCCCAAACGGGGGTGAGCACACCCCCTGATTTTGAATAGGGATGAGGGGTGTTGCGATACTTCATTTTAAAGATCTTATCGAGTACTATATGGCCCTAATATTTCGCTTCAAAATTTTCATCTTTAACGAAATGAAAGCTAAAATAGTGGAAGACTAATTACTTTTGTGATTAGTTTATTAAATGCTGAAAATTGCCACCATTCACTTCCATGCAGTAAAATAAATTTTGCTCAAAACGTTCACGTACATTACTCAACATTTCTGGTGTAATTTGATGGCATTCATTAATGATCCGAATTCGCAAATCATCCAGTGACTCAGGCTAGGTAGCGTAAATCTTAGATTTCAGGTGACCCTATAGAAAAAAGTCCAGTGGAGCCAGATCAGGTGATCTGGGTGGCCCTCAATATGTCCCCTTCTTCCAATCCAGGCCTGAGAAAAATTTTCATTTAAGAACTGACGCACAGGTTGAGCGAAATGAGGTGATGCGCCATCTTGTTGAAAAATGATCGTTGCATGGTCTTCTTCATTCTCCAATACTAGAACGAGTTCTGGATAAATAGGGTTCTCTAATAGTTCTAAATAAATTTGGCCAGTGAGATTACCGGGTATAAAAAAAGGGCCGATTATGTGATTTCCATAAATACCCGCCCAAACATTTAACTTTTGGGGATGCTGAGTATGCACTTCACGAAATAATCTTGGATTTTCATCTGACCAATACCGACAGTTATGCCTGTTTACAATGCCATTAAGGTAAAATGAACACTCATCCGAGAAACAGATATTGAACATGTAGTTAGGATTATTGTTAATAATTCCACCGACCACTTCACAGAACTGGAGTCGGCGATCGAAATCATCCTCATTCAGTTCCTGAACCAGTCGTATAATAAAAGGATGGAACTTATGTTGTTTAAGGATTCTCATGATTGTTGTGCGTGAAACACCAGATACATCGGACAATTTCCTAGTACTAAGGGTCGGATCCATTGCTACTTCCCTAGCTTCGTCTCTTTCATGCACCCTCTTTTTGTTTCCGACTGAACCAGTAGCATCACATTTGGCAACCAGTTGCACAACGTAAGCAGCGGATACATTTTTTTCAGGATGTCGTTCAATAAATAAAGCCGCTGTTACTCGCGCAGAGTGGTTATTTCTAAAAAATAATTTTATCATTTCCACCCTTTCTTCTACGGAATACACCATTTTAATTCTACTACAAAGTTACAATCGCTTTGACACAGTTTTAACGTTCTTAAAAATTCACGATAGACTAAGGTAAATCAAAAACATGGTCCGTCTACTTTTTTGGACAAAAAAATTAACAAATAAATAAATAATTCAAATGCGTCTGATAAGAGTAATATCCTCGAGGTAAATTCCACATTCTCTACTCATACACCAGCATGCAAGTGAATGGTGGCCATTTTCAGCATTTAATAAACTAATCACAAAAGTCAGTAGTCTTCCACTATTTCAGCTGTCATTTCGATAAAGATGAAAATTTTGAAGCGAAATTTTAGGGTCAGATAGTACTTGACAATATCTTCAAAATGAGGTATCGCAACACCCCTCATCCCTATTCAAAATCAGGGGGTTGTGCTCACTTCTGTTAGGGGGTTGAAGTTACGGAGATGAAAAGAGCAGAAAAGTTATTCCCCCTCGAATCAGAAATCGACGCGTCCGAGCGATTTTCCACATTTTCATTTTAAAGCAGGAAAATCGAGGTGTTAAGTTTTCGTTGGACCACCCTGTATATGTTGTTATGTTAAATAAAATAAATGTTTTGCCTCAATTAAATTAAAATTTTAAAGAGAATCTTTTAATAGTCTATAAAAAAATTATCAACTTTAAATTCTGAAAATTTAAAAAAGATGGTATGACGTTATGATTTAAATGGCAATATACTGGAGAATAGTAAACATTTATAAGAGCTTTTCTTCTCGATTATATTTCTTAACTGTAAGATAGCAAAGTGTGCTGAATTATTTTTTTTGCAAATATAGGTTGGGTGATGTATCCAGGTCAAGAATTGGTCTACATACAATCCCAGAAATTTACATGCTTTAGAAGTTTGAATGAAAGGAATGTTAATAATTTGGGAATTATTTCTACATCTAAAGTTAATACACATTGTTATTTGGGCATTTAGGATCAGATTATTTCTGTGACACCAGTCTTTAAAGTTTCTAACACACATTTTATCACGTATTAGGGAGAGCGCCCACCAGAATAGTGAATTGCTTGAAGTGAAGTATCCGTGAGGCACACCTGATACGCACGTCATGTGTACTTGAAGTACGTGCATACCAAAATAGTGTACGAATTGCATGCAGTGCGTAGAGGAGCAAGGGTTAATTGTCATTGTCAAAATATCGTCATCCGATTATAAAATTTTTTTAGCATTCTACATGATTTTACATGCTGCACGAATTCAATATTAAATTGTTGATCATCACGCATTTTTATTAAAATTACTAAAAAACAATAAAATAATTATCAAGGGGTAAACCGCTTTGGAAATGTCAATGTCAATCAATACGGAACACTGCAAGATAACCTGAAAAGCTTTAATTCGGTGCGCATTAAGTGAAAATAGAACAGGTCCTATTTTTCCGCACGCATGCTGTGCGTCACTACATAGTGAGGCGACTCACTTCGTTCGCACGGCCGCTGTGCGGCCTCTGTATGCGTCATTGCATATAAAACATGGTACGCTGCACTTTATACCAACCTCATGCGCACTTCATATCTCTTCACTTAAAGTGCGCATCTTTGATGGGCGCTCTCCCTTAGAGTTCCACCGAAGTCGCCTTTATATCACCACAGAGGTGTCGTCAGCAAACATGATGACTTAACCATTGTTTCATTGGTAAAGATTAAAAAAAAAAACAAGGGTCCCAGCACGGAACCCTGAGGCACTCCAATATCAAGATGGGAAACATCACAGTCAATTTCAATAAAAATGGAGATAAATAATTTTCCGGCCGAAAATGTTCGTCGTGTGGCAAATAGTATTTACCATACACCTGGTGCATGTCAAGTGGAAGGTGGAGGCCACTTTCAGCATTTGTTAAAATAAGTTAGGTGAGTGCTAAATTTTGATAAGCTCATAAATTCAATTGTCCCTAAAAAATGTTACTTGGGCTTGTTCTACAAATGCGAAATGATCAAACCCCTACTTTCTTGATTCCATAAGATTCAGTTTTTGAAGACCTTTCCATAGAGGTGGTTGATGAAAATATCGCATTTTCTGGCTGTTACTTTAACCAAACTAAATGCTTGTTTATACGAATAGAATTCCCTGCAAAGCAGTTATTAATCATATGTTCCTCTCTTCAAAATAGTTTCGCACTGCTTGTAAAAAAGTTTGTAGCCCTAGAGTTTTATTTTTAAATATGTTTTTGCACACAATTCTTACAAAAGAAACTGTGCTCCCTTTTAAAAACCCTTAAACAGTATTGGCCCAATTATTAAAAAAAATATTTTCCTGCAGTTTTTATTGCACTCATCTACACATTGACGACACCATGTGGTCTAGGTTGCCATATAAAAAAAAATTTGGGGTAGCTAATGTTAAGGGGTTGAAGGGAGGGAGCTGAAAATATTTTAGGAAGATGAATTATAATTTAGATCAATTTCCGTATTTTACATTTTTCCTAAAGATACCTTATAAAAAAATATGAATTTTATGCAGAACAATCCCGTATTAAAATAATCAGTAGCTTTAAAACTATATAGAGTCTTTGTAATCCATAGGATAAGAAGTAAATCTGATTTTGTAGTTAATACTATATGTTTTATTATTTATCAATTCAAGCCCATTTGATTTTTGTTTTTGAGTGTTTGTTGTCCTTTACGAAAAGTTAATGGTTAACGGTTAACCTAATGAAGCGCGCAAGTGACGTTAGCAGCAAGCACGCTAGTGTCCCATGGAATTTAGCATACCCTTAAAATTTTCTGACAGAGATCATTACTTGCTTTTACAGATATTTGATTATAAAAATTGGGACATAATATTTACTAGACCGATAAATATATCAATTAAATAAATGGCTTTCATATTAGTTTGGATTCACTGCTATAATAAATAAAACGGTATAAACCAAATTGTATTATGTAAAGTCACATGTTTCAATATGACTTTGCAGTTTATTTATCAACAGAAACAAATTCACTTATGGATTTAACAGACATAAACGTCACTTTATTCGAAAAAATACTGTCCAATAAGATGTAAATACTTTCTGGATTGAGCAGTGAAATTTTATTTGTATCTCTTTATTTAAATTTATATTGGCATTCCCGCTTTCAACACATCAGTATTATCATAGTAAGTAATACAGCGTTAGTAAATTATCTATAAAAGAAGGGTGCTCGGCTTCTCAGGGTGAGATACCTAATTCTTCAATTTTTAAAATTATTAAATACATATGCACTTTTCATTACAACTGCTTAAGTATTTCTCTATTAGGAGACCTATACCGGGTGGATGCATGGCTTAGTTGAACATAGGAAATCCCATGTAAATTTTGAGGTGGCTAAATATTGGCTTCCCTGTACCGGGTGTTCCACCTAAGGAGGTAATCGGCTATATCTCAGAAAGTAATAACACTAGGACTTTGGGAAAAAATATATATCGATAAAAGCGGCCAAGAGAAACTGCTGGAAATTATTTTTAAGTTCGAAAAATGACCGCTAGGGGGGGTAAGAGAACTTTCAAAATAGAAATGCCGATTTTTTCTTGATTTTTCTTAACAAAAATATGTTAAAAGTATAAGCATTATATTCTTTATAAAATTATGCAACTTTATGTTGGGAATCGTTTTTTTCTATTTTCAATAATAAAGTGGTGGGAGAAGGTCAAACTTTTTTTCTTTCAAATGCTGATATCTCTGCTTTGAATAAACCGATTTTATTCAACTTGGTCTTGAAAAAAAGCCCTACTTTTCCTCTACACGTGGATCTATTAACTATACCATATTGAATCTGATGGTGGCCACTAGATTGCGTTTTTTCGTAATTCCTCAATGAATAAGGATTTTCTCAAAAAAATTAAATGTTATGATATGACTTTTTCATCATATTTTATTTTAGGCTTATAAAGGCTATTAAATAGTGGAATAAAAAATCCAGGTCCGTATTTAAAATGAAAAAGTTGATGATGGTCGCTCGAATCTGAAACGTTGGAATAAAAAACTAACCCCATCAGCTTGTAGAGGAGGAAAAGTTACTATAAGGAACTGAAAACCCCAATGTGATATATTTTGTTAAACTAGAGATTTAATTGATTAATTAATGTTTTAAAAAATTGCCTATTTTTTCATATTAATTATTAATATCCCTAATTTCTCTAGTGTAACAAAATATATCACGTTGCGATTTTCAGTTCCTGATAGTAACTTTTCCTCCTCTACAAGCTGATGGGATTAGTTTTTTAATCCGACGTTTCGGATTCGAGCGACCATCATCGACTTTTTTATTTTAAATACGGACCTGGATTTTTTACTCCACTATTTAATATCCTTTATAGGCCTAAAATAAAATATGATAAAAAAGTCATATCATAACATTTGATTTTTTTGAAAAAATCCTTATTCATTGAGGAATTACGGAAAAACGCCATCTAGTGGCCACCATCAGAATCAATATGGTATAGTTAATAGATCTACGTGTAGAGGAAAAGAAGGGCTTTTTTTCAAGATCAAGTTGAATAAGATGGGTTTATCCAACGCAGAGATATCAGCGTTTGAAAGAAAAAAAGTTTGACCTTCTCCCACCACTTTATTATTGAAAATAGTATTGTATTTTTAACATATTTTTATTAAGAAAAATCAAGAGAAAATCGGCATTTCTATTTTGAAAGTTTTCTTTCGCCCCCTAGCGGTGATTTTTCGAACTTGAAAATAATTTTCAGCAGTTTCTCTTGGCCGCTTTTATCGATATGTATTTTTTCGCAAAGTCCTAGTGTTATTACTTTCTGAGATATAGCCGATTACCTCCTTAGGTGGAACACCCGGTACATTTTAGAGAAAAATTGCATTATAATATTTTGAAGAAAGAGGTCAATATAATAAACTCATAAGCCAAGCTTGAATAAGTTTTAATATGCCAAATTATTCAATGAAATGTAATGGCAGAATTACGAAATTTTCATAGTTTAGATGATACAGCAAACACCAGCCAATTATTATTATGGGGCATTCACAAAACGAAAAGTAGCGTCAGTGACAGCATTTTCATTGAAAGCGCTGTAATTATAGCTAAAAATTAGCTATTCCATTAAGGAAAAAGTAACTATGATTAAGTGACATTAAACAGGAAACAGTTTAAAAGCATTGTCTGGAATGTTTTCAGTTCAATTGCCTGATAGGCCTATCCCGTCCATTTCATTAAATAAACTTATCATTAGTAAATTTGAGTACAAAGACACTGTAATAAAGAACTGTAAATGCTCAACTCAGAATGTCAATAGAGCTGAAGAAAGGGATAAAAGAGATCTTGATATTTTACTGCACGTAGAGGAAAATAAAATCATTAGCCCGAAATATCAATATTTTTCTTACAAGTATGAAAAACATCAAGAGCTACGGCAAGGTGATAAGAGAGCAAATAAAAATAGGGATTTTTTGAGAAACACTTGTTTTACCGATGAATGTACATTCACCCTAAACAACGAACCAAATGTTTAAAATTGCCGGTATTGGAACTATGAAAATAAGCATCGTCTTGTCCATACTCGAACGCAATATCCACAAAAAATAAATGTTTGGGCGGGAATTGTAGGACATCACATTATTGAACCATTTTTTATGGAAGACAATCCTACCGCAGTAACCTATTTGGACTTACTACAAAATCGAATTGAACCCGCCCTAGAAGATTATACTTGATTAAAATTATAGAGATAGGCAGATAATTGAAATAATAATTATTCTAATATTAAGTAGAGAAGAACTTATATAGAAGTAAGAATAATATGAAAATAGATAAATTGGAATAATTATTATTATTTATAAAAACAAATCTACTATGAACAATACAACAACCTAATTTTTAAATTTTAGTCATCATGTTCCGAGTACTCCGATAAACTATCGTCGTAGGGGTCCAGAGAAATAATTAGGGGATCTACAGTGTTTTCCAGCAAGTTATTAGCCACCCACACTCTTTCTTTTTTTTCAATCACATGTTCAAGGCACTTACTCAATTTCTCACAAACCACTGTCTTTATTTCCACTTGCAAAAGGTTTCTAACGTCTCTCATTTTAACAGTGGTGTTATGCCTTGCTACAAACCTTTTTACTTGCGCCCACACCAATTCTATGGAGTTTAATTCACAGTGATATGGCGGAAGGCGAAGTATGGTTATATTTCGTTTTGAAGCGATTTCGTCGACAACAAATTTCGTACAAAGAGGTTTATGTCTTTATCAAATGGCTTCTTATTTTAAGTAAGCCAATGAATGATGTCATTTTTTTTTTCAAGAAGACGTTGGTATTTTTTCGGATTTTCTTGAGTGGTAGATGACATTATCCATGACTATAACAAACCCAGGAGAAAGAACTAGCATTCGCTGGAAGTATTCTTCAAGGACATCAGCATTCATGTCTTCATGATAGTCTTCAGTCCGTTTTAATTTAAATGTCATAAAGCCGCTATCGACAAATCCGTTTTTGCTACCAATGTGAGTAATTATTAATCTTTTACCTTTCTCCGAGGGTGCTTTTATTCCAGTGGACTATCTTTCCACGAAAGCTTGCCTTGCGCTTTTTATATGATTATCCTGCCATATTTGACCAACGGTATATCCTTCATTAAAGCAAGTTTCGTTCAAATAATAGGTATTCCTGTTTTCCCTTCGAAACTGTCTAACTGCCCTCAAATATCATCGTTGCCAGCAGATAATTTCGTCTTTCTCTATTAAAATTGATTTTCTGCTTTGCATTTTTTCATAACAAAAATTCATTTCCTTCAATGTTTTCCATATTTTCATTAGGTAGTAGGTAGGTTCAGTAAGTTCAGTAGGTAAACTACCTGTGCCCGATTTCGGGACCCCTGACAATAATCATAGATACAATAATAATAATTGGACTACACCTATAGACCACTGGATTTTATAGTTCAATAATGATTTATTACTCTCTCGCATTAAGCAACAGACTATAAACAAGTACTTCGATTGAATCAATCAAGTTTGTTGAATTCTTAAAAAATTTGAACGTAGTGTCGAAAAAAATATCGGCGCTATTGACTTGTTTGCCACATATTGTCACTGATATTCCCCTCTCATGAACAAACCTTGGCTATGCCGCTGCTTTAAAGCACAATCCTATAGAATGACAATACATATATGAGACATTGCAATTAACAGAGAAGAAGGAAGAAGAATATTAATATTTCTATTAATTGGAAACTCACAAAATAATGCTTTTATGTTTCTGTTTTCTGTGCTATATCCCTATCCCTATATGGGCTTATGCAATAGAATGAATTACGTTCATAATATGTGAAAAATTTGAAAATTTCGATATTGTTGCCTTACTCTTGTTTACTATTGCTGCAACTTATTTATTCTAAAATATAATAATTAATTTTGCCTTATGTGCATACTTAATCAAATCCAATAAAACAAATTTATTTAGCAGCTTACCCTTAACTCTAAATTCTTGGCTGTCCATAATGTTGTACCTAAAAATAACATCAGAAAATGTTGTAATTATCCCATAACTTTTTATATAAAAACTTTACCTTAAATTAGTATCTAAATTCTTATTTTAAAAAATAATTCAAGTCAAATGGTGCACTTTTACTAGCTAAATTATATTAGATTTACTAAGGCTAATCCAATTTATAACCTTAATTTATTAATCCCTTGGTTGGAAATAATACGTATTTAATTAAATAGAAACAAAACACATTGCGATCCAATAATTTCGAAATAAACCACCCGCGCGCCCTTACAAATTATTTCTAAACTGTTATGGTTAAACTATTACGCTATCAGTATAATGGATTCACTTGACTTCAACAGTTCAATTAATTATTATTGGGCATTAACTTTAGTGATAATGTGACATACGTGACATCCATGGCCACTTTAACGGCTGTTTCTGGTTAGATAATGCGGAGTCCTAGTCCGTTTTATCTACAGATCTTTTGCAAAATCAATACATCATAAATTAAAATTGTTTCCTTCATTGTTGTATAAATAACTGTCTTGTTCTTACCATCTTACCGAAACATTAAGAGAATACTAATATTGATTTTATAATAAGCAAAGTACATTATTTTGATTTTCATTAAACCCATAATTTTTTAATTTTCAGTTCCATTTCAAAATTAGTGTTTATACAGGCTTATTGGAAATTAGACGCATTCCTCGCTTGAGGTTATATAAGAGGTAATTTGGGATTTATTTTCTAAATATTGCTCCAATACAACTTAGTCGTTCATCTGGGTGGACTCGGAACAAAGCATAAAGCTGAGACTAGTAGGAAAAGGTAGCGTTATAGGTCCTTTCAAACATACTACAAATCCTATAAAATCTACGTGACCAAAAGGCCTCAAATTCGGTCCGGCAACTTGAATATTGGTACTTTTTTTATAAATCGATAACCTTCGAAAATATGACAAATATCGAAAAATACGAAGAGGGTAAAATTGAACAGCACAAAAAGAAACACTAAATAAAGTATATATGAAATTTTATTTTTCAAGGTTTTTTAGAAAATCGTCATAGTTTATAAAGGAAAATTTACTAAATTATTTTTATTATTCAGTTCAGTTATTTAGCGCAACATGTTGAATTTCGGGACTCAAGAGACGAGCGAAATATCAGAGATGTAAATAAAATACGTGATTGGCTGGATGTTAATAATCTGTTTGATCGCGAAACATGTCAATATCATCTGGTAGCGTTGCCTTAGATTCTGTAAACTATGACTTGGCAACAGAAGTCGGAGAAAGTATATTATCTAAGTGCAATCATAAATATTGCCAAGAACTCCCATTAAAAAGAAATGACAAAGTTAGGTATTTGTCATTTGTTTTAAAGACTATTAAAGTTTATGACTAAGAAACATCTGTGAATCCGACACAACTTTTCAACAGAATCCTTTGTACTTAAAAAACGGAAGAAGCTTTAAAGGAATGATTTCAAAATGAGCTTGCTTCTTCCCTTTTTTATGTATGATGCAATGTCATGCAAAAGAAATAAATCTGCTCTTCTTACATATTTTGATAAGATATGTGCTACAGATATTATTCCCCAAAATTCATTGTTTGTTATAGATGAAAGTCATCTTTTACATAACAATTTCCAACGACCTAGGAAACAGTTCTAAACCAGTACGTTAAATATATTTTATTTCATTATGAATCAAATTCAACATATTGATGGTTGTGACTTTGAGGAATCAATAAAATCTCACGAACAAAGTCGCAGATCTGCCGCATTAAAATAAATATCATCGAAAGCGCCGCGGCTTCAATAAATCAAGATAAATTTCTATCTAACGCCAACAACTATAAGAACTTCATTAAAATTCTTAAAAGAAAATTGGGAAGCTCTGGTACACTATAACACTTTAAGCTGAAGGAGATGCAGATGTGCACATAGTCAATACAGCCATTGATATGTGCAGGGCAAGTGAATCCGCGGTACTTGTATCTTGCCGTGTTACCTTTAATGAAAGTAAAAACCAGACACATTTATATGCTGAAGCCTGGTAGAGCTGCTAAGCCAGAAAAAGCCTCGGACATTTCAAAAATACAGCAAAACTTAAAAATGCTAAAAGATCACATACATGCTATTTTCGGTTGTGACTCCACATCATGCTCGTTTAAGAAGGGAAAACTGTCTGATAATAAATTATGGCAAGGATGTGCAGAACTACAGCAATTAATATCAGTTTTCCTAAACCCGAACACAACTCAAGAAGAAATGACTAAGCTTGGAGATGAATTTTTGATGTCTTTGTATGTTGTATGGGAGACATAAGAGCTGGCTAAGAGTCTCAACAACTTGTATTTTATAAATATAAATTTTTAGCAGCTAGGAAAGCCCAAATTTTGGTTTGGTCTGCATACCACCAACATCAGATTCCGCAAGGAATTAATATTGAAGGGTCTACATTCAAATATAGACAAGAAAAAATATTTCGGATTGGGGCCAGATCAGGAAACATAATTTACTGTGCCTTCATTTTAAAAATAGTTTATTGTTCTTGCAAAGTAGGGCGTTCCAAATTGTGAAGCTGTAAGAAGTCAAATATATTTTATTCGACTTCGGATTAATTGGAAATTTTTTCTCTCTTCACAGTTTTGGCTCTAAGTGGCCTTTTCGAAAATATCGGGTGATTTATAACAAAAACATAATACCTGTAGATCTTCTGTTACACAAATGTAAGTGATTTTTTATGCTGTTTAATTTTTCCCTCCTCGTATTTTTCGATATCTGTCATATTTTGGAAGGTACGGGGTTATTTATAAAAATAGTACCAATTTTCATGATGGCGGACCGAGTTTGAGGCCTTTTCATCGCATGGATTTTTAGTATATTAAAAAAGATCTATATCACTATGTTTTTCTACTAGTCCCAGCTTTATGCTATTTTGTTCCGGGTATTCCATTAGTAGTACTGTACTATAATACAGAGTACAGTACAGTATGGTACGTCACATCACCCCCTTAAGAAAAAAAGTTCAAACGAACATGTGTCCGGAGTTGTCCCGTATTTAATATACGTTATATTCGTAGTATGTTCGGATTTACCAATTAATAGTACAACTTTTTTACTCCTTGAATTATTTTCGTATCTTGCTTAGTTTTCGAGAGAATAAATAGAAATCACTTTATTGCCTGTACAAAAAAATACCTATCTATTTCAAAGTTAATAAAGCATTTAATAAAAAATAAAATTATCTTTTTAAATAATAATACAGGAAAAAAGACAACAGTTAATCAAAGCAAATGTTGAAAATAGCCGCCTTCTGATAAAACCCACGATTGCAATCGTCTCGCCATTGATTCTCTTACAAGTTCAAAAATGCCCGCATTATTTCGTATCACCTTGCAACTTTCAATAATTCGAATTCTTAAGTCGTTTTCATCTGGTAAAGGCGTCTTGTATACAAGAGACTTTACGTGACACCATGAATATTAGTCTAGAGAATTCAAGTCGGGACTGCGAGCTGGCCAACCTTGTGGCCTGCGCGTCCAATCCAGCAATTAGGAAAAGTTTTGTCAAGGTATGGACAAGCAACTAGGCTAAAATGAGCTGGGGTGCCGTCGTGCATGAACCACATACTAGTTATTTTTTATAGAGCTACGTCTACCTCAAGTTCTTAAGATAGAAACTGAGTATAGAAGTTTTCATTTAATCGAGATGGTAAGAAGTATGATCCAATAAGATAGTCGTCAATGATCCCTGCCCATACATTCACCGAAAATTGTTGCTGAAAACGACCTTCTCTAATTTTATGAGAAATATAGTGCGTCCAAAGATGTTCGTTATGAAAATTAATAACTACTTCTCTTGAAAAAGAGACTACATCAATAAATAAAATGTTCGGTAAATAATTGTTGTTATGTGCTACTGTACTCCTACTAAAATCAAACCTTGGGTGAAAATCACGGGGAAGAAGAGCTTGCACACGTTGAATATCGTATAAGGATAGTTGATAAAGATGATGACGCCTCCAAACAGTTGATGCACTTGTTTGCAGTTGCGCTGCTACCTTCCTGACACAAGTTGAAGGATCATCTTCTATCTCTCGAAGTATAGCCTCTTCTAACTTGGGCGTAGTTACTGTTGCAGGTCTGCTAGGAAGTTCCGTACTACGTTTAAAACTCCCAGCCTCACTAATTTTGTTTGTACATGCAGGAAACTGGTATTTATTTTTTCTTTCGAAAACGAATCAAGATACGAAAACAATAATTCAAGGAACAAGAAAGTTGTATTATTAGTTGGTAAATCCGAAAAAAATATCAGAAATAGCAAAAACGCAGTGGAGTACATTTTTTTGACAATAATATTTGTTAAGGTGCCCCTGAGGATGCCACTGGCCTTAATAAATTTAATCTAGTTATAGTCTATTTCAGAAAGGTGTAGAGTAATAAAAGCTCATTAGGTATGCAAAGGGACTACAGAGTGATCCAACGAATATTTAAGCCACTTTCATAATTTGGCATTGATTTCATTGCAAAATCCTTTATTTTCATCAAGTGCAGGTAGTACCACCCGGGCTTGGGTCAAATTATGGGTTTTGCCTTTTGTTATCCATTCAAAAACACTGAGAATGGTGTAACAAAGGCGTGCCGGTAGGATATTCATGAAAAGGAAAGAATTTTTTTTTAACAGAATAAAAATTAGGCATTATGTACATAGTATTAGCTACACTTATTTTTTATTAAAAATTTTTAAAAAAATACATTTAACAGCAATTAAATTATAATCGTAAAAATTATAATAAATTAAATTATACTCGTAAAAAGGAAAGAATTTTATTTTAACAGAATAAAATTTAGGTATTATGTACATAGTATTTAGGTACACTTATTTTTTATTAAACATTATAAAAAAAATACAAGATACAAAAAATACGTTATACAGAAATTAAATTATAAAAAATCATAATATTCTTCGTCATCTCAGGAACTGTCATCTCCTCTTGACGGTATAATTAACGGGTCGACCGCGACGGTCCGATCGATCAGGTGGTCAAGATTCCACATTTTCTCCTCTTCTTTAATGACATCATGGACTGCTTTTCGCCAGTTCTCAGGTGTCACTTCCTTAATGGCTTGATCAAACAGTAGCTTAACGTCTTTCATTTTGAATCTCGGGTTGTGTCTTGCGCAGCACATTTACACTATGTTTTTCTGCTACCTATATCTTCCACGGCATATTTCATAAAACGATGTTTGTGTAAATTTGCTATAGCTAATAGTTCCTTCTTTATCAAATTATCTTTAAATTCAATGCTTTTAGTGGTTAACCAGTCGATAATTTCTTGTTTTCTCCAAGGTGAAGTTGAAGTCTTCTCTGTGCGTCGTGAATGATAGATTGCGTTATCCATAACTACTACTGAATCAGCTGGAAGATATTTTATCATTTCACCAAAATAGTACTCAAAAATATTCGAATTCATGTCCTCGTGGTAATCTCCCGTATTGAACGACTGAAAGGTTAGCAATCCTTCTTTTAAAAATTCCTCTTCGCTTCCCATATGGACGATTATTAGTCTCTTCCCTTTACCTAAAGACACCTTAATACCCGTTGACAGGTCTTCCATGAAAGCTTAGCGAGCACTGGTTATATTTTCGTCTTGCCACAATTTTGGTACTATATAACCTTCATTAATCCACGTCTCATAAAAAAAAAGATTTTCTTCTGCTCTCTTCTGTACTGATACTACTCGAATATGTTTGTCGCCAGCAAACAATTTTATTGCTTTCCAGTAAAAGTGATTTACGGTTATGCTTTTCCCAGACAAAATCCATATTTTTTAAAGTGGTCCATAAAAGTTTTCTACTTATAAACGAAATACTGTCATCCTGGCCAAGCTCCATTAGAACCTTATCTAGGGTGGGTATTTCTTTTGTAAAATAAAAAGAGTGAACTTTTCTTCGGACTACACTTTGGTGTCTTCATCAAGGACGTTTACTGGTCTGCCTGGACTGTTCTTGGGAGGTTCCACTTGAGCTGCTGTCTTTCTCTCTCGTAATAATTTAAAAACGGTGGACTTTCCAACTCCAGTCATTCGGGAACATCAATCGACAGTTTCTTGTACAGTAAAATTCGGATAATCGTATTTTATGCAATCATGTACATTTAAAATAATAACTTTTTCACTTACTGATAGTGGAGAATTATTGGAACATCTTTTTGTTGGTGTGAATGTCGCCATTTTAATACTAATCTTATAATACTGTGAACACTATATACGGCTTAACAGCAAATACTGATGCGTTAAACTAAACAAATATACTTATTAAGGTCATACACACAAACGATATATGAAGTTTATTTCAAATTACCACCCATTTATATGTCCAGCCAAAGAGGCCAGAGCCAAACTCGGTACCTGTTAAATGGTACCTGTTAAACGCAAAACGTAATTTTATAATCTACTACCTAACTAATCCCTACACAATATTTCGATTTTGACACTAGAAAACATACCTTTCCTAATCCTCTTACGCAATTGCTTAAAATTTTAATATTACAAACAATACTATTTTATCTTAATACCCGTTAACCTAATTCTCTAAAACTTTTGGTTCGTTATAATAAATAATTTAATGCACATAGTTTACCTGCGCCTATGGCCGACACCGAAATTGATCCGAACTGGACGGAATTTCCCATTTTATTATTCTACACCTTTCTGAAATAGACTATAGAGCTAATTAAGCCCCTCATCATTATAAATAACGGTACCAATTTTTAATAAGATCGAAAAAAAGATATTTAAAAAAATTGTAGAAAATCGATTTTTTTTTTAAATTTTAACACCCTGTATATCAAGAACAGGGCAACTCCGGACACATATTCATATGAACTTTTTCTCTTAGGAATCGCCTCCTTTAGTTACGTACTGTACTTCTAAAACACCCTGTATTATGCCCATTATTATTAATCCAAAAATTCTTAATTTTCCAGTTATTTCAAAGAATTTCCATTATAAACTTAAATGAATAAAAACTTTCTTCAAATTTAAACATGCGGTTTTCGTATTTTTTGTAACACACTTAATACTTAATTGTTTATAAAAAGGAAATACATATTATTGCTAATATAGGTGCGTAGTTTGCAAAATAATAACAAAATTTAATAAGATATATTAAAATCAAGTTAATTACACAGTAAGGTTGACATTTTCGATAACTAAGCATTTTCGGAATAAGACATAATGGAAACAAATACAAATTACCTTTACTATTTTGATATTAATAATTAATTATTCATTGTGAATGTACTTTCTGAACAATAATGAATTTGTTTCATAGACTAAAAAATGCATTGATTTAAAAATAATCTTGTGAGTTTATTATTATGCGATAATATTTCTCTTGAGTAATTACAGAATTTTAATTAATAGAAATTGTACTTACTCAATAACTTTAAAACCCACTAATTATAAATGTGACACAAAAAGATGACGATATTAGCCGCCGTGGATCACTGAAGCCCAATAGCTAACAGGAAGGAGCAACAAGTTGCGCCAACATGCTCTTATATAGGGTTTCCTACTCCAGCAAAATAACCTTAACAAGCTCTAAGGCTAAATCTATACTAGAAAAGAGGAAAAACGATACGTTTGATTTTTTATATCAACATAAAACAGCATAAATAGCTGTTAACTTGTATTACAAAATTTTAAATGTTTAATCGACTGTTTATCATTCCTTTTTTTATTAGAATTACACCGAAAAACAATTAAAATAGGTAATAATATTGATAGTCTACTTTAGGGCGATCGACGTGGCCGCACTAAAAAATTTTTGAGGGTACAAAATTAAAAACTTTAAATGTTAACCACTTATTCTTGAATCGACTATAAATAGTAATACTTAAAAATCTCTCAAGCTTATACAGGAAGACAAGAAAACAGTATTATACTATCACATCAAAGATTCGCTTTTTTTAAAGGAAATTCATGATCTTATAAATGGAAAATGTACCTAAAAGGCTCCATCTTATGCTTAAAGAAACACCTTCTCCTAAGCATACCTTCGTACAAAGACACAAATATCAGAGAAAATACTGACGAGCTATGTAACCAATAGAAATTTGAACTCCAGCTTGTAAGAAGCCTAACCTCGGAAATAT
This sequence comes from Polydrusus tereticollis, assembly GCA_963920685.1. Classification (NCBI taxonomy): domain Eukaryota; kingdom Metazoa; phylum Arthropoda; class Insecta; order Coleoptera; family Curculionidae; genus Polydrusus; species Polydrusus tereticollis. The sequence goes on from OY987326.1 coordinate 203,891,230, forward strand.
TCTCTATACGATAAAGCAGCGGTTCTCAAACTTTTTTGGTGACGGAACCCTTTTGGGAAGCAAAATACTTGATGGAACCCTACAATAAAACAATAGTTTTTAAAAGTGTATTCTTTATTAATAAGCATAATAAAAGTACAATGTAACAGTTACTAATTATTACTTACTTTACCACATGGCAAGTACAATAATAGAAGATATTAAAAAAGAAAAAATCTAACTAATGGGAGGTATGAAACTGTTTTTTATTTTTCATCAATTGGTTGATATCAGGTTTGATAGAAGATAGTTGAAGTCTCATATCAGGTTCGGCGTCCAGTCTATTGCGATATTTTGTTTTCGTGGCTGCATAGGTTAAGAATCCTGTTTCGCACAAATATGTTGTTGGGAACGGGAGAAGAATATTCAGAGCCATTTTGCCAAGCATTGGATATTCATCACGGATTCTGCACCAAAAATCGTTGAGAGGCGTCGTTTTGAACAGTGACTGCATACTTGTGTCTGATGACATTTCTAAAAGAGATTCATATATCTCGTTTGACATACTTTCGGGCTTTTCCAAGTTGGGTAAAAAAGGATTATGAATCCATGAATTCAGTTTCATTTTTGTATTCTGTTCTTCGGGAAAATACTTTTCAAAAGATGCGCGCATCGAACTGAGATATTGGACCAATTCTTCAAACACATCATCTTGAAACATTTCTGAGTCGTTATCGCTAACAAACTCACTGAGTGACGTAAAGCTTTCTATTTCTTTCTTACCAACGCAAATAATCCAAAAATCTAATTTTCTTTTGAAGGCAGTTATTTTATTATTGGCCTGAAACACTGTTGTCTGTTTACCTTGCAATGATAAATTCAATTCGTTCAGTTTTTGAAAGATATCCGCCATAAAAGACAATCGGAACAACCAAGTTTTATCATACAAACGGTCCTTTAAATTAAAAGAAGTATCTGCTGAAAGAAACATTTGTAACTCGGCTCTAAGTTCAAATAGCCTTGTTAAAGTTTTACCCCGAGACAGCCATCGCACTTCTGTATGGAGCAGCAGTGTTTTATGTTTGCTGCCATAATCTTCACACAATAATGAGAACAATCGGGATTGTAGTGGTCGTGATTTGATAAAATTAATTATTTTTACCTCTTCATCCATAACTAATTTTAGATTTGACGGCATTTGCTTCATCGCAAGTGCTTGTCTATGCAGAATACAATGGCTGGAACTACAATTAGGCGCTTTATTTTTTATTCGTGACACTGCTCCTGCTGTTTTACCTGTCATCGCCTTGGCCCCATCTGTACAAATGTCAATGCAATTGTTCCAACTGAGATTATTTTCTTCAAAAAATATATTTATTTTATTAAAAATTTCTTTCCCGGTAGTGTTTGTGAGCAGCGGTGAACACATAAGCATGTCTTCTTCAAAAGAACTTTCATATGGATATCTCACGATAACCAGCAAGATAGCCAAACCAGCGACATCAGTTGACTCGTCCATTTGCAAGGCGAATCGTATTTTTTGTAGACGTGTAACTAGTTCTTGTTTGACGTAGCTTGCCAGATCATGGATTCGCCGTGAAACAGTATCGTTTGATAGCGGCACAGTAGAAAGATGCTTTGCAGATTTTTCATCGAGCATACATTTTGTTATGTCTAATACACATGGCTTTATTAAATTCTCAGCGATAGTGTGCGCTTCACCTGCTTGTGCAATGCGATAGCTAACTAAATATGATGCCTCCGTGGCCTTTTCGTTGATAGTTTTTGTTACATGCATCATATTTTTTTGACTTTCCAATAACTGATCTTTTTTACGAACAAAAAATTCTTTATTCTTCTCTTTAGACTCGGGGTGTACAGTTTGTAAATGTCGGCGCAATTTGGCAGGTGCCATGGAACTATTAGGAAGCAGTTTACTACATAGCATGCAGAACAAATCCGAAACTGATATATGATTCATCATACTTCCTTTTTTTCGTCTTTGAAACCGTCGAGCTTGACGTCGTGGCATCATCGTCTGGATCGGTGATTGCTATATTCTCCGCGCGTACTGCTTCTGAACATTCAGCGTCATTAGAAGATGTTGTTGCAACACGTTTAACACCTTTAAGCCAACGTTCCATTCCTCTTTATTTATAATGTTACACGTCAGGATGGTGGGGTCTAAATAATGCACAATCGTTACTGCGTATAAGAGACTAAGTTTAGTACAATGAAGAAATGTATAAAACTGAGACAACAGAATACAGCAGGCAGTAGAACATTGAACACTAGTTTCTCGCTAGCGAGCTTGTAAGTAGGTAGGTAGGAACTTATCGCTCCGAACGCTAATCGTCAACTGACTGACGAGGCGCGACGCGCGATCGCCGCTTTTATACTTAGTCCTAGACTCGATCTCGAATATTCTCGAAAATACTCGAGTCGGCGCCTTTGATAAACAAAAGGCAAAAATAAAAAGAGAAATATAAAAATTGCGTTGTAAACAATTCAGGGGTTGATACCAAACTTATGAGATATTGTACCAGCTATTGTAACACATGTTTATACAAATACAAATAAATAAATAAATATACCTACGCGCGGCCGCGGAGTCAAAACGTTCGACCAGAGAGAGGTGCTTTGATTTTTTTTCTAAATTCTTGAGGAACCCCTACAGAGGTATCGCGGAACCCTAGGGTTCCGCGGAACACACTTAGAGTATAGCTGCGATAAAGCATTCTACGAACTGGGAGAATTCTTTGCAGACAATATTCTTTAGAGAGTGCATGGAAATATTTTGATATTTGTGTTTATGTTATTATGTATTATATTAAATATTGTTTTTATTCTTCTATTGCCTTAATGGGGTATATTGGTGGCGCAAAGTATACAGGCCACTCCAGAATTTTTGATAATATAAAGTTCTTTTCACAATGAATGGTTTTGACTTTATAACAGCAAAAAAATGAAGGCTCAATCCCATTGTGTGGACAATCAATATGTAAAGTATAAAAGTTAAAAAACAACAAAAATAAGTTCGTGTACAGAGTTGTGTCTTATGCTTCCGTCAGACCCAATCCTTGAACGCGTTTCGCCGTCTACGGCTCATCGGCAAGGCTCCGGGTCTCACGAGATGGTAAGGGACCTTAAAGTGCTTTTGACACACAAATGCAATTAAACAAGATAAGAGTTGCAGCACGTGGCTACATCTCGTGGCAACCACCATACTATCATGATTTAAATAAAATAGTTATTGTATTCACTTACGTAGTTATATTGTATATTCATGATACTAACTTACATAAAACATGGTTAGTAGAAATAGTCCGAACTACAAATTAGCCCCAAAACCACCAAAGCTAAATCAATGAATTTTAGCAACGGTGAGTAACTTAAACAAAGATTGATATCAAAATTAATAAGGACGTGGCCAAGATTTTACATTTTTTATGAAACCCAAGGATTTTTTTTAAGTGTAACACTACTCTTTTTAACAAATTAATAAATAAAGTAATTACGTATATCGGTCAAGCAAGTGAAATAATCGCTAAATTTCTTTGAAAACTTAATGTTAACATCGCTTTTAAAACTAATAAGTCAACAGGCACTTTAATAAAAAAAATAATGAAACTAAAGTAGACAAAGACAATAAATCGGGAATTTATCAATTAACATGTAATGATTGCCCTAAAACAGGTCAATTTGGCAGAAGTTTTTTTGAAATAATAAAGGAACATTTTTTAAGCTATATTAAGGAAAAAAACAACTCTACTTATTCCAATCACTTATTAGAATGCAATCATAAATTTAACTAAGTATAATTACCAAATTCTCCATACTGAAAATAAAGGCCCTAAATTAGATTTGTTGGAATCCCTGGAAATAAATAAACTTAAGAATACCGACCGCTTATTGAATTGTCAAACAGATTTAAATAAATCTCCTTTGTTAAATCTGTTTTAGTACCTACCCTAATTATATAAATAATTGTTGGAAAAATCAGAATTTATACATTTTATACACCTTCGCTTTTATACCATTCATTCTTGAAAAAGCTACAGTGATAGCGAAACTAGTTGAATTTTATAAATAATTCTTAATTTTATGGAAGTAGTCCATCTCACAGTGGAGTAATATTTTATTTATGGAATAAAACACAAAGTCTGCTCCACTAATTTAATAAAATAAGTTCAAATTATATGCCCATACATGTTTCGAAGGAATAAACCTTCATCTTCAGTGGGTTATTATTAAGATGTAATTAATTTATAAAGAGACCAATGACATTGTTAAATTGTTAAACTTATGTTGCAGAAAAAATTGTTTTAATTTTTATAAGAAAACATATGTAACGTTAATTAAATAACTAAAACATTATAACTAATAGTAGTAAAAAAATTTTTAAATAAATATGTGTTTGAATTAAATTTTATTTTTATTTTATTTTGAACTTATTAAAAAACCCAAATTTGACTGGGAAATTAAAATCAAAGGAGAAATAGGGTACGACCATCATGGTGGAGTCGTACCAAATGGATAAATTAAATAAATAAATAAAATAAAAAATAAGAAAAATTTGTAATTCTATTTTTCGTTAAATAATAACTCTTTTTCAAATTTCTATTTTATTTCTACAACCATGCTTAATACTAATTGATAAAGTTTTTTCTGCGACACAAGGTAAGTCAACACTATTTTGTTTGACCTAAGTATAAATCAGTCTCTCACTTAAGTATTCCCCTTTTTATCTATCATCTATCCGAGCCCTTGATGAGCCTATTGTCGTTTAAGTTTTTCTTGTTTCACTAATACTTCTTTTCTATCTTTAATTTGCAGTTCTCACAATGTCCTTTCTCTTCTACTAACATAATTTTATCCCACTCATGATGGAGGTTTATGCCTCCGAAACATGTATGGCATAAAAAAAAAATTTACATTAAACTAGTGGAGCAGATTGTGTGTTTTACTTTACGTTAAAATATCACTCCACTGAGAGATGGACTTCTTCCATAAAACTTCTTCCATAAAATATTAAATGTTTTATTCGGTGGACGTATGGCATGGCAAATTCTGATCATTGATAAAATTTCATTTTCCAGTCATGCATACTTGGTTATATAAACACATACAATAAAATTATTTGTTGTCAGGGGATGCTGAAACTTTTGACGTGTTACCAGCATAAAACTTATGCATATAAATTTGCAAACTAACCTGAACTAAAGAAGAAATTGTTCTATAAGCAAAACTAAAATTAGTAAATGGGCGACGAGAACGGCCAACTTCACCATTCTAATTGAGTTACGGCGATGAGTACTCTTTCCAAATCTGGAACATTATATCTAGAATAAGTTAAAATATCAGGCCACAGGCATTCCAGCTCAATTAAACCACAGTTGCAACTAGATACCGAACACGATTCAAAACGATAAGAGTACCCAACGTAAATTCATAAATTTAACTATCCACTCAATTAAATAGTAGTAATGACAGATCCTTTACCACTTCTAACAAGCAGATAACATTAACAGATGAACACTCCACAGGGATTGTGTAGTTGTAGAAGGGGGAATTGAGTTTTGGGAATGGGGGGTGAATCCATGGATTTGGAATGGTTTACAAAATAGGAAACCTAACTACTCTTACGAGTACATACTATGAGTCCATTAATAATAAATTAGTGTTCTTTGTGTTTTTTATTAAATACTCAAGCTTTGAATTATGCCGGGAAAATTCCATGTAGGTATATTTTCGCTTTTGCTTTTAACCAAACGTTATCGAATCAATCATTTGCGATAACCATTGGTCTTGGGCTTTTATCGTCAAATTATTAAGCCTCGAATATTTTGGAGCCAAGAGTTTTCGAAAAACCATAGACTCAAGATTTACACAGCAAAATTCAAAGTTCTCGTGATCTAATCTATTATTAAATATTTTTTTATCGAAAAACGCACATTAATTTTGTAATTATTACCTTATTTAAATTGAAATTAGTTATACCAATGTTTTGCTATCAATTATTTTGCTATTTTTTTTAAGAACGTCTATTGAAAAAATTATATTTATAATAATTATTATACAAAATTTAAATGAATGGAAATGATTTGTTAATTTTCCTATCAATTAATTAGAGGTTTCATATTAAGTAGAGAGAAAACATTTGTAACAAAAAGTTTAATGACGATAAAAGCGTTTAATTATTTGAGTAGTTTTTCATTTCTGTTTAAATTGTACGTAAAAAAAAAACACCGAGATGCAGATAAATTGCTTCCAGATAAAATCCCGCATCGCCGACTTAGTCGCGTGTAGCCTGAATGGTATTCCGTAACCGCAATGCGTGACATCGCGTATCATCAGTCCTTTCCATGTCTTGTCTTTTTGGCGTCACATTAAAAGAACGCCACGCGGATTGGTTCGCTAAGTCTGGAAGGGGCCGTGTATTATCGAAGAGTTTGATTTATTAATGTATGTTGAGTACATTTACTAAAATGAGCAAAACGCATATAAGCTCGCGACGCCGATATGCAACGATGACACGCGACGAGGATACGCGTCGAGGTTGTACCCATCAGGAAAATGTATTTTATAATTATTCTTCAAGGATTGACGTTCGTTGACGAATCTAAATTTCTCGAGTCTATATAATTTGCTGAATAATATAATCAATCAATCAACCATCAAAAGGCGTTACGGACATCACAATGCGTTTGCTTTGGTTTCAAACATATTTTAGTATTAAAGAAGTAGTTCATACATTCAGTGGAGTTGATAAGATGAAGTAAAGTAAATACAGTGTTCCTCCACAATTTCTTTAAGTTTTATTGATAAAAATAAAAGCTGATAATCCCAGGTGTATACCTCCATGTTTCGACGGTATAAACAGTTATCTTCAGGGGTTAGTAACTAAAAGAAATATAAAACCAACTTCTACAGTTTGCATTTACAAAGAAGACTGGGAAGTGACTTACCATAGATTAAATTAAACAGCAATGTTGACAGACATAACTGAGTTATGTAAGCAGTGGCGTAGCGTAAGATTTTTTTTTGGGGGGAGGGGTCACAGTACCATTCATAGTTCAAATTCTGTATATTAACAGCAATAATTCATTTCGTAGGGTGTGTAAACGTTTAAAGTCATGACATTTATTATCATAATTATGAATAATCAAACATTCTAAATTATTCTAGCTATTAGTTTCAAATTCAAGTAAATTTTATCCGAAACAAATAATTTTTCGGGGTGGGTTTTGTCTCCAAACCCCCCCCCCCCCCGTTACTACGCCACTGTATGTAGGCTAGAGTTACTGATTAGAAGTGGAGGAAAGTTTTTAAAATTGGTTTAGATTCTTGAAGAGAAAAAATGAGAGCCACTTCAATGCATGTCGAAAAATTGATAAATTAAAATAACTGGAACTCATAATTATCTTCTAGTTAGTGCCAACTTAGCATCTTATTACAACGAGCAGCACTGCCAAATTTCACCAAAATCGGCAAAAGAATCTTTAAGATACTAATAAAAACCCGATTGCCCTCCCCCCCCCCCCGCCCCCTTGGCCTGGCGCTTCTTTACTACTCAAGATCGGTCTTATTTTATTTTTAGTAAGGAAGAGCGACGGGAATAAACTTAATAAAATCGGTTCGAGAGCGTCCCACCACATTATATTAATATAGCGGATTCTCACTTCATTTGGGGCCAGACCCCCGTTCCCTAGGGGGCATAAAAAAGGTGAATTCCTAAAAAATTTGGGCGTGGTTCCAAAAAATTTTTGCCTGCGGCGCTTTAGCTCCGCGATTTAAGCCCCTCGCATAGTTCGCCCCCCACCACGCCCCAAAATGCAATTTGCACTAAATTCAAAGCACCACCCTTCAATACATATCTACCTAAAGTTTCAAATTCCTATACACGCCAGAAAACAAAAGTTATGAAATCATACGTCGAAATCCAAATAGATACGAATCTAAGTGGATCTAAAAATCGAAATTTTTTCACTATTTGGCTATTATATATTTTGAATTTTCAGAAAAACGCCACGATTTGTAAGGTCAGACAAATAAAATGTAGCTACCTGTGTTTGTAGATTAAAAATATCTTTCCACCGAGGTATTATTCCACCCCACCAAAATTTTGTACTTTTCTTGAAAAGTTTAAGTAGTTTTTGGTTAACTTCATATTTTTAATAGTTTTGAACACCCAGTATACTGATTTGTAACTTTGATTATAACTTTTAAAAATAAGCAAAACTTTTTCTCAAAAAAATCTAAAATAAGAATCCTTTTGGGGACACATTGTATTTTTAAATCATTTGCTTATTTTGACCTATAGCCGGTTGTTCTTTTGTCCATAAGTATTAAACACCTTGTATACTCCATTATTGGTGTACATATGTGATTATTGTTGGTATTGTCAACAACTCAACACATATTATGTCATTTTACTAAAATGACATAGTACTCTAAGTACAGGTGTAAAATATCTTAAGTTATTTTTAATAAATATGGCTTTTATAAGCCTTATATTTACCGCCCTAAGCCTAAGAAAATTACAAAGAACATTAGTAGACGAAAAACTCGATGCTATAAAAGCTGATGAAGATGAAACCTTTAAGAAAAAATTCCGATTCCGACATATCCCAGTAGACATAAAAGTTGCATTTAAAAGGTTTTTCAGGAAAATTTGTAGATGCCCGGAAAAATCTTCAGCTCACAGGACTTGTTACAACTTACGACATGAAGGAAGTTGCGAAAATTATGTTATGAAAAGCATATTTGGGTTTATCGGTGGAGTATTGTTAACTTACCTTTTATACATATTTTTTATATTTCAGTTAAACATAAAGCTTACAACTGCTACGGTGGTGTGTTCTTTTCTAGGCTGCATATTGACTGTCGGATTATCTTTTAGTTCCAACGTAAGGTAAGTCTTTTTTAATTAGGAAAGATATCGGTAACATGGTTAGGACGGGTAATGATGCAATCATATGCTTTTTACTTATGTGTACTCTTTTCACAGCAACGAAATCTGTTAAAATATTTGCAACAATAAGTTTTATTTTATTTCCATATGTGCAAATATTCTTAAAATGTTACGGACAAATTTAACAATTTACCTTTTACGATTTATTTATTTATAATTTTTAAACAAGTACCTAACTGCAGTTTGTTAAGTTATTATTGATACCTACTGTAATTTATTTTGGTAAAACAGTTTAATTTTCTTAAGGCACTCCTAAAAAAAAAAATTTAAGAATGTAAAAAGAGATAGCAACAAATATTCAATGCATCAATAAAAGATGCCTGAATATTTAGGGCCTCCATGCGCTTTCTACTATATCAATAATATCTAAATCCTCTTTATCATCCGAAAGCAAATCGTAAACAATATCAAAAGCATCCATAGCACCTACGCTGTAGTAAATTAAGTAAAAGTAAAAGTAATTAAATAAATAATAAATAATAAAATACAATATGGATAAAGTAAGATTAATAAAAAAAAAATTGAAGGATTTTTTTTTTATAAAATGCTTCTTAGATTATTTATAAATATTTTATTGCATCGTCGAGCGGGACATAGGAAATCCCATGTAATTTTAAATGGGGTCAATTATTGGCTTCCCTAATTATTTTAGAGAAAAATTCTAGTTAGGTTTATTAAAGAGCACTAAAACCCACATTCAAAAGAATAACTTTAGATATTTTTGATGAGCCCGTTTACGGGTTATCGCCGATTTCTTTTTAACTATTTCTCCTTTTTATGGCCCCGTATTTGCGGGCACCAGTCAAGGACTGTCAAATAAAGTTGACATTTTGAAATGTGTGCTTTATTGTTTTAAAAAGTCGTACATCGAAAATATTAAAGGTGTATTTATGAGTACAAATTAATCTGAATAAAACTAAAATAAAGTACAATAACATTTCCATTAAAAGCACGGTTTAAATATTCCCGGACAGCCAGGGTATTATGTGCCGGGCAGCCATCCATTTGGTACCAAACTTCCTGATTTTCCCTGGCGGCATCATGTAAAGTAGGTAAAATATGATCTTCAAGTAGTTCCAAAAAATATTCTGCATTTAAATTTCGTGTAAGAAATAATGGCCCGATAATATTTTCTCCGAAAATCCCAGCCCATACATTAACTTTTTGTGGATATTGCGTCCTTGTTTCCACAAACCTGTGTTGGTTTTCTTTGCTCCAATATCAATAATTTTGAACATTGGGTTCATTGTTTAAGGTAAATGTGCATTAGTCAGTGAAACAAATGTTTTTTAAAAATTCCCTATCCATGTTTGCTCTTTCCATCATACCAAAACAAAACTCCTGTCGTCGTATTTCGTCCCTATCTCTTAGCTCTTGGTGCTATGTCATCCTCAAGTTTCCTTGTGCTGATCTTCCCATCATTTTCTTCCACGCACAATAAAACTTGCAAGTCCCTATCATTTCTTGCATCTCTTCTTTGTTCCTGCCTTTCTTTACTTCTGCAGTTATTTATTACAGTGTCTTTTGTCTCAAATTTCTTGATAGTCCTTTCGACTGTAGATTTTGCAGGTATCGGTCTATTCGGATACAGAGCAGCAAACATGTCTGACACATTTTGATAACTATTTCCTTGATAATATCATTTAATAATCAATATTTTTTCTTTAGAAGTGTAATTCATGGCTAATATTTTCGATGTACGAGTTTTTATAACAATAAAGCACACATTTCAAAATGACAACTTTATTTGACAGTCATCTTTTACCTTGACTGGTGCCCGCAAATACGGGGCCATAAAAAGGAGAAATAGTTAAAAAGAAATCGGCGATAACCCGTAAACGGGCTCATCAAAAATATCTAAAGTTATTCTTTTGAATGTGGGTTTTAGTGCTCTTTAATAAACATAAATAGAATTTTTCTCTAAAATAATTAGGGAAGCCAATAATTGACCCCATTTAAAATTACATGGGATTTCCTATGTCCCGCTCGACGATGCAACACCCGGTATATTAAATTGTGGAGGAAGAATGGGCCATTTTATGTACATTGCTTTGACTCCACTGAAAGTATGGACAATATTTCTTCAATAATATTTTAGGTCAATTACCTACCTAGGTATCCGCTCAAACTCTTTATATTTTCTAATTTATTTTGCTTAACTTCAAGTTTTTCTTTGACTTGCTTAATGCTTTCCGTCCGGCGCCAGGCCTTTAATACAAATTAACATAAAATTGAAAAAATTATTTATGAATACCTGTGGTAAAAATGCATTATCCACCAACACCGACCGCCGCGCGCCGGTCGGCGACCAGTACCAGTGGTGAAATGTTACTAGTCCTCCTCCTGTGGGGGCGTGCAAATCCGCGTGCATTCGGCGCGGTGGTTTAAACTTGCAAAATTTTGCGTGTTCGTAATCGATGTAGCAGGTTAATTTTTCATTATTGTCTTGATAATCGCATAAGACGTATAAAGTGCCTTATTCGCTATTACGTATCTACCGCAATTGTGAAAAATAATTGCAAATAAGGTAAGTGATTAAGTAAATTAATTAACAGGGATTCAAATAATTGTTTTTCTTTTTAATAACTTTTGTTTATGAAACAAATAAGGCTTAGTGTTTAACATTTTTTATTTATTTTATTTAGATGGCCAGAGAAGAAAAAAACAAATTGTCTGGTTACCAAAACTTGCTTAACAAGCGAAAGCGGGAGGAAGACTTGTAGATAACCAATTTCAAAATTAGTAACTTTTTTCGAAAGACCACACGAGACACTACCTCTGATAACAGTGATCTTCTACATTCAAGAAAATCAAACTTGCCATCAGAATTAGAAAAGCAAGCTAATGAGGATGAAGATCCAAAAGAATTAGATCCTGGTACGTTTCAGTCAGTGTCGGTACCATCATGTTTGAGTAAGCAAGATGACTTATCCGAAGAAGCATCCCTTTCTAACGATCCAAATCTTTGGCCGTGTATTGTCTCCAATTCAGGTGCAAGAACTTGTCGAAAAAGGTCCAATGCATTATCAAAATAAAACTATGTATCCTAAAGACAAAAGTGAACGTAAGTTTTCCGATATAATATTTTACTCGACTTTTGTCAAATGGTGAAAAGGTTCAGCGGCATTGGTGGCAGTTTCCTGCTTCTGCTGTAAAATATTCAATGACCCCAACCCCAACAATCCATTGACTTTTAAAAGCACTAAATTAAGTAACCAAGACGGTTTCAATGATAGGCATCATTTAAGCGAACATTTGAAAATCTACGAAAAAAGTAAATCTCATTTTCAAATTTTATGTGTCAGGTCAGATTTACTAAAAATATTAAAAACTAATCGAACCCTTGATTCGGAAATGCAAAATGCTGTTTTTGTTTTGTTACTGTTGTTTCGTATTCTATTAATATTTCTTGTGTACTTTCTGTTTGTCACAAATAAATATAGACATTGGTACTAAAAAGTATAGAGTTTTCTTCAAAAATTTCAACGATCAACTATGAGAGAAGGGTGGTAATATTAGCTTAATATTATAATATTGGTTAAAGGCGCCTATCATTATTTCGCACGACGGCGCCGAAAATACTTGGCGCGTCCCTGATTATATCTACGATTTCTGTTATTGCATTGTCAAACACCATTTGAAAAGAATTAGAGAAATGATTAATGAGATTATCATACCAAAATGAATTTAAAAAATATATCATTCACATAAAGAAAAGAATTTCTATAAATGAAACAAGTTATTTACTACCAAAATTGACTAATCTCTGATGAAAAACGACGAAGAAGTTGTTGTATCTCTAATAAGTCAGTGATCAAGATACAACTAAGCATTCGTATGTCGACTTGCGATCTTTTGAATTTGAATCTATAAGGGCCAAGTCTCGATCTTGAATTCAAGACGTTTTTGAATCTACCTGAACACAAAATGTTCGACTCTTTCGATAATTTTCAGTTGTATTTCTGTAATTCAACAATCCTACGTAATTTTTTTCTGGAAATAAAGGAACAAGTATACAATATTAACAAATAGTTTAGGAACTTATGGTATACATTTCCAAAGATTTGTATTTTCTAAGTTTCTGCCGTTGAGGGCCAGGTGAAGCGTTCGATCGCCGAGAAATGTCACTTCAATGCCAGATTCTCACTTGAGGTATGCAATATTTCACAGAATTGAAAAAGAGACTACTTAGTTTACATGAAAATGTCATAATATTTATAACATAGAATTCAACTTCAAACTTTTTAGGAGACATATTCTTATGGACATACCCAAGTATATCTTTAACTAGTACAGCAGTAGATACTGGCATAGGTTTGTTTTTTGTTAAGTTAGTCTTATATATTTTTGTTTTAATTTTAATTGTTCTTCTTGTAGGTCTGATGATGCCCTAACGGGCGAAACATGTAACCGATTAATATATTTTATTTTTATGAGACTTAGACTTTGTGTTTGGTATTGTTTTTTAGATACTGATCTGTCATTCTGTCATGCTTTCCCCTTTATTGATAGATTAATTTGGTGAATGATCGGCCAACAAATATTTTTGTTATTTACATACATTTATAACATTATGAAAGACCAATTAAAAAAAAAAAAGAACAAAAGATTTCAAAAACGAATTAAACCGGTCGTGAGGTATTTGTGGCAGAAATTAGAATTAAAATCGAGTTCAGCTTATGTGCTACATGATATGTCTATTTGGGTTCATTGTGGTCTCCCTAAGGCCGCTTTCAAACGAAGCGAGTATAAGCTTCGTTCGCGTTTTTGCGCGGGCCCGTTTAAACGTGTTCACAAATCAAAATTGCATTTTAAAGTTAGAACCGGCAAAATGCAAATTATATTTCTGCATAACTTTAAGGGTCAAAGAACAATGAATCTGGTAATTAAATTTTGTAATTAACTCTAGGATTTTACCATAAAAGGCCAATTCTGTATAGAAAACAAATTAAAATGACCTTTTTGCGAACGGTCTCGTTTTGGTTTTGTTTTCAAATTTTATTTACGGTCCAAGATTTATTAGAGTTCTATATTTTATATTAAAGACATGTTGATTCATAGTGGATTGAACATTATATATTTATGGCGAACCAACCAACTAGGTGCTTCAAAAAATAAAATGTTTACATAAAGATCCAGCAAAAATATTTTCGGAAATTCGGTGTTGCCGCATTTACGAAAGAGTAGTAGGAACTATGATAGTTGAAACTGAACACCCTAAACAGGGTGTTTCATAATTAAATGCAGATTCTTGTGGGTCTTAATCCTTGGATGATTTTAAGAGAAAATGAGTATGTAAGCATAGGTGTGGCTCCGCTTTATTTTTGAAATACAGGATGTTATAAATTGTAAGCGGAAAAGAAGTATGTACGCCACTGCCCTTCTTTTTGATAATACAGTTTTTTAGATAAGGTAATTATGCAAAGTGCCTTAGAATATTTTTTTCATTTTGCCGTAAAAAATATCAAAGGATATTATGTTAACGTGGACGCCACTGATAGAACAAATCTTTTTAATGAAAAAAATGTGTTTTAGGCCTAGTTAGTACTTACTAAAATTTAAAATAATATGTAAAGCAATCGCAAATATATCAAGGAAAAACAATTTTTTTAACAACCTATATCACAAAATTAAAGCGGTTTTGGACCTATGCTCATATGAACTATTTGTCTTAAAATTTAGTAAGAAATAACACGTTTGAGTTTGGCCACACACTTAATTAACACCCTGTAGGTACCTATAATAAATATCAAAGATGTTATATTACTTTCTAGTAGAAGTGGCAACACTGCATTGTCGAAAATATGGTAAGTAGGCATGATACAACTACTGTAGTTGTATCATGGTAAGTAGGTAGATCATCAGCCCTATGATCAAACACACAAGTTAACTCTAGACGCTAACTTCATAATTAACTAACTGTTTGCCTGTTTATTTCAAAGAAATTTAAATTCAAAAAGTCTTTATTAAGGCGGGGCTCAACCACACGCTGCTTAATTCCAACCTAAAACATAATATTACGAATTTAATCAAAAAATATACAATATTATTGAAAATCAGTATTAGATTATAATCGTTGGGGAACACGGCCACAGCTTAAGCTGTGAAACGGCCTTAGGGAGGGCGTTCCAGAGTGATGACGTTCTCCAGATGAAAGAAGTTTTAAACAGTGTCGTTCTAGGGACTCGCTGAACCATGTACGGGTGAGCTGCAGTGGCTCGTCGTGTATTTTTAGCATGAACTGTGTACGCGCTCAAAAAGGCTAATTTCAATAAAGTTTTTATTTCGACTTTTTCTTATGACTGACAAATTTCACTGTCGTCATAATAATATTTAAAACACCAGTTAAAATAATCACTTTATTTTTTTCTAAACAGTCTGGATGCGGCTGCAACACTCCACCCCATAAAAGAACTTGCTTCTTTAATCGCGTATTTCCAGTTTTTGCATCTTATTCCAGGGGGATCAAGAACTGACATGACGAACTTCAGTAGTTTTCTTCTTGTCTGCGCTTGATCTTCAGCTACTTCTGCTAGTGATATCTTGACTCGGAATATGTCTGTGTCCGGGTCCCATAAGATACCTATATTTGTCTGTACAGGGATACTGTTCTCAAAATTCTTTATTGCTGCAGTATCTTCATAAAACTATTTGCGTATTTTTAGCAAATTCGACATCCAGTTGACGACTTCAAAGCCATCACGCTTCACAACATTATTTACTTCATCTATCAAAACCACAGCCTCTTCTGTATCTTTTGAGCCAAGGTAGTCATTGGCATAGACTCGTTTTGTTATTAATTGCCGTCAAAACGTCTGAATCCGTTGAATTTTTATATGCGTTCAGGTTCTTGACAAACTGTGTGCAAGCAGATGAACAAGTGACTCCAAAAGGCATAACAGGCATTTCATAAGGGCCTGGATCTTGATTCGTTTTTAAGTTTCTCCATAATAGCCGCTGAGCACACTGATCTTTCTTAATGTAAAACATCTCACGTATGTCCCCACAAAATGATACCATAAGTTGTCTGAATCTCCATAGAATGGCTCCTATTGGCTGAAGAAGATCAGGTCCTGTCAACAGGTTATCATTTAAGCTAACACTATTGAATTTGGCTGCACAATCAAACACTAGTCTTATTTTCTCTGGTTTATTTGGGTTTTGTTATGGCAAGATATAGTAGATACCAAGTGTTAGAAGGTCCAAGAATGGCTTCTACAGGAGTCAGATTTCATAAATAGCCCTTTTCTAGATAGCTATTTATTTTTTCACAATATGCTCTTCCAAGGTTTTCGTCTCTTTGGCATTTTCTCTCCATACAATATAACCTTTGTAGAGCTATGGAATGACTTTGCGGTAGATTAGATTGTCATTTTCTTCTTTTCACAATAGACCAATTTCATATGTATGTATTTCTTCTAATATTTTTGATGTCTTTTCCATTATCATTAATGCTTGTTCTTCATCTCTATTAATTCTTCTTGTCGTCGGTAGAACTGCAAAGTTGTCGGTAGAAAAACTATCTTTTACTAACTTCGTTAATTTGTCTGAAATGAAAAAGCAACTATTCTTATTAATATCACCGTAGCTGCAGCAACCATGTAGTGACCATCCCATTTTACATTTTGAAGCTACTGGTAATACTTCTTCATTTGAGCTTCCGCTTGTGTCAATATTAAATTTATATTATCTTGGCCAATAAGAATGCTAGGTTTCTCGTCATAAATGCTTTCAACTGGTACATTTTTTAAATAGTCGTATTTCTTCCAAAATTGCATGTCAACAGTTTGTGCAGGTACAGATAAGTCTTTTACAGTATGCACACCTTTCATTGTGTACGATGTTCCATTTCCTTTTGTCCCACATAGTATCATGTCGAGCCGCTCTGAATCTTCTTCTCTTTGTATACTTTCGTCTGTCCACTGTATAACAAGTGTTTCTGAGGGACCTGTCAAGCCTAACTTTCTGGCAACTTCTTGTTTTAGTAGAGTCACTGTGGAGCCTTCGTCACGAAATACTATGACTCTTATAACACCATTTGGACCTCGTATATTTACTGGAAGGTATCGCAACAGAAGTTTTGTTGTACTTTCTTGGATATTTCCTATTGTTCAAACTGCCGCAGAGTGGTTGTTCTTGATCGATTTTTTTTTATATTCTTGTGCAACAATGAATGATGACGTAGTTTGCATTGCCTTATTCCACATTCTTTCCTTAATTGATATTTAAACAATAAATGTCCTTTATTTAAACATAAAAACAAAGTTAGTTGCCGGTGATTGTCGCCCATCTCGTATCCACACTATCAGACTTGAATTCTTCACAGGAATTTACTGAATGACCCTTTCGTTCACAGTAAGTACACGTTAGCTCTACTTGCATTGAAATCACTGGGTGTCTGATGGGCTGTCAGTGCATGTCTTTCTCGAACAAGTCCGAGATCTTGCTTTTCTATGGCAGTGGGGAAACCAGTGCATTTTTCCAGCTTTATGGAACCAACTTAGTCAAAAGTGAAGCGTTAATAATATTTGTAAGTGCTGTGATGTAATATAGCATACACATTTTCAACATTTCGGACGAAATTTGATCAACATTACTATTTATTCTGAATAGAATTTTAGAGACATCTGCCTCCGAGACCAAAGAAAATTTAAATTCGCGGACAACAGCTACGTGTTCATGTGAATCAAAATAATTTATACTATCACTATTGCAGGCGTCAGGCGAGGAATCGAGTTGATAAAAAATTTATTAAATTTTTCAGGATCCAAAAGCTTTTCGGGATTGTGCAATTTTTCTGTATCTTTGTGTATATCTAGCTTGTCCAACGTGTTACAGAGGGCTCGGGAATTTTGAAATTCTTTTTAAGTTTAGAGGTCACATGAGCTTTCAGCTCTCGACGTATCGAGGCATTAACAAAATTTCTCATATTCCCATTAAAAGATCATTTTGCCTGAAATTGAAAAGTAGCAACATTAACTTCTTCAAGAGATTTACGATATATAGAAAGTGCATTCTCTCGGATTCTCATCAAACTCCACACCGTAATGCGCACCTTTTCAATAGAAGCATACATGTTAAATAAATATTTTCTTCAAACGTACTAAAGTTTTGATCAATATCATTCACAGAAAATACACTCACCCAGTCTGTCTCCGATGCAGCTCGATTAAACTCGATAGTCCATGCTCAAAGTGGAGTCGAAAGTATAGAAACAATAGAAAAGCAAAATGACTTTCTGTGACACGTGTCTGCTAAAAACCCTTTTTTAAGAAACGAAATTCCTTTTAACAATTTTCCCAACATAAAATCTTTAATGTGCAGCTAAAATTAAATTAAAACGACACTGGTCGACACTTGTACCCCCAAAAACCTTGTTTAATATGTACTGTAACTACAGCACCCAAATTTAATTTAAAATAGAAAAATAGTCTCTTCTTCCACTAAGCAAGAGTATTGAAACGATTGCCTTTTAAATTAAAAATCGTTTATAAATCTTCATAAATTTCTCTCTTTAATCTTCATTCTAAGAACAATCTTTATCTTCCCCCTCTTACTCAATTATTCACGACTACAACCCCCCCCCCTTTTTTTCTTTCTTTCTACAACCACCCAGCGTATGCTAACGATCTTCACTTAACATTTTATACCATTTCACCTTTTAACCAAGCTCCATTAAGGTTATTTTACCCACCAACGATTTTATCTACTGCTACTAACAGCAACATAACTTCCTTTTTCTGTCTCCAGATGATTCACTAGGCTCGAAACATATAAAGATCTATAGAAAAGAATACCATTTTAATAAACTTGTGGAGGAGGGCTTCTTGCCTTTCTTTTTTTACCATAAATTCTGTTTATGCAAAAAACACATTTTTGGAGCGGCCCATCATAAACGTGTATAATGTTCCATCCACTGTGAGTAACATGTGTATTTTACGTAATGTTTATTTTTAGATGTGTTGTTTTATTAACCCTTCCCCAATTTTTCTCTAAAAGAGGACGACAAGCATTATTAGCATACGCCTTTGCACTGGCTTTAACAGGACCGGCTCAAAACACGTTAAACAATATGGGAATATTAAGTGAATCATTAGCATGCGGACAGGTAGGTATTCATTTTTTGTATTGGCCTTAAGATTGGCGGATTCCCCCTTTTTTAAAACGTTAGTCTTTTCACGGATGCATTTGTATGTCAATCGATCGTTTCAATAAACAACAAGAGAGATTTCTAAGCATACCAGAAAATTAGGTTACTTTGCCGGATATTTGAAATTGATTCTTTATTACCCCTACTTTGGTATGACAGGCTTGGGATAAAACTGTATGTATTTGGTTGAGACATGCATATTTATATTTTTTGTGAAAGGGTGAATAATCGGCAAAACTTCTCTGCAAATAGGATTATCTTGCCCATTCATATATTTCGTATAGGAAGTCAAAGCAAAGTATATATTTTTTATTTCTTTGAAAAATTTCCTTTAAGATTCATCTAAATTTTGACTTAACGTACCTAATAATAAATTAAGGATAGAAGAAGATCTTGTTTAAATCCTCTTTATTTTTTTTTTAAATACAAAAAATTAAGCTGGATTTAACACACATTCTACATTTTTGTTCTTTGAACAGCATAGCCGGTTAAACTTACTCCATAATATCATAGATCAACCTACAGACCAATAATATGTTATAAGCTATAATATAACGTCTTGCAGCTAGCTTGTAATTTCATGGTATTTAGTAGGTAGCTGAAATAATGTTTCTGTGTAAAAATTCCTTACCAAACAAAAGAAGAAAATGCGTTTTCTAGTCAAAAAGTATTAAAGTATAGCCTTAAAGAAATAGCTCACAAATCATAATATATTTTGGACAAAAGCTAGGAAGCTTAATTGCTTCTTAGAAGTTCAGACAGAGGTTAGTTCTTTCCATGGACTAATATTTCGTTCCAAATTTTAAATTCTTTAAAAATACAAAAATTATTCCGTTGTGATTAATTAACAAATGTTTTTAGTTTTAAGTGAAACCTGGTGCTCTATAGATAAAATTGCTTTTCTGGAAAATTATTTTATTACAATACCAAATAGCTCAAAGAACCTTAACTGAACGATTTTCCAGACATTATAATTATTTCTTTACTCTTAAATTTACCTTCATTATTTTGTCAGGAATACCATGTATGCAATGTAATAACGACCAAGAAAAGTATTAAGATTTTTAAGAAAAATATCAATACATTTGAGATGTGTTATGTTAGACTCATAGATATAAAATTATGCATATTTTAATTCATACGATTTAATAAAGGTGTCCAATTTTCTAGGAGCAATTAAAGCAAGCTGTTAAACAAATAATTGACGTAATTAAAAAACCGTTTGTGGCAATTAAAGAGGCTATCAAGAAAGTAATCAAGACTGTGAAAGAAGTGGTTAAGAAAATTAAAGAGATCTTGTTGAAAATAAAAAGAATTATTATGGCATTAGGTAAGAATTTCTATGAGCAGGTACTAGCTTGTATTTCGCGTTTTCAAGGCACCCGTCTCACACAGCGTGTAGTAGCTTAATCGTCATCATTATTTCATTTTTGTTATTACTGTGGCATATAATTTACAATATTCTAGCGTTGCATGAACAAGGGCTAAGGAAGGTTCCATACTTGAGCCTCGAATCCAACCTTTATAAACAGAAACTTAAGAAACCCGTGAAAACACATTTTAGTCCTTTTAAATATTAAAAAATGCTGAACTTCGTTTTTAGGTTTTACTTTTTCTATACACAGTTGTTGATAATAAAAGTTATTATAATAATTGTTAAGGTCTATATTACGGACGCACAGACGTATCGACAAACCCACTAATCGCAGACTCGCATACGAGATCTAGACAAAACAATACCTACATGCAAACTACCAAAAGGTCCGAATCTAAATCCATAGTAGAGAGGCAACTATATGATATATAGTAGAACAAGGCGCCAAAACTTTGCAGACATAAACTTTTAAATTAAAACACACGAACCCAAATTAATTAGGGCAAAAGCCGATATCAAGATTTCTACAAACCACAATACCTAAACAATTTACAATCATTAATGGATGTCAAAGAATAAACTCCTGAGGTAAAAATACATTGAAGAACTTATAGGAAAGGAGAATTATATCTATTACAAAAATTTAATTTCCTTAAAAAATTTAATCATATTTGCCAGAACTTATTAAGTAAATGTATCGAGAACTCTCCAAATTAGAGAAACAACCTTTGTAGTAACTTTCGACTCTTGAGGATACTTTTTAAAATTAATTTAAACTTTAGTTCTCTATAGACGATATTTTATTGGAATGAGGTATGTTTAACTTAAATAGTGCCGTTGGGTTTTTTGTTTAGCACATGGCTTCACAATAAATTTTTAAGGATGTATAGAATGGGCTACGCCCCCATGTTTCCTTTGGAGCCACTACGATCACTATCGCCTATCTTCTTTCTTCTTCTTCTTCTTTAGGTGCCCTGTCCGCCTCGGACGTTGGCAATCATCAGCGCTATCTGTACTTTGTCTATGGCTCGACGGAACAATGTGGTGGTGCTCACTCCATACCATTGTCTTAGGTTTTTTAGCCAGGATACTCTCCTTCTACCCGGGCCTCTCCGTCCCTCGATCTTCCCTTCTATAATGAGTTTTAAAAGTCGATACTTGTCATTCCTTAAGATGTGGCCAAAATATTCCAATTTGCGCTTTTTTAGTGTGAACAGAACCTCCGGCTGTTTATCGAGGCGTTGAAGCACCTCGGTGTTACGCACTCTTTCTACCCAGGAAATTCTTAGGATCCTTCTGTACGACCACATTTCAAAGGCCGCCAATTTTTTGCACATCGCATCCGTTAAGGTCCAAGCTTCCATTCCATAAAACAGTATGCTGAAAACGTAACAGCGAAGCAATCGGACGCGCAAAGGCAAGCTTAAATCTCTATCGCAAAGTATCTGACGCATCTTCAGGAACGAAGCACGAGCTTGTTCTATTCTTGCACGAATCTCCTGCATTGACGTTTTTTTCCTATATGCTCAAATTATTCTTAAGTTATTTTATATACGATGCAATATTCCCATAATTATTTTTTATTTTTACCAAAACTAATTTTCTTCCAAAATATTATATTCTCTGATGAGGCTTCATTTTATTTAGATGGAGTGATCAAGAGCCATAATTATCGATCGATGGTCTGATCAAAATCCGCAGTGGATACGTCAAGGACAATGTGTGGACTGGTATAATTAATAACAGAATTATTGAACCATTCTGGATCTCTCTTTTTCAAGTCAGGCATTGCCTTTAACTTCTATTATTCATTGGGATCTTTGTTGGCCAAACTTCAAATTGAACCACATTTCTTTGACAAAAATCGTACTGCTGAGCAGGGCCATCTTTAGGCATGGGCCCACTGGGCCCGGGGCCCCCGGCCATGGGGGGTCCCGCCAATCCCTCTACGGCTGACAGAACTTCTTAAAAAGGCTTATGTATTAACACTATTAACTGGGAATTAACAATAATTTGACTAAAATGTTTATTCAAAAAATCATAAAAAAAAAGTAATCATTTAAAATCTGGCAACAATAATTTGTCTGTAATTAGAATAATGGTAATCTGCGACATCTGTTGGTGAGTGGCAGTATATAGTATGGAGAATCTCTGGCGTAGGGCGTGGCGCTTCCTCGGCTCAATAGTAAAGAGAAAACTTAAAATTAAATTATTCATCATTCATTCATTTACAATAATTAACAATATGAATCAATATTTCAAATTTAATACATCGACAGAAATACTACCCCACTTTAAAAAAAAATATTTAAAATAAAAATATTGCCGTTTATATTTAGAAATTTCTTTATTTCTACGTTTTCTCGGGGTGGGCTATCGAAAAGTAAATTTCTAGATTTAAATAGTCCAAAAAAAGGGCGTGGCACCTAAAAAAAATTTCCCTGCGGCGTTTTTTTTAAGAAACAAAGATAGTAGAAAGGCCACAACGCCAAAAATGCCAGGGGCCCCCACATACCTAAAGACGGCCCTGCTGCTGAGCGTTACTTAGATTTCTTCTCATTTCATTTAATTACCTGCATTAGCAGTTATTTCTTCTAACTTAACTCCCTTCTTGCTGCGCGAGTCCAGTCTAGAATAACAGAAGACCTTCTCGCCTATGTTACCAACGTTTGGATCAACGCAACAGAACATGATAGAGAATCCCGGGCGGTAGCACTGGACATTTCCAAGGCCTTTCACCGAGTATGGCATGAAGGGCTCCTAACTAAAGTGACAGCTAGCATACGGAATGCCGGTTCTATTTTGTTTATGACCTTTCTTAAAGGCCGTTCTCTGTTAGTGACGATGGACGGATTTCTTTCAGACACATCTAGCATCAATACCGGAGTTCATCAAGGTTTTATATTGTCGCCCACCCTCTTGATCCTATACCGGGTGTTGCATCGTCGAGCGGGACATAGGAAATCCCATGTAATTTTAAATGGGGTCAATCATTGGCTTCCCTAATTATTTTAGAGAAAAATTCTATTTAGGTTTATTAAAGAGCACTAAAACCCACATTCAAAAGAATAACTTTAGATATTTTTGATGAGCCCGTTTACGGGTTATCGCCGATTTCTTTTTAACTATTTCTCCTTTTTATGGCCCCGTATTTGCGGGCACCAGTCAAGGTAAAAGATGACTGTCAAATAAAGTTGTCATTTTGAAATGTGTGCTTTATTGTTATAAAAACTCGTACATCGAAAATATTAGCCATGAATTACACTTGTGAAGGAAAAATATTGATGATTAAATGGTATTATCAAGGAAATAGTTATCAAAATGTGTCAGACATGTTTGCTGCTCTGTATCCGAATAGACCGATACCTGCAAAATCTACAGTCGAAAGGACTATCAAGAAATTTGAGACAAAAGGCACTGTAATAAATAACTGCAGATGTGAAGAAAGGCAGGAACAAAGAAGAGATGCAAGAAATGATAGGGACTTGCAAGTTTTATTGTGCGTGGAAGGAAATGATGGGAAGATCAGCACAAGGAAACTTGAGGATGACATAGGATTAGATCACACCACAGCGTTACGAGCTTTGAAACGACATAAATATTATTCATACAAATATGAAAAGCACCAAGAGCTAAGAGATAGGGACGAAATACGACGACAGGAGTTTTGTTTTGGTATGATGGAAAGAGCAAACATGGATAGGGAATTTTTAAAAAACATTTGTTTCACTGACGAATGCACATTTACCTTAAACAATGAACCCAATGTTCAAAATTATCGATATTGAAGCAAAGAAAACCAACACAGGTTTGTGGAAACAAGGACGCAATATCCACAAAAAGTTAATGTATGGGCTGGGATTTTCGGAGAAAATATTATCGGGCCATTATTTCTTACACGAAATTTAAATGCAGAATATTTTTTTGAACTACTTGAAGATCATATTTTACCTACTTTACATGATGCCGCCAGGGAAAATCAGGAAGTTTGGTACCAAATGGATGGCTGCCCGGCACATAGTACCCTGGCTGTCCGGGAATATTTAAACCGTGCTTTTAATGGAAATGTTATTGGCTTAAATCATACAGTAAATTGGCCAGCCAGGTCTCCTGATTTATCGCCAAATGATTTCTTTCTCTGGGGCCATTTAAAAAACAGGATATACAAAGATAAAAAATACCCAAATCTGGACGAGTTAAAAAATGCTATTTCTGCCGAATGCAATAGAATTTCAGTTTACCAACTAGCGAATGTAATGGAGGAATATTTGAACATCTTCTTAAATCCTAAAGTTCTAACAATTTAATAGTACCTACCTATTAATTAGTAAAATATTGAAACATGTAAAATGTCATAATTAACCTTGTAATTGGATACTTTATTTTAGTTTTATTCAGATTAATTTGTACTCATAAATACACCTTTAATATTTCCGATGTACGAGTTTTTATAACAATAAAGCACACATTTCAAAATGACAACTTTATTTGACAGTCATCTTTTACCTTGACTGGTGCCCGCAAATACGGGGCCATAAAAAGGAGAAATAGTTAAAAAGAAATCGGCGATAACCCGTAAACTGGCTCATCAAAAATATCTGAAGTTATTCTTTTGAATGTGGGTTTTAGTGCTCTTTAATAAACCTAAATAGAATTTTTCTCTAAAATAATTAGGAAAGCTAATAATTGACCCCTTTTAAAATTACATGGGATTTCCTATGTCCCGCTCGACGATGCAACACCCGGTATATGGCTTCGCTGATGACAGCACACTTGTTTCATCTTTTACTTTGGATGTTCGAACATCAACGGCCAATGCACATGTCTATAGACAGCAAGTGGTCTCACATCTTAACAAAAGACCTGGAAGAAATTCTGTCTTGGGGTGACAGTAACCAAGTAGAATTTAGCGCTGAAAAAAACCCAGGCGGCAGTTTCTCCTAAAAAAGTTAATGTTGAGGTACCGAATATAGTCATGGCGGGACACTCAATTCCCTTGGCTTCATCAATTCATTTATTGGGCGTCAATTTGGATATAGCATCATGTGTCTTGGCATAGTCACGTTGTGGCCATTGCTAAGAGAGCCTCGCAGAAGCTTGGAATACTTTTCCGAACTAAGAAGTTCTATACACCCCAACAACTTTTGATGCTCTATAAAGCCCAAATTCGACGATCACTGGAGTACTGTTCGCATATCTAGGGCTCTGCTCCTAAACATACCCGGAGATTCTTAGACTCCATTCAAAGAAGAGCCATTCGCTTGATCGGTGACCATTATCTGACAAACAACCTGGAAAGCCTTGAGCATCGAAGGCAAGTTGGCGACTTGAGTCTACTTTACAAATATTCTCATGGCAAGTGCTTAACTGAGGTTGCCCGCTTGATTCCACCCCCAGCGGTACATGTTAGAAATACAAGACGAACCACTGCACCACCTGTAGGTGGTTCAGCTTAGTGTCCCTCGACCAACGCTGTTTAAAAATTCTTTCATTTGGAAAACGTCATCATTCTGGAACGACCTCCTGAGGCATGAGTATAATCTTTAAAGATTTGAGACCAACGTGAATCGTTTCCTGCGCATACAAACCGTTCGCAGAGCGTCATAAAGAATTGGTCCTGCTGTGCTGTGCCTGGTCATAAAAAAAAAAGATAAAAGATAGAATAAGGATGGCGATAAATAATTTACCGGCGAAAAGTGTTCGTCGTGCAGTAGATAGTATTTACCATAGACTCGGTGCATGTCAAGTGGAAGGTGGAGGTCACTTTCAGCATTTGGTAAAATAAGTCGAATCAGGTGAGTGCTAAATTGCGAATCGCACATAAATTCAATTATTCCTAAGAAATGTTGGGCTGGTTCTAAGTGCGAAATGAGCAAACCCCTACTTTTATTGTACCATGGTATTCAGTTTTTGAAGACCTTCTCATAGAGCCCCTATACGATCTAGGTTACCACTAAAAGAAAAAGTTGGAGTCGCTAGAAGTTAAAGGGTTGAAGAGAGGGCGTTGAAAGTATTGCAGAAAGATGAACAACAATTTAAATCAGTTTCCGTGTTTTTTTTAAATAACTTATAAGAAGATGTGAATTTTATGCAGCACTTTTGAACAACCCAGTATGTTGCTTTCTTGGTAAAAAATGAAAAAAATTTATTTTCGAAACTGAACTACAAAAAACCTTTTTGCGTTTTTACCAATAACTTCATAACAATGAACGATCGGCATATTTTGTATTCTGTAGTTTCGATTTGATTTATTCCCCTGAACTAATTCTCAAAAGCACCGGCATCAATTTTGAAATAGGTACTGGGTTTAAGTGTATATTATAGCCAAGTTTATTGTTGTACCTATTTAGAACAAGAGATTCAAAAAAACTTTGCCCAAAAACCTGTAAGTTCTTGCAATTGACATTAAAAAATAATAGTGACTCTATTTTTTTTGCAGTCAGAGTAATAAAGTCGGTCTTCGAATTCCTCGGAAAAATTATCAACATTTGCAACAAGGAACTCGGCACGCCATTTCAAAGATGCACGAGAGTTTTTGAAAATGCCATCGCCGATTGCAACGCCAAAATGGGACCGCTGTTCAACTGGCTATGTTCGCTGACTTACATTGTGAAGGCCGTTTGCTATATTGTTAAAGTTTTTGACTACGTTTGTATGTTGGTTGACTTTATTAGCGATTCAGTAGTCGGAGTTGTTATCAGAAGTACGTTGCCATTAAATAAGTATAGCTTAACTACTTTTGTGGCTAATAAATCGTCCGCTCGCAGCAAAACTGCAGAGAAAATGAGTAGTCCTAGGTCAACGGTCGCAATTTCAGGGTGTATGTAATTTTGATAATTTAAGAAAAAAGTTTGTATGAACATGTTTAACGAAAATATTGTTCATTTCTCTCGACTCTTGTCGGCCAATGTACCGTTTTCGAGTAAAAAGGAATTATCCTTGTTTGTGCAAGATTATACGTATTTACCGGGTGTTGCATCGTCGAGCGGGACATAGAAAATCCCATGTAATTTTAAATGGGGTCAATTATTGGCTTCCCTAATTATTTTAGAGAAAAATTCTATTTAGGTTTATTAAAGAGCACTAAAACCCACATTCAAAAGAATAACTTTAGATATTTTTGATGAGCCCGTTTACGGGTTATCGCCGATTTCTTTTTAACTATTTCTCCTTTTTATGGCCCCGTATTTGCGGGCACCAGTCAAGGTAAAAGATGACTGTCAAATAAAGTTGTCATTTTGAGGAATATTTGAACATCTTCTTAAATCCTAAAAATGACAAATTTTCAAAATTGCCCTGTATGTCAGAAGCTGAAAAGGCTATGAAAATTTCGTTTTCGGCAATAAAAGTTTCCTAAAATAATAGAACACTAAGCCGCAAACCCCATCTTTCTATGTTTTACAATAAGGGAGCTGGTATATGAAACCACACGAAAACTGAACAACCTGTACATAAATATTTTCTCTGGCTACTTAAAGACGTTTCTGTTTACAATTCTGCTTTATACGTCGAAAAAGTAGTGGAAAAAGAAAAAAAGTTATCTAACCAGGAACAATTTTGCAAAAATTAGACAACAATAAATCCATTATAAGGATTAGTACAGGAGCATAACATCAGAAACATTAAATATTTTTACCTGTAAGTCATGCATCAGCTAAAAAGAGATAAAGGGAACTATCTTTCTCTGAAATTACCACTAATAAAGAAAAAACTATCTGCTCCAGAGGAAACCATGGATCTAGCACTTATTTTTTTAATAATAGATAAATATTTCATGGCTTGGTTACACGAATTACTGGTAAAAGTAGCACACTTACAGAAATTCCTTTTTATGCCATACTAGCGTGCAGTAAAATTTAATCCAGTAAGTGTTTCAAAAAACTTTTGCAATATTTAAGGAAACCCTAATGAAAAATTTTTAACAAAACGTTTTCGGGCACATGCTCATGGAAACTTATTTTCTTAAAATATCATAAGGAGATTCATCCTGAATTTATGAACCATATTTAGGAAATACCATGTGAAGTAAAAAAAAAAAATTTCTATTCTTTTTAAGGTTATGTTTTTGGTGCTGAACTAATTTGTACACATTAAATATTTGTCAGAATTCTAAAGAGAAACCACTTATAAACTCATAGATCGTGTGATGGAGTCCTGCTGCCTTTTGTCCTGCCTAATTTTTACAGTCCGCTCTTAATTTTATTTTAGAAGTCAAGATTTTTGTTCGTCACATCAAGACCATGTTCTACGTCCGAATAAAGTTCTCGCATTCGTTCAAGTTTGAAACGACTGCCTCGAAAAGTATGACCGAAATAGCCAAAGCCATCGTTGCTGAAATTAAAGATAGAAGCAGAGGAATTGTTGCATTTTTTAATTTTATGACTTCTGCTGTCATGTTGTTCTTTTTGTACCTGGTATTCCAGTAAGTAAATAATTGTTAATAATCTGGTGTACAGTTGCAGCTATTAAATTCAGGCCGGCAGTTTGTTAGACAGTTCGTTTTTTTTAAGTCGAATCATCGGATGTTATGAGCTACATTTTTGACCCCATGTAGGGATATTTTCTTCTTTAAACTGATAAAGCTCGGGGTTCTTATCTAAGCTAAGCTCAATTTCTATCCTAAAATATCTACGAGGATAACTTTTTTTGAAAAAGAATGTATTTTAACGTACCTAGTAGCTAAACGAGATGTCAGGATGAATATCGAGGTTTCTGACTTGTATACAAGCCGTATAAAAATTAACCAAATAACCTCGAATATCTTTACTATACTTTTTTACATTAAGGCATATTTCGATTTTTTATACATTTAATCATTTATTACACAAATGATATTCACAAAAGAAAACAAATTTGTGTTTTCAAAAATATCAACAGTACATATTTAAAATGTTTAAATAAATTGTACAAAGTGGCGTACAAATTGAACCAAGTAAAAGCCCAGACAATTGTAAAAATGACTTCTAACATTCTAAAGCTGCTGGAGAGTAATGGATAATTCTGTTAAAAAGCTCTTCTACCTTGTTTGGTCTGCGTCAACAATATCGACAAAACTGCATTCTAAGGAAATAATACAAATAGGCAAAATTTCTTAAATACTCCTCCACTTTAAAAGTATTGTATATGTCTTTATCTTTGTAGTAACTACTGTGAGTTTTATGGAAAGTTCAACAAATGAATTGAGCAATGCTAGTTGCATTATTTTCAATGTCGTGGAAACTCACTCAAAATGTCTATTTTATTTTTCTACAATACAGGTTGTGGAAATTCATTTTTTGGATCGGATTAATTTTCTTCAAAACGAAATGTTTTCTTTTTATAAAATTTATAACGATCACACTGCTTTCTAGAGGAAATATTTTGCTATACACAAATTAAATCGCCTCACCAGGGGAGTGGAGGAAATTATTATTCAACCAATTCAATCATTATTTTTCTATAATATGTACGAGAATAATATTTTCAATTTTATTTTATTATTTATTTTTTCGCCTTTTTTCAGTTGCAGCTTAGCTTAGAAAGAAAATTTTATTGTATTGAAAATATCGCAAAATTTATTTTAAGAATTAATAAATAATCTTTTTTTCATAAACAGTATCTAGGTAAATGAAAAAATTCTAAGAGGGATCCTATGTCAGGTATTAAATGAGGATTACAAAACAAAACTCCTAAAGTTATGCATCTATTATGTTTAAAACATTTTTTTAGAAAATATGCATTTTTGGACATACCCGAAATATTTTAGATTACTAAGGAACCACCCTGTATAAAAACATATTTTTTTCAGAGTTAGCTATTATAGAATTAAGTATCTAACAAGTGAGAGATTTGATAATATTTACATCACCAGATATTTTCGTGAAATAGACCAGAGACGGGCTAAACTTGAAAAAGAAACAGTTTTGCCCTTAAATAAAAAAGAAGAAAAGATATATGTACCGGTAAGAGATGAGAATATTCTATGATGAATAAAAAATGGATTTTTTTTGCAAATTAAAAAAATACTTTCATAACAAAAAGATGCTATAAATTAAACAAATCTTAATAAGTTTCACTTCCACAACCGATTTTAGATTTAGATTTAGAATTAGATTTAGATTTAGCTTTAGATTTAGAATTACATTTAGAATTAGATTTAGAATTATATTTAGAATTAGATTTAGAATTAGATTTAGAATTAGATTTAGAATTAGATTTAGAATTAGATTTAGAATTAGATTTAGAATTAGATTTAGAATTAGATTTAGAATTAGATTTAGAATTAGATTTAGAATTAGATTTAGAATTAGATTTAGAATTAGATTTAGAATTAGATTTAGAATTAGATTTAGAATTAGATTTAGAATTAGATTTAGAATTAGATTTAGAATTAGATTTAGAATTAGATTTCAGAATTAGATTTAGAATTAGATTTAGAATTAGATTTAGAATTAGATTTAGAATTAGATTTAGAATTATATTTAGAATTAGATTTAGAATTAGATTTAGAATTATATTTATAATTAGATTTAGAATTAGATTTAGAATTAGATTTAGAATTAGATTTAGAATTAGATTTAGAATTAGATTTAGAATTAGATTTAGAATTAGATTTAGAATTAGATTTAGAATTAGATTTAGAATTAGATTTAGAATTAGATTTAGAATTAGATTTAGAATAAGATTTAGAATTAGATTTAGAATTAGATTGAGAATTAGATTTAGAATTAGATTTGGAATTAGATTTGAATTAGATTTAAAATTAGATTTAAAATTAGATTTAGAATTAGATTTCAAATTAGATTTAGAATTAGATTTAGAATTAGATTTAGAATTAGTTTAGAATTAGATTTAGAATTAGATTTAGAATTAGATTTAGAATAAGATTTAGAATTAGATTTAGAATTAAAATTTATAGATAGCTATGTAGTTTCGAGGTTCAAAATTTGCCTCTCATTCTTAAATCTAAAGGTACAATTAATAAATCTTTTAATACGAAAATCGGTTAGAATTGTCATTTTTACTTACATACGACTAAACATACGACCATCAATAGCTTAAATCAAGTTTATATTTAAGAGCTTGTTAAAATGGATATAAATATTCGTATTGTATGAATTTTGACACATACTTAAATTGTAAGAATTTTGCATGTTAAAACTATTACCTTAAGGATATAATCCTGTGGTATAAAGTCTCAATTTCTACAAATTTTTGTTTTTAAACATTATTTTATTAATTTTAGTTTTAGATTTGAGAATAAGGTAAAACCTTTGGATCTCAAAATTATAGTTGTACCTATATAAATAGATACAGATTATGGGGGACTAAGAAACCTATGAATTTGTTTAATTCAAAATAAATATCCCGCATTTATCAACTAATCAATTTATTAAAAATATGCTGCTTGCTCACAGAATATTAAATTAAATGTGGTGATTTTCAAATAAAATTCTTAGATTTCGTCCGGAAAGCTCGCTCAAACAGAGAGAAGAAAACTATCCAAAGCAGCTGTTGCATTAGCAACTGCATCTGTTAAACTGGGCACTCATATGATAGCTGACTATTGTTTGTACTGGATACTAACTTTGATCACTTATCATGGAAGATATCAGTCAAAAATTCAAGGTATCAACGACATTTTTAGAATTCTCCTTTAAATAAGCAACGTTAAGTTAGAAACAACAAATGCTTAGATAATACAGCATTTTATTTTTAAATGGTTATAGGTATAGTCCGAAGCACGACGCTTGCCCTAGGAAAATAATGCGAATAAAAAAAAGTGCAATATTGCCGGACATTTCAATAAAGAGCAACTAAATATTCATTCATATTAGGTACACTAGGTATATAATTATTATTAGACTATGTAAGAGTAATAAAATATAGATAAATTATACAATAATTTAAAATTTCATCAGATCAATCTATCAAGCGCGTCTTCTCTAGACTGCGTCAGTAGCGTACCATTTTAAATGCAATTTTCAAGACGAATGTATATGTCGTAGACTGATAGTGAAATCCGTCATTTCATGAAAAGCCTAGTCTCTTCATGAAGTGACGCGGCAGATCGTGTAATTTCATGTTTTTACACAATCTGCTGACGCTTCATGAAGTGACTAGGCTTTTCATGAAATGACGGATTTTACTATCAGCCTACGACATATACACGCGTTACGCGTTGTAATTGTTTCATGTTAATAAATTTGGAGACGTCTCCAGCAAAATTCTGAAATTTCTTTTAATAAAACCTGAATTTATAATAAAAAAATCATATTCAGAAAAGTTTTACGCTCGTCTATAACACGCTGCTTAAAACTCTATATTTTATTTCTCCTTTCTCTTCATGCGTGGTAGTGGTAGCATCGTGCGACGGACCATAATTAATATAAAATATTTTCTCATAAGGTGAAAAAGAACAAAGAACTCTTTGCTTTGTATTAAAAAAAAAATATTTTTAGTTTAAAAAGCTATTTTTCCGCTCACAGTAAAATAATTTTAACATAAAAAAAATACTATTAAAATATTACCTAGAGTAGACATCAATTATTGTTTAAACATTTTTATTAGGGACACATGAACACTCAACAACTTGACATAAGCTCGCAATACATTAAACATGTGCAAAGGGCGTTATTACCCTACTTGTCGAGTAATTGCACCCATTAACAGAATAAAATAATATAAGTAACAGAAATCGTATACAAACTTTTGCGCCTGTATATTGAGCATGTCGCCATACAGAACAGCTAGTACACCTATACAAAATGTAGGGTTACTTAACTACTTAGATATTGTAATTCTTTAAACCAGAAAATATGTTAAACTTTTAGCCCCCAATATGCCAGTAGCTCATATATCTGGAGAAGGTTTTATCGCTATATTGCTCCGATCAATAGTAAATGCATTCCAGCCTGTTGGAATTAAACTGGAAATTGACACAATTCCATGTTTACCCATTCCCATTCCTCCTGATTTTGATCGATATGTTCAAATAGGTGAGTAAATCATAATTTTTTTAGAGATTTTAAGATTCCCAGTATAATTGAATTTTACAGTAGAATAATTACAAGCTACTACAGACGTACGGACATTGCTACTAACCCACTTATTAGATAAACACACATCCTCTGGTTACGAGGCACTGAGCTAGAGACAAAATACAAACAATTTCGAAAAGACACAGTGATAACAACAAGCAAAATTGACGCACTCTCGAATGACAATCTAATTAGGGCATTGCCCAAACCAAAATGGGAAATTCGGCCCATAAAGCCACAGATCATTGAATAGAAGTTAAAGACATAAAGCCTGACTTAGAAGACAAGGAAGATCCCTAATATAGACTTATGGCACTTCCTGCCATGAAATCTAGCAGTCTCGGGGTATGTTTGGAAACAAACATGTGTGAGCAGTATTCCAGTGATTATCAAATTTGGGCGAGGGTCAAAACTTTTTATATAGGTTCTCTGTATACATATAAATATTTTACTTTTGACTTTAGGTATTACCCTCCTTTTCTGTTGGATTCTTACCATTCTAGAACCTTATGGCTTAAGGTTCAGAAACTACATAATGGGATACTATCATCCTGTCAGAGCCAAGCAAAGAACTATTTGGTTGTATAATCACATTTTAAGATCTAGATCTTCCTTCCTTTTATTCGCTAGAAGGCAACTTAGGCGAAAATTTGGTGGAAAGGGAGTTGAGGAAGTCAGCTGTAAAGATCATTTGCGAGCACGGTTAAAGTAAGTATGTTTGACAATTTACATAATAAATATAAGAATTCAAAATCAATCTTTGACAATAAATAAGAAGTCTTTGAGGCCCGGTTGTACAAGTCGAGTTTGAGCCCGAGTTCTAGAGAACCACTTTTAGGGCCGGTTGTATAAAACAATTTATCAATCTCCATTATTATAAATTATATCATTATTATGTTATTATATATATATTTAAATAAGTCGGTATTAAAAACTCTCTAAGTCTCTGCTAACCCTATAACATCAAAGTTATGGTCGAGTTGACATAGAAATAATTTGGTTTCGTCAAAATTTTTTTGAAATGCTTAAGAAAAAGTATTAAGACTGTGGTGTGTGTAACTATTACTATCCATGATATTCTTAAGATCCGACGGTACATCTATAACTCAAAGTCGCAAAGCTTTCAATCATCTTCCTTAAAACGCAAAATTATTTAATTTTATCACAACCCTGCGCATTAACTATGGTTAAACATACTATTTTTGGTTTGTTCAGCATCACTTTAAAAATTGTTATATTTATCAATTTAGATTTATTGTGATTGTCTTTTTTAGTTGTGCCATCTTCAGGATCTGTCTTGGTAGCGATCGTCAAGCCGCTTGTCTACTGTGCGGCGAAGTTTTTAGGGAAATTAGAAACAAAAGATTTGTGAAATGTCACACACCTGGTTGTCCAGGACTTTTCTGCCTGGAATGTTATGCAGATTTAAATAATATTTGCCCAATCTGTTTATCGCCAATAGAGTATGGCGACTTAGACGATGAAGATGAAGAAAAGTAATAATTCTTATTACTTTATTCTTTATTCGTACTGTATCCACTTTATTTAACCTTATTCGTAAGAGTTTAACAGATAATATAGATATAATTTGATAAAAATTGTATTCTATTTTCACGAGTAGGGAACAAAAAATATGAATTGGCAATTAAACCGGTGAATAATACCTTCTTCTATTATATTATATTTAATTATTTCGTTTAGAGATTCTTCCGGTGACGAACAGCCTAAAAAGCCGAAAAAGAAAAGGAAATGTCCATGGTTTTCATGCGGAAAATTCGATGATGATGATAAAGAACAACTTATATCCGACGAAGAAGAAGAAGAGGAACATGAGGAGAAAGAGGAACGCATCGAAAAAGAAAAAAAGGGAAAGTCGGATGAATGCAAGTGTGAGGAAAGTGACTCATCAACTGACTATTCATGCACTTATCAATACGACGAAGGTGAGCAACAGCCCTACCCTAGATCAATTTGTTTTAAGGACGTGGAAAAACAAGATATTCCGGATTATGCAAGTATGGAAAGTTTCAGAGATGAAGAAGAACCAATATGTATAGATGTGGATAATAAAATTATAGTCCCCAAGGGTCATGCTGCATTGGTAAGGATGGACGTTTCGGCTACTGTGTCGCATGAAAATGTTGGTAGGTATTGATTTTTGTTTTGTTTAATAAATTGAACTATTAGGGCGTCTGATCGAGTTTTCTCTGATATTTCTATCCGAAATCTGAATACTGTGTTCTTTCAAAATTTGTCCCATTATTGATGATAGCGTCCTCTTAGCATTAGGTATATCTCGCAGTATTCGACAAATATATTTCTTGAATTTAAATTATACACTTTTTGTCACGAATTGTCACTTGGCTAAGGTATCAAATCTCTGATAACATTGCCACAACCAGGATATTACATTTTGCTTAATAGTCAGAGCTGGAGCAACATGAACGTGTTGCACTCCATTTCCAAATAGACCTACAGCCCGAGGCAACCAACGAGAAGCGACAAGATCTGAGTTAAGCATTGATATAATGGGGACCAAATTATATGTCCTTCACTTTGGAATCTAGACTGTTGGCCGGGTTATTACACTGAAAGCGGTACTAAAGCGATGAAGTAATTGCTTTACACTGAAATAAAAATGTGGGTAGTAAGAAGTACCTTTCTCATGAATAACTTCTGTGTTTCATGTTTTGGCTTTTCAGCAAATTTCGTAAAATCATATAAAAATGCAATGAAATAAAAAATAAATATTTTTGAAATGTTTTATTGATTGTGCGTTACTTAGTGATAGTACATTTTAGAAAGGAAATGAAAAAGTTTACATACATTACATAGTGGTAAGAAGCCTATTACACACGATTTCGAAAATTACGGTACTATCGAGCGTTATCGAAAATTGCCCTTGTTAATGCATTATAATATTACGTAACTGCTCTTACAAACAGCTTGGCTTAACAATATAGTATGTGTAATTAGTTACTTCTTTTCTACCTTTCCTTACATTTTTAATCAACAATCCTAAAACTAAAATAAACAATGTTATATCTAGGTTTGTTGGTCCTTAAATTTACGTAACAAATAAGGGTCATTATTTAAACTATATCTGGCGAAGAATTTCTTTAACTTGTTTAGTAATTTAAAAGGTTTAGGCTAATATATAATGGCACAGCAGCTACAAAAACAATATATTTCTCTCAACGAAACCGACATCTAACTCGATAACTCATTGACACCCGGACTAACGGCTGAAACACGGCCGGCTTAAACTCGTGACAGTTGGCCGGGTTACCTCCCACTACAATAATTTCGCCAAATGTCATATTGTCGCTTCTCGTTGTTTGCTTTTCTCACAGCCGCCCTTAACATTCAATATAAATGAATATTGTGAAATGTAGCCATGTGGCGACATCTTGTGGCAATCTGGCGTATCCATTCAAACTTTCCATCAGACCATATAGCCTAGCTGTTGAGCCGTTATAAGGTGAAACGCGTCCAAGGATTAGGTCTGACCATGGTCTGACGGAAAGGAACAGGGACGAACTTCTGTAAATTCCATATAAATTTAAATGATTGAAACTAGTAGTTCTTTCGGCATAATATTTACTTAACATTATTAAAAAGTCCTCAAGACTAGTAAATAAATTAAACAGTATGCAATATCTGACCAAATCGCTCCTATTATTAAAAATTCAAGAAAACAGGAAAAATGTTCCGTTCGTTCGATTAGTTAAAAAAATGTTTCTATTGATTCCCCGAAAGCCAATTTATCATATACAGAGTGGTCCTATTTCAGGGAGTGGTTCTCCATGACATTCTAAGAAATAAGTTTCTGTACACATATGTCTACAGAATTCTAAGATACAAGGTTTTAAAATTCTTTATAAAGAACGATTTTTAATAATATTTTAAAAACTTTTAAATACTAATTTCTTGAAGTTTGCTAAAACTGAAAAGTGATTAAAATGATACATTTTAGGACTTTTTAAAACCTTTTGATTTTCCCGTAGGGCGTAGATACGGGTAAGCATGCTGGGTTGTTATGAGGAATCGATGTTACGCCACTGCTTTTTTTATTAAATTTTAGAACTTCTTAGGTACCAAAAACTAAAAATAAATAAAAAGAAAGTATCCTCTCTTTTTCTGATAGGATCAGCTGTTTCTGAGAAAAATATTAAATTATGTTTTGTGGTACGCCGCTCCGCGCTCCACTATTTGTAGTATTTACTTTTTCTTAAATTTTTAAAGTACTGCTAGGACTTATTACTTACCGCTCTAGTTTAAATAATTAATCATACAGTAAAAAAGCTTCCCTTAGTAAATTTGAAGCTTTGTCCTTTATTAATTAAGAAGGCTATGAACTTTAACACTTTAAAACAAACGATGTTTTAGTTAATAAAACGTAATTGATTTTTGACAGTTCGTGCTTTCAAAATATTCTAAATTAAAATTTCTTAAAAATAACAAAATATTTTAAATTTAATTGTTTGCAATGCCCGAATATACAAATATGGAAATGGCAAGCATGCATTTTGCATATGGCTTAATTAATAGCAATGCAATGGAAGCGCGTCGTATTTATGAGGATAAATACCCTCGTCGACAAATTCCTTATGCCAAAACATTTTCAAATATTCATCAGCGCCTTTAACACACAGGAAGTTTTGCAAAATATGCCGATATTCCTGGAAAGCCTAGGGCAGTGAGAACTTCTGAGCTAGAGGATGATGTGCTAAGGGAAATAACCATTCAACCAGAGTGAAGTACCAGAAAAATTGGTAATACATTTCACGTAGGTCACCAATCGGTTTTAAGAATATTAAAAGATTAGCAATTGTACCCATACCACCTACAGAGGGTACAAATATTATTACCTGATGATTTTCCCAAACGAGTAAATTCTTTCCAATGGATGCTTCATAAAACAGCAGAAAATCCTGAGTTTTTAAACTTGATTCTTTTTACCGACGAGACCAAATTTTTATAACAATCATCTATGGACTGAAGACAATAATCATGCTGTAATAGAAGGTCACCATCAGCATCAATTTTCATTAAACGTTTGGGCAGGTATTACTGGGGCCTGTCTTATAGGGCCCCTTTTTCTTCGTTCAAGGCTCGACGAAAATACGTATCGCTATTTAATTTTTTTCATCTAAGAAATCGTATAGTGGACTCATGTGAGATAATTCGCCATATCGCTGGTATATGTCTACATGTCCGTGACTCCTGGAAAGGAGAATAGAAGCATTCATTATTGCAAGCGGAGGTCACTTTCAGCAGTTCCTTTAATTTACATGAGAACATTAGAAAAATCTCACAAAACAACGCATTGGCGTTTTTTGTATGTAAATAAAACATAAAATTCTAGATTACAAATTAATTATTTAGAGCGGTAATAAATATTTCTTAACAGGTTTATAAAAACTTATTATGTATTTCAGGCATTAAACAAAAGATAGAAAAAGCAAATAAGTCCTAGCCGTACTTTGAAAATGTATAAAAAAGTATATACTTACTAGAAATGGTGGAGCTGCGTGCAACAAAACATTATTTTTTTTTTCTCAGAAACAGCTCATCCTATCAAAAAAAGAGAAGATACATTATATATATATATTTTTAGTTGCTAGTTTCTAAAATGTTTTAAAATTAGAAAAAAGGCAGTGGCGTAACATCGATTCCCTATAAAAGCCCAAAATGCTTTCCCGTATCTGCGCCCATGGCAAAATCAACAAGTTTTGAATAGTCCTAAAATGTATCACTTTAATCACTTTTTAGTTTTAGCAAATTTGAACAAATTAATATTTAAAGGTTTTTAAAATATAATCAAACATTTTTTCTTAAATAATTTTAACACCCTGTATGTTAAAATTGAAGCAATTGCGGACATAGGTTTATAGGAACTTTTTTTCTTAGAATATCCTAGGGAACCACCCCCTAATATACTTTAACGTACTTAAGGACCACCCAAACACAACCTAGAATTCAAATTAATTTTAAGGAGAAGACTCTCAGGGCTCAGTACTATACAAGGACGACGACGAAGAGGTACCTCTCTTAGAAGATTCCCCCGAATCCATCTCCCCTAATTCATCAGATAGACATGTCGAATTTATTGGGGTTCCTCGAGATCACAGAGACCGACATAAATCGGTCAAACGCAAAATAAACATAATTCCCTCCGACTCGATGTGTTGTTGTTCTGATTTAGATCTAATTGAACACCTGGAAGACGCCTCCCTGATAACCATACCAAGAAGCACTATGTCCACGAGTACCAGGTCGGATTGCAAGTATTGTAGAGATGCAGAGGAAGACGTGTGCTCCAGTTTGGACATTGGTACGGAGACTGAAGAGGAGCTGCGTAATATAGTGCCCAAACTGGATTTATCTTTCTTGCACAAAGACGACAAAATTTGTTATTGTGACAATCCAATATTAAGTCAAAGGTATGATAAAAGATAAATAAATAATATTAAAAGACGTTAATAACGGTTCGTACAAAATGGAAAAACCTTTTATAGTACACAGGCTCCCCAGTTCTGAAATTTAATTTTTTTTCCTCTTTTTTCTTTGGCTGTTCTCTGATCTTAAAATACAAGCCTCCCTATTACTTCTCCATAGCTGTCTAGCTATGCCAGTTGTTGTTTGTTTGCTTTTTCAGATCATCTAATCATCGGGCTTGAGGTTAGTTCTACGCTCATTTTTTGTGTCTACAAACTCCACCTTATTACACTTCCGCTCTAGTATTTTTGGTTTGTGGATACATGACCTGCCTAACTTCAAATTAACTCAGCTATTCTTTAGATTACGTCTTGAACTTGTATTCTTTGTCGTATCCAGGTGTTTATTTCAAAATTGTATGCCAAGTATTCTCCCTTCTATTGCTTCTTGGTTCACTCTAAGTGTATCAAGAGTAGATTTCGTAAACAGCCGTATATTTGCATCATATTATGTTGTCATCGGTAATATACATTGAATATAGATTTCTGTTCTTAGAGACATTTGAATATCAATTTTCAATATATCTTTTACCTTTGTACACCCTGTCCATATCATTGTGACTCTCTCAATGATTTGCAACTCCAGATTCGCCTCCCTATTATTATTTTTGTCTAAGATATTTATTCTTTTATTTTATTTAATGTTCTACGTGGTTGGTTCGGAGATAGTTGCAAGATTATGGTTTGAAGCAGGTCTCCATCGATCGATCAATCTTAAAATATTTTCTTAGCTACTCCATATTATCACAAGTCAAACCTTTATCTACGTTTTCAACATAAAAATTAATAATTAATTATATCTTATTTACTAGATTTCGCAACGTGACGTACGAGACAATTTGCGAGACACCTCCATCCCCATTGTCGAACAGAACTCTAGAGTCGTCTTCATTGCTGTCAAGCCTTGAAAATTCGCCACCAACAGAACAAACGCCGACATTAAGAAAAAGAAATGTTAGAACTCAATACCCACTCAACTTACTCCATCCTATCCACCATAAAGGAGAACAGCATGAACAAAGGAACGCAGGGACTCAATGTAGAGCACCACAAGACATAGATTCTCCAAGCTCAATGGATAGTTATGAGTTCAATAGGGCTCAAAACAGAAGAGTTAGGCAATACTACGAGGTAGCCAATAAGAAGTCCTTTAACGATGATAAGTGTCAATGTCATGATAAAAGGCGGTCAATAGGAAATGTTTTTAGAAAATGGCTTCCTAAGGTTTGTGTGCTGGTGCTTCCTTTTTTTAGAATAGTTTCTTTGTGCATTCATTTTACCAAAATATGAAACTCGTAATTTTAATATTTTTACTACCTTTTATTAATCCGATATTTTTTATGTTTTAATTATCGGTTATTTTGAAGTTGATATTTACAATTAACTTTCTTAAAGAATTCAAATATCCAATTAAAGTTGTAGGGGCTGAGCTGTCCTTGGAATTTTTTTTTTATGCAGAGGCACAGAAAATAATTTGTCTTTGTAAGCTTTTAAAGTTCGTGTTGCCGATCAAGCGAATGGTTCTTCTTTGGATGAAATCCATTAGTTTTAAGGAGCTTATGAGCAGTTGACCAGAGTGCCAGCTAAAACTAAATATCACAGAAATGCCGTCAACTATACACTCACGAGCACAAATGACAATTGATGTACCGCTGAATGAGCAAACCGCCAAAACAGGTGGTCGAGCTACTTGCAAATACAGGTTTCCCTTTGTTCGCGTTGCTCGATGTGTTTCTTGCATTGGTTGATGTTTGTTAGGTTATGAAGCAATGTGGACGCACCTTTAGAGTACCTATGCTTGGCGCATCTGAAACGAAGACTTTGACCTATGTTTTTCTTCAAAAAATAAAACATCCCTTGGAGACTATACTAGTCGAAATTAAGCGCACGCAGCTTGGATTAGGTCTTAAGCTGAAAAGTAAATATTTAGGCCCATACAAAGTTGAAGGAGTTAAATTAAACTATACCTGTAATGTTCAGAAAAAAGGATTTGATGAAGATTCTGTGAATACCACGACCTGTACAGAATACATAAAGCCATGGTGTTCCAATGATAATAGAATTGTGGGAAGTGGAGAAACAGTAGCCACATTCGCAGATGTGGTTAGCAACAATATAAAAGTATGGGATGTTGTGCAACGAGTCAGGGAAAAAGTCAAGAAGTGTCAGGTGACTTAGGCGTCATCCTACTGAAGGCAACACGATCGCCATCCAACGCTAAAAATATCGTTCGGCAGTTATTTCTGAGCAATCGGATGGCTTCTACAAACGCGATTGCGACGCGAGCCTGAAACGACCAATCGCCGAGAAGTCAGCTCGCGACAGGACATGCTAGTTTCCTGGCGACTATTTTATGCGATTGTTGTTAAAACGGCAAAGAAAAATGACCAAGAAGTTTGCGTAAAGCTAGTGGAGGAATTGGAAAAACACAATTATTAGTATAAGTACAAATTACCACAGTACTTCTACAAGGATATCACTGGGAAGGCTTGGGCGGAAATAGGAAAAGAATTAAACCAAACAGGGTAGCCCTGAAAAGTATATTAATATAGGATTTTAAGGTTTGTTACGATTTTGCAAACTTCAAATTTTACATCATTTACGACGTTAAAGGTACATTTATATTTTCTGTGTTACATTTCATCACAAGCAATGTTTAGTTATTATTAAATAATAGTCGCTTATTTGTCTCAAACTTGAAGAAATATCTTGACTGAATTACAAATAAGACGACCATTTTGCGAGTTTATGCCAAATTGACAGTTGACACATAAATCAGTCAAAACG
The DNA here is from genome assembly GCA_963920685.1 of Polydrusus tereticollis. Taxonomy (NCBI): domain Eukaryota; kingdom Metazoa; phylum Arthropoda; class Insecta; order Coleoptera; family Curculionidae; genus Polydrusus; species Polydrusus tereticollis. The sequence goes on from OY987326.1 coordinate 203,934,014, forward strand.
AACGATCTCAGTTACTTATCCGGAAACCTTAGAGTAGGTGTAATAATAGACCTTTGCTTTTGTAGGCTTTAAGCTTGATTTATAAACTCGAAAAGTTGGTGAAGTTGAAGTTATGATCAAGTTTGTGAGGTTAGATATTCCGAATTCCGAGCATAAAAATTGGTTATCTCGAACTACCCGGGAAGTTTTCGAACCTTACATGAGCTTTACATGAACAACATGAACAAGTGTATAAATGGAACTGAGTGTTCCCTTTAGTTTAAATTGAACTCCTATTTCCAACACCAACTGAACCTCAACCTCGCCAACTTTTCGAGTTTATAAATCCAGCTTTAATTAGCAGAACTTGGCTAAAACTATACTGACATGACAGTGACTTATAAACTAATAAATATATTACAAACAGGTTACAATATATAACACGTAAGTAAGGTATCAGGTAATATACATATACAAGTAATGCATACAGCAATTATAACTATTACAGTATGTAAGCGGGGGAGGAATTTTGACTGGGATAATCTGACTTACATCCGGCAACTTAGTCAGTTTATGTCAGCTCAGCTCAGACAAGTGACCAAATAATAAGCGACTATTGTGTTAAATATATTTGTTGCTTGCTTAAATCGCAAAACATCTCAAATATACGGGCTTTCATTTAAAAAATTAGCCACCCGGAATAACTTTTAAAATACTTGAAGAAGAATTTAACAAAAAAACACGTCAACTTAGATTTACTGGGGGACATGTTTTACATGTATTTGCGGCCCTGTAGTTTCAGCCCCTAACGAGGGGCGGAAGGCACATCAAAAATTTCAAATGGTAAGGGATATTGAGTGATAGTTCACTTGAAAGCCCTTTTCATTAGCAGTTTTTGGTGCTTCATTTTTTAAAAGCGGATTATTTGTTTCCAAGTTATTCCCCTTTAAAATTTAAAAATAAAAATTCGACATTTTAGTGAAAACTATTTAATATTAGCTTTAGAATGAACTCATGCTTACCTACTTACTTCAACACGTGTTCAAAATGCCCACTTAAAACCGTTTCTGAAGTTCTGAGCCACCCCTAATGGGGGATGGGAATCACATTAAACTTTCAAATAGAAAGAGGTATTGAGTGATTATCCGTTTTTTAATCAGAAATTTTTTGTCCAAACTATACCTTTAGAACCTAAAAAAACTAAATTTTCAACTTTTAAAAGTTGTTAAAAAAGCAGCAAATTCCTTAAATGTAAACATTCAGATAAATATGTAAAAAAATTAAAGGTGTTTGATAGCAAATGTTAGTTTTGGCACATTTTAAAACGATTTAGTTTTGAGCTTGATTTCGTTGTGTATTGACCATCGAATTTCGACGACAATGGTTTACTCGTTACAAGAGAGAATTGAACTAATTTTAAGCCCGGGTGTTTAATCAAAGGTATCCAGACAAAAATGTTGGGCACCAATATGTATTAAATTTGATAAATAAATTTCAAGACACTGGAAGTGTACGCAATAAAATTGTGAAGAACCCTAGAATCTTAAATGAAGCCGCACAAGTAGAAATTTTAGGTCATTTTGCCATAGATCCCCAAACATCCATACCGAAAGTTTCAAGATTAACAAACGTTTCAGTCGGCTCTGTGCATAAATAAAGCCTTACGATTCAATAAATTTTTCCCTTACAAAATACAACTTTTACAACAGTTAGGGGAGGATGACTATGACAGAAGAATGGAATTTTGTGAATTAATGAGTGAAAGGGCAAATGCAGATCCTAATTTAATTAAAAACATTTGCTTTAGTGACGAGTCAACTTTCTTTTTACATGGGTTTGTTAATAAACACAATTGCAGATATTGGAACAATGAAAATCCACATGTTTTTCGTGAAGAGCATACACAATTTCTTCAGAAAATAAATATATGGGCCGGAATTCTTGGAAATAAAATTATTGGTCCGATATTTATGGAAGAAAATTTAACCGGTGAACTGTATTTAAATGTATTAGAAAATGTGATAGATCCTCTTATAACTGACTCTCTGGAAAATCAAATTGATGAAGATGAAAATTTATTACTAGATGAAGAAAATTTAATTTTTCAACAGGGCGGAGCTCCTCCACATTATGCTATGCCTGTGCGAAATTGGCTTAATGACAGATTTCCAGGCAAATCGATTGGAAGAAGGGGCGCTATAGAATGGCCAGCGAGATCACCAGACTTAACGCCCCTTGACTTTTTCTTATGGGGACATCTAAAGACAATAGTATACAAAACTCAACCAGAAAATATTCCTGATCTTAGGCGTGGAATAGGGGAGGCCTTTGAACAGATTACCCAAGAGACATTTCAAAACGTGCGTGAGGAGTTCGAGCAGCGGCTTTACGATTGCCTTGCCAATAATGGTAGGCATTCTGAACATCTGTTAAAATAAGTAAAATTTTACTAAAATATCAAGGTTAACTTTTTAAATTTTAAAAGGGCATAACTTGGAAACAAATAATCCGCTTTTAAAAAATGAAGCACCAAAAACTGCTAATGAAAAGGGCTTTCAAGTGAACTATCACTCAATATCCCTTACCATTTGAAATTTTTGATGTGCCTTTTGCCCCTCGTTAGGGGTTGAAACTACAGAGTCGCAAATACATGTAAAACATGTCCCACAGTAAATCTAAGTTGACGTATTTTTTTGTTAAATTCTTCTTCAAGTATTTTAAAAGTTATTCCGGGTGGCTAGTTTTGAAATGAAAGCTCTGTATAGGCAGTTTCATTAAAATGCTGGATGTTTGGGAAAAGAGCCCCAAATGTGCGAACAGTAGCTATTCTTGTGGGTGTGCTTTATAAAGCGTCAACGGTTATTGAGGTCTATGGAGATTCTTAATTCGGAAAACGACCCCAATCATCCAAATTGAGGTCCAACAAATTAATTAAAGAAACCATAGAATCTGGTTCTTTAACGTTAACTAAAAAAAGCTGAAACCTGGGTTTTTGGTTATAGTTAAAGTAATATACTTCAAAACTTTTAATATGAGCGCAAACAATGCGACTGGTTGGCCATTAATCGGTGAGTGCTTGTTAAAATGCCTACAAAATGCCTACGTTAATTAATCGGTGAGTGCTTACGCCTTTTTGGTGTCAACACCTTTCAATATCTGTTTTACATTCTCGATTCAACAGAGAAAATGTTGAATAAAGTTTTTTCCTGGATAATTAACCGTTGAATAGGAACATGTGGTCGCAGTAGTGCCATTGGAATAGAATAATAATTGGTAAAGTTCTGACTGAGGATGACGGTCGATCGTGATCTATGAAGACTTTGTTGTAATCCTCTGTTTGTATGATTCTTTGCTTTATGTTAACAAAGATTTTCAACGTTAAGGTTTTTATGCCACTGTCGGCCGATAGGCTTTTTTTTAATTTAACATTTGCTAAACCAAAGTTTACCGTTGGGAAAGCATTATTGTGAGTGTGGCTTTACTATTTTTTTGACTGCATTAGTAAAAAAGTATGCTAAATTATAAAACCTAATTTTCTAAGAATAGATATTTTCATCTACGGATAGCAGTATTCGTCGAATAATGTCTATGGAAACAATTGTCGACATAATTGAAACTATAGAAATTGTTTGGATAATCAAGATATTGGGACGTGAAAGTATCGGGCCTAAGGGTGAATAATTTTCATGGTGGCGACCAAACTTGGTATCGATATAACCTAAAATCTTAATTGTCATTGTCATGATGACATTGTTTGCCTAATAAGTGATTTTTTTATTGAAATTTTAGCGCAAAACGAGACAAAATTGCCTCCCATTACATCGCCTTGATATTCATGACGACGTCGAAGTTCAATCATACAACTATCGTCGAGAAAATTGGGATACCCTCAGTTTAGATACAGATTCTCCTGCATATCCGTTTGGCGCCCAAATATCCAGTGATACGTCCGAGGACAACCCTCTAGGTGGAAGACGAATAAGGGGCGGAGAGTGCACACATTTAATCAATTGCAAATTGATAGGAAGATCTTGTCCTCAGAAACGGGTGCGATCATTTGATGCTAAAAGTGAGTTTAGTTTAGGTAAGATTTTAATCAAAAGTCAATTCATAAGCATGCATCAAATGTATTAAAATCAAATTAATAAAATCCAGGGGAATTTACCCACCTCATTTGAATATGGTTAGCGATTTGGTAATAATACAAATAGTTATAGTTATAATAATAATAACAAGTTTATTTCAAACAGTTATAATACAGGGTGACGCGGATCTAAATGAACATACTTCAACACAAGACAAAGAATACCTTGGGGGTTCTTAATCACCCATCTTTGATAGTTCAATTGTCGATAGTTAATAAGATACAGGGTCTTTTATGAACTTCAGCAATTTTTTGTTCTTGTCATATTTTTTAATGCACTCCGTATAAAATTTTCATATTGGGTCAACATCTGTAACCTATCTGTCGCTTAAAATTGCAGTATCAGAAAATTTTAAATTCCAGGCCCGTATTAAAAAAAGTTGACATTTTCAATTTTTACATTTTTAACACCCTGTAGATCAATTTTTTCAAAATATTATTTTTTTATTGGAAAGAGCATAAAGAATTGACCCTAACGGCATAATTTTCAAAGTTCCCGCACCCATCACTTGATTAGAATAAATGGTTGTTTTGTAAAAAATTTCAAAATGGTGCATATTTGGAAATTAGAAATTAAGAAAATAACAATAAAAAAGCAAAAACTGCTTCCGAAGTAAAAAAATAAATGTACTAAACGTTTAATAGTTTTAACGAGACTAAATTTTAGGGAACAACACAACAACAAATAACAAAGTAATAATAATAATAACAAAACTGCAAGTTAAAATCGACTGCTTAAAATCTAATACATAGAAAAAGTTTTAGCAAGAATTAATTTTAAGAGCACTTTAGCAGAACACTGTTATTTAAGAAGCTGTTCAAAATGCCCTCCATTGGCTTGTTCACATCTTCGTCTTCTGATGTTTAAATTTGACACTGCTTTTCTAATTGCGTCTGGGTTATTTTTTATTTCCTGAAAAGCATTAATAATTCGTTGCAAAAGCTGCTCCCGCGTGTTGATTTCTTCTGAATAAACCAAATTTTTCATATTCCCCCAGAAAAAAAATCCAAAGGATTAAAGTCCGGCGACCTGGCTGGCCATAAATGGGGCCCTCCACGGCCTATCCATCTGCTAGGAAACGTGATATTTAAAAATTCAGATACAACCCTTGCAAAATGTGGTGGGGCCCCATCATGTTGAAAAAAGAGCCCTCTCCCGTTAGCATTTTCATTCTGCATAAGTCCTGGCAAAATGTTTTGTAAAAAATTTAAATATTGATTTCCATCTAATCTTTCAGCAAAAAAGTGCGGCCCAATTAATTTATTATTTATTATATCTGCCCAAACGTTTATGGAAAATTTGTGCTGCGAATGCGATTGTCTGATGGCATGTGGATTTTCTAACGACCATACATGGGAATTCCTTGAATTATTTACACCATCTCTGGTAAATTGTGCTTCATCGGTCCAGAGGATTCGATAAAGACTCCTTTGGTGTCTACTGAGCCACTGGCAAAAGAGTAACCGGTTTGCATAATCGCCAGGTTCCAATCTTTGAACTTCTTGAACATGAAACGGATGCAAGCCTTCCTTTTGAAGTGTTACATTAACTCTTTTTTGCGGGATTCCTAGACGTGTCGCAATTTTTCGAGTAGATGTTTTGGGATTATCTTCAACAAGATTTAAGATATCTTCTTCCTCCTGAACTGGATGTCGTATTGGTTAATCAATATTATTGTCGGTGGGAAAATGTCCATGTTCTCCAGCAAATAAAAATACATTTGCAAATGTTTTGTGATATGGACATCTTCTACCCGGAAATCGCCTACGATATTCCCGAACAGCAGCTCTTCCATTACCGTTACAAAAACCGTATACAAAAATAATGTCGGCATATTCGGCATTTGAAAATTGGTAAGGCATCTTCAACAGAAAATTGCAATAATTGTTAACCGAATACTAACAAAGGTCAGACAACTGTCACATATCTGATAGTGACCTAAATTGTTGCTATGGAACAGTAACTCGATAGTCTTTGGTTTGTTTTTAAATGAGGCAAAGCCTACTTTACAAAGTTTGAAATTTCTGACTGTAATTTACGATTTTTTGTCGATGTCTAAAAAGCAATCATTATCTTGCAATTTTGTTATTATTATTATTACTTTGTTATTTGTTGTTGTGTTGTTCCCTAAAATTTAGTCTCGTTAAAACTATTAAACGTTTAGTACATTTATTTTTTTACTTCGGAAGCAGTTTTTGTTTTTTTATTGTTATTTTCTTAATTTCTAATTTCCAAATATGCACCATTTTGAAATTTTTTACAAAACAACCATTTATTCTAATCAAGTGATGGGTGCGGGAACTTTGAAAATTATGCCGTTAGGGTCAATTCTTTATGCTCTTTCCAATAAAAAAATAATATTTTGAAAAAATTGATCTACAGGGTGTTAAAAATGTAAAAATTGAAAATGTCAACTTTTTTTAATACGGGCCTGGAATTTAAAATTTTCTGATACTGCAATTTTAAGCGACAGATAGGTTACAGATGTTGACCCAATATGAAAATTTTATACGGAGTGCATTAAAAAATATGACAAGAACAAAAAATTGCTGAAGTTCATAAAAGACCCTGTATCTTATTAACTATCGACAATTGAACTATCAAAGATGGGTGATTAAGAACCCCCAAGGTATTCTTTGTCTTGTGTTGAAGTATGTTCATTTAGATCCGCGTCACCCTGTATAATAAATATGTTAATTTGTTATTCTTCAATAAACTTATTCATATAAAATATAAATAATAATAATCTTTATACAAGTTAGGGATGCCTAATACGAAAACATGTCTAAGAATTATAAAATAATATGAAGTACATTTACGTACTACAAAAAGGAAAACAAAAATAAAATAAGAAGATATAATAGAAATAAAATGAAAAGCAAACATATTAATACTTATTACGTCAGAAAAATTCCAGATGCGCTAGTGGGTAGGCTGTTGAATTCATTTAGCCCTCTAAAATATAATGAATTCATGATTTTCTTATAATTTGTTCTACGAATGTTACATTTTTTTCTATTTCTGGTAAGATACCGATGTATCTGAAAATTGAAAGTTATATATTAGGATAAGGAAAGGGAAAGTAAGTAGTTTTTAAAGAAAACAAGGTCTGTCTATACCACCAAACTAAAATTTTTATTTGTCCCTTTAAGGTGAAAAAAGGATTACAGAGTGTGCATAATTTAATGTCATTTTAGGTTGTTTAGGTTGTACTAGTTTCAACTTTAGTCAAAGTCATCATCAGCAACCATACAATTAAGAATTATGTTTAGGATGTACCTAAATAAACGAACTAAAACAAATTAAAAGGGGGGGGGAGGAACGAAGTGGTTCAACAATACATGGCCATAACGTGCACCTTATGCAGCCAATGGACTCGACAGAAGACAATCACCTATACGATGCTACTTTCAGCAATGAAGGATATTAGATGCGAAAATTGTAGTAGAGGGAAATTCAAATGGAATCATTTATAGTCATGATATGATATATAGCTGTCTATAATGAAAAGTCAATAAAGTAAACGTTTCATAAGTCAACTCCAAGAAAGAACATGATTTATTTTTGGTGGGTCAGAATTTTAATAAGAATAGTACTAATAAAGTAAAGGGGGGGGGGGGGGGGAGGGAAATTAAAATGTATTAAAATAATTTACGTCATTAAGTCAGTTGTGGTCATCTGAAAGGAGAAAATTGTTTCAAATTAAAATTGTGTACGAAAATATCGTAATCTATGGTCTCATAATTTAGACTTAAATTTGTATGTGAAATGTGATCAAGTACTCACCAAATTCTCCATATTTAGGGATTATTATTTAAATTATGTCGACTTAATCGGGTTTACGTTGCAAACTTTCTTTTTTCTTTTCTTTTTAGTTATAGCCATGTATTGTTGAACCACTTCGTTCCCCCCCCCCCTTTTAATTTGTTTTAGTTCGTTTATTTAGGTACATCCTAAACATAATTCTTAATTGTATGGTTGCTGATGATGACTTTGACTAAAGCTGAAACTAGTACAACCTAAACAACCTAAAATGACATTAAATTATGCACACTCTGTAATCCTTTTTTCACCTTAAAGGGACAAATAAAAATTTTAGTTTGGTGGTATAGACAGACCTTGTTTTCTTTAATAATCTCGCCACAGAAAATGGACTACTTCTTGAATCTTAAGTAGTTTTTAATTTTATAAATAAATATCATTGTAAGATACCTCATGGTGCTCATCTACAGATCGCTATTTCAAACATTGCAACATCAGTAATAATATGATAATAGTATCTCAATTGAACTATACGTTATAAAGCAAAGCTACACTTTTCGAAAAATTAAATTTGTCTTAAGTAGGGGACGAGTTAGGTTTTGTTCCGTGATTCAAGGAATTCGACTGATTGAATAATGGAGTACTGCTGGATTGGGTTCTTATTAATAACTCGGAGATCCGTGGTCGGCCCAATAGTTTTCCTTTTTTACGTCAATGATCTTGCTGCACTGAGTATATGGAATCAGCTTTTTTGCGAATGACTCTACAGCCTTGACTACAAAGGACCCGGGACCGTATTCCGAAGTCGTCGTCACGACGAAGACTCAATTTTAAAGCTGGTGTACTTGCAAATCAGGAACAGCAAACCAAATATTGGTTGCTTATATCTTAAGTTTGGCCAAGCGTGTCAAACCAAGCCAATCAAAATTATATTATTTTCCGCATTAGCAACTTTTTAAAATTAGATCTTTGTCGTGGCGTCGATTACGGAATCCAGCCCCAGAAGCTTTAAAGAACTTTGTTTCGCACGACCAATGTTATCGGATCTAAGTTTTGACAGTCCGTTGACACGTGAACGAATTTTTTCGTATCGGTATTTTTTCCGAATCGGTTTTTCCACGGATTTCATCACAAAATAATAAAAATGAATGTTAATGTATCTAAATAAGCACGTTCAGACCATGCAATACAGCGAATCTGAAAAAGTACCGATTTGAGAGAAAACTTAAGGTGTGAACGAGTTATTTTGAACACTGAATCTGTTCCGATTCGAAAAAAATACCTATACTATGTAAGATTTTAGGAGTAGGTCCCTGGGGTTAGGGGGTTCAATTTAATATAACAACAAATAGCTCTAAAGTTGTCCCCCTTCAGATCTAAATCTAAAAAAACGTGTTTCGCCGAATCTTCAGGTGTCATCAGTCAAGGAAATATTACATGTTGAAATTGACAGGATATAAAATAAAAATAAAGTAATGGTACGCAGGAAAACCACATATAATTATTTCTTATGTAAAAACATTAGTATTTAAACAAACATACTTTAGTTCAAAAGTTCACAATGACCTACCAAAATTTAATTCCTTTTCAATTTTTTAATATAACTTTAGAAAAAATCAGCGTTTTTAGACGAAATTTACCATTTGCTATTTTCTTAGAGCGAGACATTTAATTTCCTTAAAAATTTTGATGCAGCTTGTAAATGACGCTGTCTTCTACCCTTTGCTTACGTTTAAAAGGTCACAACTTTTTTGCGTCTTGTTGTATTTACGTTTTGTGCAGTCTCGTCGGAGAACGTACTTTCACTGCCTAAACACATCAGAGCGGGAGTGCCGCCAGGCTCACCTCTCTCTTTGATGTTGTACAACATATACACTTACGGCATACCGAAAGATACACAAAATTAGCTATATTTATTTGCCGACGACACTGCACTTACTGCGAAATCCAAACAACCGTGGTTGGTGATATCGAGGTTACAGCGCCACATTAAACTCATAGAAAATTCGGCTTGGAAGATTTGTATGAATCCGTTCAAGACCAATATTTTTCTTAAAGAGTAACGTTAGACTACCTGAGCCCAGGCTCGGAGTCAATGGAGTCCAAGCGAACTGGTGCCAGGATGTGAAATACCTGGGACTTACCTTTGATCTAGGACTGAACTGGAGGCTTAGTTCAATCAACAGAGTCAAGCTAGCATTACGACAATTAGGCTATATCTACTCCCTGCTTCACAGGCGAAGTAAACTTAGCAACAGAACGAAAGTAAACCTCTACAAGGTCCTGGTCAGGCCGGTACTGGCTTATGGTGCGTCCTCGTAGTGTAACATAAGCAGGGCGAAGCTGAATAAGTTTCAGGTTGACTCATAATAGCGCGCTAGAGCTAATCGCAGATGTCCCCCGGTACACAAAGAAACGCGTGCTACATCAGGACTTTCAGGTACCGATAACTAACGAATTATTTTTAAACATTATAGTGGACTATTACAGACGTACGGACGTACTAACAAACCAATTTATAACGGACTCATACACGGGAACTAAACAGGACTCAACCGATAAATTACCTAAAGACTGGCTCCCTAACCGTTCCAACTAATAGTAGGAAGGCACTAAAATCACCAACATCGAGATCATCGTTGAGGAAAAGGCGCCAAATTATTTTGCACCGCTAGAAACTTTAAATTAACCACGACACAATGCACACATCAATCAAAGCAAGAAGCCGATATCAATTTTCTACTTAAATGATAAAACCCAAAAATTGTAAATCTGGCCTCGAGAAACCGTTTTCAAGTTATTTGCGTTTAAATTGCTCAGTACGCACCCTTTTACATTGTGATTTTGCCAATTGCTCGTTCTGAAAAACCCAATTACCAAATTTCGTGCAAAAACGTTAATTTCTTTTAAAGGTATTAGTTAGAGCCGCGGTGACAAAAATGCCTTGGAACTCCCAAACGGATGAAAAGCACGTTTTTGTATAGTTCGAGTGTCGTTCTCGAAATCCGTGTTGTCGAGTAGGGGAGGGGTCTGGCTATAATATTTTTTAAAAATTTTGACCAGCAGTTTAAAAAAACATTTCCCAAACGGATAAAAATTACTGGACGGCATGTAGGCAACCCCCCAATTACCGGAAAAATATTTTCATCCGATTTGATCTTTGCAAAGAGCTCTTCCAGGGGCCAAAAAAAAAATGGAAAAAAGGGGGAAAAAAAAATTTGCTTATTTAAACTTGAAATTGGGCAGGGAGCTAGAGTTCGTGTCTGAGAATATGTAAAAAAATTTTTTTTGCTCCATGTGTCGCCATTGCTTTATAACGGTTTTTCAAAATTTAAATGGGCAAAATTTGATAAAGTAATTCCCACATGAATGAAAATTTGCACACAGGTTCTTTGACACCTACAGAACATCGAAAAATTATTTTCATCCAAATTTATTGCGGCCAAGACCAGATCTTCCAGAACATGCTCCGATATATTCATTATCACCGGAAACTCCAGGATCCGAATGTTCAATCTTTAAAGTAGAAAGGCCGATTACAATAAAATTGTATATTATTGTCCTAAACATTGATGCGAATATTTTCCTCTGATTTGACGATTATGAAGTGAAAACTCTGACTTTTAGACCCCGTATGAACCCCACAAGCGCATACTTCATCAACATTTTAGCTAGTACCTATCTTTAGTAGGGTTTGAGTCGCTTTGCTCGTGGATGAAATTTGGTTATTATAGTCGCCTTATATTTTGTGTTAGAGATTCGGATTTTGACTAGATTAATTAGAAGACGGTTCTTTCCCATCCTGGTGACTCCCCAAGCAAAAATCTGCTTCTGACAGCAGGATCATTGCAATTTCAGCTACGTCCAAGCGTCTCGTTTTTCCGGTTGCTCCGATTGATACCAAAGTATATACCTTTATAGCCACATATTTTCGGATATCAGAGGAAGGTTCTGATCCAGTTTCCATTCCGATGGAAACTCTGAAATCGGCAGTCGCAAAACGCGCTACTCAGCGCACAACTGATCGATCATAAATCGATGAAAAAAAAGATCCTAACTGAAAACTGGTTGCTCCAACTGGCACCAACCTTGAGAATCTTGCTTCTGGATGTCAGAAAAAAGTTATGAGCCTGTTCGGTGCCATTCCGATGAAAACTCTGCTTCTGGCTGCAGGTTCATTGGAATTTCAGCTCTCGTCGCGCTTACATCCAAGCGCCTCCAGTTTTTCCTATTGCTCCGATTGCTACGAAAGTATATACAAATATTTCGGCATGTTAGAGGAAGGTTTTCTCCCAATTTGACGATTAATGAATTAAAACTCTCCTCCTGGCAGCCGACATACATGCGCGCAGGAAGTTTTTCGGCTGTCAGAAGGAGAGTTTTGATTTATTTATCACCAAACTGGTTCAGAAGCTTCCTCTGACAGCCCAAAATATGTGGTTACTGTATGCTTACTAGTGGGCAATGTTATTACACTCATATTATGGAAATAGGCTAAAAAAATTATTCGATCTGCAAAATCAAAAACCGCCCATAACTTTCTAACCAGTGATGGAAAATGAGTCGTGGGTTTATTATATTTGGGGGTGATTAATGAAGGTTGCCCAGGGTTCAGGAACGATGAGGAAGACAGAAAAGCGGAAGCTGGCTGATAATCAGCCAATTTTCACGAAAATATACGTTTTCGTGCTTTGAATTACAAAATTTAAAAATATTTTTACTTACCATTGAATAGTCACTCAACATTTTACCGCCTCTCGGGAGCATATCATTTTTTTTTTTATATTTTTAAACCAGAGAAAAATAAGTTTACGAAACTTCCATCTAAATCTCGCAGAAAATTTACGAAGAACTCCGGGATCAAAAACACGCGTGCTGGCGAGGTTTTTTGTTATTTGGCATAGTTTAGCCAGGCTCATTTTGGATGAAAACTTTTTTTTTAATATCATAAACAATAACGATTCATTTCAGTCCGGTTGCAAGCATGCGGCTGATTTTTTTTTAATTTCGGAGTTTGGGTTCATTTAATTGTACTGGAGGTTACGGCAAGGATCAAATCGGATGAAAATATTTTTCCGGTAATTGGGGGGTTGCCTAGATGCCCTCCAGTAATTTTCATCCGTTTGGGAAATGTTTTTTTAAACCGCTGGTCAAAATTTGGAAAAAATATTATAGCCACTCACCGCCGAGCGCCAGACCCCTACTCGACAACACGGATTTCGAGAACGACACTCGAACTATACAAAAACGTGCTTTTCATCCGTTTGGGAGTTTCAAGGCATTTTTGTCACCGCGGCTCTAACTATAACTATATTTTAAAGAGTCTAAAAAGAACATTAAGTATTGTCTATCGGTGTCATTGTGAGTACGTGTGATTAAATGCGGAGACTCTGTAGATGAAAAGGTGAACCGTTATAAGCAGTTATTAGGGCCTTAAAATAAAATATTGCTAGAGCTGATTTGTGACGAATAAATATGGAAAATCAGATTCTAGAACCGTACACCTTTTTCTTGTATATTTTATGGATCATAATTTGAGTGGTTCTTGTGATCAAAATGTGAATTGCGTTGCCAAAGTTTACCAAACCAATGATATTCTTGTTAAGCAATTATCTGTCATGTAGCTTGCTAAAATAGCTTACAATTTGGAAACAGTACAGACATACTAGCAGCTGTAGCCGCACTTCCCAGCAAGTGGGCAAGAGTCTCTTTTTATTAATAAATTTATTTCTCGAGGGACCTGACTTATTCTAATTTATTTTTTAGGCTGCACCCTCCTGAAGGATTTTTCACGTCTATCTCTACCACCAAGACCCAAACCAGCCAATACTAAAGACTTTCTGGATAGATATTTTCAAACTATTAAACCATCATCACCCGATTTTTTTAATTTGGGAACTCAAATGAAATCTCTGGAAGCCAATAAGGTGGTGCCATTGAAAAAAAACTCAGATTCAGCGGTAAAAACACAAAAATCGGATTATATTGTTACTGAATCGGCAATATCAACAGTGTCTATAAAGGACGACAATACGCCTCCTTCATCTGATAGTGGTCTTAGCGAAGATACTTGTGTAGCGCTTTTTGGTGGTCCTTGTCCACGTGGACTAGGAAAGCAATCATCACCTAGTAGTTTTTTTGCTTTACAAGATACAAACGAGGAACAGGAAGCTGTTCCCGGAAGTACACACGAAGAGGCAGAGAAAGTTGATTCAGGAAGTGTAAAAGAACAAGGCGAGGAAGACGAGGGCGAAGAAGAAAAAGAATTAGGGTCGATTATTATTCTAGATACATCACCACCCACAATCCATAAAGAAGATAGTTTGGAAAAAAGAAAATCGATACAACAAATTAAAGGAGTTCATAGGTGTGAGTGCATAAATCCAATCCTTAAAAGTAAAAATTTACATCCTGATAGACGCGAGTCAGAAGATAATAATACAGAAGCAAACAAAAGTAAAGAGCAGATCAGGCAATCATCCCAAACACCAGTTCATAGTGTTTATTCGAACCAGATTGAAGAGCAGCATTCTACGTCACTAATCACTGGACAATCCGCGAGAAGAAAAAGCACACAACTAAATCAACTGTTATACAAGGACGACAAAACAGAAATTAGCCTTGTTCAAAAAATAAGCCCAGAAAAAGAAGTTACTGAAACGCAATCCTCTTCCAAAGTATCGACGAAACTGTCTCCATCGGTCAAGTTGCAAATTTCTTTGCACAATTCGATAATAAAAGAAGACGCCGAATTGCCTAAAGCAGAACAAGACGCCATCGAAATGAAATCACCGAAAAGTAGCGATAAAATAGTGGAAACTCAGGATACTTTCCCATTGCGTCGCGAATGGACTTCTTCGGAGGGTAGTAGAGATGGAAAACTTATAACGGCAAGCGACAAGACGCAACAAACTTCAGATAATAACATATATCGTTCATCTTACAACAGTCTTGTTACCGCAAACGAAAGAAAAACTTCAACAGACGCCCGCCCGTCATCCTCAGTCACGACGCACTCTCGTTACAAAATTTCTAGTCCGTCGGATACTAGATATTCCCCATCAAATCCCCGATATACTTCGTCTGATCCGTATTATTCCAATGAAGAACCCGAGAAAGATCCTAACTGCATACATAATAATTGTAGATGTTCAAAGTGCAAAGAAAAAAGAAATCAGAGACTCTCAGTTTCTTCGAATCTTTCTTCTGCTAGAGGAGACTGTAGTTACAATTGCTGCCAATGTCCAATACTTGAGGAGACAATATATCCTAGAACTTTGTATAGGCCACCAAGTCCACCTCCATTTGAACGATCCGTTCCCGCTAGACCCAGGGGACGACAATATCAAATTAATGCATTGCTTCCGACTACATCTGAGAGTGACGTATTACCTCCTCCTCCTCCACCTCCTCCAAGACCCGCCCATTTTCCGAGAGCAAGCAGAAGACATTCGGGTCCCCGACAAAGAGCAAAAGTATATAACGAACCGTGTTACGAAAATTGCACTTGTTGTGTAAAAAAACGACATTTAAAATCCTTCGACTATTCCAGAAGTTTCGAACAACCTTCTATTTCAAATAGATATGCAGAGCCTAGAATGCGTTCAAGTTATGAATACGAATACGATGATGTACCGGATGACGATCAGTATAATTTTAGAAAGTCCAGTTTGTCAGAGTTGCCATATCAAAATAACGAAGAATACCTCGAATTGGTAGAAGAACTGCAAGATACACTGCACACCCGTAACAGAAACAGAGTTAAAAGGGCCATGCAAGAGTTTGAAGATAGAAGTAAACATAACAGACCTTTGGAGAGGCCGATTATAAACTATGATGAAACTAGCGAAAGTGAAGAGCCTATAATAAGAAAAATTGACCAGCTGCGAACGGACAGAAAAAAATGCTGTGCGGAAGATAAGTGTAGTTGTGTCAAACGAAGACCTCCTGGATATTCTGAATCCGGACCACGACAAGAATCTTCAAGAAGAGAAAGATTTGGAGCTGGTGAACGGCCATCTCACTGGACCATGAATCCTGATTCAGGTGAATGGTCTAAAGCTTGCAAGTGTTCTAAACAAAGAGGACCCAAAGGCGGGAAAGGACGAGGTGAACCATATCAATGTCTATGTAATTGTGAGCGTAGTAGATACCAATAAATCAATTGAAAAATATTGAAAAGTTTTTAATTTTAAGGTGGTTTTTTTCTCAAAATAGACCCAAAAATAACCTTCTTAAATATTAGCATGTTATTAAGAAACACCTTGTATATGTTCTTGGCTCGAGCACGCATACATAATCCCAAAAACCGGCGCCAATGACTCTGTACAGGCAGAAAAATTGTGACAGTTCAGACAATGATTTATTCCTAATTGGGTTATAGGAACGTATACTGATTTGGCATAATATGCGACCTTGCAAATGGAAATTTTCAGGTGCGGAATCTGACAATGCGAGCCATGAAGCTACAAATTGAACGATAATTAGTTCGGGTTAAAATAAACAACAGCTGATAATTATTAGGCAGATACTCTCCTTAAACAACTATAGAAAGTAATGCGATCGACGAAGTACAGGCCTTACACAAATATAGTTTGTGTGCGATTTATTTGTAAATTTGGTTAAACCAAAGAATTTTTGCACTATTAGGAGAAAAAATTTGTATCCTTGAATGCCTAATGTTAATAAACTATTAAAAATAGGTACCTACTAGGTACATAGAGCCTAACTTACTCTTAGTAAGTGATGTTTGGCCAAGGCGTACCAAAAAGGAATAAGTAAAATATTAAAAATAAAATCGTTTTTGGAAACTTAACTTATGTTTAAAAATTCATGTAGGTAATCATCAAAGAAATGCAGTATTATTATATCATGTGCAATCAACGTTTAATGTAAATGTGTACTGTAAAGTAATAAAAATATTATATCCTTTCTTTGCCAGCAAAATGGATACAAGTTAGCGACCTGCAAAAAGGGTGGTTCAAAGAGTGTGTATATAAATATAAATATTCATCTTTTTTTATAAATATGTGCCGTAAAGTGCCTACCAAAGGAGCAACAGTCCCCCAAATAAACTATACTAAAGATGTTTTTCTTTAATTATCACCGAAAAAAGAACTATTTTATATTGAAAAAGTAGTCCATACTTGCAGTGGAGTTTACGTAATGTAAATAAAACGACAATGTCTTCCTCCACAAATTTAATAAAAGTAAAATTCTTGTTCCCTACATGTTTCGGGCGTCTAGACGTCCATCTTCAGGGGATACTAGAAGGAATTTCATCTTTACAAAACTAGTTAGAATCATGGTGAACATTGACTTACCTATAATCGAGTTGACTATAAAAACTTTAAATGGTTGCCTCAAATTAATGAGTACAGCCAAAATTGAGTAGGAACCTCAGAAATTGGGTGGACATGTGAAAAATTATAATTTGTATATTTATAGAATGAAAATTTTTGTGAAAATATAAGAATTGAAGAGCAAATATATTATTTTAAAAGGTGCATTTTATTTTTAATGATGATTTTCTAGAAAAACATTGTACTTAGTTGTGAAGAAAGAAATTTAAAATAAAATTTTTGGAGGCATGCTCCGTGTTAATTTTTAAAAAATTGAAATTTTTTATACCAGAGGGGCTATGCCCATGGTAATATATAAATTACGAAATCATTTCATTTAATGAAAAAAGAACTTTTTATTTTTTAAATTTTTTATATATATAAATCACCACCATGTTCACTTTACACACACGTGTCTCAGAGCGAAAGAGAGTAGGTAAAGCGGATATGACATCACTTGGATGTCAGCTGTTAGAAAATGAGGTTTACCTAAACTCGATATTGGATTTAAAAAATCGATGAGAGTATGTTATGTATTTTATATATTATTATACTTAGTACGCTTTAAACAAGCCGAAATTGTTAAAATTTAGTCAACGGCGTGAGACTCGAGGGCATAGAGGATATAATTTGTTCATACCTTTTTTTGTATACCGTTTTAACTCACATCACACATCACGTGCTTAGTGGCAGGGTTGTGTTCACCTCTTTTGGGTGAGACTCTTGGCGAGGGGGTGCCCGCAGGGGGGAGTTCTCGCCGAAAGCCTGCTTGTTCAACCGGAATCGCTTCGAATATTCTTGTGCTAACTCTGTTATAAATAAGCCGTTCTAGTAGCTTATAGGTCACAGACAGCAGAGCTATTGGTCTGTAACTCTTGGGGCTATCAGCTGGTTTGCCTGGTTTAAATACAGCGATTATCTTTGATCGTTTAAATTATTTTGGGATATTGCCAGTTTGTATAATATCTGTAAGGAGGTAAGCCATCCTGACTTTTGCGTACTTGCCACAGTTTGTTAAGAATTCAAGGTGGATATTGTCAAACCCTGGAGCTTTCCCTGGCTTGACATCTTTAAGAGCATTCGAAACTTCCTCGCAAGTGTAAGGGCGAGAATGTTCTGTTTCTGTGGCTTGAACTTTTAAGGTTTTAATTTCTCGCTTGACCTCAATTGTATGTTCTTTATCCTTGGGTGCTCTGGATGTCGCCACTATGTGTGAAGCAACGGCGTTTGGGCTGACAGTTGTATTTTGTCTTTGTGTGTGGGCTCCGCTTCCTAGTTTTCTTAGCAATGTCCACGCTTGTTTGCTCGATGTCTGGAAGTTCAGGCTTTCTACAGTTTCTGTCCACTTTTCCCGTCTCGCCGCATCTAGGCTATGAAGTAGCTCGTCTGCTATTTCCTGATTACCAGTTTCAAGAAAATTTTGGTACAACTCATCACTGTTTTGGGACCCTCCGGGAATGTATTCTTTGCGGTAGCCTCTTGGTATACACTTTTTGGCGCTACTTATTACGGATCCAACAAATCTGTTGTAGTTTCTGCTGGTAGGAGGTATCCAGCTTAAGCATTTGTCTAGTTCGGTGGAGAACTTAGTTCAGTTGGCCTTTTTGAAATTCCACCTTGGGCGATGGATGGAGGTAATTCATTAATTAATTATTTTTTTACTTAATTAATTTTTTTATTTAATTAGTTTAATTAAATTAATTTGGGGTACACCTCCTATACAACAAAAGGCTTTTTCTGTACATACAACATTCTTTTTGCCAGTACAACGTTTATAGAAAGCATTTGTTTGATTTGTGATTGAAAGTTAATACTTTACGTTACTTTAATATGGAAAAAAATATGTCTAACTAAGATTTTGAAAATAAGGCAGTTTGATGATTATATGGCATAGTTGAAAAACGCAAAAAAGAATGTTTACTAATTCTTTAAAAATTACCCTCTTGCACGGTACGATTATTGGACGACCGGTCAATTTTACTTCCTTAAGGTATATGGAATGATATAAAATGGATTTTACATTTTAGCAACAAATTGCAAAGGGGATGACACAATACAATCAGCTCAAATCGAACTGCAAGGGACTATCTTAACACGCAAACTCTTTCTCAGAACAGCGCCAAATACAGAAATAGCCTATACTTGCTACTCGTAACGCCATCTCAAAACTTTCGAAGAACCATTCGGCGAGTTTTCGTGTGTCGTCCTTATTCATATTCCCACCAGACATCTTTTTGAGCCATACTATTTAAAAATGTATTCATCTGGAGAAGGTCATTACTCTGAAACGAACTCGCTGAGATAAGAATAAAAAAATATTTTTTGTTATTACAAAAAAAGGGTGACGCCAATGACTGCTAACATTACTAGAACAAAACGACCTGTTTGTCCCTTTTATTACCTGAAACGTTCATTCTTTCTACATATTTTCTATTATGGCAACAATAATTCGCACAGTTCAAGCCTGCCCACGGTGTATCACTTTAAGAAGTGTAATGGTCAGAACATACCATGATCGGAAAATAATAATTACATTGTTGAACTTATAGTTATGTAAACAATCGAGAACTTTTTAATGAATCTTCCTTCATCAGTCCGATTTCAACATTCTTGTGACCCCAGTGATTATTTTTCTTATCAACATCGGCACAAAAACAGAACACAATAAATCGTTCAATACATACCAGCGGCAAGTGAAGTGTTTTTGAATATTTGGTAGATCGCGAAAATAAAAAAAAAAACAACGATAAAAATGGCTTTGCGTACGTACAGCCAAGATCTCATCAATAATAATTGTGACGATGAGTACTGTGAAATTAAACTTACCAAACATTTAGGGCACTCTTTACCCGAAATTGGATCTTTAGTGGATCTTATTAGGGAACTTAACAAGATTTTTGAATGGGACAACATAAATGTTGAATTGGTGCATTATGTGATGCGAGCTTACAAATCTAATCCGATGGAGTGGAAGAAGTATGCCAAATTTGACAGATATAGGTAAGTTCAAAAGTTGCCTTACTGACGTTAAAATGAACATCCTTATATTGCAGTCCGCACCAAGTATTTAGCTTTAAACTTCGAGAAATCCTAATTAAAGAAAAAATTAGGTAACGGACAGAAGATTGTAATATTAAGGGATGTAAGTAAAATATGCCAATCAAGAACGAGTTCGAGTTTGGTCAAGTTTACCGGCTATATCCTAGAAGAGCAAGGTGAAAAGCTTTCGGTCTGACAATGAAATAATGTATTTTTAGTATCAAAATACATTTCTTCTTCTACGTTAGTTCATTGGCGCCGATTCCATGAGTGCTCTGGGTACGCAAGCACCTGAACTAAATTTGTTATGGAAGCGGAGCACCCATACAAATAATTATTATTTCTTCTATCTTTCTATTTTAATCAAAATTACTATTTAAATGTGCAATATCCTAGTTACTGAGGTAAAGATGAAAACATCTCAAATATAGTAAAGTTTACATTATACCGTTGATCTCTTGACTACCATAAAATCCTGATTATCCCTCTGGCCAAAAAATGCGCCAAACTTACATCTTTTCGGACAGAGCCGGAGTGCAACTAACCTAATAATATATAAATAGAAAATTGATTTTTATTAATTTTAGTTTCAATTGATTTTCCGACAAGTGAATTTTATTATATTACTGTTTGGTTTACCAGCGCGTGATATTTTTTGTAGTATTTGAGTTAGAATGTGGCGTCGATGGGTTTGTGCTGAAAGTGAGGCATCTTGTTATGTCACTTTCAGAAGAAAGCATTTATCTGCGGATGCTGAAGAAATAATTAAAACACTTTCCTCTTCGGTATGTAATGTACTATATATTTAAATTAAACTGAAAAATTCTTTTATATCAAAGATTTGGCCTGCGGCGCTTGGTCGGTTTTCTTTACACCCCCACCTCATTGCATAATTATTTTAATCTAATTATTATCTATGTTCTTTGTCTTTCTTTTCTCCAATGAATAAATCCTTGTAGCACGATCCTCTATGGATACTATTAACTCTTCATTTGACTGTAAATGTTTTACAGCCACAATATGTACTTAAAGTCACAATCAGTTTTCCTATAAGCAAGTGCTTTATCCTGATGAACGATTATTTTTAAGCCAGTTATTCCTTTACTTTCTTAATGAAATCAATAGCAAGAACCCCTTTTGCATCCCGGAATACTTTTGCAACAACATCGCCTATTTAAAAGAACCCTAAAATTGTTAAAAAAATTATTTTCGCATTTAATTTTGGTTAGCATTATTTCACAAATGCGGCACCCATCTTGCAGAAAACTGCTTTCTCATATTTAATTCTTGATGTAAGATATTTTTCTGATACGTCTACAGCCTCGCCTATTTCATACACATTTAATTGTCGGTCGTTGAAGGCCATATTGTGCAACTTCTTGATGTTTATATCTGTGGTTACAGTTTTTGTTTCGTCCTTCGCATGGATCATCTTCAAGATATATACAGCCACATTTAAATTAAGTCGCTCATATCTTTACTGTTAAAAATGAAGGAAGAAACTTCTTATAAAACTTTGAATAAATGATAAATGTTCAGTTTAGGGTATAACACTTATTTAAGAAATGTATTTATTTTTCCACAATTAGGGGCCGTCCCTGAATCGCTGGATATGACCCTGTTTTAACCCCCCTCCCTCCCCGCAGAAAATTTGCCTAGATTCGCTTTTGTTTAAGGAGTGGGAGTGTGTGTTCAATATTATTTTACTATTCTCGGGTCTCTATTAGCAATAAAGTGGGGTAAAACGCATGTCAATAGAAATATATGTTGTAAAGAATGGTTGTAAAAAAGGGAGTATTTTTCCCATATAAGTCTCCTTTCAGAATTGAAGGTAGTGCCAGAAGATTGTTACAACTATCTGAGTATGGATGACGACACTTATTTGAATCTAGGAGCTGTGCTAACACCGCTCATTAAAAAAAATAATACCATTATGCGATTAGCCATTTCGCCTGCTATAAACATCATATCATAGGAAATATTACCGGGCAATAAAGTTCATAATGCCCGGTGATTTTCGTAATGACCGGTAATTATTATTAAAGAAAATATTGAACAAAATTTGTATTTATTTTTAACAATTTTTTTACATAATATTATTCTGTTTTTCCTATGTCAAATGTACAATTTTTGAATTTTCCTGAGAAAGAAGCTGGACCAACTATGAAATTTTGCTACTCGATTGCTGAGTTTCTCGATGTGCATGCGGATTCCTGCTCCATTTCAACATATTTTCTTTTTCAGCAACAGAGCTAGCTATCATTTTTGCTATTTGGTTTTTCGACCTGATGCTGTCCTCTATATAGTCCTCCGCTACGCTAGTACTCTTCCACTTTCCGTGTAGCTTAAGGGTTGCAAGGAAAGCCCCACCCTCGATAAGAAGTGTGGACGAGGTCCGACGTAGGCAATGTCCTGTATATTCCTTGGCATTTTCTAAATTAAGAAATTTCACTATGATTAAGGGAACACGTCCTAGTGTATTTTTACCCACAAGCATAGCTATGCATTTACTATTTCGGTATGTAAGGAAAAATCTGCGTTCCTTAATTTCTTTTGGCCTTAATCCAAGGTACTGTCTAACCAATTTTAAGGCATCTGTTTGGTCTCCTTCGATTATAGTAAAACTTTTTGGCGTAGCAGTTTTAGTTTATCGTACCTTGACAAGCATAACAGGCCCCTTATCCTCAATATCATCAATGGTAATTTTTACCATCTCATTCCGTCTTAGGCCGCCAAAAACTCCCATTACGAGTACCACTTTATGCAGCAAGAAGGTATCATTCGCCGCATTTTTGATAAAAGTTAAAACTTATTCACCTTCCGAAACTTTTGACTTTTTAGGAAGATATCCCTTCGATTTAACTTTTTAAAATGCTATTAATTGACAATATTTTAAAATACTAATGTTTTCCTTTACTATAAGTTCAGACTTCACCTGGGAATATTTTGTCCAAAGGCTATTTGGGGTATACTTTTCCGACTAAAATAAAGTAAAAATAATTAAAAATTGTTATTTCCAATGAGCAAAAAGGTTACATACCAATTCCTGGAAGTAAGCCATCATTACTGTTTCAGCAATCACCGTAACTTGGTTTTTTACTTTCCATTGTACGAAATTTTCATACTCCTTGTCGCACAGGGCTTTAGACTTTGTCGGTAATAAGTTTTTCTTAGCTCTTTCAGCATGTTCTAAAATATCTTGTGGAATTTCCATTTTTTCGTTTATAAAACGTAAAAGACGCTTAAAATAAACAACCCTTAGCAACCGTCAAACTTATTCTATGACAACATTGACAACCGATTAAAACTCACTAAATACTAAAAACTGGCGAAAATAGTTAAAAAAAAAATGCAGGAGTTTATCTATGTATATTTTAAAATTAATGAAAAATAGAGTATTGTATACACCACAGGCGTTACTAGACTATATTGCCTATATAACGTCTTGGCACATAAATAACTATTAGCAATCGGTAGAAGTTACGGAGATCAGAAATTCTCAACCATAATATCACCCCAGTCCCTTGGTTACAGGTTACCAAGCCTGTGCAATTTCTCCTCTGAGGATTTCCGGAATGTGTGTGGGTACGTTAAGGTGACCAACGATTCTGATTTTACCAGAACAATACTGTTTTTGAGAACTAAGTTCTGGTTGCATATCGAACACTGAAAGCTTCTGTTTTTTAAGGTCTATTTTGGCTTCTTCTATTTTTAGACCTACAATATTAATTAAGCCGTTAAATCGTTTAAACATAAAATTATACTTTGTTCCACTGGAATCAAAGTGACGGTGACGGGTGATTTTCCAACCATTTTTTGCAACCATTCTTTACAACATAACTAAAGGATTTCCTGAGCGAATGCAGGCCGAATTGTAAAATCCGTTTTTCCTCTAAGGATTTTCGGAATATATGTGGGTACCTTTAAGGATACGTTAAACATTTATTATACCAATGCTTCTTTATAGCGATAGCCTGGTCTTGCTTGCCACCTCTCCTATCATCCCAAAATGACTCGTCGTATGCTGTAATGCAATAGAAGACGTTTATACTAATACTTTTCATCCGATTCGCCCCAAACTTTTCTCTATTAATTTTTTTTTGCTCATGTTCTTCTTTTCTTGATATTTATAATATGTCTGTCACTCCTTTTTAAATTTACGTCCCTATAGTTCATACTATTTTAGAGGCTCTGGCATGTAGATAATAAAAGAGTAATTTAAATGTCAAGTGTCTGTGTCCAGGCAACTTGTTTAAGGTATCCCTATGAAAAATTAAAGGGTTTTTGCCTCTTGGTATTTTTTCGTATCTTGCTTCGTGCTCGAGAAAAAAAATAAAAGCCACCCATGCATGTCGAAAAATTTTTTTTCTGAAATATTGACAAAAGATGTAGGTTATGTTGGTTTCGGGATAAGCAGCTAAAAATACAACTTTTTTGTCTCTTGGTATTTTTTCGTATCTTGCTTCGTTCTCGAGAAAAAAAATAAGAGCCACCCATGCATGTCGAAATTTTTTTTTTCTGGATTATTGACAAAAGATGTAGGTTATATTGGTTTCGGGTTAAGCAGCTAAAAATACAACTTTTTTTGTCTCTTGGTATTTTTTCGTATCTTGCTTCGTTCTCGAGAAAAAAAATAAAAGCTACCCATGCATGTCGAAAAATTTTTTCTCTGGAATATTGACAAAAGATGTAGGTTATGTTTGTTTCGGGTTAAGCAGCTAAAAATACAACTTTTTTGTCTCTTGGTATTTTTTCGTATCTTGCTTCGTTCTCGAGAAAAAAACTTACTAAAGTTATAACAAACCGACCAAAATAATTCAAAAGCGACTAAATAAATTTAACTTGCGAAAGTTGACGTCCTACACAGGTTTAATATAAGAGTAAACACAAGATAAAAAAAACCCAATGTAAAAAAACAATATTTTCGTGACGAAAAATAATATACAAACTATGCAGATACGAGAAATGCGTCCAAAATTAAAAATATTTACATTATTGACAAATGTCATGATACAAAAATAAAATAGATAACAATATATAAATTCCCTATACTCGTGACGATATTTTGAAAAAAGTTTTAAATTACGACATATATTATATACGAATTCTATTTCTGACTCATTTGTTAAATAAATCTAAAATATTGCCATTGATAAACCTGATTCCATAAATAATAATAATAATAGAAAATTTTATTAAGAATTATTGTAGAAAAATAAATTACATATCTGTAAGCTGTAAGTAAATTCCCATTTTACATTAACAGCCGTAAGAAATGAATTCTAGCTTAGCAATCTCTGCTACTCACCCTGCATGATACAGTAAAGTTTACATTATATCGTTGACCTTTGCTGCGATAAGTCAAGTACCTGATTAAGCCCCATTTTGTAAGTCCCAACATTTTCAAACCCCAATAAATGGGTGCAGGGTCGGCTTGAAAATACAACAATACCTACATATTGATTTATTTATATTTTGAATTAAAGAGACATATTAAACCAAATGAGTAAAAATCAATTATTATAATAATAATATTTTAAGACATAATAAGTTCAATAAAAATTAATGAAATACTAAAATACAGATTTATTCGTTTCAATAAAAATTAAGTTGTTACAGTACAACAATCGATTTCTGTGTCGCTATCACTATATATTCATCTAAACTTATTATTAGTACTCATACACATATAAAAATTTTGCACCTTAATTACATGTTGTATAGAGTTTTTCCAACTGTCTGCAGAAATAATATTTACTATGTTAATTTAATAATAATATTTGATTTTACTTGGTGCCATATTAGTTCGATTAGATAAAATACCCAATAGTAGGGGGAAGACGCACCACTGTATGCCCATTTTCTGTTGCAAGTTTATCACACACGTATACTTTATTAATTTTAAAAGCCTCTAATATTTCTAAAAGATTCTGTTTTTTGTAAGTTTCTTCAAAATATATATTACTGTTTATCATAAAATTTTGGATTTCTGCTTTTGTACTGTTAGAACTAGGAAACATCTTTACTTGACGTCTATAATAACTAGCATTGTCCATTAAATAACGCAATGTTTGGGTATATTTTTAAAAAGTCGATGTTCAAACCAATTTTCAAAGAGTTGTGCGTCAGTGTCTTGGTGGTAGTAGTAGTAGTAGTAGGTGAGGGGAGGCACACGAACCTGGCAAGTAGACCAAATGCGATCCTTTTTGCCTACCCCTGTGTCTTCCCTCATCCACTCAACCACCCAGGCTCTCGCCGAACCTACCCGACCTTCTCATAAAGGTCAGGATGTCACTCCAAGCAAAAGTCCTGACTTCCTCCTGTTGGATCACCACTGTCCCAAAGACTTGTCGTCTGAGTCTTTCCAGTGCTTCGCAATTGCACAGGAAGTGCAGTGGTGTCTCCTCATCCTCCAAGCATCCCGAACATATCGGGTCCTCCTCCACCCCCATTGTATGCAGGTGCTTCCTCAATTTGCAGTGTCCTGTTAAGAGTCCTACCAGAGGATTCAGGGCACGCCTACTCCTGTTAAGAATCCATTCTAACTAAGTTATGAAATCTTTAGCCTGTCTACACCCTGGCGTCTGCCGCCATTCCTCCTTGGAGAGGTTGGCGGCCCATTCCCCCAGGGCCGTCCCCACCTGCTGCTTTGATATACCTATTGCTGGTTCGGGTCCTAGATAGGGAGTTTCAGCTCCAAGTCTGGCGAGCTCGTCGGCCGTCTCGTTGCCATGTACTCCACAGTGTCCCGGGACCCAGACCAAGAAAACCTGTTTCTGTTCTGCGAGCATCCCAAGTGCGTCCGCACACTCCTTCACGAGGATCGAACTGCTTCTGGGTTGACAGACTGCCTTAAGGGCGGCCTGGCTATCAGAGCAGATGTATACAGTCCGCTCTTGACTGTCTATGACCTCCCTCATACTTGCCACCGAGAGGATGGCATACACCTTTGCTTGGAAAACCGTCGCGAACCTTCCCAGTGGGTAGCTTCTTCTTATGTTGATGTTTTCCAAGTATACTCCCGCCCCTGATGATTCAGTTCCAGCCATGCGCGACCCATCGGTGTAGCATACCAGAGCATCATCAGGGAACTTCACCTGCTCTTCCTCCCACTGCTCTCTACTAGGGATCGTAAGAGTGAACTTCCTGTTCAGCCTCAACACTCCTTCAACTGGCATTGCTCTGGAGGAGAGTATTGGGATTTCCCCCTCCACTCTCGGAGCAATCCTAGTATGGCCTAAGTCACCCACTCCCCTCCAGCATCCGGTGGCCCGCATTCGTAGGTATGCCGCCATTGCCTCCCTCTGAATCCAGATGAGAAGGCTCGGCAGCCCCAGCAGGACATCCAGCGCGGCCGTAGGCGTAGTTCTCAAAGCTCCGGTTATGCCCAAGCCAGCAAGCCGCTGCACTATTGCCAGTCTGGCGCGCACGGTAACCTTCTCCACTCCAGGCCACCAGACCACAGAGCCATAGGCGACTCTCGGTCTAATGACCGCCGTGTAGAGCCAGCGCATGATACGGGGGTTTAAACCCCAGCTGGCATCCACCGCCCGTCGGAGCTGCCAGAAGGTAGGCGTTAACTTGGTCAACACGTTGTCGATGTGTGCCCTCCACGTCAGTTTCTGGTCAAAGGTGACTCCTAAGTATTTGACCTTCGGCGTCAATGTAAGAGATTTTCCATACAATTGAGGCGCCCTAAACTCATTTATGCTCCTCCTCCTTGGTGGTAATCTAAAGAAGAATCTGCTATATTTTTAGCTGAAAGCAACAGACAATTCGGAACAAATCCATTTTGTGAACCTGCGTATGTTATTGTTATTCTTTTGCCTTTACTTAAAAGAGCCTTGGTTTGGCATTTTTTTTATGAACCAGATTTCGTCGTGTCGAATATTTATGTTAGTTTTGGATTTTAATTGTCGTTTTATGTTATCCTTTTAATTGAATTTTACGTGACATGTTGACTGGTGTGTGTTTTGATTGTCGCAGCTGACTAGATTCTACCTGCCGACCCTGATGATGATTATCTGACCGAAACACGTTGACTAATTTTACTTGAATAAGGAAGGCTGAAGGACGATATTGGTGTTAAGTTCATTTAATTTTTCGTCATTATGAAAATTGCTTAAACATGTGTTACATAATACTCTTTTACCACAATGTGTTGTAATATTGGAACCAACCAATTTCCATAAATCTTTTATCCAACAATAATGATTAGTTTCTTCAATAAGGAAGGTTGAAGGACGATATTGGTGTCAATTCATAGCTGAGTACCTAATTATATGTTTATGTGAATTATTTATTTAAACTTAAATTCAAAAATATATTTATTGCTTATAACTATTATTAATACAACTTCTTAAATAAAATAAATATATTATTAAGCTGATGCCTGAATGTATAGAGCAAAAACTAAAACAAGAGAAAGTACACAATACAGATTTGCAAAACTTGACCTTTGACTGCAATCTGAATGTGGGGTTATGATAAAGAAACGGATCAGGCTTTTATATCGAAAACCGCCCACTTAATCAAAAATCGCTCGGACCCAACAAATTTATTTTTTTGAAATGCATTTTTTTTTTGAAAAAGATATTGTACGTACAGGGTAGATCATAAAAGTGCTACATGTGTCAACTTTAATTTTTTTAATGAAACATATTGTATATTTTTACATCTTTATATTCTACAATCAATTCTAGACATTTTTCATTAATCATGCCCTATACTAATCTTCAGCCGTTTACGAAATATTAAGGTAACTGCAGGTAATATGGCCACGTATAGCAATATGGCCAGGCGCGAGTAGTTATACTAGTTCTTCGATTAATCAATAGAAGGCGCTAGGATTGTTAAAGAATTAGTATTACACCCCGAAAACACTAACCGGTTGACCCTACTTGCCGCGTGGAAGATTTTGTAGCCACAGTTCTGTTTGAATTGTCGGCACAGGTGCACGTTATAAAAATACTCAATCACAAAAGTTAGTGAATATTTGACATCAGTTGAACTTTCAACTTTCTAAAGTAAGTATAGGTGCTACATACCCTTAGGTATGTAATACCTAGCTTGATGTTTGTTTCGTTTTGTTGTTAGTTTTTAATTTATAGTCACAAACATAAACAATTTGTTATTGTTGAGCAATATGGCCATTTTCCTGGTAGAGTAATACGGCCATGGCCATATTGCTCCACACAATATAAATATTATTATTTTTGGTTTACAGGCCATTTTAGCGTTATTTAAAGATATTGCTTCACTATTTTGGTTATTGTTGAGCTACACAGGTTACTTTATGTAATCTGATACCCTTACGTAGGGATATGCTTGCTTCTTTATTGCCTTAAATATGAGCGTTTATAGCAAAAATTTTTAAAGACGGTTTTCTTTACAGCCTTTTTAAAATGCCACGGCGTGAGTGTAGAGGGCTACGAGGCAAGTGGAGTAAGGAAAATTTGTCCTTGGCTTTAACGACAATAGCAGATGGTATGGCAGTTAGCAGAGCGAGCCTTACATACCACATACCAAGGCGAACACTTAGAAGGTATGTGGAGGAAGGAAAACAGGAGAAGTCATCTTTAGGCGTAAGACTGTCCTCACTACTGCCCAAGAAACTGAATTAACCCAAAGGATCGTTCGGCTTTCGGAAATTGGGTATCCACTTACAGCAAGAGTACTGCGAAGATGCGTATACCGGTATACTCGTAATAATAATATTCCTAATCCTTTTTAAGATGTGAAAGAAATGGCTGGTAGCTACTGGCTTCGTGGATTTTTCAAACGAAATCCCCAAATTCGGCCTAGAAAGGCTCAAAATTTAAACCCAGCACGGGCACAAAAGCTCAATAAATTTATAGTAAATGACCATTTTTTAAAATTGGAAGCCATTCTTAAAGCTATGGATATTATTAATAAACCTGAAAGGATATACAATGTTGATGAGAAAGGTTGTCGCCTAAGCCTTCACCATCAACAAAAAGTACTTGCAAAAAAGGGTGCAAGAAGAGTTCATATTGTTGCAAATGAGCATGGTGAAAGTCTAACCATCGTTTCCTGTGGTAACGCACTTGGAACAGCAATACCCCCAATGATTTTATTTAAGGGAAAACGTATGAAACCAAAATGGGTAGATACGTTACCTCCAGGAGCTACTGCACGTATGACTACGAAAGGCAGCATGAATATCGATACGTTTTCAGCTTGGATTGAACATTTTGCGAAATATAAGGTACCAGGCCCCTGCCTTATAATCTTTGACGGTGCGAAATGCCATTTGGATCACAGTATTGTAGCAACTGCGGAAAAATACGAAATTACCTTATATTGCCTTTCCAGTAATACAACCCATGAGCTGCAACCCATGGACAAAGCGGTATTTCGGGCCTTTGAGTATTACTGGGATGACGAAGTCATGAAGTATTTTTTAATTTTTAAAGATCGTTCTATCACGAAACAACGCTTTGGGGCAATATTTTCAACTGTATGGGATAAAACCATGACTCCTTCTAACATAAAGTCAGGTTTTTCATCGACTGGAATTTATCCATTTAATCGGGAAGCAGTTCCAGAGGTAGCTTTTGCTCCCAGTACTATTACGCACCAGAATCTCCAAGAAAACGTTAGAGTATCCGAAACTGAGAATCCCCCGTTATTAATTGAAGAAAATATGACACCAGAAGTAGTTAGGTTTCCTATTTTGTAAACCATTCCAAATCCATGGATTCACCCCCATTCCCAAAACTCAATTCCCCCTTCTACAACTACACAATCCCCTTTCTACAACTACTCTGATTCCTCCCTCCAAACCAACCCCACTCTTCTCCCCACTCTTCTCCCCACTCTTCTCCCCACTCTTTTCCCCACTCTTCTCCCCACTCTTCTCCCCACCCTTCTTCCCACTCCGTATTTAAAGCTATGGTGAATCATTCTATAGTTAGTTATGTATCCTGCGTGGTGCCAAAATTATTCTCTCAGATTTCGCATTGTAAAAAGAACTCGTTGTTTAGTTTGTCAAAAATTAATAGTACATAGTAATTTCAGTTGTATACAGTATTGTGTAAATTGTTGTCAACTGAGACCAGTTAAAACAAAAGAAGAATGTGTTGATTTTAATAGAAGAATGTGTTGATTTTAATAGAAGTCTTAAAGATGATCAGACATTCCCTAAAAATAAGTGCTTGAAAGATGTTAAAACTTAAACATAAAATTAAAGTGTTAGAAATAAAAAAACATTTCATTAACTCACACCATAGACTATTACAAATTTACTGTGATGATAAGGATCTATTTACGTTGATTGAAGGAGCTATAATTTTATGTGATAAAGTTTGTAAAGGATCCGTTAGTGCTAAACATTTTAACGATCATATAAAGCTTATAGGTTTAGGATTGGATTCATATGTTTGGTTACACTTAATGAGAGAAAGAAATCTAATTGCTGAGGAATAAGTATCAGTGTTTTCCCCTTTCTCTTCAATTCTAATTTAATCATACAAGATGTATCAATGCGATGATTGCAAAAAAAGTTTTAAACAACAATCAAATGTTTATAGACATCAAAGAGAATCCTGTCCTAATAGACCATCTTGTTCTGGTGTAAAAAGGAAGAATAATACCCAATTATTTAATACCCTAACAAAGAAAACTAAAATAGAAGAATCCAAACAAAACCCTGTACCTAAAGTTATTCTATCGCGATGTAAAGACTGTGATACTTGGTATGTTAAAAATAAACTCAGTGCACATTTACGTTCAAACTTACATAAAAGCGGATTTAAAAGTGACGATAACGTAAAAATTATAACTTCCGCGTTTAAAAACAGAATTGTGTCGTATATGTTGCTTCCATCAAAAAGACATGTAGATATTGAAGAATTTTTTGGTGAAGTTAAACAAAAGTTTGTAAGTTTAATTTCTGTACAATTAGGTAAGCATAGATGTGTTAAAATAAATGTAGAATTATTTGGAAACTATCTTTTACAAACAAAAGAGACATTAGAAACTAAATCATTTAATACTAAAAATAAGGTCATAACATCAACAACAAATTTAAGTGGAATTTATAAAGAATTCTTATCTGAAATTAAACAGAAAGTTTCAATATTTGCAGAAAATGGTTCAGGGTGGGCTTTAGAAAAAATATTACATTTAGAACTTAATATTAACAAATACAACCCAATCAGAGCATCCTCATATATACCTTTACCAAAGCAAATTATGAATAAACATGGTGTAATTAACGTTAAAAATAATGATTCTTATTGTTTTGGTTGGAGTGTCATAAGCGGATTATTTCCAGCTGAAAATCATTCTGATAGAACAAGTTCATATCCAAACTTTCTTAACTTTTTAAATTTTGAAGGAATAGAGTTCCCAGTAAAGTTAAAAGATATATCCAAATTTGAATCACTTAATCAGATATCTGTGAATGTTTACGGCTTAGAGAGTATTTACGAAGACTGTAAACTCAAATATGAAATTGTGGGTCCACTGCATTACACTAATAAAAAACTTCCAACACATGTAAATTTGTTGTTGGTAAGTGATGGTGAAAATAATCATTATTGTTGGATTAAAGATATGTCTAAACTGTTATCATCTCAAATTAATAAATCAACTGAAAAAAAGTATTTTTGTGATGGATGTTTAATTTATTTTACTTCATTGCAAAAACTAGAAATTCATCAAAAAAACGATTGTAATCATTTGTATACAACAGTTCCCACCAATGAAATCAAAATTAATAAGTATGGTCAACATATACCGGAAAATATATTACAGTTTGAAAATTTTCAAAGACAACTAAAAGTTCCATTTGTAATATATGCGGATTTTGAGTGTTTTTTAAAACCTCTACAATTTGATCAACCTGAAAATGATTTGGATTCATATACCCGTAACACATTTAAACATGAGCCTTACGCCTTCTCATATTTTATTAAATGTTCATATGATGATTCTTTATCATTGTTAGATTCTTATTTTGGCTTAGATGCAGCTGAAGAATTTTGTAAACGAATTGAAGGTTGTGTTCATAGAATTTATAATGATCATCTTAAAAATGTAGTTAAAATGATTCCCTTATCCGATGAACAGAAGTTGTCTTATAAAAATTGTAACAAATGTCACATATGTAATGAAAAAATTGAAGAAAATGAAAAAGTTAGAGATCATGATCATTTAACAGGTGAATTTCGAAATGCAGCTCACAGCATTTGTAATTTAAATTTTAAAATACCCTATTTCATACCTATATTTTTTCATAATTTAAGTGGTTACGATAGTCATCTATTTGTTAAACAACTGTGTTGTGAACAAGATAATATTGATGCACTTGCACAAACTAAAGAGAAATACATTTCATTTTCAAAATCAATCTTAGTTGGTAAATACAAAGATAAAGAAAATAAAGAAAAAAACCTGTTCATTAAAATGAGATTTTTGGATTCATTTCGATTTGTGGCAAGCTCATTAGAAACACTTGGTGAAAGTCTAGAATCAAATCAATGCATTGAAATTAAAAAACATTTTCAAGATTCTGATCAGTTTAATGAAATTCGAAAAAAAGGTGTTTACCCGTATTCTTATATGGATTCATTTGAAAAATTGTATGAAACCCAACTTCCTAGTATTGATCAGTTTTATGATAAACTTAAAGATGAACCTCTTGATGAGACAGATTATAAGAGAGCAATTCATATTTGGAATTTGTTTAATTGTCAAACCATAATGGATTACACAAAAATTTACTTATTTTCAGATGTTCTAATATTAACTGATTTTTTTGAAGCATTTCGAAATGTATCTTTAAATCTTTTCAAGTTAGACTCTGCTCATTATTACACATCACCAGGTTTAAGTTGGGATGCTATGTTGCGTATAACTAATGTGAAGTTAGAATTATTAACAGATATTGACATGTTGCATTTTTTTAAAAATAGTGTAAGAGGTGGTATCTGCCATTGCAGCGTTCGAAAGGCTGAAGCCAATAATCCTTATTTTAAAAGTTTTGATCCCACAAAACCAAATTCATTTATAATGTATTTAGATGCGACCAACTTGTATGGACATAGTATGAGTCAATGTCTTCCAACAAGTGATTTTTCTTGGATGGAAAGAGATGAAATTAATTCTCTAGATGTTTTATCTATCTCTGATCATGCAGAGTATGGGTATGTTTTTGAGGTTGATATGAATTACCCCAAAAGGTTACATCTCCAACACAATGAGCTACCTTTTCTAGCTGAAAACATTCACCCTCCTGACAGCAAACAAAAAAAATTAATTTGCAATTTAAATAATAAAGAAAAATATATAATTCATTATCGAAACCTAAAACAAGCTCTTAGGAATGGATTAAAATTAACTAAAATTCATCGAGCTATTAAATTTAAACAAACAACATTTCTAAAACCATACATTGATTTAAATACTGAAATGAGAAATAAATCCAAGAATAAGTTGGAAAAGGATTGCTATAAATTATTTAATAATGCTATATATGGTAAATCATTAGAGAACATTGATAAGCGCGTTGATATTAGATTAATCACTCATTGGGAAAATATTGGTAAGAAGCAAGGAGCGCAAACATTGATTGCTAAACCAAATTTTAAAAATAGACTAGTTTTTAATGAAAACTTTGTGGCGATACAAATGGAGAGAGTTAAAGTATCTTATAACAAACCTGTTTATGTTGGATTTTCAGTGTTGGAACTATCAAAAACTGTTATTTATGATTTTTATTATGATTATATTAAAAGGAATTATGGTGACAAAGCAATATTATTGTACACGGATACGGATAGCTTAATATTACAAGTTGAAACAGAAAACTTCTATCAAGATATTCAAAAAAACTTAGACAAATTTGACACCTCTAATTACAATGAAAATAATATTCACAACATAACTAAAAACAAATCTATATTAGGATGTATGAAAGACGAATTCGCAGGTAAACCAATTTTAAGTTTTTACGGAACAGGTGCAAAAGCATATTGTGTGAATTTAGAAGACAAATCTGAAAAGAAAGCCAAGGGTGTAAAAAAGTATGTTATTCAAAATTCTATTACAAAACAAGATTATAAAGATGTAGTAGAAAATTTCGAAACTAAATTTAGGAAAATGAATATATTTCAATCCATATTGCATGATATGTTTACACAATTAAAAAATAAAGTTGCATTATCTCCGAAAGATGATAAACGATACATTATACCCGAATCTTTTAGAACCCTAGCTTGGGGGCATAAACATATAGATATTTTAGAAGATAAATCCAAGACTGATAATGAGGATATCAATATTTGTTCTAAGATTCTTCAAAATTTAGTTCATGATCAGTATAAAACCTAGAAATTAACACAAGTCAAGTTTATTTTTAAAATGGTAGTGTTACCAGTAGGAGTGTTGTTTCTCTTTGCCTA
The DNA here is from genome assembly GCA_963920685.1 of Polydrusus tereticollis. NCBI lineage: Eukaryota > Metazoa > Arthropoda > Insecta > Coleoptera > Curculionidae > Polydrusus > Polydrusus tereticollis. The sequence continues at coordinate 203,969,708 of OY987326.1, forward strand.
CATTAACAATACTTTGTACATACAAGTTGACCCAGGAGTTCGAGAAGCTTTTATTTGTTTATCAGTTGATAATGTAAAGAATGACACTTGGCCATCAACATGGAGAAGAATGAATCTTAGCAGTGGGTTATTTTTATACAATGTTGATGATTATATTAAATCTTCTCTTGTAGAATATAAGTTAAGATTATATTATTTTAATAAAACCAATGTTGTAACAAAAGAATGGAAGGAGTTATATAGAAGCTCGACAGAATGTCATTTATATATGTGTATTATATTATCAATTATATTTTTTCTATTGTTTATATGTATGTTAGGATTTATATTGTTTAAAGCATATATGTATTATAAATAAATGGGTAAAGGAACATTTGTGTTTTATTAAAAAACACATTTTTATTGTTAAAGTTTTATTCACAACAATTTTTATAGTGGTATAATAATTTAACATTTGCTAATGCACAATGCCATGGTTTTTCACTTTTATGAAAATAGCATTCTGGAACCTTTTTAAATTTACTTAGCTTGGGTTCACGAGCAACAGGAATATTGTTAATATATTCCTCATCTACAAACTTCTTTATAAAGATTGCTTTTTCGTTCCCCTTTACGTAAATCTTAGGTGATTGATAAAATTTTAATAGATGTGTAAAAATATCATCAATTTCATTTTGTTCTATGTTTCCACAACCCCACTCCATTCCATGATATTCTTCAGCCCAATTGACAGTTTTTTGATCAACAACAGATAACATGTTTTTCTTAAATGGAGGTTTAAACAAGTAGTTTGAACAACGAATCCCATCATAAATTGCTAATTCTTTTGGAACATATCCAAAGGAGCAGTGATAACCTTGGATATCAATGAAAATGTTTGTTTGATCCATGGTTGGTTAATGAAGTTTAAATTTAAATTTCTCTTATATAAATGCTTCCCTCCACCAAATACCTACCCCCCACCACAACTACTTCACATTTATTTAATATTTAAGCAATGATTTTAAGCGCTAGCAGCATTAGTTTCAGAAACCTTAAAATGAATCAATCAACAACTCACCAACAATTCAATAATCAGTTTAGTAAAAAACGAGTTGCTGCTCTTATAGGTGAATCCGTATACTACATAAACAAATCCAAATCCAAATGGGTCAGTGTTGGATTCTCTTTGGAGAGAAAATATTCTCCGGTTATTAAACTCTGTGGATCCAAGAATAATCAAAATGTGATATTTAATGAAGATCAGTGGATTTCCTTTCTAAACAATCAAGGAACAATGTTGAGCTTTATTTACTCCAACGGGTTTGGGTGGCAACCCATGCAGGGAAATGGATATGAAATTCATTACGTGTTTATTAATAATTCTAGAATAATCAAGATTACTCAAGATGGTGGTAACGAAATATTTCTAGCTGGTGACACCATAAATGAGTTGGTGAACTTGGTGAATTTAATCAAATACCGCTTTGATCTTCTCCAATCGCAAGAATTTGCAAAGTATTACAATATACTCGTTAGGAGTGTTTCAAGTAAAAATGGTGATTTAATAAAAAATGTTTTTGATATTGTTTCACCTATCAAAGTTAGCTTAAATGTGTGTTGTGTATTGGAATTATTAAATATGTATCCTGATTGTATTATAGAAGATGTTGAATCATTTGCTTGTAATGAATTCGTAAAAAGTTGCATTGAAAAATAAAAAAAAATGTTAAAATGGGTATTTTATTCCCCCACCCCTTTTAGAATAAATGTATATTAAAAGCTTATGTTTCATTTGAAGTTTTAACATTTACACATGATGTGGTTAGCATATAAGCGAGAGAGACCAGCATACAATTTAACCACAGCTGTGGAGAATTTAGCGCAACATTTTAACAATTTAGAGTTTGATGCAGCACATGAAGCTGAATATGGATTTGATAGATTTTATACTTATGATGAATGTATGGAAATAGCCAGGAAATATGAAAAAGCTTCTGAAGCGTGTAATATATTTTTACATACATCTAATCTAAGAAGTTTTCTCCATACAATAAAAGATATGGGATTTGAGAAACAGTTAAATGAAGTGAAAAAGTTTGTTTCACCTGAAATTATTCAAGAAGTATTTGATACCTAAGTTTGAAAATAAAAAGCAATGTATTTTTATTATTGTGTTTTATTCATTCATTAACCAATTATTATATAAATTATATACATTAGTAAGTGCACATATACATTCTGCTTGGGAGTGGTAAAAACAGCAGGTTTCTTGTTTTTGTAAAGGTGGATCCTCATCAAATTCTCTTACAGGTTTTAATGAGTACTTCCTGATGTATTCAGCTTTCTGTTTTCCTTTTACGTAAACACAATCGACCTTTTCTGTTAAGTTTTTTATTATTTCGGAGAATTTGTGAACTGGAGTATACCCTTCATCCCATGAAATACAATGGTGATTTTTCATTAACCAGACAGCTTGTTTATGTAAATTGGGTGATAAAAATTTTATAGGGAAGGGCGATTTAAAAATATAATGACATACGTTTTTTCCATCGTAGGCAGCTAACTCCTTTGGAATAAACCTATTGTTTTCTACATTAAATCCTTGTACATCAAGAGTTAACATTCTCATAATTTCATAAGAGAGAACTGTTTAATCATGGATTTCTTGTTGGAATACTCTTGTATTTGTTGTTTTAGTTTTGCAAGATTTCTTAAAAGGATTGATAAGCGTTGTTCTAATTCCTCATTCATACTGATAGACAAGAAATATAAACATTTGATTTTATATAACGTTAAATTTGTCTAACATTTTTGGTTAGAGGATTGTAACTAAAAATTTTATCATGCATAATTAAACAATAAGCAGAAATCTTGTCTGTAAGATCTTCATGTAATTCAAATTCTACCCTCATAACAATGGGTCCAGTTTCAATTGTTTCTTTTTGATGAGAACAATCAATGTATGTGATGGGTGCATATGTTTTAAACTCTGCTGGTGAAAAAATCGGTTTCGGTGTTAATCCATAATATGACATTTGGAATTGTGAAAACATTTCATATACTGATGCAAATTTATTTTTAGCAAAGTCTAAATAAAGATCGCTGTAGGGATATCTCTCAGAATTTAAAAATACTTTTATGTTTCGCATTTTAATATCACTAAATCTAGACATGTCAGTTGTGGATTTATCTCTTAAATCTTTTTGAAAACAGATTGCTACATGTCGAGGAGTGTTCACTTTGGTTGAAGTTTTGACAGGCCAATTATGACGACTTGTTTTCAGTAATTCAGGATATTCTATTAGTTCCCAACTTCTAAATGCCATTAATAAATCAGTATTTTTATTAATAATTTTCGTTAGCTCCAGTTCTTGAGGGATCGCTACAGAAATGTGTGGTATGTTCCAAGTTAATTTCGTAAGTTCAATCTTTGGGATTTCATCAACAGTATTAACAGTTGCATTTTTATCCGAATTGTCTCGAAGTAAGATAAGTTCTTGTTTAGAGTTTAAAATTATTTTTTTATAGTCTTCAAAAAAACCCATTAAAAATTTAAGTGGAATGCAAACATTAAATAATCCTGTCGTTGCATCAACCACTTGCGACGTTTCCATGGGAAACCAACCAGCGTTTTTTAATTTGTTACATTCGTTTTTGTTATAGGATAAAAATCCTTTTATTGTTGATGTTAAGCCAACATCTCTTACTGAGTCTATAGTAACACCATTTAGTTGATAACGAATCTCTTTAAAAAGAAAAGCTATCCCATTGTTAATTAGTTTCAATGTATTTGAAACAGTTCCATCACCTTTTGTTAATTTACCTTCTATGTAAAGAAAGCTTTCAGAAGGAAGTGTATATTTTTCTATTTCATGAACAGGAATTATAATCTCATCGTTATTTCCCAATTTTGTAGGTAGATAGGGTTCATAACCATGATATTCTGAATGTACGATTGAGTTATCAATATAAAGATTTTGTGTTACATTTAGGGTATCCATGTTATTTAATTTTAAAACCTAAACTTATAAGAAACTGACGATTTAAAGATGTTAGTCTCTGAGAGTTTGATTTATTACTGTGGAAACTATGGTTGTGTTTTTTCTTATTAAGTTTTTCACTAAATCGTTGTTGTCTGTTATAAATAATCACCATCGTTCATCTAATTTTTTAAGGTGTAGTCTTAATGTTATGGTTTCTTCTCTAAAATTAATAGTTCTTCCTTCTTGGTCCAATATTTTAATAGTAATTTTATCAATTACCTTGGCAGTAACTGGGAAATATATAACGTTTTGGGGTGATTCAATGATTTTAAAACCAGGAGCCACACTGGGAAAAAATTGATGTATTATATGAACTGGATTACCATTTAAGAATGAACCTTCAGCAATACTACAGTCGATATTTATTGAGTTTACTTTAATTATTTCTGCAGGTCGTTCAGAAATATGAAATTGACCCGAATCCAGTATTTGATTTTCAAATCCCAACAATGCACCTATAGATCCCTCTCTAAAAATAATATTTTCGGTGCATTTAATTACTGATCGCAACGTATTATTATTAGCATGAAGATAAAACGAAATTTGTTCTTCTTCCAATTTCTCTTGTAGTACTTTGTTGATATTATCAATTTCATAACTTCCGGGTGGAATAGTTATAAATTTACCAGTTTCACCGTAAAAGAAACGATTATTACTTTCATCAATGTTGGGAATTGCATTAAATGTTTCAAAATTTACAAGTCCTATAACATAGTCGATATTCTCTTCTAGATATATGGGAGGGTGAAATTCTGTCGTTAATATTGCAGAATTATCGCTAATAACAAAACTATAGGACATGTTGTGTTAATATTTCAACAACGAATAAATTTTTATTGTCTTTCATGTATTATTATATAGAAATTTTAGACATAATTGTCCACAATTTGTGGTGTTAAAGGTTTGATACTTGTTGTAATTGTAACTTATAACGTTTTTATTTTTATCGCTGAAAAAATATTTCATTAATTCAGCTGGAGGTCGCAGATCACCATAGCTATCAAAGTATGTTATTTGTTTTCCTTTTTTTATGTAGGCAGTCCAATGAGTCCCATTACCATTATAGTCATCTAGATTAATAATAGCACTTTCATTTTCTTTTATTTTTTTAGGTAGCTTGTTTCGCATAAATATACCTCTAAAACTGGGAATTTGTAAAAATTTTATATATTTAATTAAGTCATAATTGGTAAGAGTTTTCAGAGGTATATGTTTTAGCAGTTTTTTGAATATGGCTTCAAATACAAACCACATCCGGTTTTATATGGTTTTAAATACAGTCCGCTTCCTTTTTGTCCTATTGCTATAGACTCCATCGTTTGATTATGTCTTTTATCTTCTTCTAATTTTTGTTTGGCTGCTTTTGCGTCGTTGATGGCTTTTGCTACTCCTGCGGCCCCTCCTCCTAGAGCACCTAAAGCTGACAGGCCCGCAAATAATGGTATAAGTGGTAAAAATCCACCACTCTTTGGAATAGGTATTACTCTTCTCTTAGGTGCTCTAACCTTCACACTTTTCCTAACTGATTTCATAGCTGCTTTAATACCCTCATGTAAACTTTTAAACTGTTTCCCCTTAATTCCCTTTCTCGCTTGAGCAATGGCTTGAGATAATGTTATTCCTCGCCCTTTTGTCTTTTTTCGCTTTAATCCCATACCAAACTTTCTTTTCACTTTCATAGCACCGCTAATACCTAACGCGGCCGCTTTTTCTCCAAAACCAGCGTCCTTAGCTCTGAACCGTGCTAAAGCTTTCTCAGAGAGAATTTTATCAGCAGTATGTCTGCTGCTTATATCTTTCGATTGTGAATATGCAATGTCGTGCTCTTTGCAAGCCTCGTCTAATAAGTTTATTCCCTTGTCACCTCTTGATAATCTCTTTTCTAATTTTGTCCCAGGTCCACAAAAATTATAACCAGGAAGGTGTAATTCAAAGGGTAATTTATTGATAAGAGTGTTTAGCAGACCAGATCCTCTTTTCTTGTTGGTTGGTTTGTAAGTAATACGTTTGTTGTGTGATTGAAACATTATATAGTTAAAGTCTGAACATAGAATGATTAGTTTTACTTTGACAGTGAACTTAAGTACTTTTATATAATATGAGAGTTGAAAAACAACCATACTCTATAATAATCAAGAATCATGATACATCAACAAATAAATTTAGAAAACATGGAAAATTGTTCGAGGGAAATAGCAAAAGAGGTTTGATTATTGGTCCGTCAGGTTGTGGTAAAACGAATGTTCTAATTGGCTTAATTGAAGATCCCAACGGTTTACGATTTGAAAATTTATATATTTATTCAAAATCTTTATATCAACCGAAGTATGAATATTTAAGAACACTTTTTAAGCCAATAAAAGAAATTGGTTATTACGAATCCGAGGATGAAGAAAATATAATTTCACCCCAAGAAGTATTACCAAACGCAATAATAATTTTTGATGACATAGTTTGTTGTAATCAGACAATTGTAAAGGATTACTTTTGTTTTGGAAGACATAGAAACACCGATTGTTTTTATTTGTGTCAAACATATTCTTCTATTCCGAAGCAGCTAATTCGTGATAATGCAAATTTAATTGTTATTTTTCAACAAGACAATACAAATTTAAAACATGTTTATGATGATCACGTCAACGTTGATATGACATTTAATCAGTTTAAAGAAATGTGTTTATTGTGTTGGAAAGAGAAATTTGGATTTTTGGTAATAGATAAAGAGACCAGTATAAATTCAGGTAGATATCGAAAAGGTTTCGATTCATACATTTACTTATAAAAACAACATCACCTGACAAAAACAGCTATTTCAAAATATTCAGTCATGAATGAACAATTAGCATTACAACTTGTTAAAGCAAGAAAGGCAGTTAAAAAAAAATATCAGGCTTTAAAAAATGCAGAATTTGAGTCTCATTCGAGACTGGAAGAAACTTATAAACCAATAACACAACCCTTGCAAGAATTAATTTCAACAATTGGTAAAAATGAACCTGTTGACATAAAAGAAGAGGAACCGTCATTTACAAGGTTTTATAAAACATCAACCCCTCAAAGAACAAAAAACGTAAGAAAAACTGGAAAAACCCCAGTTCTGCCAACAGAAATACCATCCTTTTTTGATACTAGCGTCGCATCAGTGAGTCATATCCCATCCATACAAGAAACAAGCGTTATAGCTGAAACAGAGCCATTATCTTCATCATCCGATTCAACGATAGGGAATCTTTCAGATCTATTGGAACAAACTAGACAATCAATTCAGACTTATGTTGGTATGCCTGGGTATCAACAATGGCTAAACGACTTTCACGACTTACCTCGTAAATACATTGATGAAGGTGTCAAGGATTTAGAACATACGTTTGATCATCATTATGGTATAGTTCATGACTTGGAAACTGAAAAATTTTTTTTGGGACTAACACAAGAACCTGTAGAAATTATTGGGAAAGATATTATAGTAAAGGAGATTACATATCAAGGCACCCCCGGTTTATACGAATTGATATTTAAAAAGGATCCAAAAGGTTATAGTACTAAAGACTTGGATAATTATATGGATATTCTAGCCCGAACTAATGCATATCGTAGAAATTTCAGTCCTGAAGGACAAGTACAAGGAAATGGTTCACGAAAATATGTTACAATAATTGGACCATACTTACAAAAAAAAGGAATAACAAAAACAAGAGCTCTTAACCCAGCAGCCGAAAATCTAATTTCAGCATTCGCCAGTTCAGCATTCACCAGACGTAAAGCTCCATATAGAGTTCAAAGGAGCGGTCCGACTACACAAGGATCGGGTTTAACTCTAAAAGTTAATAAAAACAATACTGATTATGTATATTGGGACGATGTTAACGAGCTTGTTAACAGACTTCGTTTATTAGTGGCTTCAATGAATGCTGGTCATACCGGTCATAATAATGAAGTTATCTCTATTCTAGAAGAACTTAAAGAAGCCAACATTATCATATAAGAGAACGTACACAAGTGCTTCAAAACATTTACAAAATGACTATCGACAAATTTGGTCGTCACATTTCAAAACAATCCAAAATAAATGATATAGATACTAAAGATCTTGTCAAGAAAGTTGAAAGTGAAGTATCCAATAATATTACAAAAAATTTAAATTATATTGAAAACAAAGTAGTTGAACATTTTAAACATGGTTTGCAACAAAAACACTTAGAAATTTCAAATTTTAAAAAAGAGTTAACGGTGCAAAATAAACGATCACTTGACAACGTCGAAAGTATTACAAACGTGACGAAAAAACTAAAATTTTGCGAAGATCAAGTAACAACATTAGAGCAAAAATATATACAGGAAGAAAACTTTAGGAAGGAAGCTATAAAAAATATCGACAAGAGAATATTAAATTCAGAGGTTAAAGTAGGTCTTGTAGAGAAACAGATAAGTGCGCTTGATAGTTTACATCAAGAAACTCAGAATAGGATACTTAAATTACAAACCGATATAAAAGTTGTATTAAATACTGATGACATTCAACAAAAGTTAAGAAGTGATCTTATAACAAGGTTCGAAAAATTTTCAAGTATGGTTTACGATAGGATTTCAACGGAGGTGGAACATTTCAAAAATGTCCATGATGGAATGAATAAGGATACAAAAAATATTGAAAGAATTTTGAATTTACACTTAATGGTTCATAAAAAGGATGATGAAAAATTAATAGCATTAAAAGAGCAATTTAACATTATGTCACAACAAATTTCAGAATTAAAATCTATAGAATATTTAAATAAAGAAGAAATGGAAAAATTTAAAGCAGCTTTACTAGATAATAACGATGTTTCATTAAAAATTTCAGACCTTGAAAAAGAAGTTGCTGAAATAAAGAACTCTGGTACAGATTTAAATATGAATGCGAATATTAATAAAATTATTAAAGATATTAAATCATTAGAAGAATTCGTTAAAAATGAAAATATATTTTTAAAAACGAGTATTGAAAAAATAAACGAAATAATGAGAACAAAAATTAAGGAAGTAGTATTTTTCAATGCAAAAGAAAAAATTAAAGGCTTTAGAATGGATGTTGAAAATTTAAATACAACTAAAGCAGATGTAGTGGATCATTTCCTTAATGGTCGACAAATTTATGAGCTGCCTTTAACAGAAAGGCGGATTGTAATTAGTATTAATTCTTTATTACAAAGCATTGTTAAGAAATTACATGAAGAAATAAATAAAATAGACGGAGGAATGGGTGAACTAGATACCATACTTAATCCTACATCACTACAATACCTAAACACTAAAATTAAAGATAATCTTGATGACGTTAGCAAGAATATTGATAAAATTAAGGAATATTTCAAAGAAGATACAGTAATTTTACCTCAAAAGCTTAAAGAATGGGATGATACGTATAAAAGCTATTGGGATAATTATTTTGTTAAATCATTTGATTAATCGTAATGTCTCCAACTAAGGAAACGGTTGTCGATGAATTACATAAACCTGCTAGAAAAAATTATCAAAGGAGAAAGGTTATTATTAAAGGATTACACGACTTATGGCAAATTGATTTAGTGGAAATGCAACCGTATGCAAAATTTAATAAAGGATATCGTTATATTTTGGTTGTTATAAATGCTTTCTCAAAATATGTTTGGGTAAAACCCGTTAAAAGAAAGAGTGCACAAGATGTAACTTTGGCTATGAAGAACATTTTAGAAGAGGTTAAGACACCACCAAAAAATATTCAATCGGATATGGGAAAGGAATTTTATAATAGAGAGTTTAAAAAATTAATGGACAACTACAATGTGAATCACTATAGTACATTTTCCAACTTAAAGGCTAGCATCGTTGAAAGAGTGAATAGGACATTAAAAAATATAATGTGGAAACAATTTGGTTTGCAAGGAAATTATAAGTGGTTGAATATATTAAAAGATATAGTTGTCAAGTATAACTCGACCATACATAGCACAACAGGTTTAAAACCCATTGATATAAACGAAAAAAATGAAAAACAAGTCCTAAAATCAACTTACACCAATATAAAAATAATTGATCCTAATACTCCGAAATTTGCTGTAGGTGACTATGTTAGAATCAGTAAACATAGGGAAGCCTTTCAAAAAGGATATACACCAAACTGGTCAAATGAAATATTTCAAATTAAAGAAGTTAAGGCAACATTTCCGAGAACATACTTGCTGCAGGATGAAAGAAATGAAGCTATTCAAGGCGGTTTTTATGAACTTGAGTTGCAGAAAGTCAAACATCCAAATGTCTATTTAGTTGAAAAGGTTTTAAGAAGAAAAGCCAATAAAGTCTATGTTAAATGGCTTGGAATGGATAAAACACATAACTCATGGATATTAAAAAGTGACTTGTTATAATTTATTTAAAAAATAAAGGACATATAAAACGTTCTTTGTAAATTTTATTTCTATGATTTTCCTCCAAGATAGGTTTTAAAATATTTTCTGTATACTTGATTCGATTCTGGAAACGATATCGGTCTAATACGTATCGCTCGAAATTATTTTCTCTTGCTTTTCGATAGGCAAAGCTCCATGTATGTAATATGTGCTTTTCATTCAGTTTCTCGTTAAAAGTAACCTGTTTCATGATGTTTGATGTGGTCATAAACCCCGTATACCATCTACTAATGTTTCTACTGAACCCCTATATGTTATCTACTAATGTTTCTACTGAACCCCTATATGTTATCTACTAATGTTTCTACTGAACCCCTATATGTTATCTACTAATGATGGATGTGGGGAATTAAACATATATTTTATTTAAAAAATTTTTTTTATTTTCCAATACAACTGTTTACAAACTCATTACAAGCAAATGAATCAACATCTTCTATAATACAATCAGGATACATATTTAATAATTCCATTACGCTACAAACATTACCCCGGCCGAACTCATGCATAGTAGGACTACCGATTGAACGGAACTCGACAGCTCCAGCCAAACAATTTACGTAAGAATATTACATTGTGTGTGCACTGTTACGCTTACTAGTTGTTGTTTACTTCAGTTATTTCGTAATTTTCCAGTGCGAATAAATATTTAGTTAGTGATATGATTTTATTGCAACTTTGTCTCTTGAAAAGAAATTTTAATATTGTTCGAATGTGTGTGTAGTTTGAAAAAATGTTGGATTTTTCAACGGTGAGTTAATATGCTATGAATTTCAATGAAATCACACGTAATTTTTGTTTATTATGTCCCTTTCTACCTATTTGAAAATAAAAACATATGTCACTAAGATTGATTTTTAAACTATTTAGAAAATTTTATGTGAGTCTAAAATTTCCACAGTATTCGAGGTAACAAAGAGTCCATTCATTTCTCGATTTTTAATATTTTTGGATTTCCCTGAGTTGTAAAAAGCTCTGTTTATAGAATTATTATTATTTTATTAACGTAAATGATATTCAACTGCTTCAAATTCCATAACACCCAATTATTGATAATTAAACTAATCGAAATAAGTTAAGGATATTATAATAAACTTTAAAAATAAAAAAATCCACCTTTACATATATTTTATTTTTTTTATTAGTCTTTACAACAAGAATCATTTTTGAAAAACACAGTGACCATGTATTCCAAACCCAGTATTATTTTTATTTAAAATAAAACCTTGTGTCACTAAGATTGATTTTTTAAACTATATAAAAAATTTTAGGTTCTTTTAATTACTTTTAATTACTTTTAGGTTAAGTTTTACAGAGGTTGGTCACAGTTTTATTTAAAAATACAATATAATAAATTTTAAAAAATTACAAAAAACAAAATATTACTGATTTACAAAAAAATATACCTCTAAAACTAGAAATGTGCACTTATATATCACCATTGATTATAGCTAAAAGCCGATCGGTTTCGATTATAGCTCTATGATTGTCTAGTAAACTTTGTTCTCTTTGGTCCAAATTCATAAGTAACTCCCGAATATTTGTAATTACGTTTTCATGATCTACCAATCTTCTCTGCATTTCCACCCTTCTAATTCTAATTTCTTGAAGGTTGTTTTCTAGTTCCAAATCCAGGAAAATACGTCGCTCTGCATCTTCATCTAAGATTTCCATAAAATCATCCGCGTCGTTTAGAACAAGTCGTTCCTCTTCGTCCGGTTGTGGGACGTCCGGTAGTGGAATTTCGTCCTGTACTGGAATTTCGTCCTGAAGTGGGATGTTTGGTTGGTTTATTGGAACCTCTTGCTCGGCGTTCATTAAATATTCAAAATTCAATTCATCACCCAAAATATTGTCATCTTCTTCCTGGAGATTTTGTCTCAACATATTTTCCACTGCAATTTCTACTTCATCCCTTGCGGGTGCCAACACTATATTTTCTATAACGTTAATTTGATTTTCATTGCACAAACGCGCAAGTTGATTTATACTAGGTTTGGAATACATGGTCACTGTTTTGATTCTTGTTGTAAAGACTAAATAATTTCAATTCCTCTCGATAATATATAGGCCTTTTTCTGTTCAAAAAAGAACAAAACTCCTGCACATGTCTTGCCTATGTCATTAGTGGTAATTTATATATGTATTTTTTCCCACAACACTGGTCAATAAATTCATTCCGATTTTTTATTTCAAAGAACACATCAACCACTTCAGGTCATTAGCGCTGCAGAATATTATTACAGTTTTAATAGGTTTTAATAGGTTTTAATGACTCTAGATTACTTAATTAACCAGACTGCAGTCTTAGACTCTTAGATATTATCGTTTAAATTGCAATTGCACATGCAGAAAAGTTTTAATTAAACCCGCATCGTCTTTATAAATTCCATATCACAAATAAAATAAACCAAACTAAATTAAAACGAGAAAGTTCATTAAAAGTTACCGACTTCATAAGATATTATCGTTTAAATTACAATTGCACATTGTAGAACGTGAGAACTAAAAGTCAACGACATATATAAGGATACTGAATCAAAATAAAAAGTTTTAATTAAACCCACATCGTTATTATTATTATTATTATAATGCACAAAGCAAGGTAATTTAATTCGAAGTTAAAAATTGTTTTTTATAACTGTTTGGTAATTTTCCCAAACTTCTAAAAGTTTGATAACTTAGGAGTAAATTAATCGCTATTTGTTTTGCAATACCAGTGACGTGCTAAAATAAAATATACTTTCTTAATCTCGATTTAATATTTTATTTCGATTTATAGTGTCTTACAAAAACTACATTTATATTGGGAACTTGGTGGTCCGTCGAAATGACTTCTTGAATTTCTATTGTTATAATGAACAAAACAGGGCAAACGCACTTGTAGATCAAACGATTGTTTGTAGGGTATTGGTAGTTTCGACCATATCTCCAAAATTTCGATTGGTTCACCATAGTAAATCAAATATTCCAGAGGGAGCATTTTTAGTTCTTCAGCTGTAAAACTGGAAAGGTTTTTTGTCCCATTTAGATGCTCCAACATAATGTTTGATGATGCACACGTCATACTTGAGCGTCTGTCAAATTATTAAATTATTTTTGATGTATTCTACTAGATTGTCCTAAGAGATCTCGACAGAAACTGATGTAGACATGAATATTAAACTACTATTTATCTAAGAAAGAAATGAGGGTAGGTAAGGGGAGGTAATAGGATTGAAAAGTTGATACCTACTGCGCATGTGGAGTGGTTGAAGGTCAAGGTGGTAGGTTTGGAGGGAGGAATCAGAGTAGTTGTAGAAAGGGGATTGTGTAGTTGTAGAAGGGGGAATTGAGTTTTGGGAATGGGGGGTGAATCCATGGATTTGGAATGGTTTACAAAATAGGAAACCTAACTACTACCAGATGATTCAGTCGCATCAACATCGGGTACGCAGAAACGTACACGACGATCACCTACACCAAATGAAACCAGCGGTTCCAATTCGTCTTTCAGTTTGCACGATTCTACTGACGATCAAAATGTAGAGCTGACGAACGACCAGCGCGTTTCACCAGAACTTAATATTTCCTTTACAGATATGCTCAACACTCCAGAGGAGGCAGCAATTAAAGCTAAAAAGCCTCGAAAACCTGCTATTAATAGCAGAGCTCAGGTTGTCACGAAAGATCTGTTTAAAACCACCACACAGTCTACTGACAGTCAAGAAAGTATTGCTAAGAAGGATTCCTTTGGACACAGCAATTCTACTAAGGAAAAATACCAGGATAGAAAAAGAACTAAATCTAATCTTTCCAAAATTAATTTTAAATCTTCAGTTTCTAAAACAACAAAAAGTCAAGAATCTTGGTATTGCAAGTTGTGCCATGAAGATCGAGTAGCCGATATGAGGCTGTGCACTGCTTGCAAAGTTTATATTCATGAAGAGTGTATCGGCCTCACTGCAAAAGACAAACAGCCAGATTTCCTTTGTCCTGATTGCGACCAAAAAGACTAAAATTATTTTGTTATTTTTCACTTGTTCAGTTACCTACGTTATAAATATGTTTTATTAAAAGTTTTTCAGTGAGCTAGGAAACTTATCATGTTTTTTATTGCTCTTAACTAATCCTGAAAAATGATGAAAATCATTTAATGCCTATATGGCCATATTGTCAGCATCATATTGGCAATATGGCCAATTACAAGGTTGTTTTTAACTCCATCTTAACTTTTTTACTAGCCTTCATAAATTAAATTTTTTTCCCAAAATTTATGGGGTGTTAGGTATTTCGTCTAATGCCTTTAAAGAAAATTGAAAAAAATGGATTTACATGCGACATTGAAAAGAAACACCTTAACATGGCCATATTACCTGCAGTTACCTTATATCACTTTCATCTAATGCGGAAAAAAAAGAGGGGAAACATTATAAATGAGGCTGATCTATCGGCATAACTGCAAACGTTACTTATAAGTTATTATCATTTGGTTTATAGTCAAGTCAAGTCAAAATAGGCTTTATTACCCAACATAATAAATATTATTGACAACGCTTAACTTAAGTCATAGTAATAAAATATAATATATAATGTGACACAGTATAAATATAAAAAGATTAAAAAAAAAAGAACAAAGAAGGAGGAACTCCAAGAAAAACAAGCTTCTACATAAAATGCAGCTAAGTGTTGAGTGTCAAGTCATTCTTGTTATGGTTTGGATATTCGAGTACTTTTACACAGGGCAAATTCAGTTCTAGGAATTAATTTATTTTGTTTTAACAATAAAGGTGTTATGGGATATGGGATATTAAGAGACTACCTTATAAATATTTATCCAATTTATATTTAAACTACGATTTTAGGTCAGGCATCAATATGAATATTAAGACATTATTTATAGAATCAGCTGAAAACGTAAGACCATTAATATTAAAAATTTCATAGGAAATATATAGGTACACAGTAACTCTCAAAACTGACTGCCCAGAACATCTTGTAGGAAGCTCCACCCAATAGATGGTTTCTAACAACTTTCTTAAATATCAATGAGGTAGATTTGTTGTTGCCTGACAGTTTATTGTAGAACAGTGGAGCATAATAGTTCACAGAGAAATGAGTTATACCAAAGAAACTTATAGCTGCGTAGCTATAAGTTTCTTTGCTATAATCAAGAAAAGGATCTATTGCCATTATTCTATCAGGATAATACCTTGGTATTTTGCATTACAGTAAAAGGCTTGTTAGAAGAAATGGGTCTACCAGCGTACCTACATACAAAGCCAATGGCGTCTTTTTACTGATAGCTCAAAACTAAGTTTAAAATATATCCTACAACATAACGGCAATAAATATGCTGGACATTGAACTAAAATGAAAGAAGGACGTATGTGACAATATCATTCGCGCTTAAGAAAATTAAGTCTAAAGAACATCAGGGGATAACCTGTGTTACCCTAAAAATGGTAACCTTTCTTCTTGAACAGCAAATTGGGTACACAAAATATCCTTGTTTCCCATGCCTTTGGGACAGTAGAGCTAAAAACCAACACTGGATTACGAGAAATTGGACTACAAGAGATGTTAAGTTCAAGAACAACCAAACATAATCGGCCTAAAAATTCGTCTAATAATATTAATTGCGTTTTCGCATTTAGCCGCATTACGAGCTAACGAATTTAAGCAGAGCTTTAGATTAAAAAACTAAACATTTTATATCGAATCTCCAAACTACCTACAAAAAATGACCTTAATTGGAGTCTCATCTAAATAAGCCTAGCTCTGTCTTAACTGGTTTTAACTAGGCAGGACTCATAATGGAGCAAAAATCACTAGCTTTGGAAAGTATTTTATTCACGTGCTTGTATTAGCAATTTTTCCAATATTACCTTCTTCTAGTTTGTCATGCAAGTTTAAAAGATTTAAGCCAATTTAGAAACACTATTGGCAAGAAATGTGTAGTAATTAATAAAAATTACTTATTACTTACTTACTTACTTACTCATTGACTTACACTAATTTTGTGTCATCTATATCAGTATGTAGTTAAACGATTTAGACAATCTATATGCCTCGACTAACTTTAGACGGGCGGCATATCAAGACAATTAGAAACTATCAAATTAAACACAATATGTATTTGACAGATTATTTAAAAATGTATTGTTCTCAACAAGTTTTGGACATTCATATGCGGATGAAACAATGAAAAGGGACAAACATCTTTCTTTTATAACGTGGATATAGTTCACTTTTTACCTAATTTGTAAAATTTTTAATTCCATATTACAAAATGAGACGCAAATTAGTGCTAAATCTTAGCCTCTGGGGCTCCTAAAAAACATTTTTAGCCATGTGAGTGTTTTTAGTTTTGTCCCATTTACTTTTGAAGCCCTGCAGATTCGTCTTCCCCTTTTATCTTTGTTTTACGTTCTGCAATTTTTTGTTTTTTATAACAATGTTACTTTTACTCTTCTACCTTTATTTCGCCATTATCAACTAACTTTAATTCGTCACCCCTCTTGTTCTATCATACCATATCAAAAAAAAAATTCTAACTTTTCGATAAACAGACACTCTTATTTCATCTCACAAAAATACAAAAATCTTAATACAATTCCTCATCATTTCAAACAACTCTCGTCTCTAGGAAGCAAAATTTCTTGTTATTAACATCACATTCACTGAACAGAAGTACTCTAATCGATCATTGCATCCCCTGAAGATGAACATTTCTATGTCAGAAACATTTTGGCAACAATAAATGTTTCAATTCTTTTTCAAATACATATTGTGGAGGCAGCCCGTCTGTTTTATTTAATTGTATCGACTCCACTGCAAGCATGGAATACTTACTGATTAGAGCTTCTATACAAATATGACTTATAATAATTGACAATATGTATCAATGATTTGAAAAGAAATTGCACCCAATGTAGGCTATTTGCGATATTGTTGTACTGAATATAAAGTCATGACGAGTTACATGGTGTTTCTTGGACGTAATATAAGCTCGGTAATATTCACACTAATCAAAGGTGGTCTGATCTCATTGATGAAGATTAGTCTTGGGGCGAAAGGAAAAGTAAAAAGTCATTCTCCACTAATTTAACAAAACTGTTTTTCCTTTTTAAGGTCTACATGGAGCAAAACTTTTTGCTTTTCTTTTTGTTCCAATCTTGTAACTCTAAGCATGAACTATTTCTTCAAATTAAAAATAACCTCGTTGCGACGTAAATATAATGACCGCTTTTAACTGGGGATGTAAAAATAATATTTTAATAACATCATTATTTATTCTATAGATACACGAGAAACTTAGTCGACAATGGCAATGGGAAATACAACCTGATGGCGCTTTGTTGGGGTGAAGGGCACGGGGCGGGGATACACGACCACGCCAACTCACACTGTTTTATGAAAATGCTTCAAGGATCGCTGGAAGAAGTCAGATACGCCTGGCCGGAAGCAGAGAACGAGGAACTCAAGGAGATCGGCAGGAAGAGGTTGGAACTAAACGAAGTTTGTTATATAAACGGTAAGCTAACTTTACCAAGTCAAACAAGTGTAGTCCGACGCACGAATCTACAGCTACGAAAGGAATTTAAGGAATGTGGTCCAAAACTAAACATTGTTGCCATAATACTTTGTTTAAATTTCCATAAAATACTTAATTGTATGTAATTCAAATATATTACATAAAACAATTAGACGTATGCATATCCCTGTATAGTTTATACACCCTGTAACATATTTGATTTATCTTGGTAAACTTAGCAACCCACGTCTAATAGAGCGCGGATTCATGGGCCACAAATTATCACCTGGGACTTAATGCTGGTTTTTGTCTCTTTCTATCATATATAATATTGAATTTGTGGGAAGGTGCTTGTCATCATGACATCTTTAGAAATTTTACAGACATTGGCGGTCTTTGGAATTATAATATTTAATTTATAATTAATAATTATATTTAAACGTATGTAGGTAGCTGTTTGTAAAATGATTTGGAAATTTGTCCATAGTCAAGCTAGGAAAGTATTTGACAATGTTGACTAAATTCTTTAGGTATACATAATCCCTTTAGTTATTTACATACATCAAAATAATGATGTTTTTTAAAAACTTTACTAACTATAATAATTTATTGTATACATATATTAATAACTGTCCGATATTTTACAGGACGATTCCTCAGTTATTTATAAGATGAAAAGTTCATATAAGCGTGGGTCCGCAAGTCCTTTATTCTTGAGATACAGGGTGTTAAGAAAAAAATTTTATTTTTGTTTCTCATAAATAATTTTTGAAGTAATGCCTATCTTTGGACGAAAATTGGTATTTGGGGATTCTTTAATATAAGAAATTCAAATTTGATCTTAGTTTGGCACTTAATTGGCAGCGGCTGCGTTCGGACTGCTATAGAGACCAGTCCAGTCGCGATCGCGCAGCAGAATGCCACCGTTTTCGGCAATTGATGACGAGTGTTTGTAATAACGAAAATTACAAAAATGTTGTAATAAAAGAAAATGCATGGAAAAAAGTGGCAGCAAGTGTAGGGAAGAACGGTAAAGTGTACAAAAGCTTATAATTATACCATATTCAAATCCAAGATGCGTACGAAGGAAACATTGAATGACAACCGTAGCTCTATTTTGAGTGGTCAATCGGCAATAAAACTAAAAGGCCCTGGGCGACAGGGTTGTATTTAGTTTACCGGTGATTTTCGCATTTTTGCATTGTATCGTTTGGTGTTATTGTTTGTTATCGATATCAATATTTGTGTTTTTGACCGTTGTATTTGAATGTATACAGGGTGTTTCAGAAGTACCCTACGTAACTTAGGGTGGTGATTCCTTATGATATTATAAGCCATAGATACATAAGCGCTTTCACTACAAAATACGGATATGAACCGAAGCGGGCTGCTCCAGCCGCGCCAGCCAAACCACCCTGTGGCGACGCCGACGGCCGATCGCTACGCTCGATCGCGAACGCCAGCCGCAGCCGCTGACTGCTCCAGCGAAACCATACCTTGACTAGACAACAAAACTACTAAATTCTAGATTTAGCGGCAGAACACTAACCTGAACTAGCCAAGTCCGACTATGGCCCTATTGATTTAAACCTATGTGGAAAGCTTTTAGTCCGAGAGCGTATGTTGAATTACTATAATTACTCTTACTAATACGATTTTGAATATCGTCTTTTCTAATTTTCCACACAAATTTAAAAGAGGTCTTAAAAAAATGTAACCTAGTTTTAAAACAATGCTCGCAACAAATGTATACAATAATTTTATACAATTAATTAATTTAGTTTATTGTATATTTAAACGGTTCAGGCTCGACTAAGGGTATACACTAGTATACAGTCTCCATATCGAGACAAAAACAAAACAGTTTTTATAAGAATCGGCTATAGCATAAGATGAAAAAGTTAATACCAATTCCTTCAATAGATTTTAGATACGTAAATGCAGCTTTTTTTGTAACCCAGTCTTTCATCCAATATGTTTAGTTTCTTTACCTCTTCTTTTGACTTATACAAAAGCACAAGCTTGATCTCCTAAATCCATCCAAGGGAAAATAATACTGTATCTTGTTTTTAATGTTATGTTAAATGTGTGGCGTTGTATGAATAAACATTGCATGATCATATAGTATAATTCAAACATGTTTTCATATATGCATGCTGGTCCAGTTTGAAGGGCAACGCCGTCTTTTATTTTTAATTTTTTTTTGTAATAGACGCTTCAAGTGATGCCATCGACGTATCCTTTTCGCCGAACCTATCCGATTATCAATTCTCCATCTGTTTAGCGCTTATTTTTTAATATTTCTGACCTAATTTTTTTTGTGGTTTTGATTATTTGATTGATGCATTGATATTATTATGTATTACTAATGTTAACTTGCTCTATGAGTATTACTCGCTTTTAATATGAGTCCTCACGTATGGGAGGACGAAACACTTCGACCATAAATTATGACGACCACTTTAAGTGTCTATTATCACAGATATACAGAGTGGCAAAAAGGTCGTGCATAATGCCTGTAGCTCTTGAATAACCTCGTATACGAAAAAGTGACCTTTATGAAAGTTGTTCAGTAAATTATTCCCTACATTTCTACCCACATGAATGTTTTCTGTTATTTCTGGTTTGGTCCATAGACTAACTTACTTTTTTTAAATGGAAGACCCTGCATATGATTGCATACTTGGATTCTACTGGGAAAACCCTGAATTTTTGAATTTCAAAATTTCACCTCGCATGTGCAAGCGTTTCCGAGATAATGACAGCTCAAAAATGAGAAACTTCCTAATTATAATTATTCCTACCTAATACCCACCAGTTGAGTCAAGGTGTTTTCATGACAGCGGCCTAAGAGGTGTCAATTTTGAGTACGTGTTTAATTTTCTGATTTCTAATTTGTTTACACTATGGTTCATCTGAATGAGAAACAACGAATTGAAATTTTAATAATGAGTGGTTACGGAAATGTGAGGAGATCGCAAGACCAGGTTTGTCAACTTTTTAATGAATTATATCAAAATAAGCCTCCAATAAATCAGTCAACGGTGTGTCGAGTGGTAAAGTAATTTCGAGAAACAGGCAGTGTTAGGGAAGTCTCTAGATCAGGTCGACCTAAAACAGCAACCGGGGGAGACAAAGCATTGGATCAGTCAGTGAAAAATTTGTTTAAGAAGGAGAAGTTGCATCCCAACAAGATAAAGTTGATGCACGAGTTAAACGAGGACGATTTTGATAGAAAAACTGAATTTTGTGAGCTGATGATGGAAACATGCAATAACGATAATAACTTCGCAACAAATATCATTTTCTCTGATGAAACTACTTTCCATTTAAATGGCATTATTAATAGACACAATTATCGTTATTGGTCTGCTGAGAATACTCACGGGTTCCAGGCAGGCCCTATTTTACCAAAAGGCACATAAGGCCCGGGCCTTAGGCCGGTGGAAGGTGGGGCCCGAAAAAGGCTTAAAAAAAACATTAATTAATAACCATTAAGTTTTTATCAAAAAATGGGTTACCATTTTATGGTTCCACGACTAAACTTTTTACAAAAGGGAATGGTAACTATTTAGGCTCGTTGGAATTCCTTAGTGAGATTCACCCGTTTTTATCTGGACACCTCCAGAACAGTAACATAATAGTAACATTGGAAGTGGGCATGTTAACTATCTTTCTTTAGCCATTTTAAATGAATTTATCCACCTTCTTGCAAATGGTTAAAAAATGTTATTATCACAGAATTGCAAGTGGCAAAGTACTTTTCCATTATCGTCGATTCAACGCCCGATATTTCTCATATCGATCAACTAATTGTCATTATAAAATATGTATTACCTAATGGTAAACCAGTAGAAAGGTTTTTAAGTTTTGTGGCAATATTTTTTCATACTGCAGAAAGTCTATCAAATGTTTTACAAACCAAATTAGTGAAATAAAAATAGCGTTAGTAGAGCTAAATGATGATGCAAACCAAAAAAAGTCCATCAGAACAGACGCTGGAGTTTTACTTCATAAAAGCAATTTAGAAAAGAATCCTAGACAGAATAAACTCCACCAGTAAATCTCTACAAGATAATCAAGCCAATCTAACTGCGGCTTGTACGCTATACTGTGTAGTGGATTGATTGAATTTTTTAGAGTGTTAGAGAACAGTTTGATGAAATTGAAGAGGAAGCCAAAAAAATTCAGGCTAATAATAATGATAACAAGGATGAGATTTCAAGATTTCTTAAGAGAAAACAGTATTTTGATAAAGGCCCTGCACAAGACATTACTTTAAGCAGTTCTAAGAACTTTAAAATAAGTACTTCTTTTTCCTATAATATGTGACAAATTGATTTCTGAATTAAAAATGAGAATGCAAGCGTATAATTGTGTAAATGAAGTTTTTGGTGTATTTTTTGCCGAATCCTCGGATGAAAGATTTAATGTAAGTATAAAAAACATTAAAAAATTTTACTATATGGATGAAATTGTACAATTTAAAGCACTTTCTAAATCAAACGATATTTCCTCTAAAGACCCCCAGGAAATGTTAAAATTTTTAATTGATAACAATATTTTGTTAACCTTCTCTAACGTTGAGGTATTGTTGCGAATATATTTAACTTTCCTATCAGTAACGCATCCGGCGAGAGATCATTTTCTACATTAAAATGGGTAAAATCCTATTTAGGAAACTCATTGAATGAATAAAATGTTTTATCTTTGGCCATTCTAAACGTAGAAAGCGATATGCTCGATAAATTAGAAATAGATGCTATCATGGATTAATTTTCTGAAATGAATGTACGTAAAAAAAATGAATTAGGTAGATTTCTTTTTATTATTAGCTCTTTATTTTATTCGTTGTTCCTCAGAAGCAGAAGTTTCTTTTTATTCATTTTTTGTTGTGTTGTTAATTTCCAATTGGAAATTTTGTTCAAGTGTCGTTTAAATATAATTAGTTTTTTATATTATCTAATTTATGTTTTTATCAAATAAAAGTTTCTATTTAAGTTTTTAGAATTATTAAAACCATTTTTTTTAAAATTAGTTAAAAATTTAGTTTTAACTAGACATCTTTTATCATAAAACTTAATAACAAACTGAAGGTGCCAAAGGTAAGCAGAGAAATTCTTCTTGGAAAGTCATAAGATATTGGGGGCACTGAGTTTTATTTGGGCCTTGGGGCCCAACTAAATTAAAAATAGGCCCTGGTTCCAGGAAGGTCATACTCAGAGGCCCGAAAAGGTTAATATTTGGGCGGGCATAGTTGGTAGACATAGGTATTGTGGGACCTTTTTCATAGATGGTAATTTGAATGGCGAAAAATATCTGGACCTCTTCGGGAATCACATAATTTCTTCTTGCAGAATGATTTTACCGGGTGTAAATAACGGCGTAAACGAACAGGTATGGTTCCAGCAAGATGGAGCACCTGCGCATTATGCGGCAAATGTTAGACAATACATAAGCGAACAATTTCCAGGACGTTGGATAGGCAGAAGAGGTGCTACTGACTGGCTAGCGCGATCCCCATACTTAACCCGCTCGACTTCTTTTTGTAGGGACACTTACAGAACAAAGTTAACCGTCCAAATGACTTAGAATCTTTAAAAGTCAGAATTAGAGCTGAAATTCGGGCCATTCCAGAGAACTTCCTTTTAAACGATGTAGACGGGTTCAGGGCGCTCTGCTTAGCAGAAAATGGTGGTCATTTTGAACACCTGATCCACTGAAAAGGGTTTACTTGTTTATTATTCCGATGTTAAGCTGTTCAATTTTCTATGCTAAGTATTTATTTTGTTATTATAAAGTTCGTTACAATTTTAAATAAATAAAAATTTGAAATACAA
This sequence comes from Polydrusus tereticollis, assembly GCA_963920685.1. Taxonomy (NCBI): domain Eukaryota; kingdom Metazoa; phylum Arthropoda; class Insecta; order Coleoptera; family Curculionidae; genus Polydrusus; species Polydrusus tereticollis. The sequence goes on from OY987326.1 coordinate 203,993,517, forward strand.
AAAATTCAGAGTTTTCCCAGTAGAATCCAAATATGCAATCATATGCAGAGTGTACCATTTAAAAAAAAGTGAGTTAATCTCTATGGCAACCAAACCAGAAATGACAGAAAAAATGCATGCAGGTAGAAATGTGGGGAATAATTTACTGAACAACTCTCACAACGGTCACTTTTTCGTATAGGAGGTAATTCAAAAGTTACAGCCATTATGCGCGACTTTTTTGCCACTCTGTATACTGTATATTATAGCTACTGCGTAGCAATATACAGGGTCGTTGGTATGTATGGAAACGGTCGATTATTTCTTAAAGTACAACAGCTAGCCAAAAGTATTTAAGACAAAAGTTTTAGGGTTTTTTATGGTCTATTAGAATTTTAAAAAGCTAAGTATACAGAATGAGTCAGAAAGCCGTAGAGAAATAAAGTTACTTTTGTTTCAATGGAATACCCTATATCTTAGAATACTTTTGGATTTTGCATAAAATCACAATTATTTTATATTAAGTGCATTATAAGTCTAAACCTAATAGTTTCCAAGAAATTGAGTTTTAAAAAATGACATTTTTGAATTATGACAGCTTCTAGCTTTCTAACGATAGGTACGTCTTAAAGTTAAACGGCTTACGTGTCCCTATATCTTAGTTTTTAACTCTCTTTCTAAAAGTTTCAACTTCCGGATGTAGCTCAAAAGCCGTAAATATAGTACTGCCGGTTTAACCGTAAGTTGGTATTTTCGGGAAGATAATAAAAAAGTAAGATAGGGACATGTAAGCCGCTTTGCTCTATAGCGCACCGTTAGAAAGCTAGTAGCTGTCAAAGTACAAAAATGTAATTTTTCAAAAGTCGATATCTCGGAAACTATTAGGTTTAGACTTGTAATGCACTTATTAAAAAATAATTGCTATTCCACGTAAAATTCAAAAATATTCTAAGATATAGGGTGTTCCATTAAAAAAAACTTTGCTTCTCTACGGTTTTGTGACTCATCCTGAATACTTATTTTTTTTTAATTCTAACAGACCTTAAAAAACCCTAAAACTTTTGTCTAAAACATATTTTGCTAACTGTTTTACTTTAGGAAGTAATCGACCGTTTCCATACATACCAACGACCCTGTATATCTGTGCTATAATGTAGGAATTTCTGCATTTACTGTATTTAGGATATTTCTGAGTATTTCAATGTTTCGGCTATACCTTGTTATCAAAATTGTTTTAAATTACCGCGTAAAAACAATAGATCATTTATTATTTTATTTCGCATAGCAACTGATTAATCCGTAATTTCGCAAACTATATAATAATATTTCTTATGCCGATCGATATGTTGGGTATTTACAAACACATCAAGATAGTGTTAATGACCGAGGCAATAGGTATTTACGAAACTATTTTTTAATAATTTTTCAGATTCGTTGGGGCTTCACAGAGTTGAAAACGTCTCCAGTTATGATACCGCCATAAGTTTACACCTGTATTGTCCACCTTATGAACGATGTTCAGTATTTAACCAAACAAATGGAAAGAGGACTACGGCTACTGTCACATTCTATTCTATGTTTGGAAAACGAAACAAGGTAATGCAAAAATAAATATAAATATGTCTTTCCGAATAAGAATCCGCAGTCGCAGGAGCACATAAATGTTTTGAGGTAATGAGGACATTTAGCATTTTCCTTAAATCACATTTTCTGCAAACTGTGAAAAATTTTAATTTTCTGACGCCTCTAAAGCGTTTAAAATAAATTACAACGGATTTTAAAGAAGCATTGATTCCATTTTCAAAATCCATTCGAATTTTGTGCCTGGATAAGAATTACAATACAAGAGGATGCTATGTTTTTCAATTATGTTATATTTTCTGATGAAGCCCTTCCATAACACCAGTTGTGTAAATAGACAGCCCAAACTTTCATCACAGAAAATCCGCGATATTTAAGACAAATCCTTAAACAGCGGTCACTGAAGTTTATTGGCAGACGTATCTCAATATACTAGAAATAGGATGTGGTTTCAGCAAGATGATGCTCCAGCATACGGGATGTAAGAAATTATCTTGATCAGACCTTTCGCGATCAATGGGTTGGTGGAAACGGACCTACCCGCTGGCCAGCTAGATCACCAGATCTAACAAAACTCGACTTTCTTTATGGGGACACGTGTTTAAAGAAAATTGTATAATAAAAATCCGCTCACAACTGCTAGTCATATGTAGCAAAGAATAAGAGACGTGTTGAATAGGATTTCACCAGAAATGTTAAGGGAAGTAAAAAAGAAATTTTCAAAATTTGTATTCAGATGATCAAAATAGAAGACATTTCTAACATTAACTGTAGTATCACCTATGTTTAATTTTAATTTGACAAAAAATTAGATTGAATTGTCAATTTTGAAACCTTTTTTTAACATCCTGTTGTTAGATAAATACTGTTTGATTCATAGTATCTCTAGACCCCTTGCCATAAATCTCACATAATGGCGTTGTTTCTTTAATTTTTTTCCCAGGGTTACAAAACTTTTCAATTGATTACTCTTAAACCACCAAAGCAAATTAAGTAAAATTGTAGGACATTATAATGGACAATAATACGAACCTAAATATGCAAAAAATACGGGGTCTCATTTACAAGAATACCAGTTTATGATATCACACTTTGTTATGAGACACCCTGCATATGTGAATTTGTTCCCTGGAATATATCCTATGGTATGCTTCATTCCACAATTATTCGTCGATTTCTCGACCGCAATAAAATTTAAATGACAACCCTCAGTCGTAATCCCAACCATAAATAACTTGCTTGACAAATATCTATTGTGTAGGCACCGGACCTTTTGAAAGGGTACAGGTCCTGATTGCCTACTAAATTCAATAGTTTAGATTAGCTATTTTCAACAAAACAACAAATATAAAATAATAGGTAAGTATCTTTATTTTAATCATGTAATTAAATAGCTATTAATATTTATACAAAAATACTAATCTACAATATTATAATAATACAAAGGCGGAGCTTTTTACCATAAAAGTAAAAAAAAATCTAAACAGTTTAGATTACTAGATAATTCTTCTATTTTTTCTGCAGAACTATGGTCTATCTGGGAGTCTCTCTTGTATTGTATAGAGTTTGAGGACAATAATAATTTTGTTATATTTTCCGATAGTAGAAGTTCATTACAGGCAATAGAAAATTGTAGAAATAAGGACCCTGCCAATTATATAGTTAAAAAAATAATAAATACTTTTAAAATATTAAAAAATCTTAATAAAAATGTCACTTTTGTCTGGATTAAGGCTCATATCGGAATATTGGAAAATGAAATTGTCGATGGTTTAGCTAAAAACGCAACAAAAATCACAAGTTTTACTAAAAACTTCTATATACCTTATACAGATATTTTCGCACTATCTAAAAAAAAAATGTATTGTAATTGGCAGGACCAGTTTAACCAATCAAACAAGGGTTATTTATATAGAATGATGTTTCCCCAAATCAATAAAAAACCTTGGTTTGTTGAAGAATCAAACCGTAGTTTTATTAGAACTATTTCACGCATTCGTAATGGACATGCACTGTACCCAAAATATAGGAAAAAAATAGGACTACAAGTGGGCGAGAATTGCGAATGCGGAGAATTAGGAACTTTAGAACACAGCATATTGGGGTGCCAAGCGCATGCATTAACTATTAATATATTATTCAATAAATTAAGAAAGATTGTGAACTTTCCATTTAATTTGGAAAGTCTAATTATTACTGGCAATAATAATGTATATAGAATACTATATGAATCTATTGTGAAAAGAGATATAAAATTATAATAATAAAAAAAAAAAAAAAAAAAAAAGGAAAAAAAAAAAAAAAAGGAAAAAAGGAACAAGAAATGCTAGAATTTACAACTTAACTAGACAATAACTGTTAAAGATAAAGATATTTAGATATTTTATGTTATAGTAATAATAGGAATAGTATATTTTAGATTATAAAAAGCCTAAATCCCAGTAAATTTTGGAAGTGACAAAATAGAAATTTGAAAATTGAATAAAGAGAGATGCTGGCCAGTAGATAATCTAAGGCGTTCCGGGATTAGAGTTGAGCTTTTTTACATGTAAATCTCCATAAGGAAATTTAAGGTCCATTCTGTTTTTCAAGCGAACCGACGCCGGGTCAGGGGCGTACTAAACATTTTGGCCCCTCGGAGGGCGTCGCGACGTCAAAATTTTTAACTCATACAACCTCTTCCAAACTAACTACCCATAATATGCCACTGTCTTCTGAGAGTTGACGATCAATGCAGAAAAAAAGCTGGTTTCTTCGGGGATAGAACCCGCGTCCATCGGCACATGCAGGCTACGCCCTAACCATTAGGCTACGTTGTCTTGCGGTAAATGTTATTCGTGGTGGTTGATATGCTTACAATGCAGACGCGTTTCCGTATCGGTCGCGCAGGGGCGCAGATGTTACCCACGAGTATTTCTTTGTTATCTTTACAAACGCGTTTCAGCTTGTTAATCGAAGTAAAACGTAACAGTTTAGGCTGATTTAAACAATTTATATTTTTTTATTTACAATAAAATTGTACATAATATGAACAATAAATATCGTCAAACTGTGCTGTTGTTAGATGCAACACAATTAAATATAAGAAACATAAAAAATTTATTAGTTTTTCAAGAAAACGTGCAAATAAGATTAACATCACACCACGGTTATATTATACTGCGTCGTAAAAAGAAGTGCCGTAATGCAATTTGATCAATTTTTAGTTACCTACTAAGTAGGTGGGTACCTATAGATATACGTACCTACAGTTTTATGGTAATTTTGGTGGTGCGAAATCCGTTTTTCGCTTTTAAGAAAGCAGTATTTTCACCCTATAGGCATTTAAACCTTTTTTAAATCTTAAGTTAATATTTTGCATTTGTAAGTTATAAAATCAGGTATAACAGACAAAAGGTAATAAATATTACTGTATCTAACAGTTACGAAAACTATATTCTAAATTTCCTCAATTGCTTTATGGGTAAAATGTATTACCTACCTATCCTCCTCTATGCATATACTTAGGTACCTAACTTAGAAAGCCTTAGGTGTTTTTTCCTTATGTAGGTAGGTTTTTGACATTTGAATGCTGCCACAATATCTAGCAGTAGATACCTACGCAAGTACACATTTTTTTTTATTGATTTTGCACCAAAATAATTAAAATACATCCATGAGCCAGATTTACTGTGCATATTTAATTATTTTACCTTTATTATACAATGCAGATTAGTTCGAATATAAAAATACCATATAGTAAGTGCTTGTCTCAACAGTAAGGATTTTTCTGTTTTGATTTTTAGCAGAGTGAACTAGGTATAATAATTTTAAAACGCCGTAAGCGTATTTTATAACAACAAAATATTTTGTTCGCATTCTGAAACTATTACCTACCAATAAATTTATATCAAAAAATACCCCCAAAAATAAATTGTATCTGAAAAGAATAGCTTAATGCAAAAGGTAACTAAAACAAAAAAAATGTGTTAACCTACCCCATTTTCCCAGAATTCTCATTTTGCACATACGACACTCGTCGTTACGAGAATTATTTTTAAATAAAACAACTAACAATGTTTAAATAATATATATTTATTGACACTACCTACTACACAAATAATTTCTTTGAACATTTTTACAGATATAAAATACACAATATACTTATTATTCCTTTTTTTTCCAAATTATATTTGCATATCAACATAATATCCCCATCTGTTCTGTAATATATACCTATGACAATTACAAATTGTATAGGAATGGTCAATAGTGTAATACTTACAACCTAAACTTAAAACTAAGTGATAACAAGGTTTAAATAGTTTCACGTAGGTACTTAGCACAAATACAAATCCTTTCAAACAGTTATAGATACATATTCGCTTAATTATTTTAACATTTAGAAACCAATTAACAATCGAAAGTCAACAGAAATAAGATAAAAAATGATTTGGGCTGGCTCTTAAACAGAATAATAATAATAGACATTTTTTAATGTAATTAACTTGCGTTGGGTTACATTCTTGGTGAAACCGTATATTATCCATTATGGGTAAAAATAATAATAATTAATAACTTCTTTGAAAATGATCCGAAAGAGTCGAAACACGCGTGCCAGTAACTGAATAAATAGTGAAACAACAAGTAATTTTATTTTTACCCATAATGACATTTTTTAATTTCATGTGGTAATTTATTAATCATTTTCAAACTTATAACATTAATTTGGGAATTTATAAATTATTTGTGATCTGTTTTAATTTTAAATATGTATTTGTTTATATTCTTGTAGATAAACATGTTTAGGAGTATACACTCCTGGAAAAGTTAGATTGATTGTTAGGTAAAATATATTTTTGACTAGCCTTCCATTATCGAACAATGTCCCCAAGGAATCGTGTCAGCAGAGGATTTTGAAATTCGTCTCTTATCATCATGAGGGCTTAAACCTATCTTACTTTGTTTTACACTATATATATCATGATTTTTGGATCTTATTAAATTCTGTGAAATCTGTTTATCCGTAAATGTTTGCAGACACTTAACATAATCTTCAAATGATATTTGATTTTCAATTACCGACTTCTTAATACCTTTAATTTTTTTTGTTAACCCCTTTTTCGAAAGATAACATTCAATTTTTTGTCGTTGTTTACCAGTCACCGCCAGTTTCAATCTTTCTTGTTCTATTTCGTCAAAGGTAAAATGCACTTTTGTAGCATACATTTTAGATCTAAGCCCTATGAAATGAGTCATAATTCGCCCATTGTTCTCATCTTTCATCATTCCAAGAACTTTTTTATTAACCTTTGGAATTCCATATATGTTGTCCACAAGGTAATCAGATGTATCAAAATATTGTTGACAGTCTCTTCTAATGACTTCATAAATATCTATATTTCTAATTTCATATATTAGCGAATCGGTATCGGTATAAAGGACATTGCAATTAGAGAAATTTTGCAGCATGTAATTATAATGAAAATCGTAAATGGTAGTTTTGGCTATATCTAGAATAGACATTCCTACATAGATAGGTTTGTTGAAATAAATTTTTGACTTTGCAAGTTCGATAATTACAAAATTTTCATTTATTATAGTACATGTTTTAAATTCAGGCTTTGATATTAAAGCTTCGGCTCCATAGCGTCCTTCCCAATTCATAACTAATTTCACTGAGGAATAATTCCGAACATTCTCCATAGTCTTTCCAAATACAGCATTGTTCATAAGCTTAAATAAATTTTTCTCAAATTCATTTTTAGCTGCCTGTCTTAGACTAGTATTCAAATCAATATAAGGCTTTAACCATGGATATTGACTAAATGACAGCACCCTATGTATTTTTTTTAATTGCACCCCTAATGCTAATGCCTGCTTTAAGTTCCTATAGTGAATGACATATTTATCCTTGTCATGCAGGGTAGCCAGAAGTTTTATATTGTTAGCACCCTCAGGTTTTTGATGTTCTGGACAAAGTGGAAGGTCTGAAAATTTATTATGTAGTTCGAAGGGAATTTTTAAATCAACTTCTAAGATATATCCTGTGTCAGCTTCTTCAGAGACATTGACTGCATTAAGACTGTTAATTTCTTCACTAGAAAGCCATTTAAAGCATCCATACGGCAGATATTGAGACATTGCCCAACCATATTGGTTATTTATGTCAAAATACATCAAATATGACTCCTCTTTATTAGCGTCGTATGAAGGCATGTACTTATTATTGGCTTCAGCATATCGCTTAGAACACTGACTTAATCCCCCTCTTATGCCTTTTTCAACAAACATAATCATATCTAAATCGGTCAACAGTTCGAGTTTTACTTGACTTGTTCTAGACATTTGAAATAACATGCATTGCCAAGCATACCCCGGCAAGGTGTACGCATGTGTAGGAGAAATGCCGTAGGTTTTAAAAGATGTCTTGCGAAATTGTTCAAAAATATCTGCTAGAAGCAAAATATCAGTTTTAAGATAAAGATCAGAATAATCTTGCATTGTCTTGCAACCTAAAGAGTTCCAGACTTTTTGCGCATGAGCATAATCCATATCGCTTATCAGAGAGTCATTCAATCTGTTATAGAATTGAATTTTTAAAGGCAATTTGGTTTCGCTCAATTTATCCCAACTACTCATGAAATCATATGGAAATACTCCTTTCCTACAGAGCAATGAAAACTGATCTTCAGAGAGCTCCGCAAATTCAGATTTAAGAATTGGATAATCTGATAAGTATGATGCTAACTTATCTAACCCAGAAGCCAAAAATCGAAAACTATCTATAAATCTTAACTGCACCAAATTTTCCGGAATATTTTTCGTAAATGAAATATATTTCTCTTTGTTCACAGGTAAAATATCGATTTTTCCTGGTACCTCTGCCAATGCCTTTAATACCAAATGACCATCATAGGAACTCATATTATGGAAAAGAACGGGTATTGTATGACTATCTTGAAAGTTAAGATTACATTTTTCGTGAGCTGCCCCTCTTATTTTACCAGTGATATGACTGTGATCTCGAACTATAATGTCGTCAGGCGAGAATGGTTTTTCGCAAATATGACACAGCTTGGAACTATATAAAATCTGATTTTGTTCAGCAGAAAGATTTTCCATGGGCAAATCACACAAAAAGACTGTCTCAACGTCTTCAGCAAAACTAACAAGTTCCTTAACAAACCATTGCATGCAGTCTTGTCCAGTGTGCGACTTATAAAATGAGAGAGTATCATCATATGAACATTTAACATAAAACCCCACGCTATACGGAATGTGTTTTTGGTAGTTTAAAGTTGCTTTACTTCCAAAATCTTCAATTGGATCCAGAAGACATTCAGTGTCCGCATAAATTATAAAGGGGGCTTCTTCCTTGAATTTTTGAATTCTACCCACTTTTGCTCCTCTGTTGGAATTTTAGGTACTGCACCGTTGTTTACCATCTCACAATCTTGAATATGTTTATTTAACTTCTCTTCAGAATAGAAAAAGTGAAGACAACGGTCGCAAATATACTTTTTTTGTTCATGACTACTGAGCTGTTTTGACATTAAGCGAGATAGGTTTTTTATCCATACAAAATGCTGCTTAGCAGAGAAAATGTCTGTGTCTATTTCAGCATCATCTGTATCATAATACTTATCCTGTACCAATAAAATATTTACATGTTTTTCTACTCTGGCTTTTGTTAAATAAGCTGGGATAACATTAAACTTATTTCGATATTTTTCCAGCCGATAAATATTTATTGATAAATAATTCTGGTGTTCAAATCTAGATACTTGTCGCAAAGTCATAGGAAATTGTATTCCCTTCAAATTCAGTACTGTCTTAGGATCTGGGTATGATGACGGCAAGTTATAATTGTACTTATTAGGATATAAAGCTGACGTCACAGCCCAGGCAAAACACATATTATCATTATTTTGTACATTGATACAAGCTTGCTTGTTTTGAATGAAAGGAGGTAGCTTAATATAACTACCTACACGAAGAGGATTATACTTATTTATAGATACTGTCAAATTTACTAGCTTCTTTAAAGCCCAACCACTATCTTTTTCCTGAAACTCCTCCAATTTAGTTAACAACTGATCTTGCACATTTTCTAGAAACCATTCATCGAAGTTAGTATTTTGGTCAATAACAGCATTCTTTGAATTAAGATATTTATATTCACTTAGAGTTAGACTGTCTTTAGTAACTTGGAACTCTCCACATAGCACAGCGTTAACCTTAAAGGAATTATCAACTTTTAAACAATTTTGAATTCTTCTTTTAAGTAAGGCTGCACAGTCTTCTAGGAACGATTTAGCATCGGTGTTTTTCAGGTTTGTGATTATTCCAGTCCTGACTCTAGATTTAAATGCTGAGTGTAAGTCATCCCATTTAACACGATGTGTTGCTGTCTCCTTTCGTTCTGCATATCCAAACCCGGTTACTTCCAATGCTCTAATAATCGCCGTAAAGCTTTTTACCCGGGCTAATAACGTTAAAAGATGCTGCTTTTCTGCAATAGATGTAGAATTTTTAAGAGCCGTTGAAATTAATTTTGATGCTTTATAACATCGCTTAACTCCGATATTCACAGCTGTTTTATTATTCTTCAAATTGGCATCCAAAAAAAATTTATTTAAATCTTCAACAAGACCATCGGCAAAAGACATCTTGAATAATTTTTATATGTTAGACTCTAGACAGGTCTTTCCTCTGTAACAGTCAGAGCGATACTAAAATAATATAAATTGGTTGAAATGTTTTATAGACTGTAGCTAGTAGTATTCGGCAAAGTTCGTATAAGTTCGATTAATTAAACTCATGTAAAACGAAGTATCTGAAAAAAAAAAGAGAGTCTATAATACCACTTTGAAAATTAAACTTATCTACTAGTTATGGTGGGCTATATCTTAATAAGACCGCAACCTCCATGCAGTCATCGTGCCTCATCAACCATCGTATTAAATCTATAAGTAAATATGAAAAATGCGAAATGCATGATTTACTTAAATTATTGGCCCAATTCTCAAAATTGAATTATTTACAACGGAAAAAAAAAGTTCGTAGAAACCAGCAAAAAAAAATGTATAAAAGAGCAACAGAAACAATATAATATATTTTAAATGACTAGCACATTCTTTAAAACAGTACTACAACCAAGCCAAATAACTCTTTTATGTGCTGTATAAAAGAACAAAAAGGTGTTCCTAAGACAGCGTAAGATTGCTTCACAGCTACGCAGCCTGCTTTGAACACAGGTGTTACAACGTAGCTCCATAATCTTACTATACTCTAAGCGGGCGAGGATGTCAATAGGTTCTAATATATTCTTCAATACATCTTAATAGCATAATCGTTAAATATAAGTGGAAACTATATGCAGAAATGAGTTTCCTGTAACATTTTATCAACAATGCATAAGACACATAAGAAAGCATCTATTTATGGCTTAAATTTATTAGGGTTTGATACTAAAAGAGATTTTGATAATATGCCATTAGTTAAATACATTTTCCAGTGAGCCGTATAACAGAATAAAAAAGAGGTTCCTCAGACTGCGTAAGATTGCTTCACAGCTAGGCGGCCTGGCATATAACTTAACTCCACTATCTTACTATTCTCAAAAGTAGAGAGGACGTCAGTAGATTCTAAGTGCATAATCATTAAATATAAGGGGAAACTACATGAAAAGATGAGTTTCCCGTAACATTTTACTGATAATGCATCTCATAAGCTCATAAGAAAACATGCATTTAAGTATTGTAATGAAAAATGTACCAAGTTGTAATGTTTAAAGATAGTTTGATAATATGCCGTTGGTTAAATATATTTTTTAATGGTCCATGTAGCAGAATAAAAAGAGATCACTAAGACGGCGTACAAGACAAACAACAAGTTTCAACCGCGAAGCCCTAAAGGTTAAATGGAAATATGCTCACCAAGTCAATAGGTTAATACGTCACCAGTCGTACTTCTTCGGGGTTCGGAGAACTCGGATCAAGCAAAGCACCTCAACGGTCGACAATCTCGAAAGGAGATAAATTAATATGTAACGCAATTGTTAATAAATAGGCAATTACGAGAAAATCGATTCAAACAAATTATCATTTATAATTGGTAGAATAGTATTTATGACGGCGGTTAGTGAAAGAACGGAAATTTTCTAATGTAAAATAATAAAAATAAAAAATTATTTGTCTGCGTAACTTGCTTTTAAATAAAATACATAGGTTCAAGAAATAAAAACTTAGTAACTTCGTTACAAATCAATGGATTTAATATATCAAAAATTGTCCCGTTTATATTCCATACATGCGGGACATGCTGCATACTTGACATATTCAGTATATTAAATTTAATAGAACTAAAAAAATTTTAAACCAGAGATATCTAAAAAGAAAACAGACTATCTTATCAAAAATAAACTCAAGAATACCAGTTTAACCGTTCAACACATTATAAAAATTACCACATTTCTACACTAAAAAATATTTCCTTAAACCATTAATGGCCAATGCCTCAACTTAATAGACATTAAATGCGTTGCCATATAATGTTTAAATGAGTTTTGATAATATACCATTAGTTAAATGTATGTTTCAATAATCTACCTATGTATGTTACAGAGATCCTATATTTTTATTTACGGTCAATTCATCTTTATTCGCCAATCGTCTCAAACGAGTCTGCTTTTGAAAGTAATATAGCGTTAGTATTCAGAAAATATTAATGATATCGGAGCCTAAAACATCCTTGACACTAAAAAATCGTCGTGTTTCCTCACAAAACCCATCATCTTGCCTATTTAGCTTGCTTTCCTATTGTTTAGCAGGTTAAATAAAATTATTATTTCGCTCTTTTTGTCTGTACTGAATCGTTAGGGGAATACAAATTCTAGTCCTATAAGAGAGACAGCTAAAATTAATGTAAGCAATCAGAAATCCTACACTATGAGCTACTTAGTTAAAATTTCATATTTCCTTGCTGGGTCAGGCAAAATTTGTGATGTGTCGGTCAAAATTTATAAAAATACAAAAAAAAAATGCTAGATGCATTTTTAGCGTGACTTTCTATCTAATACCATCTTATTTCAAGGTATAATTCGGTTGCCAAAATGAGAATAAAATAATTTTCTCATGGTTTATGTCATCTTAAAAAGTCAAATGGTCATATTCTGTCAGATACATTCAAATTTAAATATTTTCTCCAAGAAGAATTTTAAGATAGTATTATAGTAAATAAAAATTCTATGCCTCCAATATTTCTTGGAAACATATCGTGTTCTAGCGACATAACCCAAAAGTACCTCTATTCAGAAACGCATCGTACTTTTCTTGTCAAACTTGACTTTGTTGTAATGTTGTATGCAGGGCACTTTGAAAACAAAAATTAGATTAGAAACCGCCGCCTCTTAAGGCATACTTTTTTTAGGTCTTACATAGGGTACATTGGTATACAGAACAAATGTCATCTTTAATTGTCTCATTGTCCCATCCATTACATACATTACTATAATCATCTTAAAGCACCTGTTACCAGCATTATCTGTTTTTTATGGTTTTCATAAAACATAGCGATTACCGATAAAAATTATACGAAAACTTGATAAATAACTTTTTTTTTTTCAACTGAAATATTCTGGTTTTCGGCGGAAAAATGTTACTTTTAACTAAAAATGAATATACGCGATACTCAGATGATCTTTTTTTTTTATATTTTTGTAGGATAATTCACCACTATGTTGTACTTGAGAGAGGACATTCTTGAAAAATCCTCAAATTTCTCTACAATTTTGTTCCTTCTAGGGTTAAATTCACAAAGAAAACCCTGTATTCTTATCTTTCAGGTTGGTATATTAAAAAGGGATTATTAGTATGGCAATATTAATTAACGCTTGTTTTTTTTGTCGTATGAAGAGTTGACATTTTTTTTCCACTCCAATGGTTGCGATGCAGGGGGTCGGGTTTCATCATAATCTTTCAGGGTAGCTCAGGTTTGATTGCATGTACTAAGGTTAGTGCTCCTTGCAATCGGTTTCAGGTTTGACGCGCCCCCCTCAGGTTAGTTCAGGTTTCTCAAACACAATTTATTGTGCTACAGCACCCAAAATCTTAATTCCAGTCACCTAACTTATTCACAATAAATTGTGTTTGAGAAACCTGAACTAACCTGAGGGGGGCGCGTCAAACCTGAAACCGATTGCAAGGAGCACTAACCTTAGTACATGCAATCAAACCTGAGCTACCCTGAAAGATTATGATGAAACCCGACCCCCTGCATCGCAACCATTGGAGTGGAAAAAAAATGTCAACTCTTCATACGACAAAAAAAACAAGGGTTAATTAATATTGCCATACTAATAATCCCTTTTTAATATACCAACCTGAAAGATAAGAATACAGGGTTTTCTTTGTGAATTTAACCCTAGAAGGAACAAAATTGCAGAGAAATTTGAGGATTTTTCAAGAATGTCCTCTCTCAAGTACAACATAGTGGTGAATTATCCTACAAAAATATAAAAAAAAAAAGATCATCTGAGTATCGCGTATATTCATTTTTAGTTAAAAGTAACATTTTTCCGCCGAAAACCAGAATATTTCAGTTGAAAAAAAAAAAAGTTATTTATCAAGTTTTCGTATAATTTTTATCGGTAATCGCTATGTTTTATGAAAACCATAAAAAACAGATAATGCTGGTAACAGGTGCTTTAAGATGATTATAGTAATGTATGTAATGGATGGGACAATGAGACAATTAAAGATGACATTTGTTCTGTATACCAATGTACCCTATGTAAGACCTAAAAAAAGTATGCCTTAAGAGGCGGCGGTTTCTAATCTAATTTTTGTTTTCAAAGTGCCCTGCATACAACATTACAACAAAGTCAAGTTTGACAAGAAAAGTACGATGCGTTTCTGAATAGAGGTACTTTTGGGTTATGTCGCTAGAACACGATATGTTTCCAAGAAATATTGGAGGCATAGAATTTTTATTTACTATAATACTATCTTAAAATTCTTCTTGGAGAAAATATTTAAATTTGAATGTATCTGACAGAATATGACCATTTGACTTTTTAAGATGACATAAACCATGAGAAAATTATTTTATTCTCATTTTGGCAACCGAATTATACCTTGAAATAAGATGGTATTAGATAGAAAGTCACGCTAAAAATGCATCTAGCATTTTTTTTTTGTATTTTTATAAATTTTGACCGACACATCACAAATTTTGCCTGACCCAGCAAGGAAATATGAAATTTTAACTAAGTAGCTCATAGTGTAGGATTTCTGATTGCTTACATTAATTTTAGCTGTCTCTCTTATAGGACTAGAATTTGTATTCCCCTAACGATTCAGTACAGACAAAAAGAGCGAAATAATAATTTTATTTAACCTGCTAAACAATAGGAAAGCAAGCTAAATAGGCAAGATGATGGGTTTTGTGAGGAAACACGACGATTTTTTAGTGTCAAGGATGTTTTAGGCTCCGATATCATTAATATTTTCTGAATACTAACGCTATATTACTTTCAAAAGCAGACTCGTTTGAGACGATTGGCGAATAAAGATGAATTGACCGTAAATAAAAATATAGGATCTCTGTAACATACATAGGTAGATTATTGAAACATACATTTAACTAATGGTATATTATCAAAACTCATTTAAACATTATATGGCAACGCATTTAATGTCTATTAAGTTGAGGCATTGGCCATTAATGGTTTAAGGAAATATTTTTTAGTGTAGAAATGTGGTAATTTTTATAATGTGTTGAACGGTTAAACTGGTATTCTTGAGTTTATTTTTGATAAGATAGTCTGTTTTCTTTTTAGATATCTCTGGTTTAAAATTTTTTTAGTTCTATTAAATTTAATATACTGAATATGTCAAGTATGCAGCATGTCCCGCATGTATGGAATATAAACGGGACAATTTTTGATATATTAAATCCATTGATTTGTAACGAAGTTACTAAGTTTTTATTTCTTGAACCTATGTATTTTATTTAAAAGCAAGTTACGCAGACAAATAATTTTTTATTTTTATTATTTTACATTAGAAAATTTCCGTTCTTTCACTAACCGCCGTCATAAATACTATTCTACCAATTATAAATGATAATTTGTTTGAATCGATTTTCTCGTAATTGCCTATTTATTAACAATTGCGTTACATATTAATTTATCTCCTTTCGAGATTGTCGACCGTTGAGGTGCTTTGCTCGATCCGAGTTCTCCGAACCCCGAAGAAGTACGACTGGTGACGTATTAACCTATTGACTTGGTGAGCATATTTCCATTTAACCTTTAGGGCTTCGCGGTTGAAACTTGTTGTTTGTCTTGTACGCCGTCTTAGTGATCTCTTTTTATTCTGCTACATGGACCATTAAAAAATATATTTAACCAACGGCATATTATCAAACTATCTTTAAACATTACAACTTGGTACATTTTTCATTACAATACTTAAATGCATGTTTTCTTATGAGCTTATGAGATGCATTATCAGTAAAATGTTACGGGAAACTCATCTTTTCATGTAGTTTCCCCTTATATTTAATGATTATGCACTTAGAATCTACTGACGTCCTCTCTACTTTTGAGAATAGTAAGATAGTGGAGTTAAGTTATATGCCAGGCCGCCTAGCTGTGAAGCAATCTTACGCAGTCTGAGGAACCTCTTTTTTATTCTGTTATACGGCTCACTGGAAAATGTATTTAACTAATGGCATATTATCAAAATCTCTTTTAGTATCAAACCCTAATAAATTTAAGCCATAAATAGATGCTTTCTTATGTGTCTTATGCATTGTTGATAAAATGTTACAGGAAACTCATTTCTGCATATAGTTTCCACTTATATTTAACGATTATGCTATTAAGATGTATTGAAGAATATATTAGAACCTATTGACATCCTCGCCCGCTTAGAGTATAGTAAGATTATGGAGCTACGTTGTAACACCTGTGTTCAAAGCAGGCTGCGTAGCTGTGAAGCAATCTTACGCTGTCTTAGGAACACCTTTTTGTTCTTTTATACAGCACATAAAAGAGTTATTTGGCTTGGTTGTAGTACTGTTTTAAAGAATGTGCTAGTCATTTAAAATATATTATATTGTTTCTGTTGCTCTTTTATACATTTTTTTTTTGCTGGTTTCTACGAACTTTTTTTTTCCGTTGTAAATAATTCAATTTTGAGAATTGGGCCAATAATTTAAGTAAATCATGCATTTCGCATTTTTCATATTTACTTATAGATTTAATACGATGGTTGATGAGGCACGATGACTGCATGGAGGTTGCGGTCTTATTAAGATATAGCCCACCATAACTAGTAGATAAGTTTAATTTTCAAAGTGGTATTATAGACTCTCTTTTTTTTTTCAGATACTTCGTTTTACATGAGTTTAATTAATCGAACTTATACGAACTTTGCCGAATACTACTAGCTACAGTCTATAAAACATTTCAACCAATTTATATTATTTTAGTATCGCTCTGACTGTTACAGAGGAAAGACCTGTCTAGAGTCTAACATATAAAAATTATTCAAGATGTCTTTTGCCGATGGTCTTGTTGAAGATTTAAATAAATTTTTTTTGGATGCCAATTTGAAGAATAATAAAACAGCTGTGAATATCGGAGTTAAGCGATGTTATAAAGCATCAAAATTAATTTCAACGGCTCTTAAAAATTCTACATCTATTGCAGAAAAGCAGCATCTTTTAACGTTATTAGCCCGGGTAAAAAGCTTTACGGCGATTATTAGAGCATTGGAAGTAACCGGGTTTGGATATGCAGAACGAAAGGAGACAGCAACACATCGTGTTAAATGGGATGACTTACACTCAGCATTTAAATCTAGAGTCAGGACTGGAATAATCACAAACCTGAAAAACACCGATGCTAAATCGTTCCTAGAAGACTGTGCAGCCTTACTTAAAAGAAGAATTCAAAATTGTTTAAAAGTTGATAATTCCTTTAAGGTTAACGCTGTGCTATGTGGAGAGTTCCAAGTTACTAAAGACAGTCTAACTCTAAGTGAATATAAATATCTTAATTCAAAGAATGCTGTTATTGACCAAAATACTAACTTCGATGAATGGTTTCTAGAAAATGTGCAAGATCAGTTGTTAACTAAATTGGAGGAGTTTCAGGAAAAAGATAGTGGTTGGGCTTTAAAGAAGCTAGTAAATTTGACAGTATCTATAAATAAGTATAATCCTCTTCGTGTAGGTAGTTATATTAAGCTACCTCCTTTCATTCAAAACAAGCAAGCTTGTATCAATGTACAAAATAATGATAATATGTGTTTTGCCTGGGCTGTGACGTCAGCTTTATATCCTAATAAGTACAATTATAACTTGCCGTCATCATACCCAGATCCTAAGACAGTACTGAATTTGAAGGGAATACAATTTCCTATGACTTTGCGACAAGTATCTAGATTTGAACACCAGAATTATTTATCAATAAATATTTATCGGCTGGAAAAATATCGAAATAAGTTTAATGTTATCCCAGCTTATTTAACAAAAGCCAGAGTAGAAAAACATGTAAATATTTTATTGGTACAGGATAAGTATTATGATACAGATGATGCTGAAATAGACACAGACATTTTCTCTGCTAAGCAGCATTTTGTATGGATAAAAAACCTATCTCGCTTAATGTCAAAACAGCTCAGTAGTCATGAACAAAAAAAGTATATTTGCGACCGTTGTCTTCACTTTTTCTATTCTGAAGAGAAGTTAAATAAACATATTCAAGATTGTGAGATGGTAAACAACGGTGCAGTACCTAAAATTCCAACAGAGGAGCAAAAGTGGGTAGAATTCAAAGATTTCAAATTCAAGGAAGAAGCCCCCTTTATAATTTATGCGGACACTGAATGTCTTCTGGATCCAATTGAAGATTTTGGAAGTAAAGCAACTTTAAACTACCAAAAACACATTCCGTATAGCGTGGGGTTTTATGTTAAATGTTCATATGATGATACTCTCTCATTTTATAAGTCGCACACTGGACAAGACTGCATGCAATGGTTTGTTAAGGAACTTGTTAGTTTTGCTGAAGACGTTGAGACAGTCTTTTTGTGTGATTTGCCCATGGAAAATCTTTCTGCTGAACAAAATCAGATTTTATATAGTTCCAAGCTGTGTCATATTTGCGAAAAACCATTCTCGCCTGACGACATTATAGTTCGAGATCACAGTCATATCACTGGTAAAATAAGAGGGGCAGCTCACGAAAAATGTAATCTTAACTTTCAAGATAGTCATACAATACCCGTTCTTTTCCATAATATGAGTTCCTATGATGGTCATTTGGTATTAAAGGCATTGGCAGAGGTACCAGGAAAAATCGATATTTTACCTGTGAACAAAGAGAAATATATTTCATTTACGAAAAATATTCCGGAAAATTTGGTGCAGTTAAGATTTATAGATAGTTTTCGATTTTTGGCTTCTGGGTTAGATAAGTTAGCATCATACTTATCAGATTATTCAATTCTTAAATCTGAATTTGCGGAGCTCTCTGAAGATCAGTTTTCATTGCTCTGTAGGAAAGGAGTATTTCCATATGATTTCATGAGTAGTTGGGATAAATTGAGCGAAACCAAATTGCCTTTAAAAATTCAATTCTATAACAGATTGAATGACTCTCTGATAAGCGATATGGATTATGCTCATGCGCAAAAAGTCTGGAACTCTTTAGGTTGCAAGACAATGCAAGATTATTCTGATCTTTATCTTAAAACTGATATTTTGCTTCTAGCAGATATTTTTGAACAATTTCGCAAGACATCTTTTAAAACCTACGGCATTTCTCCTACACATGCGTACACCTTGCCGGGGTATGCTTGGCAATGCATGTTATTTCAAATGTCTAGAACAAGTCAAGTAAAACTCGAACTGTTGACCGATTTAGATATGATTATGTTTGTTGAAAAAGGCATAAGAGGGGGATTAAGTCAGTGTTCTAAGCGATATGCTGAAGCCAATAATAAGTACATGCCTTCATACGACGCTAATAAAGAGGAGTCATATTTGATGTATTTTGACATAAATAACCAATATGGTTGGGCAATGTCTCAATATCTGCCGTATGGATGCTTTAAATGGCTTTCTAGTGAAGAAATTAACAGTCTTAATGCAGTCAATGTCTCTGAAGAAGCTGACACAGGATATATCTTAGAAGTTGATTTAAAAATTCCCTTCGAACTACATAATAAATTTTCAGACCTTCCACTTTGTCCAGAACATCAAAAACCTGAGGGTGCTAACAATATAAAACTTCTGGCTACCCTGCATGACAAGGATAAATATGTCATTCACTATAGGAACTTAAAGCAGGCATTAGCATTAGGGGTGCAATTAAAAAAAATACATAGGGTGCTGTCATTTAGTCAATATCCATGGTTAAAGCCTTATATTGATTTGAATACTAGTCTAAGACAGGCAGCTAAAAATGAATTTGAGAAAAATTTATTTAAGCTTATGAACAATGCTGTATTTGGAAAGACTATGGAGAATGTTCGGAATTATTCCTCAGTGAAATTAGTTATGAATTGGGAAGGACGCTATGGAGCCGAAGCTTTAATATCAAAGCCTGAATTTAAAACATGTACTATAATAAATGAAAATTTTGTAATTATCGAACTTGCAAAGTCAAAAATTTATTTCAACAAACCTATCTATGTAGGAATGTCTATTCTAGATATAGCCAAAACTACCATTTACGATTTTCATTATAATTACATGCTGCAAAATTTCTCTAATTGCAATGTCCTTTATACCGATACCGATTCGCTAATATATGAAATTAGAAATATAGATATTTATGAAGTCATTAGAAGAGACTGTCAACAATATTTTGATACATCTGATTACCTTGTGGACAACATATATGGAATTCCAAAGGTTAATAAAAAAGTTCTTGGAATGATGAAAGATGAGAACAATGGGCGAATTATGACTCATTTCATAGGGCTTAGATCTAAAATGTATGCTACAAAAGTGCATTTTACCTTTGACGAAATAGAACAAGAAAGATTGAAACTGGCGGTGACTGGTAAACAACGACAAGAAATTGAATGTTATCTTTCGAAAAAGGGGTTAACAAAAAAAATTAAAGGTATTAAGAAGTCGGTAATTGAAAATCAAATATCATTTGAAGATTATGTTAAGTGTCTGCAAACATTTACGGATAAACAGATTTCACAGAATTTAATAAGATCCAAAAATCATGATATATATAGTGTAAAACAAAGTAAGATAGGTTTAAGCCCTCATGATGATAAGAGACGAATTTCAAAATCCTCTGCTGACACGATTCCTTGGGGACATTGTTCGATAATGGAAGGCTAGTCAAAAATATATTTTACCTAACAATCAATCTAACTTTTCCAGGAGTGTATACTCCTAAACATGTTTATCTACAAGAATATAAACAAATACATATTTAAAATTAAAACAGATCACAAATAATTTATAAATTCCCAAATTAATGTTATAAGTTTGAAAATGATTAATAAATTACCACATGAAATTAAAAAATGTCATTATGGGTAAAAATAAAATTACTTGTTGTTTCACTATTTATTCAGTTACTGGCACGCGTGTTTCGACTCTTTCGGATCATTTTCAAAGAAGTTATTAATTATTATTATTTTTACCCATAATGGATAATATACGGTTTCACCAAGAATGTAACCCAACGCAAGTTAATTACATTAAAAAATGTCTATTATTATTATTCTGTTTAAGAGCCAGCCCAAATCATTTTTTATCTTATTTCTGTTGACTTTCGATTGTTAATTGGTTTCTAAATGTTAAAATAATTAAGCGAATATGTATCTATAACTGTTTGAAAGGATTTGTATTTGTGCTAAGTACCTACGTGAAACTATTTAAACCTTGTTATCACTTAGTTTTAAGTTTAGGTTGTAAGTATTACACTATTGACCATTCCTATACAATTTGTAATTGTCATAGGTATATATTACAGAACAGATGGGGATATTATGTTGATATGCAAATATAATTTGGAAAAAAAAGGAATAATAAGTATATTGTGTATTTTATATCTGTAAAAATGTTCAAAGAAATTATTTGTGTAGTAGGTAGTGTCAATAAATATATATTATTTAAACATTGTTAGTTGTTTTATTTAAAAATAATTCTCGTAACGACGAGTGTCGTATGTGCAAAATGAGAATTCTGGGAAAATGGGGTAGGTTAACACATTTTTTTTGTTTTAGTTACCTTTTGCATTAAGCTATTCTTTTCAGATACAATTTATTTTTGGGGGTATTTTTTGATATAAATTTATTGGTAGGTAATAGTTTCAGAATGCGAACAAAATATTTTGTTGTTATAAAATACGCTTACGGCGTTTTAAATTATTATACCTAGTTCACTCTGCTAAAAATCAAAACAGAAAAATCCTTACTGTTGAGACAAGCACTTACTATATGGTATTTTTATATTCGAACTAATCTGCATTGTATAATAAAGGTAAAATAATTAAATATGCACAGTAAATCTGGCTCATGGATGTATTTTAATTATTTTGGTGCAAAATCAATAAAAAAAAATGTGTACTTGCGTAGGTATCTACTGCTAGATATTGTGGCAGCATTCAAATGTCAAAAACCTACCTACATAAGGAAAAAACACCTAAGGCTTTCTAAGTTAGGTACCTAAGTATATGCATAGAGGAGGATAGGTAGGTAATACATTTTACCCATAAAGCAATTGAGGAAATTTAGAATATAGTTTTCGTAACTGTTAGATACAGTAATATTTATTACCTTTTGTCTGTTATACCTGATTTTATAACTTACAAATGCAAAATATTAACTTAAGATTTAAAAAAGGTTTAAATGCCTATAGGGTGAAAATACTGCTTTCTTAAAAGCGAAAAACGGATTTCGCACCACCAAAATTACCATAAAACTGTAGGTACGTATATCTATAGGTACCCACCTACTTAGTAGGTAACTAAAAATTGATCAAATTGCATTACGGCACTTCTTTTTACGACGCAGTATAATATAACCGTGGTGTGATGTTAATCTTATTTGCACGTTTTCTTGAAAAACTAATAAATTTTTTATGTTTCTTATATTTAATTGTGTTGCATCTAACAACAGCACAGTTTGACGATATTTATTGTTCATATTATGTACAATTTTATTGTAAATAAAAAAATATAAATTGTTTAAATCAGCCTAAACTGTTACGTTTTACTTCGATTAACAAGCTGAAACGCGTTTGTAAAGATAACAAAGAAATACTCGTGGGTAACATCTGCGCCCCTGCGCGACCGATACGGAAACGCGTCTGCATTGTAAGCATATCAACCACCACGAATAACATTTACCGCAAGACAACGTAGCCTAATGGTTAGGGCGTAGCCTGCATGTGCCGATGGACGCGGGTTCTATCCCCGAAGAAACCAGCTTTTTTTCTGCATTGATCGTCAACTCTCAGAAGACAGTGGCATATTATGGGTAGTTAGTTTGGAAGAGGTTGTATGAGTTAATAATTTTGACGTCGCGACGCCCTCCGAGGGGCCAAAATGTTTAGTACGCCCCTGACCCGGCGTCGGTTCGCTTGAAAAACAGAATGGACCTTAAATTTCCTTATGGAGATTTACATGTAAAAAAGCTCAACTCTAATCCCGGAACGCCTTAGATTATCTACTCTGGCCAGTTGGTTTGACCAGAGCCATAAAAAAAAAAAAAAAAAAAAAAAATAATAATACAATATTTAAATAAACGTACTCTATATTTAGCTCTGTTTCAATATCACTATCGTCACTATATTAGTTTAGGAATAGATGATATTATAATATTGTAGATTAGTATTTTTGTATAAATATTGGTAGCTATTTAATTACATGATTAAAATAAAGATACTTACCTATTATTTTATATTTGTTGTTTTGTTAAAAATAGCTAACCTAAACTATTGAAATTAGTAGGTAATCAGGACCTGTACCCATTCAAAAGGCACTTTTGGCTGGGTTTAAATTTTATTGCAGTCGGAAAATCAACGAATTATTGCGGAGTGGAGCATACAGTATAAGTAAGCATATGAATAAAAGTCATAGCTTAATTCGTATAGAATCTATGGAAGCCAGGCAATTACAAGATCGAGTTTTTTCTAATAAGCTTTGTAAGTCGTATTATAGTTATTAATGATACTAGTTCGATATGAACACTATATTCGGCTAACGGCTCGTGGTTTAACGTTGCACGCGTTTCATTAACAAAGTTCATATCGAACGTGTATCATTCAAAATTTAATCTACGACAGTGCAAATAGATTTTATTCGTCTAAATTTCATTGATATCAGATAACGTTTTCTTAATTTTTAAAATTTCCAGGTGTTCATAATAGTCGTTATCATGGTAACCGCATTTTTGATTGTTTCAATTTCGATTTTGACAACGTCATTATTGCCGTCTAATTTTCTATTGTAAGTGTTGGCCAAAAATAATTTAAATATGGGAGATTCTGAATCCGAAAGTGTCCCTTCGGATGTCGAAAATATCGCGCAAAGCGTAATAGATTCCCTACTTCCCGAAAAGTCAAGGCAGGTGTACACACAGACCTACGCAAAATATGAAGATTGGTGTAAAGGAAAAGGAATCAAAAACATCAGTAGCGAGCCATCTCGCAAAACATAGCAAGGCTTCGTCGCAATTCGTTTTTCTAAGTAATAATAACAAATAAATAGTTTGCACCGACTTTCTTTTTGTTTTTGTATCTTAAAGCTGGATTTATAAACTCGAAAAGTTGGTGAGGTTGAAGTTATGATCAAGTTTGTGAGGTTAGATATTCCGAACTCCGAGCATAAAAAATGATTATCTCGAACTACCCGGGGAAGTTTTCGAACCTTACATGAGCTTTACATGAACAACATGAACGAGTGTATAAATGGAACTGAGTGTTCCCTTTAGTTTAAATTTAACTCCTATTTACAACACCAACTGAACCTCAACCTCGCCAACTTTTCGAGTTTATAAATCCAGCTTAACATTTGGATGTTATTATGAATTCATAATGGCACTGAGTGCTATTATGAAGGTCATAATGACATCCAAATGATAACGCTAAATACGTCATAATGGCACTGTCGTAGATTAAATAATTTAAGAAATACCGTTTTTATTTAATTTCAGGACAACAATGAAATTTCTATCCCAGAGGATAACTAGAGCATAAAGGAAAAACCTATACTACTTTAAACACACAGAAATATAATAACTTAATAACTAGTATAAATAATTTAACCATTCGTTTATTTGTTTACAATATATGAATATAAATATTACTCATTTAGCTTGTTAGTTTTGTTTAATATCTAGTTATAAATTATACCCAAAGTAGTGCAGTGTAAAACTAGGTACAAATTTAATTACTGCGAAATCAGAAAGAATGTAAATGAGTCGGTTATTAAAATTAAACTCTGTAAAAAGCGTATACAGTTAAAATTGCCAATCTTCAATTTTTTCTTATTAAAAACTAATGATTTGCCTCTTTGATGAAACAAAAGAAACACATAATTCGGACGATTTTGCAATTTTCAGGAGCTTCTCTTTAAAAATAATAATATAATAAATCATAATATGCATATTTTATTTTCTATCACAAATTACATTTATCTTTTTTATATTCTCACGAAGAAAAGTTTTTCTGTTACAATTACGATATTCTGGGAGTATGACCAAAAGTTAAATTTTCTTGCTTTACGGAAAACGAACAAAACCATCTTAACGAAATAAAAATGACAAATCTACAATAGGTATGTTGAAGTTCATATATTCTTTAAAAACTTTGTCTCAATTCAGAAAATATTTGCCTACATATATATACCATTATCGTTTGATCATGTTTTTATGTGCACTTATTTAAAATGACGGTGGTGCGAGCATTTCTTTCATAAGTAATTGCACAGGTGCATCAAAATCACCAATAATTTTGCATGGCTATGCGAAGTGTTGCTGGGGGCGCCCTCTACAGGATGGGTATAGCAAAACTCTTAGAGAAAGATACTTTGTTCCTTTAACTTTCTTTTCGATTCTTCTTAAGATTTTATTCTATTTACATTGCTTTTCTAGTTCTTGAATTTATGATAACCCAATGCCAACCGGAAATTTAAAAATATAAAATTAAAAATCCACCGCCAGAGAATCGGTACGCATAGCCTCACTGAAATCAGGGAAAAATAGAGCCCTGTTAACATGAGGCGCGCCTCAGGGATCTATACTAATACAACACATACAATACAATACACATAACAATAACAACCTGATTTTTACCTATTTGTGTTTAGCATTAGTAACTTTTGAGTGTTTCGCATAAAAACCGATTTATCTCGAAATTCGACAGTTTTATCGAAATAAATTAAGAGTACTTTTTTTGAAGAGGAATGACCAGAGTATTTAATTATAAAAGTTGGTTCAAAAGTTAGAGCCACAAAAATAAATCGCTGGGTACCCCGTAAGGGTCACTTTAGGAATTTTTTTTCTATGACAAGCTAGGGGTATTTTGACCTTCTCTCTATGCTTCCGAGAAATTAGGAGGTACTTACCGGACACTTTGTATTATAGATTTTTGACGTTGTAATGTTTCATACTTTGAAATTATATACAATAAATGGAATTGAATTAAATGACTGGATTTATTATTGCTTTTACAATGTAATATGAAAAGCTTGTACACAAGGAAGGAAGCTATGCTCGTATTTTGTACATACCTTCTAGAGACCCTGTATAAGGAGGTAAAGTGTGTTCACAAATATACGAAACCGACCTAAATGACTGCTATTATTAGGGTATTCAAAATATAATAAACAACAATAAACCAGTTCTGTGAAATGATATGGGCGTAATAAATTTTAAGTACCGTACTCGGGTAAATAAAAACGCGAATAAACCAGGGTCCTTTTTGATTTTAGTCTGTCAACGTACACTGTTGAGTTTAGTTTGTTTTTTGAAAATGTTTCGTCCTTGGTGTTCTAGTGAGATTTGTGAAAGCAATGAAACTGAAGTAAATAACAGAGTGCGTTTATCAACAGATGCCAAACAGATTATAAAGAATGTGTTTTTGACATTAATGTCGCGCGGAAATTCGTGCCCTAAAGAAGTTGTAAAGAATACGGCTTTACGTACAAAAAAAACCTTTTGCACAGTTTAAAAAATTACACAAGGGCCAATTTTGGGACGCAGAAAAAGAAGTAATATTAGAAAGTCAAGAACGTTGGACCAAGTGGACGAGGAACTTATACGACGAAAAATTTATAAAATGTATGAAGAGCAAAGTGTACCAACGTTGGACAATTTAATGAAAAGGCTGACAACAGATGAAACAGAAATTAAATGCTCATGAACGACATTGTGGAAGCGCCTTCAACACATGGGCTTTAAATTCAAAAGGATTAATAAAAAGCAGGTTTTGATGGAGTCCAAGCGTCTTTAACAATGGCGGTGGGAATATCTGACAAAAGTAAATAAATACAGAAATAAAGGTAGGCCGATCATTTATTTAGATGAAACGTGGATAGACACCCACGACACCCCGTCAAGTGGTTGGGTCGATTCTAGCGGCAAATGTGTGCCCCGTCAAACCGTGGAAAATGAATAACAATCTTACAAGCTAATTCTAAAGATGGGTGGGTGCCGAATGGTCTATCTCTCTCGGCAAAAAATATTAGTGAATCATGTGTTGACTATCATGAAGACACAACAGCGGAGTTATTTGAAAATTGGTTTGAAACTAAATTATTGCAGAACATTCCACCAAATAGTGTCATTGTTATGGATAACGCTAGTTATCATATAGTAGAAGTAGACAATTAAACAAAGTTCCTTCTTCAAAAGACAGTAAAGCCAAAATTCAGGAATATATGTTTGATAATGATATATATTCTCATGAAAACTATAGAAAGAAAGACTTATTAAAAGTGCTTAGAAGTATGTCTATTCAAAAAGAATATTACTGCGATGAACTTGCGAAAAGCATGGGGACGAAGTATCGCGGCTACCGCCTTACCACTGTATATTTAACCCTATTGAACAAATATGGTACCAACTTAAAGCTGGAATTCGTCGCAATAATATTAGTAGAAGAAAGTTACATTTGTATTAGGAAAGCAACAGAAAGGTTTTTTATTACTTTAGATGATGATAGCGATAGTGAAGTAGATTTTTAGTTGGGTAATTTATTAATTAATATAATAATTTAGCATTATAAGTGTAAGTATAAGACCATAATTCTATTTTCATATTTTGAATTTAATAAACTTAAATAAACATCAGTTTCATATTTATTTGCTGCTAAATTAACTTTTCTAAGACGGTCCTAGCTCAGTCGGCATTGTGTCAATACCCCTATTTAGGTAGAAATAAATAAGAGTGATTTGGTCAGTTTCTTCTATTTGTGAATACACTTTACTATGAAATGAAATGACGGATTCATACCGTTTATAACCTAATTCAGTGGTTCTTAAACTATTTCAGAAATTGGTATTTTAAACGGAATGCGTCTGAATAGAATTTACCTACATCGATTCAAAAAGTAAAAAAGGAAAGAAAACTAGAACTAGTGGGAACAAAAAACAATGATGTTAAAAAAATCTCCTATTTATTATTCTATAGATAAGTATACATATTTTATTTTCCTATTAAATAATGTAATATGATAAATTCTTTGTCCGATGCAAACTCTAAAAAAAATAATTACGGTGTATGATGCGAATCAATGGTATCAATTTGATTTAATCACGTTTCTTAGGTCAGCTAACCCTGCGTTATAATTTACAGATGTGGTTGCTTCCACAGCAGTATTGCAGTTGTTACTGAGATGAGAGTGGGAAGTGATGGTGTATTAAATCAACCTTACATTTCTTATATCAACTGGACTAGTATTTCGTGATATTCAGAAAAAAATTAGAGTTGGCGTCTCGTCGCCATAACTATATCACAAATTTATACTTAAAAAGTAGTTTTCTAGATATTATTTAATGTGAAAAGTATTCAGCTTTTCAAATTTTGCTGATGAAAGGCCAAGAGAGGGTTGTCTTCAAAGGATCACTATAATTTAAATGCAAATATCTCAAACACGGTACACTTTAACGAAAGAATCAATGAAACATCAACGAAATAGTTATTAAATATATAAATTGCAATGGCTTTTTACAAAATACAGTGTGATGGGGTACCTTACTGTAGTAAACATTCTCATTTTTGATGTATTGAGAAGTTACTCCTGATTTAACGTTTTGCTTATATTATTGATTAAAGTCAGGATAAAGTATACATTACCGACTTAAGTAAACTATTTCAAAAATAAATTTCTTCTGGCAATGTCGATGGGGCAATAATTTATAAACCTTGTGTTTCGTAAAAAATATTGATTATTCTAACCTCAGAACAAGGGATATACCGGATAACATATTATGGAATTGGAGATCTTATCGATATGCGTCTGCTAAGAAAAGTACAAAAATGATTACCCAAGAGTAGTGAGTAAATTAATTCAAAAATTTAATGTCATTGGAGATGTGAAAAATATTAAGAAAGCAAAAAAGCAGTGCAATCATGATGACTTAGTAGTTCTTGAGTCAGCGCAAAAAGCTCCAAAACTAAGGAAAAGGAAAAGAGCAGATAATTTGTATAACGAAATTGGTAAATCTCATATTTAAAGGATTTTAGTCAGTCACGAACATTTTGTTTTCCGAGGAGGTCACTTTTACGATCAATGAATGAGGTTGTATCTTCACAAAAACAGAAAATATGAATTTTATACAGGGCCCGCTACTTAAAGCTCCCGAGGTCCGTATTTTGCTTCAATTTTGAGCGACAAATTTGTTCGACATACCAAATTGGTAAGTTGTTAGTTGTTGCACTATACATGGAAATATTATCGTATAAAAGTTATTTCGAAAAAGATTAGAAATATTTTATGTTTTGGTATAATATGATAAACAAGTAGATCCTCTTTTATTTTAAACTTATCGTTTCTGTTTGAGTTTACGGCAATACCCATTACTCTTCCTCGGATTTTTAAATTAAACAATTATGTTTAGGCTTTGATTCTAATTTAGAATCACTTTGTTAATCACATTTTTTTCAAAAAATATGAGTAGTTAATAAAAGTAGTTTCATATTTTCAGAACTTTTGAAAACTCTGTATATTTATCGTGATTTTGATCACTGGTTATAACTCCTGAAGCAGAGCTTTCTCTCAGCGGCGACACTATCTAAAAAAATCAAAAATAAGAAAGTTTACTAGAGTGCAGTTTTAATATCTTTTTAGTTTTTCAAATAGAGCTCTAAATTCCATTTTTAATCGCATATCTGTGCTATTCAATCTCCTTTACAAGAAACAGATCACAATTAGCCTATAATGATGCTATCAATAACGAGTTGGGGAGGTTAGGGACCTTGGCCTTGTATTTGACAAAAAATTACTTTCCGATAAACATATCAGCAGTTTGTTGTGAATTGTTACTAAATGTTGGGTTTTATTAATAGACAGGCTAAATATTTAAAAGGTGCAATATCGAACATTTCCCTGTGTTACGCGTTTGTGTATAGCGGACACAAAATAGATTTTTAAACTGCCTATTGTACAAGCAGAATTTGGTGTTCTCACTTTGGAAAACAGAAGGACGTTTTCTGACATTCTCTGTTGCCTAATAACAAAGTGAACTCCCCCGACTTACTACAGAATGTGACCTTCAAAACAGGGTGTCTGTAAAAGGTCTTTACAAAAACCTACCACATATTCTTCAGACCAAAATTAGCCGATTTAAGTAAACTTACCTTAGTACAAAGTTGCTTAGTTTGGGCGCTAGACGGCGCTGAAGTGACAATTTTTAAATCGTTTTTCTGGATTAATTCAAAAACTGCTCATACTATTTTGCCGAAATTTGGTACGTTGGCATAGCTTTATGGTGCAAAAAAACTCATGCCACAATAATTCTGATTAATATCAGTCCATGGGCGTAGAATCTGGGTTTTTTACTAATTGCTTGTTTCAGATTTCTATGCCAATGGAACAAGAGGGGTTTGGGCACAAATTTCAGATGAACCAACTCATTTGCTACAAAAAAGGTACTCTTGATAAGACTCGATTCCTCTGACGGTTTTCGAGAAATTTGCATTTTATTACTTAATACGTAGTAGTTTTTACCACGTAGTACTTGGGTTTTATAGAATTTTTCTGTTTTTGATTTCTACGCCAATGGAAGATAAGAGGTTTAGTTTAAAATTTAGATTAAAACAACTTATTTACTACAAAAAACCTGTTGAACGGTTTCCTTATCATCTGCTTTTTGTTCGCAGGGTATCTTTCAGGTATGTATAACACGACCTTACACCTCATAAACGATTGTTATTGTTGGTTATTATTGGTTTCATCTGACAACATAAGATTATTGTCAAATTTGTAACATTTAATATTGTTGCTAACGTTCAATCATTTTATCTGCTTGCATTAATTATTAGAAAATATTAATTGTCGTGAATTATCACGGCGCCGGCGGTACAATACACTAATGCAGAATATACCGATATGATATTGGTATTTGGGTATTGCCAAGGAAATGGTCGAGAATGTGTCAAGAGTCTACTCCGAAAGGTTTCCAAATCGTCGTATACCAAGCCACTCGACGTTTGCTGCTGTTGAAAGACGCCTGCGGGAAAACGACCAATTTACTTCTAAAGCCATTGATAATGGAAGAGAGCGTTTTGTAAGGGTTCCTGAAGTCGAGGAAGACATTTTAGAACGTGTTGCAGAAAATCCAGAAATAAGCACCAGGAGGATAGGTAGGGAAATAGGAGTGTCCAAAGATATTGTTCATGAAGTACTTCAAGAACAGTTGCTATATCCATATCATAAGATACTAGTTCAAGATCTTTTACCTAACGATCCTGAAATGCGCCTGGTTCTTAGTCGGCTTGTTCATAGGCAGAGAGAAGAGAATCCCAACTTTGCCAACAATATTTTGTTTACCGATGAAGCATGTTTCACAAGAAGAGTGATTACAAATTTTCATAATGAACATGTTTATGCGGATAAAAATCCACATGCTATCAAGCTAAAACATTTTCAAAATGAGTTTAGAATTAATATGTGGGCTGGAATAATTGGTAATCACATTGTTGGTCCTGTCATTATTCCACAAAGATTAACCGCGGCGGGGAAATTTATTTGCAACATCTACAAAATACGCTGCCAGATTTGCTAGAAGATTTACCTTTACAACTTCGGAGAGATATGTGGTTTATGCACGATGGAGCTCCACCACATTTTGCATTAAATGTTAGAAACTTTCTGAATCAGCAGTACCCAAATAAATAGATTGGTAGAGGTAATGCCCCTGTAAATTGACCACCACGATCTCCGGACTTAAATCCATTGGATTATTTCTTATGGGGGCATCTTAAGACAATGGTTTACAGGACAACTCCAGATAACGCAGAACAACTATGGCAACGTATTCAAGATGCAATAAATATTCTTAAGGGCGATGAACAAGTTCTGCAAAAAGTAAGTTTTAATTTTCTTCCGGCGTATTAATCTTTGTATTCATGAAAATGGTGGACATTTTGAGCAATTTTTATTATATTTCTATTTATTTCTGTTTATGATTTAGTTATTTTTTTCTTTTTTTGTAAAAACTAATACGTATTAAGTAATAAAATGCAAATTTCTCGAAAACCGTCAGAGGAATCGAGTCTTATCAAGAGTACCTTTTTTGTAGCAAATGAGTTGGTTCATCTGAATTTTGTGCCCAATCCCCTCTTGTTCCATTGGCATAGAAATCTGAAACAAGCAATTAGTAAAAAACCCAGGTTCTACGTCCATGGACTGATATTAATCAGAATTGTGGTATGGGCTTTTTGCCCCATAAAGCTATGCCAACGTACTAAATTTCGGCAAAATAGTATGAGCAGTTTTTGAATTAATCCAGAAAAACGATTTAAAAATTGTCACTTCAGCGCCGTCTAGCGCCCAAACTAAGCAACTTTGTACTAAGGTAAGTTTACTTAAATTGGCTAATTTTGGTCTGAGGAATATGTGGTAGGATTTTTTAAAGACCTTTTACAGACGCCCTGTATATCATCTCGCCAACTAAGAAATAATTACCTTTTTATACATCTTTTAGACATACAAATAGTTGTCAGTTCTTCCGTTTGTGTAGAATGATGAGACTTGTGATTATTCATTATTTAAACTTAAGTCTAGATTTCTTTTTTCAATCTCAAAATGACAGTTAACTAATAATTATATTTTGTGTACTATAAATTAAACATTCCTTTCGTTCTTTACGTTAATCTTATTTTAAGCTGAATATTAATTAATTTGGTATAATGTATATAATATAATTAATCAGTGGATAATGTTGTGGGTTGTACCTGTTTGTATCTTAAATACATAAATAAATAAATATCAGAAGTTGGCATTTGTTTTTTAAAATGGTGGCGTAAAATGGTAAAACTAGAATTATCTTCTTAGGATAGTTTTAATTTTTATTTGATATAAGCAATTTTCAAGCTGAGTTTTCTTTATGATTTTTAATGGGAAGTACCAAATGTCAAAATACCTTGAAATACTACCGTGAGCTAGTAATCTGAAAATGTATTATAATTTATCAAATACCAAGCTCAACGACTTTAAATCATTCCATGTAAATTTCACTAACAAGAAGCCATCACGGCCATTTCTCCTAACGGTACAATTGTTGTGCCCCAAGAGATGAATGCTAAATATCTCAGCATGACTCTTGATATTAAACTTCGGTAGAAAGAGCATGTGATGAAGAAAACAAAGAATAAATAACATAATTGGCTTCTGGGAAGAAATTATCAATATACAATTAAATGCTTATTTACAACCAGGTTTTTATACCGATGCAGATGCTGTGTCGCTTTATTATATTTAGCTTGGGGGATGTACCTATGATAGCAATATCAAATCGATACGGCCGTTCTAGAACATAGTGAATGCTTCTTGGTATGTGGGCAACTCTGATCTTCATCGAGACCTTCGGATTCCACAGTGAAAAAAAAAGAGATCAAAAGCTGTGCCGGCAAGTCTGAAGCCGGACTTCAGCTACATATTAACGCAGAAGCTCTACGGCTGCTAGACAACCAACACAACGTCTGAAGACTGAAGAGAACCAAACCATTTGATCTTGTGTATTATAGTTCTCTTAAAATTCTTTACAATTTGATAAAGTACGATACAATTGCAGATAACTAACTCAGGGCAGTATATCAAGGTATTTTGGAAGAAAATAATCTAATTTTACCATTGTTCAACGTTGTTAGATTAAAACTTATGGCATGTGACTAACACGTCGCCCTTTTGAATTTCAGGAAATCGTATTCAAGGCCGTCATTTTAATGACCCCTTGTGATATGTAATTAAAAGGGAATTTCGAGCTTAATTCGAAAATCTAAAAAAATATACAGGGTGTCATTTAAAATACGCGACCATCTCACTGAACTGACCTGAACAATATTGAAGTGGGGTTCTATACAACGATTTCATTGTCACACGGTATATATTTAAAAGCTTGACTTCTTATCTGTTAACATTACAGGGCAGAGCGTGCATCGAAATTAGTTTTAAACAGAGTACAGACAACAACTATACCCTACTATGTGTATCTTGGTGACGATGGGTCTTCTAGAAGGAACCTAGCATCTGGCGATTGGTGATCTGGTGATACATCGATGTTTTGAAACTGGTTCCCTAATTGCGGTCAGAATTTGAGATCCTTGATGGCCTGCGGCAGATCGGGAAGCTTGATGTCTTTGATTTGTTGAGGAATGTTCATGTTTTTCACTGCTGATACGGCCCTGGCCGGTGCTGCCGAGATGCCGGCCTGCGGAAATTAAAAGCATTCGTTTATTTGCTTGTAAAGTTGTGGGTGAGGTGTTTCGATCCCAATCCATCCAACCACGATTAGGTAATTACGTCAAAAAGGAATGTTAAATTATAAGGAATAACTATTTAAAAAAAAATACCTATTTACAAGGGTGAGTAACTTTGTAAGTAACTTGGTTCAAATGAAAGGCAATAATCTGAACTTTTTTTATTTGTATACGTTATTTCCTCGAAGCTTTACGGTTCTCGAGGTTCCCGCTTTCTTTTCTGAAATGGTTTCCTTCAATGGTCTCGAAATAGTCGTTGATCGCCTAGATTCAGAGGTCGGCAAGTAATTTCTAGTGGGATCCGGAAACTTTTGAAAAATTTGAACGTGGCTTAGTTTTACTCTTTAAGATAATACAAGGCAGAGGTACTTAACTATTTGTTCTTACAAATTAATGCGATAAATTACACCTGCTATTTTGAGCCCGTTGGGTTTTCACGAAAAGTGTCTTCAAGGTGAGCGTACCTTAATCTTGAACGATATTCGTTCATTAAAAAATCCATTGTTAATAGGATATCTCACTTAATGTACATGTGAAGCCAAACATGTTTACCACAAAATTTTTCAGTAGATGCAGCTATGTGCATTTGAAAGAAAACATCTTCTTGCAAGTCCATTATCTCCATTTAGAATAAAAGCCTTTGAAATACTGAATAACTACATAGCCAAATCAGGCCACAAATGGCGATTTAATAAATTGCTACTGTTTCCTTATTCTCTCCAAAGTATCGTTGCAAAATCTTTCACAAGATAAAACCTAACAACAATGTCTATTTCAAAATACCTCTTTTTATATTCAAGAATGGGGTAATTTCGCAATTTTTTTTATTACATTTTCTGAAAGATTTTGTAATTTTAGTGCAAAAAATTTTAATTTTCTAACGTCTTTAAAGCCTTTATAGTTATTTATATAAGACCCACACGAAAAGAGCTTATTACATAACTTATTTTAGCCTGTTTGCGTTATGTAATATACTATATTATCGTACTGAGTGATGTAATGAACTCATTACATCACTCAGTGATGTAATCAACTTATTACATTACTCATATTTAATCAAACTATGATTTTTTTTGTTCCGTCAGTCACTGTCACTTTTTGTGTAATGTCACTGCATAAATATGAAAACCATTTTGAATACATAAAAAACTCTGGGTCTTATATAAAATGTTGTATACCACACGTACTGTAAGGCCCATTACAGTAACGAGTGGGGAATATTGGTACGACGAGGTCGTAGACCGAGTCGTAGTAACCACACGAGTGCTACCGTACTAGTAATATAAATAACTATTATGATATAAGTGTTAAAAGTACATTTTTAAGGCACGCATGTGGAAATTTGCAGAACGAGCGAAGCGAGTTCTCTAAACCACAAGAGTGCCTTAAAAATACTTTTAACACAAATATCATACAATATTTTTTCTACAAACGGCAATAAAAAGCATACAATAATTGAAAA
The DNA here is from genome assembly GCA_963920685.1 of Polydrusus tereticollis. Taxonomy (NCBI): domain Eukaryota; kingdom Metazoa; phylum Arthropoda; class Insecta; order Coleoptera; family Curculionidae; genus Polydrusus; species Polydrusus tereticollis. Next base: position 204,029,490 of record OY987326.1, read on the forward strand.
TTAAATGTTTAGAATCTCTTACATCCAGGTAGTTTCTAATAGCATCGTATATTTATATTAAATTAGTTCACATTAGTCAATAAAACCTAGCAACCATCATTGTTGGCTGATTTTTTTACAGAAAAAATGAAAATTTGAAAGGTTCTGTCAGTTCTATTAAAACGCTAGCGCTGGCTGTTGTGATTTGCCAAAAATGCAAGAAATACAAGAAATCGATCCTCTTGAAGATATAGAAGAAGCTGCTAACAGAGCTACCTTGGATTTACTGCCACGAAAATCAAGAATTCAATATGAGATTGCTCATAATAAATTTATAAAATGGTGTGAAAACAAAGGCGTTTCTAGAAAGTATTCCGAAAACATATTCCTGGCCTATTTATTATTTCATGAATGGGGTTTTACGTCAGGGCATCCCTTCGACATCTTTTGATTCCTCGGCTATATGGAAGTGTAAATAACGACCTAGATATCAGCAAACATTTTAAATTGATTGCCTACTTGAAGCGTCAAGGAGAAGGTTACCAGACCAAAAAATCAAAAAGTTTTACGATTACGAGAGACCAATATGAACAGTTTCTGAAGTGTGCACCGGATGATGAGTACCTTCTGATGAAAGTAGCTACGATTGAAGGAGTATTTGGTGCCTGCCGCAGGGAGGAGCTTTGTCAATTGACTTTTGACAACGTGGAAGATATGGAGACGGTCGGAATTAATACGTTCGGAAAATTTCCTGCTGCTATAGCAAAATTTCTGCAACTTCCAAATTTAACACTCTATACATGCTTTCGCCGTTCCTCTGCGAGCTTACTTGCCGATGCTGGAGCAAATTTGACGACAATTAAGCGGCTTGGGGGATGGAAATCCTCAACCGTTGCGGAAGGGTACATCGTGGATTCCTTGGATAATAAAAATTATATTGCTCGAAAATTGCTTACAGTACAAACGACATCAGCCGACGATACTTCAACATCAACTGGACATGCTGCTGTTTCTGTTCAATCCTCCTCAACCGCGAAGAACAGCAGAACTGAGGAAGGAATTCATTTTTCAAGTTGTACTATTAATATAAGTGTAAATAAATAAAATATAAATGTTTTTTGATGTTTTCTTGAAAAAATTGACATTTTAGTATTAACACTAGTGCCTTAAAGTAGGTATTTTAAGGCACTAGCGCCTTAAAGTAACATTTTTAAGGCTAGTAGACAGTGTTAAAAGTTCCATTTTTAACACGTTTGTAGAAAAAATAATTTACGAACATCGACTCGCGGAAACAGCTGTGTGACGTCCCATAGTAAGTCGGGTCGCGCTTGCTGCCGCTGTTTACGACTAAGACAGGTGGCGAAACACATCGTCCTTTCTCCGTTGCTGGGTAACGGAGGTGACATCGACAGGAAAGAAAAAAATAATTGTTTATAATTTCTTTTTCCTTTTCTAAAATAGTGTTAGAGAAAGTAGTGTCTAGAACTTGTATGAAATGGTATTTCCTACCTGTTATAGAATACACTATTAAAAGTAATAATGTGCTTTAACTGAACAAAGAAACAATATCGCATCCCCCTTGTATATGCACAGAAAGACCCCGTTGCACAAGTTCAACGCGGACGAACTGTGGGACTTAATGATGTCACCGCCTCGCAAGCGTTTTATTTGATTTTGATCTCGTATATTTCGAAAACTACTTATCGGATTGACTTCAAATTTTCAGGGTTGACCATACCTTATAAATGCTTCATAAAAATTCGGTGAAGAGTGTAATTTGAGGTTTCACCAAATGGGCCCATTGCTGGAAATTGAATAAATCCTCGATACGACACGTAAGACATTAGCTATGATGATGCGCAAACAAATTTATCTTCTATTTATTTATAGATATAGATAGAACAATATTTTTAATCATATATTAAACTTGAATGAGTTAAAAAAAAGTTTAAAATTAATTTTCTGGCGGTCTAGTTTTCTACGATTCGAACAGCGACCCTCCAATTGGCGACCGTTGGCAGCCTCAGTAGATGTCTTCTTCTCTGTACTCAAAATATTCTCCAACCTGGAACGTATTGAGCAATGGGAACAGATGGAAGTCTGAAGATGCCAAATCGGGAGAATAGGCTGGATGCGGAAGCAGTTCAAAGAGGATTTCGGTAAATTTGTACTGATTGACACGGCTTGAATAGACCCGCGCGTGGTCGTGGTGGAGCATCACCCTTTTTGGCTATTCCAGGACCTTGCTTCGCGATCGCTGTCTTAAGTCTGTCCAATAGGGATGCGTAATATATGCCAGTGATGATTTTTTTCTTGATCAAGAGAACTCCCTTCGCGTTTGAAAAGGCTGACACCGTCACCTTCCCAGCTGATGGAATTCATTTCGCCTATTTCAGAGCCCGTTCTCCTCATGTAATCCATTGTTTTGATTCCGGCGTATAGTGATGAATCCAAGTTTCCATTGTTACAAAACAACCACAAAAAAACGCAGAATTCTTATTACAGTTGCAAAGAACTCAGTCAAAACGATATCGTGGACTCTGTCAATGTTTTCATGACTTGTAACTCTAGAATCTTCTTCCATGGGAAGGAAACGTCAAGATTATACAGGGTGTCCGGTAAGTACCTCCGAATTTGCAGAGAGCATGCAGAAAAGGTCAAAATAACCCTAATTTGTCATAGAGAAAAAATTCCTAAAGTGCCCTTTAACGGAGATACAGAGCCCCAAAGGGGTACCCAGCGATTTACTTTTTTGGCTCTAACTTTTGAACCGGCTTGTATAATTTAATGAAATTTTAATATTTTATAGAGGTCATACAAAGCCATTAAACCACACTATAGTAGACGTTTTACATCGTGAGGGAAGTCAGGAAAGGACTTGCCACCACACTCATTGGTCCACAATCTTGACCGGTGTCATTTGACAGGGTTGAAAACTGACTTTCTAAATAGTCTAGTCATTCATCTTCAAGGGCACTCTTAATTTATTTCGACAAAGCTGGCGGTTTTCGAAATAAATCGGTCTTTACGCGAACAAAAGTTACTAATGCTGAACAAAAACAGGTAAAAATAAAATGCGCAGGGTGTGCTAATGTGCATTTAATTTTTGGAAAGCGCTTTCCAACTCTTCGAGGCATGAAAACTTTATGCTGAAATATTTCCAGTTCAGGCATTGTGAAATCCAACAGCCTTTCAAGCGTTGATCGGAGCTTAATTAATTTACAATGTTATTAAAATACAAAAATAATGAAAATGTTTAAAGGATATTTTGGCCAATGTTCAATGTGGGCTCCACGTACTTCAATACATGTTCTTAGGCTTCGAGTATTTTTCCGCTGTACTGCAAATAGTATTCCGGCGTTATTACGGACTTCGTTAGAATGCTGTACTATTTTCGCTAGTAGTTCTTCTCTAGTATTTACTAGTGTTGAATAAACTAGTTCTTTTAGATGTCCCCAGAAGACATTTCATTTTATTTTGTTAGTTCTTAGTACCTATCAATGTAATTTTGAAATAAAGATAAATAAATAAAAAATAAATAAGTAAAACTTTAAGGGATTTAGGTCTGGAGACTTTAGTGACCATAAAACAGACCCACCTCGACCTATCCATAGAGGGCCAAAAACGCTTGTTAAGTGTTGACGTAATATACGGTTATGACGAGGTGGAGCACCATCATGCATGTACCACATTTGCATTATTCTATTAGGAGGAACGTCTTCCAATAAATTATTCAAATTTTGCTGCAAAAATTGTAAATAAATCTCACCATTGAGTCTTTCTTCCAAAACAAATGGACCTATAAGGTTATTTCCTGCCAGCCCACACATTTACCATAAACCCTCGTTGGTATTTGTTTTGAATTATGTCGTGCGGATTTTCAACAGCCCAAAAATGTAAATTGTGTGAGTTTATTATGTCATCTCTTGTAGAACCGGCTTCATCGGTAAACAAAGTAGGTTAGAAAAATTTTAATTTACGTTATGTTGCTGTATAAACCAGTTGGAGTATTGAAGTATTGCTGGATAATCATCCGCAGACATAGCGTGTACTTTTGAATATGGTACGAGTGAAGTAACTGTTCTTTTAGAGTTTCATATACAACCCACTTTGTAACATTACTTTGTGTCGCGATCTTTCTTATGCTGTTTGAAGGGTCGTCAGCAATATCTTGCAAAATTTGTTCCTCTACTTGAGGGTCTCGTGCTCTACTGGGAGGTCCCTCACCACCACGTCGCGGCAAAAATTACCCTGAATAAAAAATCTCAAAAATTAATTCGTTAACTCTAATAATTACTTTCTAAGAATCTTCTATCTGTTTCCCTGGAAATCTTTCAGAATAAAGTCTTTTTGCCTTCGAAGAGCTGGACAGCGCTGGCTTAATGACTCTTTATAGCCTCTAGAAAATATTAAAATTTCATTAAATTATACATGTCGGTTCAAAAGTTATAGCCAAAAAAGTAAATCACTGGGTACCCCTTTGGGGCTCTGTATCTCCGTTAAGGGGCACTTTAGAAATTTGTTTCTAGGACAAATTAGGGTTATTCTGACCTCCTCTGTATGCTCCCCAGAAATTAGGAGGTACTTACCGGATACCCTGTACATTATACAGACGTCGATGTCGTATTCCCTCATTATGCCAACCAAGTTACTTATTAAACACCCTCGTAGTTCATTCAGAATATTTACACTGGTCTACAGCATATTTTGGTGCAGGGTAACCAGGAGCTCTTTTAGGATAGAAAGAGCCCCCTGAAATATGATCACCGTTGTGCCCAACAGTTCATAATAGTATGCATTTATAAATCATAAAATTTGAAGTGCCCTTTTTGGGCTCTCAGCGTTAATTTGCCTTAAAATTCTTTATCTGATCCTTATAAAACTAAGACGGGATAGTGCAAATTTCATCAAAATTGAATAAAAATTTTTAATGTTGCAACATTTCGCAAAACATTAGATTTTAGCTGAAGAATCGTGTTATTTTTTTGCTTTTGACCTAATTTTAATTAATTAATTAGTGTGTTTTTTTTAATTTCTAGGGCATATAAAGCTCCTATAAAGTATTGTCAAATGATTTTTATGACGAATTTCCTCTGGCAAATAAAAAATGGCCTTAAACATTAGTTACAATAATTTAAAGCATGTTTAAGTTTAGTGTATGTTAGGCAATAAGCACAAAAAGTTAAACATGAAGCATTAATGTGACAGGTCACAAAAATTAAAATAAAAATACCAAATTTGCTTTTGACAAAAACAACGACGCTAAAATATAAAAAAGTGGAGCAACTTACTAAGAAAAATGATCGGCATAAACTAAACTTAACATTCGAGAAATATCAACATTGCTTTTCCAGATCTATAATAATTAAAATATCATAATTTTTAGATATCCACTCTATTTTATCAGGAATATGATATTTAAATGTTAATTATATTAAAGATGCCAAAAACATGCGATTTAAGATGGCTTAATGCAGACCAATTAAGAAAAATTAAATTAAATTAACGACGAACATGATGTGAACATTCGGTATGCTATGGCGGCAACCTTCATGTGGATCATATAGCGAAAAAGCTTGATAGCTCCTTGTTTATGCCAAGGAACCTGTCAGGTTGTGTATTACACAATGAGTTAAGCAGATCTGGCATAGGGTCAGGCCACAGCAAGTATGAGGCTGTTTAGCATCTGGACATCTTTTCGTACTGGAATAATAAGTTTAAAAGTTCAGTAATCCTAAGTCTTCAAACGTTGTGTTTTAATTTCAGTATTGTTTAATTATTACAATATCCGGTACAGCTTACCTAACGGAAAATACTTAGGTTTAGCAATTAAGTTTATTCTACTTATCATTGATGACAAAAGCTTTTGTTGCAATTTTAACTTCTACATACAATATGTGAATATAGAAAATGGAGATTGCATAGAACCACTTAAGGTGTCGTTTCTTTTAGGCTGAATGCGAAACCCTTAGTTGACCACATTTTCTCAAACTTAAGAGAAGTGAATGCTCTCTCGCGAGAAGTGACTATTTACACCACATGATCACATCATATGTTTTTGTTAACTAACCACGTATACTTGTCAATGCACTTCTCACGATATGATCTCTAACACTCACTGATTCTCTTATAAAATTCCAAGAGAACGCCTTCTCCTGACTTTTGATGGAAGTAAGCAGTCATTTTCACCTTCAAGAATACGGTTTAAAAAGTGGTGTACGAGGAACAGCTAATGGATGGTTCAGAACGTATCTTTCGGAGAGGGTGCAGGTGGTGAGAGTTCAAAATCCTTGGTATGTCACTATGGTGTGCCGCAGGGATCCGTGCTAGGACCAATACTTTTTTTATTATATATAAATGACCTTACAATGCTGAATATTCGAGCTAATTTCACTCTCTTCGCTGACGACACCATACTCCTGTGGCACGCGGAAACAGATGAAGTTCTTAAGGAGATGATAACCTCAGATTTGCCTAAGTTTAAGGGTTGGTGTGATGCTAATTCCCTCAGCTTAAACGTCACTAAAACCAGTATACTTACTTTTGGTTTTAATTTGAATAATTTGAATGACTTATATATAAACAATGAACATGTCGAAAATAAATCATTTTCTAAGTTCTTGGGCCTTTTGATAGACAACAAACTTAAATTTGAAGAACAGATTTCATTTCTAAGTTCTAAGCTAGCCTCTGGTTGCGTTGCCATTAGGGTTGTGTCGAATGACTTAGGAACGGCGACGGCAAGGATGGTGTAACAAGTATAAGTATAATGAATGGAAACTATCTGGATTCGCAACTGGAAATCGTAGAAAAAGCTTTATAAACTTTGCAAAAATGAATATACTCTAACCTAGAGCAACCTTCAAAAACAGATTATGTATCTGCGTTTGAATCTAAACGGCTCGTATATTGTTTATTGATTTGTGTAAACATGATTACTGTATTTTTTATGATTATTTTAGCAAATGACCTAAAATTTAATGAAAATTAAGCAAAATTAGGATCTTAATTGGTCTGCATAAATCCACCTTTAGTTTTATACTGGTTTTCCACTAAAAAATTATTCGTGAATTAATTCATCAAGTCACCTCGCGAACAAACTTTAATAATGTAAGACGATAACCTTTACCTCAAAGAAAGATATTTGTGAATTTATTGTTGAATTTAGGTAGCGCATGATCTAATTTTCCGTAAAGTCAGGATGAAAACCTAATAAGAATAACACTAAATGCTGAAAATTGTCAGTTCATAATATTCGGCAGGTTGATGATTATTATTATCAATAATGGTATCCCGCTTGGGCAGCAAGTTAACATTCTCACATCACTTTGAGAAGTGGTAGTAGTAGTGGACAGGAAAGATTGACGCCAAGCAAATAGGTCAGCTTAGACCCTTTGTGCCGACCCTGTTGTAACGTCTGGGTAATGTCAGCTAGACGGGACCTACAGTTTAACGCGTGTTCCAAACCATAATATAACTGACAGATTTTATTCTCGGCATAGTAGTTTTACGGTCTTGTTATTATTAACACCTCCTTGCTCATGACAAAGCTGGACGAGCCGGCCCTTAAACGTCCTTGTGTCAAGCTAAGAGAGTTAGGTAGGCCGCGTGGACCCTCAAACCATCCGGATCAGCATCAGACCAGTGTCCGTAAGACTCCGTCGTAAATTTCTTGGTTTAATAATATTTTTGGTAGGGCAATTAGGATATTAGGATTTATAAAAAACATCACATAGCCTTTAGAAATATTAATGCACACAGGCTGTTGTATATTAAGTGAAATCAGGCTGGTGGTGTTGCGACTGCAGATCATGTGAATGTTATGAATATACACAGTGTGTAAAAAATCCCGGACCGGTCAATTATTTAGATAATTATTATAGGCCTTAAAAAATCTATAAAACTAGGACACCTGTAATTATACAGGGTGCCTCAAACAGTCATGGTAAACAAAACTTTGATTGATATAAAGGGAATGACCCCTTTTTAATCACGTTTTCTTATTCCTCTAAACATTCTAAACAACAATTATGAAACATGTCATATGGCTAAACCCATTAGTTTAAGAAATAATTTAAGTTAAAGGACATAAATACAACAGGTAAGATATTACCTACATTTTGCATTTTTACAAGCTGGTACCAGAATATTTTGCGTCACTGTCATATTAATTTCTGAAAATGTCTCTCAACGAACGGAAACGTATAACTTTACTAATGATCAGAGGTTTTGGAGACCGACAAAGATCATTTACCGAAACAAAGCAATTTTTCAATTAAACTTTTCCAAACCGCCAGCTTATATCAAAATCTACAGTTGTGAGAACAGTTCAAAGATTCGAGGAAACCGGGTGTTGCGTTCCGGAAGACCAAAATCGCCAACAAGTGATGAAAAAAAATTAAAGCCATTACTTCATTTTGTTCAGGATCCACATTTGTCGTTAAGAAAAGCTGCTACCCAAGTTAATGTATGTTTTAAATCAGTTGAAATTATTTAAAAAAACAGTAATTTTTACCCCTATAAAATAACTTTAGTCCAGGAATTATCAGAAGACAATTTCGAACGTAGAATGGAATTTTGCGATGTAATGATGCAAAAACAGGAAGAAAATAACAATTTTTTTAATCAAATAGTTGAGGCAATATTCATGTTAAACGGGAATGTCAATCCACATAATTGTCGTTACGGGGCTGATCAGAACCCACATTGGATGAGAGAAACACACACTCAACACCCCCCAGAAAGTAAATGTGTGGGCCGGTATTATTGGCAATAGATTAGTGGGACATTTCTTTATAGAGGGGAGTTTGAATGCAGAATATTATCTCCACATGCTGCAAAATCAAATTGTGCCAGCAATAACCAATACAGTAGGACCACTATTACGACATACGTGGTTTCAGCAGGACGGAGCTCCTTCTCATTTTGGGCGAGCTGTAAGAGTTTACTTAAATAATACTTTTCCTAACCGCTGGATAGAGCGAAGGGGCCCCATAGAATGGCCCGCTAGGTCGCCAGACTTAACGCCCCTTGATTATTTTCTCTGGGGACAACTAAAAAATAAAGTGTATGTGACAAAACCTGCAGATCTGAACGAATTGAGAAGAGGAATTATTGAAGAATGTAAATCTATTAACCAAGAAATGTTACAAAACGTCATCGACAAATTTTATTATAACCTAGCCTATTGTCAAACTGTGGGAGGGGGACATTTTCAACATTTAATTAAATATCGACTTACTTAAATTTATTTATGTTCTTGTAAATTTGTTACTAATTTTACTGCATGTATTTAATTTAATTGTTATTAAATTTTTGACAAAACTTGCGTGGGTGCATTTAGTACAATTTTTATGTTTTTTTACAGTTTTAACACAAAATATTCTGGTACCAGCTTGTAAAAATGCAAAATGTAGGTAATATCTTACCTGTTGTATTTATGTCCTTTAACTCAAATTATTTCTTAAACTAATAGGTTTAGCCATATGACATGTTTCATAATTGTTGTTTAGAATGTTTAGAGGAATCAGAAAACGTGATTAAAAAGGGGTCATTCCATTTAAATCAATCAAAGTTTTGTTTACCATGGCTGTTTGAGGCACCCTGTATAATTGCAGGTGTCCTAGTTTTATAGATTTTTTTAAGGTCTACAACTTTTATGCCGGAAGTTTTTTTATATTGTGCGCTATTTTCTACATAATTGACCGGACCGGGACTTTTTACACACTGTGTATAAGTGTGATGCGCAGCTATAACTATCACCAATATAATTATACAACGAAAGAATGCAAGAACCAAAAATTCTGTGGATACTGTGGAAAAACTGGTCACAAAACCAAAGACTGTGTGACAAAACCAGATACGAATGCATAAATTGGAAATTGAGCGCCAAAAAGTTTAAGCTGCAACTTGACACTAAGCATAAAGTCTTTGATATTAAATTCCCTACATATATGACTTCAAGAAAAGAAAAAACTCAAGATCCAGTACAGTACTTCTGAGGTAAAGCAATCCCAGGGTACAATTTCTGTCAACAATAATAGCAAATGGATCCTTACAGTTATGCACCAAAATATACAATCATTAAGGCATAGAACGTTAGATATCACTTAAATCACTTGTTACCTGGAAAGTTTAGCCACAAGTGTTACTCTTCAGCGAACACTGGCTTGAACACAATGAAGCATCGTTTATAAAATTTGAGGGATACACACTAGTCTTTGTATATGCAAGAAGTGGCATCTATTGTGACCAAAACCGTACGTTCAGAGACTATCTGTGACATGAGCATTGAGATAGATATTGAGATTGTTGCTGCTGTGAATGAGTTCATAAAGATTGTGATAATGTGCCTATATCGTCGAGGAATTGGTGCATTCAACATTTTCGTAGGAAGACTTGAGCAAGTATTCGAGTTTGTAGGTAGAGTGGATACTTAAAATATAAGATCATTTAGGCAGGTAACTTTAGTGTCAATTTTTTTGAATTTCAGAATGACCGTGTACAGGGTGTCCCAAATTCGAGCCTCATCATTGGGATCTCGGAAACTAGAAGAGATACGAGGTCGGTTAAACGGAGGCAAAGTTGCGCGATTTGATGCTGATCAAAATGCCACCATAAAAAATTAAAAATTCCGAGTGCTTCCGAAGATTTTGGAAAAAAACCGAATATTCGCGATTTCATTTTTATTTGTTTATGACTCTATTTGAAAAGATATAACAAAATAAATTTCACATTCTTATTGCTACTTTCTCTGTTCTACAAGATAGTGTTATAAATTTTCAAACCGACGTTTCGTCTTTGAGCTGCCATCATCAACTTTGTTTTTTTAAATATGGCCCTGGATTTTTTATTACGGATTTTAAGAGCTTCTAAGGTCTCAAAACCAATGATGTATCGCACTTATTCGAAAAATTTATATTAATGGCATTTTCTATTAGAACTCATTTGTATTAATTTTTAATAAATAATATAATTAAAGTGTCAACCCCCAAACCCCAAACCCTAGGCTCTAGGCTATATTTACAGACATTTTAGCAATTTAACAAGGTGGCGGTGCATCGTGCGCGCCGGCCATCTTAGTTCATTTGGTACCCTGTAACGTTCTTTGTTGCACGTTTTATTGGGGTTTTGGTCTTTTTAAATAATCTCTACTATAAATGGTTGTATGTCATGTGATGAACTCATAAGCCTGAAATCGGTTTTGCCTGATCAAGACGATGTTGTTACTCTTGTATATATTTTATATTTCATTAAAGATCGCAACATACAAGAACTGTATCCAAATGTATGGATAGCAATATGAATATTGATCACTACCTGTAACAGTTGCTAGTGGGAAAGGAGTTTTTCAAAGCTTAAGCTGGTAAAACCCTTGTGAAAACCTATCTGCAGTCCACAATATCTCAATCTAGAGTGACAAACTTGGCAACTTTGTCAATCGAAAATGAAATTTCTGAAAACATAGACTTATTTCATTATTTCCCTTGGTTTATTCTTTCCTTTTTTCACATGGGTTTAGCGAGAGGTTTAGATAGCAGATAGGGGGCGCCCAGGGCGCTGGTAGTGCTAAAACTGGCACTGTGTACATGCTTTGTCAACGAAATTACTTCATCTTTATGACAATAAAGCTATTTTGATTTGATTTGATTTGATCTATGTATTTGATTATTTGTCAAAAGCTCTATGCAAAAATGACAATAATAAATGTTTTGACTTTGACTTTGATCAAACTAAGTATGTCCTGCATTAATCTAAAGAAACCTCCTTCCAGAACAAAGTTTTACGACGTTTCCTTGTCATTTAAAATTTTAAATAATATTCTGCATATCCCCTACTGATATACCAACATGGTATTTACTTCATAATCCAGTACCTGTTTCAACCAATGTTAACAGATATTGTGATATAGACTATCACAGCTTGGTTGGTACTTGGTGTAGGTATCCATGAATAACTCTAAAACCTCTGTGAAGAGGCTTAATTAAGGTTAATGTTTCAATACAACTGTACCTACATGTTGTAAAATGTTGTTAAGGTCAATTAAAAAATAATAATAATTGTTGTCATGGAAGTTATGTGGCTATTATAACTAACAGAAACTAATTCATAAAGAAATTCTCAATGTAAAACCAGCAACAAGGATTATTAAACATCTCTGCCTTTTAAAGAGACTATCACACCATCTCATGTTTTGAATATTTTAAACGGAACTCTAAATAAACAACTAGACATTTCATTTAGGTAGGTACCTATTTGTTTTTGCTGCTAAAATTTTAGAGTAATGTAGGTACCTAATGGGTTTAATGGAGTTATTCTTCTTTGGCCCTCAAGGTGAGTACTCTGAGTACCCACCTTAAACAATAAAAGGCTAGAGGTCACGAGTATTTAAAAAAAATATGAGGTAGTTTAGTAGAGTAGTATAAATACCTATTTAAGTATAAACAAATAATTTAATGTTTTGGATCAAAAAAAAGAGAAAAATCTTAAGTTCTCATTACCTACATAACTAACTAATAAATCAATACAAACCTCTTGCTTTTCCAATTTATTTTGGTCTTCTATCCTCGTCAATATTTCAGTCATATTGGTTTCTAACACCATACCACCCATAACCAATTCGTTCAATATAAAATGAACCTTATCCACGTGAAAGATTAAATCTAGTTCACATACATTTTCAAAACACTTGTCCAGTGTCTCAACAAAGACTTGTATCAGATCTAATATTCCTAACTCACTTTCTGAAGAGTCAACACAGAAGACAAAGTAGAGAGTCGCATAGTGTCTGTAGATAAGTTTGTAGTCACTCCCACCAATGAGGCTGCAAACCAAACGGTATTTTTTAAGTAGGTATATTGTGACTTCCTACCAAGTACCTACTACTCTCGCTACTACTTATTCTAGTTTCAAATTGATGTTATTTGTAAATATTCTTTTCAGCAGTAGACATTCTTTACCCAAGGTCATTTAAATGAGCAAAAAGCATTTGGACAATCCAAAACATAATTGAAGTCTCGCCTTTACAAGGCACTTAAGTATCTTGCACTTTGATTTTTTTTTGTGAGGAAGTTAGCTTTTCAACACCAAGGATAGAAATTACATTGCTCTTAAAGAAAATTAGTACAGATTATAGAGTCGCTAAATACACAGTTTAGATCAGACTATATCATATTTTAAAAAGACGGGGCATGAAGAATTAGTCATTACTTACCTTCCACCTTCCAAAAAGTTGCAAACATTGTCGTCCCTTTTTGAAACCAGTTGAAATGTTTCTTTAATTATTTGTTGTTGCATATCTTCTGGCTGAAAAGAATATTTATGTAAGTACTTCATTATATCACTAAATTACCTAAACAATTAAGTTTTACTACCTAAGTCTTTACTTAACACTTACAAAATATTGGTAAAATTTGGATAATCTCGGTTTTCCATGATTATTAAATACTAAAATCGCCTTAATCATTCTTCGAGGGTTTCTTTTTAAATTTTCAGATAGAATTACAGCTTACAAAATGTGTTCATTAAGGCCGATCCGCACCTATGCAATTTTGTTGCGCAACTTTAATGCTTAAAAGATCAGCTGATGTTCTAGCATTTTTACTTCGCATGCATTAGAATTGCGCAGACCCCCTCACTTCGTATAATCGACGCATTTTTATTGCCTATGGTTACAAATTTTATTTAAAAAAAAAACGGTTGGCATTTGGCTGGTTCCAAGACCAAAAAAAGCTAACCTTACTTTCATGTTCATGGTTACGTTTGAATGATAAAAACTAAAAACTGTATGAAATATTTTAACTTTGTGCCTTTAAAATGGAATTGGAAGAAATATGTTTACTTTCTATAATTTGTGGTGCTGCTGGAGCTATTCTACTACTTCCGGAAGACAAGCGTTGGTGGGTGAGACCCTGGCTACTTCAAAATAGGGGCAACTTACATCTCATTAATAAAGAACTGAAAGATGATCCTGAAAGATTTAAAAGTTTTTTAAGGATGGAAAGGGAAACATTTGAAGATCTTTTAAAAAGGGTAGGCCCTAAAATTACAAAGCAAGATACTTATATGCGACGAGCAATATCAGCTAGAGATCGCTTAATAGTAACCTTAAGGTATCTTGCCACTGGAGAATCCATGAAGAGCTTGCATTATTCCTTTAGAATAGGGCATTCGACAATAGGAGAAATTGTTCCAGCTGTAACGAAAGAAATTTACAATACACTTAAAGAAGACTTTTTAAAGGTGTGTGTAGGTATTTAGCAGTATTTTATTGCCATGTTGAAGTTGCTACTTTTTAAACCATCTTTATTTGTAATAAATTTTAGGTACCTAATACAGCAGCTGAATGGTTAAATATAGCAGCAACATTTGAAAATGCATGGCAATTCCCAAACTGCTTGGGGGCGTTGGATGGTAAACATGTAGAATTTCAAGCACCAGCAGGATCAGTACATCATAATTATAAAGGGGGAAATAGTATCGTGCTGCTGGCATTAGTTGATGCCGAATACAAGTTTTTGTATGTTGACATTGGAACTAATGGCAGAATATCAGATGGTGGAGTATTTAGGAAAAGCAAATTATTTAATGTCATGTGTACTAACAAACTGAATTTTCCCGAAGAAAAACCATTACCTGGTACAAATAGACCATTGCCATTTGTAATTGTTGCAGATTCAGCCTTTGCATTGATGAGAAATATTATGAAACCATTTCCATATAAATATATTACTCACGAAAAAAGAATATTTAATTACCGATTGAGTCGTGCCAGAAGAGTGGTGGAAAACGCATTCGGATTATTGGCCAATAGATGGCGAATAATGTTAAATACAATCAACTTATCAGAAAAGAATGTAAGGAATGTCACTCAGGCATGTGTAGCATTGCACAATTACTTGCTTTATAAATGCCCACTAACTTACGTAGGCAATAATACAGAGCCCGATGAAAGATATATCTTTATGTATGGTCTTAGCCAACAAGGAGGCAATCATTGGGGTAACAACGCAGTAAGAATCAGAGAAGATTTTGCAACCTATTTTAACAGCATTGGTGCTGTGGAATGGCAAAATCTCCATGCTTAAGAGCATCATTGCCAAGATGACCCTTAGAAAATAAGCTTACTTAATTCTATATAATGGTTTTGTAATCTTTACTAGGTAGTTTTGTGAATTTTTTTTTGTTAAAAAATAAAACAAGTTAAACATTAATTTTTTTTTTTATTTACAAACATAAGGAACATCATTTTGGCTTAAAAAAAATTTTTTTCTGAGTACAAACCATAAACTAAAATAATATTTGTACCGAACCATATAGGAACTATAACCAAGAGAAGTCTTCAATTTTTTGATTTTGTATTGGAGCTCAAACAATGCTGGGTCCTGCGCCTAACCTTCTTCTTCTTCCTGTTCTTTTAAAATCCATTGCATAAATTTGAGCTTAAGGTTACGGACTCTAGTTAAATTTTTTAATTTTTTCATCTCGATACCAAGATACCTAAAAACAGTAAAATATTCATAAATTGACAAATGTTTAGATACATCATATTGCTTGTTGTTTGCTGGCATACTTGGCCCACTGGTGGCCTCTGCTATTTTCTTAGAATTCAAAATTGTATAAGATGTATGTAGATTATGGCAAACTTTTCTTACCGACAAAAACTGTCTATGTCATTATCGTTTCCCTTGGTTTGTAATGCAGCTGTGGCACTCGTTAGCAATTTAACAACTTCTTTTTGCATTGAAACTTTGCTATTTTTAATTTTTGGTAGGCCTGAAGTACTAGCTTGAACATCATCGATTGCCTCCAATTCATCTAATGTTCCTTCATAAATGATTGAGGATGAATTTTGTTCTACCATCTCAACATCATTATTATTATTACCAAGATCATGGAAGGTATCATCCTACAAAAAATAAAGTTAATATTAGTATTTATATTATAAAATAGTTGACTAAAGACTTCTTACCAAATTTGAGTCACTTTCATTACAGATATTGCTGCCTTTTAAAAACATGAGGTTCTCATACAACCAAAAGGTAGAGTCTGCCTCTTTTCCTCCCGATCCAGTGCTTTTTGAAGCAGACATTTTTTTCTGTTCTTTGTTAAATTGAGTCCTTAAAATATGGATTTTGCTTCTTATATCGTCAATTGTTATGCATTGTCGTTGACAAAACTCATTTTTTTCTAACTCTTCTCGGATGTTATTAAGTGCTGCTTCTTTTTTTAACTTATTTTTATATGCTGGATCCGCGATGTTATACAAAATTGGATTATTTTGGTAACACTCTATTAAGCTCATCGTGGCTTCTTTTGACCATATAAATTTTCCTTTTTTCGGTCTTTCCGACATATTTATCTATTACCCAATAGAGTAATTGACGAAAATAGTATTTGTTGCACACAACACACAACCAAAGTCTTTGCACAAGCACACAGCCCAAAAAAGAAAATAAAACCGTAAGACCCCCGAATTTCAATTTTGGAGACAAGTGAGGTTATATATTATTATTTGTCATTCGTCAGTTTGGCCACCATAACTTTCTAGTGACTTTGATTAGAGTTGCATGAAATTTGGGGGAAAAATAGAACCGATTCTATATTTTCAGCAAAACTGCATGCAATGCTTTGCAGTTTTGATGCATAAATGGGGATGGGACGCAATTTTGTTGAGACAGCAAAAATGCACGAAAAGTTGCATAAGTGCGGATCGGCCTTTAGAAAAATATCACAAACTTTTTAAAAAATAAGAAAATTGTAAATAAGGAAACGTCACCAACAAGGAAAACAGCTGACAACTGATCGCCGATAAATTGTCAGTAGAAGGATATGCGTTTTTAATTTATGATATCCTAAAGTCAGGTAAGTCCATACATCGAATATAAACGTTTAATACTTTTAAACATCCTTTATGTCCATTAAATAGTTACTTTATATTGTATTGTAGTAAACATTTACCTTTAAATTGATACCTCATATGCTTTGAGAGCAAGAAAAGCAACATACTAATATTCGACAAACAGAATTTTTATATTCAGGATTTCGATAGGCCCCTGTAAAACTCTTTTGCCTTTATCCTGTTCTACCTCTCCGGTTTCTTTTTATCTACCCCCACCATTTTATTGTTGACAAAAAATTCTGACGGATGATGGAAGAAATGGCAGATAGTAAAATGGCGTCGTTTGTTAGTGGCCGGAACAGTGGGGCTATTGTATATTGACATCGATTTAAGAATTATTTTGAAATAAAAATGAACATGAATGATAAATAATAGACTCTTTACTGTCGTGTGTGGACTTAAAAATGAATTGGACAAATTATGTGTGTTGTTTACAATGTAAATTGTTTCTCTTCTTGGCGGTAGCTACTGTTTTAACACCTACAACACAAGGTAACCAAATGGTTTTTTTAAAGTTTTTATTTGGATGAGTAGCTTATTTTTATAGCATGTAGCGAATTAGATAATTTCCATTTCGTACCAAAATTTGAAGTCGTGTTGTCGCTTATGATTTTTTCTTAAGTTTATCTTTTAATGGCATAACTGGGCATTTGTTGACCCTCTAATAATAAATAATTATTGTTCCTCTGCTCTACTCAAGGAGTTTAAATCAAAGAGGATAGGGTTTAAATATGCCGGCCCAAATAATAATTTAAAGGGCTTACTAATAAGCTTGGGGCTAAGACAACATAATATAAGGTATCAAATTGGTTTTGTAATGTAGGTAAGCAAGAAGCACTTTAATGTAGGTACCTGGGTATCTACCTACTTAAGAGTAAATAAATACAGAAAAGAGAGTAGCAAATTACAGCTAGAAATGTGATTTGATCTTGTAGATCTCACCATACAAAATATCTAATGGCATAGGTGTCTAAATATTTGTTTTACCCACCTACTTAATCATAATAAAATAAATAAAATAGTCATCTAAAATTATGTTCTATGCTTTATTTATTTATTTACAATTTTGGTATAGATGCTTAGTACCTACTCCTAAAAGTAAGCAACATTATAAGCTACCATTTGTTCTTGCTTAGCTAAATGTTTTTTAAGAAGTACTAAGTAAGTGCCAAATCTTATTATTTTTTCATGTTGTGATTTAAAGTTCAAAAGTTTGGTAAAATTGGAATCCACAAACAACAAAAAATGTACAAAAGTACAGGATTTTATACCCTTTTTTTTATACGTACAGTGACTCACAGCTATAAATGAAGCAGTTGCAATAAAAACTAATTTTTTTCCTGCCTGAGACAAAAAAAAACTTTTTAGCGGATTTTAAGTAGGTATCTCAAATATTTTATGTATTTGCGAGCTTCTTGAAATATTATTACTTTATTTTGACCAAAAGTTAAACACATACTACCATAATTAGGTAATGTTACAATATAAAATATGGATGAATATTATGTCACAGCTTAAATTATGCAGAGTATAAAAGTAACAAAATGAATAAGAACAAAACAATTCTATTTATTGAAAATCAACTGCTAATATCTTGTTGGTCCTCCTTCATTGTCAAATACATATTGTAGGCGTCTAGGCATTAATTCGACTAATTTTCTTGTATATTCCGGGGACATTGTGTTCCATTCTTCCGAAATTTTGACTCTTAATTAATTTTTGTTAGATATGGGAACACTGTTGACTTTCTTTTTTAATATTAACCACAAATTTTCAATAACATTTAGATCTGGTGACTGGGGTGGTGTTTTAACCACTTGTGGGCAGTTATAAAGTAACCAACTACGGACCCGGTATGCCGTGTGCTTGGGATCGTTGGTCATGATAAAAGCGGTAATTGCCATTAATACCTACCCAATTTTTTAGCACTAGCTCCAAGATGCTGCCTCAATATATTAAAATACAATGTATTGGTCCATATTCCCTTCAATAAGATGTATGTTACCGACTCCAGCAGAGGACATAGAACCCCATAACATCACTCCACCTCCACCGTGCTTTAGCGTGGCTTTCATATTTTTTAATTTCAGTCCTTCATTTGGCTTTCTCCACACTGAAATTTTTCCATCCGATCCAAATAGATTTATTTTAAGATTCAAGAAGTAGTCCATTTTCTGTGGCGAAATTATGAAAGAAAACAAAGTCTAACTAACTAACTAAACTAACCTCATTTACCAAAAGAAAAAAAGAAAATTCGCAAGATAAACTTCATTACTTAGCACTAATTAACCACCGTGTACCTTCGCACGATACCCGTCTCACTAATACGTATTTAACAAATCGAAGCCGCACCGATGTCGGAAGAAATAATGTCCTAAATCGTATTATGCAATACTTCAATACATATTTACCCCCTTGCTTTGAAACTGATTGCACTCTAATGACTTTCAAAAGAAGAATTAGGTTACTGATTTCGTCTATCTAATGTACTTATAAACCAAAAGTATTGTGCAAATTGCAAATCCGACGTTGATGTGATTTATTGTCATCTCATTTCTGTTTTGTATAACCGTATTGTTTTATTGTCTTTATTATTACTTTGTACCTACCTCACATATATAAATGGTTTATTCCATATCTTATTATTTAATTAAGGCGTGCTGTGAAAAGGTTGTTTTGCCTTGTTCTTTCTATTTTCCATTAAGCGTACCATATTGTGAATATCTTTGTATTAGTGTTTTAATTTATTTTTCTTGTATATTTTTGATGGCTGTAAAATTGATTTGTACCATTTGGGGCCTGCCCTGTAGTGTATTTGTTCAATAAATAAATAAATAAATTACATTTATATAATTTAAAACGAACCCATCGAGAAATTTAAGCTTGAATATTGACAATTTGATGACCCCTATTTTACTCAATGACGCAAAGGGTTTTTAACTCATTTTAATTTCCTTCTCCCCCCCCCCCTCTCTTTTTTACTTTCTTATTAAATTTCTGACCCACCAAAATATAAATCATGTCTCCTCACTGAGTTGTTTCATGAAACGATGATTAATGAATTTTCGTTATTGACATCTATACACCATATCATAACTATAAATGATTCCATTAAGAATTTTAGCCTCTATTATAATTTTTCATCTAATCTCCTTCATTGCTTGA
The DNA here is from genome assembly GCA_963920685.1 of Polydrusus tereticollis. Lineage (NCBI taxonomy): Eukaryota > Metazoa > Arthropoda > Insecta > Coleoptera > Curculionidae > Polydrusus > Polydrusus tereticollis. The sequence goes on from OY987326.1 coordinate 204,049,534, forward strand.
AGTAGTATTATGTTCGTGATTATCTTCTGTTGAATCCATTGGCTGCACAGGGTACACATTATGACCATGTTTTGTTGAACCACTTCGTCCCCTCTTATAATTTGTTTTAGCTTGTTTATTTAGGTACTTCCTAAAAAACATAATTCTTAATTTCTTGGTTGCTGAAGATGACTTTGACTAAAGTCGAAACTAGTTCAACCTAATGTCAAATTAAATTTTGTACACACTTTAACCCTTATTTCACCCTAAAAGGACAAATATATTTTATTTTGGTGGTATAGACAGACCTTGTTTTCTTTCTTTTAGATTTATTTTAGTCGCATCAGCAAAAATTACTGAATTCCAGAAGTCCAAATCTTTGTTAACATGCTCCCGAGCAAAGTGTAACCTTTTGAGCCTATTTGTTTGGCTAATAAAGGGTTTGTTTCTTGCAGTTCGACCATTAAAATTGTTTTTCCGCAACACTCGCCGAATTGTTTTGGGGTTACACCGAGGGTTACACCTTTTCCCAAACTGTCTTTCCACCTTATCTCATAGTTTTGTAGCACTTTTTTTTGGATTATTGGCGATTTCTCTAACAATCCATCTTCCTTCTCGATCGATTGTTGAAAGTTTTATTGGGAGCCACTCTCGATTTATTCGCGACTCTATTTTCGTTATCATAGCGTTCAATTATATGCTGCTACTGGTCTGTTTCATCTGCATCATTTAAGCTGTGACATAATATTCGTCCATATTTTATATTGGCACACTTAATTATGTTACGTGTATAATTTTTTGTCAAAATAAGCTAATAATATTTGAAGAATATGACAAATATGTATTTAAGATACTTAAAGTCCGCTAAAAATATTTTGTTTAATCTTGGCAGCACATAATTAGTTTTAATTGCAACTGCATCATGTAAGCTGTGAGTCACTGTAAGTAGGTACCTTTGACCAATAGGTATTCCCGAGGGTATTCCTATGTTTTAATCAAACAGCAAACATATTTTCAGAATTTACATGAGGTAGTAGGTATCACATGAACTCCTACCCATTTGTCACTTCATACATTAATAAACAACTTCTGCTAACTGTTGTTAGAGATTGAAAAAAACTTTTTAATGAACCTAAGTTGCCAGAATGTGTTATAAGAGAAAACAATTGAGTACCATGCATGCGTATTTCGATTTTTTTGAACAATTCCCTATATTTTTTAAATGGAGTGAAACACCCTGTATATGACTGAATATGGTGACAGGTGATTGAACTTGGGAATCAATCGAAATCAAATAATTTATTACATTCAAATAGTAATAAAAATTACATCTGCAACTTATCAAAACGTTAAAGTCCAAAGTAAAACATGAAATATAAGACATTTAAAATTTACATATTAAAATGACAACAAAAAATATCCTAAGTAGGCATTCAGAAGACAAGAAAAAAGGATATCAGAAATACTCTGCCTAAACTGCAAAAAAGTCTGTCATGCTGTTGCATGTGTTCAGTTCTTTAAATCTAAAACAAAACTTATTAAGATTTGGAATAATTTTAATATTTTCCGGGAGGTGGTTAAAACATTTTATTCCTACATATTCAAATGACTTTCAATCAATCGCCAGTCTGCTATATGGAAGGTGCAAAAGAGTTCCATTAGATATGGGACAGTTTTGTGCCTCATTTCTATGAGTAAGTTTAATTCCATTCTTATTAATGTGCTGCACCAACAAAAATATATACAAACTTGGCAGCGTTAATATCCTGAGTTCTTTAAAGTATTTCCTACATGACTCTTAAGGTTTAAGGTGATTCATGCATCTTAATAGTTTCTTCTGCAGCACAAATATTTTGGATGCATTATTGGCATAAGTGTATCCTGATTTACAGTGTTTTTTAATTGCCAAAATAAAAAACATATTATGAAACTTAATTTGCTACATAAATAGTTGATTGAAGCAAGTTCTGACCTACAGATACATAAAAGAACCGCATAAAATATGATTTTTTATTATGACTGTAAGTTCATTTGATGAATGCTTGCGCCGCTAGCACACTTTCACATAAACTTCTTGCACCTTGCACTCAACAGCACATTAGTGTCATCAGCATATTTATCCCCTGAGGGTTACAGAATAAGGGTAGGTAAATCGTTTATAAAACAACAGAATAGTATGGGAAACAAAATGACACCTGAAGAAGTCCAACAGTAATTAATTGAGAAGACGAGGTCTTCCTATCGAGACCATCTGGGATCTTCGCAATAAATAAGACATTATCAATTCATTAGGCACCCTTCTCACCCCCATTCTACTCAGCTTTTCGCAGAGTAGTCTATGATCCACCATGTCAAAGGCGCGACTCATATCAAAGAACCTGCCGACAATGTATTCCTTATTATTTAAACAGTTAGTGATACAAGTTAATAGTTCAATAATTGCCGACATGATGGATCGTTCCTTCCTAAAACCATGTTACTTTTAACACTACGCGATATCGGTTTGATTTGCGTTATTGACATTTTAAAGTCGCTTTCAAATCCATGGAGAATTACGGATTTCCGTGTTGGGAACATTGAGATTTTACTGTGATGTTTTTGAACAATCGGTGACATTCATCGGCATTCTTTAGCCAGTGTTTTGATCTGACGAATAAGAACGCATTTTTTGGAATAACTATTAAGTTATAGTCGCTTTGATAATATTCATTCCTTTGCCACCATCGAGGAAAATACAATAGATGATATAGTAATATAGTGATTGCCGATGACTGCCAGTGATTCCCGATGACTGTAAGTAAATGCCGGTGATTGCCAGTGATTGCCGATAACTGCCAGGAATTGCATATGACTGCCTCTGAATTGCCGGTGACACTGACTGTCAAGGATTGCCAAAGATTGTAAAGAATTGCAATGAGTCGTAGCAATTCGACAGACCCTAATAATTAAGCTTTTATACCTAGTTCACAAGTTTCATCATCAGATTAGAAATGTTAAGACCCGCTCGCGGAATTCCTGTGGGTGAACAGCCGGCTTTATATACAGGGTCCTGCATATCACCTCTCATCTCCTATAACTCAGTTATTTGTTAAGTTAATATTTTCATATGGTGCAGACTTTACCTGTATCTTTGGGCGCGTTTCAGTAAAATATTTTTGATTTGAAAGAGTGACGTCATGATGATATATTTTTTTAGATTACATGCCATATATTGTTTGTTTGTTTGAAGGTTTGAGACAATGATGTATCGTGAATGATAGATGTGTTTTGGACTTCCATTGTCATTATTTATTTATATCACAACATTTCAACTGGTAAGTATCTACGGTCTTCTTCAGGTGAATAATGAACATGCTACGAAACTACGAGGGTATTTATACTACCTCCTGGTTAGCAGCGCATGACCGAGATTGGTGCAGTCACGCATTACTGTGTGGTCCTAAACTAAGCTTACATCTACCTAACAAGAGTTTCCAAACATTTCTTATGTCTAAAGAGGGCTTACTAAAGCAGTCTGGATTTTGGGTTATGACGGCCGCTTCTTTGAATTTCCTCGTTCGCTAGCGTTCTTTTTTGAGTATTATTTTTGCGTCTGACCATTGCAAGTGGTGGCCGTGTGTCCAAGCATGTTCGGCCGCACCGGATCTGTTTGTTTCTTCCTTCCTTGTGTGATTTCGGTGTTCCTTGATTCTTGTTTCAAGGGGGCGTAGGGTTTCACCAACATAGGATTGTCCGCACTGGCAAGGTATTCTATATACGCAGTTCTTCGTGTCCCTTTGGCTGGTTGGCTTTGTCTTCGTCAGGTGGCTTCTTAAGGAATCTTTGGAGCTGAATACTGTTCGAATTTTGTATTACTGTCCTAATCTCCGCATTTTCTCGGAGATTCCTTTGATATATGGTACCCTCGATGGTACCTTAATGGTGGGTCCAGTTTCGACGTCATCTTTATGTCTGTTCATGTGATTCTGACGCTTCTTAATAGTCTGGTCTACTAGTCTCGTGGGGTAGTCATTTGTGTTGAGGTCCTTTTTAATGGTATTGAGTTGTTCGGAAAGAGCTTCCTTGGAGTTACAGAAAGTAAATGCTCTGTCAACAAGTGTTTTGACTATCCCATGTTTTGTGGTATTTGAGTGGTTTGAGGCGTAATTAAGGTATTGACCAGTGTGAGTTTTCTTTCTGTATACCGATGTTTGGATAGTGTCTCTGTTCTTCTGTACTATGACATCTAGAAACGGTAGTTTATTGTTTTCTTCCTTCTCCATGATAAACTTGATTGTTGGTGCCAAGTTATTCATGTGATGTAGAGAAGCTTGGAGTTCGTCATCGCTTCTATTCCAAATGATGAATGTGTCGTCAACGTGACGAAGCCAAAGTTTCGGTCTAATTTTTGCCTTTTCAATTGCCTGATTTTCAAACCATTCCACTGGAGAGAGGGATGATCACATCGGTAGTCCGTCTAGTTGACTGTAAAATCTATCCTTTTCTTGGAAATAAGAATTATTTAGACAGCATTCTAATAGGTCCAATATGGCGTTGATGGGTAGCGATGTTCGTTCCTCGAGGGTTTGGTCTTCTCCAAGTTTTGTTCTGATGACCTGAAGCGCATCCTTCACTGGGACATTTGTATGAAGACTCTGTAAAAGTCAGTGACGTACATTTTTTTGCCAATGATATTCGTTAAGGTGCTCCCCGGGACGCCACTGGACGTATTGCATTTAATCTAGTTAGGGCTAATTAAGCCCCTTATCATTATGAATAACGGTACCAAATTTCAATAAAGTCGGGAAAAGGATATTGAAGAAAATTATAAAAAACTGATTTTTTTTTAAACTTGGAACACCCTGTATATCAAAAACGGGGCAACTCCGGACACATATTCATATGAACTTTTTCTCTTAAAATATTATAAGAAATCACCCCCTTAAGTTACGTACCGTACTTCTTGAAACACCTTGTCTATACTTATTGATTATTGACAGAATTATTTTATTATTTATGCTTCTGAATTAGATATAAAAGCTTATTAGGGTCTGCCGTATTGCTACGACTCACTGTAATTCTTTACAGTCTCTGGCAATCCTTGACAACCAGTGTTACTGTCATCGGCAATCATTGGCAGTCAGTGACAATCACTGGCAGTCATCGGCATTTACTGGCAGTCATCGGCAATCACTGGCAGTTGACTGCCAAAATCGGCAGTAGGTGTACAAATTTTACCTTATGAGACACCCCTCTGCGGTATCGGTTGTTTTGCGTTATTGACATTTTAATTTCTCAAGATACTTACCTTGGTATTTCTTAAATTAGTGAAAATAAATCGGAAAATGAGGAAAAATATGTAATGTACTTATATGCACACTTTAATTTGTATCGTGCTAAGAATATTTTTATTTTATTTTTTATTTCACTGGTGCCAAGCTGTCTCTACTCACTAAATCTAATAATAAAATAATCTAATCCTAGATTAGTAATAAAAAAATATCCAGTAACATTCACCGCTCTCACAAGCACACCCAGTGATAAGCTGATATTATCACAACATTATACAATGTACTCAAACGACGTGCTTTTATTTTTAATATGTATACTACGTACTTAGATTATTATTTAATGGTAATTTTTACTAAAAAATAAGTACGCACGTACTTTATCTTATTATTTTAATCCCAATTTTTATTCGGGTATTATATGGAACGTTATTGATTAGATATTGAAAAAAACTCATTGTAGTGCAAAAACAACATTGTTAAGGGATTTCCACATAAGTCGGCACGGTGGATGTTTGCCGGTGCGTCATTACTTGCACGTGGCTAAAATAGGGTTGCCGGTTGTCCTGGATTTCTCAGGATGTCCTGTGATTTGAAGCTTGTATTAAGCATCCTGCGCAGACCTTTCAGGAGGCCCAATGGCCTGTTTTTTATGAATGCTCGAATTATTTTTGAAACTGAACAAAAACTCGAACAAGCTCGATTTACTTTGCCTTAAAGTCTATATTATTTTAAAATCTTGAAGGGAAAAAATTATTCAAATGATAGTAACAATTTCTTTGGCATCATAGCGACAAATCTTTAAAAAGAATTTCTCATAATTAACGAATTAAAATAAAGGAATACCCGAGAATTGCACATTGTTTTTATTCCTTACATTGTCTAATATAATAGACGCTTAAATACGAAGTACCCATTTTCAATTCTAACCGAAATACAGAAAACGACGCCTCTGTTAAGTGTTTGTTGATTCTTGTGGACTCAGCAGCTCCCGAAGTTGTGACCGTAAATAAAACCGAAATTGAGATAAATCTGGAATAATGCCGGGTAATCATTCAAACCGACCTGTCACGCATGTTTTGGAACGGGTCAATGAAACTGAGGTAAATAAAAGGATGGAGGGTAATAATTTACATTATTTCTAGGCGATATTTCTTCAACTTGAAATAGCACGTGAGTCAATGAAGCAAGAAATGTCAAAAATTCGGAATTCACACGAACAGAACCGGTTGATGAAACTTTTTCTATTTACAAAAGGCCGTTCATATATTACGTGACCATATCTTTGTTCCCCCCTAGTAAGATACAGTAAGAAAATCGCGAAGAAGTTGGTTTATTTAGCTGGTGCAGTTGAAAATTGTATATGATATTGTGTAACATACAGTGTGGCCAACTCTCAACCCAGGATTCCATGGCATTAGATAGATTAGATCAACTTTTTAATATTTTCAAACACATAAGGAAGCATTAGCTCTAAAATTTAAATTTATTTGGAATTATGGGGGGTGCCCCAAATAGTTTGGGTTTATCAAACAAACTATTTTTAAAATGACATTTTTGAATGTACTTACTGATAAATTCTAAGAAAATTTTGTATAGCATAATATGTCTAAACTAAATACTTTTTGAGTTATTAATCATTTTTTAAACATGTGGTGTTTTGCAACACTTAAAAAGCATGCACCCCATGCAATGCAAATAAAATTTGGGTTATGCAATATGAATATTTTGTACCGACTAAAGCATTTCTCAAAAATACTTATTGGAGCCTTTTGATGCCTTTTTAAATGAATCAATTTTAAGAATTAAAAAAAAAATGGGAAGGTTTTTATTTTAAATACAGCCCCTATCGTTATCCAAAGACATTTGTAATACTATTTTAATTACATTTACTAGGGTTCCCTATGCCTATCTTTTATGGGTCTCCCTAAAATAGCTATTTCTCCCTTTACTTTCTCAATAAAGTGCCTTTGACGTCGCACCATGTCCGTACAATGCGTTTTCCTTAAGTGCCAAGGGCACCCTATTCTTCATATTTTTTGAATCAACGGACTGTCTAGATACTTTTTTAACCGGTCTAGACCAGAAAGCAAAAAAGAAGGACGGGTAAAGTACTACTTTTAAATCAGTAAGTAAAATGTGCTTTACCGGCCCCTTTTTCATTAACTACCATTCAATTTTTATTAGTCTCAATATTTCAGTTTATTGAATATTATCGAGTTTTCCAACTATCTAGAATATACCAATAGAGTAAGACATTATCAAAATTTTCTCGTAAACTACTGGCTTTGCGTCGATTAAAATAAAATATTGCAGACTCTCAGAAAAGAAGTAAGCACGCCACTGAATTCTACTTAAAAATCTACCTTAGAAACAGTTTTCAACTTTTTAATAAGTTAAAGGATAACCGGAATACAGGGGGTGGTCAAAAAAACAATATTTTTGAAAACACCCTGTAGTTTTAATACTAAGAAAGCTATGACAATTCTGTTTGCGGCATCTTTTGTTTGACGAACAAATAGCGAGTAATGTAAAAACCGCAAGTCTCTATCTTTACTAGTTACCGAGATACCCGGCTATTACATCGAAAAATGGACACCCTGTACACTAGTACAGGGTGTCTCATTTTCGACACTTATAGGGTATCTTCGAAATTGTTAGTGCTATCAAGAAAGTAATATAAAGTCTGTGCGTTTTAAGAAGTCCGATATCGGATTAAATCACCAAGGGATGTTATCGCTTTTAAAACAGTAAGTCGGTTAAGTTACAATATCTTCGCACCTTCGCTATACTTGATCACACCGAACATCCCACTGGTTTACTGTATTCTATTATTAGGCGAAATCAGAGGTTTCAAAACAAAATTATCTTAGAGTTACGCGTTGAGCATAAATAATAATTAAATAGATAATTAAATTATTTTGCTATTATTATAGTCAAATCTATATAATAATCGCTATTTTCCAAGAACCAATTAAAATTTGCTCAAGTGCGGGATGGTTAAATATGTTAAAGATTTTGTCAGGTATATACTTTTCCGATAATGACATTATTTTGGGATTATTGTAATTAAATCTTCATAATAATTACTATTTTCCAAGAAATAATTAAAATTTGCTGCGGGATGGTATGTTCTACTTTATTTTAAATAAGTAGTTGTGCTTTTCACTTTTAGTTTGTTTCTCATTGTGTGTGAATTAAAATCAGTTATTAAGCAAAGTTATGGAAAATGTTCAGCAAGGTGGCACATCGCCTAGAAGGCATTTATCTCCAGGTGAACGCCGTTTGGTATTACAAGTAGAACGTTATTTTACTTTAGAAAAAGATAACTCGGGCCCGTTAGAGTCTGTTTTGGCAGTGCAAAAACGAACGTCTGATGCTTGCGGCATTTCAGAGAAGACCTTAAGAAGACTTCGAAAAAAGATTGAAGAGGATTTGGACAGACCATATAAAAGGGTTCGACTCCATTCAAAAACCTTGGATTTATCCCAAGGGATAAAACTCTCTATTAGGAATATTGTTTATGATATGTATAAAGCCAAGGAATATGTTACCCTCAATTTGTCTGAATACTACAAAAGCTAAAAAATTATTATTTTTCTTTACCTAAACTAATTTTTTATTTACTTTAAATTATTTTATTTAGAAAATGTAATTCATCAACATCCAAAATTACCTTCAATATAATTTATTGTTTGAGAGCCACCGACATAATGCTCAAGAGGTTTTATGGCTTAGCGGACTTCTTAAAACGCACAGACTTTAGGTGTCATGTGCTCTTTTTGGGTGAAACTTAAAATGGTAAAATCAAAATTTGAAAATTTTCGCTTGCTTAAGAGATACGGGGGAAAATCAAAAAATTGACAATTTCAAAATTACCCTATGTTTTCTTAGTTAAAAGAGATACTTACAGAAATATGTTTTATACAAAAGTTTCTTTATAATGATTATTAAATAATCTGCCGTTTTCAGGATAAGTATACGGGGTCAGGTAAAAAAGTTATCGGACGTAACCTCATTTTTTTTAAATGGAACACCCTGTATATTTTAATCTAGAAAAATAGCATGTTAAATTCTCTTTTCAAGTATATAACACACCATGGATGATATTGGTTTCCTAGGCGATTTATTTAAACTTTATTACTTTAAACCACGGTAGGCCATGAAACAAAAGCTAATATCCGAGAAACAACTATGTTGACATTCCAGTTTTATTTTTACATATTTGTTTGTGAAAATGACTTATCAACATTTTGAAAAATTTGATACGATATTAGTTTATATTGAAAGCGGAAAAACGAAGAAATGGCGAAAAATTTGTATTTTGTTCGCTGTCCGGAAAGACGGCAACCATTTAAGTACATATTCCGACGAGTGGAATATAATTTAAAAACATACGGTTCTTTTACGATGCCGAGATTAAAAACTTATAATAAAGAAAACAAGGAAAATGAAGAAATAAGCGTGTTAGCATTTGTCGAGGCCAATAATCAGGTAATATATCCTGTGATAGCTTTGTATAGTAGTAGCTCAACTTTTATTGAAGTGAAAACTTCTTTAGGCGCGTTTAGCACTTTTCGTGGGTATTAAATGAGACTGAGCCGTCAGATTCGGCTATGCAACGCTCATGATGCAGTCGGGAAAAAAAGCAATATACTAAAATATGACCAAATGCATAGTGTATTTGCTTTTTATGGATCGATTCTTTTATCGTCTTGAATTTAAGATTTGCGATTGTGAAAGGTTAATAGAGAATCTTGTCTTGGTGAGGTGTTCACTTCTGTCTTGTGGTCTTAAGCACACATCCTAATTTTATTCTCTAAAAGTCACTTTGTAATTTTAGGAACAAAAATCTACGTCCGTTAGAAACGTAGAAACTGGAACTGAAATTACGAAATCTAAGGCGCAAAGAATTTTGACGTCCAATAAATATTTTCCCTATGTTGTTAAAATTACCCAATACATATTTGCATCCTGGTGATGATGTGAGACGATTGGAATTTTATCACTGGTTTTTAAATAAATCTAACGAGGATCGTTCTTTTCACCAAAAAATAATTTGGTCAGATTAATGTCGAATTACAAGTTGCGGTATTCATAACCGACATAATGAAAGACATTGGAACTCCACAAATCCCCACATGGTACGACCTGTTCGCCAACAAGGTCGATTTGGAGTAAATATAAGTTGTTTTTTGTTTTAAAACAAACTGGTTTATCGCTTTTTTGAAGAAAATTTAAATGCAGATAGATATCTGGACATGCTCCAATCAAACCTTTTCGATATCCTTGATCATTTTCCTTTAAATGAAGTAATAAAGATTTACTTTCTACAAGATGGCGCCCTACCCATAACGCTCTTCGAAAAAGAGAGTATTTAAATACTCACTTTAGAAACTGTTGGATAGGAACACATGAACCTATAAGGTGGCCACCACGATCTCCGGATCTAACACCTCCAGATTTTTTTCTTTGGGGGTGTGTTGGAAAATAAAATTTATGAAGAAGTCATTTTAACCCGAGAACAACTTAATCAAAGAATTCATGAGGCCTTTGCAGAAATAAAACCATTACACATCATGAATGCCTTAAAATCCGTTTGAAAAAGATGTCAAGAGTGCATTGAAAACAACGGAGGAGCTTTCAAACATTTGCGATGATTCCCGTTATTTTTTACCTTAATCTGAATCTTTTATTTCGTTTTAAAGTAATAAAGTTTAAATAAATCACCTAGGAAACAAATATCATCCATGGTGTGTTATATATTTAAAAAGACAATTTAAAATGCTATCTTTTTAGATTAAAATATAAGAGTGTTCCATTTAAAAAATTAGGTTAAGTCCGATAACTTTTTTACCTGACCCCATACACTTATTCTGAAAAGGGCAGATTATTCAACAATTATTATAAAAAAAGCTTTTGTATAAAACATTTTTCTGTATCTCTTTTAACTAAGAAAATATTGGGTAATTTTGAAATTGTCAATTTTTTGATTTTTCCCCGTATCTCTTAAGCGAGCGAAAATTTTCAAATTTTGATTTTACCATTTTAAGTTTGACCCAAAAAGAGCACATGACACCTATGTTACTTTTTGATAGCAATAACAATTTCTATAGAAGTGTCGAAAATGGGACACCCTGTACACACATTTTACTGTATTTAAATCTTAAACTCAATTTTAACCTTATATTAGTTTGTAGTCTAAATTGTAACATTGTAGTGTACTTTGTTGACGATCGTAAGAACTTAATTTTTATTGAACCAAATAACTCTGTATTTGAGTGTTTCATTAATTTTTATTGTACTTATGATCTCTTAAATTATTGTAATAATTGATCTTTACTTTTATTTGGTTTAAAATGTCTCTTTAATTCAAAATAATAATAAATCAATATGTAGATAGCTACATTTTCCAGCCGACCCTGCAGCCATGTATTATTACGGTTGGGGGTTTAATCAGGTACCTAGTTGATTTATTGCAGTACAGGTCAACGATATAATGTAAACTTTACTATACCCTGGGCGATATCCCAACCGACGGCACACTGTATGTGACAAATGACAATAATAATTTAACTTTTTTTAAGGTCAAGGTTTAAAAAATATGCATATATCTTATTTACTTAGTATATGCATGCTATTTTGCAATATAACTAGGTACTCGTAATTTAACTATTAAATTGCATGGGCACTTTATTGTTTAAAAGCTTGTACAAAGAAACCATAAAAGAACAATAGAAAGTAAATGGGCAAACATTTAGTTAGGAGCAAAATACACGCCCACATCTATTAATTAACAACAAGATTGATAGATATGACTTTTTAAAATAAATTACCTAACTATATAGGTACCTACTACTTACATTTAAAATTTAAATGATTTAAAAGTAGTTGTAATAGGTTCCCGGTAAGAGAATATAAATATTCCGGTGTACATAACCCGGAAATATCGGTTTACACAGGGTGTGATTTATTTGATTTGGCGAAAAATGCTAGATATGCATGGTTCCGTTCAGTGGCGTAACTACCGAGGTTCCGCGTGCCCTGCTACCATGAAATACTTTATCTCCCTTTGCCTGAAATATCACCGCGTGTCAAGGGAATTAATTTTAATAAAAGTTACAATATTCCGACACAAGATCTCTGACGAGGAATTTTATCAGATATGACTAGACTCTACACCTACAGGGTATCCGCTAAATAATGGTACGGACAAGACAAGAGAAAGAAAACAAAGACTAGCTCTCACTTATAAAGATATTTGTAATAATCTTCTATATTATATGGTTCTATTTCCAGTAGCATATAAATTCATTATTTGACTTGAGGTTTGGTGTTCCGCGGGGATCGATACTAGGACCATTGTTTTTTACTCTGTATACAGCACAACTTATAACGCGAATCAAGCACTGTAGAACCCACTTTTACGCGGATGATACACAGATCTACATTTCCTTTAAACCTAGTGAAATTGTTAATGCCAATAACAAGATCAATGAGGATCTGGGTGTCATTTTACAGGTATCTCAAGCACACTGTTTAAGTATAAACCCCAGTAAATCGCAGGGACTTCTCTTTGGTAGGAAGAAAGATCAATTGTTATGTCAAAAACATGTTAAAATAATTGTAAATAACGAAACGCTTAAGTTGGTAAATTCTGCAAGGAATCTGGGCCTAGTACTGGATAATGGTCTTAGATTTTCTGAACATGTCGGTATGTGCATAAAAAGGGCTTTTACAAATCTGAAATTAATATTCAAATTATAGAACAATTCTATCTGATAAACTTAAAAAAATGCTATGTGACTCCATAGTTTTATCGCACTTTAATTACGCGGACGTAGTATATGGTCCTTGTCTGCTCAGTGTTGATGCTCGGCGTATCCAATTAATTCAGAATTCTTGCGTGCGTCTGATAGGGGGTATTAGGAAGCGTGAAAGGGGAGTGTCTGCGAAACTAAACGAAATAAAATGGTTACGAATGAACGAAAGAAGAGTCCTACACTCTGTAGTTCTATACAACAGTATAATCTCTAGAAGGTGTCCGGATTACTTATACGAGAACATTAAATTTCGCAGTGACATGCACAATTTGGAACTTCGCCATAAATATACTATTAACTACTCCGGCACACACGTCTAGTAATTTTGAGAAATCATTTAGTCATAATGTGGCAAAATTATATAATTAAATACCCCTCCACATAAGGCAACTTACGGGCATAAGATTTCAAATAGGAGTTAAAGAAGTCATAAAACTTATTATCTAGTTTATACTTGTTATTGTGATTAATTTATATAATACCCTAATAGGGTTCAACCTACAGTACAGAATGTTTTTACTTTTTTTCTGCTAAATAATGGATGAATAAAAAATGTATATATTTTCCTTAGGTTAAGTGAGGAAGCTTGCTTCAACTTCGCCTTTTGTAATTAATGTTTAAAAATTACAATAAACACTTTATTTATTTATTTATTTATTTATTTATTTATTTATTTATTATTCAGTGCTTGTTTTTGGCAGACTTTTATAATATCTCTGCAATTTCCATACTTGATAATTCCGTATCGAACATGAGACTGAAAATTGTCATGATACAATTTTTTTTTTAGTTTCTAAGGGGACGTATCTGCCCAATACTTCAAAACAAGTCAATAAAAATAACCTAGGTAATTACATAGCTGATTTAAAAATTGAAAATAAAGACAAATTAACACATGGCGGGGTCTACCAAATACAATGTGATGACTGTGATGTAATCTATATAGGTCAAACAGGTAGAAACTTTAATACTAGGATTAAAGAACCTAAAACATCCATTTTAAAAAAACAAAATAGAACAGGAATAGCGGACCACTGTATAGTAAATAACCACTCAATATCTAACAAAATAAAACCGATATAGGCTCAATACAAGGGTAGAAAACTCAACTTATTAGAAACACTATCAATCAAAGAAGCCTTAACAAATCGATGTAATGTTGTTAATAATCAAATTGAAATACCTTCAGGTGCCAATCTAATACTTAATAGTCTAATAACTTAGGATAAATATACAATCATAGCATACCTTATTTAACTTACTCACAAGATAATAGATATGACAATCCCATAAAAAGTGCTTTTCAAAAATATACCTAGCAACTTGGTGCTACTTTGTACATTTATGTTACAATCATTTTTTATATAAAAACTTTCGGGTTGTACAATCCGTGATCTGTTTATCCTGAACATTTGCAAGTATTATTCAGAGTAGAGAGTTCTATTATGTTATTGATGTAAACAATGAATAATATTTGGCCAATAACGCTACCTTGTGGTATTCCAATTAAAGTATTTTTTGTCTTGGACAGGACTCTGTTGCTACCTTTACCTATCACTACTTTCTACTTAAGAGATATGATTTAATCCACTTTAGAGCTGTTTCCCTGATACCAATACAGACTCATTTTTCTATAAGAATATCATGACTTAGTGTGTCATATGCTTTTGGCAAATCAAGGAACACCCCCAAAGGGACATCACCCCTTTTCAGGGTTTCCAAAATGTCCTGTTCAAAGTTAAAAATTGTCGTTTGGGTGGATTTAGCCTGTAAGAATCCGTGTTGTATGTGGTTGAATAATTATTTTCAATTCTATATTATTATTATGTTCAAATAGTTTAGAAGATGATGGTAGCAAACTGATTGGACGGTAATTTTCTAAATTATTATAATCGTCTTTTTAAAACATGGGCACTACAACAGCATGTTTTAGTTCATTCGGAAAAATACGAAATGTAATTGAGTTATTGATATCAAAGATGAGTGGTTCCAAAATTGTCGCAACGATAAATTGTATTATGCTTGTTGAGATTTCATCATTCCCGCAACTGAACTTATACTTTAATTTACTGACAATTTGTAATATTTCTTCTTCGTTTGTTAACTCTATTGCAATAGATGGATTACATTCTCTATCGGTTTGGCGCAATATTTACTAAAAAGTCATTAAATTTGTTTGCTATTGCCTCTTGATCACCTTCAATTTTAATATCGTTTCCACTGTCTTGTCCCTTTATTTCTTTTGCGATTTTCCAGGCGCACTTACTCTTATTATCCGAGTTATTTAACCTATTTGCATAATTTTGTATTTTTGCTGACTTTAATAACAACATTTGCTTTGATTAACTGTTGCATTTTTTTTTGTATCATTATTTAAAAAAAAATTATTTTATTTTAATTACCTAACTTTAAAATACATAGGTAGGTATTCTTTTTGTACATACAATAAAGTGGTTTATATTTTTTCTCTCGAAAACGAAGCAAGATACGAAAACAATTCAAGGAACAAAAAAGTTGTATTATTAGTTGATAAATCCGAAAAAAAATATCAAAATTAGAAAAAGTCAGTGGTGCCCCCTTTTTTTTGTCAATAATATTTATTAAGGTGCTCCCCAAGACGCCACTGGACTTAATAAATTTAATCTGGTTAAGTCTAATTAAGCCCCTTATCATTATGAATAACGGTACCAAATTTCAATAAAATCAGGAAAAGGACATTTAAAAGAATTATAAAAAAACTATTTATTTTTAAACACTTTAACATCGTCCCGCTTGTATATCAAAAACGGGGCGCAACTCCGGACATATGGTCATATGAACTTTTTCTCTTAGAATATAATAAGGAATTACCCCCTAAGTTACGTACCGTACTTCTGAAACACCCTTGATAAAGAACATCTAGTTGGCTTTTACAGTCAGTCATTTCAGGACTGTGGGAGATATTTGGATTTATTTAAGTTTCTTTTTGATACTTTCGTAAGAGGAAAACATTAGTTAAACTTGTCTAAAAATAAATTAAAACAACACTTCTGTCTTCCTCCACAAATAATATATATTTTGAAAATTTACCGATTGTCCCTACATGTTTCGACTATATATACAGTCATCTTCGGGGGAACTAAAAGGAATGTGTGAGAATACAAAGATAATAACAGGTACCATAAGAGACTTACCTATATCGAGTGTAAAATGGGATCTAATAGTTGTCTCAAATTAATGAGTACAACATTTAATATAATAATTGTAGCAAGTGAAATTTGTTTAGTTGAATACTAACTTGAGGTAACTCAGAGTTGTAGATATGTAAATCAGCACATTTTAGTTATTTTAAAAAATTTTGTTAATAAAAGTGAGAAAATTTAGTTATATTTAATGAGCATGGTGTGAAATAAATTTTAATGATTAATATATTAATATATATATTATAATTATTTCACAAAATTATTAACAAAATTTTTTTAAATATCTAAAATGTGCTGATTTACATATCTACAACTCTGAGTTACCTCAAGTTAGTCTTCAACTAAACAAATTTCACTTGTAATGTTTAAATGTTGTACTCATTAATTTGAGACAACTATTAGATCCCATTTTACACTCGATAGGTAAGTCTCTTATGGTACCTGTTATTATCTTTGTATTCTCACACATTCCTTTTAGTTCCCCTGAAGATGACTGTATATATAGTCGAAACATGTAGGGACAATCGGTAAATTTTCAAAATATATATTATTTGTGGAGGAAGACAGAAGTGTTGTTTTAATTTATTACCTACACTCCACTGCAAGTATGGACTACTTCTTCAAATTTGTCTAAAAATAGTTTGATAAAAATGTCTCATGGCTCATTTACTAAATTCCTATCAATTGTAAATCTTCTTGCAGAGTCTCTTTAAATTTTAATTTGTTTGTCGTGTTAAACTTTCTTTTTTCAATAAGCTTAGATTTTTGTTTCTCAATATGTAATGTTATTTGGTGGTTTTTAGGACGTAGAAAAATGTAATTTGCTTACGTCTTTTTTTGTGCGGTAGTATATTGATGTCTTGAATAAAAATATTACTTTTTCTGTCTTTTATTACAATAATAGTACTACATTTTGTAGATGTCTATGTCGCTCCGATTACCGTTCTCGAGATATTTGCGTCTGGATTGTTCAGTGCGCGATTTTAAAAAATAATGAAAATTCCATGTTATCGAGTTATCTTATCAATTAACTATCAAATAGCTGGTCCTGTAGGGATTTATTTTAGATTCCTAATTAACTATAATGGATACAAAAAATTAAATTGTTCTTTAATTTACTAAATACGTTTAAAACCAGAGAATCTACTTTTCTAGGAAGCTTTATGTACAAAAATATTTTACCTAAATACATAATTTATTTTAATCATAAAGTATCAGAAAAAACGAATAAAAAATATGTCTGTTTCCTGCAATAAAGAATGGTCAAAGTAAAATTTTAAAATATTAAATTTATCAGTCACAATTTTAAGGGGCACACTGCGCAATTTTAACACACATATCTCGAAAACGGATACGCTGAGCGACATCTATAAAGAAGGTACTTTAATTACGTAATAGAGTTTTAAAGAAAAAACTATTTTTTATCAAAAGTGGGGGTGACTTTAGACGCACACTGTAAATCGGAAGAGTTACCTATACGTAGTTAACTCCCATATGAATTTACTTCGAATAATGGCAATAATAAAAAAAAGATATGAATATTCTGCTTCTTTGTAAAAAAAGGACCATAAATTATCAGAACCCATGGTAAGTTTGTCAAAGTACTTTGGAGTCACCCTCTCGGTACCTAGGGTTGTGGAATTGACTGGTCAAATTGTTGTTAATCAATTGACCAAAATAAATTCAAAAATAAAATAAAACAAACAAATAACAAAATAAAAAATTTAATTTAAGTAAATGTGAAAAAATTAAAACCATAGTTCTATTTTAAAGCAAGAATACAACAAATGGACATTAAACTTGGTTAATTAGGCTGCATAATGGTAAATTATTAGAATCAGATTCATCTTCGGAATCTGATTCTGGGTGTTCGGTATCAGAATCGGCTTCTCGAGGACGAAGGTAGATTGAAATCAGTATTACTGGCATTTTAATCGATTGATGGTCAATCTGTTTCTCAATTTATTATGGACAAAGCCCCATGTTGACCAGTTCCTTTCACAAGAAGCTATAAAGGGGGCATCTTTAGTAGCTTTAACTGAACTAACCGATTTCTTTTAGCAACTCTCCCATCAGGTTGATGGTGTAATATCCGATGTTGTTTTACAAACTGATTTGATACTTCTTCTACCGCTGTACAAATTATTTGATGATTAAAATCATTTGCAGTTGTTCTAAAATTTGAAATTTCTCAAATTACATCAGATTTGTGTAGGCTAAGTTGTATTATTAATGTTAATGTTCTAGCTTGTCTACAGTAAGATTTTCTCCTTTATATCTCAAATCGAGTGGAAACGCTGCATTGTGAGTGTCCGTACAGGCCATGGTCATAAAATTCTTTTTTGCGATTGTAGTTGTGATTTTTGCTTCTCTAAGAAATTTATTTTTTTAAACAAATTTATTGTAGTGTTCTTTTAACAAGTAAATCATAGCATAAGCACGTAACATGCTGCAAAAATTAAATATATTTTGACCTGTGAAATAGCTAGCGGTCAATCAACCAACCCTATCTGTACTTATAAGTAATAATAAGTGAAAAAATGTACTTAATAGGAATAGTGAATTGGAAAACATATTTAGTGCTTTAAACAAATATTTTCACTTTGTTAAAAATGTTTGTACAATTTTGAGCGTTCAATACTATTGGGGTTAGCTTTATTTTTATGTGTATCATAAATACGGTTACGCCACCACTGTAAAACGCGAGCTTTAACAACTCGAAGACTAATTTTATAAATTGCCGTTGTTGGTGCTTTGAATGTCGGTGCTTCTAAAATAAGTCGGTAAAGATGTTTAACTGTGTACTTCGGTTTGACTTTCCCTAAGCACAAAAATAGCTAATTACGCCCAAAGACATGTTTATTTGGATGTACAGTTATAAATCACTTTTATTTTTTTTCTTTAAGCTACGTTTATTTCTTTGGTGGAGACAGAATCATTGTCAGAATACATACTTGCTTTTATATTACTCTTCAATTATTATACAAGAAACGTATACACAGTGATGTCCGTCTAAAGTGACCTCCCCCCTTTTAACAATATTAAGAGCCCCCTGCAAACCGTTAGTAGGTATGGTAGGGCGTTGGATTTAACGGTGTTTATAGGCATAGAACGGCACCCCGCCGCGCGCTGCTTAAATTCATGAACTTGTTAATATTCGAAATCATTTGGTAAAAATATTTGAAAACTTAAATGATTGCTTAACCTTTCTCTAGTTTTACCGTACATTATCATTTTTACTAAAACAAAAAAACTAAAACTAGAGAGAGGTGGTGGCGTTCGGTAACGCTCTCCATTTACCGTAGTGCTTGTCCGTCTTGCCTATCAAAAAAGTGTGGTCCAATGATACCCTCAGAGCATAAACCACACCAAACTGTGACACGTTGAGGGTGTATTGGTTTTTCATGAATTTTCCGACCGATTGTTCATCTGGCTTTGCGGTGGCCCCATTTTAAACTAGTGGCGAGCAAAGTGATACTTAAGACTGTATGAATTTTCTAAGAAAGCAAGACTGACTGAGTCCTAAGTACGTATTAATAGAAATAAACTAGTTTTTAACACCAAGCATCTATCACTGGATGAGTGCGATTAAGTATTCAATGGGGGTATGAACGCTGATAATATAAAATCCAGCAGTATCGAAAACGAATCTGGGAACTCTAAGCATAAGTTACTGGTTGGTATCTCACCGAAAATCAAACCAGTTGGAACTAAAAGTAAAGCAAGAAAACTCCGCTCAGCGAGTTCTACGTCTACAAAGTAGCCACCATTAATAACAATTTAACAATAAAATATACAAAGTCTTTGCCATAAAATCACAGAGTTCGAACTATTTATAAACGACTTTTCGAAGGACACAACCTACAGGAATTCTTCGAGTATAATTTTTAACAATAGTTATGTATGTACTATTCTAGTACTTTGTCTTTCTAACTGTGTTAATATAATAGTATAAAATGTAATATAGCTGAGAACGAATATTTACAATTATAATAACTTACTTTATTATAAAATTAGTTTAAGTTTGGATGCTAGAGGGCACTGTACTTTTCTTATTTTTTTTCTACACACATTGTATCCATTTGTAAGTCAAGAAATAAATGTTTTGAGTTTTGTAATCACACTCTCACGAACAGGCTCAACATTAGCAACCAAACAACCGCGACGTGCACGTTCTGGTGATTTGATTTTTAGCAGACCCGGTGGTTTTGAATTTGGGCACTATATTGCGAATAGTTCTCTTGAGGGATGATTAGGTGATGTACGCCAATATAATCACGAATTCTGTGATATTATGTATTAATAGCAGAAGACCCATTTTCAAAAAATTTCATCTCTCCATACTTAAAATTGTACTGGTTTGCAGAATGCAGCAAACAAAGGATATCACCATAAAGACTTGAGATAAAAAAGTAGCAGCAAATAACGTTCAAAAACTCTTATCAGAATATCCTTTACTTACCTAAAGGACTGAATTTTGGTCGTTGGCCAACAATTGTTGCGAAGCAACACCATGCTCTTGTTTCTCATTACGAACTTACACTAAAAGGCACTGCACTTTAACCTAAATAAATCTAAACTGTAAAAGTCTAATCTAGTACCCAGCTTTTAATAATAGTTCCACAAAATACAATAAATAATTGAAAATAGCGCGCACAAATATCACAATACACACGCCAAACACGCAGTGTAAATAAAGAATAAACAGAAAACCGCCTCTGGATTTATAACAATAGCGTCAATTTTAGGGGAATATAAAAAATCATAAGAAATGGTACGTACCTACTGCGCATTAGTAAAGCTTCCGCGAAAGGAATGTTCAAGGTGCATACCTGGAACATTTTTAGATTGCTCGGCCATTATGATCTATTGCTTAATGCCAGAGATCAATAAAATGTAAATTAACAACTTAAAGGTTGCATTGTAAATTTCAGGTAAATTGAGTGATAGTTTTTAAAAATTCCGTATTTCAGACCCACACACACCCCGGATCGGTCCTAAATTAGGGTCACCCTAGTTAGCATATAATAGAAAGACGTGTTTGGTGAATGAAAGTAATGTAACAGCGGCGTTACTTCAGGTAGTTTAAATATTAATATTTATAAAAAAAATCTACTATGTACAATACAACTTAATTTTTAAATTTTAGTCGTCATGTTCCGAGTAGTCCGATGAACTATCGTCGTTGGGGTCCAGAGAAATAATAAGTGTTTTCTGGCATGTTATCAGCTTCTCACATTCTTTCTTCTATTTCAATCACATTTTCGACACACTCACTCCATTTTTCACAATCCACTGTCTTTATTCCCTTTTCCGTTGGAACCCCCTTCCAACGTCTCTTATTTTAAAAGAGGTGTTATGCCTTGGTACAAACCCTTTTAGTTGCGCCCACACCATTTCTATGCGGTTTAATTCACAGTGATATGGCGGAAGGCGAGGTAAAGTCTGTGCGTTTTAAGAAGTCCGCTAAGCCATAAAACCTCTTGAGCATTATGTCGGTGGCTCTCAAACAATAAATTATATTGAAGGTAATTTTGGATGTTGATGAATTACATTTTCTAAATAAAATAATTTAAAGTAAATAAAAAATTAGTTTAGGTAAAGAAAAATAATAATTTTTTAGCTTTTGTAGTATTCAGACAATGATGGACAAACTGTTAGTTCCAATATCGCAAAGTTTTTTCTGCTTTATCTTTTCAAGAATAGCTTTGAGCGTAACATATTCCTTGGCTTTATACATATCATAAACAATATTCCTAATAGAGAGTTTTATCCCTTGGGATAAATCCAAGGTTTTTGAATGGAGTCGAACCCTTTTATATGGTCTGTCCAAATCCTCTTCACTCTTTTTTCGAAGTCTTCTTAAGGTCTTCTCTGAAATGCCGCAAGCATCAGACGTTCGTTTTTGCACTGCCAAAACAGACTCTAACGGACCCGAGTTATCTTTTTCTAAAGTAAAATAACGTTCTACTTGTAATACCAAACGGCGTTCACCTGGAGATAAATACTTTCTAGGCGATGTGCCACCTTGCTGAACATTTTTCATAACTTTGCTTAATAACTGATTTTAATTCACACACAATGAGAAACAAACTAAAAGTGAAAAGCACAACTACTTATTTAAAATAAAGTAGAACATACCATCCCGCACTTCAGCAAATTTTAATTATTTCTTGGAAAATAGTAATTATTATGAAGATTTAATTATAATAATCCCAAAATAATGTCATTATCGGAAAAGTATATACCTGACAAAATCTTTAACATATTTAACCTTCCCGCACTTGAGCAAATTTTAATTGGTTCTTGGAAAATAGCGATTATTATATAGATTTAACTATAATAATAGCAAAATAATTTAATTATCTATTTAATTATTATTTATGCTCAACGCGTAATTCTAAGATAATTTTGTTTTGAAACCTCTGATTTCGCCCAGTAATAGAATACAGTAAACCAGTGGGATGTTCGGTGTGATCAAGTATAGCGAAGGTGCGAAGATATTGTAACTTAACCGACTTACTGTTTTAAAAGCGATAACATCCCTTGGTGATTTAATCCGATATCGGACTTCTTAAAACGCACAGACTTTACCGTTATATTTCGTTTTGATTTCGCCGACAAGTTTCGTACAAAGAGGTTTATTCAACTTTACAATCTCCATTAACTCCTTTTTCAGCATATCTTTATGAAATGGCTTCTTATTTACAGTTAGCCAATGAATTATGTCAATTTTTTTTCCAAGAAGATTTCGGATTTTCTTGAGTGGTAGCTGCCGTTATCCATGACTATAACAGACCCAGAAGAAATAAGATCTAGCATTTGCTGGAAGTATTCTTCAAGGACATCAGCGTTTATGTCTTTATGATAGTCTCCAGTCCGTTTTGATATAAATGCTAGTCAGCCGCCATCGACAAATCCATTTTTGCTACCGATGATGTGAGTAATTACTAATCGCTTACCTTTTCCCGAGGGAGCTTTTATTCCAGTGGACTATCCTTCTATGAAAGCTTGCTTCGCGCTTTTTATATGTTTATCCTGCTATATTTTACCAACGGTATATCTTTCATTTAAGCAAGTTTCGTCCATATAATAGATATTCCTGTTTTCTCTTCGAAACTGTCTAACTGCCCTCAAATATCGTCGTCGCCAGCAGATGATTTCGTCTTTCTTTATTAAAAGTGATTTTCTGTTTTATATTTTCTCATAACAAAAATTCATTTCCATCAAAGTGTTCCATAGTTTCTTCTTACCCATGTGTGGAATGAAATAATCTTTTTTCATTTCAGACAATATTTTGTCCAAGGTAGGTATTTATTTTTTTTTAAGTAAGACCTGTGTATGATTTGGTGGCGAAGAGCGTTGAACACATTGAGAATAATCCGTTTCTCAGCAACAAATTCAGAAACACTGGCCATTTTCAAGAACGATGTTTTCCAACAACTGCTGTAAAGTTTCTACTGGTGGTAGTTCAGTGTTTGCTCATTTATTTCGAACTTTAGAAAGAGTTAAACCTAATTCATCTACAAGTAAATGATCCTTAAGTTGTAATGAATTATTTTAGGATCCATAAACACAACAAAAATAAAAATTACCTTTTATACCTTCGGGAAGTGAGATCGAATTTCAACCAACATTAATGGACAAAGAGACGAAAACAAAAACGGTCCAGTATTTAAAAAAACAAGTCGTACAATAGGTGCTATATTATACCTCCCATACCTTTTGTCCGTTTAGCATTTCCATTTAATTTCAACAAAAGCACATAAAAAACCTACACATGACACTTCGTATAGCTATACCTGCCCAAACTCTCTTATTCAGGTAGAAGAAAAAACATCGGTTCTATTTATTAAGGCTTTTGCCCGATATTTATCTCGTTTTGAATGTGTTTATATTCAGTCAGATGGGAATATTTTTAATTAAAAGTTACTTGAAAATTAAAATTTAATTATTATGCTGTGCACCGAAAAAAGGATATTTTGTTTCGAAAAAATATGCTCTCTAATAATTAATACATTCGAGAGTTTTAATAAGCCCAAGTGAATGTTCTCTTAAGAAATGTATTTTTTCTAAAGTCAACAAAGTCTGACATTTTAATACTATGTAGTTTCGTGACGTAAATTTTTTACTTTTTTGTTAATTAGGCGGTTGGCAGCGGTGGCAAAAGTACGGCTGTTTGCTCAGGAGTAATATTTTATGGGAACTTCAATGGTAATTTAAGTGAGGTGCCAACACACTTTTCGTTTTCTGTTGCATTTATAGCTATCTTCTTTAGATTTTATGTTTTAGATTATGCCCTTTTGTTTTAAGTAGGCTCACGAGTAATGATATGAAAAAAGTATATCCTGATTCATTTTCCAGTTTTCGAACTAGAAATCGGTTCGGTTATTAGTCATTGATTCATCGATGTAACCCTAATCTACAAGCTATGTAGCTGAAGTTCTTAGATAACGGTAGGTGTATTCTTTCGGACCTAGTAATTTCACAATAGTTCAACTTCCTCGGGGATACTATAGTCTACCTTTAAATGGCGCGAATTAAATATGCAAAACGCATACCGGGGTGTCAAGAACAATTTAAACACCATCCCTTAGGGAAGTTTTAAATTAAAAATCCTAAACATGCCTATTCTCCTAAAATTGTATTATATTATATTCGTAGGTATTTATAACATAATATGAAAACATTTAAAAAATCGTATTCACTAATAAATAACAATGGGTGGTACTATTTTACATAATATAATTACAAGAACAAGATATAATATAGAATCTAACTAACAAAGCATTTTCAAAAATCGAATAATACTTTGTCGTTATGGCTTAATTATAATCCGATTCGGAAGATAATAAGCGGTTTAACCATTTCTTCGATTATTATATCTACCCGCCACATTTTGGCTTCTTCTTCTATCAGGTGATCGATACACTTTTCCACACTGATTTTACCCATAGCTTCATTAAAGAGTCTTTTTAAATCCACCATTTTATAAGTCGTGGTTTTTTTCTAGTGACATCTGTCTTTATTTGAGCCCATATAAGTTGGATCGGGTTTAATTCGCAGTGATAAGGAGGGAGTCTGAGCACAGATATTCCTCGTAACTTTTTTTTTTATGATAATGCACAGCACTACAGGATAACTCCTTTATGGCGCTCTAGGATCGGTGCGCGTGTGCGCAGGAAACGATTCACTTTGGTCTTGAATCTTTGGAGATTATACTCGTTGGGGAACACGATCTCAGGGAGGTCGTTCCAGAGTGATGACGTTCTCCAGATGAAAGAATTTTGAAACAGTGTCGTTCGAGGGACACTAAGCTGAACCACGTACTGGTGGGCTGCAGTGGCTCGTCGTGTATTTCTACCATGCACCGCTCTGGGTGGTATCAAGCGGGCAACCTCAGTTGAACACTTGCCATGAAAATATTTGTAAAATAGACTCAAGTCGCCAACCTGTCTTCGATGTTTAAGGCTTTCCAGGTTGTTTGTCAGACTATGGTCACCGATCAAGCGAATGGCTCTTCTTTGAATGGAATCTAGTAATCTCAGGGTATGTTTTGGAGCAGAGCCCCAAATATGCAAACAGTACTCCAGTGATGGTCGAATTTGGGCTTTATAGAGCATCAAAAGTTGTTTGGGTGTATAGAGGTTCTTTGTTCGGAAAAGTACTCCAAGCTTCTGCGAGGCTGCCTTAGCAATGGCCGCAACGTGGCTATGCCAAGACATATGACTATCCAAATTAACGCCCAATAAATGAATTGATGAAGCCAAGGGAATTGAGTGTCCCGCCATAACTATATCCGGTTCTTCACATTAACTTTTTTAGAAAAAACTGCCGCCTGGGTCTTTTTAGCGTTAAATTCTACTTGGTTACTGTCACCCCAAGACAGAATTTCTTCCAGGTCTTAGTTGAGATGTGAGACCTCTTGCTGCCTATAGAGATGTGCATTAGCAGCCGATGTCCGAGCATCCAAAGTAAAAGATGAAACAAGTGTGCTGTCATCAGCGAAGCTATATATAGAATTTTCAGTTTTTTCCAAAAGATCGTTAATGTACAGTAAGAAAAGGGTGGGCGACAATATAGAACCTTGAGGGACTCCGGCGTTGATGTTAAATGTGTCTGAAAGAAATCCGTCCATCGCCACTCGCAGAGAACGGTCTTTAAAAAAGCTCGACAGCCATGAACAAAATTGAACCGGCATTCCGTATGCTCTCACTTTAGTTAGGAGCCCCTCATGCCATACTCGGTAAAAAGCCTTGGAAATGTCCAGTGCTACCGCCCGGGACTCCCCATGGTGTTCTATTGCGTTGTTCCAAACATGAGTAACATAAGCGAGATGGTCTCCTGTTGATCTAGACTTACGGAATCCATACTGGCGATCACTAATAATGTTGAAGCCTTCCAGGTATTTTAGTAATTTTTCGTTGATAGCCTTCTCCATAACTTTTGTAATAACCGAGAGCAATGCGACTGGACGATAGTTGTTTGGCAAAGTCTTCTTGCCTTTTTTGGGTATGGGCTGGACTCTCGCAGTTTTCCAGCAAGGAAATATTCCTTTTTTGTAGGATAAGTTAAAAAGCCTACAAAATACCGTTGTCAGTTCGTCAGCGCATGTCTTAATTACAATGACTGGAATATCGTCAGGACCAGAAGCCTTTTTAGTGTCGAGACTCCTCAAGATTCGTTTAACATGGCGGTGGCGAAAAACAATCTCTGGCATTCTGGATTCTACAGGGGTAATGTTCGGTGGAGTACTTCCCTGATAATTCACCTCACTTTTATTGAACCAATCAAAACGCTCATTTTCATAGCAACCACCTTGGTAACGGTCGTCTTACCTGATAAGACTACCGCTAGCTCGAAAAGACGCTTTCGAAAAGACGTTTGTAGCTTTTTTACTTAAATAAAAAATTAGTAACACCTCTAACTTTTATATTTACCTTTATCAGACGGCCTTCATTTTTATGTTCAGTAAATTATCCAATAAAATACACCTCTAGAGGCGGTTTCTTATCTTCATACCTTCGTTTTTCACTCGAAACTTGATTTTCCAAGAAAATTTTCACTCAATGTAATTTTTACTTATAATCAAAGATAAGACCCTCGAGCTAAAGCTCTCGGGATCATATCAGATTATAAGTAAAAATTACATTTCGTAAAAATTTGTCAGAAAATCGATTTCTTGTTAAAAACATCGGTATTACCGATAAGACGCCTCCTCTATCGGTATATTACTGTTGAAAATTTACCGTTGAATGTGAAGAGAATAGTTCCGCCAGTAACTTTGCCATTTCATCGACTACAAATTTTTTGAATGCATTTTGATGTAAATTGGGTAGTACCAATAGTTCTTTTTTTAAGGAATCTAATAGAAATTATATTTGTCTAAAACTTTGCCATTCTGTTATTTCACTTTTACGCCACGCACTTGTCGGTAATTTTTCCGTCAGCCTAGAGGAATAACTTGCATTATTCAATACAATTATTGCATCTTTTGGTATAAAATCCAACATTTGCTTCAACCATGCTTCAAAGACATCGGCACTCATATCTTCGTAATATTCACCTTTAACAAAGCCTTCACAACTTCCAATATGGGTTATGATAAGTTGATGTCCTTTTCCAAATAGCGGTCTTAATCCTGTGGACACTCCTTCTAAAGAAGCTTGCCTGGAACTTTTAATATTTTCATTTAGCCAAGTTTCGTCTGGGAAAAACATTTTTTTTGTTTTCTTCTCTGGCTTTTCGGGTGCTTCTTAAGTAATTTCTTCTCCAACAGGCGATATCGCTTCTGTCTATTAAAATCGATTCCCTATTATGTTTTTTCACCGAAAACCCATTTTTTTTTTAATAATTTCCAAAGCGTATTTCTGTCCTGGTCTTCTCGGATTGAGAACAAAATTTTGTCCAGCGTGGGAATTTCTTTTTTAAAAAATAAACTATATGAAATTTTCGCCTTATTCTCTGCATTAGAACGTCATCCCGCTCAAATTTTGGTCGTCCTGCAGAAGTTTTTGGAGGTTTGACGCCAACATTTTTTTCTTTTAAAAGTTTATATATTGTTGTTTTCCCAACGTTAAGCATATCTGCTGTAAATTGCACTGCATTGTCAACACTCATATCCGCATTCTTACTTTTAATAGAATCATAACAGTTAAGAATTAATTTTTTTTCATTTACTGACACTTCACACTTTGGCTAGTTTCACTGAGAAACACACCCAAGGGGGTATGTATAGATATAAATAGGTGTATTATTCCAATAGAGGCACCCATAAAGGCATAATAACCACATAATTAGCAAACAGGTACAAAAAAAAAGGAATCAAATGATTAGAGCAGAAACGGAATAAGTACCTAGTTTTGCTAAAATTGCTTTCTAAAATTCCAGACAAATATATATTTAAAGACAAAGCTTGAATTTAATGTCGATACTGGTACTAATTCTGCACAAATTTAAAAACTCAGGCCTATTTAAATCTATATAATAATATGCCGAAAAATCTTGCACGCCCATGAAGAAGACGGTTTTGATTGATTTATTACTTCGCTTCATTTAAAGACGGACTATAGTAATTTCACAACGGTTGCAACTTCCTTGGGGATACTACTTATTTTATGAATCCCCATTAACGAGTTTTGTTCGTTTTATTGTCAGGAATTCTTAGATTCAAATTCAAATAGTCTTTATTAAGGCGGGGCTCAGCCACAGGCTGCTTAGGCCCAACCTGAAATATCTTACAAAAGTAATAAAATAATAAATAAATATACAATATTATTGAAAATAATTAAATAATATATATATTAATCTGATTAATATTAGTTTACCAAACAAATTATGTGAAATTAAAAATAATTAAGTCTACCTAAACTTGAGGATAGGGATATTGGAATACTATCAGTAACTCCTACAGATGAGTGGCAGATCTCACGTCTTGCATATCAGCTACCATAATTTTTACAAGTTTTTCACATCGACATGTAGTACTAGAGATACCAATAACAAAAATAATCTGGAGATATCTAAACTTATCTTAATTCCTAAATATGGATAATCCGAATAATCTAATAAAAAAAATTTTCAATTGGTTCCCTTGTACAGGGCCGGATTAAGCATCCACGGGGCCCGGGGCTAATTTGAATCATGGGCCCCCTAACCCAAGTATGATTGAGAAAGGGATGCTAAATAAACAGTAAAATCATGCAACCATTAAATTTTTATTAGGAAAAATCAAAAATCACAAATACTTCTTTCTTATCTTATCTTTAACAAAATCTTTAATAATATCTTCAAAGTTTAATTTTTTCAAAATACCACGTTCAATACACATTAAAGATAATGAAGCTAGACGTTCCTCTACCATTGTGGTCCGATATTTGTTTTTTATATAGGCAAGCTTCGAAAAGGAACGTTCTGCTTCACAATTAACAATCGGTATTGATAGGAAAATTTTGAGGACTGTGTAAACGTTCGGAAATGTATCCATTAAACTGTGTTTTAATATATACAAATAAAAATCCAATGGAGTTTTTAAATTTTCGTTGGAACTCATTAATAATTTCGAAAAAAGATTAGTTCGTCAGTAAAACTGTCATCAAAATCTTCCTCATAAACATTCAAAATTTTTTTAGTAAATATCTCGAATTCCGTTCTTTCTATATCTGCATTAAGTTTCTGCAATAAACCAAACAGGTCAGTAATCTTAGAGTAAGCATTACTTCTTCTCTGTAATTCAGAAACAAGTTTGTCGATGATCACAAGAAATGTTTGTATTCTGAAAGCATTTCTTCCATCTGCAAGGAATTCATCTTGGCCATCAGGAAATTTCCTCTTTCGCATCGATTTTTCTTTAGAATATTTGTACAAATCAACCGAATGTTCCAAACAGAAGAGTTGTTTTGCCTTGTCCTCGAACAAATCAAATTGATTCCTAAATGAGGAAACCATTTCCGTAAGACCTTTTAATACCCTGCTCCCATATAATATATCCAGGCCCGGTGTTTGCAATATTTTTGATGCGTCTCCAAAATGTTTTAAGATTTTATTCCAAAATGTTGTCATAAAAAGTATTTCCATTTTGACCATTTGTTTGCTTAGTCCTAAAGCTTCTAAGCTCGGATCTTTTTTTTCTAGCGGATCTTCGGCCATCATTTTCAAACATTTGTATATTTGAGAGTAGCTTAGTAATAATGATTTCGCTGCATCTTCTCTGCAGCTCCAGCGCGTACTACTAAGAGATTTCACTGTGCGCTGCTTCTCTATGTGTTGTACTAGTAAATGCCACCGATGAGTAGATGCTGCGAAGAAAGCATAAAGTTTTTGTAAAAAGGAAAAAAAATTCGTTGCTTCCAGGCAAATATTAGCAGCGCATTCTCCTACTAAATTAAGGGAATGGGCAAAACATGGAACAAAGAAAGCAGTTTTCGCTGCTTGTTGTATATGTGCCTGAAGACCGTTATACTGTCCGGACATGTTGCTGGCATTATCATAGGATTGCCCGCGGCACTCCCTTGTAAAGAAATACCGTTCCGGTCAATATGACCTTCATTTTACTTCGTTAAATGAGCACAAAACTTCAAGTAGTTGCTTATAGAGGTATTTTTTTTTTAAATTTAGCGGTAGTGGCTTTTAAACTTAAGTGGGCCTTACTCTTCTAGAAAAAAGACTACCCCCTTAAGTTCGCTTCTATTTTATTAAATTTGATTTAAAGAAATGATTAGTTGCATAAATTAATAAATATTTTATCAACTCACAATCGAAGGGTTCTAATTAATACTTGGAAATAGTAATTAACTAAAAAGGCGGTTACAAATGAAATAAATCAATCGGGACCCCAAATAATTATATCGACTATTTCATTGCTCTTTTTTAAATTTAATCGTTCGTTTATTTTTGGTTTTATTTTCTGTCCGGAAACATCTGCTGGGTCCGCTTTTTGTTCCGTCGATCCTAATAGAAGCGAACTTGTAGGTAATTTATTTTTGTTTTTCTATATTTTTTTAGGTAGGAAAATATATAATCGATTTTTAGTGTTAGGTGTCGAAATCCTAGCGGACATTTAGCATAGTTAGGTATAAGCACAGAAGTTATATTTTATGTGATATAAGTTCGTAACAAAACACAAGAGCAAGACATATTGCTAGTTTTGAAACAGTGTGCAAATATTTTCTGTTGCATACCCAAGTCACAATACTTATCTGAAATTTTTTTTTTTTTCGGGACGCCTACAGTGTTTGTTTTTAAACTTTTGGCATAGGATTTTGCCTGACAAATTCTCAACCTCATGTTGAGACCTCTATCACTGTATTCGAGATGATTCATCGATCATTAAATATTAGAAGGTTTTAAATTAATTGTTTAAAGTTACCTCCAAATTGAGCCAAGCAGAACTCCAGACACTTCGTCTATTTTCATTTGCCAGAACCAGACGATGAAGGGACAAGAACTTTCAGTGCACTTCATGCATACAAAAAGTAAAAAATTATCGGTGAGATAGATGTAGCATAAAGCGACATCTCGTTAGATGCATCGCGCAAATTAACAAAGTTTTACATTTCTTAATTATGATTTTCGGTTTTCCAACCCACGACATGCTTGTGATGCTACTTGGCGGTGACTTCTGCAGTTATGATGGATGGTATTTGCAAGAAATTCCTCTAGACTTACGAACTTATACTAGGCTTTCACTTTAAAACGAACCACCACAAATAAGCTACTGGACAAAATCAACGCAATCATAAATTTGCCACATATTTGATGCTATTTTTTTCTGAACCTATGATCCGATTTGAATGACTTTTTGCATTGTAGCTTCGTTCCTTGACAATGTCATAGCTTTCGCTGTTTGTGATAAAAAGTTAATTTTCGTTTTATACCGGGTATTATAAAAATAATATGTTTTTGTCCGAAAGTTCGTATGACCCTGTGGAGTATACTATAGCAACCGTAACATAATATAGCAATTGAAATTAGACTGTAGATCTTTCCCCGACATTTTTTTTTTTTTTGGTTTACATCATTATATCTGTTATTAGAGAATAGCTTAACACGTTTTTATAAATTTTATTATTCCATACGTTCATTGTTAAATGTTTTGTATAAGTAGTGTGTAGGCCTCCTTTGACATTTCAAGCAAATAAACCATTACTCGCCAGAGACCACATAGTTAAAAGATTGTGTTTTGCCAGAAATTATCAACATTGGACAGTTAACGATTGGGAGATTTAATATTTTCTGATGAGGCGAGAGTCTCAATTCAATGGGCGTGAACGTACTTAGCAAAGGACAGGAGAGAGATCCGCAAGTCAGAGTTAGTCTCCATACGTGTAAGGTCAATAGACGTAAATTTTTATCTATAATAGAGATTATTTAAAAAGGCCGAAACCCCAATAAAACGTGCAACAAAGAACGCTACAGGATATTCTTTGTTTTCATACAAATCAAAAGCAAGAATAAATTAAAGGGACTATCCAGTTGACGCCCTTCAAAGAGAGTAAAATAATAAATCATGTAAGTCTTAGTATTCTATCTTTTACCAGGTACCCAAGCGTCTACGTGAGGAAGAGAGGCATAATGTAGTATGAGGGTGTATTTTGTATCCTTTTATAAACTGATTGATATCTCTGGTGAATGCTGGTGGGATATTGGGTCAAATCCGGAATGTATTATTTCAGAAAAGTTAAGTAAAAATTAAAAATGAAACCAGTATTATGTAAATTATGTTTTATTTTACATATAATTTATAATGAGTTAATTTATTAATAATCGTAATATTTTATATTTTTGTTTTCTATAGGTTTTATGTTCAGTGGCGGCTTTAGGATTTGGGGTGTCCCTTTTAAATTTACATCCCAAATGCTTTAACAAATGACCTAATGTGGAGTTGCTTGTGTCAATAATTTGTTTGGCATGCAATTCCTCTTTTAGCTTTTGCCGTGTGACATACTTATGCGTGGCAATCATATTGTAAACTACGTTCCTTATTTGGGTTTTCTTTGCCTCAGTTAAATCCCTTGTTTTTGGGGCACGCTTTTCTCTATTAGCCTAAAAAGGAAATTGAATATTATATGTTCTTTTATTACTTTATAATTGAATAAATACTTATGATAAATTACAATCCTTATATATTATATACCTAATATAAAAATCGCATAATTTCTTGGTCCATAAACGTCTAATACGTCAGCCACTGTGGGACACCCTGTATTCATATGTGAATAAATTTCAAACCACTTACCCTGGGAGAGGTTCCTGTTGTACATTCCTTTCGGATCCTGGCTACAGTTTTCTTACTAATCTTACAGGCTGCTGAAGTGCATTTCACAGCTGAAATTGGCTGAAGGCTATTTTCTTTTTCATTTTGAAAATACACCAAAACGTTTAAAATAATAATTTTCCGTGTCTCAGCGTTAAACATTTTGCACCAAATTTTCTTAGTCGAATGTCGAATAAACCCCAAAATTCCTCGCCCGTATCTGAATTTTTGTGTACCTGGGAGAAGGTTCTTTGTTTCGCTTTAATTTCTCGCACCTGACAAATAGAGGCAATTCAGGGTTGGTACTTGCTAATTTCATGCCTATGATTTGTTTAGAAGAAAGAAAGATGATTAAGAGCTGTAGCTTTCTTTGTTGCAGGTTTTACTTCCCTTTCGGTCTTTTTAAATAATCTCTACTATAGAAAACATTGCAATACAACTTATAATGACATTTGTTCGTTTTTTGCGACCAAATGGTTTATTTATGCAGGAAAATGCTTGTCCCCCACGTGACTAGACAAGTTCAAGACTACTTAGAGGAAATGATTTGCGATGCGATAAGCGATGAGTAAACTTTCTTCTTAAGTCTACAAAACTATAGATTTTGGCATAATGAAAATCCGCGGGTTTTTCGGGAAAGGCACAGACAATTTCCCAGAAAATCAACGTTTAGGAAGGCGTTCCTAAAGACGAAATTATTGGATCAATATTTCTAGACGAAAATTTAACTGGTCAATTAATTTCGAATCTTTTGAAAGATGTGATAGATCCTTTTATTGTACAATCTTTGGAAAATCAAGTGGATGAAAATGGTACCTTGGAACTCAGTGAAGAAGATTTGCATTTTCAGCAAAATGGAGCTGCTCCCCACTACGCATTACCAGTTAGAGAGTGGTTCACTGGCAAATGAATTGGCAGACAAGGTGCAATAGAGTGGCCAGCTAGATCTCCCGGCTTACTCCTCTTGATTTATTGAAAAGTGAAGGTTATAGAACCCCGCCTGAAAGTATTGAAGACCTCAAAAATAGAATAACACTGGAGTGCAAGCGCATCACCAGACAAACTTTCCTCAATATACAAAAAGGATTTCAAAATTGACTTTCTTATGGTCTTGCCAATAGCGGCGCACATTAATAAATAATTTGTTCAAACTAAATAAATTAGTTGCATTACTATTACATTTTTCCACCTAACTCGCAAACCGATTACCCGATTTCGCTGGTCAATTGCATTGCAAAGGGCAATTTGATGCCCTTTGCAACGATGTATAACTCGGTAGGTAGTGCCATTTGACATATCAAGGTGAGGTGGACTGGAGGTGTGGAAGTCAATAGTAGATTCTATCAGATTTGTAATTAAACTTTCCCGTCGATATTAAAATTGACGTGTTTTTTTCAAATCTTCAGATATTTAGGGTGGTTTGTTTTAAAATGAAAGTCCAGTGTTCCTGTCAGATTGAGTCAGGTGATGCGTCACGAGATGTCGCTTTTTGTTACATCTCACCGATAGTTACACAAATATCTTCTACACTGAGAAAATTATTCAATACCTGATATAAAAAATATTATATCAGTTATTAGAATTCCGCATACGTATTTGGAGAGCGCGACAGTTCGCTACTGTAACTAATTGTAACTAAAAATTTTTTTTGTTTTTCTTGTATATTTTTGATGTCTATGAAATTGATTTGTACCATTTGGGGCCTGCCCTGTGGTGTATTTGTACAATAAATAAATAATCTCGCTTTGCTAAAATGTGGTTATAGTGGTAATAATTTACTTTGTATACCGTTTATAAGAATTGCTAATATCAGTGATAATCTAGATAATATCGAATATCATACTGTTTTTTCCACTTAAAAGATAGTTTATACCCAATACAAGAAAGGTACGTCAAATAGTTAGTGTAGTTTTATGTGCCCCGAAGTACCTAAGCCAGCGTTTTCCCTGGACAGAAAATTTCTGCAAACATTTATTAGCGGACTGTTTGACAGCAACAATCCGATATGTAAACATTATACCGCAAGTGCGACCAAACAGCATTAATAAAATCAAAACAAACTATTTCGGTAAAACATTTGTTTCAAAGTCATTTAAGAACTTATGACACTATGATTTAAAATGTACCTTATACTTCATTCTTATTTTATGAACTTACCGTAGGACTTTCGTCGCCCAATTCCCCCTCTCTGTCGTGAGGGTCCATTTCCATAGCGTAAACCTATAGTGGCTATAAAAACGCAAAACAATAACGCACTTCAGCTAAAGCCAAAAACACATTAAACGTACCTATTATAAGAAGGTTCTGATACTGTGTATTAGAATATCTGATATACTGGGTGGTCCACTTACGAAAGCATATTTTCTATGAGGTATGATTCGTCAGACGTTCCTGATTTTGATATGGCTCTATCATAGTTGATTATTTTTTAGCAGAAACAACCTTATTCAGATGAAAACTTTCCAAAATATAATAAATAATATATTATATGGCGTTAATGGAATTAACTTATGATTGTATTTACTAGAACTTGTTCGACACTAGAAGGCATTCTATAATATTCTATATACAATTATATGTATAACAAAAACACTACCTATAATTATATATTACGAACATATCTTTATTAAAACGAAAATAAAAAGAAATACGTAATTATTAGTTATAATACTTCAACACATATTTGGTTAAGGTTTTGAAAAAAAAGGTTATAACAGGTATATAGAATTTTAAGCTATACAATGACATATCAACAAATAAAATATATTAAATACTCAACTGGCGCTGGGGTGACGAATATCAATCGGTTTATTTGGGAATATAAGATTTCTAATAACACGCAGTCGACAAATCGCTGCGACTATTATGCTGACTTTTATAAAGTCTGCATTATAAGTGCGGGAAACTGATTTGCTAAACGTCTAAGTCTTTCTTATACAGACAATAAGAAATGTTTAAATAAGCGAGATGGTTACCGATAGAGAATATTTTTATAATTTTTATGATTACTCCAATAGCGCTAAGTGAAAATTTTGCTGTCGGTGCAAACTAGGGATTTACAAACTTTCTAATGGTTCAATTATTCTCAGTGTATATAGCATTCAGAAGGAATAAACCCTACTTCTTCCATACAGAGCACCCGGTTCAACTTCGAGGGGACACTGCCTTGTGGAAATGCTTATATTTGAGTAAAAAAATTAAGTGCTAGAAAAATGAGATTAAAATTTTGACTCAGCCACCTTAAAGCCCGAAAGTATGACATAATAAAGCACTAAAACTAGTTCATATTTCACTGTACTTTATGTTGCCATTAAAATCAGTAATCGTAACTTACCTGGTTATTTTAATAACAGGCGGATAAAAATATCCTGGTCGTCTGTTCCGATTCTAAATTATAGCGTACATTAGTTATACCTTCTCTTCTGTATAATGGGAGTGTGTTCAGCTGTAATATCTATATTAAACTCGGGTATAAAGCGATGTTCTTATTTCAACAAGATATTTATGTGTTTTATGTAGTATTCCTGCAATATAGTTACCGATAGCAAGTGTAGTGCTTTAGCAGGTGATTTTACAGACTTTATAGTAACTAGTGGCAATAAAGTTCTATAAGGTTGGTACAAAACCAGAAATTTCTGAAAAGCACGTCACAGTTCAGAACTAAGCTTTGGAGATTTGGTTTTGCTTCAGTTTCAAGAAATAGTTATTTATGATATAAGTGTTAAAAATAGTTTTAACACAAATATTATACAATGTTTTTTCTACAAAAAGCATACAATAATTGAAAATTAAATGTTTAGAATCTCTTACGTCCAGGTAGTTTCTAATAGCATCGTATATTTATATTAAATTAGTTCACATTTGTCAATAAAACCTAGCAACCATCATTGTTGGCTGATTTGTTTACAGAAAAATTGAAAATTTGGTTCTGTCAGTTTCATTAAAACGCTAGCGCTGGCTGTTGTGATTTGCCAAAAATGCAAGAAATACAAGTAATCGATCCACTTAAAGACAAGAAGAAGCTGCTAACAGAGCTACCTGGGTTTTACTGCCACGAAACAAGAATTCAATATGAGATTGCTCATAATAAATTTATAAAATGGTGTGAAAACAAAGGCGTTTCTGGAAAGTATTCCGAAAACATATTCTTAGCCTATTTTGAGGAAAAGGCAAAGGTATGGAAGTCATCTTCTCTTTGGTCCCATTATTCAATGATCAAAGCTATGCTACGTGTACATAACGGCGTAGATATCAGCAAACATTTTAAATTAATTGCCTACTTAAAGCGTCAAGGAGGGGGTTACCAGGCCAAAATATCAAAAATTTTTACTAGGGACCAAATTGAACAGTTTCTGAAGTGCGCACCGGATGATGGATGAGTACCTTCTGATGAAAGTAGTTACGATTGTAGGAGTATTTGGTGCCTGCCGCATGGAGGAGCTTTGTCAGTTGACTCTTGACAACGTCATCAGATACCAAAACCAAGGTACCACGAAATTTCACTATCGTTGATAAATTTTATTTGGAGTTTTATCGAAAATATACTGATCTTCGTCCAGCAGATGTCGTACATCGGCGGCTCTTCTCAAAATATGTAAAAGGTAAATGTACCAGAAATCCGGTCGGAATTAATACGTTCGGAAAATTTCCTGCTGCTATAGCAAGATTTCTGCAACTTCCATATTTAACACTCTATACATTGCTTTCGCCGTTCCTCTGCGAGCTTACTTGCCGATGCTGGAGCAAATTTGACGTCAATTAAGCGGCATGGGGGATGGAAACCCTCAACCGTTGCGGAAGGGTACATCGTGGATTCCTTGGAAAATAAGAAGTCCATTGCTCGAAAATTGCTTACGGTACAAACGACATCAGCCGATGATGCTTCAACATCAACTGGACATGGTGCTGTTTCTGTTTAATCCTCCGCAACCGCGAAGAACAGCAGAACTGAGGAAGGAATTAATTTTTAAAAATTTTCAAATTGTACTATCAATATAATTGTAAATAAATAAAATAGAAATGTTTTTTGACGGTTTTTTGAAAAAATTGACATTTTACTTTTAACACTAGTGCCTTAAAGCAGGTATTTTAAGGCACTAGTGCCTTAAAGTAACATTTTTAAGGCTAGTAGACAGTGTTAAAAGTTCCATTTTTAACACGTTTGTAGAAAAAATATTTTAATTTACATCAGTTACAATAATTAATATTATTCTTTTATTGTTCGTCAAGCCCTTCTTTCCAAGCATTTACGTCTTCAATATTGATATCGGCTGATTCGCCACATATTTTCTTGAAGGTAATATCGTGCCGACGACGGAATTTTTCTAACCATCCATTTGATGCCTTGAAGTTATCTAGTCCTAGACATTAAGCAGATCGAGGGCTTTTGCTTGAATTATGAGCCCGGATATTAGTAAGTGCTTGTTTCGCGCCTTACAAAACCAGTTAAAAACGACTTGGTTCACTGCCAGTTCTTCGGTTTTGGGAAATTTTCTTTTTGTTCACCGTTGCCACCTTCTTGACATAGATTTTTAACTTCTGCTTTATTTTGAAGCAACATAGTCACTTGGGTCTTACCCACTTTAAATTTTTCAGCCAATTACCTCATACTTTATGACAATGGCAATCTGTTGTCATGGACAACAGGTTGTCACTATCTGCTGACGGTAGCTCTTTATGTGGAGGCACTAGGTCGTGGTCCATATACTTACACCTTCCCTCCGTCTTTGGTTTGTCTTGGGCGCCACCTGGTTTGATCGAAGTCCAAACCAGGAAAAATATACCGTATATCAGTTCTATTGAGAAATCTATGCAATAAATAAAACCAAAGTTTTCCCACACAAACAATAAAGTTTTTATTGAACAAAAGGTTACTTAACCAAAAAAAGGGTTTGTGCTAGGTTAATTTTATGATGTCAAATTGTTTAAAATTTAGATAAGTTTGAATTATAAAATAAAAAGACAGCCTTTCCGGACGCAAGGATTTAAGATAATATTTATGTATAACCTCGGGGAAGATTCTAGAACCTTTTAAATCTTTTGATGGTGTATGGTTATAAAAGGGTTACCTTTGTCAAGATGGCTTTACATTAAAAAGTTATAAATTAAATTTTAATTAATTAATTGAAACAAAATAGTAAAAATCTGAAATGGCTTATGGTGACGGAGAACATTAATTAAATTATAAAAATAGCATTTAGATCACTTTTATACCACTCTGTGTTCGATCAATCGATCAGGACGGCCCCACGTGGTTA
This sequence comes from Polydrusus tereticollis, assembly GCA_963920685.1. Classification (NCBI taxonomy): domain Eukaryota; kingdom Metazoa; phylum Arthropoda; class Insecta; order Coleoptera; family Curculionidae; genus Polydrusus; species Polydrusus tereticollis. Next base: position 204,089,296 of record OY987326.1, read on the forward strand.
TCTCTGGTTGGTCAGGTGGAAGTTGAAGGTAGCTCCTTGGAGAACCTTAGGTTGTTATGTGGGCCTTAAAATCCCATGTGATGTGTTAATCAATTATGTGGCTTAACTTACATAATTGCCGAACGGCAGGAAAAACGGCTAATTTGCCGAAACCAGCACAACCCCTAAAAATAATGGAAAAGAGAATTACCCACTGAATTCCCACAAACAACAAACCATGAACAAAAGAAATTAAAGCAGCTTACCTCTACAAGGGGGGTGAGACCTCGTGGTCTTTTTAAAAAAATGGCCCAACGGGAACGGGCTTGACCTTCTTCTCTGAAGGTATTTTCATAAAGTAAAATGGAGACCGCAAGAACTCTGAAGTAAGACAAACCCCCTTCTCTAGCAAAATCGGCTGGCTCAATATTGCCAACTGAACATAAACCCCAACAAAAGGAAAATAAGAAGAAGAAGAGAATAGAGACACAACATAAAGGATCCAAACGATCAGAACGAACAAGAGTCTGGGCTTTTACCAGAACCTAAATTACATAAGGAAATAAATCAAATAATTCCAAATAACTTTGTTTACGCATAAAGTTGCCAAAAGTACAAATGGGCGTTCTGCGCTTTCACGGGAACCAGAAACGCAGATATGTGATTCAACTTTACGCGGCGGTGGCTAGCGCCATCAACCCATAGAACAGCAAAAGTAGTGCGTTCGCCCAATATTTTGGCTAACGTTATGCAACCAAAGATGATACAACCTAATGAACAATTTTAACAGTAAATAAAAAGGAATGCACTTTGTGGAAACATATCTGTATAAATCCACACAAAATAAATAGTGGCATTTTAAAATTGCTACAACTTAAACCAGTTTTTTCACTTTCCTCGATTATTTCAATTTTTTCGCTTAAAGAAAGATATTTCCTTTATCCCGCCATCTTGAAATATTCAGGGCTAATTCGTCAACAACATACTTTTTTTTAAATGACTGCTCTTTACACTTGCTTAAAACTTCACTTTTTAAATATAAATTTTCATGGTTTATGTTTTTCTTTGACAACCACTCTTTTATTTCTTCCTTTTTCCAGCTGCTTGTAGGGAATTTCTCTTCGAGTCTCGTATGGTAAGAGGCATTGTCTAAAACAATTAAGGAAGGTTTTTCTAAACTTTTTAAAAGTTTTTCCTCGAACCAATGCTCAAAAATTTCAGCATCCATATTGCCGTGATAATCATCAGTTTTTTTTGTTGATGAAAATATCAAACTGGCATTTAAAACAAAACCTTCTTCATTACCAGCATGTAATATAATATACCTTTTTCCATTACTTGCACGGGTACTTGAATAACAATGCTTTGAGTCATCCTGCCAAGACGTTTTTGTTGAAGTTCCGTTTGCAAATACCCATGTTTCGTCAAGAAAAACAACTTGTCTTGACAATTCCTATTTTTTGTCCCACACTTCAGCAAATTTTAATTATTTCTTGGAAAATAGTAATTATTATGAAGATTTAATTATAATAATCCCAAAATAATGTCATTATCGAAAAAGTATATACCTGACAAAATCTTTAACATATTTAACCATCCCGCACTTGAGCAAATTTTAATTGGTTCTTGGAAAATAGCGATTATTATATAGATTTAACTATAATAATAGCAAAATAATTTAATTATCTATTTAATTATTATTTATGCTCAACGCGTAATTCTAAGATAACTTTGTTTTGAAACCTCTGATTTCGCCTAGTAATAGAATACAGTAAACCAGTGGGATGTTCGGTGTGATCAAGTATAGCGAAAGTGCGAAGATATTGTAACTTAACCGACTTACTGTTTTAAAAGCGATAACATCCCTTGGTGATTTAATCCGATATCGGACTTCTTAAAACGCACAGACTTTATAATGTTAACAACCGATTTATCAGCCTTTAAAGCAAATTGAATCGATCCGCCTTTAATAAAGTAATTAGTGTATGTATCTATATTTTTTAAGAGTTGTCGGGTCGGGTTTTACTGCCTCTAATGGAGGGTGTTTTGAGCATTAATGTTTACTAAAAATTCCGATGATCAGTTCCCTCGTTCGTTATGTCGTTTAACGGATGGGTCGGTATAGAGGAGTATAAAGTAATGGGATATCCATTTTTAAATATGGGGAATTCATAACCGGTTGTTTAACGCAGGTGATCACTTTATAGAGGCGGTCGCGAACAGAGGTTTTACTGTATATAACTCTGTTTTTAGAATCTGTATTAGTTTCTTAATTCCTATTATTTTCTATACATATCTCTTGCCGTTTTTAAGATATTAATTAATTTCTATTTTCTCAACAAATGCTGACATTTTTGAACTCTGACATACTAAGGCACTAGTTGGGAGTTATAGTCTATCTTTAAATGGCGCGAAGTAATGAATGCTCATTAAATATGCGATACTATAGTTATTGGGAATATCCATTAGCCAAAAGCGTGTATTAGGGAACTTTTTAAAAATCTTAAACATGCCTATCCTCCTAAAATTGTATTATATCATATTCGTAGATATTTAAAACATATTATGAAAACATTTGAAAAATCGTATTAACTATTAAATAACAATGGGTGGTACTAGTTTACATAATATAATTACAAAAACAAGATTTATTATAGAATCTTAGAAACAAAGCATTTTCAAAAATCGAATAATACTTTGTCGTTATGGCTTAATCATAGTCCGATTCGGAAGATGAACTTTTATTAACATCGTTTATAATAAGCAGTTCAACCATTTCTTCGATTATTATATCTACCTGCCACATTTTGGCTTCTTCTATCACATGATCGATACACTTTTCCGCACTGATTTTACCCATAGTTTCATTAAGGTCTTTTTAAATCCACCATTCTATAAGTAGTGTTTTTTCTGGCGGCATCTGTCTTTATTTGAGCCCATATAAGTTTGATCTGGTTTAATTCGCGTTGGTAAAGAAGGAGTCTGAGCACAGATATTCCTCGTAACTCATCGAGTTCATATCTTTTTAATGCAGTTTTATTTGAATTGGCTAGTACCAATAGTTCTTTTTTTAAAGAATCTAATGAAAATTCTATTTGTCCTAAACTTAGCCATTCTGTTATTTCACTTCTAAGCCACGCACTTGTCGGTAATTTTTCCGTCAGCCTAGAGTAATAACTCGCATTATCCAATACAATTATTGCATCTTTTGGTGTAAGATCCAACATTTGCTCGAACCATTCTTCAAAGACATCGGCATTCATATCTTCGTGATTGTCTCCTGTATATTTAAATTGGATCATCAGTAGATCACCTTTAACGAAGCCTTCAGAACTTGCAATATTGGTTATGATAAGCCGATGTCCTTTTCCCGATGGCGGCCTTAATCCTGTGGACAATCCTTCCAAAAAAGCTTGAATTTTAATATTTTCATCCTGCCAAAATTTAGTCAGTGTGACCTCCATTAGCCACGTTTCGTTTAGGTAAAATATTTTTTTGTTTTCTTCTCTGGCTTTTCGCATGCTTCTTAAGTAATTTCTTCTCCAACAGACGATATCGCTTCTGTCTAGTAAAATCGATTACCTAATATGTTTTTTCCACCGGAAACCCATTTTTTTTAATAATTTTCAAAGCGTATTTCTACACATAAATGGGTAGTCCTGGTTTTCTCGGATTGATGATAAAATTTAGTCCCGCGTGGAAATTTCTTTTTTTAAAAATAAACTATAAATTTTTCGCCTTATTCTCTGCATTAAAACGTCATCCAGCTCAAGTTTTGGTCGTCCTGGAGAAGTTATTTTCCCAACGTTAAGCATATGTGCTGTAAATTGCACTGCATTGTCAACACTCAAATCCGCATTCTTACTTTTAATAGAATCGTAACAGTTAAGAATTAATTTTTTTCATTTACTTACTCTAGGGGGTTTAGGCAATTGTTGAAAATTTTCCATATTTGATTAAAAAACACTGACACTTCACACTTTGACTAGTTTCATTAGATCTAAATAATTGTATTATTCCAATAGAGACACCCATAAAGGCATAATAACCACATAATTAGTTTTTTTCATGTCGACATTTAGTTTCGTATTTTTATTGCTTTTAAACCATATCGGTATAGAACGCTAGTGAGTGCGCCATGTTGTTAAATATATATAAGTATCAATTTAAAATATGAAAGAAATAGAGTCATAGCCCGGGAGCCCATGATGATTTTTTTGTAGGTCATTATGCTGATTGCTGAGTCACCGTTTTGTGACTTTGTTCAGTTGACTCTTAGTGAGGTTTTTACATTAACATATCCAATTTTTTTTGTAATATGCTATACGTTTCTCCGTAAGAGATAAAGTGCACCTGACACCAAAAAATTAACTTCTTTTTTTTGGGGCGTGGTCAGCAAATAAACCTATATTTGCAAATACCCCAACGTCAACCAAGTTACTCTTATTTCAACTCAAGTATCGCATTTAATTTCATAGGCCGTTTCCGTATACACAAAAGATATATTAACCACAGACGACAAACGTGTTTTGAATACATTCCTTATTTAATTTAATTCGTTCAACTAAGTACGTCGAGTTCAGACAGCTAATACCCAATTTAAAGGGGGCTTTAGTTTTAAATTGCCTAACTGATCGTGAGTGATGCCTGATGAAACAAAAAAATTTGCATTAAATTTTAATACTGTTCTTGTAGTAATTTTGTCGCGACGGGACAAAAAGTAGATTTTAGGAATATGAAAAAATACTTTCACTTCCTGCAGATTTTAATGGCACGTTCCAGTTAACACAGAATAAAGCCAGAAATCCACGATTTAACAGAGAGCATCTTTAAAATAATACAGCAACCAAAAATTTTAAATAAATTTTGAACAGATTTCTAAATCTAATTTCTAAGTCTACCACCCTATATTTGATCTGTAAAAAATCCAAATCAATTTAGCCAAGACGGTTATTAAGATGGCGATTGTCGTGAGAAGAGTGGTTCTTCCCCTAAGCCCCTGGCGCCCTTTTGTTATTTCTACAATATTGTCATACGAATACACGATATTATTTAGAAAGTGTAAAAATAAGGTACTCAAAAATGTAAAAAAATAAAGCTCTATATTTAACTCTGTATGGTCTAATTTTGTTTTCATCTTGCCTTTCGAAATTCTTATATCGTTTGTACAAATTGTAGGTGCTGCCAAATTCAAATAGGGCAATTTAAACCTTTCTAAAAAAATCACTTGATGTAATTCAATTATTTTCTTCGTCGCTCAAATTTAAAATTCTTTCAATTTGTGATGTTTACGTCGTTGATCAATCGAAAGCTGATTACAGCGGTAATTTTTACGCGTCACCTACAGAAAAATGTCGTAGAGTTCCTAAATCAGAGATAATTCTGTTTATTAATTTTTTTTATTTCAAATTTATAATTCGCAACATTTACAGTGTTTAAATAAAAAGAATCTTTAAGTTATGGAAAAATAGTAATCGTTTTAACTTATTTTCCTATCAAAAAGATTTTAATTATACAGGGTGTCTGTAAAAGGTCTTTACAAAAACCTACCACATATTGTTCAGACCAAAATTAGCCGACTTAAGTAAGCTTACCTTAGTACAAAGTTGCTTAGTTTGGGCGCTAGACGGCGCTGAAGTGACAATTTTTAAATCGTTTTTCTGGATTAATTCAAAAACTGCTCATACTATTTTGCCGAAATTTGGTACGTTGGCATAGCTTTATGGGGCAAAGAAACCCATGTCACAATTCTGATTAATATCAGTCTATGGGCGTAGAACCTGGGATTTTTACTAATTGCTTGTTTCAGATTTCTATGCCAATGGAACAAGAGGGGTTTGGGCACAAAATTCAGATGATCCAACTCATTTGCTACAAAAAAAGGTACTCTTGATAAGACTCGATTCCTCTGACGGTTTTCGAGAAATTTGCATTTTATTACTTAATACGTATTAGTTTTTTCAAAAAAACCAAAAAAAAATAACTAAATCATAAACAAAAATAGATAGAAATATCACGAAATTGCTCAAAATGTCCAACATTTTCATGAATACAAAGATTTATACGTCGAAGAAAATTAAAACACACTCTTTGCAGAACTTGTTCATCGCCCTTAAGAATATTTATGCATCTTGAATACGTTGCCATAGTTGTTCTGCGTTATCTGGAGTTGTCCTGTAAACCACTGTCTAAAGCCCCCATAAGAAATAATTCAATGGATTTAAGTTCGGAGATCGTGGTGGCCAATTTACAGGGGTATTACCTCTATATACCAATCCATTTATTTGGGTACTGCTGATTCAAAAAGTTTCTAACATTTAATGCAAAATGTGGTGGAGCTTCATCGTGCATAGGTAAACCACATATCTCTCCGAAGTTGTAAAGGTAAATCTTCTAGCAAATCTGGCAGCGTATTTTGTAGATGTTGCAAATAAATTTCCTCGGTTAATTCTTGTGGAATAATGACAGGACCAACAATGTGATTACCAATTATTCCAGCCCACACATTAATTCTAAACTCATTTTGAAAATGTTTTACCTTGATAGCATGTGGATTTTTATCCGCATAAACAAGTTCATTATGAAAATTTATAATCCCTCTTCTTGTAAAACATGCTTCATCGATAAACAAAATATTGTTGGCAAAGTTGGGATTCTCTTCTCTCTGCCTATGAACAAGCCGACCAAAAACCGGGCGCATTTCGTGATCATTTATGGATGGATATAGCAACTGTTCTTGAAGTACTTCATGAACAATATCTTTGGACACTCCTATTTCCCTACCTAGCCTCCTGGTGCTTATTTCTAGATCTTCTGCAACACGTTCTAAAATATCTTCCTCGACGTTAGGAACCCTCACAAAACGCTGTCTTTTATTATCAATGGCTTTAGGAGTAAATTGGCCGTTTTCCCGCAGGCGTCTTTCAGCAGCAGCAAACGTCGGGTGGCTTGGTATACGACGATTTAGAAACCTTTCGGAGTAGACTCTGACACATTCTCGACCATTTCCTTGGCAATATGAGTTGGTTTAATCTAAATTTTAAACTTAAACCTCTTATCTTTCATTGGCGTAGAAATCAAAAACAGAAAATTCTATAAAACCCAAGTACTACGTGGTAAAAACTACTACGTATTAAGTAATAAAATGCAAATTTCTCGAAAACCGTCAGAGGAATCGAGTCTTATCAAGAGTACCTTTCTTGTAGCAAATGAGTTGGTTCATCTGAATTTTGTGCCCAAACCCCTCTTGTTCCATTGGCATAGAAATCTGAAACAAGCAATTAGTAAAAAACCCAGGTTCTACGCCCATGGACTGATATTGATCAGAATTGTGGCATGGGTTTTTTTGCCCCATAAAGCTATGCCAACGTACAATTTCGTCAAAATAGTATGAGCAGTTTTTGAATTAATCCAGAAAAACGATTTAAATATATATTTCAGTCTTTAAATCAATGGCCGCGTTCATCAGAACGTGAGCTTCTCTAGTTACTGTGCGTATTGCGGGTGGGTATAAGAACCTCAACTAATCACCCGATATGCAGTAGCGCTCGATTCTCATTTACAAGACTAATTTATTAAGTGTAACAAAAGGTTTTTTTTTGTCTGTGCACTTTTAATTATCAGACAAATCAATAAAGTAGCGAGTCTCATCATAAAAAAGAGATTTGTCCTTTTTATAAAATTATTATCTCGCTGATTGGACCTTAAGGTACATCCACACTGGAACAACACACCCCAACTTAATGCAACAGCAACTCATTTCAACACAAAAAGTTTACCTTTGTTGAAATATGTTGTGCTGTGTTGCATTATGTTTTGCGTTAAAACTGTAAAAAAACATAAAAATTGTACTAAATGTACCCACCCAAGTTTTGTCAAAATTTTAACAACAATTAAATTAAATACAAGCAGTAAAATCATTAACAAATTTACAAGAACAAAAATAAATTTAAGTAAGTCGTTATTTAATTAAATGTTGAAAATGTCCCCCTCCCACAGTTTGACAATGAGCTAGGTTATAATAAAATTTGTCAATGACGTTTTGTAACATTTCTTGGTTAATAGATTCACATTCTTTAATAATTCTTCTTCTCAATTCGTTCAGATCTGCAGGTTTTGTCACATACACTTTATTTTTTAGTTGTCCCCGGAGAAAATAATGAAGGGGCGTTAAGTCTATCGACCTAGCGGACCATTCTATGGGGCCCCTTCGCCCTATCCAGCGGTTAGGAAAATTTAAGTAAACTCTTACAGCTCGCCCAAAATGAGGAGGAGCTTCGTCCTGCTGAAACCACGTATGTCGTAATATAGTGGTCCTACTGTATTGGTTATTGCTGGCACAATTTGATTTTGCAGCATATGGAGATAATATTCTGCATTAAAATTCCCCTCTATAAAGAAAGGCCCCACTAATCTATTGCCAATAATACCGGCCCACACATTTTCTTTTTGGGGGTGTTGAGTGTGTGTTTCTCTCATCCAATGTGGGTTCTGATCAGCCCAGTAACGACAATTATGTCGATTGACTTTCCCGTTAACATGAATGTTGCCTCATCCGAAAAAACTTGATTAAAAAAATTGTTATTTTTTTCCTGTTCTTGCATCATTACTTCGCAAAATTTCATTCTACGTTCGAAATCGTCTTCTGATAATTCCTGCACTAAAGTTATTTTATAGGGGTAAAAATTACTGTTTTTTAAAATAATTTTAATTGATTTAAAACATACATCAACTTGGGTAGCAGCTTTTGTCAACGACAAATATGGATCCTGAACAAAATGAAGTAATGTCTCTAATGTTTTTTTCATCACTAGTTGCCGATTTTGGTCTTCCGGAACGAACTTTATCTCTGCAACACCCGGTTTTCTCGAATGCAAGAACTGTTCTCACAACTGTAGATTTTGATATAGGCTTGTTTCGGCAAATAATCTTTGTCGGTCTTCAAAACCTCTGATCATTAGTAAAGTTATACGTTCCCTTTTGTTTAGAGACATTTTCAGAAATTAATATGACACTGACGCAAAACATTCTGGTACCAGCTTGTAAAAATGCAAAATGTAGGTAATATCTTATCTGTTGTATTTATGTCCTTTAACTCAAATTATTTCTTAAACTAATGGGTTTAGCCATATGACATGTTTCATAAATGTTGTTTAGAATGTTTAAAGGAATCAGAAAACGTGATTAAAAAGGGGTCATTCCATTTAAATAAACCAAAGTTTTGTTTACCATGACTGTTTGAGGCACCCTGTATAATTACAATTGTCCTAGTTTTATAGATTTTTTTAAGGCCTACAACTTTTATACCGGAAGTGTTGTTATGTTGTGCGCCATTTTCTAAATAATTGACCAGTCCGGGACTTTTTACACACTGTGTATGAGACATTTGTAAATATTGCTTTCGTTATGGACGGAATGGTGCATTTGAAACAGTCGCGGAGCTGCAGGTAAATACTAGTATGAAAAGTGAAAAATTGGTTTGTAGTAGTGGGTTTTAAATGGAGGGCGGAGAAGCCATCAGTTGGAAGTTCTAATTCTAAGTCATCTTTCTTTAAATTAATAACAATTCCTTTCCGCCATGTTCTTCCCTTTTCTTCAAATTTGGACTAATCCAACATTTACGCTTCCGTTTATCCAAAATTATAAAACAGCCGGCAGCAGTCTTCATCTTAAAAAGGCAGAACTTTGCATTGAGTTGCATAAAGGTATTTAGATTAAAAAAGCTTAATTATTTTAAACATTCGACAATTACATACGTTGTGACAAGTCGCTGAATGTTGCTCCGTGGACGTGCCTTTATCTTATATTCATAATAATTTGATAAACTTAAAAAAGACGTTGTGGCTATTCTAGTTTGATAAACTTATTATCATCTAAGTAATATAATATATATCCAATAATTAAGAATTATATCATATTTTTTGTGTGAACTTTTAATTTGACTCCAATAATCTGTAATATTTTATAGGCCGTTTGCGTACACCCGAACGATATATTAAACAGAAAGGATAAGCGTGTTTGGAATATCCTATTTAATTTAATTCATTCACCTAAGTATACCACGTTCAGACAGCTTATTTATACTCAATTGAGTTGTTTGTTTTGTAGTAGTTTTGCACGTGTTTGGAGTTTCTGGATTACTTTTCTATTTGCTTTAGCCTTAGAGGTAATCACATTAAAAGTATATCTTTTACTTTTTTCTTTCGTGTTATACCAATTTTGGAATATCCGTATCTAAGCTCAAGTTTAAAGAGGCTACAGTGCGGCTGGTTTTGTAGGTAATTATGTGGTTAAATTTAAGAAAAAACATTTACAGAAGAATATGGGCCATTGTATTAATGTTGTGTGTATATACGTACAAGGATTTGCTGGCACAAGATTCTGTCGAATTTAAACATGTAATAAGCTAGAGCAAGTATCCATATTTTACTATGAAGTTATTTAATAAAGTAACAAAATTTAGTTTCTTATGTCGTGATTCAGTATTGAGCAAGCGGCTTCCCCTACTCTCGCTTTACGGGTAGTACAACACGCCTAATCTACAAATGTGTCAGTTTACCGAAGTACATTATGTAGATTGGTACAACAATACACATAGAATCTTAAACCGAGTAAAAAAAAATGTTATAAACCCTACAGCTTCCTAAGCAATATTTTGCTAGTAAAAATGGTGAATAGAAATCGCAAGAAATTATTTTATTTATGAAGTTCGTTGAATGACCGCTTAGGGGCATAACACTGAAAGTTATACTCTGTTGCTTAACGTGTGAGAGTAATAAAATGTAAATTTGCAATGACAGGACCCATTAAGCAGGGTGGACAACTTAAACGTTGCATTGTAAATTTTAGGTAAATTGCAATGACAGTTTTTAAAAATTCCGTATTTGAAACCAACACACCCCGTATCGGTCCTAAACTAGGGTCACCCTAATTTGTATACAATAGAAAGACGAGTTTGGTGAATGAAAGTTTGGTAACAGCGGCGTTACTACAGATAGTTTATTAGAATAATAGTATAATAATAATTATACTTGATTAATGATTATAATTATGAAGATTGGCAGATAGGTAATGGATAATAGCAATTATTCTAATATTAAGTAGATAAAAACTGTTATAGAAGTAGAGTCCGATCAACTATCGTCGTTGGGATCCAGAGAAATAATAAGGTAGTCTACAGTGTTTTTTAGCATATTATAGCTTCCCACATTCTTTCTTCTATTTCAATCACATGTTCGATGCACTTACTCCATATTTCACAATTCACTGTTTTGCAAGAGGTTTCCAACGTCTCTCATTTTAAAAGTGGTGTTATGCCTTGCTACAAACCCTTTTACTTCGCCTTTCGCCATATCACTGTGAATTAATAGAATATAATTGGTGTAATTATACTCTATTAATTCACAGTGATATGGCGAAAGGCGAAGTACCGTTATATTTCGTTTTGAAGCCATTTCGTTGACAACAAATTTCGTACGAAGAGATTTATTCAACTTTACAATCTCCAGTAGCTCCTTTTGCAACATATCTTTATGAAATGGCTTCTTATTTACAGTAAGCCATTGAATGATGTCATTTCTTTTTTCAAGAAGATTTCGGATTTTCTTGAGTGGTAGCTGGCATTATCCATAACTATAACAGATCCAGAAGGGATAACATCTAGCATTTGCTGGAAGTGTTCTTCACAGACATCAGCGTTCATGTCTTTATGATAGTCTCCAGTCCCTTTTGATTTAAATGCTAAACGCCGCCACCGACAAATCCATTTTTGCTACCACTGTGAGTAATTATTAATCTTTTATCTTTTCCCGGGGGTGCTTTAATTACAGTGTACCATCCTTCCATGAAAGCTTGCCTCACGCTTTTTATATGTTTATCCTGCCATATTTTACCAACGGTATATCCTTCATTTAACCAAGTTTCGTCCACATAATAGATGATTTGGTCTTTCTATTAAAAGCGATTTTCTGTTTTGAATTTTTTCATAACAATAATTCATTTCCTTCAAAGTTTTCCATACCCACGGGTGCAATGAAATCATCCTTTTTCTTTTGAAACATTACTTTGTCCAAGGTAGGTACTTGTTTTTTAGGTAAAACGAGTGTATGATTCTTCTGATGGCAGTCTTTTCATCCTCATTTATTACAGTTTCTTTTCTTTCTGTACTTCTCTTTGGTGACATGATGGGGCCGCGTTTATCCTCGTGCACAAGTCGGTATATTGTTGACTGTCCGACTCCAGTCATGTGTGTTTTTCAAATAAAACAGTAAGAAAATAGCGTAGATGGTGTAAAAGTTTCACTTTGACTGAATCTTGAATCTGCATCCGGATAAATAGCCCAAAATCCAATTTATAACTTGTCAAAAACGATTCTGTGCGTCAACTTTACTCATAGTTTATTTTTTACTCATTTTGAACGATTCAGTTTAGAAATTTGCAATAAAACAAATATTTGTATAAATTTTTACATCGCTGTCTATCCATATTGCGATTTATTAAAACCAACATCAACACTTGCAATTTTATTTTGCAATTTTATACACACTTATCAATTCCATCAAATATTTAGTTTAAATGTATTTACTATTGAAATACGGTTGCACCAAAACAATATATCAATTACTAATGGCGTGGTAGGCCAGACAATCGGTTTTCGCAATTACTGATTGTAATATCCAACATATTAACAATTATATTGAACCTTTAGGATAGGATTAATCAACTTCTAAATAGGTTTTACTCCTTATATAAATAGACAATTAGTAAATATCTAAAGGAACTAACACTATACTTGTTATGGATATATATTGGTATAAGAGTATTTGAGCCTTTTGCTTCGTCCGTTCACACAAGGACTAAGAATTTCCTCAGCTTGATTTTTTAAATAATAAGCGAATTAAAACAGCTGAAAGAAAACTTAAAGAGTTGTCGTTTGTCTCCTTCTAACTTTTAAAGTTACAGTAGTTTCGCCATAATCCGGATCAATTAAGACCAGACTACTCCGGATTATCAACACATACTGTTTTTCAGAAGCAATTTCCTTGAGATTTTGTAGCGTGATAATATCTTTTAAAGGAATTTCATTATGTGTAGCCTACTGTAAAAGATTTAAGCTTTTGACAGCATCTGCATTTTCAACTCTGACCAGTGGAGTGGCAATTTCCATCACATCATCATTAGAGTCAGCACTATCACTTGCGTGGATTTAATTTTCTTGTTCAATCAATTTGGCATCACTCTAAATCGAATCAATTATTTCACTAGCATCTGTGTCAACACTCCCAATGCCATAAGGCATTGATGAAACCGCATCAATTTCTTCAGCTTATGGAGGTAACCTTTGTCGCATAACACTTAAAGGGATCAATTCCTTAGGATCATCTTCTGAGTGCTTGTCATTTTTTGGTTTTAAAATCTTCCTCCAGCATTTCTCTAAGAAACTGCTGGTACCTTTTCCCAAGCATTATGAAGCAAGCATACAGTATGTTTTAAGTTTAAGCTCTTTAGTCACTAGATCTTTTTTTTTTCATTAATCAAAATCTCAGCCAAGAGACTGTTTCTGTAAAGAAGTTTTGTCAAGCGGATTGCGTTTTGATCCATTGGCTGAATTAATGCTGTCGTATTCGGACGTAAAAATTTTGTAACGATTTTGCATTCAACACTGATTAATTCCTGTTCGCCACAATGGCTAGAAGCATTATCAATTAGGAGCCGTGCTGTCGTAGGTAAATTCTGATCCCTATCACTTGAGGAATAAAACATTGATCAAACAACTGGTTAAAAACTGGTGAAGGCATTCAAGCTTTGGCTGTAGCTTTGTAATCTACAGGAAGGGCCGCATTTTTAAAGACCCTGAGATTTTTTGATTCTTCAATCACTAAAAGTTTAAGTATGTGACTGCCATCAGAAGTAAGAATGTCAATCTTTGTTTACTGGTCTTTCTTCCGGGAGCGTTTCTTTCTGTGGAGGATACGAGCGTACTATCCGGAAGCAATTTCCAAAACCACGCTGACTCATCAGCATTATAAATTTGAGACGGCTGTAAGTTTAAGGATTTTATTGTTTGGTCCAATGCATTTATGAATAGCTCAATAGCTTGTCAGTTGCTAAACCTTTTTCGAAAGTTTGCAATCCAGCCTCTACTTGCAGTACATTTTTCATTGTCATAATATTAAGCATAGATACACTTGTTTAGCTTTTGTTAATAAAAATTCTGACGAAACACGTACATGCCAATTTCTAAGACTCATAAACCAGGACTATAGTTTGCTCCCCATCTTTGAATGCTCTGCTTGTTTAAAGTTGTTATTTTTCCTTAAGACTTAAAGTTTTGTGTTTACGTTCAATAGGTGCCATTGTCGTTGAAACAACCTGTAAAGCAAGGAAGCTGCGTCCTGACTGCTGCAAACATTCACTCAAACGGGCACTTGTTAACTTGCAAAAAAGTTAAAACCTATATAATTTAGTCACATGAACTAATTGAATGGAGTTGAATGAACTAGTACATGAAGCAAAATCCGGAAATTCGGATTACAGAGTACCTCAGGGAAGCACAAAGGCAATACGGATTATAGAAGCATTCGGATTATCGCGGGATCAGATTATCGCGACGCTATTGTTATAGATACAGCGAAGCAAGTCTAGAAACGCTTTGTGACAGGGAGAATATTATAAGCGTTCTACTGTATAATAATTATATTCTACTCTTAGAATACTATTTTCTATGCTAACCAATTTTCTACAACGTAAAATGTACGAAGGTAATTATGTATATTACAAAAGGGTGTCCACCAACCCGTAAGTCGGGAGATATATCTGTTTATATCAATTTTTCAATAAGAAGTTTTCTACTTTATGTGTTTTAAAATGAAAAATTTTAAATGGAAAATGAATCATCGTAACACTTTTACGTACGTAATTTCCTTTTCAAAAAAATGTACGCATTTTTCACTGGGTCAATGGTCTTGGAGAGTTGGAGGTAGTTTGATAATAAGGTTTAACAGTTGAGCCCCGATAATATGTTAAATGTAGAGGATTATTGGATCCTAAGTGCTGCTTAAAAAAGACAACTTTCCTCCCTGTCAGTGGTCACGAAATTTTCATCTGTGCACCCGAGAAGTGATAATATCGTGCGCGTTGTCAGTGTTACTACCCCTAACTTTACTGTAAATCGCAGCATAGTAAAGGTGTGTCCACTCCCTATCAGTGACGATTGTGAGCCTTTAAACCCAGTTAATACAATCTATTTTATTTTTATTACGGCTACGGCTTAATTATTCCTAGGATGTTGTGGCTTTGCTAGCTGGATGGACATAATAAAAAGCTGCACTGAAAATAAAGTCCTTTACTGGTCCTAAAGGGATACCTATAGTTTTTACTGCAATCATTTTGTTGTCTTGTTTTCCTATTAAACTAAGTGGACAAAGAACATTCGGCTTTTCTGCACCATTTATTTTTCTAGTATTGATAAATCTAGAATTTGGGTCAAGATTTATGGAAATGTCCATGCGGATCCGGAATTGCAGTGAATTTATGAATATTTCGTTATAGATTTATGGTAATGCTTTTAAGTATACCGAGTGACAATAAATATGGGTTAGAAAATCGCATCGTCTTTTGTTTTTAAGTTAGGAATTTGGAACCAAAAGTCGATATAATCATATTATGTTATGTATGCTTTTTAATATCTTTTAAAGCGAAATATTATCACAAGTCTGCAACATTTACCTTTTTAAGAATTGTCTGCATTTATTAAACAATGTAAATTTTTACGTTTCTAATTTTTCTGGTAATTATTGTAAATAGGGTATTAAAATAAATTTAACAATGTGGATCTTTTGAGATCTGTTTGGCAATTCAATAAGCGGTGGGAATATTTAAGTGTATTAATTTCAACGGGTCTAATTTAGTCCCTTCCTTTTCTGTGTGTAATATTTTAAAGTATAGGTCAAAATTATGTTTTGTTTCTATTAAATCATTAGCATAATTGGAATTATTTTTTGACTTCATGTTGTTTGAACAATGTTCTGGTATTCTATTAGAAATACTTCTCCGATATTGACCTATACATAGGGTAAGGTTATCTATGTTGAACCAATTTTTACAAAAATCGCTGTAGTCTTGACGAAAAATGTTACAACTAGTATTTCTATGTATCCGAAATGTCTATTGTACATCTAAAGGCATTTTATCCCCAAAAATTATATCTAGGAAACATATCAATATTTTTAATTCATTATAGAAAAGTTGTTCAATTTGGTTTTTTGAAGTTTAGATGTATGTGAAGCTGGTGGCGGCCTCTGCAATAAGGTACATCAAAACCGCTATTTCAGTTTTTTAAGGAATTTAGAGATGATTTCGCTTGCTTTCCCGATATAGATGATTAATTTAAAGTTCCCTGAATTCTTTTTGGTGAAAGGAAAAATTATATTGATAGCTTTTTTGTATTGTTTTTTGTTTAAAATTGTGTTTATGAGTTGGGTGGGGTAACCGTTGTTTTTGCCTATTTGTTTGATAATGTTGAGTTCTATTAAAAATTTATATTGTTCATTGGTACTCTAATTATTCTATGGATCATACTATAATATATAGCTGCATGTTTGTGTTGAGTAGAATAACAAGTTGAGATATGTATAATGGTGTAAGTAAGTAAGTTGATCGAATTACCTTTTTCTTTTTCTATGGTGCATTTTTTGTTAGGGTGATTATTAGTTATAAAATAAAGAAATAGTGTTAGTTGTCTATCTGTACGTATAAAACAAGTTCAAACATCATCTACGTGTCTGTGCCAATAAATAAATTTGTTAAAAAGAGGGTGTTTACTTATTTTATTTTCCAAAGAATCTATAAATATCTCTGCTAATAGTGGACTCAATTGGTTACCCATAATCAGTCCTCCTCTACTGAAATAGATAGTTTCGTTAAATTGGAAATAACGATATTATATGATTTAGGGAGAGAAGTTCTTTAATTAGGATAACACATTCTTGTGATGGAATGCTAGGAAATAAATTGCTAACATCAATAGATAACAGTTTGACGTTTGTGGGAAGTATTATGTTA
Organism: Polydrusus tereticollis; assembly: GCA_963920685.1. Lineage (NCBI taxonomy): Eukaryota > Metazoa > Arthropoda > Insecta > Coleoptera > Curculionidae > Polydrusus > Polydrusus tereticollis. Next base: position 204,106,336 of record OY987326.1, read on the forward strand.
CTTATTTTTTTCAGATCAGAGTTTTTAATTTAAAATTTAGCAACAAAGTTGGTAGATTGATTAATAATATCAATTAGTTTTTTCGATAATTGATATGAAGGAGCAGAGAAAAAAGAAACAAAACTGGTCTGATAGGGTAATCTGTTTTGTGGAGTTTAAGTAATAAATATAATTAATTTTGGAGGTTAAGGGTTCATTATTGTCAATCTGTTGAAATCCCTGTGATTAAACAAACTTTTTCAATTTTCTGGTATTGTTTTGACTGATTTTTGGAACCTTTCGGTTAGATCTTTCTTTATGACGTTGCATTTAATAGGGTTTAAGAAATCAAGAGTTTTTTTTAATATAATCATGTTTAGAAACATGATTTTTTTCTTTTATCAGAAATACAGGACACTTTAAATGAATCACTTATATCGGACAAACAAGCGAAAACGTCTCTAAAGTCCTGAAAAACTTAACATATATATTGCATTTAAAACCCACAATACAACCAAAAAACAACGAAGAAAAATAACATAATTTATTGAAAGTGGGATTTGACCTGAACTAAAACATCATAAGAGAAAACTTGAACGATTCGAAAAAGTGCTTCTTCCTTTCGAATTTTGTAAGTTTTTAATATAGTGGAATTAGTATCAGTGTGTTTCACTTAAGAAAGAATTGCAAGATCGAATAACAATCCAGACCCCGTTAGATCTTAGAATAACTACAAAGACTGTCTGTCCAAGCTAATTAAAAAATTTTGCTTACTCTGAGAATCTAATGAATTTCAGAATAAAAATTTAACTAGTGTAGGATGATGGATAGACCGTCTCAATCGATCTGGAAATCGCTGATCAATTTAACAGCTTTTTTTAGTACAATCGGATCGAAACTTGCGCAATAGATTAATGCTATACCCCAAACTTACGAGGCTGTGTGTGCCAGTTCAATGTACCTCGAACCTATAAACGAATCAGTTCTACTAAACGTGATAGGCTCTTTAAAAAATATACAGACTCGTGCCGAGATGATAGACTTACATCAAAAATAATAAAAGAAACCCATAAATATCTTATTAAACCTCTCTTGTTATTACTATTTTTTCGACCTGCCATTATTCAAACAAATTTCAAAAATCATTAATTGTACCAATTCATCAAGGCTGTGATAAAACAGATAAAAACAACTTTAGGCCACTAGCAATATGTAGTGTTCTTAACAATTCATTAAAAAAAATGCATTAATGAGAAACTTCGGAACTTTCTTTAAAATATAATATCATCTCTTCGCACCAGTACAGGTTTACAAGTGACTACAGACAATTCTTTACAATAAGTAAATCTCTTTATTATAGACGGCATAAATAAAAACCTTAAACCGGTGGTTACATTTTTGGATCTTAAAAAGGCATTTGACACAGTAGCACATTCAATACTACTGGAGTGCCTATGAAGTATTGGACTCAGAGGGGTGGTGTATAATATATTTGAATCATACCTAAAACAGAATACAGAGAGTAAAGATAAATAATATGAATATATCGATTTCCAGACTGTTGAGGTGAGAGTACTACAGGGTACAGTGTTGGGTCCAATTTTGTGCTCAATGTAATATGTTAATAGCTTGTTAAACATTAAAGTGAGTGGTAGAATCGTACGTTTTCCGGATGACACCATACTGCTTGGTCACTGGAAATTTGTGGAATGAGGCATTCAGGGACACAAAATTCAGTCTTGCAACTCTATCAAATACCTAGGCGCTTGGGAAATTCAATAAATGGGATATTTATGTTGATTATATTAGCAAAAGAGTTAGAAAAGTCGTGTACAAGTTTTCACAAATAAGGCATATTTTACCATGTAATTTACAAAAACGGTTTACTCAGGATTGGCTAAATCAATTTTAAATTATAGCATTATGAGCTGGGGTTCCGCATGCGACTCGGTTTTATTGCTTTTAAAAATAACTTATAAGTATATCATTAAAAGACTTTTGTTTAAACCAAAAACGTATCCTACGGATTTACTATTTTCTAAATCAGGATTCCCTAGCATAAAACTATTATACTTTATAAGACTTATTCAATTCTCTCTTTAACAAATAACGTTGAGTATCTTGTTACTTCCCAGTTCAAACAAGGGCTGTCACCGATTTAAATTATTGTACTTCCTTTCAATATGTTTCCCTACACAAAGAAATATTTACTTTACTGAACCACGATTACTTAATCTCTCACAAATCTCAGAAATAGATCATGAAATAAATCCGAGAATAAATCAAATAAAAACAAAATAATAGATTGGGTAAAACATAACTACAAGAGTAAAATGAGTATGATAGTTAGGTTTCGATAAACCTGTATACTGAGCTATCTTTATGCTTCTATATATTATAGACAGCTTATTCTATATTCTATATTCTACGTAATGTTGGCTGGGCACACAGAAATTTCTTAAATTCTATTCATAATATTGTGTAATTGGTTTACTACTAAATAAATAAATAAATAGTTTATATAAATAATTCATTGAATTTATCATGGAACAGCAGTAACGGTAGAAACAGTGCAATTAATTAATATGTGATTTGGCAATACTTATTCTGTATTTTTAAAATTATTTTTTCAATTATTACTATCTCGTATTTGATCAGAATCATTGATTGAATTTCAGACAATTTTACCCATGCAGACCTGCGTAATTAATGAGCAACACAAAATTAATTAGTGTATACATCAAGCGTATTAAAAATATCTTTGCGTTTCATGGTGCAGTTTATTTGACACTGCAGTATTTTGTACTGTGCAAAAGAACCAAACTAACACTCTTTTACCCTGAGTTTGTTACTTCAGTAAGTCCAGTATGTGTTTTATGGAAAAATGCTCGGATAGTGGTATTGATATTTTAAGGTGTGATCTTTATTATTTAAAAAATATTGATATGGTGTGTCCTAAATTAGAGATATGACGTCATCGAGACTTTTTTAAATGGAAACCCTAGTTTTTTATGTACTATTTTAAAACAGCATATCGCCACCTGTCCATAGGTCTACTTCATTTAAAAGAAGTTTTTCATACACTATTTTTAAGCTATACAACAATGTACATAAGTACCTCTTTGAGATCTCTGAAACCATCAATTTTTAAAAGGAGGCTGAAGCGCGAATTTCGTTATTAACTTTTCTAACTAATGCAATTATGTTTTCTTTTTGGTCAGTTGGTTTCTTTTTGAGCCTATGTCTCATTCCTACTATGATAAGTTTTGATTCTTTATTTATTATTTATATAAATTATGGGTATTTATAGGAAACAAATTTATTCTCATTGTGAACAATCTAATTTTGTTGTTTTATAGTTTCTAGGGACTGAACTAGATCTTTTTTAAATTGCTTTCAGTTCCTATTTGCATTTCATATTTTTTCTTTTATATATATTATGTAATGTATATTTTTCTAAACTTTTGAACTGCAAATGCTATTATTAGGTTATACATACACTACACATTAAAACATATACACCACACACACATTAAACCTATCCTTCTAGGGTGTAAAAGAAACAATGAGAGGTGTAAGTAAACCATTTTTTAATGGTAATTTGTGATTAATTAGTGTAAATATCGTATTATTGTAGTGTATATTTTATTTTTTTTTGGGTGTGACTTTACTATAGTGAGTGTAATAAGATAATCTACCCGGGACTAGAATACTTTCCACTGTGTTTAAGTTATTTAATCCCGTATTAAACTAACCGGGCGTTTATAATTAAAACGTAAAAAATTATGTATTCAAGATGTTTTACATTATAATTTCCATATCTTCAGTTCCGCAGGAATGTAAAGAGTGTTTGACTCCGGAAGGCATATTACAGCTTGGACGAATTTTACAATGAAGACTTAAAAATGGTTTTTAATCAAATACCTATTAATTAATCTAAATTACATATTGTTTTCGTATTTTAATTTTTACAAATTTATTTTCATTTATTTAATTTGTATGCTGTTTTACATTTTTGACTTTGTTTTTTGTATTTGTATTTTTATGTACTTACACATTGTCAGGTATTCTTATTTTATTAATTGTTTATCCCTATCAGGTTGTAGTGTTTTAAAAATACATTTTTTCGATTAGGCATATTAGTGTAGAGACATCTGATTTCAACTGATTGTGCGCCTCCCCATTTTGCGAGGGCTGTCCATGAATATCTGGATGTAAAATTTCCAGGCAGATGGATTGGTAGATTGAATGACCACCCAGGTCTCCAGACCTTACTCCCTTAGACTACTTTCTATGGGGGTACTTGAAAAACAAAGTTTTTATGACGAAACCGGCAAATGTTTAGGAGTTGAAAGCACAAATACGACATGAGTGTAGGTTAATTTTTCCCGAAGTTATTAGAAATGTTCAAAACGAGTTTTTCTTCCGTTTAGGATATTGCCAAATTTTGAGCATTTATTAACAAAAAAATTTTAAAAAGGAACAGAAATATTTTTTCTGTTTAAAGTAAATAATAGTATACGCGAGGGCTATAAGCTGTCTAAACCGTGGTTAACATAATATTTTTTCCACTACTACAAACTTTTATAAGACATTTATCTTTATAGTATTAATAATTATAAAAAATTATAGGTAAGGTATATGTATATTTTTTAATCAAGTTACCTGCGCTTTGGAATTGGCAAAATATTTTGTTGTTTTGTCAGGTGGCTTTGTTAATGTCAATTTTTGTTCATTTATGTCATCAGATTTCACGAGTTTTCCGTTTTTTTAAGAAATGAGCGAAGAAAATGTTAGTGATATTATTATGTGTACAGGGTTATCCAACCAAGACTAGACAAGGCGATTTTTTGACTTTTCCTGTACTTTTATAAAAAAACTGAAATAGCCATCTTAAGTCATTTTCTCCCGCGAATTCGAATATCTACAGCAAAAAACAATTGAACATCAAACAAAAGTACTAGGGGTCACTTTGATATTTTTTTAAATGGGATGCCGTATTTTTAATGAGCTTATCCGATTTCTCATATAAATTTTGATCTAAAATGTTGGATTTTTAATTTTTTTTTTTTTTTTTTTTTTTTTTATTTTTAACATTTTCCGAATTTAAAACTGAAGAAAAAAGGCGTTTTTGAATTAAAAATCCAACATTTTAGATCAAAATTTATATGAGAAATCGGATAAGCTCATTAAAAATACGGCATCCCATTTAAAAAAATATCAAAGTGACCCCTAGTACTTTTGTTTGATGTTCAATTGTTTTTTGCTGAAGATATTCGAATTCGCGGGAGAAAATGACTTAAGATGGCTATTTCAGTTTTTTTATAAAAGTACAGGAAAAGTCAAAAAATCGCCTTGTCTAGTCTTGGTTGGATAACCCTGTACACCTCCAGAATTAAAGATGGAAGCAGAAAAATTGTTGATTGTATCGATATTTTACAATATCAAGTAATCTAATATGTATTGATAATTATCTGGTTGCCTAACCACAATGAATTGATGTTGTAGAATTAAAAAATCAAGTTACCTGCGTTCAAACAAAATTCGGTTAAGGTCAAAGATCGGTCAATAATGGATTTCAATGGCTTATTATTGACCATGGTCAATAATGACTTATAAGGTAGAGAAAAGCGATTTCTAGCGTTAATAATCGGTCAATAATGGCGATGTTATAGGTTAGTAGTGGAAAAAATTATTTTTTGTTTCATATCTTCATATAAATCACGAGAAATAATAATTAAAAATTTGGAAGTTATGTATAACTTAATATGCTGTTTAAAAATAGTAAATAAAAAACTAGGGTTGCCATTTAAAAAAATTATCGATGACGTCATACCTCTAATTTGGGACACACTGTATCAATATTTTTTAAATAAAAAAGGTCACAGCTTAAAATATCAATACCCGTGTCCAAGCATTTTTCCAGAAAAAAAAAAAAACATACACTGTACTTACTAAAGTTAGACACTCGCATTGTATATTTTCAAAATAATAAAAAAAAAACGCTCACAACGTAGAAACCGAGATGTCCAAAATAACTCTGTGAAAAATCCTTAAGGAAACCGTTCGCCGTTTAATTACCATATAAATCGGCCCGTTTCCCTTTTCTAATGTTCCCACATCCCAAATTAAGAAAAACGCGTTTTCTAATTTAGCGGCCGTTCCCTGGAAATTATTATGCCGGATTCCAGGAACCAGGGACAATATCTCTTATCGTCTTATTTCTTCCTAGATGTCTTCTTCTACCGGAATATATATTTTTTTTTATTTTTGACGCACGTGAGAAATATACGCAGCGGATTAATGGAAGGGCTCATCATTTTTATAAGGGTTTTTATATTTCATGAAGTTCTTAAAGAGGATTACCTTTTTCATCACGAACTTTTTCAGTTACCCTCTGTAATGATCTTTTTATTTGATTGCATATCTCTATAGTACAGGGTATCCCAAACTGGATGGCACATTAGGAGAATCTAGAAAACGAATATAAATATCGTGCTGAAATTTTGGAACTGACGATAAGACATAGCCTTCTAGGCTCTAAAATTATTTTTGCAAATGCGGCGTTGCTATCAGTTCCACCTCTACCGGATACTAACTTTAGAGTTTTAAATGCAACCACCTGTATATTATTCGTTTTTTTGATACTGCGGTTAAATCTGAGTAACTTTTATTAACCATTAATACGCATCGCTCTATTCTGTAATTTTTGGAGTCTATTAATTTCGTTCCTGTTTGTTGAATAAAGTACAAAATAACTAAAAATTAAATGAGGCACGAGCAGAGCATTAAAAACCGTTACGCTTGTCCACTGTGTTAAAGATGCGGATACGAGAAAATTGATACTTTTCGTCATCAAGATATTTAATTTTTTTCACACATGGCATGCTTAATATTTTATTTAATTTTTATTAAACCATAATATGTAATTGACTCAATTCCAAATTAATGTCGTTTACCAAGTGATTTAAACCTCAGCGAGTCATGTTGTTATGTCATTAATGTAGAGTAAAAATAGCAACGGCTCAAGGGTACTTCCCTGTGATACCCCTATACCATTCATGGGTGTTGGTCACTTGCGCGCCGTGGTCAGTTTTTACCTGGCCCTAGTCTAAAGGATAAAATATTTCACAGGTCACTTGCGCACAAAATGTAATTAAAGCATTAAAGGATTATGTTAAGTACTTAGACCCCTCTGCATTTTAATTGGCTTAATTTAAAGGTTTTGGAAATTTCACTTTAGATAGGTAATACTATAAGAATTTTCCCTTCCTCCCCTTAGGCCATTCTCATATATATATTTTCACTGCCATTAATTAACAAGGCGCGCAAGTGACCTATAGGCCGGTGTACAACCTGCGCGCTACTGTCCCATAGGATTATCGTACCCTTCAAAAATTCTGACCACGGCGCGCAAGTGGCATATGCCCACCATTCATGACCTCTCCTGATGACTTGTCATTGTTAATTTTAGCGCTGCCGTTTGTTTTCTAAATAATCCCTAAGCCAGTCGAGGGCCTGATCAATTATACCGTATCTTTGCAATTTTTGTATTAGTATTTCCCTATCTATAGTCTCAAATACACTCTGTAATAGGGATGGGCAAGAAACATCGATGTTTCATATCCAACATCGATGTTTTTGACATCGATGTTTTAGCTTCGATGTTTTTTTGATAACATCGATGTTTATTTTAAACATCGCAACATCGAAATTAAATCTCAACTCAACCTCCAAACGGTGTAGTATCAAGTCTCAAGTCAATTCTAAAGATGGCGCTACCTCTCAACTCAACCTCCGAATGATGTAGTATCAACTAATATGAAATGTACATACAAATAAAAAAATAGTCACATAATATACAGGGTTGCCCTTATATAGTGACTGGCAAAAAGTTGGACATATATGGAAAAAAAATTATTGATGGAATATTGAAAAAACTTTTTATGCCGATTACATAATAAAACCTAAAATTTTATTTTGACATTTGTCACGTGACAAAATATATTTTTTCACGAGAAGTGGTATTATATGACGAGATATCGAAAAAAATTATTTGAAAAAAGTGTTTAGATTTTAATTTTATACCCGTCCGCAGCGTTTGTAGCAGAAATTCAAAAAATATATTTTTTTAATTTTTTGATAAAAATATATTCAATAATACTTTTATATTTTCGTATGTTTAATAAAATTGTGTTAAGTGATCGAAAGCGCAAATGTTTTAATCTCTTGAATGTACATAATTAGTTGTAAGAGGGGCTGAACACACTCAAGTACAGGGTTATCCAACCAAGACTAGACAAGGCGATTTTTTGACTTTTCCTGTACTTTTATAAAAAAACTGAAATAGCCATCTTAAGTCATTTTCTCCCGCGAATTCGAATATCTTCAGCAAAAAACAATTGAACATCAAACAAACGTACTAGGGGTCACTTTGACATTTTTTTAAATGGGATGCCGTATTTTTAATGAGCTTATCCGATTTCTCATATAAATTTTGATCTAAAATGTTGGATTTTTAATTTTTTTTTTTTTTTTTTTTTTTTTAGACGAACATTTTCCGAATTTAAAACTGAAGAAAAAAGGCGTTTTTGAATTAAAAATCCAACATTTTAGATCAAAATTTATATGAGAAATCGGATAAGCTCATTAAAAATACGGCATCCCATTTAAAAAAATATCAAAGTGACCCCTAGTACTTTTGTTTGATGTTCAATTGTTTTTTGCTGAAGATATTCGAATTCGCGGGAGAAAATGACTTAAGATGGCTATTTCAGTTTTTTTATAAAAGTACAGGAAAAGTCAAAAAATCGCCTTGTCTAGTCTTGGTTGGATAACCCTGTACATGCATGGTGAAAACCTAGATTTTAAGTTTAAAAAGTGAAAACTTTAAGAAATAATAAAAATACTTAACCAATAGATTTGTACCTTGGTTTTCGATCATTTAACACATTTTCATTAAATTCATGGCAATGTGAAAATAATATTGGATATGTTTTCAAAAAATATAAAACCAAATATTTTTCGAAGTTTTGCTTCAAACTTTGCGAGGAGGCATACAATTAAAATCTAAAAACTTTTCTCAAATAACTCTTTTTAATATCTCGTCATTTAAAACCACTTCTCATGAAAAATATTGTTTTTTTCAATTTTTCCGCCAAACGAGTAGTCACGTGACAAATGTCAAAATGAGTTTTTGGGTTATCCATTATGCAGAGATAATCGGCATAAAAAGTTTTTTCAATATTCCATCAATAATTTTTTTTTCCATACCTATGCCAACTTTATACCAGTCACTATATGTATAAGGACAACCCTGTATATTATGTGACTATTTTTTTATTTGAAGAGGAAAATTAAAATAAAATGTTTTTTTTTAATAAATGTGACTAAAATCTTAATTAAGAAAAAAACATCGATGTTTTCGAACATCGATGTTTTTTCAACATCGATGACTGGTTTCGATGTTAGCATCGATGTTCATCATCGATGTTTTTTCTCGATGTGCCCATCCCTACTCTGTAAATCTAGAAAAACCGCCACAACGGCATAATTGTCATCCAATAAATATTTCCAGTCATAAACAATATTCTGAATAATTGCAGTTTCGCAACTATGATTTTTTCGAAATTCTGACTGATTTTTTGTAAAAATGTTGTTTGTAGTTATAAATTCTACTAATTGATTATATACTACCTGTTTCAGAATCTTTTCAATTGTCGCAAGCATATTTATGGGTCTAAAATCATCTGCCCCGATTAAACCCTTAACTTTCTGAATTGGAACAACCGTGGAAATTTTTGACAACGAAGGCACCTTGCCAATTTTTTAAGACTTGTGTTAATTTTAATAGTGGTTGTTCAATATTATCATAAGTATTTTTTTTTTAATTCTGACGTTATATCATTCAAATACTTATTTAGGTTATCTGCTATATTTTTAGAAGTAGTAAGCAGCCTGCCGTTAATCTCCAGCTTATCAAATTTCTTTTTTTCTTTTATTGGTAGCTAACGGACGAAATGTTTGCCACATTCTTTTAGGATTATTCTTTGACAAAACAATATTTTTTTTTTCTCTCTAATTACCATTTTAACCCTATTTCTGTTTTTTTTATATTCTTCCCTGTTAATGTCTGAATTATTTCTTTTAAAGTTTTTTTCAGTATTGTCCCTGTCTTTGGTTGCGCTCTTTACCCTATCGGTAAACCATTCTTTATAGTTAGGTTTTATTACCTTGTCTATTCTAGGTGTCATCTGATTGAAAACATTTTATTTAACGTTTATATCACCCCTCTCTCTATAATCCCACTCAACAACTAACAACCCCTTATATTCCCTTTTATAATCAATCTTGCCCCGTGTGTTTACAATTAAATTATTCTTATGATAATCATTCAACCGAACATTTATGCTAATAATTAATGATCACTAACATGGGGTATCTCCAATACTCAACACTTCAGAACATCCGTCCTGCTGGTAGTTCAGTAGGATGCGTAACACTCTCAACTAATTGCTGGAAACCAGAATCAATAACAATTTTTTTAGTCTTGCTGAATAGACAGTCTGTGATATCCAATTAATCTTAAAATCCCCCATTATTGTGACTGGGTATTCATAATCAGTTAAATCATCACACCAATGCTTTAGAGGCACTATATTTATATTCATTTTCTAGATTCTCCTAATGTATAATATATCATCGAGTTTGAGATACCCTGTTTACGCTTTTCAATCTATGGTATATATTATAAAGTTTTAGTTTTAGCAAACTGCAATTTCTATTTCACCTGCTAGGAAAATCAATATTCAAAATTATTCAAAAACTTCGCTCGTGAATGACCATGAGAAAATAGGACTTAAAGCTTTTAAATCTTACTAGTAACTATAAGTATACATTTTTAGGAATATTTATTGTATACTTGCTGCCTCTTTGTTGCCCTCATATTTTATTTGTAAGTACTGTAATATGGAATTGAAGCAGCAAATATCAGAGACGTTTCTACTTCTGCGCATGTTCCATAAGTGCATTGTCGAATTAACTTTATGTCTGAAAATCACAGCATATCCTCAAACGTCGACTTCTGTAATTTGACAGCCCGTCGTTTTATTCGTTTTTGTATAAGCTTTCATGATTGTATGTATGTATGTTTTTGGTGCTTCCATTATAAATATGCAACCGATTTTGGATATATTTTCACAAAAAAACACGTAAGTGCTTGCCGTTTCTGTTAAACAGGTAATTACGTTAATTTTTCGCGAGAATTAAATTTTTACCGCTGTCAAATTTCAAGACGCAAGACCCAACTCTAGTTTTATTTGAGGATAAATTCACAGCTTCTATATTTATTAATTATTTTAAATTATATTACGAATATACCAGTACTCTTCCCATTAGACCTACGCCCTCAAGAATCGTCAGATTCATCTTCTTTAAGTGCGATTGCCTTCCTATAATATGGATTCTTGTCGTCCTTTGTTTCTTAATAACTCAATTTTACCTCTTTGTTGTATTTTTATCCTGAAAGATGTTTGCTTAATGTTTAAAAAATATCAAAGTGAGCTGTTTATCCCCACCCAATATAACACACGTCAATCATTTCTCATAAACTTACCAATTCCACGATCCAGCCTCGGAAGGTTTAGAAGACTAACCAAAAAGCTATTACTAGAAAAAGTATATTACACTCTTAATAAGTATTTTGACGACGTGTTGAGATAAAAAATTATCACGTGGGCTAACTCGACTATTTAAATTGTGAATTATTATTCTTAACTACTTGTTTTCTAATATATTTATTAATTTTATGTTGTTTTGACTTTAACGATTTAATCATTTCTCATTTCATTTAATGTTGTTGTATGTCAATTGTTTTACTATTTTTTCAATTTCCTAAAAAATAGGACATTCTTATTACGCCGCCTCAATATCATCGTACAAAGCAGATCGCATTTTTATGCCATAATTATTTGAAAAGTAAATAAAATATCTTGTAAAAGAAAGTCTATGAGAACTTTTATATTGATTACCGCGACTTAGGGGTTAAATCCACACTTACAATTTCTCTTGTCGGATTACACCAAAAGGTTTTTTACTTTTTCAGTTAGGAATTTGTCAGATCAAACGCAGGGTGAAATGTGAGGTACTTAAATCCATAATTTACTGGTGAATAATTACTTCCATTCGTCATAAAAGCTTTATTTACAGTCAGCCGGCAACTTTGCTCACGCTGTTTTAGTGTTTATTTTAGCACTTTATCGCAACTAAGTTGAATTTAAAAAATGCTTGATTTTCTAAAAGAATAATTTTACTGTGAACTATTTAATGTACTTACCATAAAATGCAATGTACTTATGTATAAATAGCAATGTCAATAGCACAAAGTTAATTCTAGATAACTTGTTTCTGAAACCTGCAAGCTTTGTTACCAATTTTTAGGTGCCCAATACCTAGAGTGACAATTTTAAAACTTGCAATGGCTATATTTTTTACAAAAAACAAGATATCAAAAAACCAAAAAATAGCGTTTGTTTAAGAACGCGGAGAAACAAAAATCAGGTATTTGGCGGACCACCCTCACCCACCCCTTAAGTACTAACGTAGACCACTTTAAAATCTTAAATGAAACTACCTCTGTGACACCTCTCTGGAAATGCTCTTTAGCGATAGCAATATCTCGAGACATTTTTTTACTCGCTTTTGTATAATTTAAAGTTGCCTAAACTTTTGACCTGCAAACTAGCATGCATCTTAAAAATTGTAATTATGACAAAAAGCTAAGAGAGTATGGTAAAATATACATTACATTATACCGTTGATCTTGTGACTGTCATATGAATGCCTAATAATATATAAATACCAAATTGATTTTTATTAATTTTTGTTATAAAAGCAACTATGGTTCAGCCTTTAATACTTATTTTGTTATTACTGTGTATCCGTAGGCTGAGTAGCTGGCTCTTGTGTAGACCTGTCGATTTAATAAAACACTGTATTTAATTCCAACAGCATTTTATTCGTAAGGTAGCACTAACGTTTTATTTACAATATTCACTTAATAACTTACCACTATCTGAGAATACACTACATCAAATTACTAGTTACACTTCAAATTGCATTCACACATACATACGTTTCCATAGTACTCAATACTTTCACATTGTATTAACTTGTTAAACTTTGTTTTTGTTAACTTTAACTACATAGTACAAGAAATGTGGACAATTTCCACTCGGTGACGTGCTTTACTTTTTAAAAGCAAACTCTGCTTGGCGACCGTCTGGAGGCTGCGTTGCCTCATCCCTTCTCGCGTCTGTCTCCCTTCCTCACGCAGCTTGGTAGGTGATTATTTTTGGTGAAGCGCCTGATTACATATGACAACAATGCCGCGCTGTTACTATGTGGGTTTTATGATGAATCTTGGATATTTACGTATACGTGAGGAAAAGAGATGAACTAATAAAAAACGCAGACAGCACAGCGTTTGTTATTGCATCGTGCGATAGCTACATAAACGTTACATATACACTATATACATCAATTAGACTTCCAAGAATGCTATCAGTGGCGTACTTTGCTTTAACACTCAGCGTGTTCTCAACAATTTTAGTTCCAATTATTGGTTTGCCGAGGAGTGAATTTTGTTGTATTAGTGTTTGGTTTACCGGCCCGTGATATTTGTTGTTGTATTAGTGTTAGAGTATAGCATTCATGGGCTTGTGCTGAAAGTGAGGCATCTTGTAGTGAAGAAAGCATTTATCTTGCGGTGCTAAAGAAATAATTAAAAATGTGTACCAATCCTTGTTGAAAAGAGATTTTCATTCAAGTGATGCTTTAACCGAGACGTCTACTTTAACAAGTATTTCTTTATCTTGGGTAAAGGATAGAGTACTGAAACCTATCATTCCCAGAAAGAAGCCTAAGTGACTGTGGCAGATTTAGAAGTACAGACGATAACGATTTGGATTTATTAACAAGGAAAATTTATCAGATGTAGGAAGAACAATCTGTACCTACCCTGGTTTCTCTAAAAAAGAGTCTTACCAACGACGAAACAAATATTTCAAGCCTAAGAAATAGTTTGCTTAAAATGGGTTTTAAATATTACACAGTTGATACAAGAAAAAGTTTACGAAAATGGCGTCATAAATATTTAATGGCTGTTAAACAATATAGAGAAGAAAATCGACAAATTCACTGGGGAACAAATTTCAACTTTTTTTTTGTTTCCTAAGCAAAACCTATTTTTTTTTTATTTAACTACACCGAAGTAACTAAAAAATACCTATTAAAGATTTTAGTTACCTCTGAATTATTTGTTAACATTTTAATTTATAGGCATTTACAATGAACAATCAAACAATATATTGTTGGTTCAACAATAGCAATTAAATAGCACATTTTTTTCAGTGAGTCTAAAGTTTAGACACTCATTTTACGTTTCTTAGCCTGTCTTTTGAAAGCAGCCTCGGGGGCATTTCTCGTAATAGTCAAACAGTAGTCGGCTAACATCTCACAGTTCCATTTTGCCTAATACCTTCTTTTCATGTTTGAAATATCCTGGTGGAACCTCTCGCCGTGCTCGTCACTTACAGCACCACAATTTTCAGGAAAGTAATCCAGATGAGAATCCAGGAAATGAATTTTCAACGACATATTACACCCTAGACTTTTGATAACATAACAGAAGTTGGGCAACCAGGTTTTTATAGTTTTCTGCTTTTATGTTTCCCAAAAATTTTGTTGCAACCATTTTAAAGGCATTCCAAGCGTTCTTTTCCTTGCCTTCAAGTATGGAATCGAATTGCGCATCTCCGAAAAATTTCCTAATCTGGGGACCCACAAATATTCCCTCTTTAATTTTAGTGTCAGTGATGAAGTGGCGGTAGTAAAACATTTTCTGGGCGAACTGATGGCGCGCTGGCTACATTTTGCTTTCCTGGCTCAAAAGACTCTCTCGGTGGCCAAATTTTCTTAATGTAGTTGTCCGATCGTGCTCGACTGTCCCATTCGCAGAGGAAGCAGCAGAATTTCGTATAACCTAGCTGCATTCCAAGCAAAATCGCCACAACTTTTAAATCCCCACAGATTTGCTAATTATATCTTTCATACTGTATGGTCTCCAGTAACAATTTCAAATTGCTATACGTTTCTTTCATGTGGACTGCATGATCAATTGGGACTGAAGACAACTTGTTTCCATTATGGAGTAACACAGCTTCAAGACTTACTTTTGAGGAATCAATATAAAGTCTCCAGTCTTTTGGATCATAGTCGAGATTTAGAGCTGCCATTAATCCCTCAATGTCCCTTCAGGCTACCAAATTGTTTTCCATATTAAAAAATGGTGTTAGGTTTTTCTGACGGCTTCGGTACACAGAAACTTTTATTTCATCTTGAAGTAAGTTCCATGGTCGCAATCGAGAAGCCAATAGTTTGGATTTTTTCTTAGGCAACTCCAAATCCCTTATAAGGTTACTTAATTCACTTTGACTTATTTTGTGAGGCTTTTTACTGGGAAGTTCACAGACAAAATCGGAGTGTTGCGAGGTTGATGGGCCGGCGACATTTTCCAGTACACTACCTTTTAAATCCATTGGATCATCATCAAAATCAAGGCTATATTCTTGAGGTGGATTAGGTACAGGCAACTCGCCACTATGAGGCACCGGGCGTATGGCGGATTGTAAATTTGGATACTGTATCGCAGACCTTTTTTTCTCCGAAAAGCCTTTTTTTGATGGGAGGTGTCAAACAAAGTAACAGTAACGTGGTTTTTCGGTTCTCGCCAGATCATAGAAACAGCATAAGGCATCTTACGCTTTTTTCCACTTAGTCAGCCGCGAATGTTGGACGCACATTTGTAGCAGCAGATATGGAAAGCCCAATTATTATCCTGGTCTCCAATTTTACAGCCAAAATACAAGTGGTAATCCTTTTGTATTAAAGGGCTAGGCGTACGTTTTTGTTTAACATAAGTCACTTTACCACACATATAACAAAAATGATCCGGCATATTTAAACAAACTCGCGACATGTTGCTCAAAACTCTCTAATTACTCAAATACGAACAGATCTCAATCAACTGGTGGTTGAAATACAACTAACAATTTAGGATTTATGTTATATGTATTTTAACCCCTTATAAGGTAGGTAATTATCATAATTAGCATGGATCTATAAAACCGGAGTTAACTGAGACTTTCGCAAGACAGATTGTTAGTTAGAAAAGGAGGGAATGATTTTTTAAAAAAATGTCAAAGCAAGGATCTTTTAAATAAAGGCAAAAGAATAACATTAACACACGCAGGTCCACAAAACGAATTTGTTCCGAACTGTCTATTGCTTTCATTTAAAAACAAAGCAGATTCTTCTCTGGATTACCACCAAGACACTTACGCAGAACTTTTTGAAAATTTGTTTGAACATCGACTTCTTAAAAATATACTCAAAAGTTGCGTTATTGTAATGGACAATGCTAGTTATCATAGTGGCCCGTAGTAAAAATATTTCCTGGTTCTAACAGTACAAAAGCAGAAATCCAAAATTTGAATATAAGTAGTAATATAAATTTTAAAGAAACTTACAAAAAACGGGATTGTTATAAAATTAATGAAGAATTCGTGTGTGATTAACATGCAACAGAAAACGAACATACAGTATTGCGTCTTCCCCTGTACTATTGTGTTTTTCATCCAATTGAATTAATATGGCACCAAGTAAAATTAAATATTAGAAAGAATAATACTTCCCCCACATTAAATGCATCTGTCTGTAGTAGAATTAATAAAATAACATAATAAGTAACATTTCTGCAGACAGTTGGAAAAACTGTATACAACATTTCTTATATGTGTATGAGTACTAATGTTCAACCATTAATAATACGTTTAGATGAAGATAATGATAAATGAAATATAGAGTTAAGTAGAATTAAGCCAACCTTGATTATTGTAAAATCGTAACATTGTGAACTTTAATTATAATGAATTGTAAAAATTCCACCATATCAAGTTATTGTATTAGGGTGGTTCTTAAGTACGTTGCTAAGTTAAGGAGGGTAGTTCCTTAGGTTCTTCTAACTAAACAATATATGGAAACATGTCCTAAAACGTTTCGTTTTCAAGATACACCCAGAACATGCCCTTAAAAAAGCATACGTCTCGGAATTAATGTTTATCTTACATTTAAATTCTGCTAATGATCCTGGAGTAAGACGAATGAGCCATCTACAAATCTTTTGACATCATAATTACAGAGACCAATGGCCATAGAAAAAATAAAAAATAGTATTCTCACGAATTTATTTCAAGTAACCTCAATTTGAACCCATGCATGTAATACATTGGTTCATATTATGTGAGAAAACTTTGTGTATAAAATTAGCATTTTCGCTTTAATGGCTTGTCAGCTTGTTTAAGGAAATCCAACTTAATCCCATTTCTTATATCTCTTAATATGGGTACATTAATATCATTAAAACAAAACCAGAAATTTAATTGTATGGTAGGATTGCTAAAAAGCTGTATCAAACCTAATGTAGATTGTGATCTTAATCTCTGCGTTCACCGGATAATAAGCTGTTTATTTGGATGTTGAATTGAGAACTAATAATTATAATATACAGGATGTTTGGTACATCTACACTTCTTCATTATATATAATTAACAATTAATATAACAACTTAATGAAAATAACATCAATTTCAATCAAATCAAATTTCATGCATACCTTCTTCGACTCTATTTTTCATTAATCCTCTGATTCTGTTAGAGAGAGAGGAGCTCTTGTTTCATATAGGTACTTCATCCAAAAAGTAATTGAACATACTTTGCAAAACTAACTAACCTTCAATAGCTCTATTAGGGTGCATTTGTGGATCCAAAGTCAGTGTACGACAGAGGTACCTATTATAATTTCCTCTGCGCACCCGAAGATCAAAGTTCATGCTATATTGCTCGAACTGTACATACTTTTCATTATTTTTATATTAACTTTTTTTGTTTCAGGTAAGCTGGCTTGACGCTCGGATATTTCAATCATTTTGGATGGTAATGTTAATAAATTAAATACATACATAAAAATACAATTTTTTTTAGCATTAAATTTGTGTGATACAATATATTTTTCTGTGCCTTTAACAATCAAACTGCTATAATATGGTGTAGGCGCTATGGACGACGCGACTTGTTTTGCACCGCCCTGTATACTGTATAATAGTGTATAGGTACACCACAATATTTATTTTTCATTTGAAAAAGTAGTCCATTGTAGAGTGGAAGCAATTAAATAAAACTATAGAGTTGTCTTCCTTCAGAAAATGTATTAACGATTAAGATGGTATTCCCAAAATCCATCAACAGGGGATACTAAAAGATATTAGTTTATGTAATGTATAAAGAAGGGTTAAAGGGCTTTAGAAAAGTAAGTAGTCCTGACTATAAATGAGGATATAAAAGTGACATTTTTATTTAATGGGTACTTAAAATAACTTAACTTAAAAAAAACATGCATCATTTATATTATGTTCACTAAAAAGGAAGCAAAGAAGCTCTTGAATTACAGTAATTTTTATTTTTAATAATATACAATAACAGAATTAGTAAAACGATATAGGTGTAAACGACAAAATACTTTCGTCGGCGCGGCGATTGGAAGTGTGCCCCGATTTAGTAAATACATTTTGGCCTATTTCTATTTTCAAAAATTCGTGTTGCCCTTGACAAGGGGACATTTTGAAGTGTGTTTTTTTTATAGAAAAAGGTTGTTCAGAATTCAAAGTTATATCAGCGTGCTAAATTAAAAAATAGTTCAACTTTGATTTTTTCCGTATTTATTTTTTCATATGGTATAATAAAAATATAAAACGACAACCTGTATTTTTTATTGTACAATCGAATATTTTTCAAAATTACCTTTTTAAAGACATGAATATATCGATTGTTTTTATTAAAAAAATATCCCAATTTTAACCTTAATTTACAGAATTGTTTTACATGGTATGATATGATTTTCATTATTTAATATCAAAGTCTAAGGTATCCTTAATAATCTAAAAAGCAGGATTGGCACGAATTAACTCACATGAATTAAGTCGGTGGTTTAATCCGTGAATTAAATCAAGTGACTTTTTTCAAAAAAGTCAAGAATTAACTCAAACTTTGTTCATCCCATTTATTAAACCTACTAAGGTTGTAGGAGTTGTGTACCATATGATACGTACAAGATCATCAGTCGGTTAGTTCAGCTCTTCCACTCCCTGTCGAGGTACGTTGGAGCAGTTCATGTGATTCACGGTATATTTTTAAAAATTAGCATTATAAAATTTACCAAGAACATCACAATGAAGTTGATTATTATATAGCTAAATTGGTTTTTAATATTTTTTATAGCCATTAAACATAATGCTTAAAGTCTGCTGGCACAACTAAAACCTAAATGCACTCGATTTAATTCAAAAAGACAAACTGTACTGCAATAGCTATTGTTGGTTATAATATAATCTAAACTGAAGAGGAAAAACAAAATAGTTTCGGATGTACTGCCATAGAATTTCTAGATGTGTTGCCAATATTATTGAAATTTAAAAAAAAAGTCAGCACTTTGACGCACTTACCTCATTTTCACAATCCACTGTCTTTATTCCATCTAGCAAGAGGTTTCCAACGTCTCTCATTTTAAAAGTGGTGTTATGCCTTGCTACAAACCCTTTTACTTGCGCCCACACCAATTCTATGGGGTTTAATTCACAGTGATATGGCGGAAGGCGAAGTACCGTTATATTTCGTTTTGAAGCGATTTTGTCGACACAAATTTCGTACAAAGAGGGTTTATTCAACTTTACAATCTCCAATAGCTTCTTTTTCAGCATATATTTATGAAGTGACTTCTTATTTACAGTAGGCCAATGAATGATTTAATTTTTTTTCCAAGAAGACGTCGGTTTTTTTCGGATTTTCTTGAGTGGTAGAAATTTTTCAAATTTAGCACACTCAAATAATTTTGAATTCTGGACAACTTTTCCTTATAAAGTTTTTTGATATCTGCTACAGAAAAAAACACTTTCCCTACACAGAAAATGAAAAATTCGCCTCTGTCAACACGATTTTTTGAAAATAAAGCTATGGCAAATTGTATTTAGTTAGTTCAGGTTAGTTACTAAATAAACATGGAGAATCATCGAATTTGACCTAGAATGTTTTTTGTCGTGGGTTTAAGTCAGGGCTGCGGAGGGGCCAATTCATTTTTGGGATTTCCACCTCATCTAAATATTCATTAATTACTCTCGCAACATGCGGTCGAGCGTTATCATGCACAAATGGAACAACATGTGATTCTAAAACGTGACGAATATAATTTTTTGCCTATCCGCTGTCATCGACTATTAACAAGTCCGTTCTGCTGTCGAGCCGCACCCACTACATAACGGAGCCTCCGCCATAGCTTACCCTAGACGAAAAATCGTTTTGCACAAAACGTTCTCCTGTTCTTCTATACATTCTTTGACGACCGTCCGGTGATTTTATACAAAACCTAGATTCGTCGGTAAATAGGATATTTTGCCACTCAACAATGCCCCAATTTTGATGTTCCCTAGCAAATCTAAGGCGTTTAACCCTGTGGTTTCCTAGCAACTCGGGATCGGTTGCAGGTCTCCTTGCGTGTAATCCAATGTCAGATAACCTCCTTCTTATCGTTCTCTCGCTTACTTGGACCTGCCGTACGTCCTCCAATCTGCTTTTTAGCTCCACAGAAGTTACTCTTCGGTCACGTAAAACATTTAGTGCAATAATGCGATCATCTCGTTCATTCGTACACCTTTTCCTACCACATTGACTCCTTCCAATGTACTCGCCATGCTGATTAAACCGATTTACAGCCCTTTATACTTTACTTCTTGTGACGTTTAAAACTTTTGCTACGTAATACTTTGACCGTCCATCCTGGATTAAAGCAATGAACTGAAGTAACACACATTCATTTACAAAAAATAATTTTATAGCTTTTGAAAGCCGTAAATGACATGTCCAATTATGGGATAAACGACCAAAACTGTCACTGTCATCCTCCATAGCAACCTCAGTTCTTCGTACAGAAATATTATTGGAAATTGCAATGTTTTTTTTAATCCATATTTTGCACAAAAATAAAGATATCGAGGTGAACCAAAAACAAAAATGTTAAGAATAGATGTAACTTGATCATTAAAACTTAATTTAGAACAATATACCGTAAAACGGGGTTACTTTGTCACCCCGGGGTAACTTTGTCACCTTCAGCGGCGCGCCATGTTTTTTTTTATATAGAGGGCATAATGGGCGGCGGAGACTCAAATAATAATGATGTTTATATTGTTACAGATCCAGTTACCTAATTGAAGCATGAGGACCTACGAAAAAATCCCTGGCAGCCGACCATATGGCAACTATAGCAAAGAAAATTTGGAAGCAGCAGTGGAGTCCGTTCGCAACGGTATGAGCAAAAAACTAGCCGCTCGAACTTATGGTATTCCACGCATGACTTTAGTCAATAGATGCCTTGGAAGGCACATGTAGTCCGTTGGACATCCCACAGTCCTAAGTAGGGAAGAAGAGCAGTTAATTTCAAGGACTCTGGGAGTCGTTATAGAATGGGGATTTCCACTAACAAAGCCAGATATAAAATCGGTAATTCAAAAATACCTCGACAAAAAGGGTCTTGTTATACCGGAATTAAAAGACAACGTTTCTGGAGATGATGATTACTGGTTTCATCCAACGAAACAATTTATCTGTACGAATAGCCTCAAACATCAAAAGATCCCGATCATCGGTGGACCAAGAAGATGTATTGAAGTTTTTTGAAAACATTACCCCTGCATTATTGGAGTCCACTGGGGATCACATATACAATTATGATGAAACAAACGTCACGAACGACCCTGGGGCTAGAAAGGTTATTGTTCCACGAAACTCGAAAAGGGTAGAACGTGTCCAAAATCATTCCAGGACATCCATTAGCATAATGGTTGTATATAAATCTATTAATGTTTATGAAAACTGGTGTAACGGAGGCCCACCAGGAACTGTCTACAAAAATAGTAAAAGTGGCTGGTTTGACGCCAACCTGTTTGAGATATGGTTTAAAAAAATTTTACTTCCACATGTTCGAAGAACAAGAGAACCTGGACGAAGAGTGATCCTCGTAGGAGACAACTTGGCCAGCCATTTTGCTCCAAGTATTGTACAGGCAGCACAAGAAAATGACATCTATATGTGCCCTTTTCCCTCCAACGCCACACATCTCATGCAGCCATTAGATGTGGCGGTATTCGGGCCAATGAAAAAGAAATAGCGAGCGATACTTGATTCCTGGCGAAAAGAAAATCGTTATCCTGGATCAATTCCAAAAGAACACTTTCCCATATTACTGAACAGACTTTGGGTGGACATTAGTGACACAGTGTCGCACAATTTGATTTCAGGATTTCGCACCACCGGCTTATATCCATGTAATCCACAAGAGTTCTTAAGAAAACTTCCCGATGTTGTTGTACAGGAAAAAGAAATTGGAAGATCATTAGACGAAAGTTTAGTGGAGTTGTTGAAAGAACATCGAGGAGTTCAAAATCCCGAGAATAAAAGGAAACGAGGAAAGAAAATAGAAGCGGGACAAAATGTTTCAGCCATCACCTCCTTAGAAATAGACCACATCGACATGAGTAACGTCGATGATGGTGCACAACCATCCACCTCTAAAAGAAATTTGAAGAGTGTGAAGTGGATTCAAACTCATGTGGCATATGTCGTTGTTTGTAGGAAAAGTACCGTAACACCCTATTGACTGGATTAATTGCTGCAAATGCCATAAATGGATTTGTGGCCTGTGTAACAATGATAGTAAGGATCCCTATTTTACTTGTGCTACATGTGAAGACAGTTCAGATGAGGATCCCTACCAAACAGATGAAGAGGACGAATATTTGCCTGATTAACTCCAAACTGGAGTCGGAAGTCTAGTGCCTTAAAGTTTTGTGCCATACTGATTAGTCTTAGCTCGGTTTTCACTTTTTTTTTCTTTAGTTGAGTTTATGTTAAGTTGAAATTTATTTTGTGGTTTATGTTGATTCTAGCATTAATGTTAATGTTAATGTTTAATGGGTATTAAAGTTGCTGTTTTCTATTCGTTAATAAAGAAATAAATATTTTGCTACTTTTGTATAAAGCAGTAGTTTATTTTTCGCATTTTGCCATTAAAAAAATTTTACATCCATATCTTAGGGCTACTTTGTCACCCTAAATATATATTTTTTTTTACTTCTACGGTTTATTATAAAAAATTTTGCATAGTTCATAGTTGTAGAGGATGATTACATCGGTATAGTCATAATTTTTGCACACCCAAATTCCCAAGGATATCGGAGTTATAAGTAAAAATATGTTCAAAAGGTGACATTACTTTGTTTACCCCGTTTTACGGTACTGTTTCGCCACTCCACAGAGTGTCTTAAACTTATGGTAAAAGACATCTTTTTGTTAAAACCTGTATATTATAAACGTAGGTACGTCTATTTTTTAGTAAATTTTTAAATGTGAGCGATTCTCCATTAATTTATCTACGACATTCTTCGAGATTCGTTTAAATCCGACATCAAATAAAAAAGTTATTTGCGATTTAATTTCATCGAAAATCTGCGTGGATCGATTATTTTGCCCGTGAGTGTATATTAAAATTATTTTTACTATAAATACGTCCCATAGGTTTATTTTGTTTTACCTTTTCTATGTCACAGTTAGATTTACATAATATGGCTTCATCGTCAGATTAACAAATATTTACTACTTCACATTTAACATTATTTTTAGTAGAACAAGCATAGTCAATTATAGAAGATGATTCTTGAGTAAATCTGGTTGCTGAATTAACATGTAATGATAATAGTAAATTGGGTTATTTTTTGTTGTTCAGGATGCTGCTCAGAACTAATTGGCTCACTGCCCAAATAAGGTTGTGGGCTGAAGTTCCTAAGGGAGGATTTACGGTGATTGTGTACTAGTTAGTGTTTTAGGTTAGGAAATATTCAAAAGATCAAACTTGTTTTTAAGCATAAACGTATACAGTGTGTATCAGCCAAATGGAATAAATTCGATAATAAATACATTGGGGCGTGTCCGAAAAAACGCTCGGACACGTCGATTGGTATTTCTAGTTGCGCATTTTTTTCAATAAAAACTTTTTATACAGGGTGTGTCATGTAACAGTGGCCAATACTAACTTTCTTATTTTAAATGCAATACTCTGTATATTATTCAATTTTTGGACTCTTCAGAAAATTTTAGACATATTTCATGTACAATATCCTATACCTATCTCAACTGTTTCGGAAATATTAAGTGTTTTCAGATTTATTGCAAAAATTAACAACACCCTAAAAAACTAATAAGTAATACTAGACCAGGGTCGATAATTTTTGAAACCGAAAAAAATAATAGTAGGATGAAACCTATAGGAAAGGGAAGAGAATATAGCCAAAATGAAAGGAAAAATAATTTACGGGCGATCTGAGATCGGGAAGTGGTAGGGGGTGCGTTTTTAAGGGTAAAAAAAGGTTTATCTCGATTTCTGGCAAAACTACAAGTCTTATGGAAAAAAGTTAAATAGCGAAGTTGTAGGCAATAAAAAGATCTACAACTTTTGTATCTACACTTTTTTCACATAACCTCAAAATTTATGTGAAAAATTCAAATAACCAAGTTTTTTGTTTTTTATTTTATCTTTTATAAAAATTTTTTTTTAACGAAATTTGGTGAGAATGTACCTTTTAATGTCCCAAACACACTGTAATTTTTTTGATTTAAAATATTCATTTTTTCACCTTATTTTGACTTAATATCGAAAAATCACCCTTATTTTCAATCGAAAATTCTCGCGTCAAAATATCCGCTTTTTTAAAAAAGTCGGTGAGCTTTTTGTTCGTTGAAATCTCTACTTTCTGGTGGTGTAAAGAAAAATACATTACTATGGTAAATGTTCTCAAAAAATGCAAAAAACGAAAAAAACTCGAATCCGGAATTTTTTCTTTTTGTCACTAAGTACAAATTTGAGCTATTTATGAAAATGTATACTTTAATTATTTGAAAAACGTTCTATTCCATGTTACATTGATAAGCAAAAAAATTACAAATCCATAAAACATCAAGATTGCAAAAAACATGCGAAAATAGTTGTTCTAAATAATTGAAGGTAGGATTTAAAGGAAATTGCATCTAAAATGTGACTGCTGCTATTTTTTTCAGTAAAAAAGTTGTATTATTAAATTCTAATATTACATTTATGTTATTTCTAAATTCATTATCTTAAATTCTAATCACTTATCCATTAGTTTTTTGGTGGCATTTCTCCATCGTTAGATTCGACAAACCTTCCCGTTTCTAGTCGATCTTCGAAATCTTCAAGACCATTATCGTCTTCGTCTCCATCATTATTTACAGTCTGCTTTGTTTCTTCTTCCACAATTTCATCTAAACCATCAATTTCCTCGTAGCTTTTTTCTTCCACATTCGCGCATTTTTCCGAACCATGACAATTTGAGCACAAATTTGTGCACTTCAAACCATGTTTTCGGCAGCCACATTTTAAACTGCTACATCCAGTTTCACAACTGCAGCAAACAGTTTTGAGCAATACTTCCGGAATCAATTCCTTTTCTGTAAATTTGGGCATAATGCCACGTTGATGTTGTTTCCAGCCCCAATCTGTTGCTGTCAGTTCGTTACCCAGCCAAGCTTGGAGCTGATAATATGCCCTGTAGCAGTGTTGTTCTGCTTGCAATTTTTTGTTTATCAATGTAACATGGAATAGAACGTTTTTTGAGTAATTAAAGTATAATTTTTATTAAATAGCTCAAAATTGTACTCAGTGACAAAAAGAAAAAAATCCGGATTCGAGTTTTTTTCGTTTTTTGCATTTTTTGCATTTTTTGAGAACATTTACCATAGTAATGTATTTTTTCTTACACCATCAGAAAGTAGAGATTTCAACGAACAAAAAGCTCACCGACTTTTTTAAAAAACCGGATATTTTGACGCTAGAATTTTCGATAAGGGTGATTTTTCGATATTAAGTCAAAATAAGGTGAAAAAATGAATATTTTAAATCAAAAAAATTACAGTGTGTTTGGGACATGAAAAGGTAAATTTTCACCAAATTTCGTTAAAAAAAAATTTTTTTATATTTTTTTTATAAAAGATAAAAATATTAAACCAAAAACTTGGTTATTTGAATTTTTCACATAAATTTTGAGGTTACGTGAAAAAGTGTAGATACAAAAGTTGTAGATCTTTTTATTACCTACAACTTTGCTATTTAACTTTTTTCCATAAGACTTGTAGTTCTGCCGCAAATCGAAATAAACCGTTTTTTACCCTTAAAAACTCACCCCCTTCCACTTCCCGACCTCAAATCGCCCGTAAATTATTTTTCCTTTTATTTTTGTTATATTCTCTTCCTTTTCTAATGGGTTTCATCCTACTATTATTTTTTTTCACTTTTTACCATTTTCAAAGCTTCTACACTGTTTATTTCTTGATAATGTGAAAAACCAAAAAAAGCATTAGTGTAGGTTTAAGAAGTAGTGTTAGTAGTTAGTGTAGGAGATGTTGAAAATTGATGTTAAAATGTTTTTACTGATATAAAATAAAAAAAGGTATAAATAGTTTTATATAGCAAATTGTTGTCTGTAAAAAAGGTATAAATAGTTTTATATAGCAAATTGTTGCCTGTCTGCATAACAATAGTTGTCAGTGTTATAGTCGTTTGAATTTCGTTAACTGCATATCAGAAAAATGGTTTATTTAACAGAAATGCACAAAATAACAATTCTACAGATGATTGGTTATGGAGATAAAACACGGACACAAATGGAAGTTGCTCGCTTATTTCATGAAAAATTATCAAATTTGCCGCCTATAACTCAAGGGACAATTAGTAAAATAGAAAAGCAGTTTCGCCAGCTTGGACATGTAAAGCAGATAAAAAAAAAGTAGCTGCCAATGCAATAAGTGATGATACCAAATTAGATATTATGCTTGAGTTTCAGGAAAACCCACATACTTCTAGTCGAAAAACAGCCCCAATGGTCGATGTTTGCCATTCATCGATTATTCGAACATTACAAGAAAATAAAATGTATCTCTATAAAATGATACCTACTCATGAGCTCATGGAAGATGATTTTGATAGGACAACGTATTTTTGTGAACAAATGATGGCAATGTTAGATAACAATGTGATCCAATTAGAACATGTTTTGTTTTCTGATGAGTGCACCTTTATACTTCACGGTCATGCTAATCGTCAGAATTGCCGCTATTGGTCTAGGGAAAATCCTCACTGGATGAGAGAAGAACATACGAAAAGGTTAATGTTTGGGCAGGAATTGTTGGAGATCATATCATAGGTCCCTTTTTCATTAATGGCAATTTAAATGGCGATAATTATTTAGCACTGCTCCAAAATAATGTCTTGCCAACTTTGACAAACTTATATCCTGATCCAGCAAACCCACAACTTCCAGCGAATATGATATGGTTTCAGTAAGGATGGAGCACCGCCCCATTACCAAATCAATGTCCGGCAGTACCTCAACCGAGTATTTTCAAATCGGTGGACAGGGAGACGTGGATCGATGGAATGGTCAGCACGATCCCCTGATCTGACGCCATTAGACTTCTTCTTATGGGGTTATGTCCAAAATATTGTATACAAAACTAAACCCCTCGACTTAGCTGACGTAAGAAGACGAATAACGCTTGCGATTAGATCGGTCACGCCTGAGATGTTCAGTAACGTTAGAAGAAATTTCTATTTAAGATTAGGATGTTGCCAAGACGTTCGCGGAGAACATTTTCAACATCTCCTACATTAATGTTTTTTTTGTTTTTTACATTATCAAGAAATAAACAGTATTAGTTATTAGTTTTTTAGTGTGTTGTTGATTTTTGCAATAAAGCTGAAAACACTTAATATTTCCGAAACAGTTGAAGATAGGTATAGGATATTGTACATGAAATATGTCTAAAATTTTCTAAAGAATCCAAAAATTGAATAATATACAGGGTGTTGCATTTAAAATAAGAAAGTTAGTATTGGCCACTGTTACATGACACACCCTGTATTAAAAGTTTTTATTGAAAAAAATGCGCAACTAGAAATACCAATCGACGTGTCCGAGCGTTCTTTCGGACACGCCCCCATGTATTTATCATCGAATTTATTCCATTTGGCTGATACGATACACATTGTATACCTAGATGTTTGTGTTAGTTCCAAAATTAATATTAATACTCCAGTAATAAATAAATAAATAAATAAATAACTGTTTATTATTTACCCATACATTCACAGCATTACAATATTTTATAAAAAAATTGGAAATAAATAAAATGATATTTATACTATAAACACGAGCAGATAAATGGCCATCATTTCAGACTTCTGCACTCGGCAGATTCTGTTATTAACATGAGGCCAAAAGCTTAAATAATATAATACTTTATGTCATTAGTGCGCTGCTACACACATACATCCCGAATATACCTACTCCTACTAGATTCACTAGTGATAGGAAGAGAAAAGAAAAAAAAAAGAAGCAGAAAAGAGATAAATAAAAAATTTCCACTACTTATAATCTCTGACCATGACACTGGTTGTTAAACAAGATTTTATTCAATTTATTTTTAAAGGAATTACATGACATATTGACTTGAGCCAAATCCAGATCTAATGAATTAATAAGGCAACATTATATGAAAAAGATCTTTTAAAAAACTCGTATTTATGTTTTGGAATGTTTATGTTTTTTCTACGTAAATTTAAGTGATGAACATCTGTACGAAAAGTAATTTTATTATAGAGGTAGGGAGGAGAACGAAATTTTAAAATTTTGTAATAGAGGTAAGTTGCATGCAGTTTACGCCTATTAACCATGTTAAGCCAATAGAGGTCTTTAAGCTTATGTGATATTCTGTTACGTCGGCGGATTCCAAATATTAAACGTAAACAATTATTTTGGACTTTCTGTATTCTGTGCACATCAGCAGCATCCAAACAAGGACCATAAACATTATCGCAATGGTTGAAATGCGATAAAACTAAAGAGTCACACAATAATTTTTTGATCTCCCTGTCGAGAAAGTGCCGCAGTGGGTACAACGCCTTTAAAGAAAAATATACTTTTTTTAAGATATAATTAACATGCATTTTGAAACGTAGTTCAGAGTCCAAAATTAAGCCCAAACTTTTACATTTATGCACGAATGGCAAATCATTATTTTCAATTCTAATATGCATACGGTTATTGAGGTTATCGATGGCAGCGCCATTTCCTAACAAAAGTACTAAAGATTTGGTTGGATTTAATTTAAGCATGTGATCCGAGGATACCTTAAAAAGTGCATTTAAATCAGTATTAATTTTTGCTTCAGCAATAGCGAAATCACGAGGAAAAAATGACAAATATAATTGCGTATCGTCAGCGTACAGATGGTAGCGACAATTTTTAAGACAGGCATGAAAATTTGATGTGTAAATACTAAAAAGCAGAGGTCCTAAAATACTTCCCTGGGGAACTCCAGTGTGGCACTCGAGACAGTCAGAAATATCTTTATTAATAATTACTCTTTGTGTGCGATCTGATAGGAAAGAACTAATTAACTATACTGCATTTTCTGAGAAGCCCACGTAATGTAAAATTGAGATAAGTATTTCGTGATTTAAGAAATCAAAAGCCTTTGTATAATCCAAAAGAATTAAAGCAGTAATCTTGTTATTATCTCGATCACAAATAATGTCATCCGTTATATCAGCAAGTGCCGTAGCGCAGCTAAATCCAGGTCGAAACCCTGATTGTTTTAAAGGTAATATATTAAAGTTATTAATGAAAATCCTAGTTTGTTCTTCTATCACCCTTTCTAGAATTTTTGATAAAGTGGGTAAAATACTAATAGATCTGAATTGGCTAAACTCGCCAGGGTTGTTAACTTTAGGCAATGGAGTGACTAAAGCACTTTTCCAACATTAAGGAAAATAACTCTTTAGAATGCATTCATTAATAATATGTGTAATAAATTTGTTAATATGCGGACAACACAAGTGAATTAAAGTTATGTTGAGTTTGTCTGATCCAAATGCCTTTGATTTGATGCCCTGAATAATTTGTTGAATTTCTAAATTAGTGGCTATTTGAAATGAGAGTAATTGGGTAATATTATCTTT
Organism: Polydrusus tereticollis; assembly: GCA_963920685.1. Taxonomy (NCBI): domain Eukaryota; kingdom Metazoa; phylum Arthropoda; class Insecta; order Coleoptera; family Curculionidae; genus Polydrusus; species Polydrusus tereticollis. The sequence continues at coordinate 204,136,567 of OY987326.1, forward strand.
AACATTGGATAGATAAAAATTTAAGAGTTCATTGCTAGGCTTGATACTAGATTTAGTAGATTGTATAAAAAATGAGTTAAATTTGTTAGCATCTTGAAACTTTTCAGGAATATCTACAGCCCTTGAGGGTTTCAACCTATTAAGCTCCTTCCATTTTTCCTTAACAGATGACGTTCGAAACTTCTGACTGTAATAAGCTTTTTTTTCGGACCTAATAGCTGTAGTAGTGAGATTTCGCAATTGTTTATAATAAGCCCATTTAGCAGGCAGTTTAGTAGATTTAAATACTTTTAGAGCGCGATCTCTAAGTTTTTGCATTAATTTTATGTTATCAGTTATCCACGGCGCGAAAGGACGGGTTCGTTTATTATTAGTACGAAGTGGAGCATGTAAATCATAGAGAGCTAATAGGTTATTTGTTAAAAATTCAATTTTCTGGTCAACGGTATCCATATTATAAATATTTTCAAAGGGAATAATTTCAAGGTCTCTTTGAAACAAATCAAAATCAATGCTTTTCAGAGATCTATATGAAATTTTATCTAATCGTTTGATCTCAATTGTACATTTTACCTGGCAAAAAATTATTAGATGGTCAGAAAATGGGCTGTCGATTGTGCCTTTACCTGTTATATCCTCCGAATTAGTAAGAATCAAGTCAATTAAAGACGCAGTAATATTACGGGTCAAATGACGATATATCCGACAAAATTCATAAAGTTTTGAAAATTGGTAGGTATATTACGGATAGCATAAGAATTACTAAACCGAAAAGTTCCCACCCCCAAATAGTGTGCTTCATCCCCCAGGACGTCCTTTCTACCCCCATTATTAGTGTTTCTAGATTATCTCGGCAACGGTGCGATTTTCGACAAAAATAATTATATACAAAACTGTTCTTTATAAAATTTTCTATCAAAAAGGTGTTTACACTTTTTTTCTAAAGTTAATAATAACGTGGGAAATAGGGCGTAAACATAAGGGTTGGTACCGACTAACACTATCTACAGTGCAATCTACTTTCAAGTTTAATGTTTAACGCTAAAAAATAGCAGTAGGTACTAACTAAATTTAAAATTTTAATATACGTACCGCTTCCACCTCCTCACCCTTATAAAAGGGCGAGTTGTACTTGTTTCCACACCACCCAAGAGGTAAAATACTTGGCGCGTTTTTTTTTAAAGTGGTATTCCCTGTAGGCCTAATCCACTAGTTATCAAATGTTTCCGGGAATGCGTGATTCAGATGCAACGATATCTTTTGCCTTCATGTATCATGGCTGATCAAATGTAACCAAGTAACCACACATGAACTTTGAGAGGAATTCTCCATTTCTTCAGCAGCTTTCTTAAGAACAGTGTAGACTGTGTCGTATTCTGTTGGCGGATTATTCAGAAAAGGCAGTGCAAAAATTCTAGGTTGTACGTACGGTTGTGTATGTGTCGAATTATCCATAAAACCCTGCCACGATGGAATCGAATGTTTTTTTAAGTATTGTCCAATCATCCATAATACATCTTGATTTGACGATTTTGAAGTTTTTTCAAACGCGGTATTAGAGTACACATTGTTTAAAATAGTTTCATGTAGTAAATTTTTTTATCTACTTTCATTTAGTAATTAGTTATTTTTGTATTAAGTGCGTGAAGTGAGTGTTTTTTTAATGGCATATGAGAGTGTCAATTTTTTGCCGAGACCGCAGGTCGAGGCGAAAAATTCTCTCGAATGTGCCATTAAAACACGAATTTCACAAACGAAATACAAACAACATTTTTTGTACAACTGAAAGTTTGAATTAATCGGTAAAATTGTATATTATAATAAAAATTTTACCATATAATTTCACATAATCAAGTTAACAGCCCTGTCGTTACTATAGAAATGGTTTGTTGGCACGTTGCTTGTTTTGTTGTCATACGTTGATAGCTGTTCATATTTATTGCAATTTTTTAAATAAATAGTATAAGTACTTAAAATGGATGTAGATTACGATAGTGATAGCGAGATTCCTTCAGATATAGCCGATATAGCAAATTCGGCTATAGCTAACATGTTACCGGCGAAATCAAAATTTATATACGAGAAAAATTATAACCAATTCCGTGAATGGTGCGGCAAGAAAAATATACAAAAAGTGTCTGAAAAGGTACTTATATGCTATTTTGAGGAGAAATCAAAAACTGTAAAACCTTCTACTTTATGGAGTGTCTACTCAATGTTGAAGAGTACATTGAATGTTAAAGAAAATATTGATATAAAGAAGTTTTCAAAATTGGTGCCTTTTATTAAGAACAAAAACGTCGGATACCGAGGAAAGAAATCTAAAGTTTTATCGAGAGACAATATTAATAAATTCATTCAAGAAGCTGATGATGAAACAAATTTACTTTATAAGGTACAGATGATCAAAATTTTGTATTATTTCAGTAATTTCAATATTTTTTTAATTGTAGGTTGCGTTAATTTTGGGAATCAGCGGTGCTTGTCGCCGTGAAGAATTATTGAAGGTAACTATTGATGACATTGAAGATACCGGGTCTATATTGATTGTTAAAATACCGGATACAAAGACCTATTGCCCAAGAATGTTTACCGTTTCAAATTCTGATTATATTGAGATATATCGCAAGGATAGAGTACTAAGGCCGTCCCATACACACAAAAAGAGATTATTTTTAAAATATTCAAGAGGAAAATGTGTTGACCAACATGTGGGAATAAATAAAATAGGGGAAATTCCTAGCTTGATTGCAAAATGGCTGGGAAAAGAATTGCATAAGAGCTACACAGGTCACTGTTTTAGGAGGAGTTCTGCAACTCTCTTAGCCAATGCAGGGGGTAACATGACATCTATAAAACGCCACGGTGGTTGGAAATCTGCCGCCATAGCAGAAGGATATATAGAAGATAGTTTGAGTAATAAAATTGATATTTCTAATAAATTAAATTGTTCCTCTACTTCCAAACAAATCAATATAACTGATACAATTGTGGACTCAACTTTTCAAGGAATATCTAGCGTTTCTGATCAGCAGCAAGGTGGACTAGCTTCGGGAATTAATATTGGAAGCAATTGTTCGAACTTCACCATCAATTATTATTGTAACAAATGAGATTTTTTGGTAGTTGGTAATTAATTAGTAAATTTGTACAAAAAAATTCAATACATTTTTTAAAAAGTAATGTTTTATCGTTTTTTTTGTAAATCATTTTTCCAGTTAAAAAAAGTCTTTTTTTCACCGTGAAAAAAAGTCTTTTTTTCACTGTTAAAAAAACAAAAGGTTTACGTATCGATAGCGATGAAAAAATGACAACTTTTTTTGACAGTTGTACAAAAATGAATTTTACAGTTCTGTAAATCGTTTTGTAAGGGCATCTATTACAGCACTAGTGCTGTAATAGATGCCCTTACAAAACGATTTTTAATAGCAGGTGCATTTTTATTTTTAAAAATGCCTTTTGCCAAATATTTTTATTCATAGATGAAAGTAGATAAAATTTTGTACAATATTCTTGTTGTAAATTCATATAACTACACTCGATGTTTGATTAAACTCGGCTGACGCCTCGTTTAACAACTTTAACATCTCGTGTTGTAATATGAATCTTTACAACACTTATATCGTAAATATCTATTGATTTACGAACGTTTGTAATGTCACTTTTTCGATATTTGCGATATCTTCGGCTTTGTATTGTTTAGACTTTACAACCTCAGGGTCCTTGACACCGGTATATGGTGTTATACATTTGATTCCTCCCATAGAATGAAAAGTACCTTTTCCCGTCATAGTGGCAATATTAAAATCCGCGTTGTCAAAAACAAAGTGGGTAAATACGGAATCTTCTAAAATCGGCTGCCAGGATATTGCAGCGGAAGCTTCAAACAAGCCTACACTGTTGTAGCTTGCGCAGAATCCCAAGTTTGAAACTGCCTGAAGGACATTTTTAGATGCAACCTTTTGAAATAGGTAAACTCCGAGCCCTAGTAACACGGAAGATAAAAATGAACGAGGTCTAGTAGCTGCAATTATTGCGTGCGCTATGGATATGCATTTGTTTGAAGCGCGGTCAGATTTACTTACTTTATTCTTTGAAACAACATTTTTCAAAAATACCTGCAATGTCTCTAGAATGTCGTTTTCTGCACCGTCAGTAAAGTTACACAAAGATGGGGAGTCATTAACATTATATGGGGTTGATCGAATATCCTCAAGTGCCAAGTATTTTACCTCTTGGGTGGTGTGGAAACAAGTAGAACTCGCCCTTTTTATAGGGGTGAAGAAGGGCTGGAAGCGGTACGTATATTAAAATTTTAAATGGAGTTAGTGCCTACTGCTATTTTTAAGCGTTAAACATTAAACTTGAAAGTAGATTGCACTGTAGATAGTGTTAGTCGGTACCAACCCTTATGTTTGCGCCCTATTTCCCACGTTAGTTTTAACTTTAGGAAAAAAGTGTAAACATCTTTTTGATAGAGAGTTTTATTAGGAGCAATTTTGCATATAGGTATTTTTGTCGAAAATCGCATCGTTGCCGAGATAATCTAGAAACACTAAAAATAGGGGTAGAAATGACGTCCTGGGGGATGACGCACACTATTTAGGGGTGGGAACTTTTCGGTTTATTAATTCTTATGCTATCCCCAATATACCTACCAATTTTCAAAACTTTATGAATTTTGTCGGAATAAAATCGTAATTTTACTCAACTATAAAAGTTATTTGCCCAAGGAACATAGAAATAAATAAAAAAGCCGCCCCTGTCAATAATCATCATATTTTCAGCCTTAATATCATCAACTTACAAAAGCTGCTGCTACGCACACCCAATTTTTCTCATGGAGCTTTTCGCACAGCTCTAATTTCCATTCGTTCTAAACAAAGATGAGGAGGGGGTCGCAACTTTTCCGATCTCGAATGATAAATGAATGGAAGCTGACTCGGAGTTATCTTTGTTTGAAGGGAAAGCAATTTGTCATCGTTAAACAAAATCTAGTAAACTCTTTGAATAAAATTAACTGACGGAGGTCATAAGGTTGTTTGAATCTGTTGGTGTATAATAACGGCCGTAACCCGGTTCGTATACGCGGATAATAAATAGAAAATAATTAATTTCGGAGTGGGGTTTAATCCGTAAAATGGATGGAGTTGAATATCCTTAGAAAAATAAGGGTCTTTATATTAACTCGTTTCGGGTTAGTGGTGTGTGACAGGTCACGTTGATGGGGAATAAAGTTTTATACGTTTAGGTATATAATTTAATGATGCCGTCTATTTATAGCGCAAAGGTTGGGGATTTATCAATTTCAGGAACTGGAAAGGTGTCTGAATTAAAAAAGAACTTGGTGTATAGTAAGACCTAAATCGTAGAATAGCATTTTGGATTTTATAACTAAAACCTGGACCCCTCGGATAAGTTACGTTTGTTAGAATATTGATGCAACTTTTTATACAAGGTGTCAAAAAGCCTGTAGTATTGCAAATACATATTAAAAATTTTACTTAACTAAAGAGGAAGCACCTGCAACTATACAGGGTGAATGATATCGGGTTTAATGTTAACTTGATAAGTACATCAACACAAATTTTTAATAATTGATAAAGTGTACCAAGTCATCCACCAAATGCTTTCAAAGAAATTAATAGGAAGATGATGTGAAATTAAGTAGCCTTTCTGGTACTCCGACCTTTAATTGTGGAGTGATTGAATGAAGGCCTTCCAAAATAAAGATAAGAATATATTATGCAAACAAGTTTGTCAACGAATCAAAAGGGGTTTAATATCAGGGAAAGTGCAATCCATTTATTGACAGAGCCTGGCAGAGACTTAAAGAGGACCTTTGATTTTTGTAAGTAAAGCAAAGGCAGATTCATTTTCTTTTACTTAGTAGCATCTGAAGTAATAACTGTGATTTGCTCAGTGATATGATTAGTAGTTTTGTTTCTACCGAAGTTGCTCAAAATTCTAATGTGGTTTATGAACGGCAACTTCTGCCGTGTCAAACAAACAACAGAGAAGAAAACGGTACAAAAACGATAGAACCCACAACTCCAAATGCAATCAAAAGAAAATTAGTGGCTCAGTCAAGTGGTAAATAAAATCAAAGAGGTTTTAATCTGACTCTATCACTGGCATTAGTAAGAGTAGCATAATTGCAGAAAATATTAGTTTAATGTTGAAATAGGGGCAAGAATGTGCGCCCTGGAAGACCTCTTAATATGATGCTAAATTGTTGCCAAGGTCCTGCTGTATGTACTTTCTTATTTAATTATCATTATTTTTATATTCTATAACCAAAACGTGCAAGGCCTTATGGAAGTGTGAAACAAAATACTATCCAGGATTTAAACTCAAAAAATGAAAGACATTAGCTAGAGAATTAGCCGTTACAGAACAAAGGGAGGTCTTAGACGAGAAAAACAAGAACTATACTCGTATGAAACAAGAGGTTAGTGATAGAAGAAGAAAAACTTAAAATCGAGGAAAAAGGAGTGAAAATACAATTAGAGACATAATCAGCAGGAAATAATTAAGTTTATTTTCGACAGAATGCCAAGTGTTAACTGAAAGTAATTGAGAAACAAAATATATGTTTGTTTTATGCATAAAGTTATTCTTTGCTCATTTTTATTCTCCATTCCTTACAACTTATTATTAAAATTTAGTGATATATTTTGTTTCGTGCGGATCCTAGTAAGCCTTCGATACTCAACTCGGAGAGAGAATGGACAATCCAAATAAATATGAAATTAAAACGGGCCTTTAAAAGTCCTTACCTGGCTATTATGACATAGGTCTCAGCAGGCCTGCTTTGGTGAAGACTTCCGGTTTTCTTGGTTCTGGTCAACTGAACTGTGGTCAAAAATAAATTCAATTTAGGACAAAATACAGTTCTACTGTCTCTTGACATCAGCAGAGCTTTTGACACTGTCTGGCATCAAGGACTACTGTACAAACTGATGACGATACATAACTACCCGATGCACATAATTACACTAATACAAACTTACTTACAAAACCGAACCTTCTTTGTTAAGGTAGAGGGTGCATTGTCCGCACCGAGGGTGGTTAATGCGGGGGTGCCTCAGGGAACCATGTTGTCACCGCTGTTGTATAACCTGTATACAGCCGATTTCCCGAGGTATCCCCTCACAAAACTTACGCTGTATGCGGATGATGCGCTTATCTATGCGCAATCTTTTTATGCGGAAGCTGCTAAGCGAGAAGTCCAGTCGCACATCAATATTCTGGACCCATACTTTAAAAAGTGGAAGATAGCAGTAAATCCGCTTAAGACCACTTGCGCAACTTTAACAAAGAAATTCACAAACAATAGAATAATCGTGCCTTTGAAAATCAACAACACATACATACAACCACAAAGACGTTTCAAATATTTAGGAATCACAATCGACGAAAGACTTTCCTTCATGCCCCACTTTACCGAAACCCTCAAAAAAGGCTTTGCAGCAATGCAAAGCCTTTATGCCATTCTATCCAAAAAATCCCACCTTTCCCCTCCCAACAAACTATTAATATACAAACAGATAATAAGACCAATACTGACATACGGTGCTCCCGTGTGGTGCAGTGCTTCGAACACTCAGATGCAGAGGCTTCTGAGGCTCGAAAATAAGATTCTGAGATGCGTGACGTCATCGAACAGATACGTCACGATCCGGGACCTACATCACATGGCAGCAATAGACGACATAATCACATACATACGCGACATATCGAACAAATTCTACATGTACAACATACAACACTCACCAATGACGAGAAACATAACAGACAGACGTGCAGACAACGACATTAATACAAAACATAAACCACTGTACCACAAACTACCGATTTACAATATCCCACTGCCAGACGCACAGCAACAACACTAAAACAACAAACAAACAAACAAACAAACAAAACGAAAATATGACGAACGGACATACAAAATATCCAAACCAACTTAAAACACAGACAAAGTAATGCACAGGGGGGCTGCAAAAATCGCGCTGAACTTCTAGCATCACCAGGTCGTTTGGCGGATTTTTGTGGCCCAAAATGTGGTTTACTGAACCGATAAAACGGCAGTGGGCGGACCCAAACGGAACGCCTACCGACCTGACTGACGAGGACATGCCCATTAAACATTGCCTCTCTCTGCTGCGGAGATGACGGAGCAGGGGTGGTATGTCGCTGTGCATCCAAACTACCCGCCATAGGCGGATATGATTTTCAACTGTGATACAAAAATTTTCACTGGGTTTTTTTCGAGTTTTCCCAGAATGCTCTGCTATTGGTATACAATTGACCGCTTTACTATTTCTGCAAATTTTAATATTATACTCTTCGGAGTAATAATCTGTATAGCACCCGGAAAGGCACCGTGCCGGAACGCGAGTGGAGTAATGTGAACTTAAAATAGAATAGGCAACCACAGGCCATAATATCGGCCGCCAGGCTTAAGGCCTGGTTTTTTGGGCGCATCTCGGGCCGTATGCTTACGGTCCGTATGCGCCCAACTCTGTAATTAGTTCTAGTTTGGTTTAGTATTATTTATGTATTAGGTTAGGCTAGGCTAAGTTAGTTGTTAAGTTTCTACTTATAAAAAGGAATAGGCAATAAAGAGATTTAAAAAGAAAAGAAAAAGTGGGGGTTGCGGGTGATAGAAACGATACACTACTTGTCGATCGTGAGCGAAACGTGATTCCGGGTTCACAGTTATCTCGAATCTCTCGTCCCGGATCCGCCGCAGAACGGGCGGTACCCAGAACTTTTAAAGGCGACCATACACGCGGAGATATGACAAAATAAAAGTTGTGTATGGACCGCTGTTATATAGAATACTTAACAAATGTGACAAATGAAAGTTAGAAATATTAATAAATGGTAAATTACAAAAAACAAGCATTGACTTGGACGACACACGCTAGTGTGGATGGACTATATTTGGTGTTGTGTCTAATTTAGTTCCTAAAATAGTTTTTAGGTATTTTTAACATTTAGTAATAAAAACATCAATCAAGTATTTACAGCTTTATTTAGTTCCATAGGTTTTTTTATGTTATTTATTCTGTATTATTTATTTGTATATTGTTAAGAAGTGGTTGCAGGGAAATGAGTTCTAGATTTCCTATAGATGTATATAATATACATTACATAGTAGAACACAGCTTAAACTAACCTAAATTACATCTATTTTCGGGTGTAATACCACGAGTGCTTTAAAATTATCCGGTTAGTTTTAAAGCACGTATGGTATTTAAAGGAATATTTCACGAATCCAAAAACATTCATTTTGTCAACTTTGAAATAATAAATAGAAATTTGTCAACAAAGTGACACTGACAAGTGGTATTTTCGTTTTGGTGTTTTCGATTTTGTATATCCGCTGTAAGTTTTCGAAAATACCACTGTCCTTATGGGATTTTTTATACGTGAGTGGAATATTCAAATATATTCGTTTTAGGTTACCGAAAACAAAAATAGATCGAATAAATGTTTGGTTTCCATATAAACATGTATGACAATAATTAGTTAATATCATAGGTACATGCCACATGCATTGAGCCTATTTCTTGTAGAAGTAGTTTTTGGTTTTTCTTGATCGAAAAATGCAAGCTCCAAAATTATTTTTTGAAATCCTCACTGCACTGCCCTTCATCAGGGCACAGAAGTGATTGGTACTTGACACAATGTACCCTCATATAGCCTGAATAGTATTCCCTACAAATTGGCCTAGCAGTACCATCTATAAAACCCCAACAATTGTTCATAGGTGCCCCTTTTTCGTTAATTGCCTAAAAAGTATATAGGTAGGCCATTGTATTTTCTCAGATCTGTATTACTAAGCAGCTTATGACTGAAAAATGTCGACATTCATAAAATATATTGATTTATTATTACACACCTCTGAATATTGCCTCAACTTTTCGTTACTTATTTATTTCATAAATAATTTTTTTAATAATTGGTGTATTGTCACAATATTCGGCTAGGAGGGGGTTTTGTGCAACATCTGCGAAACGAATTACCAAACTTATTAGATCCCCTGTCCTTGGAACTTCAAAGAGGAATGTGGTTTATGCATGACGGTGCTCCTCCACATTTTTCGTTAAACGTACGTAATTATTTAAACGAGCAGTATCCAAGTAGATGGAAAGGTAGAGGCAATGATGCACCCTTAAATTGGCCAGCTCGATCCTCTGATATGACACCGATGGATTACTTTTAATTGGGAGCTTTGAAAACCCTGGTGTATTCTAGGCCAGTAGATATAGAAGATTAAATTTTTGTTGTTAATAAATCTCTTATTGACTGTTTTTACTAGAGAATAAAATGAACAACACATTTATGTACCTAGTTGTTTTTTTTTTAGTTTTTAGTGACAGTTATTTTAATTTAACGTCTTCGCTTCAAATTGTGTTCAAGTATTACAATAATTTATACCTAGCCATACACGAAGTGAATTTTTTTATATCCAGATATTTCAAAAACGGCTGCTCAAATCAACTCTTACCGGATTACCGACAATTGGGCGCGGTCAATTACCTATTTTAATGGTTTCCTTTATTACCTATTTTAATGGCCATTGAATATATAGGCCACAGGCTATAATCCCTTCATAACCTATTTTAATGGTTTCCTTTATTACCTATTTTAATGGTCTCCTTTATTACCTATAATTATTTTATTAATTATGCGTAATTATCTATATAATCGCCTTATACTTTTAATTAGTTTAATCCCTTAGATTTTAAATCATCATGCGTCCAATTGTCCCTCGTCCAATTGTCGCGCGTCCAATTTGCCACGTCCAATTGACGCGAGACCACTCTTACTATGTATACCTTTGAAAAAAGAAAAGTTATCCTGTTTTAAAATGTGTGCAAGGTACCAGGTGGCGCCCTCTAAATAATTGAATTTTCTAGGTTAATAAGAATGAGAGCAGATTTTAATTTTTCACCCCCACAACCCCCCCCCCCCCCCTAGCTGAATATTGTGACAATACACCAATTATTACAAAAACTATTTATGAAAAACTAAAACCAAATTGAACTTTTGACACTCTGTGTCTCCGAAATCCTCCACTTTCGGACTAGGGTAAGTTGGGTTAAATTGTCATATTTAAGTCTCAGGAATTTGTGGTAACATTTTTTCCGCACCTTTTAGAGACACCCTGTATATGAAGCAACACAGGTCCTCATAATCTAAGTCAGACTCACCACTCACCTAGTACCTCAATATCAAGGATGTCTTCTATTTTAGACTATTAGTAAGATATTAAGATAGTTGTTACATTTCAAGTTAGCGAAATAAAAGCAGGAAACAGTTTTACTTTGTGACAATCCGATTTTGTCACAAATGAGTTATTATAATCTAATACCTCATATCACATGTCTGACTCGTATTGTGTCTTTTAAAAATTGTATTTTGCCTTCTTAAAACAATGTTTGGTTCCCTGTATAAAAGTAAATACCTACCTAAGGTCAACGGCCTCTGTTTTCGTTGTCTTTGACCAAGCAGGGCTACATTATCCTCCTATTTTAAATCACATATCTCCCTGGAATACACTATCCGAGATTTATACTAGTTTTTCATTATGTATTTTAAATATATTTCCTTGTTTCCTATTTTCATTTTCACCTGTCAGATTGGCTAATGAATTTTCTAGGTTAATATTCTTCTTCTGAAAGATGTTTGGGCGCCAAAATTGCCACGCGTCTATCGCTGTTATTAAAAATACAATATTAATTAAAATTAACTTTTTCCTCTTTCAAATTTGAAATTTATTTGAATTAAATTAAAGGAAATAAAAGTGAAGCCAAAACCACGAAGCCAAGCTGAGGTGAGAGGCTGAGGGACCGCGTGCAAATGCCCTAGCTCAATTGCCAGAGAGTAAGGGGGGGGGGGGGGGTTTAAAATAGGGCGCCACCGTTTTGCAGCCAGGTCAAAACGGAAACCTCCAGGATGGTGCTAAGGCCTCACTCTCAGCTGGACTTCGCAACTTAGGTAGAATAAAATAAAAAAAAAATAGAGAAGGGAAAGCACAGGGGGGAGCTGTATAAATAAAACAAAAAGAATTAAAATTAATCCTATTGCTGGCTTTATTCAATAAAAAAAGAAATAATATTGGGGTTAGTGCTTAAAAATAAACTTATCTGTGTATAATCTTATCTGTGAAGACGTTGATAGACTTCTTCCGAGGAGAAGAAGACGATGGTGCGTCGAGGGACGTCAACAAGACGTCAGAAAGACGAGGGGAAGAAAGATAAGAAAAGAAGAGATGAAGAAGACCCTATACGGAGCTTTAGGGTCTTTATAATTAATATAGGGGGTCCCAAAGGTGATGGGTGCTCCAGATACTCGGCCCCTTTCGGTCCTGGTGACCCGACTTAACTCCGAGGATTTTGGATTTAGGGGCGTTATTTTCTGTGCCACTTTAGTTTGCTGTGATTATTTTTGGTTTTCGGGGCAGCAGAAAGACCACGAATGTTGGATTTTTTTGTCGCAGTTGTTCGCTGTTGAAGTTAAGTCGGGTCACCAGGACCGAAAGGGGCCGAGTATCTGGAGCACCCATCACCTTTGGGACCCCCTATATTAATTTTAAAGACCCTAAAGCTCCGAAGAGGGTCTTTTTCTTCTCTTATTTTCTTTTCTTATCTCTTCTTCCCCTCGTCTTGTTGACGTCCCTCGACGCAACATCGTCTTCTTCCCTTCGGAAGAAGTCTATCAACGTCTTCACAGATAAGATTATACAGATAAGTTTATTTTTAAGCACTAACCCCCATATTATTTCTTTTTTTATTGAATAAAGCCAGCAATAGTATTAATTTTAATTATTTTTGTTTTATTTATACAGCTCCCCCTGTGGTTTCCTTTCTCTATTTTTTTTTTTTTTAATTTTATTCTACCTAAGTTGCGAAGTCCAGCTGAGAGTGAGGCCCCAGCACCATTTTGAAGGTTTCCGTTTTGACCTGGCTGCAAAACGGTGGCGCCCTATTTTAACCCTTCCCCCCCCCCCCCCGGCCCCCTTACTCTCTGGCAATTGAGCTAGGGCATTTGCACGCGGTCCCTCAGCTTGGCTTCGTCGTTTTGGCTTCACTTTTATTTCCTTTAATTTAATTGAAATAAATTTCAAATTTCAAAGAGGAAAAAATTTAATTTTATTTAATATTGTATTTTTAATAACAGCGAAAGACGCGTGGCAACTTTAATATGTATTTTCTTTAAGCTTTTAGCAATAAACAAAGGGTGGAAGACAGCGCCCCCTATAATTAATTGTGTACACAAACATTTTCTTTTTGTGCGAAGATATTTTAGAAAAAAAAACGAGATTACCTTGACACCGTAAATATGTGGGATTTTGTGAACTTCTGGACTAAGGTAGTTTGGTTAAATACTAATATTTTTCATAAAGGAATTTGTGGCTTTGCTGTTAACCATTAATTAACTACTATAGGCAATATATAACGAAGTCAACAAATAAATCAACAAAGTAAAACAACCACAAAACTGGAATATACCGTCTCCTTTGCCCAGCCTAGGTATCGGAATCATATTTCTTCCAAAACGCTAAAATATTAAAAAACTTCTTCGTCAACAGGCCATCCAAAGATAGCGTGTCCGCCTCGCAATCTTTTCGGTTCATTCGGTAATTGCATTAAATATTCATACGGTATAAAATAGTAAATTTATCGGGGTGTTCCAGTATTTCCAATATCGTTGTTGACGACGACGTGCTGTGGTATAAAATCCGTCAATTTTTGGCCAAAATAAAGAAGGGTTACTTTCTCGTTCTTAGACAAGAAGGTCTACTATTTACTATACAGGGTGTAATTTAATTGAGTGCCGATACTTAAGGGTGATAATCTATGAATGATTCTAAGATAAAAAGTTCATATGGACATATGTCCTAAACCTCTTCATTTTTGAGCTACAGGGTGTTAACATTTTAAGAAAAATATAACCTTTTTATATAAATCACTCTTAGATATTTTTATGAAATTTTGTACATACCTTTTAATCAATAAGGAGCATTTTTTGACCTAACAGATTTATAAAAATTTTTACCAGTGACGTCCGTACGGGGTTTGAACTGAATATTTTTAAAGAAAAAATGGATACGCCACTGCTTTTTCTAAAAACGAAACTTACTTTTGAAATTCTCATTTATTTTAAAGCAAATTTTGTTTATAGACTTACTTTTGTACGACGCACCGTTTTCGCGTAAAAATAAAAACAAAAAAAAATAAAAAATTTTATTTCAAAAATCGCGATTAATTTAAAAGGAAAAATTCCAAACCTTAAATCGAAAGCGAAATGACAAGAGAAGATAAACAGAATAAAGAACCCACATTATTTACAGTAGTTGTTCGAAGTGTCGTCCACCCACACGTATGCAAGCATGGACTCTTCTTCCCATAGACTGACGCACATTTTCGAAGATTTCCGGGGTGTTTCTTATGGTTTGGCAGCATACTAATATACGATTTCGTAACTCTTCTTCGGTATGAATCGGCACTTGGTACACTAAGCTTTTCAGATGCCCCCAGAAAAAATAGTCTAAACTGTTAAGGTCCGGAGATCTAGGTGGCCATGGCTGCGTTCCTCCGCGACCTATCCACCGATTGCGATAGGTGTGATTTAAAAATTCACGCACTCGTAAGCTAAAATGTGGAGGCGCACCATCGTGCATTAGCCACATCTGGTTTCTTAATAATAATGGAAGGTCTTCAAGCATTGGCGGCAGATCTTCTTCAAGAAAGTGTAAATATGATTGTCCATCAAGTCTTCTTGGGAGAAAAAATGGGCCTATCAAATAATCATCAATAATGCCAGCCCAAACATTTATTGAGAACTGTTCTTGATGATTTGATTCTACAATTGCATAAGGGTTTTCATCCGCCCATAAATGGTTATTATGGAAATTTCTTATTGAGTTTCGAGAAAAATTAGCTTCGTCGGTAAAAAGAATGTGCCTGTCAAATAACGGATTTTCCATCAGGTTTTGAAGAAACCACACACAGAAATTAATGCGCATCGGGAAATCTCTAGGGAGTAATGCCTGGACTCTTTGAATGTGATATGGGTATAATAAATTTTCGATGAGAATTTTCCAAACAAGAAAATGTGAAACATTAAATGTTGCCGCGATTTTCCTCGTGCTACTTTCGGGGTTCTCCTCAATTTCGTGTAAAATTCCTTCTTCAAGTTCCGGTGTTCTTACTGTTTGATGGACTCCTTTAGCACTGTGGTCTACTCTTAAAGTTCCGGTCTCGTGGAGACGTCTATGAATCCTAGAAAATGTTCTCGGATCGGGTACTACGCGATTTGGATACCGCTCTTGGTATATCCGCCTGGCTTCGTATGCATTACCGTCTGCAAGCCCATAAATAAAATGCATGTCAGTTAATTCACTGTTTGTAAAATTTACCATTATTTTATTATAATTTAACGTCTTACTGTAATAATAATTATTTAATAATGCAAAATCAATGCCAGGCCTTTTGTCTTTATGAAAAGAAACGTCAAAATTGATGTAGCTTTACCCAGCCTACTGATTTTTATTTGATTTGCTTTAAGAGGGCATTTAATATGGTTACCGTTTTTTTCTTTTCAAACGTTCAGTTGAATGTCACTGGTGAGTAGAAAATAAATTGTTGTCCCAAAAAAAGTGTTTCCACTCATGGTGGGTGCCAACCAAATTCAACAAAATAAATAAAAGCAGTCTCAATGAACCGAAGAAAAAAATGTTTTTTTTGTTTTTATTTTTTTACGCGAAAACGGTGCGTCGTACAAAAGTAAGTCCATAAACGAAATTTGCTTTAAAATAAATGGGAATTTCAAAAGTAAGTTTCGTTTTTAGAAAAAGCAGTGGCGTATCCATTTTTTCTTTAAAAATATTCAGTTCAAACCCCGTACGGACGTCACTGGTAAAAATTTTTATAAATCTGTTAGGTCAAAAAAATGCGATTGATTAAAAGGTATGTACAAAATTTCATAAAAATATCTAAGAGTGATTTATATAAAAAGGTTATATTTTTCTTAAAATGTTAACACCCTGTAGCTCAAAAATGAAGAGGTTTAGGACATATGTCCATATGAACTTTTTATCTTAGAATCATTCATAGATTATCACCCTTAAGTATCGGCACTCAATTAAATTACACCCTGTATACTGTGGTAGAAAGTGTATCAAGTGGGAAAACTATTTTCTGCGACCGTTTGAACTTTTGCTTGGCTCATTTTGGAGGCCACCTTGGGCAATTTATAGTAAGGTCAAGAAGTACGACTTTGGAAAATCAAACTAGAATCCAAAGACAATAAAACTTTTGGCTGTGTTCATTAACTACATTTTATGTTCTAAACTGCTGGAACTTTGAAACGCATAAGGAAACTTTTTAGTCTATATTTAAAATGAAATATCTTAGGAAATATATTATAGATATTTGAACGCGGTTTGAAGCATATTAGGACTTATAGTTTAGTCTTAGCGTAGATCGAGTAGTTTTGGTTTGTTTGAATTTTTTGTGTTTTAATTTTAACAAATTTTCACGAAGACACCATTTTTTCCCAAACATACTTTTTCTTTATTTCTGGATTTTGGAAAAATCAATGGTTCAAGTGTAGAAAACAACTTTCGCGGTTTTTTGATGAACGTCGTAGTTTTTCAGCAACTAGAGTTTAATCGAAAAAAGACACTTATTTCATGACCCTTGCAATTGTTCAAAAATAGTGTTTTCACCTTATTGTTAGTCCAAATTCTTAGCTTTTCTTGTGTTTTAAAATGACATACATAGGGAGAGAAAGTATACTTTTAATACTCTAATAACAATTATGTTTTTAATTTCCCACTAACAGCTTTTTCTTAGTTTAATTTGTTGACACAAGAGATTGAATTATGTTTCTCACAATTCAGTGCAAGTTATTACAACTATGGATTAAAATACCAAGTTGGGTCTCTAATTTTTTATTTCAGTAGCTTCTTTGCAGAAGAAAAAACAGTTTTAATTCAAATATTATGTTTTTATAAAACAAATTAATACTTCTAAATTAAATTAGGTAAGCAAGAAATAATCAACGCTATATAAAAGTTAACAAAATTATGATTAATAATTTGTAGGTAAGTTCCTCTAACGCGTATTACTTCTGCGCACCGGACTATCCATTAAATTACGAATAAACTCTTGAGAAATGTTTTCCCATTTCTCAATAATGGCTTGAGTTTACTCCTCAAACGTTTGTAAAGTGTTGTCCCGAGATCTGACC
The DNA here is from genome assembly GCA_963920685.1 of Polydrusus tereticollis. NCBI lineage: Eukaryota > Metazoa > Arthropoda > Insecta > Coleoptera > Curculionidae > Polydrusus > Polydrusus tereticollis. The sequence goes on from OY987326.1 coordinate 204,153,841, forward strand.
ATCAATTTAATGGCACTAACTCAGATTAAGATATGACTGAGAAAAAGCCGTTACTGGAAAAGTAAAAACATAATTATTATTGGAGTATTGAAAGTATATTTTTTTCACCCTGTATAAAATCGTCTTAAAATACCAAAAAAACAATAATTTAGAACTAACAATAAAAACACTTTTTTTCGAATAATTGCGAGAGAGATACAGGGTGAAGTGCGAAGTGCGAAAGTGCCGTTTTCATGGTTAGACAATAACCCTCTAAATTTATCGCACTTATATGGGAAACATCCTGTATAGATAAAAGAAAGTAATACTGTCATTCAAAACATAAATACACAAGGCGCAAAAAAGTTTTTAAATAAATAGTAAAAGAATTTTAAACTTTGACACCCTGTATCTCGGTTATTGTGAACTTTTGGACTAAGGTAGGTTTGGGTAAATGTTAATTAAATATTTTTGTTGACAAAAAATCACACTACCACGTTTCTTTTTAAAAAACGAACCAATACAAATCGAAATAGATTGTTGGCTGAGACTTTGGTAGGTTTATACCATCGTGCGACGTAAACCGTGATGAAGATCCCCATTCATATTGATTTTGACGAAATCTGGAATAGATTCCGACGGCACGTTTTTATAGGTGTTCAAGATTTTATCAAATTGAAACGGACAGCGTGAAAGATCTGATATGTTTTGTGGCAATCTTCCGAGCTTCAGGCTTCCGATATCTCCAATTTATTTCCCATTACTCTTTAAATAGTTAAATACGGGATGTGTTATTGATCTACAGTGTCAGCATGATATTAAAAAATAGTGTAAAATTTAGAAGAACGTGGCTGCTACTCATAAAAGGATAAAGAAATCTACGGTATGAGCCGAAGGCGAGTGGTGTAACTCATCGGAATAAGTGATAGCCATTACATGCGAATTGTGTAATTTGCTGAATTTTTTAGAATTTAACATTTTTTTTTAGTGCTAAAAGAATAGTATTTTTTTCTCAACATTTTCAAACGTTTCAGGTGAAAATTAGTTTAGTTTATTTTTCAGTCTTAGTGCAAGGTATAAGAGGGTTTATTACACCAATTTTCAACTTTGTAGTAAATATTTAATTTTTTTGTAATTCAAAGATTTTTGTAAACTTAAATATAAAAAATCATCAGTCTAGGTATACAATCATTTACCCTTGCTAAAGTAATAGCCTAAATATTGTTTTACGTAAATGTTGTCTTAAAAACTGTAGGTACAAATAAATTATCATCAAGCTAGGTCATTTCTATTTGAATGATTTGATGAGATTATTTACATATTTAATTTTTTATACATACTTTTTGAGGCATAAATGTCAGTATTTTTAATATTCTAAGTGCCTGCGACGCAAACCCTTACCAAAGCAGTATTACATGTATACAGGGTTTCCGGAAATATCGATGAAAAATTTTAAGTTATTTAAAAAAAGATTAAAAGTTATGAAAAAAAGTTCATTTTTATTTATCCATTTCTACATTACATATCAAGAAATCCAAATAGTATACATTACTTAGAACTATGTTGTGTGACATAAAAGAACATTTTGCAAAATAGGGACAAACAGGACAGATAAAATACGCTCATGAAAGTTAGGAACATCGGAACTGCAAGTGTTTGCATAGTGTGAACAATGAGTAATATTAGGCCACTGTAGTTTTCTTTTGAACGTAATCAATGAACAATTAAACTCTTTGTTAAAGGGGATATACGTATTTAGGTTTTGCATGATTTGGTTCGGCTTCTATTAACTGAAAATAATCCAAGTGTCTTTGTACCAAGGAGTAGTAAAGAGACTTTAGGACTTCAGTGTTCAAAAATTTTGATAAAATATAGTTGATGTGTTCGTTAAATCTCACCTCAGAATCTCAAATTACACCCAAGTCATTTATCAAATTTACTCGAGGAATAGGGGAGTTTTAGATGAAATAGGAGTGTATTATTGGTGTTTTCTTCCTTGTAAATGATACGACATCCTCATCTGCGACTCTTTGGAATATTTTTCAATCGTCCGCGTATAGAAAAAATCGGCAGTTCTTGAGTAAATCCGGAAGGTCATTTATGAAGACTAAAAATAAGATCGGGCCTAAGTGTGACCCTTGGGGTACGCCCGACGTAGCATCAATTTAGAAAGGACGCTATTTATTTTGATAGTTTGAGTACGATTACGCAAGTAACTTAAAATCCATGACAACAGAGGGTCTCCTATACCATATAATCTCAGCTTGCTCACTAGAATATTGTGATCTACTCGGTGAAAGGCTTTTTTGAATCGAGATATATGGCGTCAACTTGAACTCCTATATCAATCGCGGTTCACAAATATTGCGAAAAAATACATAAATTAGTTTGGCAAGAGCGACCAGGTGTATCCGTACTATAATTTAGAGATAATATCTTTTAGGTTATACTAAAGCTGGTCAACAACTATGGATTCAAGGACTTTTGCAATGCAATTAAGACCAGATATCGGACGATAGTTGCTAACCTCACTTCTATCTCCGCCTTTGTGAATTGCGGTGACATACGCTGACTTCCAGAGATTGGGAAATTAACCTGAATTAAGGGAAAGCTGAAAGAGATAACAAAGTGCCAAAGTTAGGGTCGGGCTACAGTTTTTTAAAAAGAGCGGCTGGATGTCGTCTGGCCCAACTTCCTTGTTTGACTATAGCTATATTAGCATAGTTCCGCAGATGCTTACATACGGTATAGCTATCGATACGTTTATCTGTGCTTTGCGTCTAAGGTCGTATTGCTTAGAGGTAGAGCTTAATACCTGTTGGGTGTCAGTAAATAGCAGCATTATTAGGGTCGGGCTACAGTTTTTTAAAAAGAGCGGCTGGATGTCGTCTGGCCCAACTTCCTTGTTTGACTATAGCTATATTAGCATAGTTCCGCAGATGCTTACATACGGTATAGCTATCGATACGTTTATCTGTGCTTTGCGTCTAAGGTCGTATTGCTTAGAGGTAGAGCTTAATACCTGTTGGGTGTCAGTAAATAGCAGCATTATCAATTAATCAGTTATTCAGTCATCTTTAGCAGTAACGTAATTTGATTCACGGCTAATTTATTCCATTTTTGAATAACTTACGCAATAGGTTTTTGAAATTAGAGTGAAGTTAGAGTATATGGTGAGTGGCAATACAACCAGCGTGTGTGCATGGATGATTTCCGCAAAAGTTTTCCTAACGTCGCTTTTACTGCTGGAGATTTTTATCATTGCCTGAGAATAACCGTGGTGATCTGTTTAGGGATACAGGTGCTATACAACATGAAAAAGGAGCTGTAAGAACAGAAGAACTTGTTGCAAGCCTTCGTAAAATAATGCAAAATACGCCAACAAAATGTGCAAGACGCCTGTATGAAGAAGTGAGACGATCTTATGGAACCTGAGGACTATTCCTAAAAAATAGTTAAATTTGTTTCCTTATAAAGTGCAAGTACTTCAAGAAATACGAGCTGCAGATTTTGAAAGACGCAGGAATTACTGTCAGTGGTTTACCTAAAATGTATTGGAAAGAAATGATTTATTAGACCTGACGTTCTATTCTGATAAAATCTGGTTCCGCATCACCCGTTATGTGAATTCTCAGAATACACGCATGTGGTGTAGTGAAAATTCCCATTTGTTTGTAGAGTTCACATTGCACCCTTAAGGAAATGGTGTATTTTTGGCTGTTTCCCGAAGAAGAATTGTTGGTCCTATTTTTTTCCATGATACAGTTACAGCACAGAAGTATAGGGACAATATTTTGAGTACCTTTCATTCATTTTTTTTAAACTTCTAATGGGTCAACAAATCGACTATTTGCAGTCTAATAAGTCGATTTACACCACTTGCGACATATAGGCTTGGATTAGTTCCCTTTAAGATGGAGAAATATTTTTAATTTATTAAAACTTATATACGTCCTCAAAACCCGCTTCAGGCTATTTTGGTTTTGATAATATTTTTTTTTTCAACTTGTTTGGGTACATATATATTTTTTTTAAACCTCTAATGGGTCAACAAATCGACAGAGACCTATTTACAGTCTAATAAGTCGATTTACACCATTTGCGACATACAGTGTCCGCAAGAAAGTCCGCATCAAATGGGATTTTTTTTTATTATTAAGTATAGGTAAAAATTGAAAAAGCAGTTAGTTTTTGCTTCCCTAAAAACCAAAAATGACGTATACTGAAGCAGCTGCACGAATTGCGTTACCTGTCAAATTTGACATTTTTAATAAAATAGGTTCAAGAATGCCCTTATTTATCAAAATATCGAAAAACTTTATTCGAGAAAGTTGTTTATTTAGGCATTTTTGGCCTCTGTACGAAATTTTGGCAGTCTAATACAATTTTTATTTTTTGCCCGTCTCTTGAAAATTTTGATCAACCCTCGTAGATTAACTTTTATACATCGATGTAAAACCATTTGCCTTTACTTCATTTGTTATCTTAATGCAATTTTGTGTAAAATTTTTGTTTCCAATTATTTATTTTGCTTCAAAAACTGAAAGTGTTATTGATCAGTATGTAATGTTTGATGCAAAGTTTATCTAATTACATCAGTTTTGCCAAAAACGACGTTTCTCATTTTTCTTAAGTTAGTAAACAGATGTACAAAAGGAAAATATTAGGAAGCTTTCGTTGAAATTTTACTTAATTAATATTGGATCAAAAAGAATAAATATTAATCGCTCGAAACATTTTATTCAACAAAAATATAGTTTACAAGTAGGCGATGCATTAATAATTAATATTAATAATAAAGAATTATTTTAACAAATCAGTTGCTAAAACTGTTTACTAGAATTATTAATAACTATTACATTTCTGTATGTCTGCCCTCCCGTTCTATACAAATTTTAGTTTGTTTTGAAACGTGTCTTACAGCGTTACTTATAAAATATGGATTTATCTCAGAAATACAGTGCCGGATGATATTCTCTAAATGATCAATAATATCTAAATGGCCTGTTTTTGTACACCTTATTTTTTAAGTATCCCCAAAAAAAAAAGTGAAGGGGTGTAAGGTCCGGGGACCTCGGCGGCCAATGACAGTCAAAACCAGGACCAATGACTTTACCTCGAAACATTTGGTTTAAACAATTTCTAACAACAATTGTATTATGGACGGGCGCTCCATCCAGTTGAAACCACAATTTATTTCTTACGCATAACGGCATCTCATCCAAAACTTCACTAAGCTCATGTTGTAAAAACTGGAGGTATCTCACACCTGTTAAATTTTGGCGAAAGGAAAACGGTCCAATAACTGTATTATTTAAAATGCCACAAGTCAGTATGCGAGATTTTAATCCCACTTCTGACACCAAAAATAACAATATGGAAAATAATAGTCTTCCTCTTTTCTCCTTGAAACCATATTGAAAAGTTAAAGCGAACATCAAAATCTCTTTCTTTTAAAGTATTGATAAATTTCGGTTTAAAAGCATGAAATTTGTTTTTATGCAAAATATTTCTTACGCTCGATTGCTTGACGTCGGTTCTTTCAGAAATAGCTGGTAAAGTAGTTTGTCCATGCTCAATAGCATCCAAACAAACAGATAACTCCACTTCCTCCGTGTTCCTCAAAGGCGTATACTTCTTTTTAAATATGTTTTCCACTGCCCCTGTTTGTTTAAACTTGGTTAGAATTCTGCTAACTGTTGATTGTTGTATGTTTCTATTAGGATCCCTGTTAAAAATTTGAGCCACGTCTCTGTGACGATTGGTTTCTCCACAAAGTAGAACAATCTCAATTTTTTCTTCTATTGTTAACATTATTTAAAAGTTTTATTGTTGATTACAATGCGGTCTAATCAATTAGGTCTTATTTCAGACTTTTGCTTCAGAAATTAAATAAATAACAAATGAACGTAATGTTCCTTAGCAACGAATGAATGCATCGCCTACTTGTAAACTACATTTTTGTTGAATAAAATGTTTCGAGCGATTAATATTTATTCTTTTGGATCCAATATTAATTAAGTAAAATTTTAACGAAAGCTTCCTAATCTTTTCTTTTTGTACATCTGTTTACTAACTTAAGAAAAATGAGAAACGTCGTTTTTGGCAAAACTGATGTAATTAGATAAACTTTGCATCAAACATTACATACTGATCAATAACAATTTCAGTTTTTGAAGCAAAATAAATAATTGGAAACAAAAATTTTACACAAAATTGCATTAAGATAACAAATGAAGTAAAGGCAAATAAATGGTTTTACATCGATGTATAAAAGTTAATCTAAGAGGGTTGATCAAAATTTTCAAGAAACTGGCAAAAAATAAAAATTGTATTAGACTGTCAAAATTTCGTAGAGGCTAAAAATGCCTAAATAAACAACTTTCTCGAATAAAGTTTTTCGATATTTTGATAAATAAGGGCATTTTTGAACCTATTTTATTAAAAATGTCAAATTTGACAGGTAACCCAAGTCGTGCAGCTGCTTCAGTATACGTCATTTTTGGGTTTTAGGTAAGCAAAAACTAACTGCCTTTTCAATTTTTACCTATACCTAATAATAAAAAAAATCCCATATGATGCGGACTTTCTTGCGGACACTGTATAGGCTTGGATTAGTCACCTCAGAACGGAGAAATATTTTTTTCTAAGTTAATGAATGAAAATACGAAGAGACGTGTGAATTTATGCTTGGAGCGTGGCGTTGCAATTTCAGCAATTTCTGTCAGTTTTATTTTCCTTTCTGTATATTCTTCTTTTGTTAATTTTGTAAACAACAAAAATAGATTTGTATTTGTTTACTTATCTTATTCATCGGTTTTGCATATTCATGCCATAATATGAATTTTAAACAATTTTTACCTATATTTAGTTAGACATATCGTCCCCTTATAATTGTAATCTAAACCAAGCCCTACGTTTTTCAGTCCCAAGTCCTCTTGTATGAAAATAATGTTTGCTCGCACGGTATATTCACATGTCATCCTGCTTCTTAGAGGTAAAGGATTGGGTCGCGTCCTGTGCTCTTATACTAAAAATACGATTTAAGGATGAAAGAAACAACTCTATAAAATAAGACATGAAACGATTTTTTTTTAGTTAAAATATTGTAAAATCTCTAATTTCTAAACCAAGCATATCGTTTAAATATGCGCGGATAGAATTTACAATCAAATCGGTAAATGCTATATTATGCACATTGCACATAACAGAGCATTTTATCGCCTCCTTTTACTTTACTTGTCAAACTGTTATGTATCCTTTAACGTGCAGAGGAAATCTAGGCACTCTTAATCATTTTGTACCATTTTTTAAGTAATACTGATTCTATACATTTGTGGAAATGTTTCACACACCCGAATATTTTTTTCTGTTCACATATTAATAATATTAATAATAAACTCTAACATCGCCCAAGAAGTGCGGTAGAGCGGACCACCCTACCACGACATCAAGGCGGAAGAGGACTAACAGACATCGGAAAAATAATGGATAAACAAATAACCAACTGAGGAAGTACTTCCGCAATAGAGCCCAAACTTCAGACCTACACCATGCTATTTGCGAAGCAGACCACTCCACTCTTCCAAAATTGGGAAATCAGAATGTCCCACAACACCACTGGACCAATGAAGAAAAGCTGCAGATATGGAACGAAAAACCTTGCATGGACGACACCTAAACGAGGCAGCCCAGGATCACGTCGACAATCTCGCATCGAACTACTGGCTCATCTCTGCACGGTTGTTCCCTGAAACGGAGAGATTCCTACTGGCAATCCAAGATCAGATCATACCAACTAGAAACTACCTGAAATACATAATTAGAGACGACTCAGTGCAGGCAGATAACGGATGTCAAACGGCAGAAACGATCCAACACATCACGGGAGGATGCCAGATGTTTTCTGCAACAGAATACAAAAAAGGCATGACGCTGTGGCCAAGGTCCTACACCCAAGGTGAAAGGCAAGAGGTCCAGGAAAACGACTTTGAAAGATGTAGCTCTACCAAATAACAACAACCTTCTTGTGAAGCATGCTGAGAAAATAGCTAAGTATCGGGACCTGCAGGAGCAAATAAGAAGACAGTGGAATATGGACAGCATTGAAATCATGCCGATTATTGTTTCAACAACAGGAGTAATCCCATACAAGCTTTTGGAAAACCGTAGAATACTAGACGTACCTCAAGTTCTCTACAAGGATATGCAGAAAGCAGTGCTACTTGCAACAAGCCGAACAGTTAAGAAGTATATGGGTATAACCAAAGAAGAACCTCACGGGCCCAATAACACGGGAAGGGCCCCCACAGAGCTCAATTCTTTTGAGTGATGTTGCCCATAGAGAAAGTGCATGATAGGTCTCGCGACCTGTCAGAAAGTCATAATAATAATAATAATAAATGCCTTTTACATTACTCTGGGGGTTATACGTCCAACATTTTTTTCAAAAAAGAGGGTGTTCACGACCATGTGTGCTTTAATACTTGGTGTTGAAAGCAAATGTAAAAATAAAGATAAAGATAAACAAGTTAACAAAAATAGATAAACAAACTAGTGTATAGGTAAAGAAAAGAAAAGAAACGAATGACCAAAATTTGACACAATACATAATCGGGTAAAGTGTGTCTCAATGTGACTCAAATCATTCAGTCGAGATGGACATTTAATTAAAAAGGAAATATATTGATAACATTATTTAAAGGAAAGATATTGATAACATTATTTTTGCTCAATATTAGAGCCTGTTATGTTTTAGAAGAAGTTTATATATTTTTCCTTCGAAACACGGCTCGACTAGATGGCTTAAATTAATTAATTTTTTTCCACACAAGGTCACAACAGACAGCAATCCATTCCCAAATTAAACAAGGACGTCCTCAAAATACTTGTCCACAGGGTAATACGCCTTTATGGCTAACAGATCCTTTACTTGATTTCTAAATCGTCTTTTAGATTTTCTTATGTGCAAAGGGAGATGATTAAATATCTTTTTACTATTATGTATTTAACGGGTATTCTGTGCTGCAGAGTTAATGCCATTTTTAAATTTTCTAAAAATTAAGCAACTTGTCTGTAACAGAAATAAACAGCAGTAAGCACGGCAATGTTATATTTTATTTGTCAAAAACAACAGTTTAGTTGAATTCCTAATTCCTGCTTTAAGCATGACTGTTTTCTGCAAACGATATAGTCCTTTAAACAGATGGTTGAGGCAACTTCCCTAAAAACAGATGTCATATCTCAAATGAGTCTTTATAAGGGAGAAATATGCACTCCTCGTAGCATCTAAGTCCAGATTTTTTAAAATAAGCCTAATTGCATAACAATTTGATGCCGGTTTTTTGCTAAGGTAAGTTGTGTGTGCCTCAAACCTCAACTTGTTATCCACATATAATCCCAAAAAACTTATTAACATTTTTCCTGCACAAAGTCTGGGTTTCTAGGCTTACTTCATTAAGAAAGAAAGCATTTAGAAGTAATCACGCTTGTTTTCGAAATATTTACCGACAAGAAATTTTGCATCAGCCCATCTTGGTCATTCTGGATGGCAGTCTCAAGTTCCTCGGTATTTTTTCCTGTCCAAAGTATAGTAGAGTCGTCATTAAATCTACTCGTAACATTAATACTTGTCAAGTCATTAATTTAAAGCAGGAAGAGAAGCGGTCCAATCACACATCCTTGAGGCACTCCATGTTGAATCTTCATCCGCCGGCAGGACTTATTATTAAAATTTACTTTTTGATGGCGTGCTGTTAAGTATGAGCCAAGCCAGTCCAAAGTCCTTCCCCTCACTCCATATCTCTCTAGTTTCCACCGCAGCACTCTGTGACTGACACAGTCGAATGTCTTAGACAAGTCACAAAATACCGCTGCCGCCACCTCACCTTCATTAAAACCCAAGTACAGACTTTCCAGTAATGCGAACATTGCATCATTTGTATTTCTTTATTCCTCGAACCCAAGCTGTTGGAAGACAAAGTAAGTTATGCGAATTTAGGAATAATATTATGCCACGGCAGATACTCTGCCGTTATTATACTGTGTAACTGGCTGCATGGCGAAAAGCCCCTACCTAAAAAAAAAAGAAGAAGTATCAGTTCCCATACGAGTGCTGCAAGGATATTTTTTTATTTCGGTTTCATACCAAAGCTTTCTCTTTTTTTTTAAAGTTGGTAATGGCATTCATCAAATATTTTATTCTGCCGCCGTATGGCATGACCAGTTTAACATTTAATAAAATCGCATTTTATTTTCAGAAAAAAAACCAGACATTTGGTAAAGCACACAGATAATAACATGATTTGTTAACTTATCAAGAGTATCATGCTAAATAGTTTAATAGTATTGCCAACATAAAATGTAGGCATACAAATTTGCAATATGTTCGTTTAACTATGAACCTTGTATTGGAAGAAAAGTATATGCCTACCTTCTTCTTCTTCTTGTGCTCTGTGCGTGCACGCACGTTGGCGATCCTTTGTACCTCTCTCATATCATATGCAAGGTGCCGTTCTCTGCATGTCGAAATATTGTGGCGGCATCTCTTATTCCGCACCAATCCCTTATGTTTCGGAGCCAAGAATGTTGCTTCCGCCCCGGGCCTCGGCGACCTTCTATCTTACCCTGCAAAATTAATTTAGGAATTGAGTACCTAGCACCCCTGAGAATATGTCCAAGGTAAGATATCTTTCGATTTTTCACGATATCAAGAAGTTCTCTCTGCACTCCAGCCATTCTCAAAACTTCCTCGTTGGTTGTGTGTGCTGTCCAGGGAATACGCAGCAGTTTACGCAGAGTCCACATTTCCAATGTCTCTATGCGGTTTAATGACCTGATTTTTAAAGACCACGTTTCTGCTCCATACAGCAAGATAGGCCACACGTAGCACTTAATTACTCGGAGCCGAAAAGCCAGGGGAAAAGTGCGTGCAAGAAGAAAGTTCTTTAGTTTAAGAAACGTGGCTTTTGCATGTCCAATCCGAATTTTCACTTCTTCATCGCAGTCCCATCTTTGATTGAGAGTGGCACTCAGATACACAAAACGCGACACTTGATGCAAATCCTGCCCGTCAATCCTAATTGTTACATTAATATGTTGGCGTGCTATTGCCATGACTTTCGTTTTGTTTGTATTGATCTTTAGCCCAAACCGTTCACCTATCTGGTTAACTCTGTCCACAGTGTTTTGAAGGTCCTCAGGAGAATTCGCCAGTATAGCGGTGTCATCCGCATACCTAATATTGTCAATTGGAATTCCGTTGATCTTGATTCCTCTGTTCTCTTCTTCCAAGGCTAATTGAAAGATCTTTTCTACATATATGTTGAATAAGATTGGCGACAAGATACATCCCTGACGGACTCCTTTGGATATATTGAACGTCTCTGTAGTTAGTTCATTGTTAATTTTCACTTCTGCAGTCTGTTGCCAGTATAGTTCATGAATTATTCTGATGTCCTTAGAATCTATGCCAATCTCATGCAACCTCTCCAGAAGAATAGCATGCTTAATATTATCGAAAGTCTTCTGATAATCAATAAAACATATAAATACGTCACGCCGTTGATCGTAGCACTTCTGTATGAGCAGTTTCATGGAAAAGAGGGCTTCTCTTGTACCCAGACCCTTGATAAAACCGAATTGGGTTTCCCCGCTCATTGCTTCGTATTTGGCATATATTCGGGTGTGGATAATTCGAAGAAAGACCTTTAGCGCATGGCTCATAAGACTTATGAGTCTGTAGTCTCCACAGTTTCTAGGGGTACTTTTTTTAGGAAGAGGTATAAAGGTAGACTTTAACCAGTCTGATTGGAATTGTACCTGACTCGTATATTCTATTGCACAGGTATGTTAGATATTTTGTATCCAATATTTTCAATACTTCAGCATGTACGTTGTCATGTCCTGGGCTTTTCCGATTTTTCATGCCTTCAATAGCTCGTTGTACTTCCGTGTCTAAAATTTTAGGTCCAGTTAGCTCTTCCGCAGTGTTTGTGTGTCTCGAATTGCGTTTGTCTTTAAAGAGTGTTTCCGCATACTGCTTCCATTCATTGCAGAGATCATCTGGATCCAAGATGAGTCTTCCATTTTCTTTTCTGAAAGATGGGATTGGTGCTTTTCTGAGAGAGCCAGTAACTTACTTTACTTTCCTATGACAGTTGAACGAGTCATGTAACTCATGCAGTCTCTCAGCTTCCTCACACTCCGCAATTACCCACTGCTCTCGAGCTTTTTTACATTTCTGTTTTACCTTGCGATTTAGTTCGATGTATCTTTCAGGTTGTTGATGGATTTTTAAAAGCCTTCGTTCTTCCATTATATCCAGAATCGCATCTGTCATCCAGACCCTTGTCCTGACCCGTTCTTGTTGGCCCAGAACCATCTCGCAAGCATTTTGGACATTTTCCTTGATGTCATTCCAAATGTCATCTGGTTCATCTTTGTTTCTAGGATCTTTTTCGCTGCATATTCTATCTAGTTCCAATCTCATATTTTCCTTATTGTTGGACTGATTTAGCTTCTGAATATCATATTTTATATGTGCCTTTCTTCTTGAGATAACTTTGAGATTAATTTTAACGTTGGCTATTATGGGATTATGGTCAGAGTTAATATCAGCCCCCGGATAGGCAGCCACCCGCGTTACACCATTCTGGTATCTGCGATTAATCAGAAAGAAATCAATCTGATTTCTTATTATACGATTGGGACTGTCTTGTGGAGAACGCCATGTATACAAACGTCTAGGAGGTAACTTGTAATATGTATTCTTAATCACCAGGTTTTCTTGTTTACAAAACTGAATTAGTAATTCACCTCGGTCGTTTCTCTCACCCAGCCCGAATGCACCCACGACACCATCCACTTTGCCTCTTCCCACTTTTGCGTTAAAGTCCCCCATAACAATGGTAATCTCATCAGATTTTAGTGAGCTTAGGACTTCCTGTACTTCTTCATAGAACCTTTCGGCGTCTGCATCAGGTTTGTCAGCTGTAGGTGCGTATACCTGAATAAGGTTAAGGTTGACTGGCTTGGCATCAATCTGCAGAAGGATAATTCTGTCCGAGTAAGCAACAACATTGCGTACAGATTTCTTAATTTGTTCAGTGACCATGAATCCCACAACGTTCCCATGGTTTTGGTTATTATTTCCAGAGTAGTAAAAGTAATTCCCTGTTTCAAGCGTATTCCGCTGTCCGGCCATTTACTCTCGCTAATTCCAAGAATGTCAATATTAAGTCGTCGCATTTCCGTTATAGCGTTATCAAGTTTGCCGGCTGCAAAAAGTGTTCTTGTGTTCCACGTACCAATTCGCTTGTTAAACTTCATCATGTCAAGCCGGGGGATTCTTAGCACCCTCTGATGATCTAACATCTGCCCGGGACTGAGGGCCGTATTGTTAATGTTTCCTGACATGATAAAAAGAGTTTTTTGGACAAAAGGATGTCCTGGGGAAAAATAATGCGGTAGTTTCCCTTTTGCTTTCCGCATCGCAGTACCACAGCCTTCCAACTGTTTTCAGTTTCGCCTGTGGCATTCCAGTTTCCGAGCCAATTTAAGGATCATTTCCTTTCTGCCACGGGCTGGTAATGATGATCGCTGCTGCCCTTCCTCATGCTAGTTTTGGTCCGCCCCGAGTATTTCATTTCCCCGGTACCACCCATATCTGGGAGGCGTTCCCCTATCCGCCACCTGGGGAGGCGCCCGATGGAGGACTAGCAACCCCACACGCCTACCTACAAATGTTTTATACAACTATTAGCGTCCCGTTAGATGCAGCTCGTAACCTTCTAACATAGACTCGTGTACTAAAATGATGCTTTATAAAACCATACTTGTACTTTGATATACTAATTTACTTCTTCGTCAGAACTTAAACTAATAGGACAGAATTGACGAAGTGTATTCATCGCATATACAAATTGTCCGGAAACAACGTCAGGAAACTGAAGAAGGTGATTTTAAGCGATAAAATAATGGCAGTAAGTAATTTAGAATAATATCGAAATCTCCATGGCTGATTAAAGTTTTAAAATGCATTTCTTATTAATTTGATATCTCATTTATTTCTTGACATTTCAAATTGAAATTTGGTATAGAGCCTAAGCTTAATAAACCGCATTATCTGGATCTACAATTTTTTTTCAAACTTGCCACCAGATGGCACTCTACTAAAATTTTAATCCTCATTTCGGGTGTAATACCACGAGTGCTTTAAAATTACCGATAATTTTTTACAAATGCGTGTTTTCTTTAATTTCACGAGTCCGAAGGACGAGTGAAATTTGTAAAGAAAACACGTATAAGTGAAAAATTATCCGGTTAATTTTAAAGCACGTATGGTATTTAAAGGAATATTTCACGAATCCAAAAACATTCATTTTGTCAACTTTGAAATAATAAATAGAAATTTGTCAACAAAGTGACACTGACAAGTGGTATTTTCGTTTTGGTGTTTTCGATTTTGTATATCCGCTGTAAGTTTTCGAAAATACCACTGTCTTAATGGGATTTCTTATACGTGAGTGGAATATTCGGGTGTAATACCACGAGTGCTTTAAAATTACCGATAATTTTTTACGAATGCGTGTTTTCTCTAATTTCACGAGTCCGAAGGACAAGTGAAATTTGTAAAGAAAACACGTATAAGTGAAAAATTATCCGGTTAGTTTTAAAGCACACATGGTATTTAAAGGAATATTTCACGAATCCAAAAACATTCATTTTGTCAACTTTGAAATAATAAATAGAAATTTGTCAACAAAGTGACACTGACAAGTGGTATTTTCGTTTTGGTGTTTTCGATTTTGTATATCCGCTGTAAGTTTTCGAAAATACCACTGTCCTTATGGGATTTTTTATACGTGAGTGGAATATTCTGTAGTCATATATTAAGGGATAGGGAAATTATCGAAAATCATTCCGAAGATTTTTTGCCGTGGAAATCGCTCGAGGGCTTGCCCGAGAGCGATTTCCTAATGGCAAAAAATCTGAGAATGATTTTCTGATTATTTCCCAATCCCGAAATGTATTTTGAAGATTATTTACCAAATAAAAAACTAACGATTTCTGACGGGTGAGATTTTCACTTTTGACAAGGGTGATTTTCACCGGAGGGCGGGAGATTATCGCTGGATTTCTGACGGGTGAGATTTTCACTTTTGACAAGGGTGATTTTCACCGGAGAGCGGGAGATTATCGCTGAATAATCAGGTGAAAATCAACCCGCTTTTATAATGGATGAGGTAAATAATCCTCTTAATTTTCTTATTCTGACAGATGTTATCAAAGTGGCAGTGTCATTTTGAAGGCAAAGAAATATACTTCAAATAATGTACTATTTCATATCGATAAATCGTTCCGTTTGACCGCAAATCGACATTAAAATAATATCTTATGTGCGAAACAATATTTTTAATATCACGATGACACAGGAACAATTACATACAATAAATTAGTAATCATAACCTATAATAAATTCTAAAACTGTCTACCATTCATCTATGCATTAGGTAATAAGAAATAAATTTTGAAACTTTAATCAACTTTCACTGCGAAACCATGTAGATGTCGACATTTTTCTAAATTACTTACTGCCATTATTTTATCGCCTAAAATTTCCTTCTTAAGTTTCCTGACGTTGTTTACGGACACCTGTATATCAAATTAGGTTTGGTGTCCAGATTGTCTCCGCTAGCTTAAAATTTATTGTTTTGCATAATGGTATTTCTACCTGTTTTATAATTTAAATCATGCATGCGTCTTATCGTATGTTATGTCGGTTTAATTGATGTTTACTACTGACCAACATGGTTTAATAAATAACCTCATAAATAAATAATTTGCAAAGTGGTTATTTTAATATTCTTTACAAGGTACGGTAAATCGTATTATATGTATTCCTTATATATACTACGATTGATTTTAAATAAAATATAAAAACATACATGAGTTTAAAATTAAAAATATAGCTTGTGGACAACTGAAAACTTTCCACCTATATGTATTTTCGTTTAAATTAATAAATCAAAAAACGCTAGGATTCGTAAACTTCAGTTGTTTTTATTGGTATTTTCCCTTGCCTTGTCTTATTGTAAAGCGAAATTAATTACCTTTCCAACTTGACCTTAGGATTTGGTTGGGTGGTTTCCGAAAAACTGGACCATAACAAAATATAATTTAAAAGTATCAAATTTGGTAGTCAATGTAAAAAATGTCCATCCCCAACTTCCATTCAATTATAAAAGCAATATTCACAATGGTCGCAAGTGTCGTGAATCATTTTGGTGGATATTTGGTGCGACTCGTGTATCGTTTAGAATTTGGTTGCCTTATTTTGATTCTGCTTTATTACATATTGTGCATCGATAAGTTAGTCTGTTAAAAAAAATATTTTTCAAAAAAATTACCGGTTTACCGCGACATGTGTGTAATGGGTTATGAGGTTAGTTTAAGGCATTGTTATTTGTTCAAGCTGGTGTTCTCAAATAATATTATGTACACTCCCCGGCGCAAAATTCCGCCACCCAAAAATTTTGGCTATGTTTGATATTTTATAACTTTTTTATTTTTAATCCGATTTTCATGATTTTTTTACCAGTTTGTAAGTACATTTATTGAGATTATTCTGTCTTCTTTTAATAATCAACATTTTTCGCTTAGGTGATATTATACCGGGGTAAATTAAAATGTTGTTTTTTGTCTCATTTTTAAAACCCCTGTGGAAAAATTGAGGCGGATAATTTTGTTTGTAATCTTTTTGCTATAATCTTAGATGTATTCCAAACATTTTGTTTTTTGAATTATCCCATCATCTTATTTATTGTAAGAGCTACACAATTTTAAATAACAAAAACACTGATTTTAAAGATTTTTTTATTGACGAAATAAAAATCAATAGAAGTAATTAACAACAGAAACAAAAATTGTAATAACGTGTATGTCCACCTCTCGCAATAATGACAACTCGCAGTCTTGATGGCATTGAATAAATAAGGTTAGTTATTCTTTCTTGAGGAATAGTTTGATATTTCTCTATCAATGCCTTGCAAGGTTTGTGGTGGAACAGGACGACAACGAACAGCTCTTTTAAGTTAATCCCAGAAATCTTTTGTGGGGTTGATATATGGGCTACATGCGGGCCATTCCAATCTTCGCAGTCCAACCTCATTCAGATACTCGCTCACTACATCTAACATTATCATGCATTAACATAAATTGGTTCCCAATGAAAGGAGCAAATGGAACGATCACTTCTTGGAGGCTGTCTTCAATGTAACGGTAGGCATTTATAGCTCTAATTTCAACAAATATAAAATTATTATGTGCTTCACTAGAAACACCTGCCCAAATCATGACGAAACCGCCATGAGTGGAAATTCACTCCGATATAGTGCAGGCAGCAAATCTTTCATTTCAACGTCTATATTTGCTCACGAATAATAAATTACCCCAATGTTGTCCAGTCAATATGCAATCTTGCAAATGCACTTCGTTGTTGTCGATGCCGAAGAAGTAGTTGTGGTCCTGTCGCGGGCCTCCGTGAAAGAAGCCCAGCTTCTGCCAATGTTTTGTGTGCCATTTTTTTACTTGTATTAACTCAACGTACCATTTGCAATTAATCTTTTAAAGAAATAGCAAGAGATCTTAGATTTTTTAAGGACCTAACAATGATCATCAGCTGCAGTATTCGATCTCCTTCTGCTAGAGCATTGCCGCCTAGTAATATTGACCGTCTCTAAATAGCTCTGCCAATCATCTCGAATTGTAGACCGCAGAAATCCCAAGTTACGAGCCACATAACGGTTACTACGGCCATCTTATATTAAGGCAATAATATATGCTGATTTAATAATAAACTTTTCCGATAGTGAAAGACGAGATAGATTAAAAATATGTTACATTGAATTTAGTAATGTTAATTTTACAATACAAAACGTGTACACAACTTTGTTCGACACATTTTCTGTATATTTTATTGATTTCTATCTTTATGGCAGCTAAAATAATGCCTTGACAATCATTATTTCATTTGTCTTTTAAATAACCCTATAAAAAATTGTCTAATAATGTTAGACCTGGGCTATTTTTCGACCACCTTAATGTACCATATATGCCAATCCATAAGGGACAACAGCAACTTTCATTGAGAAAGGCAGTTACATGTCATGTAGTGAAGCACTATCATGCTGGCAAATGATTTCCCTATGATTCTGTATCCAATTTTCGATTACCGCCATTATTCTTACCAAGTATGTATTTGAAGACGCCGAATGTGTATCGCGAATTCCGTTCTATGTGATTTTCTTAATTATTTCGATATCGCGGACTGTAAAGACGATAGGTAAAACATGACCAACAGTACTGACTTGTGATTAAAGAAAGTTTTATTGATTTTCACTTACTTTTTAATTAGATGATTGGGGAAATGTGTGATCCCTCAATTTGAGCGCGTCGCGGCTTTTTTTGACATCTTTGCACTCTCGCCAACCATAAAAATCCCTAAACTTAATGTCACTAGAAATAATTACCGGGTGGCACAAAAAGTTATGTTTATGTAGGTACACTGTGTCCCAAACATGCCGGCCCCTTTGAAAGGCTAAAGTCTTTCGAAAAAATGAATGTTTTGTGAAAATCTATTTTGCACTGAGTTCACACAATGTTAGGTAACTTGTGTAAAATTGTCACTACTTAGGAATAACTGTTTGTGTTTTGAGAATGAATGGTTTAGTCTATTGGCAAAAAACAAACTTTGTTGATTGCTCGTTTGAAATGTCCATGTGAGGTTTTCACTTCTACGACCCTAATTATATTATCATGTCCGGGAAATACCGCACAGATACGTCCCAGTCGCCAGTGTAGGGGAGCTAGATTGTCTTCTTTAAGTAAAACGAGACTACCAATTTTAACCTTGTCACTGGAAGGTTGCTGACACCACTTGCTTCTTTGTTGAAGTGAAGTCAAGTACTCAGACGACCATCTCGCCCAAAAGTGTTGATAGAGTTTTTGAATGTGAAGCCAGCGAGTCAAGTGGTGTACTGGAGTGTCAGCGTAGTTTGGATCTGGTGTACTAATGAGTGAGTCTCCTATAAGGAAATGTGAAGGGGTAAGGACAGAAAGGTCATTTGGGTCAGAAGATTGAGGAATTAATGGTCTGGAGTTTAGACAAGCTTCTGTTTGAACCAAGAATGTGTAGTATTCTTCATATGTAAAAGTTCCAATTCCAGTTATGCGTTTAATGTGGTACTTAAAAGACTTAACTGCTGCTTCCCACAGTCCTCCAAATGTGGGAGATCGTGGAGGAATATAGTGCCATGTTATATGTAAATTTGTTACAAAGTTTACAACTTGATTCCAATGATCTTCTGAAGAAATAATGTTAATAACGTTATTAAGGTCCTTGTTAGCTCGAACGAACGTTGTTGCATTATCCGAGTAAATATGTGAAGGTTTTCCTCTTCGAGACATAAATCGTTTAAGTGTTGCCAAAAAGGCCTCTGTGGTGAGTCCTGTTACTAACTCCAAATGAATGGCTTTGGTACTGAGGCAAACAAATACTGCAATATAAGACTGAACTGTGTGTACTCTACCACGCCGGTGGCTTTCCTTGATTAAAACCGGACCAGCATAATCTATGCCTACGCTGAGAAATGGTCTTGAAGGAGTTACTCGAGGGAGTGGTAAGTCGCCCATAAGGGGGTTGATAATCTCAGGTTTGTGTCTGAAACATGTGGTGCATTTTCTTAACACCTTTCTCACAACTCTTCTGCCAGACAAGGGCCAGCATTTTGTTCGCAGGGAAGATAGCACAGCTTGTGGACCTCCATGCAATAATTGCAAATGTTCATTCCATATAATAAGTTCTGTCATTTTGTGTGTTGATGATAGAACCAATGGATGCTTTTGTGATTCAGGTAAGTTTGCATTTTTTAATCGTCCTCCGACTCTGACAAGTCCTTCTTCATCTAGGTATGGATTTAGATTAAGTAATTTGCTATTTGATTTTACTTGATTGTATTTCTGTAGTGCAACAATGTCTTCTGAAAAATCCTCCTGTTGTGAAATCTGTATCAATTTGTTTAACGAGTCATGTAGTTCTTGTGCATTTAAATGTCCTGTCTGTTTGTTTTCTTGATTTCTGGCATTTTGAAGAAATCTCAGGCAGTAAGCAAATACTCTTTTTAGTTTTGTTATTGATGAATATTTGTCAAAAATGTCAAATCCGGTAACAGTGACTGTCAAGCTTTTTTGTGGTCTTCTTTCAAGGTCTTCTTCATTATGACACTGCTGTTGAGTTAATTGTGGCCAATTGTCCTCGTCTTTTTGAAGCCATTGAGGTCCCTTCCACCATAATTGATTGTGCACAATTTGATATGGCATGAGGCCCCTTGAAATCAAGTCTGCAGGGTTATCCTTTGTCGGTACGTGATGCCAATGGTCATCTTTGGTGGTTTCTTGGATCTGTGTAACTCTGTTGGCCACAAATACCTTCCATGTGTTAGACTGGGATGATAACCAACATAAAACAATGGTTGAATCTGTCCACAGATGTACCTTGTTAATTTGGAATGGCAATGCATTTTTTAATTTAACAATAAGTTTTGACAGTAGATGTGCTCCACATAATTCTAATCGAGGTATTGATTGTGTTTTAACCGGTGCGACTCGTGACTTGGAGGAAAGTAATTGTGACGAATGAGTGCCATCTTCATGTGTGATTCGAATGTAAGCACAAGCTGCATATGCTTCTTGGGAAGCATCGCTATACCCATGTAATTGAATTTCCTTTACATCTCCACGTGTCAAAGTGTAAGTAACATTTCTGGGAATCTTTAATGTGTTTAAAACTGGTAACTGGTCTTGTAACTGAATCCAAGTCGTATATTCTGAAATAGGCAATGGGTCATCCCAATCCAGACGAATTGTCCATAACTTTCTTAGTATTAGTTTAGCTGTGAGTATCACAGGTCCAATTAAACCCAAAGCGTCAAAAATTTGTGCAATTTGACTTAAAATTGTTCGTTTTGTGACCTTTTTATTTTTATTTTGATTAATTGAAAACATAAAGCAGTCCTCAATTGAGTTCCAAATTAATCCCAGAGTTTTTGAGCTCTCTAGTTTATCCTGGGGAAGCAAGTAATTTTCTAAATTTCTATGTTCCTTGTCAAATATGTCAGAACTGTTGGTTCTCCATTTTCGCAACTCAAAACATCCTGATTTTAAAAGTAAGCTTAACTGTCTGTGAAGTTCCTTGGCTTCTGAAATGCTGGATGCTCCGGTTATTAGGTCGTCTACATAAAAATCTTGAAGGAGAATGTTAGCTGCCTTAGGAAATTCTATGCCATGGTCCTGTGATAGCTGCTGTAAACTTCTGATTGCCAAAAATGGTGCTGTGGTTAAACCATAAGTCACTGTAGTTAAACCATAAGTTTTAATATCCTCCTCAGGGTTGTCCCGCCATAATATTTTTTGGAATTTTATGTCATCTGCATGTACTTTTACCTGCCGATACATTTTTTGAATGTCTGCTGTCAGTGCATATGCATGAAATCTGAATCTTGTCAAAATGGTGAATAAGTCATCTTGTATAGTTGGGCCTTTCATTAGTGTATTGTTTAAGGATAGTCCTGAGGTTGTGGAACAGGAACCATCAAATACGACTCTTAGCTTAGTTGTTAAACTGTCATTTTTTAATATTGCATGGTGTGGTAGAAAATACCCAGAATCCTCTTCAGGTTCGACTAGTTTCATGTGATTCAAATTTTGGTATTCATCCATAAAATCTTGATATTGTGTTTTAACATTGGGATTCTTGGAAAGTCTATTTTCTAGACTCTCATGTCGCTTTAATGCAATTTTATGTGAGTCTCCAAGTTTATTTGGATCTTCTTTGAATGGTAGTCGAACGATGTATCTTCCATCAGAGTCCCTGGTGTGTGTCTGTTGAAAATGAGCTTCGCAGTCTTTTTCTTCCTGTGTGAATATAGGTTTAGTTGTAGATATCTCTTCTATCTCCCAAAATTTCTGGACTTGATCATTTAATGCGTTTGCTGAATGGTGTACAAAGAAGCAGGTTTGTGGTGTTTCTATGTCAATTTTTCCAGATAGGAGCCATCCAAAGACTGTATTTTGTAGTGTGGGATGATTTTTTGTTTTTATTTGTCCAACGCAGAGTAGATCCATGTATATTTCTGCTCCAATCAGCATGTTTATTTCATTTGACTTTTGAAAGTCTGGATCTGCTAACTGTAAATTGCTGGGAATGTGAAAATTTTCCAAATTTATGTTTACTACTGGGAGGTTACTCGTAATCTTGGGTAACACCATAAAATTAAGTGTTCTTTGAAACGAATTTATTCTTGACTTGATAGTCACTGTGGCTGTCTCTGTGATGTGAGTTGTAGTATTTCCAATACCATTTATGGGTATTTTTGTGCGTGTTTGGGTTATGCCCAAAAAGTTAAGAGTTTCCTTTGTAATAAAGTTAAGCTCAGAACCTGAATCTAGGAGAACTCTGCATGTAGATCGCTCTCCATTATGATTAAATACTTCGACTACTGCTGTAGTCAACAAAACAGCTGAATGTCTGTCCTGCATGGAACATAGTGAAGTTCCAGTGAAATGAGAATCAGATTTATTTTCTTGACAATTTTGATTTTCATGTGTGTTGTCATGTCGTTGAAAATCTATGTGTACCAGTGTGTTGTGTTTCTTTGAACATTTTCTGCAAAATCCTGCTTTGCACTCTTCATATTTGTGATCACTGCCTAGACAGTTGTGGCATAATTTATGTTTTTTCAGTTCAACTAAACGATTGTGTGGATTTAAATTCATAAATTTGTCACAGGCATAAAGTCTATGTTGTGCCTTTCCACAGACTATACATTTCTGTGTTGATGTATCATTCTGTGGTGCTGAAAAAAATGAATTCTTGTGTGTCATTCTAATTTTTCTATCTCCTGATGGCTGATATTGATATTTTGGTGAAGGCGCGTTAGATCCTCTGTGCAGTGTCTCTAACAAGTTACATTTTTGCTGCAAAAATTCAGTAAAGTTTTGAAAAGTCAGTTTAATTACGGATTGTGTTTGTTTGGATTCCCATTCTCGTTGTGTCAAACTGTCTAGTTTGGATGAAAAGAGGAAAAGTATGAGTGAATCCCACTGTTCTGTAGGTTCACCAAGAGCTGTGAGTGCTCTAATGTGTTTTTGAATTGTATCCAAAAATCTTCGTAATTGTTCAAAATTTTCCTTCGGAACTGGTGTTAGTTCGAATAAAGCTTTAATATGTGTCTGTGTGATCAGTTTTTTGTTTTCGTAGCGCTCATTTACTAAATTCCATGCTGTCTGGTAATTCTGTGATGATGTCTCTAAATTTATTAAAATACCTTGTGCATCCCCTATCAGTGAACTTCTTAGATAATGAAATTTTTCAATATCGGATAAAACATTATTATCATGGATTAGTGCAGTATACGTATCCTGAAAAACGTTCCATTTATCATATGACCCATCAAAAGGCGTTAATGTTATTGGTGGTAATTTTACTTGTGACCGAGACTGTGATGTCGGGATGGAAAAAGTTTGTGATGGTTGACTTAGTGGTATAACTTGCCTTTGATTGACAGGGTCTTTATCCAAGAAAGATTCTGCAGAACTTAACAGCTGATAATAACTTTGTTCAAAAGAACTGCGTTCTTGTTCTGCACTTATTTTCTCATCATTTGTGTTTCCTAATAAAGATTCTATTTCGTCTTGAATTAGTTCAAACTCTTCCAAGAATGAGCTAGCATTCGTCCTTCTAATTTTTATTTCCGTGAAATTTGGCGCAATTTTAACCTGTTCTAAAGTTAAATAGTTAGAAAATCTAGTCAATTTTGCTTTGATAGCTGCTCTTTTCCTTATTAAATTATCCATTGTGATATGTTTACTTTAAGGAAGGAAAGGAAAACAAGAAAGGATGTGAGACTCGCTTACCTCTAGATATTAAATCTTCCAAACGGGGAAAAACCGAAAATCAATGTTTACACGTGCCCAGCTGACTTTGACAACCACGCCGGAAACCACTAATAATCCAATGTTTACAACTGAACAGCTGATCTTGACAACCACGTGTGTTTGAATGTCACAACCTGCGCGCACGGCTTTTCGTGACCTCGGGTGGCGATGCAACGAATCAAATCTCGAAATACGTCACGGAAACTTTCTGTTCGGAACCGTTCGTACTCGTTTTCAACTTTGTTAGAACTTGTTTAGTTTGAATAAAAATGTTTTTATGTGAAAAAACACTTTTTTGGCTTTTGAACACTTCACCTTAATATGTTGGTCACTATTTTATTTATGAAAGGTTACCGTATCCGGTTCGTACGGACCACTAAAATGAAGACGCCGAATGTGTATCGCGAATTCCGTTCTATGTGATTTTCTTAATTATTTCGATATCGCGGACTGTAAAGACGATAGGTAAAACATGACCAACAGTACTGACTTGTGATTAAAGAAAGTTTTATTGATTTTCACTTACTTTTTAATTAGATGATTGGGGAAATGTGTGATCCCTCAATTTGAGCGCGTCGCGGCTTTTTTTGACATCTTTGCACTCTCGCCAACCATAAAAATCCCTAAACTTAATGTCACTAGAAATAATTACCGGGTGGCACAAAAAGTTATGTTTATGTAGGTACACTGTGTCCCAAACAGTATTGAAAGTGCATTATCTCGGATTCTCATCATGGTTTTAATTGTATGAGTAATACAGGAGTCAAACTGCTTAATATTACCAAAGAAAATTAAAGCTACGCAAATATGCACCTTCTCGATAGGAGCATACATGTTAAATAAATGTAAACTTTTTTCTTCAAACATACTGAGGTTCATTCATTCACAGAAAATACACTCACCCAGTCCGTCTCCGATGTAGCTCGATTAAACTCGATAAAATTTATATTTTTAATGTTTCTCCTAAAGAAAAATAAGACGCCCGCTCAGAATAAGTTTTAATTTTTAAGACTAAAATGTCCGCGTCATCACAACTTCATCTTTCCCATTTAAAAAATTATGTAATTTTATAAATGTTGAATCCGACTGAGCCGAAATTCACGATTTTTACAGAAAACTCCATTTTCCGCTTATATTTTCGATTGCAATCCCCAAAAAACACTTTTAAATATACACCCCACACTCCTACATGTCGTTTATTGACATAGAAAATGGGAATCGCAAGAAAAGTATTTATTTCACTTGATTTCCTGAATTTGAGAGGATAGAGAATGATTTGCAGATTTTCCCCACAGATTCGAACTATACTTACTTCGGTTCGAGGGCTTTAGCTCCAAGTGAAGTCACTGCATAAGAGAGATTTACCTCGATTTCTATTCCTTTCCAATAAGGGTTTTATTTCCGATTTGACGATCCGGAGATTTTTTTACCATTCAATCGATTTCGAGTGAGCCTTCGAAAATTTGGTTTAAATTTTTAAAGTGCGGATATAGAACTATACAGCGTGTCCGAAAAATACGTTTACTTTTAAGGTCAAAACAGTTCTTAGGTATGTCTAGGGATGCACAAAATTCAAGATACATCGATATATCGAAAATCGATGCATCAAATTTCTATCCATCAATGTAGCAGAAACATCGACCTTAAATCATCGATGTTCAAAAACATCGACTGAAAAACATCGATATACAGTG
Organism: Polydrusus tereticollis; assembly: GCA_963920685.1. Classification (NCBI taxonomy): domain Eukaryota; kingdom Metazoa; phylum Arthropoda; class Insecta; order Coleoptera; family Curculionidae; genus Polydrusus; species Polydrusus tereticollis. Next base: position 204,179,508 of record OY987326.1, read on the forward strand.
TGTCCACGGATTGACTATCGAAGAAGAAAAACTTTTTTATTTGTGGGTTTATGAAAAAAAGTTATTTTTCATAAAAACTCCTGCTTGTTTTCAAACGACCAAAAAGCATATTATTTTTTCAAATTTATATACCGGGTGTTCAGAATTTAGAAAAATATAAAAAAAGCTAAGAACAAAGTACCCTTATGTGTAAAGATAGGATAAAAAAAAAATTAGTAAAAGTTGTTGTCGTTGAAAACCTACGTCTCATTACCAAGTTTTGACTTATTAGCTAAATGTACAGAGAGCGGCAAAAAGTTCCAACTCATAAAATATGATTTGATTTAAATTAACGCATTTTGCAAATTAGTTAGTTTTTGAAGGTATTATTCTGTAAAATCTTCATCTTTATACAAGGAATTGTCGAAAACGGCTAAGTAACTACCTACCCATATTATTAAAAAATCAATACGTTTTAAAATAAAACCGTGCACTATTTATAATTAAAAGAATTTATTAGAGAACGAATGAAGAGTAAAAAAATTTCTTAAACAAATATAAGTAAAAGAAGGCAGGTTATCAGCAAAAAAAAACTATTCAAAGGTTTCTCCACCAACCGCCTCGCATCGTTTGACTTTCTTAATAAATGCTTTATATGCGTTTCGTATCTCTTGCAATGGTATAGCTTGAATCGCTTCTCTAATTCTAATTTTTAAATGATCAAGATCAGGTTCCAATTGAGATGCATACACTTTCTGGGTAAGGTAGCCACACAAGTAAAAATCCATTATTGTAAGGTCGGGACTTCTTGGCGGCCAAGGGATTGGTCCATATCTCCCAATCCAGCGCTCCGGAAACTGTCGATTGAACCATTCTCGCACAATAACAGTGGAATGCGCAGGATGACCATCTTGTTGAAAATATGCAGTTCGCCTGTCAATAAGTGGCATATTATTTAAATAATGAAAACAATTGTATTTAGCATTTCTAAATAACTATGCGGATTCATATTTGCTTCAAAGAAGTACGGTCCAATTATTCCGTTGTACGTAACTGCACACCAAACGTTAACTTTCTTGGAGTACTGTCTTCTGCAATGAATTCAAAAATGGGGATTCTCAGTTGACCAGTAACGTAGATTTTGAGAACTAACCACTCCATTAGTTGAGAAAGTAGCTTCATCGGAAAAAATAATATTATGAAAAAAGTTTCTATTTTGTAAGTATTTCTGACCAATCCATAAACAAAAATCAAGTATTTTTTCATCATCATTTGCTTCTAGAGTATGAACAAATTTAGGTTTATATGGCCTGATTTTATTAGCTTTAAAAATTATTTGCAAATATGATTTACTAATGTTTCCAATTTGGGATGCTCTGATCCTTAGCGATGTTTTGGGAAAATGCCGAACGGAATCCAGCGCAATAGTTGCCCCAATATTTTCTTCTTCATTGATAGGAGATTTTTTCTTTTTAATATTTAAAACGCTTCCTGTTCTTCTAAATTTTGAAACAATAGATTTAACTGATATTCGGTTAATGGTAAGATTTGGCCATTTCTCATTAAACATTCTTGTTACATACGAGTATGAGATATTTTCTCCTAAACCATAACATTGGACAATAAATACTTTTTGTTCTAACGTTAGCATTTTTTTTCACTGTCATAAATTGAGCAATATGGCATTGACAACATTTTTAATTTGTTAAATACGTCGCTCCGCAATGACAATCGTCCATTGTCATCGACACGTATACTATAAAGAGTTTACAGAATAATACCTTCTAAAGACTAACTTATTTGCAAAATGCGTTAATTTAAATCAAATCATATTTTATGAGTTGGAACTTTTTGCCGGTCTCTGTACATTTAGCTAATAAGTCAAAACTTTGTAATGAGACGTAGGTTTTCAACCACAACAAATTTTACTAATTACTTTTTATCCTATTTTTACACATAAGGGTGCTTTGTTCGTAGCTTTTTTCATACTTTTCTAAATTCTGAACACCCGGTATATAAATTTGAAAAAATAATATGCTTTTTGGTTGTTTGAGAACAAGCAGGAGTTTTTATGAAAAATAACTTTTTTTCATAAACCTACAAATAAAAAAGTTTTTCCTCTTCGATAGTCAATCCGTGGACACACTGTATATCAACTTTATTAATGTATTTTTTATTGTAAAATATGTATTTATGTTTTTTCTTTGGAACAAAAAACTTTAATTTTGCACTTGCTAAATGTTGGTTTTTATGGCAACATTGGCAATAACAATGGCAACCATAGACATGAAGGACTGGACAGTGCCATCCGTATCTTAGGTGTTTACTAAAGTGGCCTTCAAAGAAGAAATACAGCTTGTGGTACACTAAAAAAACAAATCCTTTGAACCACGGAATTATGATATTCAGCAAAGAGCTTTTCGGTTTTAAATAGGTCCAAATGCAAAGTCTCTTAAACCAAATCCCTAACTCTCTTAAAAACAATCGCGGATTTTTTCTTATGAGTATAGTTCATTCTATTGATGTAATGGCGAAATTTCTCTTATTCTAAGAACAACCAAATCAAATTGTTCTCGACTTAAGATCTTTCTCTTGATAAATATCTAGTACCAAAAGCTTTCGGGCTTGGCTTAAAAGAATTATTCTTGTTCCAAATACCGAATTGGTTTTAATTAAAATCTTTCTCTGGGTCCAATAGCATTAAACATCTAGTGCCAAGAGCTTTCGGACTTGCCTTAAAAAAAATTGTTCCAAGAGGGTAGTTTACTACGTTTGGGCTGTAGTGAAACCATCCTCAGGCAATTTTTTTAAATTTCAAAAAAATACCATAAAACGAAAAAAAAAACTGATATTTAGAAAACGAATTTATTACAAAAATAGAAATTATTTATACATGTTTTGTATAAAAAATCGACTTCACAAAACATACCGCCTAACTGATGGCCATAGAAAATCCCATGTAAATTGGGCTTCCCTGATAGTTTTACAGCAAGTATTAGAAGTATTAGACTTTTTTGAAAGTCCTTGTATGTTTGACTTGCATTCCATTATTTAGTCCATTAAAATTTTACGCTCGATTTGACATGACACTATCAAATTACTGGTGGTTTTATGAGCTGTATGTCATTTTTTTTATCGATTTTACGAAGCTTTTTCCAAATAACTTTTACTTGTTTTATATCAGAAAAAAATACAATTTGGTGTGCGAGTTCATCATGCCAGGACCTTGAAAGGAGCCCAATCCAATTTTGCTGTAAAATTATTAGGAGAGCCAATATTTGAAGGTAGCAATACTTACATGGGATTTCCTTCGGCCAGTCTGGCGGTGCACCACCCGGTATAGTCTACATTTTCAAATAAACGTTATCTCTATTAAACTTATTAAAAGATAATAAAGAGCCCTTCAAATTTCGACAGCAAATGGCCCAGATAGAACTGGTCTGAATATTCTTTCACCGGCGCCATTGTACCGTACCCTTTGCACACACGAAACCACACCCACTTCTATTCAAATGACGCGTACAGACTACGGAATAATTGCGGCCAGATGCAGCTGTATCGGTGTCGCGTCGTACCAAATTGTGAGTTGTAGTGGGGATTGTTGTTCTTGCTCCAAAAGCGGCCAAGTGGAAATCTGGAAATCAACAGGAAAACTTTTTCTTTTGCGCTAAATAGAACTTTACCACTTCACTTCTCAAAATCACGCGGTCTTTTTCCAACAGCGCCTAGGATTTTAAAGCAAAAGCTTTAGATATGAATTCAAAGCATTTATCTCTTGAATGGAATGCTTATTTCCGCGATTTTAAGGCAAGAGCTTTGGATTTTGTCTGAAATAAAAAACATCCAAGAGAAATTCGTTTTTGTTTCAAGAGAACCATTTCTCTTGTTCCAATATAAATTCTCTTAATTCAAATAACATTCGCTTAAAGCAAAATATTTTTCTAGTCTACAAGAAGTGATGCTCAAAAGCAACCCAAGAGCGTTGGGGACTTAGGGCCAAAGCCCTCTATTTTTTCAGTGCTCTAATGCACGTCATTTAGAAGCCCATTCGACTATACTATTTGTTTTATTCGACCCCATAGTAAAAATCCATGATTGTTAGATCCGGAAATCTGGGCGCCATACCAGCATTCATCTATCGATTTTTCTTGAACAACCTCATTCACTCGAAAATCTGAAAAAAATATTGGGCCGTATGGTATGTCGTGCACTAACTGATTCAAATATTTAAATAAGTATGTTAAGTTTCCCTGAATAACATATGGCGCAATTACAGGTCGAGCAATATAGCATGAGCTTTGACCTTCGGGTGCGCAGTGGAAATTACAATAGCTATTCTCTGTCGTACACTGACTTTCCTTCTCTGTCATCTATATACACATCCTGGAGCTCAAGCTAGAATGCGCGCCTTTTACATCATTCAAATTAAATTAATTTGGAGTTTACTCAAACAGATATTGTTCTGCTATAAGCCAGCGGATGTTTAGTGATGTCTTAATTTACTATGGATACTATAAGTTTTCAAAGCAATGATATTAACATTGCTACTAAGTATTGTGACCCAATAAAACTTTGTAAAAATTCCAAAATTCATTTCAGTCTTCAAACTTCCGTATTTCCTAATTTATTCTTTGGTCCGAAAACAACTCTCACCCCTTTTTTCTTTTATCAGTACATCGGCATTAACTCACTTTGCGCCCACGATCATCTTTCAAGTCTTTGTCCAAAAAGCTGTCGGATTTTCAACGGTCGAGGCGATAAAATCTTAAAACTGTTTTCAAGAAGACCGTAAAACGCAAAAAGCCACAATTTATGAAGAGGGTTGCAAGAAGAATTTATGGCGTGATATTTGAAGTGCGCGAATATTTCGTAGTTTGTGTAATGGTAAATTTTTGCGGACGATTTCAACTTATGTTATGGTGGCGTGCTACGGAATTTATGTGAAAGATTTCTGAGAATTTGTACAAAAATACGCAGCAGCATGAGCATTATGTCTAATCCGGCGTCTAATCTGTAAAGCAACTATTTTTGTTACAAGATATTCAAAGTTATATACCTATAATAATAAATGGTGAAAATTATCACTCACGTTGCACAAATTAAAGTTTTTATTTAGAAATTCGACATTGCTGCTTCTTCAAAGGAGTTCACTTTTCTGTTCTTGTTTGAAGAGCCATGCCGAGTTTCTAAATAAAGACTTTGATTCGTGGAAAGTGTAAAATTATTTTTATTATATTTTATATTATTAATTATTCATATATTATTTTATTAATTTCAGCTCTAAACATTGAAAAAACAAAGTATATAGCGTTTACAAAAATCAATGTTAATCGTCCACATTTCAACCCCATTAGAATTGATAACTTTAGTGATTTGATTCATGAAACAAACTGTGTAAAATATCTAGGTGTATTAATTAATCAAAATTTGAAATGGGATAGTCATATTGCCTACTTAAATAAGAGAGTTAGAAAATTGCTTTATAAGTTTTATTAAATAAGAGATATATTAAGTAAAGGCCTCTTACTTTTAGTTTACCGATCATTGGTTGAATCATTGCTGAAGTATGGTATATATTGGTTTGGGGTGGACTATACACGAATAACCTTAACAATTTAAACATAGTACAAAATTACATTCTAAAAATTATTTTAAAGAATAACAAACTATACCCTACCAAACTTTTATATCAAGATGGAATATGTAACATCAGATCTCTGTATTTTCATTATTTGTGTATCTTCATATATAGGCAAAATAGGCATCCTATATATCCCTAGGAATTACATTTCTCATGACACTGTGACCCGTAGTATCACAAGCGGACTACTACAGTGTACCTACACAAGATTTTAATATAATTGTAAAAACTTTATTAATGATCATTACCTTCTTTTTATGAAATTAATTGCCGATTAGTCATTTGCAATGGATTGGTTTAGTGTATTTTGCTGTCATGTTTGTATGTATATATTGAGTAGTGCTATGTACTCTTAAATACTTATGGGAAATTATATGCACAAAACAAGTGTTAACTCACTTAGGTCCATTTCTTTTCTTTCTGATTTAGTTAATTTAATGTACCTAACTTAATTCTTACCTACACATTTTTCTGTGATTTAGCTTGTTTAAATGTATAGATTACTGAATTAAGTTTATTTGTATAACACTGTAGCACTCTTGTAAATATTTAGTCATTTTAAACAGTTGTCGCAAACTGTATAAATGTCGCAAACCGCAAAAGTATAAATTGTGTTAAATTGTATTACTATATTAAATTATAAACTAAATTATAAGTTATAAATATTACTATTATAAATTATAGATTAAATTATGAGTTATAAATATAAATATAAATATAAATTTATTATAACTCAAGTGATGATAGATTGCCACCAAGTAAAAGCCAAATTAAAAATTCAGAGTAGGTACTTGACAAATAAAATTTCACATTAAGAAACAACGATCACTGAGATCAATTTTTATCTTTGGAAACCCAATAAATGTTTCTCTCACCCAGGAAATAATTGCAAAAGAAAAACGATACAAATTAATATAAAAATCTTTTAATTTTACCCTACAGTCTATTATTTACATTTATTACTTATATGAGATCTATGGTAATAATGGCAATATTATAATAATAATAATTACTATCAGCTGTTACACGCAGATGCAATGTAATGCTAATAATTCTTTAAATGCATCTAATTATTAACCGACCATGGAAAAGGTTAGTCGTGACTGGCAAGCGGTATAACGTGCAATTATCAGTTATATAAAATATGATAATGTATTGCTCCATTGTCATATTCGCTCAAGAGTGATAATAAATTATATCACTGCAGAAATACAATTAGAAAACATACCTAAAGTGACTATTTGGCTTACGCCCAAATGTACTCATGTACGGTCAAGTGGAATCAATGTAGACACGTTTAGTAGTAGTTATCTGTTTAAATTTACCCCTAAATTTAAAATACCAGCCAATGAGGGATGGATAAGCATTCTTTTAATAAAGTACAAATAATTGAAGGATAGGTTTGTAGAGTTCTGCAACCAAAATAATGTATTTTTTTGATTTCAGTACGTACAGGGTGTTTCATTAAGGTCGGCCACCGGCCATATCTCGGGAACTACTGGGCATAGAAATTCAGGAAAAAAAAATCACTACTAAAGTGGCCATGAGAAAATCCTGGAAGTAACATTTAAGTTCCGCACTTTGCCGCAAGGGGGCACAATTGAAAAGTAAATTTTAAAATTTTGGATATCTCCAAAAATTCCACGTTAAGGTATACCTTTGATAACACCATTAAAAAGCCTGGACAATTATGCATTATTTTGGTCCTAAACTCATTGGCGTGACGACTTTAATAGGAGTGGGGGAAGCTGTTGAAAGTGTAATAATTTAAATCGCTGTAACTTATAAACGACTTACCCGATTTTAGCAAACTAAAGATTGTTTGGAAGAGAAATGTAAATACTTTTAACTCTCGTATTCGGTGGTTCATGATAGTTCTCAATAAAAATGCTAGAGGGCGCAATTTGCAATAATAACAGATTTTCCCCCCAAGTAAACATTTAAAATCGAATTTTTTTAGTTTCACCAGTGACATCCCATGCTACTTGATTTTCAAAATATTCTAAAAATTAGGCGGATATGGCTAATATAAAGATCTTCTTCTGTCCTCTAACTCTTGGGATAATATGGTGGCATCATGGCTCAATCGCTCGGACTGTGGTTATTCATCCTTCTCTGTCTGTTCTTGTATTCCATGATCAATAATTTTTCTGGCCTGATTCACCCAACAAATCGGAGACCTTCCTCTTGGTCGTTTACCATTCATTTTTCCCTCCTCTCCAACCCGCCCGTTGTTCTTGATATGTGTCCGACGTATCTTAAATATTATTGGTTTATCTCCGTCGAGTATCGTGTTAGTCTAAGTATGGAGACGAGTACAGTATTCGCAAAACTTTTCTGTAGGCCCACATTTCAAAAGTATCTATTTATCTACGGTTGACAGATTTTAGTGTTCAGATCTCGGCTGCATTAGTGACATTAGGGAAAATTAATGTATTTAAATAATTTTAGTTTGCTATACTGCCACATGACCGTGTCTAACCATATACGAGTTCGTTTCATCGTTAAGTTACGCGCTATTAACAGTCTGCATTTGATATCTTCGTCACAACTTCCTTTATTTGTTATGAGGGATCCAAGATAATTAAACTTCTCGGCGACATCAAAACCACCAATCTCTCTAATATTTGTCGGATGGCGGTCAACGGTCATGACCTAGGTCTTCTTTTGTTTATCGTAAGACTATGCTCTCTGCTAATCCTTTCCAATTTTGCCGTTATCTGAATAGTCTACAATAAATGTATCGTCAGCGTACCTGGGGTTTTCTATTTTGCTTCCACCAATCTTTAATCTAAATGGTTCTTACTAAGTGTTATTAACCCTTACTATTCCAGGGCTGCTTTCATAGAGATGTCTGAGTAGTAAAATTAATTGATCTGGAACTCCCATGTTCTACAAAACCAGCCCCAGTTCCATCCGTCTCAAACAATCAAAGACCTTTTTGATGATTTGTCAAACATTGGGTATGTGGGACCAGAAAAGCCTTCAATCGGCAATTTATGATATGGAGAAGAATTTTACTTGCATCAGGGTCATTGTTCTCTAGTTACTACAGTCTGTAGGAGAACATTTTTTATGTAATGACATATAGTTTGATATAAAGATCTAAACGAATTAAATATGTAATATTTTAGTTTAGTAGTAGGAGAAAATCTTTATAAAAGCTTACTGCTTGGAAATTGGTGTTCTTAACCAGCACCACGAGATGGAGCCATCAGGTTTTATTCTCTGTTTCATCCCGATTTTTCTGTTTTAAAACAGACGCCGATGCTTTTTCCTTTTGTCAGAACCTATAGCCTCACTGACGAGCTGCTATACCGCGAAACGCGTCTTTGGATGGTTTTGGTAGAAGGAAAAAGCAAGCCCTTGTCATTGTGTTAAGTTTTCGGAAGACGCCCAACTCGGGCATAGCACTGCCCAGCGAGGATTCCTGCAATTGTGACGTTCTGTCTTTGCAGGTTTTCCTCTGATATTTGTGGCTTTATAAGTCTATGTCAGAGGGTGCAGGTATGCTTGGAAATTGGTGTTCTTTACCAGCACCACGAGATGGAGCCATCTGGTTTCATTCTCTGTTTCATCCCGATTTTTCTATTTTAAAACAGACGACGATGCTTTTTCCTTTTGTCAAAACCTATAGCCTCACTGACGAGCGGTTATACAGCGAGACGCGTCTAGGGATGGTTCTGGTAGAAGGAAAAAGCAAACCATCGTAATTTCATAAAAGCAGTTATAAACGCGCGCGTGCCTCAGGATATGAAAGCGCTCGCTATGTAATAGTCCTCAACCTATAGGTATATATTGTACTATTTTATAATCCTGTGATTCTATGGATACTTTATTAAGTTGCTTACTGCATGTTCATTAAATAAATAAATAAAATGCCTAGCCATGTTAAGACCGCTAATATTAAATAAGCATTTTGTCGTTAGATTAGAAGTTATTTTGGTTGTAGCGTGGCAATAGCTGTGTAAACCGGTGGAGTAATTGGTGCATTACTACACTAACATTATGATAATGGATGTCTTTCTTGAGACACCAATATATTACAAAGTAAAACAAGTTTTTGTTGAATGGCGGTCACGTGATAGAAGGTAAATAATTAAAAGTAAAACCACACAAGAGATATGTCTTTTCAATTTAAAATGTATCTATATATCCAGTTTTAATACTAGCTAAAAAGTTATACCACGTTTTACAGGATATGGAATAATAATTAACCAATGACCCGTTTTAAACATACTATACCACATATTATGCATCCAGTTGCATCGAATTTGTTCAGTTAAGACCAATTATTATTAATCTATTTTCGTTTTATTATACATCTACCTCTACTTATATGCAATAGAGTTATTTCATTCGCTTATTACCAATCTTCCAAGTCATAATTTACTTTAAGCCAATTAACACCTAATTAGCCTGGTTTATTTTGAATTAATTAGGATACGTTGATGTCGATGAAATCAGGCTGAAAATACTTATAAATCGACGACGTCGTGTGTACAAACAGATCATTCTCGCGTGCTTTATTTTGTTGAGTTTTCTGACAGAAAAATGTTTAAATGTGATCACGAATTACAATTATTAAGGTTGAGCTAAGAAGCAGAATAACTGGAGTACATAGTATAGCCTTTGCAACCAAATAAATATCTTTATTAGGTGTTTCTTATATACAGGGTGAGTCGGGGGAATGGGCCTAACTCTAAGGGTGTAATCTATGCATCAAAATAATAAGAAAAAACTCAAATGTTGTAATCAAATATTCATTTGTTTTCAAGTTACAGCGTTAAATAAAATAATAATATTGTTAAACCAAAATATCCAGCATTAACATTGTTTTAAAGATCATTGGTTTAGTAAATTTTCAAAAATAACGCCATTGACTTCCAAACATTTCCAGCTTCGTTTAGGAAGGGCGCGCGGGGATCTTCTAATTGATTCGTGCCTTTCTTTAATATTGAGTACAGCATTTCTAATGCGTCTAATTAATGCATCCCTAGTATCTACTTTTACTTTGTAAACCTCAGTTTTTAACCAACCCCATAAATTGTAGTCCAACGGCGTGAGGTCTGGCGATCTAGGAGGCCAACTAATAGGACCACCGCGACCAATCCAAACCCCTGGAAACCTTTGGTCTAAATATTGCTTGACCCGAGGATCGAAATGGGCAGGCGCTCCGTCGTGTTGATAATACATTTCAATTCTGATGTTTAGAGGCATCTCCTCCAGTAGTCCTTGCAATTTATTTTATAAAAAACTTAAGTTGTGATCCCCTGTAAGGCGATTTTCCAAAAGAAAATGTGTTGAAAATACTTTCGACTATTGCGTGAGGATTTTCGTCCGACCATACATGGAGTTTCGATTAATATTGATGCCGTCACGGGTGAATGTAGCTTCATCAGTAAAAAGTATGTGCGGTAAAAGATGACGATTATTAATTATCCACTCACAAATTTGCATACGCTTGGCGTAGTCTCCAGGTTAAAGATTCTATACACGCTGTACATGGTACGGGTGGTATAAGCCTTGCTCGTGAAGCGTATTGATCACTCTTTTTTATGGAAGCTCGTCGTCGCATCTTCTTCTACTAAAGCTAGAACATTTTCTTTTTCTTCTAAATTCTGTTGAATGGCTCGTTCGGATGTTACATTAGCACTTGGAAGCGTTCCGGTCTCGCAGAGTTTGTTGAAAACTTTGATAAAGGTCTTTCTGTTCGGTGTTCTTTCATGTGCAAATCGTTCACGATATTCTTCAGCAGCCGCTGTAGCATTCCCATTACACAAACCATAAATAAAAACCATATTGGCGTATTCCAGGTGTGAATAAATGTGTGGCATTTTATAAAATTAAAATGATACAACTCCGAAAGTTACCGGTGAATCAATGTAACATTTTATACTGACACTAATAGGATAGTGACAGCACAACAATCAAAAGCAAACAATAATAACATTTATTACAGGAAAACTAAATTAATGCAATATTTTGTTTTTGCCTTATAACTTAAAAACAAATGAATATTGGATAACAACACTTGAGTTTTTCTTATTATTTTGACGCATAGATTACACCCTTAGAGTTAGGCCCATTCCTCCCGACTCACCCTGTATAGTTGATGCAAAACAAAAACCGATGCACGTCATACCCTTCGAGTGACGTCAGTTATCGGCAGTGTTGCCTTGTAACCAAAATATCCAAGTGAGGGAATTGCACAGTTTTTTTTTATAAAAGCAAGATAAATATACAAAAATTTCCCATAGTTTATATATTTGTTCATTGCATAATACCTTTTACCATCTACATACATCATAGATCTAACACTTCTTTTATTTTCATCTTGCCAAGAACGACTAATAATACCATTCTGAAAAATCCATGTTTTCTCCAAGAAAACAAATTGGTACAAGAATGCTTCTTTTTCTTTAATATATTCTTTCAAAAATACCAGTCGTTTGAAAGCTACATGGGAAAGTTCCATAAGCCCTCGCCTCAGATCCAAAGCCTATTTTCTTAAAGAGGCTTCTTAAAGAGTTCAGGCGACCATCAAACAGTTTTCTGTCTTTTAATTTCTATAACTTAAAGTTGTCAAAGTTACATGATGTTCTAAAAAAAAAGTTACAGCTTATGAATAACCGATATAAAATATTATAATTTTTAAATAATACAACTTACTTGTGTAAATAGTGTCACGGATAGAACTTGTATCCAATCTTCACACATTTACAACCCTCTTTGAATTGGAACGTTTGTTTTAAGGCGATTCTAATAATTTATTCTCCTTAACTGTTGTTAAAATTGCGCTTACAGTGGAGATATTCAAATTTAGGGCAGCTGCTACACGCTAAAAATTAGTAAAGTAGAAATAAAATATCTAGACCTTAACATACTCTTTAAATTTACTTAACCACTTTACTACTTAAGTGGAAAATCAAGGTAAAATCGCTAAAGTTAGGTAGGTCGTATACAGTAACCAAAACGAAGTACTTTTCCCCATGCAGTTCTTAAGCTAAAATACAAGTCAAATATGCGGTAAACGTTAATATTAGTCGACAAATTTTATGATGTTATAGTGACAATATCGAAACGTCACACCAGTTTCAAGAATTAGGACCCTGGTAGATTTAAAACGCACCACATCACTCCCCATCCCAACCCATTCATAACTCCACTTGACACTCCCGTTAATATATACGCCTCAATTATTTTAACCACAGGAGAGATTATTTAAATATTTCCTCCTACGTACACCCGATAATTCATTACAAGCATTGAAACTTTTATTTCAGACTTAGTCTATTGTTAAGTCTGAACCTTTGTTTGGGGTTCGTTTTTTTTTTAACTTTTCTTTCAATTTCCCCCTTTTCGAACTTTAGCTGTTCATCAAGCCTGAATTCCTAAGGCGATTTTAAATGTCTGAATGGGATATTTGCAGGAAGGTTTTGGCTGTTTGAAGTTTCGCTTATCTGCTCTTTAAAAGGTAAAGTTAAATGGGGTGCTTCGTTGTATGCGATAGTGACAGTTGCATCGTGACATTTTGGTATACTGGGTGATACAGGTTTGGTGTTAGGGGTTGAAAATCGGAGATTTAGTTGGCGACATTGTTTATACATAAGAGTTTTTTTTTTCTAGGAATTAAGCAATAATGCATTAAGGGGTTATTTTCAAAATAAATATTTTTTTTTATTGATGATTATTCATTCTCTACGGCGTGTGCGTGGATTTGCTTGCCAAATGGAAAACTTCTTTATTATCAATTTTTCGAAAAAAAGTTATTCTTTATAAAAAGTTTTGCTTTTAAAATTATTTAGATTGGCATAAGAATTTCTTTTTAATGTTGTACAGGGTGTCTCAAAAAACGAAAAACTTTAATTCTAAATGTGAAAAAACTTTATACCAATATTTATTAACCGGCAAATTGGAAAGAGCGAAAAGCGCATTAAATCGTCAACTAATTTGTAGTATACAGGGCAATGATAAAGTTTTTTTTGAATAGTTACTTAACATTTTTGATAAACAATATGGATAAATAAGCCCCCCACGTTGTTCATCATACACCATACAGAACAACAATAAATTATTGTTTTATTAAGTAAAGTTTTAAATAAAGCCTAATAATTATAAATTAAACTTTTACCTGTAAATAATTAAATGTTAAGGTAAAAACCTGTAAAGACACATTTCACGAATTGACATACATAATAATATGTCAATAAAACTTTTCTAGTTTGTATTTTTTCCTCTAACAATGAGTTTAACTGATCAAGAAAACGTCCAGATTGTTTTAATAGTTGGAAATAATTATCGCACAAATAGAGAAGCAGCCAAAGAATTTAACAATAATCATCCGGAAAGACCAACACCAATAACCCATCAAACAATAAGTAATGTTATGAGTAAATTTAAACGGTGCTCTCCAAACTTTTTTCGGAGAAGAGAAAACCAAGGTCAAAATAATCTTCCTCGCTTATACGATGAAAATGATGAACTTAATGTTTTGCTTTACATCAACGAATTCCCTAAGGCTAGTTTAAGGCAAATGTCTCGAGATTTGGACTTAAAAATCTACTTCATTAGAATGGTTCTAAAAAAAACATAAAATTAAACCTTTTAAGCCAAAATTTACCCATACATTATTACCAGGGGACTCGGAATTGAGACTAGATTTTTCTGCGTGGTTATTAGGCGTTATGGAGGACGATCGCCGTTTACCTTTTAAAATAATTTTTTCAGCAGAAGCTGTTTTTACGACCAACGGTATTGTAAGCTCTCAAAACTTCCGTTATTGGTTAGTGGATAACCCTCATTGGGTTATACAGTGCCGAAACCAATATTCTGAAAAAGTAAATGTGTGGTGTGGTATAGTTGGGGACCGATTGTTGGGACCAATATTTTTTGATGATAATATAAACGGTGGGGTGTTTCTAAATTTTCTAGAAAATGATTTTAGTGATATGCTGGATGACATACCTTTGGCCGGTATACGAAACTTATTGTTTCAGCTAGATGGGGCTCCCGGACATTTTGCATTGCAAGTTAGACATTGGCTGAACAGAAATTTTGCTAAGGTGGATAGGAAGAGGTACAGATGAAGATTTGCGTTTTTGTCATTGGCCAGCGAGGTCCCCGGATCTCACCCCACTGGATTATTTTTTGTGGGGTGTCCTTAAAGAAAGGGTATATAAAAGGCGGCCCCGAGACAGAGAACACCTCAAGAGACGAATAATTCAGAAATGTGCCGGGCTACGGGATATCAACTATCGAATGCCGTCAGAAGTTTTAGAAAAAAAATGATGTATGATGAACAACGGGGGGCTTATTGAAATTTAATCTTCTATGTATATTTGTTCGTGTTTACTGTGTAATTACTAGCAATTGAAAAACTTGTTATGTGTAAATATGTTTATATTATGATTGTTTAATAAATTTTCAATAAGGTTGTAAATTATCTAAATATTTTAATCACTCGGTATATACTAAATTAACCTGCAAATAGTACATTGATGGCTTAATAATAAATATTGCGATGGTATTTATCCATATTGTTGATCAAAAATGTTAAGTAACTATTCAAAAAAAGCTTTATCATTGCCCTGTATACTATGTACAAATTAGTTGACGATTTAATGCGCTTTTCGCTCTTTCCAATTTGCCGGTTAATAAATATTATTGGTATAAAGTTTTTTCACATTTAGAATTAAAGTTTTTCGTTTTTTATAACCTTAAAAAGAAATTCTTATGCCAATCTTAATACTTTTAAAAGCAAAACTTTTTATAAAGAATAACTTTTTTTCGAAAAATTGATAATAAAAAAGTTTTCCATTTGGCAAGCAAATCCACGCACACGCTGTATATTAAGCTGCTTATCAAAAAGATCGTAACATCGTTTTTTCGCCTATTTTTAAACTTCTGTCGTTCGAAGACGGGTGCATCAATTTGAATGAATTTTTCGGATTTTTAAACATTTTGTTCTTCTTAAACCAGCAGCGGTTTATGTCTTAGACCAAAAATTTCAAAAAATAGGGACCGTCTTCTTTTTTTGTGTCGAAAGGGTGCAATTCCAGAAAAATATTACTAATATTTTGAACATCTATCTGCGGTGTAATGGATTGTCTCTTTGTTTGTCGTTATTTTCAATAAAACTTATTTGATAGAAAGCTGTTTTTCCTTATTAAAAAAATAAGAACTTGAAATATTGCACCTAACTTACTTTCTAGTACAGTGTTGGTCAACTTCCTTTAATGCAATACTACCCCAACTCAAAATATGTCACGCATTTCGTTCGTCAGTTTAGTCAAGATTATTGTCATAAATAAAGAAATCAAATTTTAAATGCTTATCATCTTAATCCAAACATTTTAAACAACTTAACGTCTAAAAATTAAAAAATGTAGCTTCATAAGAACAAAGTTACAATGAAATATTTCAAACACGAAAACTTAAAACGCGTTTTTCTCAAAACTATCAATTTTGAGTTGTTGTAGTATCGCATTGAGGGTACGATAATATGTTTGATAAATCAATGTCATACAACTTAATGCCTACAGAGTGAAAATTTGGTTTTGTGTATTGCAAAGTAAATTGTAAAAAAAAACTGTACAATCAACAAACCTCGGGAGCATGATCCATACGACACCGCCATTATAAAAATGTTTCTCTCCTTGAAAGTAAAGTCTAAACAGCGAAAATAAGTTCTAAAACACTTGAGAAACCATCTTTATACGATAACTCAATTATGCAAACTAAATCGTTTTTGTTGTCAAATATTACTGTTCGAACGAACTTGTTCAAATGCATTAAAGCAGTTGATATGGAAAATTTCATGGCATTATGTAAAACATATTCGTAAATCGATCAAAAGCAAATCGTCCGGAACTTTGGAAATCCTTCGGGAAATCATCTATTCTCATATTTTACGCCTTTTTTCCTTCAAAATTGCAGATTTAGGTTTTAAGAAATATCTAAGGGAAAGACGAATCGTATATTTTTATTGTTTCGTTATTTATAATGGTTTGGGATGAGGGCATATTATACTTCATTAATCATTTGGAGGAATACAGTTTCTCCTCTGATATTTTACCATTTGTCGGTAACTGTCAAGGATGCAATCAGGGAGTGATTTCATCTTAATCACGACCAAACAATATTTTCGATTTCGGCGCTATTTCCTTTCCGCTGACTTCATCAACTAAGGCTTCTCTTAAATTTTGTCTTTTTCTACTTTATTGACTTTGACTTCGGGAACTGACAATTAACTAACGGGAGAACATCTACCGTGCAATTTGGTCGTAGAAAGACGAGTTTTGAATGTGAAGCAATGATCACCAGAATAAAACGAATGAAAGCAGCCAAACCGAGAATGGTTTGTGTACCACACTCGCATGTCCAGTTATAATTTTGGGGCGTTTACGTTATTAGTGGCAAAAAACGGACTTGAAAATAAATATGTCTACTTGTTACGTTGGATCGAGTGTTGGATGTAATGTAAAAAAAAACGTTTGTTACATTCTGGGAAGATATAGGGAATATTCATGAAGGCATGTGAACTGCCCTCAACATGGGTAGGTGTTGACGCCGCCGTTATATGCTTGCGCCAAACATAAATTGTTTACTGTATTTCCATAGGTTGCTTGGTTCAAAATATGCCAGTTGAAATAAAAGGTTTTTTTCTCACACAAAATATATCTATTTACTTCTGGTTTTTCATTTACTCATCTTCACATCCGTTCTGCGTAGGACCAAATGCTTTTTTTACTTTTACAACTTAGTATGCTAACTACTTACTGCATTAAAACAGTTATACAATTTAACATCACTAAACAAACAATAATATCGGGATTTAATACTATAGTCTTAAACTATTGAGACTTTATCGCATCTACAGACTTGAGACTGCTTTTTACAAAAGTTAAACAAGACTTGTGTCGTCGTATAAGAACTACGTTCGTGTACCCTCGGGTATTCACACCGCAAATTGACCAAGTTATTTCAACAAATAAACGGAACTTTGAGTTGGGGTGTACTAATCACATTAGGTACACCTTCGGGATACAGTATCGCGAATTTTCCAACCTCTTTCATGGCTTGAATACCATATAATCCACGAACCCTGTATAAAACCCGCGAGGGAGGCTTGATACGGAACTGATTTAAGTCTGGATACAATAATCACATTAGTATATCTACGGGATAATACCGCGAATTTACCGACTTAATTACTTGGCTTTTGTGCCGTGAAAATCAACCAATCTCGCGTAAAATGGCGCGAGGGAGCCCATGCAGTTTTCACGAAGACTGCTTCGGAACTGAATTATCAAAACATGCCAAGTCTTATGTGTGATATAACATCTCTCTTTCTCTCGAACACACCGCAACATCCTGTCATACCGTTTCAACCAATCACGCAAGGATATCTAGTTGCCTCCCAATAAACCCTTTTTACACTGAATTTACTTCGCTTGTATTGTTTGATACGCGGCCTCTCGTTTGTTGCTTGCCGCAAACTTAGGGAGGCCATCTTGGTTTCCGCTTTCTGCGAATATTCTAGGAAACCACTATTGGCAGTTGAAAATACGTTTTATAATTTAACCGAAACTAACGAACTTTTATTATTTGTGGTTTCCATGCACCGACGTTAATTTAACAGGTGGTAGGCTGCAACGTTGCCGTACTTTCTCTACTTTGTATTTATACTTGCTCTGGTATTAAATTATGCAACTAGACAACTGAACCTTTCTCCAACAGTAGGATATAATAATTCACCAAGTTCCCCCAAAAATCCTGCTTGCGCCACTAGTAAATGTACTTTTAATAAAAATTCCGATCGCGAGAAGAAACCGCACTGCACAAAATACCCGATAAGAAAAGTATTATTGATTTTTCTGCCGTTTTTGCAGGATTTTTCGAGAAATACCGCTTGGATATTTACATAACCTTTACAAACTCTCTGTTGCATGTTGTTCTCGGAATAAACGAGCGAAAATAAATCCGATCAAAGAGAAAATATTTTTTTTCGTAAACAAATAAAATGGTAAAATGCATGTTTAGTTTGACCGGCCCCGACATAGAATAATAACTTTTCTTGTCATAAAATTGATGGTTTTTACGGAATATTAAACAGGGATATTTTTATATCCAATTCAAATTTACCTCAATACTTTACTTTTTACTGCGCACCGCATAAAAGAAAACTTGCCAGCAAACTTTAATTTATGGTTTTTATTTAAAAGTCATACAGAGGATAAAGAACGTTGTCTATAGTCCGCTGCACGCAGCTGTCACTACGACGTATGGTACGCGTGTTATAGGCGTGCTTATAACTTTTCTGAATATGATTTTTTTTATTAAAAGAACATACAGAATTATATGAGAATAAAATATACTAAACCCAACAGCTCGCACGAGACGTCTCTAAATTTATATGCATGAAAAAATGCAACAGAATGCTACGCTACTGACGATTACTAGCGAACAATCAGCACACGCCTAGAGAAACCAGACACTTGTCATGGGCACAGTACACCAAATATTTTTTGATTATGTGGAACCTGTGTCAACTAAACTGCTTTGTTTGGTTCACTGCCTTAAGTTCATCGCGTTGACCTGTTGCCAGATTTGTATAATTAGAATACATTATAATTTATTAAGATATTCTACGACAGAAATCATAATTATTTCTTCATTAAATTATGTATTGATCTGATAAAAATTTAAATAATTGTTTAATATACCTACATTTTAATACGTTTGCATAGTCTAATAATAATTATATACCTAATGTAATATAAATAATGTCGCCTCTTAAGTTCACTGTAATTGTAGCGGCAAAGTTTTTATATGCATAAAAAACATTTACTTGTACAATATTTTTATTTTGCGGCTTCCTAGATTTGGTAATTGGTATTCAATGAGTCGCTGACAGGAATTGTGAAGCACAGACGAAAATTTTATCCAATAAAATAAATATGAAAAATCGAGTAACGCTTAATTTACTTTTGATTAACAGGACAAACGGACAAACAGTGAAAGATTCGAAAAAAGTGCATGCTTAAAAAGTGAGATCCAAATACCAAAAATCGGTTTTTTTTGCAAGTGCAGGGTATCGCTATGTTTTCGTATATGCCTTTATATTATAGAGTGCTTAAGTGGAAAAACTTTTAAGGCCTTGGATTCAAGCAATCCAGCAATATTTATTTTCGTCGACTTAAAATAAGTAATAAACGAGAAATTAGCTTTGGAGTATCCTGAGGTACGGTCCTTGAACCACTTTTGTTTACATTATATGTTAATAATATTTTTAGTATTCCCATTAAAGGAGATATAATTAGCTTTGCTGATGATACGGCAATATTCTATCGCGACACCTGTTGGTCTTCACTGAAGCGTGGGATAGAGTCCGACTTTGGCCTTATGGTTGATTTTTTCAACATAAAAAAAATTAACTATATATTGGAAGACCTGTTTCCTACCCTTTTGTTCATATCAAGTCAACCTTCCTTTGTTCTCTGTCCTTAGTGTTATACATTAAAGTAAAGACTATCAAATAGATGAAGCTCAAGACGGTGTAACTAACTTGGATGTTAGTATTGACAGTCAACTAAGATGGGACAAACATAAACTTTGTAGTGAGGAACATTAGAAGTTTGAATCCCAAATTTAGGATTTATAGAAAATTGTTTAACACTAATCAACTAAGGTCTTAAAAACCAATAACTATTTGAAGAGACTTAAGATAACGCAGAAATGGATTTTAAAGATCATACTTAATAGGACTTATTTTTGTCTAAGTGACAACCTGTAATATGAAAGCGGTATATTTTATGTCTGCCAGTTGTTTTACAAGAAACTGGCGGTAATTCAATATTGCAAAGTTAAAAATTATTGTTCTGTCCTATTACACCATAACTACTTAACACGTAATAGAGAAAACAAAGCGTTAGTACCTCAGTTAGTACTCAAAATGAAGAAAACCATTGGACAACGTTCCCATTTATATCTTTCTGCAAAATATTTTAACAATATTCGTAATTATACAGTGAGGACCAGAAGTCCTGCATAAATTCGATAAAAAATTAGTGATGCATTTTTCGGAAAAATGCTTAAATACGTAAATTTTTATTTTCATTTGCGCATTTTTTGACGTGAGTTTAGTATGCAGGGTGACACATGTTAAAGATATGACATAATTTGTTATTTTTCTTATGGAACACCCGTATATTTTTCGATTTTTCAATTCTAGTAGACATTCTAAACATATCTGGTATAGCATACCCTAGGTCTAAAGTGAAAGATTATCGAGAAATTTTCGATTGAATAAAAAAGACTAAGTTATAAATTGGGGGTATCAAAGCTTAAAATATTAAAAAGTACTCTAATCATTAATTTAGTAAATGTTCGAACTGTGCTCCATTGACTTCCTGACAGCAAGCAAGCCGCAATTCAAACTCTTCAAAAATGTTATGAATCATTTCACGGGTTATTAATTGAATTTCATATCTGATCTTATTTTTTATTTCTTCGATATTGTTGGGTTTGTTCATATACACTTTATGTTTAAGATAGCCCCATATAGAGAAGTCCATTGGAGTTAGGTCCGGCGACCTAGCAGGCCACTCTATTTGCCCCCTTCGCCCTATCCAACAACCCGGAAATACGTAATTTAAATATTCGCGCACTTCCCTGCTAAAGTGCGGAGGCGCGCCATCTTGTTGAAACCAAACAAAATCTCCAGGAATATTAGGGTTGTTCGCATTTGGAAACAAACGGCATAAGGCGGGGATCAATTCATTTCTTAAAAACTCCAAGTAACGTTGACCTGTTAGCGTGCCATCGAAGAAATACGGTCCTATGACTCTGTCGACCACAATACCCGCCCAAACATTAACAGACTGTTGATACTGGGTGTGAGCTTTAACAGCCCAGTGTGGATTAGTAGAAGACCAGTAGCGACAGTTTTGTCTGTTCATCACCCCATTCAGACAGAAGGTCGACTCGTCAGAAAATATAATCCTACGTGCAAGAAAATTATCATTATTGCAAATATTCATTAGAGTTTCGCAAAACTCTAAGCGACGATCTGGATCATCTTCGTTAAGCTCGTGGATTAATTTTATTTTATATGGATGATATTTCTCTTTTTTTTTTATTCTTTTTACAGATGATTTTCCAATTTCGTTATCCAATGCTAGCTCTTGAGTAGGTTTATGTGGATTTTTTTCAATGGATAATATAACGTTTAATTGTTTATCTTCTGAAATTGAAGGTCGAGCGGACCTAGGAAGATCTCGTACCTGTCCCGTTTCTCTAAATCTCTTCTCGATTCTGCTTACGTTGGACTGAGATATCTAAATGTCTTGATATTTTATATTAAATAGTTCACAAACTTCCCTTTGAGTACTTTCACATCAAAAAATGCGCAAATGAAAATAAAAATTTACGTATTCAAGCATTTTTCCGAAAAATGCATCACTAATTTTTTATC
Source organism: Polydrusus tereticollis (assembly GCA_963920685.1). Lineage (NCBI taxonomy): Eukaryota > Metazoa > Arthropoda > Insecta > Coleoptera > Curculionidae > Polydrusus > Polydrusus tereticollis. The sequence continues at coordinate 204,201,605 of OY987326.1, forward strand.
GAATTTATGCAGGACTTCTGGTCCTCACTGTATAAAGCAACTTAATTCGTACGCACTATTTAAAAAAAGGTTCGTAGCATTATGGATATGAAAAACATTATATTTATAGCTTAGTTCTGGTATCCTTCAAAGTGAAACCATATTTCTTGTGTTGTTTGGATGCTTGCTTGGAACCTTCTTATAGTTTCCTTTTTGTTTTCTTTTTAAACGTCTTTGTTTAGGATTATATTGTTATTGTTGTTGTTACTTTGAACTGAAATAGATTTTCCTTTTTTTTGCTGCTTTTAGTCTTAGATCGTTTGAGATGATCTTCGGACTTATTGAATTAGAAATTAATTGTTAAAATTATAGCTAAGTATAATGATTGTTGTGAAATTATGGAAATACTCTGATATCTCTTGTATTACTTTATACTAATAATTGTACCTTTTCGAAATGCCTAGTGTATATTAAGTAGCTTGAGCTTACACTTAAGTTTACTTTGCTTATTTATATATATTTTGTATTTGGTTTATTATATACATATTCGCAAATTAAGCATAAATTATTATTAATATTTCTTTTTAACAAAGTTTGTATATGAAATAAATAAACATTTATTATTATTAACCAAAAATCGCTTTTACTGCTTTTTTGTTGTTTCCAAAACCAAATTGCCTACAAATAGCAAAAATGGCGCAAACAGCCTTAATTTTCCCTTGCGTGAAATCGAGGTTGCACTTTTTATGACTAGTTTTTTTTTGTAGAAATAACAAAATTATTTTAAGATAATTTTACGAAAAGCTTAATCAGTTTACATTCTTGAAGTTATAGATAGATAATCATTACAAAAGTTCAATACCTAAGTAATCCTTGTTTATGTCGAAAATACTAAAAAAACAATTTATGTATTGAACTCTGATTTGACCGGTTACAATAAGTTTTTTGATTATGATAAGGATAAATATATTTTATAAATAGCTAATAACCGTATTTTTCTTAAAAATTTTTTCATCGTACAAAATAAATATGTAATACGACAAAGACGAGTTGCATACAACCCTTACTTTTAGCCATTGCTTAAAATCCCTGCAGCTTTACTTCTGAAAGTTATTAAATTATTAATATGAAGAAGAAAGTACACAAAGGAGATATCTATCCAAAGGGAGTGATTTACTCCAGCTTCAATATCGAATTTCTTTAATGGATCGTCTTCCAGGGTCGGCTTTAGTAAGTTTATACCAATATTATTATTATTATTTATTTATTTATTACTGACCTCGAAACAGATAAATCTGGTAATGAGGCCTATATATATAATAACAATACATTTTTAACAAATTCCTTAAATGGTAAAAGTAATAGTTAAAATTCTAATGTTTACATTTTACAGAGAAAGTAAAAAAAAATGTCTAAATAACCTGTTAAATTTTCTATATTATATTAGTTTGGTACTGTCTCTTTAATATATTTTTTCAGGTTGATATGCAGTATTTTTTTTTTCGGTGTTCATTAAGAAGTTTAACAGGAATATTATTATAGGTTTGAATGCTTCCCTCATATGGAGAGTCTTGTTTTTTCTTTGAGCGAGCAAATGTATTTCTTAAGGCATCTTTGGATCTTATATATTATAGTTGTAATAATCTTTGTTTTGTTTTAGGACTGTGTTTGCTTTAATTAATTAATTTTGTACACTATGTATTAATTTGGTTTGCTCAAATTTTCTAAGTTGATTTATAGTAAGAAATGGGTATGTTCTGTACAAGTCTTCACTGGGTGTATAATAGTTTATGGCAAATAAAGCTTTTATTGATTTATTTTGTAGTCTTTGTAGTTTCTTTATTAGATATTCACTAGCATTACCCCAACAAGGTATTAGATATCTTAAATGTGGTTCAATAAAACTGTTATACAGAAGGTATCTTGAATTATCATTGAGTTGGTGGGAGCATCTTCTAAGTGCTCCAACAATAGGTGCCACTTTATTGATAATGTTATTTATTTTAGAATTCCATGTTAAATTGTTGGACCAAGATATTTATATTCTGATACTTGTTTTAGCAGTTGATTTGTTTAATTTTATTTTTGGATTACACGTCTTTTTTCCTTTTTGTTAAATTATCATATATACACTTTTATTTACATTAATAGTCAACTTGTTGTAGCACAGCCATTCATAATATAGGTTTATGTCAGGGTTCACAATCCGTTCCAGTTCTTCTTCGCTCCTTGCAGAAAATACTAACACTGTATCATCCGCGAACATATAATATTTGCATTGGAGTGTATAATATATATAATGTGTATACTAAAATGTACAGGGTTATCCAACCAAGACTAGACAAGGCGATTTTTTGACTTTTCCTGTACTTTTATAAAAAAACTGAAATAGCCATCTTAAGTCATTTTCTCCCGCGAATTCGAATATCTTCAAAAACAATTGAACATCAAACAAAAGTACTAGGGGTCACTTTGATATTTTTTTAAATGGGATGCCGTATTTTTAATGAGCTTATCCGATTTCTCATATAAATTTTGATCTAAAATGTTGGATTTTTAATTTTTTTTTTTTTTTTTTTTTTTTATTTTTAACATTTTTCGAATTTAAAACTGAAGAAAAAAGGCGTTTTTGAATTAAAAATCCAACATTTTAGATCAAAATTTATATGAGAAATCGGATAAGCTCATTAAAAATACGGCATCCCAATTAAAAAAATATCGAAAGTGACTCCTGGTACTTTTGTTTGATGTTCAATTGTTTTTTGCTGAAGATATTCGAATTCGCGGGAGAAAATGACTTAAGATGGCTATTTCAGTTTTTTTATAAAAGTACAGGAAAAGTCAAAAAATCGCCTTGTCTAGTCTTGGTTGGATAACCCTGTACACGTGAATGTACCTTGCGAGCAAAAATTATTAACATCAAAGTGTGCTTTGCATCTAAGACCGTACTGCTTAGCGGTACAGCCTAATACCTGTTGGGTGTGAGTAAATATCAGCATTATCAATTCGTCAGTTATTCCATCATCTGTAACAATCTGTATCCAATTTCTTGAATAATTTACTCAATGGGTTTACGGAAATGGTAAGTGGCAACACAATCAGCGTTTGTGTCGCGTGTTAACGTCGCTTTTACTGCTGAGGATTTTTATCATTGCCTGAGAGAAACCGTAGCTCTGTTTAGGGAAACAGGTTCTTATCGACATAAAAAAGGAACTGGAAGATCTAGTGGAAGACCATCTGTAAGAAGAGAGGAACTTGTTGCAAACGTTGATGAAATAATGCAAGATACCCCAACTAAATGTGTAAGACGCCTGTCTTAAGAAGTGGAAAGATCTTATGGAACATACAGGACTATTCTTAAAAACCAGTTAAATTTGTTTACTTATAAAATGCAAGTATTCCAAGACATATATATTGCATATAGATGACAAACTAAGGTTTGAGACTACTATTCTGCATTTAAATAAAAAAATATCTAGAGGTTGTTTTGCATTACGTGTCATATCTCGAGAGCTGGATATGTCCATGGCGAGGAATGTATATTTCGCGTTGATTGAATCTCATTTGCGTTACGGGGTGTGCTTCTGGGGATCTTGTTCAAGTCAGCTGTTTAATATGATTTTTGTTTCTCAAAAGCGGGCCATCCGATCCATGTGCAGGATAAAATCGCGTGAGTCCTGCAAACCTTTTTTTATATCCCTAAACATCTTGACTCTACCCTCTATCTTTATACTTGAAACTGCTTGTCCCATACATAATAAATATAAGCAAGAAATTGAGACTACCAGCTTGTATGCAACTCGCTTTTACCCATTTAACTGCTTTACCTATTCCGTCTTCAACTTTAACGAAAAAATCAATTATATTCAATAGCAAAAAACTATTTAACCATCTGCCTTTAAATATCAGAATGATTGAAAATCCTATTAAGTTTAGAAGACAAATAAAAATGCTATTGGTTGGAAAGGCCTACTACTCTGTTGAAGAGTTTTATAATGATCGTTTGGATTAGTTTTTACTCGTGTTGTACATTAAATTTTTTTTTACTTTTTTGACGTTTCGATTCTCTACAACTTACCTTTTCTGGTTGTTATATATAGTATTTTTTGTACTCTTTGTAACTACGTTATGTCGACTAAATTAGATTATTATTCAATATCATCGTGTCGCTTTGTAAATAACATTTTGTTTTATTACAATAAAGCTGTTTTTGACTTTGACTTTGACATACTAGCTGCAGATTGTGAAAGACGCAGGAATTAATCTCGGTGGTTTATTAGACCTGACATATTTTCTGATGGAGCCATGTGACACGCATGTGAAATAGTGAAAATCTTAATTTTTTTGTAGAGTCCACATTGCACCCTCAAAAAATTGGTGTTTGGTTGCCTGTTTCCCGAAGAAGAATTGTTGGTCCTATTTTTTCCATAACACAGTTACAGCGCAGCGGTATAGGGACAATATTTTGAATCCATTTGTTAAGCAATTCCTTGACGATCAACTAGGTTTCGGTTGTTTTCTAGAGAACGATGCAACCGCCCGTACATCCGCCGAAGCTATTAGCTACTTACAGAATTTTTTCAACGACAAATTGATCAGTTTTCGAACAGACAATGCCTTTTGGATGAAAATAATTTTTAGTCGCACGGTATTTTTTATTAACGCTTGACAATAAGGGAACGATCAGAGAATCAAATCAAAGCAAGAAATACAAGACGCTGTTAAAGAAAGAAAATTTTTCTTTGAAGTTGATCGAAATAGGATTTTTTCCTATTGATGGGTGTAATGCGATAAGAAACAATAACCCTGATGTTTTTGAACGAGTTCGACACTCATTGAGGAGACTATTGGATTCATTCGTAAAATTGAACAAAAGATTTTGGCCACATATTTAGTAAAAATCCTGTGTATGTCACACGTTTTATGTTAATTCGTTTTCCACAACTAAAGTTAGATTAAAATATCAAACTTTTTTTGGGTTCTAAAACAAACCGTGACTCAAAAGTTGCGGACCCGACCCTTCTGGGGCGATTCCCCCGTCAGCAAAGTTCTCCAACTTCTCCATCGAATAATTAAGCTGTAAAATTCTCAATTTACGTTTTGCTATCGAGCAAATTTGTTTCGTATCGAGATGGAAAAGCGGAAATTAATCAAATTTAAATTCCAAATTAGTTGCTGCTTCTCAAGTTAAGTGTAAAAGGCCCTTGTGGAAAATGAATCGAAATCAATTAATTATGATAGCATAGATAAGAAAAATTCTAGTACGGGGTCATCCAATGAGGACTAAAGAGACAAATTACCACATCGTTTTTTTTCCTATATGAAATCTAGAAGTACACACAAAACCAAAAAAAATAAATGACATCATTTTTCCAATTTCATCAGTTATTTGTGTTTTTTACTCCTTTTCTTTGTCGTTCTTCTTTTATACAGTTGTTAGTCGGCTTTGCTAATTCATGGTATGCTTTCGCTTATAAAGTGGTTTTAAATTTTGAATTCTAAAAGTTTCTGTGTGTATTGGTTATCATCTTCAGGGTGGGCTCTGTGTTTTTGAGTCATTAAGACGGATCTTCCAAATATCAAGCCATTTTTGCAGAATATTTATGTATCATTGCAGGCGTAAGGTTACTATTCGAGGCTGTCTGGTGTGGCTGTGTTAGGTTGCAAGTTGTGTTTGTGGGTGTTTGGGGATATCGCTAGTGTATAGTTATTTTGCTGATATATTTACTGCCATAAAATTTAAAAAGATACTTAGGTAATTTTTTAGCGCAAATTAAAATTTTACATCATTGGATTCGTAAAGAAAATGTCGTCGACAGTTGTACAAATAAGTGTGGTCTTTTCCCTTTCGTCAGATCTTAGCCTCACGACGAGCCGTGATGCGGCGAAGCGCAGCTGGGAATGAATCTAGCAGAGAAAAAGACGATAAGACGAACCTTTACTAGTGTTACCACACACTTAATCGCTGAGACTTAAGTTCAGCAGTGGCAAGGCGTCAAAAGGGCCACTGTAGCCTATACCATAGAAAATATAGCTATGCATAATATTTTCTGTGCCTGTGCATACTATATAAAGCACAAAGCTGAGACACAGGAAATATAGTTGTATTTTCTGCGGCTGAGACATGAATTCAAGATTGTTAATTTACAAGCAGGCGCGTAACTACAGGGGGGCCTAGGGGGGCCGGCCCCCCCCAGACGTCGCTAGGCCCCCCCCCAGAAAAAGGCTGACTTTGTAAGCTTGCTACTCGCCTCGCAAATATAGCATCAATTTCAATTTTCACATAACAATGAACGTACATGCGCGGCGATCCCGATCCACCCGACTTTGGGCTTGTTTATTCAAAAATTAAATCCCTCGAGCTTCGCTCTCGGGATCTAATCAGAATAAACGTGTCCAAATTAAACTCGAAAAATTTCCAAAAAAAGTTTTCGTGACAGCTAAAAAATCTAACCGATAAAAAAACGAGGTCTTGCGATATTACTGTTGATTATTGACCAAATTTGTTAAAATTTGGGCGTGGTCCACCTCTCCGCCGGCCCGCATCTACACAAGCCGCCACTACAAGTCACAATAACAGGCCCACCCTAGGCTACCCCCAGGTCAGAGGGCTAGTTACGCCACTGTTTACAAGATGTTATATATTTCTTGAAAAATATAAAATATTTTTAAAATATACATGTGTTACTTTATTGCGGATTTTGACGTTTTAAGTAATCTATAGTATTTACCCAAAAATTAAAACACGTCTTTAACCCACATCTTATTTGACACGCCAATCCCGATCCTTAAATTTTCTATAAAGATCAAATACGACTGTAAAACAATAATAAAATGGATTTTTTCTAATTTTGTCTCGAAAAATAGATATTTCGAACGCGCTAGCGAGTTCGAAATATATCCATTTCGAACTCCGAATTTTATTTTTTAAAAGTTGGCATTGGTTATATTTAAATGTTTTATTCTGTTGACGTCTGACGTTTCCTGTTATTGTTATCCATGAGAAAAGAAAGTTTTCGGGATTTCTCTGGTAAAAGTTGATTTATCGTTTTATTAGCAATATCCCTTAACTCAGGGGGAGTTAAACTTAGATTATCATGCTCCATATTTTTTTAATTATAATTATGAACAACTCTATGAAATATTAAATCACAAATTTCGTGACAATGACACAAAGAAAATATTATTTATTGTCAAGGCTACTATGATAAAAAGAAATTTAGAGTATTACCAACATAGAATTTAGACACACAAATTTACAAAATTTGAAGGGTTGATTTTCTTTTTAAATATGTATTTTCTTATTGAAAAAAATACAAAATAGAAAAAATAGTATAAAGTACGTGTTTTATAAAGCAGTTAGAGCACTTGTCCCGTTAAAAAACTCGCCGCAAGCGGCTCGTTTTTTAACATGGACGCGTGCTATAAGATGATGCTTTATAAAACATGTACTTTAATATACTATTACGTCCCAGCCGCCCTAAAGCATCAAAGTAAACGATGACGAAATTAGGGAGTTATATTAATATTTACTTACTGTCTCATGCAAAATAAAACGAATCATTTTTACTTTGTTGCTTTGCTAATATTTTATTACTGCAGAATTGCTGCCAAAATAATTAAAAGTTTGGATTGTCTAAAGCTGGATGATTGCATATGTTTCAAAAACGATTAAATATTTTTGCAAATCGACACAAAATTTTTACTGTAGCTAGATTTCATTCCGAATTAATGGAATCGGCTTACCCATTATACCACCGAGTTAAAAGATACTTTAAATATCGCTTTATTATTAAGAAATAGTATATTACGTTACAAGACCAGAAAGTACTATTTTATAGAACGATGTAGGCAATTTTTAGAGCAAGCAGCCAGGCGAGTCGTAGAATCCTACGAGTTTTGTACATACTTTCCGGATGTTGTAACGTATACAATATTTATTTTCAATCGACACAAGGTCAGTGGCGTACGAGAAAATTTTGATAATGGCTTGTTGTATTGATTTAGTTTTAGAGAGTTGGAAAAGTCCATAGTCAGAAAAATATTTAATAAACTGAAATATTTAGACTAAATTAATAAAAAATTGAATGAGACTGAAAGAGGGACCGCTAAGGTAATTTACCGATCCCTCTGCGACAGTCCTAGTTATCCATTCCGTTGACGAAAATTCGCTGATGACCCTCAAAAATCCAGCAAAATATTTAGAGGTTGTAGGAACAAGCCAAATCCAAAAAATTTTAAAAGAAAACAATTTTTTTTTATAAGGCCCTTCTTAGTCAAACTCTGGAAGAAGGCCATAAAGCGAAAAGCCTAGACTTTTATTTATGGGTAGGTGATAAAATTTTCAGTGGAAATACACAGTTCCATACATGTATTATGTTTTCGGATGAATCTAGTTTTTCTACAAATGGCACTGTAACATATCAACATGAAGTACTGGTCTGCTAAAAACCCCGAATTTAGGATTCCTCCTCGAAGTTAATGTATGGTGCGCTGTATCTTTTCATGGTATAATGGCACTTATAATAGGAACAGTTATTTAGAGATATTGGATACATTTATTTCCGAAAGTCTTGAACACTTGCCTTTGGATTACCGAAATAAAATGTTTTTTTTGGCAGGATGGGTGTCTAGCCCATTATGCTTGGGAGGTAGTGGAATGACTTGACCGTAAATTTAGAGCAAGGTGGATTCGGAGAAACGGTCCAGGTTTGTGGCCCCCAAGAAGCCCCGGCTTGACTTTGGCTGATATGTTTCTTTGGGGGCGTTTAAAACAACTAACGTACACTACTCCAATACCCAACAATATTGACATCCTAAAGGAAAGAATTAGCTGTTCGGTCAATATCAAGACAGCTTACTGCGCAATGCGCATTACCAGCATAAAAAACGAATATGCTCCCATAGGGACACTCATACAAGTGACAACTCCATTTGTCCTATCCACTTTGGTTTAACCGACGAATAAACCACTAGGTAAAGTTCTTCCGAGCATATTTCGTTTGGCCTAATAACTGCAATAATAGTTTTATTACATTGTAAACAACCAAACAAACCCCGTTACCTGTTCGATTGCCAAACCTACGTTTTTAAAGAATTTCTTGGTAAAATTACCCATATAAAACTGTCGATGAGCGTGCCAACCAGCAAAATCTACCTGGCCCCAGCTGGCATCACTGTTTATATTACTAAATGAAAAGCCATATTAATACCTTATAGTAGCAATGTTTATTATGTTTATTTTTACCATTACTTGTATTACATGTATATTAATTTATTATAAGTACAAAACAAGTGTGAAAAATTTGCGTGCGGAAAAGGGCAACTTTTCGCACGCATTTAGGTATAGGTAATAATAACAATTAATATACCTACTTAAAAAAATATATTTACATATATACATAGAAGGTTTAATTATAATTAAAAAACGTTTTAATCTATTCCTAATTCAGTCTCGCTATCACTATCATCCACATTTATAATAACAGGGTGTATCTCGTTTTGTTGTGTAGTTATATAAGGGTCTTCAATTTTTAAGACATGGTTAACCGAATTTTTCCAACTTTCATCTGGAATTTTACCGAAAACTTCCTTTATACTTTTTGCCGACAGTAATAAAATTAGGGATCCATCCATTCTCCCAACCTGCATGAATTATTGTTATTCGTTTTCTTTTATTTGAGGGTGCTTTATTTTGGCATTTTTTAGTTAAATCAACCCATCCCTTTTTGACAGTCTCATGAGTGTCAAACCACGTTTCATCCAAATAAGCTATTGAACGTTTTTCGGATCTAAACTTTTTTATTTCCCTGAGGTACAGAAATCTCATTTTTCTTAATCTTTCGGACTCCATAATAATTTCTCTCTTGTTTATTGCCTTATACTTTAATCCCATCTCTTGCAAGGGGCGGTGAAGACTTGTCCCTTTGTCACAATCATCTACGCACCTCATTTTTCCGGTATCTTTGCAAATTTTTCTTTTAAAATGTCCTTTTAGCATAATATCGTACCGTCGATAATGGAACTTTCGTCATTTCACTGCTGTTTTTAATGGCAATTACTTTAGGGTGGCCGCTCTTTAAATAACGATTCACATGCATTTTTCACGATTACTTTGGCGTCAGAAGATAAATGCTTCCTGGAATGTTTCAAAGTAAAATAGATAGGTACTAATATATTTCGATTATTATGTTTACTATTTATATAAGCTATATAAACAGGTACCTGTAACTTAAAAGTTTTGAGAAATATCCTAATTAAGTTGTTTCTAGAAACCCTTAATTAGACAGTTTATTCATTTTGATAACAAATCAAGTAATGTACCTATCTATTGTTGTTATAAACTGCCATTAAAAATAAATGTGGGTTAATACGTCTCTGCGAAAACGTAAGCCGAGTTTATGAGGGGTTTTATTGCATGTCATTAAGCCAAACGAAATATGTTGGGAAGTACTTTACTGGAAAGCTATGCACATTTTGTGTAAGGAATCCTTGTAAATATGTACTCGGAAGTATTTTGGAAATATTTGGAATTAGTTAGGTAGGTAGATACTAGAATTTTATTTGAAGATACTTTGAATTACCAAGAAGTAGGAACTTCCAAAACTGATGGAAAATGATGTACATTTTTAGAGAGGGGTGCATGGTTTACCCCTTGAACTGAACACATTTAATAGCTACTGCCCATATAACCTTTATCTAGACCTCAATCAATTTCGTTAAGCAAACTTCAGAACTAATCAAGCCCACATAACATTTTAACTAAAAAACACCCCTTTTAACATTAACATCCCCCATCTTCGGTGGTGTTTAGCCCTTAATATAATATATACCTACAACTAAGGGTTCAAAATGTCGCTTTTCATAAACGCATGCCAGCACTTAAATATGTCTAGCAGATGGCGTTTTCCCTTTTGTGAAATTTTATAAGGTTTTGTTATATGGAGGACAAAGGGTAGTTTATTTGTATATTGGATTCGATGATAGTTATAGATATTATAGTTAAATTTTTATGTGGCAGAACGAGTAACAGATGCATTTAGTTGACCATATAAGATTTTAGGTACTGTATACAGGGTGTTAACAACATTTTATTTTACATTTTCGGAAAGATTTTGCAATTTTAGTGGAAAAAATTTTAATTTTCTAACACCTCTAAAGTCTTTAAAATAATTTACGAATATCGACTCGCGGAAATCGCTATGTGACGTCACTATCTCCTATAGCAAGTCGGGTCGGGCTTGTTTCACAATCTGTGGTGACCACTAAAAAGTGCAGGTTAACTATCGAAAATTCTCCAGTATAGGTCTCATTGTGAAAGATTTTAAAATACAAGAAATACAATTTATTTTGTTCATTGATGTACTAAAACATAGCGGTTATCATTTTCGAAATTTGAAGTCGTTTGAACCATGATCGCAGCATCCATGACTGTTATTAAAAATCAGAGTGTCCATGAATGTTATTAAAATAATAAACAATGCTATTTTTGATGTTTTGTATGCTTCGTGACAGCTAATCCGTACACAATGGCAGTCTTAAGTGAAGAGGATCGAATTCTTATAAAATATTTTCGACAAAAACATAATTACGGTGCAAGAAAAATTGTAAAGGAGTTTACTAAAAAAAATTGGTATGTTGGAACAGTTGGAAAGTTTTTAAGGCATCTTAGAGAAAATAATGGATCCATAAAAATAAAAGTTGGAAGAGGAAGGAAGAAGGCTTCAAGAACTCAAGGAAATATTACCATGGTAAGAAATATTATAGAAAATGTACGACCTGAAGAATCTGTAGGTACCAGAAAAATAGCGAAAAGAACAAGAATTTACCGTTCTACAATTCAAAGAATTATAAAAAATAATTGCCAACTTAAAGTCTTTAAAAAAGTTTACTGTCAAAAACTGAATGCCAATGTGAAGGAGAAACGATTAGAAAGATGTAATCTATTACTACGCAGATTCCGTTCTCGCGAAAATATCGCGAAGACATGGTTTTCAAATGAGAAGATGTTTTACTTGAGGCTGCCAAAGAATACACAAAATAATCGGGTATACGCAAATGTGCGAGTAAAGAGGGAAACCCCTTTGGAGAATCTTTTAATCGGGAGAAGTCACTTTTCTTCTGGCCTAATGGTCATTGTAGCAGTTTCCAAATTGGGGAAGTCAAGTCTCATTCTTGTAGATGCCGGAGTAAAACTCAACTCGGACGCGTATCAACAACAAATTTTACATCATTTGCTTCCTGAAATTGAAGCAATCTGCGACGATTACGTGTTCAAACAAGACGGTGCTCCTTCCCATACCTCTCGGAGTACAGGAATGTTTTTGTTTGAACAATGCCCCGATTACATCGAGCCGGAGATGTGACCACCCAATAGTCCAGACTTAAACCCTGTTGACTATTCCATATAAGGAATTTTTGAGGCAAATGTTCACAGTGGTCAAACTTTAACACTATCGGAGAGCTAAAGAAAAGGTTACAGTTCTGTTGGAATAATTTAAACCAGGACATAATCAATGCAGCTATTGACCTATGGCGAAGGCGACTGCAATCGGTGATAGAAAATCATGGTGGTATACTTTTCAAGTCGAAAAAATAATAATAGTTAAAAATATAAAAATTTTTTACGGTAGGTGCTTACTTAACCGTGTGAAAATACAAATAAACCTGAAGAAAATCGACGGAGAAATGTTATTCTTTGGCCTCACTGTCTTTGGCAAATAAATAAAAACTAGGTATAGACCTAAACAATTTTGATCACAACTAATTATGAAGATTTTAAGCTGCTTCCTACTTGACCAAGAATACTTTTTTCATATTGTTCTAGACATTTAAAAAATTCTTGGCTTGCCTCCAAGGATTTTATTACTAGACAATTTATTTCTTTTCTCCCCGGTATAAAGATCAAACTGAAAATTATCTCGCTCATCGCATTGGAGTGAGGAAAAAACAAACATATACAAAAAATCGACATCTATGTCATTATTACTAGCTAACTAACCTCTTTAGAAATTTTCGGAAAAGCTTCAAATTTTGGGTCAGACCTTTAATCCATCGCACTCAAATATATTAAATTTATTGTTAACATCAATTATTTGACTTGAGTAATGCACTCATTGTATTGTTTTAGTATATAGTGCGTGTTCCTGCAGATATGATAAAGTAGCAAATGTAGATTTACTACATAATTTACATTAATTATAGCTATATTAACATCCCTGGTTCGTACACAGTAAAAAATTGAGTGTCAAATTTAACACTTAATGGTGGTACATATAGGACCACACTCAATAGGGTATAATAACCAATCAGTATGTCTTGTAAAAAAGACATTTTTTAATGTTTTTTTTACTTTTTGATGTCACACTACACCAAATATAATGAACGCAGAAGGATGCGGTAGATACAAATGAAAATCGGGAGTTTGTAGACTTTGTTTAAAAGGCAGGAGGGTATATTATGAGGGAGGTCTAACAGCCATACAGAACAAGCCCATCGCGGAGCTAAGTTTCAGCCTGCTAAATACAAATAATTTTGTTCACGAGTCACGGAGAGATGCGCGGCGACGCGACGTGCGAGGCTAGGTGCACGACTACAGTATGTTTCTGTTCGGTCGTTTCTGTGGTATTGCTTGTTCATTGCCCTGCGGCGAGCATCGCGGCGAGATGAACTACTCCACTATGTTTTTACACTAAGACAGGTGGCCATTTACATCGCCCATTCTCCGTTTCTGGGTAACGAAGTTGACATCGACAGGAAAAAAATTTTTTTTTTAATAATTCTTTATCTTTTTTCTAAAATATTGTTAGAGAAAGTATAGTCTAGAACTCGTATGGAATAGCATTTCCTTATTTTATAAAATACACTTTTAAAAGTAGTAATAATAATCTTCTGCTTAAACTGAACAAAGAAACAGTAAGCGCATCTCCCTTGTATATGCACAGAAAGGCCGTTGCATAAGTTCAAAGCGGACGAACTATGGGACTTAATGACGTCACCGCCTCGCAAGCGTTTAATTTGATTTTAATCTCGCATATTTCGAAAACTACTTGTCGGATTGCCTTCGAATTTTTGGGGCGTGAAAACGTCAAGTTTTTTGTTCATTAGTAATAATTATGTAAGCAACGGGTGAGGTACGCTAGATATTTTAAAAAATCGAATTTTGTCTGCCATTTGAATGCTACCTACACTGAAATTTGTAGCTTCCTCTAAGGTCAGGCCATGGATTTATTCAATAAAACACATCATTGTCTTGGTCACAATAAGACTACAGGAATTTTGATAAGAGAGAATAGGTAGAACCACCCTATTGTTATTTTAATGGATTCTGAGAAACGGAAATAACAGTTTTACATACTCGTTAAATTGAAAGAGACAATTAAATGATTCGAGTAATATTTATTTATAAATAAATTAAGGACATGTAGCATGCTGCATTATTCATTGAAGAATTTATAATTATTTAATCGATTGTCTGCCATGTTATCGAAGTGATTATATAGCGACTGTAGTATGTGTTTTCTTTGGGATTTATTTTTCAATACAGTATATTTTTGCAGAGTGATTAATATTGAAACGAACCAAGTGACAAGGCCCATGTAACAATATAAAATGTCACTTATTTTTGATTTATTCTATGAGCTTACCGAAACTATAAGAGCGATTTTCCTAATAATGACATTGCTTAGTGTGAACCCGATCATCATACACGTGTAATGTGAAACAAGTTATTACGCCCAAGAGCACCGTTAAATCTTGACTTTAAATATAAAAGGTCAACCCTTGGAAAGACAGAAGTATAATCTTATAGTAGTATATAAAATGCTAGGAAATGATGAGAAAACATATACAGGGAATCTGGTAAGTATATGGCATACTCTCGGGAGCCTGTCGGGGAGGACAAAATAACCCTAATTTGTTATGAAGAATAAATTCCTAAAGTGCCCCTTAACATAGATACAAAGCCTCAAAGGGGTAAAGTCCATCCGAACATATTTCGTTTGACCTAATAACTGCAATAATAGTTTTATTATATTGTAAACACCCACAGATTACCTGTTCGATTGCCAAACCTACGTTTTTAAAGAATTTCTTGATAAAATTACCTATATATAGAACTGTCGATGAGCGTGCCAACCAGCGAGATCTACCTGGCCCCAGCTGGCATTACTGTTTATATTACTCAAATAAAATGAAATAAGGGGTACTGCTTTGCACAGGAACGGATTTTTTAGTTAAATGAAAAGCCATAGTAATACCTTATAGTAGCAATGTTTATTATGTTTATTTTTACCATAAGGTGCTTGTATTATATGTATGTTAATTTATTATAGTTACAAAACAAGTGTGAAAAGTTTGCGTGCGTTTTTCTCACGAAGAAAAATTTGATTTGCTAGAATGTTACATTCATTGCAACAGAAATGCAAACCTTGCATTAGAAAGGTATTTTGAAAATTTTCCTGAAAGACCGCAGCCAAGTGTCAGACTTTTTCCAAAAATTGTTATGAACCTGAGAAACCATGGAAGTTTTCAAAAACCGCGGCCCAAGAGTTACGAAAAAGCAGGTAATAACGAGCGTGACGAAAATGTCAGAGCCTATTTTAATGCCGCTCCGACATCATCTACAAGAGCGGCGGCAAGAGACTTACCAACCCCGCGAAGTACCATACAAAGAGTCCTTAAGGAAAATAAATATCGACCATACAAGCCAACTATAGTTCAGGGTTTACGAGAAACGGATTATCCAAGAAGAATGCAGTTTTCAAATTGGTATGTGAATCAATGCGAACAAAATCATGATTTCAGTCGTCTTGTAATTTGGACCGATGAATCACATTTTACCAACTGCGGGGTATTTAATAGACATAACCATCATTTTTGGGCAACAGAAAACCCTCACCAATTGGCTCAACGAAGACTGCAAACCCGATTTGGTTTTAATGTATGGTGTGGTATATATGGTAAGTAATGTCACCTAGCTTGCTAAATACATAGCAGGTATTAAGTAACCCAGCTTTACTTTTCTCCTTACATTTTAGACAACAGACTTATAGGACCATTCTTTTATAATCATACGTTGAATGGCCAAAGATACTTGGAGCTGTTAGAAGATCAAATATTACCGGCAATTAGAGCAAGAGTTCCTCAAGATCAATTGAATAATATTTGGTTTCAACAAGACGGTTGTTCCGCACATAATGTTCGGGAAGTTCAAACTCTCTTAAGACAGATATTTGATGACAAATTAATTTCAAACGGCGGACCAGTTAATTGGCCTGCTAGATCCCCTGATATAACTCCTCTCGATTTTTATTTATGGGGTTATGTAAAAAATGAAGTATATGAGTTTGAACCTCCGGAATCTGTACAAGAATTAGAAGAGAGAGTGAGGAATGTGTTTACGAGCATAAATGGCAACACGCTTCGCAGAGTCATCAATACTGTGTTAAAAAAGTGTCAAAAATGTATTAATAAAAACGGCCAACATTTCGAATAAGTATAGTAAGTTAGATATTTTTTCTTATTTTCTTTTCCAAACAATAATTATTATTCATTGCGTTTTTAGTTTTCTTTATTTGAAATGTTAATATGAGATTTTTAACCATAAGGAAAAAATAAAATAATGTATTATAATATTATGATATTTTAAACAAATTTAACCCTGCCTAATGTGTTCTTCTCAAATTTGACGTGTTGCGAAAATTAATTTTCTTTATTTTTCAAGTCAATTTCATTTATTTTCCAACAAATAATACATCGTTGAAAAGCTGACGTCATAACCTACCTTTTAAGTATAAAATACAATATGGCGCCCAATAAGAAAAAATTAACCTGATGATGGTATAAAATAAATGAAACGTCGTGTTCAAAATTGAATTGCAGAACTAAAATCTACTTAAAAAGTTGCTTTAAAAATGTTTTTACAGATTGCCAAAATAGTGAATAATAAGAAATCTACAGCATATTTTCGAAAATACATCTTTTTGGTTTTTTCAACATATTTCAAAAACCAAAAAAGATAGGGCCGCGTACTAAACGGTTTTCAGTTAGAAATATAATTGTCAAAAACTTTCCCCATTTAACCGTTTCTCTATCTTCTATAGTTTCCAAGATCCCCATACATGTAGGCCCAATTTGGGCCACACTGTATATACACAGAAGGTTTAATTGTAATTATAAAACATTTTAATCTATTCCTAATTTAGTCTCGCTATCACTATTATCCACATTTATAATAAGAGGATGTATTTCGTTTTGTTGTGTAGTCAAATAAGAGTCTTCAATTTTTAAGACATGGTTAACCGAATTTTTCCAACTTTCATCTGGAATTTCACCGAAAACTTTCTTTATTAGCTCTGTTACACTGCCACTAAGAGTAGGTGTGATATTTTCAGTTCTCATTTTCGATTTAATTTGATGCCACATGTGTTCAATAGGGTTAAAAATGCAATAATAGGGTGGAAATCGCAACACAGTGTGACCCATTCTTCTGCCATTTTATCACACACATACTCTTTTTTAATACTAAATGCCTTTAACACTTCTAAAAGCTGTTTTTTACTATACGTTTCCTCGAAGTGATTTTTTAACATGAACTCCTTTATTGCGGATTTTGTGCTCAATGCATTCGGTACTTTTTCCAGTTGCCGACTGTGGTAGCTTGCATTGTCCATCACAATAACGCTGTGTTCTGGTATATTTGAAAGCAAACTGTCTTTAAACTAGCTTTCAAAAAGCGCGGCGTTAGTATCTTCATGATAGATAGTACAGACTTGAATCCTCTATATTTTTTGCCGACAGTAATAACATAGAATAATAATAACAATAATAATAATACTATGGAATATCCACTTTACCAAGCATATAGCCCATCTTAGTAATAACATAGTTTAAAGAATATTATTCTTTAAACTATGGTAATAAACAATTAGGGATCCATCCATTCTCCCAACCTGCATGAATTATTGTTATTCGTTTTCCTTTATTTGAAGGGGCTTTATTTTGTCATTTTTCAGTTAAATCAACCCATGCCTTTTTGACAGTCTCATGAGTGTCAAACCACGTTTCATCCAGATAAATTATTTATTTCCCTAAGGTACAGAAATCTCATTTTTCTTAATCTTTCGGACTCCATAATAATTTGTCTCTTGTTTATTGTCTTATACTTAAATCCCATCTCTGCAGAGCGCGGTGAAAACTTGTCCTGCTACATGATATCGTTGTATCGTCAGTTGTTAACCGTGTTTTTAGAGAATCTAACGTGGGCACAACATTTTCTCGATACATTTGCATTTCCTGCGAATAACATCTTTGTCACAATCATCTACGCACTTCATTTTTCCGGTATCATTGAGAACTTTTCTTTTAAAATGTCCTTTTAGCATAAAATTTCGTACCATCGATAATGGAACTTTCGTCATTTCACTGGTACTTTTTAATGGCAACTATGGTGGCCGCTCTTTAATAACGATTCACATACATTTTTCACGATCACTTTGGCGTCAGAAGATAAGTGCTTCCTGGAATGTTAGGGTAGCTAGATATCGGATTAGCTGAAGATTCCCAAGGTCTCCACATACTTTCAATATTAACTTGTTGCACACTGTTTCAAAATAAAGTAGATAGGTACTAATCTATTTCGAATATTAGGTTTACTATTTATATAAGCTATATAAACAGGTACCTGCAAGTCCTGCAACTAAACAGTTTTGTGAGAAATATCTTAATAATTAAGTTGTTTCTAGAAAACCTTAATTAGACAGTTTATTAATTTTGATAACAAATCGAGTAATGTACCTATCTATTGTTATTATAAACTGGCATTAAAAATAAATGTGGGTTAATACGTCTCTGCGAAAGCGAAAGCCGAATTTATGAGGAGTTTTATTGCAGTCATTAAGCCAAACGAAATATGTTGGGAAGTACTTTACCTTTTCGTTTGAACCGACTTGTATAATTTAATGAAATTTTACTATTTTATGTAGGCCATAAAGACTGATCAAATCATTCCACATCATTCATTACACCGTCAGGGAATTCAGGAACGGACTTGTCATTCGTTGGGCCAAAATTTTGACAGGTGTCATTTTTCAGAGCTCAAAACAAGTTTTTTAAATACTCGGGTCATTCCTCTTTAAAAAAGGTACCCTACATTTGTTTGGATAAAATTTGCCGTTTTCGAAGAAAATACATTTTTTGTATATCACGTTTAATGATTGACTTTCGAAATTATTTAATAATTATGTTCCTTAATATAATTTATTTAAACACAATAACTAATCGAATATCAACATAACTAATAATTCGCATTAAAATAATAAAATTTGTCATTATTACATCTTATTAATGCTCACATGCATCTAACTTATGGGCAAGCACTCGGCAATTGTGTGGATGCAAGAATAATTTATTCTGATACATTTCTAAATAAATTGAAGTGGGCTGCATAAAGGAACCATTTAAAGGTTAGTTATAAAAATTAAAGCGGTGCACTGTCGTGCATACACCACATCTAATTTCTAATTTCTTAGGGCACATTTTCTAATAAACCGTTTAAGTTTGGTTGCAAGAATTGCAAATACATGCATGACACCATTTAATTCCCAATAATCCCGACCCACATGTTAACCATGAACCTTGTGCTTTGTCTGTACTGTTGCATGGGGATTTTCTTCACGCCCGATATGCAAATTATACCAATTATGGCAATTTATTACCCTGTCTCGGGTAAAACGTGCTTCGTTCTTGGATAAAAATAAATCGTTACAAAAATCAATTTGCGTATAGAAATGAAAATCTGTCTAAACCAAAAAAATTGGGGTTTAGACAGACTTGCAACCATTTAAAAACTTTAACCACTGAGAGAATGGACTAATTCTTGTACTTTCAATTTGCATATTTGACTCTTTCAGGATATTTAGCGGGGGACATGGTATGTACCTTTTGGACGTTGTTCTCGAAGGGTCTCATGAACAACCGACTTTGTCGCATGAACTTGGACCGACAGTTTTCTTACACTATACTGGATTTTCAGCAATCTCATCCAGAAATTCCTTCTTTAAACTGAGGATTTCTTGCTCTTTTTGTAGGCCCTTCTCCACCACGATGCGGCAAATATTTTCCCAAAATAGATTAGCAAAAGATTAGCTACTTTTAGCATTTTATTTTTATTTCACTTGACTTTTACCTGTTTCTCTTAAGCTACGATCAACCCTTTCCAAAGTTCTTCGGCGCAGTACACGTCCATGAAATGTATTAAAATAAATTATTTTCGCCTCCACACAATTGCCAAGTACTTGTTCATAATTTAGATGCATTTGTCAGCATATTCACTATAGAAGTAACCCTTAACTACTTAAGTCTTATGTACTCAATCAGGCAATGTAGAAAAGTGTTGTCAATAACACAATAAAAACGACTTGTGTTTTATTGTAGTATTCTGATTTATTATTTCAATAACGTGTTTTTCTTCGAAAACGACTAATTTTATCGAAACAAATATGTAGAGTATTGTAGAGTATCTTTTTTAGAGAAAAATTACCAGAGTATTTAATGTCGGTTCACAAGTTAAAGCCGATAAGGTTAGTGTTATTTTGACCTCTCCTATACGTTCCCGAGAATATGTCGCATATTTACCAGACACCCTGTATACAGCAGTCCTAAATATTTTATTAAAAATCAGTTACAAGTCAACTGTACTCAATGCATGATATAAGGGACCTGTATAGATTTGGAAACCAACTGAAAATAAGAGTAGACCTGTCTTTGTTAAACTACTTAACAAGACATCTTGATGGCCAATGCAAAGAAGCTTTAAGATATAGTAGTTTTTTTTTTATATTTTACTGGACTTTACTAAAGAAGACTGGAAATTTGTAAGCTTTGAAGCGGCCAATTAAAAGTTGTTATATCCCAAAATTATCAAGCATGAATCGTTAACGACGACGAGTATTCTTATGAAGAGCTGCTACAAAGAAAATCAGCATCAAGAGATCTACCCACGCGTACGATCTGTTAAAAATCTAATTCTATGATGGCTTTTGGAAAATAAAATGGGAGGAGTCTATGAACCGCGTACTTTTTATGGGGGGGGGGGGGTAAAAGGGTGCAATTAACCCCCCCCCCCTCCCCAGTATTTGATAAATTAAAAAATCATATTGTAAGAAAAATCACTTTTTCTAATCACGTCTATTAATAAGACTGACTATTTACTATAAATTATTGACCAAGTTTGTGAATATTTAGGAGCGGTCCAAAAAGATGTACCACCCCCTTCTAACAAATTTTTGTAAATACGCCCTTACTCCCGGCCGAACGAGAGATAAGAACCTGTATAAATGCAATAAAAATATTCTGCTTTGTACTCTTTTTTAAAATTTAGTTTTTATTGGATTTTTTTGTATGCATGCGAAAATAATTATGTATATTTACAAATAGAAAAAAAAAGGAATTGTTGAAAATGAGGCTATAAAAATTCAAATCAAAAGGTACTTTAATCTATACTACTTTTAAAGAGTATGATCCGGCTGAGGAACCCTACAGTATACAGGGTGTTATTTAAGTACGTAGACGACAGTTCAGAGGTAACTCCTGATTCTGAGACAAAAAAGCTCATATTCAATGTAGGTCGCAACCGTTTTACTTTTTAGTTACAGGGTGTTACAATCTTTAAGCATGACAAAGAATACGTAAGCCACTGCCTTTGTTCCTTTTTGATAGCACAGTTATGTAGACAGTTCAATCTCCAATGCAAAATACCTTTTGATATTTTTTTATTTCGGCGTCGGAGATGCAATTTTATCAAATTCTGATAGGCGCATAGCGATATGCAAATAAATTCCATTAATATTTTTAAGCGAAACCGTTCGTCACACGAAACAAAAGTTTAGGAACAATTTTTGCTCATTGCTGTATCATTTGTTTCGTCTAAATTATTAAAATACGACGCCGACGCCGACTACAAGAAGAAGTAGACCAAATCGTCTTTATAAAAAATATGTATTTTTATAGCGGTCTCAAACATTTTAAGAAAAACCCGTTTTTTTTTCTAATTTTTAAATAAAATTGTTAAAAGTTTTTTAAGAAAAATTGTTTTTTTATAATTTTATTAAATATCCTTTTCCCGATTTTATTGAAATT
Source organism: Polydrusus tereticollis (assembly GCA_963920685.1). NCBI lineage: Eukaryota > Metazoa > Arthropoda > Insecta > Coleoptera > Curculionidae > Polydrusus > Polydrusus tereticollis. The sequence continues at coordinate 204,223,721 of OY987326.1, forward strand.
TGGTACCATTATTCATAATAATAAGGGGCGTAATTAGCTCTAACTAGATTAAATTTATTAAATCTATTGGCGTCCCTGGGAGCACCTTAACGAATATTATTGACAAAAAAATGTACGCCACTAACTTCTCTAATTTTGATATTTTTTTCGGATTTACCAACTAATAATACAACTTTTTTGTTCCTTGAATTTTTTTCGTATCTTGCTTCCTTTTCGAGAGAAGAAATAAAATTGTTGCATTTCCCAAACCTTCAAAATACACCGCAATGATGTCAACCGCTTCTTCAAGTAACAGAGGCATATTGAAAATCAAATACGACACAACACTGTTGGCACGACAAAAATTTTGACGTAATAATGAAAGGTGACACGCGTGCACAGTTTCAATTTATATTTTGTTTTTCCAAGGCCTATTTGACTCTTAAAAAAACCTTTACAATGGCAACTTGAAAATAAAATCGTAATGTTCGGTAATTATGATTATTGTTGTGATATCTCCGGATTGAAAATAGATATTAACTTGCGGTTTTCGCTGACTTCTTAGACTTTTAATCATCCTTGTAATCAGGTAAAATTGAATATACTATTATATTTACAATTATGGAAAAAGCACGCAATGTTTGTGAAGTTGTAAGACAGCGCCCCCTAGCGCCTAGTGTAAAACACATATTGCCGTAGTTCATAAGATGATATATAGAGTGAGAAAAGCCCTTTTTAACAAAACTAAGTTTACTAAATTATGTTAAGCCAGACCGGAGTTATCAGCATTTATTACAAATAATGTTCAACCTTCCCCCACCACTTTATTTGAAAAGTGACGAACACGTTCTGTAGGTGAATTTTATTAATAAATCTTTGAAATATACAAAAATGTTATTTTCGGGATATCTTAACTAGGCGACTTTTGAGGAAACTTCGTGATTCATATTTACCGTTACTGTTGCGCCCTCTACCGCCAGTCTGAGAAACTTGAAAATAATTTCCAGCAATTTCTCATGACCACTTATATTTTTTTTCCGCAAGCCATACGACTAACACTTTCTGAGATAGAAACAGTCATTCTTAGTGGGACACCCGGTACATAAAAAATACAACAGTTAATCAAAGCAAATGTTGAGAATGGCCACCTTCTGATTGCAACCGATTTAAAAAAAAACTTTAACGCCTTGTATATCAAGAACGGGGCAACTCCGGACACATGTTCATATGAACTTTTTCTCTTAAAATATCATAAGGAATCACCCCCTTAAATTACGTACCGACTTCTGAAACACCTTGTATATATATATTATGATTTGTGTAGATTTTCTTTTGACAAAAAACCTTACGTGATGCAAAAACGAATAAAAAACCAGAAACATATTTGAAATCAGAGATACCAAATTACCCAAATTCAATTAAAAAACCAATTCACATTATATAAGGTGTAAAATCGCAGGCCTTTGTTAGTATTATTATTAAATTATTTTCAACACCGTTTTTGGAATTTTAATGTTTAAATATTTGAACTAATTTTATTTATTTCCTTTAATAGTTCCATATATTATTATATAAATTTTTAACCGCAACTTTTAACTATTCAATCTCTCAAGAAAAGAAAAGTTTTACGTACCATCTAAAACTCTTCCTTCAATTTTCCTTCCTTCAAATAAACTCAACGAAAACGTGCCTTAAAAGCCCCCTTGGGAAAAATTTGGATAAGAGATGTTTTTCAGGTTTATAATTTTCGTATCCCGCCGTCGTTTCCGAAGAACAAAGTAAAGTAAATTCTCAAAGGCTGATTAGGTTGTTCTAAGCTAATATTTTTCACACTGGTGATCGTACACTTAATTGAATTTTTACATTTTCCACTTGCAGTTGTATTTGAGAAAGACCTTTAGACTTCGTGGAGTCTCCTGGGGTGTAGGCTGATTTTTGCGAAAATACTGCATTAAGGAATTGCAAAAAAGGCTTTTTATTCGTGTGGTTCTAATAAATTAAAAAAATATTGCAGTAAAATTGTTATTAAATTTTTCACATGCAAAAGGTTATTTTACTGCTAGTTGATATTAAGATATAACCCGATTTTATTTATAATAAATTTATTTTATACCTGCTTATTGTTGGGAAAATTGATTTAGTTCTGTAAATCACGAAAACATGCTCTTAGTCGGTTTACAGCCGTATTCACCATTGTTTGTTAACTCTCTAACAGACTATTAAATATTTGGCAGTGAATTAAATCATATCGGGGTATTCACTTTCAAAAGTTATGGAGAAGGCTATAAAGGAAAAATTATTAAAATTACTGGAAGGCTTTAACATTATTAGTGACCGCCTGTATGGATTCCGTAAGTCTAGATCAACATGAGACCTTCTCGCTTAGGTTACGCACGTTTGGAGCAACGCAATAAAACATCATGGGGAGTCCCGGGCGGTAGCACGGGACGTTTCCAAGGCTTTTGACCGAGTGTGGCATGAGGGGCTCCTAACTAAAGTGAGAGCATACGGAATGGCGGTTCAATTTTGTTCATGACTGTCGAGCTTTCCTAAAGACCGTTCTTTGCGAGTGGCGATGGACGGATTTCTTTCAGACACATTTAACATCAACGCCGGAGTCCCTCAAGATTCTATATTGTCGCCCACCCTCTTCTCACTATACATTAACGATCTTTTAGAAAAAACTAAAAATCCTATATATAGCTTCGCTGATGACAGCACACTTGTTTCATCTTTTACTTTGAATGCTCGGACATCGGCTGCCAATGCACATCTCTGTAGGCAGCAAGAGGTCATACATCTCAACAAAGACCTGGAAGAAATTCTGTCTTGAGGTGACAGTAACCAAGTAGAATTTAACGCTAAAAAGACCCAGGCGCCAGTTTTTTCTAAAAAAGTTAATGTTGAAGAACCGGATATAGTTATGTCGGGACACTCGATTCCCTTGACTTCATCAATTTATTTATTGGGCGTTAATTTGGATAGTCATATGTCTTGGCATAGTCAGGTTGCGGCCATTGCTAAAGCAGCCTCGCAGAAGCTTGGAGTACTTTTCCGAACTAAGAACCTCTAGTAGTAGGTACTGTTCGCATATTTAGGGCTTTGCTCCTAAACGGAAAGCCTTGAACATCGAAGGCGGGTTGGCGACTTGAGTCTATTTTACAAATATTTTCATGGCAAGTGCTTAACTGAGGTTGCCCGCTAGATACCACCCAGAGCAGTTCATGGTAGAAATACACGACGAGCCACTGCAGCCCACCAGTACGTGGTTCAGCTTAGTATCCCTAGAACGACACTGTTTCAAAATTCTTTCATCTGGAGAACGTCATCACTTTGGAACGACCTCCCTGAGATCGTGTTCCCCAACAAGTATAATCTCCAAAGATTCAAGACCAACGTGAATCGTTTCCTGCGCACACGCAACGCTCCCAGAGCGCCATGAAGGATTTATCCTGCAGTGCTCTGCCTTATCATAAAAAAAAAAACTACTGAATGTTAGGCTTTATCAGACTCTCAAAAATAACTTGTGAAATTCGCCCTGAAAAGTGTGTTAGACGGTTGTCAATAGTTAGACTGTGCTTTCTTTAATCTTTTCATTTTGTCCTTTCTTGGGTTTTAATTTTATTACTTGCGTTTATAAATTTTATTGTGTTTTATTCATTTTTCGGCCCGGTATTTATTTATGAACATGAACAGAATCGACAAAATCAATTTATTTGAGTCCTCGCCTCTTCTGAATTATCGTCCTCAGATAGTGAAGAAGAGCTTGCAGCACTTCAGGAAGGAAATGCTAAACATCGTAAAAAATTTGTTTCAAGAATTGGACGTAGAATTTAAGAAAGTTTTAATGATCAAAAATACTTTCCAAGCTGATAATTTTTTTTTCTCTTTGGGTATACATAGTTAGAAAACCTCTTCCTTTGCCACTACTGCATTATTATTAAATTATAATATGTGAAATTTATGTAAATGTAAACTTATATCTTATATTATCATTAAACAACAATTAAACCTAAAATATTACGATGTTGCCAGTTCTACTTCTAATATTTTTCGTTAACAGAGGGTTTACTATCTCAATGCTATTGATTTTTGGTGAGTATCATATTCCTTTAAGATATTGTTAAATGCTCCCTGCCAGTAAACAGTTGGTTACTTTCTGGATGATTGTTTCGACTTTTTTAATGTTAATCAAAAGCTTTCTTTGCTACGTTATGCAGTGTGCTTTTTCTAACTCGGGTCACGTATTGTATTTATAAATATTAAAAGTTATTTTTCGTACCTATTTAAGATTTGTACTAAACAGGAGGTTTTTAATAATTAGTATAAAGTGCGGAGATTAATGTTATCAAACATTTTTTAATTCCTTAACACAAAAGAGAAATGGAGCAAAAAAACTTTTAATGTGCTATATTACAGATATTACTGGTACCGTATTTGCAAAAAAAAACCATCAAATGCCTACTAATTATTTTATTACGATTTTTAGCAGTAATTTCAACATACGTTTTTTATAATTATTTAGATGTCAAAGGAGAATATTTTACGTAATATTTACGTAAAAGTTAGCAGGAAAAATGCCAGGCCAGGACAAATGATTTTTTACGTTTATTTTATTTCTAAATGTCACACTGATTGATTAATAAGATGCATTAGACAAAATAATACCTATTATTATTATTATCATTAGTGGTATAATAATATAAATGCAATACTTGGGACAATTTAACAATTTAAATGAAAAATGCAGCATAAGCAACGCAACATTTTACTTTTATTCTACTAATAAAAATACATTATTTTAAAATGAAAACGTTTAAAATTTTATACAGGGTGTAATAAAATTAAGGAGTTATACTTAAAGGGCGTAATCTACGTACCAAAATATTCATATTTTTTCCTGTAAACGTATATCGAGAGATGCCTCCTAATTAACGACGGAACTATTGAAGGTAGAAACTTGACGTTCTATAGTTGATGCAAAACAAAAACCGATGCACGTCATACCCTTCGAGTGACGTCAGTTATCGACAGGGTTGCCAGCTTGTAACCAAAATATCCGAGTGAGGAAATTACACAGTTTTTTTTCATAAAATCAAGATAAATATACAAAAATTTCCCATAGTTTATATATTTGTTTACTGCATAACACCTTTTACCATTAACTTTAGTAGATAATAATAATAATAATGTATTTATTTTTACATTACTAGGTTTACAATGTTTACAATATAAATATAGTTAAATCATAGTACCTATATAAGTGTAATGTAAAAAATGGCGAAGTCCAGTGGCAGACTAGCCATTTCTGGTTCGCCTACCCTGCTCTACTTAACCATGGATCAATAAATAAGGACCTTTTTTCCTTTGGCGTAACATAAAAATAATAGCTTATTATTTTCCACGTAAGGCAACCGGATATATTATATCTAATACAAATGAAATTACATGCATTGTCGTTCAAAATAATATTTATAAATTTTATCACGAAATAAGATCTTTCAAAGAGCTTTGTCTTGTGCATTGGTGGTGTTATTAACCCTTTAAAGCGAATATTAATATTATGGACATGAGAACGATATACAATCTTACAGTGCAAGTATGGAGGTTTTTTATAACAAATAATTCTATGATAAAAACACACCGAGTGTACCCTCCTCCTACTCTCCATATTCAACCAATTTGCATCGCGCAGCTTATGAGATATTCTTTCAAATTTGCGAATTCCATATATAAGACGAAGACAAGAATTATGCACCTTTTGAATTCTGTCCTTCTGAATTTGTGTTAAACAGTTACCGTAAACAACGTCCGCATGATTAAATATGGACAGTACAAGTGAGTCGCAAAGAAGTTTCTTAAGTTTAGCTGAGAAGTCATGACGACTTGAGTAAAGTAGTTTTAACCTAGTGTAGGCGCGCTGCAAACAACCCGATATATGTTTTTCAAATCTTAGCGAATTATCAAAAATAAGCCCGAGATTGCGTACATTATTGGTAGGTTCCAGCACAGTATCACCTATTTTTATATTTACATAATTATTTACACTATTTACATCATTCTTCGGACCAAAAAGCATCAAGCAGCATTTTTTTGGATTCAAAACTAACGAGTGATCCAAAGAAAAGGATATTAAGCTCTCTATATCACTATTCATTTTTTGGCAGGATTCAAGAACTTTTTCTTTTTTGAAGGATATATATGAGTATCATCAGCGTAGTACTGAGTGCTACTATTTTTTATAATATTTTCAATATTAGACGTATAGATAGCGTACAACAAAGGACTAACAACTGACCCCTGAGGCACGCCACTGGTGATAGGCAACTCGGAGGAGACAGTTTTATCAATCTTAACACATTGAGATCTTCCGGTTAAAAAATTTTCAAAAAGCTTTATGGCCTCTTCACTCAAGCCTATGAAGTGCAAAATAGCAAGAAGAATTTTGTGATTTAACGTGTCAAAAGCCTTTGAGAAGTCTAGTAACGCCAGTATCGTAACCTCGCCAGCATCAGTAGCACGAAGAATATCGTCAGTTACATTTGACAATGCAGTCGAACAGCCATGATGCCGCCGAAACCCAGATTGAGTTTTCGGTAAAATCTGATTTTGTTCCACGTTCCATGTTCTGTGAGTTGTTTGTTAATAATTTTTTCTAACACTTCTTTTATTTTCATCTTGCCAAGATGGACCAATGGTACCATTCTGAAAAATCCATGTTTCATCCAAGAAAACAAATTGGTACAAGAATGCTTCTTTTTTTTAATATATTGTTTCAAAAGTACCAGTCGTTTGAAAGCTACATGGGAAAGTTCCATAAGCCCTTGCCTCAGTTCATCTTTTTACCATCCGAAGTCTATTTTCTTGAAGAGGCTTCTTAAAGAGTTAAGACAACCATCAAACAGTTCTCTGTCTTTTAATTTCTAAGTTAAAGTTGTCTTAAGTTACATGATGTTCTAAAAAAAGTTACAGCTTATCAATAACCGATGTAAAATATTATAATTTTTAAATAATACAACTTACTTGTTTCTTACATTCCATAAATACTGTCATGGATAGAACTTAAATCCAATCTTCACACATTTACAAATCTCTTTGAATTAGAACGTTTGTTTTGAGGTGATTGTAATAATTTATTTTCCTTAACTGTCGTTGAAATTTCGCTTACAGTGGAGATATTCAAATTTAGGGTAACTGCTACACGCTAAAAATTAGTAAAGTAGAAATAAAATATCTAGACCTTAACTTTTATTAATTATAAAAATTTTTACAAGCTTAAATAAACAAAATATTTGCTATAAGTGGGTTCGTATTGAAGAAGATTACTTTAAGTTTGTAGTGAATTCAATATCGCATAAAGTTTTAATACTCTTTGTCCAAATTTAATTTCCTTGTGTTTTCTTACGGATTTACTGATTGATGACGTGCATCGGTTTTTGTTTTGCATCAACTGTAGTATTATAGTAAACTTTATGTGCTTAATCTAATCCTAGAATAAAAAGTGTTACTTGAGTTGGTAACGTATTATTGTATTATTCGCAGGTCTATAAGGTGTAAAGTAACATTTGAGGCAAAACTCATGTTAACTATTTTTAACGAAAATTGAGTTTAATATTGTGGTAATATGTTGCTCTGTTCATCCTGTATGTGTGGTACAAAAAAATAAAAGTGAAACTTCCTTGCTTTAAATTTTATTTGTAATAAGGAAGAATGTAGCAGACACTAGGGGCATGGTCCAAAACACCGATTTACTGATTGATGACGTGCATCGGTTTTTGTTTTGCATCAACTGTAGTATTATAGTAAACTTTATGTGCTTAATCTAATCCTAGAATAAAAAGTGTTACTTGAGTTGGTAACGTATTATTGTATTATTCGCAGGTCTATAAGGTGTAAAGTAACATTTGAGGCAAAACTCATGTTAACTATTTTTAACGAAAATTGAGTTTAATATTGTGGTAATATGTTGCTCCGTTCATCCTGTATGTGTGGTACAAAAAAATAAAAGTGAAACTTCCTTGCTTTAAATTTTATTTGTAATAAGGAAGAATGTAGCAGACACTAGGGGCATGGTCCAAAACACGTAGCATTTAATATTAGAAGTTAGGGAGTTACTTTTACCCTTTCATACTTCGTAATGTCCCTTCTGGATAGCAGATATGTGACTTCGTTCTTATGTCATAGGCGTTAGTAAAATTGGAAAGATAAAAAATTCGGATTTGACTATAACGTTCTTGAATTTCACCTTTCAAATATATAAGTATTTAGAACTACTTCCTATATTTCCTGTTTTCTTTTATCACAACATCACGTAAGTGTGTTATTTAAACTGTATCACTACAAATGTTCTATTTTTTTCAGGCCATGCAGTCTTGGAATTTTCCGTGGAGCCCTCCGATACGGTTGTCGAAGCCGGCCAATCGGCAGTTTTGGATTGCGTGGTCAGAGCGTCACACCATCAGCAGAGCGTGCTCATCCAGTGGCTGGACCAGGACGGGTCCAAGTTGACATTTCTGAGCGATTTATATAGGTTAGTAGTAGTTGTTATTGCCTATTGCCAATTTATCAACCGACTACCTTTGGGCCCCCTAGGGGTGGTTTCGAAAAATTCTGTACAACTATAGATAACCGAGTAAAGTACTTTCCATCATATTTCGTTTGGCTTAATGACTGCAATAAAACCCCTCATAAACTCGACTGAGCGAGGTGTTTATGAACGAATTAGAGAGCAAAATCATGAATAGTAGATTCGCTGGGTTTTTGCTTGCATATAAAAGATACGTTGATGACGTATGTATAGTTTGGAATGGCAGTGATTCAGATTTAAGAGATTTTCTCAGTTTCGTTAACGATCTACACCAGAATATTGAATTTACATTTGAGATCGAAAATAATGGGCAATTACCTTTTTTAGATTTACTGTTGATAAGAAATAACAACAGAATTAACTTTGAAGTCTATAGAAAACCAACTTTTACACATAACATTATTCAGTACGATTCAAATTCTCCCTTTTCTCATAAGTTTGCCACCTTCAATTCTCTTTTCTACCGACTTTTCAAGCTAGAGATGCGTTCACTAAGGAATTTAATATAATAAAACTGATTGCCAGAAATAATGGATACCCTTTGAGATTAACCAATAAACTTTATTATAAGTTTGTAAACAAATATAAACTAACCTATAACATCATACATGCTAATACACAGGAAAACAAAAATTATAGAGCTCTAACTTATTTCGGCAACATTTCCTCAACTAGCAAAATTTTTTAAACCTCAGAACATCGCAGTAGCATTCAGGACCAGTGACACTCTTAAGCGATATTTAATCAACACTAAAGATAAAGTGGACCCTATTTCAAGATCAGGAGTTTATTCGCTACATTGTGGGGATTGTCCGGCGGTGTATGTTGGACAATCGGGCAGGAGAATCGCCAGCAGAGTTCATGAACATCTTAGTTTATTTAGTAAATACCAGAACACGGATATAACCAACACTAAGTCTGCTTTTGCGAACCATCTACTTGAATCAAAACACCAGTTCTCGCCATCTGAAAATGTTAATGTTTTGCATGAATGTCACAAGAGTAAAAAACTAGATCTATTAGAAAAACTTGAAATAACGAAATCTAAAAAGAGCCCTGTCCTTACCTGCGTTAATGAGGTCTTTAATTTCGAGCCTTATTTTATTTTTAACAACTTAAATTACTAACAACGGACTGCCTGCTAGTGACCAACATTTTACCTATAAATTTTTCCCGGTCCGCCAAATTCTTTTGATTGACAACATTGATGTTTTTGATGCCGGTACTTTGGTACGCTCGTACTTTGAGTCGATGGCTGTTACATTTTGGGCTGAGTTTGCTCTCTAGGTGACTGCATCTTCCCCCCCGTTCAATATACCTTGGACTTGTTTGACGAACCTTATACTTTTAGTTTTTTGTTATACCGTTTTTGTTTATATACAATTCTTAGTTTAAGTTCTGACTGTCATGTAGTGATGTAATTGTAACGTTTATCTATTTTTTTGTTTTATATTTTGACATTTTTATTCTTTTTAAATTTTTTAAATGTTTTTTTTTTATGGTGTATCAGGTGGGTTTGCTAGGAGATTTGTTTACTTTTATGCGTGATTATCGACTTTCGCTTTCGCAGAGACGTATTAACCCATATTTATTTTTAATGTCAGTTTATAATAACAATAGATAGGTACATTACTTGATTTGTTATCAAAATTAATAAACTGTCTAATTAAGGTTTTCTGTTTAAATAGCTTATATAGATAGTAAACATAATATTCGAAATAGATTAGTAATTAAAAATATAGTAAAGCATCAAGACAGACGCTTCGCATGTACAAAAAGTATAATCAAGAAGCGGTAACTATTCAAGAATTACAATCCAGTCGTCATCTACTTGCAAGTTACAAGATATTAAAACAGATAACAAGATACTTATGACGTAACAGCAATGGTGAGGCGAGAATAAATAAAAACAAAATAGCAAATCTATCGGTACATAATAATGTATGTGTGAGTATAGCTAGGCTAGTCGAGCATGTCGCTAAGGCCTTTAATATTCAAAATCTCTTCACTCTGGCCTTAAAAACTGTGATGTTGTTACTTAATTAATTTTAGTACGGTAGATCATCGACAAATCTGCGACCAGAGCTGTAAATTGAGCGCTCAAGCATGAAGTTTTTTGTGCCATATACCTAGGGTCACCTGCGTGTCTTGTTTAATAACTGTAGTTGTCGCAGTTTTTTTCGTATAGGTAAGTCAATATTGCTCTCATCTTAGTATATAATTGTAATAAATTGTTATTACTAAATAATCGTTGTTCTGTAAAGAAAAGACTGGTTTACATGACTGCCTCTCTCCAAAATTAAAAATTATTATGTTTTTTCGTGACACAGATATTCACTGCGTATCCATCGCTGCCGAGCCCTACAGAAGGATGTCGTATGACATACCTGAGGAAGCCAAATCATACATATACTCTGTTTGAGGTTGGTAGGGAATAATCAACCTTAATTATTATACCAAACGGACACAAGGTGGTAAAAATATTCTTAATAGTTTCATAACGATTTACATTGCATATCAGACCCTTTCTTTCCTTATTTGCCTATCTCGCCATGTAAAAGGCCCAAATAGTAAGTGGGTTTTAATCAGTCAGACCTTTGAGTAGCTAGATTTCTCTAAAATCTGCATTAAATGAGAACGTAACTGAAGATTGTCGACACAATATTTTTATTTATATACGTACATTTATAATATATATGTATATTTTTTTATATAAACGGACTTGCCACGTTACTCGTTGAGCCAAAATGTTGACAGGTCATTTTACAGAGCTGAAAACTGATTTTTTGCTAATCCATTTTAGAACCCTCAGTTAGAGGAGGAAATTCTGGATGAGATTGCTGATAATCCCTCTAGTATAGTATAAGAAAACTGTCGGTCCAAGTTCATGCAACAAAGTGGGTTGTTAATGAGACCCTTCGAGAGCAACTGCTTCTGCTGATTATCCTTCAAGAGTCAACTACGCAAATTGCTTTTTGCAACGATTTAGGTTAAACCAAAATTTTACCTAGTGTTGTTTTGTTCACGGACGAAGCCGGTTTTACCCGAGACGGAATAATAAACTGCCATAATTTGCATCTCTGGCATAATGAAAATCTCCACGCAACAGTACAGATCAAGCATCAACAAAAGTTCATGGATTAAATTAAAAATATAGATTAAATGGTGCCATGTATTTGCAATTCTTGCAACTTAAACGGTTTATTAGAAAATGTGATCTTAGAAATTAGAAATCAGATATGGTACATGCACGACGGTGTACCGCATTATTTTAGCAATTTAGTTCGTCAGCAATTATCAAACGCTTTTGGCAATGGATGGATAGCCTGAAGACGCCTGAAAAGGTAAGGGCTCTGTATCTCCGTTAAGGGGCACTTTGGGACTTTTTGTATGACAAATTAGGGTTGTTTTGACCTCCCTTATACGCTCCCCAGAGTATGTCATACACTTACCGGACACCCCGTATTTTTTACTATACTTTTTCAGACAGTCAGTCTAATGCTCCCTCAACCGCCACTTTCTTAGTAGTCCTTTCTTAATTAGGAGAGGGTCTCTCTCTCTGTAAAACGATCCGTATAATTAAAAGATACCTTTTAAAAGATAACCGACACCTGGCCACATTCTGCCATGGTTTTGGTTGCTTGTGACATCACCTTCTAACTTTGTTAATGCGCGTCGTAAATACACAGGGTATTTTAGAAGTGCATGCCAATACTTGCGACTCGTAATCCTTGGATAATTAGAAAAATCAATCAATTAATAATAGATATATGTAGTTATACGACGACTCGTACTTTACGTCATGACTTACAGATACCGACAAGCCAACAATAACTGAATACTTGGACAAAATTACAATAAACATACGAACTGACATTTCCCTGAACCCCTTAATAACACACTCACATATATACATTCAAACCCTTCAAACGTGCTCAGCTCAATAAGAACCAAATGTTCAATAACAAACCCCCTCATGGAAGACCCGCTGATGAAGCAATAATAAAAACGAAAAGAAGTCATTGATTATCCTTAAGAAAATCCTAATGATGAACGAGATACAGTTGCGTTACCGCACTATTTTTGAGATACAGGGTGTCACAATTTTAAGTGGAAATGGCTAAATCTTAAGGATTGCATGCAAATATCTTACCTGTAAGTGGAAAAAAGTCTCAGAAACTAACTATAGAAGCCGCCAAAAAAACTTTTTTGGATTTGTGAGCTACGACCTAAAATTAGAGTGTATGCAAAAAATTTACGAGAAATTCGCGATCTCCACCTTTTCGAATATTTATCATTATACAGGGTGACGCGGATCTAAATGAACATACTTCAACACAAGACAAAGAATACCTTGGGGGTTCTTAATCACCCATCTTTGATAGTTCAATTGTCGATAGTTAATAAGATACAGGGTCTTTTATGAACTTCAGCAATTTTTTGTTCTTGTCATATTTTTTAATGCACTCCGTATAAAATTTTCATATTGGGTCAACATCTGTAACCTATATGTCGCTTAAAATTGCAGTATCAGAAAATTTTAAATTCCAGGCCCGTATTAAAAAAAGTTGACATTTTCAATTTTTACATTTTTAACACCCTGTAGATCAATTTTTTCAAAATATTATTTTTTTATTGGAAAAAGCATAAAGAATTGACCCTAACGGCATAATTTTCAAAGTTCCCGCACCCATCACTTGATTAGAATAAATGGTTGTTTTGTAAAAAATTTCAAAATGGTGCATATTTGGAAATTAGAAATTAAGAAAATAACAATAAAAAAGCAAAAACTGCTTCCGAAGTAAAAAAATAAATGTACTAAACGTTTAATAGGTTTAACGAGACTAAATTTTAGGGAACAACACAACAACAAATAACAAAGTAATAATAATAATAACAAAACTGCAAGATAATGATTGCTTTTTAGACATCGACAAAAAATCGTAAATTACAGTCAGAAATTTCAAACTTTGTAAAGTAGGCTTTGCCTCATTTAAAAACAAACCAAAGACTATCGAGTTACTGTTCCATAGCAACAATTCAAGTCACTATCAGATATGTGACAGTTGTCTGACCTTTGTTAGTATTCGGTTAACAATTATTGCAATTTTCTGTTGAAGATGCCTTACCAATTTTCAAATGCCGAATATGCCGACATTATTTTTGTATACGGTTTTTGTAACGGTAATGGAAGAGCTGCTGTTCGGGAATATCGTAGGCGATTTCCGGGTAGAAGATGTCCATATCACAAAACATTTGCAAATGTATTTTTATTTGCTGGAGAACATGGACATTTTCCCACCGACAATAATATTGATCAACCAATGCGACATCCAGTTCAGGAGGAAGAAGATATCTTAAATCTTGTTGAAGATAATCCCAAAACATCTACTCGAAAAATTGCGACACGTCTAGGAATCCCGCAAAAAAGAGTTAATGTAACACTGCAAGAGGAAGGCTTGCATCCGTTTCATGTTCAAGAAGTTCAAAGATTGGAACCTGGCGATTATGCAAACCGGTTACTCTTTTGCCAGTGGCTCAGTAGACACCAAAGGAGTCTTTATCGAATCCTCTGGACCGATGAAGCACAATTTACCAGAGATGGTGTAAATAATTCAAGGAATTCCCATGTATGGTCGTTAGAAAATCCACATGCCATCAGACAATCGCATTCGCAGCACAAATTTTCCATAAACGTTTGGGCAGGTATAATAAATAATAAATTAATTGGGCCGCACTTTTTTGCTGAAAGATTAGATGGAAATCAATATTTAAATTTTTTACAAAACATTTTGCCAGGACTTATGCAGAATGAAAATGCTAACGTGAGAGGGCTCTTTTTTCAACATGATGGGGCCCCACCACATTTTGCAAGGGTTGTATCTGAATTTTTAAATATTACGTTTCCTAACAGATGGATAGGCCGTGGAGGGCCCCATTTATGGCCAGCCAGGTCGCCGGACTTTAATCCTTTGGATTTTTTTTTTCTGGGGGAATATGAAAAATTTGGTTTATTCAGAAGAAATCAACACGCGGGAGCAGCTTTTGCAACGAATTATTAATGCTTTTCAGGAATTAAAAAATAACCCAGACGCAATTAGAAAAGCAGTGTCAAATTTAAACATCAGAAGACGAAGATGTGAACAAGCCAATGGAGGGCATTTTGAACAGCTTCTTAAATAACAGTGTTCTGCTAAAGTGCTCTTAAAATTAATTCTTGCTAAAACTTTTTCTATGTATTAGATTTTAAGCAGTCGATTTTAACTTGCAGTTTTGTTATTATTATTATTACTTTGTTATTTGTTGTTGTGTTGTTCCCTAAAATTTAGTCTCGTTAAAACTATTAAACGTTTAGTACATTTATTTTTTTACTTCGGAAGCAGTTTTTGCTTTTTTATTGTTATTTTCTTAATTTCTAATTTCCAAATATGCACCATTTTGAAATTTTTTACAAAACAACCATTTATTCTAATCAAGTGATGGGTGCGGGAACTTTGAAAATTATGCCGTTAGGGTCAATTCTTTATGCTCTTTCCAATAAAAAAATTATATTTTGAAAAAATTGATCTACAGGGTGTTAAAAATGTAAAAATTGAAAATGTCAACTTTTTTTAATACGGGCCTGGAATTTAAAATTTTCTGATACTGCAATTTTAAGCGACAGATAGGTTACAGATGTTGACCCAATATGAAAATTTTATACGGAGTGCATTAAAAAATATGACAAGAACAAAAAATTGCTGAAGTTCATAAAAGACCCTGTATCTTATTAACTATCGACAATTGAATATCAAAGATGGGTGATTAAGAAACCCCAAGGTATTCTTTGTCTTGTGTTGAAGTATGTTCATTTAGATCCGCGTCACCCTGTATAATAACGAGTGATTTTTAATTATTTTGCTCAAGGGAGGCCATGCATTTTAAAAGCATCATGGCCGTACTGCGTAGATAAGATGACATGATTGTTTTATGACATTTACGTCTTATTTGAATTTGTGTATTTGTAAAGTTTAAAAATTGGAGAAATTTTGTAATTTTTGCAGTTATTTGAAAGTAGGTTACTATTGCTTTAACTAATATTTCTCCGGGGAGTCGTCTTTTGACTATTATAAAGTGCTATTTGCAGGATATGATTTTATTTTTTATTTTTATTTTATTTTTCAGCGTATCAAGTTTTGGTGAAGCTTTGTTGCCGGATTGAAAGTTCTACAGTAAAAATGTTTAGTGAAGCACAAAAAATTTTTATTGTTGAAAGTTTTTTTAGAAATGGAAACAAAATAGGCGGTGTGTGGAATTACTCTATGCATGACTGCTTTGATGAATTTCGAACCGAGTTTCCTGATGTTGCGGTGACCTTTCATAATTTTCGTACTGGGTCACAATACCTAATTGATAAATTTCGTCAGACTGGTTCTGTTCAACATAAAAAAAAGGGCTGGAAGACCAACGAAACGATCGAATGAGGTTATTGAAGAAGCGCGACAAATTATGGAAAATAATCCTTCAACTTCTATTAGGCATTTATCTCAACAAATTCAGCAAACGGATTTATGCTACAGTACATGTCAAACACTTTTGAAAAAGGATCTGCATCTATACCCTTATCGTGTTACGGCTATTCATGAACTCCTTCCCAATGACGTTCCCCAAAGACTTAATTTTTGTGAATGGTTTTTAAACAATTTTCAAGAAGAAAATAGTGGTGCTTTTGAAAAAACATTTTTTACCGATGAGGCTTATTTTTATTTATCAGGCTATGTTAATTCATAAAATATGCGAATGTGGAATACGCAAAATCCGCATGTTTTTGTAGAAAGACCTCTTTATCCTCAAAAAGTTGGTGTGTGGGCAGCAATTAGTTCTAGAAGAATAGTAGGCCCAATTTACTTTGATGGCACAATTACAGCTGAGAGATATCGGATCGAAATTCTGACAACATTTATTAATGAGCTTTACGATGATGAATTGCGGGAAGGTTACTTCCAACAAGATGGCGCTACACCTCATGTAACCAGAGAAAATTTAAATTTTTTAAGTGAATTTTTTGAAAACAGAGTTATAAGCCGAAATACGCAACAAATATGGCCACCTCGTTCCTGCGATTTAACACCCTGCGATTTCTTCTTGTGGCCTTTTATAAAAAACTCCATTTATCAAACACCAATTGAGGATATAAATGATCTTAAACGAAGGATTTCAGAAAAAATTGCCGAAATTAATAATTCTCCAAACGTATTGGTTAATGTGTCTCTGAGGGTAAGAAGAAACATCAGAAGGTGTCTAGAAGTAGGAGGCGGCCATATAAAGTAGGCTTTCAAAGTAAGATAGCTCAGGATTTTATATTACATACCGTCAAAAAACATTATTTTAGGTTTTCAACGTGACAACGCTGCTTTCTTGCAAATTCGCCCTATGATTTAATCTACGCGCTACTGCTACACTAGGTATACTGGGTCACAGCCGCCCTTGAGCAAAATAATTAATAATTACTCGTTATATATTTAGCTTTTATGTTACTTTTTGACCAAACCATTTGATTTTTTTGTTTATATTATATACGCACGCATAGCTAAAAATACAATAATTCCTTTTAAACATCCTAAATATGCAGGCCCATGTGTCTGAAAGAATAATATGAGAATCCAATATAGAATTGAAACACGAAATACAAGAAATAAGTTTCATTTTAGCTGTCAGCAAAGCAAACTGAAAAGTGACAGCATAGCTTATATGTGACTACGCACGAACGAAAATAGTGGTAACGCGATAGCTTTCACTACTCCCTGGAGAAATAATGTGTCTTTTTGCCGAGTGTATTTTGTTTGTATGTGTATATATTATCTACCTATTTCGATATGGATTTTGTTACGCACATGTACATGTGTCTGGAATTAGCGGTTAAAATTAGTTCAGGATTTCCGATATTTGTTTTAATGCAGAGAACAAACACGCGGCATGGCACTTGATATTGTTTAAAACCCGAGAGATAGGTAGAACATTTGCGGATATACACCTACAGGGATTTCCATGAAATTTGAGGTAGTTAGTTTTATTAATTTATTCTTAAGATAATCTAAGATTAGAATATAAATACTTATTTGTTTACAGATAAGAGAAAATTTAGTGGGCATGTTTATTGTCTCGTAACTTAACCCCCATTTTTCGCAAAGTGATTAAAATATCGTAAGAAACAAATTTATCCCTCGGGAGGATATCCATCTTAAAAATTATTTTAATCACAAACAGCATTAGAAATCTAAGACGTAAACTCCTGAACAAAATTAACAACAGAACATCATACATTTGCCACACAGTTGATGCTAGCTATTTTTTTCCGAACTATGTGCGATTTAAAAGTTTTTTTTGGCGTTGTAGGTACATTGGCTTTTTTTTCGTTTTCTTGTTTTGCTTGTTTCCGACCAGAACATTTTTGTTTCATAAAATTACAGGTAATTTTGATTTTAATTTTAATATTGTTATAAAAGCAAGCTTAGTTAATCGTTAATTTGGTCTTCTTTGGAAAAAATTATATAGTTATTAAAATATATTCTATATTTAAAATATGTAGAGCTACAAACAGTGTATGTATTTCCTCTAATCCTAAAAATAATGAAGTGAATAAAGAATACTATTGTTAAGGAAAGGAGATGGAGCTACAGTCTAATTTGAACTGCGATATGTTACGATTTCCAGTATACCCCACAGAGGCATACAAATTTTTGAAAAAAAAAACAACATATTTGGGTCATTTCACATCAAACCAACCAAAATAAAAGGAGGTTTGGCAGATTGCCTTGCCGATTTTATTAGTTTTTGGTACAGTTATTTTACCCATCTAGTAGATGAAAAATCCAAAAATTCAAAATTTTTCTAAGTAGTTTCTTTTAAATTGATTTTTAAAAATCAAAAAAAGTGACCATTTTCTCTAAACATATATTAAAAGGAATCAAAATATCTTAAGAACTACTTACACTAGAGCAGTAAGTTTATCCCATTTAAAAGGTCTTGAAAATACCTTTCAAATGAGGTACCCCTTAATGTAGGTGCTTAGAAAAAATAATTGAGAATTAAAAAAAAAAATTGAAATTTTTCAAAAAAGTATTTTTAAATTTTTTTTTTTTTATTTTATTACTTTTGTCGATATTTTAGCAAGATATTCACCAAATTTTGGGATGGAGAAATGATGGGATCATAGGGAAAAAAATATTAACAATTTGCAAACGTAGCAAAACTTACAAAAAACTGTTTTTTTTTTTTAATTTTAAACACCATTTTTCACAGTTTACCGAGGTGTTTACAAAGTTTGGTTATTTGTTCCTTTCGTGTTTTTAAAGTAAAGCTCAAACAAAAACCTAACCATGCTACCACCCATCCTTTTCCACATTCTCAGCCCCACCCCCCCTTTCTAGGAAAGAAATTCAACAAGACCATGAGTTTCAATATCTGCTATTTTTTTCAAACAGTAACTTGTTAAAACTTGCTGACACGCGCGCATTTAATTTGGTAATATTCCAGGTATCAACTTTAGATTCATTTAGTAATACTGCTGATTATGAAAGGCACACAATTTATTTGGAAAAAAGGTTTGCTGAAACACAAACCATTCCTGTGACTCAAAAAATAGATTCGCTTATTCCAGTATCAAAATCAAAGGTTATAACGAGTTGCTAAAATATTGACAAAAACAATATATTTTTTCGAAAAAAATAAAAAAATAGTTTTTTTAAAAATTAAAAAAAAAAAAAATTTTCAAAACTTTTATTTTTGAAACACCTTTATAGAGTGGTACCTCATCTAAAAGGTATTTTTAAGACCTTTTAAATGAAACGAATTGTTTTATTGGCGTGTTGTTCGAGTTCAAAGAATTTGTGTCACCAAATGAGACACTAATATTATGTGGTGGAACAAGTGTGTCTTAATAATATAGGTCCCAGTCCGTTATTTCGTTATGTGTGATTAGTGAAGTGAAAATATTAAATATGGAGACAATAGTTGAAATGGATGAGAAATTTATTATGCCAGAATCTTGTTCGCGTTATTATGCTCTAGTGGTTGATGATGATGCTAAAGCACGAAATGTTCCATGGTACATAGACTATATGCAGTGTGTTCTTTCTGCACTTTTAATACGAGGAGGCGGAGGGTTCTGTCTCATCGTTTTTGCCCCGTCCTCTTTGTGTTCCTCGTACTATTTTTCACTCCTCATTCACTCCTCTTTCCCCAACTATATAGTTCTATGGTCGTATAGTTGACCGTCTTCGAGGTAAAAGAAATTTAATGCTATTAATAAATACCAACAAATCAATATCAAAATAATACACAACGCTGTGTCCCTAAAATGGTAGATCATTCTTTTTTTCTGTCATTACCAGTTTTATAATAAATGTTGAAAAGGATTTCCGTTCATATCAACGCATCCCAGAAATAGTATTCTCATGATCTTCTAACTTCTCTAAAAATACTTTCACAACCAGCAAACACCCGATGCTCTAATTCTTCAACGCTGCGAACTGGTACTTTGCATACTCAGGATTTTAGGTACCTATATAATCAAATAATCTAATGGATTTAAATCTGGAAAACGAGGCGGCCAACTGACAGGACCCCCTCGTCATATCCATCACTCAGGATAAACTTCGTTAAATGTCCCTCACATTAAGATTGAAACGGGGCTCGTCTTGCATAAAATACATATCTGTCCTTAGCGCATAAGCCAGATCATCAAGCAGGTCTTGTAGCACATTTTGTAGAAAGTCTAAAGTATTGTAAGTAAGTAAATTTTTGAAACATTTAAGAAGGTCATGGGCTGCAAAGTTTGTGGAAAGTTTTGGTTTATTTTTGAAAACTTTTATATTTTTACTACTCCTCAGGAGCCTCAGCGTCCTCCTGGCCTTTTCTTGCTTTACTTTTTACATAAACTCCTGCACAAAATTAACGCAACATTAAAAAATTTGTTAAACTTTTAATGCTATTATGTTTCTGAACCCTAGGTTTGACTTCAATAGCTGCTTTTTGCATTGTAGGTTGGTTCGAACTCAAACTTAGCTTTATCTTAAAAAAAATAAAATTTTTCATTGACAAAGCATGTACTTAAAAAGGTAGAACAGAAAGGCTAGAATAAAGCTAAAAAAAATATATCTAAATTTTTACGGAAAATATATATTATTGCATATATGAACATTCAAAGTATGAGAAATAAATTAGACGAACTTGAATGCTTTGTGATAAATGAAAACTGTGATATATTGGTTTTTAGTTGAAACGTGGTTAGACAGCAGAGAAGCGCCAATTTACACAATAAATAAGTATCGCGCAGGGCATTCGTGTAGGGAAGAAAGAGGGGTGGTGCTTCTATTTATGTAAGAGAAAGCATTAGGATGCAGGAAGTGGACAGATCGGATAAAGATGAAGTGGTTAACTGTGTGTGTATTACCGTAGGTGAGAATAACCTAAAAATTAGTGCAATTTATAAACCTCCCTCATATCCAACACCTGATTTTTTAAATTATTTTGAAGCGGTACTAGGTAAATACCCTAAAAAACACATTATTGTAGGTGACTTCAATATAGACTTATTAGATAGCAAAGCAAATAAAGTGATTTACTATAAGGATTTAATAACATTGAATAACTTTAAAATCAATTAAATTTCAGATGTAGATGCAACTAGGGTTACAAATCATTCTAAAACAATCATAGATCATGTACTAACAGATAAAAACATTGGTGGCTGTGGTTCTGTCAATATTGAGCCTAACCCTCTTTCAGATCATAACATTTTAAAATTTTGTGTTAAAGAAAACATCAAAGTATATAAAACGAAAATAAGCCGTGAATCAAAATTTTTAGATTATAAAAAGTTTCAACATAATTTCAGACAAAATATTATTAATACAAATATTGATTCATTTCAAGAACTAATAAGTTTAATTAAAACAAGTAAAAAAAAAGCGAATATACTAAAAATATTAAAATTCCGGAAAATAATGAGTGGATAAACGAAGACTTACTTAATATGATGAAAGAGCGAGATAAGATTTATAGAAAGAAAATAAAATATCCAAATGATCAGAAACTAGAAATAGACTTTAAAACTTTAAGAAATAAAATTAACAACAAAATAAAAACTCTCAAAAACCAATATTTCAGAAATAAATGGGAACGAACAGGTACCAATTTAAAAAAACAGTGGAATTTTATAAATAGGTTTTTTAAAGAACAAAAAACGGAAACTCATATTGATAGATTGCAAGTAGAACATCAAGATCATGTAGATAATATAAATGATATTGTAAAATACTTGAATATTCATTTTGCAGGGATAGGGAAAAATATCGTAGAGGAACTTAATAAGGAAATAGAAATAATAAACCCTAAACCTAAATTTGTAGATGTAACCTATAAAAATACAATATATATCGAACCAACAAATGAACAAGAAATTGACAGAATCATATCTGATCTGAAACGAAATTCAGCCCCAGGGCATGATGAAATAACAGTATTAGACGTAATTAACCTAAAACACAATCTTATACCAATCCTTACTAAATTAGTTAATAAAATATTAAAAGATGGGGTTTTTACCACAAGAATTAAAAATTACTAAAATAAATCCTATATTCAAATCTGGAAGCAGGGATAATATGAATAATTATAGGCCAATATCTGTAATAAGTGTGTTTTCAAAAATAGTTGAAAAAATAATTAAAATTAGAATGTCATCTTTTATTCACAAATATGTTACGGTTGATCAGTATCAGTATGGTTTTGTCAAAAACAGTAGCACCCTTAGCGCAACAACAGACTTTGTAAATTACATATCTCAAGCACTGGATAAAAAACAAATAGTTATAACGGTATTCGTGGATCTAAGGAAAGCATTTGATGTAGTTAGCATAGAAATATTATTAAAAAAACTTTACGACATGGGATTTAGGGGGACTATATATAATATTATAAAGACTTACTTAATGGATCGAAAACAGTATGTTAAGCTTAACGGGGTTAAGAGTGAGGTACGGAGTACCGCAGGGTTCAGTTCTAGGACCTCTGCTCTATTCACTTTACGTATTGAATTTAAAATATGGCAATCTCAGGGCTAGGTATTTGGGTCTAGGACATTTAGCCGTCGCCGTTTCGCCGTCGCCGTTTCGCCGTCGCGACAATTCGCCGGCAGCCGATTCGCCGTGGGCCGTTTCGCCGTCAAATAGAAATTAATAAAATACGTAAAAAAGGTTATAATATATATTGCTAAATTTTAACAAAATTGTTTGATAAAAATATACCTACATAGGCAAGTCAATAATAATAATTAGGGTTATTGGAATTCGGGTCTAGGACGTTCAGCCGTCGCCGTTTCTAATCTAATCCACCTTTTTGGGTCCAATTCGGTATATGCTAGATATAAAAAAATTGTAATAATTATAGACTTATATTCTATTTGACGGCGAAACGGCCCACGGCGAATCGGCTGCCGGCGAATTGTCGCGACGGCGAAACGGCGACGGCGAAACGGCGACGGCGAATAGTCCCATCCCCAGGTATTTTACATTTGCGGATGATACGATCCTAGTGTATACGGGTGACGAAGAGAGGGCATTGAATATTATTGTTAATGATGATTTAAATTTATATCTTAATTGGCTGTATTATAATAAATTAAAAATAAATATTGATAAAACGAAATATATGATTTTTAAACAAAAAAATAAACAAATTGATAATATGCATATTAAAATAAATAACTTAATTTTAGAAGAAGTTCAGGATATAAAATATCTAGGATTAATAATTGACAATAACCTTAACTGGTCTCAACACATAAAACTTCTATCAAAAAAAATATTGTCGATGATACCTATAATATACAAGTGTCGAAATTATCTTACTAACAAGACTAAATTGCAGATATACAATGCCTTCTTTTTATCACATTTTAGATATCATACTATGGGAAACATGTGGGGAAACTAATTTTAAGTCTGCGCAAATACTCCAAAATAAAGTACTTATAAATCTCTTTAATTACAATTGGCTAACCAGTACTGAAATACTATATAGAGAATTAAAAATATCAAAACTAGAAGTAGTTCTTAGATTAGAGCAAGCAAAATTAATGTATAAAGTCATAAATAACAAACAAAGATGTAATATAAATATTTTAATGTCCAATAATGTACATAGTCACGAAACCAGATCCCAAAATAATATCTATTGTAAAACAACTAAAACAAATATAGGATTAAATAACCCGATTGTACAAGCATCAAAAACTTATAATAAAATACCCGAAGATATCAAAAATCATAAAAAATATTATCAATTCATTAAGCATGTCAAATTACATTTAGGATTTAGTTGAAAATGTATCCAACATTGTTAATTTAGTATAAAGTGTTCTCGAGGCCAGGGCTACCAAGCACTGATTAGAGAAATAAGTTTATGTAAAATATATTATGAGAATTCAATAAATAAAGACAATTTCAAAAAAAATAAAGGGTAAGAAATTTACAATGTCTATGAATAACATTATATTAAGAAATACAATGGGGTAATGATATATTGTATAAAAAGACACTTATTTTGGGATTACACTTATGGGAATAAATAAAAGAGCTAACAATAATAATTCACTTTCTACAATTAATAAAGTTGAAACAAATAAATAAAAGAAAATAACCCGACAAATATCAGACACGAACCCAGAACAAAATAAATTAAGGGTTGTCGTCATAAAACTCATGTACGGTGTAATACGCCCTAGCAACGAAGAACTCTTTTGTCTTTCAAATTTCTCGTCATATTGAATTTGCCTAACATTCAGTGGTAGCGAATTAAAAAGTTTTTTACCATTGTAGAAAATAAAGTTTTTTTTATCAAAGTTGAGTCAGGAATTGGTAAGGCTACAGTGTGAGTGCTACGTAAAGGGTATGTTAGAGTTGTTTTAATTTTAGCTTCCTTTCTTACCAGACAAACCGTTTCAAGGATAAATAGACAATTAATTAGTATCTTGTGTTTTATAAAGAGAGGCTTAGCTTGGTGACATAACATTAAAATCAATTTGTGCTCTATTAAAATTTGAACAAAAATAATCAAGGGTTGTCGCTGTCCGGGGGCGGCGGTAATTTCGTCAAAATTGGGACAGGTCCTTAAAGGGGACATGTAAATTCGCTCGGAGGTTTAAGAGTTCGTTCTATCTTATAAGTATTTTTGGCCGAAAAGAGCAGATAAAATAAAATATAGAAACAAAAATATACATCTTTAGAAAAGCTTTGTAAATTAAAATCAAAGTACCGCCACGACCAAAGAAATTTCTACAATACTTAGATTACAACTCTGTAGTTAGGTATACATATTGGTTCATACTCATTAAGACAGTGTTATGTAATAAGTAATATATCTGAGTAATTAACATTGTCTAGAAAAAGCAACAGTTCGTCACATTTATTACTGATAGACAGTGGCGTAGCCACAGGGGGGCGATCGCCCCTCCCGCCCCCCTTGACCTGGCTTTTTTTGACCTTTACTACTTAAAAAATAATTCTTAAAAAACAAGATCGATCTTATTTTATTTTTAGTAAAGAAAAGCGATGGAAATAAGCTTAACAAAACCGGTTTTGAGAGCGTCCCATCACATTCAATTTTTATATAGCGGATTTTATCTTCATTTGGGGACAAACCCCTGTTCCCTAGGGAGCATAAAGAAGGTGAATTCCTACGAAATTTGAGCGTGATTCAAAAAATTATTTGCCTGCGGCGCTTTAGCTCCGTCGTCTACACCCCTCCGATAGTTCGCCACAAAATGCTGGCTACGCCACTGTTGATAGATTGTATGTTTAAAAGCATTGTGTTGACGTGTATGTTACCTCCTTTAGATTGTTTAGCACTAGTTATAAATCATCTACCTTTCTGACGTATCTTGTACTCCGACATGCCAATTTTACTATTACAACCACCCGAGGACAACCTTTTTTCATTACCATTTTTGATTTGTACCGGTGGGTTTTCGAAAGGAGAATCTTTTTATGAACACCAGAGGGCCATGTTTTCACATCGTATAGCTTGTTAATAAAATTCCTTGACAGTATCATAGATTTCGTTATTTTTGAGTTCATTTTCATTTTATAACGGGTATAATAAATGGGTCATGTCATATCAAATCAACCAGAGGTTTGGTAGGTGACCTCTTCGATTTTGATAATTTTGGGTACAGTCATTCTACCCATCTAGTAGCTGAAAATCTTAAATTTCAATTTCTTCTGACAAGTAGTTTTTTTTTAATTGACTTTTTAAAGGAAATTCAATTGCCTTCCCAGCCCGACCTTGTTCGTTCAAATCGAGTGAATAGTTCCTGAGAAATACAGCTAAAAAGAAAAGAAAATTTAAAAGTAATAAAATTTATTACCGCTTATATCAATCAAGTTAATGTTAAAAATGTTCACCTCCAACCTCCATGCAATTGTAAAGGCACTGTTCAAAATGTTCGCGAACATTATGGAGCATTGCGGGAGTTATTTGTCGGCACTCCTACACTATTCGTTGTCGCAAGTCTTCCAAATAATTGGGTTGGGTTGCATAAATTTTCGACTTTAAATGTCCCCACAAAAAATAGTTCATCTTGCAGGCCATTCAATATCAATAGGACCTCTCCTTCCAATCAATTTTTCTGGAGAATTTTCATCCAGAAACTGTCTAACTGGAACACATATTGCGGGGGTGCTCCGTCTTGCTGAAAGTAAATATTTTCTGGCCGATATCGATCGTTTTCTTCTATTGCATTCGTTAAAGCAGGGTTAATAGTGCTTTCCAACAGGTTTAGGTACATTTCACTTGTTAAATTTCCAGGTATAAAATACGGTCCTCAAAAATTCCAGCCCACACTTTAATTTTTCGGGATGTTGAATATGCACTTCTCTAAAAATTCTAGGGTTGGAATCCGACCAATACCTGCAATTTTGTAGTGACAGTACCGTGAAGAAAAAAAGTGCATTCATCGGAGAAACAAATCTTAAAAATAAATTGTGGATTGCGAATGATCATTTCACTAATTAACTCGCAAAATTGCAAACGGCGATCGTCATCGTCTTCATTAAGTTCATAAAACAGTTTTATTTTATAGGGATGGAACTTATGCGTTTTTTAGGTACGCTGAATCGTTCTACGCGAAACACCCGATACATCTGACACTTTCCTCGTGCTAAGGGTGGGATCGATGGCAATATGACCCAAAACTGCAACTTCTACAGCTTCATTTCTTACAGGATTTTCAACAATCCTTTTTTTGTCTAGCACTGATCCTGTTTTACGAAATTTTGCCATCAATTGTAGCACGTAAGTATGAGACAAGTGTGCATTTAGATGGAATTCATTATAAGACATGGCGGCAGCTCGAGCAGAATCGTTCCTTCTAAAGAAAAGTGAAATAATTTCAACCCTTTCTTGAAGAGTATACGTCATTTTAATTCGTTATTGAACACACTGAAATGTAAAGCAAAATGAAATTTTATTCTTACTATGAATTTGATCGATGCCAAAAACAAACTGAGTTTTTTCGACTGAACGAGTGAAATTCCAAATCCCTTTTGTTAAGATAGTATCCTTTTTTGCGTATTTTTTGCCACTTATTTGTTTACATTTAAGCACAAATTTGTTTACCATTTAATTTCTCGAAAAGTACTCAGCCCAATTCAACGAGCAAGGTTCCGTTGGAAAGACAATTTAATTCCTTTTAAAATAAGCTATCACTCGACCTTCCTTTTCATTTAAGATTTTAAGGGTGAAAGCCACCCCGTCGTAGGGGTTCAAGCAGGACGTGTGAAAATAGCAAAAAAATATGTCCCCCTGAGAACTAAGGTTCCTGTGTTCGAGCGAATTTTGATTTATTTATTAACAAGAAAATAAACCTGGGTGGAAAGTTTTCGGTGCGCCACCCTGTATA
Source organism: Polydrusus tereticollis (assembly GCA_963920685.1). Taxonomy (NCBI): domain Eukaryota; kingdom Metazoa; phylum Arthropoda; class Insecta; order Coleoptera; family Curculionidae; genus Polydrusus; species Polydrusus tereticollis. Next base: position 204,251,227 of record OY987326.1, read on the forward strand.
TTAATATGAACTTTTTTTCATATTTTTTATGTATACCTTAAACTTTGTAATCGTCATTGCCGGGTACACTGTATAAGTCATTTAATTCTTTACATATACTTAAATAGTTTAAGTAGAATTAATTAGCTCCAATTATTATTTTACAATATTTTATGCCATTTATATTTTTTTTGAACAAATAAATTCTTATGACTAGTATTTTAGGTAAAATAATATTAATATTAAATATTTTATTTCATATTGTATTTTAAATTTTAGGTCTCAACTCACGAATGGGTCCCTTTATATAAACAGTGTAATAGAAGAGCAACGTCTGACGGGGACTTATCAGTGCATGGCCACATTGCCCAACGTAGGATCGATAGTCAGCAGGACAGCTAAACTCAGTATTGCAAGTGAGTATTTAAAAAATAAAATTTTTAAAATCTTGGTCCGGATACCTGTCAAAGAAGATAGTAGGACCTGGTGCCATGATAATATAATTGTAACTGGCACACCAAAATAAATGCGCTGCGATGAAATATACAAAATATTAGTTTGGTCTTGGCCATACTTTTAAAAATGAGAATAATATATTCCTAAATTAACCACAATATACAGGTTGCTTCATTAGTGCGTAAACAGAAGATATCTTAAATTGTAGACGAGATACAGGAGAAGTAAACAAGTTGTGAGGATTATCAAAAGGAATATCCTCAAAATATATTAATCTATAAAAGGGTGATTATCAAAATAACCAAACCTACATTTTTCTTAAATGGAACCCCCTCTGTGTATGTTATTAAATTACTAATTAAAATATATGAACGGTGATGAATAGTTTGGTGGATTTATCTTTGATTGTTTTTGAGATAATAATTCTGTTAAGGTTTCCATTACCTTAATTTAGTTTTCGAATGCCCTTTGGAACATTTATTTGTTGTTTTGAAATAATAATAATATTAATAATGACTTTTATTAACAAAATACATATCAAATGAACAAGGGAATTATGTGTAAATATCTATAAATTATTTAAAAGTAAATAAAAGAGGCAGAGCCTAGTTTGCCGAAGTCTAGCCTTCTGGCTACTCTTACTTAACCAAAGGTAGGCTCATAGAATAATACATATAATACAAAACACAAACATAAAGAAAAAAGTAGGATAAGGATGATAAATTCGTTCAAAACAAGAAAATTATCGAGGTTTTCAGAAGCATATCATTGTCTGTTTAACAAATGATGATGATTACGGAGTTTGAATTTAAATTTATTAATGTTATATAATCTGAATTTCTCAGGCAGAGAGCTATACAAACTAATGGCGTTAAATGAAAAACTTCTTTTAAATATTGCTGTTCGATGTTGTGGCATTGTGTACCTATTCCTAAATCTGATGTTCCTATTATGTACAGTTGTTCTAGGAATAAATTTTTTACCAGATTAGAAGAGTCGGGTGAGTTAAGTAATCTGTGTACAAAGTTACCAAGGTGGTGGAGTCGGCGATTATTCATATTAAGCCAATTGCATTCAGTTATCTTATGCAAAATGTGATCATATTTGCGAAGACGATAAATTAGTCTACAACATGTGTTTTGTACTTTCTGCACTTTGTATTTGTCCTCCTCGCAGAGACAAGGCCCATAGATGAAGTCGCAATAGGTGAAGTGTGATAACACAACACAAAGCTTTTACAGAGAGTTTTCCTTAATTGAGTAGGTAGTATTATCGACCATTAGGCCCAAGTCCCTAGCAGAGTCGCCAAGGTTTAAAGGAGTATTTAAAACTTGCAGTTTTAAGTTGTTCTTCACATAACTTCTTTTAGCCTTAGTACCTATACACAGTAATTGAGATTTGTTAAGGTTTACAATTAATTTATGTTCCTCTGCAAGTGATCTGATATTTTCCAGATCATGAGATGAGTAATATTGTGAGTCGCTTGAACTGTATATGATACATGAAAATTATATATATTATATCAATAGTATAAATTTAAACAATACAGGTGACAAGACGGAGCCCTGAGGCACTCCTTGGTACCTTTAATTGTCATATATTACATTCATAAACTCTTTCATAGGACCGGATTTAAACTTATAATTTGAACTTAACGAATTCTTTAAAAGCCATATATAATATGAAATGTAATTTTTTCTCAAGACATTTAATTGAAACACCCTATATTATATTATTATACAGAGCTAATACCCATTTATTATGCTTTTCATTATTACATAATAAAAACTTGCTTTTAACAGTTTTTTGATAATTTACATGCAAAGAATGCAGAATATCATCTGCTTCCCCTAAAAAACTCCTTCAGGTAATAATTATTATTTGGTATAAGTGGCAATATTTTAAGCTTGGTGCAAGTATTATCAGTTAAATAACTTGTCATGCACATAGCACATATTGTCGAATCATGGTTGGTTCAGATTTTTATTTAACGAAAAATTTAATTAGGGGTAGAAATAAAATTACTTGTTATGTTTCACAATTTAATGTTCAGTTACCTGACACGACAATTTAATAACATTTTACCAAGAACCGCGTTTAATAAGTACACTCGTAGGCAAGATAATCGATTCACGCAATATTTGAATGGATTTTGCTCGTGGATAAGTTTTATATTTGTATTCCGATTTTAATTATTTTTTTTATATTATAGGTAAATTTATTGACAACCTATGTATATAGTGTATTGATGTGAGTTTTTCAATAAATTTATCTACAATAGAAAAAAATAATTATTAGAATCGGAATAAAATTTAAAAAAATATCCATGATCAATATCGATTCAAATATTGTGACTGTATATAAACATAATGCATTACATTAGTGGCGCAACCAGAAAATAAGTTTAGGGGGGGGGGGGGGAATAACGCCGCAGGCGAAGAATTCTTGGGTGCCACGCTCTTTTTTCAATGATGGTGCTTGGTCTTAAAGTAAGAAAAATAAAAAATACAACAGAAAATTACAAAAACAGGCAGACTCGCTTCAATTTTTGTGTAATTTTACCTATCTTAGGTAGTAATGAATTCATTTTTCTTGGAAACAGATAGTTAGACGACGGGGGGGAGGGGGGGCTGCAGGCCGATAGACCCCCCTTGGTTGCGCCACTGCATTACATAATTGATTAAATAATAAACCTAAAAGAAGTATTTAGAATTTACCTATGGTATTACCTAAAGCCTTCAACGGTGTTAAACATTTCCGTCATAAAAGAACACTGTAATGCTCAAATCTAAAATACAGCAAGTTTAAATTTCGTGGATTATTCATCAAGCTTACAACTTTATTTCTTTTTTTAGAACAATTTTATAATGCTAATTAGGTTACAAAATGCAAGATAAAATAATTATTATATAAGAATCTAACAGTTTTATATTTTTCACCTAGGTACTGAAACTCTGATAATGACATTGGGAACTACATCCCTGTATGCGCAATTGTATACTCTATAAGTTTCAGAAATTAGATACATTGTCAGGACCTAGTCATATAATATGCAATTAATCTTAACTTAAATAAAGGCAGAAATGAAAAATTATATATACATATACAGGAAGATTAATAATTTACTTCATTCCCCGCAGGAGGTTACAACAGAGGTAGGTAAGTAATAATTTTCTGTCTAATTTACTTGATTTAAACGATTTAATTGATATGTTTTTTAGCAAGTAATTAAATAAGTATGTCAAAAATACGAAAGCCACATGTTTAAACTTGAATAAAATTTCTATTTTTTTGAAATTTAAAATTGAAAGCTTAAAGATAACTAGAAAACTAAGCACCTTTTGAATAGGACATATTTAAATCACAAATTACTTCTACTATAATACCCTTCTGCAAGGAATGCATCGAATTACCAATTAACCTGTATATGTAGGGGAGGGCGGGAAGGGTTTGGATTTTTACAAACATAGCTACTGAGCATGTCTACATATATAAAACCTAGATTTTTTAACACATAATAATTAGTACATATTATTCTCCTGTGATTATGTACAATAACTTTTTTAAAATCGATATGCAAATAAAATATATTTTTTTTCTTTTGAATGTAGCATTTTGGTCGGAGCCTCCCATAGGAGAGGAGCCGTTGGATAACAGAAATAATACCAGAAATTATTTATTTCGCAAAAGGAGACTTTACACATACCAAATAAAGATAAGATAGATCCCATAAAAAATGTGTTTAATAAAACAATAATAAAAAAGGTACATTTTGTAAAATATTATACTAAATGAAATTAAAGTAAAGTTTAGGAATGAAAATTAAAATTATCAAACAACATTAAAGCAAGCTGTATTCTGTAAGATCGACTTTGAAATATGACCAAATATCCTGCACTCTTGTCAGTTAATGGGTTTGGAGACTTTAAAACTACAGTCCCATATGTCACAAATGATGTGAGCTCGTCACTCAGTCTAAATCTATTTAATGCGATTTGCTTTTTTGAAACTTAACGTTGAAGCCATCTTCGAGTGTGTCTTCTATCTTAGCCGCATAGCGTCTAACAGTTTTTTTTCATCGACTTTACAGATCACATAGTTGCCAATTTCTAGTTTTGTTATATTTACAAAGTCCTTCTCTTCTGAGTCTGATGATGAATCTTTTTAAATTACCTCTTCCTCATCAGATGAAGAATCGCTTATTAGCTTTTTCTTTAATCTTTGGAGTTTTATTGTTTTTTGGCAGCTATTTCCTCGCGCTCAGTGGTATCGGTAGCTATGATTGATTTTCCTTTTACCGGTTCTTCTCTAGTTGCTTTCTTTTCAGAGGCTTTTGGATAAGGATTAACTTTGGATGGTGACACAAATCTCTGGATTGGGGCATTGGGACTAAGACTTAAAGGCTTGAAAGTCGGAGTGTTCTTTGGTAACAACTGTTCTAAGGTACCAGGTGTTGGAGAATGTTCTCGGTTTGACAAATTAACCTGTTGTGTAGTGGTTTCCTTTTCTTTGGGTTGTTTTTCTCTGTCGATGACATAAGAACAAAGAACAGGTCATTCAGTAAAAATATTAATATGAAATGGCCAAAGTCCGAAGCAGCGAAATCCAGATTTAATGTTTGATAGTGTGGCAGCTCTATCCCAGGCGCTTAACCAGATTGGTGTTAGATCGTAGATTGATTGTGTTTCTCCTGGATGGGATAGCATTCGATCATCTTCATCTTGATCAAAAAAACCTTTTAAATGGCCCAAAAGCCGTTCTGTCTAATGGCTGCAACTGATTAGAGGTGTGCGGGGGTAGAGTAAGAATGGTAATGTAATTTTCTTTCTAGTAGCCAATCGTAGGTAAAGACAAATGATTATCCATGATAAGTACCACTGGTCGCACTTTACAACGAGTTACAAAGTGTTCTAAAACCTTCAAAAAATTTTCGCTTGTCATCCATCCAGACGAATAAGCAAGTCCAACGTACCACATACTTCTGGAATATTATTTAACATTCTATTTCTGTCGAATTTCTTCCTTGAAAACATCTATACCGGAGGAGGAGCGGTCCCATAGGCCCCAATAATGCCTACTTGTCAAAAGTTCACCTCTCTCCCGAGAAACAACTTTACCAACTTAATTTTGACCTTCCCGTTGTCCCCTACTAGTGAATTGTGTTCTGTATAAATTTGATAATAAACAAATTTTTAAATTGTCTAAACTTGAAAAGGAAGCAAGTAACTCCACGCAGAATTTTTAACTTTTAGAAAAGTTATTTCTTTAATTTTTGTTTTATTTTTGAAATGCGATTGGCACCAAAATAAACATTTTTCAATTGTAGGCCCAGGTGTGAAGTATTTTGTTTCGAAGACAAAGACAGACATTTAAACTTAACTTTTAACGATTTTAACGTACGAGTGTTTACATGTTCTACCCGAAGATATTAAGGCGAATTTACAAATGTTTGTATAAGCTAATGCCCGGAAATTTTTCTCTCAACGGAACATTAAATTATATTAGGCGCACTTCATATGCTTGCCTCTTATTACTTACGATGAAAATTAAATTACATGGGAAGAAAGTAATTATTCATTAGTGTTTTGAATTACAAAATTAAGTACTTAGGTACTTAATATTTTTATGTACAGCTTATTGTTTGCGCACGCACCAGAAGTAAACATAATAATTTTTATATTCCGCTTTAAATTTGGAGATATTCTGGAGGCTTAAATAACAATAATCTTAAAAATAGCAATATTGTAATTAAATGCTTGCAGAAAAGAAAGGTTTAAAGAAACAATTAATATTGACAACTAACCTGAATTTTTATTTTTAGTACTTCCAGCTAACGTCTTTTCAATTAGATACCTACCTAATTTATTTACATGATAGTTTCACTATTATGTTAATTTAGAATTTGCAAGGTAGAGTTTAAAAATAAACTAATTTAGTTATTTTTATATTTTTTTCGTGTAATTTCCTATGTCTCAGAAATTACAGATTTTTATCTTTAGAGAGATAAACTCTCAATCAGAGTGTAGTCCACTAAAATATTTCAACATAGGTTTATTTTCTTCTAAACTAATTAATCGAAAGACACTAAAACCCTTTAGTTTTCAGGAAAACATATTGTTTGGTATTTTTCCGCCCTGCTTGAACCCCTAACACTTTCATTTTTACAATCTTAACCGCGCTTGAAGAAATAATGATTTTTTTGAAAAACATCAAAAATCGTGATTTTTTTTAAGAGTATCAAGATTTTTTGATTTTTCGATTTTTATTTTCATCTATTTTTTCCTTTAAATAAGTTGCTATTTTCAACACGTTTTTGATTTTACTCCCACCGTTCTTCAAATTTTAATGAAGATAGTTCCTGTCAAAAACTCTGCAAGCACTAACCGAGAGTGGAAAAGATGTTGCTTTAAAAGCTGTTAAAGAATTAGATCCAAATAGTGGTTTACTACCACTCATAGTCAAGTTTCTTGTCAGATCAGAACCTTTCACTGATATTATGTTTCATGATGATATTCTTCAGAATGTAAAACCCATAGATTGGTGGAAGTCGCAACAAAATATACCCATTATTCAAAAAGAGTTCTTCATGATTAGACAATTACTTTGTGCTGCTGCTTCTTCCGCGTCAGTCTAGAAAATTGTCTCAACATTTGGTTTAGTCCATTCCTAACTCAGAAATCGATTAGGAACGGAAAAAGCTGCAAAATTAGTTTTTTTTGTACAAGCACTGCAATTAACTAAAATAAACGTTATTTAGGTACAGTGGTTTTATTTTTTTGATATTATAAACCATTAATTAAAACTGAAAGTTTTTATTTTCTCTTAATTGTAACTTATCAGATATTTTGATTTTAATCATGATTTAACTTAAAAAAATCAAGTGATTTAAATTGCGATTTAAATCATGATTTAAATCAATTGATTTAAATCCTTTCAACCCTGATTTTAACTAAAAAGGGAAGTCGTGTGATACCTCATTTTAGAAATAATTGAATTGCCTTTACAATGGGACCTTGGGCTCGTTGAATTTGGCTGAGTAGGTTTTATGATCAATCTGCCTCGTTATCATTGGATTTCACCCAGTTGAGCATCTCTCCCATACTAATAATAAACGGGAATAAGTGGCAAAATTTCGTGAAACGGGATCAGTGCTAAACAAATTTTGAAAATCCTGTAAAAAATTAAGCTGTTGAAGTTGCAGTTTTGTGTCATATGACAATAATCATTAATCTCACACTACGAGGCGAGGAAAATGTCGGATGTTTTTCGAGCTGCCCACCAGAGAAGTGGAAAACCACTAGTAAGGATTCAAACAAGGAGGTTGAAAATACCAAAAAAATAAGTTTCTCTTGATGAAATCCAAAGTGTACAGATCTGAGCGTTTATTTATGAGTTTAGAAGACAATAAACCTGGCTGGAAAGTTTTCGGTGGATTACATACACAATGTGTCTCTACCTAAAATGGTTCATATATCGATACCGATATGTTGCGGAATGGGAAATTTATTAGGTTGTTCTTGAGATAAGAATTAAGCCGATAAAAAGTAGGTCGACATCACAGATATAGTTTTATATGTAATTACTTCCAAGGTTATGGAAAATACACGATACATATTTGTATTTGCATAATTTAATTACTATCGAAATGGCCAGCAACGTTTATTAAAAATGGAATACAAGTGCACACGTGTACCTATATTTGTCTAGTTGTAAATATAGACTATTATTGAGAAATTGCAGATAGCTGATAGTATTTCCCTACATATGCAGTTTACAAAGATATGGGTACGAGGATGGTTCTATAAGTAACTTGATTCGGGTTCGAAATGAAAGACAGCAAACTGAGTTTTGACCTTATTTTATTTTGACATTTTTTTTTTAACAATCCCAAACATAGTTTTATTAATAGTAATAATAACATCCAAATTAAGGTTACCCTCAAAATAATGCAAGATGCATTGGTATCGAAGGTACTGCTTTGTTAATCTCCTAGTTAGCAACTACCACCATTTATATACACAGGTTTGTTTACAAATACACCCTGTCGCCTTTCATTTTTTAATTCTATAGGTAAACCTTTATATACATTGGAGGCCGCGCTTATCGGGCTGTGCAGTGCTTTATTTGTCCATGCACTAGCACTAGCCAAACGAATATCATCAATGTTTCTTAGATTATGTTCGTGAATTTGATTTATACATTGAATCCGACTATTGCACCTGGATTTGTTATTCAAGATTTTAAATTGCTCAAGCACTAGAATTTGGTAACAGGCTGAAGTTTAAGCATTTGGTATACAGTTTCAGTATGAGTGTAATAGTTTAAATTAAATAAAATTTTTAAAACTTTATTTTGTAGAACTTTGATTTTATTAAAATTGGTTTGATTAGAGGTTCCCCAACCTGCTATCAGGTATCTTATAATTGATAAAAAGTATGCATTTTGAATTTATGGTTAAAAAATATCTGCATCTATACAGTGCTCCTATTAAGGGAATTATCTTTTCTTTTATGTGGTCAATATGTGCACCCCAGCTTAGCTGGTCGTCGACTAACAATCCCAAATATTTTATTTTATTAGTTTTTTCAACGAGCAGTGCCTAACTCCGCCCGCATAATTATTCCAAAAATAGTGATCTCTCAGGTATGTTAATCCTGCACCCCAATTCCGTCCCGAGCGTATTTACTTTATTTTTGCGAGTTTGGGAAAATCCGATTAGAGTATTAAAGTAATAAAATAATATAAATTGTGTTTACTGCATTTAAAGAAGATTACAAAATTATTATATGCATATTCTACATTACAGGCATTTTCGGCCCCAATGGTCTAACGTTATAACATTTTAATTTTTTTATGATCTTTTATCTTTTATATTTATAGCCTTATATTGGTTAAACAGCGCTAACACGGCATCTAATCCACCTTTTTGGTTCCAATTCGCCTTTTTCAATTAGGAGCGGAGTTAGGTAGTTAGATAAGGGAGCGAAAATATTTCGGGGCGGAGATGGGTACTGTCTGTCCTCGTGTACCTGGCGCCGGGCGGAGTTGGGAATCGCCCTTTTCAACAGTTATCTTATTTATTTGTATGTGAATATTGTCAATTACTTTATTTTTTTGCTTGAATATCATAGACCTTGTTTTCTCTATATTTATTTTGAATTTATTTTGTAAAAGCCAAATACAACATTATCTCGTCGAAGTTCAACGTTTCTCCAGGATCTCGATTCCTTCCCTGAAGTGATAGTCGATCAGAATTCCCTTCGTATCCCAAAAGACTGACGCCATTTCCTTCGGCACTGAATCTTTTTCGGAAAATAGGAAGTAATAAGGAAAGTAACTATGAAGAATGCAAAAAGAAAGCACTTTTTGGAAAGTTCAATGTTCCATCTGTCGTGAATTACGCTGTATACACCAACCTTCCGATAAATCTCACCTTTATTAGGGTTGCCATCTCAAAACTATAAAAACCCCGACAAGGCCACTTAAAAATCCGGACGGTACTTATAGAAGTAAAAACTGAAATCACTTGTACAGGGACATTTTTTTAAGTTAATTCGCCAGTCCGGTGAAACACTTAAAATTTATCCCTATACCTAATTACATAATTAAAAAATTAAAAATAATTCTAAAATATAACTATAGGTATGTATATTTATTTGTTGCACAAACCAAGGAAAAGCTTAAAAATATTTTTAAAACAAGCAAATAAATTTCCAAAATTTAAAAACTTAAAATTACTATTAGTAAGTACTTATGTGTCACATAAGTGTGAAATCTATAAATATTTAATTTGCGAGTGGACGTTATTTAGAAGTTTTGATTGTTCTATTGTAGCATAAAATTTAAAACAAGTGTATTTTAAGTTGAACTTTGTAAAAGTCATAGGTTTTATAATTTTCAGTTTCAGTCTATTTCGTTGTTTGGCCCATTGAAAAGCACTCAAAGAGAAGATTCTCTCGACATTTGCATTGTGTGCTGTTAACGCATAAAAAAACTGACATATTTTTATTAATTCAGAATATACTTCCGAGGATTTGCAGAACGAGAAGTATTTGACCCACTTCTTGTGAGAGTTCAGTTTTGTTCTGCAAAAAATGTTTTTAATGCCGTGAATTGATCAAAAGAGAGGAAATTGAGGGAATGATATCAGTTTCACACTTCTTAATTTTCTAGGTCTTTAAAATTTAACCAATTGAATACTTTAAACTCGTCAAATGGTTTAATCCAATTATTTTAATATTCTATTGCTTTATCGTAAAACCCAAATACATTTCTCTTGAAAACAAGGCACTCATTTTCAAAATCATCATTAGGTTATTTTTTTTATAAATGTCTCTAATGGGTAACAAATGATTTGTTTGTCTGTGTTTTAAAATGGTTGGGACCTCGAATATTCGGACAAGTTATTAAAACCCGCCCGGACGACACTAAAACCCGGACTTGTCCTGGGAAATCCGGACGGATGGCAACCCTACCTTTATACATGGGCGTTAACTTCATAATAAGTTCACATCTACTACAAGTAACAAGGATCATATTCTAGTGTTTCAATGTTTTTAATATTCTAATTGTGTTGCAATATTTTTAAAATCTACAACCTCAGACAATTATCTTTTGTTTTTCTCGAATTTCGAAATTATGAACATAGACGCCCTCAAGATTGTTTCCAAGAGGGGCAAAGTCAGTTGTCAGTTTATGAAAGGCAATTTTCATTTTCCATGAATTGCAGGTGTAAGGTCTTCTGAGCAACCTAATTAAAAATTGGTACAGTTTGTATTAACTTTCCAGTTTGGGCATAAAATAAATTATTTTGATTTGAATTGATCGAAAATATGTCCCATCTTCACAAGCAAGCGCAAGCTTTCTGTGGACTCGGACGCGTTGCACACGCAATTCACAATTCACCACCAAGACTCGGCCGTTCTGCGTTCCAGTCTCGATGCCGAAAATGCACCTGGGGAGAATGGTGACTTTGCGTCACGTGATATTTGAGACATCGCAGCTCAGGAATATTTTCATATGGTTTTGTATATTGGTTGTCAATTTTCTAATATGAGTTAATGATAACGAAACAAATTGCCCTCTGAGAGCTCGGTATTTAAACAACCGAAAATTCAGGTCAGGTTAGGTTTGGTCCGACATCACTGAAACCTTTTGACGAACACCAAGTCTAGCAACAATAATATCTAGATGATCTCATAAATTGTCTACAATTAATTTTTCTATACAATGTATTTTTCTCATACAGGTACAGGGCGTTTCAAAACAAATGCGACAAATTTAAGGGGGCGACTACTTCGTTAAAATAAAGGGTAGTTTGATATATGAACGTTGGGTCAAAAGCTAACCATTTTATGATAGGGGTAGTTTATTTCACCCTCTTCTAGTCATTTTAAAAAAGTGAAAAATATACAGAAAGTGTGTTTTCATAATAGTAATACTTCCACAGAATTTCATTATTGTATCACTTTTCGTCATCAAAATAAAAAATAAAAGCATTATTTTACCGTCATCTTTGTACCGCGATATCTCCCTAATGGTTGACTTTTGACCCAACGTTTATATATCAAACTCCCCTTTATTTTAACAGAGGAACCGCCCCCTTAAGTTTTTCGCATTTGTTTTGAAACGCCCTATATATAAATATCAATTTTATTAAGGTTGACAACGTAAATATTTTTGAACTTTTCCAAAATTAAATTAATCCCCACAAAATTAGAGAAAACATTTAATTGTTCTATATTTACAGTATTAGTCTATAAAAATGAACGTTAAATTGCCCATATAATTACTAATAAATCAAGATAACGTGTGTGTTTACTTTTAATATTTACCCGCTCATTAAAAGTTATAAATGATTTTCTTGAAGTAATACACTACTCATACTTTTATTATATAGATATTAATAGAAGAAAATATTAATCCCTTAAAATGTAAGACCGTTGTCCCAGGATTATCGGGGGTAATACCACGAGTGCTTAAAAATTCCCGATAATTTTCATGAAAGCTTGTTATTTATAATTCCACGAGTTCGAAGAACGAGTGGAATTAGTATAACAAGCTTGAATGAAAATTATCTGCTTAATTTTTATGCACGAGCGGTATTTAGGGAGAATATTTCTAGAATGAAATATATATAAAAATTTTTTTCGATTGTTGTGTGTTGGATATACAACGTTGTCTAGGCAACGTTGTATATCCGCTGATATTTTTTTATTTTTAACGTTTCTTATGGGAAAATTTATACATGAGTGAAATATTCTATATTATTAATTTATTATGATCTGCGGGGTCGTAGAGAGGGTAGGCGAATGAGGCCACCTGAGGGGGAAGCGCGCCAAAAACTCGAAATTTATATATTATGCTGTGTATAAAAAAAAAACAATGGATAACCTGAACTAATCCGAGTGCGAATGAGATCATTGTATGTACAGGGTCTTCCAACGAGGACTGAACAGGGGCTCATTTTTGAGCTTCCTTGTATTTAAAGAAAAATCCAAAATAGCCAATCGATGTACTTTTTCCTGCAGAATTCAAAAATGAAACCAAAAATTTATTTGAACCAGAAACAAAAGAGCTACGCTATGGATAAGGTGTTTTTTAAATGGAACATAGCTTTTTTTATACGATTTTTGGAACGAGTGATTTTTTTTTTGTCCGTTCTGATTAAAATATTTAATATTGTGACAGCTATTTTTATTAAATTTTAATGTTTTATCCAGTATAATTTAACTTTAACCTGTTTGAAACATACACTAGGTAATAAAGGTATAATCACCTTTGAATCCTTCAAAGTCAAAAAATTTGACAAATTTTCTATAATATTGCCGAAATGAAATATTCTCTTGCATTTTCTTGGCATTTGTAGAACAAGATAACAATCTGCAATCTCTCATCTAATGAATATTTCATGTTCCATTTAAAAAACACCTTATCCATAGCGTAGCTCTTTTGTTTCTGGTTCAAATAAATTTTTGGTTTCATTTTTGAATTCTGCAGGAAAAAGTACATCGATTGGCTATTTTGGATTTTTCTTTAAATACAAGGAAGCTCAAAAATGAGCCCCTGTTCAGTCCTCGTTGGAAGACCCTGTACATAGCACCACACCGTAGGGTTGGGCTTATTTCACTTCTGCGAGAATATGATGAAATTTCTTTGAAATTTATGAAACTTTCAACAAAACCTTAAAGGTTATGAAAAACAAGTAAAATTATGAAATTTTCATTAAAATTTATTTTCTGTTTTAATAAGTGTTTTTTTTCCATTAAAAACAAGTGCAAGTAAAAATATCTAAAATAGTCTTATGCTTAAATTGATTAAACAATAATACTAGAACTTCGTGCTCGTACCATTACAAGGACATGGGGGTTGAAGAATTAATTTAATTGTCTTCTTCGTTCATTCACATTGGGCCTAATCTTGACTCAGAGTCGTGGAAGGAATACTCTTCGTCGCCGGAGGCTGAAGAAGATGATATGGTGGTATCTAAATCTAAAGCAGTAAAAAAGCATATTTACAGGAGTTCTCGAAAGGGTTGTTTTGATCTGTAGTTTTTAAGGGTTATGAGTTCTGAACTCATTAGACATTATATTTTTTCTTGAGGGTAGGTTAATGCACGGATAAAAAAATTTAATTTTATCTTATTAGTTTTATCATAAAATCATAATTACATGATCAGTCATTACAAAGTATAAACAAATCTTTGTATGCTGTCTGGGTCTGGTATCTGTTTAAAGTTTAGAATATAGGTTCTATGTAAATGCTGCGATTTTTTAATATTTGGTACATTTTACATTATCATACGAAAGTGTAATAATAAAAGTACTTAAGCCTATATAAAAACTAATACAAATTACAATCAATCAATATCAATACAATACAATCTTACTTAGGAAGTCTAGGGACAAATTGTTCTGTTGTTTTTGTTTATAATCCTCAGTTATGAGAAATATAACTTAGTTTCATTGCTCTGGGAGTTGTTCATTTATTTCGTAGTTTTCGGGTCACTTTACAGAAAGTAATAGAACTTCTTCCTGTTGATGCCGATAAAGTTGGCATGGATAAAATTTTTACTGCAATGTCTGCAAGTTGTGGGCAGTTTGTGCTGCCCACTCCTTTCCGCCATGTCAGAGGCTCTAAATTATTATTTGTTTTCAAAATTATATTTTTGGCCCAATCTTCGTCTCTACTCCTAAATTTGGGTTAAACTTGTTAGAACTAGAATAGGATCAATATTTTTCATTTGATTTTCTGATGTATCAACAAATTCCATTGCAGACAAAACTTTGAAGGAAAGATTGACATCTTGATTTTGAGGATCAAAAATTACAGCTGCATAGTGATTTGGCAGAACTCCGTCATTTTTTATGCAAGCAAGGATAATTACTGTTATGTCTTCAAATGAATTAGTCCACATTTCGGCGGTAACATTTTCTTTTAAGGGAAGCCGTTTCAGAACCTGTTGTGGATCTAATGGGTAGAGCCCGCAAGCCCTATATACAGTCAGTACTGTTACAAGAAAATATAGCTACGTATTTTCTGTGGCAAAGTCAAGCCCAACACCGCGCCGAGGGACCAGGGGAATTCCAAGATGCAAAGTATTTCCGAGATTTGCGACGCGTCTATTATATAAACATGCAAGGAAAGATTCGTGCAATTTTCATTGAAGTTTATGAATTTTTCACTAAAATTTTTGAAATTTTTTTGAACATGTAATAAGTATGTAGTTGAATGTTTCATTTGAAAATTTCACTTCTTGGGTTTGGTGAAATTTTTCAGCTTCGAAACTTTAGATATTTTATTCAAATTTAGTTTACTGCTCTGTGTGAGCAGCTAAAAACAAATTAACGTTACTTCCGTTCTTACCAGACACAACATATTATGTTTAGATTTTTACCTGCCCAAAATCCCTTCCTATCCCCCGGGGCCACGCTCGCATTACATTTAGATAGAGACGGCCCCAATAGAGAACATGCTGGGCTCCCCCCAGACTAGTTTGTAAAGTGTATAATAAGGAAAAACATCGGATATGTGGCAACTTTGTGTCTTTAAGCCCTTGTGTTTCATTGCATCCTCGAAGCGGCCCCAGTAGGACACCACAACTCCCAAATTGTGTCATGGTGAAGGCACCGTTTCTTTAGTTCTCACATCTCATCAAAATAAAAGGTATCTTTAATCATTGGAAGGCATTTTGAAAATCAAAATGCATTGCAATGTATTTTCTTCTTTATTTCCAAAATGCCCTGAATGATTAAGGGTAAAGTTCTTTTCACAATAAATGGTTTTGACCTTTTAACTGCAATAAAACTAAAGGGTCGATCCGATTGTGTGGACAATAAATATGTAAAGTATGAAGGTGTAGCAAAGGTTCCGACTAAGGTAATTAAGTAATTATACTCATACGATGTGTTTATACTAATTTAATGAAATTAGAAAAAGAAAACTAAATATTATAAATTTTTAAATGCTACTTATATTTATTTACATGTATAATTTTATTCTATATCCAGTTCTGTTTCGCTGTCGCTATCCTCATTTAAATTAATTATAATCGGTTTAATTGTATCATGCAGGGTAACATAAGGATTTTCTACAGTAATTATACAATGGATTGAATTTTTCCAACTACCTGTGGGAATATCATTAACACATTTTTGTATTAATTCAAGAACACTATAAATTAAAGTCGGAGAATTATTTTTTGGCCTAACAATTAATTTTAATTGCTACCACATGTGCTCTCTGGCATTAAAAATACAATAATAAGGTAGGAGCTGTAGCACAGTATGCTCCATTTCCTCTGCCAATGCGCCAAAAACATATTTTTTTATACAGAATTCCTTTAAATCTTCTAAAAGATCAATTTTCAACATTCCTCAAAATATATATATATATATAAAATAGAGTGCTTCGATGAGGCTTTAAATTACATTAAAGACCTAAAAAAGTTTTCTAAAGACGACTATGTGGCTTTTGAACAAATCAAGAATCTGAAATGGCATTTCCAGAAGTGCCGTATGGAAGAACAGCAAAGGAAGCTTAAGCGGTCAAGCATTTTAAGATTTTTTCCAAATGCTCCTAAATAACTTTGAATACTTATGTTTGATGTTTTTTACAAGTTTTTGTTTGCATGGCAATTATTACATGCATGTACATATTTGAATAATAAATTTTATTTTTGTTATCTGTTATTTGATCTGTATGTATTTATTTAATCAAATTTTCTCTTACGCGGGCACCTCCGATAAGCGGGCAAAAAAGCGGGAACCGTGACTGTCCGCTTATGGGAGCTTTCACTGTAACTCATAACCATTTTTCGTGAAAAGAACTTTTTTTACCGTCGATTTTGATGGTAAATAATGAAAAGTAATTCATACCATTTAAAAACACTCTTTAAACTTGGATTGAAGGAAAAATTTTGAATATCTGTGCTTAAAAAATAAATACCTCTTACGCCGCCATTTTTAAAGTAAATGTCATTTTGTTGTATGTTTGTTGGAAAGGCAGTTTTGAAACGAATTTGAAACAAGAACCGGAAGTAACGTTTACTTGGTTTCTAGGTACAAATTAAGATTCCTTGCTTTCTAACCCAAATTTGAATATATTGAAAAATATTTAGGGGGGGGGGGGGCATTTGACATAATTTGGGGGTACACAAGTTGAGCACCTGCACGTTTGCGCTTTTAGATATTCCTACAGTATAGAAGGTTAATATTTCAATAAGCAAACATATTTTTAAGGTAAAATTGGATGTGTTAATTTAACACCTAATGATGACCTCAAAATGATTCCCAGAATTGATTATGAGATAATAATTTGTTGGTCTTTTTGTGCTTTGAGTGTTCTAAAATACCTCATTACGCCTCTAATGATCTGTTGAAATTTATAAACAGCTGTCACTATTTACTTTTATTATCGGTTTGTCGCAAATAAAAATACCGAACTAAACTTTTCAATTCCAGGATTAAACGGGTTTCACGAAGAACCCCGAGATATCACAGTGTACGTCGGACAGAAAGCCCACTTCTCGTGCTACGTGGATGCCCTTCCCCCACCGCGAATACGATGGATGAAAGACGAACGACCGTTGCAGATCGACGATCTACGAATGACCGTCCTGCCATCTGGCGCTCTGGAAATCGACGAGGTTGTGGAGAGCGATCAGGGATCGTACAGGTAGGACTCCAACCTTAAGGGGGATTAGAAGTTCCAAGAAAACATCGAACCAAACCTCGTCGCGTATCTTCATCGCGTCTAACTAATTTGGACGAATCAACGAAACTTCGCAACATCATCGTGTTTAATCCGTTGTCGATTTCTGCTGTACTTCGTTGTTACAAGTGTGATAATACGCGATAACGGTCCACCGTTATCGTATATCATCCCCTGTATTCGACTTTAGTTTTAGCATTGTCGATTTTATTAAAGTATTGGATATTCCCACCGTACAATTACGCATGTCATGAATTATTACTCTTGAAAGGTAAAGGTGACTGAAAACTTAGAGCTGTGAAGTTCTGAAACTTTTATTTTTAGGAAAAAGCTTTTGTGATCGAAAGTTACTTTAATAATAATATAATAATAATGATAATCTTTTATTGTCTAACAGAAAAGAAATTCCAATTATGAGACACTGTGACTTAATATGAGATATAAATGATTAATAATATAATAGTAATAATAATGTAATAATAAAACAATGTAAAACAATAACATGACCATACGAGTTCAAGCAACAGCTACATTATCTTGCGCTGACTATATCAGCAGATATTTGGTTTTTACAGTGGTTCTAAACTGCGCTGCAGATAGGCCGTACACAACGGCATAGCAGGTGCTATTGAAAAGCCGCATTGATTGAAAGAGTGGTGTTTTGATTAAAAAGTTTATGGAGGGAGCGGGTAAATGGAATACACTATGTCATATAAATTCTCACATTGCGGTATGGAACATGAAAGTTAATTGCTGACAGTAATGAAGGACAATCAATGTATGATCGACATACTTTAAACAAAAACTGTACCAGTAAGTAATTCCTGCGATCACCCAGAGATGGTATTTGAAATTTTGATAATAAAATGCCTTGGTCGACACCTCTGGATGGGAACACTCCATTCTCCCTGTACATGAGATATTTCAGAAACTTTCTTTGAACTCTTTTTAGCTGAGTTATGTATTTATCGAATATTGGGCTCCATATTCAAGCTTGGAACGAACAAAACTAAAATAAAGCATCTTGGGTGTCTGCACATTTAGAAATTCATTTGAATTGTGTACGACATACCCTAACATTTTCATGATACTGCTGCAGGTAAGGTTTATGTTAGAGGCGATGGAGAGCTTAGGATCGAACCTTATCCCAAAGTCTTTAAAAGCATCGCTTCTATTTATAGCATTATTGCCAATGGTATATCCAAATCGAATAAAATCCGCTTTATTTGTAAAAGTCATGGTAAAGCACTTGTTAACATTTAAGGATAAATTATTATTTGTGCACCAGTACTGCAACCTATTTAGATCGTGCTGAAGGGAAACGCAGTCCGCTAGATGATGGATCACTTTGAATAGTTTTAGGTTGTCTGCGAATAGAAGAACATTGCTAGAAATATCAGTAGTTATGTCGATGTCGTTAATAAATATAGATAATAAGAAAGGAGCGAAGTAACTACTCTGTGGGGCCCCACTTCTTCAAGCTTTAAAAATAGCAGATGTGTGACCTCGGAGTTCAACGTATTGCCGACGATCCTTTAGATTAAGACTTAAAGAACGTTATAAGTGGTCCACTAAACCCCAGCCGATCTAGTTTCCGCAGTAAGATCGAGTGATCCACCCGATCGAAGGCCTTAGAGAAGGCTAAATGATTATTATACGAATTTCTGCCCTTGTTGTGCTGCTTCAGGGCAAGAAATTGAATAAAACTTTTGATTATTTTCATTTTTGAGTCATCTATATCGTCGTTATTTAAATCTGATACGTTAAAGTCACCCATGACCAACAAATTACTACCACTCATAATGTGAAGCATTTCAAAAGTTTTAAGAAATTTAGTAAGTTCCTTAACAGTTATATTTGGAGGTATGTAGGGAACTGTAATTAGTAGAGAAAAGTGATTAATGTTTACCTTGCATCCGATTACATCTACCTTACTGACGCTCATAGAGTCAAGATCCCTGTCACAGCGAAACACTAAAAATCTGTTATCGAACAGTTCACTTGAAGATACATTGTCTTGTATCCAGCTCTCCGTGATGGCAATAATGTCATAGTCAACTGCACAAACTGAAAAACCGGAAGTGTGAAAAGAAGGAAGGCAGTGGGAAACTCAAAGTTCACACTGCACAAAAAGTAGAAGAATTTAGGCAAATTGCTAATTAACATCCACAAACCCCTATTCGGCGTTTGAGCCAGCAAGTAAATGTATCTTATTATCCCTGCAATACACTTCAAAATAAGAAGTTTTTCTAGCGGTGTATGTCGGAAAGTCGCCAGCAGAGTTCACATAGCTTATTTAATAAATACCAGAATACTGATATAACCAACACTAAGTTTGCTTTTGCGAACCATTTACTTGAATCAAAACATCAGTTCTCGACATCTGAATATGTTAATGTTTTGCATGTAAAGTAAAAAACTGAATCGATTAGAAAAACTAGAAATAACGAAAGTTGAAAAGGGCCCTGTCCTTACCTGCGTTAATGAGGTCCTCAATTTTAGGCCTTATTTAATTTTTAACGGTTTAAATTTCTCATTCCCAAATATATACGGACGCCTTTGAGAATCTAGAAGGAAATGGTGCTTCCTTCTTTGTTTAGCGTGACAATATATTCTCAGCATTTAAAATTAACAAAGACTTCTCAATTTACACAACTGAGGCCATAGCAATTCTGAAAGCACTGGAGTCTGCATCTCAAAATAATATTAATTCCAACATTGTCATTGTATCTGACTCCATATCTGTTCTTGCTGGAATTCATATTTGGAATTATGAGATTAATATATTGAATATTAAAAGGTTTATCTATAGACTAAAGGGCAAAAGGTAATATTCATATGGGATAAGCCTAATGCAGGCCTTCATGGAAATGAATATGCTGATTATCTAGCCAAAGATGACATTATCCAGAAAAGTCACAAAAACGCTGTCAAAAATGATTGAAACATCGTCTTGCCGAGTCGAGGTGGACGGCCACGAAAATGATGAATCTGAGTGAATCCCTTACTGCTGCGTTGCCAAACTAGAAAAGTTTTACAATGGTTTAGAAAATGTTATCAATTTCCCACATCATGTTTATGTTAATTCTTTTAACAGCGTATGTTTGGCAAACCAAGTGGAGGGGCGCACTTGCATGTTCTCCGGTCTGCCAAATTTATTGATTGGCAATATTGACGCTGGTACTCTGGTACGCTCGTACTTCTTTATGTTGATGACGTTTATATTTTTGGCTGAGTTTGTTCTGTGGGTAGTTTTTTTTTAAATTCTGTAATATGCAATAACAATGGCAATAACGTAATTTTCTTAAAATTAAAAATTTCAGAACTTGCCAGTTCTATTTCTCATTCACATTTACCTTTTACCTAGGTTACCTCTCAAGAAAAATAATTCGAGACATGCGTGATTGGTTCCACGGCATATTTTGAGGATATTTTGTTTTTTTTTTATCTTACAGTACCAAGTAAGATAACTAAATGAGACTTTATGTTGAAAATTTGGATGGTGCGGTGTGGCCGGATCGTACCGAAAGTCACAAGAACTTTAAAACTAATTAGCCTGTATAATATTATTTTATTTTTAGAATCTCTATTACCTAGCTTCTTAACAACTTTCCGTATTATTTTCCTACACCTATCTGTTCGAGTTTCCATTTTTTATTTTTCGAAAAACATGATCTCAACAAATGCTGATAGTTTTCAACTCTACCGTATGTTAAGTACTGATATTTGGTTGGGGATTAGGCAATGTCCGGATGGCCAACTCGTACTTGCATTATACAGGGTGGTCTAAAAATACACGTATTTTAAGTACTTAATAAATCTTGATTACTTGAAAAATCTCTAAAAGTAGATATCCAGTTCTTCAACATTAACTTTTTTAGAAAAGAAACTGCCGTCAGGTTTTTTTTAGCGTTAAATTCTACTTGGTTACTGTCACCCCAAGACAGATTTTCTTCCAGGTCTTTGTTGAGATGTGAGACCTCTTGCTACCTATAGAGATGTGCATTGGCAGTCCATGTTCGAGCATCCAAAGTAAAAGATGAAACAAGTGTGCTGTCATCAGCAAAGCTATATATAGAATTTTTATTTTTTTCCAAAAGACCGTTAATGTATAGTAAAAACAGGGTGGGCGACAATATAGAACCATGAGGGACTCCGGCGTTGATTTTAAATGTGTCTGAAAGAAATCCATCCATCGCCACTCGCAGAGAACGGTCTTTAAGAAAGCTTCACAGCCATGAACACCGGCATTCTGTATGCTCTCACTTTAGTTAAGAGCCCCTCATGGCATTCTTGGTCAAAGGCCTTGGAAATGTTGACTCCCCATGATGTTCTATTGCATTGTTTCAAACGTTAGTAACATAAGCGTGATTATTGATCTAGACTTTCGGGAGCCATACTGGCGGTCGCTAATAATGTTGAAGCTTTCCAGGTACTTTAATAATTCTTCATTGGTAGCCTTCTCCATGACTTTTGATATAACGCAATAAAGCAATGCGATGTTTGGCAAGGTGCCTATTTTGGGTATGGGCTGGACTTGCGCAGTTTTCCAGCAAGAAGGAAATATTCCTTTTTTGTAAGATAAGTTAGAAAGCCTACAAAATTCCGGTGTCAATTCATCAGCGCATGTCTTAATTACGATGACTGGAATTTCGTCAGGACCAGAAGCTTTTTTGGTGTGAAGACTCCTCAAGATTGGTTTAACATTGCTGCGCTGCCGGAAAACAATCTGGAGCATTCTCGATTCTCGACTTATGGGGTATATTTAAAGAACAAGTTTAGAAATCACTATTAATTAAAGAATTTGCACAAGATCTAGATCAAAATGAAATTAGATCAGTGCAAGTTAGGAAAGTAAAATGCTAGTGGTTTTAAGCATCTATTTTAATATTCTGTTTGATTGTTATAGCAGTTTTAATTAGTATTGTTTCTTGACGCTTTTAATATTGAACAAACCGCAACGATATGCGCTTGTTGATTACACTCGTCGTGGCAGATCTAATTTCATTTGGATCTAGATTTTGGAATGTTTGGTTAATCCTATGTACTTCTCTTAAGTTTACTTATCATTTAGAAATAATTTTTTTTTGAGATACCCTTTAAGTAAAAATCTAATGCTTCAGATCGGGTGATCTTGGAGGCCAATTAAAGTAACCACAACGGCTGTATGTCAGACCACCCGATATATTGCAAGTAAGATTTGGCCGTAGCGTAAAAAGCTTCCGGGTATCGCCTAACTCTCGATCAAATTTCAATGCCTTAATATGTCACAGTTTAAAAATATCAACATTTTTTGAGCAGATCATCTTTTTTGACAAAAAAAATGGGAATTAATTAATATCTTAAAAACGGTAACAGGTAGTTATTGAAAAATAATGAAGAAAGTTATTAAGAAGGGAGATTCTAAAAATAAAATAATATACAGGATATAAAATGCATGATAGAAATAATAGTATAAAGTTCATGTTTTATTAAGATATTAGCGCACTTGCCCCGTTAGAAACATGGTCACGTGCGCTAAAATTATGTTTTATAAATATTGTGCTGTAATATATACGAATTGCAAATACTAAGAAAAATTGTTTTAAACAATTATACGTTTTTAGATGTAACGCCTCAGGTCTAAATTCGTACAAACTAAGCAACAAAGCCATTCTGTACATTAACGGCGATCAAGAGCAGGCGGCTCATGTGGCGCCACCTACCTTTATAACTCAACCAAGACCCGCCACTGTCATCGAAGGACAAAACGTGTCATTGGATTGTGCGGCCAATGGGAATCCGAATCCGACGATAACATGGTTGAAGGACGGATTTGCATTAGACATGAAGTAAGTAATTTTTTATAAATTAACTTAATTCTGTTTGTCATACAAATTTAACAAAAAGTGTTGAGAGAAACATAAAAGTTTATAATTTGCAAAATTTTGCCGATGTATGACATCACATATTTTGCTGGACAGGATTGATTGTTTTGTTTAAGTTTAAGTTTAGGCTTAATATACTTACTTAGGCAGTTTTTCCCGGCCTTCTTTTAGTCGCGAACCCTTTTTTCCACCTTATCTCAAAATATTTGCGACCCCCATCATATTTAGGGAACGTATTGAACTCAATAAAACAAGAAAACCCCAGGTTCTTAGAATTAAGTTTATGAAATGTTAAATATTAATGGGTATATTTAATGTTGTAATTCGTTTAAAATTACATATATACAATAAATGGGGACAGCCCAACGGGGCCACATTTGACCAGCCATATATTTTTCCTAAAATGTTAGCATTTTGTGACGGATCAAAAGGGTCAACAAATAATTTGTATAATTTGATATTAACTCATAGTTACCTTATTACTTACTTGATTATTTAAGGGCAATAAAAAGGAATTTCCGAAAAAAACAGTTATAGTCTATTTCTTAATGCGAGAGAGTAATAAATCATTGAACTATAAAACGCAGTGGTCTTCGCCGCATTCCATAGGCGTAGTCCAGTTATTATTTCATATAACATTCGGAGTTGCAAAAAATAGTTGAAATATGTTCGAATATGACTGGAGTCGGACAGTCAACAATATACCGACTTGTGCACGAGGATGAACGCGGCCCCATCAAGTCACCAAAGAGAATTACAGGAAGAAAATAAACTGTAATATACGAGGATGAAAACACTGGCATCAGAAGAATCATACACTAGGTTTACTTTAAAAAAGAAATACCTACCTTTGACAAAATAATGTATGAAATGAAAAAGGATGATTTCATACCACCCATGGGTAAGAAGAAACTATGGAAAACTTTGATGGAAATGGAATTTTTGTTATGAAAAAATTCAAAACTTTTAATATTTGCCAAAGCTTTCATGGAAGGATGGTCCACTGGAATAAAAGCACCCTCGGGAAAAGGTAAAAGATTAATAATTACTCACATTGGTAGCAAAAATGGATTTGTCGATGGCGGCTTACTAGCATTTAAATCAAAGCGGACTGGAGACTATCATGAAGATATGAACGCTGATGTCTTCCAGCAAGTGCTGGATCATATTCCTCCTGAGTCTGTTATAGTCATGGATAATGCCAGCTAACAAACACTCAAGAAAATCCGAAAAAATACCAACGTCTTCTTGGAAAAAAAATGACATCATTGATTGACTTAGGTACTGTAAATAAGAAGCCATTTCACAAGGATATGCTGAAGAAAGAGCTACTGGAGATTCTAAAGTCGAATAAACCTGTTTGTACGAAATTTGTTGTCGACGAAATCGCTTCAAAACTATATAAAATATATAGAAAATATAACGGCACTTCGCCTTCCGCGATATCACTCTGAATTAAACCCCATAGAATTGGTGTGGGCGCAAGTAAAAGGGTTGGTAGCAACGCATAACACCGCTTTTGAAATGAGAGACGTTGGAAACCTCTCGCAAGAGGGAATGAAGACAGTGGATTGTGAAAAATGGAGCAAGTGCGTCGAACATGTGATTGAAATAGAAAAAAACGTAGGAAGAAGGATAACATGCTAGAAAATTCTGTAGAGCCCTATCTACCCTTATTATTTCTCTGGACCCAACGACGATTGTTCATCGGACTACTCGGAACATGATGACTAAAATTTAAAAATTAAGTTGTATTGTACATAGGAGATTTTTTTTATAAATATTAATATTTAAACTACCTGTAGTAACGCCGCTGTTACTACAGGTAGTTTTCATTTGATTCACCAAACTGGTCTTTCTATTGTATGATAATTAGAGCGACCCTAATTTAGGACCGATTCGGGGTGTCTACGTCTTAAATATCTGAAATACGGAATTTTTAAAAACTATCATTGCAATTTACCTAAAATTTACAATGCAACCTTTAAGTTGTCCACCCTGATAGACCAATAAAATGTAAATTTGTAATGACAGGACCCATTAAGTCCTGTCATTGCAAATTTACATTTCATTGCTCTCTCGCATTAAGAAACAAAGTATAGTACTTGTTTGCTCCTAGGTGCAAATTAATGGCGTACGTTCCAGTTTCCAACAAAGGTGCAAAGTGATTGGTTTTCAAAAACTTTAAATATCTGAATATCTCATACATCTGGAAACGGCGAAATCCGATGGTACAAACTGGAAACGCGCAACCACAGTTTTTACCCATGCAAGTGAAACATTTTTTAAAAAAGTGCAACGAGCATACCACAAGGCTGTAAGTGAAAAACTGCTGAATCGTCAACAGAACACAGGCAGCAAATAGAATAACCTATTGGAAAAGCCATCAAAATAAATCAGAATCGGAGAGAACGAAGTCGACTCAAATTCAACTTTTACGGAACACAACGCTGTTTGTGTAAGAAAAAACATTTATTACACAAGAAGAAAGAAATGGCTAACGCTACCGAAATCGATAGAAGTGCATAGTGTTCTTCAACAGGTTGATTTAGTTACCAATGAAGGTGAAAACTTTATGATGATCAGTGATAAACAATTAAATAATGTGGTTTTTTTGTTATACCAATTTAAAATTTTTATATGATTGTGACTGTGTGTACAAAGATGGAACATTCGAGAATTGCGCCATTGTTTTATCAGATGTTTACTATTCACGGATTCCAAGATAGACATTACGTACCTTTGTTATTTTGTTTACTTCCCAACAAATATTTACAAGTGACTCTATATATTAATTTGAAAGTGTCAAGAAATTTCTTTCGAGTTGAAATCAGAAAATATTGTCACAACTGGGGGGTAGTTTCCCTGACTGGGCGTGA
The DNA here is from genome assembly GCA_963920685.1 of Polydrusus tereticollis. NCBI lineage: Eukaryota > Metazoa > Arthropoda > Insecta > Coleoptera > Curculionidae > Polydrusus > Polydrusus tereticollis. The sequence continues at coordinate 204,277,619 of OY987326.1, forward strand.
ATGAAAATGATTTGGCTAAAAAACAATACAGACTTTTATTGATAAAATTTACCAGGAAACCTGGAGAAAACCCAGCATGTCTCCGGGGGGTGCGGACCAGACCGGCACTGTCGATGGGGGCTCTCACGGGATGTGCCTGAGGGGCTTTACGTGGCTCCGCCTCCAGAGGACGGAGGTCGGAGAGGCCTGGAGCCTAGGGGACTCTTGGTGGTTACTTTTAGGTCGATCAGGAGAGGGGCCTCGAGTCTATAAGACACATGGGCACTCCTGTCGCAGGGTAGTACCGTAAGGTACCGTGTCCATCCAATGTTCGGGTATTTATACACCGAAAGTGCTGATTATTGTTTAATTAAACTTGACATTGGATGGCACACAGTGGTCCGCGACCTCAACGCACAGTGGCCTAGAAGTGAAAATTATAATTAAATTTAAAATAGAGTGTAGCGGGAATTGGGGCTCGGCAACAGAAACTTAATTATATGTTTCCCAACGTTTCGTTTTATATTAAAACTTTCTCAAGGGTCGATACTCCTAGAGTTCATAGGGCCGTTTATTACCAGTTGTATACATTTTATTTAATATTCTTCGGAGAACAAGACATATCGACTGCTTAGATGTTTACGAATTTTTTATTAACTCGCTACACTCTATTTTAAACATTTGGGCGCTAAAAGACTAGACTATTATAATTAAAACGTGGAGCCCACCATTTTGTTGACAATGTTACTATTGATTTTGAAAAAGAGATACATAAAGCTGTCACCAATGTATGGCGTTCTGCTCACATAATGGGTTGCATTCTCACCTGTTTCAAGCTTGGTGGTGAAAAATTCAAAATTTAGGGTTATCTAATGTATACAAAGATAAAACTTCAATGGTTACGTTATCCATTTGGTCTCGCATATCTAGATCCTAGCGAGGTTGGGGGACTGCAGATTTTTTTGAAGAAATGCCAAAAACCAGCTTCTTGTAGAGTACAATGATTATTTAGTTGGTAACTACACAGACGATCAGGCACCTTTTCCTCCAACCTTATGGGCTAGATAATCATCTGATCATTATTCACTTTTATATAGAAATACTACTTAGTTTTCAAAGTAAAAGTAATCGGAAACTTCGTTCAATTAGTAAAAGACAGTTCTGTAACAGTGTGTAAATAAATGTTTTTTTGTAAATTACAGTTTTTTTTTCAACTCCTTTTTCGAAATAACTCAATTAGGAACGACTTTATTTACAAATTATAAATAAATATTCTAAATAATCGTAATCGTAATTATTTCATGCATCCAAAAGCTGTGTATTTCTGAATCAAATTTTGGTCGTGACCTTTTTGGGCAGTGCTGGTCGGGGAGACATTTTTAAAGGGGTCCTATCGGACAACCCCGATATAAATATATGGATAGTAATATATAGTCGGCGGGGAGGGTTATGACTGTGGGGGTACCACAAGGGTCTATACTTGGACTTCTTTTGTTGATAATCTACATAAATGATCTGCCAAACGTGGACCCTGAAACTGCCTACATCCTCTTCGCGGATGACACTACCATATCATGCACAGGAGGGGATATTGCTGTTGCCATGGATTCACGTGAAGCGCAGAGGACGGCCGAGGCCTGGTTTTCTGTCAACAAACTCTTTCTTAGTGTTGATAAAACCCAATACATGGTCTTCTCGATGAGACAGCTCCCCATTGTGAACGCAGGCATCAGCGTGAAATTTCTGGGCGGTAAACCTGGATCCTACATTGAACTGGAATGTTCATACAAACTCTTTGATAGTCAGACTGGCATCGAATACTTTTCTTCTACGTATATGTCTCTCAGTCAACTTTAAGCCATGCCTATTTTGCATTTTTTCAGTCTTATGCAAATTATATATATATATATAGCCTGGGGTCATAGCGCCGGGGTGGAAGTGTGAGCCGTAAGGATTGTTGCTGGGTTATCCTATCCAGCTGAATGCAGGCAGGCTTTAATGTCTCCTAAAATTCTGACATTACCCTCCCTTTTTATTTTTGAATGTCTCATGTTTACTAGGTGCCATCTTACCCGACACCACAGGCATAGTGACTTACATGCCTATGACAGGCGTGGCAGAGATAGACTGGTGCCCTCAGTATTCACTTTTATAATAAACTACCTGCCTTAGTGAGAGACCTGACGGTGGTATCCTTTAAGAATAAATTAAAAGATGTTCTCATCAGCCGGGCATTTTTTAGCATAGACAAATTTTTCAATTTTGACTGTGATAATGTCTTTTAATGTTCCATGTTATGCCATGTCTCATGTTTTTGTTCTATTTGTTTATATTGTATAATTTCTTGTATTATTCTAAAAAGTCTCAATTTTATATTTACAATATTGTCAACCAATCTGACTTGAGAATTGTCGAGATTGTTGTTTAATGTTTATTGTTTTATTCTCATATTTTAAACTCTGCTTTTAATTAACATCAAGGACCTGCGGAGGTGCCTGTGTTGAAAATATTGTTGAATTAAAGAAAAATAAATGTGGTTTCTAAGGTTAAATATCCTATTCTATATTATATTTTATACTATTTTATATTATTTGTGATGACGTGTGTAAGTGGGCCAGTTAGGCACAATATCATAAATAAAGAATTTGAATTTGAATTTAAAAAAAACAAATAAAGAGATATTTTGCCTATTTGATTTCAACCAATTGCATAAAAAGAAATAATAATTTGTTCGCTGGGCTTGCATCTACCTATCAAGTATAAATATTTTTGGTTCAGTTTTTATCTACTACTACTACTACTACTACTACTACTACTACTACTAATACTCTGAAACAAGCATAGATACTTTAGGATACGAATTACCCACACACCAAAACTGAATCAACCAGTTTCCCGATATGCCTAGGAATCATTTCGTAGCTTCCAAAATTCATCCTGCACTTCATAGCAAATGTTGGCAACATCCAAAGATGCAAGAAATTGATTTTGTACTACCGCAGCTTCTTGCTCCGATAGTTCGGGGAAGTAAAAAATGCAAAAATGTATTCAAGTATTTGACAATATGTATCATTCCTTACGTAAACATTTAAAATTTAAAATCTAGACTCATTACAATATCATTACAATTAATCAACAAAATACACTACAGTACAAAAGACAGAGTTAAAAGAAAAAATCCGAAATAATGTTAAAAAATTTAACCAAATCTTAGTCTCTAAACTAAACACTGGGACTGGCATTTAGAAGAATTTGCTTTATTTCGTTCTTATAGTTGAATAATGGTAAGCCTTTTAAATGATCTGACAGTTTGTTGTATATTGTTTCGAATTTTTCAGCCACATTGGCAGGTGTTGAAGTAATGCAAAATTACCTTACGATGCCAGTTTTGCAACTTTAATACAAGCGCTCGAAAATTATCTGCGAATAAGATTATATGCGTGTCACCCTGGGGCTTAAAATTTAGCTTGTTTAGCTGGTGCAGAACGTCGGTTAAATTCGCGCCTTTCTCATGATAAAATTTTATCATAAAATCACGTTTTCCTTGGAGTATGAAAGAACAATTCTATTTCGTCTTTCAATTCAAAGACACGAGCAACATTTCCATTTGACAACCAGCAGTGTAGAAAAGAAGAACCTTGTGATGAAATATTTCAATTTTTAAATCTAATTTAATTGTTTATTCCCAACTAACTATTATAGTTCATTACAGGGAATATAACACAAACTTCTTTCTTCCAGAATTGTTTTTATTATTTTAAGATACGTTGTTAATTGATTAAAAATATTAATTCTTTCATGTAAAGGTAATCGTTTACCAGAATTTGATCTGATTTTAGGTAATTTGGAAATTATTACATTGTCTTGTATAATGTTAATTAATACTAATTGATTTTAATAAGTTTATATTTAAATTTTTTATTTTTAAAATTCATGAATTTGCACATTTTTTTAAATAGACGGATGTTGAGGGCCTCAGGATTTACACAATTAATAATTGTCACCAAAAAGTCTATCTTTTTATTGGTAGCGTTTTACTAGCAAGGGCAAATCGGTAAATAATGCAGTGCAATCCCTTTGCTTGCTTTAACTTTTTATCTGAACCACAAAATATCAGACTGATACAAAGGCGGCGACCCGCCATAAAACCCTACGCAACCCCTTAGGGCCTAGCGGATTGCGATTCACTGGTTGGGAACCACTGGTTTAAAAATCTCATGTTTCAAAACTTTTAGAATTAATGTTTCTACTTGATATTTTGAGCTGTTTAATCGTGATTTCATAACTTGTAGTGGATGGCGTATTAGGCGAACCAGTAAACAGGTCAACAAATTTGGTTTTTTGCATAAAAGGACGTGCTCTACCTAGCTAAAATATTTTTGACAATGCGCTGTTGCCGATTTAACTAGAAAGTAGTAGCAACAGCATTTAAACGAAAGACTTTGTATATTAATAATTTTTACAATCTCTAGTTTCTTAACCACTCTTCTTATTATTTGTCTATACCTATCTGTTACCGTTTTCGAGATATTAATTAACTTCTTGTTTGTTTTTTTTTTGAGAAATTGCTTGCAATAAATACTGATATTTTTGAACTTTTAAGATACTAAGACACTAAAATTTAGTTGGCAGTTTGGCAATACCCAGAAACTTTTTACGCAATATACAAATGATTAATGTTAAACGATCTTTGTTTCCTTTTTAGTGATTTGGATAGCAGATTTAGCTTGGTGGGCTCAACTAGTTCATTAAGGATAACGAATATACAAGAACAAGATGGCGGCACGTACCAGTGTCGGGCGGAAAATAGAGAAGATAGTTTGGACGCCTCAGCTCTTATTGAAATTCAAGTAAGATGTAAAAAATGTCATAAATATCTAATAATGATAAGGTTTTGTCCGTTCATAATCTTTAATAAACAGAATCAACTAATATATCTAAAAAAGGTTATGTTTAAAGGGCGGAATATATGCACTTAAATTCAGCCAAAATATAGCATATATACGCCTTGTTTGCCTTTACTGATATCTCCAACTATAGACCAATTTCAATAATTTCAAATTTTTCCAAAGTTTTCGAGTTACTGTTACATGGCGTTATCTTTTCAAATGTTAAAAATTCTATATGTCCTGCTCAGCATGGATTCCTTAAGGGTCGATCGACAACCACTAATCTAATGTGTATTACTCAGTTCGTGGCAGAGGCAATTGACCAGCGCCGCCAAACAGACGTTATATATACTGACTTCTCTAAAGCTTTCGATCGGCTTGATCACACCATTCTATTGCAGAAACTTCAAACTTTTGGATTTTCAGACCCATTACTGTTATTCTTTAAATCATACCTGGAGGATCGACAACAGTTTGTGGCTTATGGTGGTGTTAGATCCACAGATTATATTGCTACTTCTGGAGTACCCCAAGGCTCTATTCTGGGACCACTATTTTTCACGCTGTTTATTAATGATATTGTCGATAAACTCTCAGTTCATTGTCTGCTTTATGCTGACGATTTAAAGTTATTTTCTGCAGTCTCTAATGAGGCTGACTGCCAGGTCCTACAGCGTAATCTGGATATTTTAAACGACTGGTGTATTGAAAACAGATTGAGTTTGAATGCCTCAAAATGTAATGTTATGACGTTCACGAAAAAAAATGTCCCTCTTTTGTTTGGCTATAACATCAATGGTAAAACTTTAAAGCGACCCGAAGTGTTTAAGGATTTGGGGGTCGTCTTTGACAGTGAGTTGTCTTTTATTCCTCACATTGAACATACCGTCTCCGCTGCATATAAATTACTTGGTTTCGTTTTACGCACAACAAAAGATTTTCAAAATACGGTTCCACTTAAAACTTTATTTTTTTCTTTCGTTTTATCTAAGCTGGAGTACGCATCACTTATTTGGTCTCCTTATTATAATATCCACATAAATTCTATAGAGTCGGTGCAGAGGCGATTTGCTAAGGCTCTATGGTTCAGAGTCGATGGTGTCTATCCGATTCAGGGTTTTCCCCATGAACAGCTGCTGCAAAGATTTTCGCTTATAAATTTGGATAGAAGACGTGATTACCTATCTCAGTCGTTTTTGAGCAAGCTTGTCAGCGGTCATATTGTCTGTGAGGAGTTGTTGTCTAAACTAAATTTTAGGGTTCCTACTTTAAATTCTCGCAACACAGATACTTTCTACCTACCACCGTTCCGTACCAACGTTTTTAAGTTTGCACCTATTAACTCGATGTGCGGCTGCTATAACTCCAATGCTAATGCCTTCGACATTTTTGCCTGCAGGTTGAGCGCAATCAAGAGTCACTTTTATCGATGACTGACTTTTTGATGTTTAATTTTCCTTTTTCTTTATGATTTTGTTCTGTATAAATCTTTTGTGTAATATTGTGTAATAAATCATATTTGTGTAGTTATGTAAGTAAATTAGGTAGTTTGTAAGTTTTGTTCGTACCTACCTGTTTTGTAATTGGGTAACTGTTAAACAGTGTATGTATAAATAAATAAATAAATAAAAATTTAAAATATGCAGTTACGTATATGCACTTTTTTGACCAAATATAAATATGCATACTGGTATGCAATATTTCTTAATGTATTATAGTAAAATAGGTTAAAGAAACAAACTGGGTTCTAAAAAAGATGTCTATTAAAAAAAAATGCAAAAAAAAAACAAAGGAAAATAAAAGTAAACAATTTTTTAACCTAATATTGTATAAAAGGCATTTAATACTAAATATTTTTCAAAATTTTCTACTAAAAAGGATTGTCTTATATCAGTAAAAATATGTGTATACAAAGGGAAGCTTCTTTCAACATATACTGCTATAATCGGACAATACTGCAACTTAGGTAGTAAAGTATTATTATAAGGCCAAGATACAACTTCGTTGGATGGTTTACCTTCATAAATGCTTTTTACTGCAGGTAATTATTTAAATCCTTTATTCATTTTTACAGTTACATCCAATTTGTTCCTTACTTGACCTCCTATTTTACCGGGAATGTTGTTAGTAGAAACAAGATCTTTAACTACACTTGCACTTTTTAACAACTCTTTACCTTGCTCAACACACTGCGAATCGTCATCTAAATCCAAAATTAGTTCTTTAATGGCTTCGAAATGTTCTGCGTAGAATATTGCGGCCTTAATCCATGTTACCCACCGGGTAATTACAGGTTCTGGAGGTAAACTAACCAGGAATCTCTCCTTATACATCTGCACTCTTAGAGTTGCTTTTAGAAACACTTTTTTACATTCGAAATTATTTTATTTACTAAAGGATATTCAGTTCTGACGGTTTCTGCGACTCGGTTTATTCCATGTAAAAGACAAGCCATATGTACCATACTGGCGTGAAAGATTCTTAAGTTTTGACCTACTTTTACCATATACGGTGCTGCATCCGAAAAAAGCACTAAAAACTTCTCATCTGGGACTGGATTTGGTAAGAAAGAGCTCGATAGGGACTACTAAATAAATCGGGTTACGGTCACATTATTAGTTTTGTCTTGCTGCTTAGAAGCTATTAAATATGAGTTTGTTGCTTAATCTTCTTGAAGTGCTCCAATCATAAGTTGTGCGATATATCTGCCACAAGCATCTGTGCTTTCATCAACGATAATGTAAATATTTTTATCACCCAGTGAAGTTCTAAATTCTTCTAAAACGGTTTCGTATACTGAATGGACATTCTTCTTTCTAAGCGTGGACTCGTCAAGAATGGTTTGTTGACAATATTTTTGCAGAAATCCTCTAAATTGCGGATTTTTCAATTTTTTTGAGGGTATGTTTACTGCGACCAAAGCCTTGTATAAGTCTTCTTGAAAAATTTTAAGATAGCAAGAATTGTTTAATGCAGTATTTAAAAGATTTTTTTTTCTTGGAATTAAAAACATGTTAAATTTAATACAAGAAAAAACTGTTTAAAATAAAATTAAAAAGAAATGTATTTTTCCAATTTTTACTCTTTGATACCAGATGAGCACTATGTAGCAGCTGATTGTTTTGGTATAGTTTTTAAAAATGCAACAGATGCAATAGCATCAACAAATTTTAATCGGTTATGGCAGTCCTTCGTTTCTCAGCATTTTATATTCTGCACTTATTACTACCCGAAACTATATCTTTTTAAATACGCGGATATTACTTACTTTCCCGAGTCCAGTCCATTTTGATTTCATATAAATGCAGCGGTCTGTAAATGTTTAGGTTTGCTTCGGCGCTCACACACCCCTACAGTTCAAACAAATTTGAGCACCGTTTCTGGCGACATTTACTACAGAAAAAATGCATTAAGCATTAGCGATTGAATATTAAAATTACGAAAGCGGAACCAAACTTCGGTCCTTTTAAAATACCTTTTTAAAATGAAAACCCATAAACATATGTTAGAAGCACTTAAGCTTAGTTTATGATTGTTTTTATTGAGACATTAAGCCAAATGCATTCGGAAAATTCATCGATATGCATAAAATAATTGAACTATTTTAGGTGCCTCCCAGATTCCTCAAAAAACCTCAAGATAGAACCGAATATTCGACCAAAGATATAGAATTAGAGTGTAGCGTTTACGGCATCCCGGAACCGAAAATACACTGGTTTAAAAATGGAGAGGTCGTCAAATACTCAGAGTACTATAAACTTGTTAATGGGTACGTATTTTATAGACCAAGTATTGGCAACGGATTTACTTTCCGTTTCAGATACATTGATTTGTTGGTTAAAAATTCTGGCAACCCTCCACCGCTAGCTCTAAATAATACAGTGCAACAAAACTTATCAAAACACGAGTATTAGTATCAACATTTTTTGTAGTAAATCGTCACTTCAGAGCAGAACTAACTTAACTCCAAAAATTTAATTTTACGGGGGAAGGTTTTTTTTTAATGTTTGTTTTATAGTTTCATATTCATAATATGGATATTGTTCAAACCAAATTACTTACTTTTTAGCAAGTGTGTTTCTGTTGTAATTTAACGTAAGATAATAAATTTAGGATATCCTGGAAGAAACGCGACATATCATAGTTTGTCTTATGCAATATATGATATAGGATAGTTCTGCATCTAAACAGGATACCTATGCAAATATGATAAGGATAATTCTGCATCCAAATAGGATAAATGTAATATATATTAGTTCTGCAGGTAACTAAACCCAGAAATTAATTTACATTAAATTATATTGGTATAGTATGATTTATTATAATCTGCTGAAACTTATTGGTTTACTTCAATAGGTGACAATACCAATGTATAACAAAAAAAATATCACAGAACAATAAAAACGCTTTTTTAACCAGTTAATTAATAACATCCTAATAATAGAAACACAGGTAATAAAAGTATGAACACCTATTCAGAATCTGAATTTCGTCCTGTCTGAGCTGTATAAGGAAGGTTTTAGAAAAATTCAATATATTGCGGCAATATCACTTTTTTTCGTTTTCTTTTTCTAGTTTTCTCTTGCTTTACTTTCAGCTTATTTCTCTGTCTTGTATTTTTCCTATTTGGTTGTTTTTTTTGTCGTCTTCACTTTTGGGTTTTTTTTTTATTTATTTATTTATGACCTCAAATCAGTACAGGTACTGGCACCGAGGCCTACACGCCTAATAAAAATATATATTAACTATAAAATTTATAGGTAACAGTCGCTAAAAATATAGATAAAATACACTAGGTACTTATATAAGAAACAAAAGTATGCTAATTATTTGGAAGGGCTTTAGTTTTAATATAATTTTTAAAATTAATGTAAGTCTTTTTAGCTATCTTACTAATAATGTCTTTTGGTATTTCATTATATACCTGGATGCTTCGGAAAATTGGGGAGTCCTGACATTTTTTTGTTCTAGAGTATTTGTTTCTAAGGTTCATGTTGGTTCTCACATTATATTTTTGAAAGTCTAAATTTTTGCTCAACACCACACTTGATTTTAGTAATCTGTTTTGTATACAGTATATTCGTTTTGATTGTTCCAGTTCTTTGAGTTGTCTAATGGTTAAGAATGGATAATGTTTATAAATAAAGCTAGTTGGCGTATAGTAGTCCAAAGAAAAAATATTTTTTTAGCCTAATTTTGATACCTCTGCAACTTGTCCAACATATATTCACTTGTGTTCCCCCAACACGGCATTAGATACCTTAAATGCGGCTCAACAATGCAATTGTATAAAAGATATCGTGAATTTTGGTTCAACTGATGATCACATCTTCTAATATTTCCAATAATTACGTGATCTATGTGTGCATTGAAAGTTAGGTCATTTGTAATGATTAATCCAAGATACTTATATTGTGTAACTTCTTTTAGAACTGTGTTATTAAGTTTGATGTTTGGCTCGATTTGTTGTTTGTTTTTTTGTTTTAAAATCATATACACTGTCTTTTCGCTATTTATAGTGAGTTTATTATAACATAGCCATTTGTAATAAGTTTCCAGGTCACTATTTATAGCGCTCTCAAGGGAGTTTTGGTTATTCGACGTATAAACCAGTACAGTGTCATCCGCGAACATGAAATATTTACCAGTCAAACCAGCATACTTGAGACTATGTACATATAGCAGATATTGCAGTGGGCCCAGTACGGAGCCTTGGGTTACACCTATTTTAATTTCTCTTTCATCACTTGAGGTTTTATTTATAATTGTGCGTGCACTGTTTTCGGTTGGATGAGTACGACTGTAAAATATATTGGCATGTTCCACGAAATCCCATTTTATTTAATTTTTCTAGCAGCAGCGGTATATCGACAGTGTCGAATGCCTTTTAAAGATCTACAAAAACCGCGGCAACGTATTTATTTTGATCCATTTCGCTGTTTATGTATTCCAGAAGATCAACGACGGTTCCCAAAGTATAGCTCTGCTTTTGGAATCCATACTGTCCTGTGTCAAAATTGAAGGTGGTTTCAATAAACTCACTTAGTCTTGCTTTTATAACTTTTTCCAAAATTTTTGAAAATACACTAAGTATAGTTATGGGTCTGTAGTTATTTACATCAGTTTGGCTTCCTTTTTTATGAACAGGTATTACTTTTCCCACTTTTAGCTCATCTGGATAGTGTCCCTCTTGTAACACTTCATTTATTATATTCACAATAATTTGCCCAACGTTTTCAAATATGGCCCTTAAGTCTTTTTTTGTAATCTTATCGCCCCCTGGCGCACAGTCATTTTTTAGATTGTTAATTATTTGTCTCACTTCTTCTATGTTGGTTGGTTGCAGAATAATTGTGTTTGTGTTGTTCTCTTCGGTAAAAGCTTCATAATCTGGGTCTTCATCTGTCGCATATGGATCTGTTTCGGAAGACGAAAGATGCAAATCAGCTTCTAGTGTTCTTTTATCATAAGCGTATTTATCAGTATTATCGTGGAAAGAACAAGAAGGTTGATTGTCTACTTCACGCAACTCGGATGCCTTAGTAATTGTGTTGCCTAGATTTAGATTATTGTTAAAAATTATATTCCATGAATCTTTAGATGGTACATTGTTCACTTTGGGATCAAAAACCATACATTCTCGAGGTACTAAAAATTTTGGAGGACACAGATTAGCAGATTTAATTAAATGCCAGTCTTTACACTTACTTTTGTTGTATTGTTTACAGACCAATATCGCTTATAAATTCATTGGGAAAAATCTTTGAAAAATGTTTCAAGGTGAGATTGGTCAAATTTTTGGAAGGATTTAATATTTTGAGTGAAAATCAATATGGTTTTCGGACAGGCAAGAGCACTGAGATGGCTATTTTCAGTTTGGTGAATCACCTAAACGACAATTTAAATAAGGGTAGGAGATGCTTGGCGGTATTTTTGGACCTCGCCAAGGCTTTTGATACTGTCGATCATAACATACTTTTTACAAGACTGGAGAGAATGGGAGTGAGGGGTGTCTGTTTGGGATTGATCCGGAATTATCTTACAGGACGAACTCACATTACAAAAGTTAATGGTACTTTAAGCACTCCACTAGTTAGCTCGATTGGAGTACCACAGGGCACGGTTCTAGGACCAATTTTATTCCTTGCTTATATAAACAGCATTTTTTTATTGAATATTGATGCGAAAATTATTTCATATGCTGATGATACAGCAATAGTTTTTACAGGACAACACTGGGAACAAGTTTCAAATAATGCCTCCAGAGGATTAAGTATAATTCGTAGTTGGTTGGATAGCAACCTTCTCTCTCTTAACGTCATGAAAACTAAATTTATTTCATTCTCTATTACAAGTGTTAACTTAAATAAATATAAAAATATTATTATACATTCTCCATTTTGTTTGTCTCAAAACTGTGTAAATTGTACATGCAGGGAAAGTATTGGCTCGGTGGAGTGTTTGAGGTATTTGGGAGTGATTGTGGACCAACATCTCAGATGGAATAAACATGTTGAAATGCTAACAAAAAAACTAAAAACCCTACTACCCATCTTCTATCAATTAAGAGATATCCTAACACACCACACCTTACTAACATCAGTATATACATCACTTGTGGAATCGATCCTGAGGTATGCTTTGGTTATATGGGGAGGTTCAACAGACAGTACGATAAGTCCACTCAGAGTTTGCCAAAACTCTATAATTAAGGTTATGCTTAAAAAGGAAAGACGGTTTGCAACAGAAACGCTGTACAGGGACTCCGGATTGTTGAATCTTACGCTACTATATGTTTTGTGTGGTGTTGTGTTTGTTTACCTACACTTTGACCCTGTCCAAAACCTGGTAGCTCATGCTTATAATACTAGAAAGAAAAGTAATAAAGAAATGTCACAAAACTTCTTCACTACAACATTTGCACAAAAATTTTTGTCTTTTAATGGACCCAAATATTTCAATAAGCTTCCTGTTGAAGTTCGTATGATAGATAAACCTAACAAATTCAAAATGATGGCCAAAAAGTATATTACCTGTAATCAAGAAAAGTTTACATGAATTTTCTTCTCATCTTTTGTTTGTAACCCGCTCATCGACCCACACCCTATAAATATAATATACCACTCTCTGTCGGTCTCAGCCGTCTCAGCCACGCCTAGTATAAACTAACAATGCATCTTGGATTATTTCTCCGTTGCCATAGATGAATTGCAAGATTTAAGAACTGTCCAATAAAAACTTTGTAGGTGGAGCACAGTACAAATTTTTCAAAATTTAGGTGCTCCTCTCTCTTACCTAGTATTCTATATTTTATTGTTAATCAATTGCATTTCTTAAAACAATAGTTTTAGAATTTTTTATGTAATCAATTCTCGTAATATATTTGAATTTGAATTTGAATTTGAATTTGAATTTGAATTGTCCCCTGAGTATGTGAACCAATTTTGAACCCGATATCTCAAATCATTTGAAAGTTATCGCTAAAACTAAGAGAATGAATAATTTCGTACCTGAATCATTACAACTCATTATTATTATACCGGGTGTTGCATCGTCGAGCGGGACATAGGAAATCCCATGTAATTTTAAATGGGGTCAATTATTGGCTTCCCTAATTATTTTAGAGAAAAATTCTATTTAGGTTTATTAAAGAGCACTATAACCCACATTCAAAAGAATAACTTTAGATATTTTTGATGAGCCCGTTTACGGGTTATCGCCGATTTCTTTTTAACTATTTCTCCTTTTTATGGCCCCGTATTTGCGGGAACCAGTCAAGGTAAAAGATGACTGTCAAATAAAGTTTTCATTTTGAGGAATATTTGAACATCTTCTTAAATCCTAAAGTTCTAACAATTTAAGAGTACCTACCTATTAATTAGTAAAATATTGAAACATGTAAAATGTCATAATTAACCTTGTAATTGGATACTTTATTTTAGTTTTATTCAGATTAATTTGTGCTCATAAATACACCTTTAATATTTTCGATGTACGAGTTTTTATAACAATAAAGCACATATTTCAAAATGACAACTTTATTTGACAGTCATCTTTTACCTTGACTGGTGCCCGCAAATACGGGGCCATAAAAAGGAGAAATAGTTAAAAAGAAATCGGCGATAACCCGTAAACGGGCTCATCAAAAATATCTAAAGTTATTCTTTTGAATGTGGGTTTTAGTGCTCTTTAATAAACCTAAATCGAATTTTTCTCTAAAATAATTAGTGAAGCCAATAATTGACCCCATTTAAAATTACATGGGATTTCCTATGTCCCGCTCGACGATGCAACACCCGGTATATAAGTATTCAGTAATAATCGTTAATACAGAATAACCCTAACTCCATTTTAAAATGTAGTTAGGATTTTTATTTCACATATTATGATACTTCTGCTCCAAAATTGAGTTGTCTGAGATAGGATACTTTTTCATTTGCCTGTAATTTCATAGGTATTATACATAGAGATAGGCTACTTCTGCACCAAATCCGTAGTGGTATAAAATATCCTAAGTAATAAAAAAACAGAAAAGTCCAAATGTTGGAGATAGGCTAGTTCAGCTCAGTTCAGGTTCTCTGAAGCGACGAAATATGGTTACATGTTAAGGTTAGGTGTCCTGTGGTGCTGTTCTGAGATTTAGGTCGGATGATGCTTTAACAGGCGAAACATGTAACCTTATTGTTTAACAAAAAGAAAACTGAGGCTAAGACTTGTGTTTTAATAACGTGTGGTATTCATAGTGATGGCAAATTTCCGGTAAGAATATTTTTTAAGTTACGGTAATATTAAACTAAAACTAATCGAAAAAACAAATTCTGGTCTTGTCGCTTCCCTAAAGTCGCTAATAAGTTAAAGCTAGTGCTAGTCCAAGGTTTGCTTGGTGCTAGTCAACGAAATATGAAAGCATATGATGTTCAGATTGCAGTAATTATGAGAAATATTGACGAGAATGAAAATTTAGAGAATATTACCAGAAGTTTCCAATTTTAAGTTCTCATTTTATAAACATAACCTCGAGGTCGGGGTAATATTGCCGTAACTTACTTAATGTCACCGAAACTTCTTTCAGTAATATTCTCTCTTGTTATCACTAGTTTTTCACCATGTCTCTTGAAGAATTATCGACGTTTTCTTAGATTTAACACTGTATTGACTAAGTTTAATGGCATTTTTCTTTTAGAAATAACTTAAAAATAATGGGATTAATGTCGACCGACTCGGGAATATTTCAGTGTTTCGCTACAAATCCTGCCGGGAATATACAAGCGGCGGCCAATTTAAAAGTCTTAACTAATCCTGGTAAGTAGGATAAAGTAGAGCCTATGTATGTGTTGTTTTAGAATTATTTTTAGCTTAAACTTTGGGTCACGCCATTTATTATACAGAGTGGCAAAAAAGTCACGCATAATGCCTGTAACTTTTGAATTACCTCGTATACGGAAAAGTGACCTTTATGAAAGTTGTTCAGTAAATTATTCCCCGCATTTCTACCTGCATGAATTTTTTCTGTCATTTCTGGTTTGGTTGCCATAGTAGAGGTTTAACTTATTTTTTTTAAATGGAACACCCTGCATATGATTGCATATTTGGATTCTACTGGGAAAATTCTAAATTTTTTGTATTTCAAGTTTTCACCTTTCCGAGATAATGACAGCTCAAAAATGAAAAACTTCCTAATTACTTATAATTATTCCTACCTAATTCCCACCAGTTGAGTCAAGGTGTTTTCATGACAGCGACCTAAGAGGTGTCAATTTTGAGTTCCTGTTTAATTTTCTGTTGTCTGATTTCTAATTTGTTTACACTATGGTTCATCTGAATGAGAAACAACTAGTTGAAATTTTAATAATGAGCGGTTACGGAAATATGAAGAGATCACAAGATCAGGTTTGTCAACTTTTCAATGAATTATATCCGAATAGGCCTCCAATAAATTAGTCAACGGTGTGTCGAGTGGTAACGAAATTTCGAGAAACAGGCAGTGTTAGGGAAGCCGCTAGATCAGGTCGACCTAAAACAGCAACCGGGGGAGACAAAGCTTTAGATATCATGCTCTTAATACATGAAAATCCAACACAATCATCCAGGCCAATGGCAATGGATTTTAATGTTGTGTCTCATCAGTCAGTGAAAAATTTATTTAAGCAGGAGAAGTTGCATACCTACAAGATAAAGTTGGTGCACGAGTTAAACGAGGACGATTTTGATAGAAAAGCTGAATTTTGTGAGCTGATAATGGAAAGATGCAATAACGATAATAACTTCGCAACAAATATCATTTTCTAGGATAAAGCTACTTTCCATTTAAATGGCATTGTTAATAGACACAATTTTCGTTATTGGTCTGCTGAGAATACTCACTGGTTCCAGGATGGTCATACTCAGAGGCCCGAAAAAGTTAATGTTTGGGCGGGCATAGTTGGTAGACATATTGTGGGACCTTTTTTCATAGTTGGTAATTTGAATGGCAAAAAATATCTGGACCTGCTCAGGAATCACATAATTCCTTCTTGGATAATGGTTTTACCGGGTATAAATAATGGTATAAACGAACAGGTATGGTTCCAGCAAGATGGAGCACCTACGCATTATGCGGCAAAAGTTAGACAATTCATAAGCGAACAATTTCCAGGACGTTGGATAGGCACAAGAGGTGCTATTGACTGGCCAGCGCGATCCCCGGACTTAACCCCGCTCGACTTCTTTTTGTGCGGACACTTAAAGAACAGTGTCTACGTTAACCGCCCAAATGACTTAGAATCTTTAAAAGTCAGAATTAGTGCTAAAAATCGGGCCATTCCAGAGGACTTCCTTTTAAACGTTGTAGACGGGTTCAGGGATCGACTGGCGCTCTGCTTAGCAGAAAATGGTGGTCATTTTGAGCACCTGATCCACTGAAAAGGTTTCACTTGTTTATTATTCCGATGTTAAGTTGTTCAATTTTCTAGGCTATTTATCTTGTTATTATAAAGTTTGTTACAATTTTAAATAAATAAAAATTTGAAATACAAAAAATTCAGAGTTTTCCCAGTATAATCCAAATATGCAATCATATGCAGGATGTTCCATTTAAAAAAAGTAAGTTGGTCTCAATGGCAACCAAACCAGGAATGACAGAAAAAATTCATGCAGGTAGAAATGTGGGGAATAATTTACTGAACAACTTTTATAAATGTCACTTTTTCGTATACGAGGTTATTCAAAAGTTACAGGCATTATGCGCAACTTTTTTGTCACTCTGTATAAGAAAGAATAGGTATACAGAGGCAGGGGCGTTCACGATAAATTGCCTATTTAAAAAACTATATCATGAAATTCTGGTATTGTTTATACTAAGCTAATTGAAAGGACAAGAAAGTTAGGGCATCAGCAGAATGTTGAAATACTGGAGAATACCATTGCCAGGGACTTAAAGGGGTAGTATAAAAGCAGAAAAATTGTAAAAAAAATCTAAGAACAAATTTTTAGACCGCAGTTTCCTGCGATACGTAGTTTTTGAATTATTAGCGACGGAAATTTGAGTGGCGTTACGCGTGACGTCATCTCGATACCGCCTAGTCCGAGGGCAGCACTATAGACTACAGACTACCCCGCATCGGCGTTTCATATTACGATCCGTGTCGGTGCAAAGGAAATTTTGCGTGTTTACATTATTTTGCAGGCAAGATGGCTTTTAACTGTGACCAAAGGTACAGCAAGAACAAATTAAGCGAGCTGAAGAAGAAACATGACAACCGGCATAACGACGAAATCGTGGCAAGGTTAAAAGACACAACTTGGTGTAGATACAGAAATTGTGTAGTAATGCCAACACCAAAAAAGAGTTTGTCGGGATAACCTAATAAACATTGTAAGAAATGCAGGTAGTTAGTACCACCCTGGTTTGGGTCAATTTATGGGTTTTGCCTATTGTTATCGATTTACAAACACTGAAAATGGTGTGACAAAGGCGTGCCGGTAGGATATTCGTAAAAAGGAAAAAATTTTATTTTAGCAGAATTGAAATTAGGCATTATGTACATAGTATTAGCTACACTAATTTTTTATTAAGCATTTAAAAAAAATACAAAATACAAAAAATGCATTATACAGAAATTAAATTATAAAAAATCATAATATTCTTCGTCATCTGAGTAACTGTCATCTCCTCTTGACGTTATAATTGAAATGAAATGAAATGAAATGAAATGAAATGAAATGAAATGAAAATAACTTTATTTAGCACTTGGCTACTTATACCTAGATTACAAATAGCATCAACTTTGATTACATAAATACATAAACAGTCTGTTACTAAAATTATGTATATTCGGCGCATTTTTTACATCATCAGGCAATTCATTAAAAAGGCGAAGCCCCTCATATAGCAGCGTCCTTTGCAATGCCGAAGTTCGTACAATTTCCAGATTGTAGTTTTGTTTAGATCTAACATTGTAATTATGAACCTGTAGGCGTTTCCGTACATAATTATTTAAGTACTGTGGCATTAAGTTATGTTCAATTTTATATATCAGAACAAGGTTCGCTCTTACAATGTTCTGATCAACATTTAACCAATTTAGAGTTTTTAACATATTTTGAATTGGTGTATATCTATTGCAATTTAATAAAATACGCATAATTTTATTCTGTTGTATTTGCAACTTATGCACCTCTTCCCTGTTGCAAGAAATTAATACTGAATTACAATATGTAAAGTGAGGCATAATAATAGTTTTATATATTAACATTTTGATCCACTTAGATACACAATGAGATATTCTATTAAAAAACCCTATCTTTTTACCTAATTTTCTACAAAGATAATCAATGTGAATTGAAAATTTTAGCTGCGGGTCCAAAATGACACCCAGATACTTAATTTCATTTACCATTTCTACAGGCGAATTGTTTATACATAAAGACAAACCTAAGTCATAAAATTTCTTACAATTTACATTCGATCCCACTACCATACATTTTGTTTTCGAAGAATTCAGTTTTAATCTGTTTTGACATAACCAATCATACAATATATTGAGCTCACTATTTATAATATTTACAATGTTTACGTAATCTTTTCCAGACACTGACATGAGAGTATCGTCTGCAAATAGATTCAGAAAACAATTTTTTAAAACCCTATCAAGATCATTGATATATATCACAAACAAGAGTGGGCCCAAGACGCTTCCCTGGGGTACACCCAACACACTTTCCTTTTTTTGTGATACCCTATTAGCTATCTTTGTTGTTTGGAATCTGTCCCTTAAATAATCATCAATCCACCTTAGCACACATTCAGTAATTCCATAAGATTCCAGTTTTTTTATAAGAATCTCTCGCTCAATTGTTTCAAACGCGCGCTTAAGATCCACAAAAACAGCAATCACTATTTCACCATTGTTTATTTTTTCTCGCCAATTTGCACAAACGTACTGGATCGCTGACTCACAAGAATGCTGACTTCTAAACCCCGACTGGCCTTCAAACAGTATATGACTTTTTTCAAGGTACTCCCTCAGTTGATTGCAGACGATGGTTTTGATGATTTTATCTACAGCTGGTAGAAGATTTATTGGCCTAAACCCCTAAATTAATGGGTCGACGGTCCGATCGATCAGGTGGTCAAGATCCTACATTTTCTCCTCTTCTTTAATGACATGATGGACTGCTTTTCACTAGTTCTCTGGTGTCACTTCCTTAATGGCTTGATCAAACAGTAGCTTAACGTCTTTCATTTTGAATGTCGTGTTGTGTCTTGCTACAAATCCTTTCACTTGCGCCCATAAAATATAAGTTCTATAGGATTTAGTTTGCAATGACATGGCGGTGTGCGCAGCACAGTTACTGTTAGTTTTAAGTCGTTTTGTATATAGTTTTGACGTTTTTGATAAGAATTGTCAGTAAGAGATGACGGATGATAAAAATAGATTGTGTCAGAAATCCAGAGTTTTTCAGTTTAACTTTAAGCTTCCGAGACAAGACGATAAATCCTTTTAACATTGGTCCTTCGAAAGACAAAGAAAAAGCCCTTTGGAAGATACAGGAACATAAGAAATATCAAGTCATAAGATAATATGGAAAGAAATCAAGGTAAAAGACAGACAGGTAGACAGTTGGATCCTAATTATGTTTGGTCAGAAATTGCCCAAATAAGACGCAGAGTATTAACAAAAATTCCACATGTAAGTGCAGATAAAGCCATAAGAAGTTCAAGAAGTGAGACCAGGAGTGTAGTTACAGAAAAAGATGTTGAAAAATTGACAAGACCTTTGACTGAAGGTGAGAAACACCTAACTTATGACAAATCTTCGAGTAATAGAACTTGTGGTGATATTGAAAGAATGAAAATAGCCTTTGAAATTGAAAAAAAGAAACAAGACCTGATGGAAGAATTTATGAAACAAAAGTTACATGTTCCTGAAATAGAAAAGCAGTTACGTGAAGCTGAAGTAAGTGGATCTATTAATAGTCATACAAAATCAGATAAACAGACAGACAATTCAAAATTTCATGAGACACGTGCAGTTCAAAAATGGGTAAATGAATTACCAGAATCGTTTTCCAAACAAGAGTTTGACCTGGGAGACCTCAAACCTAAAAATTTCAACGAACATAAGAACGAATAGACAGATATTGACAAGTTATGTGAAGCATTAAAAAATGCAGTAGAGCCAAAACGATTTTTTGAACGTGACTTTCCAATATTCGATGGAAATCCTGCAGATTGGCCATTATTTTTTTCAAATTTTAACAAAATTTCAACAGCATGCAACTATAATAATGAAGAAAAGATGACAAAGCTTCAAAAATGTTTACGTGGAGAAGCTAGAAGTGCAGTTATTGGTATGTTAATTGCCCCAGATAATTTAGATACTGTACTGAAAATTTTAGAAATGCGTTTTGGAAGACCCGATCAAATTATTGAGACCATTATTTATAAAGTAGCTGCAACACATCCAGTACGAGAAAATGATCTAGAAGGTATGATAAAATTTTCAAATCAACTTTCGGGTTTAGTTTCGACCATAAAATCCCTAAATTGTCAAAATCACCTTCAAAATCCACAGCTTCTAAAAGATTTAGTACAAAAATTGCCAGAATCTCTTAAATTTCGCTGGGGAGAATTTATTTTGAAAAATAGAAGTTCAAATCTTGCAGTATTCTCAGATTGGTTGCTGGAATTGTCAAATGCAGCAAGTTTTGTTACTTCACCCAAAATCTATAACAAAAATCGACAAAAGCCCAGGGAATTTACATATACAACACAAGAAAGAGACGAAAAATGCACATTTTGTAGAGAAGGCAAACATAAAATTGAAAAGTGCCGCAGATTTGAAAAGGAAGACATAGACTTGCGTTGGAAATTTGTGACTGACAAAAAATTATGTTTTTCCTGCCTGAAAAGTAGACATCAGACCAACAAATGCCAGCACAGAAAAACTTGCAATATTAATGGATGCAAGCAAGGTCATCATACGCTTTTACATAAAAATAAACCAGAAGAAATACCATCAAACAAGAATACCGATCGTGAGACACTGTTAGCAATGGGCCAAGGCTCCAAAAATATACTTCTAAGAATGGTAAACGTCTTACTACATGGACCTCGAGAAACAATACAAATTGTAGCTCTATGTGATGAAGCCGCAACAGTTACTTTGATGGATAGTTCCCTAGTTGATCGTTTAGGTGTCAGAGGTAAAAGCATACCGCTCTGTGTACAGGGGACCAACGAAATGAAGACAACTCACTTAAATTCCATTTGCTTTGACGTCGACATATCAGGAATACACGAAACTGCCCTAATGTCCAAATTGACAGGTGTAAGATCAGTAAAAAACTTAGCATTGCCAGAACAGCATATATCGCAGAATGAATTTCGTACCTATTCATATCTAGCAGGCATTCCTTTCACTGAAATTAGACATCAACCCATGCTACTAATTGGACAGGACAATTGAATAGAAATTTATACCTCCTCGCTCACCGCACATGGGCGGCTCGTGGGAAAGACTTATAGGATCCGTAAAAACTACCTTTTCATTCATTCTAAATGGACAAAAATTAAATGACGAACTTCTACTGACACTTTTCTCTGAAATTAAATATATATTGTAAATAGCAGAACACTGACCTATGTATCCAGTGATTCGAATGACCCAGAAGCTCTTACTCCCAACCACTTTATAATGAAAACTGAACCTGATGAGGCAACATGCTTCCAGAGTCCTAACAATCAATTATTCCGCAAACAATGGCAGAGATGTCAACAAATATCAAATAGTTTTTAGAAACGATGGGTAAAAGAATACTTACCAATATTATCACGGCAAACAAAATGGACTGATGAAACAGATCCAATAAAAGAAAATGAGATAGTAATTATAATGGAAGATAATTTGCCCAGAAACCGCTGGAAGCTTAGAAAGATTATAGCAGCCATTCCTGGACGAGACAAAAGAATAAGGGTGGTTGATGTAAAAACCAGCAGCGGAGTTAAGCGAAGACCAGTTAGTAAAATATGCAGACTAAAGATGGAAGAATAAAAAAAAATAAAAGCATTTCTACACCTGCTATAGATACCTGATGATGTGATTCTACACCAGCGGGGGAGAATGTTAGTTTTAAGTCGTTTTGTATATAGTTTTGACGTTTTTGATAAGAATTGTCAGTAAGAGATGACGGATGATAAAAATAGATTGTGTCAGAAATCCAGAGTTTTTCAGTTTAACTTTAAGCTTCCAAGACAAGACGATAAATCCTTTTAACAGTTACACTATGTTTTCCTGCTATATCTTCCACGCCATATTTCATAAAACGATATTTGTGTAAATTTGCTATAGCTAATAGTTCCTTCTTTATCAAATTATCTTTAAATTCAATACTTTTGGTGGTCCAGACGATAATTTCTTGTTTTCTCCAAGATGAAGTTGAAGTCTTCTCTGTGCGTCGTGAATGATAGCTTGCGTTATCCATAACTACTACTGAATCAGCTGGAAGATATTTTATCATTTCACCAAAATAGTCCTCAAAAACATTCGAATTCATGTCCTCGTGGTAATCTCCCGTATTGAACGACTGAAAGGTTAGCAAACCTTTTTTTAAAAATCCCCCTTCGCTTCCAATATGGACGATTATTAGTCTCTTCCCTTTTCCTGACGGCACCTTAATACCCGTTGACAGGCCTTCCATGAAAGCTTGGCGAGCACTGGTTATATTTTTGTCTTGCCACAATTTTGGTACTATATAACCTTCATTAATCCACGTCTCATCAAGATAAAAGATTTTCTTCTGCCCTCTTCTGTACTGCTTTATACTTCTTAAGTATTTTCGTCGCCAGCAAACAATTTCATCGCTTTCCAGTAAAAGTGATTTACGGTTATGCTTTTCCCAGACAAAATCCATATTTTTTAAAGTGGTTCATAAAAGTTTTCTAGTTATAAACGGAATACTGTCATCCTGGCCAAGCTCCATTAGAATCTTATCTAGGGTGGGTATTTTTTAAAATAGAAAGAGTGAACTTTTCTTCGAACTACACTTTTGGTGTCTTCATCGAGGACTTTTACTGGTCTGCATGGACTTTTCTTGGGAGGTTCCAGTTGACCTGCTGTCTTTCTCTCCCGCAATAATTTAAAAACGGTGGACTTTCCAACTCCAGTCATTCGGGAACATCGGTCGACAGTTACTTGTACAGTAAAATTCGGATAATCGTATTTTATGCAATTATGTACATTTAAAATAATAACTTTTTCACTCACTGATAGTGGAGAATTATTGGAACATCTTTTTGTTGGTGTGAATGTCGCCATTTTATTACTAATCTTATAATACTGTGAACACTATATACTAGTGCTGGGAAGTTTAGTTCACTTTGCCGATATTAATCTTTAGATCTCATTCAATAAAGTGAATCGTACAAAAGACTAGTTCGTTTAGTTCACTGATTTATACTCGCACATGCACAGTGAAGCAAAAAAAATATATAAGAGAAATATTTCAAAGTAATATTATAAATAACGAAGAAACCTACTAAATAAATAAAAGAGAAGCATGGTGCTTCATGAATAGTACAGTGCAACGATACCGTTCTTTACTGTACGAATGTCTTTCAGTAACCATAACTTAGTGAAGTTTTTATTTTTATACAGAACAATGTTTGACTTATTTCTCGGCTTAACTGAAGTTTCATTTAAGTCTTGAAAAAGGTTTAGTTTATATATCGCAGTTTTTGAAAAGCTACTCAAAAGTTTATGCTGAGGCATAGGGTCCTTTTGCAAACGACGCGGCATGGTTATGATTAGGCTGAAAATGTTGCCGGTTTATTCGATTTCTCCAGACTTCATATCGTCGCGGCTCCTTTTCATGTCTTAAAAAACTATGCAGCGTCACATTAGAATTTTTTAAATTATTGTTGCAGCCGACAACACAACAGTTAGACATTTTTCGGCAAAATTACAATCACCGCAAAATACAGTCACAGGCGGAACGTAAACTAAACTGTAACACGCGTATAATTCTTAAGCGCCAGCGTGGCAACCCAAGCTACTGCACGCACTACGAAACGCCCTATCTAGGACCCGAACCAGCAATAGGTGTATCAAAACAGCTGGTGGGGACGGCCCTGGGGGAATGAGCCGCCAACCTCTTCAAGGAGGAATGGCGGCAGACGCCGGGGTGTAGACAGGCCAAAGATTTCATAACTTAGTAGTTAGATAGAATGGATTCTTAACAGGAGTAGGCGTGCCCTGAATCCTCTGGTAGGACTTTTAACAGGACACTGCACTGTTGAGGAAGCACCTGCATACGATGGGGGTGGAGGAGGACCCGGTATGTTCGGGATGCTTGGAGGATGAGGAGACACCACTGCACTTCCTGTGCACTTGCGAAGCACTGGGAAGACTCAGACGACAAGTCTTTGGGACAGTGGTGATCCCACAGGAGGAAGTCCGGACTCTTGCTTGGAGTAACGTCCTGACCTTCATGAGAAGGTCGGGTAGGTTCGGTGAGAGCCTGGGTGGTTGAGTGGATGGGGGAAGACTCAGGGGTAGGTAAAAAGGATCGCATTTGGTCTACTTGCCAGGTCCGTGTGCCTTCCCTCACCTATCACTACTACTACTACTACTACTGCACGCATTATAGATATTTGACTTTTTTGTCCCGCTATTTAAAAACGAAACGGCTTGCGGTTTCAGATTTACTCTTAGATATTTTTGAACTATTTTTAGAAATAATCACGAAGTTTAGGTATACAATCCCTTTAAGAGTTATAAGGGAGTGGTGCGATTTCAACTTGCTGGTTTTTAATGTCGCAAAGACAAATGTATTGAGTTTCCGGTGTGTCATCAATCAACTTTCAGAGTAACAAACCACTAATTAACAGTGTGGGGATGGTGTTTTTGCGGATTTGTGTCGATGGCGGACTGAAGTTTAAGCCTCACATTAAAAGTATCTCAGGGAAAGTAGCTTCAAGATGCTATGCAATAATTTCAAGCGAACTTGAGTACGGTTTAGCAAGAGACGCTTATTTCGCTCTTGTCGAGAGCCACCTAAGGTATGGAGTATGTTTTTGAGGCTCACACTCTCTGACATTATTCAGCGCTGAGATGCTTGTGTCAAGCAAGATCAAGGGAAACTTGTAGGCTACTATTCAGTGGGCAATTGGTCTCATGCATAATAAATATAAACATGAAATTGCTCGGGACTCTTTGCGCACTACTCGGAATAATAACTGCATCAATCTCCCTATTCCTCATTCCACTTTGGTAAATAACTCTAGATTCTACACCAGTAGAAAGTTATTTAACAGACTCCCAGTGAGTCTACGCCAAATTAGATGCGCGAATAAATTTCGAAAATGAGTCAAAAATTTGCGTACTGCGAGAACCTACTACTGTGTGAGGGAATACTTGTCTGATGACTTCAGGTGACTTGTCTGTTTTAAAAGCGTTTACTCCTGTTGTCTCTGTTATTTCTGCGTTTTAATTATTAGTAGTGTATTTTCTATTAAGTTTTATGTAGGGTGTTTTAAGGCACGGTACGTAACTTAAGCGGGTAATTTCTTATGCTATCTAAGAGAAAAAGTTGAAATGAACATGTGTCCGAAGTTAATTTAAATATTTTAATTAACATAGGTATTTTTTTTTGTACTTGCAATAAGGTGGTTTTTATTTTTTCTCTCGAAAACGAAGCAAGATACGAAAACAAATCAGGGTACAAAAAAGTTATATTATTAGTTGGTAAATCCGAAAAAAATATCAAAATTAGTAAAAAATACGGTGGCGTACATTTTTTTGTCGATAATATTCGTTAAGGTGCTCCCCGGGACGCCACTGGACTTAATAAATTTAATCTAGTTAGGGCTAATTAAGCCCCTTATCATTATGAATAACGGTACCAAATTTTAATAAAATCGGGAAAAGCATATTTGAAAAATTATAAGAACCCGATTGTTTTTAAAAAAACTTTAACACCCTGTATATCAAAAACGGGGCAACTCCGGACACATGTTCATATGAACTTTTTCTCTTAGAATATCATAAAGAATCATCCCCTTAAGTTACGCACCGTACTTCTGAAACACTTTGTATATTGTTTGCTTTGTCAATAGGAATGGTTTCTTGGACATGAAAGCTTGATTTGATTTAAATGCCCAACGACCCTGGCCCTGTATATGAAACATTTTTATATTTTGCGGAAGATACAGAGTTTTATCGTTATGTATTTAGTTTTTATAATTTGAATTTAGTTTCATTTTATTAATTTCGTTTATTTTTTTCTTTCTTTTTTCCTCCTTCCTCCACCTACATCCTGCCCATAAACTCTTATTTTGCATGTCTTGGTCACGCCTGCACGCTCCATTACGCATGCAACCACAATCGAAACTCGCTGCTCGAATTTAGTCGAAAAGAAAAAGCCACCTCAAAAACCCCGCCCTAAAAAAGTCCAATCGAAATCGATGGACACCTACAAGCAACATTCCATCTCGCTCTTTACCGCATTAAAATCGGAGGACGGGGGTAGATTGGGCGACGTAGATTTCGGTCACCTGATCAAACCCGCCAGTCAGGCGTCGTCGTCGGGGTTCGATCCTCACAGCGCTTTTAGTTCGCTGAAAAGTAGCGAGTTTAACGATGAAATTAACTTGGGCGATGTCCAGTCTGCTTTTTCCTCCCTACAACCCCTTTCAGCTGGAAATTCGGAGAGGAAGATCACCGAAGGCTTACCCGGACCGCCCCTGGACCTTAAGGCTGTGATCACCAAGGCTAGGTTCGTGATATTAAGCTGGACGCCGCCCGTGGAGAATGGCAACAGTGTGGAGGCATATTCGATCTATTATATGCAGGAGGGAAGTAATAGGTAAGTGATGTTCTTGTTCTACAGAGTGTCCGGAAATTCGGTTTATATATTTCGGGTAGAGAATATGAAGACAAGAATCATATTATCGGATCGCGTTGCGTGCAAAGTACATTTAAATTTGACTTACTAAGAAGTGGATCCATTAAGCAAAACATAAGTATGGTCGATTACTTAATACAACTTACACTTACGCAATGAAAATATAACTAGTGTTTAGAGTTCATCTTTTATGTTGGAAAGAAAGCCATGGGCGATGTAAAACAGTTTTATCTTAAAAGTAAACTGCAACCCTTGAACCTAAAATACAACATTAGAGCATGTTTGACTTTAACCTTTATAAATAAAAGAAGATATTCTTTTTTAGTGTATAATAAATATATTTTTAATTACATATCGTGTTCCTTAAAAGCTTGCAAACACATCCGAATTTTTTAAAATGATAATTTTGAGACCTCAAAATGAAACCGTCTGATACAGCCAACAACAAGAACTTATTGCTTATCAAGTATTGTAGCCAATTCCTCCTTCTAAATTGTCAATGCGAAACTATTCTTGTTCATTAAATTATTCCCACATTTCTACCTGCCTGAATTATTTCTGTCATTCCTGGTTTGGTTGCCACCAAGACCAACTTACTTTTTTTAAATGGAACACCCTGCATATGATTGCATATTTGAATTCTACTGGGAAAACTCTGAATTTTTTGTATTTCAAATTTTTATTTATTTAAAATTGTAACAAACTTTATAATAACAAGATAAATAGCCTAGAAAATTGAACGACTTAACATCGGAGTAATAAACAAATGAAACCTTTTCAGTGGATCAGGTGTTCAAAATGACCACCATTTTCTGCTAAGCAGAGCGCCAGTCGATTCCTGAACCCGTCTACAACGTTTAAAAGGAAGTCCTCTGGAGTGGCCCGAATTTCAGCACTAATTCTGATTTTTAAAGATTCTAAGTCATTTTGACGGTTAACGTAGATTTTGTTCTTTAAGTGTCCCCATAAAAAGAAGTCGAGCGGGGTTAAGTCCGGGAATCGCGCTGGCCAGTCAATAGCACCTCTTCTGCCTATCCAACGTCCTGGAAATTGTTCGCTTATGTATTGTCTAACATTTGCCGCATAATGCGCAGGTGCTCCATCTTACTGGAACCATACCTGTTCGTTTATGCCATTATTTACACCCGGTAAAACCATTCTGCAAAAAGGAATTATGTGATTCCTGAGGAGATCCAGATATTTTTCGCCATTCAAATTACCAACTATGAAAAAGGTCCCACAATATGTCTACCAACTATGCCCACCCAAACGTTAACCTGGAACCAGTGAGTATTCTCAGCAGACCAATACGATAATTATGTCTATTAACAATGCCATTTAAATGGAAAGTAGCTTCATCCGAGAAAATGATATTTGTTGCGAAGGTATTATCGTTATTGCATCTTTTCATCATCAGCTCACAAAATTCAGCTCTTCTATTAAAATCGTCCTCGTTTAACTCGTGCACCAACTTTATCTTGTAGGGACGCAACTTTTCCTGCTTAAACAAATTTTTCACTGACTCATGAGTCACATTAAAATCCATTGCCATTGGCCTCGATGATTATGTTGGATTTTCATGTATTGAGGGCATGATATCCAAAGCTTTGTCTCCCCCGGTTGCTGTTTTAGGTCGACCTAATCTAGGGGCTTTTCTAGCACTGTCTGTTTCTCGAAATTTCTTTACCACTCGACACACCGTTGACTGATTTATTGGAGGCCTATTTGGATATAATTCATTGAAAAGTTGACAAACCTGATCTTGCGATCTTTTTATATTTCCAAAACCGCTCATTATTAAAGTTTCAACTTAAGAAAAGTAAGTTAGTCTCTATGGCAGCCAAACCAGAAAAAACAGAAAAAAATCGTGCAGGTAGAAATGTGGGGAATAATTTACTGAACAACCTTCATATAATTCACTTTTTCGTATACGAAGTAATTCAAAAGTTACAGGCATTATGCGCGACTTTTTTGCCTTTGTGTATAGTAAAGTTTACATTATAACGTTGACCTTTACTGTAAGAAATCAACTACCTGATTAAACCCCATTGTGTAGAACCCCACATCTTCAAACCACAATAAATGGGTGCAGGGTCGGCTTGAAAATACAGCTAAATATTAATTTATTTTTACTTTGAATTAAGGAGACATTGTAATCGATATAAAAGCAAAGGTCAACTATTATAATAATAATATTTTGAGACATAATTCTGTTGTGGGTTTACACGTATTCTTTATTTATTTTAAAAGCCTGTAATACTTCTAAAAGATCCCGTTTTTACAATATATAGAGTGTGTCCACAGATGAACTTAACTATACTTCTAAAAACTTCTATTTTCAGTTTTTTAGAATAAAACATTCTTCATAATTTCTTTTGCTTGTTCTATAAATACGATTCACGTTAAGGAACTTTTATTTTGTTGTACAGGGTGCGCAAAAAATACAAGAATGTAGATTTGCAAAATCAAAAATTTTTTAATCAAACTTTTTTGAAACATCAGAATCAAAGAACTTAGAAGGAGGAATCGAAAAGGCAAATAAAGTTTTTTCATAGAATTTATGGTTACTAAGATATTATTTGAAGTTAAAAAATTAAATAACTTCGTATTATTTTGAGAAGTTCACTGCTACCTCATTTTGCGAACATAAATCAAGATTGTTGTTTTCACATAATGTCTAGCTGTCATTCCTACATTAATTGTCATCTATCAACTAACATCTTTAGAAAGATGCTTACCCTAGAACAGCGCATTTACTTGATCAAGTGTTATGGTATTGGAGAAGTGTCCTATAAATACGCAATTCAAATTTTCAACCCAAAATTTCCAGGTGTATCCGTTTCTGTTAATGCCTTAAGAAATTTGGTACGTAAATTCGACGTGTATGGTAATGTTAAAGATGTGAAAAAGACAAAAAAGAATTTAGATGAAAATGACGCTGCAACAATTTTGGTCTTAGAATCAGCTCACAATAATCCCCGACTTCCTTTGAGAGCAAGAGCCAATGAGGTGGGTGGTATATCTAAAAGTCACGTACACAATATTCTGTCCACAAATAAGTTTCACGTATTCAAACCAACCTTTATCCACAAACTTCAAGAAATTTAAGAAAGATAACGTATGGTGTGCGTTAACGTTCAATAAAGTAATTGGTCTATTCTTCCTGGAAAGAAGGCTAAACGCAAATTATTATTTGGAAATTCTTAGTGAATACTTTTTTCCTCAATTGGAGGAAGAAAATTTGCAATTTGGTCTCCGGACCTCGCCGCGATGGATTATTTCCTGTGGAGGTATCTTAAACAAAAAGTTTATGCTACTGACATGCAAGATAATGTTGATATTTTAAGAAACAGAATCACTGACGCCATTGCTACAGTGACACCAGATAATATTCACAATGTTTATTACGAATTTCAAAAAAGAATGGAGAAATGTGTTGACTTTGGAGGATTTCATGTTGAATAAAACCGTACTGTTTGTCATTTATCTCAATGTATTAACTTAAATAAATTTTGATTTTTTCTGGCAACAATTAGTTTTAAAAATTTTGTTTTAGGCCTATTTTTAATATCAGATAATATCTTAGTAACCATAACTTCTATGAAAACATTTTATTTGGCTTTTCGAATTATGCTTCTATGCTCTTTCATTCTGACGCTTGAAGAAAGTTTCATTCAAAAATGTTTTATTTTGCAAATCTACATTTTTATGTTTTTTGCGCACCCTGTACAACAAAATCAAATTTTCTCAACGTGAATCGTATTTATACAACAAGCAAAATAAATTATTAAGGGTGACTTTTTTCGAAATACTGAAAATAATGTTTTTTACATGTATAGTTAAGTCCATCCGTGGACACACTGTATATTACTATTTAACATAAAATTTTGGATTTCAGCTTTTGTACTGTTAGAACTAGGAAACATTTTTACTTGATGAATATGATAACTAGCAGTGTTCATTACAATAACGCTATTTTTGGGTATATCTTTTTAAGAAGTCGATGTTCAAACCAATCTTCGAAATGTTGTGCGTCAGTGTCCAAACCTGCTGTATTATTGTTATTATGTTGCCTTTATGTAAAGAAGCCCTGGTTTGACATTTTTTTCAAAAATCATTCTATCTTTTTCTTGCAGTGTATGGAACCATGTCGTCGTAATTCGTCGATTTTCTGCTCTTTATTAAAAATTTCCGTAAACATTTAGATTCTGTTAAGGTTTGTCTTTTATCAATTGAGTGAGATTTAAAACCCATTTTAAGCAAAATTTTCTTTTATTAAATTTTCTACACGTTCTGCCTCGTCACATTGTCCATGTAGAATAAATAAATTCATTATAACTGCATTTAAATAACTATTATAATCTTCCATTGTAGCGCCAACTTAAAATCACAAACAAAGGAATGTTAATGTCAAATAGAAAGAAACAAATACTCTCATTAGATCGCTATAAAAAGAATTTTTGAAACTGCCGCCAGAAGTAGTATTTTTTTACGATAAATTTGCCACTAAGTATGTAAACTGGAATAAATTAATTTCTGGGTGGTGAGTGGCAAATTATATTAAAATTGCTCGCATTTTCATAAGCTTAAGTTTATTAATGACCTCAAGAAACCAAGTCTATATTTATTTATATGCAAATTATATTCAACCTTCATATAAGCACGTTTTGATATAATCTGTTGAAGACGCGCTATCTCCAAATTTTAAACCGTTGTTATCCTTGATTTATTACATACAATTTTTGTATAAATTCACTTGCTTTTGCTGTCTGTTACAACCTAAAACGTCAATGATTGATGCGTCAACCAACCTTCATGTATATTATGCATGCATTTGAGGAACAGCATTTCACTAAACGATTAATACTGGCATCTGAAAACCTTAATTATTGACCACTTTGCTCGTTAAAATTATTTAGGTTGTTAAACTATTATTTCTTCCTATTTTTCCAGTGCAATTAGACCTCGTTAAATAATCTTTTAAATCGTGGTTTTGTATATTCTATATATTTCTTTGGAATGGGCTAGTTAATTATCTATAAAGGGCGCGAAAGCATACTTTCGGAAGGTCTACCCTGAACTTATCGCAATATATTGTTATATTTGAGGATTTACCATTGTTACTGGGAAAATCCCTTAGTCAGGAGCGTGTATTGGGGAAGTTTTTGAATTAAATATCTTAAACATGCCTGTTCTCCTTAAATTGTATTATGTTATATTCATAAATATTTATAACATATGAAACTTTTAAAAAATCGTGTAAACTAATGAATAACAATGGGTGGTACTATTTTACATAATATAATTACAAAAACGAGATATATTATGGAATCTTACAAACAAAGCATTTTCAAAAATCGAATAATACTTTGTCGTTATGACTTAAAGTCCGATTCGGAAAATGAACTTTTATCAACATCGTTTATAATAAGCGGTTCAATCATTTCTTCGATTATTATATCTACCTGCCACATTTTGGCTTCTTTTTCTATCACATGATCGATACACTTTTTCCATTTTTCCGCACTGATTTTACCCATAGCTTCATTCTTCTTCTTTATGTGCCATGCTCATTCGAGCGTAGGCGACCTCTCGCATATACCTGTGATGTGTGCCTTTTTCAGATTTTTCACAGGTATATGGGACCTACAGTTTATCGCCGGTTCCGAACGGCACTATTTGAGAGGTTGTACTAGGCAAATTACTACGTGGTGGTTTGCCATTGCCTTCCACGAGGTGACGACCGAATAAATAAAGATCGATGCATGGTCCCGGGATCGAACCGGGGACCTTCGGCTTAGTAGTCGGACACACTAACCACTAGGCTGCGGTCGCCACTTCGCCACGCTTCATTAAAGAGTCTTTTTAGGTCCACCATTTTATAAATCGTGTTTTTTCTGGCGACATCTGTCTTATATATAAGTTCAATCGGGTTTAATTCGCAGTGGTAAAGAGGGAGTCTGAGCATAGATATTCCTCGTAACTTTGCCATTTGATCGATTACATATTTTTTAAATGCATTTTTATGTAAATTGGCTAGTTAGTACCAATAGTTCTTTTTTAAAGGAATCTAATGGAAATTCTATTTGTTACTTAATTTAAATAGATGGTAAAATAAAAAAATATAATTTTACACTTTCCACAGATTTTTATTTTGACTCGACATATGTTTCGCAACACAGTTGCTTCTTCAAAAGAGTACTATTAAATGGTATTTTAACAAGTATATACTTAGGTGTAAAATTTTTATTGCAGGTAATTTTTAGGTACGGTTGTTGGAAAAACCAATAATAATATTTACAAACTAATTAAAGGGGTTTAAAAGAGGTGATCCATTTAAATCCAATTGATCATTAAGGAGAGTATTGTTATATTTAAGCCTATTTATCTCTAAAGATTCAAGCAAATTTAATTTTATGCTTTTGTTTTCAATATGCAAGATATCGTAGTTAGGATTAAATGTATGATTTGCTTCTAACAGATGGTTAGAATAATTAGAATCTGTTTTGTTTTTTATAAAACTTGTATGATGTTCATTCACACGTTTTTCGAAGTTTCGACCTGTTTGTCCGATATAAACTTTAGGGCAATCATTACATTTTATTTTATAAACGCCAGACTTATTTCCTTTGTTCAGTTTACTTTTATTGTTTTTAATGTGTTTTCCTAGAGTATTGTTAGTTTTGAAGGCGATATTAATGTCCAAGTTTTTTAAAAAGTTTTTAATTTTAGTGCTAATATGACCTATGAACGAGATAACTTTATAATTGTTATTATTCTTATTTGCTGTTGGAAACACTAGGTTTATAGCCTTTTTGTATAATTTTTTATTTAGGATTTTATCTATTGTTATCGCGAAATAACCATTATTAACTGCAATTTGCTTAATGATATTTAATTCGGTTTGAAAATTAC
This sequence comes from Polydrusus tereticollis, assembly GCA_963920685.1. Classification (NCBI taxonomy): domain Eukaryota; kingdom Metazoa; phylum Arthropoda; class Insecta; order Coleoptera; family Curculionidae; genus Polydrusus; species Polydrusus tereticollis. Next base: position 204,311,785 of record OY987326.1, read on the forward strand.
TTTTGTTTAAAGGTAATGTTACTAGTCGATGTATCATACTAAAGAAATAAGCTAATTTATGTTGTACTGGATGGCAAGATGTGTTATGTATAGTAGTATCAGTATGAGTAGGTTTATGGTATATTGAAAAATCATGTTTATTTTCGAATTTTGTTATCGTTAGGTCTAAAAAATTAATGAAATTATTGACTTCTTTTTCTATTGTAAATTTTATATCGTGAAGAAGTCAATAATTCCATTAATTTTTTAGACCTAACGATAACAAAATTCGAAAATAAACATGATTTTTCAATATACCATAAACCTACTCATACTGATACTACTATACATAACACATCTTGCCATCCAGTACAACATAAATGAGCTTCTTTCTTTAGTATGATACATCGACTAGTAACATTACCTTTAAACAAAACTAATTTTCAAACCGAATTAAATATCATTAAGCAAATGGCAGTTAATAATGGTTATTCCGCGATAACAATAGATAAAATCCCAAATAAAAAATTATACAAAAAGGCTATAAACCTAGTGTTTCCAACAGCAAATAAGAATAATAACAATTATAAAATTATCTCGTACATAGGTCATATTAGCACTAAAATTAAAAACTTTTTAAAAAACTTAAACATTAATATCGCCTTCAAAACTAACAATACTCTAGGAAAACACATTAAAAACAATAAAAGTAAACTGAACAAAGGAAATAAGTCTGGCGTTTATAAAATAAAATGTAATGATTGCCCAACGTTCTTCAATAAAGGATCTTGGCGTTACCTACGACCCAAAACTTTCATTTGCCACCCACATTGACCAGACTTGTACTAATGCTATAAAAGTACTAGGTTTCATAATTAGAAATTGCAGGGAGTTTCAAAATCTACAAGTGCTCAAAACTCTATTCTTTACCTATACTAGATCCAAACTGGAATACGGCTCCCTTATTTGGCACCCTATATACGACCGGTATATTATCCAACTCGAAAATGTCCAAAGGAAGTTTGTCAAATTTTTAGCGTTTAAGAGTGATGGAGTTTTCCCTCCTAGGGGTACCGAGCAACGTATACTGTTACAAAGATTTCAGCTACCATCTTTAATAAACCGCAGAAATTACCTACTAACCGTGTTTCTACTTAAAATACTCAAATCTCAAATTGATTGTCCAGACTTACTGGCGCAAATAAATTTTTATATCCCGCCTCGTCCTACTAGGTCCCCTGCTGTTTTTTTCCTCTCCACCCCCACAACAAATGTTTTAATTAAAACGTCGATATATAGGGCTATGAGTTTATTCAATAACACCTGCCGTAACATTGATGTTCATGAACTATCAACAGCTCAGCTAACGAGAATACTTAAACGAAACCTCTTATCCAGTAATGAGTGAGTCAAGATATTATATTTAAATTATCATAACATTTTTATACCCACATTGTGTATTATGTATTATGTATTACGTATTATGTATTGTTAACTATTGGTAATACTATCACATTGTCTTGTAAATTGATACCATGTATCTGTTAGACAATTAAAGATTATTATTATTACTAAAGTTTATATCGGACAAACAGGTCGAAACTTCGAAAAACGTGTAAATAAACATCATACAAGTTTTATAAAAAACAAAACAGATTCTAATTGTTCTAACCATCTGTTAGAAGCAAATCATACATTTAATCCTAACTACGATATCTTGCATATTGAAAACAAAAGCATAAAATTAAATTTGCTTGAATCTTTAGAGATAAATAGGCTTAAATATAACAATACTCTCCTTAATGATCAATTGGATTTAAATGGATCACCTCTTTTAAACCTCTTTAATTAGTTTGTAAATATTATTACATATTGGTTTTTCCGACAACCGTACCTAAAAATTACCTGCAATAAAAATTTTACACCTAAGTATATTATACTTGTTAAAATACCATTTAATAGTACTCTTTTGAAGAAGCAACTGTGTTGCGAAACATATGTCGAGTCAAAATAAAAATCTGTGGAAAGTGTAAAATTATATTTTTTTATTTTACCATCTATTTAAATTAACAATTGATTTCCACCAAGTAAAAGCCGAATCAATTCAATAATTCTATTTGTCTTCTGTCATTCTGTTTTTTCACTTTTACGCCACGCACTTGTTGGTAATTTTTCCGTCAGCCTAGAGTGATAACTTGCATTATCCAATACAATTATTGCATCTTTTGGTATAAAATCCAACATTTGCTCGAACCATTCTTCAAGGACGTCGGCATTCATATCTTCGTCATAGTCTCCTGTATTTTTAGATTGGAACATCAGATACCTTTAACTAAGCCTTCAGAACTTCCAATATGGGTTATGATAAGTCGATGTCCTTTTCCAGATGGCGGTCTTAATCCTGTGGACAATCCTTCCAAAAAAGCTTGCCTTGTGGCCTTCATTTAGCCATGTTTCGTCTATGTAACATATTTTTTTGTTTTCTTCTCTGGCTTTTCGGGTGCTTCTAGGTAATTTCTTCTCCAACAGACGATATCGCGTCTGTCTATTAAAATCTATTGCCTATTGTGTTTTTTCCACCGAAAACCCATTTTTTTTTAATAATTTCCAAAGCGTATTTCTACACATAAATGGGTAGTCCTGGTATTCTCGGATTAAGGACAAAATTTTGTCCAGCGTGGGAATTTCTTTTTTTAAAAAGAAACTAAACGTTTTGCCTCATTCCCTGCATTAATACGTCATTCAGCTCAAGTTTTGGTTGTCCTGGAGAAGTTTTTGGAGGTTTGACGCCAACACTTTTTTCTATTAAAAGTTTATATATTGTTGTTTTCCCAACGTTAAGCATATGTGCTGTAAATTGCACTGCATTGTCAACACTCAAATCCGCATTCTTTCTTTTAATAAAATCGCAACAGTTAAGAATTAAATTTTTTTAGGGCGTTTAGGCAATTGTTGAAAATTCTCCATCTTTAATTAAGAAACACTGACACTTCACACTTTGACTAGTTTCACTGAGAAACAAACACCCAAGGTAGGTATGTAAAGATATAATTAGGTGTATTATTCCAATAGAGGCGCCCATAAAGGCATAATAACCACATAATTAGCAAGCAGGTAACCAGGATTAGGTACAAAATTAAAGGAATAAAATGATTAGAGCCCAGACGGAATAAGTACCTAGACTCCAACTAATTTTGATAAAATTGCTTTCTAAAATTCCAGGTAAATGGTACGGCTGTACATATTTTTAAGCTTAAAGAATTTAATAATAAAATATATTTGAAGAAGTAGCCCATACTTACAGTGGAGTAGGTAATATAAATTAAAACAAAACTTCTGTCTTCCTCCACAAATAAGCTAACAGCAAACGGTGGTCGAGAGTATCAAATGCGTTGGAAAAGTCTAGTAGCGCCAAAACCGGTATCTCTCCAGAATCAGAAGCTCACACACCGTAGCCAAAGCAGTAGAACAGCCGTGATTTTTTCTAAAACCAGACTGAGTTTCAGGCAAAATATGGTTTCTTTCCACATGCTCCATAAGTTGATCGTTAATTATCTTTTCAAAAATTTTTTAGAGGCAAAGTAGAATACTAATTGGACACAGATCTTTAAGTTCATGTGGATCATTAACTTTTGGTAGTGGCCCCAACAGGGCTTTCTTCCAGCATACTCATTTGTGGAGGAAGACAGAAGTTTTGTTTTAATTTATAATAAAATATATATTTGAAGACAGAACTTGAATTTAATGTCGATACTTGTACTAATTCTGCACAAATTTAAAAATTCAGGCCTATTTAAATCTATACATGCCGAAAAACCTTGCACGCCTATGGAGAAGACGGTTTTTATTGATTTATTACTTCGCGTCATTTAAAGATAGACTATCCTGCATGAAAATCTGACCCTTAAAATGATTTTGGACTACTACTGTCTACTTACAAATTCAGGATAAAAGTAGCCTAAGTTATCCCTTCCTAAAAATGTAGGTCACTTCAGCATCATTAGCAAACCGAACATTACATCGTTAAATTTCCTAAAGATCTACCCGCTAACAAAAATTGTCCTAGCTCGTTTGTAGTGTATTTGCGGACTTGAAATTTTTGTTTTGTTCTCAGTTGGCCAGTCTGCCCTTAAAGTTAAATAGGTACCGCTATTTCCAAACATCCTGTATTTGTTATTAGAAGCGTGTCAAGTTTCGAGATTTAATTCCTGTATTAAAAAGTAAGCAACAGATATTTTCAAATTTTTATTCGGTTTTATAATATTTAAAGAACTTGAAGTATTATGCCCCAGAGGCATGTAACTGATAAATCGTGATTACACAAAAACACTACATCCCTACTAGGTCTACAGATAGGAAAGGAATTTAAGGTATGTGGAACATTGTTGCCGTAATACTAATGTTTAGATTTCCATACAATTTTCATTTGTATGGAATTCAAATATATTACAAAAAACAACAAAACAGACGTGTGCATATCCCTCCTGTATAGTGTATAGACCCTATAACATAGATCCCGCTTATTTTCCCCCTTACAATGCAAATTATAATCGTTAAAGCGGTGAAGATAATATTTGAGAAATATTTATTTTGGTAAATTTGGCAACCCACGTCTAATTGATCGCGGATTCTTGTGCCAGAAATTATCACGTGTGCCTTGATATTGGTTTTGTCTCTTTCTATCATATACAGGGTCCTGCAACAGTGCGTCGGGCTTTCATAGCTCCTAAACGAATTAAGTTAAAAATTTCATTCATATGCGGGCTTATACTGTATCATAGAGTGTATTTCAGGAAAATATTTTTGCATATACAGGGTTGCCCAAAAAAGTGTGGTAACATAATGTTGAATTTTTTTTAAATGGGACACCCTGTATTTTCTTGCATATTTTGGTTTGTATTATTATCCTTGATAAATATCTATAATTTTATGCAATTTGCTTTGGTAGTTTAACAGCGATAAATTTAAAACTAAGATAAAAAAATTTAGCAGCTCTGAAGAAAAGCCAAAAAAAAAATTCTGAAAACATTTTTGGTAATCACGGCATTGTACAGGAATAATGACAAGGAGTCCAGAGATACGATGAATTGAAGAGTTATTATCAATTTTATACAGGGTGTTCTAAATAAGGTTTCAAAAATGAGTGTGTGTATATTTTTAACTAATGTAACGTAGCATTCATAAACAAATATTTTTTGCAATAGAAACTTGTAGGTTATTTCCAGCCGTTTACGAAAAAATTGCAAATTTTGTAAATTCTGTTGTGTAAAAATGTAAAAAAAAACTTTATTTCATCAATTAAACATATTATATGCCTAAACTAATATTATAAACTACAATAAATGTTCAAAATGTCTTCCATTTTGATCTGTGCATAAATTAATACGCTCTTGAAAAGATCTATTTACTTCCCTTAACATTTCTGTTCGAATAACAGCAAAAGAATGTATTAGTAAAGGTTACGCATAAAAATCTTGGTAGGCTTTGAAATACGATAGGGATTCTATTTTTATTAGATTTGAAGTTTAATTAATTAAAAAAAGTTGTCATTTAAGGCTAATAGGGAAAGCAGTAGATATTAGCGAAAAATCTGTACAACGAATTTTAAAGAAGCATTGTTTTCATGCCTACCACATTCAATTCCATCAAGCTCTTAGCGATAAAGATTTTCAAAATCGACTCGAATTCTGTGCCTGGACAAGAATGAAATTTTAAGAAGATCCTACGTTTTTCAACTATGTTTTATTCTCTGATGAGGCTACATTTCATAACACCGGTTGTGTAAATAGGCATAACTTTCACTATTATTCCACAGAAAATCCGCGATATATAAGACAAATCGATCAGCAGCACCAGTGGTCTTTGAATGTGAGGGGCGTAATTATTGGTGATACTGTGGTAGGTCCATATTTTTTTAATGGTCATCTTAATGGGCCCATGTATTTAAACTTTTTACGAAATAATTTACCAGGTTTACTGGCAGACAGAC